>CM038050.1:75251290-77782540 GCA_021397845.1 Areca catechu
TGCTTTTTTTGACATTTTCTGATGCTTTTAAGCGTCGCCAAGCAATCTCCCGACGCTTTTTAAAGCGTCGCCTATGTAAGCGTGGGGACGCAACCTGCCGACGCTTTTTAAAAGCGTCGACATTTGCCGACGCTTTAAAGCGTTGCTAAATTTTTATTTTCCGATGCTTTAAAGCATCACTAGTTTTAAGTCTAGCAACGCTTTAAAGCGTCGGCAATTAGCGATGCTTTAAAATGTTGCTAAGTTTTAAATCTAGCGACGCTTTAAAGTGTCGCCAGGTCCAAACCTAGCGACGCTTTAAAGTGTCGCCAGGTCCAAACCTAGCGACGCTTTAAAGCATCGCTAGACTTAAAACCTAGCAATGCTTTAAAGCATTACTAGTTCCAAACCTAGCGATGCTTTAAACTATTGGCAGATTTATTTTTTTTAAAAAATTAAACAGCTATACCTACATACATGAAATACATACAACACAACCTGTATAAATTATCAAAATAAAAACATTCAAACCTGTATCACATCGAACATACACAAATAATTGAAAACATTCAAACATGTATCACATCCATCATACATAAACACAAACACAAACCAATCATAAAAAGTTTTATATATATATATAAAAGTATCAATCCAAGTTCAAATAAACAAAAAGACATACAAAAATAATAAAAAAAATAGCTGGCATCACTGATCCGTGGGAGGCTGGTCATCGTCAGGTCTGCGACTTGCAGATGCACCAGGAACCTACAAGATATACATCAGGAATTATGATACATACATTATATATATTCTAAATTATTAGATATATACAAAATTAATAAATAATTACTTACCTGAGATGACAAGAACATATGCAGTATAGATGTAACATGCTCTAGCTGAGACCTAATGGTCTGCATCTCTACTCTGTCTGCATCACGTGTCTGTCGGAGCTCTGCTATCTCTTCCTAGAGCTGACGAACATGTAACTGATCATGACTCTCTCTAGTATCCCGAGTATATCTACTCATCTCAGATAACTGAGTAGAGATAACTCCAATCCCATAACCCCTCACTCGTCCAGGACACTCTGGTTCCATCAACTCCGAGAATACCTCGACCTCGATGCGACTGCTCTGAGTAGATGATGAACCCTCGCCAGCACGCTCGGAGATCATAGAGGTAGCCCTATTCTATATTTTATAAAAAACACATATATCAATACTTAATAAAAATAAAAATGTAAATCATAATATAATATAAATAAATAAAATACATATATATCTCTGGACTCCTCCCGAACAAAACTGCCATCCTGGTGAACATGAGTCATCCGATAGAACTCCACCTCACCAGGCTCCCGCCCCTGCTGATCAGCCTATATAAAGAATAAATATTACAAAAAAATTTAAAATAACATATCTTATACCCTCGTACCATGATACATGGCACAAGCATGATACATGATGATACATGATGTTAAAACTATAAGTGTACTAAAAGTATTATAGGATGAAAAACATACAAACTCATGCCTGAGCAGTGCATAACTCTTGGACCCCGCTGTGTGAGGAACAGACTGAGCTGCTCGTGCAACTCTACCAATAGCAGAATATGTCTACAAAATAAAATTAAAACTATGTTATATATTGTATAAATATGATTATGACGAGTAAAAATTAATAAATTTTGAAGTATTTGATGATGCTACATAACCTGTGCCCTCTCGGAGAACTAATAGTGCACCAGCTCCATCCACTGATGAGGGTGAACATTAGAAGGATAAGTAGCTGCAACCTGCTCCTCTGTCCTACCATCTCGCATGTAGTTTCTCTTCAACTTCGTCCTATATTCTTTCCACTTGTGTTTGAGAGACTTAATAACAAAATCAGAAGAATTTGAAGGAATAACAAACTTGCTCTATTATTTAAATAAATAATAAAATAAGTATTAAATGAAATAAGCAATTCAATTATTAAAAATCTAAGATATAAAATAATATATCAATTTATTTATCTGTACAACTCGTAGCATCTCTATTTTATATGCAGGAAGCATGTCGTTCCACTTTGAATAATTCATGGGACATAGCTGACCCCGGCATGCTACTGTCCCCAGAAAACTAGTCAACAAGCTAGCAGATTTCTTAATAGGCTGCCTAGCTTGTTGCACTCTATGACTATCCTCTCGTCCTCAGGTAACTGCCACACATCACGGACTAGTGTGGGTCCTCGCCTCCGCCTAAGTTTCCCGGATTCATCTACAAAAAAAATACATAAAGTTATATATCAAAACTATTGCATATGTATGAATTGAAATGGGATGAAATTATTAAATTATCCTGTATCTATATGTCATCGACGATAGGCTCATCATCAAAATGATCCATAGGAGGATCATGATGTGCAGACTTGGAGGGAATGGTGTCGTCATGAGGTAGAGAGGTACTAGCATCGACCGGATGTGTAGAAATAGAGGGACTGACATCTGACCGATGTGAAGATGATCGACTGCCCATGGGCTGCTAGGCAGAAGAAGTACCAGCCTCAGTCTGGGAAAACTGAAACTGTACATCTGATAATCACTTCCTTCGAGGCATGGTGTACCTAACATGTATTATTTTAAAACAAGTCAGTCAACATTATAATCAAATTATAACGGAAATGAATTGCAATTTAAAAGATAACATAATCATTCATGCAAAAATGTAAACCATCTTATAAACTACTTGTCAGAATCAACCAATTGTACCTTCTTCGAAATCCAACCTAACCAAAATGGTTGTATCATTTATATGATCCGGCATAATATTATAAGGCATACACTGAGTGTAAGTATCATCATCATCTTCTTCCACCCTTTTTCCCATATCATACAAGTCTTTGGATTTTGTCTTAATAATAGTAGCCCATTCTTTATCTTTCATGTCTTGTACATAAAAAACTTGTCGAGCTTGAGATGAAAAAATAAATAGATCATCCTTCAATAACACACCTATATGTATCAATCTTGAAAAATTGACAAGTATGAATCCGTTTGAATCCTTTTTCAAACCTCTCGGTGTATTTATATCCACCCAATCGCATCGAAATAATACAACTTTAAAATTTTCATAATAATCCAACTCCAAAATATCTTTAAGTATACCATAATAAGATTTTTCATCTACTTCTACCATAACATTACTGTTCTGAGTTTTCCTAAATTTCTCGCACTCCGTGGTATGAAATTTAAAGCCATTTATAATAAAACCATTATATTTGTTCACAATATAATTTGGACCTCTGGCAAGTGCTATTAGTTCTGCTGAACTATTTTTCTCCATCGATACCAGTACCTAGAAAATATAATATCAATTATTGATCACTTATTCGATGTTAAATGTATATAAAATTATTATATGACTTATATATACTAACTTGATTGGCAAGCTATTTAGGAAATAACTCAACCAATTATCTTTGTTCAATCCTTGGATTAGGACGAGTGGAATGATTGGCTTGTCTTTGTACAGCTAAAAATTCACTGCATGACAATCAAATATAAGTTTGATAACAACATGTCTAATATTTAGTATTATCCATGTGTAGATAGACTAACTTGCAATAGTCAGATATTATGTCACTATGTAGCAATACATAACGGTGTACTTGTGACAAGGATTTATGGTCAAGAATAATATTTTCAGCTTTTTCTATAAATCTTCCAGATGATGCAAATTTGTATAGATCTGTATTCTCCATAGTATCACCATGACGTTGAGGTCGATTGAATACAGTGTCTACACCTTTGAGATATCTTGAACAAAATGTTAAACACTCTTTAGCAATATATCCCTCTACTATTGAGCCCTCTGGATGGGCTTTGTTTCATACATAATCCTTCAAACATACAACATACCTTCAAAAAGTATGATATTTATTAATATTAATATCACATTAAATAATAAAAAATATATATATATTATAAAATTTAAGTTTTATAGCATTACCTCTCAATAGGGTACATCCATTTGTACTGTATCGGTCCACCAAGTTTAGCTTCCGAAGCTAGGTGAATGAGTAGATGAACCGTAATCATAAAAGATTCAGGAGGAAAAATCTTTTCCATCTGACATAATGTAAGTATGACTTGAGACTACAACTGATCAAGCTCCTGAGGATCAAGAACCTTAGAACATAATGCCTTGAAGAATAATGATAACTGAAAAACAACCATAATAACTTGTTTCGGCATTGACAACCTTAAAGCCAATGGAAGAATATCTTGCATTAGTATATGTTCATCATGACTTTTAAGATTTGAAATTTTGCGCTCTTTCATATTCACACATCGTGAAATATTTGAGGCATATCCATCAGGAACCTTGATATTCTTTAAAACTGTCAGGAAGAGATCTTTTTCTCGACTAGACATTGTATAACATGCATGAGAGATATAAGTTCTATCATTTGCAAGCACTTGTGGATGAAGTTCATGTTAGATGCCCATTTCTTTTAAATCAAGACGCGCCTACATGTTATCTTTAGTCTTTCCATCAAGATTTAATATTGTTCCAATCAATTATCACGAACATTATTTTCTATATGCATAACATCAAGATTATGCCGGAGTATATTATGCTCCCAATAAGGTAAGTTAAAGAATATGCTTCTTTTCTTCCACAATTGTTTAGTATGCTGATGGGTAGATGCTATGATTTTATCATCATCATTTTCAACTTCAAAAAAATTATCTGAATCCTCGAACACTGCCGTATCTAAGGTGCAAGTATTGACTTCCTCCGATACTTCTTCTTGTACCAAAGTCTCAACATCATCTCTTCCTCACTTTTTAGAGGACTTTATCATCTTACCGTAACTATGTCTGATACCAAGCATTTATCCACGAATATCAGAACCAGAAGGTAGAATTGGAGCAGATCCCAACTCTATAGTACCATCAAATAAATCCTTCTGAAATTGAAATAGATGATTTGCCTCCAACCATCGACGATGTCCCAAATAACAGAACTTTCCTCCATATTTTAACCAAATTAAATGGGTTGATTCACCACAAGAAGGACATGCAACTCGTCCCTTAGTGCTCCAGCTAGATAAATTAGCATATGCAGGAAAATCGTTAACAGTCCATAATAGAGCTGCCCGCAGATTGAATGTTTGGCCATTCGAAACATCAATTGCACTGATACCCTTCCACAGTTGTTTCAATTCATCTATTAAAGGTTGTAAGAAAATATCAATATCATTGCCTGGACCCTTATCACTTGGAATGACCATTGATAAAATAAGTGAAGACTGTTTCATGCATATCCATGATGGCAAATTATAAGGAATCAGAACAACTGGCCATGTGCTATAGATAGAACTTAAGGTCTGAAATGGATTGAACCCATCACTGGCTAAACCTAGCCTGACATTACGAGCATCAGATGCAAAATCAGGATGTTTGTCATCAAATGCTTTCCATGCTAAACTATCCACTGGGTGTCTCAGCATTCCATCTTTTGTACGGCTTTCATCATGCCATCTCATTGACGAAGCTATCTTTGATGATGCATAGATCCTTTTCAATCTAGGTACAAGAGAAAAATAGTGTAATACCTTCGCCGGCTTTTGTTTAATTTGTGTTGCATCCAATTTATCTAATCACTCACTCTCATTTTTTTTTGCTTCGTCCATCATGAACATCCACACACATGGCACGACTCTTGATCAGCATGTTCTCCCCGATATAATATACAATCATTTGGACATCTATGAATCTTTTCGTATCCAAGATCCAATTTCTTTACTAGTTTTTTGGCTTCATAACAAGATGTTGATAAACTAGTACCTTCAGGAAATGCATCCTTTAACAACTTGAGCAACATAGTAAAACTCTTGCCAGACCATCCATTCAAGTATTTTATATAAAACAAATACACAAGAAAAGAAATTTTGAAAAGTTCTTGCAACCGGCATATAATTCTTGATCTGCATCTCTTATCAGCTTCTGATAACGATCTGTTCCAATATTAGTTGGGGGTATCGACTCTCCATCATGTATAGATTCAGTAAATATAGGATCCTCAGGAACCCAGCTGCTACTTGTCCTCCACTGCAATCTTCAGGATGTTGAGCACCATATTCAAAAGCATCTCTGAGCAAACCCTTGATATCATCATCTATTGCAAGATTTTTCTATTAGTTACTGGATCCAAAATCAGGTATATGTTCAATGTTAGAGGTTTGGTTACATGTAGATTGTAACATTGACTCTCCATGAAAAAACCACTCAGTATAACCTCTTAAAAAATCATTCCATACCAAATGTTCTTCAACAATATTTGGATATAGAGAACTGGAATTTACACATTTTCGGCATGGACATAACATCTTTCCATTGATACTACTTCTCTCCATACCAAATTTAATGAAATTCTATACTCCATCTAGATATTCTTTGCTATTACTTGATTTAGTTATCCAACTCTTATCCATTGTAAGATAAAACTAATTGAAATAAACAAATATTTATAAGAACAGAATAAATTTAAAATAAACTTATTCAATAGATCAATTACAGTATTATTAAATACACCCTATCACCAACTAATAGGTAAAGAGGTCCTATCCCAATCAAGAATTACATTAATTATATAGGTCATTTACAGTAACCAAAGGATACACAATAGAAGTTCCAGAAAAATTTTGACAGCATTTTTCCTTAGTTCTCCCCATACAAATAAATATATATGAGGAGAACTAAAAGAAAATGTTATCCGAAATATATTTGCAACTCTATTCATACCGTTTGATTACTGTAAGCATCTATAAAATTATTTGCAATTCTCAAACTGTCCAAATTGGACATTCAATTGACCACTGTACATATTTCTCCCATCCGTACAAAAATTAAATAATTGTATAGATCCTGTAGAATATGTACTTTAATCAATTGACAGGTCTATGTTTCTATGCAATGCAAGTTTTTTTAAAAATTATCTAAAAAATTATAATTGATCGTAACAAAGCTACAGATGGTATTGAAATCAAAGATTTGCAGTAATGAAACTAACCTTAAAGCATAACATATTCAGTAAGATGCAGGTATATACCAAAAAATTTATAAATAAATAGAAATAATCTACTAAGAAAAAGAATAATAAATAATAAAAAATAAGGAAGAGGCTTAGTTATATACTATTTAATCTGTAACTAAATCAAAACGACTACAATCGGTTGCCTACAAAAGAAGGCCATCCAAGATTGTTACCATTAGAAACAGTTGAATCAGCCAAACATACTTCGCATAATCATCATAGCCTCCATATACAAACCTTAAACCAATTTTAAAATTGATTACAGAGCTTCTTTACTCTCCAAGCAGTCAAGCACCTGATAAGAAAAGACAACAAAATAGGTAAAGCAAGTTTTTCTTAGTGGTGTGCAATTACCAAGTTATTTAAGCTTGAACCCTGGCTCTTGTACTTGGACTAGTATAATATATGACTTTAGAAGAATCAAGACAACTTTCTGAAAACCATAAACTCAAACCTAATATAAGAACATAATAACATAGTGAAGTACAAAACCTGTGAGGTGCTACTTTGTTCGCATAGAATATATTTAGGCTATGCATGGATGGGGATAACCTTACATACTGTTTGACAAACTAATACATGAAGCACGTACTATTTTCGTGCATGTACATACAGTTTCCAGTTTGGCAAAATATATGGCCAACTTAAATGTACTGAAGATATGGATATTCTTATCAATCAAGAGAGCACATGAGCTAAGCTGCTCATGAGCTACTTGAACTTAGTTGGATCCAACTACATCACTTAGTTTGATCCAACTACATCAAGCTCGAGTCAAGTTTAAGTAACTCGAGCAATTTATCAAGTTAAACTCGGATAGTAAATTACTTGGCTCAAAAACTTGTAAGTCTATTTAAGTTTATATATATTGTTAATCGTATTATTTTATTTATAATATGATAGTAAGGAAATAGGAAAAGGAAATAGGACATACCATCTTTTCCTAAATATTTGGATGAAAAAGAAAGAGGGGGTTGGTCATTTTTCAGATGCTTTTGCTATAGTGGGAACTCCTGCTTTAATAAGGATCCCGAAATCAGATAACTATTTTCTAACCATTGGTGAACCAGATAATTGGATTCTACTGAGAAATATATAACAACTCCGAGTTGTTTCTCAAGCAACCAAGGGCCCTATGTGGCTGTCTGGTAGTCAGTTTTTAACAAATCAAGACAAAAAAATCAAGTTTAACATAACCTAAAATATAAGTTTCATTAAAGCACTTAGTTGCTTTCATACAACTTGTACCGGAAAACTGATTGCTATAAAACCCTAATGAGTAGTATTACAAAAACATAGTTTTTTTTTTTTGTTTTCATTAGACCCCTTTTCATGAAAATAGAAAACTTCGTGAGAACTGATTAGACCAAGAAACAGAACTCTAGGACAAAAAAAATAAAACCTGCAACTAGTGCAGGCTTTGGTCAGGCATGAGCATTACCAGATCTGATATGATCAGCTCTCGCCCAACTTGATAAAACAATGACCCATGATCAAAGGGTCACTTTTTCTATGTGTTTCACAAGGGAAGCTTCAATTGAAACCTCCTCCTATCCATAGATAAAAAAGTCCTTCCAACCTCTAAAGAAAGAATGTCTGGTACAGACAATAGGCATTGCCACTTATGATTCAAACTAGTCCTAAAAATTTCATGATAATCTCATGAATATTGTATATCTTGGTCTTAGTCTTGGTCCCCCGAGTCTTGGGAGCACCATATAAGGTCCAACAATATACATATTCAAGATCTTTCGAATGAATAAATATTGATGCAAGACTAAATACATGTCCTCACGGATTCTCATACATGACTTACATTGTTGAAATAGAGAATTACCATGTAGCATTTAGTAATACAATCGATCGTATAGCTTAGACACATATTTCCATTAATAATAGGTTTTACTAACACTTTTTTGACCATCGACAAAAATATGTTGGTCGTTCCCTATTTTATTGTTGGTAGGTCATTCTTTCCTCATGCATGTCTTGCTTTGGCCCACATATTGAATGAGAACATACAATTTGGACCAGTCCCTTCCATGCAAGTCTTTCATTTCTAATATTATCTAATCCATAGATCTGGATCAGCCCAATATAAATGGATTGGGACCTGATCATGTTAAAGGTTAATCCAATTTCATATAACCCACTAATTAAAGAGTCTTTCATGCATGAATGACCAACCGATCCTCCCCCATCTATTTTTGAGATAAAATTGCACAAGATCAGGCAATCATCGAGTGGCTATACACGTAAAAAAAAATAACAAATATACGATCCTCTGAACTTCCAAATCTACGATCGGTATACTTGAATGTAACCAAAACAACAAAAAAATTAATCGGAGGAAAAAAAAAATCTGTGGGATATTTGTTGCTTGGGGGCTTGGATAATGTAGGACCTGGCTGGTGCAGCAGGCAAGGCAACGGGTGGGAGGGAGGGGCTTCGATCGATGGGCCGGTAGGGAGGAGGTGGTGGTCGGCTCGGGCAGCGCACCAGAGATGAAGGAGGAGGGAGAGGGAGGAGGAAGAAAAGAGTTAGGGGCGACGGCGGATAGATCGAATGAAAACTAGAGCTCGGTCAGGGTAAAAAAGGGAAGTCCGGCGACGCTTTCAACCATCGGAAGATGCCGACGTTTCATAAAAATCCGCCGATGCTTTTAAATGTCGACGGGTTGAGAAGTATACCGACGCTTTTCAAAAATATCGGCGGATTCCTAGATGGCGATGCTTACAAACATACTGGATGGCGACGTTTACAAGTATCCGTAATCATGCGCTAATTGCCGATGCTTAAAAATATCGACGGGTTTCAGAGAATGCCGATATTTCCAAAAAGTATTAGCAGGTTCATGAATCTTTTCGACTCTTCACAGAAACGTCGGAAAAAAATGATCGGTTTATCCTTGTTTTACTGTAGTGAAGCTTTTCCCATCTGGCCGTTAAAAACCTCCCACCCGATTGAGACTTGGCACGGAAAAAGAAGACAAAAAAAGTTGGGGCCGTTCCGAGCCTTCCACTTAGATTGATCTCCTGAGGACGGAAAAAACAGGGGTTACAACGAGGTAAAACATTGGAAAAATCAACCTCGGATCCGATTGTGTCCTGAGGACGGAAAAAACAGGGGAAACAACGGGAAACAGACGGAAAAACCGAGGAAAGAACGGAGAAAAAGGGAAAACATTGGCAAAATCAGAGGAAAGCTGGGGGATATACCCTGTTCAGCCGTTCCAATCTCCCACCAGATTGAGTCTCCAAAGAAAAAAATTAAAAAAGTCTACAAAATAAAGGAGAGACGAAAAGATCGAGAGATAAAAACAGAGGTTAAAACGAGGTAGAAAATTGGAATGGTCAACCTTCGATCCGATTGTCTCCTGAGGACGGAAAAATAGACGGAAAAAACGGAGGAAAGATCAGGAAAAAAATGGAAAACATTGGCAAAATCAAAGGAAAGACGGGGGATCTTCCCTGTTCTGCCGTTCCAATCTCCCACCCGATTGAGTCACCAAAGGAAAAAAATATATATATGAACAAAATAAAGGAAAGACGAAAAGATCGAGAGATAAGACCTTCACTAAAAAATCATGGGTTCGATTTCTTTCGCGGCCGTTGAAATCGTGTTATGATTTTTAAATATTAAAAAAATATTCGCTGTAAAACGGATGTATCCTCAACAGCCTTTTCTTGTGTTTTTCTTTTTGTTATGTAATTACGTTTAAATAATTTAATCAATCCTGCCTTACCGCGCGGCATTGGGAAGTACCTTTTATTATATATATATATATATGGCACAACCGCTGACATGGAGTCCATACTGGCGACCGTGCTGACAGAAAATGCCATCTGGATGCGGCAACCAAATAAAGAGCTGAGGATGAGCCCCTGGTCGAGTAAGCTTCCATCCGGGGTCGAGCTCCCAGTCGAGGACATGCTCATGCATTACGAGGGCGAGCCCCCGGTCGAGATTAGCTCCCATCCGGGGTTGAGCTCCCGGCAGAAAACGTGCTCATGCATTCCAAGGACGAGCCCCCGGTCGAGGTCTGCTCCCACCCGGGGTCGAGCTCCCGGCCGATGACGTGTTCATGCATTCCAAGGGCGAGCCCCCGGTCGAGGTCAGCTCCCACCTAGGGTCGAGCTCCCGGCCGAGGATGTGCTCATGCGTTCCGAGGGCGAGCCCCCAGTCGAGGTCAGCTCCCATCTGGGGCCGAGCTCTCGGTCGAGGACATGCTCATACTTGCCAAGGGCGAGACCTCGATCGAGGTCATCTCCCATCCGAGGTCGAGCTCCCGGCCGAGGTCGTGCTCATGCTTTTCGAGGGCAAGCCCCCGATTAAGGTCAGCCCCCACCCGGGGTCGAGCTCCCGGCCGAGGTCGTGCTCATGCTTTCCGAGGGCGACCTCCCGATCAAGGTCAGCCCCAATCTAGGGTTGAGCTCCTAGACAAGGTCATGCTCATGCTTTCCGAGACCCAACTCCCGAGATAGAGCTCCCCCATCCAACCAAGGCCAAAGTTCCCGCTAAAAGCAAAAGAGATAGAAGATCAGTAGAGGTTCAGACCATGCTATGGAAGCTTTCAGCTATCTGCAACCTCCGAGAGGTGGCGCACACCCTACCAGAGATTCAAACTCAGCAAACGCGCCACCCGCACGTTCTGTGCAATGCATGCTCCACCAGGCTCCAGGCCACAGCTCCAGGCCCTGTGGCGTGCCGCCACATCTACAACCGTGGGGCTCCAACCCTCGCAACACAGAACCTGTACCTCCTCCAAGAGGAGTATTCCATTAAGGCCCCAGATCCTATGACACTTTGACGGTCCCTCCTGGAATAGAAACACTCCACCGTGGCTCGGGGCTCAGCAGCATGGCGCCCTCCCTTCCACGGGAAACTGCACCATCAGATGGACAAGATATGTACTATGCCGGCAAACGCCCCCAATAGAAGGATCTCCTTCCGAGGACCGGTCCGATAGGGGAGAGCCCGCGAACAAAGAAAATCCCTTCTGAAAGGGATACCAGGAAAGGGACATCTCAGTGAAGTCCTAAACTTAGTCTAGGCCATCCTCCTTAAATAAAATAGAAGAAAGGATCCCCGAGAGGGGACAGAGGCAACTGGTAAGACTCGGAGAGCAAACGACAATGAACTAGCCAAGAAAACCTCCCAACTCTCTGATCTCCACTCGATCTTGTCTTTCCACTTCTTACATCTCATCTTTTATCCTCTACGCAGAGAGATCCCAAGCTCTCTATTACAGAGGTTCTGTTCCCCTTGATCATCCCAACTGACTTGATCATCGGACTATCCCCGTTAAAATCACAGGTCTGGGTCTCCTCTCTTTTGTAGGTCATGCCAGTTCTAGAGTTGATCGAGGAAGAAGACCAAGCACCCACTAGAAGCCCGATGAGTTTGCGACATGTCAGAGCTACAGGCCACGGTGATCTAAGTAGCAACATATATATATACATGCATATATATACGTACATACATAATTATTATTATTCTTATTATTATTTATGCAAATCAAACTTTAATACTACATGTTGCCGCCTAGATCGTCGTGACTTGTAGCTCGGACATGTCGTGGCTGCATTGGACTCCCCCTGGATGCTTGGTTCTCCTCCCTGTCAGCTCCTTGGTCGGTCTGTCCTGCAAAAATGAGGAGACCCGGGCGGGGGATTCCGGCGGGGACACTCCGATGATCAAGTCAGTTGGGATGATCAAGGAGAATAGATCCTTTGTGACGGGGGATTGTGATACCCCCGCATAGAGGATAAAATAAGGTCTAATAGAAAGAGATGAAGTGGGAGGTGAGAGTACAAGGAGGTTCTCTCTCTCAGTTCCTTGTCCTTTTGCTCTCTTTGTCTTACTGGTTGTTCCTCTCCCCTTCGTCGGAGGTCCCTTCCTCCACATTATGTAGGATAATTGGCCCAGACCGGGTTTGGGACTTCATCGACATGTCGCTTTTCTAGTATCCTCTTTTGATGGGATTTTCTTCTATTAGCGGCCTCCCCACTATCGGACCGGTCCTCGGATGGAGAGCTTTCTATTAGGAATGTTCATTGGTGTAATTTAGGTCTTGTCCCTCAAGTGAAGCAATTTCTTATGGGAGGTGAGGGCACCATGCCACTGAGCCCCGAGCTATGGTGGAGCGTTTCTATTCTAGGAGGGACCGTCGGTGTATTGTAGGGCCTAGGGCCTTAATAGGATACTCCTCTTGGAGGGAAAATAGGTAACGTGTCATGGGAACTGGAACCCTGGTTGCACGACGGGGTCACAGGCAGCATGCTGCAGGGCTTAGAACTTGGCAGAGCATGTGTTGTGCAGAGCGTGTGGGTGGCGCATTGCAGAGCCTGGAACCTCCAGTAGAACACGCGCCACCCTCCAGGGGTTGTAGGTAGCCTGGAGCCTCTGTGCCATGATTGAATTCCTTCTGGTCATCTCTCCCTTGCTCTTGGCTGATCCTCTGGTGGTTGATGATGCCTCTTAGTCTTGGGTGGGAACCCTATCTTGGAAAATGGGAGCTTGACCCCAGAAGGTGGGAGCATGACTTTGGAAGGTGGCTTGACCTCGGCAAGGGGAGAGCTCTATCTCTGGAGCTCAACCCCGGAAGGCGGGAGCATGGCTCCGGGAGGTGGCTTGACCTTAGCAAGGGGGAGCTCTATCTTGGGAGCTCGACCCCAGAAGGCAGGAGCATGACTATGGAAGGCAGCTCGACCTCAGCAAGTGGGGAGCTCTATCTCGGGAGCTCGACCCTGAAAGGTGGGATCATGACTCCAAGAGGTGGTTCGATCTCAGTAAGCGGGGAGTTCTATCTTGGGAACTCAATCCTGGAAGGTGGGAGCACGACTCCGGGAGGTGGCTCGACCTCAACAAGGGGGGAGCTCTATCTCGGGAGCTCGACCCCGGAAGGAGGGAGCATGACTCCAGAAGGCAGCTCAACCTTGGTAAGGGAGAAGCTCTATCTCGGGAGCTCAACCCCGGAAGGAGGGAGTATGACTCTGGAAGGCGGCTCGACCTCGACAAGGGGGGGCTCTATCTCGGGAGCACGACCTGGACTGAGAGCTCGACCTCGTATGGGAGCTGACCTTGGCTGGGGGCTCGACCTTGGAACTTCATTTGGTCACCGCATCCAAGTGGCATCTTTTGCCAGCATGGTTGCCACTGGATCCGATGCAGGCTCTATGTTAGCGATTATGCCATATCAGGTGCCCATCACTCTCGAGCCTAGAGTACATCACGGTGCTTGTGAAAGGATTATGCCCTAAAGGCTAATCGAAATATTATATTTCGTTGGGATTTTTCCTTATCCATCCCAAAAATCAATGTATTGACATTATCATTCAATAAAGGCATTATTTTCATCATACGTTGTGTCTTAATTATTATATGATGAACTCCATAGATTAGGGCTGTGGTTCTAGGGTTATGATGAGATCATACTGGTGAGACCTAAAGCCTTAAAACCCTAATCTAAAATATTCCTGGTCAATGGGACATTGAGTAGGGGATCAATGTTTCTGGTAAAGATCAGCACTTCCTATGTATGAGGGTGACTGATCTCACAGTCACTTGTGTTTGACACTAATACTAGGATGTGGGTGCTCATTAGAGAATGAGTTCACTGAATAGATCCAGATTGAGAATATCTAATGGAACCTTATCTGTTTGTCAATAGATATTTCTCATAGTGGGAGTAGTGCATGTGGTCCTTTGACCTGAGACTGCCATGGTACCTTATATACATGAATCCATATTTTGGTTCACACTCAATCATAACACTGAGTTATGCATGAGGTGATACTAGATATGGTGGATTGTATATGAAGGTTGTGAGTAGGTCAACAAGGAATTGATCAGCCCTAGTAAGAGGATATTGCATCCAGCCAATTTCGATCAAATGATGATTCGGGAAATCTTTGATCAAAGTATGAACATTAGAAGTAGTTTCTAATAGTTCATTAATGAATCATCATTAAAAAGATTGAGCTAGGGATGAATATGAAATTGGATTTGACAAGGTATCCATATCCATAATCATATTCAGGATGCAAGTTGATCAAAGGACTGAATTGCCCGGTAACTCATCACTGAAGGGTATTTTGGTAATTCCATAAAAATTCCACATCTTCTGGGTAGACATGATACGTTGCTAGACGTCAATCTTGTCTTGTAGGAAAATGATTAAATTATGATAATTTAAATCAGTTAATTAGAATTAGATTCTAATTGACCAAGTCGAGCTAGCTTGAGTTGACCTAAATCGGCTTAGTTGAGATCTAACCGAATTAAGTCAAATAGCACTCGGACATACTGCTAGCTAGATGTGGAACCCAATGGGTCACACACAAAAGAGAGTCGATGACGGATTTAATTTAGAATTAAATCATGTTTGCAGGACAAACACACAAGCATGTGTTGCAGACCCAACTTCTATTTGAATTAGATTCAAATTTGGTTCTGAATTGGACTTAATTGGGTTCTAATTGAACCTAATTAGAGTCTAATTTAAATTTTGAGACTTTGGGCTAACCCGTGGCTGAACCCATTGATTAAAAATCAATTTAAACCCTTTTCCCAAGACCGCCCAAGCCATCTTTCCTATGCGCGCACACCAAAGGAAGAGTCCACGCGCGTGGACTCCTCTTCACGCGCGTGGGGACTTCTTTTACCATGAAAACCAGATGGGAGGGGGTGGAAATCTTTTCTTTAGGCATCTCATCTAGAGTCCCTTGGATCAAGATCATATGGCCAGAAGAAATCCGTTGCTTTTCGGTCGCAAGTCCGTCTCAGAACATCGCGACTTTTCTGAGGTTTCTTCCGAGGTTTTTCTTCATCGAAAAATATTGAAATAAATCAGGAAAGGTGTGAAAAATCTGAGGGAACGCGTGAGGATGGAAAGAACATGATTCTTGGGATAGCAGAGGGTTACATTGTTTTTGAAAAGACACCCCTCTGATATCTATAAATAAGGTTGGGTTCTCGGGGGTTTTCATGTAAGATAATTCAGAGATCAGATTCCCTTTCTTCCTCTCCAGAATACTCCTTCCCCTTGTTCTTGTTGGGTATTGTTTCCCTTACAGAGGTATCCTTTGTCAAAACTCTGACCCTAAACAAGAATAAGAGGAAGGTCTTGAACGGTAAAGGAAAGAAACAGGAAGGGTCTCTTTTCTTTCTTGAATTAAGACATTACTTGTCGTAATTTTTCTTCCACTTCAAATAAGAATTTTCTACAAGGATTGAAGTTGAGGAAATGATCAAGAAGAGGAAAGAAAGGAGAAAGGGAATTTTCAAGAAAGAAAATTCCAGCCTATAAGTCCAAGAATTGAATTCTTGAAAAGAATTCAAGAAGAGGATCCAAGATCAAGAAGTTGTTGTCTTCATCTCTTCTCCGTGTGGATCACCATTGGAGGGTGAACATTTGGGCACCTAGTGGAGATTTGCATTTTGGATATTGTGGTACAGGTTAGTACTTACATATATATATTTAAATCATGTATATGAATGATATATATTTTTAATTTTTTTTTTTAAGGAGATCTAGGGCTAAAGGGTTTGGTATAGATTTCACAAGATAAAAATTTTGAAATCTATGTTTCCGCCTTGGTGAACAAACCCAACATTGGTATCAGAGCCTCCTTATCAAGATTAAAATATATATGCTGATTTTTATAGGCATATGTAGATAATTTACATATGATGTGGTTTGTGTTTGATGTATTGTCACCAATTAGGGTTTTCACTTAAACCCTAATTGTTGTAGAGATATGTTTAGTAATCCAGTCATCATTCTGAAATAAGATTGCCCTGGCATAATGGTGGATCCATTATGTGGTAAATGGTTGTCCTAGAATGATGACAACTAATCACATATTTGTGTTAATTGTGCATATATGTTTGATGTATGCCACTAATTAAGATTTTCACTCAAACCTTAATTTGTATAGAGATATGTTTAGCCTTCCGATCATCATACTGAAATAAGGTTGCCCTGGCATAATGGTGGATCCATTATGTGGTAAATGGTTGTCCTAGTATGATGACACACTTGGCGCATATTTGCTTAGTTATATATATAGAATGTGCTTTGTTTTAATAAAGACCTCTTTCAAATTATGTTAAGTTGTAGTGTCATATACCAAAAGCGAAATAATCAATATGATTAATTGATCATTCGGTGTCTAGGAAAAGTGGTTCATGATCGGTAAAGAGGACATGGTTTTTAATTGGTTCGGTTGACTGACCTGGTCAATTCTTATTGGTGTCTAAGGAAAGCAACGGGGGGACTCCCACCACTCTCCCACTTACCTGGCCGATAAGATTAACTTAATTATTGATTGATATGCTTAGTGTAATATTCACTACATGTGGCCTTCCTTCATGCCAAGTCATTATTATGTTATGATTCATATTAGGTTTGTTGTGTACACACAAGGCCTCTTATGGTGACTGACATAATTTTAATTTGGTGCATTTGAAGTTTATGGCATGATTTAATATAATACTTTATTGTGTACACACAAGGGTATTATAATTAATATCATGACTATATAGCAATGAAGGGTCTGACTTAACTAAAATATTATAGTTTGTTGTGCACACACAAGGCTATTAATATTTTAGAGGCCAAGATAAGTTGAGAATTGTATTAGTTACAATTGGAAAGAGTTTTCCTACCTTTGAACTTATATAAGATTTATTGTGTACACACAAAGTCTTTTATAAGGAATTAGGATCTCAACCCACTAAGAAAACCAATTAGGATTTTCTCGATCATCATATGGAGGGTTATGATGCTTGATAAAATAGTGAGAGACATAATTAAGTTAAAGTCCTAATTTAATTATGTTTTGTCAATATTGGTTGTTTGCTTATGTAATGTTCTTTGTTAATGTAGATTAAATGGCCTCTTTACTCTCACTCCATAGCATTCTTGATGCCGATAAGTTGACTGGACCAAACTATGTTGATTAGTTAAGAAACCTGAAGATAGTACTCAACCAAGAAAGACTTTCTTATATTCTTGATACCCTTACCTTGGAACCATTAGGGGAAGATGCCTCACAAGAGGAAAAGACCACATATAACATGTGGCAAAATGACTCACTTACTGTCAAATGTATTTTGCTTGCCTCTATGACCAATGAGTTGCAGAGGCAACATGAAAGCATGGACACTAACTCCATAATGCTCAATCTAAAAGAACTTTATGGAGAACATAGTCGAACTGCTAGATATTAAATATCTAAGCAGTTATTCCGTGCAAGGATGACAGAAGGAACATCTGTACAAGACCATGTATTAAAGGTTATTGACCTAATCACCCGATTAGGTCAATTGGGTTTTGTTATGGATGGGGAGTTGAATCAGGATTTAATCCTGCAGTCACTCCCAGAGTCATTTTCACAGTTTGTTCTCAATTATCATATGAACAAACTTAATTCTTCCTTGCCTGAGCTGTTGAATATGTTAAAAACGATAGAGAGCCATTTAAAAAAAAAATAAGGCTCCACTTCTTCTTGTGGATGGAATAAACAAGAAGAAAACAGGCAAAAAGAGTTCCAAGAGAAGGATGAACCCTAAAGGGGGCATCAAGAAAAAGAAAGGAAAGAAGGCCTCCGGACAAATGACCTGCTTTCATTGTGGCAAGCCGGGTCACTGAAAAAGAAACTGCAAGGTTTATCTTGCAAGTGTGAAGCCTGGTGCTAGTGATGCACCAAAAGGTATGTATGAGATACATGCAATTTTGTCATTAGACTCTTCTAATTCAAACTCTTGGGTATTGGATACCGCTTATGGTCATCATATCTGCAAATCATTGCAGGGACTACGGAATATTAGAGTTTTGAAGGAAGGAGACTTCGAGCTCTACGGTGCTGGAGGAGATTCCATCCAAGCAGAAGCTGTAGGGACTTATATATTGAAGCTGCCTTCTGGGAAGATTTTAGAGTTGAAAAGTTGTTATTATATACCTAAGGTCATTACAAACATCATATCTGTACCCTTGTTAATTAAACAAGGTTATACTATGAATGTAATGAGCAGTGGCTGCTCAATCAGTTTTTCTAATGAAATAATATTTTATGGCATATTTTGCAATGGTCTTTTAACTCTATCTACTGATGACAATATACTTCATGTTAGTAACAAACGAAAGAGAGATAATGTGAACAATACTTTACTTTGGCACTATCGTCTTGGACATATTAGTGAGCAAAGAATTAATAAGTTATACAAGGAAAATTTCCTTAATCCTTATGACTATGAATCATTAGGAACTTGTGAATCATGTCTCATGGGTAAAATGACCAAGACTCCATTTAGTGGACATAATGAAAGGACAACTGAGTTATTAGGACTCATACACACAGATGTATGTGGGCCTATGACAACTAAGGCCAAGGGTGGATACTCATATTTCATCACATTCACTGATGATTTTTCAAGGTACGGATTTGTGTATCTAATGAAACATAAGTCCGAAGCTTTTTGAAAAATTTCTAGAGTATCAAAGTATGGTAGAGAAACAAACGGGGAAAAGTATTAAGATCCTTCGATCAGATAGAGGAGGTGAATACTTATCCACCGAGTTTCTTGATCACCTTAAAGAAAAGGGGATCATCTCTGAATGGACTCCTCCTTATACACCACAATTAAATGGTGTTGCTGAAAGGAGAAATCGTACTTTGTTAGATATGGTACGGTCCATGATGTGCTTCACTGAGTTACCTGTTTCTTTCTGGGGATATGCCTTGGAAACCGTGGCTAATATTTTAAATAGAGTACCATCTAAATCTGTTTCTAGCACTCCATATGAATTATGGAGGGGAAAGAAACCCAATCTTAAATATCTTAAGATATGGGGATGTCCAGCTTATGTCAAAAGAAATTTTGGACATAAGCTAGATGCTAGAGCAGATAAGTGTCTATTTGTAGGATATCCTAAAGATAGTATAGGATATCTGTTCTACCACCCTACTGAAAAAAATGTTTTAGTCAGTAGGCATGCCACTTTTATGGAGAAAGAATTCATCCTACAAAAGGGCAGTGGGAGAAATATTGAACTTGAAGAAGTTCAACAAATAGGTGCATCTCAACCAAATCATAACATAGTTAGTATAGAACCTGAACACACCACTCCTATCCGTAGGTCTGATAGGATGCGACATGCACCTGAGAGGTATGGGTTCATTATTGAAAATAATGAAGCCCGAATCATTGAAAATGATGAGCCTCTAACCTATACGGATGCTGTCATGAGTAGTGACTCAGACAGATGGCTGGAAGCCATGAGATCCGAAATGGACTCCATGTATGTCAACCAAGTCTGGACTTTGGTTGATGCACCAGAGGGTGTTAACCCTATTGGATGCAAATGGATCTATAAGAAAAAGATTGGGGTAGATGGCCAAGTCGAAACGTATAAAGCCAGATTAGTGGCTAAGGGTTTCAGACAAAAACAGGGAATAGATTATGATGAAACATTTTCTCCTGTTGCCATGCTCAAATCTATTCGGATCATGCTTGCTATAGCAGCATATCATGATTATGAAATCTGGCAGATGGATGTGAAAACCGCATTCCTCAATGGTTTCCTTGAGGAAGAGGTTTATATGTCACAGCCAGAAGGTTTTGTCTTGGAGACTAGACCTAATCAGGTATGTAGGCTGAAGAAATCCATTTATGGATTAAAACAAGCATCAAGGAGTTGGAACATCCGATTTGATAAGACAGTCAAAGAATTTGATTTTATCAAAAATGAGGTTGAACCTTGTGTGTATAAGAAGACTAGTGGGAGTGCCATAGTTTTCTTGGTTCTGTATGTAGATGACATACTACTCATTGGGAATGATATCCCAATGTTACAATCAGTCAATGTGTGGTTATCTAAACAGTTTTCCATGAAAGACTTGGGAGAAGCATCTTATATACTGGCCATAAAGATCTATAGAGATAGATCCAAGAGGATGCTAGGTTTATCCCAGTCTGGGTACATTGACCAAGTGCTAAAAAGATTTAGCATGGAGGAAAGTAAAAGAGGTTACTTACCTATTGGTCATGGCATACATCTTTCTAAAAAGATGTCTCCTAAGACACCTGAAGAAAGAAATAGAATGAATTCTATACCTTATGCTTCGGCAGTATGGTCTATTATGTACGCTATGTTATGTACCATGCCTAATGTGGCATATGCCTTAGGTATAGCCAGTAGATTTCAGGCTGATCCAGGAGAGGATCACTGGAAGGCTGTGAAAAATATTCTTAAGTACTTAAGAAGGACTAATGATATTTTTCTAATATACGGTGGATCTGATCTTAAATTAGAAGCTTATTCAGATTCTAGTTTTCAATCAGATCCAGATGATAGCAAATCTATGTCTGGGTATGTCTTTACCCTAAATTGAGGAGCTGTAAGTTGGAAGAGTTCTAAACAGCAGACTGTAGCTGACTCAACAACTGAGGCAGAGTACATTGCTGTTAATGAAGCTGCCAAGGAAGCTGTCTGGATGAAGAAGTTCATATCAGAGTTGGGCATTGTTCCCGAGATTGAAGGTCCAGTACCACTTTACTGTGATAATACTGGGGCTGTTGCTCAAGCAAAGGAACCAAGAGCCCATCACAAATCAAAGCACATTCTGAGACGCTTCCATCTTGTTCGAGAGATTGTCGAAAGACAAGAAGTCTGCATTAAAAGAGTTGAAACGAAGAACAACATAGCAGACCCGTTCACTAAGGCTCTACCACAGCGAGAGTTTGATCGCCACCTCGATTGTATGAGGTTAAAATTTAAAGCCGATTGGCTTTAGTGCAAGTGGGAGATTGAAAGGATTATGCCCTAAAGGCCAATCGAAATATTATAATTCATTGGGATTTTTCCTTATCCATCCCAAAAATTAATGTATTGACATTATCATTCAATAAAGGCATTATTTTCATCATACGTTGTGTCTTAATTATTATATGATGAACTCCATAGATTAGGGCTGTGGTTCTAGGGTTATGATGAGATCATACCAGTGAGACCTAAAGCCTTAAAACCCTAATCTAAAATATTCCTGGTCAATGGGACATTGAGTAGGGGATCAATGTTTCTGGTAAAGATCAGCACTTCCTATGTATGAGGGTGACTGATCTCACAGTCACTTGTGTTTGACACTAATACTAGGATGTGGGTGCTCATTAGAGAATGAGTTCACTGAATAGATCCAGATTGAGAATATCTAATAGAACCTTATCTGTTTGTCAATAGATATTTCTCATAGTGGGAGTAGTGCATGTGGTCCTTTGACCTGAGACTGCCATGGTACCTTATATACATGAATCCACATTTTGGTTCACACTCAATCATAACACTGAGTTATGCATGAGGTGATACTGGATATGGTGGATTGTATATGAAGGTTGTGAGTAGGTCAATAAGGAATTGATCAGCCCTAGTAAGAGGATATTGCATCCAGCCAATTTTGATCAAATGATGATTCGGGAAATCTTTGATCAAAGTATGAACATTAGAAGTAGTTTCTAATAGTTCATTAATGAATCATCATTAAAAAGATTGAGCTAGGGATGAATATGAAATTGGATTTGACAAGGTATCCATATCCATAATCATATTCAGGATGCAAGTTTATCAAAGGACTGAATTGCCCGGTAACTCACCACTGAAGGGTATTTTGATAATTCCATCAAAATTCCACATCTTCCAGGTAGACATGATACGTTGCTAGACATCAATCTTGTCTTGTAGGAAAATGATTAAATTATGATAATTTAAATCAGTTAATTAGAATTAGATTCTAATTGACCAAGTCGAGCTAGCTTGAGTTGACCTAAATCGGCTTAGTTGAGATCTAACCGAATTAAGTCAAATAGCACTCGGACCTACTGCTGGCTAGATGTGGAACCCAATGGGTCACACACAAAAGAGAGTCGATGAGGGACTTAATTTAGAATTAAATCATGTTTGCAGGACAAACACACTAGCATGTGTTGCAGACCCAACTTCTATTCGAATTGGATTCGAATTTGGTTCTGAATTGGGCTTAATTGGGTTCTAATTGAACCTAATTAGAGTCTAATTTAAATTTTGGGACTTTGGGCTAACCCGTGGCTGAACTCATTGATTAAAAATCAATTTAAACCCTTTTCCCAAGACCGCCCAAGCCATCTTTCCCACGCGCGCGCACCAAAGGAAGAGTCCACGTGCATGGACTCCTCTTCACGCGCGTGGGGACTTCTTTTACCGTGAAAACCAGATGGGAGCGGGCGGAAATCTTTTCTTTAGGCATCTTATCTGGAGTCCCTTGGATCAAGATCAGATGACCAGAAGAAATCCGTTGCTTTTTGGTCGCAACTCCGTCTCTGAACATCGCGACTTTTCTGAGGTTTCTTCCGAGGTTTTTCTTCATTGGAAAATCTTGAAATAAATCAGGAAAGGCATGAAAAATCTGAGGGGATGCGTGAGGATGGAAAGAACATGATTCTTGGGATAGCAGAGGGTTGCGTTGTTTTTGAAAAGACACCCCTCTGATATCTATAAATAGGGTTGGGTTCTCGGGGGTTTTCATGTAAGATAATTCAGAGATCAGATTCCCTTTCTTCCTCTCCAGAATACTCCTTCCCCTTGTTCTTGTTGGGTATTGTTTCCCTTATAGAGGTATTCTTTGTCGAAACTCTGACCCTAAACAAGAATAAGAGGAAGGTCTTGAACGGTAAAAGAAAGAAACATGAAGGGTCTCTTTTCTTTCTTGAATTAAGACATTACTTGTCTTAATTTTTCTTCCACTTCAAATAAGAATTTTCTACAAGGATTGAAGTTGAGGAAAGGATCAAGAAGAGGAAAGAAAGGAGAAAGGGAATTTTCAAGAAAGAAAATTCCAGCCTATAAGTCCAAGAATTGAATTCTTGAAAAAGAATTTAAGAAGAGGATCCAAGATCAAGAAGTTGTTGTCTTCATCTCTTCTCCGTGTGGATCACCATTGGAGGGTGAACATTTAGGCACCTGGTGGAGAAATGATGATGTTGACATGGAAGGATGCTTATTCTACGCTATTAATGCCTCGAGCACCAGCATCCCGAAGGTCGCGCTTTCACACCAACAAGGGTACTCCATGTCAGCCCAGTTAAGAGAAACATATTGCCGCACTGAGCCCGAAGCAATTTCCTCCGAATCAAAGCATCGCCTCCAACAGGCATCTATGCATGGCAGACTTTCATTGGTCGAAAAGAGGAAAGGATGCATGTTTTCGACCAGTATGATGCGACAGGGGGTCTGCAGGTTTTTGAAAGGAGTCTGCCTTTTTTGGGCCATTCCTTAAGAACTTTCGAGCGAAGAGGGCAAAGTTTCTTTGTAGAGCTCTTCCTCTTCTTCTTCCTTAGTCCAAAGTTCTTTGCAGGTTAGTTTTCCCTCTCCTCCTTCCTTCTTCTCCTTCAGCCTGTGCTGAAGGTGTTGCCCAACTAAAGCAACCCAAGAGGGGGGTGAATTGGGTTTTTAAAAACTTTTTACAAGAATTAAACACAAGTACTAGTATGTTTCCAAAAAGATTGTGTGCCAAATAATGATATGCAGTAGAAGTAGTAAAGTAAATGCAAAAAGAATGAAAAGGAAATCATAAACAAATTAATTTATAGTAGTTCGGTGTATCCCAAAATACCTACATATACTCCACAAGCTTTTCTTGGGTATTTCACTATAATCTAACCTTGATTACAGTAGATTAGTTTTTCGAGCTCACTAATCATAACCCCTTTGGTTTTTACAAGACTAACCAAAAACCTAGTTAGTTTTCACATAATGCTTACCGACAACCTAAGTTGGTTTTTACTCAAGGCTCACTAACAAACCTAGTTGGTTTTTACTCAAGGCTCACCAACAAATCTCAATACTAGTTTCAATACCCTTGAAACTAGTAGCAATAAAATAAGTCAAGTATAATATAAAAATATAATAATATTTCTCAAAAAGCAAATAAACTTAATAAAGCTCTTGATTGTTGTTGAGAAGCTTGTCTCTGTTGCCCAGGTGGCTTTCCAAGAGGGAGGGTGAATTGGGATTAAAAACTTTTCACAATTATGTGCACTTTAAAATTCTTTTAGTGTTGTGGTGCGATATGCAATGCAGAAGTAATCAAGTTAAAGCAATAAAGCAATAAGAACACAAACACAAACACCAAAAGTTTAGAGTGGTTCGGAGCAACCGGCTCCTACGTTTACTACCCAAGCACTACTTGGGATTTCCACTATACCCCCCAACCAGAATATAGTCGGATTGTTTTACCAGGCTCACAATCCAAACCTATACACTTTGGCTTTACCGGGATCACCAAAGAAAATCCTAACATTTGGTTTTATACTGGGATCACCAAGAACCCAACTTAGGTTTTCACAAGGCTTACCTAAAACCTTCAACCCTCTCTTAAGACACAACCCCTCGCTGTTCTTAGAGATAAAACAAGAATAAAGAGAAGATAAGCAAGCAACTACAACAAACCGAGTTTGTCTAAGTGTTGCCGATGTAAATCAAGATGAAGCCTAGCTTTGAATGCTCTTTAATGCTCTTCAAGCTGTTTCTTTGCTTCTTCAATGAGTGGATTCAATGATGGAGTAGAGTTGATGAGGCTTTGAATCCTAACTTGAAAGCTATTGAAGTAAGGTAGGTGAAAGACTTGAAGGCTCTTTGATTTCTCAAGATAAATCAATAATAATGCTTTAATAATTGTTTAATCCCTCAAAAATAATTCCTTTTATAGTTTTTCATGAGATATGGCCATTGTAAGGCCTAGAGACTCTTGAAAGAAATGAAATGGGATTCAAAAATCACTTTCAGTAACTTGCTATTGGAGTGCAGAAAATGGCTACTCGAGTCGGCTCGAGGTCCACAAGTCGGCTCGAAGTCTCAGACAGTCCAAAACAAATTTCTATGGAAGTCGGCTCTTCAGACTGGAGTCGGCTCTTGCCTTCAGTAAATTCAAAATGACAAATACCCAGAGTCGGCTCTTCAGATTGGAGTCGGCTCGAGTTCTCAGTTCACCAAAAAAACCTAATTCTGGACGAGTCGGCTCTTGGGGCAAGAGTCGGCTCGAGTTCTCAGCCTTCAAAAATATATATTTTTTCATGAGTCGGCTCTTGAGATAGGAGTCGGCTCTTGATACTAAAACTCTAAAATTTTCTCCGTGCCGTGCCACAAAGAGTCGGCTCTTAATCCATAAGTCAACTCTTGCCAAGTCTTCAATTAATGCTTCAAGCTTCTCCAAAACTCTTCAACACTTGAATTAAATGGAAGCTAATCTACATACTCCTAATTTTACAATTTTCAGCCCATTTTACAAGATTACAAATTTGACAAGGTTATGGATTTTACAAGTTCAAGTTTATAAGAGTACATACATAATTGAATCACCTTCCAATCAATTTAAAAACCATTTTAAACTATGATAACCAATTTCCTACAAAAACTTCGCAAGTAATTTGAAAGAATTAGTATCAAATACATGCTTCAATATTTTATGATCATCAAAATCATTCGAGGGGTCAACAATCTCCCCTTTTTGATGATGACAAAATATTGGGCATGAACAGAATAATAAGAAAAACTTTACAATGACATTGATCATGGTGTGTATCACATAGATTGAGTATCAGGGTATCAACATAGTGTGTCACAACGTATCATATGTATCAAATATATAAAACCAAAAGCTATTAACATCAAGTATCATATGTATCGATATACTATATTATCTATATCATATGAGCAATAAGTATTGAAACATAATGTATCAACACATAATGTATCAGGAGTATTGCGTATCGAAGTTTGTAAAACTAACAAGTAATTTGAAATAAATTTTAAAAAATTTGATAAAAGCTCCCCCTTACTATTGTAATAGTATTTCTTTTTATTTTCATCAAATTCATCAAATTTTCATATAAACTTGTAAATCCAACATTCATATTAGCCTTTTCATGCACATTCTCCATTCTTCCCCTTTTTGTCATCAACAAAAGGTATAGAAGAGAACATTCATTCATAATAGATCATTCATAATAAGGACAGATATGAGAGTATCAGAAGAAGACATGTATCATAAAAAGTGATATATATATATATATATATATATATGAAAAGTCAATACATAGGTAATACATTATAGATGTGCCTCGGCATGACAAAATAGTATCACAACATCAAGATACCACAATCATAGAGTCCCAAAACATCAAGATAAAAGCCTAAAAAATATCAAAAGATGGGCTAGAATCATCACTAAGGTCTTCCTCACTGGATGAGGAACCGACCTCTAAGATTCCTGGACTAGGTTTAAACTTAGGATATCTAGGTCTAAGATCTCTAATTCTAGTCCTAGTAGGAGTGGTAGTCCTAGAAACTTTAGTTTTGGCTTTGGCTTTTACTTTGGACTCTAAGGAAATGATAATGGGAGTGGGTTTGATAGTCGGAGGATCAAAGGACATTGCCAAAGTGCTGGTGGTAGATAATATCTCTGTAGCTAGAGTCTGTCCAACATCAGATCTTGGAATGTCCATACTAGCCTCAGCCTCTGTAGGAATATCACTGAACTGCGCCGCCTATCCCTGCTCATGATCAGTGCCAGGTGTTGCATTCGAAATCGTCGATATAGACTGGCTAGCTGCAGTAAGCTATCTAAGAATGATCATAATATCCTGAAATCCCTGCTGCATCTCAGACTGAAGTAGAGCAATCCTGGTATCAGTGTCAGATCTGAGACAAGATATCTCATCCAATACTCTCTGTAGTCTGCCATCTACATCAAGTCCAACAACTGTAGATCTCATGACTGGTGAATGAGGTGTGGTAGGGGCTGGCTCTAACGGTCCAGCCTCATCAGCATGTGTATCTACCTCCTCACCAAGTCTCTCTGCTGCCTGAGTCTTCTCCTTTGAGTCATTTGAGTGTGCTACAGGAATATTGAAGTCTTCTGAATCCAATGACCATCTACTTTAATAAGTCCCATCAGAGTAAGGGATTTTAGAGTGTACCTATCAGTGTATAAAAGTAGCCGGTTGTCCTCACCTGTCAGGTCTACTGAGGCATCCTGAAATAGAAGAGTGAAGACCATCCCATATGGTAGACAAGCTCATGTCCTACGAGCTGCCTCTCTCATCTGTGAAAGCATGATAAACGGTAAGTTGAGGGCCTCCCCCTCAATCAGACATCTCATAAAAACTAGGTCACGCTCACTGACCCAATCAAACCGCCCTGTCCGGGGCAAGAAAATTTGACTGATAATGTTGTGCAAAAGCCTCATTTCCAATGATAACTGATTTGCACTAACATGAACAATACCCTTTACATTTGATCTTTCTAGTATTAGTCTTAGGGTTTTCTGCTTCTCCTTCATAACTAGATAACATTCACCTTCTTTTGGGATGTGGAGGATGTTTGACAGTTTTTGCTCACTAATCTCAATGTGCTTTCCCTTCACAGTCCCTTCGACATGAAATGCACCTAAGGACATACTTTCAAAAAATTGTCTGACCAAATTGGGATAGGTGGGTACATTCAATAGATAGAAATCTTTCCATTGCTGTTTATCTAGCCAATCCCCAATGTACAACTGTTCTTGCTCCAAGAAATCGAAATCGATGCACCTACCAGGAGTTTCCTGACGATTACCCATTAGAATCACTTGCCTCGATGCCTGTGGCTCTTCTCCTTGCTCGATGTACTATTCTTCTTCCGGATTGGAGGTGTCCAAGTGCCGTTTCATTCTCCATTCCTCCGTAACCGTTCGAACCACCTGCCGGGGTTTCTTAGCTATGGCTTTACGGGGTGCCATCTAGCTAGGGTTAAGAAATTGGAGAGCTTAGAGAGTGTTCTAGGAAGTTTTTCTAAGATGGAGAGAGGAGTCGGTTAAGTGGAAGAGAGCAAAACCTAAAAACATAGTGAAAACAAACTGAACGAAACCCTATTTAAAAATGTTCGGTCCGACTTTCGAGTCGGCTCGCCGAATAGTCTGATGACTCGAGTCAGCTCTAGCCAAAAAATAGTCTAAAAATTAAAAAAAGTCAAAATCAATTTCTATGGGTTTCTAGAGACTAAAATAAGTTGTCCTAAGCTTTAGAGAGAAATTTGAAATACCTAGATAATTTTTCCTTATTAAGTCAAAAAGTTCAGAGTGGGTCACAAAGCCCTAATTCGCCTCTAATTTTCTCAAATCTATCTAGACTAAGGGGTTTAGTAAAAATGTCAGCAAGTTGATCTTCAGTAGGTACAAATTCCAGCTCAACAACATTATTTAAAATATGATCATGAATAAAATGATGTCTAATTTCTCTGTGCTTAGTTCGTGAGTGCTGAATTGGATTTTTGGATATGTTAATAGCACTAGTATTGTCATATTTAATAGGAATTTTAGATTGGACAACATCATAATCTTCTAGTTGTTGCTTGATCCATAACACTTGAGCACAACAGCTCCCAGCAGCCACATATTCTGCCTCAGCAGTAGATAGTGCTACAGAGTTCTGTTTGCAACAGTGCCAAGAAATCAAGTTAACATCTAGAAATTGACAGGTGCCACTTGTACTTTTTCTATCAATTTTATAGCCTCCATAATCAATATCAGAATAACTAATTAATTTCAAAGATGTGTTCTTAGAATACCATAAACCTATATTGCATGTCCCTTTTGGATATTTAATGATTCTTTTAACAGCTATGATGTGTGACGAAATTGTGCACACATGCAAACACTAAATAAAATATCAGGTCTACTAGCTATCAAATAAAGTAAAGAACTAATCATACCTCGGTACAGCTTTTGATCAACATTTATGCCATTCTCATCTTTGTCAAGTCTACATGCAGGATTCATGGGTGTTCCATTTCCTTTGCTTGATTCCATGCCAAATTTTTTGATAATCTCCTTGATTATTTGGCCTGGTTGATCAGGATACCTTCTTTAGTTTGTTTAATTTGAAGTCCAAGAAAGTAACTCAGCTCACCCATCAAGCTCATTTCGAATTCTCCCTGTATTAGCTTAGCAAAATCTTGACACAAAGATTCATCAGTAGATCCAAAAATAATATCTTCAACATAGATTTGAACAACTAAAATATCATTATTCTTTCTTTGAATAAATAGTGTGGTGTCAACGCTACCTCTTACAAAAACATTTACAATTAAAAACTTACTTAGTCTGTCATACTAGGCTCTAAGTACCTGTTTCAGACCATACAAAGCTTTATTCAATTTGAAGACGTGATTTGGAAAAGTGTGATCAATAAAACCCGGCGGTTGTTCAACAAAAACTTCTTCAGATAGAAAACCATTCAAAAATGCACTCTTTACGTCCATTTGAAATAATTTAAAATTCATAAATCATGCATAAGCTAATAATAACCTAATGGCTTCTAATCTAGCTACTGGAGCATAGTTTTTATCAAAATATATTCCTTCTTCTTGATTATATCCTTGTGCTACTAGTCTAGCCTTATTTCTAATTACATTTACTTCTTCATCTAGTTTATTTCTGTAAACCCACTTAGTACCTATAACAGGATAGTCATTAGGTCTTTCTACTAGGGTCCAAACATTATTTCTTCTAAATTGGTTTAATTCGTCATGCATTACTAACATCCAATTAGAATCAGTTTCAGCTTCTTCTATTATGTGTAGTTCTACATGAAAAACAAAGGCAATTAAGTCATGTGTATCTCTATATGCAGATCTAGTTTTAACACCTTGAGATGGGTCTCCTATAATTAATTCTTTAGGATGTGGTTGTACATGCCTTCATTCCTTGGGTATATCATCATGATTTTTGCTTACCTCTTCTTCATATGGTTTACTTGATTGTTTGTCTTTGAGAGTCAAGTCTTTTAATCCTTGTTCTAGAGTACCTGCATCATCATCAGCAAAATCTTCCTTTCTAGAAGATGTAATGTCAGATTCATTGAAAACGACATATACAGATTCTTCAATAGTCAAAGTTCTTTTATTGAAAACATGATAGGCTTTACTATTTAAAGAATATCCAATAAAAATAGCCTCATCAGATTTTGCATCGAATTTATCAAGATTATCCTTTTCATTGTTAAGAACAAAACATTTACAACCAAAAACATGAAAATACTTAATATTAGGTTTTCTATTGTTCCAAAGTTCATAGAAAATTTTTTTGATAATAGGTCTAATCAAAACTCTGTTCAAAATATAGCATGCGGTACTAACAACTTCTGCATAAAAGTATTTTGGAAGATTTTCTTCACAAAGCATTGTTCTGGATATCTCTTCCAAAGTACAATTCTTTTTTTCTACAACACCATTTTGCTATGGTATTCTAGGTGCAAAGAAGTTATGATCAATACCGTGCTTTATGCAAAAGTGATCAAAATATTGATTTTCAAACATAGTACCATGATCACTACGAATTAAGATAATAGATAGATTTTTCAAATTTGTAACTCTTTTATGAAACTTTTTGAATACTTTGAAAGTTTCATCTTTATGTGCAATAAACAAAATCCATGTGTATCTTGAAAAATCATCTACAATCACAAGATCATATTTCATACCACCTAGACTGGTAGTCCTAGTAGGTCCAAATAAGTTCATGTAAAGTAGCTCTAAGGGTCTAGTAGTAGAAATGGTATTTTTGGATTTAAAACTCTCCCTCACTTATTTTTTCAATTGACAAGCATCACAAACATAATCAAAATTAACTTTAAATTTTGGCAATCCTTTGACTAGATCCTTTGAAATAAGTTTAGCTATAGTATCCATACTAGCATGTACAAGTCGCTTATGCCATAAAAAACTTGATTCCTTACTCTTGTCATTCATTACTACAAGACTTATGTTGCTTGACATAGCTAGATCATTAAGATCTACTATATAAATATTATCAAGTCTATGTCTAATGAATTTAGTGCTAGAGTTAAATGGATCAACTACTATACACATTGATGACTTGAAGAAAACATTGAAACCAATGTCACATAGCTGACTAATACTCAAAATATTATGTTTAAGCTTTTCTACAAGTAACACATTTTCAATAAATGTAGAAGGAGTAATTTTAATTTTACCAATACCGATTATCCTTCCTTTTTGATTATCTCCAAATGTTACCATTCCACCATCCTTTTGTTCTAGGGTGAAGAATTGATCAATATCACCCGTCATGTGTCTTAAACAGCCGCTATCCAAATACCATCTTTTCTTTATATTTGTGGCTGCAAGACATCCCTGCAAAATAATCATTTAACAAATTTAGGTATCCAATCTTTCTTGGATCCTTGCAAGTTAGTAGAAATGGTTCCTTTTGGAACCCAAGTTTTCTTAATTTTCTTTTTGTCATTATGTTTCAAATGACACTCAAATGCATTATGAGCAAAGTTATTGCAAGCATAGCATACAATCCGTGACATTAAATAATAATCATGAGATGATGCAAATTTAGATCTAACTTGTTTTGAAGTAATAAACTTAGGAACATATGATGTAGATGCAGAAATTTTGTTTGAAATTGAACCTTTGTAACCAATTTCAAATTTATTATTTGTCTCTCTTTGATCTTTCAAAGTTAATTCAAGCTTGTTGGAACTTAGGATTAGCTTTTCAACCAAAGGCTTGAGCTTTTGAACTTCCTTCTTTAAATCATCATTTTCATTTTTCAAACCTTTGTTTTCTTCAAGAAGCTCTTCTTTTTAAATTGAATAGTCTTAAGTCTTTCACAAACTATGTTTAATTCTCTTTGCAAAATCTTATTTCTTTTATCAAATTCATTTTTGTCTTTTTCAATTGAATCACATTGATTTTTCAAAGCTTTCATTTTCAAACCAGCCTTTTTGTATTCTATCAATAATTCACAAAAAGCATTATGTAGCTCATCATATGTAAATTCTAAATTAGGTTCAGAAGTAGTTACCTCGTGTTCCAAGCCCATAAGATATATTTGTGCAATCTTTGTTGTCTCTTCATCCTCTTCAGTGGATGTAGAATCATCGCTGTCACTCCATGCTGCAAGCATTGCCTTTTTCTTCCTTTTGGTGATCATCTTTTTCTTTACTTCAGGACAGTTAGGACAAATGTGTCTCGGCTACTTGCATCCATAACAGATTGGTACTTGATCTATATCTTTATCCTTCTCTTTTTCTCTATCTCTTTCTCTTTCTTTCCCAAAATCTTCTTTTCTAAATTGCTTTCTCCATCTATTTATTTTTCTTTTGCCCATAAATATTTTGAATCTTCTCATTACCAGGGCTATTTCATCATTCTCTAGATCATCATCATCTGATGAGTCTGAGTCTTCATTTTTATCTTCTTCTATAGCTTTAACTGCTATGACTTTCTTTCTTTTGGATCTTCCCCAGTCCTTTGTTGCATAGCTAATTCATGTGTGATCAATGATCCAAGCAGTTCATCCAGTGGCAGAGTATTTAGATCCTTCATCTCTTGAATAGCTGTCACCTTAGCTTCCCATTTATCTGGCAAGGATCTCAAAACCTTTTGGATAAGATTAGCATTAGTGTAAGTTCTACCAAGACTTTTGAGACCATTTATAATATCAGTAAAGCGAGTATACATAGCAGATATATTCTCACTAGGATCCATCTTAAATAGCTCATAATTATGCACAAGAAGATTTATTTTTGATGTTTTGACTTGTGATGTGCCTTCATGTGTAATTTCTAGTTTGTCCCAAATTTCTTTAGCAGAATTACAAGTTGAAATTCTGTTAAACTCATTTGGATCCAAAGCACAATACAATAAATTCATCACTTTGGCATTCAGCTCAGCTAATTTCATATCATTATCATCCTAATCCTCTTCTGGTTTGGGAACCTCTACATCATTAACTCTAACAGTGGGTGTGTGAGGTCCTTTCAAGATAATTTTTCATAAATGAAAATCTACAGCTTGAATGTATATTTTCATTCTTGCCTTCCAATATGTATAATTGGTTCCGGTGAAAAGTGGAGGTCGATTTGTGGATTGACCTTCAACCAATGAAGTGCACATGGGATGTGCCATAAATCTTTACTATAAGTAACTTTCAGAGACTTCGCTCTAATACCACTTGTTGCCTAGGTGGCTTCCCAAGAGAGGGGGTGAATTGGGATTAAAAGCTTTTCACAATTATGTGCACTTTGAAATTTTTTTAGTGTTGTGGTGCGATATGCAATGCAGAAGTAATCAAGTTAAAGCAATAAAGCAATAAGAACACAAATACAAACACCAAAGGTTTAGAGTGGTTTGGAGCAACCGGCTCCTACGTCCACTACCCAAGCACACTTGGGATTTCCACTTTATCCCCCAACCGTAATACAATCAGATTATTTTACCATGCTCACAATCCAAACCTATACACTTTGGTTTTACCGAGATCATCAAAGAAACCCAAACTCCCTTTGGTTTTGAACGGGATCACCAAAAAAAACCCTAACACTTGGTTTTATATCGGGATCACCAAGAACCCAACTTAGGTTTTCACAAGGCTCACCTAAAAGCCTTCAACCCTCTCTTAAGACAGCCCCTTGCTATTCTTAGAGAGAAAACAAGAATAAAGAGAAGATAAGCAAGCAACTACAACAAACCGAGTTTGTCTAAGTGTTGCCGATGTAAATCAAGATGAAGCCTAGATTTGAATGATCTTTAACGCTCTTCAAGTTGCTTCTTTGCTTCTTCAATGAGTGGATTCAATGATGGATTAGAGTTGATAAAGCTTTGAATCCTAACTTGAAAGCTCTTAAAGTAAGGTAGGTGAAAGACTTGAAGGCTCTTTGATTTCTCAAGATAAATCAATAATAATGCTCTAATAATTATTTAATCCCTCAAAAATAATTTCTTTTATAGTTTTCCATGAGATATGGCCATTGTAGGGCCTAGGGATTCGTGAAAGAGCTGTTGGAGATGAAATGGGATTCAAAAATCACTTTCAGCAACTAGTCGTTAGAGTGCAGAAAATGGCTACTCGAGTCGGCTCGAGGTCCATGAGTCGGCTCGAAGTCTCAGACAGCCCAAAATAAATTTCTATGGGAGTCATCGGCTCTTCATACTGGAGTCGGCTCTTGCCTTCAGTAAATTCAAAATGACAAATACCCAGAGTCGACTCTTCAGACTGGAGTCGGCTCAAGTTCTCGGTTCACCAAAAAAACCTAACTCTGGACGAGTCGGCTCTTGGGGCGGGAGTAGGCTCGAGTTCTCAGCCTTCAAAAATATGTATTTTTTCATGAGTCGACTCTTGGGACAGGAGTCGGCTCTTGATACTGAAACTCTGAAATTTTCTCCGTGCCGTGCCATAAAGAGTCGACTCCATGAGTCAGCTCTTGTCAAGTATTTAATTAATGCTTCAAGCTTCTCCAAAACTCTTCAACACTTGAATCAAATGGAAGCTAATCTACATACTTTTAATTTTATAATTTTCAGCCCATTTTACAAGATTATAAATTTGACAAGATTAGGGCTTTTACAAGTTCAAGTTTATAAGAGTACATACATAATTGAATCACCTTCCAATCAATTTGAAAATCATTTTAAACTATGATAACCAATTTCCTTCAAAAACTTCTCAAGTAATTTGAAAGAATTAGTATCAAATACATACTCCAATATTTTGTGATCATCAAAATCATTCCAGGGATCAACAGTCTCCAAGTTATTGAAGTCTCAATCAATGCTTGAGAATATGGACTTGAATGCTCTCTTTGAAACTTGAATGCTTGAAAGCTCAACTTCACTCAAAGGTAATGAATACTAAATAAATTTTCAATAAATTGTCAATGAATGCTAATGAATACTTTCCTCTTATATTTGGTGGTCTTTAAATACCTTTCCAAGCCTTAAAATATAGTTTGTAGCCATTGAAGAAGAAAAAATAGCCATTAGACATAAATTGAAGAAGTTTTATGCTTCAAAAAACTAGTCATTGCTGTTCACTCAAACCTGCAAGTATCGACACTTCAGTCCATGAGTCGATACTTTAAATCATGAGTCGACACTTAAGTCAAAAAAGTTTTTTGAAGCTCTTTGGAATGCATTAGTGCATCGACATTTCTTCTGGTGAGTCGATACTTGAGTCGACACTTCATTTTCATGAGTCGATACTTGGACAAAATCCTGAAATCAGCATGTTCTGCCATCTTTTTGGTCTTAGGCCTTGAGTCAACACTTGGCTAACCATGAGTCGATACTTGGTAATCCATGAGTTGACACTTGAGCATACCAGCTGAAACTCTTTCTGCGTATCAGCTCAAGCTTCTATGAGTCGACACCTTGAGTCGACACTTCAATTCCATGAGTCGACACTTGGCTGAAACATTACTGAAACTTGTCCAAATTCAAAATTTGAGTTCTTCAAAGTCATTCTTATGTGCCAAAGTCTACACAACTTGAAAATCCAATAATTTAAGAGACTTCTTCAAATGTTTGTCAAGCATTCTGAACCTTTCAATACTATAACTTTGATGAGTACCTTATTCTGATAAACATACTTTTAACACACACATAGTACTCAAATATACTTAAGTATTTTGTTATTCATCAAAATCAAGACAAAAGTCAACAATCTTCTACTTTTTGATGATGACAAAATTTTTAAGTATATAAACATAGCAAGCTCAAAAGATTTGCAATAAGTATAGATCAATTGACTATAAGTATCATAGCTATTAACAATAAGTATCAGAGCTAAGTTGTAATAATTATTAAGAGAAAAAACTCATCATTTAATATATAACTTGAATAAATCTATAATGTATCAGAGCTATATATATAAGAATGAATTCAATTCATATAATTACAATGTATCAGAGCAAAGTATCATCATTTAGCATATAACTTGAATGAATTTGATTTATATAGCTACAATGTATCAGAGCATATGCTTATATAAGATATTTAAAGGATGTATCAAAGCTATAGGTATGAGGATGTATCAGAGCATATGCATATATAAGATGGTTAAAAAGTATGTCAGAGCTAAAATAGATTTGGAAGAATGTGTATCAGAGCAAAAAAAAAAGTTTGAAACATAATTTGAGTGTTAAAGCAAAATCTTTAGAGTATTAGAGCAAATAATATAATATGAAGATAAAGAGTATCAGAGCATATAAAAAAGAGAATCAAAGCTAAAAAAAATTGAGAGTATCAGAGCATATAAAATAATATGAAGATAGAAAGTATTAAAACATATAAAAGAGAGTATCAGAGCATAAAAATAGAGCTTCCCCTCAATATATGATCTGAAAATATTTTTCAAACTTTTCAAGAAAAGGCTTAAATGTATTAGCAGTTTTCAAAAAAAATTTCAAAAAAAATTTAGAAATCTCTCTCTTCCATACTTGCTCCTCTTACTTATTCTTCCTTCTTGTTTATTACTTATTGCTTTCTTCTCTCCCTCTTTTTTTTTACTTATACTATTTGTTCTCCCCCTATGTTATACCATTTATACCATCTCCTCCTTTTTGTCATCACTAGAAAAAGGTGAAAAGTAGAATAAAGTGGAGAAATAAGTAACAAAGCTCCCCCTCAAAGTAGGGATAGAGTGTAAATAACAATAAGAAGGGTATCAAAAGCATTGAAAGTAAATAATGAACACACAAGTGAGAAATGCTGAAAGCATGATATATATATATATAAGTTAAAATATTTTGTGATACAAATAGATGTATACAACAGTACACTGATACAAAGTCTGATAAAAACATAACATACAAAATCTGATACATTCATACAAAATTTGATACATACATCTAACTGATACCTTGACCAATCCTAGTGGGCACTGTCCTCATTAGAAGAAGACCCAATCTCTAAAATAATAGGTCCGGTAATCCAAGAAGGTCAAGGTTGAGTCCACATTGGCTCAAGATTGGCTAATCTGGTCCAGACGGCTCTAGGGATGTCTCCACTGGCTCTGGCTCTGCCTCTGGCTCATGTTCTCCCTCTGGCTTGTGCTGGAGGAGAAACAATGTCAGGAACAGGATCAGAAAAGGAGACTGGGTCAATAGGTGTTGATCAAAGATAGGACCAGTGGAAAGAATATGAAATCCAGGAATATAAAAACCTAACTCCCTGGATAAAGAAGAACTAGGTAAAGATACAGAATGAATTACGGGTGTCCTATCAAAAAAGGTAGGGGGAATAGTAATGATGGTATAAGTAAGTCAATGGGAGTATTTGGTGGATCAGTAGATAGAACAGGTATGGATACATCAGGGTCAGAAGGATTAGATAAGATAGGAGTCCTAGGTAGGAAAGGGGTCTGAATAGCTAGACTCAAAAGAACAGAGGCATCCTCAGAAGACAACATGACATCAGCCACAACAGACTCCATCGAATCCATGACCTGATCTCTCGCCTCAGGCTCGGGCTCCACTATAAAGTCATCAACATCAAAGTCCACTGACAGAAAACCCTGATCATCTCCTATTTCAGTGTCATCTTCTAGTGGAGCTGGTGGAGCAGGTGGAGAATCTAGAGGTGGTGGTAGGGAAGATGGTCTACCAGAAGTCAATCTTTGTAGAGTAGCCATCATTGTAGCAAACCCCTCTCTCATCTCATTAAATCCAGTCCTCATCTCCACATGCATCTGATTAACTCGTTGTTTCATAGTCTGCATCTCAGTCTCTAGGCGAGTGATCCTATCCTCAATAATATCTACAGGAGGAGGAACCTCAGTGTGTGCTAAAACAGAGGGCTCAGGCTGTATCTTAGGTGCATCTCTAGGTGGCTCAGATGGTCTAGCCTCATCTCTATGTGTCTCCTCCTCCTCCTTCGTAGAAGTATCCTTTTCATCATCCGAGTCAGTGTCAGACACCTATCCTGAAACTCTGTGCCTCCAATGACCATGATGTCTTAGATAACCCATCCGGTGTAGAGACCTTTCATCATAGGTGTCGGTGTGCAGAAGCTCTTTATAGGGCTCTCCGATGACATCAACTCCATAGGCTCTAAATAGTCTTGTGAGATCCATTCCATATGGCAAGCAGAGTTGCCTACTCGTCGCCGCCTCCATCATTTGATGAACCATAAGTACAGGCAGGCAAACAGGCATCCTCTGAATGAGTGCCACCATGACCAAAAGCTCCCTTTCTGTGATGAAGTCAAAACACCCAGTCTTCAGCAGTAGGATCCAGGCCATAATGTGATAAAGAAGCCTCATCTCTATTGATAACTATGATGCTACAACAGTGGCACCCTCACCCAGGTCATCTCTCTCTAAAATGCATCTAAAATTGCTGATCCAGTCTCCAAGAGAATCTACAATAATCCCCCTCATGGGAATCTCCTAGATGCAACTCAGAATCTTTGCTAATAGTGGAATAGAGATGCCTCTAACCTCTCCGATCCATCCATCAGTGCCTCGGGCCAGAGTCCCATAGAACTCTCTCATCAGGCCTAGATAAAATCTCTCTCGGTGAGAGCAAAACTGGACTAATCTGGCATCTCTTAACTAGTCTCCAATCCTGAAATGTTACTGGTTGACGAATTCAAAGTCCACCCGACATCCCCTTATAACGGCCTTGGAGGCCATGCAGTCTACTCTTGGGACTGGTGGTGGTCGAGCCAGAGGATCACGCTACACTGGAGCCTCTATCCATTGAGGAGAGTCATGTCTAGCCTTGGTGCGGTGCTTCACACCCCGAGATATTGATTGTGGCATCCTCACCAGCTACTTCCTGGGTCTCATTGTCCAGAGAATAGAGAAATACTAAAAGGGAGAGGAAAACGAGCACAAATCACGGTCAAACCATGAGGATCAAGAAAAAAGCAAGGGAAAATGGGCTCAAAACCCAAAATAGAAATATTAGAATCCTAAATAGGAACTAACAGAGTCAAGGGCTCAAGGGAAAGAGGTGTTGGCTCAAGGGAAATGGGAGAAAAAATGGATCGTTTGCCCTAGTTGATCACTGTTTCTGTCGATCAAGTGTCTACTTATGGGTTAGTCCAACTATTGACACTTCGAGATGTCGATATTTTCAAGTGTTGACATTTTAGAAAAAATCAGGAAAAAATAAAAAAAAATCACAAATAAGATTAAGGGAGTTGATTTAAATAGCTAAAAATGATTGATCATAAATTTCAAGGACATTAGATCAAGAAATTTTCAAAGAAAATTCTAAAGGTCAAAAGAAATGATTAAGATCTAATCAAAAAAATTAATGACCCCTAATTCTCTTCTAATCATACTGAACCTATCTTCATTAAATGGCTTGGTCAGAATATCAGCTAGTTATTTTTTAGTACAAACAAATTCAAGCAAAATATCATTATTATGAACATGATCTCTAATGAAGTGATGTCTAATTTCTATTTGTTTACTTCTTGAGTGTTGAATAGGATTTTTAGTTAAGTTAACTGCACTTATGTTATCACATCTTATAGGTGTCTTAGTTAATTTAATGCCAAAATCTTTGAGTTGTTATTTAATCCATAATATTTAAGCACAACAACTTCCAACTACAATATACTCAGCTTCAGTTGTAGATAGTGCAACTAAATTTTATTTCTTGCTAAACCAGGAGATTAAATTAACTCCAAAAAATTGATAGGTTCCAGATATGCTTTTTCTATTTAATTTACATCTAGCAAAATCAGCATCAGAATAAGCAATTAAATCTATTACTGAGTCCTTAGAGTACCACAATCCAATCTCAATAGTGCCAGATAAATATCTAAGTATACGTTTAATAGCCAATAAATATGATTCTTTAGGTTTAGACTGATATCTTGCACACATGCATATACTAAACATGATATCTGGTTTCCTAGAGTTAAGTACAATAATGATTCAATGATGCCTCTATAAAATTCTTGATATACTTTCTTACCATATTCATTTTTGTTAAACTTACAAGAAGGGCTCATAGGTATGCCAATAGATTTAGTTTTCTCCATCCCAAACTTTTTCAGAATCTCTTTTATGTATTTAGCTTGGTTGATGAAGATCCCTTCTTTGGTTTGTTTGATCTGGAGTCCGAGAAAGTAGCTTAATTCTCCCATCATGCTTATCTCGAATTCACCCTACATAAGCTTAGCAAATTCTTGACAAAGAAATTCATTAGTGGCACCAAAGATAATATCATCAACATAGATTTGTACTACTAAGAGATCATCAGCCTTTTTCTTTAAAAACAAGATAGTATCTACATGACCTCTAGTAAAGCCATTATCAATTAAAAATTTGCTTAATCTTTCGTACCATGCATGTGGAGCCTATTTTAAATTATAGAGAGCTTTATGCAGTTTGAAAACATGGTCAGCATATGCATAATTTTCAAAACCAGGTGGTTGTTCTACATATACTTCTTTAGCTATGTATCCATTTAAAAAAGAACTTTTAACATCTATTTGAAATAATTTAAAATCCATAAAATATGCAAATGCTAACAATAGTCTAATTGCTTCAAGTCTAGCAATAGAAGCAAAAGCTTTATCAAAATCAATCCCTTCCTCGTGATTGTAGTATTTAGCAACTAGCCTAACCTTATTTCTAGTTATAATTCCATTTTCATCTAATTTATTTCTATATACCCATTTAGTGCCTATTATGGAGGTATTAGATAGTCTTTCTATTAAAGTCCAAATCTTATTTCTTTTAAATCAATTTAATTCTTCTTGCATAGCATTTAAACTATTATGATCTTTTTTAGCTTCTTCTATGCTTTTAGGTTCAATTTGAGAAATAAATACAATATAATCACATTCATTTCTGAGAGAAAATCTAGTTCTTACCCCTTTTGATAGATCACCTAAGATTAATTCCTTAAGATGTCCATGAGCATACCTCCATTCCTTAGGTAGGTCCTTGTGCTCTAGTGCAGGTCTTGTGACTTCTTCTTTATTCTTCTTGTTTTGATCTTCCTTATTTTCGTTGGAGGGAGGATCATTTATAGTCAGCTTCTCAAGTCCTTGAATACCTACAATATCATCAAAAATATCCTCTTTTCTAGAAAATTTGTTAGTAAATTCTTTAAACACAACATGCATAGATTCTTCTTCTACTACAAGTATTCTTTTATTGAAAACCCTGTATGCTTTGCTAGATGTGGAGTATCCTAAGAAGATACATTTATCTGACTTGGCATCAAATTTACTTAAAAAATCTTTGCTATTGTTTAATATAAAACACCAGTGTTACCGCCCGGATCATCGTGGCCTACAGCTCTGTTGCCGCCATGTCAGGTGCCTCCTCCTCCCGCCGAGGGCATCGGCTCTTCGGCTTGCTCGACCTGCAAAATAGAGAAGACCTGGGCCAGAAATTCTAGCGAGGACACTCCGACGATCAAATTAGTGGGATGATTCAGGAGAATAGAAAAAATCTCTGAGATGGAGAGCATGAGGGACTCGCTCGTCTCAGGGGGCGACATGATAAAGATATTCAAATAACATAAAGAACAAGATAGCGATGCCTGAGTGGCAGAAGGAAGGAATGGAGAGCGAGGAGTGGGGAGGTTCTCCGGTCGATTCCCTCGCCGCTGAGCCCTCGGGGGGCTTGCTCACTTGCTTCTCCCCACCCCTCCTGCATTACCTCTTACCTTTCTTACCTTACGCCATCTTGTCCTCTCCCTTTCGCTTGGGGTGTTATCTTTTTGCTCTCATTTCTCATCAATCTTCCATCTTCATCCCTCTCTTCCTTGATGGGCACTGGGCCGCTGAGCTTCTTGTCATGGTGGGGTCTTTCTCATTTTGAAGGGATTGTCCCGGCATTGCAGGGCCCGTGGCTTTGGCAGGTTTCTTCTTCTGGGAGAACTCTGAGTCTTGCACCGTGTGGACCAGCATCCCCCTGGCCATACGGTGGTAGATGTGGCGACGTATTACTGGGCCTTGGGTCTGACAGGTCTGGCCTTGTTCAGAGCATGTGGGCAGCGTGTTGTAGAACTGGCATTGGTGACAGGGCGTGTGCCACTTCTCAAGGACTACAGGTGGACAAGGACCTCCAGTTCGTGGTTTGAATTCTTACTGGCCTTTCCCTCCTCCGCTGCTGGCAGGAACTCTGGCCTTTGTGTGGCTTGGGAGGACCTCTCGGGGGGTCCACCTTCGGGAGCATGAGCTCAACCCTACCGGGAGCCGACCTCAGATGGAGGGCTCACCCATGAGCTCGACTCTGGTTAGGAGCTAATCTCGGATAGGGGGCTTGCTTCATGAACTCTACCTCGGCTGGGAGAGCTGATTCTATGAGCTCTGCCTCAGCCAAGAGCTGGCATCAGATGGAGAGCTCGCTCCTCAAGCTCAACCCCGGCTGGGAACTAACCTCAACGAGGAGGCTCGCTGATGAGCTCGACCCCAACCAGGAGCTGACCTCGGCATTCCACCAAGGGCCGTGCCTAGGTGGCGGCCCTCATCCGTGCCACTGCTGGCTGGCAGCTATGTAGGCTCCATGTTAGTGAATGTTGCCACATCAGATGCCCTCCACTTTTGAGCCCAGAGAGCAAAGCATCATTCGGGCGATGGGAGCAATGGCTATGCTGACATGGAGGGACGCGCCTTCTACATCTTCAATGCTTTGACCGGGCATGCCCTGAAGATCATGCCTTCACATTAATGGGGAGCTGCACTCAAATTTACAACGGAGAGATCATCGATGCCCTGGCTGGATCAGGGTGCCCATCCTATGAACCGAAGCATCGAGAGGCACTTGGAGTTGACACGTGGTGATCTCCGATTAGCTGCGCGGCCTTTAAAAGGCCTTCAGATGTAGGCGGCCAGGTTTCTACAAGGCTTCCTTTCTTCTTCTTGAGCACCCTTCTGGTTCTGGTGTTGGCCTCCATGTTCTTCTCCTTCATTCCCTCTCCTTCGGCTTGCACTAAGGGAGGTCTCTTGATAGACTTCAGGATCTTAGCCTGAGGCCCGGAAGGCCAAATGGAAACTCTCTGGGAGCGAGCGGCTAGCAAAGGCATGGGCGTCTGGTTTGGAGAAGAAATCTGTTGAGCTTGAAACTTTCCCTGTGGATGTGAAGGGGGAGATCTTCCGGTCGTGCCACTAAGGTAGAGAAAGAGGCTGCCTAAAAAGTGGGGGCATCTGGAGCCACCTCCCGGTCCACAAGACTGGAGATTTTATAGGAGGAGGTGATGGCCCGGGTCATGGTCGCTGTGGAAGGGGCCACAACCATTATGGTGTTGGTAGGACCATCCTGATGCGGAGCTGCTGTAGCTGCCCTTGGAATCTCGGGATCGATGAACTTCAAGGAAAACATTGCGGTAGAGGCAAAGCCGATGCCGGGCTCTAGAAATCTGATGGGCTCCTGAGGAAGGGTGCCAGTGCGCTTAGGCAGAAGTGGAGATGGGGCTCTAGCCCATCCACCCTTCATCTTGTATCTTAGGGTTTTAGGAGGTCTTCCGGCCTGTCGGGAGCCTCTATAGGATGTAAGAGACTTTTGATCAATGAAAGCGTCCCTTCTTCTATGATTGATGCTCTTTCTTTTTCTTTCTCTTCTTCTCTCCTTCTTTCTTTTTCCTTTCTTCTTTTCTTTTTCTTCTTTTTTTTGAGCCTGAATCTGCTGCTCGATTTCGGACTGCTGGGGGTCTCTGCTCGACCTCCCGGACTGCTAGGGGTCTCTGCTCGGCCTTCCGGACTACTGGGAGTCTCTTTCCGAAGTGAGGGATGTTCTGATGAGGGTAGCTTTCTTTCTTCTCTCTCCAGTCGGAACACTTTGTGTTCCCTTTGCTTTGCTTGTCATTTTTTTTCTTTGGCTCGAGCTGCTTCTAGGGGATCTCCTTAGCTTGTCAAGCCATGAATCAGGTGGCCGATGATGGGACTTCAGGGATTCCTCACCAACAACCCTGGACTATAAGTAAGGCAATCCATCGTAGGGCTTCTAGAGTATCCCAGTTCGGTTCATCGCACTGCGAGTCAAGGGATAGATGGTGGGACTTTTAAAGTTTTTTGACATATATCTCTAGACTATGAGTAAGGTAGTGGATATGGGGCTTCATGAGTTTCCCAGCTTATAAGTGCCAAACTATGAGTTTCGTGGTAGATGGCAAGGTTCCATGAATCTCCAATTGCACCTCAAGACTATGAGTGGGGCGACTGAGTGTGGGTCTATTAGAAGAACCCAGCTTTGAGACTGCCCAGCTGTGGGCCTCTTGGTAGATGGCGGGTTACCTTGTTGTCACCTTGAGACCATGAGGCCAGCCGAGAAGTTCGAACCTAATGGAGCGGGCTCGACCTGGAAGGGCCAAATCGTGAGTCGCACGGCAGGTGGCCGGTTACCTTGTCGTCGCCTCCGGGCTGTGGGCTGAACGGTGAGGAGCACGGGCCTGATGGAGTAGGCCCGGCTTGCTGACGAGTAGTTATCGTGCTGTGAGTCTCGCGGTAGACAGCACCTTGGTGCCGCCTCTGGGTTGTGAGCATGGTTGTGGAAGGCGGGCCTGATGGAGTGCCCGACTTGTTTGGGAGTCACCACACTGTGAGTTGTTGGTGAGCGAGACCTCGCTCCCTGCCCAAGAAAGGGAGGATGCTCACTTTGGCTCTCTCTCTCTCTCTCTCTCAGCTCCCCCAAAGCCACAGGGGTCCGACCCAGCCTCCGAAGGAAGGTAAGGAAGGTAAGCACGCAGGGAAAAGTGAGGGAGAGGTAAGTAGGTAGGTGACCAAGCTTTGTCGGGTGAACCTCCAGCCCGAGAAGCCTCCCCGCTCTCGATCCCTCATCTTTTCCATTCCTTTACATTCCTGTTCTCGAGTCACACCCTCCCGACGGATGGGTCCCCCAAGCCCTACACCGTAGAGGTCTTCTCTGTTCCCCTCGATCATCCCACTGACTTGATCATCGGAGTATCCTCACTGGAATCCCTGGCCCGGGTCTCCCCTGTCTTGCAGGAAAGAAGGAAGAGGTCCGGCATGGCCGGGAGCGGGCAGCCATGAAGTGAGATGGAGCGGACGGGTCCTCGGGCCTTCGTGGTGCCCGACGGCAACGGGAGGATCCCTCGACACGACCGGGCTGCAAGCAGCGACGATCTTGGCGGCAATAGCATTGTTATTGAGCACAAATGGTCAGAGACATGGGTCAGGCTATCAATGGGGGTGCTGGCCTGCCGGGCGGGCTTGCCGGGCTAGGTCATATTCCTCCTCTACTGCCGCATCAATTATTCGAGACCTAGATGAGCTTAAGACCGCCGCCCGCCATCCTTGACCACAACAGAGATGGAGGTTGCTCCGACATTAAGGTTATCCTCACTTCTCCACTGGCTCCTTCATAGCTGACATAGGCCACTAGATCACCTCCCTACTGCGATCCAATTCACCACCAACTCGCTCAGCCACCGGATCCTTGGTGGTTCCATCATTTCTGTGATGGATCCCATTGCCTACTCAGGCTCGTCAATCTTCATGACAAAAAAAAAACAAGACTTTTGGTTGAAGGGAGGGATGGTTTGGGGAGAGGAAAGTGCAAGTGGGCTAGCCCAGCCCTAGCCACAACCTATATACGGCCGGACTGGGCTGGGTTTTTATGACCCATTTGTGCAAGTGGGTCTAGCCCGGCCCGGTCCATATAATGTTAGCACATATGGGTTAGGACCGGGCCAGCCCACATTAATAGGTCTATTCTTAATTGTGTTTTGTGTGTTTTCCCTTAATACAATTCACACAAATATTAAGATCAGTAAAATCCAAGAATTACATTCTTTAGTCTTTACTAATCTTTGTATTCTTTTTTTTGGGATATATGACCCAAACGTTTATGCCATAAGTAAGCAGAACTTTCATCCACTAAAACATTTTTTATACGAACATTATGATGCAAAGTCAAGTGGGTCTTAGTAAATAAATTGTCAAGCTTTAATTTGTACAAATCTTCACAAAGAACACCGGAACCAATAAAATGATTTTGCTTAAACAAACTAAAACATCTATTTCTAAATCTTAAAAGAGTATCGAGCTATATCAAGTTAGACAAAGAAACTAAATTTTGAGAAATAGAAGGAACATAAAGAGTCTGCAAAAGACCTAAATGATGTCCAGTGTCTAAGATCAAACAATACGTTCCAATGGCTTCAACCAGAGCTTTGACTCGATTTCCCATAAAAACAAAATTTTTATTTGGATTTATGGTTTAGATCGTAAGGAATCTCTGCATTGAATTTGAATCATAAATGGTATAACTAGAATCAATCTACTAAGTATTATAAATTTTTTTGGTCAAGTTTAATTCCAAACATATAAAAAAATACAAGGTTTATCTTTCTTTTCGAATCATACCTTATATTTCAAGCAGTCTTGCTGATAGTGTCTAGACTTTTTGTAGAAATGACACTTATCATTCTTTTATTCCTTCTTATGGATTTGGACAGGTGATTGATTAATCTTTAGTGGCCTTTATTGCCCATTCCATTCTTGTTTCCTTTTATCTCCTGGTTGACCCATGGTATTGATAGAGTGAATTCCTTGTTTCTTAAACCTTGCTTCCTCTTGAATAAGCATACTTTAATTGCAGTTCAGTCACATTCCACTTATCGTTTATGGTGTTGTAATTTATTTGGAATAGACCATACTCGGGAGGCAAGGAGTTTATGATAAACTTTCATCCACTTTCATTCCCGTGGAACTTAATCTTGCTGCTATATTTGCCATTTCAGTGACATGCTCGTGCATGGTACGAGAACCATCGAACTTCATGGTGGTTAACGTACCCATTAATATCCCGATACATGACTTATCAGCAGAATCAGACTCTCAAAGATTTTTCACAAATCGCTAAGATGATAGTCCGGTTGGTAGAGATCTTATTTCACTATCAATTGATTACGAGTTGGAGACATGATCCCATGAATGACTCGATTAAATCCAGAAATTTTCCTGAAATTTATGGCCACTGGAGTGAGTAAGAGATCAGGATCTTCTTTTTTATCCCCGTCCTACAAGCCGGCGCTTTAGTGGTGACAGGTTGATGTGCTCACCGTTCAAGTATTAGTTGCTGATACAAGTGTCAATAATCTGAAATTGGCGAAAACTATACTACAATCCACTATTCTTCGAAAGGATTGGGAGATGACTATTAAACAAGGAGTGAAGGAGGCCTTAACTTCCATTTACCCAAGAATCTCAAAGGTAAGCAATACTCCTTTCTCTTTTTCATGGCAAACTGTTCATACTCTAACAACATAGCAAGCATGTTATACAGTTTGTCAGTGATATCTCTATGATCGAAGAAGGTTGGGATCAGGCTTAGAATCTCCAAGAAGATATTCAAAGATAATTAGCAATAGTTAAAGAAGAGAAAACTAAAGCCGTTGCCGATCAGAAAGTCTTTAGAACAGAAGTTCTCTTCCTGACAGCGAAGATCATGTCTTTGCAGAAGCAATTAAAACAAAATAAAACATATATTCATCGACTCATGGAAGATGGAGCTAAAAGAAGAAAGAGACTTCAACAAGCCGATGAAGTCATAGAAGAAAAAACTCAATCATATGAAGAAGTACTAAATCAGAATCTACTGTTAAAGAAGAGAATATCGTTTCTTGAAAAAAATTTAAGAAAAATCAAATAAGAAAATGTTTTACTGACTCAGCAGAAGTCCTTCGTAATTGAGGACTTTATGAAATCTGATGGTTTTCCCCAAGGAATAAAAAAAGTGGGAGCCAAAGGCTATGAGCTTGGTTTTAAGAATTGCCTTGATAAAGTCAAAGAATTATATCCCGATCTTGATCTTTCCAATATCTTTCCAGATTTTCCTGTGAAGAAAGAAGAAGAACAAACAAGCAAAACTCTGTCAAAGTTACCTGATTCAGAGACAGCTGATCAAGAGAAAATTTCGATTAACCAGAGTATTTAGAAGAAAACTGAATAATATATGTAATAGGAAATTGGCAATAGTTTTACTACCATTTATTTTCCTCTTTCTACTCTTTGTAAAAGAATATGGATGAACTCTCCTGTATCTCTTTGATTAATCCATGAACTATTAAATACAAATGAATTAGTATATCAGATCAATCTGTTTTGTCAGAATGCAATGTAATCTTTATCCTGATCATTAAATATCGGTTGAGTTAGTAGGTTAAGCTAACTCGATTCGTCGAATTATGATCAACTTATCAGGCCAATCTTCAAATCAGTTGATCATTACACACAGATTGAGTTAGTGGATCAAACTAACTCGATTTGTCGGATTATGATCAGCTTATCAAGCTAATCTTTAGATCAGTTGTTCTGATCATTATACACCGATTGAATTAGTGGATCAGACTAACTAGATTTGTCGAATTGTGATCAGCTTATCAGGCCAATCTTTAGATTAGTTGTTCTGATCATTATACACCGATTGAGTTAGTGGATCAGACTAACTCGGTTTGTCAGATTGTGATCAGCTTATCAGGCCAATCTTTAGATCAGTTATTCTGATCATTATACACCGATTGAGTTAGTGGATCAGACTAACTCGGTTTGTCGGATTGTTTCTTTTAGAGAATATCGAAAAATAAAATACCTCCTTCACATAGCAGAAGAAATAGAAAGAAACTATCTTTATTGATAATATTTGTGTAGATTTTCCATATTCCATGGTCTTGCTAAAGGATAACCATCCAGACTTTCTAGTCGATACGTCCCTAACCGTACAACTTCAGTGATACGATAAGGACCTTCCCAATTTGGAGCAAGTTTGCCCTGTTCAATTGGTCAAGATATAGTTGTTCGGTACAGAACGAGGTCCCCAATCTGAAAGATTCGAGCCTTTACTCTTGAATTGTAATACCGCGCCACCCTTTGTCAGTAAGCAGCCATCTTCAGTTGTGCTTGAAACCTAGAATTTTCAATCAATTCAAGATCCAATCTCCTCCAATTATCATTATCAGATTCTGTAAAATTGTCAGTTCTTCTAGAGTGAAGAACAATTTCCACAGGTAACATAGCTTCACTTCCATAAGCTAGGTTAAACGGAGATTCACCCGTTGTAGATCGAGGAGTTGTCCGATAAGCCCATAAAACAGAATTAAGTTCGTCAACCCAAGATCCTTTGGTTTCATTTAGCCGGGTTTTCAATCCATGGAGGATCGTCCGATTGGTTACCTCCACTTCTCTATTAGCTTGAGGATGTCTGACAGATGTCAATTTATAAAGAATTCCATACTGAATACAGAAATCTTTGAACTTCTGATTATCAAACTGTCTTCCATTATCCATAATAATCGCATGAGGAATTCCAAATCTATATATAATGAAATTTTTGATAAATAGTTCAACTTTTGCTTCAGTGATTAAAGCCAGAGGTTCAGCTTCTACCCATTTGGTAAAATAATCAATGGCGACGATCAAAAATTTCCGTTGCCCAGAAGCTGGAGGGAACGGACCAAGTATATCCATTCCTCACTGAGGAAATGGCCAAGGAGCTATTAATTGTGTCAACTGGCTAGCAGGACACCTTTGGATATTTGCATATCTTTGACAAGAATCACATCTTCTTACAAAATCTGTAACATCCTTTTGTATAGTCAGCCAATAGTAACCCTGCCTTATGATTTTATAGGCTAAAGACTTTTCTCCCAAATGATCACCACATATCCCCTCATGTACTTCCCTAAGGGTATAATCAGCATCCGAAGGAGACAGACATTTCAACAATGGCTAAGTAAATGATTTTTTATATAATAAACTATCCAAGATGATATATTGAACAGCCCATTTTCTAATCTGCTTGGCTTCTATATCATTTTTAGGCAATATTCCTTCAATCAAGTACTTGACTATCGGATCTATCCAATTCATTTCTGGTTCTATTTGAAGAACTTTTTTTTTTTAATTGCCGAGATACTCGGAACTTCCAGGTATTCCACAAAGATCCGACCCATCTGTTCAGGTGTAGAAGTAGCTAATCTAGAAAATGCATCGGCTTGAGAATTTTCGATTCTAGGGATGTGACTGATATCCCATGAATCGAATGAAGTCCCCAGTTCTTTGACTTTCTTCAAATATAAACTCAAAGTGGTGTCATGAACCTCAAAGTCCCCTTTCACCTAATTGACAACTAGCTGTGAATCAGACAATACCTTCAATCTTCTGACATTTACCTCTTTTGCAATTTTCAAACCTGCTAAAAGGGCTTCATATTCGGCTTGATTGTTAGAAACCTTGAAAAAAAACCGGAGTGCATACTCTATGGCATCCCCATAGGGACTAGATAAGATTAACCCTGCTCTGTAGCCAGAAGAGTTGGATGCCCCATCTACATGTAATACCCAGGGTGCATCGGTCATTTCTATTTCAACAGATGATTCATTATCCCTCCAAGTACATTCGGCTATAAAGTTAGCCAATACTTGAGCTTTCATTGCAGACCTAGATTGATAAATGATGTCATATTCACTTAGTTTAATTACCCATTTTGCCATTCGACCAGAAGTATCAGGGTATTGTAAAATAATTCTTAAGGGTTGATCAGTCAATACAATGATACGATGAGACTGGAAATATGGTCTGAGCCATTTAGCTGATATTACCAAAGTGTATACAATCTTTTGAAGTTTTGGATATCTAGTTTCTGCATCATGAAGAACTTTACTGATATAATAGATGGGCTTATGCGATCCACCAGAATCCTTTCTGACCAATACGGAACTAATTGCTTCATCTAATGCAGCCAAATAAAGGTACAGATCCTTGCCTTCTTGAGATTTAGATAGTGTTACCGATCCCGCCGCCGTGCCTGTGGCTTCGGAGCCGTCAATCCGACTAGACCGTCTCATCCCTGGGGTCTCCTGGCTTAATCAAACCTGCAAGGCAAGGTCAGAAACCCTGGCCAGGGATTCCGGCAAGGGAGCTCCGATGGTCAAGTTAGTAGATGGCGAGAGGGAACAGATTCTCTGAGACAGGCCCCCGAATGAGTCCCAGACTCAGAGATCGTGCTAGCAAGAAAGGTTCCAGAAAGAATAGAAACCCGGCTGGGTTCCTTCGCCGAGCTCACGCCAAAGGGCCCCCGCTCGGGACCTTGGATCTTGCTCTTGGAGCGGAGTCTCCAGCCTTTCCCAGTCTTTGTTTCTTGCTTGCTTACCTTGTCGTCTATTCTCTCCTTCCTTTTATCTCCTCCTGTTACCCTCTCATTTTCCGCTCCTGGGAGGCTCATTTGTTGCTTTCATCTCCTCCCCTCCGTCCCTTTCTCTTTCCCCTTCTGGATCAAAGGGTCGGGCGGCTTCCCGGCCTCGCTTGCCGAGCCTAGCGAGGAAAGAGTAGGGGAGGGGGGCACCGGTCAGACCGTCGACCAGATCTCGGGCCGAGCATGAGCGCTCTCCTTCCCAGGCACTGACGCTGTCTGTTATCGGGTCCTATTTTATCAGGGCTTCGCCTCTCGACTGCGGAACCAGTCGGGCCGATGTAAGTGATGTTTCGCGTGTCGCCGCCGACTGTACGGGGTGCCTTTCTCGGAGCGCGGCGTGCACGGCTCGAGGGGCAACCTCCGAGCTCACGCTCCCACTCTTCAGAACCTTCTCTGTACAGGCTGGCCCACGTCGGCCGAGGTGGACCCCTCCTGGGTGGACACCTGGCGGAGCGGCAGAAGGTTGCACGGCTTTGGTCGAGGTGGTTCCATCTCCGAGCGCCACCTGGCGAAGGAGCGAAGGAGCCCGGCTTGACCTCGGCCGAGGTAAGACCGTCTCAGGGTGCCACCTGGCGAGGGAGCAGGGGAGCCGCCGGCTTCGGCCGAGGTGGACCCCTCCTAGGTGGACATCTGGCAGAGCGGCAGAAGGTCACTCGACTTCGGCCGAGGTGGTCCCATCTCCGGGCGCCACCTGGCGAAGGAGCGAAGGAGCCCGGCTCGACCTCGGTCGAGGTGGGACCGTCTCAAGGTGCCACCTGGCGAGGGAGCGGGGGAGCCGCCGTCTTCGATCGAGGTGGACCCCTCCTGGGTGGACACCTGGCGGAGCGGCAGAAGGCCGCTTGACTTCGGTCGAGGTGGTCCTGTCTCCGGGTGCTACCTGGCGAAGGAGCAAAGGAGCCCGGCTCGACCTCGGCCGAGGTGGGACCGTCTCAGGGTGCCACCTGGCGAGGGAGCAGGGGAGCCGCCGGCCTCGACCGAGGTGGACCCCTCCTGGGTGGACACCTGGTGGAGTGGCAGAAGGTTGCTCGACTTTGGCCGAGGTGGTCCCATCTCTGGGTGCCACCTGGCGAAGGAGCGGAGGAGCCCGGCTCGACCTCGGCCGAGGTGGGACCGTCTCAGGGTGCCACCTGGCGAGGGAGCAGGGAAGCCGCTGGCTTCGACCGAGGTGGACCCCACTTGGGTGGACACCTGGCGGAGCGGTAGAAGGTCGCTCGACTTCGGTCGAGGTGGTCCCGTCTCCGGGTGCCACCTGGCGAAGGAGCGAAGGAGCCCAGCTCGACCTCGGTCGAGGTGGGACCGTCTCAGGGCACCACCTAGCGAGGGAGCAGGAGAGCTGCCGGCTCCGGTCGAGGTAGACCCCTCCAGGGTGGACACCTGGCGGAGCGGCAGGAAGCCCCGGACCGACCTCGACCTCGGCCAGGGCGGAGCCGCATCTGACTTAGCCGAAAAAACTCCACGTGGCTCGAATCATGCCCAACGAAATCTGAGACATGCCACATCATCGTTATGGCCGTAACAGTTGCCCCCAACCCCCCGTTCTATTAAGGCATCGTGGAACGGGACGTGGGGATTAAATACGGAGATGACGTGGGGAAGGCGAAGATCTCGCGCCATGATTGCCACGATCCTCGTCGCCGTTCCTTGGTACACCCAAAGCCCTATTAGAGGCTGCCACGTGTCGTTTATTCAGCCATAATTAATGTGTCGCTTCGAAACAGAGGCCGTTTCCTTGCAATCGAGGTGTCGGTGTCGGGCGTGCATCCACGCGGCATCCATCCGACGGTCTAGAACGGAATGATGGGTACGGCCGCTACCGATCGAATTTGAAAAGGAGGGGACTTTCCGGAACGAGGCCCTTTCCCTTGCTCTGTCGGCGATTTGCAGCAGGCTATCTCCCACTCCCCCGCGTTGCACAGTGCATTTCGGTGAGTGCTTCTGTTTTCTTCCTCGCTCCATCCCTTTCTTCCAGGGTCCTTTCCTCACCATTTTCGTTTCCATGGCACGCCGCCGCCATGTTTCTTCTAACCCGGACGAGGCCGGTCCGTCCCGGTCGAGGACTCCATCGTCTCCCTCCTCGGAAGAGGAAGTGATCCCGAAGGAGACCCGCAGGCGACTCCAGCCTGGGGGTATCACCATAGGCATCCCTAGGGGTGTTAGGTCTCCTCCCGTCGTGTCTGCCCAACCTGTCTCTTCTCTTCCTCCTCCGGCCCTTCCTTCTGTTGGTCCCTCCAGTCACGTTTCAACGATGACTGAAGGTGACCTTTCCTTGCTCCGGGAGGTCTATGGCATCCCGGGGTTAATCCGTCTTTCTCTTCCGTGGCCTGGGATCACGTCACCATGAGTGGCCCCGGCCGCATAGCTTTCTACGATGACTTCCTCCTTGGGGGTCTTCGATTTTCTCTGCACCCCTTCTTCCTTTCCTTACTCAGCCATTTCCGTCTAGTCCCGGCCCAGTTGGCTCCCAATGCCATCCGGGTCATCTTCTCTTTCATTGTCTTCTGTCACTTCCACGGGTTTGTTGCCCGTTTCTCCCTCTTCAGGGCTCTGTTCACCCTGAAGCGGTACTCCACTGATGACGGCTGGTGGTACATCTCGCCCCGGCCTAGGTGTCTCCGGTTCAACCTTCCTTCTTCCATCAAGGGTTGGAAGAATCGGTTCTTTTTTGCCTCGGTCGAGGACATCGACTGGGCCTGGAGCGAGCCGGATCGGTCACCGAACCGGAACTCCGAAGTTGAGCAGGTGGACCAAGAGGCCTACTCCCAGCTTTTGAGCGACGTGGTCCCAGCGCTCGATGTTCTGCTCTCGGAGCAGAACTTGTTCGAGGCGGGGATCAGTCCCATCCGGGAGTCGGGTGAGGCTCAGCTTTTCTCTCACTTCGCCATCGCCCCTTCTTCTCTTCTTCTTCTATCCGGGCTGACCGATTCCCTTTCTATTGCAGGCATGAAGTTTTCCCTGGAGAACCTTCTGGAGGGCGCGGCTCAGAGGGACACCGTCGAGGGAGACGAGCCTGCGGCGAAGAGGGCTCGCACCGAGGCAAGCTAGGAGGTCGTGCCGGTGCCCGTGCCTAGTTCGGCAGTTGCAGCTCCCCTGCCCAGGCCACCTTGGGCCTGGGCCATCGATGCTCCAGCCGTCCGACCTGACAGGGCTGCCGAAGAGGGAGGCCCACCGGCAGCGGTTCCACCCCGTGCTGGCCCCATCATCACCGTAGCCCCGATGGTGCAGCCCATGACTCCAGCTACCCCGACGGTGGCAGTCCCCCCCGGGGGTTGGTCGCCCCTGCAACCGACCTGACAGCCCCGCCGTCGATGATCTCCAACCGGTGCTCCATGATCCGCGACAAGGGGCTCGCGGAGAAGGTGATGGAGTTCGCATGCACCTCCCGGGACCGCCGACTTCGGGGCGGCCGGGCTATGCCGATGCCCTGCTCGGGATCCTCCCGCAGCTCTTCATGGTAAGTCCGAGCTCAGACCCCTCTTCTTTACAATCCCAGCTGACTCTTTTCTAACCAGTTCTCTTCTTCGTGCAGATCGGGACCGACGTGCTCCTGTTGAGGAACTTTCTCGCAGGGTATGCCAAGAAGGACGCCGAGAAGGAGGAGAAGCTCGGCAAGCTCGCGGTCGATGTGAAGGACCTCATGGAGAAGGGGGTCGAGCTACGGGGGAGCAACCAAGCCCTTCAGTTAGACCTGGCACGCGCCGAGGAGCACATCAAGGACCTGGAGTCCTTTCTGTCCGAGAAGAGGATCTCCAACCAGCGGCGCACGGAGGAGGATGCAACGAAGGGCTCGCCTCCGAGCTCATTCCCAATCGTTGGAGCGCCAGCTGGAGGAGGCCTGACGGGAGGCGAGCGCGGCCAAGAAACAGAGCGCCTACATCAACGGGCTTCTGGAGGCCTCGAAGCGGGAGGCTCAGTAGGCCATCCTGAGATTCCGGGCCTCTGACGAGTATGTCTCGGAGGTCCAGGAGGCCACCGTGGACTCCTTTCTGAAGGGGTTCCAGGTGTGCCGGGAAAAGGTGGGGTCCTTCTATCCCGAGCTCGACCTCAATGGGGTGGCGCTCGGGGGCAGAAGGCAAGCACACACCGGCAAGGCTCCAGGTGCAGCAAGTGACACGGCTGCAGCTCCAGAGCGGCCCTCCGAGCCAGCAGCCACCGACGACGAGGACGGGGAGCGCGTGCCCCAGACTGAGGATCCCGCCACTGTGCCAAACTAGGCTACAGCTGTATCTTCTTTTTTTGTTTTTGAGGACTCCCGGCCTATCGGGACTCCTTCATTGTAACTTCCCTTTTTCAAATCAATGACAACTTGAATTCTGCTAAGTCCCGACTTCGTCTTCTTTTTTCTTTTTTTTTTTTTGTCTTGTCGAGGTGTTGGTGTCGAGTGCCAAGACGAGGTGCTGTGGCTTGCTCCGGGCTGAGTCCGCGGGTGGACCGGGCCCCATCCAGCATTCAGATCAAAGTTCGGAGTTTTCGGACCTGGCGACAGTAGAGTAGGCCGGGCGTGGGCCCTTTGGGTTTGCTAGACTGTCCTTTATGATGCGTAGGCGAGCTGGGCTCTGCCCCGCCTTCCAGACCAGAGTCCGGGACTTCCGGACTGAACCCCGGGGCCGTAGGCTTTGTTCAAACCTTGCATGGCTTGCCGAGCTATTCTCCGTGATCGCATGGGCGAGCTGGGCTCTGCCCCGCCTTCCAAATCAAAGTCCGGGACTTCCGGACAGAACCCCGGGGCCGCAGGCTTTGTTCAAGCCTTGCGCGGCTTGCCGAGCTGTTCTCCGTGATCGCATGGGCGAGCTAGGCTCTGCCCTGCCTTCTAGACCGAAGTCCAAGACTTCCGGACTGAACCCCAGGGCCGCAGGCTTTGTTTAAGCCTTGCGTGGCTTGCCGAGCTGTTCTCCGTGATCGCGTGGGCGAGCTGGGCTCTGCTCCACCTTCCAGACCGAAGTCCGAGACTTCCAGACTGAACCCCAGGATCGCGGGCTTTGTTCAAACCTTGCGCAGCTAGCCAAGCTATTCTCCGTGATCGCATGGGCGAGCTGGGCTCTGCCCCGCCTTCCAGACCAAAGTCCGGGACTTCCGGACTGAACCCCGGGGCCGCAAGCTTTGTTCAAGCCTTGCGCGGCTTGCCGAGCTGTTCTCCATGATCGCATGGGTGAGCTGGGCTCTGCCCCGCCTTCCAGACCGAAGTCCGGGACATCCGGACTGAACCCCGGGGCCGCAGGCTTTATTCAAACCTTGCACGGCTTGCCGAGCTGTTCTCCGTGATCACGTGGATAAGCTGGGCTCTGCCCCGCCTTCCAGACCGAAGTCCGGGACTTCTTGCTTTCTCGGGTCTCCGACCATAGCCGTGTTTGCCGAACTCAGAGCCATGCGCCTGTTTCCCTACGAGGCGAGAAAAAGTGTTTGAAGCAAAAGAACTTTATTGCAGGAGTTGGAGGAACCTTACATTATTGATAATACATCCTTAGGTTCGAGGCGTTCCACGTCCGAGGGAATCTGGATCTTCCCAATTCTTCTAGGTAGTAGGCCCCATGAGGGAGGACTTCCGCTACCGTGTAGGGCCTTCCCAGTTCGGGGAGAGCTTCCCGCACTCTCGAGGCTGAGAAGCTTCAGCGCACCGGAGCACCAGGTCTCCGGGACGAAAGAACTTTGGTCATACCCGGGAGTTGTAGTACCTGGCCACTCGCTGCCTGTACGCCGCCATCCGAACTCGGGCCTTGTCCCTCGTCTCTTCAAGAAGGTCCAGGTTGAGCATCATCCTGGCGGGGTTCTCCGCTTCGTCATACTGCTCCACTCGCAGGGTAGGTAAACTGAGCTCAATCGGGATAACCGCTTCGGCTCCAAAGACGAGATTGAAGGGGGTCTGATCGGTGGCCGTTCTCGGGGTGGTGTGGTATGCCCACAGGATGCTCGGGAGATCTTCTGTCCACCTGCCCTTGGCCTGGTCCAGCCTCGTTCGGAGGCCTTGCAGAATGGTCCTATTTGTGACCTCGGCTTCTCCATTCGTCTGTGGGTGAGCCACCGAGGTGAAGCAATGGTGGATGCCGAGGTCGCTGCAGAATTCTTCAAACTCCTGGCAATCGAACTGACGCCCGTTGTCAGTAATCACGGTGTGGGGGAGGCCGAAATGGCAGATGATCGACTTCCAGAAGAACTTGGCGACGTTTGCCTCGGTGATCCGCGCCAAGGGTTTGGCCTCAACCCACTTCGTGAAGTAGTCGATGGCCACAATCAGGAACCTCCGCTGTCCGGATGCCGGTGAGAATGGTCCTAGGAGGTCCATTCCCCATTGGACGAACGGCCACGGAGCTGAGAGCTGGGAGATTGGAGTGGAGGGCTGCCGCTGCATTACGGCGTGCCGTTGGCACCGATCACACTTCTTCACGAAATCGGTGGCGTCCTCTTTCATCGTCTCCCAAAAATAGCCTTGACGGAGAGCCTTGTAGGCTAGCGTTCTGCCCCCCACGTGGTTCCCGCAGATGCCCTCATGAATTTCCTGGAGCATGAGTGTGGCCTTCGCGGGTCTCAGGCACTTGAGAAGGGGATAGGAGTAAGACCTCCGATACAGTTGCCCATCCATCAGGACGAACCGCGCGACCTTCTTTTTGATAAGGCGGGCCGCTGCACGGTCCTCCGGCAAGGTACCGCCAGTTATGTACTCGGTGTACTTGTCCATCCAGCTGGGCTCACGGCTGACCTGTTGGACCTCCATTGGGATCTCGTAGCTTGGGGCCTTGAGGCGCTCTACATCAGCGCGACCCAACATCGAGTCCGGCAGGATCGCCAGCCGGGAAAGAGTGTCTGCACGGGCATTCTCCCCATGGGGGATGTGGAAGATGCTGAAGCGCCGGAATCCGGCTGCGCTCGTTTTGACAAGCTCCAAATACTTTGCCATTTGAGGGTCGTGCGCAGCGTATTCTCCGAAGATCTGTCCAGCCACCAGGTGGGAGTCAGAGAAGGCTTTGAGGTTAGCCACGCCAAACTCGCGGGAGACCCTCAACCTGGCGAGGAGTGCCTCGTACTCCGCTTAGTTGTTGGTTACGACGAACTGGAAATGGAGTGCGTATTCGGTGACGACCCCACCGCCGTTGGCGAGAATGAGTCCGGCTCCGCTCCCGCCGGAGTTTGAGGCTCCATCCATGTGAAGGATCCAAGTGTCCTCCTCGGGTCCTGGTTTTAACTGCCGGTGCGGGGAGTCCCCCTCCGGCTCCTTGCCCAAGCCTGCGCACTCGACCAAGAAGTCGGCCAGCACTTGCGCTTTCATGGCCGACCTCAGTCGGTAAGCGATATCGAATTTGTTGAGCTTGAGTGCCCACTTCGCCAATCGCCCCGATGTGTCGGGTCGGCTGAGTACCGCTTTCAGCGGCTGATCCGTCAGGACGGCAATGGGATGCGCTTGGAAATAGGGCCTGAGACGCTGAGCAGACACTATTAATGCAAAAACGAGCTTTTCAGGCCGGGAATACCTGAGCTCCGCATCGCGAAGAAGTTTGCTGGTGTAGTACACTAGCTGCTGGACTCCCTGGTTATCGGTCCGAACTAGGACCGAGCTGACGGCCTCCGGGGTGACCGCTAGGTAGAGGATGAGCTCCTTTCCCTCCTCGGGCCTAGAAAGTAGTGGGGGCGATGCAAGCGTCTTCTTCAGCTCTTCAAAGGCCTCCTGGCACTCCTCGGTCCAAGCGAAGTCGTTCATCTTCCTCAGCACTTTGAAAAAGGGGCGGCAGCGGTCGGCCGACCTGGAGATGAACCGGCTCAGGACGGCTATCCAGCCGGTGAGTTGCTGCACTTGCTTCTTGGAGGCGGGCTGCTCCATGTCCAGGATGGCCTGGACCTTCTCTGAGTTGGCTTCAATCCCTCTCTGGGTTACCATGAACCCCAGGAACTTCCCGGCGGAGACGCCGAAAGCGCACTTCACCGGGTTCAGCTACATCTGATGAAGTCGGAGGTTGCCGAAGGTCTCCGCCAGGTCGGCAACGTGATCCGAGAGGGGCTTGCTCATCACCAGCATGTCGTCCACGTACACCTGCATGTTGCGGCCGATCTGGTCCTTAAAGACTCTGCTGACCAGTCGCTGGTACATGGCCCTGGCATTCTTAAGACCGAACGGCATCATCCGGTAACAGAAAGTTCCACGGTCGGTGATGAAGGCGGTGTGCTTTTCGTCCTCCGGGTTCATTCGGATCTGGTTGTACCCGGAGAAAGCATCCATAAAAGATAGGAGGCGATGCCCCGAGGTGGTGTCGACCAATTGGTCAATCTTTGGAAGAGGGAAGCTGTCCTTTGGACAGGCTCGGTTGAGGTCGGTGTAGTCCACACAGATCCTCTATTTACCACTACTCTTCTTCACCATGACCATATTCGCCAGCCAGCTAGGATACTAGACTTCCCGCACGAAGCCGGTGGCGAGGAGTTTCTCCACCTCTTCGTTGATGGCCCTCTGCCTCTCCGCGACGAAGCTCCTCTTCTTCTGGTAGACCAGGCGGCACCTCGGGTCCACGTTCAGCCTGTGCGTAATGACCTCGGGGGGAATGCCCGGCATGTCAACCGCTGACCAGGCGAACACGTCTGCGTTCATGCAGAGGAATTCCAGCAGGCGGGTCCGTTCCTCCTCCGGGAGTTAGGCCCCCACCTGCACCATCTTCAGAGGGTCCAAACCGAGGGGATAAGTCAACAAGTGCTCCACGGGTCCTCCCCTGGGTTCCTTCTCCCTTAGGTCGAGGTCATCGACGTCGGGGGCGAGCTTGGCGCCCCGGGCATGTGGGATCGTCTGCAGGCAATGCTGAATTGGCTGGGTCGAACCCCTCATCATCCCAGGCCTAGAGGCTATGGGGAATTGCACTAGCAACTGCTTTGTAGAAATCATGGCGTCCAGCTGGTTAAGCTCCGGGTGCCCGAGGATCGCGTTGTAAGGCAAAGGGAGCTTGACGACGATAAACGTCATCATGACCGTGGTCTGTCGAGGTGGGGATCTAGCAGTGACCGGGAGAGTGATCTCCCCTTCGACCCCCACCGAGTCCCCGGTAAAGCCTACCAGGGGGTGTACACCGGCCTCAGCTGATCATGGGATAGATTCATTCGGGAGAAAGCATCATAAAAATGCACGTCAATCGAGCTCCCACTATCTACCATAATTCGGTGTACAGGATGCTTCGCGATGGTCATCTCGACCACCACGGCATCATTATTTACATTCTTATTTTCACTCCCCTTCTTAGAAGGGGGTACATCCTCTGGGTTCCCGACCTCCCGGGCTCTCTTCGCCGCCCGCCCAATCCCACATGAGATCATGCCCACTGGCTTCTCCGTTGGGTGGTTGTCGATTACGGGAACCGGGGGTAAGGCCACGAGCGGCTGTCCTTCCACCGAGACCTCGTTCCTCACGAACTTCCTGAGGTAGCCTCTTTTGATCAGCTCCTCGATTTCTCACTTCAGATTGCGACACTCCTCTGTGTCATGGCCGTGCTCACGGTGGAATTGGCAGTACTTCGACTTGTCTCGGATGCCTCTTGGGTTCTGAGGAGGAGGTCGGCGGAGGTAGTGCTCGCCCTCAATTTCCATGAGGATCTTCGTTCGGGGAGCGAGGAGAGGGGTGAACCATCGCTCCATGGCGGCCTCGCCCTTCAGCTTCGGATTCGGACGAGGGTCGGCAGATGGCCCAGGCCTCCGGGATCCTGGAATATCCCTCGGTGCCGTCTTCTTCAAAGTCTTCCCGTCTAGCTCTCGGCAGGTGCGGTCGGCCTCCTCCGCTCGGATGTACTTATGGGCATGGAGGAGGAGCTCAGAGTACGTCCTGGGAGGTTTTTTGTCCAGGGAATAGGTCAGGCGGGACGTCTTGAGCCCGCGCTTCAAAGCCAGCATGGCGACGGGCTCGTCCAGGCTATAGATCTCCAGGGCAGTGGTCTTGAACCGGGTGATGTAGTCCCGAAGCAGCTCCTGGTCCTGCTGGCAGATAGAGAAGAGGCTGTCCACCTCTCTTGGCACCTTTCGACAAGAGTCGAAGTGCGCCACAAACTTTCCTTCCAACTGATGGAAGGAGCAAATAGATCTGGGCTCGAGGCGGGTGAACCAGACTCGAGCGACCTTCCGAAGGGTAGCAGGGAAGGCGATGAACAAAAGAGCGTCCGTAGCCCCCTGGACCCTCATGAGAGCCTTGTAACTCTCCAGATGGTCCAGAGGGTCGGTGGTCCCATTGTAGGGGTCCACCTGCGGCATGCGAAACCGGCTCAGAATCGGCTCCGCCTGGATTTCTTCGGAAAAGGGGGGACGGGAGTCGTAGCCCACCGGGTCTGCCGAGGAGTTCTGCAGGTCGGCAAATCTACGGGCGAACTCTGCCAATTTGCGCTCGTGCTCCTCCAAGCACCGCTCGGCCTAACGCCTGATGGCCTCGTCGGTGGAATCTTCCACCGAGGTCGCTGGTGAAGGGGACGCCGATCGGTCTCGGCACAGGGTCTTGCCTCGGTGTCGGTTGCTGCGACGCGCTGTCTCGGCTTCATCGGCCGGGGATCGACTCTCGTGGTCTGCCGAACCGGAGTAATTTCTTTTCGCGGGAGTTTGATGGCTCCCGTGGGGGTTGGAGGCTACCCGCGGTTGGGATGGCCTGCCTTGGATGGAGCGCAGGCTCCCACGCGGCCACGCGGCCCGAGTTGCGGGGGTCCCTGGCTGAGGCTGCGTGGCCAGGGAGCACTGCTGATGTTGTAGCTGCCGAATTGCCATAGTCAAGGTCTGCAGCTGCTGGATGACGGCCGCGAGAGGTCCGTCCGCCGAGATCGGCTGTGGTGGAAGAGGAGGGGGAGCGGGGAGCTCCCTCTCCGGGCTGTGGGTCCCCTGAGGGGAGGGGACCTCCCCTACTCGGTTGGTGGATGCCTCGCGTCCACGAGTGACCACCATGATCGGAGCGCGTTTCGTTCACAGAAAGCTAGCTCCCACTAGGGGTGTTGTCCTGCCCCCCTACCTAGTGCGCCAATCTATTGCCGATCCCGCCGCCGCGCTTGTGGCTTTGGAGCCACCGATCCGACTAGACCGTCTCACCCCTGGGGTCTCCTAGCTTGATCAAACCTGCAAGGCAAGGTCAGAAACCCTGGCCGGAGATTCCGACGAGGGAGCTCCGATGGTCAAGTTAGTAGACGGCGAGAGGGAACAGATTCTCTGAGATGGGCCCCCGAAGGAGTCCCAGACTCAGAGATCATGCTAGCAAGAAAGGTGCTAGAAAGAATAGAAACCCGCCTGGGTTCCTTCGCTGAGCTCACGCCAAAGGGCCCCCGCTCAGGACCTTGGATCTTGCTCTTGGAGCGGAGTCTCGAGCCTTTCCCAGTCTTTATTTCTTGCTTGCTTACCTTGTCGTCTATTCTCTCCTTCCTTTTATCTCCTCCTATTGCCCTCTCGTTTTCTGTTCCTGGGAGGTTCCTTTGTTGCTTTCATCTCCTCCCCTCCGTCCCTTTCTCTTTCCCCTTCTGGATCAAAGGGCCGAGCAGCTTCCCGGCCTCGCTTGCCGAGCTTAGCGAGGAAAGAGTAGGGGAGGGGGGCGCCGGTCAGACCGCCGACCAGACCTCGGGCCGAGCATGAGCGCTCTCCTTCCCAGGCACCGACGCTGTCCGTTATCTGGTCCTGTTTTGTCAGAGCTTCGCCTCTCGACTGCGGAACCAGTCGGGCCGATGTAAGTGATGTTTCGCGTGTCACCGCCGACCGTACGGGGTGCCTTTCTCGGAGTGCGGCGCGCACGGCTCGAGGGGCAACCTTGGATCTCGCGCTCCCATTCTTCGGAACCTTCTCTATACAGGCTGGCCCACGTCGGCCGAGGTGGACCCCTCCTGGGTGGACACCTGGCGGAGTGGCAGAAGGTTGCTCTGCTTCGACCGAGGTGGTTCCGTCTCCGGGCGCCACCTGGCGAAGGAGCGAAGGAGCCTGGCTCGACCTCGGCCGAGGTGAGACTGTCTCAGGGTGCCATCTGGCGAGGGAGCAGGGGAGCCGCCGGCTTCGGTCGAGGTGGACCCCTCCTGGGTGGACACCTGGCGGAGCGGCAGAAGGTCGCTCGACTTCGGCCCAGGTGGTCCCGTCTTCGGGCGCCACCTGGCGAAGGAGAGAAGGAGCCCAGCTCGACCTCGGCCTAGGTGGGACCATCTCAGGGTGCCACCTGGCGAGGGAGTAGGGGAGCCGCCGGCTTCGGCCGAGGTGGACCCCTCCTGGGTGGACACCTGGCGGAGCAGCAGAAGGTCACTCGACTTCAGCCGAGGTGGTCCCGTCTCCGGGCGCCACCTAGCGAAGGAGCGAAGGAGCCCGGCTCGACCTCGACCGAGGTGGGACCGTCTCAGGGTGCCACCTGGCGAGGGAGCAGGGGAGCCGCCGGCCTCGACCGAGGTGGACCCCTCCTAGGTGGACACCTGGCGGAGTGGCAGAAGGTCGCTCGACTTCGGCCGAGGTGGTCCCGTCTCCGGGCGCCACCTGGCGAAGGAGCGGAGGAGCCCGGCTCGACCTCGGCCGAGGTGGGACCGTCTCAGGGTGCCACCTGGCGAGGGAGCAGGGGAGCTGCCAGCTTCGGCCGAGGTGGACCCCTCATGGGTGGACACCTGGCGGAGCGGTAGAATATCGCTCGACTTCGACCGAGGTGGTCCCGTCTCCGGGCGCCACCTGGCGAAGGAGCCTGGCTCGACCTCGGCCGAGGTGGGACCGTCTCAGGGCGCCACCTGGCGAGGGAGCAGGAGAGCCGCCGGCTCCGGCCAAGATGGACCCCTCCTTGGTGGACACCTGGCGGAGCTACAGGAAGCCCCGGACCAACCTCGACCTCGACCGGGGCGGAGCCGCATCTGACTCAGCCGAAAAAACTCCACGTGGCTCGAATCGCGCCCAACGAAATCTGAGACACGCCATGTCATCGTTACAGCCGTAACAGATAGTATGATAGGGTTTACTAAGTACTTCTTCAGTTCTTCGAATGTTGTTCAACAATTATCCGACCAATTGAACTCTTTGACTTGCCGTAAAGCCTTGAAGAAAGGCAAGCATCTCTTAACTAAATGAGAAATAAAACGGCTTAATTAAATAATTCATCCAGTTAACTGTTGAATCTCCTTTTTATTGGTTGGTTCTCTCATATTCAAGATAGCCCAGATTTTTTCTGGATTGGATTCAATTTCCCGTTGTGTAACCATGAATCCCAAGAATTTTCTAGAAGTCACACCAAAGATACACTTGGTTGGATTTAACTTCACATGATTCTGGCATAAAATATCAAAAGTTGTTTGTAAATCTTTAATATGGTCATCAAACTGATTGCTCTTAACAATCATATCATCAACATATGCTTCCATGGTCTTCCCAATTTGATTTTCAAAGATTTTATTTACTAATCTCTGATAAGTGGCCCCGGTATTTTTGAGGCCAAACGGCATCACTTTGTAGCAATATATCCCTTTATATGTAACAAAAGACATTTTTTCTTCATCTTCTGGATTCATTCGTATCTGATTGTATCCAGAGAAAGCATCCATAAAACTTAAAAACTTATGTCCAACCGTTGTATCAACCAACTGATCAATTTTTGGCAAAGAAAAACTATCTTTCGGACACACCTTGTTAAGGTCGATATAATCTATACATATTCTTCATTTTCCATTTGCTTTCTTAACCATGACCACGTTAGTTAGCCAATCAGGATAATGAACCTCTCTGATGAATCCAACATCGAGCAATTTGGTAACTTCTTCATTAATAGCAATTTGTCTTTCTGGGACAAAGTTTCATTTTTTTTGTCGAACAGGTCTGATGAATGGATCAGTTCGTGCTTAATTACCTCAATAGAAATCCCTAACATGTCAGTAGCTTTCAATGCAAATATATCGGCATTTGCCTGTAAGAAATTAATCATCTTCTCCCTTTGATCTTCAGCAAGTAAGCTCCCAATCTGAACTGTTTTGGTAGGATCATCTTTTGTCAGAGGAATATGAATGGTTTTTTTCATTGATATACTAACTTTATCATCTGGATCACGTGGATCCATTTATTCAAAAGTTGATTTGATAGCTGATTGTTGATTCTGAATTGTTAGGCATTGCCGAGTCATTTGTTGATTTCCCCAATTCCACTTGGAGTCGGGAATTTTATCAGAAAGTGGTATGTAGATACAACGGCTTGGAATTTATTCAAGGCAGGTCTCTCTAAAATGGCATTGTAAGCAGAAGGAATCCGAACAACCATAAAAGAAAGAAGGTAGGTTCTTTACTTTGGTGCTATCCCAAGAGTTATAGGAAGGGTGATTTCTCCTTCTACTCCTATAGAATTTCCACCGAATCCAGTAAGAGGTATATGAATTTTTCGTAACTTATTAAATGGTAAGTTCATTTTGACAAATGCATCATAAAGCAAGACCTCTGTGGAACTTCCATTATCAACTAGAATCCGATGTACATCATAGTTTGCAATAACAATGGAAATTACAACAGGGTCATTATGAGACGTTCGAACGCCTTGTAAATCTTCATCAGAAAAAACAACACTTCCTTAAAACCTCTTAGGACTCCGCTCCTCTTCAAGACATGCATGGCAAATCATTCCAACCGACCCATCAGTTGGCTGCTAGTTTGGGAGCTCTGTCCCGTCAGTGATCATCCTCGGAACAGCTGGCCTTGGTATTGCCACTTCAATTGGTCGGTTCTGATTTTGACTTCGGATATGTCTAGCCAAATAATCTTGTTTAATCAGAGCCTCAATCTCATCTCGTAATTGAATGCATTCTTCTGTTGTATGACCATGATCCCGATGATAGTGATAGTATTTGGCTTTATTTCGCATAGCTGGTGGAGCTTTCATTGGTCTTGGCCTCTGTAAAAAGTTTTCTTTCTCAATCTCCATCAAAATCTGTTCCCTTGGATGAGTCAGTGGAGTGTACGTATTGACTCGGCTAACATATTTTCTATCAATCAAATCTCTTGGCCTTTGATTTTGTCATTGAATAGATCGGACCCCAGAAAATCGAGATTCGTCTTCTTTGGCTCTCTTCTTACTTGACATTAATTTTTTCTCCACCTGTCGCCGATTCAACGCCTGTTCTTCGGCCTGGGCATACTTTTGGGCACGGGCCAATAACTCTGAATAATTGGTCGGGAATTTCTTATCCAAAGAAAATATAAACCTAGAGGCTCGCAAACCTTTCTTCATAGCAGACATCGCCACATATTCATTGAGGTCAGGTATCTCCAATGTGGCGGAATTAAATCTCTTGATATAATCTTTCAAAGATTCTCCTTCTGATTGCTGAATAAAAAACAAGCTATCAAAATTTCAGGGCATTTTTCTGCTTGTCCTGAAGTGAGAGACGAACAATTTTTCTAGTTGACCAAATGAGTGGATGGCATCCGGCTGCAAACTGGAATACCATATTCTGGCTGACTTCTTCAAGGTTGCAGGAAAGGCAAGACAATGTGATGCATCTGACGCTCCCTGAATTAGCATATGAGCTTTAAAGCTACCCAAATGGTCTAAAGGATCAGATGACCCATCATATAATTCGATCGACGGTACTTTGAAATGATGTGGGATCTTTTCATCCATAATCTTCTTGGAAAATGGGGGAAGAATATTATAACTTGGGGCAACATCTTCTATTTTTCTCTACTCCAAAACTTTGGCAACCTGCAACTCCAACTTCTTGAATTTTCTATCAAAATTTTTCTCTCTTTCAAGATGTTAAGCTTGGATACTGTTAGGAGTTGATTCTCCAGATGAGGTCGACCGAGATCGTGACCATTTCTCTTTGTCTTGCTTCTTGGAGTGATGACGAGATCGGTGATGATATCTTGCAGGAGGTAGTTGACCTGAAGAACATTGATAAGAGGAATGTCTTCTGGGGCTGAGATGTTTACTTACCTGGAGTGATGGTTGCCGGCTGGTTTTTGACATAGCTGGCTGCATCGGCTCCTTCATAACCATTTCTTGATAATTCTACATCGCTGTGGTGAGCACTTCTACCTTCTCAAATAGAGCATTCAACTTTTCTTGATCAAAATGCACTGCAGGAGAAACTTTTGCCCTTCCCTCTGGAACATGGTCATTTCTTCTTTCATCTGGAACAGGATCTGTTGCTTTGCCATCCAGAACAAGATTTTTTCCTTAGTTGTCAAGGACAAGATCGGTTTCTTTTGAAGAATTGGGAGCAGCTCCTGTTGGCAAATCCTTCTTCCTACCCTTCACCATGCTTCCTTTCAGATTTTTTCAGAATTCTTTTACAAAGAATTTCCCTACCCGGCAAGCCAATCTGTTGTGTCCAAATAAATCACAGCGAGCTTGAAGCAAAAGAGGAATGGATCAAGTTGATTTGATCCAGCTTTCCATCATCTTCCAAACTTGATGGCATCTTGATTGGAACAGATATGATCTAAAGGAAGACTAGATAGAAGGTGTTCGAGAAATTTGAATTGCCAAAAAGTCCCTTCTCCATTACAGTCATGGGTATTTATAGGCCAAGAATTAATCGTTTACAGCTGAAATCCACCTGTAAAACGATTAATCCAAAGTGTAAACACGAGCAACCAAAGTTGGTCGTAAGGAATTAACCGCTTACAGCTATCATCTATCTGTAAAACGGTTAATCCAGAATGTAAATACATGCAAGCAAACTCGTTCGTAATTAATTAATTTTCTCTCCAGAGTTGGTCGTCTCCTTCAGAGTTTACCGTCTCCTTCAAAGTTGATCGTCTCCTCCAAAGTTAATCGTCTCCTTCAGAGTTGATCGTCTTCTCCAAAGTTGATCGTCGCCTTCAGAGTTGATCGTCTTCTTCAGAGTTGATCGTCTTCTCCAAAGTTGATCATCATCTTCAGAGTTGATCGTCACCTTCAGAGTTGATCATCTTCTCCAAAGTTGATCGTCTCTTTCAAAGTTGATCGTCTTCTTCAGAGTTGATCGTCTTCTTCAAAGTTGATCGTCACCTTCAGAGTTGATCGTCTCCTTCAGAGTTGATCGTCTTCTTCAGAGTTGATCGTCTTCTCCAAAGTTGATCGTCTCCTGCAACATATAATTATTACCAAATTCCATTCTCAAATAAATCTATCGATTACCTGGAAATGGATCAACTTCGTGTCTGTTGATTATTAATCGGCTTCGTAGCCTTTGGACGTTGACGAATTATTTACCGACCGTATTTGTACCTTTCAAGCATTGATCGGCTCGATACCTTTTGGGCATAGACCAATTTCAATTTCAGACTCTTAAGAGGTTAACATAAACAGATCAATTTATCATATCCCAACAGTTATATATATATATATATTATTTTTATTTATTTATGCAGATCAAACTTTAATATTGCATAAACTCATACCACACATCTTCAAATAAGATGATTTTTATGATTCCATAATAGATAAGAAAATATACCTTGATTGATGATGATTTTTTATTGAGAAATTGTTTGTAGATGATAAAATCTTCAGGAAACTAGGTTTCTCAATTCTCTCTTATTCCTCTTAGGCTTGATTGACATTTTTTGATCGAGAAAAAAGTACCTATATATTGGATTGAGAGAGGACCGATTTTTAATTATGGTTACTCTTTTATAATTGCATGTTCCATCAAGCGTGTAATTTATTAGGAAATCTCTCTCTATTGATCAATAAAATCTTAGCACATAATAATTATTAAATTATAATTATCTTTTAAATAAATAAAGATAATATTTAAAATTTAAACCGCATGGCCACCAACGGAAAAACTAACACCTTCGTACAACATCGCAACGCATTTTTGGCCTTAAAAACTTACTTGAGGTTCGCAACTTAATTAAATAGTACAACTTTATTTTTAATATGCAACCACCGATCTTCTAGTGAATGGTAAAACCCGGAATTGTACAACCTGGACCTCCAGTGAATGGTACAACCTGGACTGATCCTAATTGATCAGGGACGTTCCATTTTGTTCTAGAGTAATGAAAACAAGGCCACAAGTGGAATTTGCGACTTAAATAGATAATTTGCCGCGGTCATCCTCCTAGTTTGTTCCTTTGTGACATCATCATCCCTGGTATTCGCCGCCCTAAAACTTCAAAATTGCCGTCTGTCGTACCTAACTGAACCTCATATAGCATGGACGTTCCATCTTATTTTAGAGTAAACAAAACAAGGCCACAAATGGTCGAAGTACGACGTAACACATAATATGGTCAAAAACTAAATTACCAAGGTGATAGCGCACGTGAAATAAGTTTAGTTTCATATTTTATATTTTTTAGATTTTAAAAATGATATTATTATATCCAATTAATTTTTTTCTGAACCGGATCGGAGCCAATAGTTTTTTTTCGGCTGGGATAGAGCAGAGGTCCAATCGATCCAATCCAACAAAGGTTTGATCGATCCATTTCATTAGAGGTCCGAAGACCCTCCTCTTCTTCAGAGATCCGAAGACCCTCTTCTTCAGCAGAGGTCCGAAGATCCTCCTCTTCTTCAGAGATCCGAAGACCCTCTTCTTCAGTGGAGGTCCGAAGACCCTCCTCTTCATTAGAGATCCAAAGACCCTCTTCTTCAGCGGAGATCCGAAGACCCTCTTTTACTTCAAAGGTCCGAAGACCATCTTCTTTAGCGGAGGTCCGAAGACCCTCCTCTTCATCAGAGGTCCGAAGATCCTATTCTTCAGCGGAGGTCCGAAGACCCTCCTCTTCTTCAGAGGTCCGAAGATCCTATTCTTCGGCGGAGGTCCGAAGACCCTCTTCTTCAGTAGAAGTCCGAATATTCCACTTCATCAGAGATCCGAAGACCCTCTTCTTCAGCGGAGGTCCGAAGATCTCTCACTTCATCAGAGGTCCGAAGACCCCCCACTTCATCAGAGGTCCAAAGACCCTCTTCTTCAGAGGTTTCATCGACCCTCTTCATCAGAGGTCCGAAGACCCTCTTTTACTTCAGAGATCCGAAGACCCTCTTATTTAGCAGAGGTTCGAATACCCTCCTTTTCATCAGAGGTCCGAAGATCCTCTTCTTCAACAGAAGTACGAAGATCCTTCTCTTCATCAGAAGTCCAAAGGCCCTCTTCTTCAACAGAGGTCCGAAGACCCCACTTCATCAGAGGTCCAAAGATCCTCTTCTTCAGCAGAGGTCCGAAGACCCCCCACTTCATCAGAGGTCTAAAGACCCTCTTCTTTAGCAGAGATCCGAAGATCCCACTTCATCAGAGATCTGAAGACCCTCTTCTTCAACGGATGTCCAAAGACCCCCCACTTCATCAGAGATCCAAAGACCCTCTTTTTCAGAGGTTCAATCGACCCTCTTCATCAGAGGTCCGAAGACCCTCTTCTTCAGCGAAGGTTCGAAGACCCTCCATTTCATCAGAGGTCCGAAGACCCTCCTCTTCTTCAGAGGTCCAAAGACCCTCTTCTTCAGAGGTTCAATCTACCCTCTTCATCAGAGGTCCGAAGACCCTCTTCTTTAGCGGAGATCCAAAGACCCTCCACTTTAGCGGAGGTCCGAAGACCCTCCTCTTCTTCGGAGATCCGAAGACCCTCTTCATCAGAGATCCGAAGACCCACTTCATCAGAGCCTAGTTCATACCAATCAGAAGGTCCAGAAGCCCTTTCCAACTGGTACCAGAATTCTGTTGCAACAGAACCCTTACACATCAGCGCTACTACTCTACTAAATCCACGATGCTGCCTCATCTAGCACCACGTGGCCACTCTCGGATTCTCCCAGGGGCAACTCGGCCATTCTGTGCCTAGTCCCTAACAGATTTTGGTAACATTCCATACTTATATAAGGTAAACCGGGGGATTCTGGGCAGTAAGGACTCTCTTCCTGCTTCACAGGCTCATCTCGATTGATTCCTCCTTTCTGTTGCCCTCAAGCTCCCGCTATCTTAAACATCGAAGTGTCTCCCGCCGGAACACCACCAGCCCTTGAAGACTTTTTGCAGAAACCGGGAGAGGAGCGTTCCAGCCACAGCCGACCAAGCCCGGTCCGGAAAAAGTTGCAATAACATATATCATGATTAATTCGAATAATTTTGGAATTAAAACCTATCTTTTATCTTAATAAAATTGAAATAACATATTCATCCTTAGAAAATAGAATCTTAGGATCATATCTAATTTGAGAGGCTGGGCTGGGTCGACTTTGCCATCACATTTAATGCGCTGGGAAGGAGCTGGGCCACTTTTGTTATAGATTGAGCAACAGAAGCTCATGATCAATAATAATAGATGAAGAATGATAGATCGACGGAAGGACAAGATGACGACCTCTCAAAATTTGCTTTAACTCTTGAGAATGAGTTTTTACGACGGTGGTACCGTTGTCCTCCTCCCCTCTCTTCTTCCGTTCTTCTGTTAGGAGAAAGAGAGGACCGCCTCTCAAAATTTGCTTTGACTCGCGAATGGGCTTCTACCACGGTACTTCCGTTCTCCTCCTCTTCTGTTTAGCCTCCCTTTCGCGACCATCCCATGCAAAAGACACCCTTACACGAGGCCAATCCATTAGCGATGGCGAGACGCTGATCTCCGCCGGCGAAATTTTCGAGTTGGGCTTCTTCAGCCCTGGTAGCTCTAAGAACCGCTATGTCGGAATATGGTACTACAATTTCTCAACCGACACGGTCTTGTGGGTTGCAAACCGAGAGACCCCAGTTCCGGACCACTCCGGGACCCTCGCCGTCGGAGAAGATGGTAACCTGGTGGTCCTTAATGGGACTAAGAGTGCGATATGGTCATCCAATGCATCCATGTCATCGAACGAATCGGTGTTGCAGCTGACGGATTCCGGAAACCTTGTTCTCAACAACTCAGGAAGCACTGTATGGCAGAGCTTTGATCATCCCACAGACACGTACCTGCCCGGCATGAAGGTCGGGCTTGACCTTCAGACCAATGTGAACCAACTCTTTACCTCGTGGAAGAGCAAAGATGATCCAGCAGTGGGGAACTTCTCCATGGGCATGGACCCGAGGCGGTCGACGCAGATCTTTATATGGGAAGGGACTAGACCACGGTGGAGGTCCGGGCGGTGGAACGGGCAGGTGTTCATCGGAATTCAGAACATGGAGCCGACTTACATATATGGATTCAAGATCAACAACTTTGAGCAGGAGCAGAAGATGTACTTCTACTACACTGCATTCGATAGCTCGCATAGATACGTTCTAACGTGGGAAGGCATTGAAGAGCACTTGACATGGAATGGCACGACATTGGATTGGTATGAGCATTGGGCGCAACCAATTACAGAGTGTGAATTGTATAACAAATGCGGGGATTATGGTAGTTGCACTGATGAGAACACGCCGATATGCCGCTGTTTGAAGGGGTTCGTACCAGCGGTGGACAGCGAATGGAACGGTGGGAATTGGACTAGTGGGTGCGTCAGGAGGACTCCATTGCAGTGCGTGAGGAACGGCACCAATGGTGAGAATGCTGAAGCTGATGGGTTTTGGAAGCTTCAGGGGTTGAGGTTGCCAGACTTGTCAGACTGGTATTCCAATCTGGACGAGAATGGATGCCAAACGAGCTGTTTGAGCAATTGTTCTTGTAAAGCCTATGCTTATGTGACAGGGATCGGTTGCTTGATATGGGGAGTGGATTTAGTCGACATTCATGTATTCTCGAGCGGAGGGAATGACATGTACCTCCGGCTCGCCGGCTCGGAGCTTGGTGAGTCATATCTAAAGTTTCCTAATTTTTGTTGGTAGTATATATGTTTTTTGCTCGCTATCTGGAGAATATGAAGGCTTGGAATTGGCCAAGCTATATATTTTCACAGGCACGCATGTTGCCCTATTATGAAGGAGGAAGTTCATATATTTGTCCTTCTCTATTTTCTAAATACTAATTTCTTGATATAACCTGGAATTATTAACGACATTAAGGAAGAAAACCATTGAATCGCATTAAGAGGTGAGCGGATTGAAGGTGTGTGGACTATGATCGAGAAAAGGTAGGTATGTGCTTGTAACTCAAATTTCTCTAGATCATTTTAGATATTTTCCTAGAGTAGAAATTTTATTCATAGATTACGGAAAACTCGTACATTTGATCAATTCTGCGGACTAAATTAAATGGTAAAAGGCATATGTTACTTCGTGCGCTTAGACCTCACCTTTCCAAAGTTCAGGAGCAATGTCTCACTATTCTTCTTTAGGCCTGCCCAAATCATGGAGGTCTATGATTTTGGCTTCTATTATTTTCTCTCCTTTTAGTACTCTGGGATATATATATATATATATATATATTAATTAACGAAGTTCTCTTTGCAGATAAAAATAAGAAGTTAGCGGGTTATGTTATGATAATTGTTTTGGCAGTACCCTTTGTACTGGGATGCATCTACCTATTGTGGAAGTGCAAGAGAAGAATAATAAGAAGTAATGCACTGCATTGGCTCGTGACATTTTCCAAATTTTTCAGTCTTACCACTGTCTGACTAAAATTATTAAATCAATCTTCTCAGAGTTTTTTGAACGACGAAAGAGCCAAGGTGTTGGAATTGTTGATCAGGGTAGTCGTAGAGAAGCATCCACAGAACTTTCAGGGGCAATGAGGATTACAGACGAAGGGAAGGATGAAGAATGCCAAGAGCTAATTCTGTTGAGCTTTGCTTCCATTGTAGGTGCCACGAGCGATTTTTATGCTTTAAATTTGCTTGGTGAGGGTGGATTTGGTCCTGTCTACAAGGTTAGTTTACATTATCGCTCATCAATTTTTTAAGCAATGCACAGGATATGAACCTTGGACCTAGCAAGCTCTTAGGTGTGGCATGCCAACCAATTATATTACCAATTAGTAGTATATATTATCTCCTGTCAGAAACTACACATTATTTGAAAGAAAAAGGTATGTATAGGAAATTTATCTACACAAGCATGTTGATGATGACATGTATGCACTTGTCTATCACAAAATAAAAAGTGGCACTTACCCATTCGTATATAAAATTCATGGTAATTTGGTTGCCATTACAACACTTAGATGTGTCCTTAACTGGTATGTAGCACCTATGATGCATATGCCACTCTAGAAAAGGGTACAAGAGAGAGAGGAGAAGGAAAAAGGGAACAAAATACCCAAGGGTTCATATTATAATACTAGTGTCTGAAATGTGCTTGCAGGTCTAGTTGTCCTTCTGCTTAAAAGCTATATGCGAGGATAAAAGGGATTGTGACAAACTGAAATAATGAAGACTTTTAGGAACATTGTGTGGAATGAAATTAGTTTATCAGTGCTTTCATCTTGTGGTGACATTTAGACATTATTTGTCTATTCTAATGGTTTAAACAAGGTGATCATGTGACTCTGTTCCAACCTCATTCAAGTGTGACATAAAATTGAACTTCCATGATCTAATTGTCTTCTTTGATAAATGAAAGGTTGATTGTCTTTTTGTTATACGGGACCATACCTTTATATGATATGACTAGTTTTTTGGAACCAGAAACTAATAAGATTTGTTTAATGTTTTTGTGTCTAGTTTCGTCAAGCAACTCTATTATGTAGGAAAAAAATTCCAGCCAAGAGTGTTATACCTTGCAGGTCTGGCCTGAAGTTGAATGTAATTTGTAAATTGGGTTCCTTCAAAAAAAAAAAGGTTGTAAAATGGATTTTGTTAAACTTAGATTCCAATTGTTGTTGTTTCCTGAAGTTTCAAAACTCTTCCCGACAGCCAATGGACTGGATGTATGCACGAGATCTTTCCTTGGCCGTTCCATGATGTGCGAGATCATTCCATGGCTGTTCCGTCACGCGGAACCTTCCGCATTTCTTTTTTTCATTTATTTTTAATGCCTTTTGTTGCCCAGAAATGGAGTCCAAGAGGGGGGTGAATTGGATCTTTTTAAAAATTTAAGACAATAATATGAGGGATTAGTGGTGCTTGTGAACAATGATAAATTCAATGCAAGATATTAGCAATAATTAAAGAGCAACAGAGGAAGAGAGCAATCACACACAAACATAAGGTTTATAGTGGTTCGGTGCAAACCTAGCACCTACATCCACTCCCCAAGCCATCCTTGGGAATTTCACTATAATCCAAACTAGATTACAGTCGACTTGTTTTTCACAAGGCTTACAAGTCAAAACCTAAGTTGGTTTTGTCGCTTAGGCTTACCAACAAACCTTAACACTTGTTTTGTCTTCGGGCTCACAAGTTAACCCTAGTTGGTTTTATCCCTTTGGCTCACCAACAAACCACAATAACCTTCTTTCAAGACACCCTTGAAAGAAAGATCAAATCACAATAAAACAGATATATAATTTAAATCTACAACAAACTCTCTTCAAGAGTAGATTGGAATCTTTGAAGCTCAAGTAGATGATTTGTCTTCACTCTTCCTTGGAATCTCCTTCAAGGTGCCTCTTTTGGAATGAAATAAGGATGAGCTTGTAGGCTTTTCAAGGAATCAAACTATAAGAGGCTTTTGATGTGAAGTATTTGGGAGAATATTAGCTTTTTGATTTTTGAGTAGACTTGAATGCACTTCAATACACTTCTCTCTTCTTTCTATTACTTCAAAATGAGGTTGGTAGAGGTTAAATACACCAAAAACCTTCCAAAAAATGGTTTGTGACCGTTGGTAACTCAGAAATAGCCGTTTAGAGCTTGAAAAGTAAGTTCTGCAAGCCAAAAAAATAGATCCGTTAGAGCTGTCAGGCTGTCAGGTATCGACACTTGGCTGTCAGGTGTCGACACTTGATCTCTGGGTGTCGACACTTGAACATTCAAGTGTCGACACTTAATGCACAGGTGTCGACACTTGACACAAAAATCTTCAATATTACAAAGTTCTGTATTTTCGAAATTCTCAGGCCTTGGATCGACACTTGGAACCTAAGTGTCGACACTTGGATATAGGTGTCGACACTTGGCGTGCCAAGGATTTTTGTCTGTGCCAAATGTTGAAGTGTCGACACTTGACTGTCCAAGTGTCGACACTTAAGACTGAAAAATCTCAGATTCAAGTGTAAATGCCTCGAAAACATAAATATAATTCTAGAAATCATAAACACATAATATTTAAACATTTTATGCCCTTTTTCAATGAAGAGGATGTCTGGATTCGTGAGAATTGCTCCATGCCATTGCGTGCCATAAACCATAAGTTTTTGAGATTTTGAGGTGTTTTCATCCTGAAAACTCACAACATGAAATCCTCATTAGAATACAATATGCACTCAATGTTTTGTTATTCATCAAAATCACTAGGTGGAGCCAACAATCTTCCCCTTTTTGATGATGACAAAATCTTGAATAAAAAGGCAATATATTTCAAACTTTAACCATTATAATTTATGAATATGAATTTAAGTTCATAAGAGAGGCAAAAACTTATGTTAGGAAAAATCAATCTCCCCCTTAATTAGATACTTCTTATTAAGGTAAACTTCAAAGATTCTTACAACTTTTTTCTCAACACAATCAACACAATTTCTCAATAAATTTATGAATTAACACTTTATGACTTAACACCTTTTTCTCAACAAATTTATACATCAATACACTTTCTCCCCCTTTTTGTCAATCATTAGAAAGGAGAATTTTTCCTCCCCCTCATAATGAGCATGGAGACAAAAAGATAGCAGAGAAACAAATAACATAGATATCAGAGCCAAAATTATGCTAATATCAAAGAGTATCAGAGCTAAAATATACCAAGATAAAAGTGTATCAGAGCCAAAGAATAGTAAATTGATTCATTGAAGCCCAAATAAGGAGTACTGAACAGAAATATATATATAAGATAAGTTTTCAGTACAAAATTTTGCTGAGTCATCAGTAAGAGCTGAAACATACATATATCATCAAAGTCAAATAAGCATCAAACATACAATATAAGAGCTATAACAGACATCTGTGAGGCTAATCCTCATCGGATGGAACATCAAGACTGAAAGGAGCACCGATCCTAGATCTAGTGGCTAATGCCCTAGGAGGTGCTAAATCTCGACGACTCCTAGTGCGGCCAGAAGGACCAAAGGCGGGTACAACCCTAGATGATCTAGTGAAAGGGGGTGAAAGAAGATCAGCTGGCGTAACAAGATCCGATGTGGAATCAACCAAGGCAGTAGTAGGAGCTGGTGTAGTGGGAGGATCTCGACTGACCATCTCATAAGCATCGGCACCGCCAACACTGTCACTGTCACTGCCCACAACCTCTGTAGCTCGGTCTCCATCCTAGTCACCCCCTCAATAGAATCAACATAGTCGCTCTGGTGATCGCCGCCATCATCATCATCATCGTCATCATCATCATCATCAGATCGTGCAACTGCAGGGGCTGCAGGAGGTATAAGGGATCTCAACAGACCCTCAATGCGAGAGAATCCCTTCTCCATGGATCTGCGAATCTCAGCATACTCTGAGGTAGTATGTGCTCGTAGAAGTTCGACCTCGCTACGTAGCTGAGTCATCTCACCTTTGATCTCTGTGAACTGCTCTCTGGCATGCTCCTCAAAAGATAGTCCTGTAGATGGTGGCGGAGGAGCTGAAGTGTCAGGAGATAAGTGCTCTGTCTGTGTCAATGGGATATCGATTGGAGGAAAAACTGCTGGCTCAGATGGTCCAGCCTCTGCCTCTCGAATCTCGTCCTCCTCATCTGGCTCCTGGCCAGACTCTCTGCGAACCCATCGACCTCCAACTAACCTATATCCCATGCGGTGCAATGACCTCTCGTCGTACACATCGGTGTGTAGATCTCCTTGGGGATCTCCCCCTCTAATGATACTGCACACGCTCTGAAAAGTCTGGTCAGTGCCATGCCGTATGGTAGACAGTGTCGGCGCTGTGTCGTAGCATCATGCATCTGAGTGAGCATCAGGGATGGTAGATCAATCTGCCTCCTCTCAATCAGGCTCGTCATCACCATCAACTCCATCTCGGTGATGAAGTCAAATCTCCCAGTCTTCAGTAGCAGAATCCGTGCAGTGATGTGGTGCAGCAGGCGCATCTCCAATGACAACTGGTTCACGATAACTACGGATATATCGCGAACGTCCTCTCTCTCAAGTATGCACCTGAATGCAGCCTCTCTATCATCTATTGAGAAGACACAGACTCCCCTCCTGGGGATCTCCCAAACTCTGCTCAGCAGCTCATCTGTCAATGAAATCTAAATGCCCCTGACTGAGGTAGTCCACAGTAGACGTCGACAGTCCAGTGCACCATAAAACTCTCTCACTAGGTGAGGATAGTACCTCTCCTACATGGTGCAGAATGGTATTAATCCAGCATCAGTGAGTACCTGTCGATTGCCGAAGTGGTGCCTGTCAAAACACTGCAAGTCGACTCTCCTCCCTGAGGCTACTAACTTTCCTGCCATCCTCTCTGCAGGGGGGAGCTCGGTGTGGCTGTACTACTCGGCTGTGCTGTATCAGATCTGGCCTTCAACCTTCTCTCAACACCATGACTGAGCCTCTCCCTAACTGCAAGTCTCTTCCTAGAACCCATTACAGCCAACTGACCAGGGAAAAAGGAAGAAAGGTTTAGAACAAGGGACTGGCTATAGGTTGAGATTAGGAGAGTTTCATTCCTAAAAAATGTTCAGATAGGTTTTGAAAACTAGAATTTAAATCAACAATGTTTGATAAAACCGTAAATCAGTTTAAAGTGGGATTTTTACAACTTTGATCAAATGACGATATTTCGAACATATTTTTGTTCGTTAAAACATATTTGAACCTTTGGAAAGTAATTTTTGTAAGGCCTAAAAAGTCAAAACCCATGGGATTTAGGTCTAAACACTTAGGGTTTTAGCAAATAGGCAAAAATGTCGCAAATGTATCATATAAAAACCTTTCTAAATCACCAATAAATGGATTTAGCATACTTAGTTGAGATGAAAACCCAAGTCATTTCGGCCAAAAATCAATAGAACAGTGTTTTTGCGAAAAGTGGGTAAAAAGGGTGTGAAAACGACCAAAAGACGAGGGAAATTCGAGAAAAATTCACTATTCCCTCAAATGGAGTTTTAGAAATCCATTAAAACACGCAAAAATCCGATTAGATTCATGAAAAATATTCGGAAAACCCCATTCACGGTTGTTTGGTTTGAAAACATCAAAACCAAAAATGAGGAAAAATAAAATAAAAATGGAAGGGGGAAATACCTGATTTGTGATGGATTAAAGAGTAGAAGGAAGGATTTGGACAGAGGGGACCACTGTTGCAAGAAATCGGTGGGGGAAAAAAACTTACAAAATCCTCGGTCGGCCTTTTTTAAAATAAATTATGTTTCGCAAGTGTCGACACTTCGAATGTGTCAAGTGTCGACACTTGGTCAGGTGTCGACACTTGACATTTTCCAAGTGTCGACACTTGGCCAAAAAAAGTCGAGAAAATCTGCAAAAAAATTTGAAAAATAGGAAATATTTTGATAAGGATTTTGGGGGTTTAATCAATAGGTTTTGAGCTCTAGGATTTAGGTATAATTAATACTAGGAGAGTTCTAGGAGAATGGATCAATGACACCTAACTTTCTTCTAATCAGACAGAATCTATCCTCACTCAAAGGCTTGGTAAACACATCTGCTAACTGATCATCAGTACAAACAAAATCAAGAATTACATTAGAGTTTTGTACATGATCTCTTATGAAATGATGTCTTGTTTCAATGTGTTTACTTCTTGAATGTTGCACAGAATTTTTAGATAGGTTGATTGTACTAGTATTGTCACATCTTATGGGTGTCTTAGTTAGTTTAATGCCAAAATCTTCGAGTTGCTGTTTGATCCAGAGGATTTGAGCACAACAGCTTTCAGCTGCTATATATTCGGCTTCCACCGTAGATAGAGCAACTGAGTTCTGTTTCTTGCTACTCCAAGAGATCAAATTTACTTCAAAAAACTGACAGGTTCCACTAGTACTTTTACGATCAAGTTTACACCCAGCAAAGTCAGCATCAGAATAAGTAATTAATTCAAATGAAGAATCTCTAGAGTATCATAAACTAATTTCAATTGAGCCAGATAGATATCTAAGTATGCGTTTAACAGCCAAAAGATGGGACTCTTTAGGATTAGACTGATATCTAGCACACATACAGATACTAAACATGATATCTGGCCTACTGGCAGTAAGATATAACAATGAACCAATTATGCCACGATATAATTTTTGGTCTATAGACTTACCTTATTCATCCTTGTCAAGTCTACATGTAGAGCTCATAGGGGTACCTAAAGGCTTAGTGTTCTCCATCCCAAACTTCTTGAGTATTTCTTTTGTGTATTTTGTTTGGTTGATGAAGATCCCCTCTTTGGTTTGCCTTATTTGGAGTCCGAGGAAGAAATTCAGTTCTCCCATCATGCTCATCTCGAACTCACCCTGCATTAACTTTGCAAAATCTTGACAAAGAGATTCATTAGTAGCACCAAATATTATAGCATCTACATAGATTTGTACTACTAAGAGATCATCATTCTTTTTCTTTAAAAACAAAGTTTTATCTACATTATCTCTAGTAAAATTATTTTTGAGCAAAAAAGAGCTTAAACGATCATACCAAGCTCTTGGAGCTTGTTTCAATCCATATAAAGCTTTATGAAGTTTATAAACATGATTTGGAAATTCAGAATTTTCAAAACCAGGGGGTTGCTCTACGTAAACTTCTTCTTCAATTAATCTATTTAAGAAGGCACTTTTAACATCCATTTGATATAGTTTAAAATTCATGAAGCAAGCAAAAGCCAACAATAGCCTAATTGCCTCAGTCTAGCCACAGGAGCAAAGGTTTCATCAAAATCTATCCCTTACTCCTGATTGTATCCTTTGGCAACTAGTCAAGCCTTATTTCTAGTTACTATTCCATTTTCATCAAGTTTATTTTGAAAAACCCATTTTGTACCAATAATTGAAGCGTTTGAAGGCCTATCTACTAATGTCCAAACATTGTTCCTTTTAAATTGATTAAGTTCATCTTGCATAGCATTTATCCAATTACTATCACATTCAGCTTCCTCAATAATTTTATGTTCAATTTAAGACACAAAAGCTAAGTAATCACAGATATTTCTAAGGGATGATCGAGTACTTACACCTTTAGATGGATCACCTATAATTAGTTCTTTTGGGTGTCCATGAGCATACCTCCATTCTTTTGGTAATGGATCAACAGTTAATGTATTTTCATCACCTTGTGCTTGATCTCCTTCAGTGTTTTGATCATCGTTCTGTTCCTTGGTAAGCCCTTCATTGTTATTTATTTCTTCAGTTTTCTTGCTACCTGTTTCATCAGAAAGTACATCTTCTTTTCTTGAAGGTTTTTGGTTAGTTTCATCAAATACCACATGTATGGATTCTTCAACAACAAGTGTTCTTCTGTTAAAGACCCTGTATACCTTACTAGATGTGGAGTAGCCTAAAAAGACTCCCTCATCTGATTTGGCATCAAATTTATTCAAATTATCTTTACCATTGTTTAAAATGAAACAACGGCATCCAAAAATATGAAAATAATGAATTGAGGGTTTTCTACTCTTCCAAAGCTCATAAGGTGTTTTCTTTAAAATCGGTCGAATTAAAACTCGATTTAAAACATAGCATGCAGTATTTATGGCTTCCGTCCTAAATATCTAGGTAAATCATTTTCACAAAGCATGGTGCGTGCCATTTCTTCAAGAGTTCTATTTTTTTTTTCTACTACCCCATTTTGTTGAGGTGTCCTAGGTGCAGAAAAATTATGATGAATTCCATTTTCAATACAAAATTTATCAAAATTAGCATTTTCAAATTCGGTTCCATGATCACTTCTCAAAGATACAGCTGAAACACCTTTTTCATTCAAAACTCTTTTATGAAATCTAATAAATTCAGAAAAAGTTTCATCTTTATGTGCAAAAAACATGACCCATGTAAATCATGAAAAATCATCTACAATGACTAGACCATACTTCTTACCTCCCAAACTAGATGTTCTAGTTGGCCCAAAGAGGTCCATGTGAAGCAATTCCAAAGGTCTAGATGTAGAGATTACTCCTTTTGGTTTGAAAGAGGATTTTGTTTGTTTTCTAAGTTGACATGCATTGCAAATCTTATCTTTTTCAAAATTGAGTTTAGGCAAATCCTTTACCAAATTATTTTTGCTAAGTTTTGAAATTAGATGCATGCTTGCATGTCCTAGTCTACGATGCCAAAGCCAACTAGTTTCATCGATCTTGGCTTCCATTGCCACTAGACATTGACCTTTCTGAATAGGGAGATCATCAAGATCAACCATATAAAATTGCCATGCCTATGACCAATGAACTTAATACTATTGTCATCTAGACTAGAAACAATGCACAAAGACGATTCAAAAATAACTTTAAAATTTTTGTCACAAAACTGACTAATGCTAAGCAAGTTATGTTTTAAACCATCAACATATAATACATTATCAATATAAGAGGTAGGGGTGATATGGATTTTACCAATACCGATAATTTTGCCCTTTCCATTATCACCAAAAGTTACATTGCCACCATTTTAATATGTGAGTGATGAGAACTGCTCCACATCTCCTGTCATATGCCTTGAGCAACCGCTATCAAGGTACCACATCTTTTTCTTATTGGTTGCAAGGCATACCTGCAATAAAGATCAAGTGGAGACTTTAGGTACCCAAGCTATCTTGGGTCCTTTTTGGTTAGTGGCATTGGTTCCTTTTGGAACCCAAACTTTCTTAGTGTTTCTTAACTTTCTTTTGTTGCACATATAAGATTTATGTCCTTTGATACCACAAGTAAAGCAAGTAATAGATGAAGATGCAGGCACAAAGAAATTTTTAAAGAGTTTCTGTTTCCTATAAGTTCTGAATCCTAAACCTGCTTTGTCAAATACTGCTCTTTAGTTATTTAAGAGTAAATTCAATTTTTCAGAACTGTAAGTAAATTTTTCTACAAAAGATTTTAGTTTTTCAATTTCTTCTTTATATCTTTTATTTTCATTTAAAATTTCTTTGCTTTGATTTGACAAATTTATATTTGAAAGTAAGTCACTTTTCTTTTTAAAGATATCATTTTCTTTTTCAAGTGCCATAATCTTATCATTTAATTTTTTATTTTGTATAAGAAGGCATTCATTTTCATTTGAGAGGTTATTATTTGTTTTGGCTAGATCTAAATTTTGCTTCTTTAAATCTTTATGTTTTGATTTTAACTTTTGAAATTCTATGACTAGTTCACAAAAACTTCATGAAGCTCATCAAAAGTAAATTCATTCTCGATTTCGGAACATACCTCATCATGATCGGCCATCAGACAGAAGTTTGCTACCTCCTGCTGTTCTTCCTCAGAACTGGAGTCTTCACTTTCACTCCAGGTTGCCATCATGGCCTTCTTTCTCAGTTTTCTTCTGCTTTTCTTTAACAAGGGGCAGTCTACCTTGAAATGCCCGGGTTTTTTGCACTCAAAACACGTAGGCTGCTCCTTCTCCTTTTCTTTGTCCTTCTCTTTGCTCGGCTCACCTTTCAGAGGTTTCTTTTTGTAGTTAAACTTTTTCTTCCTCATGAACCTCCTGAATTTTCTTGCTAACAGAGCCGTCTCATCTTCTTCATCATTTTCTTCGGAGTCTTCGCTTGAGTCCTCTCTAGTAGTAGATTTGAACGCGATCGCCTTCTTCTTTTTGTCGACTTCTCCATTCTTTTGTTTGAGGGAGAGCTCATAAGTCATTAGAGAACCCAGCAGTTGTTCTAGTGGGAGAGTGTTGACATCCTTAGCTTCTTCAATAGCAGTGACCTTTGCATCCTATGAAGCTGATAGAGACCTGAGAAGTTTATTCACAAGTTCACCATTAGAAATAATCTTTCCTAGGCTTTTTATGCCATTCACAATGTTTGTGAACCTAGTATACATCTCATTGATAGATTCAGTAGGTTCCATTTTAAACATTTCATATGTGTGAATTAGCATGTTGACCTTGATGGTTTTCACTTGGTGTGTACCCTCATGGGTAACCTCAAGTGTATCCCAAATCTTCTTGGTGGAAAGATAATTTGATATTCTATTAAATTCACTTGGATCAAGAGAACAAAATAAAAGGTTCATAGCCTTAGCATTAAGCTCGATTTGCTTAATGTCATTCTCATCCCAATCATCTTCCATTTTTGGAGTGAGAATGCAATTAATCAACATTGTAGGCTGATGAGGACCTTTTACAATTGTCCTCCACGAATTATAATCAAGAGCTTGAATAAATATGCGCATGCGTGTCTTCCAGTATGTATAATTTGTGCCATTAAAAAGTGGGGGTCGATTTAAAGCTTGACCTTCTACAATACCCATTCCTATTGGGGCTGCCATAATCTTTTACTCAAGATCCTTGGACCTACAAGAGAGTACCGGCGCTCTGATACCACTTGTTGCCCATAAATGGAGCCCAAGAGGGGGGGTGAATTGGGTCTTTTTAAAAATTTAAGACAATAATATGAGGGATTAGTGGTGCTTGTGAACAATGATAAATTCAATGCAAGATGTTAGCAATAATTAAAAAGGAAGAGAGGAAGAGAGCAATCACACACAAACACAAGGTTTATAGTGGTTCGGTGCAAACTTAGCACCTACATCCACTCCCCAAGCCACCCTTGAAAATTTAACTATAATCCAAACTAGATTACAATCGACTTGTTTTTCACAAGGCTCACAAGTCAAAACCTAAGTTTGTTTTGTCGCTTAGGCTTACCAACAAACCTTAACACTTGTTTTGTCTTCGGGCTCACAAGTTAACCCTAGTTGGTTTTATCCCTTTGGCTCACCAACAAACCACAATAACCTTCTTTCAAGACACCCTTGAAAGCAAGGTCAAATCACAATAAAACAGATATATAATTTAAAGCTACAACAAACTCTCTTCAAGAGTAGATTGGAATCTTTGAAGCTCAAGTGGATGCTTTGTCTTCACTCTTCCTTGGAATCTCCTTCAAGGTGTCTCTTTTGGAATGAAATAAGGATGAGCTTGTAGGCTTTTCAAGGAATCAAATTATAAGAGGCTTTTGATGTGAAGTATTTGGGAGAATATTGACTTTTTGGCTTTTGAGTAGACTTGAATGCACTTCAATACACTTCTCTCTTCTTTCTATTACTTCAAAATGAGGTTGGTAGAGGTTAAATACACCAAGAACCTTCCAAAAAATGGTTTGTGACCGTTGGTACCTCGGAAATAGCCGTTTGGAGCTTGAAAAGCAAGTTCTGCAAGCCAGAAAAATAGATCTGTTAGAGCTGTCAGGTTGTAAGTGTCGACACTTGGCTGTTAGGTGTCGACACTTGGCTGTCAGGTGTCGACACTTGATCTCTGGGTATCGACACTTGAACATTCAAGTGTCGACACTTAATGCACAGGTGTCGACACTTGACATAAAAATCCTCAATATTACAAAGTTCTGTATTTTCAAAATTTTCAGGCCTTGAGTCGACACTTGGAACCTAAGTATCGATACTTGGTGTCGACACTTGGATATAGGTGTCGACACTTGGCATGCCAAGGATTTTTGTCTGTGCCAAATGCTGAAGTGTCGATACTTGATTGTCTAGGTGTCGACACTTGAGACTGAAAAATCTCAGATTCAAGTGTAAATGCCTCGAAAACATAAATATAATTCTAGAAATCATAAACACATAATATTTAAATATTTTATGCCCTTTTTCAATGAAGAGGATGTCCAGATTTGTGAGAATTGCTCCGTGCCATTGCGTGCCATAAATCATAAGTTTTTGAGATTTTGAGGTGCTTTCATCCTGAAAACTCACAACTTGAAATCCTCATTAGAATACAATATGCACTCAATGTTTTGTTATTCATCAAAATCACTGGGTGGAGCCAATACTTTTGAATAGGACTGGAAATAGACCAGTCCAAAGAATATATTTTAAAAATTTTTGGATCGAATCTAGACATCCCTTTGGTCCAAAAATTAAACGGACTCTATTTTACAGCCCCAAGACTAGTTGAATATGCTTAAAATTTCGTCCGCAGCCTGAACCAATTTCAGGCTGGCCCGAAGTTTATTGAGCTGGCCCAACCCAGTTCCAAATAATGGGCTTTTGGGCCAGCCCATTTTCAGCCCTACTTTTAAATGACTATATAAGGATTATTTTGAGATTTTTGGAAAATTTTTTAGCTTATAAATAGGTCCCTTTCTCTCGTAGTCTTTTTAAACCACCTCAGGGTTCTTCTCTCTCTCTCTCTCTCTCTCTCTCTCTCTCTCTCTCTCTCTCTCCCTCACATTCTTTCTTTTTCTCTCTAAAACCTCTCAAACACTCTCCTACTCTTAATTTTTACAAATATTTTTTTTATCATGTAGGCTGAGAACGAGTTTGATTAGTATCCAATTAGGATCATACCATCAATGACCATTGGAGTACTTAGTTCCAGGTTATATCTTAGAGAAGGGTGTGCAACCCAGATCTTTGCACGAGAAGGGACTGAAGTCTTCTTTAGAATAGTAGTTTTATCGTCTCCCAAGTCAGATTTTATTTTAATTTTTAAAATTATTGGTCACATCAAAAATAATTAATTTTACACATATCATGGAAAAATATTTTTATATTTTTATAAATATATATATTATTTCATATAATGTAAATAACAATCTAAAGAAGACTTCGTACATACATATAATTTTATATTAAATATGATTATTTGTATATAATTATAATTTATGTATTTTATATATTTTATATTTATATAAACTATATTTTTAGTTGATTAACCATAGCATCACTTCTATAGTTTTGTGTTATGTAAAATTAATCAAAGATCCCAACAAAACTTGTATTGCTACATAATAAATTAATTTTTAAAAGATTAGAAAAATTAAACAAATCAAATAAATTTATAGAATCTCTTTAGAGACAATAAATAAAATAAAATTTTCAACAAATTCTAGGTTTTTCAGTAATTAATTAAATTTAAACTCAACCTAGGTGGCACTGGTTAACAAAGCAAATTAAAATTGTTAAACAAATAACTGATAAAATTTTCTTCAAATTTCAGTTTTTCTCTTTTGAACCATACTTGGACCAAATGGCTATTCTTATACATGAAATCATTAGTCTTAAATCCAACAAATTTGATATAACCAACTTTAGGAGATAGTAAAACCAAATAAAATTTTGGCTAACACCTTAGGACTTTAGTCGATTATTGACCAATCCTTTGCATCCTCTAGTTCAACTACTCCTGCCACCCCTAAAGAAGACTGTTGCTTCCAGGATCGTCGTGGCCCGTAGCTGCGATGGCATCGAGGATCGCGCGTCCGCCTGCTTGGGATGCCTCCGGTGCCTCGGGACCTGCAGTAAACAACGTCAGTGACCCAGACCGGGGATTCCGGAGGAGGCGCTCCGACGATCAAGTTAGTGACGGTCCAGGAGAACAGATCCTCCTGGTCGAGCCCCTTTGGATGAGCCCCACCCTAGGAGGAGTCAGTGTAATGTGTATGAAAGTAAAAGTAGGAGTGAGAGTAAGCTAGGAGAGGTGATGGCCGAGGTGGTGTAGCCCTCCTGTCTGGCCTCTCTCCCTTTTTTTTTGTGTGCTTGCTTTTGGTTACCTCCTTTTGGCTTACTCTGGCTGGGTCTTTTACTTTGGCTTGCCTCGGGATCTCCCCATACTATCAGGCGTGTGCGACGAGGTATCATGTTGTAGACGGGACATCTCCTTGTCTGATAGTCGGGGAACCTTCTATACGCCTCTGACATTCCTTCCGCTTGCCCCCCTTCTTGGAAGCCTGGCAGGACCTCGATTGGTGGGCCACCGCTCTGGGGACCCGCGCTCTCCAGTGGGATCTTTGCTCCGGTCGTACGGCAGGTCGGTGGAGGGTATGGTGCCTTGATGTGAGTTTTCCTTTCTTTCCTGTGTGAGTGACGGCCGTGGGCATTAATAGCGGCATGGCTGGTGCTGTCGTACGACCCTCGGGAGGATCGTAATTGTCCTCGGAGGGGAGGTGTTGCTCTCTTGGCGATTGGTGCCTTAGTCTGGATTGGGGACCGAGCTGGGAAGATGGGGCCTGCCTTCGGTGGGCTTATCTCGAGATAGTTCGGCAGGGTGGAGGAGGGCTGAGCTTGACTCCGGATCAGCAGAACTTGGCTTTAGACGAGCTTGGCCAGAAGGAGGTGGGCGGGTCGCCGCCCAGCCCAAGGGACCCGACCTCGGAGGGGTGCCTCGTGGTGGAGGAGACATGAGCTCGACTCCAGACCACGGGGCCCGAACTCAAGGGGCCCGCCGTGGGTGGGGAACCTGTACTCGGCTCCGACCTAGGCGCTCCAGCTCGGCGGGAACCAACCTGGTGGAGGACGGAGCTCGGCTTCGACGGGCGACCTGCTGCTCCAGGGGAGCTCAGCCCGGCGAAGGCGCTCATGTTGAAAACCCAGCATGGTGTCTGATGGGGACTCCACGTCATTTTCCCTGTCCCGCATCAGCGATCCAACCACATCATTTGCACCCCACTCCTAAGGTCCGTTGGCGCGCGGAGCTCGGGACGAAAGGAGTAATTACGGTGCTGACATGGAAAGGTGAAGAAATCTGGTGCAATAATGACTGATGTCGGTGGTGCCTCGCTCGGCGGTCCCGCGGGCCTATGCGAGGGTGCCATGCGGCCATGTCTAGGGAGCAGTTATGGCAGGCACAGAAGTCAGAGTGATCGCGGTCAAATTGGGGGCACTGGCCCCGTTGATCGACGACACGTGGCAAGTCTCTTGGAGAAGCTGTAACGGTACAGTCGGGCGTAGGCTACCTCGAAGAGAAGGGTAAGTCTTTTGAAACTTACCTTCTTTCGAATCTTTCTCGTGCGGCATCGTACAGCGACCTTCTTCTTCTCCAGCTGTCGTCGCCCTCCTAGGAACTTAGCAGGTTAGCTCCTCCCTTCATGCAGCCTAGGGATCGTCGTAGGTTTTCCTTTGTCACCTTCCTCTTTTTCCATGGATCGCTTTGGTCCAAACTTCCATACCTCCTGCCAAGCCGAGGCCAGGCCTTCCTGATCGAGGACTCCTTCTTCCTCCAACGAGGAGATGGAGGCGGCAATATATGAATTTAGTAGGAGACCTTTCCATGGCCCGATAGCCATTAGGGAACCTGGGTCTTCTCCTCCACCTTGCTTAACCCTTCTTCCTGCTCCTCCTCCTGCTCCTATCCCTGAACCCGAACCTTCTCGGTCGACAGGTCCCGATGGGATTGCTTCGGTGATCATCGTCGAGGATCTTGTGACCATCCAGGATGCTTACAGCATTCCCGAGTCCATTCATCTTTCTATTCCTCACCCGGGGAAGCGGGTCACATCTAGCGGTCTTAGGCAGATCGCTTTCTATGAGGAGGCCTTCGTCGGGGGTCTCTGATTTCCTGTCCACCCTTTCTTCCTTTCCTTCCTGACCAACTATCGACTTGTCCCAGCCCAGTTGGTCCCCAATGCTATCAGAATGATATTTTGCTTCATCGTTATGTGTCATTTCCCTGGGGTCGTCGCTCGTTTCTCCCTGTTCAGGGCCTTTTTAACCCTGAAACACCACCCTACTGAGGATGGGTGGTGGTCCCTTTCTTCTCGCCCTCGGGGCATCAGATTCAAGCTCCCCTCTTCCATCAAGGGATGGAAGAGCAAGTACTTCTTCGCCTCGGTCGAGGGAATCGACTGGGTTTGGAGCGACCCAGATCGGTCTCCAAATAGAAACTCCTCCGTCGAAGCAGCCGACCTCGACCTGTACGAGCTGCTCAGATCGGCTGAGATCCCCTCACTTGAGATCTTGCTGTTGGAGCAAAATCTCCACGAGGCCAGGGTTGGCTCGGCACAGGAGTCGGGTGAGTTCGACTTGGCCACCCCCTTCTCGTTTTCTTCTTCTTTTTTCTTCCTCTTTTTTTTTTTTTTTTTTTTTTTTTGCTTGGAATTGACCATGTCTTCTCCTATGCAGGGATGAAATTCTCCATGGACGAGCTACTCTTGTTTTCCAAGGAACGAGAGCAGGCAGTCGAGGCCGGCGAGCCCGCTCCGAAGAGGGCTCAGGTCGATGATGGTGCAAGGCTAGTGCAGGCTGGGCCAAATGCACCGATTCCAGAATGAAGGCGGAAGAGGGCGGCCGAGTCTGCCCATGAGCCTTCAGGGCAGCGCGACTTGGTCCTGTCGCCGGAGCCCAAGGTGGTCGTCCGCGCCAGGTCGACCGCCACTGTAGCCAAGGTAGCAGCCCCCACTCCAGAGGTTGTCAACGTCGAGGAGGAAGGGGAGCTGAGAGAGACCAGGCCGGTGCCCCAGGTGCAGCCTGAAGCAGCGCCAAGCTCGCAACTGGCGTTGAAGGCACCTCCTGCCGCCGAGGGTTCTGAGCCGGTGGGAAAGCAGGATAGGGACTACCGCCGAGTCCCCTTCTGATTGGGGCCCAACATCTCGTTAATGAAGGACCCGAGCCTCGCCGAGCGAATGATGGACTTCTCGGTCCAGTCCTGTAACCGACGAGAAGGGAGCGAGATGCTCCTGGGCGACGTCATCAGCTCGTCCTTCACCAACTTGTATGTCGTAAGTCCTTCCTCTCTTGCCTTGATGCCTTCTGTCTTTTCTCAGCATTGTAGCTAACATGCTTCTTTTGATGCAGCAAGGTAGAGAGCTGATCCTCATCAAGGATTACTGCCGTAATTAGGCGAAAAGGGACAAGGAGTGACAGGCGGAGCTCGAGTCCCTAAAGGCTGAGGCGGGTCGGAAAGACGAGGAGACTCGGGAGGCTAACCCGAGGGTTAAGAGCCTCCAGGCCGAGGTCGCCGACGCCACCTGAGCCAAGAAGGAGCTCGAGGGAGAGCTCGAATCAAAGAGGACCCAGTTGAAAGAGCTCCAGGCCGAGGTGGAGGTGGCGAGGGATAGAGCCGTCTCTGCTGAGAAGAGGGCGGTGGTCGCGGAGGCGGAGGGGAAGGCTACCGCCGCCACCCACTCCACCAAAACTGTCGAGAAGGGGATGGCGTTGGCGATCCGGCAGGCTGGGCACGCCGGGAAGTAGCTGGAAGAAGCGAGGTGTCGGGTGGAGGCCGCAAAGAAAGAGGCTGCCGATGCGGTGGCCGCTTTCAAGGCCTCCCCCGAGTATATAAAAGATTTCAAAGAGGCGGCCACGGACTCCTTTGCGAAGGGGTTCGCCTACTGTCACACCTAGCTATGCGGGATCCTTTCCGAGGAGCGACTGGCCGCGCTCCAGGCCCCCGGGAAGAAGGCTCCAGCTTCGAAGGTGGTTGCAGTAGGGCAAGGAACAGCTCCAGCCGGGTCTCCCCGAAAGTGGTCCCAGAGATGGCCGAGTTGGTGTTGGTGGCGGCGACGGCCGAACCAGCGTCGAAGGCGGAGACGGCCGAGCTGGTCCCTATAGTGACAGTAGCCGAATTAGCCCCTCCACTGAGGGCTGCTCAAGAAGGCACCCCGGTGACGGAGACGGAAGAAGGAGAAGTCCTGGCCGCGCACCGCCCAGGGAAGGAGCCAGCCCAGTAGGATAGGACTTCTGTAATAGTTTTTTTTTTTTTTTTTGAACCAGGTTGCCTGGCCTGTCAGGGCCTAAAAGATAATGTAATATAAATTTCTTCTCAATTAATGAAAAATCATTCAGCCGACATGGCTTCTTTCCTTTATTATGGTGTAGATGTCTTTTCTCCTCCTCTTTTCTTCCCTTTTACATTCTCTTTCAGTGCAGGGAGGCCGAAGAGAGGAGCTTCATCATATATGGGCTTGAGACTTCGATGCCGGGGAATGCTGGCTTCGTACTTGAGTGCCCAAGGGCCTCTCATATCTTGAATGCTTTGGAGCTAGGCTCGGGGCTTGGTCGTCGGAGGTCGGGCTCATGAAACGTCGTCTTGGAGCTGGGCTCGGAGGCGTGCTGGCCAAAGAGCTAGGCTCCGGAACTTGATGGCCGGAGAACATGGCTCAAGAGTGGCCGTCTTAGAGCTAGGCTCGGAGACGGGCTGGCAGAGAGCTTGTCTCCGGGACTTGATGCCAAGGGACATTTCTCCGGGCTTGGATGCCGAGGAGCTGGGCTCGAGGCTTGAGTGCCTGGGGGCTACCCAGGGCTTGGTGCCGGAGGATGTTTCTCCGGGCTTGAATGCCGAGGAACTAGGCTCGAGGCTTGAGTGCCTGGGGGTTACCCATGGCTTGGTGCCGGAGGACGTTTCTCCGGGCTTGGATGCCGAGCAGTTGGGCTCAAGGCTTGAGTGCCCGGGGGCTACCCAAGGCTTGGTGTCAGAGGATGTTTTTCCGGGCTTGGATGCTGAGGAGCTAGGCTCGAGGCTTGAATGCCTGGGGGCTGCCTAGGGCTTGGTGCCGGAGGACGTTTCTCTGGGCTTGAATGCCGAGGAGCTAGGCTCGAGGCTTGAGTGCCTGGGGGCTGCCTAGGGCTTGGTGCCGAAGGACATTTCTCCGAGCTTGGATGCCGAGGAGCTGGGCTCGAGGCTTGAGTGCCTGGGGGCTGCCCAGGGCTTGGTGCCGGAGGATGTTTCTCCGGGCTTGGATGTCGAGGAGCTGGGCTCAAGGCTTGAGTGCCTGGGGGCTGCCCAAGGCTTGGTGCCAGAGGACGTTTCTCCTGGTTTGGATGCCGAGGAGCTAGGCTCGAGGCTTGAGTGCCTGGGGGCTGCCCAGGGCTTGGTGCCGAAGGATGTTTCTCCGGGCTTGAATGCCGAGGAGCTGGGCTCGAGGCTTGAGTGCCTGGGGGCTGCCCAGGGCTTGGTGCCAGAGGATGTTTCTCCGGGCTTGGATGCCGGGAGCTAGGCTCGAGGCTTGAGTGCCTTGGGGCTGCCCAGGGCTTGGTGTCAGAGGACGTTTATCCGGGCTTGAATGCCGAGGAGCTAGGCTCGAGGCTTGAGTGCCTGGGGACTGCCCAGGGCTTGGTGCCAGAGGATGTTTCTCCAGGCTTGGATGCTGAGGAGCTAGGCTCGAGGCTTGAGTGCCTGGGGGCTGCCCAGGGCTTGGTGCCGGAGGACGTTTCTCCGGGCTTGAATGCCGAGGAGCTGGGCTCGGGCTTGAGTGCCTGGGGGCTGCCCAGGACTTGGTGCCGGAGGACGTTTCTCCGGGCTTGAATGCCGAGGAGCTGGGCTCGGGCTTGAGTGCCTGGGGGTTGCCCAGGGCTTGGTGCCGGAGGATATTTCTCCAGGCTTGCATGTCGAGGAACTGGGCTCGAGGTTTGAGTGCCTGGGGGCTACCTAGGGCTTGGTGACGGAGGACGTATCTTTGGGCTTGAATGCCGAGGAGCTGGGCTCGAGGCTTGAGTGCCTGGGGGTTGCCCAGGGCTTGGTACCGGAGGACATTTCTCCGAGCTTGGATGCCGAGGAGCTGGGCTCGAGGGCATTGACATTCCTGCAAGGCAAATAAACTGTTGTGCAAAAGAAAGTCTTTATTTCTAACGGAGGAAAAACTTACACTACTGTGTTGCCCAGAGAGCAACCCAAGAGGGGGGATGAATTGGGTCTCTAAAAAAAATTTAAAGCTATGCTTGATAAAACAAGTAGCAAACTTCACAAGACAAGATATGCAATTCAATTCAATAAGGTACTAAAATTAAAGTGCAATGCTCTAATGTAAAGGTGCAGCGGAAATTATAAGCAATAAGCAATAAAGTAAAGAGCAAGGAGGAAGAGAACAAACAATCACAAACACAACAATCTATAGTGGTTTGGTGCCAACAATGCACCTACATCCACTCCCCAAGATCCCCTTGGAAATTCACTATAATCCAATGATTACAGTCGATTAGTTTTCCGGGCTCACTAATCAAAACTCGACTTATTTTTACAAGGCTCACAAGTCACAACCTCACTTGGTTTTACGCGCTAACTAAGAACCTAATTGGTTTTCACAAGGCTAACCAAAAACCTCTCTTGGTTTTTCGGGCTAACCAAGAACCTTAGTGGTTTTGCGGGCTAACCACCAACCTAATTGGTTTTCAAGGCTTACCAACAACCTTTATAAGATAAAAGATGGAGAAATAAAGAACCAATGTAAGCTTTCAATTAAAAAGCAAATAAGACGATGTAGCTCGAAGTTGTGTTGCTTTGCTCTTGTTGAAGCCTTTTGAATGCCCAATATTGAATGATCTTTAATGCACTTGATAGCTTTGAATGCTTGGAAGGCTTCTCTTGGCTTGAGAGTGGTTGAGCTTTGAATAAATTGGAGTTAACGCTCTTCCCTCTTCTTTTTTCTTTAAACTTTTTTGGATATTTAATATTTGTGAATAGTTATTGTCTTGATTTGATTTGGAGCCTTTATATGCCTTCCCAAGCCTCCAAAACCGAAATCTAGCTGTTATACTTGAAAAACTAGCCGTTAGAGGGCATTTGGGAGAGTTCTGTCCTTGAAAAAACTAGCCGTTACTGTTGTCAGAACTCTATGTATCGACACTTCCTCTTCATGTGTCGACACATTAGGTCGACACATGTTCTTCTTGAGTTGACACAAGTTCAAAATGTTCCATTCAGATTCTTTGAAAAAATCAGCTGAGTCGACACATTCTCAATTGAGTCGACATATTAGGTCCGTGTGTCGACACATCAACTGTTCCTTCAATTTCTACAAGTTCTGTGGCTTGAAATTCTTAAATGATGTGTTGATCCATGTGTTGACACCTTGAGTCGACACATAAGGTCCATGTGTCGACACATCATCTGTGTCATTTGAAATTTCGATGCATGCCGGTCTAAGTCAACACACCATCTTCATGTGTCAACACATCATGTCATGTGTCGACACCTTGAGTCGACACATCATCAAAAAGGTGCAGAATTTGCTGAACTTGTGCTGGAACATGTTTTCATTTGCCTTGGTCATCCATTCAACAAACTCTTTGAGTGTCCAAGTCTTGTTTTGTGCAATCATTCCATTTAAACTTGGTTCTTCAACACAATTAGGCTTTTTCAAATTTTGTGAGCATCCTTTTAATAAAAATACACCTAAAGCAAATCATTAGTCCTCAAATTATACTTAACTATTTTGCTTATCATCAAAATCAATTAGTGGAGTCAACAATCTCCCCCTTTTTGATGATAACAAAACCCTTAAGTATAAATTGCTTTAAAAGTAAAGCTTTAAGAGAATTGATCAAGATACACAATATTGAAAGCATTAAGTATCAATCATTGCTTAAAATTATAATCATTCAAAATACAGATGATAGAATTTGAGCTTGTTTCAAAGATAGAGAGTATCAGAACTTAGCAAGAACTTTGATATTCATTTAAATGCAATAAGAGCATGTATCATGATACTCTTACAGTGAAAGTTTCAGCAATTAACAAAGCTCCCCCTAAATTAATGATTCATAACAAAATTTGAAAGAATCATTTCAAAAACATTGAAAGAGGGATTTTAAGAATCAAATTTACTTTGACTAAAAGGTGAAGCTCCCCCTTTCATAAATTCAGGTTTTCAAAAAGTAAAAGCTTTGGAAAAGCTTTGGAGAAGTAAACACATTTATACTTAAATAACATCATGAATTACTCCCCCTTTTTGTTATCATTAAAAAGGTAGGAAGTAAGGGAAATGAATAAAAGCAATTCAAAACATCATTCATGTTTATCAAAGATATAGAAGTGAGAAAACACAAAGTTTTTCATATATGTCAGCAACTTGTACAACAAAGATAAAAGTACATGTAAGCATGAAAGTAAACTATCTAAAAATATAAAACTCTCAAGAAATACATTAGTGTTTTAATCCTCATCCATCGAGTCATCAGAAGATGATCCGATCTCGATCGATTCAGTATCAGTAAAAGATTGAGCTCGCGGCCATCGTAGTCGAAGATCTCGAAGTCTGGTCCTAGTCGGCTGAGAAGGGGTATGGCGTCCACGTCCTCTGCGATGAATATAGGTTCGACCTCTGGCTAAAGCAGTAGAGGTAGAAGCTACGTCCTCCATAGGAACTCAACTGATTGGGCAAATCATCTCAGCAACAGCTAGAGCAGGAGTACGATCAAAAGTGGGATCTGAATCGAGATGCTGAAAGCCGAGTGTATAGAATCCAAGCTCTCGAATGACTGATGAAGTATGAAGGGTAGGACTATCAAAAATAGGTGTAACAGCTGATGATACAGGTGTATCAAGAACAATAGTATCAGCTGTAGAAAGTATCGGTGTATGTACAATAGATGTATCCAGTGTGGGTGTCTTAATGATAGGTGTATGAATGTCAGGAGAATCAATAGTAGGTAAATCAGTAATAGGTAGGTCAACAACAAGACTAAGAATAGGAATCGGAACTGGAACTAAAGTGTGATCAAGCGATCCAGAAGGAGAGGATAGATCAGGTATCAGAGCAGGTGAGAAGGATGGATCAACAGGTCTCACAGCTACATCATCCATCACCTCCACAACTGGCTCTGACATAAGATCATTAATATCAAACCGGTCGGAGTCAGTCACATCATCTCCATCAATATCTCCAATAATAGTATCTCCAACTCCATCTCCAATAGTAGTCTCAGCACCAGTATCAATATCACCAATGTCATCAACTGGTGCTGGAGCAGGTACATCAACAAGAGCAGGAACTATGTCTGCAGCAAGAGCACTCGTAGAAGCTCTGGACAGTGCTGAGAGAATAGCCGAAATATCATCATGAAGACCAATGTGGCTCTCTCTCGTCTCAACAATAAAGACATCTAGACGCTGCCTCATGATGAAAATATTGATCTCTATGGTCTGACTCTGTCCTCTAGAGTATCTGAAGTACCAGGAGTCTCCGTCTACTATGGCTGTGGCTGTGGCTGGGCAGATGTAGAAGGATCTGACTGAGCTGGCTATGCTGCCGTCTCAGGCTGTGTCTCGCTCGGTCCAGCCTCACCGGAAAGAATCGCTCCTCCTATGCTGTGTCCTCATCAATGTCAGCTGCATCCTCGGCCTGTCCTGATGTCCTCCGTGTCCACTAGCCTCGGACTAAATGATAACCCATGCGATGTAGTGACCTAATGTCATATACATCGGTATGGATCAAGGTACGATATGGCTCATCCTAGAAGCTGACTCCATACTCTCTGAATAGTACTGTCAAACCCATGCCATACGGCAAACAGAGCCGCTGACTAGACACCGCCTCAGTAATCTAATGGATCATCAGAACAGGAAGACAAATCGGCATCCACTGAATTAGGGAGACCATCATGAGCAGCTCTTGCTCGGCAATGTAATCAAATCGATTGGTCTTCGGTAGAAGGATCTGGGCGACTATGTGATGTAGCAGTCTCATCTTCGCAGACAGTCTCAAAGCAGGAATAGTGGCTCCCTCTGGTAAGGTATCAGACTCAAAAATACACTGGAGCCCACTAACTCTATCCAACAGACTGTCCATAACTGATCTAGTCATGGGTATATCCCATACCCTGCTCAGAATCTCCGATGAAATGGGAATATCCCGTCCCCTGACCTGAGCAATCCAGCCATCTGATCCACGGGAAAGTGATCCGTAGAACTCTCTCATCAGCCCAGGATAGTATCTCTCACTGAGCGAACCGAAAGATGCCAAACCAGCATGTCGGATCCACTCTCCCATCTGAAAATGCTGCTGGTCCAAGAAAGAGAAGTCCACTCAGTGTCCTCCAACCACTGTCTTGGAGCTTATCCGACTAGAATGTGCAAACAACTGTCATGCTAGTGGATCTAGAGCCCTAGACTCATGTCGTGCCTTCGTTCTTTGCTTTTCTTCATGCTATGACTATCGCAGTCGGCGAACAACTTGCTTGTGAGGATCCATTATCAATAATCAAGATTTGGGCAAGGTTTTTGATGGAAATAGGGAGTTTCTAAGGTTTAGGAGCAAAAACCTAGAGGGAAATCCCACAAAAATGGCTACCAAGGTCTCAAATCCAAGAAATCCATGGTTAAAAACCAAGAAATGGGAGGATGAACAGTATGGATACCTAGGATCGAGGTGTCGGCTCGGAGGAGAATGATTTTTGGGAGAAAAATGCTTCAAAAACCCTTAAAATCTCAGTTTTCCATCGGACATGTGTCGACTCATGCATGTGTCGGCACATGATGTGTCGATTCATGCATGTGTCGGCACATGATGTGTCGGACTCATGATGTGTCGACACATCGACTTAAAAACTAGAGAAAAATTTAGAATTTCACAGAATGATCAAAATCAATTGAAACAACATGTATTTGGAGTCAAATCATCAATGATTAATCATGATTCATCAAAAATAAGATTGAATAGATCTAATTTGAGTCAAATTTGGAGAAAAGATTTAATCAAAAGGATTGATGATCCCGAGCTCTCTTCTTATCATACAGAATCGATCTTCCAAGAGAGGTTTAGTTAAAATATCAGCTAATTAAAATTTAGTACATATAAATTCAAGCAAAATATCATTGTTTTCAACATGATCTCTAATAAAGTGATGTCTAATTTCTAGGTGCTTGCTCCTAGAGTGTTGAACAGGATTTTTAGTCAAGCAAATAGCACTGGTGTTATCACATTTAATAGGAGTTCTAGCCAACTTGATTCCAAAGTCTTCAAGTTGTTGCTTAGTCCAAAAGATTTGAGCACAACAACTTCCTACTGCAATATACTCAACCTCAGTTGTAGATAGTGCAACTGAAGTTTGTTTCTTGCTAAACCATGAGATTAAGTTAACCCCAAGAAATTGGAAAGTTCCACTATTACTCTTTCTATCTAATCTACAACCAGCAAAGTCTGCATCAGAATATCCAATCAATTCAGTAGAAGAATTTCTAGCATACCATAAACCAATACTAATAGTGCCAGACAGATATCTAATTATGCACTTAACAGCCATAAGATGTGATTCCTTAGGCTCAGACTGATATCTAACACACATGCAAACACTGAACATAATATCTGGTCTACTAGCAGTAAGATACAATAAAGAGCCTATCATGTCTCTATATAATTTCTGATCCACAGATTTACCATTTTCATCTTTATCTAGTTACATGAGGGGCTCATAGGCGTACCTATTGACTTAGAAGTCTCCATCCCAAATATTTTAATAATTTCTCTTGTGTACTTAGCTTGGTTAATGAAGATACCATCTGAAGTTTGCTTGATCTGAAGTCCGAGAAAGAAGTTGAGTTCTCCCATCAGGCTCATCTCAAACTCGCCCTGCATAAGCTTAGCAAACTCTTGACAAAAAATTTCATTAGTAGCACCGAAAATGATGTCATCAACATATATTCGTACTACCAATAAATTATTGTCTTTCCTTTTCAAAAATAGTATTTTGTCAACATTTTCTCTAGAAAATTCATTTTCAATAAGAAATTTGCTTAACCTTTCATACCATACTCTAGGTGCTTGCTTTAATCCATAAAGTGCTTTATGCAATTTAAAAACATGATCAGGATGTGCATGATTTTCAAATCCGAGTGGTTGTTCAACAAAAACCTTTTCATTTATAAAACTATTTAAGAAAGCACTCTTAACATCCATTTGAAATAATTTGAAGTTCATGAAACATACAAAAGCTAACAATAGTCTAATTGCTTCAATTCTAGCAACAGGAGCAAAAGTTTCATCAAAGTCAATCCCTTCCTCCTGATTGTAGCCTTTAGCAACTAGCCTAGCTTTATTTCCAATGACAAAACCATTTTCATCTAATTTATTCCTAAATATCCATTTAGTACCAATAATAGAAACATTAGATGGTCTTTCTACAAGTGTCCAAACATTATTTCTATCAAATTATATTAATTCTTCTTGTATAGCATTGATCCAATTAGAGTATTTTTCAGCTTCTTCAAAACATTTAGGTTCTACTTGAGATACAAAAGCTATGTAATCACATTCATTTCTAATAGAAACTCTAGTTCTTACCCCTTTAGATGGATCACCTAAGATTAATTCCTTAGGGTGTCCATGAGCATACCTCAACTCCTTAGATCATGATGCACTGGAGTGTCATCTTCTTTCTCACCTTTGTCTTGATTCTCTTCATTAGGTTGAGCTTGATCATCAAATGTCAGCTTCTGAAGTTTGTCAACACCTACACATTCATCAAATATATCCTCTTTTCTCGAGGACTTGTTAGAACATTCTTCAAATACAACATGTACTGACTCTTCTACAACTAAAGTCTGATTGTTAAATACTTTGTATGCCCTGCTTGATGTAGAGTATCCTAAGAAGATACCTTCATCAGACTTGGCATCGAACTTTCCTAGATGATCTTTTTCATTGTTCAAAATAAAACACTTACAACCAAAAACTCGAAAATATTTCATGGTTGGTTTTCTTTGGTTCCAAAGCTCATATGGAGTTTTCTTTAAAATAGGGCATATCAAAACTCGATTCAAAACATAACAGACTGTATTTATAGCTTCAGCCCAAAAATACCTTGGCAAATTATTTTCACAAAGCATAGTGCGTGCCATTTCTTCTAAAGTATGATTTTTCCTTTCTACTACCCCATTCTGCTGAGGTATCCTAGGTGCAGAAAATTATGTTCTATGCCTTTTTCATTGCAAAAGTTTTTGAAATCTTGATTTTCAAATTTGGTTCCATGATCACTACGAATACAAATGACTGAAACACCTTTTTCATTTGAAACTTTTCTATAAAACTTTATGAATACGGAAAAAGATTCATCTTTTTGTGCTAAAAAGAAAATCCAAGTAAATCTCAAAAAATCCTCCATAATAACTAATCCATATCTCTTGCCTCCTAGACTTGATGTTCTAGTTGGTCCAAAGAGATCCATATGGAGTAGTTCAAGTGGTCTACTAGTGGTTACAAATCCTTTTGGTTTAAAAGAAGTTTTGACTTGTTTTCCAAATTGACATGCTTGGCAAATTTTGTCTTTTTCAAAATTGATTTCAGGTAAATCTCTAACTAAATTCTTTTTGAAAGTTTTGAAATAAGGTACATACTAGCATACCCTAACCTTCTATGCCACAACCAACAAGTCTCTTCTTTGGTAGAATTCATTACAACAAGGCATTCTCTATTAGGTAAAGATATATCATCAAGATCTACAAGATAGATATTTCCATGCCTTTTTCTAATGAATTGTACTCCATTTAAATCTGGACTAAAAATCATGCAATATGATGATTTGAAAAATACTTGAAAATCTTTATCGCAAAACTGGCTAATACTTAAGAGATTATGTTTTAAACCATCTACTAGAAGTACATTACTAATACTATTAGAAGGAGTTATGTGAACCTTACCAATTCTAATGATTTTACCTTTACCATTATCACCAAATGTCACACTCCCTCCATTCAAAGCTTCAAGAGAAGTGAATTGCTTCACATATCCAATCATGTGCCTTAAGCAACCACTATCAAGATACCAAATTCATTTATTTTCCTTAGTTGCAAGACACACCTGCAATAAGATCAAGCTTTATTTTTAGGTACCCAAGCTAACTTGGGTCCTTTCGGGTTAGCATTCAAAATGGTTCCTTTTGGAATCCACATTTTACCAACAGACATGATTTTTCTAAAACTGCATTGATATGATTTATGAACTAATTTTTTGCAAGTAAAACAAGTGATACTAGATGATGTAGGTACAAAAAAGTTTCTGAAATATTTTTGTTGCTTTTGAGGTTTATATCCTAAACCTGCCTTGTTGAAACTGCTCTTTGATTATTCAAAAGTAAATTCAGCTTTTCTGAACTAAAGGTGAACTTATCAACAAAAGATTTGATTTTCTCATGTTCATTTTTGTATTTTTCATTTTCAAGTTCCAAATCCTTGTTTTTCTTTAAAAGATCATTGTTAGAAACAACATATTTAGGTCTTTTTAGAACTTCATTTTTCATAGCTAAAGCATTATTCTTCTTTTCCAAAACATCTAGCTTAATTTTCAAAGAACTAACATCATTAAGCAAATAATTGTTTTCTAATGAGAAACTATTAGCATGCCTTTTTAATTTCTTTTTTTCAGATGATACTAACTTATAATCATGCATCAATTCTTTAAAAGCACTTCTAAGCTTATCAAAAGTAAAATCAACTTCAGAGTCGGAACATACCTCTTCGTTATCCTAATGTGCCATGAAGTAGAGATATGCAATTTCAGTCTACTCTTCTTCTGCACTGGAGTCTTCACTATCACTCAACGTGGCCATCTTTGCTTTCTTCCTTAGTTTCTTCCTTGATTTCTTGAGGAGAGGACAATCAAATTTATAGTGTCCAGGCTTCTTTTACTCGAAGCATATAGGTACTTCCTTCTCCTTTTCTGATGGGGGACTAATATGCATATAATTCTTTTTTTATGTTTTATATGTGGGGTTAGGTGATTAATTCCCAAATTTCAGATCAAAATTAGTTGTAGGGAATTTTGTATAAATTTTTGAAGCCAAGCATGCAGATTAGAACCTAGAAAAGTACTAAAGAAGAATCGCCGAGGCTGAGAAGCCTCAGTTAGGGCAAGTTCTCCTACAATAATAAGACTGGAGGTAGAGGGGGTGTACCTGACAACGTTTGAAGTGCCCGGTGAAGATTGCAACGAAGGGATCTCTCGTTCCTCGATGGATGCGGCCTGGAAAATCTAGCCAAAGACCCGTGGATACCCGGCTTTCTGCTCGGTGGTCCGATTGAGACGTGGCTGGAGTTGTTGGATTCGTAGGAACTCGAGGACCTGCAAATGATCTATCAGGGGTTAGAAAACTCAGAGAAAATTAAGAAAATAAAGGAAAACAGCAAAGGAAAGCAAGTTTTGGAGGGGGCTGGAAGGATGGTTGGCGGCAGGAAGATGATTGCAAACACCAGGAAGAAGAACTCTCAAACCCCTTTATGCACATAGTAGGGTAATCACACAAAGTAATAGAAGAACTCAAGGTTTATTTCATATCAAAATCTCCCTTCGTACAAGAGGCTAGGGTCCTTTAAATAGATCCTTAACCTTGGGCTCCAAGTAAGGGCACATTAGTCTTTACATAAGAATCATTTTCCCTCTCAAACCCTAGCTAGAAAATAAGGAAATATTAGATAGAAAAATCCCTAAAAATTCTCTTGACTTGGCCAACACTCCAAGGATGCCTAGGGGGGCGTGTTGGACTTCTAGGAGCAGTAAGAGGCCGGCCCAAAGGGGCTCGGGTGCATGGGTTTGGGCCTCTGGAAGCTGGGGTGGCCTGGTAGCCATGTAGCAGGAATATTCCCTGGTATCTTGCTTCTTTGGGGCTTGGGCTTGGCACCTGGGCTTGATTTCTTTGGGCTAGGATGTAGATGGACCTCTGGAATCATGGATTCCCTTACTTATGAATATACTTTGGCATCTGGAAGGGAATCTGGGCATTTGGAGGGCATCTGTAAGAAATCAGGGTTTTCTGAATTTTCCTCCTGGGGTCTTCAAATCTTCAAGCTGGGTTGGACTTGGGCTATACTTCCATGTCTTCAATTTAGTTGGACTTGGTCTTCACTTGTATGATATAGTCTTGAGTCTTCAGTATGCTTGGACAGGACTCAAAAAAATAAAATTAGCTCAACATGAGCTGACTAGCATTGGACTGAACTAGCTCAACATGAGCTGACTAGTACAGAACTGAAATAACAACTCAAAAGACTCAAATAACAACTAAAATAGACTCAGATGGGCTAATCCCTTATTACAGATGGACTCATAAATTATTGATCAATTCATAGAGGGTTGAAAAGTCTCTATCTTATTCTGGTGCCTCCGGTGTCCCCACCAATTCTCCCGAGGTAGGAGGAACTTGACCCTGTCGAGTGAAGATCAGACTGGCTCACATATCTCTCGAGAAGGTCTGGGTTAAGACGTTGCAAGTCCTCTCGAGAAATCTATGAATCGTCCGACTCTGGTTGGCCTTGCCATCAGACCAGGAAGCATTAATAGTCACGGCCCCGGGTCGTGATGGCTTGATCGTCCAGGATACGCTCGATCTGTTCTCCTCTCTCAGGCCAATTTGTTAGTGGACACTCTGGGTTAGGGTCACTCACAATGAAAAGGAATAAGTCCAAAGGCCTCACTAGGTATCGCTGCCGGTTCCCTATACACAACCAGGTCTGTAATATTGAAGGTAGAACTAATGCCCAAATCCGAAGGCAAGTCTAACACCTAGGCATTTGATCCAACCTTCTCTATCACTTTAAAAGGTCCGGCTCTGCGAGCATGAAGCTTCTTTTAGGCCTAAGCCTAACCAAGATAGAATCCACTACATCAAATTCTTTGATCCATCTTCGGGAATTAGCCAGTTTGTTTAAAATTAGTGTAGGTTGTGAACATGCTGGGCACATGCAGACTCCTAACAAATGATACAAAGGACTCATACTAACACCTAACAGACTTGACTATGCATTCCTATAGAAGGAAATTTTATTGAACTCTTTGGATATAAACCTAACATATTATAGGTTTCCTAGATTTGATCCTAGCTTGACATGCACATGAAAATTTACAGTAAACTCCAAGCAAATTTCAAAGAGTATGCCAGAAGTAAGATGCAAACCTAACATGCATGATGAATGCATGCAGTATGGTAATCTCAGTTAAATGCAATCTAATAATCCTGAAAATGCTGGAGGTATCTGGAAAGGGCAGAAAATAGGAAGTGGATTCAAAATTAGTCTAGTAGGGTAGGAAAAAAGGTTCAAGGTTAGTTGGATAAAGTAGGATAAAAGAAGGGGCGTCAGGGACTAATCCTAGACTAATGAGGCTAACCTTATGAGGTTGCAATATATCTATGGGGTTTGCATAATGGAAGGATGGGTTACTAATCTCAGGGAAGAGGTCCTTAATGGAAACTATAGGAGGAGGCTCATCCTGAGGGTACTGATTCAAAGAGATCAAGTCCTTAACAAATTCTTCTGGTTCTTGTATTTTAGGACTAGACTCTATAATTTGGCTCTCCTTTATGGTTTCCTTAGGTAAGGCTCTAGTAGCAGTACCTAGGTTCTCTTCCTCTATTTGTTCTTCCACTATAGCTTTAGGTTGGATGTGGTCAAGGTCAACTAGCTCTGGGTTGATTTCTACCTGGGTATCTACTGGGTCAGCTAATTCTGGGTCTACTAAAGGTGTCTCCTCTTCTCCTTCATACTCATCCACTAGGCTCGCATCAGCTTCATACACTTCCGCGTTAATGTAAGCCTTGTCAAACTCAGGAATGGTTGGAGAAGGTCGGCTAGGGGAAAATTGGCTAGGTCCTAGTTTCTGATTATGGACACTAGTCCTAGTAGGTTCAGGTTGCCTAAGGGGTAGTGGCTCACTATTGGGTTCATATTTAGGGGTACTAATCCTATGGGGTTCAAGTTGACTAAGGGAAATCTGACTAGTACTAGACTGATACTTAGGGGTTATGGGTTATCTGGGCTCATAGGACAAGGGTGCAGATCTATGGGTCATGGGATTATAGGATCTAGGGTCATAAGATTTTGGGTCAGATCTATGGTCAGGTTCTAAGGATGGATCATGGTATGGGGTCCTCCTAAGGTTGGGCTCCCTATATGGGTTAGGATATTGGGTTCTCCTAGGGTTGGACTCCCTATATGGGTCAGAATATTGGGTTCTCTTAGGGTTGGGCTCCCTATATGGGTCAGAGTATTGGGTTCTCCTAGGATTGGACTCCTTATATGGGTCAGAGTATTGGGTTCTCCTATGATTGGACTCCCTATATGGGTCAGAGTATTGGGTTCTCCTGGGTTCAGTATCATAATAAGGGTCATGGTAAGGGGTTCTTCTAGGTTCAGTATCATAATAAGGGTCATGGTAAGGGGTTCTTCTAGGTTCAGTATTATTGTATGGATCAGGCTGAGGGGCTCTCCTAGGTTCAACCTCTCGGTATGGATCAGGGTTTGGGGTCCTCCTAGGTTGAGGATTGTAGTATGGGTCAGGATAAGGGGCTCTCCTAGGTTCGACCTCATGGTATAGATCAGGGTTTGGGGTCCTCCTAGGTTGAGGGGACTTAAGATCTGGCTCAGACTATGACCCATGGGTTCTTTGTATGGTCCCTACACGACCTTCTAACTGGTCAAACCTATTGGCAAGATGGTCAATTCTGTTGTTGGTTTGGGTACCAGACTGAGTTAACTGGGCCATGGATTGGGTTAGTTGCTCAGTGTGTGCTTTTATTTGGGCTTGCAAATTTTCCATGGGTTCAGACATTTGGGAAGGAGGTGGGTGATATTAAACTCCTGATCTAGTGCTTATGCAAGACTCGATTAGACCGACTACAGCTGACTAGACCTAGAGTCCAAACTAGATGCTCAATCAGGGTGGCAAACTAGCCTATAGTAACGCTATACTCAGCCAGGCAGGTGTAAGGGGAGTGTTAGGTCCCTGATTGCCAATCCTAGACACCAATCAGAGATTGGCCAGGTAGGCGGACCAGCACACAAGCCCTTCGGAATTGAATCCCTGAACCACCGTTTTAGACACTGAGCACAAGGCACACATAGGTTAACTTGACACGGTGATCTAACACTAGCCCGGACCCGACCAGTTGGTGTCCCCAGCCCACTAGGGCAAATTAAGTCTAGTTAATTTTTAGGTTAAGGCTTGGGACCGAATGTAAGGGATGTGGCTTTGGGCTAAGGAGAGGTTATCAACTCCTCCCCTTATCAGATATAGCAAGAGTGCCCTTAAAAGTAAATTATGCAATGATGGCAGGCAGATGAGGATGCAAATTAGGGTTTAGATGTTTTTGGTATTTTTGGAGAATATATATTTTTTTTTGGTATTTTCTTAAATAGAATAAAACTTTCAAATTATGGCCTAATATGCAGGAAATATACTAAAATTAAAAGATATGCAAAAAATGCTAAACAAAACCCTAAAACTTCCAAACTTGTCTTGCTGAAAAAAAATAGAGCTAAAAATTTGTAGGTTGTATTTCAGCTTGTAGAAAATTCACAGGCCATAATAAAATCTGAAAGAACTCTGAAAATTACTATGAATTATGATGAGTCTAGCAAAATAAATTTCAAAATTTTTAGAGTTTTTATCAGAGAGAAATAATTTAAATAATATAGTATATACAGACTAAAAAATTGCAGAAAACAAGCCCTAATCTAAGCTCTGATACCAAATGATGGGGGACTAATATGCATGCAATTCTTTTTTTATGTTTTATATGTGGGGTTAGGTGATTAATTCCCAAATTTCATATCAAAATTAGTTGTAGAGAATTTTGTATGAATCTTTGAAGCCAAGCATACAGATTAGAACCTAGAAAAGTACTAAAGAAGGATCGCCGGGGCTGAGAAGCCTCGGTTAGGGCAAGTTCTCCTATAATAATAAGACTGGAGGTAGAGGGGGTGTGCCTGACAACGTCTGAAGTGCCCGATGAAGATCGCAGTGAAGGGATCTCTCGTTCCTCGATGGATGCGGCCTGGAAAATCGAGCCAAAGACCCGTGGATACCCAGCTTTTTGCTCGGTGGTCCGATTGAGGCGTGGCTGGAGTCGTTGGATTCGTAGGAACTCGGGGACCTACAAACGATCTATCAGGGGTTAGAAAACTTAGAGGAAATCAAGAAAACAAAGAAAAACAGCAAAGGAAAGCAAGTTTTGGAGGGGGCTGGAAGGATGGTTGGCGGCAGGAAGATGATTGTAAACACCGGGAAGAAGAACTCTCAAGCCCCTTCATGTACACAGCAGGGTAATCACAAAAAGCAATAGAAGAACTCAAGGTTTATTTCATATCAAAATCTCTCTTTATACAAGAGGCTAGGGTCCTTTAAATAGACCCTTAACCTTGGGCTCCAAGTAAGGGCACATTAGTCTTTACATAAGAATCCTTTTCCCTCTCAAACCCTAGCTAGAAAATAAGGAAATATTAGGTAGAAAAATTTCTAAAAATTCTCTTGACTTGGCCAACACTCCAAGGATGCCTAGGAGGGCGTGTTGGGCTTCTAGGAGCAGCAAGAGGCTGGCCCAAAGGGGCTCGAGTGTATGGGTTTGGGCCTCTAGAAGCTGGGGTGGCCTGGTAGCCATGTAGCAGGAATATTCCCTGGTATCTTGCTTCTTTAGGGCTTGGGCTTGGCACCTGGGCTTGATTTCTTTGGGCTAGGATGCAGATGGACCTCTAGAATCATGGATGCCCTTATCTATGAATATACTTTGACATCTGGAAGGGAATTTAGGCATTTGGAGGGCATCTACAAGAAATCAGGGTTTTCTGAATTTTCCTCCTGGGGTCTTCAATTCTTCAAGCTGCATTGGACTTGGGATATACTTCCATGTCTTCAATCTAGTTGGACTTGGCCTTCACTTGTATGATATAGTCTTGAGTCTTCAGTATGCTTGGACATAACTCAAAAAAATAAAATTAGCTCAACATGAGCTGACTAGCATTGGACTGAACTAGCTCAACATGAGCTGACTAGTACGGAACTGAAATAACAACTTAAAAGACTCAAATAACAACTAAAATGGACTCAGATGGGCTAAGCCCTTATTACAGATGGACTCATAAATTATTGATCAATTCATAGAGAGTTGAAAAGTCTCTATCTTATTCTGGTGCCTCCGGTGTCCCCACCATTTTTCTTTTCTTTCTCTTTTTCTTTTTCCTTTCCCTTTTCTTTAGATTGGAATTTTTTGTAGGGAAGTTTCTTTCTCTTCATGAATCTTCTAAATTTTCGAGCAAGGAGGGCTTCTTCACCTTCTTCTTCTTCATTATCATCGGACTCATCAATCGAGGATTCTTCTTGAACATTAGATTTAAAAGCAATCCCCTTCTTCTTTTTACCCAAGTCCATTGATTTCTGTTTCAAGTTGAGCTCAGAGGTCATGAGCGATCCTACTAGCTGCTCAAGTGGAAGCTTATCTATATCTTTTGCCTCTTGAATTACGGTCACCTTTGGATCCCATGAAGTTGATAGTGACCTAAGAATTTTATTCACAAGATCAGCATTAGATATGACTTTACCAAGACTCCTAATAGCATTTACAATATTTATAAAACGAGTATACATATCAGTAATATATTCATTTGGTTCCATCCGGAACATCTCATATGTGTGCACCAACATATTGACCTTAGTGTTCTTCACTTGATCGGTACCCTCGTGGGTAACTTCAAGTATGTCCCATATCTCTTTGACGGATGTGCATGTAGATATCCTATTGAACTCACTAGGATCTAATGTACAATACAAGAGATTCATTGCCTTAGCATTAATCTCGAATTTTTAATGTCATTTTCATCCCAATCTGCTTCAAGTTTTGGGATGGAAACACCATTAACCACCACCGAAGGAACATGAGGACCTTTATCAACTACTTTCCATAAATTGTAATCTATAGAATGTATATAAATTCTCATCCTTGTTTTTCAATAAGTGTAATTTGCACCATTGAAAAATAGAGATCTGTTTGAGGCTTGTCCCTCAACTACATTAGTATCAATAGGGGTTGCCATAGATCTTTACTCAAGGCGGTAAAGCCTATATACTGAGAACAAGGCTCTGATACCACTTGTTTCCTAGAGAGCAACCCAAGAGGGGGGGTGAATTGGGTCTCTAAAAAAAATTTAAAGCTAAGCTTGATAAAACAAGTAGCAAACTTCACAAGACAAGATATGCAATTCAATTCAATAAGGTACTAAAATTAAAGTGCAATTCTCTAATATAAAGGTGCAGCAGAAATTATAAGTAATAAGCAATAAAGTAAAGAGCAAGGAGGAAGAGAACAAACAATCACAAATATAACAATTTATAGTGGTTCTGTGCCAACAATGCACCTACATCCACTCTCCAAGATCCCCTTGGAAATTCACTATAATCCAATGATTACAGCCGATTAGTTTTCTGGACTCACTAATCAAAACCCGACTTGTTTTTACAAGTCTCACAAGTCATAACCTCACTTGGTTATACGGGCTAACTAAGAACCTAATTAGTTTTCACAAGGCTAACCAAAAACCTCCCTTAGTTTTCTGAGCTAACCAAGAACCTTAGTGGTTTTACGGGCTAACCACCAACCTAATTGGTTTTCAAGGCTTACCAACAACCTTTATAAGATAAAAGATGGAGAAATAAAGAGCCAATGTAAGCTTTTAATTAAAAAGCAAATAAGTCGATGTATCTCGAAGTTGTGTTGCTTTGCTCTTGTTGAAGCCTTTTGAATGCCCAAGATTGAATGATCTTCAATGCACTTGATAACTTTGAATGTTTGGAAGGCTTCTCTTGGCTTGAGAGTGGTTGAGCTTTGAATGAATTGGAGTTAAGGCTCTTCCCTCTTCTTTTCTCTTTAAATTCTTTTGGATATTTAATATTTATGAATAGTTATTGTCTTGATTTGATTTGGAGCCTTTATATGCCTTCCCAAGCCCCCAAAATCGAAATCTAGCCATTATACTTGAAAAACTAGCCGTTGGAGGGCATTTGGGAGAGTTCTGCGCTTGAAAAAATTAGCCATTACTGTTGTCAGAACTCCATGTGTCGACACTTCCTCTTCATGTGTCAATACATTATGTCGACACATGTTTTTCTTGAGTTGACACAAGTTCAAAATGTTCCATTCAGATTCTCTGAAAAAATCAGCTGAGTCGATACATTCTCAGTTGAGTCGGCACATTAGGTCCATGTGTCAACACATCTACTGTTCCTTCAATTTCTGCAAGTTCTGTGGCTTGAAATTCTCAGGCGATGTGTTGATCAATGTATTGACACCTTGAGTTGACACATAAGGTCCATGTGTCGACATATCATCTATGCCATTTGAAATTTTGCTGCGTGCCGGTCTGAGTCAACACACCATCTTCATGTGTCGACACATCATGTCATGTGTCGACACCTTAAGTCGACACATAATCAAAAAGGTGCAGAATTTGCTAAACTTGTGCTGGAACATGTTTTCATTTGCCTTGGTCATCCATTCAACCAACTCTTTGAGTGTCTAAGTCTTGTTTTGTGCAATCATTCCATTCAAACTTGGTTCTTCAACACCATTGGGCTTCTTCAAATTTTGTGAGCATCCTTTTAATGAAAACATACTTAAAGCAAATCATTAGTCCTTAAATTATACTTAACTATTTTTCTTATCATCAAAATCAATTAGTGGAGTCAACATACTGGTAATATCTCCTCAGATTACAAGCATTCCTTGTGCGTAGGAATCTGGCACCATCCAGGTCCTCAAGATAGTAGGAACCCTGTGAGAGGGCCTTTGCTACTTTATAAGGGCCTTCCCAGTTCGGCGAGAGCTTGCCGCACTCCCAGGGTTGGGATGCTTCTGCCCGACACAGCACCAGGTCGCCAGGTCAAAAAATCTTCGGTTTCACCTGTGTATTGTAATATCGGGCAACCCGTTGCCGGTATGCTGCCATCCGAAGCTGGGCTTTATCCCTCGTCTCTTCGAGGAGGTCGAGGTTGAGCAAGAGGTGTGCCGAGTTCTGTGCCTCGTCATACCGCTACACCCGTAGCGTGGGCACGTCGAGTTCGATTGGGATCACTGCTTCAGATCCAAAGACGAGGTTGAAGGGTGTTTCGCCCGTTGCTATTCTGGGAGTTGTGTGGTAGGCCCACATGATGCTTGGAAGTTCTTCTACCCACCTGCCCTTCGCCTGATCCAACCTGGTGCGGAGTCCTTGAAGGATGGTTCGGTTAGTCACCTCGGCTTCACCATTGGTCTGGGGATGAGCAACCGAGGTGAAATGGTGTTGGATCCCGTGCTCGGCACAGAATCCCTCGAACTCCCAGTTGTCGAACTGTCACCCGTTATCGGTGATGACATAATTAGGGAGTCCGAAGCGGCAGATGACAAACTTCCAGAAGAATTGTTGAACGTTGGCTTTTGTAATCCGAGCTAGCGGCTCCGCCTCGACCCACTTGGTGAAGTAGTCGATCGCCACTAGCAGGAACTTTCACTACCCTAGCGCGGTGGGGAACGGTCCTAGAATGTCCATCCCCTATTGTGCAAAAGGCTAGGGGGATGACAATTGGGAGATCGATGCGACCGGTAGGTGCTGTATGTGGGAATGGCATTGGCATTTGTCACATTTCTTGATGAAGTCGGCGGCGTCTTCCCTCATCGTCTCCCAGAAATATCCCTAGTGAAGTGCCTTGTAAGCCAGAGTCCTCCCTCCTACATGATTCCCACAGAGGCCCTCGTATATCTCCCGGAGCACGAAGGCTGCCTCCGTGGGCCTGAGGCACTTCAGGAGTGGGTAGGAATAAGATCTGTGGTAGAGGTGGCCATCCATTAAAACAAGATGGGTGGCCTTCCTTTTGATGAGGCCGGCTTCTCTGTGGTCCTCTGGTAGGAAGCCATCATGGATGTACTTGATGTACTTGTCCATCCAGCTCGGCTCGTGGGTCACTTGTTGTACCTCGTCTGGCTCTTGTAGCTTGGACTCTCGAGATACTCAACATAGGCACATCCTAGGGATGAGTCTGGTAGGGTTGCGAGCAGCAACAGCGCATCCGCATGAGCATTTTCTCCATGAGGGATGTGGAAAACATGGAAGTAACGAAAGCCTGTCGTGCTCAAACAAACCTTCTCCAAGTACTTCACCATTTGAGGATCTCGGGCCTCGTACTCTCCGGAGACTTGTCCGGCAACTAGTTAGAAGTTGGTGAAGACCTTCAGGCTCTACACGCCCAGCTCGCGAGACACCCTTAAGCACGCGAGGAGTGCTTCGTACTCCGCCTGGTTGTTTGTGGCGACGAACTTGAAGCGGAGAGCACACTCCGTCACCACTCCATCGAAATTGGTGAGCATGAGGCCCGCCCAGCTTCCACAGGAGTTGGAGGCACCGTCCACGTGGAGGATCCAAGGGTCCTCTTGCGGTCCGGGCTCAATTTGGCTCTTCGGGATCGTGCTCTCTGGCTCCTCGGGAGGCCCTGTACATTCGACCACAAAGTTGGCTAGGACCTGGGCCTTCTACAACGATCTCGACCGGTATGCAATATCGAACTTGCTCAGCATTAGGGACCATTTAGCCAGTCTCCCGGAGGTCTCAGGGTGGCCTAATATGGTCCTCAATGGCTGATCAGTGACAACCATGATGGGATGTGCTTGGAAGTAGGGCCTGAGGCACTTAGCAGACATGATTAGTGCAAAAATGAGTTTCTCGGAGCGAGTATACCTGATCTCCGCATCATGAAAAATTTTGCTGGTGTAGTATACCGGCTTCTGGGATCCGTCCTGGTCTGTGCAGACAAGAACCGAGCTGACTGCCCCTGGTGTGACTGCCAGGTAAAGTAGGAGCTCTTCCCCCTCTTCTGGTATGGACGGCAAAGGTGGAGATGTTAGGAACTCCTTCAACTCTTCAAAGGCTGCCTTGCACTCTTCAGTCTAGATGAAGTCATGCATCTTGCGCAATGCCTTGAAGAAAGGGAGGCAGCGGTCAGCCGACCTCAAGATGAATCGGCTTAGGGTTGCGACCCTCCCCGTCAGACGTTGAACTTGCTTCTTGGATGTTGGCTGATCCATATCAAGGATCGCCTGGACCTTCTTCGAGTTTGCTTCGATGCCTCTCTAGGTGACCATGAAGCCGAGAAATTTTTTGGCTGCCACCCCGAAAGCGCACTTTGCTAGGTTGAGCTTCATTTGGTGCTTTCGGAGACTGTGAAAGGCTTCGACGAGGTCGGCAATGTGGTCGAAGCTCGGTTTGCTCATAACGAGAATGTCATCCATGTACACTCGCACATTCCGGCCAATCTGATCTTTGAAGACCTTGTTGACCAAACGTTGGTACGTGGCTCCAGCATTCTTCAGGCTAAAGGGCATCATCCTGTAGCAGTATGTCCCTCGGTCGGTAATAAAGGCAGTGCGCTCCTCATCCCCTGGGTGCATCCGGATCTGGTTGTACCCGGAGAATGCATCCATGAAGGAGAGCAGCCTGTGCCCCGAGGTGGCGTCCACCAACTGATCTATCCTCGACAAAGGGAAGCTATCCTTTGGGCATGCCTTATTGAGGTCGGTGTAATCTACACAAATCCTCCACTTACCATTGTTCTTCTTCACCATCACCACGTTCACCAGCCAGCTTGGGTATTGCACCTCTCGGACAAAGCCGGCGGCCAGAAGTTTCTCTACCTCCTCATTGATGGCTGCCTGCCTTTCTCGGGCGAAGCTTCTCTTCTTCTGTCGAACCGGTCTATGCCTCGGATTGATGTTGAGCTTATGGGTGATGACGTCAGGGGGAATACCTGGCATGTCCGCTGTCGTCCAGGCGAACACATCTGCATTCGCCTGAAGAATTCCATCAGCGGAGCCTTCTCCTTCTCGGGCAGTTGGGCTCCAATTTGCACGGTCTTCGTTTGGTCGGCTCCAAGCTGGTAAGGAAGCAGGCGCTCGACTGGGCCTCCCATGGGGTCCTGGACCCTCTGGTTGAGCTCGTCCACCTTGGGGCCCTCCTCGGGTCTCTGGGCCCCGGGGAGGGTTTGGAAGTAGTGCTGCACAGGCTAGGGCGTACCCCTCATTTCCCTCATGCCATAAGGGGTCAGGAATTGTACGAGCAATCTTTTAGTAGAGACAACAGCGTCGAGAAGGTTGAGCCCAGGTCGGCCCAAAATCACGTTATAAGGTGAGGAAAGCCTAACAACCATGACGCCATCATAATGGTACTCTATCGAGGTGGGGTACCAGTAGTGACCGGAAGAGTAATTTCTCCCTCCACCCCTACGGAGTCTCCTGTGAAACCAACAAGGGGGGTATGTACAGGCTTGAGCTGAGCAGAAGGAAGATTCATTCTGGAGAAGGCATCATAGAAAAGCACATCCGTAGAGCTTCCACTATCTACCATGATGCGTTTTACAGGATGCTTGGCGATCGTCATTTCAATGACCACAACATCATTATTTATATTTCTCTCCCCGTCTTCCCCTCTCCTCATAAAGGGGAGTACAATCTCAAGATGCCCTACCCCCCGAGTCCTCTTGGAGGCACGCTCGGCTCCCTAGTGTATCATCCCCACCGGCTTCTCAATAGGACAATTATCGACCACCGGAATTGGTGGAAGGGCGACGAGTGCCTGATATTCTGGTTGAGATCTGCCGCCCACATATTTTTCGAGGTAGCCCCTCTTGATGAGCTCTTCGATCTCCCACTTGAGGCTGCGGCATTCTTCGGTGTCATGGTCGTGGTCGTAGTGGAAATGACAGTACTTCATCTTGTCACGGCTAGAGGATTGCCTCAACGGCAGTGGGCGCCTCAAATAGGTCTCACCCTTGATCTCCATGAGGATCTTCGTTCTCGGGGTGAAGAGGGGGATGAAGTTCCCCTCAAGGATAGGAGCGCTTCTTGGCCTTGGTCTAGGTTGGGAGCTCTGAGTTGTGGTCCTGACCTCTGAGCCCCGGGTGCCTCGGCGGGTGCCGATCTTTGCAATGACTGCCCATCGAGCTCCCGCCTTGTACGATTCGCCTCCTCAGTACGGATGTACTTCTAAGCTCGAGAGAGTAGCTCGGAGTAAGTCTTTGGGGGCTTCTTATCAAGCGAGTAGGTCAGGCGAGAAGTCCTGAGCCCTCGCTTCAGAGCTAGCATTGCGACCAGCTTCTCCAAATTGTAGATCTCCAGTGTGATAGCCTTGAAGCGAGCTACATAGTCCCGTAGTAGCTTGCAATCTTGTTGCCTGATGGAGAAGAGGTTGTCCGCCTCCCATGGCATCTTTCGACAGGCATCGAAATGAGCCACGAACCTCTACCCCAGCTGGGCGAAGGAGTTGATACTTTCCAGCTCGAGGCGGGCGAACCACACCCGAGCCGCCTTCCGGAGAGTAGCAGGAAAGGCAACGCATAGGAGAGCATCAGTGGCCCCCTGGACCCTCATGAGGGCCCAGTAACTTTTCAGGTGGTCCAGGGGGTTGGTGGTCCCATCGTAAGGATCCACCTGCGGCATATAGAACCGATGGGGGATCAGTTCCGCCTGAATCTCATGGGAGAATGGAGGGCGGACATCATAGCCCGCCGGCTTGCTAGCGGAGCCGGGCAAGTTGGTGAACCGGTGAGCCAGCTCTGCTAGTTTGCGATCATGCTCCTCCAGGTGCTTCTCCACCATGCGCCTGATGGCTTCATCCGTCGACCCCTCCGTCGTGAGAGGCGAAGAAGGCGACGTGGGTGCATGGTGCCCATGGCGAGGGGCTTTGTCCTTTCTGCCTTGGTGGGGTTTAGATGCCCCACGACCAAGGTACGGTGAGCAGCTCTCTTCGTCAATGGACCCAGCCCGTTGTCGCTTCATCGGGGCTTGACGACTATCCCGAGGGTCGATAACGACCCACGGCTGCGAAGGCCTCTCGTGGAAGGAACGTAGGCTATCGCGGGATGCTGCGGCATGGGCCGCGAGGGTCTCCGGCTGCATGAGTAGCCAGGGACTGATGTTGGTGCTGGAGCTGGCGCACTGCTACAGTGAGGGTGTGCATCTGCTAAGTAAGTACGGTCAGCTGAACTTCTAGCAGAGGTGGCTGAACCGGGGCGGGTGGCTCCGTCTCCGGACCGTGTAGGTTCCCGGGGGAAGGGGACACTTCCGCATGGCCGAGAGAGGCTCCCCTCACCCGAGTGGTCACCATCATCCTGATGAACTGTCTGAGCGGGGCCTGAACTGGATCAAGTGTCGTCCCCTTCCCCTTCCTAGCATGCCAATCTGTTGTCGCCCCGATCGTCATGGCCCGTAGCTGCTGATGGTATCGAGGATCGCACATTCGCCTACTTGGGATGCCTCCGGTGCCTCGGGACCTGCAGTAAACAACGTCAGTGATCCAGACCAGGGATTCCGGCAGGGGTGCTCCGATGGTCAAGTCAGTGATGGTCCAGGGAAACAGATCCTCCTGGTCGAGGCCCTCTGGATGAGCCCCATCCTAGGAGGAGTCAGTGCAAGTCAGTGACGGTCCAGGGAAACAGATCCTCCTGGTCGAGGCCCTCTGGATGAGCCCCACCCTAGGAGGAGTCAGTGTAATGTGTATGAAAGTGAGAGTAGGAGTGAGAGTAAGCTAGGAGAGGTGATAGCCGAGGTGGTGTAGCCCTCCTGTCTGGCCTCTCTCCCTTTTTTTTTTGTGTGCTTGCTTTTGGTTACCTCACTTTGGCTTACTTTGGCTGGGTCATTTACTTTGGCTTGCCTCGGGATCTCCCCATGCTGTCAGGCGTGTGCGACGAGGTATCGTGTCGTAGACGGGACATCTCTCCTATCGACAGTTGGGGAACCTTATATACACCCCTGACATTCCTTCCTCTTGCCCCCTTCCTGGAAGCTTGGCAGGATCTCGATTGGCGGGCCGCCACTCTCAGGACCCGCACTCTCCGGTGGGATCTTTTCTTTGGTTGTACGGCAGGTCGGTGGAGGGTATGGTACCTTAATGTGAGTTTTCCTTTATTTTCGATGTGAGTGACGGCCATGGGCATTAATGGCGGCGTGGATGGTGCTGTCGTACGACCCTCGGGAGGACCGCCATTGTCCTCGGAGGGGAGGTGTTGCTCTCTTGGTGGCTGGCGCCTTAGTCTGGATTTGGGACCAAGCTAGGAAGATGGGGCCCGCCTTCGGTGGGCTTGCCTCGAGGTAGTTTGGCAGGGCGGAGGAGGGCTGAGCTCGACTCCGGATCAGTGAAACTCGGCTTCAGGCGAGCTCGGCCAGAAGGAGGTGGGCGGGGCGCCGCCCAGCCCAAGGGACCCGACCTCGGAGGGGTGCCTCGTGGCAGAGGAGACGTGACCTCGACTCCTAACCACGGGGCCCGAACTCAAGGGGCCCGCCTTGGGCGGGGAACCCGTACTCGACTCCGACCTAGGTGCTCCAGCCCGGCAGGAACTAACCTGGCGGAGGATGGAGCTCGGCTTTGACGGGCGACCGTGCTGCTCCATGGGAGCTCAGCCCGGCTAAGGGGCTCATGTTGAAAATCCAGCGTGGCGTTTGATGGGGACTCCACATCAGTTTCCCCGTCCCATGTCAGTGATCCAACCACATCAAAGACCATCTATGTAAGGGTAGAATCTTAAGTGCCATTTCCAATTCATTCTATGATATTTATTTATCTACAAAGAGTATGAAGAAATTATAAGATGGCTTAGAATTTGAATATGGCCTTGATGATGCTGGGATTGAACAGTTCAACATTGTATCATTCTTTAGATATGTCATAGTAGATGATAAACCTATAAATGACCAACTCCATCAATTCCAAGAATATCTTAGGAAGCTTTAAACCAATGGGTCCATTCTCGCTGAAGGATTTAAGGTCGTGAGCTTGCTTGATAAGATGCCTCATTCTTGGGATGGCTTTGTCAAAGGTCAACTCCACAAATAAGGAGAGCTAATCTTGGCCCAACTTTTAATTCAATGAGGATAAAAAATCAACACAATTCCAAAACCCAACAAATCAGAGTCACATGTGCCCAAGCTAACTTGATCCAACAATACCAGACTAACAACAACACTAAATCAAAATCAAAACCTAGATTTAATCAAACCAACCCTACCGGTCAAACCAAGTTAACTATCCTAATCCAAATAAGTTTAAGCCTAAGGGTAAAAACTTCAAGGCTAATAACATTAAATCCAATAAGCCTGCACAAGATCCAAGTAATAAGTTCTGCTTTGTATGTGGAAGGCCAAACCATCTTGTAAGAGACTATTTTATCAAAAGGAGCCTTTTCACAAACCTTCTAGTTCCTCTAGATCCTAAGCTCATGTAATTGAAGATCCAGAAGACACCACCTTTAGGTTAGTAAGCTTTAACCCTAAAGTTAATGTTGCTTCCTCTAACATTAATTGGAGGTTGGATTCAAGAGCTAATGTTCATATTTGTTTAATCGCTCTTGGTTCACTACTTTTCAGGACTCAAGTAGAAAATGTGTAATCCTTGAGAACAATATAGCCGCTAGGATCATGGGACAAGGATGAATCAATTAGAATATGACTTTTAAAAAAGTTCTTATCATGATAGATGTGTTTTATGTTCTAGACCTTAGAAAGAACCTTATTAGTGGGTCTCAACTAATTTAGAGGGAGATATAAAATTATCTTTAATTTTAATAAAGTTATGATAACTAAGAATAATACTTTCATAGCAAGAGGATATGTCAGTAAAGGCTTATTCAAATTCAAAATAATAAATTATTTTATTAATAAAGTCGATAATCAAGTTTATTTTATAAATAAATCTAATTAAAATTTATGATATGATAGATTGGATCATGTATACTTAGAAAAAGTCAAATATATGATGGATTTAAAGCTAATTTCCAAATCAAATTTAGATATATCTAAGTATGAAATATATGTTGAATCTAAATAACCAAGAAAATCATTTAAATTGGTTAAAAGAAATACTTCAATCTTGGACTTGATACATAGTGATGAATGTGACTCTACGAAAAGTATAATCCATGATAGCAATATATATATAGTAATCTTTATAAATAATTTTTCTAGATACTATTATTGTACCTATTTAAATCTAAGGATGAAACCTTCAATAAGTATAAAATTTATAAGAGTAAAGTAAAAAGTCAATAAGAAAAGAATATTAATATTCTTAGATCTAATAGAGGAGGGGAGTATACTTCAAATGATTTTTTTCTATTTTATCAAGAATATGAAATAATTCATGAAGTAACTACTCCTTACTCTTCATAGTCCAATGGTGTGGCTAAACGTAAAAATCATACCCTCTTGAATATGATGAATGCGATATAGATTAGCTCTGGCCTACCTAAGAACTTGTAGGGAAAAGCTCTCCTATCTTCTTGTTTCATGCTAAATAGAATCCCTGTTAAAGATAGTAGTAAAACCTTTATGAATTTTAGAAAGGTAGGGCTCATAACTTGAATTTTCTCAAAGTATGAAGGTGCCTAGCTAAAGTAAATATTTTTGAATCCAAAAAGAGAAAACTATAATCTAAAACTATAGATATTGTCATTATAGGCTATGCCCAAAATAGTAATGTCTATAAATTTTTAGTGATTAAATCAGATTTTAGTAATATAAATAATAATTCAATTCTTGAAGCTAGAGATGCTTCTTTTTTTGAGGACATATTTTCTTTTAAGATAAGAATTCTTAAATCTCTAGAATGTGAACCAATTTCTTCTAGATCTAAAGAACTAGAACTTGAAACTAAACCTAGGTTAAGAAAAAGTAAAAAGAACATAATTAAAAAAAAAATTGAAGAAGATTTCTTTGCATACCTTGTAAAGGATAATCCTTATACATATGATGAAGCTATGTCATCATTAGATTCATTATATTGGAAGGAAGTTATAAATATTAAAATTTTATCAATCTTAGAGAATAAAATTTAGATTTTATCAAATTCATCTCTAAGAAATAAAGTAATAGGAACTAAATAGATTTTCAAATAGAAATTAAGACCAGATGGAACCATAAAAAGATATAAAGTTAGGTTGGTAGCTAAGGTATACAGCTAAAATAAAGATAGATTATTTTGATACCTATGCTCTCGTAGCTAAGATAACCACATTAAGAACCTTAATAGAATTATTATCAATTCATAAATTAATGATTCAACAAATGGATATAAAAACTACATTATTAAATAGATAATTAGAAGAAGAAATCTAAATAAATCAACCTCAAGTTTTTATAGTTAAAGGACAAGAATATAAGTTATGTAAACTAATTAAATAACTTTATAGATTAAAACAAGCTCTTAAATAATGGCATATTAAATTTGATGAAATTATCCTAGGTGATAACTTTAGGATTAACAAACATGGTAAATGTGTGTATTATAAAAATAATAACTCAAATTTTATTATTTTATGCCTATATGTAGATGATATTCTATTATTTAGAATATCATTAAAACTAATACAAGAAACAAAAGATTATTTGTCAAGTAATTTTGATATAAAAGACTGAGGAGAAACTCATATAATCTTAGGAATAAAACTAAAAAGAATAAATAATAAAATAGCAATAAACCTAACAAATTCAATAGAACAATACTTTAAAAAACTTAAGTATTTTGATCTAAATTCTATCTCTATTCCATATAATTATAGTTCTCATTTAACTAAGAATCTAAGAGAACCTGTAAGACAATTATAGTATTTTTAGAAGATAAGATCTCTGTTATATATAGCAAATTTATAGAACTTGTCTTGATATAGTTTATGCAGTAGGTAGACTAAGTCGGTATACTAATAATCCTAGTGAAAAATATTAGAAAGCTCTTGAAAGAGTCTTTAGATATCTAAAGGAAACTCTAGATTCCTCTTTTTTGTACTATGGTTATCCAAAAATACTAAAAGGATATAGTAATACTAACTGGATGACAGATTATTTAGATGTTAAGTCCACTATAAAATATATCTTCATGTTTGAAAGAAGTGTAGTATTTTGAGGATCATGTAAATAAACAATAATAGCAAGAAGCATATTAAAATCTGAACTAACTGCTCTTGACACCACTTGCACTGAAGCATAGTGGCTAAAATACTTAATTAAAATATTAAAATTCTTTAATCTAGAATATCTATAATACAAATAAATTATGATTGTAAAGCTCTAATAGATTTATTAAATTAATAGATATTAAATAAAAAGATGAACAATTATATTATGATCAAATATAAAATTATAAGAAATATAATGAAAGATATGATATTATTTCAATTTATAAGATTAAAAAATAATCTATTTGATCTTTCAACTAAAGATCTTTCTAAAGCTTTGGCACTTGAGATATTGAGGGAAATGGGACTTAAGTCCATATATTAGTCATCAGAATGGATCTCTACCTTTGCAATTAGAGATTCCATAGTCAAGGTTCGAAGAGAAATTATCTTTGAGGTGACGTCTAGGAGCACCATTTCTTAAAGTTTGTCTTCAATCTATTCATATAGTATAGTGCTCTATATATAATGGTTAGGTTGAGAATAACTCTTAATAGATCTAAGGCTAAAAGTTTAGCGAGGTATTATTTCGTTACATATATCCTTAGAGGATTTACATTAGTAAGAGTAGTCATGAGACCACAACTATAAGATTAGATGAATCCCTAGTAACTCTCATAAAAATCAAGGTAAGCGCATGGCCAAGATAGCTCTATCTTATATTTTGATCATTTCGCATTTATACTGTATATAGTTTTATACTAAATACAAGTTCAAATCTAGAAAGTCTTGCACTGAGTATAGTAAAAGTCCAAAAAATTTTATTATTTAAATTATTTATCAAATTTAAATATTTTATCATGAATTTTAAAATATATGAGGGATCGTTATCATTTTTTAGAGTTTCAAAACTCCTTCAGACACCCAGCGGATGGATGCATGTGCGAGACCATTCCGTGGCTGTTCCACGATGCCCGAGCCCCTTTTTCACAACCGTCGCACCCAGCCATTCCATGTTACGCCAGCTCCACGAGCAAAGCTATTCTACGTTACTTTTTTATTTATTTATTTTTATGATTTTGAATAGCTATTTGGGAGGTATTTTGGCATTTTTGGGGATTTTTGAACCCTTTCTCCTAGTCTTTTAATCAATCAAAGAGTTCTTCCTTCTCTCTTTCATTCTCTCACATTCTCTCTCTCTCTAAAATCTCTCAAACACTCTCTCACTCTCAATTTTTACAAATATTTTTTTTATCATTTGGGCTGAGGATGAGTTTGATTGACGTCCGATCATGATCGTGCAATCAACAGGTGTTAAAGTACTTGGCTTTCAGATTGCACCTTAGAGAAAAGTGTGTGATGTAGATCTTCACACGAGAAGGAATCGAAGTCTCCTTTAGGGTATTGATTTTACCATCTTCCAAGCATAATTCTATTTTAATTTTTTAAAATTATTTGGCACGTCAAAATATTCCATTTCACACGGATCATGAAAAAATATTTTATATTTTATAAATATTTATAGTATTTCATATAATTGTCAATAGCACTAATATGTTGGCAAGTACCAAACTTGATCTTGCACTAAGTTGACAATATAAAAGAGTTTCCATTTCCAAGTCTGCCCTCTTTACCTTTTTACCTCCTTGTTTCCTTTCTCTTGGTTCTTAATTTCAGAATGCAAGATGGCGCTCATACCATTGTTATTTAATCAATTGTTATTTTAGAAACTTCTTTGGGATTGAAACTCTTAAAACATCAGTGTTCAGTATGCAATCTTTGGCATTAATGTTATGAGTGAATTCTAATAGGGTAAGCTACCGGGAGGCCAAGAAATAGCTGTGAAAAGACTATCAAGGAGTTCTGGGCAAGGCCTGGAGGAATTCAAGAATGAGGTCATTCTGATAGCAAAATTACAACACAGGAACCTTGTTAGACTCTTCGGATATTGCATTGAAGGAGAAGAAAAGATACTGATTTATGAGTACATGAGAAATGGAAGCTTGGATGCCTTCCTTTTTGGTATGTACAACAATGCCTGCTATTCTCTTATACTTGAATTTTACTGTTTGTACTGATTTATCTAACAAACCAATTTGGACAGACTCAACGAAGGAAGGGCTCTTGGACTGGAAGATGAGATACAATATTATTGAAGGAATCGCGCGTGGCCTGCTCTACCTTCACAGGGACTCAAGGCTACGAGTAATCCATCGTGATCTAAAAGCTAGTAACATCTTGTTAGATGAGGAGATGAATCCAAAGATCTCGGACTTTGGCATGGCAAGGATCTCTGGGAATGATGATAAAGAAACAAACACAAAAAGGGTAGTTGGTACATAGTAAGTACTTCTTACTTACCTTGGATTAATTACAGAACAAATCTTGTTTTTAGTCTTTAAATCTACTTCCAAACTCGAGGAGTGAGGGTGAGTTGCTAAATGCTGCAAATTTCATCATTATGAAGACTTACCATTAAAATGATCAAATGCTCTCTCAAGAATGGTATACGAAGAAAATGCAAGCAAAAAAAGGATAAAATCTCTGTATTTACTTACGTGAGTACCTCTTAACATTTTCGCTGATGAATGCAGTGGGTATATGTCTCCTGAATATGCAATGCATGGAGTGCTCTCGGTGAAGTCTGATGTCTATAGCTTTGGAGTACTACTTCTAGAGATTGTAAGCGGGAAGAGGAATAGCACTTACCATCACCCAGAATCCTTTCTCGACCTCTTAGGATATGTAAGCAAACATATGCTCTGTTTCTCTTTTCAGTGCTGTAAAAGGCTACCTAGTTCGATGCTGTGACTATTCCTTTAAACAAGCTTAATTGCTTGAACTTTAAATTGTTGTAGGCATGGAAGTCATGGAATGAGGACAATGTGATGGAGTTTATTGATCCATCCATGAGGGATTCTTGTTCGCAAAGTGAAGTATCGACGTGCATAAATGTGGGGCTCTTATGCGTGCAAGACCGAGCAAATGATAGGCCAGCCATGTCGTCTGTTGTTATAATGTTAGAGAGAGGGGCTACCTCTAATCCCCAGCCAAGGCAACCCACATTTGCAGCAGAGAGGACTGGCAGTGAAACTGAGTCATCCACATTGGATCCCAATGTCAATTCTGCTAATATGACGATCACAAAGCTTAGAGGACGGTAGAAGTTGATTCATGTAATAAATTTCTATTTTCTTTGTATTTTCAATTTGGTATACAATGAGCTTAAGTGTACAAACAAATTGATTGAGATGGGAAGTTTTGGATTAGATTGTTGAGAAGATATTTTTTGCATAATTTGCTAGATTTTTTGTTCATTATGTTTGTTTTTTTTACCTTTTTTATATTTCATTATGTTTAATTTTGTCGTCTTAGAAGTAAGGTGGGAGAAATCCTAGTTAAAATCAAGGTGAGGACAGGGCTCTAGATCCTCGACACCAAAACTACCACCAGTACTGCTTGAAAGTCTAAACTATCTTTATTTTCATTAGCTCAACTTTCAAGGGAAAGAGAAATTGATGTTTTAAACGTGTAATTTCTTCTCCCTCCCTCCTCTTCTTCCTCCAGGACTTCTTCCACGGTGGGAACATCATCACCTAGTTCACCATCAGATTCTGACGGGTGGCAGAAGCCGTTCAAGGTGGCACGTCGCCGGTCGCCGGAGCTGCACCCGGATGATGATAACCATGGGCCCGTGGAGTAGGCCTCTGCTTTCCGGCCTTTGGCTAGGCTGGGAGATAGTATGGAAATGGGCTTTGCAGATCTTGGCCCAACGGACGCGGTGATGGTGGACCTGGGCTCGGGTGCACTGAAACGGGGCCGTAGCCCACCAACTGCTCAGCCTTCAAGCCCGGCTGGCCCAATGAAGGTGACCACCAAGCCTATCAGGATGGAGGCTGCTCTCTCTCCTCCGACGGGCCTGAAGGGGAGACTGGCAGTGTCGGCGTCGCCCCCGTCGGTAAAGGTCGGTACCTCTGTTCCTTGCATGGAGGGGTTAAAGGGGGCTCAAGGTCCTATTTTTGTTTCTTTACCTGCTAAGGTTATATCTTCTGCTGTAAGGGGGGATGGGGGATCTGGGGAGGTTGCTGGTGGGTGCTCCGGGAGGGTGACCACGGGGAAAAAAGTGATTTTGGGCTAGGCAGAGGTGGGTAAGAGGGGCGCTGGGAGTCAGGGAGTTGAGGTGGGTTCGGTGGGGCTCTCTGCAACGAGTTCTACGGGGAGGGAGGGGAGGTGAGGGATTGAAGGGGAAAGGATTGGTGATCTTTGGTGTGGGGGAGGGGGATATCGGTGGCGGAGGACTCAAGGGGAAAACAGTCTATGAGGGTGTCATAGGGGAAGTTTCTGTGGGTGGCACAGGGGAGGTCGACAAGGGTAAGACTTTAGATGTAGAAGAGGGGAAGAAGGGTGGTGTTGGTGCAGGGGGTTCTAAAAGGAAATCTCAGGAGATGGAGGCCCAGTTTGGACCGGAGGCTAAGCTGGGAGAGAGGAAGCTCAAGATGGGGGGGTTGTCATCTTTGATTGCCTCTAAAAAGGTTATGGAGGAGGCCGGGCTGCCTACTAAAGGGACTGTTTCGGTCTGCATAGGGGTGGACCGGAGAACCCTGCAACATGATGATATTGTGGGGCAGCTGAAGGTGGCCCTGTTTTAGGAGGCGATGGTCCCCCAAGTGAGAAAGGAAGGCCCAGTGCCTGTTGGTGAAGCGAAAACTTTTGGGGACTCCCCAGGGGAGGGGTCTTCCAGGGGTTAGGGTTTCTTGTATGAAGATATTATCTTGGAATGTCAGAGGGGCAGGGAAACCTTCCTTTGCCTCTACTTTTCGCAGAATTAATCTTCTTCATCATCCTGATGTTTGTGTAATCTTGGAAACCCGCCTGTCTGGTTCATCTTTACAAAGGATCCGGCATTGCTTTCTTTAGTGTGTGGAACCACTATGCTATTGAATCCAGGGGATTTTCTGGGGAATAGTGGTGTCTTGGGATAGAAGTGTCATCCGGATTGATGTGTTTCATAGGTCTAAGTAGAATACCATCATGGTCATCACAGAAAATAATGGGCCATCTTGGATCCTTTCTACTATCTATGTTAGCACCTGTTACAAGAAGAGGAGGCATCTCTGGAATGAGGTGTCTCAGGTTATCAACCAGGGAGTCCCAACTGTTGTAGTTGGGGATTTCAACTGCATTACTAAAGTGGAAGAGAAGCGAGGAGGGGTCCCCTTTTCCCAAATTGTGGCTACCAGGGAGTTCACTTATTTCTTAGACACCAACGAATTGATCGATTTGGGATTTGTGGGTAATAGATACACCTAGTGCAATAACAGATCAGGTAGGGCTCGGGTCTGGAAAAGGCTGGACAGAGCGGTTGCAACCATGGGTTGGCTTCATATGCATCCCAAATTCTCGGTTCAGTACTTGGACAGGGTCGCTTCGGATCACTGTCCTCTTCTATTGACCACCACTCATCTTCCCCCTATTCATGTGCCCTTTAGGTTTGAAAAAATTTGGCTTTCATACCCTAATTCTTGGGAAGTGGTAAGGGAGGTTTGGAGAATGCCAATAAGAGGAAATGCTCAATATCGCATCACCCGCAGATTGGAACTTCTCAAGCACCGGCTGAGAAAATGGAACAAGGTGGAAGTGGATAATATCTTTGATAGACTGGCTGAGATGGAAAAGGTCATTCATGATCTCCAGAATAAGGAGGACAGTCAGGGGGGGCTGAATGAGGATGACCTCTCCTCTCTGCGCTCTGGTCTGGCTTCCTACAACTCTCTCTTGGTCCAACAGGAAACTCCGTGGAGATAGAAATCTCGGGTGCAGTAGTTGGCTCAGGGAGATAGGAACTCTCACTTCTTCCATCAGGCCACTATAGTCAGGAGACACCGGAATCGGATTCATGCTCTCAAAACTGGCGATGGGGGCTGGATTGATAGTGAAGAGGACATCTTACAGGAGGTGGTTTCTTTTTTCAGGACCAGATGGAGGTTGAATGAGGGTGATCATCCTTATTACCAGATTTCTATTCCTGACAGCATTGTTTCACAGGATCAGAATGCTAGTCTTCTTGCTCTTATTTCTGAGGAGGAAGTGCGAGCGGTGCTATGCTCTTTGGCTGAGGACAAGGCTCCTGGCCCGGATGGATTCCCTTCTTTGTTCTTCAGAAGATATTGAGATATTATTAGAGGGGATGTGGTTTCAGTTGTGCAACTTTTTTTCTTGACGGGTCTGATGCTAGACAAGTGGAAGCAAACTTTTGTCACCGTTGTCCCTAAGCATCCTCAGCCTACTCATTCTTCCCACTTTAGACCCATTAGCTTATGTACTACTTTATACAAGATTTGTGCCAAGCTGATGGCTATGAGAATGAAGCCTATTCTCCCAGTATAATCTCCCCTAAGCTGGGGGCTTTTATCGGGGGTCGGGAAATTTTGGATAATGTCCTGCTAGCCTAGGAATTTATGCATGACTTGCGTAGCGCTCCACCTAGAGCCCCTCTGATGGGAATCAAGCTGGACATGGAGAGAGCTTATGATCAGGTTCGGTGGACCTTTCTTTAGAGATCTCTGTATGATTTTGGTTTCCATCTGCTATGGATTTCCAGGATCATGGACTGTATCACGTGCCCGTCTTTCTCTATCCTTCTTAATGGCTCACCTTCGGAGTTCTTCCATTCGATAGTTGGCCTTCAACAGGGTTGTCCGCTATCTCCCTACCTTTTCATTATTGCTACTGATGCCCTCTCGTGTGGCCTTCAGGACGCGGTGAGAGAATCAGCTATCCATCCTTTCTTTGTGACCCCGACAGTAGTCCCTATCTCTCATCTTCTCTTTGCCGATAATTGTTTACTCATCGGTAGGGCTTCGGAGGCTACGACTCGGTGATTTTGGAGGGTTATTATGGATTACTGCATCGCTTCAGGTCAGTCGGTCAATCTTGATAAGTAAGAGATCCATTTCTCTCCTAAGATAGCAAACCGCACTCGCTCTTTGATCATCTCAATTCTTGGGATTCGGGACAAGGACGAGCCTATCCGCTATCTTGGTGTTCCCATCTTTGGTGGTCGCCTCCGCAGAGAGGAGTCTCGGATCTTGGTGTAGGCTATTCAGAAGTGGGTCGAGGGTTGGCAGGGAAGGGCTTTATCGGCAATGGGCAGGCTGACCTTGATCAGATCGGTATTGACCTCGCTACCTATCTACCTTTTAGCTAATGCTATTATTCCAAAGGCTATGGTGGAAAAGGTGGAGCAGATTCTTCGAGCTTATTTATGGAGGTCCAATGTAGCTCCCAGGGATATCAACCTGGTGGGTTGGCAGTCAGTGTGCTAGCCAGTCCAGGAGGGTGGCCTTGGAGTCTATTCGCTTCTCAGCAGGAAGGAGGCTTTGCTGGCTCGTCATGTTACTAATTTGTTCCTCAATTCAACCAGCATGTGGGCTTCCTTTATAAGAGCTAGATATGATACTAGATTCTTGGAGGGGGGTGATTTTGTGCCCTCTTCTCGAGGGTCGGCCATTTGGAAGGAGTCAGGAGGACTTCGGAGGTCTTTCACTACTTTAGATGGATGGTTGGTGATGGAAAATCTATCAAAGTTTGGGCTGATGTCTGGATCTCTGAAATTTCTCTTCATAGATGGCCTACATTTGTTTCCCTAGATTTGCCGAATTCCTGGATGGTCAGTGACCTTATTCTCTTAGGGACACAGACCTGGAATTCTATGCTGATCTCTCAATATTTTGGGCAGCCTCTGAAGAATCGTATCCTCTCTATTGCTTTACCTCAATTACCCTGCCAGGATACTAGAGTATGGGGGCCCTCTTCTTCCACCTCTGCCCCTTTATCGGACCTCTACTCTATCTATCATCATTCTCAGCAGAGGATTGATCAAGCAGGCTAGATTTGGGATCTCCCGGTGCATCCGAGGGTCTGTCTCTTTCTCTAGAAAGTGATGTGGCGTCGTCTGCCCATGAGGTCCTTTCTTAGCTCGAGGGGAGTTCATGTAGCTCCCTCCTGTCCGTTTTGTGATTACCCGGAGGAATCCTTGGACCACACATTATTTCTTTGTTTATGGGCAAGACGTGTGTGGACTCTGGCTGGTTATAGTGCTCTATTGTACTCGAGAGACGAGGCAGTGGGAACCTTCATTCGCACGCTGCAGTCTCCCCCTGGCACTGTTTCCCGGAGCTTGATAGCTTATCTGGCTTATCACTTGTGGATCACCCGGAATGCCAGGATCTTTAGGTCTGAGACTTGCTCACCTACCTTCATTGTGGAAAGAGCTAGGGCTCAGGCCGAAGAGTATCATGGATCGATGGTAACATCGCCTGAGATCTAGGGCTCCGGTTTTGCTCCTCGAGCATCTCACCGGATACTGGTCTCTTGGGAGCCTCCTCCTTAGGATTTTGTTACTATCAGCTTTGATGGGAGTGTCAGAGGCCGGATGGCAAGAGCTGCTTTTGTCTTAGATCTTCGGCTGTTGGCTTTATAGCGATGTGGGGCTCTAATCTAGTTAAACAAACTGTTCCCCTAGCGGAGCTCTATGGAGCTTGGGTGGGTATCAAGTATGCCACGAGGATCCTTAACTTGGATCGCCTCAACATTGAAGGCGATTCCTTCACGGTCATTTAATGGATCCAGAAGGCTATCAGGAACACTCCCACCCTCCCCCTTTTACGGGATATAGCGCTGATGCTCCGTCATTGCTTTGGGCTTATCATTCGTCACGTATATAGGGAAGCCAACTCCGTGGTGGACTGGGCAGCCTCTTTTATTGCACATCATTCGGGAGGGTTCATTTGTACCTCTCTCGAGGATATGCCTATACAGTTTAGACATATTTTGTATGTATATAGTTTGGGCTGTACTTTTTTCAGGAATGTTTAATGAATTATCTGGTTAACCAAAAAAAAAAGGTGTAATTTCTTATATATCAGCAAGCGCATGGATCCCTTACGGTGTACTATATATACCATTCATCATATAATGAATAATTATACATAAATATGCGTAGTTCAATATATATCGCACGTGTCCATATATAACCATCTATCATATTATAGACGATGTATGGGATATATTATGCAGATATATTATGCAGTATATTATAGATATCGCAGACAATTTGTGTCCTATATAAGATTGCAAATGAGTCGGGTTGACCAATGATCCGACCTGACCCAACCTATTTAGACCCGATCTAATCCATTTTTAGAGACCCGTGGATCCGGATCGGGTTCTAAAATTAGATCCATTCTATTTTTTGGATCGGCTATGGGTTTACTAAATTTGGACCCGATCCGACTCGAACATATTAATAGTATTAGGATGATATTTATTTAAATCTTTAAATTATAATTTAAAACTTGTATTGAACTTATTTTTAACGTAAAGATAGATTTATAATTATTTTTATATCTTAATTTATTTTAAAAATAATATTTTTTATTATCTATTTAATTGTTAATAATGGTTGGTTATGTAATAATTAAATATAGTTATCTATATTTTATTCGGATCATATATAGATCCAAATATTTTAGATTAGAATTGGGTTATTTATGGATCCGATCCAACTCGAATAATCCATTGGACTGAAAATTCTGATAGTAGACCCGATTCGATCTGACTCGATTTTCTAGTGGGTTGGGTCTAGATCTAATATTAGAATCCGATCAAAGAACTGGAACAGATCAGAATCACTCATAGTCCGATTCGATTTAATCCATTTGTATCCCTAATTCTATCGCTAAGGGTTATACATAAACATTAAATGAAGAGAAGAAATGAAAAGCTCAGATCTCAACACTTCCTAAAACTACTCCTTACGCGTACACCTAGCCTGGTGTCATTAAATTAAAAACTAAAGGAGTTCAAACATGTTGATTCAAATATTTTACAAGACTTCAAAAAAATAAAATAAAAACCAATTGCAACATTTCAAAACAATGAACTAATGAAATATTCTTTCGCCTGAATCTTCAAGAGACACCCCTCCTCCTACCTCAACTAAAAAATTAATACAAGATTAAATATGAATAATTATCCCATTATATCCTCCAATGGAACCCACTGCCATTTTGGAGCTAGGGTTGGCTGTGGATGTTGCGCTGGCCACGGTGCAAGCGGAAACCGTGCGAGGAGAGGAGACCGGAGAAGTAACGGCTATGGCCCCGGTGCTCCTTGGTGGAACTGTTGCATAAAAATTCTTCATTATGGGAGGATTAAAAAAAAATCTTCTCATAATAAAGTTTTATCTAATTAAAAATTATTTTTTAAATAAAATTTTTATTAATAAATAATATTTTAGTAAAATAAGAATAGAAAGAGTTTAAGATTAAATTAAGTATTATTTTAATAAAAAAATAGATTTATCGAGAATCTGGTTGAATTCGTTTGTTAATTTATGATGTTGATCAAAAAGCTTGCAAGCATATTGTGATCATTATTCTAAGATAAATTTTTAATATTTATTAAAAATTTATCCTAAAATACAATCGAGAATCCTTTCTTAGAGTATCATCATAAAAAAGGTTGATAGGTCTTTCAAACTCATTAAAAAAAAAAAAAAAAAAGAATTTAAACTCTAAAAATAAGAAATAAGAGATAAAGCACCTTGAGAAAAGAAAATGGATCACTCCATGCTCTTTGAACTCGTGGTCTATAATCGTGGTCTTATATAGACTACGGGAAGACAAAAATATATATATGTTTCGACCTATTGATCACGGAAGGAAGTAACCGATCAAAGAGATATGTGTCCACTTGAGAGATACATCTATCGATGAATTGATTAATTGTATGAAATAGCGAGGTTTTAAAATATGAAATAAAAAAATAAAAAGTGAAATATGATAAACAAAGAAAATAAATAGAATTTTTTTTTGAGTTTTACCACATAATAAAACTATAATAGTCCCTTTTAAAACTCAAAATTTTAAAGAATATATAATAATGAGTATTTTAAAATAAAAAATAATAAAACTTTATTGCTAGTATTTGAACTATGTAATAGGTGAAGTGTTTTAACCTTATTTAGTGTAGATAGTTTTTACCTAAAAGAATTAGAGTAAACTAAATATTGAACTACATTTTTCTAATTTAAACTTCAACTATTATACACATAGTACCGAAAGATCTATCATGGGATTGTACATTTTTGGTTGTGTGCATGTATCTTATAGTTCATGAAAATATCTAGGGTCTATACTCTTCCTTAATATCTATATAAGAATATTAATCATCATAGGGATGAGATGGAATGAAAACTTCTATATATATATATATATATATATGCTCTTTAGCTAGCTAATCAGCTTATTACAGCATTCAACCTCATTCAAGGAATCTTTTATCATAAAGATTGGATTTTTATTGCTAGAAAGCTTATATAAGCTAAGTTTCATCTTACTTAATGACTTTAGAATCTTATTTCTATTTAAATTTTTAGTAAAGCAATCACGAGAATAAGAAAATAAGATTATAAAAGATTTATAATTAACACTAGAGCTAAATAGATCTCACTGCAGCTTCATGGGATAATTAAAAAAAGATGGCTTTGAACTCACCAAAGAGATCATAATGTGGATGATAATAAACAAGCACTAAAAAAAAGTTATTTTTAGTGACAAACTTTACAAAAAATTAATATTTTTTGGTGATAGGAACTCCATTGCAAAATGCTGATTTTTTGTGATGATATATTAATTTCACCGTAAAATGTGGTCGCCAAATTATTTTGTGTCATCCACTATTTTGGAGCTAACTTTTTTTTTTTTTTTTTTTTTTTTTTTGGCAAAAAGTCACCGTAAAAAATTTTAACTTTTTGACGCCGAAGACTTTCGTCACAAAATACAAACTTTTTCAGGCGACATAAGTTTTACCGCAAATACTGTATTTTTTCAGTGAATTTAATTTTACCACAAAATATCCCACTTTTTTCGGTTGGTTTACCTTCACCGTAACATATTAATTTTTTCCGGTAATATTATTTTTACCGTAAAAAATATATATATATATATATATTTTATGAATAAAAAAAAAATGAGAAGTTAGATCCTGGACATAAACACTCACAAACGGTCCTCCTAACCTAGCCAGGCCTCTCCCTTCTCGCTGAATTTAGGTAGCTTCCACCACGTCGCCTCTCCCTTCTCGATCGCCTCGCCTTATGAGCGATCTTGACGCTAGGCTCCGACTCCCGTAGCAACTTGGTAAGGAGGGATCGAGTTCTTCGCGGAGGTGAGGTTTTAGCCACCGATCCTCAGATCGAAGGCCCGCAACCCATTTTGCATTGGCATCACCAGGACCGTGCCACAAGGTTCACCATCTTTCATCCTTCTGGTATTCTTTCTGTCGCTTTTCTTCCAGATTTTTTTGGTTTCATGAGATATAAGACGCTATCTAGTGAACAATCCCATTAGTCTCGTCGTAAAATTGGTTTCATCGATCCAGAAAAAAACCAGGATATATGTTTGTCAGATACCAATTTTTTGCTTTTTTTTTATTGTGACCACCTTAGTAGGGATTTTTAGATTACTTTGCAATTAAGACTGGAATACAAATTGGATAGTACGTTATGCTGAATCAGTGAAGAAGCGGTGGAAAGAGCTCGCTTCAATTACCTCATGGAATAAAAATTCTACATTAAACACGAATAATACTTGTTGGGATATGTCAGCCCAGGCATCGGCAGGCCACCGATTTGATCGGTCGAAGACCACTGGCCAAAGACATTCCCTCCGAACCGTGAGCACCAGGCCCAGGTATTCAGAGAAGGCCGAATAACCACGGGCAAACGAAAGCTCTTGACAGGTCCTCGGCTCCAGAAGATCAAGTCTTCAGCCTGGATCAGAGTATGACCTCCGAAGACATGATCTTTGGATTACGCTGAAGACACAGTCTTCGGCCTACGACAAAGGTCAAGTCCATGACCCGCGCCAAAGACATGATATCCGATCTATCTCCAATCTCTACGAAACATGGCAAGCAACAGTTATCCTCAACTATCTTCGACATGATCATGGCGTGTGATTCCAGTGGCAGCACCCCTGACCTGGCCATCGGAACCGTCCCAATAACCACCCACGATCCCTGATTAAGGGAAAGAAAATAACTCTCCCGTCGTAACTGCTGGAGGGAGAAAGAAAACCGTAAGCGGGACAACTCCTTATAAATAATGGTAAGAGGGGACACTGGAGGTAAGAGGCTTGACACCCTTGATTATATCAGAGTTTTTCCCTTCTCTGTCTTTTCCATTCTGTGACTAGAGCCCGCCCACTGACTTAGACATCGGAGTGTCCCCTGCCGGAGCATCTTCGACAAGGGATCTGTTTTGTAGGTGAACCAGGGAGTGGTCCAGCAAACCAGTAGCTCCATCCGGTCGGAAGAAGGGGCTCGACGCCAACAGATTGGCACGCCAGGAAGGGGGGCGAGTGCAAATCGCATCGTTAAGCTCCCTCCATTGGTAAAGGGAAAGAAAGAAATCCTCAATGGCAAGAGAAAAAGCTCAGAACGCCTCGACCAGCCAAAATCGTGCTCCGTCTCAGAAGGATGCACCCCCTATGGACAACGAAGTTCCACCTCCTACAATTGTCATGGGATAGCAATGTTTGAAGCCCTCCTGAACCAGGTCGCCAACTTCACGGCCATGGTTCATGATTTCCATAACATAACCATCTAGGTGGCTCATCCTCCGGCCACCTCTAGACATAGTTCCAGATCTCGGAGGAAGAGAGCCCCTCGCGAGGGGTCCACACACCTCTCCCTCCGCCCTCGGCCTTCTCCCGAAGGTCGAAGTTCAGGGGAGCCTAGGCCTACTGCTTCCCCGCAGAGAGCGAAAAGACCTAGGCAGGCTTCCTCAACTTCTTTTGAAGACTCTACTCCCGTAGAGAAAGGGTCGAGGCAGACTCTTCCTGATTATGATGGGAATTCAAGGTCATCGAATCAGAGATGGCAAGGATGCGGGAGCAAAGGAGCCACGACGACTTGGCGGCATGAGATATGCGCCCGCCCTTTACTGATCGCATCATGGCCGAAGTCATCCCTCGACATTTCAGGGTTCCACATATGGAGTCCTATGACGGCACCTTCGATCCTTTTGATCACTTGGACAGTTTTAAAGCCCATATGATGATCCAGGGGGTTTCGGATGCGATGTACTGCCTCGCGTTCCCGACTATCCTGAAAAAAGCAGCTCGGATGTAGTACTCGAGCATACGCCCAGGTACCATCGATTCCTTCTCCGAGTTGGAAAAATTATTTGTCTTGCATTTCAGGACTTATCGCAAGACCCTCCGGAATACAGATACACTATTCCTCCTTCACTATAACGAAGGAGAAAGCTTGCGAGACTACATCTCCAGGTTTAATGCGGCCATACTTGAGATCCCTGATCCCAATGAGTATATGGCCATGTCAGCACTGAAGAAGGGACTTTGCACGTCTAGGCTCACCTTCTCCCTGGATAAGAAGCTTCCTAAAAACTATGCTGAGCTGCTCTCAAGGGCTCAGAAATATGTCAATGCTGAAGAGCAGGCGGCAAATCGACGCCTGATTGAAGGGAATCCCCCTTCAAAAAGGAAAAACAACAGGGGACAAGGTCCCCCAACCTCCAACAACAACAACTATACTGACCAACGAAGGAGTCTCCCTAGGCCCAAAGTATCGGGTGGAAGATTCGACTCCTACACCCCCCTAATCTCCCTCGAGAAAAAATTCTCATGGAGATTGAGAAAGAAAACTTTCTCCAGCGGTCCCGTCCCATGAAGGCATCCTCTTCCGTGCGGAATAGAAATAAATACTGTCGATTCCATTTGGGGCGGTATATTGGTCGCCAAGGAGAGGCTGCTGTTCCCCAACCAACTCCCGAAGAGGCCGAACTGCCGAATCAAAGGCCTACCAATGGAGGTGTTGGGATGATGCATCGACCTACCAGCTGGAGAAGGGATGAAGATGACGTCCCGAAGCGACTCAAGGATAACAACGCCATTCTCTTCTCCGATGACGACCTTGCGGGAGTTTGGCTCCCGCACGACGACCCCATTGTAATCTTGGCTGTTGTGGCCAACTATGATGTACAACGAGTCTTGGTTGATAATGGAAGTTTGACTGATGTCTTGATCTATGATGCATTCTCTAAAATATGTTTGCCTATACATCAACTGCGGAAATCCCCCATTCCACTTACGGGCTTCGGAGGTAATCAGGTTGATGCCGAGGGAGAGATAATATTACTTGTAACTCTTGGCACCGAACCTCGACAAAAGACACTATCAATCAACTTCACGGTAGTCCGAACCCTCTCGGCCTACAACATTATTTTGGGACGGTCTGCCTTGAAAAAGTTCTTGACCGTAGTGTCTTTTTATTATCTCCTAATACGCTTCACCACTAGGAATGGTGTTGGAGAAGATAGAGGAAACCAGAGAGGCACGACAATGCTTGATGATCCAAGACAAGCATTCCAATGACCCTACATCCGGAGATTACCTGGACCCAAGAGACTCAACTACAGATTCTAGAGAGCCCATGGAGAGGACCATTTCTGTACCCTTGACCAAGGAAGACCCCACCAAGGTTGTATAAATCGGAAGCATGCTAGATGAAAAAACCAAGGCTGAGCTGATCTGCTTTCTCAAAGACAATGCTGATGTCTTCGCTTGGTCGGCTTCGGACATGCTAGGAATTCTCGCTGAAGTGATCACTCATCGGTTGGAGGTCGCTCTTGGATACAAGCCAGTCCGACAAAAGAAGAGGAGCTTTGTCCTAGAAAGGCAAAAGGCATAGATGAAGAGGTGAACAAGCTCCTCAAGGCAGGGTTCATCCGGGAAGCCCACTACCCCGATTGGTTGGCCAACGTGGTCATGGTGAAAAAAGCTAGTGGCAAGTGGAGAATCTGCATCGACTATACAGATCTCAATAAAGCTTGCCCAAAAGATAATTTTCCCTCCTAAAGATTGACCAATTGGTTGACGCCACCGTCGGCCACCAACTTCTAAGTTTCATGGATGCTTTCTCCGGCTACAACCAGATTCGAGTGGACCCCCGAGATGAAGAGAAGACAACCTTTGTCATCGACAAAGGCTTATACTGTTACAAAATGATGCCATTCGGCCTTAAGAACGCTGGGGCAACATTCCAAAGGCTAATCAATAAGGTATTCAAAGAGCACCTGGGGAGAAATCTGGAAGCCTATGTTGACGACATGATCGTCAAGAGCCTCTTTAAGGAAAGTCACATCCGAGATCTAGAAGAATCATTCAGCGCCCTGCGACGTCACCGAATGAAGCTGAATCCCACGAAGTGTGCCTTCGCGGTCACTTCGGGCAAATTCCTGGCTTTTCTTGTAACCAGACGAGGAATTGAAGTAAATCCAGAAAAGATTTAAGCCCTCAAGGACATGAGACACCCATCTTGTAAGAAGGAAGTATAGCAATTAACTGGAAGGATTGCCTCCTTGAGCAGATTCATCTCTCGTTATGCCGAGAAGTGTCTTCCCTTTTTCAAAGTACTTCGATAGTCTCGAGGTTTCGAATGGATCAAAGACTGTTGTACTGCCTTTGAAGAATTAAAGAAGTACTTAGAAACCCCACCTCTACTTTCTAAACCTCAAGAGGGGGAGGTGCTCTACTTATACCTATCCGCTTCGGACGAAGCCGTCAGTTCGGTCCTTGTCCGAAGAGAAGAGGATGGCTCTCACAAGCCGATCTATTACATTAGCAAAGTTCTGCATGATGCTGAAATAAGATACTCAAATATGCAGAAGCTGATCTACTCTCTAGTAATTGTGGCAAAGCGACTACAGCCTTACTTCCACACCCATGCCATCGTGGTGCTGACAGATCAGCCTCTCAAGGCCGTTCTCCGATCCCCTGATACTTCGGGGAGGATAGCCAAGTGGGCTATGAAACTAAGCTAGTTTGACATTAGTTTTCAACCCCGATCGGCTATGAAAGCCTAGGTGCTTTCGGATTTCCTGGCTGAATGCACCTGGAGGACTGTAGACGAAACATCTCCATACGAAGAAGGAGATCCGAAGAGTGCGGAGTCCGTCTGGGTGCTCCACGTAGACGGAGCTTCCAATTCTGCTGGGTGTAGAGTCGGTCTCATACTAGCCGAACCCGACGGCCACACAGTGGAATACGCACTCCGATTCTCCTTCAGATTTTCAAATAATCAGGTCGAATACGAAGCCCTCCTTGTAGGACTTTGGATCGCCAAAAGTTTGGGGGTTCAAAGGCTACAAGCTTTCTCGAACTCCCAGTTGATTGTGAATCAGGTTAAAGGGGATTACGAAGCTAGAGATCCCACCATGGCACAATACCTAGAAAATATACGGATCTTGTCTTCACAACTGGAACACTTTGAAATCATTCATGTTCCCCGTTCAGAGAATTCTCAGGTAGATGCGTTATCTCGACTTGCCACTATAGCCCCAGAATCCCTCAGTCGCACTTTAATTGAACGTCTTGAGACCCCAAGTATAGCTGAAGAAGCTAGGGAAGTGCATCAGATAGAAACTGAACCAAGCTGGATGGATCCCATTGTCAAGTTTTTGAACGAGGGTGTGCTTCCGGAAGATAAAGTCGAGGCCAAAAAGACCCGCTGGATGGCATCTCAATATGTTATCTTGGACGGGTCCTCTACAAAAGGTCGTTCTCTCAGCCTCTGCTAAAATGTCTGGGGCCATCAGATGCAGACTACGCCTTGAGGGAGGTCCATGAGGGGATATGTGGTGATCACTTGGAGGGCAGTTCCTTAGCTTATAAAATTATATGCCAAGGATATTATTGGCCCTCCATCTAGAAGGACTCGGCCGACTTCGTGCGGAAATGTGATCAGTGCCAAAGATATGCCAACATTCAAAGACAACCAGCGAGTCACCTGACCCAGCTGACAGCCCCCTGGCCTTTTGTCCAATGGGGAATGGACATTCTTGGCCCTTTTCCACCTGCACCGGGACAGAAAATTCTTCCTCGTAGTGATCGACTACTTCACAAAGTGGGTTGAGGCCGAACCACTGGCCCAAATCACGGAAGGCAAGGTTGAGAATTTTGTCAAAAATTCTATCATATTTCGGTTCAGGATCCCACATACTATAATTACTGATAATGGGAGGTAATTCGACAATTCGAAGTTCAGAGACTTCTGCGCTCGGTACCATATACAACACAGGCTAACTTCCATTGCCCATCCGCAGTCCAACGGAGAAGCCGAAGTAACTAATCGGACCATTCTCTATGGTCTGAAGACAAGGTTGAATGCTGCCAAGGGACTGTGGGCCGAAGAGCTGACGTCCGTTCTCTGGGCATATAGAACTACCCCAAGGATGGCCACTGGCGAGTCTCCATTCAACCTAGCATACGGTACCGAAGCTGTTCTTCCTATCGAAGTCTCCTTCCAGTCTTTGAGAATCGACAGATATGAAGAGCCTGAAAACTCCGATCACAGGAGGATTGATTTGGATCTGTTACCAAGCGCCAAGGTCCAAGCTCAACTGAAAATGGTGGCATACCAGCAAAAAGTTGCCAAGTACTATAATTCCAGAGTAAAGGAGCAAGTTTTCCGAATCGGGGACATGGTATTGCGAAGAACAGAAATTTCCAGGCCAACAGAACAGGATAAACTTTCCCCCAACTGGGAATGTCCATACCTGGTTGAAGACGTCATACGTCCAGGGATGTATCGGCTCAAGACCTTAGAAGGAGAAATTCTATTCCGGCCATGGAATGTACAAAACCTTTGCAAATACTATCAATAAATTGACCCCCAAGTTTTTTGTGCAAACTTGCCCAACTCTAAGCAGCCTATTACGTCTATAAAACGATAATGGCTTGAATGGCACGATCCGAATAATCTGCCAACATCGCAAAGGAGAGTCTGATCCACTCACCTTATCGGTATGTCCGGCGAGCGCAACGGATGGCCCCATCATACCACTAAAAAGATCAAAGGCACAGGCATGGTTCAAGCAACCTACCCTATGGAAAATCCAAAGACGTGCCGGGGTGGGCATAACCAGCCTACCTTATACTAAAGAAGGCGCAGGGATGGTTTTCGTAACCTACCCTACGAAAAATCCAAAAACGCACCGGGACGGGCCTAAACAGCCTACCTTGATCATGACAGAAATGCACTGGGATGTCATAGATATCCTACCCAATAGTAAACCCGAAAACATGCTCGAACGGACCCATGTTGTCCTTCCTATCATCAACAAAACATTCATGAGACAGCCTAGCCGATCTCATCTCTCCCTCATGGATCACAAGTGGTCTGAGAAGTCTACGCTCTCGGCGTATTATAATTCAACAAATCACAGTGGAGATGCGAGAAAAGGTTGGAATAGTTAAGATATTCCATTTCTTTTATAAATTTTTTACAAAAAAAAAAGAGAGATTGCAGGAAAGCACATTCAATAACCGCCCGCCGGCCCTTTCCCATGTCGGCGTGGGGAGTCTTGGAAGGAGGATGAAGGGGCCCCAGGGTTCCTCTCCGGATCAGAATCCAACTCCTCAAAGTTAGAGCCCAATTCATGTAGGGAAGGGAACTGAGGGCTTGATGTTGTCAAGGCCCTTCAAGTCATAAAACTTGAAGGCCATACCCCTACATTCCCGGAACCCCTGATGGTAGGCATCTAGAGCCGCCCAGGTGACCTCCTCCTTGAAGGCAGGGGACGCCTTGAAGTCCACAATGGCATCCACCATCTTCTTCTGAGCCTTCGTCGCCTCCACATTGGCCGCTTCCACCAGGCCCTAGCCTCCTTCAGTTGGGCCTCCAGGACCCGAATCCTCCTCTCGAGGCGATCGACAATCAGGCCTTCATCGTCACCCAGCCCGAAGGACATTGGCTGCCCCCTGCTCCGCCGCTGATGGCCCTCTTCTTTGCCGCCCTCCGGAGTTTCGGAATGCTGAACTTCATTATAGCAGATTCGTTAAAGGAGGAAAGCTTTCAAAGGAAAAGTCTATGCTATGATGGCTTTTGACAGGGAAGACAGGGTCCTATTTATAAGAACCTGGCACCCATGAATGGCCAGAAGGGAACGTGCTCCACGCTTTTTCCCAGGCGTACCAAAGAATGCCACATGTTAAAGTGACATTTCAAAATCCCAGGTGGCCGCGCGGAAGCGGCGTGACCACCAATAACCACTCTCAGGAATGGAGATCGACGACACTTCGAATTCGAAACAATCTTCATCGAACAGCAACAACATTAATGGTTCCCTTTCGGAAAGGGAAGATATAGCGGCACTTGGGATGCAGGGGAATGCTACTGTTCGAATATCAATGCGCCCAACGCGAGAAGCGAGAATCGTGATCAATGTCCCTTAATAACGATCAACAAGAAGGTGACACCTGTCCATCATGTCTATTCCAGAATGGCCAGATTACTTATGATGAAGAAAGACCGGCGTTAGCCTGGCACGATCGTGGTTAGTCATCAGCTACGATTACGGCCAGTCATCGGCTACGATCATGGTCAGTCATCGGCTATGATTATGGCCAGCCATCGGCAACGATAATACGACTCTGCTTCGGAATTCAACCAAAAGGAAGAAGAAGCGATGAATGTCAAATCCTCACCAAGGCTAGCAACCTGGCCTAAACCATGTTCAAGAATGTAACACAACTCACACAAAAAGCTACTTGGGAGCTCCGAAAACTACTTGAAAGTTTGAGAAGCCACTTGGGAATTCATAAAATTTGTTAATTACACCTTAAAAAAAAAAGAATAAAAGTAAAGAAGAGATACAAGATCTAGGGCTACTCCAATTCCTAAACATCAGGAGGAGGGGACCCTACACCATAGGATTGAAGCAGCCTGTCGATCTGCACAGTAAGGGCTTCATCGGCTTGGGCTGGGATTGGAGAGCCTTCAACTTGGACTTCCTCCCTAGACTGAACCCCCTCCGAGATCAAAGTTAGAGTTGGAACCACCTCCAAGCCTTCTACTGAGACAGGAGCCTCCTCTCCCAAGCGTGGCAACTCTTCAGCCCTGTCGGCCCCTTCGGCTTACGTCGAAACTGCACCAATGTCTTCGACTACGATCGGGATCTCTTCCCTCGGGCTCGATACCTCTCCAGCCTCTTCTACGGCCTCGACCTCCTCTTCTTCTTCGACTATGCTGAAAGCGAGGATGCCAGAAAGATCAAGGTGTGGGAAGGCCCCTCTGACCTTGGCGAGTCCGTCATTGAAGTCATGCTGATAACCATACAAAGTTTCCTCATTCATCTCCTCTTGGAATTGTGAAGACCTTCTGAAATCTGCCATGGCATCATGTGCTAGCTTCCTCAGGGATGCGAACTATTTCTTGGCCTCCTCGGACTCCAGGGCCAACTCTGCAGCCCTCCTGGTAGCTTCCTCAGCTGCCTTGGTCTGACCCTCCAATATTTCCTGATTCTCCTTGGTAGATTGTTCCAAGGACTCAACCTGTTTCCAGCTTTTCCTTAACCCTGCCCTCTGCTCTGTAATTGTCGACTGGGCACTTTGCAACTCGCCCCTCAATCCATGATTTTCAGCATCCGCTTGAGCGAGACAGTTTTCCATGGACTACCTCAACTCTTCGGCCATCTCTTTTGCAGCTTTGGCCATGTAGAGTTTTTCTTTGAGGCTATGGATGAGGTTGTCAACATTTCCCAAGCCTTCCTCTAGGAAGGTGATGTCATAGACTAGCTACATCGACAATGTGAGATAATGAGCCAGTTAATCCCTGGAATGGAAGAGGTGTGGCAGGAACCTTACCTGTTGCAGGGAAGAAAATGCAGAATCAGACACCCTGGCGAGGCTTCGGCCTCGGATAACTACCAAATCGTGAGGCAGCAATGTGTTCTTCAATGCCTGCCTGGCCACGGCGGGAACCAACAATCCCCCCATAGGGAAAAACTCCGAAGAATCAGCGGGACGGCTCCCGGTGGGAGAAGCTTCACGCGCAAGCTCTCCCTCGACTTGTGGTATCTTGCCCCTGTCAGCTGCAGGGGGGCAAGATGGCGGCACACCTGCCATCTGAGGTGGGCTCTCCCTCGTACGGACCGGAAAAGTGTCCGTCGATGAAATTTTGACTGGATGAGGTCCTATTGGGACCCCCCCATCAGCGCCACATCTTCCCCGGAGGTTCCCCGGGAGGATGAAGTTCCCCGGTCTCCTTTAGGACCCTCTCTTCGGACCTTCTTCCGAACTGCCGATCTTGTAAGAGGGGCCTGAGCTACCCTCTTCTTAGAAGTCTGACGGAGCCAACTCAAGCTAGGCTTCATCCCTCCACCTGCAAATAGGAAAACGCCTCAATGTCAACCAGATTACAGCAAGAATGGAAAGAAAGTGGTAGAAATTTTTGTCAGTATACCTAGTACAGGGAACTTGCTAATGCCTGCAAGGTGGAGATTCCTCTCCTCCAACAACTCGCTGATGGGAACAACCTTCGAATTAGTCAGTAAATCATAATCGGACTGATCGGCCGCTAAGACCTTTCCATCGTTGGCGGTTAGATGCGGTTCCCTCCAATCGCTACCAAAATCCCACGGGTCGACAGACAACACAAAAACAAAAACAGGTTTCCACTCATGAATGGCGCTGGGCATATCCTTGATAATCTTACGACCCGGTTGAGGGCCAATCACCTACCATCCACTACCATGGAAATCCTTTTTGAGTATGAAAAGGGCAGTAAATAAGTTGGTTCTGGGCTCTATATTCGCTATGTGGCACCGGACCAAAAAATCACAGATGTTCCGAATACTATTCAGAGTCAAATGTGTAGGCACTACCTGATACAGACAGAAGATTTTAATAAAGAACGGATGCAGGGAAAATCGAAGGCCGGCCTTCAGATGGTCTTCGTACATAGCTAGACATCCGGCAGGGGATTTGTTCACTCGTTCCTCGGAGATAGGAAGGATTAGAGGAAATCCCTCTGGAACGTGATAACGTTCTTGAAGATAAGTAATCCTTCCTTGAGAAATAGAACTGGGAATCAACTCTGGACTCACTACGTCACTGACACTTGAAGGCCCAACTTGTCCCCTTTGGCTTCCTATGGATTCGGCCATGACAAAAGAACGAGACAAGGAGGCAGAAGGAAGATTCTACCTGTAGAAAAGACCAATGGTTGAGAACAAAGAAAGCTGGACTGTGACTGGGAGTGCGAGGTTGAAGAAGCTTCCTCACCAGGACCTTTCCTCCTCGAAAAGAGACGGGAAAAGCCTAAGGCAGCGCCTCGAAAAACGGGATCATCTTCAGAAACCCATCGCGGATGCTTGAGACAGCTACGGCCATAAATTGATTTGATGCAGAATGAACCAAAGATTTTAACCCGTACGAATCAATGGCCAAGGTGGAGCATACTCTTCATCCAAGGGTGGGGAAGAACCACGATCGCTGTTCAAATCCCAACTAAAAGATTGGGTGAACCGTCGCATTGCGGAAAAAGGAGGGACCGTCCTAGGCACGCCCGCTCCTTTTCCACCCTTCAATCAAAGACTGACAGCTGTCCATCATCTGATTTTCGAATCAGCCGCAGTTATAGGAGATGGCCCAATCAGAGATTTTTGCAATCATCCAGTGCACCACCTCCTAGGAGGAAAACGACAAATACTCTCACTCTTCGAGGCAAATCTTTGCTTCGAAGACTGAGAGTAGGGGGCAACTGTTGGGATATGTCAGCCCAGACACGGGCTGGCCGTTGATTGGACCGGCAGAAGACCACCAGCCGAAGACATTCCCTCCGAACCGTGAGCACTAGGCTCAGGTATTCAGAGAAGGCCGAATAACCACGGGCAAACGAAAGCTCTTGACAGGTCCTCGGCTCCAGAAGATCAAGTCTTCAGCCTGGACCAGAGTACGACCTCCGAAGACATGATCTTCGGATTACGCCGAAGATAGTCTTCGGCCTACGACAAGGGTCAAGTCCATGACCCACGCCAAAGACACGACATCCGATCTATCTCCAATCTCTATGAAACATGGAAAGCAACAGTTATCCTCAACTATCTTCGGCATAATCATGGCACGTGATTCCAGCGGCAGCGCCCCCGGCCTGGTTGCCGGAACCGCCCCAATAACCACCCACGATCCCTGATTAAGGGAAAGAAAATAACTCTCCCGTCGTAACTGCTGGAGGGAGAAAGAAAACCATAGGCGGGACAACTCCTTATAAATAATGGTAAGAGGGGACACTGGAGGTAAGAGGCTTGACATCCTTGATTATATCAGAGTTTTTTCCTTCTCCGTCTTCCCCATTCTGTGGCTAGAGCCCGTCACTGACTTAGGCATCGGAGTGTTCCCCACCGGAGCATCTCCGGCAAGGGATTTGTTTTGTAGGTGAACCAGGGAGCGGTCCAGCAAACCAGTAGCTCTACTCGGTCGGAAGAAGGGGCTCGATGCCAACAATACTTACATAGACATGTGTGTTAGGATGACTATCTTTTTGTATAACTTGTTTTTGTCTACATAGATCTTCAAACTTGGTGTACAGGACAATGCTCTTGTACATAACGAATGACGAAGGTGGTTGTTTCATCTTCTTTCCGTTTTGCCCTCGCCTCCAAAAAAAAAAAAAAAAACACTTTCATAAGTCTTAACTTTGGTCTAATTGAAGAGCTATATAGAAAATCTTGATGTTTTAGTAGTGTGCTGTTATTCAGTTTTATTTTGCAATCTCTTGCTAGCAAACTCGTGCCATGCAATTTTATTTCAGAAACCACAACATATTCTTACATTTGAGTTAGTGTTTGTCGCTGATTAAAATTCTCATTTAAATCAGGTGGACTGCATTGTCAAGCATATAAACAATCCATTGATGTGTCTATTGTTATTGTTGTTGCTGCCGTTTTTCATGGAATTAATCTTATATAATATACTAATCTACCGGGATGTATCATAGATTCTATGATTTGAGTACACAGCTCATTTTTTGTGCCATGTTTGAAGCTGCAAGTCTCTTTGAAGTGAGTTTCTTTTTTATATTCAGAAACACTAAATTTGCTTTAAGGTAGGGGCTTTGCTTTAAGGGTTTAATAGAAAAAACATCAGAAACAATATAAAAGCCTCAATGGAGAAATAAAGTAGATGCTTAGAAGACTCAGTTTGTCTTATATGAATTAGACCAGTAAAACTGATAGCAAATAAATTTGAGAAAGACAGGTTGGTTTTGGTTATGGTCCTTGGAGTAATAGTAACCCAATAATGTAATTGTTAGTTATGTACAAGTGTAATCTTTGTTTATACCATGCCTCAATATCATGGTGCTACTACAAATTGTAATCTTTATTTGGTCTTAGGTTCATGTTTAGATCTTTGAACCATTTAATCTATTTAATAATTAAGTCATGATTCAACCTATTTAATCTGTTTAGATGGTGTGATTCATTTAACTCATGTAAGTCTTTTTGGCGTGATTTAAAACATGTTTAGTCTATTTTTGTCTTGTTTAACTCAACATGCTTAAGTCATTTATATCATTTTAATCTGTTAAAAATCTACTTAAATTGTTAAAGTTGTTTAACCTGACTTGATTTGTTTAATAAATTAATTATGCAAAACAGATTGAATTACAATCAAAGACTATTCATAGTTTTTTGACCATTTACCATTACAATCACTTGTAGCTTGTAATATCACCTGATCGTTGAATCCTAATTCATTTCATTCTATCACTATTTACAAATTGACTTTATTTGATAGGTATTAAAAATGGAAAGGAGTTGGATGAAATTAAGAAACAGATGGTGTAAAGAGTATGTTGATGGAGTTAAAGAGTTTATTGAGTTTGTGAAGGATCATATGGGTCAAGATGATATGGTCTGGTGTCCTTGTCCTAAGTGCGTGAATTAATATTACAAATATTTGGATGAAGTGGAAGATGATTTATATATAAAAGGAATTCAAGATACTTATACATAGTAGATATTTCATGAAGAAAATCTATCTTTCCATGGTACTTATCCTGTCGTTAATAGTACTAATAATGATGTATAGGGTAATGATGGAATGATTTCTAATGAAGAAGATGAAGAAAATAAAATATTGGATATGTTGAATGACATTCAAGGAGGAACTTTCACAAATACCAAGACTTGAAGGCTCTTCAATATCTCAAGATAAATCAATAATAATGCTTTAATAATTGTTTAATCCCTCAAAAATAATCCATTTTATAGTTTTTCATGAGATATGGCCGTTGTAAGGCCTAGGAATTCGTGAAAGAGCTGTCGGAGACAAAATGGGATTCAAAATTCACTTTCAACAACTAGCCATTGGAGTGCAGAAAATGGCTACACGAGTTGGCTCAAGATCCACGAGTCGGCTAAAAGCTCAGACAGCCTAAAACAAATTTCTGTGTGAGTCGGCTCTTCAGACTGGAGTCAGCTCAAGTTCTTAGTTCACCAAAAATCCTAACTCTAGACGAGTCGGCTCTTGGGGCAGGAGTCAGCTCGAGTTCTCAGCCTTCAAAATATATATTCTTTCCATGAGTTGGTTCTTAGGATAGGAGTCGGCTCTTGATACTGAAACTCTGAAATTTTCTCCGTGCCATGCCATAATGAGTCGGCTCTTGATCCACGAGTCAGCTCTTGCTAAGTCTTCAATTGATGCTTTAAACTTCTTTAAAACTCTTCATCATTTGAATCAAACAAAAGCTAATCTACATAATCTTAATTTTACAATTTTCAGTCCATTTTACAAGATTACAAGATTGATAAAACTAGTACTTTTACTAGTTCAAGTTCATAAAATTACATACATAATTGAATTACCTTCCAATAAATTTGAAAACCATTTTAAATTAAAGGTAATCAATTTCCTGCAAAACTTCTCAAGTAATTTGAAAGAATTAGTATCAAATACATGCTCCAATATTTTGTGATCATCAAAATCATTTCAGGGGTCAACACTGTCCTAGTGACTCGACTAGGATATTAAAGAAGCGAGGAACTTACCGAGAAGAGTTGAGGGATTATGCCCTGTATGGCTTCCCAATAGTCCTTACCTCCCCTCAAGCGGTGGTCCCATGGTTGAACGGCGCACTCCATCATTCTCTTTGCCAGGGCAGGGTCCCGGATCACCGAGACATTCATCGGGACCCCCGTCGGTGCGTGCCAGGGTTCAGAGGATGATGGTGCCGAAGCCTCCCTGACGCTTGATGGCGAGGCCGGTGGAGGCACCTCGGCCGTCGCTGTAAGGCTCACTGCCATGGCCGGCAACACAGGTGGCAGGGTGGGTCGCTCGTCTCTCCTCCCCCTCTCAACCTTGACAACTTCTGGTGAGGGGGCTCGCTGCTGTGGAGGCCGGGGTGTTGGATCAATTGCCCCGCCTCCGAAGATGAAATGGACCTGGACCCCTGGCTGGTCTCCACCCAGGCTCTCTTCGGCGTAGTCTCCCTAACCACGGCCGATAAGCTCCTCTTGCAGGCGGATTCCATCAGATTCTCTGCCGAGTACTTCATCACTGTAGAAAAGGAGAAAAGATGGTCAACCCCAAGTCAAAAAAAAAAAGAAAAGAAAAGAACAAAAGAAGAAAAAGAAAAAAGAGAGAAAGGACACATCCGATGAAAACTTACCGAGCTCACGGATCAGGCTGACCTCGGCCTCAAACAAGTTCCGCTCCGATAGCAGAACTTTGAGGGAGGGGAGCTGGTCACTGATCAATTGGGTGAAGACCTCCCGGTTAGCAGACTTCACTTGGGAGTTGCGGTTCGGGGCCTTGTCTGGATCCCTCCAGGCCCAATCAACACCCTCGATCGAGATGAAGAAATATCGATTCTTCCATCCCTTCATGGAAGTAGGGAGGTCGAACAAAAGTCACTTGGGTCGGAGAGAAAGAAATCACCACCCGTCATCGGTGGGGTGGCGCTTCAAGATAAGAGTGCCCTGAACAAGGAAAATCAGGCGACAAACTCGTAGAAGTGATAGAAGACAATGAAGGCAGCAATGACCTTGATGGCATTAGGGGCCAACTAGGTCGGCACGAGATGGAAATTATAGAGGAAAGAAAGAAAAAAAGATGAAGAGGAAGACGAAGGCCCTCGATGAGGAACTCTTCATAAACAGTGATCCGACTCGGACCGCTTAAAACGGCCCACTCCCCTGGCCCCGAGGGTAAGAGCCAGATGAATCTTGGATCTCGTACATCTCCCGGATCATGGAAAGGTCCTCTTCGGTCATCATCGAAATGATGCCGAAGGGACCAGTCGGAGCCGTTGTCGTTGAAGGAGCGACAACAGGAACAAAGGAAGCAGGGAGAGCCTTGGGACTTCCTATGACAATCCCGGTGGGATGCAGGTACCTCCAGACTTCGAGGGGGACTTCGTCCTCCTCGTCAGAGGATGGAGTCCTCAGCCGAGAGGGGCCTGCTTTATTAGGATTATTGGAGGATCGAAGGAACCGGCCCAAAGGAGCCATTCAAAAGAGAAGGGATGAAGGCAAAGAGTGACGGAAGACCTAAGTTTTGAAAAGACTTGGACACTGCCAACCAGGAGGAAGAAGAAGAAAAAGGGAGGAAGGATGAGTGACTCACCTATTTATCTTGAAGGGGGAAGATAGCAAAGGAAGAAGAAAACTCTAAATCGCCGGCGAGCATGAGAAGTTCGAAAGAGCAGGTTTGGAAAAAGTCCTCTCTCATTTCAAAATCGATGGACAATGGCCGTACGCTCTTCGCATCCCTGCCATCGGATGTGCGCCACATATGGGGGACAACCGGTGGTGATGCTTTGATGCACTGAAAACCGCCTCGGGTCTGGTACTAGCAATTATGGTTTCTCGGACTAGTAGATGTGGCGCCCCCATATTGGATCTCGAAACATGACCTGCGGAGTGGTGGAGATCGTGGCAATAATGACACCATATTTTTGTCCTTCCATGTCAGATCTGCATTAACTCCCTCGCCCCAATCGTAACGTTTCGATGGAACTCAGGAGTGGAGGACAAATGATGTGGTAAGATCGCTGACGTGGAGCACACCTCAGACCCGGCAGGTAGCGAGGCGGGCAGATGTCGCCATGTCGGATTTCTTTCCAAGCTCCTTCACTAGGTGGCTCCCCAAGGGTCGAGCCCACCTCGATCGAAGTCGAGCTCCCTCCAGCTCCCTCGTTAGGTAGCTCCCCAAGGGTCGAGCCCACCTCGGCCGAAGTCGAGCTCCCTCCAGCTCCCTCGTTAGGTAGCTCCCCAAGGGTCAAGCCCACCTCGGCCGAAGTCGAGCTCCCTCCAGCTCCCTTGCCAGGTGGCTCCCCAAGGGTTGAGCCCACCTCGATCGAAGTCGAGCTCCCTCCAGCTCCCTCGCCAGGTGGCTCCACGAGGGTCGAACTCACCTCGGCCAAAGTCGAGCTCCCTCTAGCTCCCTCGCCAGGTGGCTCTCCAAGGGTCGAGCCCACCTCGGTCGAAGTCGAGCTCCCTCCAACTCCTTTGCCAGGTAGCTCCCCAAGTGTCGAGCCCACCTCGGTCGAAGTCGAGCTCCCTTTATCTCCTTCATCAGGTGGCTCCCTAAGTGTCGAGCCTACCTCGGTGGAAGTCGAGCTCTGTCCAGCTCCTTCGCAAGGTGGCTCCCCAAGGGTCGAGCCCATCTTGGCGGAAGTCGAGCTCCGTTCAGCTCCTTCGCCAGGTGGCTCCCCAAGTGTCGAGCCCACCTCGGCCGAAGTCGAGCTCCCTCCAGCTCCTTCGTCAGGTGGCTCCCCAAGGATCAAGCCCACCTCGGTTGAAGTTGAGCTCGTTTCTTAGAAGCATCGTGAAAGGATAAAGGATGTCAGCACCAAGTCTGCAATCGAAGCCGGCGCGCGCAGTACGGCGCATCCAGTATAGCACCCCAAAGCTAGAAATGTGCGCCTACCGTCGTTTGCACCATTCGGGAAGGAGAGCCCCGATCAAGGCACCTTGTCCTGCGGCCAGCCACCTGCACCACCCAGAAAGAGAAGGCCACATTAGGGACCTTAGATCCAAGGGCGACTGCCCCTGGATCAAGGCCCTGATAAACTTTCCCAATCATGATAACCCACCGGGAAAATAAGGGTTGCCACGTAACTCCCTACTGTGAGGAGAAATGACCTCAGGAGTGTGACCATAGATGCCGTTGACCCTCGAGCACCCCAAGAGGGGGAAGACCGAGGCAAGAAGGGGGGAAAATCGATGATCTAAAAGAAGGACCCAGCGGGCGAGAAGCGACGAGAAGGCTCGAAGGCCCTCCAAGAGACTCCCGGAGAGAGTCCCGACGGGCACAGCTTTTCTAGCTCGAGTATCGCTCCTCTCCTACCACTCATACTCAATCTTTTACTGAATACTCTCCTCCAAGCCTGGTGACCGAACAGGAATCCATCTTGGGGGATCTGTTCCTTTTTACCATTCGCTGACTTGATCGTCGGAGTGCTCCCGCCGAAATTCCTGATCCAGGTCTCTAACTTTGTCTTGTAGGTCCAGGAACTGTTGGATTATAAAAAATGGGACTGACGTCCGGTGCTACATCATAACTGCAGGCCACGATGGTGAGGACGGCAACAACATCATAAATAATTCTTGATGAATCAATGGATATACATTAATATTTATAGAAAAATAATATGTATGTATTTTAAATATTAGTATTTTTAAATATAAATATAATAATTAGTTACTTTTGTTAACATCACTATGTAAAACAATATATTATCTTATATTATGTTGGTTAATTTGATAATTATCATCTTGAATATTTATGGGTCTTCATCTTGCGGATTTACTATAATTGTCCGGCCCCTCGCCTATTGCCTTTTTAGATGGGTTGTGACAAAAATGCATTGTTACTACGTAGCCGAATGACGTCCAACCGGGAAGCTCAAGCAACACGCCGCGGAAAAGTTATGGAAGGTGGCCAGAAGGGGATGGATAATAGTCCACGGAATTCATAGAAGGAATAAGTGGGGATAATGCATGAAAAAGCAACAACAAGCCGCGTTTCCCCATCTTGAGGACCACCGTGCACACTCTCACACTGTATGTGGCAGCCTTTTCCGTCTTCTACTTTCGTCCTCTACCTCAAAGTGTGCACATGTCTGACTTGCTCTCAATAAAAAAAAATCTAGTGGCTATCACCACCCTTACGAGCACTTTGAGCACTTTGATTACTTCCGTCATCCAACTTTTCCCATATCCCTCCCTTACGGCAGCCAATATGCTCCAGCACAGCTTGAACAAAACCATATCCAAACGCTACTCTTTTTTTTTTTTTTTTATAAAATAAAAAATGAAGGAGTTTTTTCATGTGGTCTCCCAATTTTAGTCACCAAATATTTGATACATGATGCATGTTAATTTTTTTATGATCATTTTTTATTCAAAAATAAATATATCAATTTGATTATCAGTGACATCAATCAAGCAAACATGATTATATATATTTTTAATTTTTTTATCATCATCCGTCAATCGGTACAACTTGCTGAAGGTACACAGATAGGGAGGCCCACACCCCACCACCACCAATAAAGTAGGATCTCTTTGGAAGGAAAAATGTAGTCAAATCCTGAGGATGGCTTCTCTGGACGCAACTACAGGAGATCATCACATGCCTGAATAATACTTCACCAGACTTATATTAGTATGTAGCATCAGCTCTCCTGATCAACCACCACGCCCGCTCATTAATTTCCAAGATGGAACTCGGAGCCATGGCAAAGCTTAACAGCAAGCTGCCGCCCTTTCTCATCCTCCTCCCCTCCCTCCTCTTCTCTATTTCCCTGGCCACTGACACCCTGACCCGGAGCCAACCCATCCGAGACGGCCAGACCCTGGTCTCGGCCCGAGGCACCTTCGAACTCGGCTTCTTCAGCCCCGGCGGCTCGATCCACCGCTACCTGGGCATCTGGTACAAGCACATCCCAGTCCAGACCGCCGTCTGGGTCGCCAACCGGGCCAGCCCCCTCCCGGACCGGACCGGCCTCCTCCGGCTTGGCCCCGCCGGTGAGCTCCTCCTCACCAACGGCTCGAACCACCCCATCTGGTCCACCGACCCGGTTCACTTCTCCCGACCCGTCGCTCAGCTCCTCGACTCCGGCAACCTCGTGCTACGCGATGCAGCCGACACACTCCTCGTCGGCGTTGCATGGCAAAGTTTCCAATGTCCTACCGACACGTGGCTCCCCGGGATGCGGTTCTCCTCCCGCTTCCCCCTTGGCCTTACTTCCTGGAAGAACTCCGACGACGCCTCCTCCGGTGATTATACCGTCCGGTTAGACGAGAACGGCCTTCCCCAGCTCATCCTCTGGGCCCGGTCAAGCCCGGTCTACCGGACCGGTCCGTGGAACGGCCTCCGTCTCAGCGGCACCCCGGAGATGAAATCCTACAAAAGTTTGTTCACCTACGCCTTCGTCTCAAACGAGAACGAGTCCTACTACGAGCACGGGCTCAATGACCCATCTATCATCACGAGGCTGGTACTGGGAAAGACCGGGGAGCTGCAGCGGTTCATATGGGTGAACCGGACCCAGTCATGGGACGTGTACTGGTCCGCGCCCAAGGACCTTTGCGACAGGTACGGGAGTTGCGGGCCGTTCGGGCTCTGCAACGCCACCTCGAATTCGGTCTGTAAGTGTGTCAAGGGGTTCGAGCCGCGGTCGGCCGGGAACTGGACCGCCGGTTGTGCTAGGCGGACCGGCCTAAGGTGCGGGAACCGGGATGGCTTCAGGAGAGTGACCGGGCTGAAGCTTCCGGATACCGCGACCGCAATCGTCAACAGGAGCATGAGAGTCGAGGAGTGCAAGAGGGTGTGCTTGGCCAACTGCTCGTGTGTGGCTTACACGGCAGCTGATATTAGTGGGGGTGTCAGTGGGTGCGTTTATTGGGTGGACGATTTGATGGACCTGCGGGAGTTCCCGAGCGGCGGCCAGGATGTGTACGTCCGATTAGCGGCTTCAGAGCTAGGTACGTGTTGGCATAACTGTTCTACTTATGTATTTTGGTGGGCCACAGGTAGCTATTAACGTGGCTGCTGATGATTGGATTAAAAAAAAAGCTAGTTTAGAAGGATTTTAGGCTTCCTTGGATGATCAACAGGTGTCGCATGCATCGTTGGCTGTTGCACGTGTCAGTCATCACGAAGGCTAGAACGAATTCTTAAAACATGCATCACAGCAGATCCCTCGTAGAACAAGATATTAAACGGATCATAGCATTGGGTTCAGATGACAGTGACAGTGAACGCTGGGTGAATCAAAATTGGAAGACTTTGAACCCAGTTGGGCCGGTTTTAGATGATCTCCAAGTGACCTAGGTTAACAGGTGGATTTAATTTTTAGCTGGACCGGCTAGACGTTTAACGTAACAATTTGGGTCGAGTCTACGGGTAAACCATGGGTCAACCGTGGTGGCGCACGATCAAGTCGGCGAAAGGGACAAAAAAGTAGCCGCCCTTTCGTATGGTTGTTGCCCGTGGGGGTTTCAAACTTTGATGGCTGTTGTCGTGTAGCTTAGCTGTAAATAAATACACTTTTTTTTTCAATAAACAAAAAAAAAATACAAAAGAATATATTTTTTATGTTTGATATATATATATATATTTTGGTGAAACGGTGTAATCAATGTTTGGTGTTTTAATATAAATTTTTAATTCTTATATAAATTTTTTAATATCAAAATAAAATTAGGATCAGTCCTTTAGATTTTTTTTTTCTTTTTTCGGAGGGTAAATTTATCAATATGTTAGCTTTGTGTTCTACTTGTTTATTGCTCTCTAACCATTTTAATTATTGGTTAATTATTCTATATGTTTATTTTTTATCAATTTTTAAATTAATTGTCATGTTAGGTGTGTTTCTAAACTTCATCATTTACAAATTGATGTGAACATGATCGAATCTTGTATAAAATGCAATAGGCAATCGTGCAAGTTTTCAACATATGCCAAGCCATTATGAGCTCTAGAGCTTCCATGCGTCTATGTTGAAGAAAAGAAGAGTTAGGTCTCCATGGATCCTATGGATATTAGGAGCAAGTAGATTTATCTCATCACATCCTTCACATGCCCTGCTGACTTCGTGGAATCCAATATCACTTCATGAATATTAAGGAAAAAAAAGTTTTTAGAAACAATAATTTATAAAAAGAAAGTATTAAAAATATTAATGAAACAAATATGTAACCCTTTTTTTTAAAAAAAAAATTTCTACACATCGATAAACTTGCATAAGTTTTAAACATTCTATGTACAAGTTTCGAATAAAATTTAAGTAAATTGGACTCAGATGACAAATGATTCAAGTCGATTACTACAAAAATTCAGAATCCAAACCTGATATGATTTTCAAACTTGATTCCTGACCAACATGTTTTCGAACGATTGGATTGAAACAAATCCAAGTAGATGAAGTCAACTCACAAATCAACATGGCCCATTAGCAGCCCTGTTACTAACTTAGCATGAGAAGCTTCATAATCAACCAGTTAGCCACATTGTTGGCTTCTCCATTGATTCATTTAATGATCTAAGCTCAATCAGATTCATTGTCGGATAAAACATTCCATTGCTATTTAAATTTTCTTTAGCTTCTGTCCATGGGGATCAGATCTTCCATGATGCAGACTTTACCTTTTTAAAGATTCGGAATCCTTATCCTTTTTTGAGAATAACGTGTACTCGAAGCGACGCTTGGCTTGCTTGTTCGTTAGTTTCTTGTTACCTGCAATTTTAAGTTTCTCTCATCGTGGACTCACGCACACATGTACCTACAACACCCAAAAAAACTTCAGTCATTCTTCTCATTAAACAGTGTTGCGTATCAAATGGTTTTGAAATTATACTGTGTTCTTCCAGATGGTGATGATGATGATGATGACCAAATACTGCATGTTCCTGTGGACAAGAGCAAGAAGATCATTATCATAGCCGTAACAATCTGTTCATCTTTGTTTTTCTTGCAATTGTGCATCTGTATCCTCTGGAAAAAGAAGTTGCAAGCAAAAGGTAAGACCTGCACCTCGTAGATAGCTATGCTCATAGGAATATATCAAACTTTACAGTTGATTGTTGGCCTATTTGTTGATTGCAGCAAAGATGGAACAATGCGAAAATCTCTCATTGCTTGGTTTTGGAGGTAATGCAGCATATAGCAGCATGTCAATAGATGATGGCAACAGCAGTGCAGATTTGTCACTATTAAGCTTGGACACCATTGCTGCCGCTACTGACAATTTCTCAGAAGAAAATAAGCTTGGAGAGGGTGGTTTTGGACAGGTGTACAAGGTAACTAACCTTCTCCCTCTTCTTAATTTTTGATAAGTAGTTCTTCTAATTCTACGCAATAAATGGTTGAATTTGGAGGACTTATACATTCCATAATTTCAATCATGTAACAGATGTTGGTTTTGTTTGCAGGGTAAATTACCTGGAGGGCAGGATGTGGGTATTAAGAGACTTTCATATGGTTCTGGACAAGGCCTCGAGGAGTTTAAGAATGAGGTTATGTTGATTGCTAGGCTACAGCACATGAACCTTGTGAGGCTTTTAGGTTTCTGCACTCAAGGAGAAGAAAAGATGCTGATCTATGAGTACATGCCCAATAAAAGTTTGGATTCCATCCTCTTTGGTGAGTTTCTTTATACATGCCTCTTTTGCCCATAGCTTATGATTTACAAGTTTCTCATAAAAAGGAGAACTTTCTAAGAGATTAAATTATTGGAATATTGTGATATAGTTTTTCTTTACTTTTCGGATGGAAAACTATCAGGAAGTTCATCAGGAACATGGAAAAAGAATAATGAACTAATTGGATAATGTTGTGCAATCATATAACCTTCTTGTTACCTTGCTGTTAAATTTATATAACCAAATAAATAACTATTCAATTTGTTTAATTGGGATTTGAATCAGATCCAACCAAGGGAGCAATATTGGATTGGAGTAAACGCAAGAGAATTATTGATGGGATTGCTCAAGGGCTCCTCTACCTCCACAAGTACTCGAGACTGAAAGTTATCCACAGAGATCTAAAAGCTAGTAATATTCTTTTGGATGCTGAGTTGAACCCAAAGATATCAGACTTTGGAATAGCAAGAATATTTGATGGAAATCAAGATCAAAGAAAGACAAAAAGGGTTGTTGGGACATAGTAAGTGAAATCTTTCTTCAAGTGAACTATTAAATTCTTAGACAAAAAACTGATTCTATACTGATAAATTAATCATTGTTCCCTTTCTCTGTAGTGGCTATATGCCTCCTGAGTACGCTATGTGGGGGAATTTCTCTGAAAAGACTGATGTCTTCAGCTATGGAGTGTTGCTCCTAGAAATAATCAGTGGCAAGAAGATTTCTGGTTTTCAGGACATCAACGGCTATTCTAATCTTTTACAATATGTAAGCATGTTAGTTTATCTTCGAATTAATAATGAGCTATTGGGAAACATTTATAAACCAATTTGATGCAATATTGCTACATTTTTTTTTCTTTCAATGACAGGCATGGGACCTTTGGGACGATGGGAGCGCCTTAGAGCTAGTGGATCCACTACTAGGTAATTCCTATTGCAAAGATGAGTTGTTGACATGCATCCATGTGGCACTATCATGTGTGCAAAAAAGTTCTCAAGATAGGCCCACAATGTTAACTGTTGTTTCCCAGCTGGGTGGTAGTAATGTAAGCCTTCCTTTACCAAACCAACCAGCCTTCCATGCTTCTGAAGATCAGGTAAGTGGAGACTTAGATTGTCCAAGGAGAGGTAGTGGCTCCTCAAATGAAGTAACCATTACCATGATAGAAGGTAGGTGATAACGTGCTTTAGTCACCTGCTATCAAATAAACTGTCCATGTGTAACTATGGTTGAAGATGAGAACAGGCCATCTCCTTGCTGAAAATAAAATAGTGAGAGATTTTTTATTTCTTTGGAGATTCTTTATGAGAAGAGAAACTTCAAAATTTTTTGTTATCTTGTTCGAGGAGTTGTAAGTGGATCTGAAATATTAGATATATTCAAGTTATAAGTCATGCACTGTAATGCATGCGATTTTTTCTTTTCTTTTTGTTCTTTTTGTTCTTCTTTTCTTTTTTTTTCTTTTATTATTATTATTTTTTTCCTGAGGAGTGCAATGTTTAAGCTTAAGCTAAGAGATACAATTTGAGACCATTGGATCTCCCTCCCTCTCTAGTTTTATGTGCTCAGTGGCTAGGTGATGAAGCTTTTGTTAGAAAAACCTTTAATCCTTTATGTTTGGATCGTGCTTTTATGTATATGCAAAACTATAAATTACGGAAGATATATCTTGAGTCATTGTCCCGGTCTGTAAATCACGCAGTCCTTGATATGTCTCTATTTGATCGCGAGGTGACTGGTCTTTTCTCTTCTTATCATTTTCTCCTTATGTGAATGATCGATGAGGAACCGTTCATCGCTATTCATTGCTATCACTGCTATTATGAGAGTTGGAAAAAAGGGACCAGGTAATCTCTATATTTATAGTTGCATATGTCTCTTCCATCAGTTGACTAAAATTTTAGTTAGAGTTTCACTCCAATTCTGTTTGATTAGTTTTATTAGGATTATTTTTTTTTAATCAATTGGATTCTGGTCTAGTACATATGGTTGATTCAAAATTTGAATACGACAAGATGATAATTATGTTACATATTAGATTTTAAATCTAACATTTATTCTACTTGGTTTATATTATCACTTAAAAAATAATTTTAAATAAAATATTTTAATTTTCAAAACAAAATAATAGTATTGAATCCAATTTTGAAATTGATCCAATGACTACACTCATTTTAAAAATTTTGTCCAATTATTTATTTCATAATCAATCTTTTATACTTAGATTAAGTAGAAAACTATTGAGTAGATCATGATGGTTATATATCTTAATTGACATACTCCCTTCTATATATTATGACATCAATAATTTTTACTTAACCTAGTCTCATATACTAGAGTACATAGGCTATCAAAATCATAATGACTATTATAATAGTCCCACTATAATGTCACATAAATGATCCTTCTATTTACTTTAATTTTGATAAAAATCAACTATAATGTATACAAACAACAATTGAACAGAAGTAACAATAGTCAATAAATTATTAAGAGATCTTAAATAAATGCCTATTACAAATTAAATATTTTAATAATAAACATTCATGAGTTTTACATGCTCTTTAAAAATTTTGGATACTAAATCTTTAGTCAACAGATCAGCTAACATCCAAGCAGTACCAATAAAATCAATAGATACTTAATGACTATTAATTCTCTCATTTATTGCAAGATTTTTAACATCAATATATTTGTTTGCATTAGTAATCTTGCCACTGTTGGAGAACAAAACTATAATAGAATTGTCACAATAAATTCTCAGTAACTTAGAAATAAAATCTATAACTTCTAGTCTTAAGATAAATTCTCTCAATCATAAAGCATGTGAAGAAGTCTTATAGCAGCTTATATATTCAGCTTCCATAGCAGAGCAGGTAGTAATGTACTATTTTATGCTCTTCCATGAAATTACTCCACCAACCAATAGAAAAATATAGCTTGATGTAGACTTCCTGCTATCAAGATAACCAGCATACTTTGTATCTGAATAACTGATCATCTCCAACTGATTGATCATTCTATAAGTGAGCATGTTGTCTTTAATCCCCTGAAAATAATGCATCACTTTCTTGATAGTCTTCCAATGGTCCATACTTGGATTACTTTGATATCAACCAAGCATTTCTAGAGTAAAACTAATCTTACGATGACTACATGCTTGGCATACATCAGATTATCTACTACAGTACATAGGATATATTCTTCATCTGATTTTTTTAAAATTTTATTCCTAGAACACCGAAATTTACTGAATTTATCATCTTTAATAATTGATACTTTACTTGATGAGCAGCTTGACATTGCAAATCTTTCTAGCATCCCAGTAATATAATTTTTTTGGAATAAACCAAGCAACCTCTTGCTTCTGTTATGATGGATTTCTATATCAAGAACATAAAAAGTGTCTTCCGTGTTTTTCATATCAAAATATTCAGAAAGAAACTTTTTAGTTTCATACAAGATATCCAAATCACTACTAGCTAGTAAAATATCATCCACATGTAGAATTAAAAATATAAACTTACTTCTACTTATCTTAGATATATACATTGATCAACAATATTTTCTTTAAATCCGAAGGAAGCAATGACATTATTAAATTTTAAGTACCATTGCTTGGAAGCTTGTTTAAGACCATATATGAATTTCTTTAATTTATATACCAATCACTTTTTTTTGTATTAAAAACTCTTTTGGCTATTCCATATACACATTTTCTTGTAAATCTCCATTCAAGAATACAATCTTGACATCTATTTGATGTATCTCTAAATTAAAATAAGCTACTAATGCTATAATAATTCTGAATGAATCCTTTTCATCTCTAAATTAAAATAAGCTACTAATGCTATAATAATTCTGAATGAATCCTTTTCAGAAATAAGTAAAAATATTTTAAAATAATCCTTCTTTAAAGTAGATCCCTTTGTTACAAGTCTAGCTTTATATCTTTTAATATTATCTTTAGAGTCTCGTTTGGTTATAAAAATTTACTTACAACCAACGGGCTTAAACTTTTCAGGTAATTTGATAAGTTCCTAGATTTGATTTTTATTCATAAATTTTATTTTATCTTTCATGACATCTAACCAAAGTTCAGAATTATCACTATTCATGATATCTTTAAATGAAACTGGATCATCCTTAGTCCTAATATCATAATCGCATTCTTGTAAGTAAACAATATAATCATCTAGAATAGTCGATCTCTTAATTCTAGAAGATCTCTGTAATACCTAGGTTCAGTGTTATTATGATTATTTTCAATCGAGTCAGGTTCATTGATAGGCTATTGGAGAGATGGTGTATCAATTTTTTATTGATATTCATAGTCTCAGAAAAAATAATTTTATGTGGAACATCTCTAAGTGTTACAGTAATGGAAAAAAGTTCTCTTATTTTTCTAATACCATATCACGTGATTCACCACTCCTACTGTTATTACTATCTTCAATGAATCTAGCTTATCTAGTTTCAATAATTCTAGTAGTATATGATGGATAATATTGATCCCTAGAATGATTTTGATGATAACAAAATATTGGAGCATGTATTTGATACTGACACTTTTCAAATGTTTAAGAAGTTTTGTATGATGTTTCAAATAGACAATCATTCACCCTACAATTCTAAGATCATTGTAATGTATTAATGTATTCAAGAAAAAAATTCATGTATTTAAGAGCCCTAAGTAAACTTAATTGTTTGATTATGTAAAAGGGCCAACTTAATGTAATTTTAAAGTTTAAATTTCTTAGAAGTTATTTAGAAGTTGTTTGGAAGAAGTTTGAAGTCTTTTGAAAGACTCTGAAGAAAGTTCACTCGAGCTGACTCAAGTAATTAGAGCTGATACATTTTCTTGGCATGGTACAAAAATCTCATGATACAGTCATCCGAGCCGACTCTGAAGAAAGTTCACTCGAGCTGACTCAAGGAAGATTAGAGCCGACTCATCTAGAGTGACAGAAAATAAGTTCTGAGAATATAGTCATCCGAGCCGACTCAATTTGACAAATGATCCGACTCTCACAGAACTGCAGGAATTCTTCTCCGAGCATCCAAGTCGACTCAATCATCCAAGCCGATTTTAATCCCAGTTTTTGAACAATAACGACTAGTTCTAGAATTTGAATTTCTTGGTATTAAAGCCTTCCAATGGCTAGTTTTTGGTTTCCAAGGAATTCTAACGGCCATATTCACCTGGGAATAGTTCAAGGAGCTATAAATGAAGAAAAAAGAAGGTTTTTAAGCTTTTACAAGAGAGAAGATAGCATTGAATATTATAAGTGCTTTCAAGAGAAAAAATACTTAAGTTCTTCAACTACTTCCCACCAACTTTTTGAGTTATTCTTTGAGGAATTAAGTGAGCTTTGAAGAGTACTGAAGAAGCAATCAAGAAGGCTTCATTAAGAGCTTCAACTATAACCATTCGATACTTTTGGTTTGTCTTTGTGTTGCTTCTTTTGATACTCTATTTTGAGTTGTTTCAAGTACAGCAGGTGGCTGTAACTTGTGAATTATTTTTAGATTATTAGTAAGCCTTGAAAACCAAATTGGGTTGTTAGTAGGCCCGGAAAAACTAACATTGTATTGGATTTTGGATTGTGAACCCGCAGGAAAATAATTCGACTGTATTTCGAGAAGAATATAGTAAAAATGTCAAGTGTACACCTTGGATAGTGGACGTAAGAGCTGTGTTGCTCCAAACCACTCTAAATTTGTGGTGTTTGTGATTGTTCTTGTCTTTGCATACTCATTTGCTTCTGCACACAATACTTTATACTCTTCACTCACCACACAAAGTTTTCAAAAGGCACATACTTGTTGAAATTATTTTCAAACCCAATTCACCCCCCTCTTGGGTTGGCCAACTAGGCAACAGATAATAAATTAAAATCTTTTGACCTTGCTGCATACCAAATAAAATAATAACTAATAGTTCTGGGATTCAATTTCTTTTCTTGTGGGTTATATAATCGAACCTCTACAGGATAACCCCAAACATATAAATACGCTAAATACAGTTTCTTATCCATCCATAACTTAAAAGGAATTTTAGAAATGGCTTTATTGGGACATGATTTAGGATATACATAGTAGTTCTCAAGGCTTCTCCCCATAAATATAAAGATAATGATGAATTACTAATCATACTTCTCACCATATCTATCAATGTATGATTGTGCCTTTCAGCTACACCATTTTGTTAAAGATTTTTCGGTACAGTGTACTATGCTATAATTCTATACTATTCTAATAATTTAGCAAAAGGTCCAGAATTATGGTCAGATTCATCATATCTACCGTAATATTTATCACCCCTATCAGATCACATAACCTTAATTTTTCTATCCATTTGATTTTCTACTTCAGCTTTGTATATCTTAAAAGCTTTCAAAGCTTCAAACTTTTTATATAATACGAAAACATAACCGTAACATGAGAAATCATCAATAAATATGGTGAAATACCTTTGTAATCCAAAATAAGATAAAAAGTTGCCATAAATAATGATATATATCAATTCTAAGAGTTCTTGACTTTTAGTGGCATACTTTTTATTACTTTTAATTCATTTTTCTTTAATGCAATTGATGTACATACCAAAATCACTAAAAGCTGGATTAGGTAAAATACCTTTCTTAATCAATCTAGTTATCCTTCTTTTGATATGTGATCCAATCACCTATGCCACAATATCGAAAAACTCTCATTTACAATACCATGTTTCATTCCGACATTAACATTCAAAACAAGTAAGCTAGATTAGGTAAAACACCTTCCTTAACCAATCTAGTTATCCTTCTTTGATATGTGATCTAATCACTTATGTCACAATATCGAAAAACTCTCATTTCCAATACCACATTTCATTCTAACATTGACATTCAAACAAATAAAGATCGTAGAAAAGAAGAATCCAAATTTATTTTATATAATCTATTGCATAATATTCCAGTATAAACTAAAATAAAATTTTTCATTAATTTAAAACTTGAATTTATAAAAGTAAATGAAAAACCTTTAAAATTAAGTTTTGCTAATGACACTAAATTCCTAGATACTGAAATAATTAAAAGATATCATGTAGATCTAATTGAAAACCGGTATCTGTAATAAGTCCGTGGATCCTAACTAAAATAATCTTAGACTTTATCTGGTTCCTCATAAAGATCTATCGCTCTCTATCATTTAGTTTCTAGCTTGAAAAGAATCCTTACAATAAATTAGAAATATGAATTGCAACACCCAAATCAATCCACCAAATATTGAAGGAATATCAATAAAACTTGTTTCATAACAAATAAGTGATAAGGGAATACCCTTCTTTTCGAACTATTTCCTCCTCCTCATTTTCCTCTAACTCATCAATCGGGGTGATTCAATAAAGGTCGAGACTCGAGAAAGCCTCAGAAACCTTCCACTTGCAATCATCAAATTGGAGGTTATAGACCATGGCAACAAGCACTGCAGAGTCGATCTCCAAGGTGTCGGAGTCCTTGTACTCCTCCACCACCTAGGTAGCCTGACTCTGCACCCTTAGCCCGAGCTTTCGCCACATTAACCTAGTCCTCGATGGCCTTTGCCCACTCACCCTTGATGTTAGCGCTCTCCTTGGTAGCCCTAGCCTGCTCTTCATTCGCTAAGGCCCTATCGATGGCAAGTCGGCACTGGACCTCAGAATGGTCTAGCCGGGCCACCGTGTCGACTACCCGAGCACTCTCCTTGATGAGTGCATCATCCTTGTCCTTTAGTTGGAAGGCTATCTACTCCTTCAGTTTGGCTCCCTCCCAGTGGCCTCGTCGTGCTCATGCTCGGTCCACACCACCTGGTCATCCGCCGTCTTGACCCAAGCCTCCCAATTATTGGTAGTCTTGGTGTACTTGAGAACTAGAGTGCGCATGGTCATCAAGTCATGGAGGAGCTATACCAGAATAACATAGAGTTAGCCGAGTGACTCCTTAGCTGATATTCAGAAAATAAGATGAGGTTTACCTTGATGATTGTCGAAAAAGTCTTGTTGACCATCTTGCTCACGGTTTGGGAGTCCAACTCTTTTATTCCTCGAGGGTGTAGCATGATCTGAGATAGCTCTCAGGCGAATGCGGGGTTGTGCAACACCAAATCACCCTTGTTGGTGCAAACCTGATAAAGCCATCAACCATCAATTTTGCTTCAGGACATGGAGGTCTAGTGCTCGAGGGACTTTAGCAAAGTCTCAACCTCTCATAGAGTCGAAAACATCCTTTCACCACCACGGGTTGAGGAACCCCTGGATCCTCTTGGTCCCAAGGATGATGAAGGGGCTACAGTTGCCCCCAAGGTGGTCAATGCCTTCCTTGGCACACTTGATGGAGGGCCCAAGCTTGACATCGCCATCGCGGCCGCTTGGGACACCAAGATGGTGACCAAGGGGGCCAAGAAGATAAAGGGGGCCAATATGATCTCGACCTCCTCATCACTAGAATCAACATCCCTTAAGGGAACGACAGTGACTCGAGGGAAGCTTGATCTCATCGCCACTACAGGGGCCCCAATCAATGGCCCCAAAGTCTTCGACCTCTTGTTGATGGCCTTCTTCTTGTCACCCTTGGGGTGCACTTCTTCAATACAGCCGCTCGAATAGCATCATTTGATACCTGCCTCATAGCTACAACAAGATAAAAGTTAGCACCCAATTCAAGAAAGAATCTAATGAAAAACTCAAAAATCTTATCGAGCGAGTTGATCGGACTCAAGTCGATGTCATATAAGTTTTGCTAAATAAGAGCTCCTTTAGTGCGGGGGACTTCCATGTCAAAAAGCAGTTTGAAATTCTCCATGTCAAAATCAATCACTCAATCATTTTGATTGGGAGAGGTGTCAAGCTCTCTACAGGTTGTTCAGAATCCCCAGCATTGGTCAAACAAAATAAAGAAAATCGAGCTTTCCAATGGTGAATGGAACTAAGGAGTTTTATGAACTTCCTCCCCTTTCTCGAGTCAAAGAAATACCAACCCTTTGACCCAAGGAGTTTGTTTAATTTGAAAAAGATCTTGAACAATGATAATTAGGGGCAGATACTGAGGAAATGACATAATTACAAAGCCAGCCAGGACTTGAAAGGAATTCGGGCTGAGTTGTGTGGGTATGATATCGTACCAATGCAACACATCCCGAAACAGTGGGTGTAAAGGAAAGCAAAAGCCATCATGAAGATCTTTCTCATATATAACAAGGAAGCTAGCCATACAAGAGGCAACTCGGTCTTCTGGTCTTGGTGCATGGAGTTGAAACTCGTCCAGGATTCCATGTCTCCTAGAACTCGGTAGTATCATCCTGGTCACATTCGAGATCTCAAACATCGGTCATGTGGAAGGCTAGTCGAGCTTTAAGAAGTCCCTGCCCAACCTTTCTTCTGAGAGACAAGGGCCTCCTGTTCGACCTGGGGTTCCTCCCCTACCGAGTCCCCTCCCTCTCCCGAGCTCCCTCTCTCGGCAAAGGCTCCCTCTCCACTAGAATGCTCCTCCACCGGACTTACATCCTTGAAAGAATTCTCAGGAGACTCATGCCCTTGATAGAGGGATCCTTCAAAACTTAGTGTGCCCAAAGGGTGACTCACTGAGTGACTCTTGTCATCATAAGACATCTCCCAAGAGCACAATGGCTAACTTGGGCAATAAGATTAGAAAGAAAAATGCTTCTACCTAAAGGACAGGCAAAAGAAGGAAGAAAAGGTCTCAAGGAAGAAGATGGCAATGAGGCAATCACCCTAGAACCGCTAGCACACCCTAAGCTCTACAAGAGTCCCTAAAGAAGTAGGGAGGATAAAGACCAACCTGGAAGGAATTTCAAGGGAGGGAGAGTGCAGACCTCCTTCTCTAGCAATCATCTTTCAAATGAAATGGTAAGAATCCCCCCAACCAATCTAGGGGGCTTCTATTTATAGAGCCCTTAACCCATTGGGATCAGAGGCCCGGCATTCTCATGGCCCCCGGATCATGCCACATGGTCCAAGTATAGCCACGATGCTTCAAAAGCCAAACCACCCTATCGCCTCTTTGCCCTGGGCTCTGCATGCAACATTTAAGGCTTATAGTTGGTAGGCTACATGGCACCACCCGATTGGCCGACGGTGATCGTATATAATTTTAGGGATCATGGCATGGCTCTTCAGATATCGAGATAATAACTCCTCTCTACTACCTCGATGCCCCCCTCAAAATGGCAGAGCATCTTTCCTGAAGTGGCGAAGACGGCATTTGACAACTCCCAGGTGGCAAATTAAAAGTCGGAAGGTGAAAAGACAAACTCGATTCTTGGGGCCGGTGAAGCAACTACTCCCAACTCCCTGAAGCAGTAAGTCCTGACAGACCAACTCGATGCCATTCCAGACTCAAGAGTGGGGGCATCTATTATGGCAACTATTCTTTTTTGCCCTCGAGACACTCACTGGACCACCGACTATGGTATAGTCGGCCGCCGGGCAATTGGATAGCTCTTTCACAATCGACCACCTCCTGAAAAAGCTCTAAAAGACCTTATGGCCAAGGCCAACTCTCATGCCTATCGGTGCTCAATCAGCTTCGACCTGGACCTCTACTTAGTTGGGCATACCAGAGAGTCGGTACCCAGTACCCTCTCTCAATGCCTGACTTATTTTCAGCGCCTGGCCCTCTCTCGGTGAGGTCCACTCACGGTGCTTAGCCACCTCTCAGCACCGAGACCACTACAGTCAACCCTACCTACTCTAGCTGTACCATTCTTTCTACGTGTCTTCTATAATGGTACAACTGACACGACTAATAGGCGAGTTCGTGGAAGATAGCATCTCAACAAAATCAACAATCTTAACAAAAAAGATACCAACAGAAGGAATCCCATTAGACAAGATCTTAACAACCTGTTATAATCCATTACGCTCGTCAGAGACCACCTCCTTGGTAACCTTTTCATGGCTCCGTACAATGCTATAAATAGGTAAGAGTGATACCCGACGAGGTAGGCCATTTTGAGTGCTCATCACAGTTACACTCTCATAATCACCATGGCTCATAGCTCTGGCTGCTATTGCCCATTAATTCCATCTTCTCCCATTGACTTGGGCATCAAAGTGTCCCCGCCGGTAACCCTAGCCCAGGAACCTTTTACATGTCATTGTTGGTGAACCACCGAGAGTAGCGTTCGAACTCGTCGGAAGAGACCAGAGGTAACTGCGGCACCACTACGATCCCCCTGAAAGTGATATGGCAGCAATAGTTCTCAAGATTTCTTCATGGCTTTGAACTAGCTTCCATGCTCTCCAATTTCTACAAAACTTCTTCATCTTCCATTTGGGTGAATGATTATTTTGCTAAAGCTAGCTTGTGCATCTTGGTTAAACTGCAAAATAACCCCTTTTCCAATCTTTTACCTTAACTCCCTCTCAGAAGAAAAAGGCTATCAAGAAATAATCAGCTTCCTCACATCTCAAAAATTGAAGCCAAACATGCTAGTTGGAAAGCTAAGTTTCTCTCTTACGAAAGTGGGCTATTTCTCATTAATACGGTTCTGTCAGTAATCCCTACCTATTTCTTATCATGCTTCAAGGTCTCCAAATAGGTAATCAAGAAGATTGGTTGTCTAAAATGATCCTTCCTTTGGAAGGGATCTGATCAAGCATCCAGCATCTCTTGCAAAGTTAGTATAAATTTGCCTTTCAAAAGAGGAGGAAGTCTTGGGAGCCAAGGATTTTGAACTCTTCAACCACTCTCTACTTTTGAAATAGGGATGGAGACTTCTAAATGGGGATGGTGTTGGGATCTTAACTCTCCGTGAGACAAATAGAAAGCAACCATCTTCTTGAAGAAACACACAAACACAATTGGCACAAACTATTTCTTCGAATCAAGAAATAAGAACCATACACAGAATAGAGAAGAAAAGTAAATTTTAGGAGAAAAGAGAGATCGTTCTTTTATTACTTGAAGATGAAGAAGCCCTAGCCTCTGTTATAGACTTTGGAAACCGCTCCTTTCCTCGCTCCAAGAATGTCCCAACTGACCAAAGGAAGATGTCGTATATTTTTCTCTCTCACGCATGCCCCCCCTTTTGTTTCGGTAGGTTCTCCAAGTGCACGACACCCAAGAGAAAAAAACTACGACACCATAAGAGATGTCTCACGACACCCTCCCACACACTCATGCATGCCACATCAAGAAAGAAGTCGGCCTTTCCTTCCTTCACGTGCACATGGGTTCGATTCTCCACTCTTGAACGCACATGGGTGTGTTGGCTTCTATCACATGGGTATCTTCTAGATCTTGGTCTTGGTCGGTTATGCCTTGGATTGGTCCAACTCAATTGGTTATGAATCCTAGGTGGTTGGGCTAACTAACTAATTCCCTAACCACCTAACCAATTAACTTATTAGCCCCTTTCACCAATGAAGGAAATAGGCTACACCTCTGGACCTAAAATAAAACCCATAATCCAATTGGGTTATGATACAATCTCTCAAAACCCCCCCCCCCCAATAAGTCACATATGCAAATCTTAATCCTTGGGTCAAACTTCCTTGACCCAAACATGACTCTAGGGCCCTGGGGACTTATAAGCCTAAGCCCCCAAACCTGTATGGCTCCCTTGGGCTTTGGATGCACCACACATGAGCTTACAATCTCCACCTTAGCACTCCAAAGCTCTAGTAAGCTCCACCCGGTCTATCAGTCTCATCTGGGCTCCATATCTGAAGAAGCTATTCCTTGGAAGAACCTTGGTAAGTGTATCAGCCATGTTCTCTACAGTAGACATCTTGGCGAGCTCCACTTCACCATCTTCCACCAGCTCCCGAATCCTATGGTACTTGATATCAATATGTTTGGTCCTAGCATGATAGACCAGATTCTGGACCAAACATAATGCACTTGACTATCTAAATAAATCTTAATTGCTCCCTGTGCAATGTCCATTTCCAATGCAAGTCCCTTCAGTTGCTACATAGCTTCCTTGGTTACCTCAGAAATATCAATGTACTCTGACTCTGTAGTAGACAATGTTGTAATCGCCTGTAGACTTGACCTCCATGAGATTGGACCACCATTCATCATAAAACATAACTTATAGTGGAACGTCTCGTGTCCAAATCACCACCATAATCAACATCCACAAACCCAAGCATCCTGTCTGAGCCTCCATAACACCCTAGAGTCGTCCTCCACACTACGGTGCCTGTAGCACATGCCAACTCCAGTTGTGCCTACTAAGTACCTGAAAATACCTTTCAGTGCTCTCCAATGCTCTCTGCTCGGATTAGCCATAAACTTGCTGACTTGGCTAATTGCATGCCTGAGATTTGGCCTACAACACACCATTGCATACATCAGACTCCCAACTCCTGAATCATATGGTACTCTCATCATCTCCTCGGCCTCCACCTCAGTCCTGGGCAACATCAACTTAGAAAGCTTAACATGACCGGCAAGAGGCAATGCTGCCGGTTTCACACCATCCATGCTGAATCTCTCTAAGACTCTTTTGATGTAATTCTCCTAAGACAAATGAAGCATCATCCTGGCTCTGTCCCTGAAGATCTCCATCCCTGGTATCCTTGTAGCAGGACCCACATCCTTCATTTCAAATTCATGTGACAAAGCTGCCTTTAGGTCCTCTACAACTCCTCTACTTTTGCATGCTATTAACATATCATCCACATATAAAAGTAGGTACAATCTAGAGTTATCTTCAAGAATTCTAACATACACACAGAGATCATACTCACATCTAGTCATGCTAATGCTCCTCACGTATGCATTAAACCATAGATACCACACTGCCTCGACGACTGCTTCAATCCATACAATGATCTTTGCAAAAGACATACCTTTCCTTCTGATCTTGGCTCCCTGAACCCCTGTGGCTGCTCCATATATATTTCCTCCTCCAAATCTCCATGGAGGAAGGCCATCATGACATCCATTTGCTCCAGCTCTAGATCCTGCACCGCTATAATGCTCAACAAAAATCTGATTGAAGTATGTCGAACCACTGGTGAGAACACCTCATTATAGTCAATGCCTTCTTTCTGAGAGTATCCTTTGGCCACTAACCTGGCCTTATACCTTGGTCCTTCTTTCTCTAAGGCTCCTTCTTTGCATTGAAACACCCATTTGCAACCAATGGATTTCCTTCCACTTGGCGGTGCCACCAATCGCCAAGTCTTATTTTTATATAGAGACTGCATCTCCTCTGCCATGGCTTGGACCCACCTATCACGATCCTGGCTTGCCATCACCTCCTCGTAGGTTTCCCGTCCATCACTAGCAGCCACCAAAGCATATGACATGGTTTCATCAAAACGATATTGTATTTATTGGGAATTGTATCCCAAAACCAATCGTCTAGGCTGTAGACGGTTGTGCTATCTTTGTATTATATATATAAATTTTCAATAAATAAAAATTATTTATTTATTGGTTGTCCATCATTTTACATTTTTCTATAATGAACTCTTGTTTGATGGAGTCATTAGAACTATATTGTTTGATATAGAGAGGATATATCAAGTAGTTCTTAAACCGGTTCACAACCAAAGGATACATTGTTATAGGACGATAATGTATCAAGTGAAGGTTGTTGTATGTTGTATTTGTTGGTTGTCCTCTTAACCAAGGAGTGTAGAGACACTGGTATGACATGCAAGTGAAATGTGTGACATTTCACTAAACATGACCATCTACGGAGCTCCCTTCTGCCAAAGGGTGCTCTCGAAGGGATATGGATATATATGTCCCTCAGACCTGAGGTCACCATGGCAGCTTGCAAGCAACTCACTATACTTTGGTGCTGGACTACCTGGATTTCTAATTCAATGACAGAAGGTTTCTAGGTATAGTCAAGTACTTGTGAAGCGATGGTGGATCAAGATGGAATTGACCTCTCCAAATAGTTTGGAGTGGATGACTCGCTATGTCTCAATTTAGCAAAACCTTGGCAAGGATAGTTCTTGTGAGGAGTCACAGAACTTGTGAGGTTGAGACATGATCTGGATAGACCAAATTAGGGTTGGCAATCTAACCCTAGGTCATCCTGAGCATTATAAGGTCAAAGGGATGAATGATGCGGCAACCATATGCCAGAGGTTCTTGTGAGGTGCTTTGCATCTTTGACCTATCCGGACATCGAGTATCATTACTAGATGAGGACTTTGACTGGTACTGGAAATGTTCCAGTGCTACCGGTTTAGTGTTCGAACCTATGGGGTCACACACCATAGAGGATTTTTATATGATCTTTTGGCTATTCGATGATTAAGAATCGTTTGATGTCACCGGAGGTCAATTTGATTGACCAAGTTCCAAGTGTCGACACTTGAAATTTTGCAGGTGTCAACACTTAGTGAAGTGTCGACACTTGGCATTTTTTGAGTGTCGACACTTCCTATGATGAACTGTTTTCTGGGAGGATTTCATGGAGGATTTTTGGACAAGTTTTGACCTGGTTTGAATTTCAAATTCAAACCAAATTTGGCTCCAAGGTCTTATGGTATGAATGTCATACTTTCCTCTTTGGGTTGGACCCATTTGGAATGACCTTGATCCTCTCCCCTATTCTTTCCCCTCATCTCTCCTCCTTCCTCTTTCTCCCTCTCTCTGCTGCCTCTATAAATGAGAGTCATTTTAGAGGTTGCCAATGGTTAATCAGAAGTCTTTTGAGAAAGGTTTTGAGAGAGGAAGAAGAAGGGCTTTAGGAGAGGTCTTGGGATTGGGTGTATGCTACCTAGCAATCAAGCTAGGTCTTGGGAAGAGAGGTTTTGGAAAGGGGTTCATGCTCTCCTCCTAGTCTTCTTGGAAGAAGAAGATCGGCCAAGGATCCCGAAGAGCTAGCACTCCGAGGGAATTGATCAAAGTCGAGCCCAGGTGTGGACATCCTGTAGAGGCCAGACACGAGTGTGGCTCGAGCACCCTCCTCCTTCTCACTCCCCTTCATAGCTTCTCTCCAGCACTCTCAGAGGTATAGAGGTATGACCTTTATATTTATGTTCTTCTATTATTTTTGATGCTATATGCATGCTACATTATTATGCTAGGTCCTATTGTGGGTAGATCGGTAGATCATTTAGATCTTTCTACCGAGCCTTCCGTTGTGCATGATTTAAAATAATTTTAAAATGCATATTCTCTGTCCTGTTTTTCTTGCATATTGTATACTAGGTGTAGGTGTTTACACTTTCAATGGTATCAAAGCCAGGTTCATTTTGTAATATAATGATGCTAGCATGCTTATAAAACATCTCCTTTCTTCTTAAGTACTTGGATTGAGTGATTCAGCAGGCCGTCTGGTCATAGAAGAGAAGTAGGGCTACAAGACCCTCTCTTCCCATTCAATGGGATCTTCTATGGCGTGTTGGGGTGCCACTGTGATAGGCTCATGAAAAAGAAAATAAGAAGTAAGTAATTTATAGGTTAAAAATGTTTTAATCTAATGGTATGATCATAAAACGACTTTAGATAAGATCTAAAAGTTATTTTTGATCGGTTTTTGTTTGAATGTTTGGAGAAACATTAGATTTGAAATCATTATTTTTTCGTTGTCTCAGGCTGTGAGTCAACACTTGGCCTTTGAAATGTCGACTCATGAGAAAATTTCCTAAGATTTGGTTTCTGTTTTTCTTCTAAGACATGCTGGAGTGTCGACACTTGATCCTGAAGTGTCGACCTTGACCCTGAAGTGTCGACACTTGGCCATTAAAGTGTCGACACTTGAGCGCATGCCAGAAAACTTGTTCTATTTTCTGTTCCATGTCTCAGGCCTTGAGTCGACACTTGCTATTGAAGTGTCGACACTTGGCTGTAGAAAATACTGAAAACAATGAATTTAAATTTTGTTTTGTTGTAAAATTATTTTACACTGATAAATTAAAATTGTTTTAATTTGTTTAAGGTTATTGAACTTAATTTTGAATTAAGATTGACTAAGAACTCTAGGAATATGATTCAAAGATCTTAAGTAATTTTAATAAGCCTTAAGGGTCATGGGTTAGCTTCTATTAGGTCCTTAATTGGGTTGACCTAAGTTTAGATTCATTAGACTTATTAGAGAACTAATTTAATCAAATGTTGAGTTAGGATTTCTTCTCTAGATCTATCTAATAGTTAGATTGATTATTCCATAATATAAATGGATCTAATTTGTGGCTCAATGGAAAGTCCATGTCTTTAGGCTAGTCTAATCGAGTCTGATGAACCGATTGGTGTCGAGGTAAGTTTGGCATTGTGATCATGGTTCTTTGGGGCTACCTCTTACCTGGCCAACTCTATTGGTGTCTAGGCAAGATGGTTAATGACGGAACCTAACCCATGATCTCACTTATCTGGCCAATATGGTCAATCATGATTGATTAGATAGCTCATTGACTCGTGTTAACCCTTGTCACCCAAGGTTAATCAGTCTTGACTGATTTTAGGTGCCCATGGATCATTAGTTATGTGTAACCCTCCTTGATTATTGATGTGGTCAGTGGGAGGTTGATCCATGTCTTCTCTTCTCTTCATCTGTCATATTAAAGTTAAAAACCTCTAAATTATTAGGTTCTTAAAAGGATAAAGTTATAGAGATAACCAAGTCTTAGCCTCTCATTAAGTGGGATAGTAATGTGTTCATTAATTCGGTGTTCATCGGCAGATCCAAAGATCGGGTGGTCATCGGGCTATTGGAATTGCTATTCCTAAAATGATGGCTCAGTGCAACTCTCTTAACGGTGGTCAGGTGAGCCGGCCAAAGTTGGGCTTGATCATTCGTTAGTTAGAAGCATTGAATTTTGTCATGTTAATGGTTGGACCTAACCAGGACCTTCAATAGGAGGCACAAAGGCCGATTGAAGTACTCCTTGGGGCAAAATCCAATTATTAGAGGTTACTTGGAGAAGTAATCAATTAAAGAAACTACCTTTAGACACACATGGGTGAGCCGGCCAAAGTCTGGCTCATATGTTATCTATTGGACTCTAGTACTCGCTAAGGAATTAAAGTAATTCCTTGAATTGGAGGTAGAGGCTACCAATCTGTGCAAAATAGTGGGAGGGACCTTTAGACTAAAGTCCATGTCTTTAGGTTAATAATTCATATACACTAATTAGTTTTGGTTTTCCTTTCAGATGTCTTCCAACCTGTCACTCCGGTCTCTTCTCGACAACAAGAAGCTCAATGGACCCAACTTCGATAGCTGGTATCGAAGGCTCAGGATTGTCCTGGAGCATGAATGGATCCTATATGTGATATCGGATCTGGCACCTGAGATCCCTGCTACCAATGCTCGAGGTTCGGTCAGAGACACTTATCAGAAGTGGCTCTCTGACAGGACCATTGTCCGATGCATCATGTTGACTACGGTGAACGATGAGTTTAGTCATAAATTTGAGGAAGCCCAGTCAGAAGAAATCCTTCAAAAGTTGAAGGAGTCTTTCGGGACACCAGACGATGTTGAGAGGTACAGGGTCTCCTATGCTATCTACAATGCACGGATGCATGATGGGGCCTCGATCACTGATCATGTACTGTACATGATCAAGATGATTGAGTGCCTGGGCAAGCTTGGATGTCCCTTGCATGAACAGCTTGGAAAAGATGCGATACTGAATTCTCTTCCTTCTCCCTATTTAGATTTTCTCGATCATTACAGAATGAATAAGCATGCAGTTAACTACTATGATCTGTTGGGGTTGCTATAGACTTATGAGAAAGACCACCAGTTAAGTAAAGGGGTGGTGAATCTAGTGGGAGGTTCTTCGGGAGGGCGTCTGATGGGGACATCGATCCAAACCTGAAGCCATCCCAACCTAGAAGCCTAGCCCAGATCCTGATAAGCACAGATCATGATGAGCACAGATCCTGATGAGCACAGATCCTGATCATGTTGAGCACTAATCCTGATGCAGCACTCTTGAATTTAAATTCAAGATATTATCTTATCCTATCAGTTTTTAGGATTTGATTATCTAGTTTAAATATTTGTTTTAGGATTTATCGTTTGGATTTCTCAGTCTGTTGAGAAGTTCCGATTATTTTAGGATTTATTCGGATCTCTTTCAGGTTCCGATAGTTTATTTAAGATGTTTCTTACTGAAATAACAAAAGGAGCGAAGATGAAATTAGGAGGATGAAGATTATTTGAGAAATGAGATTTTTGATGTGTCCCGACTGACTTTCCCCTTCTCTTCCCGTTCTTCCTCTCGGATTCTCCTTCCCCTTCTTCTCCTCTCTGGTGCTTCCTTCCTGGACTTTCTTTCTGCTTCTTTCTGAGTTCTTCCTCCTAGGCTCTCTTCCTTCTATTCTTCTTTTTCCCCGTCTCTTCTTTCTCTTCCCTGTTACTGAGAAATCAACTCCCCCGAGGATTAATTTTACAAAGCCTCTAGTCTCCCCTATTTAAATCCCTAGCCACTCAATCAAAGCAACCCACCGGAATCCTCCTCCTGCATCAAGCTCCGGAATCAAACCATCGCCCACGCCTGCAGTCGATCCGGAGAGCCGCCGAAACCCGCTCGGCTTCCTCTCTGCTCGTGACCGAGACCCACTCGGCTTCCCAAGTCCGCCGGTGCAAGCCGTCACTGAGGCCGAAGCCCCTGCTGCCGTGCCCTCCATGGCCACCGCGCGACGTCGCACCACCCGAGATCGAGCATGCCACTGCCTCCTTCTTCCTGTCCAGTGCCCATCGGCCGTCTCCTCCGCTCCCAGCCGGCCGGTCGTCCATCTCCTTCGCTCTGCAGCTGTCCCCGCCCAATCCGCATGATGACGCCAGCCACCAGAACCCATCCAACCGGCCATCTTCCTTCCTCGCTGCCATCGTCGGTGGAGAGCTCGCCGTAATCCATGCCGAAGACCTCCCTGTCTCTGGCTTCCGTTCGTGGGGAAGTAGCATCCCGCACGAACGTGAATGCAAGGAGGGGAAATATGCACGGTTCTCAAAGCCCACCTAAGCCGACTTTAGGAATAGCAGGAAAAAAAAAAAAGAGGGAAGACAAAAAAAACCGTGGAGAAAAAAAAATGGGAAAGTGAATAAAAGAAAAAAAAAGGAGACAAAAAATATAAAAGAAAAGAGGAAAAAAATATGAAAAAAAAGTTTTATTTGAATAAAAAAATTTGGAAAAAAAAAAATTTGGTTTAGCCTAGCCTAGGGTCGTTTCCTAGCGACCAACGGTCCGTTCTCCTTGGAATAAATATTGATTCGGGTTTGTGTCCCGTGTCAACTTGGTATCAGAGCCATTTTAGGTTAGGTTAGTCATTTTAATTGCATTATTTCTATAAAATTTTAGTCTGCAGATTACGTGGTGCATTGGAGTCAGAAGTGCATCAATTTGAAGATTGCTGAAGCTTGACTCGACGGAGTCGAGTTCTCCCCACCTCAGGGAAAATGATGGGGACATCGATCCAAACATGAAGCCAGCCCAACCTAGAAGACCAGCCCAGATCCTGATGAGCACAGATCCTGATCATGTTGAGCACTAATCCTGATGCAGCACTCTTGAATTTAAATTCAAGATATTATCTTATCTTATCAGTTTTTAGGATTTGATTATCTAGTTTAAAATTTGTTTTAGGATTTAACATTCGGATTTCTCAATATGTTGAAAAGTTTCGATTATTTTAGGATTTATTCGGATCTCTTTCAGGTTCTGATAGTTTATTTAAGATGCTTCTTACTGAAATAACAAAAGGAGCGAAGATGAAATTAGGAGGATGAAGATTATTTGAGAAATGAGATTTTTGATGTGTCCCGACTGACTTTCCCTTCTCTTCCCGTTCTTCCTCTCGGATTCTCCTTCCCCTTCTTCTCCTCTCTGGTGCTTCCTTCCTGGACTTTCCTTCTGCTTCTTTCTGAGTTCTTCCTCCTAGGCTCTCTTCCTTCTATTCTTCTTTTCCCCGTCTCTTCTTTCTCTTCCCTGTTACTAAGAAATCAACTCCCCCGAGGATTAATTTTCCAAAGCCTCTAGTCTCCCCTATTTAAATCTCGAGCCACTCAATCAAAGCAACCCACTGGAATCCTCCTCCTGCATCAAGCTCCGGAATCAAACCATCGCCCACGCCTGCAGTCGATTCGGAGAGCCGCCGAAACCCGCTCGGCTTCGTCTCCGCTCGTGACCGAGACCTGCTCGGCTTCCCAAGTCCGTCGATGCAAGCCATCACTGAGGCCGAAGCCCCTGCTGCCGTGCCCTCCACGGCCACCGCGCGACATCGCACTGCCCGAGACCTAGCACGCCACCGCCTCCTTCTTCCTGTCCAGTGCCCATCGGCCGTCTCCTCCACTCCCAGCCAGCCGGTCGTCCATCTCCTTCGCTCTGCAGCCATCCCCGCCCGATCCGCACGATGACGCCAGCCACCGGAACCCCATCCAACCGGCCATCTTCCTTCCTCGCTGCCATCGTCGGTGGAGAGCTCGCCGTAATCCACGTCGAAGACCTCCCTATCTCTGGCTTCCGTTCGTGGGGAAGTAGCATCTCACACGAACGTGAATGCAAGGAGGGGAAATATGCACGGTTCTCAAAGCCCACCTAAGCTGACTTTAGGAATAACAGGAAAAAAAAAAAAGAGGGAAGAAAAAAAAACCGTGGAGAAAAAAAATGGGAAAGTGAATAAAAGAAAAAAAAAGGAGACAAAAAATATAAAAAAAAGAGGAAAAAAATATGAAAAAAAAGGTTTTATTTGAATAAAAAAAAATTTGGAAAAAAAAAAGGTTTAGCCTAGCCTAGGGTCGTTTCCTAGCGATCAACGGTCCGTTCTCCTTAGAATAAATATTGATTCGGGTTTGTGTCCCGCGTCAACGTCGTCCCTTTAAGAAAGGGAAGAAAAAAAGAAATAATAAAGGGAAAAAGGTGTTTAGTACTTCTGGACCCAGTCAGGCCAAGAAAGTGAAGGTTGATCAAAGTCGTGCAGAGTACTTCTTCTGTAAGAAGTAGGGACACTGGAAGAAGAATTGTTCTCTTTATATTGCATCCCTTGATCCGAACGGGTCCAAGAATAGAAAGGTGCAGGATGGTCCTAGACAAGGTATTTATATGATAACACCTTGTAGTTTCTCTGTTTGCGATACTACTAACTAGGTATTGGATACAGGAAGTCCAATTCATATTTGTAATTCTTTATAGGGACTTCATGTTAGTAGAAGATTCGAGGACGGTGAGAGGTTCTTGAACGTGGGAAATGGACGCCGAGTTCCAGTTCTGGCGTTGGAAGTCCTTAAACTTATTTTCGAGTCCTGTACTATCGTTTTGAACGAATGTCATTTTTGTCTTTATTTTATTTTGAATGTCATTTCTGTAGGCCAGTTGGCCATGTATGGTTATGAACTATTAATAAAGAATGACATTTGCAAAATCATTTTAAATGATTTCGTTGTTTTAAATGGACAAATGCGTGATGGCATCTATGTACTATCGTGACCTGTTAGTGTAATGTACACATCTAGCAAACACCCTAAGATAGATAATGTTAGTGATGCATACCTATGGTATTGTAGGCTAGTTCATATAAACAGGAACATGATAAACAGGTTGAAAATCGAGGGTATCCTCGATTTTAGTGAAGATAGTTCACTTTCAACCTGTGAGTCCTATCTTCTTGGAAAAATGCCTAAGTCACATTTTACTGGAAAAGGTGAACGAGCCAATGAAATTCTAAATATGATACATACTGATGTATGCGGACCCAGAATGTTAGTGCTAGGGATGGGTACAGTTATTTCATTACTTTTATAGATGACCTTTCGAGATATGGTTATGTCTTCTTGATGAGACATAAATCTGAATCGTTTGAAATGTTCAAACGATATTGTAATGAAGTGGGAAAACAAACCGGAAAGTGTATCAAAACCCTTCGATCTGATCGAGGTGGTGAATACATTTTGGGTGAGTTTTTGACATATCTTGAGAAGAATGGGATTCTCTCATAGTGAACACCTTCAGGGACACCCCAGTTAAATGGAGTGTATGAGCGGAGGAATCGAACCCTATTAGACATGGTTCGATCCATGATGGGTTTTGCTTCTCTGCCTATATCCTTTTGGGGATATGCTTTAGAATCAGCTTGTTACCTTCTGAATAGGACTCCAAGTAAGTCTGTTAGTAAAACCCCATATGAGATGTGGACTGGACGTAAGCCAACACTTTCACACCTTTGGGTCTGGGGGTGCTCGGCTTATGTAAAATGTTTGGAAACGGACAAACTTGGATCTAGGTCTGACCGGTGCCTATTTGTTGGGTATCCAAAAGAGTCTAAAGGGTATTACTTCTATTTAGGTGAGGAACAAAAATTGCTCGTTAGTCTTAAGGCTATCTTTTTGGAAAAGGAGTTCCTTGGTGAAGGAACTGTAGCCGCTAAGATTGAATTAGTGAAGTTCAACAAGTAGAAGAACCGACACATTTAAGGGACAACATAGAACCGGCTATGATTAGATCACACCCAGAGCCCACTAAGGAACCATTAAGGAGATCCGGTAGAGTACCGAGCCGACCAGACAGATACCATGGTTTCTTGGTCCGGGACGGTGATCCCATTAAACTTGATGAGAACAATGAGGATCCAATCACCTATATGGATGCATTGCAGAGGTCCGACTCTAAATCATGACTAGGAGCCATAAAATCTGACATGGAGTCCATGGAGATCAATAATGTATGGACATTGGTTGATCCACCTGAAGGGATAAAATCCATTGGGTGCAAATGGATTTTCAAAAGGAAAAGGGGCATAGATGGAAAGGTGGAGACCTATAAAGCATATCTAGTTGCCAAGGGTATCATTAAGGTTATGGTATTGACTATGATGAGACGTTCTCTCCTGTGGCAATGCTCAAATCCATTCAGATTATGCTTGCTTTAGCAGCGTACTTTGACTATGAAATCTGGCAAATGGATGTCCGAACAGCTTTCCTGAATGGTGAGTTGGAAGAGAAGGTGTATATGATATAACCTGAAGGATTCACATCCACAGACGAGTCAAAGGTGTGCAAGCTTCAAAAGTCCACCTATGGACTGAAGCAAGCATCTAGGAGTTGGAACATGCGATTTGATAAGTGTATCAAGTCATATGGCTTCGTTAGGAATGGAGAAGAACCTTGCATGTACAAATGGGCTAACAGTTTTGTGATTGTATTCCTTGTGCTGTATGTAGATGACATTCTCTTAATCGGAAATGACATCGTAGCACTGCAAGGAATAAAGGTCTGGTTATCATCTCAGTTCTCTATGAAGGACTTGGGTGAAGCCTCTTACATACTAGGTATGAAGATCTATAGAGATAGATCTAAGAGGCTTCTGGGACTGTCCCAGTCTACATACATCGACACTGTGCTGAAATAGTTTAGCATGGAGAATTCAAAGAAGGGCTATCTCCTGATAGGCACTGGAATTGATCTCTCCAAAAGGAATTGTGCGACAACTCCTAAGGAGAGAGAGCATATAAGTAGAATCCCATATGCTTCGGCAGTGGGTTCTATCATGTACGCCATGACATGTACTAGACCAGACGTGGCATACTCACTAGGTGTAGTGAGCAGATATAAGTCTGACCCAGGTGAAGCTCATTGGAAAGTGGTTAAAATCATCCTTAAGTATTTATGAAATACTAAGGACCAATGGCTAATTTATGGAGAATCTGACTTGAAACTTGTGGTGTATACTTACTCCAGTTTCTAGTCAGATAAAGATGATAGCAAGAGTGTGTCAGGTTTTGTCTTTATCCTAAACGGAGGAGCTATTTGCTGAAAAAGTTCCAAATAGCCTACTGTGACGACTCAGTATGCGAAGCAGAGTACATTGCAGCATCTGATATAGCGAAGGAAGCTGTGTGGTTGCGGAAGTTTCTTGGCGAGCTGGGAGTGGCACCTTCCCTGGATGGTCCTGTTCTGGTGTACTGTGACAACACCGGAGCCAGTGCTCAAGCCAAAGAGCTAAAGTCTCATCACCACACAAAGCATATTCTACGGCGCTATCACCTTGTATGAGAGATCGTGGAACGAGATGACATTGACCTTCAGAAGATCGATGGAAAGGAGAACCTGGCTAACCCCTTTACTAAAGCCATTGGAGTTCAAGAGTTCGACTATTGTAAACGAAAAATGGGAATGAGATTCTGTATTGATTGGCTTTAGTCCAAGTGGGAGTTGTTGGGAATTGTGTCCCAAAGCCAATTATCTAGGCTGTAGATGGTTATGCTATATTTGTATTTTGCATATAAATTTTTAATAAACAAATTTTTTTATTTTTTTGCTGTCCATCATTTTACATTTTTCTGTAATGAACTCTTGTTTGATGGAGTCCTTAGAACTACATTGTTTGATATAGAGAGGATATATCAAGTAGTTCTTAAACCGGTTCACAACCAAAGGATACATTGTTATATGATGAAAATGTATCAAGTGAATGTTGTTATATGTCGCATTTGTTGGTTGTCCTCTTAACCAAGGAGTGTGGAGACACTGGTGTGACATGCAAGTGAAATGTGTGACATTTTACTGAACGTGACCATCTGCGGAGCTCCCTTCTACCAAAGGGTTACTCACGAAGGGATATGGATATATATATCCCTCAGACCTGAGGTCACCATGGTAGCTTGCAAGCAACTTACTATACTTTGGTGCCGGACTACCTGGATTTCTAATCCAGTGATGGAAGGTTTCTGGGTATAGTCAAGTACTTGTGGAGCGGTGGTGGATCAAGATGGAATTGACCTTTCCAAATAGTTTGGAGTGAATGACTCGCTATGTCTCAATTCAGCAAAACCTTGGCGAGGGTAGTTCTTGTGAGTAGTCACAGAACTTGTGAGGTTGAGACATGATCTGGATAGACCAAATTAGAGTTGGCAGTCTAACCCTAGGTCATCCTGAGCATTATAAGGTCAAAGGGATGAATTATGCGGCAACCATATGCCAGAGGTTCTTGTGAGGTGCTCTGCATCTTCGACCTATCTGGATGTCGGGTATCATTACTAGATGAGGACTTTGACTGGTACTAGAAATGTTCCAGTACTATCGGCTTGGTGTTCGAACCTATGGGGTCATACACCATAGAGGATTTCTATATGATCTTTTGGCTATTCGATGATTGAGAATCGTTTGACGTCACTGGAGGTCAATTTGATTGACCAGGTTCCAAGTGTCGACACTTGGAATTTTGTAAGTGTCGACACTTAGTGAAGTGTCGACACTTGGCATTTTTCGCGTATCGCCACTTCCTGTGATGAACTATTTTCTGACAAGATTTTGTGGAAGATTTTTGGGCAAGTTTTGACCTGATTTAATTTTTCAAATTCAAACCAGATTTGGCTCCAAGGTCTTATGGTATGAATGTCATACTTTCCTCTTTGGGTTGGACCCATTTGGAATGACCTTGATCCTCTCCCCCATTCTCTTCCCTCATCTCTGCCCTTCCTCTTTCTCCCTCTCTCTGCTGCCTCTATAAATGAGAGTCATTTCAGAGGCTGCCAATGGTTAATCAGAAGTCTTTTGAGAAAGGTTTTGAGAGAGGAAGAAGAAGGACTTTGTGAGAGGTTTTGGGATTGGGTGTGTGCTACCTAGCAATCAAGCTAGGTCTTGGGAAGAGAGGTTTTGGGAAGGGGTTCTTGCTCTCCTCCTAGTCTTCTTGGAAGAAGAAAATTGGCCAAGGATCCCGAAGAGCTAGCACTCCGAGGGAATTGATCAGAGTCAAGCCCAGGTGTGGACATCCTGTAGAGGCCAGATACGAGTATGGCTCGAGCACCCTCCTCCTTCTCATTGCCCTTCAAAGCTTCTCTCCAGCACTCTCAGAGGTATAGAGGTATGACCTTTATAGTTATGTTCTTCTGTTGTTTTTGATGTTATATGCATGCTACATTATTATGCTAGGTCCTGTTGCGGGCAGATCGGTAGATCGTTTAGATCTATCTATCGAGCCTTCCGCTGTGCATGATTTAAAATAGTTTTAAAATGCATATTCTCTGCCCTGTTTTTCTTGTATATTGTATGCTAGGTGTAGGTGTTTACACCTTCAGTACTGGCTGCCTCACGATCCGCCTAGGCTTATGCAATGAGATTTCGATGCCTGGACTGGGAGGTGGCTCCTCCCCAACTCATCTGGGCCATGAGCATGCATCTCGCTACTCTCTATATGTGGAGGCACCACTGAAGAGTGCTCCACCTGAATCTGAGATCCTCTCGATGTATCTGCAAAAGGTAAAATTGTATATGAGGTCAGTTGTTGCTCAGTTGCACCCTACTGAGCTGCATCCTGCCCAACCGCGTCCGATTGGACCACCTGCTGAACCTTCATCCCCTTCTGCCTCCTGAGGACTAATACTTCATCAAAGACCACATCTTGGCTAATTATGGCCTTTTTCTCCAAAGGATGCCATAGCCTGTATCCTTTGACTCCTCGCAAATTTCCAATGAATACCATCTTCCGGGCCTTGGTGTCCAACTTGCTCCGCTGACTGGGATCAATGTACACAAATGCAGTGCACCCAAATTCTCTGAGATAACCAAGCTCCACCTTTCTTCCAGACCATAACTCCTTTAGAACCCTCCCATTAAGTTTTGTATGAGGAGACCGATTCACCAAGTAGACTACTGTGTCAACTGTATCCACCCAAAATACCTTGGGTAATCCTACCTGTAACCTCATACACCTAGCTTTCTCCATGAGAGTCCGGTTCATCCGCTCGACCACTCCATTCTACTAAGAAGTCCTGGCTACCGAAAATTGCCTCCTGATCCCACCATCCTGGCAAAATCTCAGGAACTCCATGCTTGCAAACTCTCCACAATTATCTGACCGCACAATCTTTACATGCCGCCCCTTCTCCTTCTCCACCTCTGCTAACCAGGCTTTGAACTTGGTGAAGACTTCTGACTTCCCTCTCAAGAAGAATACCCATACTCTCCCTGAAAAGTCATCAATCAGCAACATGAAATACTTAGCTCCATTTCTCCCCGAAACCGGAGTCAGACCCCAAACATCCGTGTGCACTAGGTCCAGGTGCCCTCCACTGCGCACTAAACTTGTGGAGAACTTCACCCGGTATTGCTTTCCCATCTAGCATGGCTCATATACTTCTGCAACACCTGTGTCCGGGTTTGGAATCCATGCATCCTTCATCAGCTCCTTCATACCGCGTTCTCCCATGTGGCCAAGGCGATAATGCCATAACCGGTACAAGCCCTACTGGTCCTGTGCTGCTGCTATTGCTGTGTCAGATGCTCCACACTCTACAGACCCTTCAAGCTGATATAAATTATTATCCATCCTCTTCCCTCTCATCACTACTATGGCACCTCTCATGATATTCAGGACACCACTCCCGGAATGGCAACTGAAGCTGAAACCGCTCCTATCCAGGTACCCCAGTGACACTAGGTTCTTCTTTAACTATGGGACATGCTTCACATGTGTGAGAGTCCGCACAATCCCATCAAACATCCTCACTCTGACTGTACCGACTCCAGCCACCTTGCAAAGATGATTGTCCCCAAGGATCACAATCCCCTCATCGATTTTGGCATAGTCAGTGAACCAAGACCGATGCGATGTGTAGTGATGTGAGCATGCAGAATCAAGGATCCAACTATCCACCTCCTTCTGGTACAGATCCGAAACAAACATGAGATCCTCCTCAGTCCCAAATCAGCTATTGTGCTCATAGATTCCTTATCACTCTTCTCCCCTTGTTGCTTCTTCCAAAGAGGACAGTTCCTCTTTATGTGCCCAACCTGATTGCACTTGAAGTATCTGAACTCTCTCTTGCCTTTCTGGGACTTTGACCGCCCGTTATGCTTGCTACCATCCCTCCCTCTCCTGGTCCTCTCTCCAACCAAGAGTCCTTCCTGAGGTGCTCCATCCGTGGTCATCTTTTTCCTTTGCTCAATGGACCTAAGCATTGACACAATTTCTTCATAAACCAGTGTCTCCTTCCCATACAGCAAAGTGGTGACAAGTGGGTCAAATGAACTTAGAAACGAGCATAGCAAGAGTAGAGACCTATCCTCTTCCTCTATCTTCACTCCAAGGGTCAGCAAGTCATTGCAAACCTGGTCATATCTCTGAATATGAAGAAGTACATCTCCACCTTCATACATCCGAAAGTTATATAACTGCTTCTTCAACATCAGCTTGTTGCACATGTTCTTCCCCATATACAAGGCATGCAACTTTGACCAAAGACCCTTTGGTGTCTTCTCCTCCAAGATGCTGTACAGTGCCATATCAGCCAAACACCCTCTGATAGCTGCACATGCCTTCTTCTGTAACGACAGTCACTCCCATTCTGCCATCTCCTCAGGCTTTTCCTCCAAAGTTAGATTCAGAAAATTCTACACTAACAGATCCTCAACCCTAACCTTCCACATGGTGAAACTTCCCTTTCCATTAAACTTCTCAAACTCCACCTTGTTGCTGGTACTCATGGTTGATCAGGCCATAAAAAACTAACTCAAACTCAAGATTGAGAAATACCCCAAAGGGATCCTTGGATGAAACCCTAAACACCACGTGAACTGAAGGAGGAGCAAGTGCTTCTTCTACCTTCTTGGAAGATGAACCAGAGAGATGCCTCCTTGAATCCTTCTTTTCCATGGACTAACCCCGCTCTGATACCACTTGTTGGGATTTAACTCTCCATGAGACAAATAGCAAGCAACCGACTTCTTGAAGAAACACACAAATACAATCGGCACAAATTATTTCTTTGAATCAAGAAACAAGAACCATACACAGAATAGAGAAGAAAAATAAATTCTAGGAGAAAAGAGAGATCATTTTTTTATTACTTGAAGAAAAAGCCCTAGCCTCTGTTACAGACTTTGGAAACCGTTCCTTTCCTTGCTCCAAGAATGCCCCAACCGACCAAAGGAAGATGTCGTATATTTTTCTCTCTCACGCATGCCCCCCCTTTTGTTTCGGTAGGTTCTCCAAATGCACGACATCCAAGAGAAAAAATTACAACACCATAAGAGATGTCTCACGACACCCTCCCACACACTCACGCATGCCACACCAAGAAAGAAGTTGGCCTTTCCTTCCTTCACGCGCACATGGGTTCGGTTCTCCTCTCTTGAACACACATGGGTGTGTTGGCTTCTATCACGTATGCGTCTTCTTGATCTTGGTCTTGGTCGGTTATACCTTGGACTGGTCCAACTCAATTGGTTATGAATCCTAGGTGGTTAGGTTAACTAACTAATTTCCTAACCACCTAACCAATTAACTTATTAGCCCCTTTCACCAATGAAGGGAAATAGGCTACACCTCTGGAACTAAAATAAAATCTCATAACCCAATTGAGTTGTGATACAATCTCTCAAAAACTCCCCTCCAATAAATCACATATACAAATCCTAATCCTTGGATCAAACCCCCTTAACCCAAACATGACTCTGAGGCCCTAGGGACTTATAAGCCTAAGCCCCCAAACCTATGTGGCTCCCCTGGGCTTTGGATGCACCACACATGAGCTTACAGATGGAGACTCCTAAACATGGACCCGAGCCTTTGGAGAGATCATATCGACCCTATACTTCAAAAAAGTAAAGCTATCTTCATCTTGGAAGCCTAGTCAAAACTGCTTAGTTGTGTGGAAAGATACCATCAACTGCCTCCACCCTTTCTAGAACCAATCTAAATTTTCAATGGGGAAAAGGCTCAATTTCTCTCTTCGGCATGGTTGCTAGATCCTTAATTCTCCCCTCAAGATTATCTTTGCAAATTAATTTTTTCTCTATTTACAGATCAAACAATGGTAATGTAGCATCCCTTTATAAGGCCAAACTAGGCTCTCTCACTAAGAGCCTAAGATGAATTCACTTTTAGTTAACATTTAGTTATTGTTTAATTGAAAACCTTGCAAAAATAGTTCATTCTCTATGGCATCTATTGTAGATAAATCACATGTAGTTGAGGCTTCGGCGACGCCGGGCAATCTCGCTTGCTCTTTCGATCGGATAAGATCTTGCTCCTGAGCACTCTTCTTAGATGGAGACCTGCAAAAGATTTTCGAGCCGGGTTTCCAGTGGGGACACTCCGACACTCAAGTCAGTGGGGTGATCTAGATAATTGAATAAAGAGTTCAAAAAGAGCGTAGATGGAAAAGGGATGAATCAAAATTGACTTGGCTTAGGATAGCCTTAGACTTGCTTAGGCTTTCTTATCTCGAAGATCCCCTCTTACCTCTTTTTATAGAAATTTATCCCAACTGAAAGTGGTTATGACAAGCTTTCTTATAACTAATTGCTGTTAGAAAGTTTAATTAAAATAACCTTCCCTTAATTAATTGTAGTTACTATCAGCCTTCAGTAGCTATTTATCTTAGTCTTGATGCAATGGTCATTAGCTATATAGTTTGCCAGTTATAACAACCAAGCTTATTCTTGATGGGCTTCAAGCTGGTCAGCATTTATGAGCTAGTTGGCCTTTATAAGCTCTGGTCGGCTTTTATGAGCTCTAGTCGGCCTTTACGAGCTCTAGTCGGCCTTTATAAGCTCTAGTCGGCATTTATGAGCTCTAGTCAGCCTTTCTGGTCGGCCTTTATGTTGGCTCCACCCAGTAATTTTGATGAATAACAAAATATTGAGTGCATATTATATTCTAATGAGGATTTCAAGTTGTGAGTTTTCAGGAAGAAAGCACCTCAAAATTCAAAAAACTTATGGTGTATGGCACGCAATGGCACGGAGCAATTCTCACATATCCGGGCATCCTCTTCATTGAAAAAGGGCTTATAATTGTTTAACTATTATGTGTTTATGCATTCATGAATTTTATTTTTGATTTCGAGGCATTTACACTTGAATCTGGATGTTTTCAGTCTCAAGCGTCGACACTTCAGCATTTGGCACGGACAAAAATCCTTGGCACACCAAGTGTCGACACCTATATTCAAGTGTCGACACCAAGTGTCGATACTTAGGTTCCAAGTGTCGACTCAAGGCCTGAGATTTTTGAAAATACAGAACTTTGTTGGTTCGAGGATTTTTGTGTCAAGTGTTGACACCTGTGCATCAAGTGTCGACACTTGAATGTTCAAGTGTCGACTCCCAGAAATCAAGTGTCGACACCTGACAGCCAAGTGTCGACACCTGATAGCCAGGTGTCGATACTTGCAGCCTGACAGCTCTAACGGATCTATTTTTCTGGCTTGCAGAAGTTGGTTTTCAAGCTCCAAATGGCTATTTCCAATGCTCTAACGATCACAAACCATTTTTAGAAGGTTTTTGGTGTATTTAATCTCTACCAACCTCATTTTAAAGAAAAAGAGAAAGAAGAAAAAGCAAGAGAGAAGTCTATTCAAGAGCATTCAAGTCCACTCAAAAGCCAAAAAGCCAATATTCTCTCCAAACTTCATATCAAAAGTCTCTTCTAGCTTGATTCCACTGAAAAGCCTACTAGCTCAACCTTACTACATTCCAAAAAGAGGCAACTTGAAGAAGAGTGAAGTCAAAGCATCCTTTTGGGCTTCAAAGATTCCAATATACTCTTGAAGAGAGTTTGTTGTAGCTTTTAAATTTCATATCTATTTTATTGTGATTTGACCTTGCTTTCAAGGGTGTCTTGAAAGAAGGTTATTGTGGTTTGTTGGTGAGCCAAAGTGTTAAAACCAACTAGGGTTAACTTGTGAGCCCGAAGACAAAACAAGTATTTAGGTTTGTTGGTAAGCCTAAGTGACAAAACCAACTTAGGTTTTGACTTGTGAGCCTTGTGAAAAACATGTCAACTGTAATCTGGTGTGGATTATAGTGGAATTCCCAAGGATGACTTGGGGAGTGGATGTAGGTGCTAGGTTTGCACCGAACTACTATAAATTTTATGTTTGTGTGTGATTGCTCTTTTCGTCTCGTACTCTTTAATTATTGCTATCATCTTGCATCAAATTTATTATTGCTCACAAGCACCACTGACCTTCACTATATTATGTTAAATTTTTAAAAGACCCAATTCACCCCCCTCTTGGGCTCCATTTCTAGGCAACAAGTGGTATCAGAGCACCGGTACTCTCTTGTAGGTCCAAGGATTTTGAGTAAAAGATCATGGCAGCCCCAATAGGCATGGGTATTGTTGAAGGTCAAGCTTCAAACCGACCCCCACTTTTTAATGGCACAAATTACACATACTGGTAGACACACATGCGCATATTTATACAAGCTCTTGATTATAATTTGTGGAGAACAATAGTAAAAGGTCCTCATTAGCCTACAATGATGATTAATGGCATTCTCACTCCAAAAATGGAAGATGATTGGGATGAGAATGACATTAAGCAAATTGAGCTCAATGCTAAGGCAATGAACCTTTTATTTTGCTCTCTTGATCCTAGTGAGTTTAATAGAATATCAAACTGTCTCTCCGCAAAGGAGATTTGGGATACACTTGAGGTTACCCATGAGGGTACACACCAAGTAAAGACCACCAAGGTTAACATGCTAATTCACACATATGAAATGTTTAAAATGGAACCTACTGAGTCTATCAGTGAGATGTATACTAGGTTCACAAACATTGTGAATGGCATGAGAAGTCTAGAAAAAATAATTTCTAACGATGAACTTGTGAATAAACTTCTCAGGTCTCTACCAGCTTCATGGGATGCAAAGGTCACTGCAATTGAAGAAGCAAAAGATGTCAACACTCTCCGGTTGGAACAACTGTTGGGTTCCTTGATGACTTATGAACTATCCCTCAAACAGAAGAATGGAGAGGTGGATAAAAAGAAAAAGACAATCGCATTCAAATCTACTACCAGAGAAGACTCAAGCGAAGACTCTGAAGAGGATGATGAAGAAGATGAAACGGCTATGTTAGCAAGGAAATTCAGAAGGTTTATGAGGAAGAAGAAGTTCAATTACAAAAAGAAACCTCTAAAAGGTGAGCCGAGTAAAGAAAAAGATAAGGAAAAGAAGGAGGAGCAGCCCACATGTTTTGAGTGTAAGAAGCCCGGGCATTTCAAGGTAGACTGCCCCTTATTAAAGAAAAGCAGAAGAAAGCTAAGAAAGAAGGCCATGATGGCAACCTGGAGTGAAAGTGAAGACTCCAGCTCTGAGGAAGAACAGCAGGAAGTAGCAAATTTCTATCTGATGGCCGATCAAGAAGAGGTATGTTCTGAAACCGAAAATGAATTATCTTTTGATGAGCTTCATGAAATTTTTGATGAACTAGTCATAGAATTTCAAAAATTAAAGTCAAAACATAAAGACTTAAAGAAGCAAAATCTGGAACTAGCTAAAACAAATAACAACCTTTCAAATGAAAATGAATACCTTCTAATACAAAATAAGAATTTAAATGATAAGATTATGGCTCTTGAAAAAGAAAAGGATATATTTGAAAAGAAAAGTAACTTGCTTTCAAATGAAAAATTGTCAAGACAAAGCAAATAAATTTTAATAGAAAACAAAAGATATAAAGAAGAAATCGAAAAACTAAAACCTTTTGTTGAAAAATTTACTTACAGTTCTGAAAAATTAAATCTACTATTAAATAACCAAAGAGCAGTTTTTGATAAAGCTGGATTAGGATTCAGAACTCTTAAGAAACAGAAACTCTTTAAAAATTTCTTTGTGCCTGCATCTTCATCCATTACATGCTATACTTGTGGTATTAAAGGACATAAATCTTATATGTATAACAAAAAAAAATTAAATAACACTAAGAAAGTTTGGGTTCCAAAAGGAACCAATGCCACTAACCAAAAAGGACCCAAGATGGCTTGGGTACCTAAAGTCTCCACTTGATCTTTATTGCAGGTATGCCTTGCAACCAACAAGAAAAGAATGTGGTACCTTGATAGCGGTTGCTCAAGGCATATGACAGGAGATGTGGAGCAGTTCTCATTGCTCACATATCAAAATGGTGGCAATGTAACTTTTGGTAATAATAGAAAGGGCAAAATTATCGGTATTGGTAAAATCCATATCACCCCTACCTCTTATATTGATAATGTTTTATATGTTGATGGATTAAAACATAACTTGCTTAGTATTAGTCAATTTTGTGACAAAAATTTTAAAGTTGTTTTTGAATTTTCTTTGTGCATTATTTCTAGTCTAGATGACAATGGCATTAAGTTCATCGGTCATAGGCATGGCAATATTTATATGGTTGATCTTGATGATCTCCCTATTTAGAAAGGTCAATGTCTAGTGGCAATGGAAGCCAAGATCGATGAAACTAGTTGGCTTTGGCATCGTAGACTAGGACATGCAAGCATGCATTTAATTTCAAAACTTAGCAAAAAGAATTTACTAAAATATTTGCCTAAACTCAATTTTGAAAAAGATAAGATTTGCAGTGCATGTCAACTTGGAAAACAAACAAAATCTTCTTTCAAACCTAAAGGAGTAATCTCTATATCTAGACCTTTGGAATTGCTTCATATGGACCTCTTTGGGCCTACTAGAACATCTAGTTTGGGAGGTAAGAAGTTTGGTCTAGTCATTGTAGATGATTTCTCACATTTTACTTGGGTCATGTTTTTAGCACATAAAGATGAAACATTTTCTGAATTTATTAGATTTCACAAAAGAGTTTTAAATGAAAAAGGTGTTTCAGTAATTTCTTTAAGAAGTGATCATGGAACTGAATTTGAAAATACCGATTTTAATAAATTCTGTATTGAAAATGGAATTCATCGCAATTTTTCTGCACCTAGGACACCTCAACAAAATGGGATAGTAGAAAGAAAAAATATAACTCTTGAAGAAATGGCACGCACCATGCTTTGTGAAAATGATTTACCTAGATACTTTTGGACGGAAGCCATAAATACTGCATGCTATATTTTAAACTGAGTTTTAATTCGATCGATTTTAAAGAAAACCCCTTATGAGCTTTGGAAGGGTAGAAAACCTTCAATCCATTATTTTCATGTTTTTGGATACCGTTGTTTCATCTTAAACAATGGTAAAGATAATCTAAGTAAATTTGATGCCAAATCAGATGAGGGAGTCTTTCTAGGCTACTCCATATCTAGTAAGGCATACAGGGTCTTCAACAGAAGGACACTTGTTGTTGAAGAATCCATTCATGTGGTATTTGATGAAACTAACCAAAAATCTTCAAGAAAAGAAGATGTACTTTTTGATGAATCAGGTAGCAAGAAGACTGAAGAAATAAACAACAATGAAGGACTTACCAAGGAACAGAATGATGATCAAAATACTAACGGAGATCAAGCACAAGGTGATGAAAATACATCAACTGTTGATCCATTACCAAAAGAATGGAGGTATGCTCATGGACACCCAAAAGAACTAATTATAGGTGATCCATCTAAAGGTGTAAGTACTCAATCATCTCTTAGAAATATTTGTGATTACTTAGCTTTTGTGTCTCAAATTGAACCTAAAACTATTGAAGAAGCTGAATGTGATAGTAATTGGATAAATGCTATGCAAGATGAACTTAATCAATTTAAAAGGAACAATATTTGGACACTAGTGGATAGGCCTTCTAACACATCAATTATTGGCACAAAATGGGTTTTTCGAAATAAACTTGATGAAAATGGAATAGTAATTAGAAATAAAGCTAGACTAGTTGCCAAAGGATACAATCAGGAGGAAGGGATAGATTTTGATGAAACCTTTGCTCCTGTGGCTAGACTTGAGGCAATTAGGCTATTGTTGACTTTTTCTTGTTTCATGAATTTTAAACTATATCAGATGGATGTTAAAAGTGCTTTTTTAAATGGATTAATTGAAGAAGAAGTTTATGTTGAACAACCCCCTGGTTTAGAAAGTTCTGAATTTTCAAATCATGTTTATAAACTTCATAAAGCTTTATATGGATTAAAATAAGCTCCAAGAGCTTGGTATGATCGTTTAAGCTCTTTTTTGCTGAAAAATGATTTTACTAGAGGTAAAGTAGATAAGACATTGTTTTTAAAGAAAAAGAATGATGATCTCTTAGTAGTACAAATCTATGTTGATGATATAATATTTGGTGCTACTAATGAATCTCTTTGTCAAGATTTTGCAAGATTAATGCAGGGTGAGTTCGAGATGAGCATGATAGGAGAACTGAATTTCTTCCTCGGACTCCAGATAAGGCAAACCAAAGAGGGGATCTTCATCAACCAAACAAAATACACAAGAGAAATACTCAAGAAGTTTGGGATGGAGAACACTAAGCCATTAGGTATCCCTATGAGCTCTACATGTAGACTTGACAAGGATGAATCAGGTAAGTTTATAGACCAAAAATTATATCGTGGTATGATTGGTTCATTGTTATATCTTATTGCCAGTAGGCCAGATACATGTTTAGTGTCTGTATGTGTGCTAGATATCAGTCCAATCCTAAAGAGTCTCATCTTTTGGCTGTTAAACGCATACTTAGATATCTATCTGGCTCAATTGAAATTGGTTTATGGTACTCTAGAGATTCTTCATTTGATTTAATTGCTTATTCTGATGCTGATTTTGCTGGGTGTAAACTTGATCGTAAAAGTACTAGTGGAACCTGTCAGTTTCTTGGAGTAAATTTGATCTCCTAGAGTAGCAAGAAACAGAACTCAGTTGCTCTATCTACGACGGAAGCCGAATATATAGCAGCTGGGAGCTGTTGTGTTCAAATCCTCTGGATCAAACAACAACTCGAAGATTTTGGCATTAAACTAACTAAGACACCCATAAGATGTGACAATACTAGTGCAATCAACCTATCTAAAAATCCCGTGCAACATTCAAGAAGTAAACACATTGAAATAAGATATCATTTCATAAGAGATCATGTACAAAACTCTAATATAATTCTTGATTTTGTTTGTACTAATGATCAGTTAGCTGATGTGTTTACAAAGCCTTTGAGTGAGGATAGGTTCTGTCTGATTAGAAGAGAGTTAGGTGTCATTGATCCATTCTCCTAGAACTCTCTTAGTATCATTTTACCTAAGTCCTAAAGCTCAAAACCTTTTGATTGAAACCCCAAAACTTTATCAAAATTTTTCCTATTTTTTCTGAATTTTCTCGAGTTTTTTGGCCAAGTGTCGACACTTGGAAAGTATCATGTGTCGACACCTGACCAAGTGTCGACACTTGACAAATCCGAAGTGTCGACACTTGCGAATCTGATACTGTTTTTAAACAGACCGAACAAAGGTTTTTTGAAATTTTCTTCCCCCCAGATTTCTTGGAACAGTGGTCCCCCCTGTCCAAATCCGTCCTTTCACCCCTCAATCCTTCACAAATCAGGTATTTCTCCTTTCTAATTTCGTTTTATTTTTCTTTGTTTTTTAATTTTATTGTTTTCGAACCAAACAACCGTGTTTTGGATTTTCCGAATATTTTTCTTGAATCTAACCGGATTTTTGCATGTTTTAGTGAATTTCTAAAACTCCATTTGAGGGAATAATGTTTTAGATTTATTTTTCTCGGATTTTCCTCATCTTTTGGGCGTTTTTCAACCCTTTTTCGTAAAAATCACTATTTCATCAATTTTGGACAAAATAAATTGGGTTTTCATCTAATTTAAGCATACTAAATCCATTTATTGATGACTTAGAAAGGTTTTTCGTGATACATTTGTAACATTTTCGCCTATTTGCTAAAACCCTAAGTGATTAAAACCCAAATCCCATGGTTTTTGATTTTTAGACCTTACAAAAATTATTTTTCCAAAGATTCAAATGTGTTCTACCTAACAAAAATTTTTCTTACAAATTTTGCTTAAAAAATTGTCATTTGATCAAAATTTATTGATTCTGGTTTTCGAAACCTATCTGAACTCTAATCTCAACCTATGGCCAGTCCTTTGTTCTAAACCCTTCTTCATTCTTCCTGGTCAGTTGGCTGTAATGGGTCCTAGGAAGAGACTTGCAATTAGGGCGAGGCCTAGTCAGGGTACTGAGAGGAGGTCGAAGGCCAGATTTGATCCCGCACAGCCGAGCAGTACAGCCACTCCGAGCTCCCCCCTGTAGAGAGGATGGCAGGGAAGTCTGTAGCTTCTGGGAGGAGAGTAGACTTGCAGTGCTTTAACAGGCACCACTTTGGCATTAGGGAGATACTCACAGATGCAGGACTAGTACCCTTCTGCACCATGCAGGAGAGATACTATCCTCACCTGGTAAGGGAGTTCTACGATGCACTGGACTGTCGATGACTTTTATGGACGACATCCATCGGGGGTGTTCAGATCTCTTTGACTGATGAGCTGCTGAGCCGAGTATGGGAGATACCCCGGAGAGGAGTCTGTGCATTTTCTGTTGATGATAGAGAGGCAGCTTTCAGGTGCATCCTTGAGCGAGAGGATGTTCGCGGTATTTCAGTGGTTACCGCGAACCAGTTATCTTTAGAGATGTGCCTACTGCACCATATTACTACACGGATCCTCTACCGAAGACTGGCAGATTCGATTTCATCACCGAGAGAGAGCTGATGGTGAGACCAGTCTGATCGAGAGGAGACAGATTGATATACCCACCTTGATGCTATCATAGATGCATGATGCTGCCACTCAGCACCGATACTGTTCGCCATACGGCATGGCACTGACCTATCTTTTCAGAGCTTGTGGAGTATCATTGGAGGGGGAGATCCCCAAAGAGATACTACACACGGATGTGTACGATGAGAGGTCATTGCATCGGATGGGTTACAGGATGGTTGGAGGTCGATGGGTTCGGAGAGAGTCTGGCCAGGAGCCAGATGAGGAGGATGAGATTCGAGAGGCTGAGGCTAGACCATCTGAGCCAGCAGTTCTTCCTCCAGTAGATGTGCCATCGACACAGGCAAAGCACCTGTCGCCTGATGCTTCAGCTCCTCCACCACCATCTACAGGATTATCTTTTGAGGAGCATGCTAGAGCACAGTTCTCACAGATCAGAGGTGAGGTGACTCAGCTGCATAGCGAGGTCGAGCTTCTACGAGCACAGACTATCTCGAAGCATGCTGAGATTCGCAGATCCATGGAGGAGGGATTTATCCACATTGAGAGTCTATTGAGATCATTTATACCTCCTACAGCACCTGCACTTGCTCGATCTGACGATGATGATGATGATGATGATAATGGCGATGATCACCAGAGCGACCATGCTGATTTTGCTGATGGCGGTGATCAGGATATTGACAGAGCTACTAAGGTAGTGGGCAGTGACAGTGACAGTGTGGGCGGTGCAGATGCTTATGAGGTGGTCAGTCGAGATCCTCCTACTACACCTGCTCCTACTACTGCATTGGTTGATCTCGCACCGGATCCTATTGCGCCAGCTGATCGTCTTTCACCTCCTTCTACTAGATCTTCTAGGGTTGTACCCGCATTTGGTCCTGCCGGCCATACCAGGAGTCTTAGAGCTTTAGCACCTCCTAGGGCATTAGCCACCAGATCTAGGATTAGTGCTCCTTTCAGTCTTGATGTTCTATCTGATGAGGATTAGCCTCACAGATGTCTGTTTTAGATCTTATTTTGTATGTTTGATACCTATTTGACTCTAATGAAATATGTATGTTTCAGCTCTTTTGTACTGAAAATTTATCTTATATATATGTGTTTTTGTTCAGTACCTTGTTATCTTGAAAATTATGTGCTTCAGTTTACTATTCTTTGGCTCTGATACTCTTTATAATGGTATATTTTAACTCTGATACTCTTTGATATTAGCATAGTTTCAGCTCTAATATCTATGTTATTTGTTTCTCTACTATCTTTTTGTATTTATGCTCATTGTGAGGGGAGGTTATTCCCCTTTCTTATGATTGACAAAAAGGGGGAGAACAAGTATTGTTTTTGAGAACAAGTATTGATTTTGAGAACAAGTATTGATTTTGATTTTATTGAGAAAAAAGGTGTATTATATTGATTATATTGATTTCACCTTACAAGAATCTTTGAAGTTTACCTTAATAAGAAGTATCTAATTAAGGGGGAGATTGTTTCCTCCTATCTATAAAGTTTTTGCCTTTATTGTGACTAAAATTCATATGTATAAATTAAATGGTTAAAGTTTGAACTATATTGCCTCTTTTTCTCAAGGTTTTGTCATCACCAAAAGGGGGGAGATTGTTGGCTCCACCCAGTGATTTTGATGAATAACAAAACATTGAGTGCATATTGTATTTTAATGAGGATTTCAAGTTGTGAGTTTTTAGGAAGAAAGCACCTTAAAATTTTAAAAACTTATGGTGTATGGCACGCAATGGCACGGAGCAATTCTCACATATCCAGGGATCCTCTTCATTGAAAAAGGGCTTATAATTGTTTAACTATTATGTGTTTATGCATTCATGAATTTTATTTTTGATTTCGAGGCATTTACACTTGAATCTAGATGTTTTCAGTCTCAAGTGTCGACACCTGGACAGTCAAGTATCGATACTTCAGCATTTGGCATGGACAAAAATCCTTGGCACGCCAAGTGTCGACACATATATTCAAGTGTCGATACTTAGGTTCCAAGTGTCGACTCAAGGCCTGAGATTTTTGAAAATACAGAACTTTGTTGGTTCGAGGATTTTTGTGTCAAGTGTCGACACCTGTGCATCAAGTGTCGACACTTGAATGTTCAAGTGTCGACTCCCAGAAATCAAGTGTCGACACCTGACAGCCAAGTGTCGACACCTGACAGCCAAGTGTCGACACTTACAGCCTGACAGCTCTAACGGATCTATTTTTCTGGCTTGCAGATGTTGGTTTTCAAGCTCCAAACGGCTATTTCCAATGCTCCAACGGTCACAAACCATTTTTAGAAGGTTTTTGGTATATTTAATCTCCACCAACCTCATTTTAAAGAAAAAGAGAAAGAAGAGAAAGCAAGAGAGAAGTCTATTCAAGAGCATTCAAGTCCACTCAAAAGCCAAAAAGCCAATATTCTCTCCAAACTTCATATCAAAAGTCTCTACTAGCTTGATTCCACTGAAAAGCCTACTAGCTCAACCTTACTACATTCCAAAAAGAGGCAACTTGAAGAAGAGTGAAGTCAAAGCATCCTTTTGGGCTTCAAAGATTCCAATCTACTCTTGAAGAGAGTTTGTTGTAGCTTTTAAATTTCATATCTGTTTTATTGTGATTTGACCTTGCTTTCAAGGGTGTCTTGAAAGAAGGTTATTGTGGTTTGTTGGTGAGCCAAAGTGTTAAAACCAACTAGGGTTAACTTGTGAGCCCGAAGACAAAACAAGTATTTAGGTTTGTTGGTAAGCCTAAGTGACAAAACCAACTTAGGTTTTGACTTGTGAGCCTTGTGAAAAACAAGTCAACTGTAATCTGGTATGGATTATAGTGGAATTCCCAAGGATGACTTGGGGAGTGGATGTAGGTGCTAGGTTTGCACCGAACTACTATAAATTTTGTATTTGTGTGTGATTGCTCTTTTCCTCTCGTACTCTTTAATTATTGCTATCATCTTGCATCAAATTTATTATTGCTCACAAGCACCACTGACCTTCACTATATTGTGTTAAATTTTTTAAAAGACCCAATTCATCCCCCTCTTGGGCTCCATTTCTGGGCAACAAGTGGTATCAGAGCACCGATACTCTCTTGTAGGTCCAAGGATCTTGAGTAAAAGATCATGGCAGCCCCAATAGGCATGGGTACAATCGACACTCTCCATGCCACAATCATGGCATGCAACTCCAGCGCCACGCCTCCAATCTGGCCAGAACCTCTCAATGACAACCCACGATTGCCAATCATGGAAGAAATTGACTCCCCATAATCACCGAAAAAAGAGCGGGCCGCAGGCCAGAGGCCTCCTTTTAAATGGTGGTAAGAAGAATGGCTGGGAAGGTAGGTAAACACTCACAGATTTACCCATACTCTAAGAGCTTTTCTCTCACACTCTCAACACTCTTTCCCATTCTGTGGCTGGGATCTGCCACTGACTTAGGCATCAGAGTATCCCCCACCAGAACAACTCCGACAAGGGACTTGTTTTGCAGGTGAACCAGGGAGCGGTCCTGTGGCGCAGCAGCTCCGACCGGCCGATACAGGGACTCCACGCCAACAGATTGGCATGCCTGGAAGGTGGAGCATTAACACTCTTTAAGCTCCCTCCTAGACAAGGGGAAGTAAGAAGTTCTTGATGGTGAGAGGAAAGACTCAGATAGCTTCTACAAGCCGAAGTCGTGCTCCGTCTCAGGGGGGAGCACCCCCGGGGGAGAACGATGTCCCACCTCCCACAGTTGTTGTGGGACTACAGCAATTTGAAGCCCTCGTGAACCAGGACACCAACCTCATGGCTATGGTTCAGGACTTCCAGAACAGAGCTTTTCTGGTGGGAAATCCACCAGCCGCCTCCAGACATAGCTCTCGATCCCGAAGGAAGAGAGCCCCACGGGAGGATCCTACACATCTCTCCTCCCGTTCTCGGTCCTCTCTTGAAGGCCGAACTTCGAGATTGCCTAGGTCTGCTGATTCTCCACAGAAAGGGAAAAGGCCTAGGCAAACTCCCTCACCCTCCTCCGAAGACTCCATCTCCGTAGAGAGAGCGCTGAAGCAGACTCTCGATTACGATGAGAGATTCAGAGCCATCGAGTCAAAGATGGCGAAGGTGCGAGAACAGCAAATGCGGGATCTGAAGGATCCCGACGATTCGATTGTGGGTGATCTAGGCCCATCCTACACCGACCGTATCATGGTCGAAGTTGTTCCTCGGTACTTCAAGGTTCTCCAAATGGAATCCTACGATGGCACCTCCAACTTCTCGACCACTTGGGCAGTTTCAAGGACCATATGATGATCCAAGGAGCTTCGAATGTGATGTACTGCCTCGCGTTCCTGGCTACCTTGAAGAAAGTTGCTCGGATGTGGTACTCGAGCCTGTGCCCAGGTACCATTGACTCTTTTTTCGACTTAGAAAAACTGTTTGTCTTGCATTTCAGGTCTTGCCGCAAGACTCCACGGAATGCGGACATATTGTTCCTCCTTCACCAGAACGAAGGAGAAAGCCTGCGAGACTACATCTCCAGGTTTAATGCGGCTACACTTGAGATCCCCGATCTTAATGAGCACATGGCCATGTCTGCACTGAAGAAGGGGCTTTGTACCTCCAGGCTTACCTTTTCCCTGGACAAGAAGTTTCCTAAATGCTACACTGAGCTCCTGTCAAGGGCTCAAAGACATGCCGATGCTAAAGAGCAGGCGACTAATCGATGATTGATTGAAGGGAAACACCTTTCAAAAAAGAAGAATAACATGGAACAAGGTCCCCCAACTTCCAATAATAATGGCGGCAAATATACAGACCGTTGAAGAAGTCCTCCCAAGCCTAGAGCATTGGGAGGAAGATTCGATTCCTACACCCCCCTCAACCTCCATCGAGAGAAGATCCTCATGGAGATAGAGAAAGAAAATTATCTCCAATGATCCCATCCCATGAAGGCCTCCTCTTCCGTAAGGAATAGGAACAAATACTACCGATTCCACCGGGACCACGACCACAACATTTTAGAGTGCATCCAGCTGAAGGATGCAATTAAGGATCTTATCAAAAGAGGGTATTTGAGACGGTACATCGATCGCCAAGGATCTCGGTCAGAAGCTACTGTTCCCTAGCCACATCTTGAAGAGGCCGAACTGCCAAATCAAAGGCCCATCAACGGAGGTGTAGGGATGATACACCGACCCACCAATTGGAGAAGGGATGAGGACGAAGCCCCAAAGCGACTCAAGGACAACAATGCTATCCTCTTCTCCGACGATGACCTTGCGAGAGTTCGGCTCCTACATGATGATCCCCTTGTAATCTCGGCCGTAATGGCCAATTATGATGTACAGCGAATCCTTGTTGATAATGGAAGTTCGATTGATGTCTTGATTTATGATGCATTCTCTAAAATGTGTTTGCCTAGACATCAACTACGACGATCCCCCATACCGCTCACCGGTTTTGGGGGCAATCAAGTTCAAGCCGAGGGAGAGATAGTGTTGCCTATAACCCTTGGCACTGAACCCTGACAAAAGACACCGCCAATCAACTTCATGGTGGTCTGTATCCCCTTAGCATACAACATCATTCTGGGATGGCCTACCTTGAACAGGTTTCGAACCGTGATCTCCTCTCACTACCTCTTGGTATGCTTCCCCACCAGGAACAGTGTCAGAGAAGTTAGAGGAGACTAGAGGATAGCACGGCAGTGCCTGATGATCGAAGACAGGCATTCCAATGATTCAATAACTCCGAATCAGCTGGATCCGAGAGATGCAACCGCAAGCCTTGGTGAACCCATGGAAAGGACTGTCCCGGTACCTTTGACAAAGGAAGATCCCTCCAGAGTTGTACAGATCGGGAGTGCACTCGATGAGGAAACTAGAACGGAGTTGATTCGTTTCCTCAGAGACAATGCCGACGTCTTCGCCTGGTCAGCTTCGGATATGCCGGGGATTCCCACCGAAGTAATCACTCATCGGCTGGAAGTTATCCCTGGGTACAAGCCAGTGCTGTAGAAGAAAAGGAGCTTCGCTTTTGAAAGACAGCAAGCCGTGGATGAAGAAGTCGGCAAGCTCCTTAAAGCAGGGTTCATCCGAGAGGCCCACTACCCCGAGTGGTTGGCCAATGTGGTAATGGTGAAGAAAGCCAGTGGCAAGTGGAGGATCTACATCGATTACACAGATCTCAATAAGGCTTGCCCAAAAGATAGCTTCCCTCTTCCAAAAATTGATCAGCTGGTCGATGCCACTGCCGACCACCAGTTGCTGAGCTTCATGGATGCTTTCTCCGGCTATAACCAAATTAGAATAGATCCACAAGATGAGGAGAAGATGGCTTTCATCACTGATATAGGTCTCTACTGCTACAAGATGACGCCGTTCGGCCTCAAGAACGCCGGAGCAACATTTCAAAGGCTGATCATGATCAACAAGGTATTCAAAAAGCAACTAGGAAAAAACATGGAGGCCTATGTTGACGACATGATCGTCAAGAACCTCCTCCGGAAAGATCACATCCATGACTTGGAAGAGTCATTCAGTGCCCTACGGCGCTACCGCATGAGGCTTAACCCGGCAAAGTGCACCTTCGGGATCACTTCGGGTAAGTTCTTGGGCTTCCTTGTCACCAAATGAGAGATTGAGGCCAACCTTGAGAAGATTCAAGCCCTGAAGGATATGAGACATCCCTTTTGCAAAAAGGAAGTCCAACAGTTGACAGGGAGAATTGCCTCCCTAAGTAGATTCATTTCCCGATCAGCCGAGAAATGCCTTCCATTCTTCAAGATACTTCGGCAGTCAAAGGGCTTTGAATGGTCCGAAGACCGTCGCACTGCATTTGAGGAGTTGAAGAGATACCTGGAGACCCCTCCATTGCTCTCCAAGCCACTAGAGGGCGAGGTCCTCTACCTATACCTCTCTGCTTTAGATGAAGCAGTCAGTTCGGTTCTTATCCGGAGAGATGAAGATGGATCCCACAAGTCGATCTACTATATCAGCAAGGTCTTGAATGATGCCGAAATGCGATATGTGATGATGCAGAAGCTGATCTACTCTCTGGTGATTGTGGAAAAGCGACTACGGCAATATTTCCATGCCCATGCTATTGTGGTGCTAACTGATCAACCTCTTAAGGCCATTCTCTAATCTCCGGACACCTTTGGAAGGATAGCCAAGTGGGATGTGAAGTTAAGTGAATTTGACATCAGTTTCCAGCCCCAAGCGGCTATGAAGGCCCAAGTGCTCTCCGACTTCTTGACTGAGTGCACCTGGAAGTCCGAAGACAAAGCATCTTCGGTAGAAGACGAAGTCCCAAAGGAGATGAAGTCTGTCTGGGTGCTTCATGTGGATGGAGCTTCCAATGCTACTGGGTGCGGGGCTAGACTCATGCTGGCCGAACCTGACGGTCACACCATAGAGTACGCACTCCGGTTCTCCTTCCATGCTTCTAACAATCAGGCCAAATACGAAGCCTTACTCGCCGGACTTCGGATTGCCAAGAATTTGGGAGTTCAGCAACTCTGAACCTTCTCAGACTCCCAATTGGTTGTAAATCAAGTTAATAGAGAGTATGCAGCCAAGGATCCAACCATGGTGCAGTACCTAGAGAACGTACGGGCTCTATCTTCTCAATTGGAACATTTTGAGATCATCCATGTTCCACGATCAGAGAATTCCTGGGCGGATGCATTATCTCGACTGGCAACTACAGCACCAGAATCTCTCGGGCGCACCTTTGTTGAGCATCTTGAAACTCCAAGCATAGCCGAAGAGGCTACGGAGGTGCACCAGATCAACGCTGAACCAAGCTGGATGGATCCCATCATCAAGTTCCTGAATGAGGGAGAGCTACCAGAAGACAAGACAGAGGCCAAGAATATTCGTTGGATGGCATCTCAATACGTCATCTTAGACGGAAACCTCTATAAGAGATCGTTTTCTCAGCCACTGCTAAAATGCTTAGGACCCATAGATGCGGATTATGCCTTGAGAGTGGTCCACAAGGGCATATGCAGTGATCATTTGGGAGGCAGGTCTCTGGCATACAAGATCATTTGACAGGGGTATTACTGGCCCTCCATCCAGAAGGACTCGGTTGATTTCGTGCGAAAGTGTGACAAGTGCCAGAGGTATGCCAACATACAGAAATAGCCTGCGAGTCACCTAACCCAACTAGCAGCCCCATGGCCTTTTGTCCAGTGGGGAATGGACATTCTTGTCTCGTTCCCGTCGGCATCAATGCAAAGGAAGTTTCTCCTTGTGGCCATCGACTACTTTACAAAGTGGGTAGAAGCTGAACCACTGGCCCAGATCACAGAAGGCAAGATGGAAAATTTTGTAAAAAATTCCATCATATACAGGTTCGGCATCCCACATGTCATCATCATGGATAACGGAAGACAGTTCGACAATCCGAAGTTTAAGGACTTCTGCGCTCGGTACCATGTCCAACATCGGCTGACATCCGTTGCTCATCCACAGTCCAACGGAGAAGCCGAAGTCACTAACCGAACCATCCTCCATGGTCTGAAGACAAGGTTGAACGCCGCCAAAGGACTTTGGGCTGAAGAACTGACCTCCGTTCTCTGGGCATACTGAACTACGCCAAGAATAGCCATCAGCTAGTCTCCGTTCAACCTGGCATACGGTACCGAAGCTGTACTACCTATTGAAGTCTCCTTGCAGTCCCTGAGAATTGATAACTATGAAGAGCCTGGGAACTCCGATCGTAGAAGGATCGACCTAGATCTGCTACCAAGCATCAGTTTCCAGGCCCAGATAAGGATGGCAGCGTACCAGCAAAAGGTCGCCAAATACTACAACTCAAGGGTGAAGGAGCAAACATTCTGCACAGAGGACATGGTATTGCGAAGGGCAGAGGTATCCAGGCCAACAGAGCAGGGTAAACTCTTCCCCAACTAGGAAGGCCCATATCAAGTCGAAGAAGTCATTCAACTAGGAGCATATCGACTCAAGACCCTGGAGGGGAAGACTCTATCCCGGCCATGGAATGTACAAAACCTTCACAAATACTATCAATAAATGAGTTCCTAAAATTCCTGTGCAAAGTTACTCAACCCTGCTCAACTCAGAACGGCTAGTTGCATTGACTGAATGACAACATCCTAAGTGACCTGATCTGAAAAATTAGTCAACTATGCAAAGGAGAGTCTAATCCACTCACCTTATCCGTATGCCCGACGAGCTCAACGGATGGCCTAACCAGGCCACCAAGAAGATCAAAGGTGCAGGGATGGTTTTCGTAACCTACCCTATGGTAAACCTGAAGACGTGCCGGGGCGGGCCTGAACAGCCTACCTTAATCACGATAGAAGTGCACAGGGACGGTGTAAACATCCTATCCTATGGTAAATCCGAAAACGTGCCTAAAAGGACCACTGTCATCCTTTCTGTCGATAACAGACGTTCCAAGAATGGTCCAACTGACCTCACTTCTTTCCTATAGACCGAAAATAGTCTGCAGAGTCTACATTCCAGACAAAACATGATACAACATGTCGCAAGAAACACATGGGAAGAGGTAAAGAAAATATACTTCATTTCTTTTTTCGATTTTTTACAAAAAAAAGAGGGAGAAAAAAGAAAGAAGAAACTCTCACAAAGAGAGAACAAAAAGAAAAGACTCTCAAAAAGAGAGACAAAAAAGAAAAAAGGAGTAACATTGATAAGATGTGAAAAATTTTCAATAACCTCCCGCTGGGCTTTTCCCGCACCGGCGAGGGGAGATCTGGAGGGATGACGAAGGGCCCCCGGGGTTTCCATTCGAACCAGAATCTGATCCCTCATCGGAGTCGGAATCAAATTCATGTCCGAAAAAGGGAACGGAGGGCTTGATGTTGTACAGGCCCTTCAAGTTGTAAAACTTGAAGGCCTTCCTCCTACACTCCCGGAACCCCTGATGGAAGGAGTCCAGAGCCACCTCGGTGACTTCCTCCTTGAAGGAAGCAGACGTCCTAAAGTCCGAGACGGCATTTGCCACCTCCCTCCTAGCCTCCTCTACCTCCATGGTTGCCACCGCGACCTGGGCCCGAGCCTCCCTTAGTTAGGCCTCCAACAGGCGGACCATCTTTTCAAGACGGTCCATGAGAGGCTCCTCGTTGTCATCCCCCGGTCCAAAGAACTCCAGACTCCTCTTCCTCTTTGGATCAATGGCCCTTCTCTTTACGGCTCGGTGGAGCTCAGAAGTGCTGAACCTCATTTTCAGTAGAAAGAAGGAGTCTACAAGAATGATGTCCCTTGACAGCAGAAGGCAGGGTCCTATTTATAGAGACCCTGCACCCATGATCGACTATGAGGAGGCATGCTCCACGTCCTTTCCCAGCCGCATCAGAAAGCGCCACGTGTTCGGGCGACGCTTCGAGAACCAGAAGGTCGCTCGGGGGTCATTCCTAGGACAACAACTGCCATCGCTTCGAATCCGGAGAAATTCTCATCGTACGACAGCAACATTAATGGCTTCTTTTTGGAAAAAGGAGACCTGGCGGCACACAAGGCACAAGAAATCGCGACTGTACGAATATCGACGTGCCACGTGGATGACAAAAATCACAATCAAACTTTCCTAATCATTGGTTGACGGGGAGTTGACACCTATCCGCCCCAACGGATAGAGTTAATATCAAAAGGAAGGTGACACCGGCCTGACCAATCATAGATGATCTTCGGCAACGGAGTTCCAATCCATTCCAGAGTTCATCTTCGTCAACTATCAACTAAACGGCCTTCAGCCATGACTGTTCGACCGAGCAAACGAAAGAACGGTAAAACCAGTTCGAGCTACATATGAAACACCACATTGAATATGCAAAGAAGGAAGAAGTCATTTCAAAATCTGGAAAAATTATCATACAAAATCCATTGACAATACAAAGGAGAAAGAGAAAAAATACATCCAAAATGACTCGAATCACTCAACATCAACAGGAGGAGACCCCACACCACAGGACTGAAGCAACTTGTGAACTTGTGCTGAGAGGATCTCATCAATCTGGGCCGGGACCGGAGAACCTTTGGCTTGGACTCCCCCAGCCTGAACTTCCTCCTGAACCAGGATTGGAGTTGGGGTCACCCCCGGATTTTCAACTAAGGCAGTGGCCTCCTCACCCGGGCATGGCACCTCCTCGGCCTCTACTACGGCTTCGGCCTCCTCCACTTCCTCTTCTTCTTCGGCTATGTTGAAGGGAGGGATGCCGGAAAGATCAAGGTGAGGGAAGGCTTCCTTTACCTTGGAAAGTCCATCGTTAAAGCCGTGCTGATAGCCGTACAAAGATGCTTCATCTATTTCCACTTAGAATTGTGAAGACATTCTGAAGTCTGTCACAGCATCGTCTACCCGCTTCCTCAAAGACACGGACTCTCTCTTGGCTGCTTCGGACTCCATAATTGCCTTTTCGGCTCTCATAGAAGCCTCCTCCACCGCCTTGGTCAAGCTTTCTATCTTCTCCTGATTCTCCCTGGCAGCTTGCTCCAAGGAGTCGACTTGTTTCCTGCTCTTTCTCCACCCTGCCCCTTGCTCCGCCATTGCAGATGGGCACTTTTTAGTTTGCTCTTCAGTTCGTGAACTTCATCGTTCACCCGGATGAGGCGGTCCTCCATAGACTGCCTCAACTCTTCAGCTACTTCCTTGGCAGCTCTGGCAGTATGAAGCTCCTCCTTGAGGCCATGGATGAGACTGTCAACGTTCCCCAGGCCCTCCTCCATAAAAGTAAGATCGTAGACCAGCTGCATCAAGAATGCGGGGTCATGGATCGAACAATTCTCAAGACAAAGGGGATGCCAAGGATCATACCTGTTGCAGGGCGGAGAAGGCAGAATTGGACACCCTAGGAAGGTTCCGATTCCGAAGAATCGCCAAGTCATGAGGCAGCAGCGTACCCTTCAATGTCTGCTTGGCTACGGCAGGAACCAGCAGCCCCCCCGTAGGTGAAAGCTCCGAAGAGTTCGTCGAACAGCCTCCAATTGGGGAAGCCCCATGAGTGAACTCTCCCTCGACTTGCCGCGCTTTGCCCCTATCAACTGCAGGGGGGCAAAATGGTGGCACATCCACTCCCTGAGGTGGACTCCCCGTTGTGCGAATCGAGGAGGTAGCCGCCGGTGGAGTTTCGACTGGACAGGGTCTCGACGGGGCCCCTTCCGTGGCTGCTGCATCTTCTCCTGAAGTTCTCCGGGAAGACGAAGTGTTTCGGTCCCCCTCAGGGCCGTCTCTTCGAGCCTTCTTCCGAATCGCTGACCTGGTGAGAGGGGCCTATGCTACTCTCTTCTCCGAAGTCTGATGAAGCCAACTCACATCGGGCTTCATCCCGCCACCTACAAGCAAAAAAATTCATGTCAATTGACCGAGCTACAACAAAACCGGGGAAGGGGAGCAGAAATTCCCGTCACTATACCGAATAAGGGAAATTTGCTAATTCCTGCTCGATGGAGATTTCTCTCCTCCAACAATTCCCGGATGGGGGCAACTTCAGAATTGACCAAGAGATCGTAATTCGACTGATCGGCCGCCAAGACCTTCTTCCCATCATTGACGGTTAGACGAGGCTTCTTCCACACAGTGTCGAAGCCCCATGGATCAAAAGACAACACAAATACAAAAACGGGTTTCCACCCGTGGATGGTGCTGGGCATGTCCTTGATGACCTTGCGTCCTGATCTAGGGCCAATCACCCACCATCCGTTGCTGTGGAAATCCCTCTTGAGAACGAAAAGGGCCATGAACAAATTGGTCATAGGTTCTACGTTTGTGATGCTGCACATGACCAGGAATCTGCAGATGTTCCGGATGCTGTTCGGGGTCAACTGTGCCGGCACCACTTGGTACAAGCAGAAGATCTTGATGAAGAAAGGGTGCGGGAGAAACCAAAGACCAGCTTTCAGATGATCTTCATACACAGCTAGACACTAGGGGGAGGTTTGTTCACTCATTCCTCGAGTGTGGGGAGGACGAAGGGGAACTCCTCGGGAATGCGATAGCATTTCCAAAGAAGAGCTGCCTTACCTTGAGAAACTGAACTGAAAATCGACTCCGAACCTACTACGTCACCGACCCCCGAGGGCCTAACCTGTTCCTCTTGACTTTCTACGGTTTCTTCCATGATATAAGAATGAAGCAAGGGAGCAGAAGAAAGATTCTACCTGCGGAATATACTGGTAGTCCAGAACAAGAAAAGTTGGACGAAGGATGAGACGAGGTTGAAGAAGCTTCCTTAGCCAGACCTTCACCCTTTCCCAAAAGAAAAGCAGGGGTCTTTGAAGCCCTACCAGGTTGATTTGACCCCAGGTTATCCAGGGAGGTAACCCGCCTTCAACTAACCACCGGGATGAGGCTTATCCATCATCCAACGGACGAAGGGAAGCCGCCACAACCATCCAAATCTCAACCAACAGATTGGCTTAACCATCGCGCAACGAGAAAAGGAGAGACGGTCCTAGGGCTGCCCGCTTTTTCCTTCTTCCCCAACAGTTGCCCCCTACTCTTATTTGACACTCTTCCCCATTCTGTGGCTAGGATCCACCACTGACTTAGGAATCGAAGTGTTCCCCACCGGAACAACTCCGGCAAGGAACCTGTTTTGTAGGTGAACCAGGGAGCGATCCTGTGGCGCAGCAGCTCCGACCGGTCGATATAGGGACTCCACGCCAACAGGATGAATCAAAATTGACTTGGCTTATGATAGCCTTAGACTTGCTTAGGCTTTCTTACCTCGGAGATCCGCTCTTACCTCTTTTTATAGGCATTTATCCCAACTGAAAGTAGTTAGGATAAGCTTTCTTGTAACTGATTGCTGTGAGGAAAGTTAATTAAGATAACCTTTCTTTAACTAATTATAGTTACTGTCGGCCTTCAGTAACTATTTACCTTGGTCTTAATGCAACGGTCATTAGCTATGCAGTTTGTCAGTTACAACAACTATATGCTTATTCTTGATTGGCTTCAAGCTGGTTGTCCTTTATGAGCCGATCGGCCTTTATAAGCTCTGGTCAGCTTTTATGAGCTCTGGTCGGCCTTTATGAGCTTTGGTCAATTTTTATGAGCTCTGATCGGCCTTTCTAGTCAGCCTTTAGTTGTCAGCCTTTAGTTGTCAGCCAATAGTTGGTTTACTCCTTGATTAGCCAACTTTATCATCAGTCAACATCATTATACTTCCTTGTTGCTTCATCGATGCCAAGTGACCGAGTTATTGTCACAACAGCATCCTATTACAATTTTCTTATTAAGAGAGGGATAAAATAGAGCCTTTCCTCTTCCTTATGGAAGATCTATGCCCCAATGAAAATCAAATGTTTTATGTCGCTTGTCCTCCTGAGCAAATTAAATACTTGAGTAAATCTCTCTAAGAAGTTTGGTAGAACCTTGGATGGGTGTGTGAGTGTATTTTGTGATGATAAAACCAAATCTGAGAATTATCTCTTCATTCTTTGCTCTTTTATTTCTGATTCTTGAATGGCGTTCTATCCCAATCTAGAAGTGCCCATGCCTGAGACATCAATCATTCATCTTTACATTACTTGAAGGAAGTTTTATTTCCTCAAAGACGTTCAGCCAGCTACCTTGATGTTCATCTCTACCTTAACTTGGTCATGCTGGATGGAAAGAAATAAGTAGAATTTATCTTGACAAAAGCTCTTTTTCGTTGTCTATTTCCTAGAAAGCTCTAACCCACTTCAACAACTAGTCCAATTTACGCAGCAATAAGGCACTACTAGAGTTCGGAAATGTGTAGGACAAGCTTAAACGAATCACCTTCTAATCTGCTTCTCCTTTCTTTTCTTCTTTTGTTTAAACAAGTGGCAATTCATCGCTGAAGTGTTAAAATCAAGCTTCTTTTCTAGTTGATTTATTTACTTTCTAAGATTTTTTTTTTTTTGGATACACCTACTGCACTTGTGGCTGTAGATATTTGCGGCTTTCAGCCTAGCATGATTACATCGTTACCTCAACACCTTCTACTTTGGATTTTGTGTTTTTTTTATGGTGGTTATGCTTCCTTTCTCTATATGTTGCTAGAGACTTGTGACAGGAAAACTAGATCCGCTCCTAGAGAAAGCCCTTTTCTTGTACGTACATTTTTTTACTTCTTTTCATTAATAAAAATTCTGGGTGGTCGTGAACCTCCCTTTATATCGAAAAAAATAAAAAATAAAAATAAACTGACAAAGAAAAAACAAAAAATTTAAAGAAAAAGTACTTGTTTGAGTGGCTTTTCCTTCCCTTTTTTTTTTTTTTTTACTTGCTTTTGGTCCTCTGAGTTGTAGAGATCTTGTATCTCCTTTAAATTCTCGGAATCTTTAATAACTACAACAACATAAACAAATTTGAGATCCAAAGATTACAAAATTATTTCCATAATTCAAGCACCAATTAGTGTTCCTCCATTCCAAGTTAGTTGCTCAACAACTGTCAACAGCCCCGGCCTCCTGTCTTCCTCATGCCCTTGCAGTCCAAATTGACGGCCCAAAGTGGAAATGACAGACAGAAGAGATGGCACCGGAGCATACGGCAGCAGAAGTAAAGGTGTGGGGGGCCTTTCAGTCCAAATTGACGGTCTAAAGAGGAAATGACAGACAGAAGACATGGCACCGAAGCATAGGGTAGCAGAAGTAAAGGTGTGGGGGGAGAGAGAGAGAGAGAGGAAAGGAGAAGAGGGTGTTAAAATGTGAGCGGGGAGGAGGGAGGGAGGGAGAGCTGCTTGTTTTTTGCTTCTATTATTTCGTGAACAAACATTTTTGTGCTTCAACTACGAGTGATGGATCAGCCTCTTACTATACTATCAGATATTTCATCAACTTGGAGTCTACATAACAGGAACCTTAGAGGCAAGTTATCAATATGATACGAGACGAATATAAGACCGATGCAAAATAGTAAACTATTTTTTTTATAATTTTTTTAAATATTAAGTCAGTGGCTAAAGATCCGAAAATAAGAAAGAGACTAGTAATGCTAGAAACTATCATACTCGCAAGAAGACACATGCAGAATAATAAAGATCAGGACCCGGGAATTAAGTAACTATCGATTTAGGATAGCGTACTTGTCATCAGATCAGAATTCAAGAGGGGAAAGGCTTTTACCCGGCAGCAATTGTAGTTTCTTCGATGAAGAGATCTCTCAGCCTTTGGATGACGCCTAGAAAAACAAGTCTTTGGTTCCTGAATATGAAGACAATCTGGACCCGATCTGAAGGCAAAGAAAGCCTCCTCTGGGGAGGGAAAATACCTCGGGGATCTGCAAAACGTTAAGGTTAGGCACGAAATAAAGAAACAAATAGAGAATAATAAGATGAAGTAAAAAGAAATGGATTAGGGCAAGAAGGGCCGGCGGCAAGGAAGCAGAAAGAGCTCTTAATATGGGTGTCTTCAAGGCTGCTTTTCTTGGACGTGGCTGATGCTTGGAGATCTGATTTGCTGCTTGGGGTGTGGAGGATTGCAATGATAGAGGTCGGCCAACATAAGAGAACAAAAACTAGAACCCAAAAACAAAAACACAAGAACACCAGTCTTAAAAATAATTTAGCAGAGTTTTAATTCATAAGAGTTGATTGATTACAAGATTGTGATACATGACTAAGGTTCTAAAAAAAATCTTAATCAGTAAACCATATGGGATCCAGTGATCTGTGTCTGATCCTAGTATCCCTACCAATTCTCCCAAGATGGGAGGAACTCGATCCCATCGAGTAAGGGTCAATTTGGCTGCTCAAGAAGGGTCTGGGTTGAGGCGCCGCAGATCCGCACCAGCGTTCCACAAGTCCTCAGATTCGGCCGACCTTGCCATCCGATCAAGTATCACTTATAGTCTCCATCCCAGGTACTGATGGCTTGATTGTCCATGGTTCTCTCAATCTTTTCCTCACCAAAAGGCCAAATTATATGTGGTCGCTCTGGGGTGGGTTCACTCAAAAAGAAAGGGAGTGGCTCAAGGGGCTCGCTGGGTATCACTGCTAGCTCCCTAGACTCTACAAGATCTGAGATGATGAAGGTGGAGCTAATACCTAAATCATGTGATATCTCAAGCGCATAGGCATTGGGTCCATTACTCTTCATTATTTTGGATAGGCCAGCTTCGCGAGCATGAAATTCCTTCACAATCACATAATTCTCTGCAAAAAATCTCTTTATCTTGCTTTTGGAAATTAGCCAAGTTTTTATTTAATTCATTACTTATGTTCAGCTTTTGACTAATTTTCAGATGCAAATACTGTGCAGAGGCTAGTGTAGGTGTAGACAAATGGGTTAGGACTGAATTTTATTGGACTCAAAACTAACACCTAATAGACTCGACCAAGCATTCTTATCGAAGGAAGTTTTATTAGACTCTCTCGGGCATAAACCTAACAGACTATAAACTCTTTAGGTTTGACCCTAGCATGGCATGCACATGAAAATTTATTATGTACTCCTACTAGGTGCCACAGAGTATGCTAAAAATATGATGCAAATCTAACTTGTGCAATGAATGAATGCAATATGATTACCCCTATAAAATGCAATCTTAGGGTAAGAAAATCATGAAAAGTTTCAGAAGATGGTAGGAAATAAGAAGTGGACTCAGGATTAGCCTGATAGGGTAGGAAGTAAGAAAAAGATTCGGGGTTAATCGGATAGAATAGGATGTAAGAAGGGGTGTCAGGAATTAGTCCTAGACTAATGAGGTTTACCTTATGGGTTTGGGGTATTCCTATAGGGTCTGCATTATGAAAGAATAGGTCATTAATTTCAGGGAAGAGGTCAATTGGAGTCAATGGAATGATTTCATCATGAGGGTACTGATTCAAAGAGATTAAGTCATTAATAAATTTTTCTGGCTCACAAACTAAAGGACTGGGCTCTATAGTTGGGCTTTCTTTTAGTGGCTCTTCAGGTAAGGTTCTGATATTAGTATTTAGGTTCTCTTCCTTTAGTCGGTCTTCCACTACAGGTTTGACTTGGATGTGGTCAGGTTCAACTAACTCTAAGTCTTCTATGGGGAAATCCTCTTCTTCCTCATACTCTTCCACTAAGCTTGGGTCAGTCTCATATATCTCCTTTCTGATATCTTCCTAGTGAACCAATGGGATGGTAAGAGGGGGTTGACTAAGGAAAAATTGACTAATAATAGGCTCAAATCTAGAGGTATTAATCCTATAGGGTTTAGGTTGACTAAGGGATAGTGGGTTACTACTGGGTTCATATCTAGGGACTATGGGTTCCTGGGGATTATAGGGCAAGGGTGAACTCTATGGGCCTTGTCTGGGGTTCCTATTTGGTCATCTAATAGATCAATCCTATAGATCGATTGGTTATTGGATTGGGTTATCTGGTTAATCTGAGTGGTCAATTGGGCAAGCTGGGTTTGGGTTTGGGTGGTTGATTGGTTCAGCTGGATATTGGTCTGGTTTAACTGGGTATTAGTTGGTCAAGCTTGTAATTCATTTGGGCAAACTAGTCAGTTATGGCTTTCATGAGGGTCTCAAAATTGCAATCCATGGCTGAGCTGAGTTGGGGTTTAGACTTCTGGCATTGGGTTCCTAGTCTAGTGGTCATGCAATTAAACAATTAGTCAGAATGAGATGGTGCAGCCAAGCATGCAAAGGATCAGTAATTCTATGGTTTCCTAGACCTAGAGCCAAAACTGAATACGTCAGCTCAACTTACACTTAACCCAGCAGCTAATCCTTCCTCTAGCCAGGTAGAGGGTGGGAGTGTGGGAGGCCTCCCTGCTTTCGCAGGGACCCAATTAAAAACCATAACACCACTTAGGTCGTTTGATTCTAGACCCTCAGCCTTAGATACCATATTTCAGTAATAGCCACATGATTAAATGCACTAGTTGGCCCACACAATTCGGACTTGACCTATTGGTGTCACCTAGCCCTCTAGGGTAAATTAGGTCTAATTAATTTTAATTAGGCTTAGGTCAGAATGATGATGATTGTTTTGGGCCCAGGACAAGTGATGAAATCCTGCCCTAAAGTTAGATAGCAGTTGCTCTTAAGATTAGGTTAAAAAGATGATGTCAATCGATGGTCTTGATGCAACTAATAACAATCAAAAAATAAAAATATTTTTTTAATTATTTTATAATGTGACAAGTTAGGTTTAAGTTAACTGGGGTTAGCAAACAAAGTTTGGCTTGGGAGTGGGGGAGTTTGGAAGTTGGTTAGGTTTAGTTTACTCAAAAACCAGAAATAGCAGAATTTAGAAAATTAGGATTTTAGATGATGCAGGTTTTGACATAGTTATCGATGTAGAAAAAAATCTAAAAAATTCAAGAACAGAGGATGGACGGTGATGATGAACTCTACCAAATTTGATGCAAAAATAAAATCAGATAATGATTCAAATCCTAGGGTTTTTTGACTGATGTAGAAATATTAGGATTTTAGTTAGGGTTTCAGTAAAATTAATTAAAAATTATGACAATTATCAGAACAAAATAGAGAACAAGAAATACAAATTTTACAAAAAAATAAAATTTCTAGGTTGTCGAAATCAGATGAAAAACAGATACCTAATGAAGCTAGCAGGATACAGAAATTAGGGTTTGTGATCATAATACAGATGCATGCTATCCTAAACCCACTTCGATACCAAATTGATGTGGGATGAACCTAAGACTAATGCAAAATAGTAAAATAATTTTTTTATAATTTTTTTAGACTTTAATTCAATGGCTAAAGACCCGAAAATAAGAAAGAATCAGTAGAAAGACTAGTAACGCTAGAAACTATCATACCCGCAGGAAGACACATGCAGAATAATAAAGGTCAGGACCTGTGATGCGGGACGGACCCCGATCAAGATTTCTTCTAGAAAATCGGACCGTTGGTCATTAAGAAATGACCCTAGGCTAGGTTAAACCAAAATCCAATTATTTTTTTCTAATTTTTTATTCAAATAAAACATTTTTTTTTCATATTTTTTTTCTTTTTTTTTTCTCTCTTTCCTTTTTTTCACTTTTTTTTTCTTGCCTCATTTTTTTCCAACTGAAGTAGAAGTCGGCAAGGGGGAAACTAGTTATTCTTTAAGACCCGTGCATCCCCCCTTGCATTTACGTTCGTGCGGGATGCTACTTCCCCACGAACGGAAGCCAGAGACAGGGGAGGTCTTCAATGGGGATTCTAGTGGGTTCTCCACCGGTGATGGCAGCTGGGGAAGGAAGACGGCGGCTCGGGATCCATCAGGGCGGTGGATGTCGGTCTGATCGTGGGCGACTCCAGGCTAGAGATTCGGCAGCAATGGATCCAATGAGATCCAATCGTGGTGCGGCGGAATGGCGGTTTTTTTACGAACGGAAGAGGTGGTGACCGATGATCTAAAAGATGGTGGTCGGGTGGAGTAGGACGGCAGTAGCGTCGGGGAATGGCAGCGATGACTAGCGGCGGGGTGGTTGGCTCGGTTGGGAGGATCCAGGGAGATGCTCAATGCTTGATTCTTAGGTGGATCTTCGCATGGATGAATAGAAATGAGAGACCGATAGCTAAGGGTTTGGATGATGGCTGAAAGGGGGAGATGGGGTGGTTAACCGGCTTGGGGGAAGAAGTCCAGCTAGGTTGGGAAAACGGGCCGACGGGGCTCATAGGGTGGAGTCCTTCTTAGATTGCGGTTGATCGACTTACAAGGAGACGGTTGAGTCTTGAGGAAAGAGAAAGAAGTAGGAGAGTTAGAGGAGGAAGAGGGAAGCAAGAAGAGAGCGGGAGAAGAAAGAAAGTAGAGAGGAGGGCAGCCGGAGAAAGAGTATCAGAGAAAAGAAGAACCAGAAGAGGGATAGAGGAGGGGAAGGAGACGGGATAACACCCAAGCTCTTTTCATAATAATATTCTTCTTTCGCTAATTTTATTTTGAATAACCAAACATCTTAAATAGACTAAAGCCTAATCAGAACTTCTCAACAGACCGAGAGATCCGAACAAATGATAATATAAATCCTAAAATAAATAATCAAACTAAACAACCTAACAACCGATAAGATAAGATAATATCTTGAATTTGAATTCAAGAGTGGTGTTGCATCAGGATTAGTGCTGATGATCAGGATCTATGCTCATCATGAAAGGAAACATGCAAATGGTTTGACAAGATCCTACACTAGGCATGCAAACATCTGCGGGAGTAGAATGTATTTTAAAACATTTTTTTAAAATTCGTTCAGCGGAAAACTGCTCCGCCAGGAACTAATCTAAATCTAGTTGCATTTAGGCATGTTTGAACATATAAAATATTTGCATAATATTAAACAATTAAGTCTATCCATGCATGATTAAAAAATTAATTTTCCATACCTTTATTCTACCTAGAATAACTCTGGAATAAACCTGGAATAGACTGGAATAACTGGAATAAAGTTATTCCAGTCGTCTTCCTCCTTGGAACTCTGTTTTTGGCTTGCAAAACATCATCGGAACACCTCCTTCCGGACCTTTGTTTGCTCCCAAATTCGAGCAGCAGCAACTTGGACAAGTCCTCTTCGATCTCCAATTGAAATCTGCAAGAAAACCTTGGCCAAAAAAATATAAAAAATCACCAAAGTCTGCTGCCAGAAATTCTGCAGCAGACTTTGGCCTTCGTTTTGGAGCAATTGGGGCGATCCCGGTCTGCGTAGCTTGCTCCTAGGAGTAGAAGGATACTCCCTCTAGAGGGGAGACACGTCCGGGGCTCTCGGATCCGCCTCCATGCACGGTGCTAGCCGCTGGAAGAGGGCTTCACGATCACAGGAATTCTGCAACAGGGCAGAACTTGAGCACTTGAAACAATGGGATTTAAAGCCTTGTTTCTCTCCCTCACAAGCTCCTAAACCCAGTCCCAAAGATCTTCACTTAAGCCTCTCAAACAAGCCACAAAGACCCCTATTTCTTCCTCTCAAATGTTCTTACGGTGAAAAACTACAACCTGAAAAAAATTCAGCACTTTGAAACAGGGACGTGTTGTTTAAAAAGGACAGCAAGGAGAGGGAGGGGAAAGGGCTGGAAGATGAAGAGGTAGCAGCTGCCGTTCAACCAATAAACCAGCAGTAAAAAAGGGATTAATGGGGAGATAAGGCAGCAGGTGGAGGGAGGAGAAGGGACACCCAGCATCCAACGTTTGGGTTCGGTTGTATTGGCTTTCCATTGATGCTTGGAATTCCTCCAATGAAAGAAGTTTCAACACCGTGTAAACCAGTCCAAGGCTCAAAGAAAATACCGGTTCAATCCCAATTTGGTTCAATCCCATTAAACCAAGTGGTTCAATCCAATTGAACCGGTCCAGGAAAATTCCAAATCCAATTTAATTTGGTTCAATTGGTTCACAACCAATTGGAGGCCGAAACGAACTCCGAATCAGTTCAAAACTGATTCAGAAAAATTCTGGCACAGTCCTGGTCAACCCGGAACAATTTCCGGTTGACACAGACAAGGGCAAGACGGGAAAAAGAGTGCTCAATAATACTGTGACCATTAAACCGAGACGATTTCCAATCATAATCAGTATCCGGATCAGAGAGTTATCCTCTGTGGCATGTGACCTCATAGGTTCGAACCTAAACGGTAGCACTGGAACAATTCCAGTACCAGCACAGGAAACCATCTAGCAATGGGTCCCGGCGTCCGGATAGGTCGAAGATGCAGGAGCAAACTATCGAACCTCTGGCATATGGTTACCGTATAATTCATCCCTTTGACCTCTAATGCTCAGGATGACTGAGATTGGGCTGCCAACCCAGACTGTGTCAGTCGACTACGTGTCTTAACCTTGCAAGCCCAGTGACTCTTCACTAGGACTACCCCGGCCGAGGATTTGCTAAATTGAGATATTGCGAGACATTCAATCCAAACTGTTTGGAATTGTCAATTCCATCTTGGTCCATCACTGCTCCACAAGTACTTGCCTGTACCCAGAAACCTTCCGTCACCGGATTAAAAATCCGGGTAGTCCGGCACCAAAGCACAGGGAGTTGCTTGCAAGCTACCGTGATGACCTCAGGTCAGAGGGACACATATACCCATATCCAATCGTGAGTATCCCTTTGGCATAAAGGGGCTGTATGGAGTCACGTTCAATAAGATATCACATATCCCACTTGCAGATCACATCAGTGTCACCACACTCATTTGGTCAAGAGGACAACCAAACGATGTGAACTACAATAACCTATACTTGATATATTGTCATCTAGTACAATATATCTTTTGGTTGTGAACAGGGTTTAAGGACCACTCGATACATCCTCTCTGTATCGAAGTCAGTGTAGTCCTAAGGACTTCATCACATGGAAAGAGTTCATTTCAGGAAAATTTAATATGTGATGAGCTGCCAAAAATATAATATTTTATTAATTCATAAAATGAGTACAATACTAAGCACAATTGCCTACAACCCAGGCGATTGGCTTTGGGACACAATTCCCAACACATCGACTCCAGGATCTTGGGCCACAAGATTTGGGCTGGGTTGGCTTCAGGTTCAAGGCTGGCTTCTGGGTTGGGCTGGCTTCAGGTTTTGTGCTGAGCTGGGTTTCAGGTTCTGGGCTAGGCTTCAGGTTTGATATGGGTTGCTTCAGATTCTGGGCTAATGTTCCCATCATTTTTTCTGAGGTGAGGATAACTCAACTCCGTCGAGTCAGACTTTAGAAAATTGGCTCCTCGATGCATCATCTGTAGACTGAAATATATATATATTTTATAAATAATATAATTAAAATAAAATTAGCTAACCTAACATAAACTTGCTTTGATACCAAATTTGACACGGGACGGACCCTGATCAAGATTTATTCTAGAAAATCGGATCATTGGTCATTAAGAAACGACCTTAGGCTAGGTTAAACCAAAACCCAATTATTTTTTTCCAATTTTTTATTCAAATAAAACCTTTTTTTTATTTTTTTCTCTTTTCTTTTTTTCACTTTTTTTTTCTTGCCTCATTTTTTTCAAACTGAAACAAAAGTCGACAAGGGGGAAACTGGTTATGCTTTGAGACCTATGCATCCCCCCCTTGCATTCACATTCGTGCGGGATGCTACTTCCCCATGAACGGAAACCAGAGACAGGGAAGGTCTTCGGCGGGGATTCCAGTGGGTTCTCCATCGACGATGGCAGCAGGGAAGGAAGACGGCGGCTCGGGATCCATCAGGGCGATGGATGTCGGTCTAACCGTGGGCGACTCCAAGCCAGAGAGTCGGCAATGATGGATCTAATGAGATCCAATCGTGGTGGGCCAAGTAGTGGTTTTTTTACGGATGGAAGAGGTGGTGACCGGCGGTCCGGAAGATGGTGGTCGGGCAGAGTAGGACGGCAGCAGCGTCGGGGAACGACAGCGATGACGGGTTGCGGGGTGGTTGGCTCGGTTAGGAGGATCCGGGGAGATGCTCAATTCTTGATTCTCGGGCAGATCTTCGCACGGATGAATAGAAACAAGAGACGAGTAGCTAAGGGTTTGGACGACGGCCGAAAGGGAGAGATGGGGTGGTTGACTGGCTTGGGAGAAGAAGTCCGGCTTGGTTGGGAAAACGAGCCGACGGGGCTCATAGGGCTGAGTCCATCTTAGACTGCGGTTGATCGACTTACAAGAAGACGGTTGAGTCTTGAGGAAAGAGGAAGAAGTAGGAGAGTTAGAGGAGGAAGAGGGAAGCAAGAAGAGACCGGGAGAAGAAAGAAAGTAGAGAGGAGGGCAGCCGGAGAAAGAGTATCAGAGGAAAGAAGAACCAGAAGAGGGATAGAGGAGGGGAAGGAGACGGGATAACTCCTAAGCTCTTCATAATAATATTCTTCTTTAGCTAATTTTATTTTGAATAACCAAACATCTTAAATAGACTAAAGCCTAATCGTAACTTCTCAACAGACCGAGAGATCCGAATAAATGATAAGATAAATCCTAAAACAAATTATCAAACTAAATAACCTAACAACTGATAAGATAAGATAATATTTTTGAATTTGAATTCAAGAGTGGTGCTGCATCAGGATTAGTGTCGATGATCATGATCTGTGCTCATCAACTCCAGGATTTTGGGCCCCAGGGTTTGGGCTGGGTTGGCTTCAGGTTCTATGCTAGCTTCTGGGTTGGGCTGGCTTCAGGTTTTGGACTGAGCTGGGCTTCAGGTTCTGGGCTGGGCTTTAGATTTGATCTGAGCTGCTTTAGATTCTGGGCCGATGTCCCCATCAACCTGGAAATTGAAAAACTCCCGGTTTAGGATAGCGTACCTGTCATCAGATTAGAACTCAAGAGGGGGAATGCTTTTACCAGGCAGCGATTGTTGTTTCTTTGATGAATAGATCTCTCAGCCTTTGGACGGTGCATGGAAGAACAAGCCTTTGGTTCCTGAATCTGAAGGCGATCTGGACCTGGTCTGAAGGCAAGAAAGCCTTCTCTGGGGAGGGGGAAACACCTCGGAAATCTGCCAAACGTAAAGGTTAGGCATGAAATAAAGAAACAAATAGAGAATAATAAGATGAAGTAAAAAGAAAGGGATTAGGGCAAGGAGGGCTGGTGGCAAGGAAGCAGAAAGAGCTCTTGATTTGGGCATCTTCAAGGCTGCTTTTCTTGGGCATGGCTGATGCTTAGAGATCTGATTTGCTGCTTGGGGCGTGGAGGATTGCCATGATAGAGGTCGGCCAACACAAGAGAACAAAAACTAGAACCCAAAAACAAAAACATAAGAACACCAGTCTTAAAAAAAACTTAGCAGAGTTTTAATTCATAAGAGTTGATTGATTACAAAATTGTGATACATGATTAAGGTTCTTAAAAAAGTCATAATCAGTAAATCATATGAGATCCAGTGATCTGTGTCTGATCCTGGTTTTCTCACCACAATAGAGGACTGCCATAGATGGGTCAAATGAGCTCCTAGCATGACAAAATCCAATTGATCGTTATAGGTCCATAGGTTTAAAACGTATTGCTAATTTTCCTAAACATAACCCTAACTTCTGTTTAATGCTCCGCTGCTGCCATGATTTTGGTGTAATTGTTGCCGTCGTTATTGTTTGTGAGGTTGATGTTAGTCCTACTTTGGTTTGTAGTTCTAGTTTTTCTGTTGACATCCACTGCTGCCTTCGTATTGGCTTCTTCTCTTCCTACATCCTTAAACAACATGAGCTGGGTTAAGGATCCAAATCTATTGATTCTTTCATAAAGTGGAAGGAATATGTGAAGACCCGTACGGATATGTATTTAGTCCTACATCAATTATTTATTAAGAAGATCTTTGATACTTATATAGGATCAAGAAATTTAAATAATACCTTCCGGTAGTCTTTTTAAATGAAGTTCTAGATTGTTACACTAATTGGAAAAGTTCTCCCCACCACCTTATGATACTCCACTTCCCTACTGTCCCTTATAGGTCACTACTCTGAAAAATCCTCTTTTTCAGATAGATTAATCCTTCCCATGATCTATAGTAACCATTACATTTACCAAAACTCTCAAATGGCTAACACATTTATTAATTCCCTATTGTTTAGCTCACCTCTAATTAGTGAACTTGCAACCAACAATACACAATGTCAGAGTTGTAAGCTGTAGCTGAATTGTGAGAAATAAAACGCCCCCAGTAGTTTCTTGATCTTTAAGCTACAAGTGATCATCTGGTTGCTATGATTTAAGATTAAGCAAAGATGGTGATAAAATAGCGAAAAGAACAAGAGCACCCAATGTTTGATATAAGAATCTAAAACAGCAGCCAAAGAGTTTATTAGCTTAGAGAGGGTTGTTTTGCCCTGCTCACAGTTTTTTGACAACATGCAAGTGGCACACGAAAGGACTTCCAAGGTGTTGCTTTCAGAACGCAACCATGCCAAGGATGTCATGCGGAAGCAGTAGCAATGTCTTCTGAATACATGATTGTAGTGTAAGGAGTTTATAACAAAATGCTCTAAAGGCATAGGAGACTCTAGAAAGAATGAAATAGCTTGATTTGTCAAGATGAACCTATTGGCTGCTCATATCCAATTGACAAGTTTCAAAAGTTAAGATGCAGTAAAGAAGGACTCTACATGATCAAGATAAGCAGCAGGATATCTCACTAATTTCATAGATAGTTTTGACTTGCAATCCTTCATTTGTCTCCTGGAAAAATCTAATATTAAACAGAATAATATACTCCTAATAGAAACATTTGAATTTGATTCAAAATTTTTAACACAGACATGAGCTGTCCTAATCTTTAACAGCTCAAACAAGTTCACATGAAATAATTTTTCTACATTTCTTTGAGGTCAGTATCATTTGCTACCCAAATTTAATCTTGGCCTTGACTGCTTCCTACTCTGTAATTGACAAACTAACTAAGACCTCTTTAAAATCTCAGTCCATGTTCCCTTCAGAATCCCACAGACCGATGCAAGAATCAACTCTACTATCTCTCATAAACACTCCCCACTCAAAACAAACTATAAGCAACAACTCCAGATACACCACTCTTATCAACAACAGAATATCAAAGAATGACAGTGTAGAAAATTTACAACATGAACAGCCATCACCTAATCAATTTCTCAGAACTTCAGTATCATCTCCAACAAAAGTTTAACTTCAACAGCAAAATTCAAAATAAAAAAAATATGTGACTTCCCCCTCAACTCACATATGACTATCATACCCTCAACATTAACAGCATAGACAACTAACTAGACAAAATAAATTCAAAACTAGAGTTTAAGCAAATATAAAATATCAACAACAACAACCACCACCATCTACAAATTTCCATTGATTTAAGAATCTGGTTCAATTTCCAATTAAATTTATCATACAAACATAAGGTCATATATGGCTATCGATTGCGCACAAAGTCATCATCAGTTTTATCCACATTAAGCACATATATTACTAACTAGACAACAGATGGAACACAAAATTAAAAAGAGGGTGGATCTTGGTATCCAAAGGCTCTACTTTATCAATATGAACATCCAAAGATCTCCATCAATCGAAGAATTCAGTTAAATTTCCAATCAAATTGCAATTTGAACATCAGACCCTCCCCCCTCCAACAATCAAATCGATCAATAAAAAAGAAGTCTTTTGTTGGATCCTTAATCCAACATTGGGCTTATATGTAAATAATAATGCTTTATAGGCTGTCATTTAAGGTTTGGCATACTTAAAAGTGATCAATTATGTTTTGAACTATTTGGGACCTTAATATATCTAATAGGGTGTGGGCCTTTTAATATGTAGAGACTTAAGGATAATTTTTATTTTTATGATGGACAAAAATAGAAATCATAATAATGTTGTTGTTATATAAAAACGGTTATGGTCCTCAGATTCACGGTGTTATTCCTTTTTTCCCGATATCCCATCATCGGAGAAGAAAATCCTAAAGAAGTAAGAAAAAGCTCTTTAGAAAACCCGTGTGAATCTGGAAGGCTAGTAGTGCAACACAGTAGTAGACCTTCAAATCCAGGCTTTCAAATATGGCTTCAGGTATGCTTCTGCTTATTGTTTGATTATTCTTAATGATATCACATGTTTATTTTTGGAATTTGCTTTCAAATAGGCTTCAAAATAATTCTTAAAAAAGGGAAATAATTCCTAACAAGTGGTATCAGAGCCTATTCATGTTGAATCATTTAGAATAAAATTGTGTTTACAGTTTAAGATTTTGTTTTGGTATTTTATTTTGGGTATCTGTATTTTTTCACCATTGCCGGTGTCGGAAAGGATAGGCGTGGCCTGCTTGGCCGCACCACAGGGACGTCGTGGCCTGGTTGGCTATGGCAGCGGTGTTCAATGGAAGGAAATGCAGCAGGCAACCGCATACTGCGATTAAGATAGTAACCCTTGGGGTTAATTTTAATATTATTTTTTTTGGGTATAATTTTAAATTCAAATATTGGTATTTTTTATATTTTGAGATAAATTAATAGAAGCAACATGTCGCCAAAGTGACATCTCTTGTGAAAATTAATTTGTTTTGAAATATTATATATGTAATTTGTGAATATTTGTCAGCCCAAAGGATGGTAAATATTTAATAAAATTACATATGTACTTGTGATAATAAATGCGTGATGATTATTTGGTTTTGCATGTAAATAGTAAATCGGTCCAAAGGAAGGTTTATTGTTTGACATGTTCCTATTATCAGTGTTTGGTTACTGTACCAAGATATCATTTATAAGTTAATATTTTATCCAAAGATAAACTATTAATGGAGTGCCCGATATCTTGAGATGGGATTTGCCTTTATTTGAATTTATTTTTGTTGTGATACTGATGTAAGATTGTTTTCTTTGTTGTTCTCTGTTTAGATATGAATCCTGCTAATCTAACTGCCAACATCAATTCAATTCCTATGTTGAATGGCTCTAACTTCAAGTCATGGCAAGAGAACCTTTTACTAGTTCTTAGATTTATGGATCTCGACCTTGCGATAAGGGAAAATGCTCCTGCACCTCTTACGGATAAGAGTACCTCTGATGAAAAGAGAGAGATTGAGAGGTAGGAGAGATCAAATCGCATGTGCATGATGATCATGAAAAAGTCAATTCCAGAAACATTCAGAGGCACAATATCTGAAACAGTTACTATGGCTAAAGATTTCCTTGTCGAAATTGAAAAGAGGTTTGTCAAAAGTGAAAAGGCTAAAATTGGTACACTCTTGACAAACCTAATTTCAATGAGGTATATAGGTAAAGGCAACATCAGGGAGTACATTATGGAGATGTCTCATCTTGCTTCTAGATTGAAAGCACTTAAGCTTGAACTCTCTGAGGACTTGCTAGTGCATCTGATTTTGATATTTCTTCCGATCCAGTTCAACCAGTTTAAGGTGAGCTATAACTGTCAGAAAGAGACTTGGTCTTTGAATGAGCTCATCTCTCACTGTGTTCAGGAAGAGAAAGGGTTTAAGCAAGAAAAGGCACAAAGTGCTCACCTGGTCTCAACCTCTAGGGAAAAGGACAAGGGAAAGAAAAGAAAGAAGGATAAAGGAGCTGCAGATACAGTACCTCTTAAGAAACAACAAAAGAAAACCGCTGACTTAGATGGTAAGGGTTGTTTCTTTTATGGGGCTGAAGGGCATCAAAAGAAGCAGTACACTAATTATCACGCCTGGCGTGCTAAGAAAGGTATGCTTCTTGTTTTGGTTTGTTCTGAGGTTAATATAATTTCAGTACCTAGATACACGTGATGGATAGATTCTGGTGCAACAACTAACATCAGTGTATCTATGCAGGGTTGCTTGAGTTGCCGAAAGCCAAGTGATGCTGAAAGATACATCTATGTGGGCGATGGTCAAGCGGTTCAAGTTGAGGCAATAGCAAAATTTAGATTATTGTTAAAGACTGGATTTTATTTGGATCTTGATGAAACTTTTATTGTACCATCATTTAGACTGAATTTGATTTCTATTTCTGCTTTGGACAAATCAGGTTATTTTTGTTCAATTGGAAATGGAAAATTTAGTTTGCTTCATGATTCAAAAGTGGTTGGTTCCGATTTTTTATCCAGCTATGATAGATAATCTTTATTTAATTGATTCAATTGCTTCATTTAATGAATCCTTGCAATTAAGTATACGAGGTGTAAAGAGAAAATTAACCATTGAGATTCGGCTTTGTTATGGTATAAGAGATTAGGTCACATCTCCAGAAGGAGAATGGAGAGACTTGTGTCAGACAGAATCTTGAATCTCTTAGATTTTGCAGATTTTGATGTTTGTGTTAACTGCATAAAGGGTAAACAAACAAATCAAAGGAGATTTGAAGCCAACAGGACTTCGAATGTCTTAGAACTTATACAAACAGATATTTGTGGGCCATTCCCTACGGTTGCTTAGAATGGTCAACAATACTTTATAATGTTCATGATGATTTTTCCAGATATGGCTACATATATCTCATTCATGAAAAGTCACAGTCACTGGATATGTTCAAAAATTATAAGGTTGAAGTTGATAACTAACTCAACAAGAGGATTAAAAGCATCAGATCTGACCGTGGTGGTGAAAACTATGGCAGATATGATGGTTCAGGTGAACAACGTCCATGACCTTTTGCTAAATTCCTAGAGGAATGCGGTATCGTTCCACAGTACACTATGCCAGGTTCACCCACCATGAATGGTGTTGCTGAAAGATGAAACAGAATGCTTAAAGACATGGTAAGAAGTATGATTAGTCATTCTACCTTACCTAACTCACTCTGGGAAGAAGCACTTAAGACTGCAGCATATGTCCTTAACAGAGTTCTAACTAAAGCAACTACCAAAACCCCTTATGAACTTTGGACGGGCAGGAAACCTAGTATAAATCACTTACATGTTTGGGGATGTCCAGTTGAGGCAAGGCCTTATAGGCCTAATGAAAAGAAACTGGACTCAAAGACGGTGAGTTGTTATTTTATTGGATACTCTGAAAGATCCAGAGGGTATAAGTTTTATGATCCCACGACTAAGTCAATTTTCGAGTCAGGAAATGCACAATTCTTTGAGGATGTTGAGTTTGTGGGGGGAGATATAGCTAAGGACTTTGTCTTTGAAGAGGAATATATTAATATTCCCACTGGTGTCATTGGCATTGGTCAGGATTTTATTTCTGACATTGTTCAAGATACAACAAATCAAGACAATATCGGAGAACCTCCCATTCAAGAAATTATTCCAGAAGAACAAACTTTAGTACCTCAAGAACCTATGCCATTAAGAAGATCCACTAGAGAGAGGAGAAGTGCAATGCCAGATGATTACATTGTATTTAACCAAGAACATGAGGTAGATATTGGAGTGATGGAAGATGATCCAATCAACTTTTGTCAAGTCATGGAAAGTTCTGACTCTCAAAAGTGGATTGATGCCATGAATGATGAGATAAAGTCCATGAAAGACAATGATGTATGGGATCTTATCTCATTGCCAGAAGGTGCGAAACCCGTTAGTTATAAATGGATATTTAAAACTAAAAGGGATTCGAAATATGGAGAGGTACAAGACTCATCTTGTCGCAAAGGGCTTTACACAGAAAGAAGGCATTGATTATAAAGAGACTTTCTCTCTGATTTCTTCGAAAGACTCTTTCAGGATTATAATGGCATTGGTGACGCATTTCAATCTTGAGTTACATCAGATAGATGTGAAGACAGCATTTCTCAATGGTGATATTGATGAGACAATTTATATGGTGCAACCAGAAAATTTTGTGTCGGGAGATCCAAAGAACATGGTTTGCAAACTTAAGAAATCCATCTATGGACTCAAACAAGCATCTCGACAATGGTATTTCAAATTTCATTAGGTGATCATCTCGTTCAGTTTTGAGATGAATTTGGTTGATGATTGTATATACCATAAGTTTTGTGTGAGTAAATATATTTTTCTGGTTTTATATGTCGATGATATATTGCTTGCTAGCAGCGATATAGGCTTAATGCACGAAACCAAGAGATTTCTAGCTAAAAATTTTGAGATGAAAGATCTTGGTGACGCCTCTTTTGTATTAGGCATACAGATACACCAGGATCGTTCTCGAGGTATTCTAGGATTATCACAAAAGAGCTATATCGAGAAGGTTCTAAAAAGGTATGGCATGCAAAATTGCAAACCAGGAGATACCCCTGTAGCTAAGGGAGACAAGTTTGGTCTATATCAGTACCCTAAGAATAACTTGGAGAAAGAGGAAATACAGAAGATTCCCTATGCATCAGTAGTAGAGAGTCTAATGTATGCTCAAGTTTGTACACGTCCGGATATTGCGTACGTCACTGGGATGTTGGGCAGATATTTGAGCAATCAAGGAGTTGAGCATTGGAAAGCAGCTAAATGGGTCTTACGGTACTTACAAAGAACAAAAGACTACATGCTCATGTATTGGAGGTTGAATCAGCTTGAGATCATTGGTTATACTGATTCCGATTTTGCTGGATGCCAAGATAGTATGAAATCTACATCGGGCTATATCTACCTTCTTGCCGGAGGTGCTATCTCTTGGAAGAGTGCTAAACAGTCTCTTATAGCCTCTTCTACCATGGCAGCAGAGTTCATAGCATGCTATGAGGCATCCAATCATGAAATATGGCTTTGGAATATTATCACAGGGCTACGTATAGTGGACGGTGTTGAAAGGCCACTCAAGTTATTTTGTAACAATAAGTTAGTAGTTTTATATTCTAATAACAACAGGAGCTCAACGAAATCAAAGTATATAGATATCAAGTTCCTGGTTGTTAAAGAAAGAGTTCAGAGTGGAAAGTTATCTATTGAGCACATAGGTACAAACTCCATGGTTGCGGATCCGCTTACTAAAGGAGTGCCATCCAAGATATTTCATAAGCACACTGCTCATATGGGTGTCATGTCAGCAGAGGATATTCAGTTTTAGTGGGAGTTTGTATATTTTAGATGCTCTTGTAATACAGACATTTTTCAGTTATTTTAGTTTTCTGCAGAAATAAAGTTTCGGCTTATTTACACTCTGTTTTTGTTTGGTTTGATCTCACTGAGATTTAAGGGTGGACCAGTTGGAAATAGGCATGTTAATGTCACATTGCATGAAATTTCTATGCTACACATCCATATCATAATCCATGTCATTCAATTGCATTGATATACGTGATCATTGATGGGTTGAGTTATGATAATTGTAACAAAGACCGCTTTGATCCTATGTTGGTGTGGTTGATGGACTGGATTGGTTATAGATACATTTTAATAAGGACAGCAAAGTAAAGTTGAGCTCATTCGATTATTTTCGCAAAAAATATTATAAGGTTATACATATAGCCCAAGTGGAAGATTGTTGGATCCTTAATCTAACATTGGGCTTATATATAAATAATAATGCTTTGTGGGCTGTCATTTAAGGTTTGGCCCACTTAAAAGTGATCAATTATGTTTTGAACTATTTGGGGCCTTAGTGTATCTAATAGGGTGTGGGCCTTTTAATGTGTAGAGACTTAAGGGTAATTTCTATTTTTATGATGGGCAAAAATAAAAATCATAATAATGATGTTATTATATAAAAGCGGTTATGGTTCCCAGATTACACGGTGTTATTCTTTTCTTCCGGATATCTCATCATCGGAAAAGAAAATCCTAAAGAAGTAAGAAAATGCTCTTTAGGAAATCCGTGTGATTCTGGAAGGCTAGCCGTGCAATACAGGAGTAGATATTCAAATCCAGGATTTCAAATATGGCTTCAGGCATGTTTTTGCTTATTATTTAGTTATTCTCAATGATAACACATTTTTATTTTTGAGATTTACTTTTAAATAAATTTCTAAATAATTTTTAAAAAAGAGAAATAAATCCTAACATCTTTCATTAAACAAGCAGAAGAAGAATAGAGCTTAGCTCATAAACCCCCCACCAAATGCTGGTCGAAACAACTCATCCAGCCCCCGCCTCGATTGGTCCATCAACTCCGGACTCAGCCTCACCATCAGCACACAGAACTCCATCTCACTCAAGGCTCCATCACCATCGAGGTCTCCTTCCTCCAGCATCCCCCTCAGTTCGTCATCCCGGAGCACTTCCAAGCCCAGCAGCGCCGCGTTGCGCTTCAAGCTCTCGAAAGTTATCAGCTTTCTCCTCGGATCCATCAAGAGGCGGAAGCCATTGCAGAGCTCCTCCATGAGGCCCTCCTCCCCGAGCTTCTCCGCCATGAGAGGGAGGAAGTCCTCGAACTCCACCGAACTATGAACCATGAGCAGAATGGGAGAGGAATTGGAAATGCGAAGAGGGGACTTAAGGGATTAAATAAGGGGGAAGAGAGGATTCGAGGAGGGAGAAGAGGCCATGGGATGACAGTCGGGATTGGTTCGGATATGGCTGGAATGCGGGACAGGGTGAGATTGGGGTCACTTTCGGAGAAAGTGCTGAGACCGGGGGCAGGTGTTCTTTGGGGAAGGGTGATGGTGGGTCTCGATGCTTTCTACCGTTACCAGGGCCACGCGGGCTTCCCAGCGTTGACCGGATAAAATTTTTAGATAGTATTTGGATAAAAAGAAAATTATTTTTAAAATAAAAATATTAATTTTTAAAAAATAATTATTTATTTTTATTATTTCATATTTTTGTTTGGTTAAAAATCTGGGATAATAATTTTATTTCAGTATAATTATTATAGTGGAATCCACATATAAAGATAAAATGATTTGAAATAAGCTATTCCATGGTCCATCATAAAATAACTATTCTAGAATACCAAATATTGATCAAAATAGTTTATTCCAAGCAATCCCTCTCGATTTTTGTAATTATTTTGAAGGAATAATTTGAAATAAAGACCTATTCTAGATGGGAATAGCCGAACAAAATACTATCGTGGGGAATAAATATTTCATTGCATTGCTGCAAGGGATCTTATACATGCCCTATCACCGCACGCATGTTAAAAGTATATCAGGATTTAAATCAACACACCTCTCTAATTAACTTCAAATTATAATATTCCACTATTTCATCTAAAAATACCAGCCAAAAAATATCATTTACATTTTTGGTCTTATACAAGTTTTTAAAATTAATTGGATGCACTATCTACATGGAACTAAATATATATCCACGAGAGTCCTCGTATGCTTGCCTCCATTTTTGTCTTAACATCCTCACTAGAATAAATGTCTAAATTCATTCAAATCTAATTATAAACACTATAATTAGTCCATAGTCGGTCCCAAAAAATATGTGCTTTAATATTTCCTAGATTTTATAGATTATTAACTAGATCTCCTTTAGTACCGTTATAATAATTCGGACCTTGTTTTTACAAAACTAATTATAAAATATTGTTTAGATTTCTTAATCTTGCATAAGTATCCAAAATATAACCAACATTAACCCATGTGGAATTAAGCATATACCTGCACAGGTCATGTGAGGACTTGTAAACATATGTATTGGTTTCATGTCAATCATCGATAGATTTTGGATATTTATATAAAGTTAAGAAATTTAAGTAATATCTTATGGCTAGTTTTTTAAATAAGATTTTAAATTGTAAATAGTAAGAGTATACTCGGTTAATGATCCATGTAAACTAAGAAATACTGCAACAGACGTCTAAATTAGATTTGTGGCAGTTATAATTGGATTTGAATAGAATTAGATACACTTGTATTAGATTTGAATAGTGTTGTTGCTAAACCCCAAGTGATAGACTTCCTCAACTAGGCTAAGGGAGTGAGAGGTGAAAGATGTTGACGAGTCACCTATAGTAACTATAAAACAAGATTCTGATTGGAGATTCTTCGGTAGAGGACTCTTCGATACTTAAATCAGTCGGAATTTTAGGGGACCGATAGGAAACATAGAAAAATCAAAGTGGCAAGATTTTTTCAAATATAGTGTTAGCTTATCCCTTAAAGGTCCTTCTTACTAGTATTTATAAATGCCTGTAGTAATCGAATTCTGTTGGAAGAAACTCCTTGCTATTAGCCTTAACAATATCTTGTTGAGCTAACATCTTTCTTATCCGGTAAATAGCTGGCACAACAACATTCCATTATGATAGCTGTTCTCCTTTTCACGTACTTGGTCAGATATTTTAGGTTTGTCGATATATATACCTTAGCCATCGATTTATTGATTGGCAATTTCATTTTGTCTGACTATTTGATTGCCTATTTTTCATAGAGGAGAGATGTTCGTTTGTTCAACTCTTGAAAAAGAATGATTTGACTTTAATATCATCGGCTTTGCTAATTGGCAATTGAGTTTCTCAACTGTCTCGTTCCAGCATTTTTTTGATGGCTAATCAAATTTTTATCGATTGGCAGGTCTGATCAATTGATATAGCAAATAGAATTGGATGCTAAAACTTGAATGGAGAAAATATGTGATGATCCAAGCAAGCATTTATCTGTATATTGGATGGATTGAAGAATTCAAAAAATACTTTACATTTAGCCTTTTTGGAAGATGCTTTTGGTTATTACACCATCATAATACATATTCTTGTAACATTTTGGATAAGGACATGGGTTATTACAGCATCTCAATACCTATCCTTGTAATACTTTTTCAGATATTTTGATTTCCCCATGGACCTTAGTCATACCGTCTCTCTTAACGATGACCTGGTCTTCGTCCCGGCTGCTAAATTGTTGGAACGACCAACAACTTATAAACCACGCAAGCCATCTCGAAGAAATTTCACTGAAAAAACAAGAGAGAAGATATCAATGCGAAGAGCACGCCCCTGCGACAATAGATTCAAATGTAACGAGAACGATGGCTGTTACCCAGATTGCCTACAAATCCCGTTGTATAATATTTCCAAACAACTTCTATGGCGACCCTTCGTTATCATTAGCTGCCGGCTTTCCAATTCTACAGCGAACCGATCAAGTGGGACCCGCATGTATAGGATAAAGCTTCGATGAAGTGGCTGCGTATGAGTGCAGAAGGAACTGTAAATCTCCTCTATGTTAAGTAGGCGATCACGCGCCATTGGCGCCATTGACAAATGACGACAGATAATTTACTTCTACGACTACGAGCGCATCCATTTCAAAGTCGCCGGAGGCTAATAATATTTTTTACCTGTGTTTCCTTTCATCAATAGATTTTGAACGTTCTTTCAGCGGAAGGAAGCTCTACTAAAAAGTAAAAAATTGAGCACAAAAAGATAGCAACAATTGAAGAAAATACTGAAGTCGCCGAGCCTAAAAAACATTAAATTGTATAGGAAATAGGTGGAAAATGGAAAGGCTACAGTAAGGAATTCTAGGTGTTGCTGCAGATTCTCCCGGACTGGGTTCGGTCGGCTTGGCTGGAGCGCTCCTCTCCCGGTTCCTGCAAAAAAGTTCCAAGCTTCGGTAGTGTTCCGGTGGGGACCCTCCGATGCTTAAGTTAGCAGAAGTTTGTGGGCAACATAATAGAAGAATCGAAGAGAATTAGTTCGCGGAGAGGAAAAGAGTCCTTACCGCCCAGAGTCCCCCGTTTTACCTTATATAGGTGCGGAACGTTACCAAAATCTGTTAGGGGCTAGGCACGGAAAGACCGATTTGCCCCCAGGAGAATCCGGGAGTGGTCATGTGGCGCCAAGACAAGGCGGCATTATGGAACTAGTGGAGTAGTGGCGCTGATGTGTCAGGGTTCTGTTGTAACAGAATTCTGGTACCAGCTGGACGAGGCTTCTGGAGTCTCCCAGGGCTACCTTTGGAGTGGCTCACCATGGATCAATGCAAGCCCTTCCGAAGTGGATCGGTCGGACCTCGACCGGAGTGGGTCTATCGGACCTTAACTGAAGCGGGTCGATCGGACCTCAGCTGGAGTGGGTCGGTCGGACTTCAGCAAGAGTGGGCCGGTCGGAGCTCAACTGGAGCGGGTCGCTCGGACCTCAACTAGAGCGGGTCGATCGGACCTCAACTAGAGTGGGTCGGTCGAATCTCAGCAAGAGTGGGCCAGTCGGACCTCAACTGGTGCGGGTTGATCGGACCTCGACTGAAGTGGGCCGGTCGAACCTCAGCGCCGGTCCAGTTCGAAGATGAGCCGATTGGGTATAACAGTTCCCCCTTGCTCTTGGCCTTCGAGGGGACCTGCGATTTCGAAGGACGAGAGCATCATTTGTCCTTTAATGCATCTGTCCTTGAGGTGATTGAAGATTTGGTCAGGTGTATTGTAACCAGTCGTTTCCACTCCGAAGTCCTGCGCCCAGGACAGGTGTCAGCACCTCATTGGAAGCGGGGGGAGAGGCAGTTAATGCAGATGGGGCACAATGATGAGTGGCCAGCCTAGCCTGCTTGGCCGTCGGGCTTCAGACGTGACTTAGGCGACGTGGCGAGATCCAGACGGTTGGCATCACGTCCGAGGCGAGTAATCCGCTGCTGGTCTGGCGGTTACACAGAGTGTGGTTTGGACGTGCTTCGTCATGTCTCATCGACTTCTCCGTTGGATTGGGAAGTCGCACCGTTTGACAGCGGATCGCGGTGCTTGAGGGGTAGAGGGAAGTGGCCCCTCGGAGGGCTATAAAAAGAGATGATGAGAGCTCCCGGGAGGGAGTTTCCTACTACAATTGTGGCCGAGGAGAAAAAATGTCTCCTTCCCCCGCTTTCACTTTCTTAGGAATCCCAACCTCCAGGTTAGTTTCCTCAGCCTTCTTCTTTGTAATAGTTATGGCTTCTGGCAGCCATGGCTCCGTCCATAAGGATAGGGAACCAGGCCCAAATAGCATCCTATCAAAGTTGACCTGGGAAAGGGTAGAGGGCCTTAGGGTGAGATACAACATACCCTCCACCTTGCATTTGATCGTCCCAAACCGGGAGGGAAGGGTGACTGGTCCGCTGAATCAGGGAGCCCTCCTGGTGTACGAGGACCACTTCAAAGCTGGCCTCTGATTTCCCTTACATGATTTTTTTGTCCAAATCTTTAATTCTTATAGGGTGTCCCCCACGCAGCTGACCCTGAACAGCATTCGGGCAATCAACTACTTTATGGTCCTCTGTATAAGGGCTGAAGCCAAGCCAAGGGTGTCGCTCTTTGCCAATTTCTTTCTCTTGAAGAGGAATTTTCGAAGTTAGGAGTGGTGGATGTTCAGTCCCCGTCCTGATCGGAGGATCTTAGGATGTCTTCCATCAGCCATTCACGGGTGGAAGTCCCGGTTCTTTTACATAGATAGCCTGTAGCCCTGGGGCTTCGAGCTGATGTGGAGGGAGCCAAGGCCGAATGCCGTAGACAGGAGAAAGGTGTTGAGGGCCGATGAGGCTGACTTTAATAGAATGGAGGGGGTCGGTCTGACATTTGTATTTGATCTGCTTCGGGAGGACACCCTCCACCTAGCTAGGATCAGCAGCCTCCCATACCTAGGTAGGATATAGAGCATTGTCCTGGGTTCTTCATACACTTCGTTGGCCTTATTCCTCTACTGCTGACTCAGACTCTGTTCTATGATAGGAGGGAAAATGAAGCCTGACCGAGCAAAGATCATGGCGTGGGCGGCCAAGAAGAGGGGTGTCTAGGTCAGGGAACCGGCCGCGGAAAAGCCAAAGAGGCAATGGGTGGAAGGGCCGGTCGCGACCGTCGTGTCGATAGACTCCGACGACAACATACTTTTGTCGGAGTGATGGGTGGTGAGGGCACTTGAGCACTCGTCATCTATCGGGCAGTCGGTTGCCTGACCGGAGGGAGAGGAGTCAAGGCTGATCGACTTGGAGACTGCCCAAACCTTGCCTCCGATCAAATTAATAGAAGAGGCTCCCCTAACGGATAGAAGGAAGGGAGCAGCTGAAGAAGGGGAAGCCATTGATGTCAGGTCCGAGGCATACCGGCACTGGCATGGCCTCCACAATACGGAGCACGCCAAGGAGCTCCTTAGGGGGTCAATGATGGAGCTCGACTGGGAGGAGTCTGGCAAGAGAGAACTGAACGAGGTGGTGAACACCGCCTACCTCGATCTGATGAAGGTAGGTCACCATCCTCTTACCTCATCCTTCTCATCTTCTTCTCTTCGTACCCGCTGACCCGGATTTTCCCTTGCAGCTTGTCTACGGGGTCGTAATGATGGACGATGGCCTCGGCAAGCTTTGTTACACAACAAAGGTGATAGCCACGAAGCTCCAGGAGTCGGAGGCGGCTAGAGCTGCGATGGAGGCATCACAAAAGGTTGCCGAAGAAGAGCTGTCGGCCCTTCGACCGAGGCAGAAGCTTAAAAGAAGCAGGGGAAAGACCTGCAGGTCTAGCTGGTCAATCAAGAGGCCAGCTTGAAAAGGAAGAAGAAGAAGCTGAGTTCCCTTGCTCGTCGGCTTGAGAAGGAGGAGGCGCGGGCAGCCAAAAACGAGAAAAACTGGTGGGACCAGCAATTTGTGGCGGGGAAGTACATGTCCCTACTAAAGGAGTCCGAAGAACATATGGCTAAAGTGGCTGATGAGGCCGTAAAGAAGTATAAAGCTTCAGACAACTTCAAGGTGGAGATGGAGGAGGCTGGGGCGGTCGGCTTCGATTATGGCTATGAAGAATGCCTGTCGAAGGTCGACGACACCTTCCTAGAGCTTGACCTTGCCTTCCTATAGCTACCGAAGTGAGCAAAAGAGGAAGTGGAAAAAGAAGTGGGCCCGACTGGCAACGGGGTCGAGGCCAAGGCTGTCACTGATACGGGGTCGGTGGATGTCCTGGTCAGAGCTTTGGGTGCGGCATAGGAGGTCGAAGCTAAAGCCGAAGCTGAGGTCTCTCTTGTACATCCACAGGGTCAGACTTGGATTGTTTGTAAAAGTCTGCCCGGCTCCTTGTAAAGACTTTTTGCCAAGGAATAATAGATACTTTTTCCTTTGAAGTCTTTTGTATTTATTTCTTCTGAGTGTGTGTCGGTCGGATTAGTCCGAACTCTTTTCCTTTTAAAAATATTTTCAAGTGTTAGTCCGTTGATTCACCCGAACGCAAGTCTCCAGAATAATAGTCGAATAGTTGCTCAGTCCGAACCCAAACTCTTAGAAATATTTCTAAGTATAGGAAAGTTGGTTTAATTTGAACTCCTCTTTCCTTTTAGAGATATTTCTGAGGAAACCTTGAACTTAGCTATTTGTAGGGCAATCTTCCGAGTGCTTAAGGATTCCAAGCTATATTTCCAAAGTGAGGTCGGACCTTCACGTGGGTTGTTTTAAAGCCTCCACCGACCGGAGTCAGACTTTTGGATGTGGGCTTCCTTAGAGCTTCTGCGGACCAGAGTCGGACTTTCGGATGTGGGCTGCCCTAGAGCCTCTGTCGACCGGAGTCGGACTTTCGGATGTGGGCTGCCTTAGAGCCTCTGCCGACCAGAGTCGGACTTTCGGATGTGGGCTGTCCTAGAGCCTCTGCCGATTGGAGTTAGACTTTCAGATGTGAGCTGCCCTAGAGCCTCTACCAACCAGAGTCGGACATTCGGATGTGGGCTGCCCTAGAGCCTCTGCCGACCGGAGTTGAACTTTTGAATGTGGGCTACCCTAGAGTCTCTACCGATCGGAGTTGGACTTTCAGATATGGGCTACCCTAGAGCCTCTGCCGATCGGAGTCAGTCTTTCGGATGTGGGCTGCCCTAGAGCCTCTGCCGATCGGAGTCGGACTTTCGAATGTGGACTACCCTAGAGCCTTTACCAACCGGAGTCAGACTTTCAGATGTGGGCTTCCCTAGAGCCTCTATTGACTGGAGTCGGACATTCGGTGTGGGCTACCCTAGAGCCTCTACCAACCGGAGTTGAACTTTTGAATGTGGGCTACCCTAGAGCCTCTGTCGATCGGAGTCAGACTTTCAGATATGGGCTGCCCTAGAGCCTCTACCGATTGGAATCAGTCTTTCGGATGTCGGCTGCCCTAGAGCCTCTGCCGATCGGAGTCAGAATTTCAGATGTGGACTACCCTAGAGCCTCTGCCAACCAGAGTCGGACTTTCGGATATGGGCTTCCCTAAAGCCTCTATCGACTGGAGTCAGACTTTTGGATGTGGGCTGCCCTATAAAAAGTTATGGCCTTCATTGATAGTATTTGTAAAGGCTCTACATTCCACGAACATGCCACTCACCGTCCATCTAGATGCTTGAGTCGGTAAGTTCCAGCTCGAATCATTTCAATCATCCGATAAGGGCCCTCCCAGTTGGGAGAGAGTTTTCCTTACTCGATTGGTCTTGAGACTTCTGCCCTTCGCAGAACCAGGTCTCTGACCCAGAAGATTCGAGCCTTGACTCGAGAGTTGTAATACTTGGCCATCTTCTAACGATACATTGCCATCTTCAAACTTGCCTGGAGTCTGGTTTCTTCAAGCAAGTCTAGGTCAGCTCTCCTTTGTTCTGAGTTGGTTGGTTCGGCAAAATAATCAATCCACATGAATTGCAAGGAAACTTCCATAGGTATGACTGCTTCACTCCCGTAGGTCAAACTGAATGGAGTCTATCCAGTCATCGTTCGGGAGGTTGTCCGATAGGCCCATAGCACTAAGTGAAGCTCTTCCATCCAAAGTCCTTTGGCATCGTTCAGTCGGGTCTTCAATCCATGCAGGATCGTCCGATTAGTGATTTTGACTTCTCCATTTGATTGAGGATGGCTGACTGATGTTAGTCGATGGGAAATATAATACTGCTGACAGAATTTTGAAAACTTGGGATTGTCGAACTGCCTTCCATTGTTTGTGATGATCGTCTATAGTATGCCGAACTGGAAGATGATGCAATTCCAAACAAAATTCTTCACTTTGGTTTCTGTAATCTGTGCCAGCAGCTCAGCTTCCACCCATTTGGTGAAGTAATCGATGGCCATAATCAAAAATTTTCGTTGGCTGGATGCCAGGGGGAATGGCCCTAGGATGTCCATTCCCCATTGCGTGAACGGCTAAGGGGCGATGAGCAGGGTTAGCTGACTAGCCGGCCGTCTTTGGATGTTGGAGTATCTCTGGCACGCGTCGCACCTTCTAATAAAGTCCGAAGTATCTTTTTGGATGGTCGGCCAGTAGTATCCCTGTCGGATAATTTTATAAGCCAGGGATCTTCCTCCCAGATGGTCATCGTAGATGCTTACATGCACTTCTCTGAGTGCGTAATCGGCGTCAGTTGGCCCCAAGCACTTCAGCAATAGTTGTGTGAATGACCATTTGTAAAGAGTGCTGTTGAGGATGACGTACTTTGAGGCAGTCCAGCATACATGCTTGGCTTCGATCGTGTCTTCCGGTAGGGTCCCTTCGACGAGGAACACAAGGATAAGGTCCATCCAAGAGGCCTCTCGCTCCACTTGGTGGACTTCTATCATCTCTTCGGCAATGCTTGGATGCTGCAGATGCTCCACAAGGTGCAGTCAGAGGAGTTGGTGATAGTAGTAGCCAGTCGCGACAAAGCATCCACCCAGGAGTTCTGCAACGAGGTATATGGAGGATCTTGAAAAACTTAAGTCGACTCATGAGACTTTGTACCTTGCTCAAATATTTGGCCAGGGTCAGATCTCTCACCTCGAACTCTCCCCTCACCTAATTCACTACCAGTTGGGAGTTGGAGAAGACTCTAAGCTGACTGAGGCCTAGCTCATCGACTATTCTTAGTCCTGGAAGGAGGGCTTCATATTCCGCCTGGTTATTAGATACCTGAAATGCAAAATGCAAGACATACTCCAGGCTCTGCCCATCAGGGTCGGCCAGGATCAAACCTGCTCCACAACCTGCGAGATTAGATGCTCTGTCCACATGGAGAGTCCAAGTGGATTCAGTTACTGTAGCAACATCTTCCTTAGGTGTGCTGGTCGGTTAAGGAGGTACCCCCTGCTTCCAGGTGCACTCCGCTATGAAGTCGATGATCACCTGAGCCTTCATGGCTGACCGGGACTGGAATGAGATGTCAAATTCACCAAGCTTGACGGCCCACTTGGCAAGTTGACCGGATGTGTCAGGGCTTCTGAGAATTGCCTTAAAAGGCTGATCAGTCATGATGATGATCGGATGTGCTTGAAAGTATGGCCGTAGTCGCTTGGCTGCTATGATCAAGGAATAAACAAGTTTCTGCACCTTGGGGTATCTTGTTTCGGTGTCATGGAGAACTTTGTTGATATAATAGATAGGCCTTTGTTGATTGTTCTCCCCTATCCGGATGAGGACGGAGCTTACTGCCTCGTTGGATGCTGATAGATACAAATATAGGGGCTCTCCCTCCACAGGCTTAGCAAGCAAGGGAGGGGTCTTCGGGTATTCTTTTAATTCTTTAAAGGCCGACCGACACTCGTTTGATCACTGAAAGTGATCCGACCGTCGCAAAGTCTTAAAGAATGGAAGACACTTCTCAGCCGACCAGGAAAAAAGCGACTAAGAGAGGCTATTCGGCTCCTAAGTTCCTGCACTTGCTTCTTGTTGGTCGGATGTCCCATGTCGATGACGGCTTTGATCTTGTTAGGGTTGACCTCGATTCCTCTCTGCGTGACCAGATAGCCAAGAAATTTTTTGGAGGTTACCCCAAAAGTGCACTTGGTCGGATTCAGCTTCATCCGATGACGCCTCAAGGCATCAAAGGATTCTTGTAAGTTTTCGATGTGGTTGGCTCCGTGGAGGCTTTTGACTATCATATCATCAACATACGCCTCCATATTTCTTCCAAGTTGTCCCTCGAAGACCTGATTGATCAGTCTCTAGAAAGTAGCACCGGCATTCTTTAGGTCGAAGGGTATCATCTTGTAGCAGTACAGTCCCTTATCAATGATAAAGGCTATCTTCTCTTCATCCTCCGGGTGCATCTTGATTTGATTGTTGCCGGAGAAGGCATCCATGAAGCTCAAAAGCTGATGATCGGCCGTGGCGTCTACTAGTTGGTTAATCTTTGGCAAGGAAAAGCTATCCTTCGGACAAGCCTTGTTGAGGTCGGTGTAATCCATGCATATCCTCCATTTTTTATTAGCTTTCCTCACCATTACGACATTCGCCAGCCAGTCGGGGTAGTGGGCCTCTTTGATGAAGCCGGCATTGGAGAGCTTCTTAACCTCCTCGACAATTTCCCTTTGTCTCTCAGGAGCAAAGCTCCTCTTCTTTTGTCTGACAGGCTTGTAAGTTGAATTCACCTTGAGCTGGTGAGTTATGACTTCCGACGGGATGCCTGGCATGTCCGACATCGACCAAGCGAAGATGTTGGCGTTATCCCTTAAGAAGTTGATCAGCTCTAACTTGACCTCTTCACTGAGTGTGCTTCCGATCTGGAGGACCGTGGTGGGATCATCCTCCCAGAGGGGAATGAATAGAATCCTTTTGACTGGTTGGCTGCGACCGTCGACTTTGGCCCTGGGGTCAAGTTGTTCCAGAGTGGAACAGTCTTCTAATTGCCTGTCCTGGAAGTTAAGCATTGCCTAGCCATCCTCCGATCTCCCTTCATTACTCCAACCCCATTCCGAGTCAAAAATTTTACCAGCAAATGGTAGGTAGAGACGATGGCTCGGAACTTGTTGAGGGTTGGTCGGGCCAATATGGCGTTGTAAGCTGAGGTCGTACATACGATCTCAAAGTTGATGGGGAGAGTCTTCTGGTAAGGCTCTGTCCTGATTATCACGGGCAAAGTTATCTCTCCCTCTACTCCGATGGAGTTTCTCTCAAAGCCTATCAATGGCGTAGGAGACTCTTGTTGCCTTGCTCTGGATAGGTTCATTCTGATGAAAGCATCATACAACAAAACTTCCGTGGAGCTTCCATTATCAATGAGGATCCTCTTTACATCATAGTTGGCAATCACTGCCGACACTACTACAGGATCATTCCCAGAGATGTGGGATTCTAGGAGGTCTTTGTCAGAGAAGCTAATTACAATAGAACCCCTAGACCTCTTCACGACATCCTGGTCTTCCTTGTACCTCCAATCGGATCGACAGTGGAGCATGCCAACATTTTCGTCGATCAAATACTGATTAGGCAGCTTTATCTCCTCCGGGGGGTCTCTGGCAGTTGAGGTTTTAGCCCGATTCCTCTAGGGCTGGATGTACTTGTGCAGGTACCCCCTTTTGATGAGGTCTTCGATTGTGTCCTTCAGCTGGAGGTAGTCTTCAATGTTGTGCCTGTGATCATGGTAGAATCGACAGTACTTATCTCTACTCCTGGATGCGGAGGGGCCCCTCATCGGACGAGGCCTTTGCAGGAAGGTCTCGTTCTCAATTTCCATGAGGATTTTCTCCCTCGAAAGGGAGAGGGGCGCATAAGTTTTGAACCTCCTGGGGAAGTCCTTCGACTTTGGGATGCGGCGTCGGGCCGAGTTGTTGCCATCACTGGGAGGTCGGACTTCGGGAGCCTTGTCGCTCCGCTTCTTGGGAGCCGACCTCCCTTTAGTCTGGCATCGGCTTGCCACTTGCTCTTCTGCCAGGGCATACTTCTGTGCCCGGGCCAGTAGCTCGGAGTAGCTTGCCGGGAACTTCTTGTCCAGGAAGAATGTGAGCTTGGATGAGCGCAGCCCTCTCTTAAAGGCCGACATAGCTACATCTTCATTGAGGTCCGGGATCTCTATGGTCGCTGAGTTGAATCGGGCCATGTAGTCCGGGAGAGTCTCTCATTCTTTTTGCAACACGAGGAAGAGGCAGTCCGTGTACCTCGATGTCTGACTGCAAGCCCTGAAATGAGAGAGAAAAAGTTTTTCCAATTGGAAAAAGGAATGAATCATACCTGGTCGGATAGCGGAGAACCACATCCGAGCGACCTTCTTGAGCATCACAGGGAAGGCGATGCAGTGGAGGGCGTCGGAGGTGCCCTGCACAATCATGTAAGCCTTATAGGTGCCCAGATGGTCTAGTGGGTTGGTGGTGCCATCGTAGGCATCCACCTGAGGAATCTTGAAGTGGCAGGGGATAGGTTCCCCCATGATTTCAACATAAAAAGATGGGTGGGAGTCGTACGCCCGCCCTCCGTCGACTTTTTGTCGATCGACCAGCACAGCGATCTGCTCCTCCATGTGCTGGAGTTTGCTGGTGTAGTCTCTCAAGACCTCGCTATAGTACTGGTCATTATCAGGGACTGAGTCAACAGAGGAGGGTGAAGTGGACCTCACTCTCTTCCCAATAGCATGAGCCCCCTTGGACCTTCGGGGCTCCAAAGCAGTACAGGAACGGGGCTGAGGGGCTCCTTGTCATTGGCTTCCCTCAGCAGTAAGTGGATAGTTGGTGCAAGACGCTACGAGCGGCTGCTGCCGGTTGTTAGCCACATCTTGGAGGTTCTGAACTGCAGTGGCAAGTGTATAAATATGGTTTAGCAGGGTCTAGAACTACTGTTGTCCTAGAGTGATGGTGGGCTCGGCGATGTCATTCTCCCTGAGAGGTCCTTCCGACCTAAATGGGGAGTGACCTCTCCTGGCGGAGATGTTTTGGGCTCTTCCCTTTGCCATTGCTCTGTCTAGTGGATGGATTCCTCCTTTTAGAGAAGGAGAACATAGAGTGCCCTTCCTCTAGTTCCAATCTATTGCTACAAATTCTCCCGGACCAGGTTCGGTCGGCTTGGCTGGAGTGCTCCTCTCCTGGTTCTTGCAAAAAAGTCCCAAGGACCGATGGTGTTCCGGCAGGGGACCCTCCGATGCTTAAGTTAGCGGGAGTTTGTGGGAAACAGAATGGAGGAATCGAAGAGAATCAGCTCGCGGAGAGGAAAAGAGTCCTTACCGCCCAGAGTCCAACATTTCACCTTATATAGGTACGGAACGTTACTCGAATCTGTTAGGGGCTAGGCACGAAATGACCGATCTACCCCGAGGAGAATCCGGGAGTGGCCACGTGGTGCTAGGACAAGGCGACATTGTGGAACTAGTGGAGTAGTGGCGCTGATGTGTCAGGGTTCTATTGCAATAGAATTCTGGTATCAGCTGGACGAGGCTTCTGGAGTCCCCTAGGGCTACCTTTGGAGTGGCTCACCTTGGATCAATGCAAGCCCTTCTGAAGTGGGTCGGTCGAACCTCGACCGGAGTGGGTATGTCGGACCTTAACTGAAGTAGGTCGATTGGATCTCAGCTAGAGTGGGTCGATCGGACCTCAACAAGAGCGGGCCGATCGGATCTCAGTTGGAGTGGGTCGCTCGGACCTCAATTAGAATGGGTCGATTGGACCTCAGCTGGAGTGGGTCGGTTGGACCTCAGCAAGAGTGGGCTGGTCGGACCTCAACTAGAGCGGGTCGATTGGACCTTAACTGAAGTGGGCCGGTCGGACCTTAGCAAGAGTGGGCCAGTCGGACCTCAGCGCCGGTCCGGTTCGAAGGTGAGCTGATTGGTATAACACTAGGAAAACCATTGGAAAGCCCATGGGATTCTGGGTTGGAATGATTTTTTGTTTTATTTATCTATTTTTGAAATTTGAATAATTGATGAAATGTCCTGCAGATCTGCATTTTTCTCCCATTTTTTATCAATTTTGAAGGAACTGATTTGATGAAATTTAAAAAGCTATTCATTAGACAAAAAAAAATTCTTTTAACTATTGATATAAAATTTGAACAAATTTGAAAAACAGATGTGGCACAAAGAGGTTGTTGTGATCCAAAGTAGCCGAGCCTCCATAAAAAGCAAGCCACCACTTACAATATTGAATTTTAAGTAGATCATCATCAATGCATTACTGTGTGTTAGGATATGTCGGTTCAAGCATGAATCAACCGTCGATTTGATCGCTCACATACTCCCTTCGGAACCAAACACTTCGAACCGGAGCGCCCAGAGGAAGTCGAAGTGGGAGGGCAGAGTAATGATGTGATCTTTGACCTTAGCCGAAGACACGGTCTTCGGCCTTAACCGAAGATGCCGGCCCGAAGGAAGATGGCCTGAAGACGATGCCAAGCTCCACCCTATGAATCATCTTGAAAAAAATAGCCCCACCACGAACAGCAGAGGTGTCTTCGGACTATCCCAAGAAAAACAGGACGAAGATGCCTCTCCAGTCCAACGGTGGTCCCTCTTGAAGAAGAGGCCCGAAGGCAGATCTCCAACCAACTTCAAACCCACGTGAACGTGGGTATGATGGTTACGATCAACTGCCTGGCCATCACCTTCGAAGCATAACTACATTGAAGTGGCCACATGGCCATTAACTCCAACTATAATGCCTCCAGCCTGACCGATACCGCTCCGCAACCATCCACAATTACAGAAAGAAGGGAGTTGATTGGTCCCCATCTTAATCGTAGGATGAGAGACAAAACCGCGCGCTGGACTAGCTATTATAAATACTGGTAAGAAAGGACACTCCAGGTAAGCACAGTGAATCCCAAGAAAAATAAGAGTTCCTTCCCTCGCCATCTCCCTCCTCTCCAAAATACTCTCCATTCTATTGCTGGAATCTGTCTCTGATTTAGGCATCGGAGTGTCCTCCGCTGGAGAACATCTGACCAGGGACCTATTTTGCAGGTAAACCAGAGAGCAAACCTGTAATCTAGCTGCTCTGCCCGGTCGAAGGGGATTCTATGCCAACAGATTGGCGCACCAGGTAGGGGAAAGTCTCCTAAGCATCTACTACTAGTTCTTCTCCTTAGAAAAAGGGAAGTGTAAGGAGGTTCTAATGGTGAAGCGATAGACTCATAATGCCTCAATAAGTAGGGGTTGCGCCCCCTCTCAAAGAGGCGACCCCCTGGCAAAAAAAGACATCCCGCCTCCCACGCTCGTCATGGGATAACAGCAATTCGAAGCTCTTCTGACCAAGTCAATGCTCTCACAACCATGGTTCAGAATTCTCAGAACAAGGTCTTTCAAATGGGGCATCCGTCGTCCACCTCCAGACATAGCCATCAATCCCGGAGGAAAAGAGACCATCAATACGGGTCCACCCATCTTTCCCTCCATGACCGACCCTCTCCCGAAGACCGAAGCTCTCGAAATCTAAAGCCAACCAATTCGCTATGGAGAGGAAAAAGACCCAGACGATCTCTCTCTACTTCCTCCGAAGACTTCACTCCTGAAAGGGACCTGCCGAATGAAGTCCACCCCGATTACGAGGGAAAACTCAAGGCCCTCGAATCAGAGGTCACGAAGCTTCAGGGCCGAGGAACCATGGTGACCTCGTGGCTTGTGAGCTATGCCATCCATTCACCTCTCACATCAAGGCCGAAGTCGTCCCCTGACACTTCAGGGTTCCTTAGATGGAGCCCTACGATGGCACCACTGACCCGCTTGATCATTTGAACAGTTTTAAAGCCCACATGATGATTCAAGGGGCTTCAGACTCACTATAGTGCCCCGCATTCCCAGCTACTTTGAAGAAGGCAGCTTGGATGAGGTACTCGAGCATACATCCAGGTACCATTGATTTTTTCTCTGAGCTAGAAAAATTATTTATCTTGCATTTCAGGACCTGTCACATGATATCCCGAAACACGGACACCTTGTTCCTCCTTCACCAGAATGAGGGGGAAAGCCTACGAGATTATATCTCCAGGTTCAATTTGGCTATCCTCGAGATCCCTAATCTCAACGAGCACGTGGCCATGTCCGCGTTGAAGAAGGGACTCCGATCTTCCAGGCTTACATTTTTCCTGGATAAGAGTTTTCCACAAGCTATATTGAGCTCCTATCAAGGGCTCAGAAGTACTCCAATGTCGAAGAGCAAGCGGCAAATCGATGGCTAGCTGAAGGGAAACCCCTCCCAAAAAAGAAGAACAACAGGGGGCTAGGTCCTCCTGCACCCCCCCAACAACAACAATAATAATTTTGATCGGCGACGAAGTCCCAAGCCTTGAACATCGAGCAGGAGATTCGACTCCTACACCCCACTCAATCTCCCCTATGAGAAGATCCTGTTGGAGATAAAAAAAGAAAGCTACCTCCAATGGCCACGTCCCATGAAGGCGTCCTCTTCTATGAGGATCAGGAACAAATATTGTCGATTCCATCAGGACCACGGCCACAACACCGAAGAGTGCATCCAACTCAGGGATGCCATTGAAGATCTTATCAAGAGGGGTTACTTGGGGTGATACATCGATCGCCAAGGACCTCAGCCGGAGGCCACAGTCTTCTAGAGGGCTGCTGAAGAAGCTGAGCTACTAAACCATAGGCCCACCAATGGGAACGTGGGAATGCTACATCGGCCAACCAATTGGAGAAGAGCCGAAGATGATGTCCTAAAACGGCTCCAGGATAACAATGCCATACTCTTCTCTGACGATGACCTTGCGGGGGTCTAACTCCCGCACGATGATCCAGTTATAATATCGGCTGTTGTGGCCAATTATGATGTAAGGTGCATTTTAATCGATAATGGAAGCTCCACAGATATCTTACTCTATGACACATTCTCTCAGATATGTCTATCCAAAAATAAACAACAAAGATCCCCTATACCGCTCACCGACTTCGGAGGCAACCAAGTCGATATTGAGGGAGAAATGATATTGCTCGTAACCCTCGGCACCGAATCCCGATAGAAGACACTGCCAATTAACTTCACGGTGGTCCGAACCCCTTCGGCTTACAACATGATTTTAGGACGACCCACCTTGAACAAATTTCGAGCCATAGTGTCAACTTACCACCTCCTGGTACATTTTCCCACCATAAATGGAGTTGGGGAAGTAAAGGGAGACCAGAGAACTGTGCGGCAATGCCTGATGATACAAGACAAATAATCCAATGATCCCACAACTTTGGATCAGTTGGACCTGAGGGACCCAACCACGGACTGTGGTAAACCCATGGAAAAGACCATTCCAGTATAGTTGACCGAGGAGGACCCTACCAAGGTTGTGCAAATCGAAAGCCTGCTCGATGAGGAAACAAAGGCAAGGCTGATCTATTTTCTCAAGAATAATACTGATGTCTTTGCCTGGTTGGCTTTGGATATGCCCGGGATTTTAGCCAAAGTGATTACTCATCGGTTGGAAGTTGCTCCTGAACACAAGCCAATTTGGTAGAAGAAAAGGAACTTCACCCCAAAGAGGCAGAAAGCAATAGACGAAGAGGTAAACAAGCTGATCAAGGCGGGATTCATTCGAGAAGCATATTATCTAGAATGGCTGGCAAATATGCTGATGGTAAAGAAAACTAGTGGCAAGTGAAGGATTTGCATCAACTACACAGACCTCAACAAAGCCTGCCCGAAAGATAGCTTTCCTCTACTAAAGATCGACCAACTGGTTGACACCACCACAGGCCATCAGCTATTAAGCTTCATAGATGCCTTCTTCGGATATAACCGAATCCGAATGGATCCTCAGGATAAAGAAAAAATGGCCTTTGTCACCGAAAAAGGTCTCTACTGCTTCAAAATGATGCTGTTTGGACTAAAGAATGCTGGGACAATGTTCCAATGGCTGATTAATAAGGTGTTCAACAAACAGCTAGGAAAAAACATGGAGGCTTACGTCGATGACATGATCGTCAAAAGCCTCCTCAAAGAAGATCACATCAAAGACCTAGAATAGTCATTTGGCACCCTACGATGCCACCACATCAAATTGAACTTAACAAAATGTGCCTTCAGAGTAACCTCAAGCAAATTCTTGGGGTTCCTCATTACTAAATGAGGAATCGAGGTGAACCTTGAAAGGATTTAGGCCCTCCGGGATATGAGACACCCTTCTTTCAAGAAGGAAGTACAGCAACTGACGGGAAGGATCACCTCCTTGAGTAGATTCATTTTTCGGTCGATTGAGAAGTGTCTCCCCTTCTTCAAAGTACTCTAATAGCCTCAGGGCTTCAAATGGATTGAGGATTGCTGCCTTGCCTTCGAGGAATTGAAGAAATATCTGGAGACCCCACCCTTGCTCTCTAAATCTCAAGAAGGAGAGATTCTTTATCTCTACCTCTCCGCTATGGATAAAACAATCAGTTCGGTTCTCATCCAAAGGGAGGCAGATAGCCTCCATAAGTCGATCTATAACATCAGTAAAGTCTTGCACGATGCTGAGACGAGATATGCAAGAATGCAGAAGATGATTTACTCATTAGTAATCACGGCAAAGAGATTACGGCCCTATTTTCATGCCCATGCCATAATGGTTCTGACCGACTAGCCTCTTAAAGCCATTCTCCGTTATCCTAACACTTCGGAAAGAATAGCCAAATGGGTCGTTAAGTTGAGTGAGTTTGACATCAGCTTCTAGCCTCGATTGGCTATAAAAGCTCGGGTGCTATCGAACTTCTTAGCTGAGTGCACTTGGAAGCCCGAAGATGAAGTATGATCGACCGAAGAGGAAAGAGCCACCCCGAAAGATGTGGAGTCCGTCTGGGTACTCCATGTAGATGGAGCTTCCAACTCCACCGGATGTGGAGCAGGCCTCATACTAGCCGAACCAGATGGGCACACAGTAGAGTACGCACTCCGATTCTCCTTCCATGCTTCAAACAATCAGGCCGAGTACGAAGCCCTACTTACAGGACTCCAAATCGCCAAAAACTTAGGAATTCGAAGGATCCAGATCTTCTCGGATTTCCAACTGGTGGTAAACCAGGTCAAAGGCAAATTTGAGGCCAGAGATACTACGATGATCCAATACTTAGAGAAGGTTTGAGCCTTATCCTCTCAGTTGGAGTTCTTTGAAATCACCCATGTGCCTCGATCGGAGAATTTCTGGGTGGACGCACTGTCTAGGCTCGCCACCACCACTCCAAAATCCCTTGGTTGCACCTTCATCGAACATCTTGAAGTTCCAAGCATAGCTGAGGAAGGCTCGAAGGTGCACTAAATCAAGACCGAATCCAGTTGGATGGATCCCATCCTCAAATTTCTGAACGAGGGCACCTACCAGAAGATAAAGCAGAGGCCAAGAAGATCCGCTGGATGGCATCACAGTACGTTGTTTTAGATGAGGCCCTGTACAAGAGATCGTTCACTCAACCTCTGCTGAAATGTTTAGGGTCATCAAACGCTGATTATGCCTTGAGAGAAGTCCATGAAGGTATATGCGGAGACCACTTGGGGGGCAGGTCTCTAGCATATAAAATAATACGCCAAGGTTACTATTGGCTCACTATTCAGAAGGATTCAGCAAACTTTGTTCGAAGATATGACTAGTGCCAGAGGTATGCCAATATCCAAAGATAGCCAGCAAGCTAGTTGACTCAACTGGCAACTCCGTGGCCCTTCACCCAGTGGGGCATGGATATTCTTGGCCCATTCCCACCAGCATTTGGGCAAAGAAAATTTCTCATCGTTGCCATCAACTACTTTACCAAGTAGGTTAAGGCCGAACCACTGGCTTACAACATAGAGGGGAAAGTTAAAAACTTTGTTAAGAACTTCATCAATTCCAGTTCGGAATCCCACATGCCATAATCACCGATAATGGAAGGTAATTTGACAACCCCAAATTCAAAGACTTCTGTGCTCGGTACCATGTGCTCCACAAGCTGATGTCCTTCGCCCACCCGCAATCTAATGGAGAAGCTGAAGTGACAAATCAGACCATTCTCCATGGTCTGAAGACCCAACTGAACGACGCCAAGGGCCTTTGGACAGATTAGCTGAACTCCATTCTTTAAGCATATCGGATGACCCCCAGAATCGCTACCGGTGATTCCCTGTTCAAGCTGGCATATGGTACCAAAGCAGTCCTCCCCATCGAAGTTACCTTGTAATCCTTAAGAATTGATAAATACGAAGAATCTAAAAATTTCGAACATCAAAGGGCGGACTTGGATCTTCTACAGGGCACCAGACTTCAGGCTCAAATAAAAATGGTAGCATACCAACAAAAACTTGCCAAATATTACAACTCTAGGATGAAAGAGCGAATCTTTCGCACTAGGGACTTGGAGCTGCGAAGAGCCAAAGTGTCCATAACAATGAAGCAAGGCAAACTCTCCCCCAACTAGGAAGGACCCTACTGAATCAAAGAAATTGTATGCCCAAGAACATATCGACTCGAGACCTTGGATGGCATCATGCTACCTCAGCCCTGGAATGTACAAAACCTTCGCAAGTATTATCAATGAACATTCCTATCAAGAGAGACTTTCATAAAGGTCTGTTCAAGAATGAGTTTAGATAGCCCACCTTACTGGTGGTGCAAGAATGGTCTCAGTAGTCCACTCGATGAAATCGACCAAAAGTGCAAAGGTGGGTCTGATCCACTCACCTTATCAGTATATCCGACGAGCGCAAAGGAAAGCCCAACCAGGCTACCTTATGATCAACCGAAGGTGCAGGGATGGTTCACATAACCTATACTATGGTAAATCCGAAGACGTGCCGGGGCAGGTCTAATCAGCCTACCTTAACTCCAAAAGAAAGCACAGGGATGGTTCACACAACCTACCCTACAGTGAATCTGCAGACACGCCGGGACGGGCCTAATCAGCCTACCTTAACTCCAAGAGAAGGCACAGGGAAGGTTCACATAACCTACCCTACGGTAAATCTGAAGATGCACCTAGATGGGCTTAATCAGCCTACCTTAACTCCAGGAGAAGGCGCAGCGATGGTTCACATAACCTACCCTATGGTGAATCCGAAGACATGCCGGGACAGGCCTATCAGCCTACCTTAACTCCAAAAGAAGGCGTAGGGATGGTTCACATAACCTACCCTACAATAAATCCAGAGACATGCCGAGGCGGGCCTAATCAGCATACCTTATGCTCAAAAGAAGGCATAGAGATGGTCCAGACACTCTATCCTATGGAAGATCTGAAGACGTGCCGGAGTGAGTCCAAATCACTCACCCTATCAATGATAGATGCCCCACGGGATGGCTTAATCAAGCCTATCCCAATGGCAGATCTCAAATGACCCTCAAGCCCTTCAGTCAGCCATCACGTTGAAGAATCCATACTTTGTGACAACCTCGAGTATATCTCTTAAAAGAAAAAAGGGGAGATATTTTCATTCAACGAAATGAACTTTACAAATAAAAAGAAAAAAAAGAGAGAGAACAGATGATGGAAAGGCTGATTTAAGTACCAACCACTAGCCCCTTTCCATGTCGGTGAGTGGTGTCAGGCCCTTGGGAAATGCTTGGGGAGGCTCCAGACTTTCCCTCCACTCCAGACTCCGACTCCTCTTTGAAGTCAGAATCGTCCTCGTGCCCAGGAAAAGGGATAGAAGGCCTGATGTTTTCCAAGCCCTTCAAGTTGTAGAAGTGGAAGGCCTTATCCCTGTGTTCCCCGAACCCCCGGTGGTAGGAGTCCAGGGCTGCCTCAGCAACCTCCTCTTTGAAGGCTAGCGATGCCAAGAATTTGGCAATGGCCTCCATCGCCTTCTTCTTGGCCTCCTCCGCCTCCGCAACGGCCTCCTCCAGCTGGGCCTCCAGGACCCATACCCTTCTCTCCAGGCGGGTCGCATCCCCGGGCTGGAGGTCATCGTCATCACCCCGACTAGCCTTCTTACTAGGCTCGCCTTCTTCTTTGGAGCCAGTGGCCCTCTTTTGGGCCATCTCTCGAAGTTCCGCCAAGCTGAATTTCATTTTTGTAGTGTACTAAGAAAAAGAAGGAGAGCAACTTTTAATGTAAGGATCCGCTCGATAGCTTTCAAAAATGGAGAATATGGATCCTATTTAATGGGACTTCGTGCCACAAGCGCCCATGGAGGATGTGCCCCACACCTTTTCCCAAATTAATCGGAGGGTGCCACATGTCGAAATGATACGTCGAAACTCGAGTGGTCATTCTGGGGATAATGTGGCCACTAATAATTACTCTCGAAGATGGAAGCTGGCAATGCTTCGAATCCGCAGCACCCTCTCTCGGGTGGTTACAACATTAATGGACATTTTCAGGAAAGGAAAGCTTCACAGCACTCGGAACATGCAGGAGCGCGATCGCACCAATACCAGCATAGTTGGTGCTAGCAACGGAGAATGTACTCGATGATCCCCAACCAATTGCCAATAACAGGAGGACATTTGTTCCCTACATGGCCACTGATCTGGAAAAAGTAATCATAACAAATGGTTGACCCCAGTCCAACTGAGACTGATCCTAGCCTGAAAGGCCACCCAAGTCCCTTTCGAACCGGTCGACTACACCAGAGGAATCAAAAATGATTCAACGGTGCTACGACCTAGCTTCGGAGTCAGCCTTCAGCCAAGGCCGAAAACATGAACTTCGAACCCCTCGCCTTAGCTGCCCATTGTCAGGCATCGAATCAGTCTTCTGTGCGTCGATCGAAAAGCGATCGACTCAAAAGGGACTAATTCAAAGAAAATTAGATGCTTATTTTAGAGAAGAAAAACTTTCATTTCAGAAAAGAAGTGTTACAACTGACCAAGAAAGGAAAAAAAATGACAATTTCTACCCTTAGTCAACCTCTTCGGCAACAGGAGCAAGGGTCGTGGCTTTGCCAGTGACCATCCCACTATCTTCGGCAGGACGTGTCGATGTCTCTTCGGCCGGGACCTTTATCTCCTCGGCTTTGTCCCCCGAAATGATGGCCAAAGAAAAGTCCAAGCTGGGATAAAGCTTCTTAACTTTGCCCAGGCAGTCGGCATGACCAAGGTGGTAACTCTCCACTGTAGCCTTGTGCACTTCATCTTTGAAGGCCTGGGAGCTCTTGTAAGCCTCAACGGCCTCCGAAGATCTTTCCTCGGCTTGCGCTGCCCTCTGGTTGACCGCTGAGAGATCCATTTCCATCCTGCCAATCCTTCTTTCCAATTTGGCCTTTTGGGTCTTCAGTCCCTCGATGTCCTGAAGACATTTCCCAAATAATAACTCGAGGGAGACCACCTTCCTTCTCTTCTTCTTCAGATCAGCCACCATGTCGGCTTCCTATGCCTTAAGCATCCTCAGTTGTCTTCTTAGGACGTCGTTGGAGGTGACAGCCTTACACAACTCCTCTTCTGCAGCAATCCAGAGTCTTTTGGCAACATCTTTCTTAACTATAGTTGAAGCCACCTGGCTTCGGACATCTTCGCTGAAGCCAATAGACTCCCAAACACTTTTCTCCAGCAGGAAAATGCCACGAGAAACCTGCCATAGGAAAGCACATATGCGGTCAATCTATCTGGCACACTCAAACATACAACACACATGTCGAAATCTACCTGTTGTATTCCGAGAAGGATGGCGGAGAAAGGGTCCCCGGAGCCCCACCTCTCGGTCCTGGCAGCGGATGCATCGCATCCCCCAGGACTCCTCTCCTCCATAACCGGAGCTGCGGGTTTAATGCCTTTGATGCATGGGGAAATCTCGCCAGCACTTAGGGGGCTTGACCTCCCAGATGGCCCAGCCAATACGGTTCTCCCTGGAAGAGCCTGCTCCTCCCTTGAGGAAGAACCTATTTTAACTGGGATGTTGTTCCTGACAGGAGCGCACAGCAATGCCAAAACATAGCTCCGCCGCCGGTCCGATCTCCTCATCGGAGGGCCCCTCACTGGCATCCTCCTCGTCGCCTGCCTAAGCTATGCTATGTCTGGCCTCATGCCACGATAAGCTTCCGGATGGCACTGGGAAAAGGAGACAAAAATGATGCTGAGAGCAACTTTGCAAAGAACGAATAAAGTTCAATCCATAAGAACCCCTTCCTCTTATACCAAGACTATTGAAGGCTCAAGTCAAACATTCCCATTTACAATAAGCCTCTAATCGCACTGTGCACAGTTACCCTAATCGATGGAGGCCTCAATCCGCATGCTGGAAGGGACCACTGGAGGGGACCACTGCATGATGGAGGGGACCACTAGAAGGCTACAACCACGATGGTCTTTTGTGGATGCGGCCCTTATGATTCCGATCGCCAATCTCTCCCTCCAAGGACAACATGATGGCTGCCAAACCCACAGCGAACCAAAAGTTTCCCTTGGATGTTGGATGCAGAATTTCCTAATTATGAATTCTAAAGTCTAAGGGATGGACCCACGTCCAGAAAAAGTCGACTTAGTGAAGAACCATATGGCTTAACTTGTTAACGGCATTGCTTAAGCCAAATCCAAAGACTCGACACAAAGGAAATCGCTTAGACAGTCCAGTCTGGACATTATCATTTACTAAGAGCAAAGGAAAGCATTCATTAATCCAAGAAAAGCTGTCAATTACATGCCGCTTCTCTCAACAAAAAAAGAAAAAGAGAAGTACAAGGCTCGAACCCCATCAGACCCTTACGGACCGACCGAGGAAGCCCCCGGGTCAGCAGAGCAGAGGATCTCCTCGATTTGAGCAGGAAGGATCTCCTCAATCTGGTCCAAGGCCAAAGTCTTTTCGGCCTGAACCTCTTTTTCAATCTAAGCTGAAATTGCCTGATCAGTCATGATCAACTCTTCAACTACAATCGGGGCTACTTTGTTTTGGCCCGGCACCTCTTCAGCCTTAGCGAGGGTTGCGATCACTTCCTCCTCCTCAATCTCGAATGCTGGGATGCCGGAAAGGTCATGATCAAGGAAGGCCTGGCCAATCCTAGCTAGTCCATCGTTGAAGCCATACTGATAACTGAACAGGCTTGCTTCAATTACTTCCTTCTTGAACTGCGAAGACTTTTTAAAGTCTTCGACTGCTTTAGCCCCTGCTCTTTCAAGGCTTTGGACTCCCTCACAGCCGCTTCGGCCTTCAGAGTCTCTTCTTCGGCCTTCGAAGTCACCTCTTTGGCCCTCTTGATCGCCTCCTCAATCATCTTAACCAGGTCTTCAGCCTTCTTCTGGTTTTTCCTGGCAAAATCTCCAAGGAATGAACTTGTTTCTTCCTCTTCCTCAGCTTCATCTCTTGCTCAAAGATCTTTAGCTGAGGCTTCCTCAACTCACCCTTCAAGTCCTGGACTTTGATATTCCTACGGGTGAGCTACTCCTCCATAGACAGCTTCAGTTCCTCGGCCACCTCCCTTTTGGCTTTGACCACCTGAAGCTCCTCCTTCAAGTTGTGAAGGAGGTTGTCGACATTCCCCAGACCCTCCTCCAGGATGGTGATGTCATAGAGCAGCTGTACCAGCAAAATGAAAGGTAAGATTGGTCACGAACTAAATGACCTGTTGGATATGAAAGATACAACAACTGCCCTACCTGTAGCAAAGAAGAAAAGGCAGAATCGGATACCTTGGCGAGGCTCCGACCCTCGATGACCGCCAAGTCATGGGGCAGCAGAACATCCTTTAGTACCCACCTAGCCATGGCAGGAACTGCGAGACCCCCCATGATGGAGAACTCTGAGGGGTCTACAGGACGACCCCTACCCAGAGGAGCCCTCCATATAGACTCCTCCTCAACTTGTGGAACCTTGCCTCTATAGGGGGGCAAGGCGACGGTACATCAGCTGCCGGAGATGGATTCTCCCTGATCTGAATTGGAGAGTCAACCCTTGGCAAAGACTCAGCCGACGGATGCCCTTCCGAAGCCTCCATCATCGATATCCCATCTCCTCCAAACGTTCCTTTGGAGGATGAAGCACTTCTACTAGGATCATCCCTCCAGACCTTCTCCAGACCTCTGATCCCGGGGGAGAAGCCTGTGCTGTCTTCCTCTTGGCAGACTGACAGAGCCAGCCCAAATCAGACCTCATCCTGCCACCTACAAACAAAGATGCATTTTAAGATCAGCTGAATAATAGAGCTACCAAAAGGGAAAAGCCAAAGACCTCTATCACTTGTACCTAACACGAGAAACTCACTGATCCCTATGAGGTGAAGATTCCTTTCCTCTGACAACTCTCGGATGGAAATGGCCTCCGAACTAGACAATAAAGCATAGTTGGGTTGGTTGTCCGCCAGAACCTTCTTCCCAGCATTGGCTTCTAAACGAGGCTCCCTCCACTCACTATTGAAACCCCATGGTTGTGTAGAGGATACAAAGATAAAATTGGATTTCCACCCATGGATGGCACTGGGCATGTCCTTCATTATTTTACGACCGGGACAAGGACCAATAACCCACCATCTGTGACTGTGAAAATCCCTCTTCAAGACAAAGAGAGAAGTAAATAAATTGATCTTGGGCCTCACGTTAGTCATGTGACAACGGACTAAGAACCCACAGATATTTCGAATACTATTTGGAGTCAAATGTGCGGGCATGATCTGATACATGTGAAAGACCTTGAAAAAGAAAGGGTGCATCAAAAAGTGAAGACCGGCCTTTAAATGATCTTTGTACACTGCGATACACCCAGCGGGAGGCCTATTTACCTGTTCTTCGGCCTTCGGAAGTATCAGAAATAACCCTTCGGGAACATGGTAATGCTCCCAGAGGTGGGCTATCTTTTCGAACAAAACGGAACTAGGAACTAGTTCCGGTCTCACTACATCACCGGCACCAGAAGGCCCAGCCTCCCCCCCACTAGAAACATGAGCTCCTACGGACTTAGACATGGCGAGAAAAAGAAACAAAAAAGGAACAGAAGAATCCTACCTATGCAAGAGACTGAGAGCTGGAAGCGAGAAAAGCTGGGCAAAAGGAAAAAGTGAGCAAAGGTAGAGAAGCTTCCTCAACCAATCCCCCATTTTTCCTCATAAAGAGATAAGAAGTCTCTAGGATGCCTCCTCGAAGGGAGAGACCATCCCCCTCTCTGAGCCCACTACATACATGGACACCGGAGATGGATACGAGACTCCAAATGACCTTAAGATGATTTGACGCGGAAAGGATCGAAGGTTATAATCTGTGTGACACCAATCGATGACAGAGATGAAGCCCACATCTTTTCCAAGGGACAGGAAGAGGCCATGTCCTCCACCCAGATCCCAATGAAAAGATCGGCTGAACCACTACAACGAAGAAAAAGAGAAGTGACCTCTTAATTGACCCTTTCCTTTTTCACACTCCAATTAGGGAACGACAACTATCCACAACTTGATCTTTGAATCGACTGGTAGTTATGGCAAGCAGCCAAACCAAAAATTTTACAATCATTGGCTGCACCTCCCAGAAGGAAATGACAATCTAGCGATACTCTCACTCTTCGAGGCAAATCACCGCTTCGAAAACTAAGAGTGGGGGGCAACTGTTAGGATATGTCGGTTCAAGCAAGAATCAACCACTGGTTCGATCGCTCACATACTCCCTTCCAAACTAGACACTTCGAATCGGAGTGCCTAGAGGAAGCCGAAGTGGGAGGGTAGAGCAATGATGTGATCTTCGACCTTAGCCGAAGATGCCGGCCTGAAGGAAGACAACTCGATGATGATGCCAATCTCCACCCTATGAATCATCCTGAAAAGAATAGCCCTGTCATGAACAGTAGAGGTGTCTTCGGACTATCCTAGGAAAAACAGGACGAAGACGCCTCTCTAGTCCAACGGCGGTCCCTCCTGAAGAAGAGGCCCGAAGGCAGATCTTCGACCAACCACAAACCCACGTGAACGTGGATGCAACGGTTATGATCAACTGCCTGGCCATCACCTCCGAAGCATAACTACATCAAAGTGGCCACATGGCCATTAACTCCAACCATAACGCCTCCAACCTGACCGGTACCGCTCGGTAACCATCCATGGTTATAGACAGAAGGGAGTCGATTGGTCCCCATCTTAACCATAGGATGGGAGACAAAACCACGCGCTGGACCAGCTAGTATAAATACTGGTAAGAGGGGACACTCCAAGTAAGCACAGCGAATCCTAGGAAAAATAAGAGTTCCTTCCCTCGCCAACTCCCTCCTCTCTAGAAGACTTTCCATTCTGTTACTGGAATCCGCCTCTGACTTAGGCATCGAAGTGTCCTCCATCGAAGAACTTCCGGCCAGGGACTTGTGATGGGGACATCAGCCTGCACGAATCTCGGAGCAGCATAAATTTCGGAGCAGCAAATAAATTTGAAAAATAAATTTAGGATTTATCTTTTATTTGAAATTTAAATTAGGATTTTGTTGGTTAGGATTGAGATATGGATAGGCTTATCTTATCCTATCTTGTATTTAAATTTGAGTTATCCCTATCCTGTATTCAAATTCAAATGAGGGTTATGGAGCTTATAAATAACCCCTCATTCTTATTGTAAAAAGGTAGAAGAAATTGAATTTTTGGGATTTGGTTTGTCAGTTGGTTTGGCAGTTGTTGTTCAGGGCTATGGCCCATTATGTCTTCACCTGCGGGTGTTGATGTTGTCTTTGTCCTTCGGGACATCGTAGGGGCGTGATGCCCTAGTTATCCCCCATCTTTGTTTTCCTCCACGTTCTTTGAAATCCCCCTCATGGCTCCAGGAGTGACCTGGGTGGCAGGTGAAATACCCTGGGCTCCGCGTATAGTGAGATGGGTGGTAGGTGAGATACCCTAGACTGCATGTAGTGAGGTAGGTGGTAGGTATAATGCCCTAGAGGTGTGAAGTCTCTCTATGAGAGTGGGTTTCAGGGTTTGTGGTAGTCCATCCTCGTTATCCTCCATCCCTATTTTTTCCTTCGTCAGCACCATAAAGAAATCAGAAAATAGAAAAAAAAATAGGATACCCTAATCTTCGGCGACTTCTCAGCTCGCCGACGATCCTATCCCTATCCCGTGCCCCATCAACTTGTTTTGCATGTAAACCATGGGAGCGAACCTGCGATCCAGCGGCTCCGCCCGGTCGAAGGGGATTCTACGACAACACTGTGCATCATATATGTTTTAGATTACATGCATGATATTTTTTTATCACCAGAGAGAGAGATTATATGTGTGACAAACCCCAATTCAAAGATGTGTTTTTCAGCAATTAGAGATTGGTAACCCATGATCATAAATGAATTAAGATGTGTACCATTTGAAGTATATCTTATTTACAATTATGAAACTTGATTAATATATAGCATACTACATGTTTCATATATATATATATATTTGGGTGGAAAGGGAAATAGCAGGATTGCCACCCATCATTTATTAAAATTGAGTAATAATTACCCCAAACAAAATTTATAGAAATAAGAAAAACAAATAACACAAGAAAACAAAAGAGATAGGGAAAAGATATATAAAATATAATCAGCATACAAAAAACTCTTTACCTTATGTTTGACATTGTTTTTATTTCTTATTTCTTATTTTTGAAAATAAAAGAGCAATGACAAAAAATTTGTCACTAGTATTATTTTATATTTTAATTAAAATTACTATCATTCTTTTTGAATATAAAATAAATTTTTACTTTTAATATTTTTAAAGCAAGAAACAAATATCTTTAACTATTCATTACAAAAAATAGAAGTATTAATGATGGACATTAATGATGGCTAGCTAGCAATTGGTAATAAATAGATATACCAATAGTTATTATAATAGTAAAAAATGCCATGCTAATAGTATTAGTGACGACAATAATGACAGGACCAATTATTACTATTAATTTTTAAAATTTAATTTTTTTTTTAATTTTTATAAAAGATTATTAGCAATGCATGATAACTATTAGTGATGGCAAGCATACCATCACTAATAAATTATCATATTTTATAAAACTTAATGTTAAATAAAAGATTATTACTGATGATAATTTAATTATTATCAACGGTATTTTACAGTCAATAATAAAATATCTAAAATTTAGGTATTACCAATAAAAGTAATAGCAACACAAGTTTGTTGTCTGTAATACTTCTATTATCGATGGTTACAATTATTAGCGACATCATAATGCAGTTGCTTATAAAATATCTAAAATTTATGTATTATCGATAAATTTAATAGCGACACAAGCTTGCCATCAGTAATACTTCTATTACTGACAGGAAGCAATTATTAGCAATGGAAAAATGATGTTGTTGAAGTTCTCCTTAAAATCCCCTGCAATGCCCATTTTTCTATTTCTCGCTTTTCATTTTTATGCCTCTTCATCTTCTTGGCCCTTTATTGCTTCCTATCGAACTCCCAGACTCCCTTTAGCTGGTTGCCACTGAAATCCCATGCCCCTAAGTGCTGTCGGCCATTATCTTCCCAAACTCCCAGACACCCTTTGGTGTCGCCGGCCATCGTGTACCCCTGCTCTCACGAGTTCCGACCACCATGCTTCCCCCCTGAGCTCCTTCCTCCCAGGTGCCACCACCCAGTGGTGCTTTAGTTTCCCTACCTCCAAATCCTTCTTTCATTTTGTTGGCTGGTCTAGCCAGATTCATCATTTATGGGGCTCAATAAGTTTTAGCGATGGTGACGACGATGATAAGAGAGCCATCACTAAAAAATTAATTTATATTTATTTAATTAATCACTTGGTTATTTAGTTAAGTAATTTATCATAAATTAGTTATTTGTGTAATTAATTAGTTAGTTAATTAATAAATCAATTAGTAAGTTATTTTTTATTAATATTTATTAATTAATTAGTTATTTATGTAATTAATTTGTTGGTTGTTCAGTTAATTAAATTTATGTATTATCGATAAATTTAATAAGGACACAAGTTTGCCATCGATAATACTTCGATTATCGACAGGAAGTAATTATGAGCGATGGCAAAATACCATCATTGAAGTTCTCAAAATCTGCTGCAATGCCCTTTTTTATTTCCCACTTTTGATTTTTTTGCCTCTTTGTCTTCTCAGCCCTTTATTTCTTCCTGTCGAGCCCCCAGACTCCCTTTAGTTGGTGCCGCTTAAATCCCACGTCCCCTGGTGCTACTGGCCATTGTCTTCCCGGTCCCCTGTCTCTTCTCACTGAATGGTGGGCATCGCTCCCCCCACCCATGGCCACTAAAATCCGATGCCCCCCGAGTTACTATCGGCTATTGTTGACCCTATAAGTGATTTTGATGATAACCAAACATTGGAGCATGTATATTTATTTTTGACAACTCTTCAAGTATTTTACAAGTTTTTGTAGGATGGATTAAATGTTCAAACTTCAACTCCTCCACCTCTGTTTTCTTGTTTGAGTTGTGTTGTAATGAGTTTTTGTAAAGAAGAATCCAAAGAAAAAGCTAAGAAAAAATCATATAAAAAGTGTTACTTCTATGTATATGTGCCTTGAAATTAGTTTTGAGTTGGTATGCTTGAAAATGTAAAGAGTTGGTAAGAGTTCTTTCTTTAAGTTCAAGTATAAAAATCTTGAAGAAGATACTCGAGCCGACCCAACTTGTTGAAGAGCCAACTCGCTTACTGGCATGTAGCAAGGACTCTGGAATGAAGCAATCTGAGCCGACTCGAAGGTAATCGAGCCGACTCTAATGAACTGAGTCGACTGGAATCAGTCCTAGCCAACTCTTCCAGAGTCCAATTTCTGAAAATTTCTGAGAACAGCCGGCGAGCCGACCCGAACCAGAAAGAGTCGACTCTGCCAGACCTAATTTTGAAAGCCTGAGAAAGCGAGCCGACCCGAATTGCATTGAGCCGACTCTTCCAGAGTGAGGATTTTCAAACATGAGAAAAAGAGCCGACCCAAGTTGAAAAGAACAGACTCTTCGAGTTCAAGTTTTTCAAAGAAAGAAGCTCGAGCCGACCCAAGCTATCAAGAGCCGACTCATCCAGAGTGATGTTTTGCACCCTGAGATAAAGAGCCGACTGTACTGAAGATTTGGTGACTCGACCTATCAACTCGAAGGATCCGAGCCGACTCGAGCGAATCTAAGCCGACTCGAACATCGTTTCCAGGTATCTAATGGCTAGTTCTAGAATTTATTTTTGAATGCCAAAAAGTGCTCCAACAGTCACAAGTCACATCCCAACGGTCAAAAACATCTCTAACTGTCTTAGAGTAATGGAAGACTTATATTTGAAGGATTTGAATTTCCTTGACAAGAAGAGATTAGAGAGTTCTTAAAAGAAAAGAGAGCTTCATTGAATATTCTACTAACCAACAGCAAAAGAGCACATGAGCATTCAAGCTAGACTTCAAGACTTCACCAACTTTGATTTGAAGTTTGAAGCAATTTTGGGAAGAAGCCACTGAAGCAATTAAATCTTATTCAAGTGCATTCAAGTGGACTCCCATCAAACTGCACCGGCAACTATCCGACAAATTGAGTTTGTCATTTTTGTTGCATTTCTTTCAATTCAATTTTGAATTGTTGGATTATTGGTGAGCCCGGTTGAAAAATCGAATAGGTTCTTGGTGAGCCTTATTAAAAACCAAGTGTTGGGTTCTTGGTGATCCTGGTAAAACCAAGTTAGGTTTCTTTGGTGAGCTTGTTAAAATCAAAGGGTGTTGGGTTTTCTTTGGTGATCCCGTAAAACCAATGTATAAAGGTTTTGGATTGTGATCCTGTAAAACAATCCTACCGTATTCAGGTATGAAAATCTCTGTGGAGATTTTGCTGAGCTGATGCAGGGTGAGTTTGAAATGAGCCTTATGGGTGAGCTCAACTACTTCCTTGGATTACAAGTCAAACAAATGAAGGAAGGAATCTTTATAAACCAAGCCAAGTACATCAAAGAGATGATCAAGAAATTCGGCATGGAAACAAGTGAAGAGGCTAACCACCCATGAGCACTACCTGCAGACTAGACAAAGATGAAAGTGGATCCAATGTTGATCAAAAGCTTTATAAAGGTATGATCGGATCCCTTTTATATTTAACAGCCAGTAGACCTGATATCTTGTATAGTATATATGTTTGTGCTAGATTTCAATACAATCCTAAAGAAACACATATGCTTGCTGTTAAAAGAATTCTTAAATACTTAAAAGGGACAAGTAATTTAGGTCTTTGGAATTCTAAAGAATTATCTTTGAACTTAATTGATTTTTCTGATGCTGACTATGCTAGTTGCAAAATTGATAGAAAGAGTACTAGTGGTACATGCCAATTTCTGTGGTTGAATTTAATTTCATGGCACTGTAAGAAGCAAAACTCCGTAGCATTATCTACTACTGAGGCAGAGTACATTGCTGCTAGCAGTTGTTGTGCTCAAGTGTTATGAATTAAATAACAATTAGAAGACTTTGGTGTTACACTATTTAAAACTCCAATCAAATGTGATAACACAAGTGCCATTAATTTGACAAAAAATCTTATTTAGCATTCACGAACAAAGCACATTGAGATTAGGCACCATTTCATAAGAGAACATGTATTGAATAATAATATTTTTCTTGAATACGTGCTAACTGAAACCCAACTTGTTGATATTTTTACCAAACCATTGAATCTTGATAGATTTAGAATGATTAGAAATTAACTAGGATTATGTGACCCTCTCTAGAAATACTCTCATAATCTTAAGGATAAAGTATCTAGATAACTTTCTAATTCAAACTTTGTGATAAAATGAGGTTTGATTGAAATCCAAAATTATTATTTTTGTGCTCCCTCTGCTCGAGCTGACTTGAGCAAATGAACTGTTGGTCGAGCTGGCTCGAATGTCGAGCCGTCTCTTTTTAGTTCGAGCCGTAGGGTTTGTCTTTCCCACTTTTACTCCTAAACCCTATTATATTTCCTCTAAAAACCTTCCAAATACTTCCAACTTCTAAGAACAGCTTCATAATTTGAATTTCTTCACTCTATGGCACCAAAAAGAGCTGTTGGGAAGAAATCAAGAAGAGTTAGTGATGTGGCTCCGCAAGAAAGGAGGACGAAATTTCGAGAAGACCATGTTTCCCAGAATCTACCTCAGTCTAAAGAAGAGGCTAGTCCAATTTCTCCCAGTCACCAAATTTCTCTAGATATGAGACCAATCACCATGGGCAGACGGATTTTATTTGAATATCTGAAGGAGATAGGCTTTGTGATTGGTGATTTTATTGAAAATCAAGGATAGAAGAATTTTTGTTCTCTAGATGTTAAAATCTACCCAAACCTAGTGAGAATTGTTCAATGAAAATTTAAGGTTTGGAGAGAACTTCATTGAATCTTTTGTTAAGGGAAGAAGGATAATTATATCTGCTGAAATTCTGGGAAGTGTTTCGGAAATGCCTTTGAAGGGACAGAATCTCTAGTACAGAAAGACAGAACCAAAGCACTACAAACAGTTTTAGAGAGATCTGAGGTAAATGAAATAGGAATTCTCAAAACAAGCATGTTATCTATTGAGATGAGAATTCTACACAATTTTATTAGCAGGATCTTCCTACCCAGAACTGGACATTTTGATTGGGTCAGTGAAAGAGATCTATGCTTTATGGAGCTTTCGATTAACGGTGATAAGATCAATTTGCCAGCTATTATGACTTGCCAAATGAAGGAGGCAGTAAGAAGAGTTAAGGCCTGCTTACCCTATGGAATGGTTCTATCACTCTTCTTTCAAAATGCAAATGTAGATCTGACAGGAGAGGACAGCAGGACACTACTCCATACTGATACATACACTACAAAAACCTTTCAAAGAATGTGATATCTATTGTCATATGGCACTTAGAGAAAGAAAACCGATGTCCCAGTAGCTGAAGAAACTGAGGAGATTCAAGAACAAGCAGAATTAGAGGTTGGTGAAGACACCAGAGTACATATTCCAGAACCACAGCTATAGATGGGATCTTCAACACAAGTAGACTTCGACACCTTTTTTTCCAGACATTTCAATACCAGATATGCCTTATATACCATGTGGTATAGCTAGTTTTACTCAGTCTACTGATGTTCTAATTCAAAGTCACACTACTACTACTCTTGCTACAGACAATTCATTATTACAAGACTTCATGACACAACAAATGAATAACATGACTGAAACATCAAGTCATATATGGTTACAATGTTTGGAGAACTTCAAAAGTCAGTTGATGATAGACTAACTTAGTTTGGGGGGCAGATAGATGATCTGAAGAAAATAATAGACACACTTGAAACCTCCAAGACTGTAACTGGTACAACCGAAACTAATTTACAGCCAATCCTTCAATTGATTGCATCAAGTTCTGAATCTACTAAAAACTCAATCACTTAAGTTCTTGAAGCATATAGAATTGAAATAGACAACTTGAGAATAAGAATGGGGTCAGTTGAAGCAGGAAAAAGGATGGAGGATGATTATACCAAAGGTATTGGTATAATTAGAAGTGAATTTGGTAGATTAAGAGGATCAGCAGAGGCATTTGCCAATGTTCGAGCCACATAATTGTTTACACTACAAAAAGAAGTGGCACAAATAAACGAATCTATAGAAGATTTAATTGCCTCTAAAAGAACAAAGAAAATGGAAGCATAACTCAAATCTATGAACAGCTTCTTGTGGAAGATAATGACTAAGATTGAAGAAATTCAAGCTGCTCAGAGTGCTCCTCCTTCTTCTTCTACACCCTTTCCTAGTCATTCTACTCATCCTAGATAGCCTGCTCCCCACCTTAGGCCTCAAGGAACCCATGATATATCACAATTTGTTGACCCAATTGCTTCTATACCACCTGGTATTCAGATTCCAGGTCAACATTCACATCCTAGGGTAAACATAGATAGTGATTAAATGTATTACTCATCACTTTGTACTTTGTACTGAACTTTTTTAAATGAAATGAAAAGTACACATTTTGTTCTATTTCTTTGTGAATGTTTATGTTCAATTGTTTATACATTGACTGATTTTTAATTAGAATTTCAAAATGAATATGAGAAAGTAAAATTATCTCAAACAAATCTTAAATATTTTCTCATTCTTTTTTTAATCTAAGCTTAACTCCTATTCTACCTTTTGGATTGATTGACAAAAAGCGGGAGAATGGTATGCTACGAAATATTTGCATGAAAAGAATGAAAAGGAGAAAATATTTTCATGATTATATATTTGCTCTAATGCATAAAGCCTGAAAGCTATACTCAAATTAAGCTCTATTACATCTTGATACATATTTAAGAGGCTCTGATACATAATGATACATATTTGTGATACATAATATTTTAAGTTTTGATTTTTAATTGCTCTGATGCTTAATGTTCCCTTGAAACATTGTGAGCTCTAAAAATACACAGAAAGTGAGCCAAAACATGAAGTATCTTATTAAGGGAGAGATTATCTCTCTCCCCTAATTCTCCTTTCATTATTTGGCACCAATTGAAGTCAATATGTTTTACTTGTTCATATATACTTGCAAATATGATCACACAAGTAATTATAAAGTGTTATATTGATTTTTCATGCCTAGTATTTTGTCATCATCAAAAAGGGGAAGATTGTTGACCCCATAAGTGATTTTGATGATAACCAAACATTGGAGCATGTATATTTATTTCTGACAACTCTTCAAGTATTTTATAAGTTTTTGTAGGATGGATTAAATGTTCAAACTTCAACTCCTACACCTCTATTTTCTTGTTTGAGTTATGTTGTAATGAGTTTTTGTAAAGAAGAATCCAATGAAAAAACTAAGAAAAAATCATATAAAAAGGGTTACTTTTGTGTATGTGTACCTTGAAATTAGTTTTGAGTTGGTATGCTTGAAAATGTAAAGAGTTGGTAAGAGTTCTTTCTTTAAGTTCAAGTGTAAAAATCCTGAAGAAGATACTCGAGCCGACCCAACTTGTTGAAGAGTCGACTCCGCTTACTAGCATACAGCAAGGATTCTGGAACACAGCAATCCGAGCTGACTCGAAGGTAACCGAGCCGACTCTAATGAATTCGAGTCGACTGGAATCAGTCCGAGCTGACTCTTCCAGAGTCCAATTTTTGAAATTTTTTGAGAACAGCCAAGCGAGCCGACCCGAACAAGAAAGAGCCGACTCTTCCATACCTAATTCTGAAAGCCTGAGAAAGTGAGCCGACCCGAACTGCATCGAGCCGACTCTTCTAGAGTGAGGATTTCTGAACCTAAGAAAAAGAGCCGACCCAAGTTGAAAAGAGCCAACTCCTCGAGTTCAAGTTTTTCAAAGAAAGAAGTTCGAGCCGACCCAAGCTATCAAGAGCCGACTCATCCAAAATGATGTTTTTTGCCCTAAGACAAAGGGCCCACTGCACTGAAGATTTGGTGACTCGACCTATCGGCTCGAAGGATTTGAGCCGACTTGAGCGAATCCGAGCTGACTCAAACATCATTTCCAGGTATCTAACGGCTAGTTCCGGATTTTTTTTTTGAATGCCAAAAAGTGCTCCAACGGTCACAAGTCACATCCCAACAGTCAAAAATGTCTCTAATTGCCTTAGAGTGATGGAAGACTTTATATTTGAAGGATTTGAATTTCATTGACAAGAAGTGATAAGAGAGTTCTTAAAAGAAAAGAGAGCTTCATTGAATATTCTACCAACCAACAGCAAAAGAGCATTCAAGCTAGACTTCAAGACTTCACCAACTCTGATTTGAAGTTTGAAGCAATTTTGGGAAGAAGCCACTGAAGCAATTAAAGCTTATTCAAGTGCATTCAAGTGAACTCCCATCAAGCTGCACCGGTAACTATCCGACAAATTGAGTTTGTCATTTTTGTTGCATTTCTTTCAATTCATTTTTGAATTATTGGGTTATTGGTGAGCCCAGTTGAAAATCAAATAGGTTCTTGGTGAGCCTTATTAAAAACCAAGTGTTGGGTTCTTAGTGACCTGGTAAAACCAAGTTAGGTTTCTTTGGTGAGCTTGTTAAAACCAAAGGGTATTGGGTTTTCTTTGGTGATCCCATAAAACCAAAGTGTAGAGGTTTTGGATTGTAATCCTATAAAACAATCCTACTGTATTCGGGTGTGAATATAGTGGAAATTCTAAGTGGTATCTTGGATAGTGGACATAGGAGCTGGGTTGCTCCGAACCACTATAAATTTGGTGTGTTTGTGTTGTGCTTCTTTACTCCTCTTTTTAGCTTCCGTAACTTATAACTCTGTCACAGCACCCAACACATTCTAAGGGATTTGTAATAGCACATTACTTGCTTTAAATTTTTTAAAATTTTCAATTCACCCCCCTCTTGGGTAGCCACCTGGGCAATAGCTATCGTCTTCCCGGCTCCCCATTCCTTCCCATCGAATAATGAGGCATCCCTTCCCCCTGACATTGCCAAAATCCCACGCTCCCTTGGGTTGTTGCCGATCATTGTCTTCCCGGCCCCTACCCCTTCTCGTTGAACTCCCAAGCCTCCCTTTCCCCTGGCACCGCCGAACTCCCATAGACCCTCTAGTGTTGCTAGCCATCATGCACCCCTGCTCTCATGAGCTTCGATCACCATGCTTTCCCCCTATGCTTCACCGACCGCCATGCATCCCCTCTGTGTGCTATTGCCATCGAGCCCCTCGGTGCTCTACCAGCCACCATGCATCCTCCCCTAAACACTACCATTGCCAAGATCCTGCCATGCATCCTCTCCCTCGGGCACATCTCCTTCCTCCTGGGTGTCGCCATGCAGTGGTGCTTTAGTTTCCCTATCATCAGATCCTTCTTTTAGTTTTTTTTGGCTGGTCTAGCCAGATCCATCATTTGTGGGGCTCGATAAGTTTTGGTGATGGTGACGATGATGATAAGAGAGCCATTACTAAAAACTTAATTTATATTTAATTAATTCATAACCTGGTTATTTAGTTAAGTAATTTATCATCAATTAGTTATTTATGCAATAAATTAGTTAGTTAGTTAATTAATTAATCAATTAGTAAGTTATTTTTTATTAAATATTTATTAATTAATTATTTAATTAATTTGTTAGTTGTTTAGTTAATTAATAAGTTATTTAATAATAAATTAATTATTTAATTAAATAATTATATATTTATTAATTAATATTATTAATTAATTAATTAATTAGATGTTTATTAATTAATTAGTTAAAGAGCTATGCATGGATATGTGTCTTGCATGCGCAAGATTTGGATCTTGGCATATAAAGCAACAAGCTAGGATCCTATGTCTTGATATCAATGTATGCTAATAGATGCTTATTTTGGAATGGGAGGTATTAAAAATGGTTAGTACTTCAACTATATAGTTGCTATCCTCACTGGTCGAAGGAATATGATACCAGGAAGGATGTCTCATTGTGTTGTCCCTTCTTCAGCAAAAATAGATCTTTAGTGATAAGGTTTTTAGATCTATTATACCACTACGAAAGTTAGTGGCACCATGCTTGTGTCTCAGGGCATCCAAGAAGTTTTTTTAGTCATATGAAGGATCCTGGCATTGCTAGTGAGGATTAATATTATTAATGAATTAATATTTAATAACATTATCATATTTGAATGTATGAATTATTATTATTGATGAATTAATATTTTATAATATTATCATATTTTAATATATATGAATGGTTATCATTAATGAATTTATGTTTTATATTTATATGTTAATAGAACTAATTGATTAGATATTTATTTTTATAAAAAATTATATTACATAGAACCATAGACTAGTCAATTGATTAATGTACATATTCTACGATATCTATATATTTATATATTTTTATATGGATAGGAGAATTATGTATATTGATCAATTAATTATCTAGATTGTATAGTTTAAGAATTATAAATAATTTCTCAGGTAGTTACAGTAATGAAACAATATGCTAAGAGTTTAATAACAAATTTAGGCATGATTGTTTCTTAGTTCTCACACATCTTCAGTCATGTAGGAAAAACTACAGAAAAATATTATCAAGATTTTTTTGGTCTCTATTGCATATCATTTGATTACTAGAATTGACCTATATAATTAATTTAATTCCAAAATGGGATAGGGCCTTTACCTATTAGTTGGTGATAGGATACATTAAATGATATGAGAAAGCTATTTGGATACTAGTTCGTATTCCATCATTAAAGACCAAACTTAGGAGAATGAGAATGATCATAGATGATATTTCGGATGCGAGATATAAGAGCTTAGATATTTAGGTGGAGGTCATCATAGTTAAGAGGTGCTCGGACTTGAAAATGTCATCCAAGAAATAAGAGATTGGAGCTTCAAAGATAGTAATTGAGCAAGAGCAAAATCTTCGCAACGGAGAGGTACTTGAGTATTTCGCTGGAGGTGGAGCACATGAAGTCATAGGTCCAGAAGTTCATTGCAAGCAGGGAGCATTACTCATTGGCCTCTTCAGATGCCTAGTACCTTTTAGATTCTTTGTCTAATTCTTCTTCTTCTTTTTCCTTCTCTTCCTCTTCTTTTTAGTCATCCCTTTCTAGGATAAAAAAATCTATCCAAGAAGGGAAAGAATATAAGGAAGGGGAGAAAGATATAGAGGAGGATGAATAATCAAATGAAAAATTTTAAGAGTACCAAACATCTATAAAGTTTGATAGGTAATGCTCCTCGCTTGCCTTAAACTTTTGAATCTCTGATTTCTAGTGCTTTACCTCTTGTGAAGTATTACTATATCTTTTTATCATGAAAATTTTGCTCCTACTTGAGTATTCTTCTTCGAAGCTTCACCTTTGTTTTCTTGAACTTCACTTATAAGTTCAAGCATCTCTCAATGATGGCCTCCGTCTAGATTTCAAAAGCTTTATGTCTCGCATCCGAAATTATTCTATGGTTATTCTCATTTTTTTGAGTTTTACCTTTGATGATGGAATGCATACTCAATATTCTTGTAATCTTATTATATCATATTATTTTTTATATTATCTTTAATCATTTTAAATACATGCATTTCCATGTAAATGATAAAATAATTGGCAAGTGTTTTGTCTTGTATTTGTATATATAAAATAATTGGCAAGTGTATATTGGATCATAGTTGGATAGACTATCGAGTAGTTGATGGAGTAATTTCTATTGAATATAAGGAGGGTGTCAAGTACTTTTGTGATTATGCTTTTGGGAATGCAGCTCTCTTATTTGAAGGATGGGCTCATTGTCCTAGCAACAGATGCATCGGTAGGGAAATGCATGATAGGGATACAATAACTGTTTATTTATATAAGAGTAAATTTATGCCAAATTATAAGTATTGGTATTTACATGAAGAGACATGGAAGATAGTTGCAATGGTTAGAAATCAGTAGCACAGGGACACAGATAGAATGGTAATGATTATGGATGCGATTGGTCCTAAATTTGATTGGTATATGGTAGACAATTTAGAAGCTATCAGCAATGATTTTTTTCATATGCTAAAGGATGCTGATGAACCACTATGATTGGGTTATAAAACATATACTGTACTATTAGCTATGTCAAAGTTATTGAACTTGAAGGCCAAGTTTAATATGACAGTTAATTGTTAGGATAGGATGGTAGTAATATTAAAGAAGATGTTACAGAAAGAGGAGAAGCTTGTTAGGAGCTTTTATAATTCAAAAAAAATGGTGAAATGGTTAGGCATGTGATACGAGAAGATAGATGTATCCTGCAATGAATGCATGGGATATGAGCTGAAATTCTTATAGTTTGATAGTATATATACTTATAATATAGCAAAGAAGCAAAATTCTGTAATGAAGGCTTCACTAATATAGACCATTAGCGATTTTTCTATTTATAGGATGCTGTCAGGATGGAACACTCATGAAAAGCTAGCATATCTATATTGCATTGAGAATGCAAAACCATTTTAACTTGAAATGGCCATAAGCCCTATTGGATTGATTATCATCGTTAATTTTTTTCGAACATCATTTCTTTCGAAAGCAGCAGGATAGTTTCAAGAGAAATAATATAGAGAAGGACTGTGCATCCCTATGCCTTGGTGGTCTGGAAGTGTTTCAGTGAGTATTCCAAGTTGACAAAATCTAGTTTGACATACTATTTGACAAGCAAAAATCTTGGAAGTTTGGTAGAACTCATAACTGGATGAAGTATAGCATCTTTTAGGAGTTGCCATACTGGTATACTAATTTGATTCGTTATAACCTTGATGTCATGCATAATGAAAAGAATATATTTGATAATATTTTTTCACTATTATAGATGTCAAGGGTAAGATGAAGGATAATCCAAAGGTCCAAGAAGATATGCAAACATATGCACGCACCCTCTATTTGAGTTGGTTGAGGTATCACCAAAAAAATTTCTAAAGCCGAAAGTATCTTACACCTTAACGAGAGAGTAGTTAAAGGATATATGTGAATAGTATAGAAAATTTAAATTCTTGAATTATTATGCAAGTAATCCAGCTCGATGCATTAATGTCAAAGATTGCACGTTCTATATACTAAAGAGCCATGACTGCCATGTCTTCATACAATGATTACTACTTGTTACAGTAATAAAAAAATCCAATTGGCCCTGACACGGCATCCTCTTTGGTGGCTGACATGGCCACATGCTTCACGGGTATCTCCAAGTCTCCCATCAAAGAAAGACGGTGGGTCCGCTTGCTCTATGAGGAGATCGACCAGGTCGGCACCTCGGCCCCACCTCGGCCATGTATTTCGGCACCTCGACCCCACCTCAGCCATGTACTTCAGCACCTCGGCCCCACCTCGGCCATGTACTTCGGCATCTCGGCCCCATCTCAGCCATGTACTTCACCACCTCGGCCTCACTTCGGCCATACACGAATTCCAACTTCATGGCAGTTCAACTCAGCTCGGCAGGGCCAGTTCAGTTCAGCTTACCTCGGCCATGTACTTCACTACCTCGGCCTCACTTCAGCCATGCGCGAAGTCTAGCTTCATGGCAGTTCAGCTCAGCTCGGCAATAGAGTCAGCTCAGTTCAGCTTAGCTCGGCAACAGGGTCATTCAGTTCAGCTCAGCTCGGCCATGCACTGCGCCACCTCAGTCAGCTCTCTCTAGCTCCGCCTACGGCACAACAATGCCCAGGTCAACTCCAGTCCGGCACGCCCGTGCTCCTAATCCGACATTGCCTCAATGCTCCCAGCACCCCACTCCGGTGGGTTCGACTTACCCCATTTTGCGTGCACAAAGAGATGATGCACCTCGATCCACCTGCATAAGGAGATTGCTTGCCCCTACACCTCGATCTGCGTGCATGATGTACCTCGCACTGCCATCTCGAATCGTGTGCACGGAGAGCCTCCCCCTGCCTCATCTCGATCCACGTGCCATGATCCATCTGACTCTGTCTCAGGTATGCTTCTCAAAGTGCAGGTACGAAGAAAGCTTGATGGCAGCCCCGAAAGGTAAAATCACCGTCCCTGCCAGACCTGTAGTGCGCCGCTTACAAGGAGGTCTATATTAAAGCCCCCAGGTCACAGTTTACACCAATCAGGAAGGAGTGCCTTACCCAAGGCACTGTGCTCCTTCACCAACTTCTTGAACCACCCAGAAAAAGGAGGTTCATCAACCCATCTAAACCTCTCAGGCCAACAGAAGCCTCACAGGTCTATACCAAGACTAGCATGCCTCCCCAAACAACAAGAGTTGCTCGTCTACATAAGACCAGTGGGAAGAGGTAAGGGGAGGTAAGAGACAACAGGCTCTCTTGAGTCCTACATTATTTTTCATTTATCTTCCATTTATCTTCCATTCTTATGACCCTCTGGAAGCAGAGAGTTTCCCAAGCTCTCTACCTTAGAGGCCTTATGTTCCCCTCGATCATCCCACTGACTTGATCATCGGAGTATCTTCGCTGAAATCCCCAGCCCAGATCTCCCCTATTTTGCAAGTCCGCTCGACGGAGGGAGTCGATTCACGAGGCCAGAGGCCGAGCGTCTGGTGGGAGGGACCTGATGCATCAGAACTAAGGGGCATGACGATCCAGGCGGCAACAGATTGGCGCACCAGGAAGGGGGGTAGATCAAAACCCCTTAACAGGTGGACAACAGTAGCCACCTTCATCCTCTACCCCCAGGGGGCAGACTGGGGGCATGAGGATGGGGGCACGGAAGCTCCCCCTCTCTCTCGGGACTCTAGGAAGTGGTCTTGTGAAAGGATTCCGAGCCTGAAAGGGGCATCATCATCCCATCAAGATCGGATGGGGAATGTCCAAACCCGTGCCAATGCCATGGATGCCTGATCGCACAGGCTCCCACAAAAAAAGAAAAGAAAAGAAAAGAAAAATAAAGAAGGGGAAAAGAAAAAGGAAGAAGAAGAGAAGAGGAGAAGGAAAAAGGGTCTAATCATAGTATTCATGCTCGTGGTCTCGTCAAACACCAGGCACTTCCCATGCAACGGAGATCTATTCTCCCGTTCAACGGAGTCCTCTTCTCCCGTGCAACGGGCTCTCTCTCATGTAACAGAGACTTGTTCTCCCATGCAGAGGAGTCCTATTCTTTCCTAAGGTAACCCCTTTTTATGTTATCTTTGCAACGTAAAAAACTGTATTTCAGTTCTGCAGGAAGAGCTCCTATGTCATCATCAATGGAGCCCTGTTCTCCTATGCGACAGAGCCCTGCTCTCTCATGCAATAGGGCCTTATGCTCCCATGCAATGGAGCTCTCCTTCCATGCAACAGAGCCTCAAGCTCCTATGGAAAGGAGTTCCATGTTCCCATGCAACGGAGCTCTCTCCCATGTAACGGACCCCTACTTCCATGCAACGGAGTCCTCTTCCCCCATACAGAGATCTATTCACCCATATAGCGGAGCCTTGTTCTCCCATGCAAAGGAGTCCTACTCTTTCCTAAGGTAACTCCTTTTTCCATTATCTTTGCTATAAAAAGAAACTGTACTTCAGTACTGTAGGAAGAGCTCCTATGACATCATCAACGGAGCCCTGTTCTCCTATGCGACGGAGCCCTGTTCTCCTATGCGATGGAGCCCAGCTCTCCTATGCGACGGAGCTCTCTCCCATGCAACAGGATCTCATTCCTTCTAGGCAACATAGCTCCTCCTCCTCCATGCAATGGAGCCTTGTCCTCCCATGCAGAGGAGCCTTATTCTTTTTTAAGATAATCCCTTTTTATGTTATCTTTCCAACGTAAGAAACTATACTTTAGTTTTGCAGGAAGAGCTCCTATGACATTATCAATGGAGCCCTGTTCTCCTATGTGATGGAGCCCTGTTGTCCTATGCGACAGAGCCCTGCTCTCCTATGCGATGGAGCCCTGCTCTCTCATGCAATAGAGCCTTATGCTCCTATGCAACGGAGCTCTCTCCCATGCAACGGAGCGCTCTCCCATGCAACGGAGCTCTCTCCCGTGCAACAGGATCTCATTCCTCCTAGGCAACAGAGCTCCTCCTCCTCCATGCAATGGAGCCTTGTCCTCCCATGCAGAGGAGCTTTATTCTTTCCTAAGGTAACCCCTTTTTACATTATCTTTGCAATGTAAAAAACTGTACTTCAGTTCTGCAGGAAGAGCTCCTATGACGTTATCAACAGAGCCTTGATCTCCCATGCAACGGAGCTCTCCCCCATGCAACGAAAGCTTCCTCCCAAGCAACGGGCTCTCTCCCATGTAACAGAGCCTTGTTCTCCCATGCAATGGAGCTCTCCCCTATGCAACGGAAGCTTCCTCCCATGCAACAGACTCTCCTCCCATGTAACAAAGCCTTGTCCTCCCATGTAGAGAAGACTTATTCTTTCCTAAGGATCTCATTCCTCCCATGCAACGGAGCCTCAAGCTCCCAGGCAATAGGGTCTCATGTAACGGAGTTCCAGGCTCCCATGCAACGGAGCCTCATGCTCCCACGCATTAGACCCATCTTTTGCTTGAGGGAGTCCCACTCTCTCCTGAGATGATGGTCGGCGAATTTAATTCTGAAGGAAGAAATATATTTTTCATGACCGGAGCTCAACAGGTAACTCCTTTCTTCGCTATATTGACAACATGAAAAACTGTATTTCAGTTCTACAGGAAAGGCACCTGTACCACCATCAAGGGCAGGCACTATGGCTTGTCTTAGCTAGTCACTGCCAAAAAGAATTCTTGACAAAGGCCAAAGCCACGAAGCTCTTCACTAAGCCCCACATCTACTGCCTGGCTCTCATCCGGAGATGTCCATGGGAAGCTCTGGAGGTCCAACCATTTGTGGCTCGCCTCCTAGCATGCCGAGCGAGTGGCTCTGCCACCTCATGAAAGATGCAAGAATCCCTCCTCAATAATTAAAGCTCCTCTTTGATGCAACTTTGCTCTTCATCATTACAAGAGCTCGTGCATCCTGGAGTCCAGCCTGGATGGAAGCCCATAACCCAGTTTCGACATAAAATCCAGGAGTCCAGTCCGGATGAAAGCCCGGAACCCAGTTCCGGCACAACATCCCAGAGTTCAGTCCGGATGGAAGCTCGGACCCAGTTCCAGCACAAAATCCGGGAGTCCAGTCCGGATGAAAGCCCGGAACCCAGTTCCGTTACAACATCCTAGAGTTCAGTCCGGATGGAAGCCCGGAACCCAGTTTCGGTACAAAATCCCGGAGTCCAGTCTGGATGAAAGTCCGGAACCCAGTTTTGGCACAACATCCTAGAGTTCAGTCTGGATGGAAGCTCGGAACCCAATTTCGGTACAAAATCTCAGAGTCCAGTCCGGATGAAAGCCCAGAACCTAGTTCTGGCACAACATCCCGGAGTTCAGTTCGGATGGAAGCCCGAAACCCAATTCCTGTACAAAATCCCGGAGTCCAGTCCGGATGAAAGCCCGGACCCAGTTCTGGCATAACATCCTGGAGCTCAGTCCGGATGGAAGCCCGGAACCTAGTTCCGGTACAAAATCCTAGAGTCCAGTCGAGATGAAAGCCCGGAACCCAGTTCCAGCACAACATCCTGGAGTTCAGTCTGGATGGAAGCTTGGAACCCAGTTCCAGCACAAAATCCTGGAGTCCAGTCTGGATGAAAGCTCGGAACCCAGTTTCGGCACAACATCCCAGAGTTCAGTTCAGATGGAAGCCTGGAACCCAGTTTCAGCATGAGATCCTGGACTTCAGTCCGGAAGGTGGCATAGAACCCAGTTCCCCCACGAGATCCTGGACTTCAGTCTGGAAGGTGGCGCAGAATCTAGTTCCCCTAGAAGATCCCGAACTTCAGTCTAGAAGGTGGTGCGGAACCCAGTTCCCCCACGAAATCCTAGACTTCAGTCCGAAAGATGCCTCGAAACCCAGTTCCGGCATGAAGGCCTGGACTTCAGTCTGCGGGTAATCCCTCGAGTTCCTCTACTAGGATGGCTCCCCTGAGGTCGAGCGTTGCTCCCTCGAGGTCGAGCATCTGGCCTGAGTCGAACTCCCGCTCTTTGGGTTCCTCTACTAGGATGGCTCCCTTGAGGTCGAGCATTGCTCCCCCGAGGTCGAGCATCTTGCCGAAGTTGATTTCTCTCTCTCCTACTCCTTGGGCTTCTTCAGGCAGGATGGCTCCCATCTTCTAGCAAGTTCAATGCCTTCATCAAAGATTCTGATAAATACTCTGAGCTCAGCCATGATGACTATATGTCTGGTCATGTATGTGAGCACCCAAGTTGTGCACCTCGCTAACCTTTTCCTCCATGGCACCACCTTCTATCTGGTCAAAAAGGAGTCAGATTGAAGTATTGGCACCATCATAACGCAACTAACCTTAGGTCGAAGAACCTACAGGCAAGTAAATTTCGAAAATATTACCTTCTACTTTGTTGTGCAGGCCACTCTCTGTTCATAAAAAGGATAGCTAGACTTGATGCCTTCATCTAGGCCTTCAAAGACCAATGGCTAACCTTCGATAAGTTCAGTTCCATTTAGAGACTAACTTCTTGCAACCAGTATAGAGCCGCTACGACGTAGAGCCGAATGGATAATGCTACTCCCTTTATCCAAAATGTTAATATTTTGGACTCAGGAAGTGGGGGCATCTGTTACAGTAGTAAAAAAATCTATTCGGCCCTGACACAGCATCCTCTTTGGTGGCTAACATGGCCACATGCTTCACGGGTATCTCCAAGTCTCCCATCAAAGGACGATGGTGGGTCCACTTGCTTTATGAGGAGATCGGCCAGGTCAGCACCTTGGCCCCACCTTAGCCATGTATTTCGACACCTCGACCCCACCTCGGCCATGTACTTCACCACCTCGGCCCCACCTTGACCATGTACTTCGCCACCTCGGCCCCACCTTGGCCCTGTACTTCGACACCTCGGCCCCACCTCGACCATGTACTTCACCACCTCGGCCTTACTTCAGCCATACACTAGTCCAGCTTCGTGGCAGTTCAGCTCAGCTCGGTAGGGCCAGTTCAGTTTAGCTTACCTTGGCCATGTTCTTCGCCACCTCTGCCTCACTTCAGCCATGCGCAAAGTTCAGCTTCGTGGCAGTTCAGCTCAGCTCGGCAACAGGGTCAGTTCAGTTCAACTCAGCTCGACAACAGGGTCAGTTCAGTTTAGCTCAGCTCAGCCATGCACTCTGCCACCTCGGTCAGCTCTCTCTGGCTCCGCCTGCAGCACGACAGCACCCGGGTCAACTCCAGTCTGGCACGCCCGTGCTCCCAGTCCGGCATGACCTCGATGCTCCCAATTCCCCACTCCAGTGGGTTCCGCGCGCCCCATTTTGCATGCACGAAGAGATGATGCACCTCGATCCGTGTGCATAAGGAGACTGCCTACCCCTGCACCTCGTCCGCATGCATGAGGAGCCTCGTGCCGCACACCTCGAATCATGTGCACGGAGAGCCTCTACCTGCCTCAGCTCGAATCGCGGGCCACGGTCCATCTGACTCCATCCCAGGTATGCTTCTCAAAGTGTAGGTACGAAGAAAGCCTGGATGGCAGCCTCGACAGGTCAAATCACCATCTTTACCAGACCTGTAGTGCGCCGCCTACAAGGAGGGTTATATTAAAGCCCCCAGGTCACAGTTTACACCAATCAGGAATGAGTGCCTCATCCAAGGCACTGTGCTCCTTCACCAACTTCCTGAACCACCAAGAAGAAGGAGGTTCATCAACCCATCTAAACCTCTTAAGCCAACAGAAGCCTCACATATCTATACCAAGACCAGCATGCCTCCCAAAACAACAAGAGTTGCTCATCTACATAAGACCAGCGGGAAAAGGTAAGGGGAGGTAAGAGACAACAGGCTCTCTTGAGTCCTACATTATCTTTCATTTATCTTCCATTCTTATGACCCTCTCGAAGTAGAGAGTTCCCCATGCTCTCTACCTAAGAGGCCTTATGTTCCTCTTGATCGTCCCACTGACTTGATCGTTGGAGTGTCTTTGCCGGAATCCCCGACCCAGATCTCCCTTATTTTGCAGGTCTGCCCGATGGAGGGAGTCGATTCATGAGATCGGAGGCCGAGCATCCGGTGGGAGGGACCCGACGCACCGGAGCTATGGGCCACGACAATCCAGGTGGCAACACTACTATTAGCTTGGTATGATCTCCTTTCAAACTTCATATAAAGTACTTTGACCAAACATAGTTTTTTCTTTAGAAACATGTATGCTATTAAATTATCCGTCAACTGTTGGAGCTCTCCCAGGATTAGAAAATTGCAAATGATCAGGCATCAACAACTTGTCACAACAAAAGCAGATATAAAAATATTTTATATCTAAACATGCAATTTATAAATAAATCTAATTTATTCATCATAAATTTCTAATATGCTGAAATATATGAAAAAATATCAGATCTGAAATAAAATTATTTTAAGCATAAAATACTTACCTGGATCGCTATTTTGGCCTGCTATGAAAAGCATGCCGATTCGCTTCTGAAACCGGGATTCTACCGGAGCCACGCAATCGCCCGACCTCTGCTGGTATCCAGACAGAGCTCTCATAACCAATTTGTAGAGAGCACCAGACTGCTAGATCCTTGCAACCCTCTCATCTTTCAGCAAATCAACTACTTTAAAAATCATGCCTATCCGCAACTGGACCGGCTTCTGGCTTCTATCTTGCAAATCAGAGATCTACAATACCTTGGACCCTTTTCTCTCTTCATTCTTTTGTAGAATAACTCTCTGGATCTCACACAAGAGAGGAGAAAACAAATAAAAGGGAGAAGAATAGTTGACACCCCAAGAGACAAACTCTCTGGAGTTCACGACCAAGATAAGAAAAATGCCCAAGAGGAGGACGTTCACGCACAAAAATTATCTCACTCCCTTTTGGTCGACCAGCCCTCTTGCTTTTACTTTTCTCATGGTAAAACTCTCCAATTCTCCATGCCAAAACCAAAGGAGTTTAAGCTTATCTAGTTTAGGTTTTTAAGAGGAGCAGAAGAGGACTCTTCCTCCTCTCATATTTCTCCATGCCTAAACTAAATTAGCGCCCATTTATTTTCATGCCAACCCCTTTGTCACCTAAATGCTTGGGCCCACTAGGTGGGCATGTGGAGGGAAGGCGAGACAAGGAAAGATAGGGAGAGAGAATCCTAGTCTAATTGGACTCTGACTCATGGTCCAAATAAAGTGATTTGACAGTCAAATCGAAGTGATTTTAAATCCAATCGAACCATTTCAAAAAGGACATTGACCCAACTCAATTAGAATCAATTAACTGAGTCGAACTCAATTAAATTAAATCTAATTTAATTAAATTAATAATTAATCCATAATTAATTAATTATAACATTTATAATTAGGTCCAAATATACTAAAATTATCCATTTTAGTAACATTTTGATTTGGTGGTTGGTTACTTGAGCTCCTAATGTGTGTGACCCCTTAGGTCCTATCTTGTTTGGTAATGAGACATGTTATAATCTCCATTATACATCATCGAAACTCCTTTTGATGGATTGAAATAATTTCAGCTCAACCCTAATTAGGATCATCGATCCGAGAATGATCCTAATGGGCTTTCATAATCTACTAGTAACACCTAGCAGTATGTAGTGGCAACCCGGTAGAATAAGATTGGAACCCTTAGGTGTAGTTACCATGTGATTCGATTCCTCTATCAAAAGTCCTGACATGATATTGGTTATGGATACTTATCAAATCCATCAGTCATATGTTTAACTTAATCAACTCAAGTCCATTTGTGATACTAATGAAAATACCTTTTTCATTATCACATTGCTATGGCCATAGACTTTTGGTCTTAGTCATATTAAATTGCATAGGATTATATCTTACTACTAAGGCTGATAGATCCCTACAAGCAAACACCCTACTCCTACAATAAACTTATTGTAGCCAACGAACACCGCAAGGTCCCATATGGATAGGAATATGTGATTGTGCTGTCAAACTACAGCAACCTTATTATGAGTAGCTGAAACACTCCAGGTCAAAGAACTATTCACATGACTACAGTATTAGGAAGTTATCGACGAGTGAATAGTCATCCGTATAGCTTCCTGTACTTGGTCACGCTCGATATCGTTGATCTCTATCAATTACCTGCACTCTCACTTCAGTGTCACCACACTGTAGGTTAGAGACTCATCTACCCAGAAAGGGAAGTGATATATGCACCGATTTTAACAGATCAATCACCGTCCTCGTGATATTTTAATAATCGGGAGCTTTTAGGAGTTAATCTATAAAGACACATGCCTCAAATTCTCAACTCTTGAGAATATGTGTCATTGCCCATTAACTCCATAGACGATTCATAAATACATAAATATGAATGAAAATAATACCCTTTTATTAATAAAAAAAATCAAGTACAAAGTTCATGCCCTAAAAATTAAAATGTATCAAAATAACTTGGCTTTCACGGCATACATCTTACAATCTTCCAGTTGCACTAAAACTAATTGGCTACATATCTAAGTCTCATTTTTTCAAAGTGAACTTCAGCCTTCTATTGGCTCAGAGTCATAGTCAGTGGGTCTGCCATATTGTCCATGGAGTCTACTCTTCGCACCTTAACATATTTTTCTCGAGGTAGTCGCATATGATATGAAATCGCCGCTCAATATGCGTGGACTTCTAGTGAGACCTTGGCTCCTTAGCAAGAGCTATTGCACCATTATTATCATAATATATGTGGATGGCATCAGATGGCATCACTCCAAGCTCCGCATTGAACTTTTTATACCAAAAGGCTTTTTTTGCAGCTTCAGAGGCAACGATGTACTCTGCTTTCATTGTTGAATCTACTATGATGTGCTGCTTGAAACTTTTTCAACTAGTTGCCCCACCATTGCACAAAATCATAGACCCTGATATAGACTTTCTATCATCAAGATCATACATAAAGTCTGAGTCTGTATATCTCTTTATCCCTAATTCCGAACTCCCTCATAGCTATCCAGTGCTCTTCACCTGGATTCGACTGATATCTACTCGTGACACTCACAGCAGGAGCCATATCAGGTCAGGTACACAATATGACATACATAAGGCTTCCAATTGCCAAAGCATATGGAATCTTGCTCATGCATTGAATCTCTTCAGGTGTGTTAGGACATATTTTCTTGGAGAGATTAATGCCATGCCGAAGAGATAACAATCCTCTTTTAGAGTTCTCCATGCTGAACCTTTTCAGCACTTCTTCTATGTACAATTTTTGTGAAAGGCCAAGCATCCTATTAGATCTATCTCTATAGACCTTAACCCCCAAAATATAAGATGCTTCACCTAAGTCTTTCATAGAGAATTTCTTGGATAACCAACTTTTGACCGAAGTCAACATGGGAATATCATTCCTAATAAGGAAGATGTTATCCACGTACAATATGAGAAATGTCACTGCCCTCCCATTGGCCTTCTTGTAAACACATGGCTCATCCTAATTCTTGATAAAATCAAACAATTTGATTGTATCATCAAAATAAGTATTCCAACTCCGAGAAGCTTGCTTCAATTCATAGATTGATCTATGCAGCTTGCAGACCATATGATCTTCATCATTAGAAGTGAAACCCAAAGGCTGCTCCATATAGATATCTTCCTCAAGATATCCTTTTAGGAATGAAGTTTTTACATCCATCTGCCATATCTCATAATCATGATATGCTACAATTACAAGTAATGTATGGATGGATTTCAACATAGCTACTGGTGAAAAGGTATCATGATAGTCAATGCCTTCACGTTGACTACCCTTTCACCACCAACCTAGCTTTAAAGGTCTCTACCTTACCATGTGCACCTATTTTCCTTTTGTAGATCCATTTACAACCAATAGGGACAATACCCTCTGGTGGATCCACTAAGGACCATACTTGGTTAGAATGCATTGATTCAATTTCTGACTTCATAGCATTCAACCATTTCTCGGAGTTGATGTCTGACATCGCCTCATCATAAGTCTTAGGATCAATCAATTGATCCTTGTCGCCAACTAGGAACATTTTCTTTATATCCTCTGTAAGCATACTCAAGTACCTTTAAAGAGGTTTGGGGACTCTAATAGATCTACAAGGTGGAAGAGCATTTATGTGAATTGGTTGATTGGGTTCGATCTGATCTCTAGCTGGCTACTCTTCAGAAACTTTCTTATTGAGCTCAATTAGCCTCCCGCTACCACCTTCCTAAATAAATTATTTTTCAAGAAATGTGGCATGTCTGCTCACAATCACATTGTGATCTTCTGGAAGGTAAAAGTAATATTCTAAAGTTTCTTTAGGATATCCTATAAACTAAGCTTTCACAAATCAAGATTCCAACTTATCCGTCATTAATCTTTTGACATAGGATGGACATCCCCAAATCTTGAAGTGAGCAATACTTGGTTTCTTACCATGCCAAATCTCATATGGTGTGGTAAGAACAGATTTAGATGAAACCTTATTTAAAATATAAATTGAAGTTTGTAGGGCATATCCCTAAAGAAACAAAGGCAAGTCAGTGAAGCTTATCATGGATCGGACCATATCTAATAGTGTCCTATTTCTCCTCTCAGACATCCCGTTGAGCTGAGGCGTACCAGGTGGAGTCCATTGTGAGACTATGCCATTGTCCTTAAGATAACCTAAAAATTTTCTACTAAGGTATTCATCTCCTCGATCTGATTGAAGAACTTTAAGAGTTTTACCTATTTATTTTTCTACCTCATGTATGAATTTCTTGAACTTTTCAAAAGCTTCATATTTGTGTCTCATAAGAAACACATAACCATACCGTGAACAATCATCAGTAAAGGTTATGAAGTAAAAAAAATCATCCCTGGATTGCATATCAAATGGACCACATACATCAGTATGTACCAGGACAAGTAATTATGTGGCCCTCTTCCCATGTCCTACAAAGGGTAATTTGATCATTTTGCCTTGAAGACATGACTTACAAGGTGGATATAATTCAGAATTAACTGAATTTAGGATCCCATCCCTTTCCAGTTTGTTAATTCTGTCTTTACCTATATGACCGAGCTTTAGATGCCACATATATTTATCATTTAGGTCATCTCTAGCACATTTATGTCCTATGGCATTCACTTTAATTTTCTCGTTAATATTCAAAGATGCATCAACATGCAAATAGTAGAGACTGCCAATTAAAATAGCTTTTGCAACCAATTTATTTCTCAAATAAATACTACAAAAATCTTTATTGAATGTAAATTCAAATCCTTCCTGTGTTAGCACAGAGACAAAAATCAAATTTTTACTAGCTCCAGGCACAAAATAACAGTCACTAAGTACCAATCTAAACCCTAAAGGTAACTGATGCAGAACAAAAAAGATGATGTGATGCGGAAGTAAATTAAGACTAATAATTTTTTTTTTTTATATATTTTCAGAAGTCGGCTTAGACTCAAAGGAAAGTTAAACTAGGTTGAAAGAAACTATATAATAATTGAAAGCACAATTCAAAGAAACTAGATTATCAGAGTAGTTCAGAAGTAAAGGATCGCTGGGGGTTGAGAAACTCTCAGACCTAGGGTTTCGCTTTGAACTTTCAACAGGACAGAAGTAAAGAGAAGAGAAGGGTTATGGACCAGACAGTGATCTTCACAGAGTTTAGTGGAAGGACTCTCTTGAGCAGATTGTTGGATCCTCGGATTCGGATATCTTCGCAATGGATCCTCCAATACTGGTCCTTTGGCAGAGTTGGCTTCTCTTGAACTCAGGATCTGGGAAAGAAGAAGAACAAATTATGGAACCATATACTCAAAGGAAGGATTTACCAGATAAGAAGAACTTGAAAATTGATGTTGCTGAAATCCTGATTCTTCTGGATGCTGATCTGACTTCCTCTGGGATTTGCTCTATATTCGAAGTAGCCGATCTGGACCTGGATGCTGGTGGTCGGCCTCTACTTGGAAGAGAGGGGCCGTAAGATGATGAGGTAGATTAGGATTTGGATGATTGGTGGAATGAAGAAGATGATGGCGGCTAGGGTTTAGAATTTAAGTGGCTAACCTAGGGTTTTGGGGTTGGAGATCTCACACCTCCTCAAGGTTCCTAGGGAACCCGGATTTACTCCCTCACGGAGCTCAACACCTGAATATAAGTGCGGAAGAGAGAAACATAGAGTTGCTCACACAGAAACTGAATTCATTCATCAGTGTCTCAAAAACTTACAAGAGGGATTTATTTTATAGGTCTTTACAAGAAATCAGGATTTTACATCTTCCCATGTGGGACTAATAGGATGGATCCTCAAATTAGGCTTGTAGAATCAAATCCTCCTCATATGGCCGGCCAAGAGCTTCCTTAAGTGTTGATTGGTGGCTCCAAATGGCAAGAAGGTGGCGCCTCCTAGCCTTGCTCTTCAAGAAAAACTTTTTTCCTTCCATGCTTGATTTTATTTGGAAGTATTTGGGCACCTCCTAGTCTTGCTCTTCAAGAAAAATTTTTTTTCCTTCAATGCTTGGTTTTATTTGGAAGTATTTGGGCGCCTCCTAGTCTTGCTCCCTAAGTTTTGCTCCTTCCTTTTCATAGCTTGGCTCTTATGAAATTATTTTGGGCGCCTCCTTGGATTGAGGATCCTAGATTGATCTCTCCTTAAGTGGTGCATGAAAGAAGGGACCTACTTTCTTGTGGTGTGGGGACCAAAGACACTGGATGGAGATGTGGCACCTCCTGGACTCTGGCGTGTGGCTAGGAGTGTGGCGCCCACTTGCTTGGGCCTGGAAGAAAAAATGTGGCACCCTGGACCTTGACTTGACTGAAAAAAAAGTGGCACCAACCTGGAGAAGACCTATACCACTACTAGGACTTGTACTGAGTCAACATGACTCAACAAAATTTAAATTGCAGGGAAATATAGACTCAAGACTAAAATTGAGTTGACCAAGTCAACCCTTATTACAAAACCCGAAAACCCTAATTCTTCGGGCAAGGTCAATCAGAGATCCAGATGGAGCCCTGAAGTCTTCTTCTGAGTCTGGTGCCCGCACTAGTAACACAAGAGAATATGATCCAACGGCTTGAGCAGCAACTTTTGCTCCATTTCTGACATATAGGAACATCTCACCTTCTCTCAGCATTCTACTTCTTTCCACGCCCTGCATTGAAATGCATATATGAGCATTAGAGCCAGAGTCTAAAATCCAACTGGAAGTAGATGAAACAGTTAGGTTAGATTCAATAACGAGTATAGGCTTACCTTCAGAAGGTGCATCCTCCTTCTGTTTCTTTAAGCTTTCCAGGTAGAGAGGACAATTTCTTTTTCGGTGGCCCTCTGTATTGCAATGGAAGCATTTTCCTTTTCTAACCTTGGCTTTCGTAGGAGTGTCCTTTTTCTTCTGTTTGTGCTCTTTCTTTTGCTTCTTTGTAGGTTTCTTCTTCTTCCAAGTAGTCTTTTTTTTGGAGGAAGACTGCTCCACAAAGAAAACAGAGCCCCTTGAACTCTTCAGGGTCCCTTCATTGCTTACCAACATGTTCAATAATTCAGGTAAAATATAATTTAACATGTTCATATTATAGTTCATTACAAACTGAGTATATGAACTAGTTAAAGACTGGAGGATCAAATCCACCTGAAGCTCCTTATGAATAGGAATGCCCAGCTTCTCAAGCTATTCGATGTCCTTGATCATTGTCAAACAATGATCATGGATTGACTGCCCTTCATGCATCTTGTTGTTGAAAAGCCTTTTCGATATCTCAAAGTGTGCAATCCAACTTTGTTCACCATATAACTCTTGTAGGTGAATCAGAATCGATTTAGCAGTTGGCATATCCTCATATTAGCTCTGCAATTCATTTGACATTGAGGCCAACATGTAACACTTAACCTTATTATCATCTTCCATCCATTTTTCATGTGCAGTCATCTGACGAGCATTTGGATGGCCAGGTAAGATAGGGGGTTCCTGGTCAAGCACATAGCCCAACTTCTCAGAACTCAAAACAATTTTGATGTTTCTCAACCAATCTTTAAAATTAAGGCCTACAAGTCAGTTTGTCTCTAGAATATGGACTAACGGATTTGAAGCAGACATGGTTAACTGCAAGAGTAGAAGATTCAAATTAGATGCTTTACACTTAATTATAAAAATTATTCTAGGATCTTTAAGAAATAATTTTAGAACTCCTATTATTTTCTCGAATCTCTCACACTCCCCGTGGAGATGCGGAAACCCTGCAACTCTTGGTTTCTAATGGGTACTACGGTCCCATCGATGTGCGGCACCTCATCATGCCCAGTTTTGGTAACACGCTACACCAATAAGTGGCCAACTCTTGTCCAATGTATCTAATACAAGTTGTAGCAACTTGGTCTCTAAATCATGGAATCTCAACGTGCCTGTTTATTGGTCCAATCATTAGTTAAGTCAGACCCACCATTCCTGCTAGACAAAGCCATCATTGAGTCCCTCAACGTGCCCATTTATTGAGCCCATCCCCATCAGTACCTAGCAACATCTCATGCCTAATACGGTGGTTGTGTCTTCCCGATGCAACTAGACCACTGTAACCAGTCAAGAATAATCAACACCAGTAGGACACCCACATACCTACAATGGTGGAAGACCTAAGACTTAATATTTATAAGGAGCTTAGGTTCAGGTCTCTTCTAAATTAATCAGCCAAATCATGTCTAATCAATTACATTAAGTTAGCACAATCTCATGTCTGACTAATTACATTCAGTCAGCACAATCTCAGTCTGACTAAAATAACTAGCTATGGGTGAACTCAAACAAAGGTGACCTTTTTGAAAACTTAATCAACCAAATTGGCCAGGTCAATTTGATCCATGAGAGGGTTCTGCCAATATACTCTCTTTCCGCTAAACTAGTTGGTTGAGAAAGAGTTAGCCCTAATTAAAACCATGATCGAAACCTTCCTTAGACACCAATTAATTGATAAGATTCAATTAGGTCAAACTAGTGATCTAGGCTCATCACTGAGCCAAATTAGGTGTTAACTTATCGCTTCATAATTAGATGAATCGATCTGACCAGACATCATCTAAAAATAATTTAAAGGTAACTCGACCTAGTTTGTTCAACCCAAACCCTCATGCACCTTATTTGATTTTCTAGATCAAACCAATTTTAAAATTAGGTTCAAGTGCATGACTTTAATGGCTTATGATCATGAATCACATTTAAGATCTAAACCCTAATTTGGTGCATCACATACAATAACATACATAATCATAAATCGATCAAAACTCTTTTGAAAATCCTTTTTCAAAACCAAGTATATATCAAAGTAGGACAACCTTTGCACTATAGGGGATAAACCCTATAGCAGGACAACTTTATGTCACTTTGTACAACCTTTGATTAATTAAATTTCATATTATTAAATTTAATTTCAAATATGAAAATTATGATTTTAATTTTAAAAATAATTTTTCAAAACATGAAATTCTATGCTAGAACAATCTCATGTTCAGCATAGATCAGAAAAATCATAATCTATCTACCTGATCTGAATATTTTTCAGATCTAATTCTCATCCATGCATGTTAAAGAAAGGAGAACCATGGCTCTGATACCACTGTTGGAGTTCTATCAGGATTAGAAAATTGCAAACGATTAGGCATCAACAGCCTATCGCAGCAGAAGTAAATATAAAAATATTTTATATCTAAACATGCCATTTATAAATAAATCTAATTTATTCATCATAAATTTCTAACATGCTAAAATATATGAAAAAAAATATCAGATCTGAAAATAAAATTATTTTAAGCATAAAATACTTACCTGGATCGCTATCTTGGCATGCTTTGAAAAACGTGCCAATCTGTTTCTGAAACCGGGATTCTACCGGAGCCATGCAATCACCTAGTCTTTATTGGTATCCACACAGAGCTCTCATAACTGAGTCATAGAGAGCACCGGATTGCTAGATCCTTGCAGCCCTCTCCTATTTCAGCAAATCAACTACTTTAAAAATCATGTCGATCCTTAATTGGACTGACTTATGGCTTCTGTCTTGCAAATCAGAGATCTATAAGACCTTGGACCCTTTTCTCTCTTCTTTATTTTGTAGAATAAATCTCTAGATCTCACACAAGAGAGGAGAAAACAAATAAAAGGGAGAAGAATAATTGACACCCCATGAGAGACTCTCTAGATTTCACAGCCAAGAGAAGAAAAATGCCCAAGAGGAGGACGTTCACACACAAAAATTATCTCACTCCCTTTTGGTTGGCCACCCCTCTTGCTTTTATTTTTATCATGGTAAAACTCTCCAATTCTCCATGCCAAAACCAAAGGAGTTTAAGCTTATCTAGTTTAGGTTTTTAAGAGGAGTAGAAGAGGACTTTCCTCCTCTCATATTTCTCCACGCCTAAACTAAATTAGAGCCCATCTATTTTCACGCCAACCCCTTTGTCACCCAAATGCTTGAGCCCACTAGGTGGGCGTGTGGAGGGAAGGGGAGACAAGGAAAGATAGGGAGAGAGAATCCCAGTCTAACTAGACTCTGACTCATGGTCCAAATAAAGTGATTTGACAATCAAATCGAAGCCGATTTTAAATCCGATCGAACTATTTTGAAGAGGACATTGATCCAACTCAATTAGGATCAATTAACTGAGTCTAACTCAATTAAGTTAAATATAATTTAATTTAATTAATAATCCATCCATAATTAATTAATTGTAATATTTATAATCAAGTCCAAATGTATTAAAATTATCCATTTCAGTAACATTTTGATTTGCTGTTTGGTTACTTGAGCTCCTAATGTATGTGACCCCTCAGGTCTTATCCTGTCTGGTAATGAGATATGCTATAATCTTCATTATACATCATCGAAACTCCTTTCGATAGATTGAAATAATTTCAGCTCAACCCTAATTAGGATCATCGATCCGAGAACGATCCTAATGGACTCTCATAATCCACCAATGATACCTAGCAGTATGTAGTGGCAACCCAACAAAATAAGATTGGAACCCATAGGTGTAGTTACCATGTGATTCGATTTCTCTGTTAAAAATCTTGACATGATGTTGGTTACAGATACTCGTCAAACCCATCAGTCATATACTTAACTTAATCGACTCAAGTCCATTTGTGATACTAATGAAAACACCTTTTCATTATCACCCTGCTATGGCCATAGACTTATGGACTTAGTCACATTAAACTGCATAGGATTATACCTTACTATTAAGGCTGATAGATCCCTACAAGTGAACACCCTACTCCTATAATAAACTTACTGCAGCCAACGAACACCGCAAGGTCCCATATGGATAGAAATAATGTGATTGTGCTATCAAACTATTGCAACGTTATTGTGAGTATCTGAAATACTCTAGGTCAAAGAACTATTCACACGACTACAGCATCAGGAAGTTATCGACAAGTGAGTAGTCATCCATATAACTTCCTGTACTTGGTCACGCTCAATACTGTTGATCTTCATCACTACCTGCACTCTCACTCCAGTGTCACCACACTATAGGTTAGAGACTCATCTACCCAGAAAGGAAAGTGATATTTCATCAATTTTAACGGATTAATCACCGTCCTCATGAAATCTAATAATCAGGAGCTTTTAGGAGTTAATCTATAAAGACACATGCCTCAGATTCTCAACTCTTGAGAATATGTGTCATTGCCCATTAACTCCATGGATGATTCATAGACATATCAATATGGATAAAAATAATACCCTTTTATTAATAAAAAAAATCAAGTACAAAGTTCATGCCCTAAAAATTAAAATGTGTCAAGCTAATTGGCTTTCAGGGCATACATCTAATATCAACCACATCTCCAGTTTTATGGCTAGCAGTGTAGAGACGATATGCAAGTTAGAGAAGATATTCTCTCCTAACTTCCTCGACTTCATGGAGTACTTTGTGATTCATCTAACATATGAAGCTAGGGTAAGGGAACCAGTACGATACAAGTGAATGTATCCATTTGAAAGATATATATACAGTTTCAAAAAGAAAATGAAAAATAAGGCTAGAATCAAAGGTTCTATTATGGAGGCTTATATAATAAAAATTTTTTAAATTTTAGCTAACACTACTTTGTTCCTCATGTACAAATAAAGTTGACTCAAGTTGACCAAAATGATAATGGTAATGGTGAGGGATCAGAGCAAGAGACCTTAATATTTACCTATCATGTTTGTAAATTTGGCTGCAAGGTTCACCAGATTTTAACAGATACTGAATTTTGACAAGCATAGATATATGTTTTGCAAAACTATGGTGAGGTTGATCTATACATTAAGTAAGTATCTATCACAATCCAAACTCTTCAATCACTTATTATATATACTAATTTTAAGCATATTTATGGATTATGATCGAATATTGAGATGGGACAACCTGAGAATAAGTGAGTAAGAAATTTTTGCATGATGCTCACAAAACTTTACAGATTGCTTCCTGTTAGGAAATGTATCCTAAAGCCACTTTTTTGGATTATAGATGTTGAGCTCTTTATAATTTGTATATGAATTATTAATAAATAAAGATTATTTTTGACAATTCATCATATTATGTACATCTTCCTTTATAAACAATCTATGATGAAGTCCCTAAAACTGCTTTTGATCGATAAAGGAGAATTCGTCATGTAGTTCTTAAACCTATTCAAGACCAAATGAGATGTTACTTGGGATGATAATGTTTATCAAGTATAAGTCATTGAGTGCCATATAAGTTGGTTGTCCTTATAACTAAGGAGTGTAGAGATACTGGTATGGTATGCAGATAAGTTTAGGAATACACTGTATTAAACATCACTAACTCTATAAAGTACTCTACTATCAAGAGTATCTCTTAGAAGAATATGGGTATAAATATCCCTTCAACCTGAGATCACCACGGTGACTTACAAGCAACTCATTATACTTAGATGTTGGACTACTTAAATTTTTAATCTAATAACGGAAGGTTATTGGGTGCAATCAAGTACGTGTTAAGTTAGTATGTGAGTCAAAATGGGATTGATCACTCTAAGGTGTTGGAGAAATGCTTTGTGGTATTTCAATTAGCAAAACCTAGGCTTGGATAATCCTTGTGAGGAGTCACAAGATTAGGTTAAGGCATATTTAGATGCACTATTCATGAGTTGGTAGTTGACTCTAAAGTCATCCTAAGTATTGGTCAAAGGGATGAATTATACAGTAACCATATACCTAAGTTCTTGAATATTGCTTTGCAATCATTCAACTTACCTAGATGTCGAGCACCATTGCTTGATGGTTGTATTGATTAATTCAGGAATTAGTTCTTGGACTACCGGCTTAGTATTCAAACCTACGGGGTCACCCATGTTAGAAATTTTTGACTGATCATGATGGCTAATGGATAATTAAAAATCATTCAAAGGCAAAATTATAAATGTGATTAATAATTAATCCTATACAAATATTATGAATTAATAATTAATTAATTTTTAATTAATTATAAGAGGATTAATGAGTAATTAAATTGCTAATTAGCTTAATTTGATTCAATGAAGAGATTTCGATCAAGCCTAATTGAACTTGGTTCAATTGGGTTTTACATGATTAGGTTATACAATAACCTAATCACTAAATGATTTTGATTCTTGTTTGATCCAGACTTAGACTTGATTAATTTTAATTTGATTAAAAATTAATTAATCTAATTGTGATCTAATTAAATTAGATTCAAGTTGGTTAAACTAGTTCTAACCAAATTAACTTTGGTTCATAACTAATTTTGATCAAATCTTGGTCAAACCTTAATATAGCCTAACTAGTTTTCTTCTCTAAAAAAATTTCATGCCTTCCAAGAATTTTTTTTCATGAATTTTTCTTGAGAAAATTAGTTTTTTCATCCTCCCCCATTCCTCTTTGAATTACAATAGTTATTTTAAAATTTGGATGAGTTTTGAATTAGTTTTGATAGAGTTTTAGTTGGATTGGGACTTCTAACCTTATCCTAATCCAATTCCATCTTATACTCATTGCCACATTTTTTTTTGAATTTTTCTTAGGATGTGAGATAATTGAGAAGGTTTTAGTATGAGAATTAAAAAAAGAATCATCGTGAAAAAATTAGAAAAGGGGTGGGGCATGAAACATCAAGAGGGCATGGGTTCTTGTTCTAGCACTAGGTTCTTTTAAGGGGAGAGAAAATAAAAAAAAATATTGAGAGCAATCTCAAATATTTTTATTTTCTTTCACCATCAGATCTTCTTTGTCCTTCATGTCTTGATGTTCTTGGAGGGTTCAAGAAAATTTGTTGCCCAGGTGGCTTTCCCAAGAGGGGGATGAATTGGGATTATAAAAACTTTAGCAAGTATGTGTCCTTTTGAAATTCCTTTAGTGTTGTGATGAGTAATGCAATGCGGAAGCAAATAAACATAATCAAGCAATCACAAACACAATAGGTTTAGAGTGGTTCGGAGCAACCGGCTCCTACGTCCACTACCCAAGCACCACTTGGGATTTCTACTATATCCCCCAACCGAAATACAGTCGGATTGTTTTAACAGGCTTACAATCCAAACCTCTATACTTTAGTTTTACCAGGATCATCAAAGAAAACCCAAACTTGATTTTAACACAGGCTAACCAAGAACCTAACTCCCTTTGATTTTTAGAACCGGGCTCACCAAAGAAATCCAAACTTAGATTTTAATAGGCTTACCTAAAAACCTTTCAACACTCTTAAGACACAATCCCTTGCTATTCTTTGAGAGAAACCATGATATATTGAATGAAAAAGCAACTCTTACAACAAACCAAATTTGTTAGATAGTTGCCGATGAAGATTAATTTGAAGCCTAGCTTTAAATGCTCTTGAATGCTCTTTAAGCTGCTTCTTAACTTCTTCAAAAGGTTGGATTCAAGAATGAAGATCAGTTGATGAAGCTTTGAATCCTTTCTTGAATGCTCACTTGAAGTAGGTTGGTGAAAGACTTGAAATCAACTTAAATGCTCCTTAACTTCAAAGAATAATCAATGATTCTTTGTTTAATTCCTCATAAATACTCACCTTTATAGTTTTCAAGCAAAACTAGCTGTTGTAGGGCCTAGGAAATCGAAAAATAGCCGTTGGAGCCTCTTTAGAATTCAAAAAGCAATTCTAGCAACTAGCCGTTATAGGCCAAAACCCGTCACTCGAGTTGGCTCGAGAAGCATGAGTCGGATCGAAGTCTCAGGCACTGGAAAGATAAATCCTATAGGAGTCAGCTCAAAGTCTCAGTCACCAACAACATAAACTCTGGATGAGTCGGCTCTTCTGGGCTCGAGTCGGCTCGAAGTCTCAGTCACCACAGATACAAGTTTTGGTCAAGTCGGCTCTTCTGAGTTGAGTCGGCTTCGAACTCTCGATCAAAAAAACATAAGTTCTTGTCAAGTCAGCTCTTAAGGCTCGAGTCGGCTCGAACTACTGAAACTTTGAAATCTTCGTGCCGTGCTAGAATAGGAGTCGGCTCTTGGTCCATGAGTCGGCTCTTACAAAAAAATCTTCTTAAGCTTTCAAATTTCTTCAAACTTCTTCAAATCAAGATTCCAACAAGAGTAGGTCTTTCAAACAGTTCAATGAGCATACCACACATGTCTAACCTACATAAAATAGCCCTTTTTACAAGATTACATAGATGAGAAATTAGGGCTTTACAACTTGAAATGTACATGAGTTCATACAATAATGGAATACATTCCAACTAGATAGAAAACCATAAATACTTCCTGCAAAACTTCTTGAGTGATTGAAAGAATTAGTAAAACATACATGCTCCAATATTTTGTGATCATCAAAATCATTCCATGGGTTAACAAAATTCCAAAAAAAAACCTTTTTAGCCATCCGGTGGCTTTTAGTGGGATCTAGCAGTCCTGGAAGGTTGATCATGTTGGAATTTCATGTGGACTATCTATAGAGTCTAGACACCTTGTGCGGCTATGAAGCGATATGGAAAGCCCTTATCACGTGCCATTGATAGTAGCGATCATCGACCCATACTAAGATATGAAATTAGATTTCATATTATATATAAATTTGATCTATGGCATGCTTTGATGAATTTAGTGCATGCTAAATTTATTTTTAGCAATTTTAATTTCTTGTATATCATGTTATATTTTTTTGATAGGATTTATTAGATCTGATCTATGTGCATATTATGTGATTAAATATATTTTAATCAAATTATTTTTTTTACTAATTTTTTTAAAAAATACATGTATGAAATCCTACCTGTTTTCCAACAATTCCATGAATTGGTAAATGTCCATTGACATTTCATTTGTTTTAATACTATGCAGGCTATGCAAGGAGGAGATTTTGTTCCTAAAAGGCTAAGACAATTAGCTTATAGGCCAGCAAAATACATGATATGTTACAATGGCTATAATGTTAATGATTTTAAATTTTACACCCATGAATATGAATATCACAAGAGGACAATAAACAGTGGTGTATGTGTAAAGGATAGGTAGTGGAAAGGGTCAAAAATGACTACTATGAAATCCTCAAAGAAGTGATCAAGTTAACTTACATTGCAGGTAATAATGTCATTCTATTTAAGTATCAATAATTTGATAATAACAATAATATGAAGGTTGATCCATGGCATAGGCTTATTGAAATCAAATATGGATCAAAAGCATATGTCAACAAGCCATTTATGCTAGCTCAACAAGCTTCTTAAGTATATTATACTCCTTTGCCATCAAAAAAATGAGGAAGGAAAGATTCGTGGACTGTATGCAAGATTAATTCTCAAGACATTTATTACGAGCTCGAAGAAGAAGAAGAAGAGCCCCATTTACCATAATACATTCAAGAGGATAAAACACTAGGAGTCCATCAATCCTATATTGATACAGAGTTGGATGCTTTAGAAATTCTCCTACATGATGGCTAGCATGAGAAGATAGATTGTATTGAGTTAGTTTTAGGGGACAATCCTACCCAACAAGGGAAGAAGACGAAGAAGTAATGGAAGAGTATGATAAAGATGATGAAATGAAATAAGAGGATGAATCAGAAGAAAAATCTGAAGGGCATCAATCATCTAAAAAGGTAAACGAGTAGTACGAAGTATATAATCTTTAAATCATTTTAAATGCTTGTCTTTCATACATTTTAAATATTTTATTGCTTGCACTTATAATTGTATAATTAATTTGATGAATCTATTTATTTTTATTTTCAAGGATTACACATCATGTCTTCCAAAGTCATAGCCATACCAGCCGAGGATAGAGCTCTTGAGAAGAGAGCGATCATGGTACTAGATCTTATGGTTTAGCGCCACTCACACCACGTGATAAACTCTAAAATTTTAGATATCTATTCTTTTTATATCATTTTTTTGCTTTATTATCCAATATAATATTCTTTATTTTAGATGTTCTCTAATCAGGTTCAGAGAATATAGGGTCACTAGTGATCCCACAGTCATGGGCTATAGAGACCGGCTCATCTCAGACTCGGCATTGTGGTTAAGGATCCACCTAGCCTGCAGTACCTCTAACTTGCCCGAAGGATAGAGAGCCCATCCATGTCTAGAGCCACTCGTAAGTATTATATCCTCATATTAATATGTTTAAAATCTAATCATTTTAAAGTTAACATTTATTATTAGATTTCAATTTTACAAGATATTTAGAGAGCCTAGAGTTTCTTGAGTGGTTATCTAGATCATTCATTAATTGATGTCAAGACTGGTGAATGAGTTCTCCAGCTAACCATTGGGGGCTCGAGATGTAGCATAGAAAATATTCCTGGTAAGTGAATGTGTTTAATTTTTAAAATCATGAAATAATTATATTTTATTTATTTAACACAAGATTGCTTTTACTTGCAGGACTATTATTGATTTGACACTTCTCAGACTGAGAAGGTTAGTCGTCCGATCTTCGAGAAGGTCGCCACATATCGATTCCAGGATAGATTGCACAATCTCAAGCAAAGAGCCATAGAGCACACTGGTTCCCAGTCAGTATCGGATGAGGAGTTACATGGATCATTGGATACAGGTAGACGTATGGATGGCCCTCTATGACATTGGAGCACTGAGGAGTATTCCATTGGTGATAGAGGCATGACAGAATCATACTGCCTAGTAAGACTAGATCAAGCAACTAGTGGCTCTGTTGGCATGCATGTGGTGACTTATAGATTGGTAAAAATTTTATGCTTAATTATATTAATTAATTTGAATTATTATATATTTTAATTAATTATTTTAATTATTTATTTATTATGGATATAGTAGTTGAGTCATATACTGGGACAATTATAGTTATGGCAGGCCACACATCGTTGCAGGAGGATTGATGATTATTTAGATGAGAGATCTAGACATATCACAATAAGAACTTAAAATTTTAAGTATTAATTTTTATATATACTAATATGTATAATTAGACTAATTAATTTATAAAATGTATAGGTAAATTATGTGGACTATATCATAGTACAGTATGGTGAGAACCCATCCTCAGCCTCTCCTTGACCTCAAGGGATGGCTCAATATTACATGAGGGGTAAGTAAGAACCCAATCCTTAGATTCGGTCACAGCTTCAACGCTCTGGTAGCTTGGCACTCTTCAGTGTTTTCTTCTCAGGCTCTAACAACCTAGACATTTAGTGATGTACACATCGAGAACATTGTGAGCCATATTCTGGCCCAGCGACCTTAACACCTCCAGGACACCATTCGTAATATCGTCATAGAAATTTTTTGAGATCCACATCTATGCGATCAGTTAGTCTCATTGTCATAACCATCACAATAGGTAAGTCTATTAATAAATTTCTTTATTTATTTAAATTTTTTATACTTACAGACTTATTAATAATATTTTATCTCTTTGTTATAGGATGCTGGGATATTTGTCTCTCATCCACCAACTACAAGTGAGGACATACAAATGAGGAGGATGATGATGACGATGATGTAGATCTCACATAATTATTTTGATATTATATATTTTTTTAGTAGTGTAAATTTATAAAAATATAAAATTTATACTTTTTAATATAATATAATTAGATTTTTGTCATGGTATAATTATGATTGTTAATTATTATTTTATTTTCAATATTATTTTAGAATTCTAATTATTTATTATTATCATTAAAATTAAGTTTTTAAAAAATTAATTACTATTATTTTAAAAAAAGTTTAAAAAATTATTAGTGATGGCATATGCTATCACTAAATAACTTTTACCAATGATATTCTTTTGGCCAATAGAATTTTTTTGTCACTAATAATATTTTAAAAAATGAAAATAATATTAGCAATGGCTAATGATGGGGCACGGGATAGGGATAGGATCGTCGGCGAGCTAAGAAGTCACCGAAGATTAGGGTATCCTATTTTTTTTCTATTTTCTGATTTCTTTATGGTGGTGACGAAGGAAAAAATAGGGATGGAGGATAACGAGGATGGACTACCACGAACCCTGAAACCCACTCTCACAGAGAGACTTCACACCTCTAGGGCATTATACCTGCCACCCACCTCACTACATGCAGTCTAGGGTATCTCACCTACCACCCATCTCACTACACACGGAGCCCAGGGTATTTCACCTGCCACCCAGGTCACTCCTGGAGCCATGAGGGGGATTTCAAAGAACGTGGAGGAAAACGAAATGGGGGGATAACTAGGGCATCACGCCCCTACGATGTCCCGAAGGACAAAGACAACATCAACACCCGCAGGTGAAGACATAATGGGCCATAGCCCTGAACAACAACTGCCAAACAAACTGACAAACCAAATCCCAAAAATTCAATTTCATCTCACTTTTTACAATAGGAATGAGGGGTTATTTATAAGCTCCATAACCCTCATTTGAATTTGAATACAGGATAGGGATAACTCAAATTTAAATACAAGATAGGATAAGATAAGCCTATCCATATCTCAATCATAACCAACAAAATCCTAATTTAAATTTCAAATAAAAGATAGGATAAGATAAGCCTATCCATATCTCAATCATAACCAACAAAATCCTAATTTAAATTTCAAATAAAAGATAAATCCTAAATTTATTTTTCAAATTTATTTGCTGCTCCGAAATTTGTGCTGCTCCGAGATTCGTGCAGGATGATGTCCCCATCATTCTCCTGAGGTGGGGAGAACTCGACTCCGTCGAGTCAAGCTCAGCGGGGTTTGCGCTCTGCTGGGTTGTATGTGAACTCGGAGGTATCAAGACCATACTTTTCCCTCATCCTCTGGCTCCATGCATCATTCCTGCTCTGATACCAAGATGATGCGGCAAGCATATGATTAGTGATTTGATTCGTGTTTGTAGAGCAATGAAACCTAATTACACTAGCATTGTACTTATCATAATAAGACTTAAGGATTATAAGAAATTGGACTTTTACTTGATTAGACACAATCCTAAACTAAGAAGGAAGAAGATCTAGACAATAGGGGCTAATGATTGTGGACTTACCTTGATGAGCTTTCCAACCTTCTTTTGATTCATACCTTGAAACTACCAATGCTCAGAACTGAAGAACCTGGATAACAGAGATCAGAACCCTGGACTTGGGGCTTCAGCTTGTTGGTTCTTTGTTAAGGTGAACCCAGCCCACAACTCAAAGACTTCGAAGGACCCTGCAATGAAGATCAAAGTTAAGGAAGAAGGATAGGAACATATAGAAGGGATGGGAGAATTGATGAACTAAGAACAGAAATTTGAGTAGATCTGGCCGACTCCAATGCCTTCACTTGAGCTTGGAAGATGCTTTGCTAGGGAAAAAGAATGGTTTTGGCATGGAGGAAGAGGATGGAAAACTTTCATATAAGAAAAAAATACAAGACAACTTCTACTTCCAAAATTTCAACTTCAATTTTCATTCATTTCCAAAATCAATCACTTTTACAATGGGCATCCAAGGCTTTTAATAGCCTCACAAAGCTAGCTTTTGAAATTTAAAAACTCCCCAAATCAAGGAGGATTACAAGGGGGGTTGGAGGATTTGGTGGAGAGTTTGGAGGGATGTGGGGGGGGTTGGAGGATTTGGTGGAGGACTTGGAGGTGTGTGGCCAACCTCCTTGAATTTGAATCTCCCTTGTTGGCGCCCAAAGGGTGATGATGTGGCTGGTGAAGTGGCACCTGATGACGTGGCATGGTGTGGTGGTCTTCTACTTGGATAAGAATGACATGTGGCGCCCAGTGGTCCTAGTTGATGGTCCTTTTCTCTTGCTTGGTTGATGTGTCTTCTCTTCTTCATGTGGTCAAATTCTGGGGTCTTGTTGGAGTGAAGTTTCTTTTGGCTTCTGGTGTCCACATCAATTAGATGATGCGGCAAGCATATGATTAGTGATTTGATTCGTGTTTGTAGAGCAATGAAACCTAATTACACTAGCATTGTACTTATCATAATAAGACTTAAGGATTATAAGAAATTGGACTTTTACTTGATTAGACACAATCCTAAACTAAGAAGGAAGAAGATCTAGACAATAGGGGCTAATGATTGTGGACTTACCTTGATGAGCTTTCCAACCTTCTTTTGATTCATACCTTGAAACTACCAATGCTCAGAACTGAAGAACCTGGATAACAGAGATCAGAACCCTGGACTTGGGGCTTCAGCTTGTTGGTTCTTTGTTAAGGTGAACCCAGCCCACAACTCAAAGACTTCGAAGGACCCTGCAATGAAGATCAAAGTTAAGGAAGAAGGATAGGAACATATAGAAGGGATGGGAGAATTGATGAACTAAGAACAGAAATTTGAGTAGATCTGGCCGACTCCAATGCCTTCACTTGAGCTTGGAAGATGCTTTGCTAGGGAAAAAGAATGGTTTTGGCATGGAGGAAGAGGATGGAAAACTTTCATATAAGAAAAAAATACAAGACAACTTCTACTTCCAAAATTTCAACTTCAATTTTCATTCATTTCCAAAATCAATCACTTTTACAATGGGCATCCAAGGCTTTTAATAGCCTCACAAAGCTAGCTTTTGAAATTTAAAAACTCCCCAAATCAAGGAGGATTACAAGGGGGGTTGGAGGATTTGGTGGAGAGTTTGGAGGGATGTGGGGGGGTTGGAGGATTTGGTGGAGGACTTGGAGGTGTGTGGCCAACCTCCTTGAATTTGAATCTCCCTTGTTGGCGCCCAAAGGGTGATGATGTGGCTGGTGAAGTGGCACCTGATGACGTGGCATGGTGTGGTGGTCTTCTACTTGGATAAGAATGACATGTGGCGCCCAGTGGTCCTAGTTGATGGTCCTTTTCTCTTGCTTGGTTGATGTGTCTTCTCTTCTTCATGTGGTCAAATTCTGGGGTCTTGTTGGAGTGAAGTTTCTTTTGGCTTCTGGTGTCCACACCAATTCTCCTGGGGTGGGCAGAACTCGACCCAGTCGAGTATGGTTCAGTTTTGCCCTGGTAATGCTCGAACAAGTCTGGGTTAAGTCTTTGCAGGTCCTCTCGAGTAATCCAAGAGTTGTCGGACTTAGGTCGACCTTGCCATTGAACCAGGTATCGCTGATAGTCCTTATTCCTGGTAGTAATGATCTTGTCATCCAGGATTCTCTCAATCCTCTCTCTCTGCTCAGGTAAGGTTGGTGGTGGACACTCGGAAATATGTTCACTCTCAATGAAAGTTTCTGGCTCAAAAGGCTCACTAGGTATTAGTAGTGGTTCTTTGTATTCTACTAGGTCTGAAACATTGAAGGTTGTACTAATACCCATATCAGGTGGAAGTTCCAAAACATATGCATTAGGCCCTATTTTCTTTAAGATCTTAAAAGGTCCCGCTCCGCGGGCATGCAGCTTCTTTATGGTTCCAGGGGAAACCGTTCAGGGTTGAGCCTAATCATCGCATAATCCTCTTCACATAATTCTTTAGCCCTCTTATGTGAGTCAGCTAAGTGTTTATAAGTTTCATTGCTCAGGTTGATCTTATTACTGATTTCTTTATGCAGATTTGTGACATGCTGTGCAAAAGACTCAGCAGACTCAGAAACTTATACAAGTACTTATGAAATGCAGACTGAACTAGGCATCTTTATTAAGAGGAATTTTATTGGACTCTCTAGGGCCTAAACCTAACAGATTAATGACTCTCTAGGTTTGACCCTGGTCTGGTATGTACATGAGAATTTACCATGGGTTCCTAGCAAATGCCATAAGGTTTTCCAAAAGTAGGTAGCAAAAGGAATAGGCTTTAAAGGATAATGCAACCTAGTAATCTCATCAAAATGAAACTTAATGGCTCTAAAATTAGGATAAGACTTAAGGAAAGGCAGGAAATAGGAATCCGAGTCTTGGGATAATTTAGGAGAATCTTGAAACAGACCTTGGTTACTCATGATGACCTTAAGATTTGAATTTTGATCTATAGGCGGGATGCTTCTAGGTAGTTGAAGGTAATTAGGAAAGTCTTCTAAAATAATGATTGGGTTCTTCTCAGGTACTTGAAGGAGTTCTTGTGTCGAAGCTAAAGTATTGGGTTCTTCCTGAGGGCATTGTCTTACGGGAACCAAGTCCTCACTAAATTTTGGTTGTTCTGATGTTTCAGGACTTGGCTCAATAATCTTTTCTTTACCAAAGGTTTCCTCAGGTAAGGTACTAAAGTTGTTCTCTTCACAGTCTTCCCCTTCATATTCATCTATTAAACTTATGTCAGTCTCATACACATATTTACTAGGTTGTTCAAATTTGCCTTTTTCCTTCCCTAGCCCTTCAGTTTGAGGATACCCTAAGTCTTGAGTATTCATGAACTCAACTTGTACTTCAGGGTTCTTACTCCTATCATTCATATGAGCTAATGGGAAAGTAGGAGTTGGTTGGTCTAAGGAAAATTGTTTAGCCAGCATTTGGTTCAATTGGGCCATTAGATCATTTAGGCCTTTCAGCATGGTTTCAAGATTCGGGTCCATGGCTACACTGGACTGGGCTTGGATTGGTGAATATGGTGTCCCTGCTCTACTTGTCATGCATACAAATGGACTCAAGCTCGAGCTAAGGTTTCTTAGACCTAGAGCACAAATTAGAGGTCTAATTAAGTGAACCAACTAGCTAGTAGTACTTATGGGACTTAGCCAGGTAGGTGGTGGGGAGTGAAGGTCCCTGATTGCCAACCTTAGACACCAATTTGAGATTGACCAGGTAGGCGGACCAAATCACAAGCCCTGATGCACCAATCCTAGACACCAAGCCAGTAAGCACACACCATTTAGCTGACACAGTTAACTTGACCCTAACCTGAACCCAATTTATTGGTGTCCCTAACCCACTAGGGCAATTAACATTCTACTCAATTTTAATTAATGGGCTGGGATCGATATGCTGGTTGGTGATTTTTGGGCTAGGGACAGGTGATGAAATCCTGACCCTATGTCAAATTGATGCCCTTAATTTGATTTCTCATGAGATGAATGAAATGCAAAGGTGCTACAGAAGTGTGTTGCAGTTTGAAAGTGGTGTGGAAAACGTGATGAAAAAAATGTCAAAAAATTTTGAAAAATTCAAAAAGGATTTCTAATTTATATGTTTCAATGCAGGTGAAAGGAATTTTAAAAATAAAATCTGTACTACTCTAAGAAGATCCTACAATTGAAGATAATAAAAAGGACAGAACAGAACCCTAATGATAGTGTCGAACTGCAGAAATTTTCATTTTTTTTATAATTTTTTTCTGATGATGAAATTTAATATGGTGATAACTGACTTAAAAAGGAACAAGAAAAAAAATATTTCAATAAAAAATCAGTGACTTGCCTTTGGAGCTGCAGACGGATTACAGTAAATAGATGCAAATTTTCAGAAAACAGAACCTAATTAAACAAGTGCAATGGCTTACCCAAAACTTCAATCTAAAAACTCACGTCCGGCCAGGGGCTCATTATTCCCATGGGTCGTGACAGTGTACTGGAGTACACCCGCTCAGGAGGCGTGAATTTTAGATCTTGCTTGGATTTAAAGAAAACTATTCTACCCTAATGCAACCATGCTCTGATACCAAGATGATGGGGCACGGGATAGGGATAGGATCGTCGGCGAGCTAAGAAGTCACCGAAGATTAGGGTATCCTATTTTTTTTCTATTTTCTGATTTCTTTATGGTGGTGACGAAGGAAAAAATAGGGATGGAGGATAACGAGGATGGACTACCACGAACCCTGAAACCCACTCTCACAGAGAGACTTCACACCTCTAGGGCATTATACCTGCCACCCACCTCACTACATGCAGTCTAGGGTATCTCACCTACCACCCATCTCACTACACACGGAGCCCAGGGTATTTCACCTGCCACCCAGGTCACTCCTGGAGCCATGAGGGGGATTTCAAAGAACGTGGAGGAAAACGAAATGGGGGGATAACTAGGGCATCACGCCCCTACGATGTCCCGAAGGACAAAGACAACATCAACACCCACAGGTGAAGACATAATGGGCCATAGCCCTGAACAACAACTGCCAAACAAACTGACAAACCAAATCCCAAAAATTCAATTTCATCTCACTTTTTACAATAGGAATGAGGGGTTATTTATAAGCTCCATAACCCTCATTTGAATTTGAATACAGGATAGGGATAACTCAAATTTAAATACAAGATAGGATAAGATAAGCCTATCCATATCTCAATCATAACCAACAAAATCCTAATTTAAATTTCAAATAAAAGATAGGATAAGATAAGCCTATCCATATCTCAATCATAACCAACAAAATCCTAATTTAAATTTCAAATAAAAGATAAATCCTAAATTTATTTTTCAAATTTATTTGCTGCTCCGAAATTTGTGCTGCTCCGAGATTCGTGCAGGATGATGTCCCCATCAGCTAAGGCCATCGCTAAATCATTATTATCGATGACTTTTTTTTCTGATATAATTTTTTGAATCACTAATATTTTTTGATATTTTTAAAAAAATGAAAATATTATTAGTGATGGCATGCTTTTGTCGCTAATACCGTTGCTAATAATCCTAATTAGTGACAGCCTTGAGCATCATCACTAATAAAGGGTTAGATGCAACTGAGATTTATCTGATGGTCAATTAGTAATGGCAAGCCATCACTAATTATATTAGGATAGCAAATCAAGTATTAGTGATAGTATTTAACCATCACTAATAATCATTTTTCTTATAATGATCATCATTATTTTAAAAGAAAAGACTCTTAAACAAATTGTATTATTTCACTTTCTCTAATTCAACTTCTAAAGGATTGAACTCAAACATTTGTCATTTTCCATATTTTTCAAATCTGCATTGGCATACCTAAATACCGATATGTTTTTAGCCAAATTAAATCAGGCACAACAAAGCTAAATATAGCTATGGCTTATATTATTTGCTAAGGAGCAAGCTGAACTTGAGCTAGCTCATGATCAACCAACTTAGGACCTATTTGGATGTCCAGGATTTTTAAACTTAGAATAAAAATCATGATATGATATAGAATTTGATCCTATATGATCATACATTAAATTTTATTGAAAAAAAATCTCATATAAATAATCTCATCCCATGTTTGGATGATAAATTAAAATTTTCTTGCATTCCCTACTTTCTCTTCCCATTTCCTCTTTGCCTCTCCAATGGACATTCACCAGTGATTCCCTAAGAGTATTGCTGCGGTCACCATCACCAACATGACAGAGACCGCCTCTGTTGGTGGCACCACCCAGGCTTAGGCATCGGACACCCTCCTACTCCCTATTCGTCACATGAGTCTCCTCTTCTCTGCCCTGTTCATTGCCTTTCTCATCTTCCTGATGCGGTGGTGGCATGAGTAGATTCACTCATCAATGCCGCTCTACATCACTGGCCTTACCTCCCTTATCTCATTCTTCAGTATTGCACTACAGTGAAACAGGGCTTTAGCGATGCTTTTTTTGGCCTTTACTGATGCTTTTAAGCATCGCCAAGAAACCTCCCGATGTTTTTTAAAGCATCGCCAAATCGTCGCCTATGTAAGCGTGGGGACGCCACCTGCCGATGCTTTTTAAAAATGTCAGCATTTTTCGATGCTTTTTAAAAGCGTCGGCATTTTCCGATGCTTTAAAGCATCGCTAGAGTTAAGTCTAGTGATGCTTTAAAGCATCGTCGCTAGGTTTAGACCTGGCGACGCTTTAAAGCATCGCTACGGTTTAAATTTAGCGATGCTTTAAAGCATCGGCAGAATTTTTTTTTTTTTTAAATAAATAGATAGCTATACAACACAACCTGTATACATCATCAAAATGAAATTCTTCAAACCTGTATCACATCCAACATACACAAACAAATAAAAACATTCAAACATTCAAACCTGTATCACACCCAACATACATAAACACAAACACAAACCAATCATAAAGATTTTTATATATATACATAAAAGTACCAATCCAAGTTCAAATAAAAAAAAGACATACAAAAATAATAAAAAAATTAGCTGGCATCACTGATCCGTGGGAGGCTGGTCGTCGTCAGGTCTGTGACTCGCAGATGCAGCAGGAACCTACAAGATATACATCAAGAATTATGATACATACATTATATATATTCTAAAGAATTAGATACATACAAAATTAATAAATAACTACTTACCTGAGATGACATGAACATATGCAGCACAGATGTAACATGCTCTAGCTGAGACCTAATGGTCTGCATCTCTGCTCTGTCTGCATCATGTGTCTATCGGAGCTCTGCTATCTCCTCCTGGAGCTGACGAACATGTAACTGATCATGGCTCTCTTTAGTATCCCGAGTATATCTACTCACCTCAGATAACTGAGTAAGGGTAACTCCAATCCCATAACCCCTCACTTGTCTAGGATGCTCTGGTCCCATCAACTCCGAGAATACCTCGGCCTCGATGCAACTGCTCTGAGTAAATGATGAACTCTCGCCAGCACGCTCGAAGATCATAGAGGTAGCCCTATTCTATTTTTTATAAAAAATACATATATCAATACTTAATAAAAATAAAAATATAAATTATAATATAATATAAATAAAAAAATATACATATATATCTCTGGACTCCTCCCGAACAAAACTGCCATCCTGGTGAACGTGAGTTATCCGATAGAACTCCACCTTACCAGGCTCCCTCCCTTGCTGATCAGCCTATATAAAGAATAAATATTATAAAAAAATCCAAAATAATATATCTTATACCCTGTACCATGATACATGTCACATGCATGATACATGATGATACATGATGTTAAAACTATAAGTGTACTAAAAGTAGTATAGGATGAGAAATATACAAACTCATGCCTGAGCGGTGCATAACTCTTGGACCCCGCTATGTGAGGAACAGACTGAGTTGCTCGTGCAGCTCTACCAATAGCAGCATATGTCAATAAAATAAAATTAAAACTATGTTATATATTGTATAAATATAATTATGACGAGTAAAAATTAATAAATTTTAAAGTGTTTGATGATGCTACACAACCTATGCCCTCTCGGAGAACGAATAGTGCACCAGCTCCATCCACTGTTGAGGGTGAATATTAGGAGGACAGGTAGCTGCAACCTACTCCTCTGTCCTACCCTCTCGCATGTAGTCTCTCTTCAACTTCGTCCTATATTCTTTTCACTTGCGATTGATAGACTTAAGAATAAAATCAGAAGAATCTGAAAGAATAACGAACTTGCTCTACAATTTAAATAAATAATAAAATAAGTATTAAATGAAATAAGCAATTCAATTGTTAAAAACCTAAGATATAAAATAATATATCAATTTTTTTACCTGTACAACTCGTAGCATCTCTATTTTATATGCAGGAAGCATGTCGTTCCACTTCGAATAATTCAGGAGACATAGCTAACCCCGGCATGCTACTGTCCCCAAAAAACTAGTCAACAAGCTAGCAGCTTTCTTAATAGACTGCCCTAGCTTGTTGTACTCTATGACTATCCTCTCACCCTCAGGTAACTGCCACACATCACGGACTAGTGTAGGTCCTCGCCTTCGCCTAAGTCTCCCGGATCCATCTATAAAAAAAATACATAAAGTTCTATATCAAAACTATTGCATATGTATGAATTGAAATAGGATTAAATTATTAAATTATCCTGTATCTGTATATCATCGATGATAGGCTCGTCATCAGAATGATCCATAGAAGGATCGTGATGTGCAGACTAGGAGGGAATGGCATCGTCATGAGGTGGAGAGGTACTAACATCGACCGGATGTGCAGAAATAGAGGGACTTGCATCTGATCGATGTGAAGATGATTGACTGCCCACGGGCTGCTGTGATGAAGAAGTACCAGCCTTGATCTGGAAAAACTGAAACTGTACATCTGATAATCGTTTCCTTCGAGGAATGGTGTATCTAACATGCATTATTTTAAAACAAGTCAGTCAACATTATAATCAAATTATAATGAAAATGAATTGCAATTTAAAAGATAACATAATCATTCATGCAAAAATATAAACCATCTTAAAAACTACTTGTCATAATCAACCAGTTGTACCTTCTTCGAAATCCGACCTAACCAAAATGGTTGTATCATTTATATGATCATCCAGCATAATATTATAAGGCATACACTGAGTGTAAGTATCAACATCATCTTCTTCCACCCTTTTTCCCATGTCATACAAGTCTCTGGATTTTGTCTTAATAACAGTAGCCCATTTTTTATCTTTCGAGTCTTGTACATAAAAAACTTGTCGAGCTTGAAATGAAAAAATGAATGGATCATCCTTTAATAACACACCCGTATGTATCAATCTTGAAAAATTGACAAGTATGAATCCATTTGAGTCTTTTTTCAAACCTCTCAGTGTATTTATATCCACCCAATCGCATCGAAATAATACAACTTTAAAATTTCCATAATAATCCAACTCCAAAATATCTTTAAGTATACCATAATAAGATTTCTCATCTGCTTCTACCATAACACCACTATTTTGAGTTTTTCTAAGTTTCTCGCGCTCCTTGGTATGAAATTTAAAGCCATTTTTAATAAAATCATTATATTTGTTCACAATATAATTTGGACCTCTGGCAAGTGCTATTAGTTCTGCTGAACTATTTTTCTCCATCAGTATCGTTACCTAGAAAATATAATATCAATTATCGATCACTTATTCGATGTTAAATGTATACAAAATTAGTATATGACTTTTATATACTAACCTGATTGCAAGCCATTTAGGGAATAACTCAACCTACCATCTTTGTTCAATCCTTGGATTAGGACGAGTGGAATGATAGGCTTGTCTTTGTACAGCTAAAAATTCACTGCATGACATTCAAATATAAGTTTGACAACAACATGTCTAATATTTAGTATTATCCTTGTGTAGATAGACTAACCTGTGATAGTCAGATATTATGTCATTATGTAGCAATACATAACGGTGTGCTTGTGACAAGGATTTATGGTCAAGAACAATACTTTCAGCTTTTCCTATAAATCTTCTGAATGATGCAAATTTGTATAGATCTGTATTCTCCATAGTATCACCCTGACATTGAGGTCGATTGAATACAGTCTCTACATCTTCGAGATATCTTGAACAAAATGTTAAACACTTTTCAGCAATATATCCCTCTACTATTGAGCCCTCAGGATGGGCTTTGTTTCATACATAATCCTTCAAACGTACAAGATACCTTCGAAAAATATGATATCTATTAATATTAATATCATATTAAATAATGAAAAAATATATAAATTATAAAATTTAAGTTTTACAGCATTACCTCTCGAAAGGGTACATCCATCTGTACTGTACCGGTCCACCAAGTTTAGCTTCCGAAGCTAGGTGAATGAGTAGATGAACCATAATCGTAAAAAATTCAAGAGGAAAAATCTTTTCCATCTGACATAATGTAAGTACGACTTGAGACTGCAACTGATCAACCTCCTGATGAACAAGAACCTTAGAACATAATACCTTGAAGAATGATGATAACTGAAAAACAACCGTAATAATTTATTTCGGCATTGATGACCTTAAAGCCAATGGAAGAATATCTTGCATTAGTATATGTCCATCATGACTTTTAAGATTTGAAATTTTGCACTCTTTCAAATTCACACATCGTGAAATATTTGAGGCATATCCATCAGGAACTTTGATATTCTTTAAAACTGTTAGGAAGAGATCTTTTTCTCGACTAGACATTGTATAACATGCATGAGGGATATAAGTTCTATCATTTGCAAGCACTTGTGGATGAGGTTCATGTCGGATGCCCATTTCTTTTAAATCAAGACGTGCTTTCATGTTATCTTTAGTCTTTCCATCAAGATTTAATATTGTTCCAATCAAATTATCACAAACATTGTTTTCTATATGCATAACATCAAGATTATGCCGGAGTATATTATGCTCCCAATAAGGTAAGTCAAAGAATATGCTTCTTGTCTTCCATAATTGTTTAGTATATTGATGGATAGATGCTGTGATTATATCATCATCATTTTTAACTTCAAAGAAATTATCCGGATCCTCGAACACTACCGTATCTAAGGTGCAAGTATTGACTTCCTCCGATACTTCTTCTTGTACCGAAGTCTCAACATTATCTCTTCCTCACTTTTTAGAGGACTTTGTCATCTTGCCATAACTATGTTTGATATCAAGCATTTGTCTACGAATATTAGAACCAGAAGGTAGAATTGGAGTAGATCCCAACTCTATAGTACCATCAAATAAATCCTTCTGAAATTAAAATGGATGATTTGCCTCCAACCATCGATGATGTCCCATATAACAGAACTTTCCTCCATGTTTTAACCAAATTGAATGGGTTGATTCATCACAAGAAGGACATGCAACACGTCCCTTAGTTCTCTAGCCAGATAAATTAGCATATACAAAAAAATTGTTAACAATCCATAATAGAGCTGCCCGCAGATTGAATGTTTGGCCATTCGAAGCATCAATTGCACTGATACCCTCCCACAGTTGTTTCAATTCATCTATTAAAGGTTGTAAGAAAACATCAATATTATTGCCTAGACCCTTATCACCTAGAATGACCATTGATAAAATAAGTGAAGACTGTTTCATGCATATTCATGGTAGCAAATTATAAGGAATCAGAACAATTGGCCAGGTGCTATAGATAGAACTTAAGGTCCGAAATGGATTGAACCCATCACTAGCTAAACCCAGCCTAACATTACGAGCATCAGATGCAAAATTAGGATGTCTGTCATCAAATGCTTTCCATGATAAACTATCCGCTGGATGTCTTAGCATTCCATCTTTTGTACGGCTTTCATCATGCCATCTCATTGATGAAGCTGTCTTTTATGATACATAGATCTTTTTCAATCTAGGTACAAGAAGAAAATAGCATAATACCTTCGTCGGCTTTTGTTTAATTTGTGTTGCATCCAACTCATTTAATCCCTCACTCTCATTTTCTTTTTGCTTCGTCCATCATGAACATCCACACACATGACATGACTCTTGATCAGCATATTCTTCCTGATATGATATACAATCATTTGGACAGCTATGAATCTTTTCGTATCCAAGATCCAATTTCTTTACTAGTTTTTTGGCTTCATAACAAGATGTTGGTAAACTAGTACCTTCAGAAAATGCATCCTTTAACAACTTGAGCAACATAGTAAAACTCTTACCAGACCATCCATTCAAGTATTTTATATGCAACAGATGCATAAGAAAAGAAATTTTTGAAAAGTTCTTGCAACCGGCATATAATTCTTGATCTGCATCTCTTATCAGCTTCTGATAACAATATGTTCCAACATTAGCTGGGGGTATCGGCTCTCCATCATGTATAGATTCAGTAAATATAGGATCCTCAGGTAACCCAGCTGCTACTTATCCTCCACTGTAATCTCTAGGATGTTGAGCACCATATTCAAAAGCATCTCTAAGCAAACCCCTGATATCATCATCTCTTGCAAGATTTTTTTGTTGGTTACTGGATCCAAAATCAGGTATATATTCCATGTTAGAGGTTTGGTTACATGTAGATTATAACCTTGACTCTCCATGAAAAAACCACTTAGTATAACCTCTTAAAAAACCATTCCATACCAAATGTTCTTCAACAATATTTGGATATAGAGAACTGAAATTTACACATTTTCGGTATGGACATAAAATCTTCCGATTGATACTACTCTCCATACCAAATTTAATGAAATTCTGTACTCCATCCAGATATTCTTTGCTATTCCTCGGTTTAGTTATCCAACTCTTATCCATTGTAAGATAAAACTAATTGAAATAAACAAATATTTATAAGAACAAAATAAATTTAAAATAAGTTTATTCAATAGATCAATTACAGTATTATTAAATGCACCCTATCACCAACTAATAGGTAAAGAGGTCCTATCCCATTCAAGAATTGTATTAATTATATAGATCATTTACAGTAACCAAAGGATATGCAATAGAAGTTCCAGAAAAATTTTGGCAGCATTTTTTCTTAGTTCTCCCCATACAAATAAATATGTATGAGGAGAACTAAAAGGAAATGATATCCGAAATATATTTGAAACTCTATCCGTACCGTTTGAATACTGTAAGCACCTATAAAATTATTTGCAATTCTCAAACTGTCCAAACTGGACATTCAATTGACCACTATACATATTTCTCCCATCCATACAAAAATTAAATAATTGTACGGATCCTGTAGAATATATACTTTAATCAATTGACAGGTCTATGTTTCAATGCAATGCAAGTTTGTTAAAAAATATCTAAAAAATCATAATTGATCGTAACAAAGCTACAGATGGTATTGAAATCAAAGATTTGCAATAATGAAACTAACCTTAAAGCATAACATGTTCAGTAAGATATAGGTATATACCAAGAAATTTATAAATAAACAGAAATAATCTACTAAGAAAAAGAACAATAAATAATAAAAAATAAGAAGGAGGCTCAATTATATACTATTTAATATGCAACTAAATCAAAATGACTACAATCGGTTGCCTACAAAAGAAGGCCATCCAAGATTGTTACCATTAGAAACAGTTGAATCAGCCAAACATACATCGCATAATCATCATAGCCTCCATATACAAACCTTAAATCAATTTTAAAATTGATTACAGAGCTTCTTTACTCTTCAAGTAGTCAAGCACCTGATATAAAAAGACAACAAAATAGGTAAAGCATATTTTTCTTAGTGGTGTGCAATTACTAAGTTATTTAAGCTTGAACCCTAGCTCCTGTACTTGGACTAGTATAATATATGACTTTAGAATAATCAAGATGACTTTTTGAAAACCATAAACTCAAACCTAATGTAAGAACAGAATAACATAGTGAAATACAAAACCTGTGAGGAGCTACTTTATTCGCATAGAATATATTTGGGCTATGCATTGATGGGGATAACTTTATATACTGTCTGACAAACTAATACATGAAATACATACTATTTTAAGATGGTTCATGGCAGTCTGTAAGGCCTATTATTGTTTCTAGAGGGGAAAAAAAACTAGACCGGGTTGTCCAAGAAAAAGAGCTTTCACTACTTGCAATTATCGTAAATATATATGTATCAGGAAGCATGAAACAAACGGTAGGCCACATTTTATGATACCTGTTGCTAGCAATGAAAGATGGTCAATACCTTAATTTAGGAGTAAAATTAATCATGGCAGAGAATGGGGATTAGCCCTATGTATGATAAACCATTGCCTAGAAATATAGTGGAAAGTTGCCGAGGGTTTGTTAGCATTAGCTAGCTGATACCATTTTTTTGAAGGGATGAAGAGTGCAATCTTAAGGTTTTAATGCATGTACATGCTAAAACTAAAGTTGAAGTTACATTTTCTCAGACTCAATTATTTATACCATTTTTAATTTCAGGAGATGAAGAGGACATGTTGAAGCTAAGTTTAGCAAAATCTTACATTTCCCGTACTCCATTATTCATATTAAGCTTTATTTTAAGCTTACATTTCTTGCACTCAATTATTTAAATAAAAATAATTTATTTTTTCTATTATTTATTCGAACCTTCCATACAATTCTTAATAGAAACTAGACATTCTACCAAGATGTGCATGATTGACACAAGCTTAAATTTGGACAAATTCTGAAACCATATCTCGGATGTTCTTAGGGTATGCAGGAAGATTAACTTGAGATCATCAGTCCATTTTTTTTTTTTTGGGCCAATAAGACATTAGGGTATGCACATATCTAGAATGGAAATTAATATGTTTTCTAATGTGCACTTTTAGCCTCTATCACAATTTCGATCCATGTATAGGGCCGGAACTAGAGATTGACTTGGACCAAGTTCTAACCTTATACAAACCTGATCTATGTCTGAATCCGGTCAGCATGTTTGATCCAAATATTGACCTACATCAACTCACGTTGAAACTTATTTTGTCAATGTAGTAGATCTTTCTGATTGAATCAAATTAACAGTAAGTAATCATGAACCAAAAGAAACATGTATGTAAATTGGACTGCAATTGACTGTACTAAAAAGATATCATGTAAAATTCTCTCAAAAAAATATATTATGTAAGAAGGTATCATGCATTATCTTTAATGCCATTCTGTCGACATTAGAAGGATATGTGCATGCATCTGTATGTGTCCAATATTCTAGGAACGAAATCCAGCCAAAGTTAAATGAAGATCATACTCAAATCCAAGCCGTTCACATATATTGACACCCATAGACTTTGCTAAAATAGTTGGCATTTTCCTAAGGTTAATAAATGGTTAACATGTAATTAAATATTGTCACTCAACTGTGAAGATAGATGATTAATCTCATAAATTCATAACTTAAAGCCTTGAGCAAAGAACATATAGCATTTGTTGAAGGTAAGTTCAGGTCAAAATTGAATATCAATGACACGAATTCAAGCCTCATTTCAATAATTCGAAGATTTCTGATCCAATCCTAACCAATTTTTTTGGGGTAGGGGGCCGAAATTCCATAAACAAAAAGCATAGGTTTATGCAAGAATAATCAAGAATAAGAAAAAAAAAACTAACTTGTGGGATATTTCTTGCTTTACCTGGCAGGTGGAGCAGGCAGGGTAACGGGTGGGAGGGAGGGGCTTCGATCGGTGGCCTGGTAGGGAGGAGGTGGTGGTCGGCTCCGGCAGCGCACCGGAGATGAAGGAGGAGGGAGAGGGAGGAGGAAGAAAAGGGAGGGAGGGGCTTCGATCGGTGGGCCAGTAGGGAGGAGGTGGTGGTCGGCTCGGGCAGCACACCGGAGATGAAGGAGGAGGAAGAGGGAGGAGGAAGAAAAGGGAGGGAGGGGCTTCAATCGGTGAGCCGGTAGGGAGGAGGTGGTGGTCGGCTCGGGCAGCGCACTGGAGATGAAGGAGGGAGAGAGAGGAGGAAGAAAAGGGTTATGGGGGTGGCGGCAGATGGATATCTGATGCAAACTAGGACTCGGTCGGGAGAAAAGAGGGGAGTCCGGCGACGCTGATTCCGTCGATGCTTTTAAGCATCGGTGGGTTGAGGTGCATACCGACGCTTTTCAAAAGCATCAGCAAATTTCTGGTCGGGAATTGCCGACGCTTAAAAGCATCGGCCTGTTGAGGAGCATACCGATGCTTTTCAAAAGCATCGGCAGATTCCTGGGTGGCGACGCTTATAAGCATTGGTAAACAGGATGAATTGCCGATGCTTAGAAGCATCGGCAGGTTTCAGAGATTATCGTTGCTTCCAAAAAGCGTCAGTGGGTTCCTGGGTCTTCCTAACGCTTCATAGAAGCATCGAGAGAAAACGGTCGGAAAAACTCTATTTTACTATAGTGTTGCCTTTGTCCATCCCATCTTCTCCGATGATGAGGATGACCTCCTCCTCACCAATACTCTCATTCCCATCATGAGCCTTCGGTTGATGGCTAAAATGGTCTGTCTGATTTTAGAATTAGCAATATCATGAAACAGACAATATATCACACTATTCTTTGGCATTAGTTTAATAAAAACAACCAAGTCTTTACTTTATGATTACAAAGTAGTGTATAATTATGTATTTTACTAAAAGATACATAAAAAATTATTTTTGTAAAATAAGTTTCATAAAAATATGACAAAATATGAGCTAAGAAGTTGAACTTGATTTTTTAGGGGATACATAACTTGAATAGTTTTTTGGAAAACAAGTCTTATCAAGAGCAACTAAGCAAGCAATTCCATAAAATTAATTTATTAATAATTTATACAAGTCTATTTTAATAATAATTTTTATTTTATTTTATTTTAATATTAGTAATAGCAAGTTAGGGAGAAAATATATCTGATATCAGAATATAAATTATATATCATAGGAGCCTGACTTCAAAATAGAAAAAGGTTGCCTTAATTCTTCCCTACTAAACCCCCATCACCCTCTCTAGTCCCTTAAACCCCTAGTACCCTCTCGATAGATTTGGGGTCATGGAGCTGGGCTCGAAGACTTATTTGGCCGGAGAGCTGGGCTCCAGAGTTGGGGTCTTGGAGCTGAGCTCGAAGACTTGTTTGGCCGGAGAGCTGGGCTCCGGAGTTGGGGTCTTGGAGCTGGGCTCGAAGACTTGTTTAGCCGGAGAGCTGGGCTTCGAAGTTGGGGTCTTGGAACTGGGCTCGAAGACTTGTTCGGCCGGAGAGTTGGGCCCCAGAGACTGGATTGGCCGGAGAACTGGGCTCCAGAGTTGGGGTCTTGGAGCTGGGCTTGAAGACTTGTTTGGCTGGAGAGCTGGGCTCCAGAGTTGGGGTCTTGGAGCTAGGCTCGAAGACTTGTTTGGCTGGAGAGCTGGGCTCCGGAGGCTGGAATGGCCAGAGAGCTGGGCTCCAGAGTTGGGGTCTTGGAGCTGGGCTCGAAGACTTGTTTGGCCGGAGAGCTGGGCTCCGGAGGCTGGATTGGCCAGAGAGCTGGGCTTCAGAGTTGGGGTCTTGGAGCTAGGCTCGAAGACTTGTTTGGCCAGAGAGCTGGGCTCCGAAGTTGGGGTCTTGGAGTTGGGCTCGAAGACTTGTTTGACCGGAAAGCTGGGCCCCAGAGACTGGATTGGCCAGAGAGTTGGGGTCTTGGAGCTGGGCTCGAAGACTTGTTTGGCCGGAGAGCTGGGCTCCGGAGTTGAGGTCTTGGAGCTGGGCTCGAAGACTTGTTTGGTCGGAGAGCTGTGCTTTGGAGGCAGAATTGGTCGGAGAGCTGGGCTCCATAGTTGGGGTCTTGGAGCTGGGCTCGAAGACTTGTTTGGCCGGAGAGCTGGGCTCCGGAGTTGAAGTCTTGGAGTTGGGCTCGAAGACTTGTTTGGCCGGAGAGCTGGGCTCCGGAGTTGGGGTCTTGGAGCTGGGCTTGAAGACTTGTTTGGGATTTTCCTGCAAGGCAGATAACTACCCATGCAAAAGAAAATATTTATTATTACTAGAAGAGAATCTTACAATATTGATAGTATCTTCTCAAGTTGCTGGCATTCCATGTCCGAGGGAACCTGGCGCCATCAAGATCCTTGAGGTAATAGGCCCCGTGCGAGAGGGCCTCAGCTACTTTGTAGGGGCCTTCCCAGTTCGGGGAGAGTTTGCCGCACTCCCAAGGCTGGGACGCTTTAGCTCGATACAGCACCAAGTCACCAGGCCTGAAGACCTTCAGCTTTATATGCGCGTTATAGTACCGAGCCACCCATTGCCGGTATGCTGCCATTCAAAGCCGTGCTTTGTCCCTTGTTTCTTCAAGGAGATCCAGGTTGAGCAGAAGGTGCGCTAAATTCCGTGCCTCATCGTACTGCTGCACCCACAGCGTGGGTACGCCAAGCTCAACCGGGATGACTGCCTCTGTGTCAAAGATGAGGTTAAAGGGTGTCTCTCCGATCACCGTTCTGGGCATCATGTGGTAGGCCCAAATGATGCTTGGGAGCTTCTCTGCCCATCTTCCCTTGGTTTGATCCAACCGGGTTCTGAGCCCCTGGAGGATGGTCCGGTTTGTCATCTCGGCCTCCCCGTTTGTTTGTGGATGGGCGACCGAGGTGAAGCGGTGTTGGACGCCGTGCTTAGCACAGAACCCTTCGAACTTCTGGCTGTCAAATTGTCGCCCATTATCGATGATGATGCAGCGGGGGAGTTCGAAACGATAGATAATCGACTTCCAGAAGAACTGGCGGACATTGGCCTCTGTAATTCTAGCTAGCGATTCTGCTTCGACCCACTTGGTGAAGTAGTCGATCGCCACTAGCAGGAACCTTCACTTTCCAGGCGTAGGGGGAACGGCCCTAGGATGTCCATCCCCCATTGAGCAAAGGGCCAAGGAAAAAAAAGCTGGGAGATCGACACCGCCGGCAGGCGCTGTATGTTGGTGTGGCGCTGGTACTTGTCGCATCTTTTGACGAGGTCGACGGTGTCCTCCCTCATGGTCTCCCAGAAATATCCCTGGCGAAGAGCTTTGTAAGCCAGTGTTCTCGCTCCTACATGGTTCCCACAAAGGCCTTCATGAATCTCCTGGAGTACAAAGGTTGCCTCCATAGGTCTGAGGCATTTCAGGAGCGGGTAGGAGTGAGATCGACGATAGAGCTGGCCTTCCATGAGGACAAACCGGCAGGCCTTCTTTTTGATGAGGCTGGCTTCCGTGCGGTCCTCCGGCATGGTGTTGTCGGTGATGTATCTGACATACCTATCCATCCAACTCGGCTCGGGGGTGACTTGGTGCACCTCCTCAGGGCTTTCGTGGCTTGGACTATCGAGGTACGTGATGTAGGCGCGCCCCAGCGATGAATCTGGTAGAGTCGCAAGCCTTGACAGTGCATCCGTGTGTGCGTTCTCCCCCCGTGGGATGTGGGAGATGCTAAAGCGTCGGAAGCCTATCGTGCTGGGGATCTCTAGCCTCATATTCCCCGGAGACTTATCCGGCAACCAATTGGGAGTCAGTAAAAACTTTTAAGTTTTGGACGCCCAACTCACGGAAAACTTTTAGACCAGCGAGAAGCGCCTCATACTTCGCTTGGTTATTTGTAGCGGCGAGCCTGAAGCGGAGAGCACATTCTGCGACCACCCCATCGCTATTGGCGAGGATGAGACCTGCTCCGCTTCCATTGGAGTTGGACGCGCCGTCCACATGGAGGATACAGGGTTCCTTCCCTAGTCTGAGCTCTGCTTGGTGCTTTTCTATTGTATGCTCAGGCTCCTCAGCAAGCCCGGTGCATTCGACCACAAAGTCGGCTAGGACTTGGGCCTTCTGTGAAGACCTCGGTCGATATGCTATGTCAAACTCGCTGAGCAGCATGGACCACTTGGCTAGCCTCCTAGAGATCTCGGGGTGGCAAAGTATGGTCCACAGCGGCTGATCCGTCACGACCACGATGGGGTGCGCTTGGAAGTAGGGCCTGAGACGCTTAGCAGACATCATTAGTGCAAAAATGAGTTTTTCGGAGAGAGTATACCTGATCTCCGCATCGCAGAGGATTTTGCTGGTATAGTACACCAGCTTCTGGGATCCGTCCTCGTCTGCGCGGATGAGAACCGAGCTGACGGCTCCGATTGTGACCACCAAATAGAGCAGGAGCTCCTCCCCCTCTTGCGATCTGGATAGTAGCGGGGGAGAGGCTAGGAATTCCTTTAGCTCCTCAAAGGCCATCCTGCACTCTTCCGTCCAAGTGAAGCCGTGCAACTTGCGCAGCGCTTTGAAGAAGGGGAGACAACGATCAGCCGACCTCAAGATGAATCAGCTCAGGACTGCAATCCGCCCCGTCAGGCGCTAGACTTGCTTCTTGGACGTAGGGTGCTCCATGTCGATGATGGCCCGAACCTTCTCTGGGTTGGCTTCGATCCCCCTCTGAGTGACCATGAAGCCAAGGAACTTCCCCGCCGCCACCCCGAAGGTGCACTTCACCGGGTTCAGCTTCATCCGGTGCTCTCGAAGATTGTGGAAGGCTTCGGTAAGGACTGCGATGTGGTCCAAGCTCGGCTTGCTCATGACGAGCATGTCGTCAACATAGACCTGCATGTTCCGGCCGATCTGGTCTCGAAAGACCCTATTGACCAGACGCTGGTACGTGGCCCCAGCATTCTTTAGACTGAAGGGCATCATTCTGTAGCAGTAGGTCCCTCGGTCGGTGATGAAGGCGGTGTGTTCCTTATCCTTCGAGTGCATCCATATTTGGTTGTACCCGAAAAATGCATCCATGAATGATAGCAGGCGGTGCCCCGAGATGGCGTCTACCAGTTGATCGATCTTTGCAAGGGAAAGCTATCCTTCGGGCACGCCCTGTTGAGGTTGGTGTAGTCCACACAGATCCTCCATTTTCCATTGCTCTTCTTCACCATCACCACATTTGCCAGCCAGCTCAGATACTGCACTTCCCGAACAAAATCGGCGGCGAGGAGCTTGTCTACCTCCTCGTTGATGGTCGCCTGCCTCTCTAGGGAAAAGCTCCTACTTTTCTGCCGGACTGGCTTATACCTTGGATCAATACTCAGCTTGTGAGTGATGATGTCGGGTGGGATACCCGGCATGTCTGCCACCATCCAGGCGAACATCTCCGCGTTCACCCGCAGGAATTCCAGCAGGTGGGCCCTCTCCTCGTCGGGCAACTGGGCTCCGATCTACACCGTCCTTGTCAGGTCGGCTCCAAGTGGGTAAGCCAAAAGGTGTTTGACCGGGCCTCCCCTAGGGTCTTGCGCCCTTTGGTCGAGATCGTCCGCTTCGTGGCCGACCGTGGGGGCATCAGCCCCAGGGAGGGTTTGAAAACAATGCTACACCGGCTGTGGTGCCCCCCTCATTTCCCTGATGCCATTAGGGGTTGGGAACTGTACAAGCAGCCTCCTGGTAGAGACAACGGCGTCGAGCAGATTGAGCCCGGGTCGGCCCAGGATCACATTATAGGCTGAAGGAAGCCTGACAACCATGAAAGTCATCATGACAGTGCTCTGCCGAGGTGGGGTCCCGGTAGTGACCGAGAGAGTAATCTCCCCTTCCACCCTTATGGAATCACCGTGAACCCAACGAGTGGAGTGTGCACAGGTCTGAGTTTGGTGGGAGAAAGGTTCATCCTGGAGAAGGCATCATAGAAAATCACATCCGTTAAGCTTCCAGTATCAATCATGATGGGCTTTACAGGATGCTTCGCGATTGTCATCTCGACTACCATGGCATCATTATTTACATGTTTTCCCTCATCTACCCCCTCCCTCGTAAAGGGGAGTACATTTTCAGAATGCCTTGCCCCCGGGGCCTTCTTGGATTCGTGCTCGGCTTCCCAGCATATCATCCCTACCGGCTTCTCGGTAGGGCGGTTGTTGACCGCTAGAACTGGTGGGAGAGCGACGAGTGCCTAGGGTTCCGCTTGAGGTCTGCCCCCCACAAACCTTTCGAGGTAGCCCCTCTTGATGAGCTCTTCGATTTCCCACTTGAGATTGCGGCATTCCTCGGTGTCGTGGCTGTGGTCTTGGTGGAAGCGGCAGTACTTCATCTTATCCCTGCCAGAGGATGGCTTCGTTGGAGGCGGGCACCTCAGATATTTCTCGCCCTCAATCTCCATGAAGATTTCTATCCTTAGGGTGAGGAGGGGGGTGTAACTCTCCTCAGGAATGGGAGCGCCTCTCGGTCATGATTCTCGTCGGAGGTTCGAAGCAGTCGGTCCCGACTTCCATGCTCCAGACATTTCGGTGTTGGTTGGCTTCTTCGGCAGCCTTCCATCGAGCTCCCGCCTCGTACGATCTGCCTCCTCGGCATGGATGTACTTCTGAGCCCAGAGAAGGAGCTCAGAGTAGGCCTTCGGGGGCTTCTTGTCAAGTGAGTAGGTCAGGCGGAAGGTCCTAAGTCCTCGCTTCAGGGCCAGCATAGCAATCGACTCTTCAAGATTCTTGATCTCCAATGTGGCAGCCTTGAAGCGGGCCACGTAGTCTTGCAGTGGTTGGCGATCCTACTGTCTGATGGAGAAGAGGCTATCCGCCTCTCGTGGCATCTTCTGACAAGCATCGAAGTGGGCCACAAACTTTTACCCTAGCTGGGCGAAGAAGTTGATGGTTTCCAGTTCCATGCGGGTAAACCACACCCGAGCCACCTTCCGAAGAGTAGCAGGAAAGGCGATGCAAGGGGGTGCATCGGTGGCCCCATAGACCCTCATGAGGGCCCAGTAGCTTTCCAGGTGGTCCAGGGGGTCGGTGGTCCCATCGTAGGGATCCACCTGCGGCATGTAGAATTGACACGGGATCGGCTCCCTTTGGATCTCTTGGGAGAATGGGGGGCGGGCGTCGTAGCCCGCTAGCTCGCTAGCGAAGCCCGGTAGGTTGGCGAACCGGCGGGATAACTCTGCCAACTTGTGGTCATGCTCCTCCAGGCGCTTCTCCACCATGCACCTGGTGGCATCATTAGTAGACCCCTCCGCCGACGGAGACAGAGAAGGTAACATGGGTGCATGGCACCCGTGGCGGGGGGTCTTGCTCTTCCTGCCTTGGCGGGGTCTAGATGCCCCCATCCGAGGTTTGGAGAGTGGCTCTCCCCGTCGACAGACCCGGCTTATTGTCTTTTCACCGGAGTATGATGACTACCCCCGTTGTCAGTAATGGCCCACGGCTATGAGGGCCTCCCATGGAAGGAACGCAGGCTGTCGCGGGGAGCTACGGCATGGGCCGCGGGGGTTCCCGACTGTTGGTGAGTTGCCAAGGACTGGTGCTGGTGCTGAAGCTGGTGCACCGCTGAAGCAAGGATTTGCACCTGTTAAGTGAGTGTAGCCAGCTGAGATTTCGACGGAGGTGGTTGAGCGGGAGCGGGTGGATCCACCTCCGGGTTGTGGGGATTTCCCCGGGAGGGGGAGTCTCCCGCACGACTGGTGGAGGCATCTCTCGCCCTCGTCGTCACCATCCTTCCGTCGGATCGCTTGCAGAGGGACCGATCTTTTGGGTTGAGAAAGGTCCTTCCGATAGTTAGCCTTTCGGTCCCTCCCCCTACTTGGTGCACCAATCTGTTGCCGCCAAGATCGCCATGGCCCGTAGCTATCAGAGGTGTCAAACTGCCGGCTGGTTTCCCTGGATCTCCTAGGGACCTGAAAGGGAAGAAACGTTAAAGGCCCGGGCCGGGGATTCCGGCGAGAGCACTCCGACGGTCAAGTCAGTGATGATCCAGGGGAACAGATCCTCCTGGTCGAGCCCCTCTTGATGGACTCCACACGAGGAGGAGTGAATGTGGTGTATATAGAATCGGGAGCGAGTTGGGAGAAGTGATGGCCGAGGAGGAAAGGGTCCTCCTGTGTGTCCTCATCCCCTCAACTCTCGCTCGGGTCCTCTTTCTTTCAGTGCGTCGCCCTTTTTGTTGAGCTTGCACCAATATTCCTTGGTTTCATTTTTGCGTACCTCCTTCCCTCTGGGGGTGTCGAACGCTCTTTGTAGTCATGGTAACCGTTCGTGCGGCGGTGTCCATGCCATGGATGGGACGTGTCTCCTGACATGCGGTAGGGGAAACTTTCATTCGTTCTGACATTCCTTCTGGCTGCACCATTCCGGCAGGGCCTCGATCGGGGGGCCATCACCCCCAGGATTCGTGCCCTTCGACTGGCCTCCTCTTCTGGTGGTACGGGCGGCATGGCATCTTGGTCCGGGGACTTCTCTCCCTTCCCTTCTAGCGTAAGTGGCAATAGCGGACAGTTATTGTAGCAAGGTGGGCATTGCTTCATGGCCCTAGGGAGGCTCGACGGCGTCCTGGGAGGGAAGGCGCTGCTTCCCTAGGGATTGGCACTGCTTCCCTGGGAGGGAAGACGTCTGGACCACTTCAGAAATATAAATTTGCCAAGATGAAGTTGATTCATCAAGCTAGATTACATTGGGCTAATCTTGAGCATACTAGGAGACAACGAGCCCTTCCACCTATAACTACTTAGCAAGAGATGAAATTGCAACTCAAAGAGAAATACCTACCGGAATCCTATAACTAGCAGCTCTTAGACCAATGGAACAAAATTCATCAAGGAAATAGATCAGTGTCAAATTATATTGCTGAATTTGATGAGTTTACTGTTAGGTATAGTGTAACCGAGTCCTTAGACCAAACCCTACCAGGTTTAGAATTGGATTGCATGAGGACATTGAAAGGGAACTATACATGAGAGAGGTCCATGATTTGGAACAAGCCTATCAAATAGCTAGACATTATGAACAATTCCAAAGAGGACCTACCTATCAGAAATCTGAACCTTTTAGAAACAATACCCAATTTCCAAGATCAAACCCAAACCAGGTATACCTGGGTAGACCAAATCCTAACCCCAACCCAGGTCGATTTAACTCCAACCCAGTTAGGCCAAACCCTAACCCAGTTCGACCTAACCCTAAACCAACCCGATTCAATCCCAACCCAAACCGTCCCAACCCTAACCCATCTCGACCTAACTCGAGTCCGAGTCCATCTAGTTCAAGTAATTCTGTACCTGCTAGGATCAACAATGGTAAGGCACCCATGTCTCAGAAAGCCCCAAGCCCCAGCCCCAGCCCCAATGCCTGCTTTAGGTGTAATGAGGTAGGTCACTATGCTAATTAGTGTCCCACCAGGTCATTACACATAGGTGAGCTTGAAGAACAAGAGACTGAACCCAATGTCGATGACCTAGAAGAAGTTTATGAGGCTGAACCAGACTTGATAGAGGAATATGAAGGAGATGAGGAGGAATTTGATCAAGTAGGGGTAGTTAGATGTAATTTAACCCAAACCCAACTTGAGGAAGATTGGCGTAGGACTAGCATCCTATAGACTTTTGTTAAGTTTGGGAATAAAGTATGTAAGATTATAATTGACAGTGGTAGTTATGTCAATGCCATTGCTACTGAGACAGCTAAATCTTTAGGCTTGACCCTAGTTCCACATCCCGACCCCTATAAAGTATCATGGGTAGATTCCACCTCTATGCCAATCAAGTCTAGGTGCCAAATCTTAATTAAATTGCAATCATATGAAGAAGAGATTTGGTGTGATGTCCTTCCCATGAAGGTTAGTAGTGTCATTCTAGGTCGACCATGGCTATATGATCATGATGCTGTCCTATCTGGTCTAACCAACATCTGTACCTTTCATTATCATGGGAAGAAGTTTGTGATTTACCCCACTCAGTCTAGAAATCCAAGAAATTCTAGTAGCCTTAGAGCAAAACCAAGAGTAAATCTAATTAAGGCTAAAGAATTAGATGTAGACCCTTCTGAACCCACTAAAGAATTCATGAGAATTGATCCTGAACCCACTTTAATAATTAAAAAAGTAATTAAGCCAGGATCAAACTTTGTGGGTGAAACTAATAATTTCCAAGAGTTATTCATAGAGGAAGCCCAAGATCAAATCCCTGAAGAATAACCAAAAGAAATAGTTGTATCTGAATATGAGTCCACAAACTCAATCAATATGCTTGCACCGACACTAGCCTCTGCACAGCATATGCATCATAAAGTTAGTCAAGAGCTGAACATAATTAATGAACTAAATAACAACTTGGCTAATTTCCAAAAGAAAGATGAATTTTCTGAAGAGGAATATGTGACTGTTAAGGATTTTCTGCTCGCGTAGCTGGCCCATCTAAAATAATGAATAGTAGTGGACCCAATGCCTACGTGCCTGAGATATCACCTAATTTAGGTATTAGCTCCACTTTCATAATCTCAGACTTTATAAAGTCTAGGGAGCCAGCAGTGATACCCAGCGAGCCCCTTGAGCCACTCCCATTCTTTGAGAGAGAACCGACCCCAGAGTGACCACATATAATTTGGCCTTATGGTGAGGTAAAGATTAAAAGAGCTCTGGATGATCAAGCTATCGGTACCTAGGACAGAGACTGTCAACGGTATTTGGTCTGGTGGCAAGGTCAGCCAGAATCTGAGGACTTGTGGAATGCTGGTACGGATCTACAGCACCTTAACCCAGACTCTCCTTGAGCCAAATTGATCCATACTCGACGGGATCAAGTTCCTCCTACCCCGGGAGAATTGGTGGGCACACCAGGATCAGACACAGATCCCTGGATCCCATATGGTTTAATTAGTCATGTATCAAAGTTCTGAAAATTTTGTAATCAATTAAGATCAAGTCATGTAATAAGTTAAGGTTAGTTGATTTATCTCAACCCTCAACCTAGTCAGTATTTTGAATCCTATACATCAATTATAAGCCCAGTATGAGCCCAATTTTTGTATAAGAGAGGAGGTCACCCTATTTTGGAGTTTCACCAGGCCATATCCAAGAGTCAGAGGCCACTACATCAGCCCATTGGATTTTTTGTGACAACCCAGGAACCAAGATGCTTCCAGAAATCCTGATTCCTTCCAGATGCCTAGATTTCCTTCCAGATGCCAGAGCATATTCCTAAAACAAGGCATCCATGATTCCAGAAATCTACCTACATCCCAGCTCAAAGAAATCAAGCCCAGGTGCCAAGCCTAAGACCTAAAGAAGCAAGATTTCATGGAATATTCCTGCTACCAGGCTACCAGGCCACCCCAGCTTCCAGAGGCCCAAGCCCATGCACCCAAGCCCCTTTAGGCTGGCCCCTTGCTGCCCCTAGAAGCCCAACACACCCTCGTAGGCATCCTTGAAGTGTTGACCTAGTCCAAGAGGTGTCCTTGAGTGGAATAGTCAAAGCATGAAAGAAAAAGGAGAAGACTAGGTCAATTCCTAACCTAATGGGGATTTGTTTTTCTAACCTAGCTAGGAAAGGACTTGTATTCCAAGTGTGTAACCCTAGTTAGAGAGCATGGGAACTCTATAAATACCCCAACCCTCCTCCTCTTGTAAGCAACTTTTATACATGATATCAAAATCCTGGTGAATTTATTTTGAGCTTGCGAGCTTGTGTTACTTTATTTTTTTTGGTTCTTTGGTTTGTGTTCTTATGCTTGGCCGAATTCCTTGCTGCCCTAGCATCCTTCCATGCCCTAACTCATTTCCATCCAAGCCTTCACACGTCCAAGAAGGAGTGCCCTAGGCTGCCAAGCAAGGAGATCTTCAACAAGCTTCAAACAGCCCAACTTCTAATCCCTAACTTGATTCCTTCTAAACCTAGTTTCCTTTCCTTTTCTTACTTGCTATTTTGATTGATCCTTGACATTTTGTAGGATCCCCGAGGTGTTTCACCTCCCCAGAGGAGGCTTTCCTTGTCTCCAGAACCATCCAAATCAGCCATCTAATCAAGGGAACCGAACTTCATCATCTAGACTCTAATTAAAGTGCTATGTGATCTCTTCATCGTCCTTCAAATCACTGATTGGTAACATCCTTCCCTTCTTTTAATTTTTGATTTGATGAAGATAAGCTATCCTAATCTGGAAGTTTTTCAATTCTCGGGTCCTGGAATTTATTATTTTGCATGAGTTTGCCTGCGATACGATGATTCTTTACATTGCTATTCCTTATGCTAGTTCTTATTTTATTTTGAGAGTTTAGCTAACAAATAAAATTTTAAAAATCACAAAAAAATTAGTTTACTATTTTTCTACTATTTTAGCAATCTTAGAGTCATCCCACATCAGAACAATTGCTTGAAGATAAAATAATTACCCAGCCTAAAAAAATAAACAATGGGAATAATCAACTTGAAGAAAATGAAGTCCAGGGACAAAGCCATGAAGAACAATTCGAAGAGATAATAGAGTACCCGGAATTAATCAATATTGAGGATTTAAATCTAGAGATTAATGAATGATCACCTAATGGGATATTGACCATCAGAGAAAATCTAGAACTAATTCCAAAGGAACAACCCCAAGAAATTGTAGAACCTACAAAAGAATTTAACATGAGGATTGGAAGTGAAGAGATGGTAGAAATTGAAAGATAGAAATGGAAGAGATGGAAGATGAAAATTATAATCCCTAATAATTGCCCTGAGCCTGATTCACCATTACGTTACATGCACTCTCTTATTCCACCAAGTTGGGACATTCACCATACCATTGATCTGGTCCCCGTAATATTCAATAGTTACTTTTTTAAGACTTTATGGCATATGTTAGGAACTAAATTAAGATTCACTGCCACTTACCTGAAGTTGTGTGCCAGAGTCTTCAAAGTCATTTAGGGGAATATTGAAAATTAGGAACCTTGTTTCCTAGCCCAACACTAAAGTTTAGTCCATAGAAAATAAAGTCCATTTGAGCTTGTTTTGTTTTTATTTGTCTTTTATCATTTAGCATCATTTGCATTTGTCTCTTATCATTTGGTGTCCCATGCATAAGTATCCATGATTACGAGAGTCATATGCATAGCATGATTAGTAAAACAAATTTTGAGCAATGAAATTAACAAGCATATGGCTTAATTTTGTAAAAAAAGTCAAAGAATTTCAGAAAGGAGACTATGTCTTGGTTAAGCTCAAAATGATTATATGTCCGTGGTGTAGGTCATTTTCAAAATAGTAAGAAAAATTGGACCTAATATGTGCTAGATATACCATATGACTTTGGAACCAGTTCTACTTTCAATATTTCAGATCTGATAGAATACAAGGAACCGACAATGATACCTAGTGAGCTAGTCAGGCCTGATTCTATCTTTGAGAGTGAGCCAACCCTTGAGTATCCACCAGCCATATTTCCAAAGCGGTGAGATAGGATTGAGCGATTTTTAGATGACAAGATTATCACTACTCGAAACAAAGACTATCAGCATTACTTGGTTCATTGGCAAGGATGTTCTGATTCTGAAGACTCATGGATAACTCGAGAGGACCTACAAAGAATCAATCCCGACCTACTAGAGTATTACCAAAGTCAGACTGATTCCTACTCGACGGAGTCAAGCTCTTTTCCACCCCGGGAGAACTGATGGGACATCAACAAGAAAAAAATATTTTTCAACTAATTCTCTTGATATTTTTTTGTAGCTAATATAGTGTACTTAGGATTAATGAGAACCTTGGAATGAAGCCCACCAAACCTTTGAAGATAAAGACCAATTCATGAGCCGACTCATGAAAGAAGGCCACCAGTCCCTTGAGTCAACTCAATCCAGATCAAGACCAACTTCAAGCATGCCCAAGTCAAAGCCCAAGCAAGTCAAGATACCACCTTTTGAAGCCCATGATGCTACCTCTTAGAAGCCCATTTTATTCTTCATATAGGACACATTTTGGGAGACATGAGAAACAAGACATCAAGCATTTTGAAGGGAAGCATGGGACCACTCCTCACTCATCCAACAACCCCCCAACCAACTTGCCATGTGGGATGCCACATCACATGACACCTAGGGCTCCACATCAGTAATTAGAAGCCATGTCAAAGCCACCTAGGTGCCACATAGCAAGTTGTTATAACCTCTTGCCTATAAGTTGTTTCTTGTTGCAACTATGTAACCAAAGGAGTTGGATTTAACTAGAAATGGTTAACTAACCTAACTCCACCTCCCCTCCTCACTTTGGCCGACCTCTAAGGCTATAAATAGGATCCAAGGCTCCCCTTGTAAGGCATTCCATGTATGAAATAATTTGAGAATTAATGAAGGTTTTCTTCTTGTTGAGTTCTTCTTGTATGGAGTGATTTAGTTCTTCTAGTTTGAGTGATTTAGTCCTTTAAGTGGGAGTGTTTAAATTCGTGTTTGAGAATGGAGTGAGAGATCCTTTGAGTGTGTGTTGGAGAGTGATTGCTGCTTTGAATATTGAAGAGTGTGACACCATTATTGAGTGCTCCAAGTTCAAGCCCCAAGTTCCAAGCCGCCGGCCTTGTTTCCTTCCCTTTCTCTCTTGTTTCCATTCCAACCTTAGTTTCCCTTCCATGTCTAATTCCAAGTTTGTTTGCAAGTTCTCTCAAGTTCCCACATCCAAGAGGAAGGACTCCATGCCATTGTTCAAGGGCAAGATAAGTCCCAAAGTAGAGAGTGATCATCTTGCCTTATAGTCCTCAAATCCATAAGTGTTGAGAGCTTCTTCTTCTATCAAAGATTTTAGCTATCATTGTTGGTAGGAAATCTCTTCCTAAGCTTCATTAGATCTAATCATTTGAAGGTTAACTTGTCCTAGTAGTGATGGTTTCCTTGCCATGAAGATCCTAATCTTTATTTTGAACTGGATCTATATTACGGGTATTGTAACTTAGATCAACTAGTCTCCTTATGAAGATTCTTTTCTTGGATTAATTTAGACCATTTATTTGATAATTAATTATTCAAGTTTGCTTTCTGGTTAGCTTGCTAAAACTCTTAATCCATCATTTTATTTTCATCCCCCATCATTGACCCAGTTACTTATATTGATGCTGTCAATTCTCCCCAATCTAATCTATGGATAAATGCTATGAAAGAGGAGATTCCATCCATGGCCCATAATGATGTGTGGGAGCTTGTTGAGCCTTTTGATGGTTATAAATCTATTGGATGCAAATAGATATATAAAACTAAAAGAGATTCCAAGGGAAGAGTTGAGCGTTTCAAGGCCAAACAAGTAGCAAAAGGCTTCACTCAAAGAGAAGAAATTGATTTCACTAAAACTTTCTCTCCAGTATCTTCAAAAGATTCTTTCAGAATAATCATGTCCTTGGTGGCTCATTATGATCTGGAGCTACATCAGATGGATGTTAGAATTGCTTTCTTGAAGGTAATCCCAGTGAAGAGGTCTACATGAAGCAACTTGAAGGTTCTTAAGAAAGCAGAAAAGAACACTTGTGATGGGACATCAACAAGAAAAAAATATTTTTCAACTAATTCTCTTGATATTTTTTTCAGCTAAAATAGTGTACTTAGGATTAATGAGAACCTTGGAATGAAGCCCACCAAACCCTTGAAGACAAACACCAATTCATGAGCCGACTTATGAAAGAAGGCCGCCAGTCCCTTGAGTTGACTCAATCCAGATCAAGACCAACTTCAAGCATGCCCAAGTCAAAGCCCAAGCAAGTCAAGATACCACCTTTTGAAGCCCATGATACCACCTCTTAGAAGCCCATTTTATTCTTCACATGGGACATATTTTGGGAGACATGAGAAACAGCACATCAAGCATTTTGAGGGGAAGCATGGGACCACTCCTCACTCACCCAACAACCCCCAACCAACTTGCTAAGTGGGATGCCACATCACATGACACCTAGGGCTCCATTTCAGCAATTAAAAGCCATATCAAAGCCACCTAGGTGCCACATAGCAAGTTGTTTCAACCTTTTACCTAGAAGTTATTTCTTGTTGCAACTATGTAACCAAAGGAGCTGGATTTAACTAGAAATGGTTAGCTAACCTAACTCCACCTCCCCTCCTCACATTGGATGACCCCTAAGGCTATAAATAGGGCCCAAGGCTCCCCTTATAAGGCATTCCATGTATGAAAATTTTGAGAATTAATGAAGGTTTTTTTCTTGTTGAGTTCTTCTTGTATGGAGTGATTTAGTTCTTCTAGTTGGAGTGATTTAGTCCTTTAAGTTGGAGTGTTTAAATTCATGTTTGAGGAGGGAGTGAGAGGTCCTTTGAGTGCTTGAAAGGTGGAGTGCTCCTTGCTTGATCCAAGATCCAAGCATCATTCCTTGAAGGCGCCGGTTTCTACTTCCTTGTTTTCCCTTTCTTCTTCTTCTTGTTTCCATTCCAATTTGAATTCTCCTTCCATGCCTAATCTCTAATTTGATGCAGGTTTTCTCTGATTTTCCAAGTTCAAGATGAAGGTCTCCAAGCCAAGGATCATGGCCATGTTGGGAATTGTGTCCCAGAGCCAATCGCTTGGGTTGTAGGCGGTTGAGCTCAATATTGTACTCTCTCTTTGAATTAATAAAATATATTTTTTGGCAGCTCATCACATATTGAATTTCTCTGAAATGAACTCTTTCCATGTGATGAAGTCCTTAGGACTACACTGACTTCGATACAGAGAGGATGTATCGAGTGGTCCTTAAACCTTGTTCACAACCAAAGGATATATTGTACTGGACGGTAATATATCAAGTATAAGTTGTTGTAGTTCACATCGTTTGGTTGTCCTCTTGACCAAATGAGTGTGGTGACACTGATGTGATCTACAAGTGCGATATGTGATATCTCATTGAACGTGACTCCGTGCAGCCCCTTTCTGCCAAAGGGATACTCACGATTAGATATGGGTATATGTGTCCCTCTGACCTAAGGTCATCATGGTAGCTTGCAAGCAACTCCCTGTGCTTTGGTGCCGGACTACCCGGATTTCTAATCCGGTGATGGAAGGTTTCTGGGTACAGGCAAGTACTTGTGGAGTAGTGATGGACCAAGATGGAATTGACCTATCCAAACAGTTTGGATTGAATGTCTCACAGTATCTCAATTTAGCAAATCCTCGGCCGGGGTAGTCCTAGTGAAGAGTCACTGGGCTTGCGAGGTTGAGACACGTAGTCGACTGACTCAGTCTGGATTGGCAGCCCAATCTCAGTCGTCCTGAGCATTAGAGGTCAAAGGGATGAATTATACGGTAACCATATGCCAGATGTTCGATAGTTTGCTCCCGCATCTTCGACCTATCCGGACGCCGGGACCCATTGCTAAATGGTTTCCTGTGCTGGTACTAGAATTGTTCTAGTGCTACCGTTTAGGTTCGAACTTATGAGATCACACGCCACAGAGGATTACTCTCTGATCCAGATACCAATTATGATTAGGAATCGTCTCGATTTTATGTTCACAGTATTTTTGAGCACTATTTTTCCCCGTCTTACCCTTGTCTGTGTCAACCGAAAATTGTTCCGGGCTGACCAGGACTGCAACAAATTTTTTTCTGAATCAGTTTTGAACTGATTCGGAGTTCATTTCGGCCTTCAATTGGTTGTGAACCAATTTTAATCCCTTGAACCAATTTTAATTGGGTTTAAACCGATTCAATTGGATTGAACCAAGAGGTTTAAAAAGGTGTTGACCAGTTTTCTTTGAACCGGTGTTTACTCCCATTGACCGTTTTACACGTTAAAATGCTGGAATAAACTTCATGCGTCCGAAGAAGGCCAATCGACCTTTCATTGCTAGCATCTCTTCCTCTCCTCCACTGGCTGGTTTAATCCCTTGTTTATTGCTGGTTTAATGGGTGAAACGTAGCCGAGTCCTCTTCCTCTCCCTATTTCTCCATCTTCTTCCCTGCTATCCTATAAATACCAGCAGTTTCCCCCTGTTTCAGGAGTGGGTTGTTTCACCATGAGAAGAGAGAAAACACCTAGGGTGTTCTTCCATTTAAGAGGCTAAGAGCTTGGTCCTTTTTCTTCCATTGGGTACTTTGTAGAGCTGGGATTTGGAGTGTGTGAGGGAGAGAAACAAAGCCTTGTTTCTTGTGCTCAAATTCCTATTTCAGCAAAGCCCTGTTGCTGAAACTTACCGTGACCGAGTGTCTTCTTCCAGCGGCTAGCACCGCGTGTGGAGAGGGATCTGAGAGCCCCGGGCGCATCTCCCCTCTAGAGGGAGTACCCTTCTACTCCTAGGAGCAAACCACGCGAGCCAGACTTGCTGCTGTTGCTCAAAAACGAAGATTGAAGTCTGCTGTCCTGTTCTGCAACAACTTCCAGCAGCAGACTTTGGGCATTTTTGTACATCGTTTTTGCTGTGTTTTGGTTGCAGATCTAGGTGCCAAATCGAAGACCACTCGAACCCCTAGCCGCTGCTACAATTTGGGAGCAAACGGAGGTCCGGAAGGTGGTGTTTGGACGACATTTTGAAAGCTCAAAACAAGGTATCCCACGGTCCAAGGAGGAAGAAGGCTGGAATAGATTTATTCCAGCTATTCCAGCCTATTCCAGGTTTATCCCAGAGTTATTCTAGTCGGAATAAAGGTATGAAAAATTATTTTTTAATCATGCATAAATAGATTTATTTGTTTAATTTTTGCAAATATTTTTATATCATGATACATGCCTACATGCAACATGAATAGGTTAGGTTCTGGGCGGAGCAGTTTTCCGCTGCGAGAATTTTTAAAAAAGTTTTAAAATCCACTCTGCTCCCATTGCTGTTTGCATGCCTAGTGTAGGATCATGTCAAACCACTTGCACCTATTTCTTTCAGTGGTATCAGAGCCAGGTTGCATGTGTAACCTATTCCTGTATGCATGTTTTTATATTAAAATTGGTTTAATCTAATAATGTATCCAGATTTCTTTTTGGAACCTAGTTGAGACCTTCACCATGACCGTGTGTCTTTGACATGATACGGATCGTCTGTGTTGGCCTCTTCAGAAGGATCCTTAAAGAATTTTTAAAATTAAAAATGTTTTAATTTGATGATACATGTTATAGGGCATGTTTTATATGAATATGAAATATTTGTAAAATTTGAATCTTGATGCATGATTAGTTATGTAAAAATGTTTTACATTGTGACTTAATTAAAAAATATTTTAATTAAGTGTTTGGCTTATTAAAAAAAATTTTAGGTTTATGAAATCTAATCAAATTTGCATAAGCCATTTTGGGTTAATTGGGTTAGCTGACTAGTTGAGTCCATAACTGGGTTAGACCTAAGTTTAGTTGAACCGGATTACAAGAAGATTAAACAAAAGTTGTTTAAGGCCCTTCTTTAGAACATCTAATAGTTAGATTAGTTGATCTGTTCATCTAAAATGGATCCAATTAGTGGCTCAGTGGATACCCGAGTCTTTAGGCTAGTCTGATCGAGTCTGGTAAACCGACTGGTGTCGAGGTAGGTTTGGCATTGTGATCATGGTTGTATGAGGCTACCTCTTTCCTGGCCAACATGGTTGGTATCTAGGAAAGATGGTTAATGACGGATACTCACCCATGATCTCACCTACCTGGCTAGTCGAGTCGACCAGAACTGATTGGAAAAGCTTAATGACTCGAGTTAACCCATGTCACCCAGGTTGATCGGTCTGACTGATCTATAGGTGCCCATGGATCAATTTGTTGATTTATTTCAACCCTCCTGGAATCTGATTGATTCAGTGGGAGGATGATCCATGTCCTTATCTTTTTCTTCTATTACAACTAAAAAAATCCTCTAAAATTATTAAGTCCTTAAAAAGACTAAGTCAAAGTGTTGATAGTGTCTTTGCCTCCCATTAAGTTGGATAGAAATGTGTCCACTAGCTTGGTGTGCATCGGCAGTTCCAAAGAACGGGTGTACCTCTGGCGACTGGAATTTCTATCTGATCGATGATGGTTCAGTGCAACCTCCTTAAGGGACCAGGTGGGCCGGCCAAAGTCAGGCTTGGTCTTTAGTTAGCTGGAAGCATTGGATTTGTCATTTTAATGGTTGGACCTAACCAGAGACCCGCAATAGGAGGCCCCAAGGTCGATTGGGGTGTTCTCAAGGGCAAAATGAAATACTGAGAATTGTTTAAGGAAGCAATTGGTTTACGAACCTACCTTTAGGCTCGTATGGGTGAGCTGGCCAAAGTCGGGCTCATGCGTGGCCTATTGGATTTCAGTACCCACTTGAAAAAGTGTTTTCACGGATTGGAGTTAGAGGCTACCAATCTGAAAAATTAGTGGGAGAAATCTTTAGACTAAAGTCCAAGTCTTTTGGTTAAATTATTAATTCATACACTAATTTGGTCTTATTTTCTTTTCAGATGTCTTCCAATTTATTGCTCCGGTCACTTCTCGACAATGAGAAGTTAAAGGGTCACAACTTTGATAGTTGATATCGAAGATTGAGAATCGTTCTGGAGCATGAACGGATCCTCTATGTGATAACAGATCCGACACCTGAAATCCCTCCCGCTAATGCACGGAGTGCGGTCAAAGATGCTTATCTGAAGTGGGTCTCTGATCGGACTACTGTCTGATGCATTATGTTAGCGGTGATGAACGACGAGTTCAGTCATAAATTTAAGGAAGCCCAACCTGATGAAATCCTTCAAAAGTTGAAGGAATCCTTCGGCACCCCGGATGATGTAGAACGGTACAAAGTATCTTGTGCCATCTACAATTCCAAGATGCCAAATGGCGATTCAGTCACTGATCATGTATTATACATGATCGAGCTGATTGAAAAGTTGGGCAAACTCGGATGCCCCTTGCACGAGCAGCTCGGCAAGGATGCTATCCTGAATTCTCTTCCCTCCTCCTATCTTGATTTTCTCGATCATTATAGAATGAACAAGCCTGCAGTCAACTACCATGGTCTTTTGGGGTTGCTGCAGACTTTCGAGAAAGACCACCAACTGAATAAGGGGGTGGTGAATTTAGTGGGAGGTAGTAGAGGTCGTCGTCCCTTTAAGAAAGGGAAGAAGAAAATAAATAAAAAGGAAAAGGTGCAGAATGCTCCTGGCCCTAGTCAGACCAGGAAGTATAAGGCTGATCAGTCTTCTGCAGAGTGTTTCTTCTGCAAGAAGAAGGGACACTAGAAGAGGAACTGTCCTCTTTATATCGCATCCCTTGATCCGAACAGGCCGAGAAAGCAGAAGTCTGCTGAACAAGGTATTTATACGATAAAACCTTGTAATTACTCTATTGTTGATACTGCTAACTGGGTATTGGATACTGGTAGTCCAATTCACGTTTGTAATTCATTATAGGGACTTCTAGTTAGCAGAAGATTTGAAGATGGAGAACAGTTTCTGAGCGTCGGAAATGGAAATCATGTTCCAGTACTAGCGGTCGGAGTCCTGCGTCTTGTCTTTGAGTCTTGTACTGTCGAACTAGTCGACTGTCACTATTGTCCTAGTTTCATTATGAGCATAATCTCTGTAGGCCTTTTGGCCAATTGTGGTTTTGAACTATCAATAAAAGAAGATTTTTGCAATGTTATTTTGAATAACTCTGTGATAATGAAAGCTAGATTAAATAATGGCATATATGTACTATCAAGGCCTGTTAGTGTAATGTACACTTCTAGCAAACGCCCAAGGTTAGATAATGTCAACGATTTGTATCTTTGGCACTGTAGGCTAGGTCATATTAACCAAAATAGGATAAACAAGATGCGAGGAGATGGACTCCTCGAGGTCAGTGATTTTGAATCACTGCCCACTTGTGAATCCTATTTACTTGGTAAAATGACCAAGTCACCTTTTACTGGAAAAGGTGAACGAGCTACAGAACTTCTAAGTCTAATACATACTGATGTATGTGGACCGATGACAGTTAGTGCCAGAGGAGGATACAAATATTTCATTACTTTTACAGACGACTTTTCAAGGTTCGGTTATGTCTTTTTAATGAGACATAAGTCTGAGTCGTTTGAAATGTTCAAACGATACTGTAATGAAGTAGAAAAATAAACTGGAAAAAGTATTAAACCCTTCGATCTGATCGAGGTGGTGAATACTTATCTGGTGAATTTTTGACATATCTTGAGGAGAATGGAATTCTCTCTCAGTGGACTCCTCCAGGAACACCACAGTTGAATGGTGTGTCCGAAAGGAGGAATCGAACCTTGTTGGACATGGTTCGATCCATGATGGGCTTTGCAACTCTGCCGCTATCCTTTTGGGGATATGCGCTTCAGATAGCCTGTTACTTGTTAAATAATGTTCCAAGTAAGTCTGTTATCTCCACTCCGTATGAGATGTGGAATGGACAAAAACCCTCAATCTCACACCTTCGAGTCTGGGGTTGTCCGGCTTACATAAAGCATTTTGACTCAGACAAACATGGTCCAAGGTCTGATCGGTGTTTTTTCATTAGTTATCCTAAGGAATCGAAAGGGTATTTCTTCTATTTGGAGAATGAACAAAAGGTGTTCGTTGCTCCTAGAGCTATCTTTTTGGAAAAGGAGTTCCTTGGAGAAGGAACTATAGCCTCTAAGATTGAACTTGATGAAGTTCAGCCAATAGAAGAACCTGCACACTCTAAGGACATCGTAGAACCGGGTGTGATTGAATCACAGCTAGAACCCATTAGGAGATCTGGTAGAATACCGCATCAGCCAGACAGATACTACGATTTCTTGGTCCGGGATGGCGATCCCATTAAGCTCGATGAGAACAATAAGGATCCGATCACCTATATGGATGCTCTTCAGAGATCTGACTCTGAGGCATGGCTTGGAGCCATGCGATTCGAAATGGAGTCCATGGAAATCAACAATGTTTGGACATTGGTTGATCCACCTGAAGGAATAAAACCCAATGAGTGTAAATGGATCTTCAAGAGGAAAAGGGGCGCAGATGGGAAGGTAGAGACCTATAAAGCCCGTCTGGTTGCCAAGGGGTATCGTCAGCGATATGGTATCGATTATGACGAGACTTTCTCCCCTGTGGCAATGCTCAAGTCCATTCGGATCATGCTTGCTTTGGCAGCATATTTTGATTATGAGATCTGGCAGATGGATGTCCGAACCGCTTTCCTTAATGGGGAGCTGAAAGTGGAGGTGTATATGATACAGCCTGAAGGGTTCACATCCACAGATGAATCAAAAGTATGCAAGTTGCAGAAGTCCATTTATGGACTTAAGCAAGCCTCTCGAAGTTGGAACTTACGGTTTTATAGGTGTATCAAATCGTATGGCTTCGTTAGGAACGGAGAAGAACCGTGCATCTATAAATGTGTTAATGGTTCTGTGATTGTATTCCTAGTACTGTATGTTGACGATATTCTCTTAATCGGGAATGATGTTGCAGCATTACAAGGAATAAAGGTCTGGTTATCATCTCAGTTCTCCATAAAAGACTTGGGTGAAGCTTCTTACATACTAGGTATGAAGATCTATAGAAATAGATCTAAGAAGCTTTTGGGACTATCCCAGTCTACGTACATTGATACCGTGTTGAAACGGTTCAGCATGGAAAATTCCAAGAAAGGCTATCTCCCGATAGGTTCTGGAATCACTCCTTCCAAGAAGGATTGTGCGACAACTCCTGAGGAAAGAGAATGCATGAGTAGAGTTCCTTATGCTTATACAGTAGGCTCTATCATGTATGCTATAACTTGTACTAGACCAGACGTGGCATACTCACTAGGAGTAGTGAGCAGATACCAGTCTGACCCAGGTGAGGTGCATTGGAAGGTGGTTAAGTCCATCCTTAAGTATTTGAGAAATATTAAAGATCAATGACTGATTTATGGAGAACCTGACTTGAAACTTGTGGGGCACTCTGACTCCAGTTTCCAGTCGGATAGAGATGATAGTAAGAGTGTGTCAGGGTTTGTATTTACCCTGAATGGAGGAGCGATCTGCTGGAAAAGTTCCAAGCAGGCAACTATTACAGACTCGGTATGCGAAGCAGAATATATTATAGCATCAGATGCAGCAAAAGAAGCTGTATGATTGCGGAAGTTCCTTGGAGAGCTAGGGATGGCACCTTCGCTAGATGGTCCTGTTCCGGTGTATTGTGACAGCACTGGAGCCATTGCTCAAGCTAAGGAGCCTAAAGCTCATCACCGCACCAAGCACATATTGCGGCACTACCACCTCGTACGAGAGATCGTGGAACGAGGCGACATCAATCTTCTGAAGATCGATGGAAAAGAAAATCTGGCCGACCCCTTCACTAAAGCCCTCGGAATAAAAGAGTTCGACTATTGTAAATGGGAAATGGGTATTAGATACTCTTCTAATTGGCTTTAGTACAAGTGGGAGTTGTTGGGAATTGTGTCCCAAAGTCAATCGCTTGGGTTGTAGGTGGTTGAGCTCAGTATTGTACTCTCTCTTTGAATTAATAAAATATATTTTTTTGGCAGCTCATCACATATTGAATTTCTCTGAAATGAACTCTTTCCATGTGATGAAGTCCTTAGGACTACACTGACTTCGATACAGAGAGGATGTATCGAGTGGTCCTTAAACCTTGTTCACAACCAAAGGATATATCGTACTGGACAGCAATATATCAAGTATAGGTTGTTGTAGTTCACATCGTTTGGTTGTCCTCTTGACCAAATGAGTGTGGTGACACTGATGTGATCTACAAGTGGGATATGTGATATCTCATTGAACGTGACTCCGTGCAACCCCTTTCTGCCAAAGGGATACTCATGATTGGATATGGGTATATGTGTGACCTGAGGTCATCACGGTAGCTTGCAAGCAACTCCCTGTGCTTTGGTGCCGGACTACCCAGATTTCTAATCCGGTGATGGAAGGTTTCTGGGTACAGGCAAGTACTTGTGGAGTAGTGATAGACCAAGATGGAATTGACCTGTCCAAACAGTTTGGATTGAATGTCTAACGGTATCTCAATTTAGCAAATCCTCGGCCGGGGTAGTCCTAGTGAAGAGTCACTGAGCTTGCGAGGTTGAGACACGTAGTCGACTGACTCAGTCTGGGTTGGCAGCCCAATCTCAGTCGTCCTGAGCATTAAAGGTCAAAGGGATGAATTATACGGTAACCATATGTCAGAGGTTCGATAGTTTGCTCCCGCATCTTCGACCTATCCGGACACCGGGACCCATTGCTAGATGGTTTCCTGTGCTGGTACTAGAATTGTTCTAGTGCTACCGTTTAGGTTCGAACCTATGAGGTCACACGCCACAGAGGATTACTCTCTGATCCGGATATCGATTACGATTGGAAATCGTCTCGGTTTTATGGTCACAGTATTTTTTAGCACTCTTTTCCCCATCTTACCCTTGTCTGTGTCAACCGGAAATTGTTCCGGGCTGACTAGGACTGCACCAGATTTTTTTCTGAATCAGTTTTGAACTGATTCAGAGTTCGTTTCGGCCTTCAATTGGTTGTGAACCAATTTTAATCCCTTGAACAAATTTTAATTGGGTTTGAACTGGTTCAATTGGATTGAACCAAGAGGTTTAAAAAGGGGTTGACCGGTTTTCTTTGAACCGGTGTTTACTCCCATTGACCATTTTACATGGTAAAATGCTGGAATAAACTTCATGCGTCCGAAGAAGGCCAATCGACCTTTCATCACTGAAGTCTCTTCCTCTCCTCCACCGGTTGGTTTAATCCCTTGTTTACTGCTGGTTTAATGGGTGAAACGCAGCCGAGTCCTCTTCCTCTCCCTGTTTCTCCGTCTTCTTCCCTGTTGTCCTATAAATACCAGCAGTTTTTCCATGTTTTAGGAGTGGGTTGTTTCACCGTGAGAAGAGAGAAAACACCTAGGGTGTTCTTCCGTTTGAGAGGCTAAGAGCTTGGTCCTTTTTCTTCCATTGGGTACTTTGTAGAGCTGGGATTTGGAGTGTGTGAGGGAGAGAAATAAAGCCTTGTTTCTTATGCTCAAATTCCCATTTCAGCAAAGCCCTGTTGCTGAAACTTATCGTGACCGAGTATCTTCTTCCAGCAGCTAGCACCGCGTGTGGAGAGGGATCCGAGAGCCCCGGGCGCGTATCCCCTCTAGAGGGAGTACCCTTCTACTCCTAGGAGCAAACCACGTGAGCCGGACTTGCTGCTGTTGCTCAAAAACGAAGATTGAAGTCTGTTGTCCTGTTCTGCAACAACTTCCAGCAGCAGACTTTGGGTATTTTTGTACACCATTTTTGCTGTGTTTTGGTTGCAGATCTCGGTGCCAAATCGAAGACCACTCGAACCCCTAGCCGCTGCTACAATTTTGGAGCAAACGGAGGTTCGGAAGGTGGTGTTTGGATGACATTTTGAAAGCTCAAAACAGGGTATCCCAAGGTCCAAGGAGGAAGAAGGCTGGAATAGATTTATTCCAACTATTCCAGCCTATTCCAGGTTTATCCCAGAGTTATTCCAGCCAGAATAAAGGTATGAAAAATTATTTTTTAATCATGCATAAATAGATTTATTTGTTTAATTTTTTGCAAATATTTTTATATCATGATACATGCCTACATGCAACATGAATAGGTTAGGTTCTGAGCAGGAGCAGTTTTCCGCTGCGAGAATTTTTAAAAAAGTTTTAAAATACATTCTGCTCCCGTTGCTGTTTGCATGCCTAGTGTAGGATCATGTCAAACCACCTGCACCTATTTCTTTCAGGCCAAGGTGAGTCCTAAAGGTAGGGAGGGGTTTAGACCTCAATCCTTGAGTGAAGAGAGCTCCTTCTTCCACCAAATAATTAGCCATCATTGTTGGTAGAAAAACTCTTCCTAAGCTTCATTAGATCTGATCATTTGAAGGTTAACTTGCCCTAGTAGTGATGATTTCCTTGCCATGAAGATCCTAATCTCTATTTTGAACTAGATCTACATTTCGGGTATTGTAATTTAGATCAACTAGTCTCGTTATGAAGATTCTTTTCTTGAATTAATTTAGACCATTTATTTGATAACTAATTGCTCAAGTTTGCTTGCTGGTTAGCTTGCTAAAACTTTCTATTCATCATTTTATTTTCGTTCCCCATCAATTTTTGGTATCAAGAGCTTAAGGTTCTACTAGGTCAAGTGTTTGATTGCTAAAATTTCTGTTCTAGTATTCACCCAAATTTTTCATGAATTTTAGTAATTTTTTTACATTGAAAAAAAATCCATAAAAATACTATTCTAGTACCTTATTATGTTAGGATTCGAAATTTAAAATTCAAAAAATATTTTCTATTTATTTCTGGATTTAAAAATATGAGTTCTTATATCATTTCTGAAGTTCTGTCCAGAATTCTGTTTCTGCCTTCCATTTCATTTAATTTTCAAAAAATATAAAAATATTTTTTATAAATTTTTAATTTTTATATATGAGATCAAAACTTCTATTTTTGTTATTTACCACTAGATTTTTTAATTTATAAGGATTTAGAGTTAGGAATTCGAAATTTGAATTTAGGTTGTCAAGAGTTAGCTAAATTGCTGGAACCTTCTAGCATGTGCTTTCAAACTACCTTCTCAACCAAGATTCATGTTAATCTGAAGTCAAAACTTTAAAATCCAAGAATCTTTATCTGAGAGTTAATCAAATAAATTTTATTTTAAATTTTTATATTTTTAAAAAGATTACATTTTGAATTTTTAAAACTAGCTAGTTGAAAGTTGTTCCCTGCTGAAATTTTTTTACAACTAGCTTTCAAAACGAATTTCTTAACCAAATTCTAGGAATTAAATTTCAAAATTTACAATATGGAATCTTCACTAATGGATCTAACAATTCAAATTTTAATTATGATTTTTTTAAAATTTTAAAATTTTAATTTCGAATTTGTTTAAAACTAGTTGACTAGAAGTTGTTTGGGCTGAAACTATCTTGTAACAACTCTAACTTCTAGAATGATTTTTTAATCCTAATTAAAGATTTAAATTTTAAAATTTGATTTCTGAAATCTGGACTTCAAAATCTAAATTTTTCAATTTAATTTTTTGAATTTTAATTTTTTTAAATTCGGGTTTGAATCATATGTTTGTGCTAGTACTAGTTATCTAGTTGGTGAATTGTTGTGCATCCATTCCTAAATCTAATTAAGGGCATTCAATCATAACATAAGGGAAGGAGGTCATTACCTTTCCTTGGCCCAAAACAATCACCTACATTTGCATTGACCTAAACTATAATTGAAATTGAGTAGGAACCTAAAGCTAGGGACACCCACAAGTCGGGTTCAAGTACAAGGTAAGACAAAGTATTATTTGAGTTTGTACTTATTCCTTAAAATTGGTGTCTAAGGCAAGAGGTCAAATGGCAAACGCCTTAAGCGGACTTGCAGTTTTTAATTAGGACCTCGCGAAAGCGAGGGGAGCCTCCCGCAACCCCACCTCTTACCTGGCCAATTACATCTTAAGTAGTACCTAGTTAAGTCTTGTATTTTGAACTTTTAGGTCTAGGAGCCCTAAAAGTTAGGTTTGTACTGTTTGTTTTGAAGCTCCATACCAATAGTCCCACACTCAGTCTGTTTTACCCATGGACCCTAATCTTGAATTCTTTTTAAGAACTCTGACTAAAAGGTTTGATATCATAAATGGGCAATTAGGGCAAATGAGAAAGGAATTAGGTCAAGTGAAGGACCATGTTGGGACACTTGAAGAGACCCCAATGATCCCCACCGAACCTGAGTCACTTAGGTCAATTCCTTGAGGTCTAAGAGTCCATCATCATGAGTTCACTACTGAATACAATTCAAGACAACTTCACCATGACTTCATAGAAGAAGCCCATAGGATCCATGCTGAGCCTGAATCACCTAGTCCACCTCCCCTTGGTCCAATAGCACAATGTCATGATCTCACCCCTGAGTATAACCCTAGATACTCCTACCAAGACTTTGTAGATCAGGAGGAGAGAGTCTTTAGGAGCAATCGACCCCATGCACCCACTTTTGATGGAAACCCTGAGATGTATGTCGATTAGGAAGAGAAAATGGATCAATACTTTGAATTTGATGAAATGTCGGAAGTAACAAAGTATCAATTTGCCAAATCAAAATTAGTCCAACATGCTAAAGTATATTGGGGAGAAGTTGAGAAAAAAGGTTATTATAGTAGGGATAAAATAAATACTTAGAGAAAAATAAAGAGTAAATTGAGGGAAAAGTACCTAGATAAATATTATGAGCAAAAACTTTTAAACCAATGGTACAAATTGAGACAAGATGATACAACTGAATCTGATTATATTGCCAAATTCAATAAGTATGAGGGAGATGAAGAAGAGACCAAATTCATAGAAAAAATAGAGAAAAAATCTCCTGAACCTATTGAAGAATTTAAGGATGAAATAGAATCAAAGTCTTATCCAAATGAAGGGCTAAAAAGAAAAAGTCCTAAACCCATTGAAGAACTTAAGGAAGAAGTTTATGAAGCTAGGTCTAACCTTATGGATGAATATGATCAAGAACAATTATTTGAAGATAAAATAATTATCCAGCCTAAAGAAATCAACAACGGGGATGATCAAAATGAGATCCAAGAACAAAGCCATGAAGAACAATTCGAGAAGATAATAGAGGACTCAGAATTAATCATTGTTGAGGATTTACATTTAGAGATTAATGAAGGATCACCTAATGGGGTATTGATCATCAAAGAAAATCTAGAACCAAGTTCAAAGGATCAACCCCAAGAAATTATGGAACCTGCAAAAGAATTTAACATGAAGATTAGAAGTGAAAAGATGGTAGGAATTGAAAGATGGAAGTGTAAGAGAAGGAAGACAGAAATTGAGTTCCCTGATAATTGCCCAAAGCCTGGTTCACCCTTCTGGAACATTCCCAATCCTAGTCCACCCATCTGGGACATACACCATACAATTGATCAAGTCCCAGTAATATTCAACAGTTACTTTTGGAAGACATTATGGCATTTATTAGGCACCAAACTAAGATTCACTGCCACCTATCTAAAGTTGTGTGCCAGAGTTTTCAAAGCCATTTAGGGGAATATTGAAAATTAGGAACTTTTGTTTCCTAGCCCGACAATAAAGTTTAGTTCATAGATAATAAAGTCCATTAGAGCTTGTTTTGTTTTGGTGTCATTTATGTTTTGTCATTTGATGTCATTTGACCTTCCCATGCATAAGTGTCCATGACTGCGAGAGTCATATGCATGCATGATTAGTAAGAAAATTTGAGCAATGAAATTAACAAGCATATGATTAATTTACATAAAAGAGCCAAAGAATTTCAGGAAGGAGACTATGTCATGGTAAGGCCAAACATGAACGATTATATGCCCGTGGTGTAGGTCATTTTCAAAATAGGAAGAAAAATTTGGACCTAATATATGCTAGATTGATCATCCGACTTTGGTATCAGTTCTACTTTCAACAATTCATATCTAGGAGGTTAAAGGAACCAACAATGATACCTAGTGAGCCATTTGAGCCTGATTCTATCTTTGAGAGTGAGCCAACCCATGAGTGTCCACCAGCCAAGTTACCAAAGCAGTAAGATAGGATTGAACAAATCTTAGACAATAAGACTATCACTACCTGAAACAGGGACTATCAACGCTACTTGGTTCATTGGCAAGGATGCCCTGATTCTGAAGACTCATGGATTACTTGAGAAGACCTACAAAGAATCGACCAAACCTACTAGAGTATTACCAAAGTCAGAATGATTCCTACTCGACGGAGTCGAGCTCTTTTCCATCTCGAGAAAATTGATGGGACATCAACAAAAAAAATATATTTCTCAACTAATTCTCTTGATATTTTTTTTGGCTAAAATAGTGTACTTAGGATTAATGAGAACCTTGGAATGAAGCCCACCAAATCCTTGAAGACAAACACCAATTCATGAGCCGACTCATGAAAGAAGGCCGCCAGTCCCTTGAGTCGACTCAATCTAGATCAAGACCAACTTCAAGCATGCTCAAGTCAAAGCCCAAGCAAGTCAAGATACCACCTTTTGAAGCCCATGATGCCACCTCTTAGAAGCCCATTTTATTCATCACATGGGACATATTTTGGGAGATATGAGAAACAACACATCAAGCATTTTGAGGGGAAGCATGGGACCACTCCTCACTCACCCAACAACCCCCCAACCAACTTGCTAAGTGGGATGCCACATCACATGACACCTAGGGCTCCACATCAGCAATTAGAAGCCATGTTAAAGCCACCTAGGTGTCACATAGCAAGTTGTTTCAACCTTTTACCTAGAAATTGTTTCTTGTTGCAACTATGTAACCAAAGGAGTTGGATTTAACAAGAAATGGTTAGCTAACCTAACTCCACCTCCCCTCCTCACTTTGGATGACCCCTAAGGCTATAAATAGGGCCCAAGGCTCCCCTTGTAAGACATTCCATGTATGAAATATTTTGAAAATTAATAAAGGTTTTTTTCTTGTTGAGTTCTATCTTGAGTTCTTCTTGTATGGAGTGATTTAGTTATTCTAGTTGGAGTGATTTAGTCCTTTAAGTTGGAGTGTTTAAATTCATGTTTGAGAAGGGAGTGAGAGGTCCTTTGAGTGCTTGAAAGGTGGAGTGCTCCTTGCTTGATCCAAGATCCAAGCATCATTCCTTGAAGACGCCGGTTTCTACTTCCTTGTTTTCCCTTTCTTCTTCTTCTTATTTCCATTCCAATTTTGAATTCTCCTTCCATGCCTAATCTCTGATTTGATGCAGGTTTTCTCTGATTTTCCAAGTTCAAGATGAAGGTCTCCAAGCCAAGGATCATGGCCAAAGTGAGTCCTAAAGGTAGGGAGTGCTAGTCTTATGGTTTAGACCTCAATCCTTGAGTGAAGAGAGCTCCTTCTTCTACCAAATAATTAGCCATCATTGTTGGTAGGAAAACTCTTCCTAAGCTTCATTAGATCCGATCATTTGAAGGTTAACTTGCCCTAGTAGTGATGGTTTCCTTGCCCTAGTAGTGATGGTTTCCTTGAATTAATTTAGATCATTAATTTGATAACTAATTGCTCAAGTTTGCTTGCTAGTTAGCTAGCTAAAACTCTCCATTCATCATTTTATTTTCGTCCCCCATCAACTTGGTGTGCAAATTAAAAAGGTCCATCTATGGTCTAAAGCAAGCATCACGACAATGGTACTTCAAGTTTGATGAAGTTGTGGCCTCTCATGATTTTGAGGAAAATAAAGTTAATCAATGTATATATCTCAAGATCAGTGGGAGGAATTTTATCTTCCTTGTTTTATATGTTGATGATATCCTGCTTGCTAGCAGTGATTTTGGTTTGCTTTCTGAGATCAAACAAATTTTGTCAGAGAATTTTGATATGAAAGATCTTGGTGAGACATCCTTTGTATTGGAAATTGAAATTCACAGGGATAGATCTCTTTATCTATTGAGTTTGTCATAACAGGCATATATTGACAGAATTCTTTAATGATTTAGTATGCAAAATTATAGACCTTGTGATTCTCCTATGGTTAAAGGTGACAAGTTCAGTAGAGATCAATGTCCAAAGAATCAGCTTGAGAAAGATCAAATGAAATATATGCCTTATGCCAGTGCTGTAGGGAGCTTGATATATGCTCAAGTATGCACTAGCTTGATACAGTGATTTTATAATACGGTGATTTTTTCAATTGAGAGACACCTTTCTGAAGAAAACCAGAGAGAAGGACTCAGCTTGCGGTGTTCATGTGAGAACGAGATCAAGGACTGTGTAAGCATCGGGATCAAGGATCTAGACGATGGCGAATTTAGGTATGTGATTATTTTTTAGATCTAATATATGATTCTAATTATTTGATCAATCCTAGGGATTTAGGGATTGTTTTTCCCATATCTTCGTCATGAACGATGGATAGGGCTTGGGCATAATAGGCGAATGAGAGGAGAGGCCCTTTTTATAGAGCTTGGGGCTGCTTCTTTGATGGAGTCAGAGAGGGGAAACTCCCTCTCCTTGTTAGACTTGGAGAAGGGGAGGACTTCAACTAGAAGTCTTCCTCCCCCCGCTCCCCCTTTTACTTTATGAGGGCTAGGTATTACACCATCAGGGAGGTGAAGGTGAGCCGAGGAGGCAACAAGCAAGGGAGGAGGACTCGATAGGGAGGGAGAGTGGGAGAGGGGGAGAGCCCGATGAATGTGGAAGAAAAATAATGACATGTGAGGTCATTAAGTTTTCCTAATGAATTAGATATTTTTATTATTTTTTTAATAGTTAAGTCATTCAAACAGTACCTAGAAAAAGTGATAGAATTTTTATGCTTGGATTGCCAAATCCTTTAAGATTTGGACCTATCCTATCTTCCTATTTTACAACCCTTAAATGTATATGATATGGCGGGATCGCTGACGTGGAATCCATGTCAGACCTTATCAGATACCATGTCGGACATCTCTGCCCGGACTCCTTCGCTAGGCTGGCTCCCTTTGGATCGAGACGCCATATTTGAAGTCGAGCTCCACCTCTCCGGACTCCTTCACCAGGCTGGCCCCCTTCTGGTCGAGACGCCATAGCCGAAGTCGAGCTCCGCCTCTTCGGACTCCTTCACGAGGCTGGCTCCCTTCGGGTCGAGATGCCATGGCCAAAGTCGAGCTCCACCTCTTCGGACTCCTTCACCAGGCTGACTCCCTTCGGGTCAAAACGTCGTGGCCAAAGTCGAGCTCTGCCTCTCCGGACTCCTTCGCCAAGCTGGCTCCCTTCGGGTCAAGACGCCATGGCTGAAGTCAAGCTCCGCCTCTATGGACTACTTTGCTAGGTTGGATCCCCTCGAGGTCGAGATGCCATGGTCGAAGTCGAGCTCCGCCTCTTTGGACTCCTTCGCCATGCTGGCTTCCCTCGAGGTCGAGATGCCGTGGTCGAAATCGAGCTCCATCTCTCCGGACTCCTTTGCCAAGCTGGCTCCCCTCGAGGTCGAGATACCATGGTCGAAGTCGAGCTCCGCCTCTCCAGACTCCTTTGCCAGGTTGGCTCTGCCTTCCTGAGCTCACCCTACCTCGAACGAAGAGATCTGTAGCCAAAGGACATCACCGCTTCCTTGGACAACGACGAGCCGCCCAAGGACCACAGAGGGATGCCCACCAGGCCACAATAACTGCCCCAACTACCACTTTCACTGAAAGGAAAGGGATCTCCCAATCAAGGTGCTGTGCTCCCAGTCGACCATCTGTGCCATCCTAAAGAGGAGGTCAACTCAGAGGATTCGAATCCAGGGAGTGGCTGCCCGCCAATCGAGGCTCTGCCAGGTTTCCCAAAATGGAGCGACCAGAAAGAATGTCAGAGTGCACGGTGCTGTTCCCTATCATGGATGAGGAAAGGCACCTCATGCAAGGCACTGGACATCACCGCACGTGCCTGCAAGTGGGGGGAAGATCCCGAGGTAAGCGGTGTGCAACAACCCTAGATAAAAGGAGTTCTTCAAGGTTCAAACAAGGTAAACGAGCAAACACACAGGCAAGAGGGGTGCAGCACATAGGAGAGCAACCAAGAAGCTAAGCTACTCAGTTTACTAGAGACCTGTCGGAAGGGCCTTGATGGAAACAGCCATCCAGCTCGAGCCCTCCTCTGCTGCCGTTCTCCACACTCTGCTCTCGACACATTTACACTCTCTTAGTTCATAAATTTCTCCTTTCAGCATGGAGTCCATCTACTGGGCTTGACTAGGAGGATCTGTTCCCTTGGATCATCACTGACTTGAGCATCGGAGTGCCCCTACCGAGATCACCAGCTCGGGTCTCTTTTGTTTTGCAAATCCGGGCACCCGAGCAGGATCCTGAGCGACGAGGGTGCAGTCTGAGGTCATCTTCAGCTATAGGCCAAGGCGATCTTGGCAACAATAGATTGGCATGCCAGAAAGGGGCGGGCAGGAAATATTATGGACAAGCCAGTCCCCATGCAAGCAACCCACTGGGAGCATGATGGTGACGCGAGCGAGAGAAGTCCCCATGGCTGATCCCCCTTCCCATGGGGACCAGCATAGTCCAGAGAGGGAGCTCCCCCTCCACCGCAACCACCTCCAACGAACACTCAGCTGGCCACACTCGCCTAGCAGATGCAACTTCTCACCATGGTAATGCGCTAGCTGCACCATCAGCACTAATCCCTGGCCACCCACCAACAACCAAGGACTCTTGCGGCCCAAGCCGCCGCACCCCATGATAGCCTACGGCCCTTCCAAGGAAGGCCTTCATTGCCGCGAGCCACCACAGACCGCCGGGGAAGCCACAGGACCCCAGTGAAGAGACACTAGATCAGGTCAGCCAACTGGGAAAGCCGGTCTCTGACCTACGAGCAGGATGCTGTCCAGCACCATCAAGGTCGCAGGGGCAAGGCCTCCCGTCATGACCCCCCTTAGCTGCCACCTTCACCTCCTCCATCGGCCTCAGTGGAAGGTTCAACCGATGAGGCCATCAAGTGCATGGCAGAGCAACGCCTGGAGGAATAGGAGCGTAAGCTAGTGGAGCTATCCCGCTAGTTTGCCAATCTGCAGGGCTCCTACCATGAGCCTACGAGCTACGACGCCTGTCCCACTTTCTCCCAAGAGATCCAAGAAGAACTGATTTTTGATCGGTTCTGCATGTCGCAGGTGGATCCCTACGACGGGACCACCGATCCCTTGGACCACCTCAAGAGCTACAAAGCCCTTATGAGGGTTCATGGAGCGACCGATGCTCTCCTCTGCATCACCTTTCCAGTCACCCTCCGAGAGGCAGCTCGGGTATGGTTTACCCGCTTGGAGTCGAAAAGTATCGGCTCATTTACTCAACTGGAGCAAAAATTTGTGGCCCACTTCGATGCCTGTCGGAAGGTGCCACGGGAGGTAGACAGACTCTTCTCCATCAGGCAATAGGACCACGAGCTTTAGCGGGACTATGTGGCCCACTTCAAAGTTGCCGTGCTGGAGATATACAATTTGGATGAGCCAGTTGCCATGCTGGCGCTGAAGAGAGGCCTCAGGACTTCCCGTTTGACCTACTCGCTGGACAAGAAGTCCCCAAAGACGTACTCCAAATTCCTCCTCCATGTTCATAAGAACATCCACATCGAGGAGATGGATCGCATGAGGAGGGAGCTGGACAAGAAGCCGCTAAAGAAGCTAGCTCCTGGCGAGACATCCGGGGTGTGGAAGATTGAGCTAGTCAAACCGAACTTCCGTAAGTAGCCAAAGCCGAAGAGCGACCCCAACCCAGAAGAAAGATACACACCTCTCCTAGCCCCGAGGATGAAGATCCTCATGGAGATCGAAGGTGAGCACTATTTGAATCACCCACCTCCACTGAGGCCGTCTAATAGTCGCGACAAGATGAAGTACTGCCAGTTTCACCATGACCATGGCCACGACACCGAGGAATGCCAGTACCTCAAGAGGGAGATTGAAGACCTCATAAGGAGGGGCTACTTCGAAAGCTTCATGGGGGGAAAGGCCCCGGTGGAACCTCAGGCGCTCGCTGCTCTCCCTCCAGTCCCTGCAGTCAACAACCATCCTACCGAGAAGCCTGTTAGGATGATCTGCTAGGAAATCAAGTGCACCCCCAACAGGGCCCGAGGAGGAGAGGGGTCTGAAAATGTACTCCCCTTTGTAAGGGAGGGAGAATATGGGGTTGAAAATGTAAACAATGATACCGTGGTCGTCGAGATGATGATCGCAAAGCATCCTGTAAAATGGATTATGGTCGATAGTGGAAGTTCGACTGATATCCTTTTTTACGATGCTTTTTCCATGATGAATCTGTCCTCTGCTCAGCTCAAACCTATGCACACTCCCCTTGTCGGTTTCATAGGAGACTCTATGGGAGTCGAGGGGGAAATCACTCTCCCTGTCATTGCCGGGATGCCACCTCGGCAGAGCACCGTCATGATGACCTTCATGGTCATTAGGCTTCCCTCGGCCTACAACATGATTCTTGGCCGACCTAGGCTCAATCTGCTCAATATGGTCATTTCTACAAAATAGCTTTTGGTGTAGTTTCTTACTCCTTATGGTGTTGGAGAGATGAGGGGGCATCTCAGCCGATCCAACATTGCCTCCAAGCTGTTCCTGGGGCCAAAGGCTCCAAGGATGACCTCAGCTCGGACGACCTCGACCAAAGGGTGCAGGACCCCAAGGGTGGCCCGGTCTAGCACCTGCTATCTTATCCACTCGAAGCCAACCCGACAAGGACAGTGCAAATATGGGCCCAGCCGCCCGAAGATGAGCGAGCCCACCTATTGGAATTTCTTCGAGCGAATGCGGATGTGTTCGCTTGGACGGTGATTGATATGCTAGGAATACCCCTTGAAGTCATCACCCATAAGTTGAGCATCGACTCGAAGTTCTGCCCTATTTGGCAAAAGAAGAGGAGTTTTGCCCCGGATAGAAAACGGGCGATCAATGAGGTGGATAAACTTCTCGCAGTCGGCTTTGTCCGAGAAGTACAATATCTGAGTTGGCTAGCGAATGTAGTTATGGTCAAGAAGAATAATGGAAAGTGGAGGATTTGCATGGACTACACCAACCTCAATCAGGCTTGCTCGAAGGGCAGCTTCCCTCTGTCGAAGATCGACTAGTTGGTAGAAACCACCTCGGGGCATCGCTTGCTCTCTTTTATGGATGCATTCTCTAGGTACAACCAAATCCGGATGCATCTGGAGGACGAGGAGCACACTGCCTTCATCACCGACCTGGAGACGTACTGCTACCAGATGATACCGTTTGGCCTGAAGAATGCTGGCACCACGTACCAGTGGCTGGTCAATCGGGTCTTTAAGGACCAAATTGGCTGAAACATACAGGTGTATGTAGACGACATGCTCGTCATGAGCAAGCCAAGCTCGGACCATGTCACCAACCTCGCAGAAGCCTTTCACAACCTTCGAGAGCACAAGATGAAGCTGAACCCGGCAAAGTGTGCCTTCAGCGTAGCAGCAGGAAAGTTCCTTGGCTTCATGGTTACCCAGAGAGGAATCGAGGCGAACCCGGAGAAGGTCCAGTTAATCGTCGACAGGGAGCATCCCACCTCGAAAAAGCAGGTCCAGCGACTGATGGGCCGAGTTGCAGTGCTGAGCCGATTCAACTCGAGATCGGCCGACCGCTGCCTCCCTTTCTTCAAGGTGCTGCGCAAAATGCACGACTTCGCCTGGACCGAGGAATGCAGAGCAGCCTTCGAGGAGCTGAAGGATTTCCTGGCATCACCGCCACTAGTCTCTAGGTCGAAGGAGGGAGAAGAACTACTGCTATACCTGGCGGTCACCCCGAGGGCCATCAGCTCGATCCTTGTCCACATGGATCAGGACGGATCCTAAAAGCCGGTGTACTACACCAGCAAAATCCTTCGAGATGCAAAGATCAGGTACACCTGATCCGAAAAGCTAATTTTTGCTCTTATCATGTTTGCCCAGCATCTCAGGTCATACTTCCAAGCATATCCGATCGTGGTCCTGACGGACCAACCCCTGAGGGCTGTGCTCAGTCACCTCGACACATCTGGATGTTTGGTCAAATAGAAATTGAAGCTCAGCAAGTTCGACATCACATACCGGTCGAGGTCATCTCAGAAGGCACAGGTGCTGGCCGACTTCCTGGTCGAGTGCGCGGGACTTGTAGAAAAGCCAGAGCAAATAATTCCAGAGCATCAAATTGAGCTCGGAGTCAAGGAGGAGTCTTGGATCCTCCACGTCGACAGCGCGTCCAACACAAGCGGGAGCGGAGCAGGCCTCATCCTCGCTAACCATGATGAAATTGTAACCGAGTGCGTGCTCCGCTTCGAGTTCACCATAACCAACAACTAGGCAGAGTACGAGGCACTCCTCGCGGGCCTGAGGGTATCCCGCGAGCTGGGTGTATCCAGCTTGAAGGTCTTCACCGACTCCCAGCTGGTGGCTGGACAGGTCTCCGAAGAATATGAAGCCAGAGATCCCCAAATGATGAAGTACCTAGAGCGGGTTTGCTCGAGCACGACAAGCTTCCGATGCTTCAGCATCTCCCACATCCCCCGTGGAGAGAATGCTCGTGCCGATACACTGTCAAGACTCGTGACCTTGCCGGACTCGTCACTGGGGTGTGCCCACATTGAGTACCTGGAAAGTCCAAGCTATGAAGCTCCCGGGAAAGTCCAGCAAGTCACCCATGAGCAGAGCTGGATGGACCAGTACATTAGGTACATCACCAGCGATACCCTGCCAGAAGATCGAGCAGAGGCCAGCCTCATCAAAAAGAAGGCCACGTGTTTCGTCCTGATGGAAGGGCAGCTCTACCGCCAATCCTACACCTATCCGCTCTTGAAGTGCCTGAGACCTGCAGAGGCAGCCTTCGTACTCCAAGAGATACATGAAGGCCTCTGCGTGAATCACGTGGAGGAAGGACACTGGCATACAAAGCCCTCCATCAAGGATACTACTAGAAAACCATGAGAGAGGACACCACCGACTTCGTGAGGAAGTGTGACCGATGCCAACATCATTCCTACATACAATGTCAACCAGCGGCGCTGCTCTCCTAGCTCTCCGCCCCTTGGCCATTCGCCTAGTGGGGAATGGACATCCTAGGTCCATTCCCTCCTGCATCAGGGTAACGGAGATTCCTGATAGTGGCTATTGACTATTTCACCAAGTGGATAGAAGCAGAGCCACTAGCACGAATCACAGAAGCCAAGGTCCACCAGTTCTTCTAGAAGTCGATCATCTGTTGCTTCGGGCTCCCCCGCAACATCATCACCAATAATGGACGGCAGTTTGATAACTGGGAGTTCGAAGGGTTCTGTGCCGAGCTCGGCATTCAACACCGCTTCACCTCGGTGGCTCACCCCCAGACCAACGGAGAGGCCGAGGTAACCAACCGAACTATCCTCCAAGGACTCAGAACCAGGCTAGACCGGGCCAAGGGTAGATAGGCAGAAGAACTCCCCAGCGTTCTTTGGGCCTACCACATAACACTCAAGATGGCCACGGGTGAGATGCCTTTCAGCCTTGTCTTCGGGTAGAGGCCGTTGTCCCGGTTGAACTTGGCATGCCTACACTACAGGTACAGCAGTATGATGAAGCAGAGAATCTAGCCCACCTTCTTCTCAACTTGGACCTCCTCGAGGAAACCAAAGACAAGGCTCGACTCCAGATGGCGGCTTACCGGCAGCGAGTAACTCGGTACTACAACACACGGGGAAAGCCAAAGGTCTTTCGTCCAAGCGACCTGGTGCTGCACCGAGCTGAAGCATCTCAGCTCGGGAATGCGGCAAGCTCTCACTAAACTAGGAGGGCCCCTATAAGGTGGTCAAAGCTCTTCCTCATGGAGCCTACTACCTAGCAGAGCTGGACGGTGACAGATTCCCACGGACATGGAATACCGGCAACCTGAGAATATACTATCAATAATGTAAGGCCTTTCCCACTAATAATAAAGATTCTCTTTATGCAAATCACTTTTTCCTTGTAGGGACATCATTGCCCGGCCCTAGGTCTAACACGCTCAAGCCCAAAACTCCTGAAGCCCAGCACTCAAGGCCGGAAACTCCTGAAGCCCGGCACCTCACAGTCACCTAGCAGGTCCAACGAGTGCAACATCTGAGCTCGGCCTCGCCGTGCACACCTGGAGCTGGTCCCAACCGAGGTCGAATAGACCTCTCCCAGCGAAGCGCTCGGAGCCCTCCAACCACTTCGCCCGCGAGGTGGGAATGACTCAGCAAGCCAAGAACTCCTTCCTAAACTTCTCATGAACTCGGACCTCGGTAGAGAAGGGCCCGAATACTTGGTACTTCAAGGCCAGGTGCCTACACAAGTACATGCACACAGCCAATCGAGAAGTGAAGGGAAGAAGATTGACAAAGTGCAAAGAATGAAAAGAGACACAGGTCGAGATGACTGAAAAGGGATTTCATTAATACTTGGTAGAGTTGTACATTGTCACTGGACCCCGACATGCTGGACAGCCTAGATCAAAAGCAAAAAGAAGAAAATTTACTTGGGGCCCCTATGCTATCCGACTAGCTCCTTCCCGGACGGTGCTCGGGTGGGGTATCACCTTCTGGGACCTCTGGCGGCGGGGCTTCGTCTTCGGCAACCACCGCTAGCAAAGCTGGGTCAGCAGCAATAGCTGGTTCCTCTGCCTCACCCAAGTCGGGGGTTGGGCTCGCCCCCGGAGCACCTGGGAATCTGAGCCTGTCCATGTTCTTGTCCAACAAAAGGCCCTCCACCCTGGACCGACAATGCATGAACCCCTTGAAGAAGGAGTCCGTCGCCACTTCGTGGAACTCGGCAGCGAACTTCTCGGAGGCCTTGTATCTCACCACCGCCTCGACGACCTCCTTCCTGGCAACCTTAGCCTGACAGACTGCCTCGGCGGCCTCCTTCTTTGCAGCCTCCACCGAGTTGACTGCCGCCGCGGCCTTCCCTTCGATGCTTGCGGCTTTCTTCTCGGCAACGGTGACTTTCTTCTCGGTGGTGGTTGCCCGCTCCTTCGTCGCCCCCAGTTCTACTCGGAGGCACTGGGCCTGTTCCTTCTCTTGAGTGGCTTCAGCATCGATCTCTTTAAATCTGGCCTCCTTGGCATTGATTTCTTCTGCCCTACTCTTGGACTGGCTCCTCTCCCGGTCCAAGGACACCTCGAGCTCCTTTATGCACCTCTCAGCGCTTAAAAACCTCACCCCGAAGCTCTTTTTTCTTCAGAGTGGCCTCCCAGGCCGCGTCGTTCTTCTCCTTCACCTTGACCGCCAGGGACTCAAGCTGTGCTCCTCGCTGCTTGTCCCTCTTGGCCCAATTTTTGCAGTAGTCTTTGATGAGCAATAGTTCAGCGCCAAGCTACACCAAAGAAGACGTCAGCCACAGAGACAAGAAGAAAGGAATGGGGCAAGGCGAAGGAAAGGAATACATACCAAGAAGAGTTGGGGGAAGGTGCTGCTGATGGCATCACCCAGGAGCTTCCCTGCCTTCTCCCGCCGATCGCACGACTGGACAACGAAGTCCATCATGCGCTCAGCGAGATTTTGATCCTGAACCAAGGAGGTGTTCGCTGCCAGCTTGAAGGGCATCCTGCGGTGGTCCTTCTCCCTCTTATTTGCCGCTGATAAGGAGTTGCCCCCTCCTCCGGTTGAGGAAGCATCGAAGGCGCGGTGGGAGCTTGGCGCCACTCCAGACGGCGCCATCGATGCCGGCTCCACTCTTTCTTGCTCTCCATCCTCTTCGACCTCGACGATCTCATAGGGAGGAGACTCCACGATGGCAACGGCAATGACAGATCTAGCACGGACGACCACCTCGAGCTCTTGGGCCGGGAGCAGATCGCACTGCCTTGGTGACTCAGGAGCGAGCTCGGGAGCCCTCCTACTTGACACGGGAGCAAGCTTGGTTGCCCTCCTGCCCTGCTCAGGGGCGGGTTCTACCCTCCTCCCGCTAGGCTGGGCTGGCACGGTAGGTGCAGCCCTCGCGCTGCTCTCTTGACGAGCTCTCTTTGAGGGGGACTCACTGACCCCCGCCGGTGGACCCCTCTTCCGGGAGAATAGAGGAGGTCATCTAAGGAGAACTTCATGCCTACATAAAGAAGGAAAATGTTAATTTCAAGCTTGGAAAGTCAAAGAAAAAGCATAAGGTGATAAAGCTCGAGCCGAACTCACCCAACTCTCGTAATGGACTGACCCCAGCTTCGAATAGGTTCTGCTCTAATAGCAAAACCTCGAGGGAGGGGACCTGGTTGGCACGGAGCTGGTCGTAGATCTCTCGATCAGCCACTTCGATCGCTAAATTCTGGTTAGGGGACCGATCTGGGTCGCTCCAAACACAATCGACCCCCTCAACCAAGGCAAAGAAGTATTTACTCTTCCATCCTTTGATGGAAGAGCGGAGCTCAAATTTGATGCCCTTTGTGTGAGAGGAGATAGACCACCACCCCTCCTTAGAAGGGTGGCGTTTCAGGATGAAGAAGACCCTAAACAAAGATAAACGGGCAACAATCCCGTGGAAGTGGCAAAGAACTATGAAACAGAAGATCGTCCTGACGGCATTGGGAACTAGCTGAGTAGGAACAAGGCGATAGTTGCTCAGCACGGAGAGAAAGAAGGGGTGGAAAGGAAATCGAAGGCCCCCTGCGAGGGTATCCTTGTAGAGGGCGATCCGGCATTGGCCATTGGAGGTGACCCATTCTCTTGGTCGAGGGATCGAGAGCCGGATGGAGTCTGGGACACCGTAGGTCTCCTGGATGGTCGCAAGTTCCTCGATGGTGATCGCCGAAGCAACCCCATCGGGACCTGTCGACCGAGAGGGTTCAGGGGCTGGTTCGGGTGGAGGAGGAGATGTAGGGCGGGCCCTAGACTCCCTAATCACGATCCCAGTGAGGCGGGGCCTCCTACTGATCTCGAGCTGCATCTCTTCCTCCTCCTCATCGAAGGAAGAAGGTGGCCTCGGTCGAGAAGGCCCAGCCTCACTTTGGTTGGTCGAAGGATGGAAGTTTGGACCAAAGTGAGACATTTGGAGGAAGAAGACGAAGTCAAAAGGTAAAGAAGAAGAAGAAGAAAGCGAACAAAGTCCAGGAAGATCTAAGCTGTTGGCTCCACCCAGTGATTTTGATGAATAACAAAACATTGAGTGCATATTGTATTCTAATGAGGATTTCAAGTTGTGAGTTTTTAGGAAGAAAACATCTCAAAATTTCAAAAACTTATGGTGTATGGCATGTAATGGCACGGAGCAATTCTCACATATCCAGGCATCCTCTTCATTGAAAAAGGGCATATAATTGTTTAACTATTATGTGTTTGTGTATTCATGAATTTTATTTTTGTTTTTGAGGCATTTACACTTGAATCTGGATGTTTTCAGTCTCAAGTGTCGACACTTGGACAGTCAAGTGTTGACACTTCAGCATTTGGCACGGACAAAAATCCTTGGCATGCCAAGTGTTGACACCTATATTCAAGTGTCGATACCAAGTGTCGACACTTAGGTTCCAAGTGTCAACTCAAGGCCTGAGATTTTTGAAAATACAGAACATTATGGTTTTGAGAATTTTGTGTCAAGTGTCGACACCTGTGCATCAAGTGTCAACACTTGAATGTTCAAGTATCGACACCCAGAAATCAAGTGTCGACACCTGACAGCCAAGTGTCGACACTTGACAGCCAAGTATCGACACTTGCAGCCTGACAGCTCTAACGGATCTATTTTTCTGGCTTGCAGAACTTGGTTTTCAAGCTTCAAATGGCTATTTCCAATGCTCCAACAGTCACAAACCATTTTTAGAAGGTTTTTGGTGTATTTAAGCTCCACCAATCTCATTTTAAAGTAAGAGAAAGCAAGAGAAAAGTGAAGAGAAGTCTATTCAAGAGCATTTAAGTTCACTCAAAAGCCATAAAGCTAATATTCTCTCCAAACTTCAAATCAAAAAGTCTCTTCCAGCTTGATTCCATTGAAAAGCCTACAAGCTCATCCATACTTCATTCCAAAAAGAGGCACCTTGAAGAAGAGTGAAGACAAAGCATCCTTTTGAGCTTCAAAGATTCCAATCTACTCTTGAAGAGAGTTTGTTGTAGCTTTTAAATTTCATATCTGTCTTTATTGTGTTTTGACCTTGCTTTCAAGGGTATCTTGAAAGAAGGTTATTGTGGTTTGTTGGTGAGCCAAGGGACAAAACCAACTAGGGTTAACTTGTGAGCCTGAAGACAAAATAAGTATTTAGGTTTGTTGGTAAGCCTAGGTGACAAAACCAACTTAGGTTTTGACTTGTGAGCCTTGTGAAAAATAAGTCGACTGTAATCTGGTGTGAATTATAGTGGAATTCCCAAGGGTGGCTTGGGGAGTGGATGTAGGTGCTAGGTTTGCACCGAACCACTATAAACTTTGTGTTTGTGTGTGATTGCTCTTTTCCTCTCGTACTCTTTAATTATTGCTATCATCTTGCATCAAATTTATTATTGCTCATAAGCACCACTGGACCTTCATTTTATTGTATTAAATTTTTAAAAGACCCAATTCACCCCCCTATTGGGCTCCATTTCTGGGCAACAAGTGGTATCAGAGCACCAGCACTCTCTTGTAGGTCCAAGGATCTTGAGTAAAAGATCATGGCAGCCCTAATAGGCATGGGTATTGTAGAAGGTCAAGCTTCAAACCGACCCCCACTTTTTAATGGCACAAATTACACATATTAGAAGACACGCATGCGCATATTTATACAAGCTCTTGATTATAATTTGTGGAGAATAATTGTAAAAGGTCCTCATCAGCCTACAATGATGATTAATGGCATTCTCACTCCAAAAATGGAAGATGATTGGGATGAGAATGACATTAAGCAAATTGAGCTTAATGCTAAGGTAATGAACCTTTTATTTTGCTCTCTTGATCCTAGTGAGTTTAATAGAATATCAAACTGTCTCTCCACAAAGAAGATTTGGGATACACTTGAGGTTACCCATGAGGGTACACACCAAGTGAAAACCACCAAGGTTAACATGCTAATTCACACATATGAAATGTTTAAAATGGAACCTACTGAGTCTATCAGTGAGATGTATACTAGGTTCACAAACATTGTGAATGGCATGAGAAGTCTAGGAAAAATAATTTCTAATGGTGAACTTGTGAATAAACTTCTCAGGTCTCTACCAGCTTCATGGGATGCAAAGGTCACTGCAATTGAAGAAGCTAAAGATGTCAACACTTTCCCACTGGAACAACTGTTGGGTTCCTTGATGACTTATGAGCTATCCCTCAAACAAAAGAACGGAGAGATGGATAAAAAGAAGAAGGCGATCGCGTTCAAATCTACTACTAGAAAGGACTCAAGCGAAGACTCTGAAGAGGATGACGAAGAAGATGAAATGGCTCTGTTAGCAAGGAAATTCAGAAGGTTTATGAGGAAGAAAAAGTTCAACTACAAAAAGAAACCTCTGAAAGGTGAGCCGAGTAAGAAAAAAGACAAGGAAAAGAAGAAGCAGCCCACATGTTTTGAGTGTAAGAAACCCGGGCATTTCAAGGTAGACTGCCCCTAGTTAAAGAAAAGCAGAAGAAAGCTGAGAAAGAAAGCCATGATGGCAACCTGGAGTGAAAGTGAAGACTCCAGCTCTGAGGAAGAACAGCAGGAAGTAGCAAATTTCTGTCTAATAGCCGATCAAGAAGAGGTATGTTCTGAAACCGAAAATGAATTAACTTTTGATGAGCTTCATGAGATTTTTGATGAACTAGTCATAGAATTTCAAAAATTAAAGTCAAAACATAAAGACTTAAAGAAGTAAAATTTGGATCTAGCTAAAACAAACAACAACATTTCAAATGAAAATGAATACCTTCTAATACAAAATAAAAATTTAAATGATAAGATTATGACTCTTGAAAAAGAAAAGGATATATTTGAAAAGAAAAGCAACTTACTTTCAAATGAAAAATTGTCAAGACAAAGCAAAGAAATTTTAATAGAAAACAAAAGATATAAAGAAGAAATCGAAAAACTAAAACCTTTTATTGAAAAATTTACTTACAGTTCTGAAAAATTAAATTTACTATTAAATAACCAAAGAGCAGTATTTGACAAAGCTGGATTAGGATTCAGAACTCATAAGAAACAGAAACTCTTTAAAAATTTCTTTGTGCCTGCATCTTCATCCATTACATGATATACTTGTGGTATTAAAGGACATGAATCTTATATGTGCAACAAAAGAAAATTAAATAACACTAAGAAAGTTTGGGTTCCAAAAGGAACCAATGCCACTAACAAAAAAGGATCCAAGATGGCTTGGGTACCTAAAGTCTCCACTTGATCTTTATTACAGGTATGCCCTGCAACCAACAAGAAAAGAATGTGGTACCTTGATAGCGGTTGCTCAAGGCATATGACAGGAGATGTGGAGCAGTTCTCATCACTCACATATCAAAATGGTGGCAATGTAACTTTTGGTGATAATGGAAAGGGCAAAATTATCGGTATTGGTAAAATCCATATCACCCCTACCTCTTATATTGATAATGTTTTATATGTTGATGGATTAAAACATAACTTGCTTAGCATTAGTCAATTTTGTGACAAAAATTTTAAAGTTGTTTTTGAATCTTCTTTGTGCATTGTTTCTAGTCTAGATGACAATGGCATTAAGTTCATCGGTCATAGGCATGGCAATATTTATATGGTTGATCTTGATGATCTCCCTATTCAGAAAGGTCAATGTCTAGTGGCAATGGAAGCCAAGATCGATGAAACTAGTTGGCTTGGCATCGTAGACTAGGACATGCAAGCATGCATTTAATTTCAAAACTTAGCAAAAAGAATTTAGTGAAAGATTTGCCTAAACTCAATTTTAAAAAAGATAAGATTTGCAGTGCATGTCAACTTGGAAAACAAACAAAATCTTCTTTCAAACCAAAAGGAGTAATCTCTACATCTAGACCTTTGGAATTGCTTCATATGGACCTCTTTGGGCCTACTAGAACATCTAGTTTGGAAGGTAAGAAGTTTGGTCTAGTCATTGTAGATGATTTCTCACGTTTTACTTGGATCATGTTTTTAGGACATAAAGATGAAACATTTTCTGAATTTATTAGATTTCTCAAAAGAGTTTTAAATGAAAAAGGTGTTTCAGTAGTATCTTTAAGAAGTGATCGTGGAACTGAATTTGAAAATGCCGATTTTAATAAATTCTGTATTGAAAATGGAATTCATCATAATTTTTCTATACCTAGGACACCTCAACAAAATGGGATAGTAGAAAGAAAAAATAGAACTCTTGAAGAAATGGCACGCACCATGCTTTGTGAAAATGATTTACCTATATACTTTTGGGCGGAAGCCATAAATACTGCATGCTATATTTTAAATCGAGTTTTAATTCGACCGATTTTAAAGAAAACCCCTTATGAGCTTTGGAAGGGTAGAAAACCTTCAATCCATTATTTTCATATTTTTGGATGCCGTTGTTTCATCTTAAACAATGGTAAAGATAATCTAAGTAAATTTGATGCCAAATCAGATGAGGGAGTCTTTCTAGGCTACTCCACATCTAGTAAGGCATATAGGGTCTTCAACAGAAGGACACTTGTTATTGAAGAATCCATTCATGTGGTATTTGATGAAACTAACCAAAAATCTTCAAGAAAAGAAGATGTACTTTTTGATGAATCAGGTAGCAAGAAAACTGAAGAAATAAATAACAATGAAGGACTTACCAAAGAACAGAACGATGATCAAAACACTGACGGAGATCAAGCACAAGGTGATGAAAATACATCAACTGTTGATCCATTACCAAAAGAATGGAGGTATGCTCATGGACACCCAAAAGAACTAATTATAGGTGATCCATCTAAAGGTGTAAGTACTCGATCATCTCTTAGAAATATTTATGATTACTTAGCTTTTGTGTCTCAAATTGAACCTAAAACTATTGAGAAAGCTGAATGTGATAGTAATTGGATAAATGCTATGCAAGATGAACTTAATCAATTTAAAAGGAACAATGTTTGGACACTAGTGGATAGGCCTTCAAACACATCAATTATTGGCACAAAATGGGTTTTTCGAAATAAACTTGATGAAAATGGAATAGTAATTAGAAATAAAGCTAGACTAGTTGTATCCAAAGGATACAAACAGGAGGAAGGGATAGATTTTGATGAAACCTTTGCTCCTGTGGCTAGACTTGAGGCAATTAGGCTATTGTTGGCTTTTTCTTGTTTCATGAATTTTAAACTATATCAAATGGATGTTAAAAGTGCCTTTTTAAATGGATTAATTGAAGGAGAAGTTTATGTTGAACAATACCCTGGTTTTGAAAGTTCTGAATTTCCAAATCATGTTTATAAACTTCATAAAGCTTTATATGGATTAAAACAAGCTCCAAGAGCTTGGTATGATCGTTTAAGCTCCTTTTTGCTGAAAAATGATTTCACTAGAGGTAATGTAGATAAAACTTTATTTTTAAAGAAAAAGAATGATGATCTCTTAGTAGTACAAATCTATGTTGATGATATAATATTTGGTGCAACTAATGAATCTCTTTGTCAAGACTTTGCAAGATTAATGCAGGGTGAGTTCGAGATGAGCATGATGGGAGAACTGAATTTCTTCCTCGGACTCCAGATAAGGCAAACCAAAGAGGGGATCTTCATCAACCAAACAAAATACACAAGAGAAATACTCAAGAAGTTTGGGATGGAGAACACTAAGCCATTAGGTACCCCTATGAGCTCTACATGTATACTTGACAAGGACGAATCAGGTAAGTCTATAGACCAAAAATTATATCGTGGCATGATTGGTTCATTGTTATATCTTACTGCCAGTAGGCCAGATATCATGTTGAGTGTCTGTATGTGTGCTAGATATCAGTCCAATCCTAAAGAGTCTCATCTTTTGGCTGTTAAACGCATACTTAGATATCTATCTGGCTCAATTGAAATTGGTTTATGGTACTCTAGAGATTCTTCATTTGATTTAATTGCTTATTCTGATGCTGACTTTGCTGGGTGTAAACTTGATCGTAAAAGTACTAGTGGAACCTGTCAGTTTCTTGGAGTAAATTTGATCTCTTGGAGTAGCAAGAAACAGAACTCAGTTGCTCTATCTACGGTGGAAGCCGAATATATAGCAGCTGAGAGCTGTTGTGCTCAAATCCTCTAGATCAAACAACAACTCGAAGATTTTGGCATTAAACTAAGACACCCATAAGATGTGACAATACTAGTGCAATCAACCTATCTAAAAATCCTGTGCAACATTCAAGAAGTAAACACATTGAAATAAGACATCATTTCATAAGAGATCATGTACAAAACTCTAATGTAATTCTTGATTTTGTTTGTACTAATGATCAGTTAGCTGATGTGTTTACAAAGCCTTTGAGTGAGGATAGGTTATGTCTGATTAGAAGAGAGTTAGGTGTCATTGATCCATTCTCCTAGAACTCTCTTAGTATCATTTTTACCTAAATCCTAAAGCTCAAAACCTATTGATTAAAACCCCAAAACTTTGTCAAAATTTTTCCTATTTTTTCCGGATTTTCTCGAATTTTTTTGGCCAAGTGTCGACACTTGGAAAGTGTCAAATGTCGACACCTGACCAAGTGTCGACACTTGATATATCCGAAGTGTCAACACTTGCAAATCTGAAACTGTTTTTAAACGGACCGAACGATGATTTTTTGAAATTTTCTTCCCCCATGATTTCTTGGAACAGTGGTCCCCTCTATCCAAATCCGTCCTTTCACCCCTCAATCCTTCACAAATCAGGTATTTCTCCTTTCTAATTTCGTTTTATTTTTCTTTGTTTTCAATTTTGTTGTTTTCGAACCAAACAACCGTGTTTTGGGTTTTCCAAATATTTTTCTTGAATCTAACCAGATTTTTGCATGTTTTAATGGATTTCTAAAACTCCATTTAAGGGAATAATGTTTTAAATTTGTTTTTCTCGGATTTTCCTCATCTTTTGGCCATTTTTCACCCTTTTTTCGTAAAAATCACTATTTCATTAATTTTAGACAAAATAAATTGGGTTTTCATCTAAATTAAGTTTACTAAATTTATCTATTGACTATTTGGAAAGGTTTTTCGTGATACATTTACGACATTTTCGCCTATTTGCTAAAACCCTAAGTGTTTAGACCCAAATCCCATTTTTTTTAATTTTTTGACCTTACAAAAATTATTTTTCCAAAGATTCAAATATGTTCTACCTAACAAAAATTTTTCTTACAAATTTTGTTCGAAAGTTTGTCATTTGATAAAAATATATTTTCTACAAATATTATTTTTCAAATGTTGTTGATTCTGGTTTTCGAAACCTATCTGAACCTTTTTTTAATCTCAACCTATGGCCAGTCCCTTGTTCTAAACATTTCTTCCTTTTTCCTAGTCAGTTGGCTGTAATGGGTCCTAGGAAGAGACTTGCAGTTAGGGCGAGGCCCAGTCATGGTACTGAGAGGAGATCGAAGGCCAGATTTGATCCTGCACAGCCGAGCAGTACAGCCACACCGAGCTCCCCCCTGCAGAGAGGATGGCAGGGAAGTCTGTAGCTTCAGGGAGGAGAGTTGACTTGCAGTGCTTCGACAGGCACCACTTTGGTATTAGGCAGATACTCACAGATGCAGGACTAGTACCCTTCTACACCATGCAGGAGAGGTACTATCCTCACCTAGTGAGGGAGTTATACGGTGCACTGGACTATCGACGACTATTGTGGACGACATCCATCAGGGGTATTTAGATCTCTTTGACTGATAAGCTTCTGAGCCGTGTATGGGAGATACCCCGGAGAGGAGTCTGTGCTTTTTCAGTAGATGATAGAGAGGCGGCATTCAGGTACATCCTTGAGAGAGAGGATGTTCGCGGTAATTCAGTGGTTACCGCGAACCAGTTATCATTAGAGATGCACCTGCTGCACCATATTACTGCACGGATCCTACTACCGAAGACTGGCAGATTCGATTTCATCACCGAGAGGGAGTTGATGGTGATGACCAGTCTGATTGAGAGGAGACAGATAGATTTACCCACTCTGATGCTGTCATAGATGAATGATGCTGCCACTCAGCGCCGACACTGTTTGCCATACGGCATGGCACTGACCCGACTTTTCAGAGCTTGTGGAGTATCATTGGAGAGGGAGATCCCCAAGGAGATACTGCACACGGATATGTACGATGAGAGGTCATTGCACCGGATGGGATACAGGATAGTTGGAGGTCGATGGGTTCACAGAGAGTCTGGCCAAGAGCCAGATGAGGAGGATGAGTTTCGAGAGGCTGAGGCTGGACCATCTGAGCCAGCAGTTCTTCCTCTAGTAGATGTACCATCGACACAGGCAGAGCACCTGTCTCCTAACGCTTCGGCTCCTCCACCACCATCTACAGGACTATCTTTTGAGGAGCATGCCAGAGCACAGTTCTCAGAGATCAGAGGTGAGGTGACTCAGCTGCGTAGCGAGGTCGAGCTTCTACGAGCACATACTACCTCGGAGCATGTTGAGATTCGCAGATCCATGGAGGAGGGATTTACTCGCATTGAGAGTCTGTTGAGATCATTTATACCTCCTGCAGCCCCTGCACTTGCACGATCTGACGATGATGACGATGATGATGATGATGGCGACGATCACCAGAGCGACCTTGCTGATTATGCTGAGGGTGGTGATTAGGATGTTGACCGAGCTACAGAGGTAGTGGGCAGTGACAGCGACAGTGTGGGCGGTGCCGATGCTTATGAGGTGGTCAGTCAAGATCCTCCTACTACACCAGCTCCTACTACTGCCTTGGTTGACTCCACACAGGATCTTATTGCGCCAGCTGATCGTCTTTCACCTCCTTCTACTAGATCTTCTAGGGTTGTACCCGCCTTTGGTCCTTCCGGCCGCACTAGGAGTCTTAGAGCTTTAGCACCTCCTAGGGCATTAGCCACCAGATCTAGGATCAGTGCTCCTTTCAATCTTGATATTCCATCTGATGAGGAATAGCCTCACAGATGTTTGTTTTAGCTCTTATGTTGTGTATTTGATACTTATTTGACTCTGATGATATATGTATGTTTCAGCTCTTTTGTACTGAAAACTTATCTTATATATATGTGTTTCTGTTCAGTACTCTGTTATCTTGGCAGATTTTGTGCTTCAGTTTACTATTCTTTGGCTCTGATACTTCTTTATAATGATATATTTTAGCTCTGATACTCTTTAATATTAGCATAATTTCAGCTCTGATATCTATGTTATTTGTTTCTCTACTATCTTTTTGTATCCATGCTCATTGTGAGGGGGAGGTTATTCCCCTTTCTTATGATTGACAAAAAGAGGGAGAACAAGTATTGATTTTGATTTTATTGAAAAAAAGGTGTATTGTATTGATTATATTGATTCTACCTTGCAAGAATATTTGAAGTTTACCTTAATAAGAAGTATCTAATTAAGGGGAGATTGTTTCCTCATATCTAGAAAGTTTTTGCCTCTATTGTGACTAAAATTCATATTTATAAATTAAAAGGTTAAAGCTTGAACTATATTGTCTCTTTTTCTCAAGGTTTTGTCATCATCAAAAAAGGGAAGATTGTTGGCTCCACCTAGTGATTTTGATTAATAACAAAATATTGAGTGCATATTGTATTCTTATGAGGAGTTCAAGTTATGAGTTTTCAGGAAGAAAGCACCTCAAAATTTCAAAAACTTATGGTGTATGGTACGTAATGGCACGGAGCAATTCTCACATATCTGGGCATCCTCTTTATTGAAAAAGGGCATATAATTGTTTAACTATTATGTGTTTATGTATTCATGAATTTTATTTTTGTTTTCGAGGCATTTACACTTGAATCTGGATGTTTTCAGTCTCAAGTGTCGACACCTGGACAGTCAAGTATCGACACTTCAGCATTTGGCACGGACAAAAATCCTTGGCACGCCAAGTATCGACACCTATATTCAAGTGTCGACATCAAATGTCGATACTTAGGTTTCAAGTGTCGACTCAAGGTCTGAGATTTTTGAAAATACAGAACTTTGTGGTTTTGAGAATTTTTATGTCAAGTGTCGACACCTGTGCATCAAGTGTCGACACTTGAATGTTCAAGTGTCGACACCCAGAAATCAAGTGTCAACACCTGACAGCCAAGTGTCGACACTTGCAGCCTGACAGCTCTAACGGATCTATTTTTTTGGCTTGCAGAACTTGGTTTTCAAGCTCCAAACGGCTATTTCCAATGCTCCAACAGTCACAAACCATTTTTAGAAGGTTTTTGGTGTATTTAAGCTCCACCAACCTCATTTTAAAGTAAGAGAAAGCAAGAGAAAAGTGAAGAGAAGTCTATTCAAGAGCATTCAAGTCCACTCAAAAGCTATAAAGCCAATATTCTCTCCAAACTTCAAATCAAAAAGTCTCTTCTAGCTTGATTCCACTGAAAAGCCTATAAGCTCATCCTTACTTCATTCCAAAAAGAGGCACCTTGAAGAAGAGTGAAGACAAAGCATCCTTTTGAGCTTCAAAGATTCCAATCTACTCTTGAAGAGAGTTTGTTGTAGCTTTTAAATTTCATATCTGTCTTTATTGTGTTTTGACCTTGCTTTCAAGGATGTCTTGAAAGAAGGTTTTTGTGGTTTGTTGGTGAGCCCGAGGGACAAAACTAACTAGGGTTAACTTGTGAGCCCGAAAACAAAACAAGTATTTAGTTTATTGGTAAGCCTAGGTGACAAAACCAACATAGGTTTTGACTTGTGAGCCTTGTGAAAAACAAGTCGACTGTAATCTGGTGTGGATTATAGTGGAATTCCCAAGGGTGGCTTGGGGAGTGGATGTAGGTGCTAGGTTTGCACCGAACCACTATAAACTTTGTGTTTGTGTGTGATTGCTCTTTTCCTCTTGTACTCTTTAATTATTGCTATCATCTTGCATCAAATTTATTATTGCTCACAAGCACCACTGGACCTTCATTTTATTATGTTAAATTTTTAAAAGACCCAATTCACCCCCCCTCTTGGGCTCCATTTCTGAGCAACACTAGCCTTAGAAAAAAGTTCTACCAGGCCGGGAGAGGGAGACGGAGACGAACCTGGCTTACTTGGGAAGACAAGGATGACTGGGGAGAAGAAGGAGCTCTGATATGATGGCGGGCATGCAAGATTTGAAAGGAGATGTATTTTGAAAAAAATTACCTTTCCTATCGAAGTGACTAGATGCCTAACCGTACCATTATAGCATCGCCACCGTCGGATCCATGCCACGTGTCAGCAATCGACAAAGATGACACCTCGTTTCGACCATGGCCTCTCTGAATTCTGTGCCAACAATAAGTGCTCCTCGGACGTACCCATATGGCTCCCCCACGTTGGTATGGAGAACCACCTCATGAAGCACCGGCGATCGTGGCCATTATTGCACCATATTTTTGCCTTTCCATGTCAACATCGCATTTACTCCCTTCGCCCCGAGCGCCGCACGCTAACGGGACTCAAGAGTGGTGGGCAAATGATGTGGCGGGATCGCTGACGTGGAACCCATGTCAGACCTTGTCTGATGCCATGTCGGATGAAGCTGCCATGTCGGACATCTCTGCCTGGACTCCTTCGCCAGGCTAGCTCCCTTCGGGTCGAGACGCCGTGGCCGAAGTCGAGCTCTGCCTCTCCGGACTCCTTCGCCAGGTTGGCTCCCCTCGAGGTCGAGACGCCGTGGCTGAAGTCAAGCTCTGCCTCTCCAAACTCCTTCACCAGGCTAGCTCTCCTCGAGGTCGAGATGCCGTGGCCGAAGTCGAGCTCCGCCTTGCTGAGCTTGCCCCACCTTGGACAAAGAGACCTACAGCCAAAGGACGTCATCGCTTTCTTGGACGGCGGCGAGCCGCACAAGGACCACAGAGGGACGCCAGCCAGGCCGTAATAACTACCCCAACTACCACTTTTATTGAAAGGGAAGGGGTCCCCCAATCGAGGCGTTGCGCTCCCGGCCGACCATCTGCACCATCCAAAAGAGGAGGTCAACCCAGAGGATTCGAATCCAGGGGATGGCTGCCCGCCGATCGAGGCTCTGCCAGGCTTCCCGAAATGGAGCAACTAGAAGGAATGTCAGAGTGTGCGATGCTGTTTCCTATCATGGATGGGGAAAGGCACCTCGCGCATGGCACTGGACATCACCACACGCGCTTGCAAGTGGGGAGAAGATCCCTAGGTAAGTGGCGCGCAATGACCCTTGCTAAAAGGAGTTCTCCAAGGTTCAAACAAGGTAAGCGAGCAAACACACGGGCAAGAGGGGGGCAGCACACAGGAGAGCAACCAAGAAGCTAAGCTACTCAGGTTACCGAAGAACCCGTCGGAAGGGCCTTGACGGACACAGCCATCCAGCTCGAGCCTTCCTCTGTTGCCGTTCTCCACACTCTACTCTCGACCCATTTACACTCTCTCAGTTCATAAATTTCTCCTCCCAGCATGGAGTCCATCTATTGGGCTCGACCAGGAGGATCTGTTCCACTGGATAGTCACTAACTTAAGCATCGGAATGCCCTCGCCGGGATCATCGGCCCGGATCTCTTCTGTTTTGCAAGTCCGAGCACCCGAATAGAATTCTGAGCGACGAGGGTGCAGTCCAAGGACGTCTTCAGCTACAGGCCAAGGCGTCTTGGCGGCAATGATATATAATATAGTATGCACCACCATAAAATTGAATACCCATCTTTATCATACTTTTCTTTTTGGTAAACCCTTTTATCATAATTTTTTAACATTTTAATTTCTCCATGGACCCGGTCAAACCGTCTCTCTTCATCCCCCTTGTACATTGATCACCTTTTCCACCATCAGGCATGCAAGCCATCTCATTACATACTTGCTGACGGTTAAACCAATGACAATATGGTTATTTGATGAAGGATAACATATTATGTTTGGACCGAGCTTCTCACCAGGGGAATCCGAGTAAGAAGACATCAATGCGAACAGAGCCTCCCACCTTGCTCTAGAGGATAAAAAACTGGAGGTCCATTTGGGTTGCAACCAGAATCCAAATTATAATTGGAATTGAAGTTGATTGGAAAGGAGATCGAAATGGCCCTAATAAGAATTGGAATCGGAACAGAATTTGAATGTTAGAAGAAAGTAGAGAGTATGTTTTAGAGGATCGGAGAATTCTCATTCTCTCTTGAAATTGAAATGAAAATATGATCCCTTCCAACCAAACAGCTAAAATGGGTATAGGTGTAGAGCTCATCTACGGTAAGTAGGCGACTCAATGCCACTAATCAACCATTGACTTCAATGACAGCAACTCTTTGGAAGCTATTTGACTTCAACGACAGCAACTCTTTGGAAGTTGCTGGAGGCTAATATTTACCTGTTTCCTTTCATCCATAAATTTTGAACGTCATTTCAAAAGTAGGAAGCTCAGCTAGAAATGAAAAGTTAAGCACAAAAAGATAGAAATAAACTGAAGTAAGAAAAGCTAGAAGTAGCCAGACCTAAATAGCATTAAACAAAACAGAAAAATAAGAGGAAGAATGGAAATACTGAAGGATTCAAAGAAATCCCATTGGAACGCCCATGGGAATCTTGGTTGGAATGATTTCTTATTTATTTATCTATTTTTAAATTTATATAATTGGTGAAAGTCCCTGTTGATCTATGTGTTTCACTTTCAACATCATTTTTCTAACCAAATTTGAAGGAACCGGTTTGAACACTTTTTTATTAAAACAAATACTCGTGTATATTTTCTGAAAAATCTTCTGTAAACTATTGATATAAAATGTGACCAAACTGATTTGAAAAAAATGACAAGGCAAAAAGAGGTTGGATTCAAAGTAATTGATCTCCCATAAAATTAAATAAGATACCACTTAATAACAATATTCACTTTTATGTAAATCATCATTAATGGTGTGCATCCTATATGTCCTAGATTACATATGAGAGAGAGAGAGAGAGAGAGATTATATGCATGACAAATCTCATCTTAAAGACATTCATTTTTAGCAATTATAGAGCGGCAATCCTTGATCATAAATGAATGGTCATTTTCTTTAATTTCCAAATTGACATTGTAAGATGTTCATTTTTTTAATATATGTTTTCCCATCACTACCACCAAGGAATATGGAGCCATGGAGTATGAATCTAATATATAATTGTGAAACTCACTTAATCTATACCATACTATTTATTTGGCATTACTTTTATTTCATTTTTATTTAAAAAATAAAAAAAAATTGTGCCTTTATTTTATTTTTAAATTTTATTTTTATTTTTATTTTAATATTTTTAAAATTAAAAAACTTATATCTACTATCATCATCGATATAGCAACTATTGTCATTGTTGCCTTTACTAGCACCATCACCTATACCATTGCCACTACCAACACCATATTAATGCCACCTTTACCATTGCCACTACCAACACCATATTAATGCCACCTTTGATATTATTGTTGTTGCCACTCCCTCCCTTAAATTATTGTCACTATCATTAGTGTCTATATCACTGCTATCATTTTACTACATTGCTACCATCCCTTGCCATCATCTTTGTTTCCAACCTAAACTAGAAGCAGCTATGGATGCTATAATGAAATTTCATAAGAAATCTTTCAAGGTAGAATAGTGTCTCAATAAAAAATTTCTATATTTTTCAAAAACAGAGATTTTCTTTTTATGAAATTGACAATTATATTCTTTTCTTGCTCGATTAGTTTCAGGCTAACCAAACCTTGTGATGTTACGGTGATTGACATATTCCTTCTCGATTGTATGAAGGCATCCATTGAAAGCTTACTAGTGTGCTTCAAATATAGGAAAATCTATATTTTTCAAATATAGAGATTTTCTTTCCATGAAATTGTTAATTACATTCCTTTCTGGCCCGATTCCTATTGGGGCTAATGTGGTGCTCCAAGTCTTGATTGGAGTCACACTGGTCTGGAAGCTGGTTTATAAATTTTCACGGATCTGACTCATGTTGGGTCAGGGTTTTGATCCAAAATAGAGAGAACTAGTGAGACATGGGTGTACATGGGCTCGGATTTGGATTTTCTCGAGTGACTTAGAGGGAGAAGTTTTTTAGGGCTAGGTCGGTTGTGACATAGAATTAGTCTGTTTTGTATAAAAAGAATGATGGGAACGTCGAGAAATAATACGAGAAGACGCGATCCTTTTCTCCTCCAAAATCCCAGCCTCTCTTTTCATCTTCTGGTTCTCTCTCGTGTGTGCAGACCCATGGGGGCTCGCCTCCGCGATGGGAGTGGATGGCGCGCCCCATCTTTTCCCTGATGATTGTTCTCTTTCCGCCATGACGACATCAAGGAGGATCCTAGGCATTCTGTGGAGTGGATTTGCTCCAACAATTAGTATCAAAGCCAACCTTGATGCGGTGGCATGAAAAGATGTAGAGAAGAGGATGTCACGGTGTTGGTGCAGATCTCGAGATGTCGAGATCCGAAGGTGAGGGCTCCCTGCCCTCCCTGGAAACACGGAGAAGAACCTGCAGATCTGGAGGTGCAGATCCTGCATGGATCTGGGCGATGCACGGCCATGGGTGCGGACACTGCGCAGAGCAGTGCGGAGGTGTCATAGTGAGCTCGCCAGCATGAGCACGGTGCAGGGCGGCACCGGGCATGGCGTAGTGCAGGGCACGGCTGCGGTGCAGGGCAGCGTTGCTTGCCGGTCATGGGCGCGGTGCAGGGCTCTAGCATGGCCGCAGGGGCCAGGCTCGCTTGTCGTAGCGCTCGACGGAGAGCGCAGGTTCGTTGGCGGTAGCGGGGAGCAGCGGCGATGTCATGCGGGCTCGACCGCCATCAGTGCTGGATGCAGCGGGCCGCGGAGGATCCGATCGGGGCCGATCGAGCCGCGGCATGGCCACGGGCGGTCGCCGAAGTCTAGGTACGACGGCTGGGGAACACGGCAACGATTGGGAGGGGCTGTGGTCCACGGTTCCCTGCCATGGACTGACAGCCATGGCAGCTGTGGACTGCCTTGGCACACGTGAGCCCTTGGACCGGTTCACGGTGGACCGGTAGATTCAAGTCACTATGCTCTGAAATTTGTGTTGACTAGATTTTCTACGATTCTGAGCTCAATTGAACTCCGATTTGAGCCCCGTCTACGTCGTTGGACTCCATTTTTTGAGCTCTTCATGTTGAGCTAGGATTGATCTAGTGATGGAGTCAGATCACAGAATATGTGGAGATCATGGTGCAGCGGTCGTGTGTGCGGGCAGCACGTGCAGGATGGTTCCATCTTCGACCTCCTTGACGGACAGAGGTTCGTGGTATCAGGAGCAGTGTGGAGGTCTGCCGGTGGAGTGGATCTCGCCGACGATGATGGGTCCGTGGTGCAGGAGTTCACGATAGTGGTGCAAAGCTGCAGGTCCTGTACTGAGGAGCTTTGACAAGTCGGGTGATCTATGGTTTAGCACAGGTGGAGCGATACATACCGAGGATCTTTCAGAGCATAAGTGGTAGCTCCATCGATAGTAGACCAGGTTCTTGGTCACTTTGGAGGAGAGCTATCGGTAGTACTCCAGCTACCTTGATTGTGATGGAGCTGGACGTGGGTGGTATCCTGCGTGGTTGGAGGTCGGTCTCGAAAGATGGATATCTTAGGAAGACCGGAGTACATCAGTAGAGACGGTACTAGAGGCAGTTCAGGGAGATAGGGGACAATCTTATGAAGCATCGGAGGTATCGAGCAGTTGGGAATGTCCTGGTATGGTGGCTTTTGCTTAGGGATAGAGACTGGAGCTGATGGGGCTAGCAACTCAGGGAGACTCGTGGATAGGTCTCAGGGAGTGCCAAGGATATCATGCAGCCGGGAGATAGGCTGGGACATGATGCAGCAGCCAGATAGAGTTGGTTGCTGGGTTCAGTCACTGGGTTAGAGGAGTTGGGATGAGCTCCTAGATTTTGGAGGTTCCTGCGAGGTTGCAGAGTATCCGAAATGGTCTCAGAGAGGTCCGCGGTGGTGCGGAGGGTCCGAGGAGGCAGGACTGGGTATGAGGTTCAGGTGCAGGCTCGACAGGGCAGCGTTGAGTTGCTGGCCTCGGGGTTGACTTCTGTGGCATCATGTGGACTTTTGTTTCAGATGGAGCACTGGTTGGAGGTGTCTTCACGACTGGAAAGAGAGCTTTGGCACCAGTTCAGAGCGAGAGGTGTAGGGACACTGGCCAGATCCTAGCACGAGCGCCAGGGGTACACTTAGCCAGGTAGAGTAGAGTATGCAGTGATTGGCATGGCTCTGTGGAGACAGTGTCAAGCGGAGCTCTAGGTGCAGCGAGTGCCGGTTCAGGATCGTTGCGATTCTTCACAGGAAGTCCAGGATGAATGATGCAGCTGCTTAGCAGAAGGGAGCCTACAAGAGAGATCTTAGGTTGGTGCTATGGAGCAGGTACAGGTTGGTCCCAATAAACTTGTACTGATCTTCAGCTATGGAGGCAGTCATCCCAAAGATCTTTAAGGGAGCTCAAAAGCTGAAGAGGTATGACATTAACATTAGGTTTGCACAGCTATCTAGGTGTACTACGAAAGCACGGGTTGGTGTTGCAGTCACGGGCACAGAGCAGGAAAACATCAGTTCGAGATCAAGAGTGCGGTGGAGCACGAGTCTTAGGAGCTGTGGAGCACGGGTCAATGTTCCAGCTAGGGAGGCGAGGTGGCTTCGACGAAAGGATGTCAGCTCTAGAGACAGCAGGAAGGGTGCAGACGGTCACGCGGAGCTTGTCAAGACTTATAGCACCAAGGTGGAGATTGTTGGGGCTAATATGGTGCTCCAAGTCTTGATTGGAGTCACACAAGTCTAGAAGCTGGTTTATAAGTTTCCATGGATCTGAGTCATGTTGGGTCAGGATTTTGATCTAGGATAGAGAGAACTAGTGAAACATGGATGTACATGGACTCGGATTTGGATTTTGTCAAGTGACTCAGGGGAGGAGTTTTTTAGAGCTAAGTCGGTTGTGACCTAGGATTAGTCTTTTCTGTATAAAAAGAACGACGGGAATGTCAGGAAACAATATGAGAAGACGCGATCCTTTTCTCCACCAAAACCCCAGCCTCTTTTTTCATCTTCTGATTCTCTCTCGTGTGTGCAGCCCCATGAAGACTCGCCTCTGCGATGGGAGTGAATGGCGCGCCCCATCTTTTTCCTGGTGATTGTTCCCTTTCTGCCATGACGGTATTAAGAAGGATCCCGGGCATTCTGTGGAACGGGTTTGCTCTAACAGATTCCACCTAAGCCAACCAAAACTTGTGATGTTATGGTGACTGACAAAATACTTTTTGATTATATGAAGGCATTCGATGAAAGCTTACTCGTGTGCTTCAAATGTAGGAAAATCTATATTTTTCAAATATGGTGATTTTGTTTCAATGAAATTGTCAATTACATTTTTTTCTTGCTCGATCGCTCCCAAGCCAACCAAACCTTGTGATGTTATGGTGACTGACAAAATACTTCCTGATTGTATGAAGGCATTCGTTGAAAGCTTGCTAGTATGCTTCTTGCTAATGGGATCCTTAGTCGTTGGCTTTTTTTGGTTCTTGACCATGGCACTTCTCTTTCATGTGCAGGTTCCCCTATCTCTGTTCATGGATCCATCCTAAGACTACCAATTTCATTGTAAAGTGATAGCTCATACTTCTTAAGATTAAGACAAGTTATGGCTCCTACTCCTCGTTAATGAGTTTTTTGGTACTTATAACTCTTCCACCTGCTTTCAGCCCTTGCCTTACACCAAGATCCTTGGATCTTTTGTTTGATTCTAGCACTTGCATCGTCATGCCTGGAACACTCGCCATTAATTGGGAGAAAAAGCAAAAGCGCCACCATTATCACTACATTTTCCACCGTTACTGCCCCTGCTAAGTTGTCATCTTCCCCACCACTAGCTTCGTTGCCATCTTTGTCACTGCCTCTTTCGCACAACGACATTACCAGCACCATCATATTTATATTTTTAAAATAATTAACTATACTAAATATATTTATTTTTTAAAAAATTAAAACTAGAAATATTTTTTATTTTTTATTTCTAAAAGCAAACCCAATGAAAGGTGTTGCCAAATGGCATCGTGCCTTATGATTTTATTAATTTGAATCCTGCTTGTTCATGCAAAAAAAAAATTAAGTTAAAGCCTTAAATAATCAAAACAAGCCTTTTATGAGAAGCAATTCATACGTCACGCCTCTAGCACCCGAGTAAGCCATGTGACATATAAATCATAGAGCAATATCCTAGGAATCATGCAAGGTGTACATATGAACAAAATCCATAGCAATACCAAAAGAATCATATTAATCACATACTGCAACTATATCTATCAAACAAAATAGACCCATCATTATTGAACAAGATTCACGAGATTGAAACATTCATCTCGTTTCAGAAATTCAATTAACTAACAAACTAATGACTTTGTTGCTCCAACTCCATGGCCAACTTGACTAATATGAATTAAATAATACCTTATGGATCAACGTATATGCTATAAAACATATATATAAGCCATACCAACATACACTCTATGTTTAATCATATAGTTATTCAGTTACATATATATCACCATAATAAAGTTCTCGAGATACATGTCACACATAACACCCAAGCAATAATTTTATTCAACAATAATCCAATGAAATTAGTTTTCTTTATCTGATTAACATAATTTGATCGTGATCATATCATCACTCCTAGACTAGTCCTGCCTGATGTGGCGATATCCGCTGACATGGAGCACACGGGCGGCTATGACAACAGAAGACTTGCCACCCGGGTGTGACGCCTCAGCTCCCAGCCGACGCTGGGCTCATTGGGCAAGCCCCCTATCTGAGGCCGGCTCCCTGCCAAGGTTAGTTCCCAGCGGAGGCTGGGCTCATTAGACGAGCCCCCTATCTGAGGCCGGCTCCCTGCCAAGGTCAGTTCCCAGCTGAGGCCGGGCTCATTGGGAGAGCCCCCGTCTGAGGCCAGCTCCCAGCCGAGGCCAGGCTCATTGGACGAGCCCCTTGTCTGCAGTCAACTCCCTGCCGAGGTCAACTCCCAACCGAGGTCGGGCTCATTGAGCGAGCCCCCCCGTCCGAGGCCTGCTCCCTGCCGGGGATGTGTCCATACCCCGTCGTAGAGTCCCTGATATAGAGTTCCCGCCAGAGGAACAGATATTTGAATTATGGTGAAGCAAAGCCTGGCCGCCCGTAGCTTTCTATAGGTGGCGCCAGAGGTACGTGGGCGCCCTTAGATCCCATGCCTAGCGACGTATTGCCACGTCTATAGCTACACCACCAATAGTCGACGATGGTTGTGGTGCAGCACTCAGAGCTTCCCTGAGAGAAGAATCCGGCCAAGGCCCCAAGACCTACAGCCCTGGGCGGTCTCTCCCGAAATAGAAGCGCCCCTCCTATAAGGGGCATCGAAGCCAATAAGACGGGGAGGACTTTTTCGGCTCGAAGTGCCACCTGAAGGCCCAAGAAAGGGAGGACGGTCTCTCTCTCTCCCTCAGGCACCCCCAAGGCCACAGGGGTCCGACCTAGCCTCCAGAGGAGGGTAAGCACGCGAGGAAAAGCGAGGGAGAAGTAAGTAGGCAGGCGAGCAAGCGCCATCGAGTGAACCACCGGCCCGAGAAGCCTCCCCGCTCCCCACTCTTGATCCCTCCTCTTTTCCATTCCTTTACATTCCTATTCTCGAGTCACACCCTCCTGGCGAATGGGTCCCCCAAGCCCTACACCGTGGAGGTCTTGTCTATTCCCCTCGATCGTCCCATTGACTTGATCGTCGGGATGTCCTCGTCAAAATCCCCGGCCTGGGTCTCCCCTGTCTTGCAGGAAGGAAGGAAGAGGACCGGCGCGGCCTGGAGCAGGCAGCCACGAAGTGGGACTGAGCGGACGATGTCCCCTGGCCATCGCAGTGCCCAACGATGATGGGAGGATCCCCCGGTGCGATCGAGCTGCAGGTGGCGACGATCTTGGTGGCAACAGATTGGCGCACCGGGTAGGAAAAAGTTTTCAAGATCCTGGCAACCAACAGATTGGCATGCCAGGTAGGGAAAAGTTTTCAAGATTCTGGCGACTAACAGATTGGCATGCCAGGTAGGGGGAAGTTCTCAAAATCCTGACGACCAACAGATTGGCGCACCAGGAAGGGAAAAGTTTTAAAGATCCTAACGGCGAACAGGTTGGCATGCCAAGAAGGGAACAGTTTTCAAGACCACCCTCAGCCCTGGGGGGCAAACCGAGGGTACCTCCCACTACGCTCGTGCTTTCCCAAATGCCAGTCACCTCTCGCTGCACCCTCCAGTCGAAATCGTGCCCATCAATCTTCCCTTAAGCCAATGATCAACAAGTTCGGTCCATATTTCTCCCCCTAAAGGAGTAACTCACTCCTATCGAAGTGAACAGAGTCTGACAAGTAACTCTCACCCCCTATCACCTTCATTATGTGAAAAGCTAGGTGACAGATCCACAGGGAAAGCTTCTGTCTTGCCATCAATGGCAAGTATCATGGTCTAACACCTACTGTTGAGGCCAAAGTCCAAGGGATGCCACCTGGCCTCTTGCATTAGTTCCCTCGGCCTCCTTCATCAAGCTTCTTAGCCTCCTGCATCAGGCCCCTTGGCCTCCTTCATCAGGCTTCTTAACCTCCTGCATCAGGCCCCTTGGCCTCCTTCATCAGGCTCCTCAGCCTCTTTCATCAAGCTCGTTAGCCTCCGGCGTTAGGCCTCCCTGCCACTTCCATCAAGACCCTCGATCTCCTTCATCATGCCTCTTGGCCTCCTTCATCAGGCTCCTTAGCCTCCGATGCTAGGACCCTTGGCCTTCTTCATCAGGCCCCTCAAACTCCAGCATCAGGCCCCTCGGCCTCCTTCAACGGACTTCTCAGCCTCTTTCATCAGGCCTCCCGACCTCCTCCACCAGGCCCCTCGACCTCTTTCATCAGGCTCCTCCTCCTCCTTCATCAGGCCTTGGCCTCCTTCATCAAGCTCCTCAGCCTCCAGCATCATCCAGCAAAAGCCTAAAATCTGGAACAGACTTAAGATGGCCCCAAGAACATACCTTCCTGTTATGAAGACTAAAGAAGGGGAAGAGAAAATGAAGACACACCGGATGATAGAAGAAAAGATTTTTTCATTTGATCAAAAGTCTTTTACATCTAAGGAGACCCCCCGATAGGCCGGGAGATCTCTCAAAGGGTAGATTACAAGTAGAGGGAAAGGGGAGCTCAGACCAATGAACGGGCTCTCCCCCCCAGCGACGACCTCTACCTCCAGAAGTATGCTGGCCTTCTCTGCTATGGTGGATGCCCTTCCTCAGGTGTTTCGCTCACCATCGACTGAGAAAGAAGCATCCTCCACCACCGCCTCTACCATGCCATCCTTTGAACTCACCAATCCAGTGATTCCTAGGGCAGTTGCAGTGGCACCCCGTTAGGCTCCCTTCGGCAGCACCATAGCGACCGTGGCCTCCTTCACAATGACCACCACCCTGGCCGCCGCCTCATCATCAAGGACCTCCGGTCTTGAGCGGAGGCGCAAGCAGCCTCTTTCTCCATCTTCAGCTCTACTACCCCCATTTTTAAGAGCAGCCTCTTTTTCACTCCTTCGGGAGTCCTCACTGGAGGGAACTTGAAGCTCGGTAGATTTCTTCTCCATCCTAGACGTCTACGCCTTGGTACCGTCCGATCACCCCTGAAGAGGACGAAAAGACTCCCTCTCCCTGCTGCCTCCTCTATTGAGTCTCAGGTGGTGCATTCATGGCTAGTTGGATCAATGTACATGTATTGATCTGGTCTATCATGGTTTACCATGATGTGTCTAGGGCTAGGGTTGAGTCCGGTATAAATCCTAGATGTTTAGGCTCAGTTTTGGTCAGTCTGGGTCTTAGGATCGGCTCTTCTATTGTAAGAGTTGACTATGTTGGTTGGCACGTCTTAGAACAGGTGATTGGGGACTGGATGAGTCGGCTCGGATGGATTCGAGTCAACTCGGATGCACATTCAGAAAATCTGCCATCTGGACAAGTCAGCTCGGATGGATTCGGGTCAGCTCGGATGCACAGTCAGGAAACCTGTAATCTAGACGGGCCGGCTTGAATGAATTTGAGTCAGCTTGGATGACAGGTGAACTGTTTTTGAACGGTGCTAGCTGGGAAAGTTTTTGAGATCTCGGGTACGTGTGACCGAGGTATATATATATTGTATTCTCGTAAGAGGATATGAGTGGTGTAACGAACTTCTTGAAAGTGGAAATCTCTTTCTTCCATGAAAATTTCTCTATTTTCTCTTCTTCCGTTCTTGGTGTTCTTGATCTTCACAAACCTGAATCCTACCGTGATCTTCAATGGAGATTGCTGGTAGATGGTCATCCACAACCTGGTGATACGCTTCCGCGATTGCTTTGTTGATCAGGGCATTCGTTCTTGATCGGGAACAAGGCTGTTCTGAGGGTTTGGTTCATTAAATCTACTTGGATTTGGAATCGAATTCTCAACATTATTTTCAACATTTGGTATCAGAGCAAAGTTCATGGAAGGAAGATCTCAAGATTAGAGGGTTGGAAGTAAGGCTTCTTGCAGGTACGGTTTTCATATCTCTTAAATTATTGATTGTGGTAATGGTATCAAGTGGGTTCAAAGTAAATTTTGAGAAGTACGATGGCAAGGGCAACTTCACCCTGTGGCAGCAAAGGGTTAAAAATTTGCTGGTTCAACAGAGAATCTACAAGGTCTTGGTTAAAGAAAGACCAGAAAAGATTAGTGTTGAAGAATGGGAAGAGTTAGAAGAGATTACTTTCAGTACCATAAGGATATGTTTGGCTGATCAGGTTTTATGTGAGGTGTATTTAGAGACTACTGCAAAAGGTCCTTGGAGAAGACTGGAGAACACATACATGGAAAAGAACATGACAAATAAGCTATGACTGAAGAAGCAACTGTATAGCTTGAGAATGCTTGAAGGAGGAGACCTTGTTGCACACATTCAGAGGTTCAATCAAGTTTATTCTGAGGTGATGAATCTGGATGTGAAGATAGATGAGGAGGATCGAGCATTGTTGTTACTGTGTTCACTTCCTGGATCGTATGATGGTCTCATAACAACTTTAGTGTATGGAAAGGAAATCCTAAACTATGAAGAGGTTGTTGGCGTGCTCAGATCCAATGAACAAAGGGAGAAGATCTGCAAAGGTAATCCTAATTCAGAGGTTCTTGCTGTGAATGAGAGGCAAGGAAGATTCAAAGAAAGAACTAGGAAAAAGTTCAAGGGCAAATCTCAGTCTCAGAATCATAAGAGTTTGAAATGCTACAAGTATCGTCAGCTTGGGCATATCAGGAAGAATAGTCCTCTTTGGAAGACAGAAAAGGGGAGAGCCAATACTAGTGGTGCTAATGCTTTGGAAAGCAATGGAGGAGTACTGGTTTTATCAGATCGATCAGTGGATTGGGAGAATACCTGGATTTTGGATTTTGCATGCTCATACTACTATACCTCACATCAGGATTGGTTTTATACCTATGACAGGTCAGATAGAGGTAGTGTAAGTCTTGGTGATGATCACCCTTGTATGGTAGCTGGAGTAGGCACTATTAGGATGAGGATGTATGATGGAGTGATAAGGACTCTATCAAATGTCAAACATATACCAGAATTGAAAAAAAATTTGATTTCTTTGAGCTACTTGGAAGAGCAGGGATATGCTTTTAGTTGCCAATCTGGTAATGGATGTTTGAGAATTACCAAAAGAGCTTTGGTGGTAATGAGAGGAAGAAGACTGAGCAACAATCTATACAGGATGGAAGGCTCATTGATAAGTGATAGTGCTGAAGTGCTTGCAGCGGCATAGGAGGAACAGTTGAAGTATAAACTATGGTACTATCGAATGGGTCATATGAGTGACCGAGGGCTCACGGAGTTAAGCAGAAGAGAGAACATCCCAGCTTTGAAAAAGGATGGAAATGACTTGTGTGAGCCGTGTATTTTTGGTAAACAGCATAGAGTGAAATTTGCTATTTATAACAAGCCAAGTGTTGGAGTGCTGGATTTGGTGCACTAGGATGTATGGGGACCAGCACCTGTTTTATCCAGAGGTGGAGCAAGGTATTTTGTTACCTTTATTGATGACTTCTCTAGGAAACTGTGGGTGTATCTGATGAGGAAAAAATCAGATGTGTTTGCCTGGTTTAAACCTTGGAGAGCTGAGATAGAGAAGGAGACAGGAAAACATGTAAAGTTCCTTCGGACTGATAATGGTGGGGAGTACTCTAGTACAAAGTTTAGAAGTTACTGTGAGGAAAATAGTATCAAACACTATTACACAGTAAGGAGACCCAACAGCAGAATGGTGTCACGAAAAGGATGAACCGGACACTGTTGGAGAGGGCAAGGAGTATGAGGTTGCAGTCATCACTGCCGAAAACTTTTTGGGATGATACTATTACTCTGGCATGTTTTCTTATAAACAGGTCCCCTCACTTCAAGTTGGATGATGGACTTCCAGAAGAAGCTTGGAGTGGGAAGAAGGTGGAGCTTGGCCATCTGAAAGTTTTTGGTTGCCCGGCTTATGTTCATGTGGAGGCAACTGAAAGAAGCAAGCTGGATCCTAAGTCAAAGAAGATGATCTTTATAGGGTATCCACAAGGAGTCAAAGATTACCTACTATGGGATCCACAGTCTCAAAAGGCAGTGGTCAGTAGGGATGTTATTTTTTATGAGAGGAGCATCTTGGTGAAATCGAGGACTACAACCGGAATGCAGTCAATAAGATGAACAGCAATGAGAGCCCATCACAAGTAGAGGATAAGCCTTCAACATCAGCTGGAAATGGAGTTTCAGTTGAAGTGGAGTTGGACAGGAAAGATTCTCCAGGAGTGAAGGAGAGGCAAGAAGAATCAGTTGTTCAAAGGGAAGTGCAGGAGGAGCCACAAGCAGTAGACTTATAGGTAAGTGCAAGGGAAGTGGATTGCATAAGCCTCAACGCACAATCTGGAAGCCGGTTAGATATGGCATGGATGAAGTAATTTCATATGCTCTTATATCTGTGAATAGAGATCCAGAAAGTTTTGTAGAGGACATGGAAAGTCCTGATAAAATGTCATGGATGCAAGGCATGATGGAAGAGATGGAATCTCTCAGGAGGAATCAGACATGGTAGCTGGTGAATCTACCTAGAGATGCTGATGCTATTGGCTCCAAATGGGTGTGCACTAAGAAATCATTACCTTCGGAGCAAGGTGAAGTGAGATACAAGGCAAGATTGGTAGCAAAGGGATACTCACAGAGGGAAGGAGTTGACTACACATAAGTGTTTTCTCCTGTGGTACGCCATACTTCAATTCGGGTGTTGTTGTCTTTGATGGCAAAATATAATTTGGAATTGGAGCAGATGAATGTGAAGACAACCTTTCTACATGAAAGACTGGAAGTGAAAATCTATATGAAACAATCTGATGGCTTCATTGAGATTGGACAGGAGAATAAGGTATGTCTACTTCAGAAATCATTGTATGGATTGAAACAATCACCTCGTCAGTGGTATCACAGATTTGACACATTTATCTTAAGCATTGGATTTCTCAAATATGAACATGATCATAGTGTCTATGTGAAGGATGTGGATACTATGGATGCTCTATATTTATTTCTGTATGTGGATGATATGTTGATAGCTAGCAGAAGTATGACAGCTACAAAAGGGCTGAAGAGAGCATTATCTCAGGAATTTAAGATGAAAGACTTGGAATCAGCTCAGAAAATCTTTGGAATGGAGATTTGCAGGGATATATGCAAAGGAATACTCCATTTGTCACAAGGTGGGTACATTAAAAGGATACTTGAGAGGTTTGGGATAGATAAGGCTAAACCTATAGAAACACCATTACCAGGGCATATTTCTCTCTCGAAAAAATAGTGCCCCCAGTCAGAGGAGGAGAAAGAGTATATAGAAAGAGTTCCATATGCCAATACAGTGGAAAGTTTGATGTATGCTATGGTTTGTTGTAGGCCGAACATAGCATATGCTGTAAGCCAGGTGAGCAGGTACATGGCTAATCCTGGGAAGGAACACTGGAAGGCATTGAAGTGGATTTTAAGATATCTGCAAGGGACTCAAAGACATGGACTGGTATTTGGTGGGCAGCTTGAAGGACATTGATGGAACTCCATAGAATCATGTGAGGATTCAGGTCCTTTGGAAGGGTTTGTTGATGCAAGCTATGCAGATGATCTTGATACAAGAAGGTCTACAACAGGTTATCTCTTCTGCATGTATGGTGGACTGGTTTATTGGAGATCAACCCTTCAACCTATTATTACTTTGTCTACAACAGAAGCTGAGTATATAGGGATTACTGAAGCTGCAAAGGAAGCACTATGACTGAGAAGGCTAGTATCTGAAATGGGGATGAAACAGTGTATGGTGGTCCTGCACAGTGATAGCCAGAGTGCTATACACTTGATGCAAAACTCAGTCTATCATGCTAGGACCAAGCATATAGATCTCAGATAACACAGAGTCAGGGAGCTGGTGGAGGAAGGAGAAGTGGCGCTGATGAAGGTTCATACAACGAAGAACCAGGCAGATGCACTTATGAAGGCTCTACCAAGGGATAGCTTCTACTCTTGTATGTGGTTAATGGGTTTGAGGAGTCTGGCATATGTAGCCTTGAAGCACCAAAGTGGAGATTATTGAGTCTCAGGTGGTGCATTCATGGCTAGTTGGATAATGTACATGTGTTGATATGGTCTATCATGGTTTTCCATGATGTGTCTAGAGCTAGGGTTGAGTCCGGTATGAGTCCTAGGTATTTAGGCTCAATTTTGGTCAGTCTGGGTCTTAGGGTCGGCTCTTCTGTTATAAGAGTCAACTCTATTGGTTGGCACATCTCAGAACAGGTGATTGGGGACTGGACGAGTCGGCTCGGATGGATTCGAGTCGACTCGGATGCACAGTCAGAAAATTTATAGTTTGGACGAGTCGGCTCGGATGGATTCGGGTCGACTCAGATGCACAGTCAGAAAATCTGCAGTCTGGACGAGTTGGCTCGGATGGATTCGGGTCAGCTCGGATGTACAGTCAGGAAACCTATAGTCTGGACGGGTCGGCTCGAATGAATTTGAGTCAGCTCGGATGACAGGTGAACTATTTTTGAATGGTGCCAGTTGGGGGAGTTTTTGGGATCTCGGATACGTGTGACCGAGATATATATATATTGTATTCTCGTAAGAGGATGTGAGTGGTGTAACGAACTTCTTGAAAGTGGAAATCCCTTTCTCTCGTGAAAATTTCTCTGTTTTATCTTCTTCTGTTCTTAGTGTTCTTGATCTTCACAGACCTGAATCCTACCGTAATCTTCAATGGAGATTGCTGGCAGATGGTCATCCATAACCTAGTGATATGCTTCCGCGATTGCTTTGTTGATCAGGGCGTTCGTTCTTGATCAGGAACAAGGCTGTTCTGAGGGTTTGGTTCATTAAATCTGCTTAGATTTGGAATCAAATCCTCAACATTATTTTCAACATCCTCGACCAGGGGACTAAAGTCCATCAGGGGCCCTCCTCTGGCGCAGCCCGAAGGCGAGGGGAGGGAAGAAGGAAAAAACATGGAGGAAGGAGAGGAGTGCACTGTGGAATGTTGCGCATTGGTACTCAAAAGGTCCATTAAAAAGGCACGGTGGTAGGCCCTTCACAGTAAAGACCATCGCTTGCCTCCACTTAATCTCGATGCAGAGCATGTGCCCTTTCGACTCCCTGTCCAATGGGAGGTTGCCGCGTGGCCTTTCAGGATGCCCCAGATATGCCAAGCCCACGGCCATCGCTTTGATTCAAATGAAGCAGTTATGTTTGCTCAATGAGAAACTGAGTGGAGCGTCGCCTCGTTTGTACCAGGGATGCGATTTTCGGGCCATAGGCACCCGAGGCATTGATGGCATCACAGGAACATCTCCTTGTTAGTGGGCTCATTACTTCCATCACCCCGAGCGCTGCCACACCCTCAAGGCTCGGGAGTGGGGGGCATCTGATGTGGCGACATCCGCTGACGTGGAGCAAACGAGCGGCTACGATAATAGAAGACTTGCCACCCGGGCGTGGCACCTCAGCTCCTAGCCGAGGCCAGGCTCATTGGGCGAGCCCCCCATCTGAGGCCGCCTCCCTGCCAAGGTTAGTTCCTAGCCGAAGTTGGGCTCATTAGGCAAGCCCCCCTATTTGACAACGGCTCCCTGCCAAGGTCAGTTCCCAGTCAAGGTCGGGCTCATTGGACAAGCCCCCCTCATCTGAGGCGACTCCCTTTCGAGGTTAGCTCCTAGCTGAAGCCGAGCTCATTGGGAGAACCTCCCGTCCGAGGTTAGCTCCCAGCCGAGGTCAGCTCCCTGTCGAGCTCGGGCTCATTGGACGAGCCCCCCTTCTGAGGTCAGCTCCCAATCGAGCCCGGGCTCATTGGGCGAGCTCCCCGTCTGAGGTCAGCTCCCTGCCAAGGTCAACTCTCAGCCGAGGCCGGGCTCATTGAGCGAGCCCCCCCCGTCTAAGGCCCGCTCCCTGCCGGGAACATATCCATACCCCAGAGTGGAGCCCTCGATATGGAGTTCTTGCTAGAGGAACAGATATTTGAATTATAGTGAAGCAAAGTCTGGCCGCCCATAGTTTTTTGCAAGCGGTGCTAGAGGTATGACGTAGGCGCCCCCAGACCCAATGCCTAGCAACGTACTGCCACGTCCACAGCTACACCACCAATAGCCGACGACGGTCATGGCGCAGCACTCAGAGCTTCCCCGAGAGAAGAATCCGGCCAAGGCACCAGGACCTGCAGCCCTGGACGGTCTCTCCCGAAATGGAAGCGCCTTTCCTATAAGGGGCATCGAAGCCAAGAAGGCGGGGAGGACTTTCTCAGCTCGGAGCACCACCTGAAGGCCCAAGAAAGGGAGGACGGTCTCTCTCTCTCCCTCAGGCACCCCCAAGGCTACAGGGGTTTGACCCGGCCTCCGGAGGAAGGTAAGGAAGATAAGCATGCAGGAAAAAGTGAGGGAGAGGTAAGTAGGCAAGAGACCAAACTCTGCCAGGTGAACCACCGACCCGAGAAGCCTCCTCGCTCCTCGCTCTCGATCCCTCCTCTTTTCCATTCCTTTACATTCCTGTTCTCGAGTCATACCCTCCAGGTGGACGGGTCCCCCAAGCCCTATGCCACGGAGGTCTTGTCTATTCTTCTCGATCGTCCCACTGACTTGATCGTCAGAGTGTCTTCGCTGGAATCCCTGGCCTAAGTCTCCCCTGTCTTGCAGGAAGGAAGAGGGCCGGCGCGGCCGGGAGCGAGCAGCCATGGAGCAGGACAGAGCGGACGATGTCCCCGAGCCATCGCGATGCCTGACGGCGATGAAAGGATGCCCCGGCGCGACCGAGCTACAGGAGACGACGATCTTGACGGCAACACCACCCATATTTGGCTCATGGTAGGCTAAAACACATACTACATTTTCATTCATGGTTGATAGTAGCATCTCAACCTATAGTTGGGATCAGATATACCACGTTTTATACATGCTGGCCGGTCTAGATGCCCTTCAATTAAATGTAGTTCATAACATTAATTTTATTTTAGTACTAGACTAGTCATAACCATGCTCCAACTCATAGCAGGCCAAACATACACCATACTTTTGCTCATGGCTAGGAACCATAATATCACATCTCAGATCATGGTTGATATGCCATGTTTTACATATGGTCGACTACTCCACATGCTTATATTTTTTTCACATTTAAAATTATACAAAAATTATGTTTGTCTTTCTAGTAGTGGACAATTATAGCCATGCTCTTGCTTATGATTGGCCAAATACAATGCTGCACTATCCTAGCCTAAGGCTAATCTAGCATACACACCACGATTCTTGCATGGCATATCAGTCCAAATACTGCCCATGCCCCATCCATATTATTAAAGTTGTGATTGGATTTCTACATTAGATTAGTCACAATCATACTTCAACTCGTGGTAGGTAAATACAATGCTGCACCTTAGTCCAAGACTGACCTAGCACATACACTACAAATTTTGCGTGACCAGTTAATCCATATACCACCCATACCTTATCAATTATGTTAAATCATGATTTTCCTTACTTTTTATGATATCTATGATTAAGCACTAATTAACCATAAACTATGTAACATCAATTCATCAATGCATAATACACATACCTGTATAGACAAAACATGCAACAATCATGAAGGTACATAACATATAATATATATATAATTTTTTATAATCATGTAGATGATTATGTTGAAGAACCCTCCTCTCTTGATGACAAACTCAATTATAGTGCACCTTAACCAACTCATTCTCCAAACTTAGGGACAAGGTGTTTTGCTCAACACTTTTTTGCTTCGATAATTGCTCCACTATATAATCAAGGTCAAATAAGAAAATCATAGATGAATATGGATAAAAAAATTTATGGTTTAAGATCATAGCACTATAGGTCTAGGATCACTCCAAGGGTCAATTGATCGATTTGAGTTTACCTAGATATCTAAACCCTCCACTAGTCCATAAGACATCTAGAAAGAGAAAGTGAAACAATAGAGAGAGAATGCACAAAAGAGAGATAAAAGGAAAGAAAATGTGGATCCCAAGAATGGTTTTGATGATTACAAAATATTAGAGCAGGAATAGTATACTAAAACTTTCAAATGATTGAAAATATTTTTGTAAAGAGTATACCAAGACCATGTATCAATGAAAGTTTTATAGATCATTGGTATCATTGGAAAGATTCTATGTATTAATAGTAATAGAAAAACTTGAGAGATCCTTTGTATCAATGAAAATTCAATATAAAATATTTGTATGATTGGAAAGCTCTTTAGAGTCATTAGAAATCCTTTAAAAGTTTTAAGAGATCAATTGTACTTAAATATAAGCGAAATAGAAGTTAGAATACATGTTTGGAGTGAAGAGCCGACTTATGGAAGCAAGAACTAACTCTAGCCCATCCTAAAAATGGCACACAAGTTTGACATGCAAACGAGCAGACTCCTGCAAAGCACGGATCAGCTCTTTCAGAAAAATAGAAAGCAAAAAATTTAAGTCAAACAGGCAAGCCAGCTTATATAGCACAAGAGTTGACTCTAATAATGAAACATGTTTTAACATAGACAAAAAAGCCAATTCGAGCACCAGGCAAACCGGCTCTCTCAGATAATAGAAAGTAGATTTTTGAAATTGTGCAAACGAGCCAACTTGTAGAGCAAGCAAGCCGACTCATAGCCTTCTGATAATACAATAATGGCTAATTTGCAGAATTTCTAAATTTTGATTTTTGAGATTTCTAATGGCTATTTTATAATTCCAATGGCTAGAAATGGCTAGAAAAGATTCTAAACCAATGAAAAAATACTAAAAAATGTATAAAAACAATGATTAAAGTCAAGATTCCAAATAATCATTGAAAATACTTGAAAACTAAAGAATATTCAACAAGTTATCACCTAAAAATTTAAGAGGAACTTTACTTCTTTCCATCAACTCTCTTGAAGCATTAAGTAAGCAACTAAGAATCAAAGAAAAACTTATGATAAAGCTGGAATTGGATATGATTCAATTAATAAAAATAGAATTTCAGCAAACGATTTTTAGCTCCTAGTACCTTTCAAAAATCAAACATTATTTGTTTTTACTGCAAAAAAATTGGACATAAAGCATATGGGTGTAATATAAGGAAGAAACTTAAGAATAGAGTAAAGAAAGTTTAGATTCCCAAAAGAATCATAATCACTAATCCCAAAGGATCCAAAAAAGCTTGGATACCTAAAAAGATTACTTGATTTATTTTTTAAGAATGTCTTATAGTCCAAAGAATAAAATGAAGATGATACTTGAATAGTGGCTATTCAAGATATATGACAAGTGACAAAGAGCAATTCTTCATCCTAGAAATAAAAAAGGTGTTGTTATTTTTGGTGATAATGATAAAGAAAAAATCATTATTATTAGTAAAATTAAAATCATACCTTCTACTTGTATTAAAAATATTTTGCTAGTAAATAACTTGAATTATAATCTATTAAGTATTAGTCAATTATGTAATTAAGGCTTCAAAGTTATACTTGAATCTTCTTTGTGTATAATCACTAGTTCATTTGATGCAAGCATTAAGTTTGTAAGATATAATCTTGAAAACATATATATCATATATTTGAATGATCTAGCTATGAAAAGTAATATAAGTTTAGTGGTCATAAATACTAAGATCAAAAAAACTAATTGGCTTTGGCATCGAAGACTTGGACATGCTAGCATACATAAAATATATAAATTGATTTTTAAAGATTTAGTTAAAGATTTGCCAAAATTAAATTTTGAAAAGGATTATATTTGTGATAGTTGTTAACTTAGTAAACAAACTAGGAGGAGTTTTAAATCCAAAAACATTATCTCAATTTTTAGACCACTAAAACTACTTCACATGGACTTGTTTGGACCAACTAGGACAACAAGGCTAGGAGAAAAGAAGTATGGACTTATGATTATAGATAATTTTTTAAGATTTACTTGGGTTCTATTTTTGGGACATAAAGATATGTCTTACAATGTTTTTCAAAAATTTTATAGAAAAGCTTAAAATTAGAAAAAACTTTCTATAGTTTCAATTGGAAGTGATCACAGCACAGAATTTTAAAACCAAAGTTTTAAAAAGTTTTATAATAAAAATATTATTGATCACAACTTTTCAGCTTCAAGAATATTATAACAAAATGGTATTATTGAGAGGAAGAATGGAATCTTGAAAGTGATGGTCCGAACAATATTATATGAAGGTAATTTTTCAAAGTGCTTTTAGATTGAAACTATAAACACTGTTTATTATATCTTAAACCATGTTCTAATTTGATCTATTGTAAAGAAAACCCTTTATAAGCTTTAGAATGATAAAAAGCCCAACATAAATTATTTTCATAATTTTTTGTTATAAATTTTTATCTTAAACAATGAAAAAAATAATCTTGATGAATTTGATGTAAAATCAAATGAAGGTATATTTCTTGGATATTCAATTTTTAGTAAAGATTATAAAGTTTTTAACAAAAGAACTTTAACTATTGAAGAATCTATATTTATTATTTTTGATGAGACTAACCCCTCACCTTCAAGAAAAGAAGAGTATGTTGATGATGATAATGTAGGTATAATAAATAAATAGATGAAAAAATTGAACTTAAAAGATAAACCAATAAAAAAAAGAATGAGAAGGTAAGTAAAGAGAACGACGACTCAAAAAAAATGAAGGTACACATACAATCATCCTAAAGATCTAATTATAGATAATCCCTCACAAGGTGTTAGGATTAGATCATCATTTAGAGATACTTTTGATTATCTTGCATTCATTTCTCAAATTAAACCAAATTGTACAGGAAAAGCTAAAAAAGATCCAAATTAGATGATGGCTATGTAAGATAAATTAAATCAATTTGAAAGAAACAATATATGAACTTTAGTTAGTAGATCTAAAGAACATCTAGTTATAGGTACTAAATAGGTATTTAGGAATAAATTAGATAAAAAAAGATAATATAGTTAGACACAAATCAAGATTAGTGGCGAAAGGTTATAATCAAGAAGTGAGAATAGATTTTGATGAAACATATGCATCCGTAGCAAGATTAGGGGCCATAAGACTATTGCTTGTATTTACCTATTACATGAATTTAAAATTATTTTAAATGGATGTAAAAAATACTTTCTTAAATGAATATATTTCTGAAAAAAAATTTATAAAGCAACCTCATGGATTTGAAAGTTATACATTTTCAAATCATGTTTTCAAACTTAACAAAACTTTGTATGGTTTGAAATAAGTATTTAGAGTATGATATGAAAGACTTGATAAATTTCTGTTTGAAAATAATTTTACTAGAGAAAGTGTAGATATAACTTTTTTTATAAAAAAAAAAGATGATGATATATTAATTATACAAATTTATATAGATGATATCATTTTTTGTACAATTAATGAAGATTATTGCCAAGAATTTGCTGAGCTTATATAGGATGAATTTGAAATAAGTATGATTGGTAAGCTGACATTCTTCCTTAGACTTCAAATCAAACAAACAAATAAATGGACCTTTATCAACTAAACTAAATACATCAAAGAACTACTAAAGAAGTTTAGGATAGAATCTACAAAAAAAATTGGCATACCAATGAGTCCAGCCTACAGGCTTGATAAAGATGAAGAAGACAATTACATTGATTAAAAGCTATATTAAGGTATGATTGAATCTTTGCTATATTTGATTGCTAGTAGACCTAATATCTTATTCACTGTTTGTATATATGCTAGATTTCAACCAAATCCAAAAAAATAATATATACTTGCTATCAAAAGAATTATAAGATATTTAAAAAGAACATCTAATCTAGGATTATGATACTCTAAATATTTTTTAATAAATTAAATTGGTTACTTTGATGCTGATTATGGTGGATGCAAAATTAATAGAAAAAGTACTAATAATATATACCAATTTCTAGGATTGAACTTAATCTCATAGCATAATAAGAAATGAAATCTATAACACCATCAACTACTAAAGCAGAATATGTAGCTACAAAGAGTTGTTGTGCTTAAGTACTTTGGATTAAGCAACAACTTGAAAACTTTGATATAAAATAAACTAAAATTTCAATCATATGTGATAACACCAGTGCTATTAATTTAACTAAAAATCCTATTTAGCATTCAAGGACTAAATATATAGAGATTAAATATCATTTTATTATGAATCATGTACAAAATGATGATATAGTGCTAGAATTTATAAGTACAGATAAATAATTAGCTAACATGTTCACTAAACTTCTCAGTAAAAATAGACTTTTAATAATTAAAGATAAATTAGATCTTTATAACCTTTTCTAAGCATTATTATCTAGAGTTTTCTCAAAATTAAGAAAAATCACCCCTGAGCAAATTTGTCTCATTCTCATCATTTTAATTTTCATAATCTATAACCTAGAAAAACACTATTTTGAATTTCCTTGAATTTGGCTTCAAAATCCTAATTTTTTAGTTTCTAGCCTGCATGAGCTAACTGGCACTAGCAAAGTCAATTGAGCGAGCCAACTTGCTTGTCAAAAACCTACTTTTTAAAAACCTAACAACAGCTTTACTATTTTATCTTTTCACTGTTTCCCTCGAGCCTTCACACCCCTTTTACTGTTTCAAATATTTCTGTTGCCCAGAAATGGAGCCCAAGAGGGGGGTGAATTAGGTCTTTTAAAAATTTAAGACAATAATGTGAGAGGCAAGTGGTGCTGGTGAATAATGAAAAATTCAATGCAAGATACTAGCAATAATTAAAGAGCAAGAGAGGAAGAGAGTAATCACACACAAACACAAGGTTTATAGTGGTTCGATGCAAACCTAGCACCTACATCCACTCCCCAAGCCACCCTTGGGAATTTCACTATAATCCACACTAGATTACAGTCGACTTGTTTTTCACAAGGCTCACAAGTCAAAACCTAAGTTGGTTTTGTCACTTAGGCTTACCAACAAACCTCAACACTTGTTTTGTCTTCGGGCTCACAAGTTAACCCTAGTTGGTTTTAACACTTTGGCTCACCAACAAACCACAATAACCTTCTTTCAAGACACCCTTGAAAGCAAGGTCAAATCTCAATAAAACAGAAATGTAATTTAAAATACAACAAACTCTCTTCAAGAGTGGATTGGAATCTTTGAAGCTCAAGTAGATGCTTTTTCTTCACTCTTCCTTGGAATTTCCTTCAATGTGCCTCTTTTTGGAATGAAGTAAGGATGAGCTTGTAGGCTTTTCAATGGAATCAAGCTAGAAGAGGCTTTTGATGTGAAGTTTGGAGAGAATATTGGCTTTATGGCTCTTGAGTAGACTTCAATGCACTTGAATACACTTTTCTTCACTTCTCTTGCTTTAAAATGAGGTTGGTGGAGTTTAAATACACCAAAAACCATCCCAAAAATGGTTTGTGACCATTGGTGCCTTGGAAATAACCGTTTGGAGCTTGAAAAGCAAGTTCTACAAGCCAGAAAAATAGATCCGTTAGAGCTGTCAGGCTGCAAGTGTCGACACTTGGCTGTCAGGTGTCGACACTTGGCTGTCAGGTGTCGACACTTGATTTCTGGGTGTCGACACTTGAACATTCAGGTATCGACACTTGATGCACAGGTGTCGACACTTGACACAAAAATCCTCAACAATACAAAGTTCTGTATTTTCAAAAATCTCAGGCCTTGAGTCGACACTTGGAACCTAAGTGTCGACACTTGGTGTCAATACTTGAATATAGGTATCGACACTTGGCGTGACAAGGATTTTTGTCCGTGCCAAATGCTGAAGTGTCGACACTTGACTGTCTAGGTATCGACACTTGAGACTGAAAACTTTCAGATTCAAGTGTAAATGCCTCGAAAACAAAAACAAAATTCATGAATACATAAACACATAATATTTAAACATTTAGAAGCCCTTTTTCAATGAAGAGGATGTCCGGATTTGTGAGAATTGCTCCATGCCATTACGTGCCATACACCATAAGTTTTTGAGATTTTGAGATGCTTTCTTCCTGAAAACTTATAATTTGAAATCCTCATTAGAATACAATATGCACTCAATGTTTTGTTATTCATCAAAATCACTGGGTGGAGCCAACAATCTCCCCCTTTTTGATGATGACAAAATCTTGAGTAAAAAGATAATATAGTTCAAACTTTAACCATTTAATTTATGAATATGAATTTTAGTCACAATAGAGGCAAAAACTTCATAGATATGAAGAAACAATCCCCCCCTTAATTAGATACTTCTTATTAAGATAAACTTCAAAGATTCTTGCAAGGTAAAAAATCAATACAATCAATACAATACACCTTTTTCTCAACAAATCAATAAAATCAAAATCAATACATGTTCTCCCCCTTTTTGTCAATCATTAGAAAGGGGAATAACCTCCCCCTTACAATGAGCATGGAGACAAAAAGATAGTAGAGAAACAAATAACATAGATAGCAGAGCTGAAATTATGCTAATATCAAAGAGTATCAGAGCTAAAATATACCAAGATAAAGGAGTATCAAAGCCAAAGAATAGTAAACTGATTTAGTGAAGCACAAAATTTGCCAAGAATACTGAACAGAAACATATATATATATATATAATAAGTTTTCAGTACAAAATTTGCTGAGACATCAGCAAGAGCTGAAACATATATAAATCATCAGAGTCAAACAAGTATCAACCATACAAAAATAAGAGCTAAAACAGACATCTGTGAGGCTAATCCTCATCAGATGGAACATCAAGACTAAAAGGAGCACTGATCCTAGATCTGGTGGCTAATGCCCTAGGAGATGCTAAAGCTCTACGACTCCTAGTGCGGCCGGAAGGACCAAAGGCGGGTACAACCCTAAAAGATCTAGTGGAAGGAGGTGAAAGACGATCAGCTGGCGCTATAAGGTCCGGTGTGGAGTCAACCAAGGCAGTAGCAGGAGCTGGTGTAGTAGGAGGATCTCGACTGACCACCTCATAAGCATCGGCACCGCCCACACTGTCGCTGTCACTGCCCACTACCTCTGTAGCTCTATCAATATCCTGATCACCATCCTTAGTAGAATCAGCATGGTCGCTCTGGTGATCGCCGCCATCATCATCATCATCGTCATCATCGTCAGATCGTGCAAGAGCAGGGGCTGCCGGAGGTATAAGGGATCTCAACAGACTCTCAATGCGAGAGAATCCCTCCTCCATGGATCTGCGAATCTCAGCATGCTCCGAGGTAGTATGTGCTCGTAGAAGCTCGACCTCGCTACGCAGTTGAGTCACCTCACCTCTGATCTCTGTAAACTGTGCTCTGGCATGCTCCTCAAAAGATAGTCCTGTAGATGGTGGTGGAGGAGTTGAAGTGTCAGGAGACAGGTGCTCTGCCTGTGTCGATGGAACATCTACTGGAGAAAGAACTGCTGGCTCAGATGGTCCAGCCTCAGCCTCTCGAATCTCGTCCTCCTCATCTAGCTCCTGGCCAGACTCTCTGCGAACCCATCGACCTCCAACTATCCTGTATCCCATCCGGTGCAATGACCTCTCGTCGTACACATCCGTGTGTAGTATCTCCTTGGGGATCTCCCCCTCCAATGATACTCCACACGCTCTGAAAAGTCGGGTCAGAGCATGCCGTATGGCAAACAGTATCGGCGTTGAGTGGCAGCATCATACATCTGTGTCAGCATCAGAGAAGGAATATCTATCTGTCTCCTCTCAATCAGACTGGTCATCACCATCAACTCCCTCTCGGTGATGAAGTCGAATCTGCCAGTCTTCGGTAGTAGGATCCGTGTAGTAATATGGTGCAGCAGGCGCATCTCTAATGACAACTGGTTCGCGGTAACCACTGATATACCGCGAACATCCTCTCTCTCAAGGATGCACCTAAATGTCGCATCTCTATCATCCACTGAAAAAGTACAGACTCCTCTCCGGGGTATCTCCCATACACGGCTCGGAAGCTCATCAGTCAAAGAAATCTGAATACCCCTGATAGATGTCGTCCACAGTAGTCGTCCACAGTCCAGTGCACCATAGAACTCCCTCACTAGGTGAGTATAGTACCTCTCCTACATGGTGCAGAATGGTACTAGTCCTGCATCAGTGAGTATCTGTCTAATACCAAAGTGGTTCCTGTCGAAGCACTGCAAGTCAACTCTCCTCCCTGAAGCTACAAACTTCCCTGCCATCCTCTCTGCAGGGGGGAGCTCGGTGTGGCTGTACTGCTCGGTTGTGCTAAATCAAATCTGGCCTTTGATCTCCTCTCAGTACCATGACTGGGCCTCTCCCTAACTGCAAGTCTCTTCCTAGGACCCATTACAGCCAACTGACCAGGGAAAAAGGAAGAAAGGCTTAGAACAAGGGATTGGCTACAGGTTTGAGATTAGAAGAATGTTTAGATAGGTTTCGAAAACAAGAATCAATAATGTTTGAAAAAATTATAAAAATAATATTTGTAGAAAATATATTTTGATTAAATGACAAACTTCCGAACAAAATTTGTAAAATATATTTTTGTTTGGTAGAGCACATTTGAATCTTTGGAAAAATTATTTTTGTAAGGTCTAAAAATCCAAAATAATGGGATTTGGGTTTTAATCACTAAGGGTTTTAGCAAATAGGCGAAAATGTCGCAAATGTATCACGAAAAACCTTTCTAAATCATCAATAAATGGATTTAGTATGTTTAATTTAGATGAAAACCCAATTTATTTAGGCCAAAATTAATGAAACAGTATTTTGTTTTGCGAAAAGGGATGAAAACGGCCAAAAGATGAGAGAAATCTAAGAAAAATAAGTTTAAAATACTATTCCCTCAAATGGAGTTTTAGAAATCCACTAAAACACGCAAAAATTCGGTTAGATTCATGAAAAATACTCGGAAAACCCAAAACACGGTTGTTTGGTTCAAAACAACAAAATTAAAAATAAAAAAAATAAAACAAAATTGGAAAAGAGAAATACCTTATTTGTAATGGATTGAGGGGTGAAAGGATGGATTTGGACAGAGGGGACCACTATTGCAAAAAATCAAGGGGAGAAGAAAATTTCAAAAACCCTCGTTCGGTCCTTTTAAAAACAGTCTTAGATTTGCAAGTGTCGACACTTCGGATATGTCAAGTGTCAACACTTGGTCAGGTATCGACACTTGACACTTTCCAAATGTCGACACTTGGCCAAAAAATCGAGAAAATCCAGAAATTTTTTTTTTTTTTAAAAGGAAAAATTTTGATAAAATTTTGGGGCTTTAATTAATAGGTTTTGAGCTTTAGAATTTAGGTAAAAATTGATACTAAGAGAGTTCTAGGAGAATGGATCAATGACACCTAACTCTCTTCTAATCAGATAGAACCTATCCTCACTCAAAGGCTTTGTAAACACATCTGCTAACTGATCATTAATACAAACAAAATCAAGAATTACATTAGAGTTTTGTACATGATCTCTTATGAAATGATGTCTTATTTCAATGTGTTTACTTCTTGAATGTTGCACAGGATTTTTAGATAGGTTGATTGCACTAGTATTGTCACATCTTATGGGTATCTTAGTTAGTTTAATGCCAAAATCTTCGAGTTGTTATTTGATCCAGAGGATTTGAGCACCACATCTCCTAGCTGCTATATATTCAGCTTCCACCGTAGATAGAGCAACTGAGTTCTGTTTCTTGCTACTCCAAGAGATCAAATTCACTCCAAGAAACTGACAGGTTCCACTAGTACTTTTACGATCAAGTTTACACCCAGCAAAGTCAGCATCAGAATAAGCAATTAAATCAAATGAAGAATCTCTAGAGTACCATAAACCAATTTCAATTGAGCCAGATAGATATCTAAGTATGCGTTTAACAGCCAAAAGATGAGACTCTTTAGGATTAGACTGATATCTAGCACACAAACAGACACTAAACATGATATCTGGCCTACTGGTAGTAAGATATAACAATGAACCAATCATGCCACGATATAATTTTTGGTCTATAGACTTACCTGATTCGTCCTTGTCAAGTCTACATGTAGAGCTCATAGGGGTACCTAATGGCTTAGTGTTCTCCATCCCAAACTTCTTGAGTATTTCTTTTGTGTATTTTGTTTGGTTGATGAAGATCCCCTCTTAGGTTTGCCTTATCTGGAGTCTGAGGAAGAAATTCAGTTCTCCCATCATGCTCATCTCGAACTCACCCTGCATTAGTCTTGCAAAATCTTGACAAAGAGTTTCATTAGTAGCACCAAATATTATATCATCTACATAGATTTGTACTACTAAGAGATCATCATTATTTTTCTTTAAAAACAATGTTTTATCTACATTACCTCTAGTAAAATTATTTTTCAGCAAAAAGGAGCTTAAACGATCATACCAATCTCTTGGAGCTTGTTTCAATCCATACAAAACTTTATGAAGTTTATAAACATGATTTGAAAATTCAGAATTTTCAAAACCAGGGGGTTGCTCAACATAAACTTCTTCTTCAATTAATCCATTTAAAAAGGCACTTTTAACATCCATTTGATATAGTTTAAAATTCATGAAGCAAGCAAAAGCCAACAATAGCCTAATTGCCTCAAGTCTAGCCACAGGAGCAAAGGTTTCATCAAAATCTATCCCTTCCTCCTGATTATATCTTTTGGCAACTAGTTTAGCTTTATTTCTAATTACTATTCCATTTTCATCAAGTTTATTTCGAAAAACCCATTTTGTGCCAATAATTGATGTGTTTGAAGGCCTATCCACTAGTATCCAAACATTGTTCCTTTTAAATTGATTAAGTTCATCTTGCATAGCATTTATCCAATTACTATCACATTCAGCTTCCTCAATAGTTTTAGGTTCAATTTGAACACAAAAGCTAAGTAATCACAAATATTTCTAAGAGATGATCGAGTACTTACACCTTTAGATGGATCACCTATAATTAGTTCTTTCGGGTGTCCATGAGCATAGCTCCATTCTTTTGGTAATGGATCAACAGTTGATGTATTTTCATCACCTTGTGCTTGATCTCCATCATTGTTTTGATCATCGTTCTATTCCTTGGTAAGTCCTTTATTGTTATTTATTTCTTCAGTTTTCTTGCTACCTGTTTCATCAAAAAGTACATCTTCTTTTCTCGAAGATTTTTGGTTAGTTTCATCAAATACCACATGTATGGATTCTTCAACAACAAGTGTTCTTCTGTTGAAGACCCTGTATGCCTTACTAGATGTGGAGTAGCCTAGAAAGACTCCCTCATCTGATTTAACATCAAATTTACTCAAATTATCTTTGCCATTGTTTAAGATGAAACAACGGCATCCAAAAACATGAAAATAACGAATTGAAGGTTTTCTACCCTTCCAAAGCTCATAAGGAGTTTTCTTAAAAATCGGTCGAATTAAAACTCGATTTAAAATATAGCATGCAGTATTTATGGCTTCCGTCCAAAATATCTAGGTAAATCATTTTCACAAAGCATGGTGCGTGCCATTTCTTCAAGAGTTCTATTTTTTCTTTCTAATACCCATTTTGTTGAGGTGTCCTAGGTGCAGAAAAGTTGTGATGAATTCCATTTTCAATACAGAATTTATCAAAATCGGCATTTTCAAATTCGGTTCCATGATCACTTCTTAAAGATACTACTGAAACACCTTTTTCATTCAAAACTCTTTTGTGAAATCTAATAAATTCAGAGAACGTTTCATCTTTATGTGCTAAAAACATGATCCAAGTAAAACGTGAGCAATCATCTACAATGACTAGACCATACTTCTTACCTCCCAAACTAAATGTTCTAGTAGGCCCAAAGAGGTCCATATGAAGCAATTCCAAAGGTCTAGATGTAGAGATTACTCCTTTTGATTTGAAAGAAGATTTTGTTTGTTTTCCAAGTTGACATGCACTGCAAATCTTATATTTTTTAAAATTGAGTTTAGGCAAATCCTTTACTAAATTCTTTTTGCTAAGTTTTGAAATTAAATGCATGCTTGCATGTCCTAGTCTATGATGCCAAAGCCAACTAGTTTCATCGATCTTGGCTTCCATTGCCACTAGACATTGACCTTTCTGAATAGGGAGATCATCAAGATCAACCATATAATGTCATGCCTATGACCGATGAACTTAATGCCATTGTCATCTAGACTAGAAACAATGCACAAGGAAGATTCAAAAACAACTTTAAAGTTTTTATCATAAAACTGACTAATGCTAAGCAAGTTATGTTTTAAGCCATCAACATATAAAACATTATCAATATAAGAGGTATGGGTGATATGGATTTTACCAATACCGATAATTTTGCCCTTTCCATTATCACCAAAAGTTACATTGCCACCATTTTAATATGTAAGTGATGAGAACTGCTCCACGTCTCCTGTCATATGCCTTGAGCAACCGCTATCAAGGTACCACATCCTTTTCTTGTTGGTTGCAAGGCATACCTACAATAAAGATCAAGTGGAGATTTTAGGTACCCAAGCCATCTTGGGTCCTTTTTGGTTAGTGGCATTGGTTCCTTTCGGAACCCAAACTTTCTTAATGTTATTTAATTATTTTTTGTTGCACATATAAGATTTATGTCCTTTAATACTACAAGTATAGCATGTAATGGATGAAGATGCAGGCACAAAGAAATTTTTAAAGAGTTTCTGTTTCTTATGAGTTCTGAATCTTAAGCCAGCTTTGTCAAATATTGCTCTTTGGTTATTTAATAGTAAATTTAATTTTTCAGAACTGTAAGTAAATTTTTCAACAAAAGGTTTTAGTTTTTCGATTTTTTCTTTATATCTTTTGTTTTCATTTAAAATTTCTTTGCTTGATTTTGACAAATTTTCAGTTGAAAGTAAGTCACTTTTCCTTTTAAAAATATCCTTTTCTTTTTCAAGTGCCATAATCTTATCATTTAATTTTTTATTTTGTATTAGAAGACATTCATTTTCATTTGAAAGGTTGTTATTTGTTTTGGCTAGATCCAAGTTTTGCTTCTTTAAATCCTTATGTTTTAATTTTAACTTTTGAAATTCTATGACTAGTTCATCAAAAATCTCATGAAGCTCATCATAGGTAAATTCATTTTCAGTTTCAGAACATACCTCTTCTTGATCGGCCATCAGCAGAAGTTTGCTACCTCCTGCTGTTCTTCCTCAGAGCTGCCATTATGGCTTTCTTTCTTAGCTTTCTTCTACTTTTCTTTAATAAGGGGCAGTATATCTTAAAATGCTCGGGTTTTTTACACTCAAAACATGTAGGCTGCTCCTTCTCTTTTTCTTTGTCCTTTTCCTTGCTCGGCTCACCTTTCAGAGGTTTATTCTTGTAATTGAACTTTTTCTTCCTCATGAACCTTCTGAATTTCCTTGCTAACAGAGCCGTTTCATCTTCTTCGTCATCCTCTTTAGAGTCTTCGCTTGAGTCCTCTCTAGTAGTAGATTTGAATGCAATCACCTTCTTCTTCTTGTCCATCTCTCCGTTCTTTTGTTTGAGGGAGAGCTCATAAGTCATTAAAGAGCCCAGCAGTTATTCTAGCGAGAGAGTGTTGACATCCTTAGCTTCTTCAATTGCAGTGACCTTTGCATCCCATGAAGCTGGCAGAGACCTGAGAAGTTTATTCACAAGTTCACCGTTAGAAATAATTTTTCCTAGGCTTCTCATGCCATTCACAATGTTTGTGAACCTAGTATACATCTCACTGATAGACTCAGTAGGTTCCATTTTAAACATTTCATATGTGTGAATTAGTATGTTGACCTTAGTGGTTTTCACTTGGTGTGTACCCTCATGGATAACCTCAAGTGCATCCCAAATCTTCTTAGTGGAGAGACAATTTGATATTCTATTAAATTCACTAGGGTCAAGAGAACAAAATAAAAGGTTCATTGCCTTAGCATTAAGCTCAATTTGCTTAATGTCATTCTCATCCCAATCATATTCCATTTTTGGAGTGAGAATGCCATTAATCATCATTGTAGGCTGATGAGGACCTTTTACAATAGTTCTCCATAGATTATAATCAAGTGCTTGAATAAATATACGCATGCGTGTCTTCCAGTATGTGTAGTTTGTACCATTAAAAAGTGGGGGTCGGTTTGAAGCTTGACCTTCTACAATACCCATTCCTATTGGGGCTGCCATGATCTTTTACTCAAGATCTTTGGACCTACAAGAGAGTACCGGTGCTCTGATACCACTTGTTGCCCAGAAATGGAGCCCAAGAGAGGGGATGAATTGGGTCTTTTAAAAATTTAAGACAATAATGTGAGAGGCAAGTGGTGCTAGTGAATAATGAAAAATTCAATGCAAGATACTAGCAATAATTAAAGAGCAAGAGAGGAAGAGAGTAATCACACACAAACACAAGGTTTATAGTGGTTCGGTGCAAACCTAGCACCTACATCCACTCCCCAAGCCACCCTTGGGAATTTCACTATAATCCACACTAGATTGCAGTCGACTTGTTTTTCACAAGGCTCACAAGTCAAAACCTAAGTTGGTTTTGTTACTTAAGCTTACCAACAAACCTCAACACTTGTTTTGTCTTCAGGCTCACAAGTTAACCCTAGTTGGTTTTAACACTTTGGCTCACCAACAAACCACAATAACCTTCTTTCAAGACACCCTTGAAAGCAAGGTCAAATCTCAATAAAACAGAAATGTAATTTAAAATACAACAAACTCTCTTCAAGAGTGGATTGGAACTTTGAAGCTCAAGTGGATGCATTTTCTTCACTCTTCCTTGGAATCTCCTTCAATGTGCCTCTTTTTGGAATGAAGTAAGGATGAGCTTGTAGGCTTTTCAATGGAATCAAGCTAGAAGAGGCTTTTGATGTGAAGTTTGGAGAGAATATTGGCTTTATGGCTCTTAAGTAGACTTCAATGCACTTGAATACACTTTTCTTCACTTCTCTTGCTTTAAAATGAGATTGGTGGAGCTTAAATACACCAAAAACCTTTCCAAAAATGGTTTGTGACCGTTGGTGCCTTGGAAATAGCCGTTTGGAGCTTGAAAAGCAAGTTCTGCAAGCCAGAAAAATAGATCCGTTAGAGTTGTCAGACTGTCAGGTATCGACACTTGGCTGTCAGGTGTCGACACTTGACTGTCAGGTGTCGACACTTGGCTGTCAGGTGTCGACACTTGATTTCTGGGTGTCGACACTTGAACATTCAGGTATCGACACTTAATGCACAGGTGTCGACACTTGACACAAAAATCCTCAACAATACAAAGTTCTATATTTTCAAAAATTTCAGGCCTTGAGTCGACACTTGGAACCTAAGTGTCGACACTTGGTATCGACACTTGAATATAGGTGTCGACACTTGGCGTGCCAAGAATTTTTGTCTGTGCCAAATGCTGAAGTGTCGACACTTGACTGTCCAGGTGTCGACACTTGAGACTGAAAACTTTCATATTCAAGTGTAAATACCTCGAAAACAAAAATAAAATTCATGAATACATAAACACATAATATTTAAACATTTAGAAGCCCTTTTTCAATGAAGAGGATGCCCGGATTTGTGAGAATTGCTCCATGCCATTACGTGCCATACACCATAAGTTTTTGAGATTTTGAGGTGCTTTTTTCCTGAAAACTCATAACTTGAAATCCTCATTAGAATACAATATGCACTCAATGTTTTGTTATTCATCAAAATTACTGGATGGAGCCAACAATTTTTAAAAATCCTGGGACCACTATTAAGACTATTTCCTAGTGAATCCAAAGGAAGATGGCTCCCTAGAAAGCCCTAGCCTATAAGAAGAAGAGATTGAGAGTAACTTCTTTAGCCGAGAGATGAACCAAAAGGAGAAATGACCAACTGACCCCAGTGGATCCTCTAGCTCAACCTCACCTAGCCATTTCGATGGCTAATCAACCGGTCATGATTGAGAGGAAGATATTTTGACTTTTTGGAATGGGAGTATTTCTGAATCGACACTTGGATTCATATACAAGGATGGGAACATTTTTGTTCTTTGGAGGTACCCGTATATGCTACTCTAGTTCAATCTTTTTTTGAGAATATGAGATTGGAAGCTACATCCATTGAAGCTATAGTTAAAGAAGAATTGATTGTGTTAGATGAAAGGATATTAGCAAATATGTTAGAAATGCTAAGGAGTAGCTTATGTTTTTTGCACTTAGAGAGGAAACTTGATGGATTGAAAATGACCTTAGAGGATGAAAATCTAGAAATTTGAAAAATTTATAGGCTAATCAACTATCAATAGAAATGAGGCTTCTTCACAACATGGTCAGCAGAATATTTTTTTCCAAAACTAGAAAGTTTGATTGGGTGACTGAAAAGGACATAGCATTTATGTATTATCTTATTGAGGGTCAGCCTGTAAATCTCTCATTTATGATGTTGACACAGATCAAGGAGGCAGCCAGGAAGAGGAGGGCTTGCCTACCTTATGAGATGGTTTTACATTGATCTTTCAGGAATTTGGTGTGGATTGTATTAGGGTTGATAAGAGGAGATTATTATATACAGACTGGTACAATGAGAGGTCACTCCACCAGATGGGATACCATAAAGTGGATGATAGATGGATACATCATGTGTCTGGACATAGAGTAGCTAGACCTGACAATTCTGATGATAAAAAGGATGATGATGAGGAGGAGGAGGAGGATGCTGAAGAGGAGGAGACACATACTGATCAACACCTATAGACTCAACTGGTGCTATAGAGCACACTACCATACAGCTAGCCAATTTGAGGACTCCACCCCCAGCACCACCTACCAAACCATCAGTTCAACACACAAGGATCTCTGCTAAGTAGATTGCATAGTTTTTGATACACTGACCACTCGAATCAGTTCTATGTTTTTAGACTTAAGACATGAGGTTTCATAGATGTGTTAGGGTCTGAAATTGGATGTTTCACAAAGTTATTATGAGCTAAGAGAGCTTACTCTTATAGTCGAGGTCATTGAGTAGAGCCATAGAGCTGAGGGAGCTCAGAGTAGAGATTTTGATAATTTGAGAGCTGATTTTGAATGGATGAGAGGAGCCATAGATAGGTTTGCATGGGAGTAGATCGAGGCCATTGGATCCATCTAGTAGGGGATTCATAAGTTGAGCTAGTATGAGTTGGGATTTGTTTTGCTTGGATTCACAGGATCTAGGTCATGCATTGGACAGACTTCCAACCAGCCACCTAGACCTGCACCGCAGCCCTCACCAACACCTACTAGGCCATATTTAGTGCCACTGTACAATCCTGTATTGGATTTCCTAGACCTATCTCTAGACCAATATCTCAGATCCAAAATACTAAGGGTCGCACACCACACTCAGCTTCTATTTCCCAGACCTTTGCCCCTTATACTATTCACATTCCAGATGATAAAGATTAGACATTAGGTCATATTATTTAGATCTTATGTATTAGGTTTTATATATGTTGGATCATTAGAATCAATATTTTATTATAGTATCTTGCTTAGTTTTATATTGTAGTAAATATTTTGTGTTCTTCATAATGTTATATTTTGACCTTGATACATTATGGTATATATATATGAAATGGAATGCTTTTTACCTTATATGTTTGAAAGATTGTGCGTATGAAATGCCTTTTCCTTTATATGCTTTATCCTATTTGTTGATGACAAAAAGGGGGATAGAGTAGTGTGAGAATAAAAAAATTAAAAATTATTTTTCAAAAAAAAAGAAAAGGGAAGAAAATATGAGAAATATAAGATGTATGAGATCAACAAAATAATCAAAACCAGAGTCATATGCAAAATGAAAGTTAAAAGAAATGTAAAGAAGGCTTAAATTAAGAGGGAGTATTGTTTCGATATATTTTCAATATTTACAAGCTCTAATACATTCCTCACTTTAAGCTTTAATACATTTTTACAACTCCGTTACATTTTCTTTAAGCTATAATATAAACTCATTTAGCTCTGATACATTCCATTTTGAACTCTAATATCATTTCATAAGCCTTGATATAAACTCATTTCGTGATGATACATTGCTGATGCATGTTATATAGCTCTAATACATGCAAATTCTTAAAAGCCCTGATACATATACTCAAACTGCTCTGATACATGTTATTAAGCTCTGATACAATCTATAAAAAAATCTGTCTTGATACATTGAATATATTCTGATACATAACAAATACTCTGATACTGTAATACTTTGAAACCTTTATAGGTTTGATACTTCTTATACTATAAAGTTTATATATATATATATATATATATAACTCTGATACATGTTATATTGCAAGTTTTTAATCTCCATGTCTAGTATTTTGTCATCATCAAAAAGGAAAAGATTATTGATCTTAGAAATGATTTTGATGATTACAAAATATTGGAGTATGAATAGTATACTAACACTTTCAAATGGTTAAGAATATTTTTGTAGAGAGTATACCAAGATCATGTGTCATTAGAAATTTCACAGATTATTGGTATTATTGGAAAGATTCTATGTATTAATAGTAATAAAAAACCTTGAGAGATCTTTTGTATCAATGAAAATTAAATGTAAATAATTATATGATTAGAAAGCTCTTTAGAGTCATTGGAAGTCCTTTAAAAGTTTTAAGAGATCAATTATACTTAAATATAAGTGAAATAGAAGTTAGAATACATATTTAAAGTGAAGAGCTGACTTATAGAAGTAAGAACTGACTCTAGAACATTTTGCAAATGGCATAAAACTTTGGCATGTAGATGAGCTGACTCCTATAAAACAAAAACCAGCTCTCTTAGAAGAATAGAAAGCAAAAAATTCAAGTCAGTCAGGTGAGCCGGCTCACACAGTAGAAGAGCTGACTCTCACAGCAAAATAGAAATGTTGATTTTTTGGCATAGGCAAAAGAGTCTACTTGAGCATCAAGCGATCTAGCTCTCTCATATAACAGAAAAGCCAGATTTTTGAAATTATGCAGACGAGCTGACTCGTAGGCCAAGTGAGCCAACTCATAGCCTTCTGATAGCATAATAATCGCTAGTCTCCAGAACTTCTAGATTTTAATTTTTAAGATTTCTAACAGTTATTTTATGACTTCCAACAACTATAAATAGCTAGAAAGGATTCTAAACCAATAAAAAAAATACTTGAAGAAGTATAAAAATAAGAATTAAAGTTAAGATTCTAAACAATAATTGAAAACACTTGAGAATTAGAGAATATTCAGTGAAATGTTACTTAAAAATTCAAGAACAACTTCGCTTATCCTCACAAACTCTTTTGAAGCATTAAGTGAGCAACTAAGAATGCATTGAAGATCATTCATTGAAGCACTCAAAAGTTTTCAAGTCAAAAGTTTTCAAGTCAAGTTTCAACCGTGACAACTCTGCTTTTTTGGAATTTCTTTTTCTATTGTTTTGTTTTGAATGTTTTTGTATTGTTACAAGTTTTAGTAGGGAGCTGAAAGTTGGGTTTGGATTAAGGTTTTGATTAGCTAGCTTTGTAAAACCAATTGGATTGTGTGAACCCAAAAAATAAATAATTGTCTTGGATTTTGAATTGTAAGCCCAAGATAAAACAATCTAGCTATATTCTTACGAGAATATATAATATAAATCCTAAGTGAATCTTGGAGAGTAGACGTAGGAACTAGAATTGCTTCAAACCACTATATATCTTGTTATATTTGTGATTATTTATCTTACTCTCTTATTAGCTTTTGCACATCCACTATACTTGACTCATATACTATATAATTTTTCAAAAATACAAATCTGCCTTAAATTTTTGAAAATCCAATTTACCAACCTCTTAGGTTATCGATCTAAACAACAGAAAAGATTTTTTCCTCCCTCTCTTTTTCTCTCCCATTTTCATTTTCCTTTAGGCCAACCACCCCCAATAATAGCTACCTCTGATAGTAGCGATAACCCCTTGCAACTATAGCAGCAACAATGGCCCAACCCTAGCAGCCCAATTGCAGCCATGTCTGGTGATAACGGCTAGTCCAATAGAAGAAAAGAAGAGAAAAAAAACATGGAAAGGTTTTGTTCCACAAAAAATCCGATGAATTGCCATTACAAGAAAATAAGCCTCCAGTGAAAGAAAAATGAAGCTTAAGAATCCATCACCGATAATTTTTATGATGGATTTTGGAATGAAAACATCCATCACTAAAGCCCTAGTCACAAAAAAATTATAATAAAAAATTCCATCACTAGTTCCATCATAAATAGTAATCAATCCAGAACAAAATTCATCACAAATAGGGATAAATTTGAGACAAAATGCTGTGATAGAAATTTTTATTACAAATTCTATTATAAATAGTAATTGACATCCAAAACAAAATCCATCACAAATTGAGATGAATTTGCGATGGACTTATAATAGTATTTTGTGATAGATTTATGATAGATTAGTGAAAGAATTTTGTAACAATTTGTGATAGATTATTTCGTCATAAATTTCTATCACAAATCTATCACAAAATTTCTTCAATAATCTAAAACAAATATATCACAAATTTGTTATAAAGTCTATCAAAATTTCGATCACAAAATTCTATCACAAATTTCATCAAAATTTCACTATAGTTTATTAAAAAATTTATATTATTCTTAAAATATGCAATAAACAAATTCATAACAAATATAAAGTAAATACTAATTTATAATAATTTTATTCATTTATGACATGATGTTTTTTTCAAAAACTACAAACATCAAAATGAAAATTAATATCTTATAATATCAAAATATTACATCAAGTTTAATTAAAGTCTCATAATAAAATAGTTTAAAATTCAAAATAAGTTATCATACATCTGGACAGTCTTGATCAGACTGAGAGGTATGTGATTGATTAACTTGCAACATCATAGCAGGAATTGCTTCCATTATTTCTTCCTTCATCTGAATCATCTCTTGCTACACCTCCTGGCGCATCTCATACTATAGCTCTTGGTGTATATCCTCTCATAAGTGCTGAATTTGCTCCTCAGTATAGTGCCACGATAAAGAAAAGAGATCTTCCCTAGGCCTAAACCCATATAGTCTTCTGTTATTTGGCTCCCCGGTTGCTTGGTCCCATACACCTGAATCAAACTCAAGGTGAGATGAGATATCTAAGCCATACTTTACAGTAAAAGTGACAAAATATTCTTCCTAAAAATATTAAAAACACATTAACTTAGTTTTTCTTCAAATATATTAATAAATAATAAACTTATTATTAAGTAAAATAAGTAAATTTATAGAAATTTTTTTAGACTTGTCCACAAATTCACCTGAACTTTCCTTCTGTTTGTGAGTACGCTCAAATGTCTCAAGTCATTGGTAGCCTACCCAACGCAATAGCCTACAAAAACAAGATAATGAAATTATATAAATTTAAATAAATAAATAATAAAATAATATATACTCTAAAGTAAAGAAAGTATATTTTAACATACTATTCTTTTTTATGTATAAAAAAGGTGATGGAACCACCTATATATTTGGTGATTCCACCATCTTTCTCTGTCATCCAATTTTTACATGCAACTTTAAATTTATCCTTCCATTTTGGAGAACTTCATATATCAACCAACCTATCCCAAACATCCAATGTGATCCAAATAGGTCCATGACCTTTGACCTCAAGAATATTCTCTGTCTCCAGCCTTTTTTAAGACATTCTTTCTTGATTAAACATACTAGAAATTCACCTCTTAGAAGTTTGCTTCCATACATGCTTAACCCCAGAAGTCTGTTTCACAGGCCATGTGTATTTCTCTTGACAAAACTCAAAAGGATTTAACTTAAAATAATTACCTTGAAAGAAACTATATAATTATTTGACCCTGAACTAAATTGACAAGTAATCTATTATTTCATGAAATTCCGGGTGAACCTTCCCTAAAATGTGAACATCTATCAAATTTTAAAACTATATTACAATTTAACTTAACAAATTTTAAACATGAACATCTATCATATGTTAATGATAATATCATTAACATATGCCAAGGACATTCTAGTAATTATAGATACAAAAATCAGAAAATAATAGGTTTTAGGCCCAATTATATTCATATGATTTCACACAATCAAATTCAAGGATGAACGAGCAAATGGTAGTAAAAACCTAATTGAAAACAAATCTATAACAATTTACAAGGCCTGCTGAACTAAATAACCAATCTGGTTGCTTCCATCTATATTATTGAAGTTCAGAGGCCGCAGAAGAATTTGATGCAGCAAGGAGAAGTTAAGGTGTTAGATTTTCAACATGAAATGTGATCATGATGTCTAATTATTATTCAAAATTATTAGGTTACTACAAACTCCCAACCTGGCAAGAAGATTTAGGGGACACAAGCATTGACATACCATACGTACATGGCTGTCAGAGAGAAATCAAAAACCATAGACATACCATCAAAACAACTTTTTTCAAGGGTTTCACTCATATGTAACCTCCTTGGTAACATGAGAAAGGAAGATCCACTACGCTACTGCATGATACTTAAAAGTTGCTAACAAAAACTCGGGTAATTAAGACAAAAGAAAGAATGTACCTTGCCATCTTGTAATGGATAGCAATGTAGTACTAAACAGTTTGTGTGCTTCTGAGTGCTTGTTCTGAGGCTGCGGCCAGTCCTTGCATCAGCCTAACAATCTTCGTTATATCATCCAGATAATATTTGGCCTTACTAGGCTCTCGACCAACCGTGCATTCAAACACTTCTGCTACGGGAATTATAGAACTACCTGCCATGGCAGCACTAATAACCCCAAACATATCATCATCGGACATGTCATCTCCAATACACAGCACAAAGTCTGGTGATAAGCCCCTCTCCTGCATGATGAGTTTCAGTTCTGTACTAGTCAGCTCATGATGAGCTAGTTCAGTCCAGTGTTAGTCAGCTCATGTCGAGCTAATTTTATTTTTTTGAGTCCTATTCAACCATATTGAAGACTCAAGACTACATCATACAAGTGAAGACCAAGTCCAACCAGATTGAAGAGATGGAAGTATAGCCCAAGTCCAACCCAGCTTGAACATTTGAAGACCCCAGGAGGAAAAATTCAGAAAAACCTGATTCCTTGCAGATGACCTCCAAATGCCCAGATTCCCTTCCAGATGCCAAAATATATTCATATACCAAGGCATCCATGATTTTAGAGGTCCATCTGCATCCTAGCCCAAAGAAATCAAGCCCAGGCGCCAAGCCCAAGCCCCTAAGAAGCAAGATACCAGGGAATATTCCTGCTACCTGGCTATCAGGCCACCCCAGCTTCCAGAGGTCCAAACCCATGCACCCGAGCCCCTTTGGGCCGGCCTCTTGCTGCTCCTAGAAGCCCAACACGCTCCCCTAGGCATCCTTGGAGTGTTGGCCAAGTCAAGAGAGTTTTTAGAGATTTTTCTACCTAATATTTCCTTATTTTCTAGCTAGGGTTTGAGAGGGAAAAGGATTCTTATGTAAAGACTAATGTGCCCTTACTTGGAGCTTAAGGTTAAGGGTCTATTTAAAGGACCCTAGCCTCTTGTATGAAGGGAGATTTTGATATATGAAATAAACCTTGAGTTCCTCTTTGCTTTGTGTGATTACCCTGCTATGTGCATAAAGGGGTTTGAGAGTTCTTCTTCCCGTGTTTGCAACCATCTTCCTGCCACCAACAATCCTTCCAGCCCCCTCCAAAACTTTCTTCCCTTTGCTATTTTCCTATGTTTTCTTGATTTTCTTTAAGTTTTGTAACCCCTGACAGGTCGTTTGCAGGTCCTCGAGTACCTACGAATCCAACGACTCCAGCCAAGCCTCAATCGGACCATCGAGCAAAAAGCCGGGTATCCGCGAGTCTTTGGCTCGGTTTTCCAGGCCGCATCCATCGAGGAACGAGAGATCCCTTCGTTGCGATCTTCACCGGGCACTTCAAACGTTGTCAGGTACACCCCCTCTACCTCCAGTCTTATTATTGTAGGAGAACTTTCCCTAACCGAGGCTTCTCAGTCCCGGCGATCCTTCTTTAGTACTTTTCTAAGTTCTAATCTGCATGCTTGGCTTCAAAAATTCATATAAAATTCCCTATAACTAATTTTGATCTGAAATTTGAGAATTAATTACCTAACCCCACATATAAAACATAAAAAAGGAATTGCATGCATATTAGTCCCGCATCAAGACGGTATTAAAGAACCTTATATAGCATATCCTTTTGATTTCTACCCTCTTGCTTTGGCTTAAATCGGCTTTCATCACACATATCACATGAGCCCTTCAGTTGGTCCTTCTTGTAGAAAAGCATGCAATTATTATGTCATGCATCTATCTTCTCGTCTCCCGTGCCTAATCCTTTCACCATTTTTTTTAAAGCATTAAAGCTCATGTTGCCGCCTAGATCGTCGTGGCCTGCAGCTCTCACGTGGCATCGGTTGGTGGCTCTCTTGCTTGGTGTCCAATGCACATGCCCGGACCTGCAAAAGAAGGGAGACCGAGGCCGGGGATCCCGGTGGGGGCACTCCAACGATCAAGCCAGTGGACGATTTAGGGGAACAGATCCTCTTCGATGGATACTGAAGCGGTCCCCACTCTTAGAGATCTTAAAAAGATGATGAAATAGTGGTTTGGGTCAAGAAGGAGAGCATGAGCAAGGCGAGAGAAGGGGTGTCCGTGGTTGCTGGAACTTTCTCTGGGAGTTCTCGAGTGCTCATGGTGTGCTTTGAGCCTTGCTGGATAGCCTGCCCCTTTATCGCTTACCTTTGCCAAAGACCCCTTCTGGTTTTCTTATAAATGAGCACCCCTTGAGTGAGGTACGGAGTTCTGCCTTCACCCCCCCGGGTGCCTCTCGCACGGATGAGGTGTAGGCCTGCTCCTCCCCCCTTTCCTCCTCAGGTTGGAGGGGGTTTGTTACTGACTGAGCTCGCAAAGCGTGGAGGAGTGTGCATCCTTTTCATGGCAGAGGGGTATGCCATGAACCCCGACACTTTGATTGAGCATTGTTTGCCTCTGGCACCATCCCACCATCTAGGGGGACCTAGCAGAGCGCCGGTCTAGGGGTAGGTGCTACAGGGTTTGAATTCCTTAGCGATACTTTTCTCTTTTAGATGGTGCAGATGGTGGGTAGAAGGGCTCTGTACCCCGAATGGAGCTCCCTTTCTCGGGTGGTGCCGATAGTGAACTAAGCAACCTAGTGTTCTAATGTGATGCCCCTCCTTAAGCCAGTGTGCCCTAATGAAATGCCATTTCACAGGGGGCACAATCGGCGTACGATGGTGGGGCACCGTCCTGTCAGGGGTTCCAAGCGATGTGCCATCATCTGTCAGGTGCATCAACCTCCCCACGCCATGCCAGGGTAAGGGCGGTGGCACCATTTGTCGGTGTCATCGCTCGTCCACCCTAAGGTGCTTGAGGGAGAGACCGCGTTCACCTATAACATTCATACCCGATCCCGGGGAAGAGGTTGACTTTGACTGGGGATCAACCTCGAGCAGGGTGGAGCCTGACTCCTGTTGAAGGCTCAAAGAGTGAGGGCGTGACTTTGATCGGGGCTCGACCTCATGGGAGCCACTCTGGTACGAGGGGCATGAAGAGAGAGGGCCCGACATCAACCGGGGCTCGACCTTGGAAGAGCCACTTCGGTGCGAAGGGCATGAAGAATGAAGGCCTGACCTCGATCGGGGCTCGACCTTGAGGGAGCCACTCCAGCATGAGGGGCACGAAGAGCGAGGGCCTGACCTTGGCCAGGGCTCAACCTTAGGAGAGCCACTTTAGCATGAGGGGCACGAAGAGCGAGGCCCCAACCTTGATTGGGGCTCGATCTCGAGAGAGCCACTCTGACACAAGGGGCATGAAGAATGAGGGCCCGACCCCGACCGGGGCTCGACCTCTGGGAAGCCACTCCAGCATGAGGGGCACAAAGACTGAGGGCCCGACCTTGATCGGGGCTCAACCATGGGGAGCCACTCCGACATGAGGGGCATGAAGAACGAGGGCCCATCCTCGATCGGGGCTCAACCTCGAGGGAGCCACTCTGGCATGAAGAACAAGGGCCCGACCTCGATCGGGGTTCGACCTTGGGGGAGCCACTCCGGCATGAGGGGCATGAAGAATGAGGGCCCGACCTCGACCGGGGATCAACCTCTAGGGAGCCAATCTGGCACGAGGGGCCCAGACCAGGGGTGGCTTACCAGGATCTTCGTCCAGGTGTTACTGTTCGCTAACATGGCCGTTAGTTGGATCTGAGTGGGGCTCCATGTTAGCGATCTTGTCATATCAGTTTCCCCCCACTCTCAAGTCTTGATGCAATGCGGCGCTCGGGGCGAAGGGAGTTATGGTGATGCTGACTTGGGAAGGCAAATAATTGGTGCCATTAAATGCCACGATCGCTATCAATTTGTGGATCGTGCCCCAGAGCCAATGCGGAGGCACCATGTCAGCAGGTTCAAAGTAGCATGATGGTTGACACCGGGCTCGAGGTGATCTCCTGGGTATCGAGGAGCCATTCTTGGTCAATCCCAACATGTGGCATGCATCCGGTGGTGAGAGGACTGAAAGGATGCACGGGCGTTGTCTAGTCATTTTGAAAAGAAGAAAAACTTTTTCCAAACCATCTCTTTCGAACCTTCGAACTTGCAGGCAAGCCAGAGCCCCTTCTTTCCCAGTCCGATCCCTTTTCCTTAAGGCATCTAGGTTAGTCCTCTACATTCTCGTCCTCTTCTTTGTCTTTGGCCAGACCTCCCATCTTAGTGTTCGTAGGTTCCATTTTCCACTTCCCCTGTTCATAATGAGTCCCTCTGGTTGGGGACATCCTCCTTCCAACAACCCTAATGAAGCAGGGCCTTCCCGGCTGAGGACTCCATCCTCCGATGAAGAGGATGAGGCACCTTTTAGTATAAGTGTTCGTAGGGGTCCCTATCTGACGGGAATAGTTATACGTTGACCTAGGGCACCCCCTCCTGCTCCTTCTCATGTTGCTCTGACTCCTTTCAGTTTGACTGGTCCTTTTGGTATCACCTTGGTGATGACCAGGGAGGACATCTTCCGACTCCAGGATACCTACGGGATCCTAGACTCCGTCCGGCTTTCGATTCCAGGACTGGGGGAATGGGTCACCTCCAGTGGCCCGGGTCGAATTACTCTGTACGAGGACGTCCTCCTCGGGGGTCTTTGTTTATCTCTGCACCCTTTCTTCCTCTCTTTACTCAATAACTTCCATCTAGTCTCGGCCCAACTCGCCCTAAATGCCATTAGGGTCATCTCTTGTTTCATAGTTCTCTACCACTTCCATGGGATCGTTGCTCATTTTTCTCTTTTCAAGGCATTCTTCACCCTGAAATGCCACCCGACCGATGAGGGATGGTGGTTTGTTGCTCCTTGCCCGAAGGGAATCAAATTTGAACTCCCCTTTTTCATCAAGGGATAGAAGAGTAGGTATTTTTTTGCTTCTGTCGAAGGGGTCGATTGGATCTGGAGTGATCCGGACCGGTCTTCAAACCGTAAGTTCTAGATGGGGCTGCAAACCGGGAGGTGTATGATCAGCTCGTCACCTCCTAGATTCCTTCTCTTCAGGATCTATTGATCGAGTAGAACCTCTACGAAGCCGGGGTAAGCCCAATCCGAGTCCTAGGTGAGCCTCTTGGATGATGTCCATTTTTCCTTCCTGAATTCTTCTCGGTTCCGAGGTTAACCAATATTTTTTTTTCTTTGCAGGCATGAAATTCTCTTTGGATGAGATCCTGGAGATGACCCGGAAGAGGGGCGCATCTCCAGGGCCCAGGGAGGGCCCATGAAGAAGCTTGCCAAGGGCCCAGGTCTGTTGCACCATCTAGCCAGGCGGGAAGGATGGCTAGGCCAGCCTTGTCATCGCCCGGGCTATAGGCCCAACTCCCGACCTGGGGACCCAATGCACCTATATGGGCCAGGCCCGCGACCCCTACCGCAGCCGAAGCCCTAGAGGTAATCGATGTAGAGGCTGAGGTGAGAGCAAAGGAGAGGGCATCGCCACCACCACCATCGCAGTCGGTGACAGGGGCGACGGGTTCACCGCCAATAGTCAAGGCATCTCCATCGCCACCTTCTCCGGGATCGAGGTGGATGCGGTGCCATCGGCTTAAGTTCCACAAGCTCCCAGGGTGCGCCGAATCTCCATAACAATGTCGGCGAACTCAACGGTGACCGAGGATAGCGCGTTGGCTGAGCGGCTGAAGGAATTTGTCATCTAGTCGCACGACCGCCATAAGAGAAGTGGCAAGGTGCTCTTGACAGCCATCACCGGCATGTTTCCTTAGCTTTTCACAGTAAGCCCCTTCTTTCATCACTTCCGCTTTTCCTTACTAGCTAGGTCTTGCTTGCTGACATTTTTGTTGATGCAGATCGGCACCGACATGGTCCTAATTAGGGACTACTATGCCCAGTGGGCCAAGCAGGGGGCCCAACAGAAGGTGTAGATAGAGGTGCTTGGGGAGGAGGCCAAGGCCCATATGGAGAGGGCTAGGGCCCTAGAGGAGTGGGCCAAGAGTCTCCGTGCTGAGGTGGCTGGCATGAAGGAGGCGGCAGCCAAGACTGAGAGGCGGGCCAGGGACCTGGAGGCATCCCTGACCACCGAGAAGGATAGAGCCACTCGTCAGGAAGATGAGTTTGTCGCAGCGATGGAGCATCTGGAGGGGCAGTCCCGGGCCCTTCAGACCTGTCTGGAGGTGATGCTGGCATGGGCATCATTGGCTGAAGAAAATGCAACCATAGTGGTGGCATCAATGGAGGCCACCAAGAAGGAGGCTGCGCAGGCAGTGCCGAGGTACAAGGCCTTGACAGAGTTTGTAGAAGAAGTTAGGGAGGCAGTCGTGGACTCCTTCGTGCAGGGGTTCATGGTCTACAAATCAAAAGTGGTGCAGGCCTTCCTCGAGTTGGACCTAGAGGGCATCGGTGTCCCGGCGGCCCCCGATGCTGGTTTTGAGGAGATGGGGCCTCCAGCTAAAGCAGACGAGGTGGTGGGCCCACCACCAGTAGCCGAGGTGGTGGCCCCACTAGTGGAGAGCCAGGAGGACATCAGCAAGCCCCCTCGCCATCCCAGAAAGGAGCCCATAGAGTCATGACTCCTATACTTCAAAACCTTCCTTTTCTTTTCTTTGGGGACTACCCGGCCTGTCCGGGGTCCCCTCTACTGTAAGGAAAATTTTACTTAATGAAGTTCATCTATTTCCATTGAGTTCTCTTCTCCTTTCTTATCATTTTTTTTTGCATGGAAGTGAACCTTTGATCACTCATCCAAAAGCTTCTCAGGTTTTGGCCATTCTCTGTCATCTCTTAGGGTCTGCAGGTGACTGAAGGGGATTGAAGGGTTATGTGAACCATCTCCACTGGGATGGGGATCTCTACGAGATGGCCAGTCATTTAAGACTTCTGGGGCTCGGTTCAAGGCCTAGCAGGTTGCTGAAGGGCCTTAGAGTTCTTGCCAAGACTGATCGCCTAGCTTGGGGCTTCCAAGGTTTTGGCCCTTCCTTCCTAATTCAGGAGTTGGTGGATGGCTGTAAGGACCTTAGAGGCTTTATGAGCTATCCCTACTTGATCGGGATGCTGTTAAGTTGGAAGACAGGAGTTGAGGAATCTTAGGCCTGTTGTTGTTGGGTCTGGGGCTCGCTGGTAGAGTGTAGGGCATATTGAGCATCCTGTCTTGCCATCACCGAACTAGGAGTCTGATGGATGGAGAGCAGGACTTTTGGCATGTCCTGGCTTGCAATCACCGAATTGGAAGTCTGACGAATGGAGTGCGGGACTTCTAGCATGTCCTGGCTTGCCATCACCAAACTGGGAGTCCGATGGATGGATTATGGGATTTCTGGCATGTCCCGGCTTGCCATCGCCAAACTGGAAGTCCGATGAATGGAGTGCAGGACTTCTAGCATATCTCAGCTTGCCGTCGCCAAATTGGGTGTCCGATGGATGGAGTGCAGGATGTCTGGCATGTTCCAACTTGCCATCACCGAACTAGGAGTCCGACTTTAGATGCAGGGTTTCAGGAGTTTCCTGGCTTTAGTTATGGGGCTTTAGGAGTTTCTCGGCTTTAGTTACGGGGCTTTAGGAGTTTCTCGGCTTTGGATGCGGGGCTTCAGGAGTTTCTCGGCTTTGGATATGGGGCTTCAGGAGTTTCCCGGCCTCAGATGTGGGGCTTCAGGAGTTTTCTGACTTTAGTCGCTGGACTTGGAGTCGGGTGATGATTTCCCTGCACATGCAAAAATAGTGTTGCACCGAAAAAGAACTTTTCATTAATGGAAAGAAATCTTACATCATTGATAGTATATCCTTAGGTTGTTGGCATTCCAAGTTCGTGTGAACTGGACGCCATTGAGCCTAGCAAGGTAGTAAGCTCCATGAGGAAGGGCTTCGACTACCCTATAAGGGCCTTCCCAGTTAGGGGAGAGCTTGCTGCACACCCCAGGCTGCAAGACTTCAGCTCGCCATAGGACCAGGTTGCCCGGGCGGAAGGTCTTTGGCTTTACATGGAAATTGTGATACCGGACACCCCGCTGCTTATAGGTCACCATACGTAGCTGGGCCTTGTCCCTTGTTTCTTCCAAGAGGTCCAGGTTAAGCAGAAGGTGGGCCAGGTTCTCAGCTTCATCATATTGCTCTACCCATAGTGTGGGTAGGCCCAGTTCCATTGGAATTACAGCCTCAGTGCCGAAGACAAGATTGAAGGGCATCTCACCTGTTGCCATCCTGGGCATGGTATGATAGGCTCAAAGAATACTGGGGAGTTCTTTGGCCCACCGACCCTTGGCTTGGTCTAGCCTGGTTCGAATCTCTTGGAGGATGGTCCGGTTGGTCACCTTGGATTCTCCATTCATTTGAGGGCAAGCTATCTAGGTGAACTGGTGGCAAATATTAAGGTCGGCACAAAATTCTTCAAATGCTTGGTTGTTGAACTGCCATCCATTATCGATGATGATAGAGTGGGAAAGCCCAAATCGATAAATGATTGACTTTCAAAGAAAGACCTGACCATAGCTTCAGTGATTCGTGCCAGTGGTTTGGCCTTGACCCACTTGATAAAGTAGTCAATGGCCACTACCAAGTATCTCCTCTTCTCGAACATTGGAGGAAAGGGACCCAAGATGTCCATTCCCTATTGAGCAAATGGCCTGGGAGTGGAGAGTTGAGAGAGTGGCACTGCCGGTTGACATTTTATGCAAGCGTGCCATTGGTAGTGGTCGCTCCTCTCTATGAAGTCAGTGGCATCTTCCTTCATGGTCTCCCAGTAATAGCCTTGGCGGAGGGCTTTGTATGCCAATGTCCTGCCCCCAACATGACTCTCATAGAGGCCTTTGTGTATCTCTTAGAGCATAAAGGTAGCCTTCGAGAGTTTCAAGCACTTCAGGAGTGGATAAGAATAGGACCTATGGTAGAGTTGCCTATCCATCAGCACAAAGCGTGCGACCTTCTTCTTGAGGAGGCTAGCCTCCACATGATTCTCAAGCAGAGCACCGTTGATTATGTATATAATATAATGGTCCATCTAGCTGGGTTCAGGAGTGACTAGCTAGACCTTGCTGAGCACTTTGTAACTGGGAGTCTGAAGATACTCAATGCAGGCGCATCCCAATAATGAGTCCGGTAGTGTTGCTAGCTTAGAAAGGGCATCGGCATGAGTGTTCTCTCCTCGAGGAATGTGGGAGATGCTGAAATACTGGAAACCCACTGTACTTGAGCATACTCACTCCAGGTACTTTGACATCTGAGGGTCTCGGGCTTCGAACTCTCCCGAGACTTGACCGGCTACTAACTATGAGTCAGTAAAGACTCTTAGGCTAGACACTCCCAGCTTGTGGGACAGCCTTAACCCTGCAAGGAGTGCCTCGTATTCCACCTGGTTATTGGTAGCCTTGAACAGGAAGCGCAGTGCGCACTTGACCACAACCCCGTCCTAGTTGGCGAGGATGAGGCCAGCTCCACTTCCTCTTGCTTTGGATGCACCATCCACATAAAAGACCTAGACCTCCTCGTCAGCCAGTGGTGCCATTGGGGAAGTCTGCTCTGGCTCTTCACCCATTTCGGTGCACTCGATTAGAAAGTCAGCTAGCACTTGTGCCTTTCAGGATGGTCTCAATCGATAAGTGATGTTGAACTCACTGAGCTTCAATGCCTATTTAGCTAGATGACCCGATGTGTCCGGATGATTGAGTATGGCTCTTAGTTGCTGATCAGTTAGGACCGCTATCGGGTGGGCTTGAAAATATGGCCTAAGATGTTAAGCAGAAATATTGAGTATGAAAATTAATTTTTTAGAGTGGGTGTACCTGATCTCCATGTCTTGGAGGAGCTTGCTGGCATAGTATACCAGCTTCTGAACTCCATCACCGTCTGTGCGAATGAGCACGGAACTGACAGCTCCCTGAGTGACCGCCAGAATAGTAGGAGCTCCTCCCCATCTTTTAGCATGGAGAGTAATGGTGGAGATGCTAGGAACTTCTTCAACTCCTCGAAGGCTTCTTGGCATTCCTCCGTCTAGATGAAGTCGTGCATCTTGTACAACACCTTAAAGAAAGGTATGCAGCGATCAACAGAGTACGAGATGAAATGGCTCAAGACTGTAATTTGATTAGTAAGGAACTGGACCTACTTCTTCGAGGTAGGATGCTCCATGTCGACGATCGCCTAGACCTTCTCTAGGTTGGCTTCAATCCCTCTCTAAGTGACCATGAAGCCCAAGAACTTCTCAGCTACTACATCAAAGGTGCACCTAGCTAGGTTCAACTTCATCTAATGAAGACATAGGTTATGGAAGGCTTCTACTAGGCCTGCAACTTGGTCTGACTCTAGCCAGCTCATGACAAACATATCGTCCACGTAAACTTGCATGTTGTGGCCAATTTGATCTTTGAAGACCTTATTGACTAGATGCTGGTTTATAGCTCCAATGTTCTTTAGATGAATGGCATCATCCTGTAGCAGTGTATCCCATGATCTGCGATGAAGGTAGTGTGCTCCTCATCTTCTGGGTGCATCCGAATCTGATTGTATCCAAAAAATGCATCCATGAAGGTGAGTAAGTGGTGCCCTGAGGTGGCATCCACCAGTTGATCAATCTTCGAGAGGGGGAAGCTATCTTTCAAGCAGGCTCAATTGAGGTCGGTGTAGTCTATACAGATCCTCCACTTCCCATTGGCTTTCTTGACCATGACTAAGTTTGCTAGCCAACTGGGGTACTGAACTTCATGAACGAAGCTGGCCACGAGGAGCTTCTCCACCTTCTCATTGACTGCCCTCTACCTTTCTACGGTGAAGCTTCTCTTTTTCTGCCAGATTGGGCGGCACTTTGGGTCAATGTTCAACCTATGGGTGATGATGTCAAGGGAGATTCCCAACATATCTACCGTGGTCCAAGCAAACACATCCACGTTCGCTCAAAGGAAATCCAGCAGGAGAGCCTTCTAATCTTTGTGCAGTTAGGCTCCTATCTACACCGTCTTTAGTGGGTCTCTACTGAGGGGGCATGATAGCAGGCACTCAACTAGATCGCCCTTGTCATCCTGGGTTCTTTAGTCGAAGTTGTCAGTTGCAGGATCCTCCCTGGTGCTCCTAGCTTTGGGGATGACTTGCAAACAATGTTGAATCGGCTAAGGTGCTCCCCTTATTTCTCTCACACCATAGAGGGTCGGGAACTGCACCAAAAGCCACTTCGTTAATATGACCGCATCAAGCAAATTAAGCCCGGGATGGCCAAGAATCATGTTGTAGGTAGAAGGGAGCCTGACAACTATGAAGGTCATCATGATGGTACTCTACCGAGGTGCTAACCTGGTGGTAACCGAGAGAGTGGTCTTCAATTATGGTTAATGACGTTTCCAATCCAAAGCTTGAAGAAGATTGGGATAAAAACAACATTAAGCAATCTAAGCTTAATGCCAAAATAATGAACTTGCTTTATTGTGCATTGGATCCTAGCGAATTCAATATGATTCCACATATGCATCGATGAAGGAAATATGGGACACACTTGAGGGTACCCATCAAGTGAAAAACATAAAAGTAAATATGCTTGTACACACATACGAAATGTTTAGAATGGATCCTAATGAATCCATCACTGATATGTACATGAGATTTACTAATATTGTTAATGGAATGAGAAGTCTTGGTAAAGAAATGTCTAATGCTGATCTGGTTAACAAAATTCTCAGGTATTTTCATCTTCATGGGACCCAAAGGTGATGGAGATCCAAGAAGCGAAGGATGTTGAAACCCTACCCTTGGAGTAGCTCATTGGTTCACTCATGATCTATGAATTGAACTTAAAGCAAAAAGCAGTGGATGTGGATAGAAAGAAGAAGATGATTGCCCTCAAATCCACTATACTAAAGGAACCTTCAAGTAAGGAGTCAGAAGAAAATGAAGATAAAGATGAGGAGGCTCTAGTGACTAGGAAATTTAGGAGATTCATGAGGAAGAAGAAGTACTCATACAAAAAGAAGCCATACAAAGGAGAGCCTAGCAAGGACAAAGGCAAGGACAAAGAAAAAGAAAAGGAGAAGGAGAAGGACCAACCCATCTGCTTTGAATGCAAGAAGCCCGATCATTACAAGTTTGATTATCCTCTCCTCAAGTAACTTTAAAAAAATATAAGAAGAAGACGATGATGGCTACTTGGAGCAAAAGTGAAGACTCTAGTTCGAAGAAAGAGCAACAAGAAGTTGCCAACCTTTGCCTTATGGCAAATGAAAATGAAGTACAATCCAAATCTAAATTTACTTTTGAAGAGCTTAGAGATATTTTTGATGAACTTGTACATGAATATAAATTATTAAAAATTAAGCACATGAAATTAAAGAAGCAAGCTGATTCATTTTCTTTTGAAACAACAATCTTGAAAATGTAAACAAAGAATTAAAATTCAAGGTTGCTATTTTGGAAAAGAAAAAGAATGCTCTCTCAAAAGAGATAGAAATTCTTAATAAATCTAAGGTTTTTGTTTCAAATAATGAGCTTATAAAGAAAAACAAAGACCTTGAGTTGGAAAACAAGAAGTTTAAAGAAGAGCTTGATAGAGTCAAGCCATTTATTGAAAAATTCATATTTAGTTCTGAAAAATTGAATCTATTGTTGAATAGTCAACGTGAAGTTTTCAACAAAATCGGTTTGGGGTATAAACCTCAAAAACAATAAAAATATTTTGAAAACTTCTTTATTCCTGCATCTTATGATATTACATGCTATTATTGTGGAAAATCGGGACATAAAGCATACAAGTGTGACAAATGAAAACTGAATACTTCCAACAGGATCTGGATTCCAAAAGAAACCATCATTACTAACCCTAAAGGATCCAAGATGGCTTAGGTACCTAAAGTATCAACTTGATTTTTTTTGTAGGTGTGTCTTGCAACCAAGGAGAAAAAAAGAATATGGTACTTTGATAGTGGTTGCTCAAGACACATGACGGGAGATGTGAAGCAATTTACCTTTCTTAAAGCTTTAAATGGGGAGAATGTGATCTTTGAAGATAATGGAAAAGATAAAATCATTGGTGTTGGTAGAGTTCACATTTTTCCATCTACTTTTATTGATAATGTGTTATTAGTAGAAGGTTTAAAGCATAATTTACTAAGTATTAACCAATTTTGTGATAAAGATTTTAAAGTTATTTTTGAATCATCACTTTGCATGGTGTCTAGTCTTAGTGATGATGGGCTGAAATTCATTAGAAATAGGCATGGCAACATCTATCTAGTTGATCTTGATAAGCTTTCTATACAAGATGGTGAATGTCTAGTTGCAATAGATGCCAAAATCAATGAGACTAGCTAGTTATGGCATCATAGATTAGGACATGCAAGCATGCATTTACTTTTCAAATTATGCAAAAAAGATTTAGTCAAAGATTTGCCAAAACTTGATTTGAAAAAGATAAGATTTGTGATACTTGCCAATATGGTAAATAAACAAGAACTTCTTTTGAATCTAAGAAAATTGTTTCAACTACTGGACCACTAGAATTGCTCCATATGGATCTTTTTGGGCCAACTAGGACCACAAGCCTAGGAGACAAGAGATATGATTTAGTTATAGTTAATAATTTCTCTCGTTTTACTGGGGTTTTGTTCTTAGCTCATAAAAATGAATCTTTTCCTGCTTTTATAAAGTTTTATTGAAAAGTTTTAAATGAAAAAGGTACTTCTATTGTTTGTATTCAAAGTGATCATGGAACCAAATTTGAAAATCAGGATTTTGAAGACTTTTGCAATGAAAAAGATATTGAACATAATTTCTCTATACCTAGAATACCTCAACAAAATGGGATAGTAAAAAGGAAAAATTGAACTTTAGAAGAAATGGCACGCACTATACTTTGTAAAAATGACCTTCCTAGATATTTTTGGGCTGAAGCAGTCAATATTGTATGTTATATTTTAAATCGAGTTTTAATTCGATCGATTTTAAAGAAAATATCCTATGAATTTTGGAAAGAAAGAAAATCTATCCTTAAGTATTTTCGTGTGTTTGGTTTTCGGTGTTTCATATTAAATAATGGCAAAGATAAATTAAGCAAATTTGATGCCAAGTCAGATGAAGGTATCTTCTTCTAATACTTAACATCTAGCAAGGTATACAGAATATTTAATAAAAGAATACTTGTTGTAGAAGAATCCATGGATGTTGTATTTAAAAAATCTACTAACAAATCTTCTAGAAAAGAGGATATTTCTAATAAAGTTGCAGGTATTCAAGGACTCGAGAAGCTGACTTTAAATGATCCTCCTTCCAAAGAGAACGAGGAAGATCAAATCAAAGAGAATGAAGAAAAAATCTCAAGGCCTTAACTAGAGCACAAGGACCTATCTAAGAAATGGAGGTATGCTCATGGACACCCTAAGGAACTAATCTTAGGTGATCCATCAAATGGGATAAGAACTCGATCTTCTCTTAAAAATGAATGTGATTATCTTGCTTTTGTATCTCAAATAGAGCCTAAAAGCATGGAAGAAGCTGAATATAATCCTAATTAGATGAATGCTATGCAAGAAGAATTAAATCAATTTGAAAAAAATAAGGTTTGGACGTTAATAGAAAGACCATCCAATACTTCCATAATAGGCACTAAATGGGTGTATAGAAATAAGTTGGATGAAAATAGAATTATAACTAGAAACAAGGCTAGACTGGTAGCTAAGGATTACAATCAAGAAGAAAAAATTGATTTTGATGAAACCTTTGCTCCATTAGCTAGACTTGAAGCTATTAGATTACTTCTTGCATTTACATGTTTCATGGATTTTAAATTATTTCAAATGGATGTTAAAAGTGATTTTTTAAATGGATACATAGTAGAGGAGGTATATATGGAACAACCTCCTAGTTTTGAAAATCATGCATATCCTGACCATGCTTTCAAACTACATAAAGCTCTTTATGGTTTAAAACAGGCCCTACGTGTATGGTATGAAAGATTAAGCAAATTTCTAATTAATAATGGCTTTACTAAGGGACATATAGATATTAATTTGTTTCTAAAGAAAAATGCTAATGACCTTTTAGTAGTATCTATGTTGATGATATTATATTTGGTGCCACTAATGAAGATCTTTATCAAGAGTTTGCTAAGCTTATACAGGATGAGTTTGAGATAAGCATGATGGAAGAATTAAGCTACTTCCTCATACTCCAAATCAAACAAACCAATAAAGGGATCTTCATCAACCAAGCTAAATATACCAAAAAAATTCTGAAAAAGTTTTGGATGGAGAAGACTAAATCTCTTAGCACACCAATGAGCCCTTTATGAGATGAATCTGATAAGAATGTAGATCAAGAATTTTATAGAGATATTATTGGCTCTTTATTATATTTAACTGCAAGTAGGCCAGATATCATGTTTAGTATATGCATGTATACAAGGTTTCGATCTGAACCTAAAGAATCTCATTTATTGAATGTTAAATGCATACTTAGATATCTATATGGCACTATTGATATTAGTCTGTGGTATTCTAAGGACTCTGCATTAATTTGATTGCTTATTTTGATGCTAATTTTGCTAGTTGTAAATTAGATAAAAAAAGCTCATCCGAAACCTATCAATTTTTTGGAGTGAATTTTATCTCCTGGTTTAGCAAGAAACAAAACTCAGTTGCACTATCTACAGTTGAAGCTGAGTATATTGTAGTTGGAAGTTGTGCTCAAATCTTGCGGATTAAACAACACTCAAAGATTTTGGCATTAAATTAACTAAAACACATATTAGATGTGATAACACAAATGCAATAAACTTAACTAAAAATTTTGTGCAACATTCAAGAAGTAAACACATAGAGATTAGACATCACTTTATTAGAGATCATATTCAAAATAATGATATTTTGCTTGAATTTGTTTGTACTGAAAAGGAACTAGCGATGTACTAACCATGCCACTCAATGAAGATAGGTTCTGTATGATTAAAAGAAAATTAGGGGTCATTGATCCTTTTAATTAGATCTCAATCATTCTTTATAACCTTTGAGATTTCCTTTAAAATCTTTTTGACCTCATGATCTTGAAACTCTTGATTAATCATAATCGACCATTCAAATCATCTCTCCAAGTTTTTCTATGATTTTTCTTATTTTTTTTTGATTTTCCAAGTGTCGACACTTGACACTTACTGAAGTGTCAACACTTGATTGGTGTGAACAGTTTCAAATAGGGCCAACGATCATTCTTTTTGGCATTTTCTCTAAACCGACACCTACCCCCTTTGTGTCCTAGCTTCCGTTAGTCCCCATTTAGGGTTCTAACATTTTTTCATTGAGCTTGAGCTTGTTTTCTCTCACATTTCCTTGTTTTTCATGGTTTGACCATGATTCCAATGTTGTTTCCCTCTCCATTTTGGTATTCTTTGTTTTCTAGACAATGGGGCCCAGGAAGCAGCTTATAAGGAGATCCCGATCAGTTTCTCAGGGTGTGGAGAGCTACACCAAGGCGAGGCATGATGATCAGCCAGCAAATACTGTAGCACAGCGTGATGTTCCTGTTCGACCGCCACTAGTCTCAGGAGTAGATTGCATGGCCTCCAAGGCCATTGTAGGTGGACGTAGGGTAGACTTTGATTTTGTTGATAGGTAGCATTTCAAGATTGGAGACTGGTTGAGGGATGCTGGATTAGTTCATTTCTATACTCTCAAAGAGAGATTTTACCCGGGCCTGATGAGATAATTCTACGGGACTTTGGCCACGGGTGGTGATGGATGCATTGGAGAGGTCAGAGGCATCTCCATTCCCCTGTCAGTTGAGGTTTTGAGCCATGTCTAGGAGATTCCCATGAGAGGCATGGTAGCCGATTCACTTGGAGACCGGATCGATGGCTTTAGATGTATCTTGGAGAGAGATGACATGGGTGAGGAAGCCACTGTCATCATGTCACAACTATCTGCAAAGATGAGACTTCTCCATCATATTGTGGCCAAGACCGGGAGATTTGATATTATTACAGAGAGAGCTCTTGGTTATGGTTGCTCTAATTTGGAGGACTCCCGTCTACCTACCAGTACTGATGGTTCACCAGATGGCCAAGGCAGCGACGAGCAGACAACTCTACTTGCCTTATGGCATGGAACTTACATGACTATTTCGAGCTTATGGAGTCGACCTTGTTGGAGAGCCGTACAAAGAGCTATTACACACTGACACTTATGATGAGCGATCTTTGCATCGAATGAGTTATCATAGATACCGAGATCACTGGAGGCACAGAGATTCTAGACAAGTGCCTGACGCGGATGAGGATAAGGATGCTACTGCTGAGGAGGAGGAATATAGGAAGATGAGGTTGGGCCATCTGAGCCACCTTGTGTTTCACCTGAGATGTAGCTCGAGCCTTCTATCTCGGCACATACTAAGGTGCCACCTCCAATAGATATTTTTGAGGATAGGATCACTTTCTTAGAGATAGAGATGTAGGCCCTGAAACAGCGAGTAGATCATATTTATGTGGAGATGAGGACTAGATTTCAGGAGATGAGAGAGGGGTTTGCCATCATGATGGCTGCTTTTCAGAGATTGACTCATGGCAGACCATCTTCCCCTCCACCATCACCAAATTCTACACCAGCACCACCAGTAGATGATCCAGACATGGGTGATGATCAGGATGATTCATCAGCAGATTTTGATATTGATGAGTTTATGGTGGAGCCTGAGCCGGAGACAGGAGCGAATTAGGACACAGTGCCTACTGTTGATGACATGAGGACCTCTGAACTGTTCCTACTCTATCTAATCTTACCCTTCAGAGCCCTATCCTACCCTATACTCCTATCATACTCAATCCTGTTGATTATATGCCTTTAGATACATCCATTTTGAACGCTGCATCCGTACTTGTTTTGTCTTCAGATCCATCTGATACTTTCATTGACTTACCTACAGCATCTATCTTTGTTCCCCTTACCTTTTCTGATAGGACACCACTTGTACATTCTACTTCTTTACCCATTTCTTCCTTATATAGGGAGTTAGGTTTCTATACTCCTAGATTTCATATTCTATCCACTTCATCTGGACCTATTTTTGACATCACACCTATCACTGATACTGATCATGTTATTCCTGACCCTGTTCTAGACACTGGTTTCCCCTCCAGTATAAGCCAGAGGGAGAGCACGAGCCAGAGGCAGAGGTCGAGGATGTGGTGACACTTCTAGAGCTGTTCGTACCAGACTAGCAGATCTTCAGCCCATGTGGCCGTGGCCTCGTCCTTCTAGATCTACTGGCCTTATTGTATTAGAGATTGGGTCTTCCTCTGATGAGGATAGTGCCCACTAGGATTGGTCAGGGTATCAATTTGATGTATGCTATCTTTGTATCAAGTTTTATATTAGTGTATCAAGTTTTGTATGTTATTTGTATCAATGTATACATCTCTCTTGTATCACAAAACATTTGAAATTATATATATATATGATGCTTTTAGTATTTCTTCTTATGTATTCAAAAAGGAAGAGATAGTATTATATATGATGCTTTATTTGTATTTGCTTTTAATATTCTTCTTACTATTATTTTCACTTTATCCCTACATTAAGGGGGAGCTTTGTTACTTATTTCTCCACTTTGTACTGCATTTTCATCTTTTTTTTATAATGACAAAAAGGGGGAGATAGTAATGATGGAAGAAAGTACAAAATAGGGGGAGAAGAAAGTAATAAGTAATAAACATATAAGGAAAAATAAGTAAGGGGGAGAAGGTTCTAAATCTTTGAAAATCTTTGAAAAATGCTAATTCATATTTGAAAAGTTTGAAAAATGTTTTCAGATCATATGTTGCGGGAGAGCTCTATCTTTATCATATTTGCTATGATACGTTTATTACTTAAAGATTTTACTCTAACATTTACATTTCTTTTCAAACATAATTTTGGCTTTGATATTCATTCTTTCAAATCCATTTTAGCTCTAATATATGTTTTTCTCAAAACCAGTTTGCTCTGATTATGCATGATTATCATCTATCTTACTTTAAGTGAAACTAGTGTTCAATCAACCTTGTTTATGTAAAAATTTTGATACATCATTGCATTTGCTCTAACTATGCATTAATTGCTATTCTTTTTGCCCTGATTGAAGTTAATGATCATTTCATTCTTATATATGCATATGCTCTGGCACATTGTAGTTATGTGAATTGAATTCATACAAGTTATTTGCTCTACAATAGTCATTACAACTTTGCTCTGATACTAATAGCCAATTGCTCTAATACTTGTTGTATATCTTTTGAGCTTACTATGTTTATATACTTAAAGATTTTGTCATCACCAAAAAGGGAGAGATTATTGACTCCTTGCTTGATTTTGATGAATAACAAAATACTTAAGTATATTTGAGTACTAATTATGTATGTTAAAAGTTTGTTTATTAGAATAAGATACTGATCAAAGTTGTGTCAAAATGCTTGTCAGTCAGTTGAAGAAGTTACTTAAGTTAATAGATTTTCAAGTTATATGGATCTTGGAATATAAGAAAGACTTTGAAGGACTCAAATTTTGAATATGGATAAGTTTCAGCATTATTTCAGTCAAGTGTCGACTCAGGTTTTAACTCATATAAGCTTGAGCTGATATGCAAAAAAAATTTCAGCCAGCATGCAGAAGTATCGACTCATGAATAACCAAGTATCGACTCAAGTGTCAACTCATGGATAGCCAAGTGTAGACTCAAGGCTTGAGATCAAATAGAATACAGAGCATGCTGATTTCAAAATTTTGGTTAAGTGTTGACTCATGAAGATGAAGTGTCGACTCAAGTATCGACTTACCAGAAGAAGTGTCGATGCACCGGTGCACTCCAGAGAGCTTCAGAAGACTTATTTGAACTAGTGTCGACTCAGGTGTCGACTCATGTGTCGACTCATGGACTGAAGTGCCGATACTTATAGTTCTGACAACACAATAATGGCTAGTTTTTTAAGGTGCAAAACTTTCTCATTTTGTGTCTAACAGCTATTTTCTCCTCTCTAATGGCTACAAATGATATTTTAAAGGTTGGAAAGGTATTTAAACTCTACCAAACACAGGAGGGAAGCAATTTTTTTAAGCAATCATTGAGTATTCATTAAAGAACTAATTAAGTATTCAATAGTTTTGAGTGCGTTGAGCCTTCAAGCATTCAAGAGTATTCAAGTCCACATCTTCAAGCATTGATTGAGGCATCAACAACTTGAAGACAAACTTCTCGATAACATTCAAGAGCTTCATCGAGTTTATTTACTTTTTGAGAAAGCTTATTATATTTTTATATTGTACTTGAGTTATTTTTATTGCTACTAGTTTCAAGGAAATTGAAACTAGTATTGAGGTTTGTTGGTGAGCCTTGAGAGAAAACCAACTTGGTTTGTTGGTAAGCCTTAAGTGAAAACAACTTGGGTTGTTAGTAAGCCTTGTGTGAAAACCAACTAGGTTTTTGGTTAGTCTTGAGTAAAAACCAAAAGATTTTGATTAGTAAGCCCATAAAACTAATCTGCTATAATCAAAGTTGGATTATGGTGAAATTCCCAAGAAAAGCTTGGGGAGTGGATATAGGTGTTTTGGGATACACCGAACCACTATAAATTTTTGTATTTGTGATTACTTATTACTCTTTCTATATTTACTTCACTACTTATGCTGCATATTATTATTGAGCACATAAATACTTTGGAAACAAACTAGCACCTATTTTTAATTCATTCAAAAAGTTTTTAGAAATCCAATTCACCCCCCCCTCTTGGGTTGCTTTAAAAAAAATAATAAAAATAATATAAATTAATCTAATTAATCTATCATGTATTAGATTATATCTATAAATAATCAACATAAAGGATCATGACATAACAATGATGCATATACATAAAACTAAAATATAAAAAGTATAAACATAGATCATATTTATATAGTAAATCTGATGCCGTAGATCATATCTACAGAGTCCATGAGTTCAAAACCAATTATCTTTGCATGGGTCGATGATCACCACTGCTAAATATCACGGTATAAAGGATCTCATAGCCACACACGCATATGGCCTCTATAGGTGATCCACATGAAGTCTTGTTCTGACCAGTCTTCTTAGAGTGGTATCTCCTCACTAAGACCTTAATAGCTGATCAAACCTTTTTCTTCAAATCACCAAGATGCTCTAGGGGATGAAGAAAACACTTGGGAGGAGGTATAGAAGAAGTGAAAGATAGATACTCTAATCTTTCCTTTCTTCTCAAAACCTAAAATAGGACCTAAGTAGAATCCACACCCGAGAGAACTTTTCTCTCTATACAAGAACCCACACTCCCCACTCTATTTGCTGGATAGAAGACTCTCTTCTTCAACCTTGATTAACCTTTTCATGCCTGCTAGCCACCTGCTTTTAAAAAGAGAAGCCCATGTGGTTTGGAGGTTAGAGGGGATTGGGTTGGGGAGTTAAGATTAGATTGGGTAGTTTTGATTCAAAATCAAAACTACTCAATCCAAATTTGAATTTGAATTCAAAGTTTAATTCAAAATTTAAGTTTGAATTTAAATTCAGAAACTAATTCAAATTTGAATTCATAATTAAAATTCAAATGGTGCTAGGTGATGGGGGACTAATATGCATGCAATTCCTTTTGTATATTTTACATGTTAAGTTAGGTGATTAATTCCTTAATTTCAGATCAAAATTATTTGTATGGAATTTTGTATGAATTTTTGAAGATCAGCATGCAGATTAGGACCTAGAAAAGTAGCAAAGAAGGACCGCCGGGGCTGAGAAGACTCGGTTAGGGCAAGTTCTCCTACAATAAAACTACTGGAGGTAGAGGGATGTACCCGACAATGTCTGTGAAGATCGCAGCGAAGGGGTCTCTCGTTCCTTGATGGATGTGGCCTGGAAAACCAAGCCAATGACCCGCAGATACCCGGCTTTCTGCTCGGTGGTCCGATTGAGGCTTGACTGGAGTCGTTGGATTCGTAGGAACTCAGGGACCTGCAAACGACCTGTCAGGGGTTAGAAAACTCACAAAGGAACAAGAAAACAAAGGGAAAACAGCAAGGGAAGGCTTCTTTTGGAGTGGACGTCCAGGGATCTGAGAGGCTTGTTGGCAGCAGGAAGATGATTGCAGCACTGGGAAGAAAAACTCTCACAAACCCCTTTATGCACACAGCAGGGTATCACACAACTCAATAGAAGAACTCAAGGTTTTAATTCATATAAAAAACTCTCCCTTCATACAAGAGGCTAGGGTCCCTTAAATAGACCCTTAACCTTGGGCTCCAAGTAAGGGCACATTAGTCTTCACATGAGAATCATTTTCCCTCTCAAACCCTAGCTAGAAAATAAGGAAACATTAGGTAGAAAAAATCCCTAAAATTTCTCTTGACATGGCCAACACTCCAAGGACACCTAGGGGGACATGTTGGGCTTCTAAGAGCAGCAAGGGTCCGGCCCAAAGGGGCCCGGGTGCATGGGTTTGGGCCTCTGGAAGCTGGGGTGGCCTGGTAGCCAGGTAGCAGGAATATTCCCTGTTATATTGCTTCTTAGGGGCTTGGGCTTGGCGCCTGGGCTTGATTTCTTTGGGATAGGATGCAGATGGACCTCTAAAATCATGGATGCCTTGGTCTATGAATATATTTTGGCATCTAGAAGGAAATCTGGGCATCTGGAGGGCATCTGCAAGGAATCAGGATTTCTGATTTTCCTCCTGGGGTCTTCAAATCTTCAAGCTGGGTTGGACTTGGGCTAAACTTCCATGTCTTCAATATGGTTGGACTTGGTCTTTACTTGTATGATGTGGTCTTGAGTCTTCAGTATGCTTGGATAGGACTCAAAAAAATAAAATGAGCTCAACATGAGCTGACCAGCATTGGACTGAACTAGCTCAACATGAGCTGACTAGTACAGAACTGAAATAACAACTCAAAAAACTCAAATAACAACTAAAATGGACTCAGATGAGCTAAGCCCTTATTACAGATGGACTCAAAAATTTTTGATCAATTTACAGAGGGTTGAAAAGTCACTGTCTTATTCTGGTGCCTCAGGTGTCCTCACCAATTCTCCCGGGGTGGGAGGAACTCAACCCTGTCGAGTGAAGGTCAGACTGGCTCACATATCTCTCGAGAAGGTCTGGGTTGAGGCATTGCAGGTCCTCTCGAGAAATCCACGAATCGTCCGACTCTGGCCGGCCTTGCCATCGGACCAGGAAGCGTTGATAGTCATGACCCTGGGTCATGATGGCTTGATCATCCAGGATACGCTCGATCCATTCTCCTCTCTCAGGCCAAATTTGTTTGTGGACACTCTAGGTTAGGGTCACTCACAATTAAAAGGAATAGGTCCAAAGGCCTCACTAGGTATCGCTGCCGGTTCGCTATACTCAACCAGGTCTGTAATATTGAAGGTAGAACTAATGCCCATATCCAACGGCAAGTCTAACACATAGGCATTTGATCCAACCTTCTATATCACTTTAAAAGGTCCGGCTCTGCGAGCATGAAGCTTCTTTTAGGCCTAAGCCTAACCAAGATAGAATCCACTACATCAAATTCTTTGATCCATCTTCGGGAATTAGCCAGTTTGTTTAAAATTAGTGTAGGTGGTGAACATGCTGGGCACATACAAACACCTAACAAATGATTCAAAGGACTCCTACTAACATCTAATGGACTCAACTTTGCATTCCTATAGAAGGAAATTTATTATACTTTTATGGGCCTAAACCTAAGAGACTATAGACTCTCTAGGTCTGACCCTAGTGTGGTGTCACAAGAGTATTTACAATGGACTCCAAGCAAATGCCAAAGGGTATGCCAAAAGTATAATGCAAACCTAACATGCGTAATGAATGCATGCAATACGCTAATTTCAACTAAATGCAATCTAATGATCCTAGAAATGTTGGAGACGTCTAGAAAGGGCAGAAAATAAGAAGTGGGTTCAGAATTAGTTTGGTAGAGTAGACAAAAAGGTTCATGGTTAGTTGGATAAAGTAGGATAAAAGACGGGGTGTCAGGAACTAATCCTATACTAAAGAGGTTAACCTTACGGGGTTGCGGTATATCTATGGGGTTTGTATAATGGAATGATTGGTTATTAATCTCAGGGAAGAGGTCCTTAATGGGAACTATAGGAGGAGGCTCATCTTAAAGGTATAGATTCAAAGAGATCATGTGCTTAATAAATTCTTCAGGTTCTTGTATTTTAGGACAAGACTCTATAATTTGGCTCTCCTCTATGGTTTCCTCAGGTAAGGCTCTAGTAGCAGTACCTAGGTTCTCTTCCTCTATTTGTTCTTCCACTATAGCTTTAGGTTGGATGTGGTTAAGGTCAACTACCTTTAGGTTGGCTTCTATGTGGGTATCTATTGGGTCAGCTAATTCTAGGTCATGTAAAGGTGTCTCCTCTTCTCCCTCATACTCATCCACTAAGTTTGCCTCAGCTTCATACACTTCCACGTTAATGTAAGCCTTGTCAATCTCAGGAATGGTTGGAGAAGGTCGGCTAGGGAAAAATTAGCTAGGTCCTGGTTTCTGATTATGGACACTAATCCTAGTAGGTTCAGGTTGCCTAAGGTGTAGTGGCTCACTACTGGGCTCATATTTAGGGGTGCTAATCCTATGGGGTTCAAGTTGACTAAGGGAAACCTGACTAGTACTAGATTGATACTTAGGGGTTATGGGTTCTCTGGGCTCATAGGACAAGGGTGCAGATCTATGGGTCATGGGATTATAGGATCTGGGGTCATAGGATTTTGGGTCAGCTCTATGGTCAGGTTCTAAGGAAGGATCATGGTTTGGGGTCCTCCTAAGGTTGGGCTCCCTATATGGGTCAAGATATTGGGTTCTCCTAGGGTTGGACTCCTTATATGGGTCAGAATACTGGGTTCTCCTAGGGTTGGACTCCCTATATGGGTCAGAATATTGGGTTCTCCTAGGGTTGGACTCCCTATATGGGTCAGAATATTGGGTGTTGGGTCTACTAGGCTCATAGGGTGTGGGTGCATAGGATCTATGATCATGGGATCTAGAGTCATAGGATCTAGGTTCATAGGTTATGAATTCATAGGTTCTAGGTTCATAGGATTTGGAGTCATAAGATCTATAGGTTGTGGGTATACTAGGCTTATAGGGAGAGGGTAAATAGGATCTATCTTCCTGGTCTATAAAATCCTGATTGGGTCTTCTAAGACTAACCTTAGGGATTGGGTCATGACGATGGGCTCTCCTAGGTTCAGCCTCAAGGTATGGATCAGGGTTTGGGGTCCTCCTAGGTTGAGGATTGTAGTACGGGTCAGGATAAGGGGCTCTCCTAGGTTCGACCTCATGGTATAGATCAGGGTTTGGGGTCCTCCTAGGTTGAGGGGAATCAGGATCTGGCTCAGACTGTGACCCATGGGTTTTTCTTGGGGTCCCTACCCGGACTTTTAACCGATCAAACCTATTGGCAAGATGGTCAATTCTATCATTGGTTTGAATACGAGACTGAGTTAACTGGGTCATCTGGGTAGCCATGTGGGCCATTTGATCAGCTAGGGCTTTCATTTGGGCTTGCAAATTTTCCATGGGTTCAGACATTTGTGAAGGAGGTGGGTGATATGAAACTCCTGATCTAGTGCTCATGCAAGACTCGATCAGACCGACTACAGCTGATTAGACCTAGAGTCCAAACTAAGGGCTCAACCAGGGTGGCAAACTAGCCTATAGTAACCCTGTACTCAGCCAGGCAGGTGTAAGGGGAGTGTTAGGTCCCTGATTGCCAATCCTAGACACCAATCAGAGATTGGTCAGGTAGGCAGACCAGCACACAAGCCCTTCAGGATTGAATCCCTAATCCACCATTCTAGACACTGAGCACAAGGCACACACAGGTTATCTTGACATAATGATCTGACACGTAGCCCGGACCCGACCAGTTGGTGTCCCTAGCCCACTAGGGAAAATTAAGTCTAGTTAATTTTAGGTTAAGGCTTGGGACCGAATGCAAGGGATATGGTTTTGGGCTAAGGAGAGGTGATCAAATCCTCCCCCCATATGATATAGCAAGAGTGCCCTTAAAAGTAAATTATGCAATAATGGCAGGCAGATGATGATGCAAATTAGGGTTTATATATTTTTAGTATTATTGGAGAATATGTAATTTAATTTTTTTTTTGATATTTTTTTAAATAGAAGAAAACTTGCAAATCATGGCCTAATATACTGGAAATATACTAAAATTAAAAGATATGCAAAAGATGCTAAACAAAACCCTAAAACTTCCAAACTTGTCTTGCTGAAAAATTAGAGCCAAAAATTTGTAGGCTATATTTTGGCTTGCATAAAATCCACATGCCATATTAAAATCTGAAAAAATTCTTAAAACTATTTTGAATTATGATGAATCCAAAAAAGCAAATTTCGAAATTTTTGGAGTTTTTTCTAGAGAGAAATAATTAAAATGACAGAGTATATACGGACTAAAAAATTATAGAAAACAAGCCCTAATCTAAGCTCTGATACCAAATGATGCGGGACTAATATGCATGCAATTCCTTTTGTATATTTTACATGTTAAGTTAGGTGATTAATTCCCTAATTTTAGATCAAAATTATTTGTAGAGAATTTTGTATGAATTTTTGAAGATCAGCATGCAGATTAGACCTAGAAAAGTAGCAAAGAAGGACCGCCGGGGCTGAGAAGCCTCGGTTAGGGCAAGTTCTCCTACAATAAAACTACTGGAGGTAGAGGGGTATACCTGATAATGTCTGTGAAGATCGCAGTGAAGGGGTCTCTCGTTCCTTGACGGATGCGGCCTAGAAAACCGAGCAAATGACTCGCGGATACCCGGCTTTCTGCTCGGTGGTTCGATTGAGGCTTGGCTGGAGTCGTTGGATTCGTAGGAACTCAGGGACCTACAAACGACATGTCAGGGGTTAGAAAACTCACAAAGGAACTAGAAAACAAAGGGAAAATAGCAAGGGAAGGCTTCTTTTGGAGTGGACGTCCAGGGATCTGAGAGGCTTGTTGGCAGCAGGAAGATGATTGCAGCACTGGGAAGAAAAGCTCTCACAAACCCCTTTATGCACACAGCAGGGTATCACACAACTCAATAGAAGAACTCAAGGTTTTAATTCATATCAAAAATTCTCCCTTCATACAAGAGGCTAGGGAACTCAAGGTTTTAATTCATATCAAAAATTCTCCCTTCATACAAGAGGCTAGGGTCCCTTAAATAGAACCTTGGGCTCCAAGTAAGGGCACATTAGTCTTTACATGAGAATCATTTTCCCTCTCAAACCCTAGCTAGAAAATAAGGAAACATTAGGTAGAAAAAATCCCTAAAATTTCTCTTGACTTGGCCAACACTCCAAGGACAGCTAGGGGGACGTGTTGGGCTTCTAAGAGTAGCAAGGGGCTGGCCCAAAGGGGCCCGGGTGCATGGGTTTGGGCCACTGGAAGCTGGGGTGGCCTGGTAGCCAGGTAGCAGGAATATTCCCTGGTATATTGCTTCTTAGGGGCTTGGGCTTGGCGCCTGGGCTTGATTTCTTTGGGCTAGGATGCAGATGGACCTCTAAAATCATGGATGCCTTGGTCTATGAATATATTTTGGCATATGGAAGGAAATATGGGCATCTGCAAGGAATCAGGGTTTCTGATTTTTCTCCTGGGGTCTTCAAATCTTCAAGCTGGGTTGGACTTGGGCTAAACTTCCATGTCTTCAATCTGGTTGGACTTGGTCTTTACTTGTATTATGTGGTCTTGAGTCTTCAGTATGCTTGGATAGGACTCAAAAAAATAAAATGAGCTCAACATGAGCTAACCAGCATTGGACTGAACTAGCTCAACATGAGCTGACTAGTACAGAACTGAAATAACAACTCAAAAAACTCAAATAACAACTAAAATGGACTCAGATGAGCTAAGCCTTTATTACAGATGGACTCATAAATTATTGATCAATTTACAGAGGGTTGAAAAGCCTCTGTCTTATTCTGGTGCCTCAGGTGTCCTCACCAATTCTCCCGGGGTGGGAGGAACTCGACCCTGTCGAGTGAAGGTCAGACTGGCTCACATATCTCTCGAGAAGGTCTGGGTTGAGGCGTTGAAAGTCCTCTCGAGAAATCCATGAATCATCCGACTCTGGCCGGCCTTGCCATCGGACCAGGAAGCGTTGATAGTCATGGCCCTGGGTCATGATGGCTTGATCGTCCAGGATATGCTCGATCCGTTCTCCTCTCTCAGGCCAAATTTGTTTGTGGACACTCTAGGTTAGGGTCACTCACAATTAAAAGGAATCGGTCCAAAGGCCTCACTAGGTATCGCTGCTAGTTCCCTATACGCAACCAGGTCTGTAATATTGAAGGTAGAACTAATGCCCATATCCAAAGGCAAGTCTAACACATAGGCATTTGATCCAACCTTCTCTATCACTTTAAAAGGTCCGGCTCTGCGAGCATGAAGCTTCTTTTAGGCCTAAGCCTAACCAAGATAGAATCCACTACATCAAATTCTTTGATCCATCTTCGGGAATTAGCCAGTTTGTTTAAAATTAGTGTAGGTGGTGAACATGCTGGGCACATGCAAACTCCTAACAAATGATTCAAAGGACTCATACTAACATCTAATAGACTCAACTTTGCATTCCTATCGAAGGAAATTTATTAGACTTTTATGGGCCTAAACCTAAGAGACTATAGACTCTCTAGGTCTGACCCTAGTGTGGTGTGCACAAGAGTATTTACAATGGACTCCAAGCAAATGCCAAAGGGTATGCCAGAAGTATAATGCAAACCTAACATGCGTAATGAATGCATGCAGCACGCTAATTTCAACTAAATGCAATCTAATGATCCTAGAAATGTTGGAGACGTCTAGAAAGGGCAGAAAATAAGAAGTGGGTTCAGAATTAGTTTGGTAGGGTAGAGAAAAAGGTTCATGGTAAGTTGGATAAAGTAGGATAAAAGACGGGGTGTCAGGAACTAATCCTATACTAAAGAGGTTAACCTTACGGGGTTGCGGTATATCTATGGAGTTTGTATAATGGAAGGATGGGTTATTAATCTCAGGGAAGAGGTCCTTAATGGGAACTATAGGAGGAGGCTCATCTTGAAGGTATAGATTCAAAGAGATCAGGTCCTTAATAAATTCTTCAGGTTCTTGTATTTTAGGACAAGACTCTATAATTTGGCTCTCCCCTGTGGTTTCCTCAGGTAAGGCTCTAGTAGCAGTACCTAGGTTCTCTTCCTCTATTTGTTCTTCCACTATAGCTTTAGGTTGGATGAGGTTAAGGTCAACTACCTCTAGGTTGGCTTCTACCTGGGTATCTATTGGGTCAGCTAATTCTAGGTCATTTAAAGGTGTCTCCTCTTCTCCCTCATACTCATCCACTAAGTTTGCCTCAGCTTCATACACTTCCGCGTTAATGTAAGCCTTGTCAATCTCAGGAATGGTTGGAGAAGGTCGGCTAGGGAAAAATTGGCTAGGTCCTGGTTTCTGATTATGGACACTAATCCTAGTAGGTTCAGGTTGCCTAAGGTGTAGTGGCTCACTACTGGCTCATATTTAGGGGTGCTAATCCTATGGGGTTCAAGTTGACTAAGAGAAACTAGACTAGTACTAGATTGATACTTAGGGGTTATGGGTTCTCTGGGCTCATAGGACAAGGGTGCAGATCTATGGGTCATGGGATTATAGGATCTGGGGTCATAGGATTTTGGGTCAGCTCTATGGTCAGGTTCTAAGGATGGATCATGGTATGGGGTCCTCCTAAGGTTGGGCTCCCTATATGGGTCAAGATATTGGGTTCTCCTAGGGTTGGACTCCTTATATGGGTCAGAATAGTGGGTTCTCCTAGGGTTGGACTCCCTATATGGGTCAGAATATTGGGTTCTCCTAGGGTTGGACTCCCTATATGGGTCGGAATATTGGGTGTTGGGTCTACTAGGCTCATAAGGTGTGGGTGCATAGGATCTATGATCATGGGATCTAGAGTCATAGGATCTAGGTTCATAGGTTATGAATTCATAGGTTCTAGGTTCATAGGATTTGGAGTCATAAGATCTATAGGTTGTGGGTATACTAGGCTTATAGGGAGAGGGTAAATAGGATCTATCTTCCTGGTCTATAAAATCCTGATTGGGTCTTCTAGGACTAACCTTAGGGATTGGGTCATGACGATGGGCTCTCCTAGGTTCAGCCTTAAGGTATGGATCAGGGTTTGGGGTCCTACTAGGTTGAGGATTGTAGTACGGGTCAGGATAAGGGGCTCTCCTAGGTTCGACCTCATGGTATAGATCAGGGTTTGGGGTCCTCCTAGGTTGAGGGGAATCAGGATCTGGCTTAGACTGTGACCCATGGGTTTTTCTTGGGGTCCCTACCCGGACTTTTATCGGATCAAACATATTGGCAAGATGGTCAATTCTATCATTGGTTTGAATACGAGACTGAGTTAACTGGGTCATCTGGGTAGCCATCTGGGCCATTTGATCAGCTAGGGCTTTCATTTGGGCTTTCAAATTTTCCATGGGTTCAGACATTTGTGAAGGAGGTGGGTGATATGAAACTCCTGATCTAGTGCTCATGCAAGACTCGATCAGACCGACTACAGTTGACTAGACCTAGAGTCCAAACTAAGGGCACAACCAGGGTGGCAAACTAGCCTATAGTAACCCTGTACTCAGCCAGGCAGGTGTAAGGGGAGTGTTAGGTCCCTGATTGCCAATCCTAGACACCAATCAGAGATTGGCCAGGTAGGCGGACCAGCACACAAGCCCTTCTGGATTGAATCCCTAAACCACCGTTCTAGACACTGAGCACAAGGCACACACAGGTTATCTTGACACAATGATCTGACACGTAGCCCGGACCTGACCAGTTGGTGTCCCTAGCCCACTAGGGCAAATTAAGTCTAGTTAATTTTAGGTTAAGGCTTGGGACCGAATGCAAGGGATGTGGTTTTGGGCTAAGGAGAGGTGATCAAATCCTCTCCCCATCTGATATAGCAAGAGTTCCCTTAAAAGTAAATTATGCAATGATGGCAGGCAGATGATGATGCAAATTAGGGTTTAGATATTTTTAGTATTTTTGGAGAATATGTAATTTAATTTTTTTTTGGTATTTTTTTAAATAGAAGAAAACTTGCAAATCATGGCCTAATATGCTGGAAATATACTAAAATTAAAAGATATGCAAAAGATGCTAAACAAAACCCTAAAACTTCCAAACTTGTCTTGCTGAAAAATTAGAGCCAAAAATTTGTCGGCTGTATTTCGGCTTGCATAAAATTCACAGGCCATATTAAAATCTGAAAAAATTATTAAAACTATTGTGAATTATGGTTAATCCAAAAAAGTAAATTTTGAGATTTTTGGAGTTTCTTCTAGAGAGAAATAATTAAAATAGCAGAGCATATATGGACTAAAAAATTGCAGAAAACAAGCCCTAATCTAAGCTCTGATACCAAATGATGCGGGACTAATATGCATGCAATTCCTTTTGTATATTTTATATGTTAAGTTAGGTGATTAATTTCCTAATTTCAGATCAAAATTATTTGTATGGAATTTTGTATGAATTTTTGAAGATCAGCATGCAGATTAGGACCTAGAAAAGTAGCAAAGAAGGACCGCCGGGGCTGAGAAGCCTCGGTTAGGGCAAGTTCTCCTACAATAAAACTTCTGGAGGTAGAGGGGTGTACCTGACAATGTCTGTGAAGATCGCAGCGAAGGGGTCTCTCATTTCTCGATGGATGCGGCCTGGAAAACCGAGCCAATGACCCGCGGATACCCGACTTTCTGCTCGGTGGTCCGATTGAGGCTTGGCTGGAGTTGTTGGATTTGTAGGAACTCAGGGACCTGCAAACGACCTGTCAGGGATTAGAAAACTCACAAAGGAACAAGAAAACAAAGGGAAAACAGCAAGGGAAGGCTTCTTTTGGAGTGGACGTCCAGGGATCTGAGAGGCTTGTTGGCAACAGGAAGATGATTGCAGCACTGGGAAGAAAAACTCTCACAAACCCCTTTATGCACACAGCAGGGTATCACACAACTCAATAGAAGAACTCAAGGTTTTAATTCATATAAAAAATTCTCCCTTCATACAAGAGGCTTGGGTCCCTTAAATAGACCCTTAACCTTGGGCTCCAAGTAAGGGCACATTAGTCTTTACATGATAATCCTTTTCCCTCTCAAACCCTAGCTAGAAAATAAGGAAACATTAGGTAGAAAAAATCCCTAAAATTTCTCTTGACTTGGCCAACACTCCAAGGACACCTAGGGGGACGTGTTGGGCTTCTAAGAGCAGCAAGGGGCCGGCCCAAAGGGGCACGGGTGCATGGGTTTGGGCCTTTGGAAGCTGGGGTGGCCTGGTAGCCAAGTAGCAGGAATATTCCCTGGTATATTGCTTCTTAGGGGCTTGGGCTTGGCGCCTGGGCTTGATTTCTTTGGGTTAGGATGCAGATGGACCTCTAAAATCATGGATGCCTTGGTCTATGAATATATTTTGGCATCTGGAAGGAAATCTGGGCATCTGGAGGGCATCTGCAAGGAATCAGGGTTTCTGATTTTCCTCCTGGGGTCTTTAAATCTTCAAGCTGGGTTGGACTTGGGCTAAACTTCCATGTCTTCAATCTGGTTGGACTTGGTCTTTACTTGTATGATGTGGTCTTGAGTCTTCAGTATGCTTGGATAGGACTCAAAAAAATAAAATTAGCTCAACATGAGCTGACCAGCATTGGACTGAACTAGCTCAACATGAGCTGACTAGTACAGAACTGAAATAACAACTCAAAAAACTCAAATAACAACTAAAATGGACTCAGATGAGCTAAGCCCTTATTACAGATGGACTCATAAATTATTGATCAATTTATAGAGGGTTAAAAGCCTCTGTCTTATTCTGGTGCCTCAGGTGTCCCCACCACTAGGGTGATTGGATGTGGTCCAATCTAATTGGACTCAACTTGGGTCAAACCAAATCCTATTTTGTTAGATCCAAAGAGATGAGTGAACCTAATCAAATTAGGAATCCATTCTCCTTAGCTAAATCTTAAACCAATTAGAAATTAATTAGGCTCAAGTCTTGATCAAATCAAAAATCAAACCTTCATAGTGATCAGGCTATCTTATAACTCGATCAAGTCATCTAATTGAATCTAATACAATTAGACTTAAACCAGACCTCATTGCTTAATCAAATTGAACTAATAAGCAATCCAATTATCGATAAATCCTTCCATAATTCACTAACTTTAGTAAAAAAACTTGATAGTCGACTAAGAAAATACTAAAGTGTTGACTCTAAAAGTGTTAACTCACAAATGAGTTGACTCAAGGATGATCATCAATCATATTGACAATCAAATCCTTGAAAATTTACAATCATTGATCAGCTATCAAATCAAACAGGAACTTTTATTATGTGTGACCCCTAGGTTCAAACACTAAACTAGTGGCATAAAAACACTTTCTGTACTAATCAAAGTGACATCTAGCTATGGTACCCGATATCCGTATAGATTGAATTTGTTGCAAAGCAACATTCTTGAACCTTTAGCATATGGTTTCTATATAATTCATTCCTTTGATCCTTAATACTCAGGATGACTTCAGGGTTAAATTGTCAACCTTTAAGCAATACATCCACATAGTGTCTCAACCTTATAAATCTTGAGACTATTTCAAGGATTATCTTAACCAAGATTTTGCTAAATTGAAACATAGTGAGACATTCTCTCTAAACCCTTTAAAGCGGTCAATCACATCTTGACTCACACATCAACTTCACAAGTACTATACTGTATCCATAAACCTTCCATTGCTGATTTAGAAATCTAGGTAGTCCATTATCAAAGTATATTAAGCTGCTTGCAAGTCACCGTGGTGATCTCAGGTATGAGGGATACTTTATCCATATCCTTTATAGCAACACTTGATAGCACAGTGCTCTACAAGTGGGTCACGTTCAGTAAAATGTATTCTTACATTTCAATTGCATGCCATACTAATTTCTCCAAACTTCTTGGTCAAGAGGATAACTAATCCATATGATATATAACAACCTACACTCGATAAACGTTATCATCCTATAACAATGTATCACTTAGTCATGAATAGTTTTAAGAACTACATGATAAATCCTCCTTTATCGTATTAAATGTAGTTCTGAGGACTCTATCATAAAAGAGTTTATAAAGGAAGATACAATATGATGAACTGCTAAATAACTTTTATTAATAATAACTCATATATAATTATAAATGGCACAACCATCTACAAATTAGATGATTGGTTTTAGAATACAATTCCTAATAAGTGGTCGACATAAAAATCTTTATTATCGATCTCCATTAGGACCTAAGATTGAGAGGTGGTCAAGGGGATTAGTTGGTGAATTACTAAGGAGGATGGTTTGGCATTGAACTCTTTGCTAGTTTGGTGGCATCTTGCTTAGTGTGAGTTTCTTTTATGAGAGGCCATTTTTTTACCACTTCTCTTCTCTTCTTTCCTTCCTTCCGGTGGAGGAACTATCCTTCTTTAGCTTGAGTATACTTTCCTGCTCGCTCTAAAAGTTTGGTATAACTCCTTAAAAAATTTTATCTAAAAAGAAACTCAAGTGATCATTCTGGAGTTGTCACTTCAAGGCTGACATGGTAATGGGCTTGTTAAGGTCATTGACCTCTAGTGTGGCTGCATTAAAGCATGACACATAGCTCCTAAGTGTCTTTCCTTTTTTTTGCTTCATGGAGAAAAGACTATTATTATTCAATGATGATGGTCGAGACTGCCAATTGTTGGAAAGAATGGACAGATCCAAGCAGCAGGCTTGAAAACCATATCCTAGCAGCTTTCTTCAAAGTGGCTTAAAAGGCCATGCATAATAAGGCATCAAATATGCCTTGGAGTCTTATGAGGGCTTTGTATCCCTTTAAATGGTCAACAGGATCAATAAAGTTTGGTATAACTCCTTAAAAAATTTTATCTAAAAAGAAACTCAAGTGATCATTCTGGAGTTGTCACTTCAAGGCTGACATGGTAATGGGCTTGTTAAGGTCATTGATCTCTAGTGTGGCTGCATTAAAGCATGACACATAGCTCCTAAGTGTCTTTCCTTTTTTTTGCTTGATGGAAAAAAGACTATTATTATTCAATGATGGTGGTCGAGACTGCCAATTGTTGGAAAGAATGGACAGATCCCAGCAGCAGGCTTGAAAACCATATCCTAGCAGCTTTCTTCAAAGTGGCCTAAAAGGCCATGCATAATAAGGCATCAAATATGCCTTGGAGTCTTATGAGGGCTTTGTATCCCTCTAAATGGTCAACAGGATCAATAAAGCCATCATAGGATTTGATTGATGGTACCTTGAACTGGTAGGAAATCAGCTCATTCATGATTTTCTCAAAAAAGAGGACTAAGTATTGAAGTCATGTAAATTATTCCAGTGGCATTCTCGCATATAGATTTCTCCAAGTTTATCCTCCAACTCCTGAATCTTTTTTCAATATCATCCACTTACTAAGAGTGATGATTTGAAGGATATATTGGAGTTGGAGGTGGTTTCTTCCTTTTTGAGGAGGAATTGATCACTGGATTTCTTCCTCCTGCAAGGGAGGTTGATGACTTCTATCACCTTCACCAAATTAATGCTGGTGGTTCTGCTAAAATGATTTAACTGATGGAGCAGGAGGCCGGATAGTAGATTATTGAAGAAGATGGACAACACTTGCCAATAGCTAGACCTGCTCAATCAAAGTGTCTATCCTTGGATCAATAGTGGGATAGGTTGAGGGTTTTTTATCTCAACTTCTACTATACCGAGAGCATTTTGAGAAGATCGTCGTTGGGAAGTAGGGTTGAGTGGAGGTCTTCCTCTCATCATTTTCTTGAAAGATTTGGACAAAGCCCTTCCTCTAACACCAATCTATTGTCACACCTCTCCAAGCTTGATAAGTTAGATATATTGGAGTGGCTTTCGAGCTCCTAAGGATCTTCAAAAAATTGATCGATGACTTTAGAAGTGGACTCGATCAGCTCCTTAACCTATAAAAGAAGTTCACAACATTGAAGAAATTGATGAAATTTATTCAATAGGGGGCCCTCTGATACTTAGTTAGCTTAGAAAGGGAGAACAGTAAGAAGATAATGAAAAAAAATGTGAGTATGCATGAGAAGTCCTTTGGAGTTTCTCTCGATACCCTATTTTTAGAGATTTAGGACCGAGTTGGTTAGGTGGTTATAATTATTTATGAGGTAGTTACACCATTAAGAAAGTTATTAAGCAAGGTTGCACATGGGTCGGGTTGACCCATGACCTAACCCAACCTGACCGGTTTAGACCCAATCTAATCTATTTTTAAGAACCCATGGATCCAAGTTGAATCCTAAAATTGGTCATGTTCCATTTTTCTGGTTGGGTCTGGGTTTACTAAATTTGGATTTGACTCGAACCTGCAAATATTATTAGGATCAAACCTATTTGGACTTTTAAATTGTAATTTAAAACTTGTATCAAACTTATTTTTGACATAAAGATAGAGTTATTATTAATTTTATATCTTAATTTATTTTAAGAATAATATTATTTATTATATATTTTATGATTAATAATAGTTAACTATGTAATAATTAAAATATAGTTGTCTATAATTGATTTAAATCATATTTAGATCAAATTTTTTTTAGATTAGAACCAGGTTATTCATGGACCCAATCCAACTCGAAGGACCCATTGGGTCAAAAACTTTGATAGTGGACCTAACCTGACTGAACCCGATTTTCTAGTAGGTTGGGTCTGGGTTAATATTAGGATTCGATCAAAGAATTGGGTCGGGTCCGAGTCACTCATGACACGGTCCGACCTAATCCATTTTTACCCATATTGTTATGTTGGTTAGGCTGTTAAAAGATTAGTTTGTGAGATGGTTCATTAAGTGATCCATTACACTTCTTGATAACCACTTTATCAATATTGTCATAATGACTCTAATAACTTTAAGACATATGTTTCATATTAAATAAAGTTATGAAACTTTTTACCTAGCTTAGATAAGCAATCGGTACCATTGGATGAGTAATTAAATAGATTGTACTTCAGATAAGTGATTGGTCCCTATTTGTTAGACTCTTTGTATCTCAAATAAGTAATCAGCTCTTGGCCATCTAATATCCCGTATCTCAAATAAGTGATCAGCTCCTTGTCATCTAGCACCCTGTGCCTTGAACAAGTGATCGGCTCCTAACTATTTGGTACTATGTGCCTTGAATAAGTGATCGACTTCTAGCCATTCATCATCCTGTACCTTGAATAAGTGATTGGCTCCTAGCCATTTGGTATCCTATGCCTTAAATAAATGATTAGTTCCTGACTATCTAGCACCATATGCCTTGAATAAGTGATCGACTCTTGGTCATTTGGCATCCTGTGCATTCAATAAATGATCAGCTTCTAGCCATCTGGCAACTTGTACCTTGAATAAGTGATCAACTCTTGACCGAATACTTTTTTTATATACCAATAGTTAATTATAATAGATCATCTATCCTGTAACACTGTTAAAATTATCATGTAAAACATAGTATGCAAATGATATATAAATGCATGGTTACATTCATCCATTATTTTTGGAGAAAGTGCTTGCATTTAAATATTTCGCAACATAAATTATATCTTTTCCTTGTGCTCTTAGACAAAATCATATTTTAATTTGGATAAATTTCACATTGTCTTAGGTCAAGGTAATATGACTTCAACTTAGTGCAAGCAAGGTTGAAAAATTCTAGAATATCAACACAAGTCATTTAGATTGGATGGAGTTGATTCTATAATCCTAACATAGTCCAACGAAACTAGAAATGCTAACCATGATCCGGAACAAGTCCACGGCCTACCCAACCGAAACAATTAGGAGGATTTCTAGAAATAACCATGCTTCTGTTAGGAGATGCACTACAAGAAATAAGGCCATTTCCGAGGGATTTTCTGAGGGAAAAAGGAAAAAATCCATGAGAATTTTGTATTTCCGACGGAAACATGGTCGTCGGAAAAACCATCATCGAAGAATTTTTCCGAGGGATTTTTCTGAGGAAATTTATTTTTCGAGGGAATTTCTGACAGAATTTTTCCCTTAAAAATTTTTGACAGATTTTCTGAGGGAAATTCTCCGAAGGATTTTCTGAGGGAATATTACTGGGGGATTTTTCGAGGGAATATTACCAGGGGATTTTTCGAGGGAATATTACCGGGGGATTTTTTGAGAGATTTTTTGATGAATAATTTTGGAGGGATTTTTCGAGAGAGCATCTTCAAGGGATTTTTCGAGAGAACATTTCCAAGGGATTTTCTGAGGAATTTTTTGACAAAATTTTGAGGAATTTTTCAAGGGAAATTTTTTGAGGGAAAAATTTCTGAGGGATTTTTTGAGAGATTTTTCTAGGAATAATTTCTGAAAGATTTTCTGAGAGAACATCTCCGAGGGATTTTTTGAGATACCCAAACTTTTATATATGAAGCCAAGTTTTTGAGATGCTGCTTGAGTTCCAGCAAATCCCTCGGAGATATCCTTGAGGATATACATAACTATCATACATAACTATCGAGGAAGCCAATCATCCACAAACAAGTAGGTGCCATAGTTTAAAAACAACGCCAGCCAAAGTTGAAAACCAAAGGACAGTCTGTCTGAACATGCAAAAGAACTTGGACTGTCTTTATTGGCACAAAGTTTTATCGAAACACAAGCAAGCATGTACAATAGAGTCATTTCAAGAAAACTTACATAAGTATATACATGAGTCTCAAAATAATACGAATAGAAGTAAGAACTGATAACATGGTAAATAAAGTTGAACATGCATCCAAGTTCTACAAAACTTGTGCATATATACCATGAATATGTTTTAGCTATATGTAAAAAGGTAAAAAGAAACTGTCAGTAAAGAAGAGTTCTAAGTTTCTGATTACAAGATCTTGTTGCCATCCTTTTCTAGGTCTTTCTTTTACCCATCCGAAGAAATGACAAGAAGTTAATCCCTTGCATGGACTTCTTCTTCTGGTCCACACCAAGCAGACCTCCTGAATGAGAATATACAATGGCATCACCATTCCAGCCATCATCAGCAACCCTTGGAAGATAATCTACATCCTTGGATTGGATAACTCCAATGATAGTGCCAGGTTCTTCATCACGATTCAAGATTTTCTTTCCAATTTTTCACCAGCTAGCTCCTTGACAATTGAAGACCCCAATTACTCCAAAGTAGTCATTCAATTCAATATCTTCAGAAGACTGCAATGCCAGCACGCCCCAGTTTGTCAGATGACATGCCATCAGCAAATATCTAAAGCAGAACAGGGAAAAGATGAAAAAAATATATTGCTCACCTCTTACCATCCCTTGCAGGATCTGAGAACAAGCAATCTCTTGTGGGTCTGCCAGGGAGTTTGGTTCTCAAGATAGATCCAACAAGAAGCACAAGCTTCTTCAACAAATTGAAGTCATGGTTACCTGGTTTATCACTGCATAAAACAATTCAATTACATGAAAGAATTGTCCTGGTACCTTTAACTTGTAGTGTTGCATTTGGGACTGGCTTTTCTGATGGCTATAAACATAGAAAAATTGGGCAATCATAATAAACTTTACCTTCAAAATCATATCAAAGTAATAAAGCATACTATCTGCATACACCAAGAGATTAACTCAACCACATAAAATGAATTTTGACATCTGACCTTGGATGAGAATGGAGAACGAAACCCTTCTTGAGTGATGTAAAGCTTCAAAATTTCAGGTGAAAGATTTTGGGGATAACCGAAATCCATAATTTCTGCAGATTAAGTTGGGGACATAAAATATGTAAATACTTAGTATTTCTAACATCAACTGATATCAGTAGTAAGAGTTTGAGCATTATATCTTTAAGCAAGCATAAAGATAGAAGACATTTAAAAAAAAAGACAACAATATGTCTACAGTCAATCACAGGTAACTATCTGAACATGAATTACTAAAACTATATTGACGTGATGATTACTTTCAGTGAAAACAATTATAATGACATAATGATGACATTAAGCTCAGCATACTTCCAGAAAATTCATGAGCATATTGACTAATCAGTAAGACCATTTTCAGCACCTTTATTTACTTTAAGAAAGAATCAGCCTAATATTTTAAGTAACCATTACATGTTCTAAAGATTGCTGATAGTTCTAGAACTTCTGATAGAATTGGGCATGTACGTAACTAGTGACCTTAAGCAGAAGAAATTGGACTTAATTAATTATAACAGACCCTAGAGTGGCTGACAAATACTTAAGGGATTGGGCTCCTATCTACTTTACCCAATAACATTATGATAAGAGAAGAAGTGCACAGCCTGATGGAAAAAACTGTGCATCTCCTCTCTCACCTTGTTTCCTTTCCTCTTTGATCTCCTATTACTCTCTTCTTTTTGCATTCCCTCAATTCTTTCATCTAGAGATCCTTTCTTATAGTTCCCATTATTAGAGGTCATAAACCACAAATGAAAACAGCATGTGAAATCATATGCTAGTGTTTGAGACCTTAAAGCCAAACAAGATACCAAAACACAATCCAGTTTATCTACTACATGTTTTCTTCTTAGTGCATGATTTTCGTCTCCTGCACCTTTTTATATTTAGATTACTGAATGACATCTGTTAATTAACCACAAGAACTTGGAATCTCATTTCAAAAATGTGCAACAGCCTCTGGTTTAATGATGTGAGAACAGGTAGAATCATGTTTCCTGTGGCTGAGAAGTCTGTGTGCACAACCATACGCACTTAAAATCAGCAAGCAAATGTTCATGTCGCTGTGCCTTTATTCACATAAGTAGATATTTATTGATATTCTATTACCCAGAACACTAATATAGCACATACGCACTATGGTTGATCAAATCACTTCACATTAATTACTCCAAGATAATAGAAACAGTAAGGCTCTAAAGCCAGGCTTCTATCTAGATCATAGTGAGAGAAACCTTTGATTACTTGAAAACTTGCCATGCTTTGTTGTCCAAAATGGTCTGGGGTCATTCAATTGTGGGAAGCAATCCATCAATATTTTTTTTTTTTAATTCTCAAAGTAAAATAGCAAACTTTGTTGCATTGTTTAATAATGGAGTTAACGGCTGGTTACTTCTTTATTAGACTAAACATATCAAAATTATCTTCGATGGGCTAAGTACATGAAGATCTTCTGGACCAAGAAAGCAAGAATTATATGATGGCGTTGATATTACCAACATTTTAATAGGTAGTTGCAGAATTTGCACAGCCAAATGACCACATAATGATCAAGCTGAAAATAGATGCCTAGGTGGATAGTATTTAAAAGTAAAAGATTAGAAGTAGAAAGGAGCAAAGAAATATAAAAGTTATTAAGAAAGCATTTTGCATTCATTTGAACCTTATTTAATGTAATATAACATATTAATTAGAATAAATATCAAAACTTCCCTGAAAGTTATGCAATATATTAATTCAACATTCACAAAGCATGCTCAATCTTTCATGTAATTAAATGCAACAACTCTACCAAATGATAAATAATATATTCAAAGATCAAGAATTAGTGGAAGTTGCCACCACGTAAGGTGTTTAGGCACTAATGCGAAAGAAATAGATTTATGATCCAATGGTTTAAGGCACCTAATACCCTTGTCTGCCCCAAAATAAGTCAAAACCTGACCTCAATCATTGGCTGATTACCTAGGTACCCAGCAGGTGTCCAGTAAATAAAGGTTGTCCAATAGGTTGGGCCTTTTAAGAGGGATGGCGAGGTAATAGCCCCAGCCTAGGCAGACCAAGAAAACACTTTCTATGATGGCACATATCACAATGATAGTAAAAATACTGAATGGAATTAGGCTCTCTATATTCTTACATGTAAAAATTGAAGAGTTGTTTACCGATCAGATAATGAATGGATTTGTGCATTCTGTTTTCTTCACAGTATTGTGAGAGAAGAATAAAGTATTACAATTCTTTCTTTTTCCATCTTAGAGCCATATGAAAAATTGTGAGGACATGTGTATTCATTTCCTTTCATAGCTTAAAAAACAACAATCATAATAGTTTTCATACATAAAAATATACCTACAGCAGCTTTATTTAATAACAGCTTGTATAAAAGTTTTTTTAAAAAAACATATAACAATTTTATTCCAATGTTATGTACCCCTGCAACAACAAATAATAGCCATTATATGACAATAGTGAGATCAAACACACATGCATGATTGTTCAACAGCTCATAATTGTTTCAAGGCATGCTATCATGCAACAAAAAAGGAATCCTTAACATTATGGTTTCCACTAGGTTCTCTTTTCACTGAAAGAAAAGGTTTTTTCCATGATTCTTCTAAAATAGGAAACAAGACCATTTTATGAATAAGTCATTACCTAATCGAAACAAGTATGCATAAATACGTATCTTCCAAAAGCAATTTGTAGAATTTCTTACTTCTTGCATCCACTTATATTTGTACATGCAAATGTAGTAGTAGTAAGAACCTTTAGGATCCTACTCTAGTAGAACAAAGTAACAACAACAAACGGACAATCATTTTATGGTCATATGAAAAAAATCCCAATTATTCAAGAAGAATTGTTAAACATATTCAGATAAATTTCAGTGACATGATATTTACTGTTTTTTGAATGTCGTATGTAGAATTTTGGATTTTATTTTTAATGTTTCCATTCTTTAAGAAAAAGTTTATCTATTTCCTTGTCAAACTTATCAATTGTATGGAGAGAAGGATTTTCTAGAATTTGCAAAGTTAACAATTATCATCTTTTTAGTACACACAAACTTCATTCCTCATTAGCAGGTACCAAATGTATGAAGGAAAGAAAACATAATGAAAATAAAACGTGGTCACGGAATATCACGAATCTTGGAAGAGTGAGATTATTTAGAGGTGGTCAAAATTCTGGACCAGCGATTCACGAGCAAGGTGGATCAGAAGCCATCGGACCTGGATCGCCAAAAACAAACAATATTATCAATTCCAAATCAAATAAGATAAATAAAAACCAGTAAACCCAATGCTCTGAGATCCATGATGTAGTTTTAATTTGCTATGAAAATTATGCAATTCTAAAGTCGGTACCAGGGTCGTGAATTGCTTTCACGATCGTGCACGTCTTCTTCTCTTGCTCCGATTCAAGGTGGAACAGGGGACCGGATTCAAGCGAGGAAATTCAGTGGACTTCGCCGGTAGGCTCTCCAGTGACAGGGCTGGGATTGACGGTGGCTCGAGGAGAGGTCGGCATGGACCTGTTTCAGTGGCTGGTGGTAAAGGAAGGGAACCAAATCGGACGGGAGGGAGGAGGCGACTGTGGCTTGATTCCGGGGAGGAGGGTCACTGGAAGACTCAGGCGACTGCGATCTGAGGTGAGAGGGCAGCAGTCAATGGCTGCTGACAGTGAGATCTCCATGAATGGTGGCTAGGCGGAGCAGAGGGGTGTCGATGAGGCAAGGCGACAGCAGGGTCGGCAGTGATAAAGGGGTGTCAACTCAGAGCAGAGAATATGGGAGATTGGGGGAAGTTGCCATGGCATGGCTGTGCTAGGCTTAAATGGTCGACCGGAGGAGTTCTTCGGTGGGGTGAAAAAATGGCGATGGTTGTTGGCCGGCTGTGGACAACTCTGGGTGGAGGAGGTCAAAAATAATCACCGCACGAGAACAAGAGGGAGATCGCAAGAGAGGGATTGGGGGATTTCTTTCGGGTAGGGTTTTGAAAATTTCTTCTTCGATTTGGGAGGAGAGCGGGCTTCGGAGAGTTTTTGGTTCCATGCAGGGTTTTTTGGATTCCAATTTTTATTTGCCACCCGGGAGGCTTCGTGAAAGGGTGGTGAGCTGATAAAAAGGGATCATTCATCGAACGGTCGGGATGAAAGGGAATGCAAGAATGTTCCTGGGTTGTTTGGTAATTTTGATGTTCACTTTGGAATTGTTAGATGGGTGGTATGGAATGTTCACTATGTTTCAATTAAAAAATTATACTAGGGATGGCAACAGGTTGGGTCACCCAAAACTCATACCCACCCCATCCCAAAAAAATCTGCCTCGTCCCAAAAAAGATCGGGTTGGGCCAAGTATTGTAGTTGCACAATATTTTTATATCACAACTTTGACAAACCAAATTTAATTCCAAGTGATTTTTTTGTTGATAAGTTTTGCATCCTTGTAAATAATTTATATACTTCATATTTAACTATCAAGCAAAATTTTGTAAAGCAGATCATCAGATTCAATCATTCTTTTCCTGAAAACTTGTTATAATATGATATCTAGAAATATTTTCATAAACAAGTATTAAGTCAAATTATATGATTTAAAAAATTATAAGACAATCGGGCGGGAGGTCGAGAGCTTGTAGCCGTCGATCATACCATGAAGAGGGGAGATTGATCGTGGAGTAGCCAAGTGGGGGCTTGCGATCATCGCTCCTTGCTGAGTGGAGGGGAGCCGAGGATACCGGTGGCCGATCGCTAGTAATTGTTGGGCCTTACGGGCATCGAGCATGATTGAGCGAGGGGGAATCTTCTAAGCAGTCCTCCCCATGGGCACCGATCTAAGTGTGAGGAGGGACTGACCAGAGGAGCTAAGCTGGTATCTGAGAACTTATCATGGTCACCGAGCACTCCGGAGGGATGATCACGGAGGCATATTGCACGTTCGCCAGACCAAGTGAAGAAGAGCCAGGGGCCGAGGGGTTTCTTATCGAATCCCTTCTAAGCATTGATCGATCTGCATAGGCCAAGTCAATCGGGGGTTTCTTGTAGCTGTCGAGCCCTCCGGAGGATCTCCTCTTGTGGGTGTCCTACTTGGAATAGAGGAGAGGTCGTGATGGGATTTCTTTGATGGGAACCCCGTAGGTGGAGGAGAGGAAGCAAAAGGGTTCGATTCGAGAGAGAAGAAAGGAAAGCCCAACGGTCAAACAGAGATGAGAGGTGGGTGTGGGAGTTTAAGGGTTTTAGGTTTTATTAATTTATAAGAAAGTTTTATATAGGTTAAATATTTTTTAATATATATATAATAAATAAAATTGGATCTTAATGGTTATGATAGTAGGTAGGCTTTTCAAAGGTTCTAGGTTCAATTCAATCTACTATTATAAAATTATTTTATAAAAAATATTAGAACAATATTTTTTTATTTTTATTTTTTTCTGAATAATTTTTTAATATTTTTTTGGGCCTTTCTTTCTAGTTTTTCTATGTTCATTAAAATAAATTGGAAGGCAAATTTGTGTAAGATCTATTCCAACATTATCTTTGATCATTGACCAAAGGCTAACTCCTTTTACTTTCTCAATAGGATCAGGTAATACGTCTAAGGAGAGAAAAAAAGTGCTTGATTTTTTTTTTGTACCTTTCAATCCCTATCATGGACTCTATTTATAGGCCAAAAAATTAGATATTTGGGCTAATCCAATGACTATATTAATAACATCTAACAGACAAAAAATATTAATCTGGTGATGAATGTCTAACGGTAGAAATATTATGTTAAGCAATGGCTAATAAAAATAATCAAATTTTGAGTTTTCCCTCCAAAACACTAACAATATCTACATGAAATGTAATATACATGAAGTCTCATGTTTTGAATTTATTGGTGTTCTTCTTCCTTATAAAATTGAGATAATATCTCTGGTCCGAAAGCAACAAAGTGGTAGGTTGCATCTATTTCACATTTACTATTGAATATTATTGTGTCCAATATACTCAAAACAAGATGCACAACATTAACTCCATTAGAAACTCAAAGAGTTTGTACCTCTGTTACATGGCTCAGTTTTGAAGGGCATAAAGAACTCAACAAATTCTTTGTACCCTCTGTATTTATCTTAAATGGAAACTTACTAACATTGCTAATATATTCTATTTATAGAAAAAAATATTTATTAAAATTCTCATCATAAAGTATTTGCTTGGAGGAAGAAAATTAATAAATAAATAAAAAGTAGTCAAAAGCCGGATATCTAGAGAATCTAATAAATGGAAAATTTTTAACAAATAAATAGAAACCTATGTAGGGAAATCTATCGGAAAATAACTCGGAAAATCTCTCGCAAAAATAATTTCTGAGAGATTTTGTGAGTTTTTTTATTAAATTTTTTTTACTAAGAACCAAATTATGATAAAAAGATCCCTCGAAAAATCCCTCACAAAATTCTACTAAGAGCTCATTTATAAGGAATAAATCCCTCAAAAAACCCCACACAAAAAAATTTTCGAGCGATTTTGCAAAGGTTTTTTATTTGAAAATTTCTTTACTAAGAGCCAAATTATCATAAAAGGATTCCTCAGAACATCTCTCACAAAAATAATTTGAGAGATTTTGCGAGGAATGTTTTGTTGAAAATTTCTTTACTAAGAACCAAAATATGATGAAACGATCCCTCGGAAATTCCTTGCAAAAATAGTTTACGAGGGATTTTCCAAGAAAACTTTCTTCCTCGAAAACTTCTACTAAGAGTTCATTTATAAAGATAAATCCCTCTAAAAATCCCTCACAAAAAACTTTAGAGGGATTTTGCAAGGGATTTTTTATTTCGATTTTTTTTACTAAGAACCAAATTATAATGAAAATATCCCTTGAAAAATCTCTCGCAAAAATAATTTACGAGGGATTTTCCAAGAAAATATTTTTTCTCAAAAATTTCTACTAAGAGCTCATTTATAAGGAATAAATCCCTTGGAAAATCCCTCACAAAAAAAAATTTCGAGGGATTTTGCAAGAGATTTTTATTTGAAATTTTTTTACTAAGAGCCAAATTATTATGAAAAGATTTCTCGAAAAATCCCTTGCAAAAATAATTTATGATGGATTTTACGAGAAATTTTTTATTGAAATTTTTTTACTAAGAACCAATTATGATGAAAAGATCCCTCGAAAAATCCTTCGCAAAATAATTTGCAAGAAAATTCTCAGAAAACTTTTTTCCTAAAAAATTCTACCAAGAGCTCATTTTAAGAAATAAATCCCTCAAAAAATCTCTCACAAAAAAATTTCCTAGGGATTTTGCGAGGGATTATTTTATTTGAATATTTTTTTGCTAAGAACCAAATTATCAAGAAAAGATCCCTTAGAAAATCTCTCGCAAAAATAACTTTTGAGGGATTTTGCGAGGAATTTTTTTATTAAAAATTTTTTTACTAAGAACCAAGTTATGATGAAAAGATCCCTCGAAAATCCCTCACAAAAATAATTTGCGAGGATTTTCCAAGAAAATCTTTTTTCTAGAAAAATTTCTACTAAGATCCCATTTATAAGGAATAAATCCCTCGAAAAATCTCTCACAAAATATTTTCGAGAAATTTTATGAGTGATTATTTTTTTAAAGATTTTTTACTAAGAACCAATTATCATAAAAAGATTTCTCGAAAAATCTGTTGCAAAAATAATTTCGAGGGATTTTGCAAGGAATTTTTTATTGAAATTTTTTTACTAAGAACCAAAATATGATAAAAAGATCCCTCAGAAAATTACTCGCAAATATAATTTACGAGGGATTTTTTGAGAAAACTTTTTCCTCAAAAAACTTCTTCTAAGAGCTCATTTATAAGAAATAAATCCCTCAGAAAAACCCTCATAAAAGAAAATTCCGAGGGATTTTGCGAGGGATTTTTTTATTTGAAAATCTTTTTACTAAGAACCAATTATCATGAAAAGATTCCTCGAAAAACCCCTTGCAAAAATAATTTTTTAAAAATTTGTAAAGAATTTTTTTATTAGAAATTTTTTCACTAAGAACCAATTAAAATGAAAAGATCCGTCAGAAAATCCCTCGCGAAAATAATTTGCGAGAAATTTTCCATGAAAACTTTTTGTCTCGAAAAATTCTAACAAGAGCTCATTTATAAAGAATAAATCCCTCGAAAAATCCATCATAAAAAAAATTTCCGAGGGATTTTGTGTGGGATTATTTTATTTGAATATTTTTTACTAAGAACCAAATTATCATGAGAAGATCCGTCAGAAAATCTCTTGCAGAAACAATTTCTGATGGATTTTACAAGGAATTTTTTTATTATAATTTTTTTAATAAGAACCAATTATGATGAAAAGATCCTTCAGAAAATCCCTCGCAAAAATAATTTGCAAGGGATTTTCCAAGAAAACTTTTGTTCTCAGCAATTTCTACTAAGAGCCCATTTATAAGGAATAAATCCCTTGAAAAATCTCTCACAAAACAAACTTCCGAGAGATTTTGCAAGGGATTATTTTATTTGAAATTTTTTTTTACTAAGAACCAAATTATCATGAAAAGATCTCTCGAAAAATCTCTCGCAAAAAAATTTCCGAGAAATTTTACAAGAAATTTTTTTATTCAAAATTTTTTACTAAGATCCAAATTATGATGAAAAGATCTCTCGAAAAATCCCTTGTAAAAATAATTCTAAGGGATTTTTCGAGAAAACTTTTTTTCTCGAAAAATACTTACTAAGAGCTCATTATAAAGAATAAATCCCTCACAAAAAAATTTCTAATGGATTTTGCGAGAAATTTTTTATTTGAAAATTTTTTTACTAAGAACCAAATTATCATGAAAAGATTGCTTGGAAAATCCTTGCAAAAATAACTTTCGAGGGATTTTGCGAGGAATTTTTTTATAGGAAATTTTTACTAAGAACCAAATTTTGATGAACGGATCCCTCGAAAAATCTCTCGCAAAAATAATATCTGAGAGATTTTATGATGAATTTTTTTATTGAATTTTTTTTACTAAGAACAAATTATGATGAAAAGATCCCTCGAAAAGTTTCTCGCAAAAATAATTTATGAGGGATTTTCCAAGAAAACTTTTTCCTCGAAAACTTCTACTAAAAGCTCATTTATAAAAAATAAATCCCTCAGAAATCCCTCATAAAAAATTTTTGAGGATTTTGTGAGCAATTATTTTATTTGAATATTTTTTTACTAAGAACCAAATTATCATGAAAAGATCCCTCAGAAATCTCTCGTAAAAATAATTTCGGGATTTTGTGAGGAATTTTTTTATTAGAAATTTTTTTTAGAACCAATTATGATGAAAGATCCTTCAGAGAATCCCTCGCAAAAATAATTTGCAATAGATTTTTCAAGAAAACTTTTTCTCGGAAAACTTCTACTAAGAGCCATTTATAAATTAAATCCCTTAAAAAATCCCTTAGAAAAAAATTTCTGAGAGACCTTCCGAGGGATTATTTCATTTAAAATTCTTTACTAAGAGCCAAGTTATCATTAAAAGATCCTCAGAAAATATCTCGCAAATTAATTTTTGAGGAATTTTGTGAGAAATTTTTTATTATATTTTTTTTTACTAAGAACCAAATTATGATGAAAAGATCTCTCGAAAATCCCTTGAAAAAATATTTATGAGGGATTTTCCGAGAAAACTTTTTTTCAAAAATTTTACTAAGAGCTCATTTCTAAAAAATAAATCCTCGAAAAATCCATCACAAAAAAAGTTTCTAGGGATTTTGGAGGAAATTTTTTATTTGAAATTTTTTTACTAAGAACCAAATTGTCATAATTTACAAGAAATTTCCCGAGAAACTTTTTTCCTCGGAAATTTCTATTAAGAGCTCATTTATAAAGAATAAATCTTTTGGAAAATCCCTCACAAAAAAAATTCCAAGAATTTTGTGAGGGATTATTTTATTTGAATATTTTTTTACTAAGAACCAAATTTTGCAAGAAATTTTTTTATTAAAATTTTTTTTACTAAGAACCAAATTATAATGAAACGATCCCTCAAAAAACCCTTATAAAAATAATTTACAAGAAATTCCCGAGAAAACTTTTTTCCTCGGAAAATTTCTATTAAGAGTCATTTATAAGAATAAATCTTTGGAAAACCCCTCACAAAAAAATTCCAAGAAATTTTGTGAGGGATTATTTATTTGAATATTTTTTTACTAAGAACCAAATTATCATGAAAGATCCCTCAGAAAATCTCTCGCAAAATAATTTTCGTGAGATTTTGTGAGAATTTTTTATTGAAATTTTTTTTACTAAGAACCAAATTATGATGAAAAGATCCCTTGGAAAATCCTCACCAAAATAATTTACGAGGGATTTCCAAGAAAACTTTTTTTCTCAAAAAATTTCTACTAAGAGCTCATTCATAAGAAATAAATCCTCAGACAATCCTCACAAAAAAAAATTTCTGATGGATTTTGCGAGGGACTTTTTTTTTAAAAATTTCTTACTAAGAACCAAATTATAATGAAAAGATTCATCGAAAAATCCCTTACAAAAATAATTTTCCAGGAATTTTACAAGAAATATTTTTATTAGAAATTTTTTTACTAAAAACAAATTATGATGAGAAGATCCTTCGGAAAATCCCTCGCAAAAATAATTACGAGGAATTTTCCATGATAACTTTTTTTTCTCAGAAAATTTTTACTAAGAGCTCATTTATAATGAATAAATCTCTCGAAAAATCCCTCACAAAAAAATTTTCAAGGATTTGGTGGGGGTTTTGTGGGGGATTTTTTTTGAATATGTTTTAACTAAGAAAAAATTATCATGAAAAAGATCCCTCATAAAATCTCTCGCAAAAATAATTTCCGAGGAAATTTGTGAGAAATTTTTATTGAAAATTTTTTTACTAAGAACCAAATTATGATGAAAAGATCTCAGAAAATTTCTCGCAAAAATAATTTACGAGGGATTTTTCGAGAAAATTTTTTCTTCGAAAAATTTCTACAAAGAGCTCATTTATAAGGAATAAATCCCTCGATAAATCCCTCACAAAAAAAATTTCCGAGGGATTTGTGAAGGATTATTTTATTTGAAACTTTTTTGCTAAGAACCAAATTATCATGTAAAGATCCATCGGAAAATCTCTTGTAAAAATAATTTTGAGAGATTTTGCAAGGAATTTTTTTATTGGAAATTTTTTTACTAAGAACCAAATTATGATAAAAAGATTCCTCGGAAAATCTCTCGCAAAAATAATTTGCGAGGGATTTTCTGAGAAAGCTTTTTTCCTCTAAAATTTTTTTCTAAGAGCTCATTTATAAGGAATAAATCTTTCGGAAAATCTCTTACAAAAAAAATTTCCGAGGGATTTTACGAATGATTTTTTATTTGAATTTTTTTTACTAAGAACCAAATTATCATAGAAAGATTTCTCAGAAAATCCTCGCAAAAACATTTCCAAAGGATTTTGCGAGAAATTTTTTTATTGAAAATTTTTTTACCCAGAAGACCAAATTATGATGAAAAAATCTCTCGAAAAATTTCTTGCAAAAATAAATTACAATGAATTTTCCAGAAAAACTTTTTTTCTCGATAAATTTCTACTAAGAGCTATTATAAGAAATAAATCTCTCGGAAAATTTTTCATAAAAAATATTTCTAAAAGATTTTGCGTTGGAAATTTTTTTTCTCGAAAAATTATACGGTTAAATTTTTTTTGGAAAGATCTCTTAGAATTATAAGAGATTTTTTTTTCTCAATAAAATTTCTCAATAAAACATCCTCTTCTAGTAGCGATGGAAAAGGGATCCTGGGTGCTGTCTCTACTTTCTATCCCTTTTTGCGGACAGCCACCTACTGAAACATGCAGCTTTCCATGATGTAGACCCTCCACCAGAATAAAAATCTTGCATCGTCCGTTCCTTTGGAAAATTATCCTTCCACGTTTTTGGTCAACATGCTTGTGGGACTTTGTTGGATGCATGTCGAGCTTTGCTGCTTGTAAAGCCTCAAACAATGAGAACTATGAGCAAACGTACATCTATTTAGAAGTTCATTGGAAGTTCATGGTGGAACAAAGTAGGTGAACGTGGTGTACAGTTTAGCATTTGTGAACAACATTGGATGTCCAAGTTTGTCCTTTGGATGAGATAGATGTGTGAAACATTTTTGCCTGCCATGATAGAAATTATTGGGCATGCTATTGTTGGTCTAGCACTATAGAAAAATAACTTTTAGAGATGTCTATTAGCGATAGGGCTAGAACTGGGCTGGGCCGGGGGCCGAACCCTACCTGAGCCCGGCCCGAAAAAAAAAAAAAAATTTGAGTCCGGACCAGGCTTAAGCCCGAAATTTTTTAAAACACTCCTGCCTGAGCCCAAGCCTGAGGCAGCCGGAGCTCGAGGCTTGCCCGAACAACGATTATCGGAACCCCCAAAAAAAATGCTCACAGGGTGTCGATGCCTCGCCAGAGCTGAGTGAAGCAAATCAGGGGAGCGTGGGAGGTGGGAGGGGCGTCTCGTGTCGAGTGTGGGTGCTGGGGTCGGGAAGGGAGATCGGAGAGGGGGCTGCAGGGTCGTGTGGGGGCAGAGGGGCATTAGGTGAGTGCACTAGGGCTAGGGAGGGAGATCGGAGCCGGAAGGGCTGCGGGGTCATGCTGGGGGGAGTGGAGGGGGCGTTGGGTGCGTGTGCCGGGTCCAAGGAGGGAGATCGAAGCCGGGGAGCTATGGGGTCGTGCGAGTAGAGGGGGCGTCGGGCTGTGTGCTGGGGCTGAGGGAGGTAGATCGGAGCTCGAGGTGGCAGTGGGGTCGCACAGAACCTGGGGTGGCGGCGAGGTCACACAGAGCCAGGGATGGCAGTGGTGTGCTGTGAGCAGATACACCAGAGATGGAGAGGATTGTGAGACGGAGAGGCAGAGAGGGTTTTAGCATTTTAGCATTTTAATATATTTTGTTTCAGGCTGGGTTCGGGCCAAACCAGGCCGGGCCAAAGGGAGCCTGAGCCCAGCCCGAAAATTGAATGGGCTCTGTTATAAGGCTCGAAGCCTGGCCCAAATTACTAAATGATGGGGACCCGAGAGCCTAGCAACCTCAGTAGCCACATGGGATCCTAGTCATAGTGCTACATTCAGTGTGCCACCTCAGCAGCCACATGGAGTTCCAGTATGCGCCATTTTTTTTATCAAGGCAGTCCAGGATTTTCTTGAAGTCATCCAAGTACAAAAGGAAGCAGATCAACGCCCCTTATAGCAGATATTGGCTGACCAAGAAATATGGAAGGAATTATATGGCATCCCATATCTCATATGGCGCCCCCACTGTTTCATGCAAGCTAGAAGAGGAAGAAACTTGGCACCCAACCTTGAAGTGGTCCCCTCCCTGTTTCATGCAACCACTTTAGGTCAAAAACAGGAAATAACTTGGCACCCAAGAAGTGCCCAGGCAAAGAAAAAAGCAAGCAAGAGACCTAGATTTTCTTCTCTCCTTATTGCCACATATAACCAACAAATATAGAAAATAATGTGGCACCCTCCTTCTTTGCTTTTCATTTCATGTAATCCAAGGTCTAGGGTCAATTATAAAAGGGCCCCTTTCATGTACGAAAAATTAATGAACAATAATGATGATGATTTGAGAAGAGTGATTCTTTGTTTTGCCTCCGTAAAGGAGTGGGCGTGAGGCCCGTCTTGCCTTCGCCTTTGGGCATCGAGGGGTGTGAGACCCCGTGCCTTTGCTCTTTCGAGCATCGAGGGGCGTGAGGCCCTAGTTATCCCCTTCCCTGTCGAGTCCTCTCAATGGTCTTAGAGATTTTCCTTCATGGCCCCAGGTAGCAATTTGGGTGGGATATCCTAGGCTCCGCATGTAGTGAGATGGGTGGGTGCCCTAAGCTACATGTAGTGGGGTGGGTGAGATGTCCTAGAGGTGAGAGGTCTCTCCGTGAATGTAAGTCCCAAGTCCGTAGAGTGTCTATCTTCTTTATCCCTCCATGGCCTTGGAAAGTTACCCTCACGGCTCCATTAGGGAGGTGGGTGAGATGCCCTAGAGGTGAGAGGTCTCTCCATGAGTGTGAGTTTCCAAGTCCGTGGTAGTCCAAACCCCTACCTTCCATCCCGTTGTTTCCTTCACCACCTCCATCAAATAATAATAATAATAATAAAATATAAAAAAAAATTTGTGGTACCCTAATCCCTGGTAACTTCTCAGCTCACCAATGATCCTCCCCCACTGTCCCCTATCACTAAAAACCTGGCCCGAAGCCCATCAGGCCAGCCAACCCAGTTTCAGCCTTAATTAGCGATGGCAAAATTGTTGTTGCTAATAATGAGTTTTATTAACCAAAGTAACAACCGCTTAATAGTCCATCGCTAATACTATTAGTGATGGAAAGTGGACTATTAGTGACAACATGAAACTATCACCAATAAAGTTTAAATATTATTTTTTATAAAAAATAAATTTTTATCAATGGTTAAATAAATATTAGTGATGGTGCTGTTACCGTCGCTAATATTTTTCCATTATTGATGGCTAAATGAACATTAACAATGGCATGTAGCGTCATCACTAATAATTTTAAAATTTTAAGAATTTTTTAGAAATAATTATTTTAGCAATGACTTTGGAACTTATTTGCGATGGCAATCCACCGTCGCTAATAAATTAAACCTTTGCCGACCATTATTAGCAATGATGTTTATTGCCATCGCTAATAGGTTTCCCAAATATCGCTCCCCATCGATCTAACGAAAAAAATTTCCTTCTCCCCACTCCCACACCACCTCCTCTTCCTGCTAGTTCCCCCTCCCCTGCTGGCATGCCTACACTACTAGATCACCATTTCCCCTCCCCATCGATTCTCTCTCTCTCATTGCTGAGCTCCCCTACTTCTCTCCCCCTACTAGTTCCCCCCCCCCCTAATCCTCGTGGCCACATCCCCACGGCCTGTCTTTGAGCTAGTATCATTGTTCCCAAGTCGGTGCTATCATTTTTGAGTGGTGCCCCATCTTGTACCATGTCTCAATTTTTTGCATGCTAGATCCATCATCATGGGGCCTATCTATTATTGATTTTGTAAGTATTAGCATATCAATGACGATGACAATAGAGCCATTATCAAAATTATTTTTATTAAATATATTAATTAAATGTAATTAGTTATTTATTTAAATAATTAATTAAAAATATATTAATTTAGTTATTTTATTTTTTTAATTAATTAGTTATTATTTATTATTATTTATCAAATTATTTATTTTATTTAATTAATAGTTATTAATAATTAATTTTTATTTAATTAATGATTATAATTAATTAGATATGCATGGATGCATGTCCTGCAAGCATAGGACTTAGGTCTTGGCATGCAAAGCACAAGCTAGAGCTCAGGTCATGTGCCCTGTGCTGAGCCAATAGAAGTGCTGGGCAGCATTGCAAACATAAGGGCCGGGGCATCCCTAGCATGCTCAAGCCTTGGGTCCTAGTTAGCATCCAGGGTAGCTAGCCTTCTCGTGCCCTGCATGCTTGGGCCAAGGGAAGATGTTGAGCAGCATTGCAAACACTGAAGCTAGAGCATGCTCCATGTGCTCAAGCTCAAGTCCTAGCCAGCATCTAAGGCAACTAGCCCTTGCGCAAGGGCCAAGTGGCTTCTCTAAAGAATGACAAAAACTTGTGATTAAAAATAAATTCAACCTGGGGTTGATGATACTTTATAGTGGCATCTCTAAAGAATGACAAAGACTGGTAATATGAAACTTCAACAAGGGGTGAAGACTAACCTGAAGGTTGCATCTATACCTTATTGAACTACTCGATTTCCACATTCTTTGTTACACGCATACTTATTCTAGCATTCCTTAATGAACTTCTTATTTATTTAAATTATCATATTTTAATGCATATGAACTATTGTTGATGATAACTTCATGTTTTATAATGTGTTAATTTAACTAATTAATTAGGTATTTATTTTTAAAAAATTTGTATTGCATAGAATCATAGACCCATCTTTTGATTAATGTACATATTCTACGGTATCCATACATATATATATATATTTGTACAGATGGGAGAATTATGTATATTGGTCAACTGACTGTCTAGTTTCAATAGTTTGGGATTATAATTAATTCTATAAAAAAATACAGTAATCAACGGTATGTTAAGGATTTGAGAAAAAGTTTGGATATCATTTTTTTTAGTTCTCCTTACACATCTTCAGCCATGTGGGGAGAACTAAGAAAAATACTATCAAAATTTATTTAGGCCTCTATTATATATCATTTGATTACTGTAATTGACTTATAGAATTAATACAATTCCTGAGTGGGATATGACCTAATTTATCTATTAATTGATGATAGGATGTATTTTATTATATAAGTCATTTTAAATAACAGAAAATGTGAAGGTCATCACTGAGATATAAGAGCTTGAATGCCTAGGTGGAGGCCATCGTTAAGAGGTGCTTGGACTTGAAGAAGAAAGTCTAGGAAAGTAGAGGTGGGGCTTCGAATAAGTCTCTGAGCTAGAACAAAAGCTTTGCAAGGAGAGGCACAGGAGTGCTTTGCTAGAGGTAAAACCAAGGAGTCAGACGTCCAAAAGTTCATCGCAAGTAAGGTGCACTACACATAGACCTTTTGAAATGTTTGGTACCTTTCAAATTTTTTGTCCATCCCCACCTTTTAGTACCTTTCAAATGTTTGAACCTTTTAGATGTTTGATACTTTTAGATTCTTTAATAAATCTCTTAGCCATCCCCACCTTTTGACATGAATATTAATGCTTACTTAGATGAAGGTGCCTAGTATTCGGTGAGATTCTAAGAAAGCTACAAGGTGAGACTGACTACTCTCTAAGGTCTCTTGGCATCCCACCTTTGATGTGAACTATAATGCTTACTTAGATGAAGGGGCTGATTACTCAGTAAAATAATGCCAAATTTTTTTTATTTTTTTAAATTCTAATTAGGACTTTTACATACCTTAACTTTTCCACCCCTATCCCATGAAGTTGATTCTTCATCGAGAACAATAGCCAAAAGGTTCTAGAATTGCTTCAAAAATTTTTTTGATCTAAATCCTACCTTTATTGAATTTTTTTAATAATTTGCCTTTGGTATCTCTAAAGTCATCTAGACCATTAATCACCATTTGATTAGGATGCTTATTTAACTTCAAATTGAGATAAATTTTAGGTACATAAAACTAATTATTTTTTAGCATACTCAAGAACTTAATTAAATTAGTTTTCCTTGCCCCAATTTAATCGACATTGTCCTTAATAGAGAAGGAAATAAAGGGTGCAATATAAAAAGAGATAGGAAGAATATACCTGGCTCAATGTATTCTCGGTCTAGCATGGATCTTCAAGCTTTGATTCTTCCTTGAAGATTTGGTTCTCTCTCCAACCTATCTGCCCATCCTAAAAAGAACAATAACAACGTAAAAAGGCAAAATAAGTCAAAAATTGGGTTGCCTCGTAGGAGTGCTAAGTTTAAACTTTTTAGCCAGACTAAGTAAATTTGTTAAATTATTTTGATTGATATATCTATTAAATTATTGGGTTCACCTAGCCATGATGGATGGTTGGATGAAGTCTAATTAGTAATGTTCCACACTAGATTTCCTTGATATTCTTTATGTGCACTATATGACATATCTCTTGATAATTGGTACTATGAGATGGCTTGGGTTACAAAGAAGTATTGTGCATAGTGCGAGGGCTAGGTTGATACCAGATGACTCTATAAATAGCTCATGCTTATTGTCCACGGTGGGTCTAATAGACCACTTAGCTTCTCTAAATCATCTATGCCAGTGTAGTTTAGAACTTTGCATGACATATCCTTAGTAAGGTTTTTAGGACTAACTTGATTCATGACTACAATACATGGCTCTTGAGATAGTGCTCAAGTTGGGCAATCCATTGTTGGATCAATAATTGTCCCTCTAATTGCTTCATCATATTCATTTTATAGATCTATAATATAGGTTTCCTAGTTAGAGGTTACATCAGATTCTAAGAATAGATCTTATGATGTAACTAGGAGTGGCTTTTGTTCCAATGTAGGTGGCATCTCCAATAAAGGAGCTATTAGTATGGTAGAGGGAGGGGGCATTTGCTCATATTTCATGATCCATGGAGAAGTGGAAATGGATAGTTCTAATAGTACATTACTTCTTTCATGCACCTATCTATGTTGAAGTTGTCCACATCAAAATGAGCTAGACAAACTTGTAAAGGGTCTTGCAAGGGTATGGTAGGGGTGGCTTCTTTTACAAGTTCCTCAAGTACATTTACTTCACTAAACACATCGCTTTTGTGATCCCATGATAGCATTGAATACATTCAACCTTAGCTCTTTTTCCCAAATGATATGTCAATGACTCCTGTTATATAGTTGATGCAAACATTGGCTATTGCAAGGAAGCGTCAGCCCAAAATTATTGGGATTTGGCTAGGGTCACTTCTTGATTCCATATCTGAGATAATAAAATCTATAGGAAAGTAAAACTCATCCACCTTGACTAACATGTCCTCAATTATTCCAAGTGGTATCTTGAGAGATCTATCAGCTAGCTATAGGGTTACCGAAATGGGCTTCAGTTCTCCGAACCCAAAATGTTTGTATACCAAACTTGGAAGAAGATTGACACTTGCTCCAAAGTCTAATAGGACTTTCTTAATAGTTAGGCCCCCTATAACACAAGAAATAATAGGGGCACCTGAGTCTTTGAGCTTGGGTGGGGTTGCATGTTGAAAGACTAAACTAGCTTGCTTAGTGAGGTAGACTTTCTTTCAGGTGTGTACCTGAGATCTATGTTTTTGGGTGCATAATTTTTTTAAAAACTTGGTGTAGGTTGGGATCTATTTGATGGCATCTAATAGAGAAAGGTTGATATGGACTTGTTTAAACAATTTGAGCATTTCATTTATCTTGACCCCTATTTTGTCCAAAAGTAGAGGTATTTTTAAAGCACTTAGGTATGGAACTCTAAGTACAGGTGCTAGGGAGACTGGTTCATTCCGCTCCTTAGGGTCTTCCTTATTATCGGGTAAGTTAAGTTTGGTTTGAGTTTGGGTTCTTAACGTATTGGCCTTTCGTGGCTATTCTAAGACTTTTCTATTTCTAAGGGTCATCATAGATTTAGCATGCTTAGGAAAGGTTTAGTAGTTATTGGACCTCTCAGCCATGTATTGCCCCTTTAGGTTGTTAATAGGTTGGCTAGGTAATTTTCCTTCCTCCCTTCTACTAATGGCTATAGCTAGTTGGCTAAGCTGGGTCTCTAGTCTAGCAATGGATTGCATGTGGGAGGCAAAAGTTTAAGAGTTAGTTTCTATCCTAGCCAATATTTGTAGAATCTTTGCCTCAAAATTAGAACTATAGTTGTTAGGAGAAGATCGTGTGGCATCCTGATACTAAGAGTATGTGTGTTTGTGAACTGCATCCCCTGGTGATTGAGTCTATGGAAAGCTGGGTTAACCATAAGTTGTTATTTACATGAAAAGTTTGGGTGATTCCTTAAGCTTGGATTATATTTGTTAGAGTATGGGTTGTTTCCTAATCTAGGAGTAGTATGGGTTGGGCTTCGTAAGCTTGCTTTTGTACAAGTTCAAGAAACTGATGGGCTACTGGGCAAACACCTATAGCATGAGTAGAACTCAAACAAATTATACAATTATCTTGTGATTGTGCAAATGGAGAAGAGGTGTGACCGACTTGTACTAGTTGGTCAAATTTCTAGGATAGTTCATGCACAATCTGGGATAGTATATCTACCTTGCTACGGATGTCTATAGAATGGCTTAACTCATACATTCCACCTACCTTGCTACGGATGTCTATAGAATGGCTTAACTCATACATTCCACCTCTTTTCGAATTTAACTTGAGAGCTTCTCTAGATGTGGCAGACATGCAATGTGTAGAATTTCACTCAGGGTCTTGATAGCTGCCAAGCCTCATGCTCGCTTCTAAGCTAGAATGTCCCACCACAGGAAAAGTCAACCATTTATCTACGCTTTTCTGACAATTCATCATAAAAGTATTAGACTAGTTGCCATTTGGGTATGGCATAGTGTGGACACTTGTAAATAAGGTCTTTGAGCCTCTTCCAAGTTTCATGGAACATTTCCCTATGACCTTTTTGATCTGGTTTGTTTTTCTAATTAAAAATATTTTTTGAGAAATTCTCCTTGTAATTGTTCCAGTTGAAATGGTCATTGAATCTATTGAAGATAGCCAATATTTGGCCTTGTCTTTAAGTGAAAAAGTAAAAAAATCTAACCTAAGGGCCTCATCAGATTGATTTTAAATTCTAACAATGGAACATATCTTAAGAAATTTATCCAGATATTTGTACGAGTTATTGTGACTAATCCATAGAAGGATGGTGTATTTGGATAATATTAGACTTAATCTCATATTGAGTCATCTCTATAAGATGCACCTAGATACACGAAGAACTTATACAAGATGGAATAGTACTGTTGCCTAGTTGGCCAACCCAAGAGAGGGTGAATTGAGTTTGAAAACTTTTAACAAGTATGTGCCTTTTGAAATCTGTGTGGTAAGTGAAGTGTATTAAGTGTTGTGTGTATAAGCAAATGAATAGCAAAGATAAGAACAATCACAAACACCACAAATTTAGAGTGGTTCGGAGCCCAGCTCCTATGTTCACTACCCAAGATACCACTTGGGATTTTCAATATATTCACACCCGAATACAGTAGGATTGTTTTACAGGCTCACAATCAAATCTCTAAACTTTGGTTTTACCCCGGATCACCAAGGAAACCCTACACCTTTTGGTTTTAAATGGAAGTACCAAAGAAATCCAACTTGGTTTTAACAGATCACCAAGAATCCACACTTGGTTTTTATCTAAGACTCACCAAGAACCTATTTGGTTTTTCACCCGGGCTCACCAATAACCCAATAATTCAAGAATGAATTGAAACTAAATGCAACAAAGTGACAAACTGATTTTATTGAGTGGTTGCCGATGCAACTTGAGAGAAGCCCACTTGAATGTACTTCAATGCACTTTAATGGCTTTAGTAGCTTCTTTCCAAAGTGCTTCAAGCTTCAGATGAGAGTTGGTGAAGACTTGAAGGCTGACTTGAATGCTCTTAGTGCTCTCTTCCTTGTTGGTAGGTTGGATATTCAATAAAGCATTAAAACTTTGAGGATCTCTCTAACACTTATTTCAAAGAAGTTCAAATCTCTCAAATATATGGCCTTCCATCATTCCAAGGCAATTTTAGATGTTGTAGACCATTAGGAAGTGACATGTAACCATTGGAGCACCTTTTTGCATTTAAAAAAGAATTTCGGAACTAGCCATTGTGTACTTGGAAACGATACTTGAGTCAGCTCGGATTTTTCGAGTTGGCTCGAATCCTTTACGTCAGTAGGTTGAGTCGCCATTTCTTCAGCAGGGTCAGCTCTTTATCTCAGCTTGCAAAAACTTCACTCTGGATGAGTCGGCTCTTGACAGTTCAGGTTGGCTTGAACTTCCATCGTTGAATATGTTGAACTCGAGGAGTTGGCTTGCTTCTACTTGGTCGACTCTTCTTCTCAGAATCAAAAATCCTTACCTTGGAGGAGTCGGCTCATTGCAGATCGGGTTGGCTCGCTTTCTTAGGTCTTCAAAATTGTTCTGGCAGAGTCGGCTCATTTTTGTTAGGGTCGACTCGCCTGGCTTGTTCTCAGAAAACATTAGGATGGACTCTGGACGAGTTGGCTCGGATTGCTGCATGCAAGAATCCTTGGTGCGTGCCATGAGATAGAGTCGGCTCTTCTTTAGGTTGGGTCGGCTCAAGTGACTTCTTTAGGAAATTTACAAATAGACTCAAGAACACTCTCACCAACACTCTCAAACTTTTGATACAAACCAACTCAAATTAATTTTAGAGCACAACACTCATAGAAGTACCCCATTCTTTATGATCTTTCTTAACTTTTTCTTTGAATTCTTCTTTACAAAATATGATTACAACACAACTCAAAACAAGAAGTATAAATGTATGAGTTGAAGTTTGAACAAAGAATTCATCCTACAAAACTTGTAATGACTTGAAGAGTTGTTAGTAAAAACAAATGCATGCACCAATATTTGGTTATCATCAAAATCACTTATGGGATCAACCCTCTATTAATACTTCAAAGATTGACTCAAGGTGGTAGTTGAAGTTTAGTGAAGAACTTGAGTCTTTACTTGAAAGCTCTTGAAATAATCAATACCCCTCATAAAAGTTATTCAAACTTGTTTAGATCCTTCATTTATAGCCTCTTGAAGTGTTCCCAAGTGAATATGGCCGTTAGAAACTCTTAGGAATCAAAAACTAGCTGTTGGAGGGCTTAATCTTCAAGAAACTGGAATTCTAGAACTAGACGTTACTGTTCAAAAACTGGGATTCGAGTCAACTCGGATGACTCGAGTCGACTCAGATGTCTGGGTTCTTAGAACTGCTTTTCTGTCACTCTGGAAGAGTTGCTCTATTTTCCATTAGTCAGCTCGATTGATTGGTTTTCTCAAAACTCAATTTTAGCTACTCTGAAGGAGTCGGCTCAGATTGTCATTGAGTTGGCTCGGTTAGAAAGTATTAGAATTTTTTGTGCCATGCCAAATCAATGTATCAGCTCTAGCATTGAGTTGGCTCGAGTGAACTTTCTCCAAAAGCTTTCAAACTTCTCCAACTTCTTCCAACAACTTCAACAACTTCTAACCTAGTCTAAGTTATTTACACTTATTTACAATAATTTGGCCCTTTTACAAGAATATACATTCAAAAAATCTTTAGGGCTCACAAATACATGAAACTTTTTTTTGTGTACATGAATTCATTACATTGGTCCTAGAATACAGAGTGAATGATTGACCATGTAAATTCCTACAAAAACTTCTTGAACATTAAGAAAGTGTTAGTATCAAATACATGCTCCAATATTTTGTTATCATCAAAATTATTCCACGGTTAACAATCTTCCCCTTTTTGATGATGATAAAACACTGGGCATGGAAAGAATAAGTACTTTACATTTGCAATTGTATCAGAGTGAAATGTATTAGAGTAAATGATTCTAGAATATTTTATATATTGTGCCATACCAAAATTGAAAGCATAGAGTTCACTTTACAAATCAACTGAAGTATCAAAGTTGTTTTACAAGTTAACTGAAGTATCAAGGTTATATTATGTATTAGAGTTGTCAAGCATTCAATTTACAAATAGACTGAAATATCAGAGCAATATAAGTTAAGTATCAAGGCTCATTGTAACTTTTATAAACCTTTAATGAGATGAACTCCCTTTTTCATTATTTTTTATAAGAGAGTCATAATTTTAAAGAGTTTGCAAGATTGTAAAGTTTTAAAATTAGTTCTTCCCCTTTTTCATTTTCTTGCACATCTCGTTACATTTTCCATAATACTACTTCCCATACATTGTCCATTTTCCATGCTTACATCACAAAAATATTTTCCATGATATTTCCATCTTCCATGCACTTACATCACATAAAATATTTTCCATGATGTTTCTATTTTTCATGCATCATTATTACTATTCCCCCTTTTTGTCATCAAGAAAAAAGGTAAAACAAAACATTACTCCCCCTTACTAAAAATGTTATATATCAGATAATAAAGGGAGTTAAAGAAACATTCAGCAAAGTATTCAATGCTCAACAAGATATATAACAAAGCAAACACATCTAAATAAATAAATAAATATATATATATTATATATATATATATATATATATATCATGTTTTGATACAAAAAGGTGGTCGATACAGCCAACATACAAAAATGAGATCTAATAAGACCTAGTGTTTTTCTTCCTCACTAGAACAAGAGCCTATCTCTAATACAGAAGATGAAACTACAGTTTTCATAGGCTTCGGTCTAAGATCTCTAAACCTAGTCCGGGTAGGATCTCTAGGTGCTCTAGATCTAGCTCTAGCTCTAGGTCTAGGTGTCGTAAGAGTAGAATCTGGAATGGGCATTGCAGGAGGATCTGACTCAGGAAAAGTATTTGAGAGTAGCAGAGTCTGCTGATCAGTGAAGGCACTAAGAGTAGTATCTGATGATGTGGAACGAAAACGAAGAACCCATGGTTATTGTGAAAGGGAAAAACATAAAGCAAACTAAGGACCGTGGGAGGGCTAAGAAGCCTTCCGGGACTAGGATAGAAAGATGACTGAAAATCCATAAAATGGCTGGACTCTTTTGGTTTTCACTTTTCTTGATGGGGATGATGAGGATGAAATATGGAGGGAGGAACGGGAATGAAACTCGAACCTAGGATCTAGATCCGACGGGAAACATAGAGATGGAGGGGAATGGAGATACCTAGGGCCTCACACCCCTCGACGTCCCGAAGGATGAAGGCAAGACGGGGCCTCACACCCCTCGACGTCCCTAAGGACGAAGGCAAGACGGGGCCTCACACCCTTCGACGTCCCGAAGGACGAAGGCAAGACAGAGCCTCACACACCTCGACATCCCTAAGGACAAAGGCAAGATGGGGCCTCACACCCCTCGACGTCCCGAAGGACGAAGGCAAACGGGCCTCAGCTCAGAACCACAACAAGGTTACAAACCCTCAAAATTTCAATTTCATTAAACTATTTTATTACAAGAGGAGTATGGGTATTTATAGATTCCCATATCCCCTTGAAATTCAAAAATAAAATTCCTTGAAATTTTCCTAGATTTGAATTCAATTTCAAAATAATTTGAATTCAAATTCAAAACCAAAATCCCAAGTTTCCAGTTTAAACCCAAATTACATTCATGAAAAATTACCAAATAAATCTCTTTTATTTAAAATTTGAAAACTCCCCTGCTTTGAAATTCGTGCTGCTCTAAAAATCATGCAGAGATAGCTCTTCTTTGGGCTACTTTGAGAACCGTACAGAGGCTTCTTCATGGCCGTGCAACAGGGGAATGCTTTGGGAAGCATGCAAAAGTATCTTCACGGCCATGCACAGGGGGGGCCGGATCTCCGGCAGCCGACTGGGCAGCGATTGGCAGCGGGGCGGCACGGCGGCGTGGCGACGGCGGGCGGGGCGGGTGGCAGAGGCACGGCGGCTCAAACGGGGCGTCACGAGCACCCGTTCGCCTTTCGCGACCATGGGCGGCGGCTGGGCACCAGCGAGGCCTCCGGTGGCCGGGCAAGGGCCAAGAGGCGGTGGGCGGCAGGTTTTCGGTGGCAGCGGGGCAGCACTGTGGCACGGACGGGCGTCACGGGGCGTCACGGGCGCTCGTTCACCTTTCGCGACTGTGGGCGGCGGTGGGGCACTGGCGAGGCCTCCGGCGGTAGGGAGGGGGCCAGGGGACGGCGGGCGGCAGGCGGGCGGCGGGGCAGCATGGTAGCCATGGCCGTGGGCGATGGTTGGTCTTCCTACGGCCGACCCTTCATCTTCCGCGAGTGGGGCGAAAAATGTCGGGTTTCCAGCGAGTAGGGCCGGCCGGCACCAGCGGGCGGGGACGACGGGCATCAGCCGGTGGGCCGATAGAGGCGACCGGGGGTCGGGCACGGTGGATCTAGGACTGGCAGTGAAAAAAATAGAGGTTTTGGGTGATGGTTTTGAGGAAGAAGAACACATGAATAGCAGAGAAATAAAACTAGGGTAAATAGGGAATAAAACGAGAATAAATAGAATAAGTGGAATAGTTAGAATAACTAAAAATAAAAAAAATCTAGAAAATTAAAATAAAACCCAGATGGGTTTCGGGTCCCTCATCATTCTCCTGTAGTGTGAAGAACTCGACTCCGTCATGTTTGAGGATGAAGCAAATCCTAGCCCGCTACTGGCTCTGATACCAATTAATGCGGGACGGAAATGAAGAACCCATGGTTATTGTGAAAGGGGAAAACAAAAGCAAACTAAGGACCGTGAGAGGGCTAAAAAGCCTCCCGAGACTAGGATAGAAAGACAACTGAAAATCCCTAAATGGTTGGACTCTTTTGGTTTTCACTTTTGTTGATGGGGATGACGAAGGAAGGATGGAAATATGGAGAGGGGAACGGGAATGAAACTCGAACCTAGGATCTAGATCCGATAGGAAACAAAGAGATGGTGGGGAATGGAGATACCTGGGGCCTCACACCCCTCGATGTCCCGAAGGATGAAGGCAAGACGGGGCCTCACACCCCTCGATGTTTCCAAGGATGAAGGCAAGACGGGGCCTCACACCCTCGATGTCCCTAAGGACGAAGGCAAAATGGGGCCTCACACCCCTTGACATCCCGAAGGACGAAGGCAAATGGGCCTCAGCTCAAAACCACAACAAGGTTACAAACCTTCAAAAATTCAATTTCATTAAATTGCTTTATTACAAGAGGAGTATGGGTATTTATAGATTCCCATATCCCTTTGAAATTCAAAAAAAAATCCCTTGAAATCCTTCCTAGATTTGAATTCAAATTCAAAACCAAAATCCCAAGTTTCCAGTTTAAACCCAAATTACATTCATGAAAAAATTACCAAATAAATATCTTTTATTTAAATTTTGAAAACTCCCCTGCTCTGAAAGTTGTGCTGTTCCAAAAATCATGCAGAGATAGCTCTTCTTTGGGTTGCTTTGAGAACCTTGCAGAGGCTTCTTCACGGCCGTGCAACAGGGTGAATGCTTTGAGAAGCGTGCAAAAGTTTCTTCACGGTCGTGCAACAGGGGGGCGGATCTCTGGCGGCCGACTAGGCAGCGGGCAACGACGGGGCGGCATGGCAGCATGGTGGCGGGTAGGAGGGCGGCGGGCGGGCGGGTGACGGGCGGTAGAGGCACGGTGGCATGGACGGGGCGTCACGGGCGCCGTTCGCCTTCCACGGTCATGGGCGGCGGCGGGGCACCGGTGAGGCCTCCGACGGCTAGGCAGGGGCCAGGAGGCGGTGGGCGGCAGGGGGCGGCTACGGCGGGGTGGCACGGTGGGGCGGACGGGCGTCATGGGCATCTCGGGCGCCCGTTCGCCTTCTGCGACCGTGGGTAGTGGCGGGGCACCGACGAGGCCTCCGGCAGCAGGGAGGGGGCCAGGGGGCAGCCGGCGGCAGGCAAGTGGTGGCGGCGGGGCGGCACGGCGGCCGTGGGCTGTGGGCGATGGTTGGTCTTCCCACGGCCGACCCTTTGTCTTCCGTGGGTGGGGAGGTGGACGCCGGGTTTCTGGTGAGGGCGGGGCTAGCAGGGCCAGCGGGCACCAACGAACGGGAGCGACGAAGGCGGGGGGTCGAGCACGGGGGATCGAGCACGGTGGACTGGAGCTGGAAAAAAAAAAAAATAGAGGTTATGGGCGATGGTTTTGAGGAAGAAGAAGACATGAATAACAGAGGGATAAAATTGGGATAAACAGGGAGTAAAACGAGAATAAAGAGAATAAGTGGAATAGCTGGAATAACTAAAAATAAAAAAATTTAGAAAATTAAAAGAAAACCTAGATGGGTTTCGGGTCCCCCATCATCTGACAATACAAGTGTACTAGTGCCAGTAAGTATTTGAGTAGCTGGGGTTCGCTGGTTAGTGAAGGCATCCAATGGGACTAAGGTGCTGGCCTCTGATAGGATCTGTGTGGTAGTAGTGTCAAAAGTGCACTGCTCCGGCAGCTCTCTCTACTGCTAGTGTTTCCATGACATGAGTATCTACTGAATGCTCACCAGCCTGCTGAAAGTCCTATCCAACATCTGGAGAAGGTGGTGGTGGTCTGGTGGCATGGAGGGTCTAGCTGAAGTGTGCAATGTAGCTAAGATCTGGCTGAACCCGTCCCTGACCTCAACCTGCAACTAGTGAATCTGGGAGTGTATCTTTGCCCTCACTGTCTGAAGATCATACCTAAGAGTTGTGATGTCCTCTCTCAGAATCCTCAATTTCTCAGACTCAAACTGTGGTCCACCAATACTAGGCTCCGAGGGGGCTGACCAAGGTGGTGTAGTAGAAGTTGGTTTCGAAGGTCTAGCTACATCATCATGCTCATCCTCATAAGCTCCAGCCTATGTAGCAACCTCTGTATCTTCAGGCTCATCATTAGAATCGTCAGAGTGAACTGCCCTCTGACCTGATACCTTCCTTACCTAGACACTTTCTACTCTATGGTACCCCATCCTGTGCTAAGATTTCTCAGAGTATCTGTTAGTATGGAGTAGAGGTTTGCCGTCCTTACCAATAAGATCAATCCCAAAATCGTGATATAGAAGTGTAAGCACCATGCCATAGGGCAAACAAGCCCTGGATCTCTTGGTTGCATCACGGATCTGGGTCAACATAATAAAGGGTAGGTTGAGGGCCTCCCCCTCAATCATAAATCTCATAAACATTAAATCTCTTTCACTGACCTAATCAAATCTTCCTGTTCTAGGAAAAAAGACTACTGATTATGTTATGTAATAATCTCATTTCCAAAGAGAGTATATTAGCCTGTACATTTGTAATTCTACTAACATTGCTTCTCTCAAGAATTAATCTTAAAGTCCTTTGTCTATCTTTCAAATTCAAGTAGCATTTCCCAACTCTTGGCATTTGTAGTACCCTGCTCAGTCTAGATTCATCAACAGACATTGCAATTCCCTTAACTGTGGATATAACTTGATTTGCTCCAAGGGATAAGTTCTCAAAGAATGTTTTGACTAAACTAGGGTAGGTAGGGACATCTAATGAACAAAAATAATCTCAACCTTGCGTTTCAATCCATTCTCCTATTCGAAACCCTTTCTGCTTAAGAAATATGAAATTAATCTATCTACCAGAAGTAACAGCATGATTACCCATCAGAAGAATCTATCTCTAAGGAGCTGGATGTTGTTCTTGGGGTTCTTCTTGAGTTTCCTGGGGAGTCAACTCATCCTCTCTTCTCTTTGATCTTCTCTCTTCTTCAACTGCCCTTGATGCCGCTTGCTTGGTTCGCTTGGCTACGGCCATTTTAGGTGCCATTGGATCAAAAACTAAGGAAGAAATGGAAAGATTTAGTGGTCCCTAAGGTAGGAAAGGAATGTGGTCCTCTAGGGCTAGGTTCAATAGTGAAATGGGAAAGAAGAAATGAAGTTTTAGGTCTTACGGGCTTTAAGTAATCCCGCTGTTTAAGTCTGCTTGCACAGACATTCTCTTGCTCGAGTCGGCTCAAGCAAAAACTGAAAAAAAAGATTCTAAAAAATTCAGGAAAAAATTTTGCTCCTATAAAAATTTTAAATTGGATATGTATCTCTTGGATAGGTAAAGAGGGTTTTTAGACAATTTTTTCTTAATTTTTGAAGAAATTAGGTCAAAGTTCTAAAAAGGATCATAAAGTTCTAATTCTCCTCTAATCATTCTAAATCTTTCCTCATTAAGTGGTTATGTAAAGATGTCAGCTAATTATTTTTTAGTACAAACAAATTCAAGTTCAATGTCACCATTTTGTACATGATCTCTAATAAAGTGATATCTATTTTCTATGTATTTTATTCTTGAATGTTGAATTGGATTCTTTGTTAAATTTATAGCACTTATGTTATCATATTTGATAGAAATTTTAGATTGAATAACACCATAATCTTCTAGTTATTGCTTAATCCAAAGTACTTTTATACAACAACTTCCTGCAGCCACATACTTTGCCTCAATTATAGATAGTGCCATAGAGTTTTGTTTCTTACAGTGCCATGAGATTAAGTTCAACCCTAGAAATTAACATGTGCCGCTTGTGCTCTTTCTATCTATTTTGCATCCACCACAATCAGGATCAGTGTATCTAATTAATTCTAAGAATGATTGTTTAGAATATCATAGACCTATATTACTTGTTCCTTTTAAATATCTTAAAGTTCGTTTAATAGCAAGTATATATGATTCTTTTGGATTAGATTGAAATCTAACACATATACAAACACTGAATAAGATATCAGGTCTACTAGCAGTTAAGTACAACAATGATCCAATCATAACTCGATAAAGCTTTTGATCAACGTTGTTTCCATCTTCATCATTGTCAAGTCTGCAGGTAGGGCTCATGGGTATGCCAATCTTTAGTAGACTCCATACCAAACTTCTTAAGAATCTCCTTGATGTACTTAGCTTAGTTGATAAGTGTTCCTTCTTTTGTTTGCTTAATTTGAAGTCCAAGGAAGTGGGTCAACTCATCCATTAAGCTCATTTAAAATTTGTCCTGCATAAGCTCAGCAAATTCTCCACACAAATCTTCATTAGTTGCACCAAAAATTATATCATCTACATAAATTTGTACAATAACATATCATCTTCTTTTCTTTTGTTGAATAGTGTTGTGTCTACACTACCTCTAGTAAAATTATTTTCAAGTAGGAATTTACTTAATTTATCATACCATGCTCTAGGTTCTTATTTTAAACCATATAATGTTTTATTGAGTTTAAAAATATGATTAGGTAAAGCATGATTTTCAAATCCGAGAGATTGTTCTACAAAAACTTCTTCAAAAATGTAACCATTTAAAAATACACTTTTCATATCAATTTGAAATAATTTAAAGTCCATGTAGCAAACAAATGCAAGTAATAGTTTAATGGCTTCTAGTCTTACTACAGGTGCATAAGTTTCATCAAAATCTATTCCTTCTTCTTGGTTATATCTTTTAGCAATTAATCTAGCTTTATTTCTAATTACATTGTGTTGCCTAGAGAGCAACCCAAGAGGGGGGCTGAATTGGGTTTCAAAAATTTAAAGCTAAGCTTGATAAAACAAGTAGCAAACTCGGCAAGACAAGATGTGCAAATCAATTCAATAAGGTACTGTGATTTAAGTGCAATGCTCTAATGTAAAAGTGCAGTAGAAATTAAAGGCAATAAGCAAAATGTAAAGAGCAAGGAGGAAAAGAAAAGCAATCACAAATACAACAATCTATAGTGGTTCGGTGCCAACAATGCACCTACATCCACTCTCCAAGATCCCCTTGGAAATCCACTATAATCCAATGATTACAGCCGATTAATTTTTCGGGCTCACTAATCAAAACCTGACTTGTTTTTACAAGGCTTACAAGTTACAACCTCACTTGGTTTTATAGGCTAACCAAAAACCTAATTGGTTTTCACAAGGCTAACCAAAAATCTCCCTTGGTTTTTCGGGCTAACCAAGAACCTTAGTGGTTTTGTGGGCTAACCACCAACCTAATTGGTTTTCAAGGCTTACCAATAACCTCACTTGGTTTTCCAATAGGCTAACCAATAACCTTTACAAGATAAAAGATGAAGAAATAAAGAACCAATGTAAGCTTTCAATAAAAAGCAAATAAGTCGATGTAGCTCGATGTAGTGTTGCTTTGCTCTTGTTGAAGCCTTTTGAATGCCCAAGATTGAATGATCTTCAATGCACTTGATAGCTTTGAATGCTTAGAAGGCTTCCCTTTGCTTGAGAGTGGTTAAGCTTTGAATGAATAGGAGTTAAGGCTCTTCTCTCTTCTTTTCTCTTTAAACTCTTTTTGGATATTCGATCTCTTACTTTCTGATTTGATTTGGAGCCTTTATATATCTTCCCAAGCCCCCAAAACTGAAATCTAGCCATTATACTTGAAAAACTAGCCATTGGAGGGCATTTGGGAGAGTTCCGCGCTTGAAAAAACTAGCCATTACTGTTGTCAGAACTCCATGTGTTGACACTTCCTCTTCATGTGTCGACATATGTTCTTCTTGAGTCGATACAAGTTCAAAATGTTCCATTCAGATTCTTTGAAAAAATCAGCTGAGTCGATACATTCTTAGTTGAGTCGACATATTGAGTCGACACATTAGGTCCGTGTGTCGACACATCAATTGTTCCGTCAACTTCTGAAAGTTTTGTGGCTTGAAGTTCTCAAGCGATGTGTTGATTCATGTGTTGATACCTTGAGTCGACACATAAGGTCCATGTGTCGACACATCATCTGTGCCATTTGAAATTTCGTTGCATACCGGCCTGAGTCGACATACCATCTTCATGTGTCGACATATCATGTCATGTATCGACACCTTGAGTCGACACATCATCAAAAAGGTGCAGAAATTACTGAACTTGTGCTGGAATATGTTTCCATTTTCTTTAGTCATCCATTCAACCAACTCTTTGAGTGTCCAAGTCTTGTTTTGTTCATTCATTCCATTCAAACTTGGTTCTTCAACATAATTGGGCTTCTTCAAATTTTGTGAGCATCCTTTCAATGAAAATACACTTAAAGCAAATTATTAGTCCTCAAATTATACTTAATTATTTTGCTTATCATCAAAATCAATTAGTGGAGTCAATACATTGCCTTTTTCATCTAATTTATTCCTATATACCCATTTAGTACCTATAACAGGATGTTCAGAGGGTCTATCTACTAAGGTACATACATTATTTCTTTTGAATTGATTAAGTTCTTCTTGCATAGCTATCATCCAATTTGGATCATTTTCAGTTTCTTCTATGTAATTTGGTTCTATTTGTAAGACAAAAGCAAGATAATCATGTGCATCTCTAAGTAAAGATCTAGTTCTAATACCTTTAGATGGATCTCCAATAATTAATTCTTTGGAATGGTGATATACATACCTCCATTCCTTAGGCAAATCACCATGCTCTTTACTTACCATTTCATCTTCTTCTTCTACTTGTTTGTCCTTTAAGCTCATGTTCTTCATTACTTTGTCAACTATACCTGTATCATTATCAATACACTCTTATTTTATAGAAGGTAAGGGATTAGTTTCATCAAATATTACATGAATTGACTTTTTTATAGTTAATGTTCTTTTGTTAAAAACTCTATATGCTTTGCTTGAAGTTGAATAACCAAGAAATATCCCTTCATCAGATTTAGCATCAAATCTTCCAAGGTTATCCTTTCCATTATTCAATACAAAGCATTTATAACCAAAAACATGAAAGTAGTGAATATTTAGTTTTCTTTCATTCCAAAGCTCATAGAGGGTTTTCTTTAAAATAGGTCTAATCAAAACACGGTTTAGTATTTAATATACAGTGTTCACAACTTCTATCCAAAAGAACCTTGGAAGATTGCCTTCACATAACATGGTTTGGGCCATCTCTTCCAATCTTCTATTTTTCTTTTTCACAACTCCATTTTGTTGTGGTGTTCTAGGAGCTGAAAAGTTGTGATCAATGCCATATTCTATGCAAAATTCTTTAAAATATTGGTTTTCAAATTTAGTTTCATGATCACTTCTAATTAAAATAATTGAAAGATTTTTCTAGTTTGAAATCTTTTTATAAAATTTTTGAAAGACATTAAAAGCTTCATCTTTATATGCAAGAAACAAAATCCAAGTAAATCATGAAAAATCATCTACTATCATAAGTCCATATTTCATACCTCCTAGGCTTGTGGTCCTAGTTGGTCCAAATAAGTTCATGTGTAGCAGCTCTAAGGATCTTGAAGTTCAAACAATGTTTTCGATTTAAAACTCTCCCTAGTTTGTTTACCATATTGACATGCATCACTGTTGACCCTGGAATGATTTTGATGATCACAAAATATTGGAGCATGTATTTGATACTAACTCTTTCAAATTACTTGAGAGCTTTTGCAGGAAATTGGTTACCTTTAGTTTAAAATGATTCTCAAATTGATTGAAAGGTAATTCAATTATGTATAAAGTTCTATGGACTTGAACTTGTAAAAGCCCTAGTTTTATTAATCTTGTAATCTTGTAAAATGGACTGAAAATTATAAAGTTAAGAGTATGTAGATTTGCTTTTATTTGATTCAAATGATGAAGAATTTTGAAGAAGTTTGAAGCATCAATTGAAGACTTAGCAAGAGCTGACTCGTGGATCGAGAGCCAACTCATCATGGCATGGCACGAAGAAAGTTTCAGTGTTTCAACAGCAAGAGCCGACTCCTATCCCAAGAGCCGACTCATGGAAGAAAACAGTTTTCTGAAGCCTGAGATCTCGAGCCGACTCCTGCCCCAAGAGCCAACTCGTCCAGAGTTATGAATTTTGATGGATTGAGAACTCGAGCCGACTCTGGGTATCCATCATTTTGAATTAACTGAAAGCAAGAGCCGACTCCAGTTTGAAGAGCCAACTCTTACAGAATTTTATTTTGGACTGTCTGAGACTTCGAGCGTACTCGTGGACCTCGAGCCAACTCGTGGAGCCATTTTCTGCACTCCAACGGCTAGTTACTGAAGTTGATTTTTGAACTCCAATTCATCTCCAACAGCTCTTTCACGAATCCCTAGGCCCTATAATGGCCATATCTCTTGGAAAACTATAAAAGGGATTGTTTTTGAAGGATTAAAGAATTATTAGAGGATTATTGAGGAATTATCTTGAGATATTCAAGAGCTTTCAAGTCTTTCACCTACCTTACTTCAAAAGCTTTCAAGATAGGATTCAAAGCTTCACCAACTCTACTTCATCATTGAATCCACTCATTAAAGAAGAAAAGAAGCAGCTTGATGGGCATTAAAGAGCATTCAAAGCTAGGCTTCATCCTGATCTACATCGGCAACACTTAAACAAACTCGGTTTGTTGTAGTTGCTTGATTATCTTCTCTTTATCATTATTTTCTCTCTAAGAATAGAAAGGGACTGTGTCTTAAGAGAGGGTTGAAGGTTTTTAGATGAGCCTTGTGAAAACCTAAGTTGGGTTCTTGGTGATCCCGATATAAAACCAAGTGTTAGGGTTTCTTTGGTAATCCTGTTTAAAACCAAAGAAAGTTTGGGTTTTTTTGGTAATCTCGGTAAAACTAAAGTGTATAGGTTTGGATTGTGAGCCTGGTAAAACAATCCGACTGTATTCCGGTTGGGGGATATAATAGAAATCTCAAGTGGTGCTTGGGTAGTGGACGTAGGAGCCAGTTGCTCCGAACCACTCTAAATTTTTTTGTGTTTATGATTGTGTTCTTATTGCTTTATTATTTTTACTTAATCACTTCCGCATTATATATTGCACCACAATACTAAAAGAATTTCAAAGTGCACATAATTGTAAAAAGATTTTAATCCCAATTCACCTCCCTTTTGGGAAGCCACCTGGGCAACAATCACAAACATGATCAAAATCAACTTTAAATTTAGGTAAACCTCTAACTAAGTCTTTGAAAATCAATTTGGCAAAAGTATGCATGCTAGCATGACCCAATCTTATATGCCAAAGTAAACTAGATTCCTTGGTTTTAGCATTTATTGCCACTAGACTTGTACTACTTGATATTGCTAGATCATTCAGGTCTACAATATAGATATTTTCAAGTCTATGACCAACAAATTTAGTGCTAGAATCAAGAGAGCTAGTTACTATATACATTAAAAAATCAAATACAACTTTGAAGCCTTTATCACATAATTGACTAATACTTAATAGATTATGCTTCAACTTGCCTACTAGCAATACATTTTCAATATAAGTAGAAGGGATTATTTTGATTTTACCAATTTCAATGATTTTTTTCTTGCCATTGTCACCAAATGTTACCATTTCACCATCTTTCATTTCAAGGGTGATGAATTGATCTTTATCACCCGTCATATGTCTTGAATAGCCGCTATCTAGATACCATCTTTTCTTTAAATTCTGGGCTACAAGACACTCCTGCAAAATAGTCAAGTTGAATTTTTAGGTACCAAAACTTTCTTGGATCCTTGAAGGTTAGTAGCAGTGGTTCCTTTAGGAATCCAAATCTTTGTCATCTTATTTTTATTTTTCTTTCTCAAATTATATTCATGGGCTTTATGTCCAACCCAATTACAACAATAACAAACTACATTTGATTTTTGAAAAGATGTGGATGTTGAAAATTTTGATGCATGAGGTCTTGAAGCTGAAAACTTGTTTGTATACAATAAATTGTATCCAATTCTAGCTCTATTATTAGATTTCCTTTGATTTTTCAAAATCAACTCAAGTTTATTTGAACTTAAGGTTGATATAGCGGTATCGCTGACATGTAGCCCATGTCAGACCCAGTCAGATGCCATGTCAAAGGAAGCTGCCACATCAGATTTTCTCCCCAGACTCCTTTGCCAGGCGGCTCTCTTAAGGTCAAGACGTCATGGCCGAAGTCGAGCTCCATCTCTTTGGACTCCTTCGCTAGGCGGCTCCCTCAGGGTCGAGATGCCATGGCCGAAGTCAAGCTCCACCTCTCTGAACTCCTTCACCAGGTGGCTCCCTCAGGGTCGAGACACAATGGCTGAAGTCGAGCTCCACCTCTCTGGACTCCTTCGCCAGGTGGCTTCCTCAGGGTCGAGATGCCATGGCCGAAGTCAAGCTCCCTCTCTCCGGACTCCTTCACCAGGCGGCTCTCTTAAGGTCGAGATGCCACGACCGAAGTTGAGCTCTGCCTCTATGGACTCCTTCGCCAGGCGGCAAACTCAGGGTCAAGATGCCATGGCCGAAGTTGAGCTCCGCCTCTCCGGACTCCTTCACCAGGCGGCTCCCTTAGGGTCGAGATGCCATAGCCGAAGTCGAGCTCCGCCTCTCTAGACTCCTTCACCAGGCGGCTCCCTCAAGGTCGAGACATCATGGCCGATGTAGAGCTCTCCCTCTCTAGACCAGCTCCATCTTGACCGAAGGGACCTGCAACCGAGAGACATCACCGCTCCCCTCAAGTGGCGGTATGCCACCCAAGGACCATGGAAAGGTGCCTACTAGGCCACAATAATGGTCTCAGCTACCACTTATGCCAAAAAGGAAAGAGTCCCCCGATCAAGGCACTACGCTCCCTACCAACCATCTGCACCCCTCAAAAGAGAAAGGAAACCAGGAGATTCGGATCCAAGAGGTGGCTGCCCCCTGATCGAGAATCTGCTAAGTTACCCAAAAAGGAGCGACCATAAAGAATGCCAGAGCGCACGGTAGGTTCCATATCACAAATGAAGAAAGGCATCCCATCTATGGCACGAAACATCGCCGCACGCACACGCAAGTGAGGGGAAGATCCCGAGATAGGCCTCAGGCATCCATTCTAGCTTTAAAAGAGTTCTCCAAAGTCCCAGAAGGTAAGCGAGCAAAAACTAAAGGCAAGCTAACGGGCAAGGAGGGTGGCACACAGGAGAAGACCTAAGAAATCAAGGCTACCGAAGATCCATCGGAAGAGTCTCGATGGACACAGCCTTTTTGCCAAAACACTCCTCCATCACCACTTCTCCTGCTCTGCTCAAAGCTCTTCTACATTCTTCCAATACATTTCTTTCTTCTCCTAGAGTGGAGTCCACCTACGGGGCTCGATTGGGAGGATCTATTCCCATGGATCGTCACTGACTTGAGCATCAGAGTGCCCTCGCCAGGATCACCAGCCCAGGTCTTTTCTATTTTGCAAGTCTGGGTGTGCAGGTTGATCTGGAGCGACAAGGGCACGGTCCGAGGCCCTCTTCAGCTACAGGCCATGACAATCTTGGTGGCAACAAAGGTTAATTTGTCAATAATAGGTTTGAGTCGACTAATTTCATTTTTCAAGCTCTTGTTCTTTTCAAAACACTCATCCTTTTCAGCTTGTAAAACTTTGCACTTTTCAGAAACATTAGTTAATTCTTTTTGCAATAGATTGTTCTTTTCAAAAATTTCACTCTTTTCTTTCATTAATACATCATAGTTATTTTTCAAAGTTTTAATTTTCAAACCAGCCTTTTTATATTTTGTTAAAAGCTCATAAAAAGCAGCATGTAACTCATCACAAGTAAATCCATCGGTGGGTTCAATAGATGTTACCTTATCTTCTAGACCCATCAAACATACGTTTGCAACTTTTGTTGTCTCTTCTTCTTCATTTGAAGTTGATTCATCGCTATCGCTCCATGTGGCCATCATAGCTTTCTTCTTATTCTTTTTGTATCCTTTCTTCAATGTTGGACACTCTGAATGGTAGTACCCCAGCTTTTTGCACTCATAACGTATAGGTTGTTGCTCATTTTTATTATCTTTATCTTTTTCCTTCTCCTTATTTTGTTCACCCTTACAAAGGTGCATCCTCCAGTACCTTGACTTTCTTCTAACCATAAATATCCTGAATATTCTCATGACTAGAGCTATGTCACCATATTCAAGTTCTTCATCAGAGGAGGGGCTTTATTCTTCTTTCTCTTCTTCTTGCTTCTTGATTTTAGCTACAACTTTAAAGGCTAAAGATTTCTTCTTTTTGTTGTCATCCTCGCTGCGGCGCTGCATGGTTAATTCATGAGTGATCAAGGAGCCAAGAAGCTCATCAAGTGGAAGTTCATTTAAGTCTTTGGCTTCTTGTATTGTAGTGACTTTAGGGTCCCATTTGTCAGATAAGCATCGAAGAATCTTTTGTACAAGATTTGCATTTGAGTAGACCCTGCCAAGACTTTTCAAATCATTAATAATATCTGTAAATCTAGAAAATATTTGAGATATTATCTCATTTGGTTCCATTTTGAAAAGTTCATAATTGTGTACAAGAATATTAATTTTGGAGGTTTTCACTTGTATTGTGCCTTTATGGGTAACTTGTAGTTTATCCCAAATTTCCTTTGCTGAAGTGCAAGTGAAAATCTGGTTAAACTTATTAGCATCCAAAGCATAATATAGAAGGTTCATTGCTTTGGCATTTAGTTCACCCATTTTCATGTCATATTCATCCCATTCCTTTTCCGGTTTTGGGATGTCTATGCTATCTACTTTCTTAAGGGGTATGTGAGGTCCTTTCAAAATAATTTTTCATAATTGAAAATCAATAGCTTGAATATAAATTTTCATTCTTTCTTTCCAATAAGTGTAATTGGTGCCGGTAAATAGTGGAGGTTTATTGCTTGATTGACCTTCGGTCAAAGAGGTGCTCATTTGGGTTGCCATTGATCTTTTCTCTTAATCATGGGATTAATGGCACTGAGATGAAGCTCTGATACCACTTGTTGCCCAGTTGGCCAATCCAAGAGGGGGATAAATTGGGTTTGAAAACTTTTAATAAGTATGTGCCTTTTGAAATCTTTGTGTGGTGAGTGAAGTATATTAAGTGTTGTGTGCGGAAGCAAATAAATAAGCAAAGATATGAATAATCACAAACACCACAAATTTAGAGTGGTTCAAAGCAACCCAGCTCCTACATCCACTACCCAAAATGCATACTTAGGATTTCCATTATATTTTTCCCGAATATAGCCAGATTGTTTTCCATGGGCTCACAATCCAAAACCCAATACAACGTTAGTTTTCCCGAGCTCACTAACAACCTAAACTTGCTTTTCAAGGCTCACAAAAACCTAAAAATAATTTACAAGTTACAACTTCTACTATACTTGGAATAACTCAAAATAGAGTATAAAAGAAAGCAACACTAAACTTAAATCCAAAGATTTGAATGGCTATAGTTGAAGCTCTTAATGAGGCCTTCTTGAAAGCTTCTTCAATGCTCTTCAATGCCTCTCTTAATACTTCAAAGATTAACTCAAGGTGGCAGTTGAAAGTTGGTGAAGAACTTGAGTCTTTACTATTGGGTTTCGATGGTACAACAGAATAATGGATTTCAAAACTTTTTATTTTGAAACTCCAAACAACTAGAAACCCTAAGTCCAAGATCCCTTACAATTAACAAGTCATTCAAACAAGGTTTGGAAAAATACCTGGAATGCTAATTCCTTCTTCTTTCCACTAGGCACACAAATGCATGCCCTCTAGAGGTGATCCACACAGGAATTGAACCTAGGAACCACTCATTGGTAGGTTGCTTAATCCACTGGGACTCTTCTAATGGCCTTTCTTCCTTTGGCAGCCTCTCTTTCCTTGCTCGGACCCTTGCCCTCCAATAGAGCACTCTAAGCCCTCTCCAAAATCTTTCTTCATTCTCTTTATCACTTCCTAATTCTCTTTCTAAGCCCTTGTCTTAAAATGGTGGACATGCAAGGCAAAACCTATGTTCTAACAAGGGAAGAAAGAGACAAGGAAGACAATGTGGCAGAGTATAAGAGTGTAAGAAAGAAAGGAAATCAGATACCTTTGGCATAAACACCAAAGGCTTTAAATAGGAGATGGGGAGGTGCCAGATATGTCTTCTTATCTACCCTTGATAAGCCATTCAAAAGATCAAATAAGACTCTTCACAAAGGAGTCTTATGAGTGAATGTATATGGCTATTCATGCACCAAGAGAGACCTTTGAATCTCTTCACAATTCCAGCGCATTTCCCCTCTTGCCATGTGGCAATTGACCGGTCAATGAAAGGCTATGGAATGTGAGGCTCCAAGAGAAGTGTCGATCAACCAAGAAGACTTCAAACAGAAGGACTTCTGGTTATGACTCTGCGTGCCAAAGTGAAGAGTCGCGACTCTTCACTTTATGCACCATCCTTTCTCCACGCCATTTCACTTCTTTGATCGATCAAAACATACCTGATATGGGTGTTGATGGGGTCTCGAAGTGGACCGAGAGTCTATTTTATTTTATTTTATTTGAGTCCATTAGTCCCGTGTCACTTTAGTCAAAGTGAGCCACTTGAATCCTGTAATAAAGTGGGACTACTGAGTTAGTTAAGTCCACTTAGTCAGGTCCAGTTGTTTTAGTTCAGTCAAGAGTCCAGTTAAGTTGTTCAAGTTAAGAGGAGAGTCATCAGCAGCCAGGAGAATCACCAGACCCCTCCAACCAGAGCGGCCTTCATGCACCTGGACCCTTTCATGCTGCTAAGCTTGCAAGAAAGAGCTCCAGCCTAAGACAGGCCCACTATTGACCGGTCCACCAGGGTTTCTTGGCCCATAAGTTAGGGTTTCTTAGCCTTCAAGTAATGTACCATAGGGTGAATCTATACATACCGCCTCCTCCCCTCTTGTATTAAACATTTTTTCTTTTGATTATAAACAAAAAATTTATTTTGATCTGAGTTTTGAGTTTTTTCCGGATTGGAGTGGGTGTGACGCCCTGGTTCCTCATTCTTGAGTGCAAGCCCTAATCCCCTGGTGACTTCCACGCTCGCCAGTGATCCTCCCCCGCTCGTTCCACATCAACTTGGTATCAAAGCTAGAGGATTAGGATTTTTTTCCTCCTCCCGGTGCTGCATCCTTCTTCCTGTCCAAGACTTATCAAACCTCGATTAGCCGGCGAGGTCCGTCAATGCCCTGCACCCAAGCCCCATCCGCCCTCATCGATGTGCTTCCGCCCAAGGCCGACTCTAGCATATCCCTCCTCAGCCAGTCTGAGAAGCCTAACATTCACCCACTGCCTTCTTGATATTTACCTCAACCGCCTCTACATACATCGGCTTTTGGTTCTTCTCCGACTTTTTTCCTCTCTCTCTCGATTCCCTCTTTCTCCCTTTCTTCTCTTGTAGGCCTAGAACCTTCTCTCTACAATGGTGGCCTCCGCCATGGGCGTGGACACCAACACTTCCCTCCGGCCATCTGGCCCGCCACCCCCTGACGTCTTCAACTCTGTCTCTGACACCACCCCCGAGGAGGACGTCGTCCTCTCCCTCATGCTGCTCTCACACGACTTCTGGACCAAGACCATGTTCGAAGCAGAGGACAACGACGAGAAATGGCAATCGGAAGGCTGGGAAGAAGACGATGAAGACTCCGGTGGTGGCACCGCCACCACCAAGTTCCAGAGCATCGGACTGGTGATCGGCATCATCGACATCGTCAGCAACAGCCTCGCCAAGATCCTCCCCCTCTCCGACACCCCCGGCGGCCCCTGGAAGGTCTACGGTGTATCCCGCCACCCCTGCTCTGTCTCTTTCCATTCCCTGACCAAGGGCCTCGTCATAGAACACATCCAGTGTGATGTGTCCGACCCTGACGATGCCTTGGCGAAGCCCTGTTCCCTCATCGATGTCACCCACATCTTCTACGTCGCGTGGGTGAACCGCATCATCGAGGCCAAAAACGGGAAGTCAATTCGGCCATGCTCCGCAACGTTCTCGCGGCCGTCTTCTAGACCATGCCACCTCTTGCCATCCAGTCGATCTCCGTGTTGGTCATCATAGACGTGCCGCCCGAACCCGAGCACACCTCCCCGGCTCCACCGCCTCCCACCCGTTCGGAACCCTGTGCCGCCGCCTTCCTTCTGTCGCCGGTGAAGGCGTGCCGGTTTCCACTGCTGGAGGACCTCCCCTGTTCCAACTTTCGGTCCGTGGGGAAGAGGGAAATCCAGTGCACGAACGTGAAGGCAAATGCCTTCACTGTTGCCAACTTCAGCACATGCCTTTTGGAGCAGCATGCTTTCTAGAGCAGCACAGATCTCAGTGCTGTACAATCTCCAAAGTAGCACTGATCTCAGAGCAGCAAAAAAATTGGAGGAAAATAAAAAAGAAAGAAAGGAGAAAAAAAAGAAACTAGCATTTTTGTTTTGATTTGGTTAGTTCCGGTTCCGTCAAACCCCGCTGAGCTTGACTCGACGGAGTCGAGTTCTCCCCACTACAGGAGAATGATGGGGACCCGAAGTAGACCAAGAGTCTATTTTATTTTATTTTATTTGAGTCCATTAGTCCTATGTCACTTTAGTCAAAGTGAGCCACTTGAGTCCTGTAATAAAGTGGGACAATTGAGTCAGTTAAGTCCACTTAGTTAGGTCCAGTCGTTTTAGTTCAGTCAAGAGTCTAGTTAAGTTGTTCAAGTTAAGAGGAGAGTCATCAATAGCGAGGAGATTTACCAGACCCCTCCAACCAGAGCGGCCTTCATGCACCTGGATCCTTTCATGCCGCCAAGCCCGCAAGAGAGAGCTCCAGCCCAAGACAGGCCCACTGTTGACCGGTCCACTAGGGTTTCTTGGCCCATAAGTTAGGGTTTCTTAGATCTCAAGTAATGTACCCTGGGGTGAATTTATAAATACCGCCCCCTCCTTTCTTGTATTAAACATCTTTTTTCTTATGATTACAAACAAAAAAATTATTTTGATCTGAGTTTTGAGTTTTCTCCGGATTGGAGTGGGTGTGATGCCCTGGTTCCTTGTTCTTGAGTGCAAGCCCTAATCCCCTGGTGACTTTTACGCTCGCCAGCGATCCTCCCCTGCTCTGTCCCGCATCAGGTGTCATATAAAAGAGGGTTAAAAGAGCTTTATCACCTAAAAGGTGATTAACAAGCAGAAGGACTCTTAGTCCTTCTGCACCCCTTTAATTCTCGTATATCACATTTGGCGCCAAGAGTCCCTTACCCTTGGGACTTTTGGTATTTGTTGCATAAGAGCTTTAATAATATCAAATAAAATTTGATAAAATCACCCAACTTAGGTCTCAACCCAATTTAGGATTTCCTCAAATTGGTTAGCCCATTAAGCAAACTTAAAGACCCAATTCAATTGGGTTAGGAGTTAGGTTAGCCTACACATGCTAGTATGTAATCTAGCTAACCAATTAGGATCTCATGACCCTAATAAAATACTAATTGACTTCCTAGGCCAATTCCCTAATGTGTGTGACCATTTGGATTTCACATCTAGCCAGCAGTAGATCTGGTCCAAGCCAATTCGATCCAATCGAATATGATTGACCTAATTAGGTCAAATTGAGCTGACCTAAGTTGCCAATTCAAATTAGCTTTCGAATTAACTCAGGAATCCAATCGAATTAATTCATGAAAACCTAAAAGATATGATTGACATCTAGAAATAGATTATGCATATCCAAAAGAATGAAATTTGGTAGAAAGTACCAAAAATCCTTCATTAGAAAGTTACCATGCAATTCAATCTTTCGATCTCCCTTTATCTCGAATAAGTGATGGGTATGGATAATTATCAAATCCTAGCACTTAGTCATTTTAAATATCACTTTGATAATGAAGACTCCACTGATGACTGATTAGAAAATACTTCTAATCTCATCCTGCTTTGATTAAAGACTCCCTGAGTTATCAATTCGAAAAGATTACATAGGACAACATTTTCTCTTACTAGGAATGATCAATTCCTTGTTGATCCACTCACATCCTTCATACACCTTCCACCATATTCAAGAACACCCCGTACATGACTCAATGTCATGAATGAGTATGAACCAAAATATGGCTTAGTGTGTATAAGAAACCATGGTGATCTCAGGTCTAAAGATCACTTGCACAACTTCCACTATGAGAACTATCTCTTGACAAGCAATAAGACTTCCATAAGATATTCTCAGTATGGATCAGTTCAGTGAACTCATACCCTAATAAGCACCCTTATCCTTGTATTAGTGTCTCTACACAAATGGCTGTGAGACCAACCACCCTCTCCATCGAGCATACATAGGACAAGCTAGTCTTTCTGAAAGCATTGATCCCTGAATCGATGATCCAACAACTAAGAATATATTAGATTAGAATTTATAGGAACTTAGATCTCACCATTATGATCTTTACAATAACCCTAATTTCTTTGTCCTAATCTACGGGATTCATCATAATCTTTAAATAAGACACAGCAGTATGATGAAACAAAATACCTTTTATTAATATAATAATATCATACAAGAGTTGGAAGATTACAAAAATATCCTTACAAAGATTGGCTTTTAGGGTATTTTTTTTCATTTACTTGAAAGCTCTTGAAATAATCAATACCCTCATAAAAGTTGTTCAAAACTTGTTTAGATCCTTCATTTATAGCCTCTTGAAGTGTTCCCAGGTGAATATAGCTGTTAGAAACTCTTAGGAATCGAAAACTAGCCATTAGAGGGCTTAATCTTCAAGAAATTTGAATTATGGAACTAGTCATTACTGTTCCAAAATTGGGATTTGAGTCGGCTCGGATGACTCGAGTCGGCTCGGATGATTGGGTTCTTTAGAACTACTTTTTTGTCACTCTGAAAGAGTCAGCTCTATTTTTCATTGAGTTAGCTCGATTGACTAGTTTCTCAGAACTCAATTTCAGCTACTCTGAAGGAGTCAGCTCGGATTGTCATTGAGTCGGTCGGTTGGAAAGTATCAGAATTTTCTATGCCATGCCAAATCAATGTATCAGCTTTAGCATTGAGTCGACTTGAGTGAACATTCTTCAAAAGCTTTCAAACTTCTCCAAACTTCTTCCAAACAATTTCCAACAACTTTTAAACGTAATCTAAGTTATTTACACTTAAATTTACAATAATTTTTCCCTTTCTACAAGAATATACATTCAAAAAATCATTAGGGCTCACAAATATATGAAAGTTTTCTTTGTGTACATGAATTCATTACATTGGTCCTAGAAATGTAGAGTGAATGATTGACCATGTAAATTATCCTATAAAAACTTCTTAAACATTGAAAAAAGTATTAGTATCAAATACATGCTCTAATATTTTGTTATCATCAAAATCATTCTAGAGGTCAACAAGTACTCCCTCAATTAGCATGGTGGTTAGTCTCGCTATATGTATCCATTGTCTTAGTATGGGTTACTTTAAAGGTTCTCTCGATTTCAGGATTTAGGATTAACCCTGGTTTATGTATTTGAGTTTTTTTATTATATTGATTATTTTTTTATAGATGTGAAGGGAGAAGAAAGAAGAAAGAGAGAGAAGAATTCTATAGATGCAAACCTAAGAAGTCCTAAAGTTAAAAGAAAAAGAGAGAGAAAAGAATTTAGTTAATGTTTAATGTTAATTATAGTCAAGTTAGCACACAGTGGACTCTCTATCCTAGGATTAACCTAATTCTAGATAGCTCATAGCTGCTAAGAATTGCCTTAAAGCCCTCCAAGTCAAAAACCAACTAGCAGATTAGCCAAGTAAGGATAAGGTTTGTAAGGGTTTCCTCGTTGCTTTCCTTAGATACTAAATAAATTAGCAAGGTCAGTCAACGGAATCAATTAAATAACTACCTTTCAGGATTATATTCCTGAATCCCTTTTCTAGATACCAGTCAACTAGCCAATCCTGATCCAATCCAACTCTTACAGGTGCCTTATCTTAGTGAGCTCGAAAAATTATAGGGGTCAACATCTAATTAATTTTAAGTTAACGATTTGGATCAATGCAATATACAGGGTAGTGATTTGTGGGCCAAGGAATAGTGATGAAATCCTCACCATATATTATTTAGGGTTAAGTGCCTTTAAGATATTTTATGCAGATGTAATATAGTATAAACAATATGCCCAAATAAGTTAATTTGATATTTTAGTCTCTATAAAAATCCTAAATAATTATGCTAAATTTTATTTATTTTAATTAATTAATTAATTATTTTTTTATGAACTAATCATGCTAATGATCCTTGGTAATGGTACCAAAATTTGATTACTATCATAGGTGGTTAAAAATAATAACCAACTCAAACTCTATAGTTAGGGTGAGTCGGGATCATATTCTCAATGATCAGCTAGGATTATATTTACTTTTTTAATTAGGATTTTATTAGAGTTTTAATTAAATTATGAATAATAAAAATATGAGAGAGTGTGAATATGATTGAAACTAGAAATAAAAATTAAATTAAATAACAAGCAAGAGATTAAGCAGAATAAGAAAGATATCTTGGATTTTGATTCAATTTTACTATAATATTAGTAATTATTTATTATATAATTATTTAACCTATGATTGATCCTCGAGCATAACCTATCTTGCTAGGTATGGATCTTGATCTGTCCTTACATAGCCATAGGCTATTTAAAGGCTTAAATTATAAAAATAAAATAACTTATAATTAGATTCCGAGAATAGCCTATCTCACTAAGCATGAATCGTATCCTTGGATCACAACTCATCTCTACATAGTCATAGACTATTCTAACATCTAATTATAGTCTTAAACATGAAGAACAAAACTTGAAGTAATGAAGATAATTTTATTCATAAAAAGTAAATATTACAACCAAGCACTAATTATATAAAGAAAAATTATAAAATATAAATACTAAAAATATAATCTACTTCTCGAAGATGAAGCTCCTTAGCCGTGCATAATTTGACCTTCCACTCCCTCTATGCAAGGCTCTAGGAGGATTCCAGGAGTTATTGCCCAAGGTAGAGGTATGGGAGCCTTTTATAGGTGTTAATAGGGAAGAGGCTTTTATGATATTTAGATATGAGACTATAAGAAAAGAATCATGAATGGTTAGGATTTATTTGATAAAGGATAAATGGTTGGATGGGTAGCCAGTTAAAATAGGAAAAAGGGAACCAAATCTTGTTCAACATCCCCTTAGAATCCTTTATCAATCCTTACTTGACTAGTTTGAAGCATTTTTGCTATTGGATCTTGCTCAAGCATTTGAAAACTAATTGCACGACATCCATCATGCCCATAATTCATCGAGGTCAATGTTGGCCATTAGATCAAGTCTTTAAGGTAGCTCTAGGTTGCTGGATTGTGTCAGAAAGGCCTCTAGATCAAAGCCTCATACTAGGAATGAACATCAACCCTTGGATCAAAGCCCAAGTTGCTTTCGGCTGCATGATCAAGCATTAAAATAGAGGCTGGGAAGGCTTCATCAACTGGCAATTAGCTTTAGTAATTAAATCAAAGCCTAGTTCATTGTTGCCAATTAGATTGCACAAAAGAATGGCTGACTGACTTCTTCTCTCAGCCAAATCATGCTTTGGACCTTTTGATTGCCCTTGAAGTGTCGCTCACCATCCATCAATGCCAACCAGCACCAACCAAGTGCTTTCCCCCGGTAATGGTGAAGGGCAATGGGAAAGTAGCTAATCGTGGCAATGGTGGCAATGACAGTGGGGAAGTGGTGAATCATGGTAGTAATGGTGACAGTGACTCGGGAGGTGAAGGCTGGATTGAAGGGCAGCGATGATGGGAAGAGGTGACAGTAACGGGGAGGAGGCATCGGTGATGAGAAGGAGGTGATGGGTGGACTAGTGACAGTGAAGAGGCAGCAAGTGGATAGTGACGGTGATGGGGAGGAGGTGACAGTGATGGGGACACTAAGAAAAGAAATTCTTCTTTCTTCCTAGACTGCACCTCTGTGGTCCATGGATAGGGTGACCGGTCCATGGTGGACCGGCTATGTTTAACTCCCATTTACATTGAATCTCAAATGAATTTGTGTTTGAATTTGGGCTATAATTGGGCTTGAACTTTGCTTGTCATTTAAGATCCATTTTGAGTCTGATTTGTACATAACTTTCTTCCTTATTTCCTGCAAATTAGGCTCTTTATATTGGTGATTATCTTTCCTATAAAAGATAAATAAAAAGTGCAGGGTGTACTCGCTAACCATTCCCTTTAAGTTTGTTAGAATGAGTCCAGCTCACTTCCTTGAGAGTCGAAGCCTTATCTACTTGAAGGATCCAAGTCATCCCTAGGTGGAGTTGCTCAGTAGATAGTTCCCCAAGCTTATCATCCAACCATGTGCACATGACAAGAAAGTTGGCTAGGACTTGAGTCTTCATAGATGATCTTGGATGATAGGAGATGTTAAACTCATTAAATTTGACTGTCCATTTGGCCATTCTCCTAGAGCTATCAGGCTGATGCAAGATAGCCTTAAGTGGTTGGTCGGTCAGGATAACTATTAAATGAGCTTGGAAATACAACCTGAGACATTACACAAAAATGATTAGTGCATAAACAATCTTCTCAGGTTTAGAGTATCTAGTTTTTATGTCATGAAGTACTTGACTGGTGTAATAGATGGGCTTTTAAACTCTTTTATCATCCACCTGAACAAGCATGGAGCTAATTGCCTTTGGAGATGCGATGAGGTACAAATAGAGCTCCTTTCTAACTTCGAGCTTAGAAAGCAAGGGTGGAGACCTGAGAAATTTTTTAGCTCCTCAAAAGCTTATCGACATTTCTCTATCCAGGTAAAGTTATGTATTTGATGCAGGACCTTAAAGAAGGGCAAGCAGCACTTAGCGATTGTGAGATGAATTGAGTAAGTGCTACAACCATCTAGTCAGTTGCTATACTTCCTTCTTGGAGGTTTGATGCCACATGTCAAGGATTTCCCAGATCTTCTCAGGATTCATCTCAATGCCCCGCTTGGTGACCATAAATCCAAGAAACTTATTAGCTACAGCACTGAAGGTGCATTTAGTAGGATTTAGCTTTATTCAATCTTGATGAAGGGTATTGAAGGCCTCTTCCAAGTCTTTGATGTGATTTGCTTTCTTAGAGCTCTTGATAAGCATGTCATCAGCATAGACCTCCATGTTCTGACCATTCTTGTCCTTGAAGACTTTATTGACCAACCATTGATAGGTGGCTCCTATATTTTTTAAATCAAAAGGTAATGTTCTCCTCATCCTCGAGAGCTAACCTGATCTAGTTATAGCTTGAGAAGGTATCCATGAAGTTGAGTAGCTTGTATCTGGTTGTAGCATTGACTAGTTGATAAATCTTCAGTAGTAAGAAGCTGCCCTTCAGGCATGTCTTGTTGACGTTAGTATAGTTAATATAGATTCTCCACTTCCTACTGTCTTTCTTGACCATGACAATGTTGGCTAATTAGTTGGGATAGTAGGCTTCTCGGATGAATCTAGTAGTAAGGAGTTTATCAACTTCTTCATCGATGATCTTTTAACTTTCAGGGGCAAAACTTCTCTTCTTCCATCAAACCTGCTTATACTTTGGGTTGATGTTTAGTTTATAGATGATCACTTCTGGAGGGATCCCTAATATATCTAATACCAACTAAATAAAGATATCAGAGTTACAGTATAGTGTTAGCATAGATTTGGTGCTCCCAAGCCTTGGGATGCTAGGAGAGGAGTCATGGTAATTGCTTCAAGAGTTTAGGATAGGTTAGAGTCCGATGGAGGTTCGGCCCTCCATAGGCTCGAGCTCTAGTTTTTAGGTCTTGAGAGGACTAATCCATGTTGGATCAAGTTTGGATCCAAGTGAATGTGAGAGTGGGTCAAGTCATAGGTGTACCTATGCTTGGATGAGTGCTCTCAAAATTGGATTAGCCTTGGAAGAAGTTTGAGTTAGGTTAAGTTCATGAGTTGTATTCCTAGTTGGATTAGAATGGCTCTTTGGTCTATAAAAGGGGAATATTATACAACCTAATGATAAAGGAATCAAACCTAATTTCTTCCTAGCTTTTCTAACCCTTTTTTTCTAGTTTCTTATTGTCCAAGCAATAGCAAGGAGGTTCCCACGGTGCACAAGGATGTAGAAAGGGGGCACATGTAGGAATCTCACATGCATCGCCTTCCATGCACTAAGAGCCCCTCCTCCCAAGGACTCTCTCCCTCCAACGTGTGTGTGGTTTGTGATGAGAAGTTTCATGCCTAGAAGGAGGCTTCACGTCTCATATTTCTCAGAGAAAGAAAAAGTGGTAGCATGCCCATGCAAGAAGGAAAGGAGGACATGTGTGAGAGGGTGTGCGGCAAGGTTTTGTACGGCTACGTGTTGGAGTCCTTTGGGAATCTCTCCCTATTGGAGGACATTTCCAGGTGTGTGCACAATCTTCTACCAGCAACCAACCTCAGAACATTATATTGAAAGCGGCAGCAACAGGGGAGTGAAGCAATCAGCCTGGCAGGAATTCAGCCTTCTTGTGTAGAAATCTTCTAACTTGTTCAGAGTGCCCCGAATGTTCCAGATATGATATGGTCATGAAACCACCTCTCTTGGGACCTCCAACCAGTGAGAACTCAGCCTTCCAAAGCTTTTGGTTGAACTCCAAAAAGGTAGAGAGAGGGATGACCCCAAAAATGCTAGGTGCTGGGTTTCCTACTTGGACTAGGAGTCCCTAGGCGCTTAGAAATTTTCTCCTACCTAAGGTATGACGGCTTGGATGCTGATACTACCCTAATAGAGAGTGACAAACCAGAGAGGAAGAGAGGGAGGAAGAAGATGGATATCAGGGAGAAAAGGTTATTTCTTTATGATGGCTCCAATTAGCCACATCTATAAAGTATATATATACTAGGTCACCATGACCTAACCCTAAAACTCCCATAGGCCAACATAATGCATAATTGAGTTTCACAAGCCCAAGTACACCCTTGACCTAGCCCAATCACACATACCTAGGACTCAAAATCAGCCCAATACAAGTTGGCCCCTTGAGGCCCAAGTCCCCTGAACCTCAAGACTTGAAAGGCTAACAGCCTTTCATTCTAGGGCCCAAACTTGCCCTTGAAATTCCACGACAACATCATGATCATTGGACCTCGGCCTTAGCCTTGGTCCCCTAAGCCATGGAAGCACCACATGAGACCTAAAAATCTCTACCTTGGTACTTCAAGGCTTCAGCCAACTCCATCTTGTCCACAAGCTGCATCAATGCCACATACTTGTAAAAGCTATCTTACGGTAGAACCTTCATCAGTGCATCTGTTGGATTCTCCTTGGTGTGTACCTTCGCCAGCTCTACCTCACCATCCTCCACGAGCTCTCTAATCTGATGGTATCTGATGTTGATGTGCTTGGTCCGAGCATGATAGACAGAGTTCTGTGCAAGTAGAAGTCACTCTGGCTATCGCATTGTACCCTGACAACCTCCTGTTCGAGGCCCATCTCCAATGCTAGACCCTTCAGCCATAGGGCTTCCTTTGCTACCTCTATAACTCTGATGTACTCCACCTCGGTAGTTGATAACGCGGTAATAGTTTGCAAGCAGGATCTCTATGATAGAGGACCTCCATATATGTTGAATATGAAACCTGTCGTCAAACGACGGGTGTCCAAATCACCACCAAAATATGCATCCACGAATCCTTCTATCAGCCCTCGAGTCTCCTTGGACATGTTGGAGTGTTCCTCGACACCTCCTCTCTGTCCATAGTAGACTCCAACTCCAACCATGCTTGCCAAGTACCTGAAGACTCCCTTCAGTGCTCTTCAATGCTCCCTGCCAGGCTGTGCCATGAACTTGCTCACTTGACTCACTGCATGGGTGATATCCGGCCAACAACACACCATGGTGTACATGAGACCACCTACACCAGAGGCATTCAGTACCCTCTCCATCTCCTAAACCTCCACCTCAATTTATGGTGCCATGGTCTTCGAAAGTCTAAACTATCTTGCTATAGGCAGCTCTGTCGGTTTTGCTTCCTTCATCCCATACCTCTCCAAAACATTTTTTATGTAGCTACCTTGAGATAAATGCAACACCCTCTTGTTCCAATCTCTAAAGATTTCCATGCCTAGGATCTTCCTCGTAGGTCCCAAATCCTTCATCTTAAACTCCCGAGACAAAGCTACCTTCAGTTCCTGCACTGTCTGCTTACTCTTGCATGCTATCATCATGTCATCCACATACAAGAGTATGTAGATCCTAGAAGCATCATCAAGAGTCCTCACATATACACAAGAGTCATCATCATATCTAAAAAGTTCAATGCTCTTCACAAAAGTATCGAACCACTTGTATCATTGCCTCGATGACTGCTTGAGCCCGTACAGCGACTTCTGTAGCAAACAAACTTTCTCTTCTGATCCTGGTTCTCTGAAACCTGGTGGCTGCTCCATGTAGATGCTCTCCTCTAAGTTTCCATGGAGAAATGCCATCTTGACATCCATTTACTCCAGCTTCGAGTCTTGAGCTGCTACAATGTTCAACAGCACCCTGATGAAAGTATGTCTAACAACGGGAAAGAAAACCTTGCTGAAGTCTATTCCCTCTCTCTGTGAGTAACCTTTAGCAACCAAACAATCTTTGAATCTGATGCCTCCTTGTTTCAAAGGTCCCTCCTTGCATTGGTAAACCCATTTGCACCCTACAGGTTTCTTCCTTTGTGGCAACTACACCAACTACCATTTGTCATTCTTGTGGAGAGACTGCATCTCTCTGTCTAGGCTCTCCATAGCCTCCTTTAGGTATATGGGTCTCCATTGGCTGTCACCAGGGTATATGACACCATCTCTCCGAAGCCATATTGGTCAGGTTGTCTGATGGTCCTCTTGGGCTTGTGTAGCGCAACCCTGATATCTCTCTAGGTCCAGCCTGCTCCCGTTGGTCCTCCTAGTCTCGATCATCCGTCTAAGCTCTCTCCACATGTGGAGGCACCCTCTAAGAGTGCTCCACCTGAATGTCTAATCATCTAGATGCACCTATAAGTGGCAAAATTGAAAACAAGGTAAGCTATCCAGCACTGCCCTGATGGACCTCCTGCTGCTCCTACTACTCCTCTATGCCACCTAACCTCTGGAGAACTGATCTTTCATCAAAGGTGACATCCCTACTAAGGATGACCTTCTTCTCCAAGGATCTCATATCATATACCCATGACTCCTCGTGGATACCCCAAGAACACAATCTTGTTTGACTTAGCATCCAACTTACTATGCTCACCAGCACTGATGTGCACATATGCTGTAAACCCAAAAATCCATAGATGGTGAAGCCTAATCCTCCTTCCAGACCATCTCTCTTCTGGAATACCACCATCTAATATGTGATAACCGATTGACCAAATAGCAGGCTGTGTCAACTGTATCAATCCAGAACACCTTAGGAAGCCCTGCCTATAGCCTTATGCATCTTGCCTTCTCCATAAGGGTTCAGTTGATTCTCTCGGACACACAATTTTGTTGAGGAGTCCCTCTAACTGAGAAGTGCCTTTTGATGCCACACTCCTCACAAAAATGCTGGAACTCCCAGCTGGTGAACTCATCGCCATTATCGAACCTCAAGCACTTTACACTGCGACCTTGCTCCTTCTCAACTTTTGCTTTCCATGCCTTGAGCTTTGAGAAGACCTTTGATTTTTTTCTCATGAAGTAGACCCACACTTTCCTTGAAAAATCATCTATCAAGGTCAATAAGTACCTCACTCTGTTTCTGGCTGAAACTGGAGATGTTCCCCATATATCAGTGTGAACTAGCTCCAATAGAGCTATACAATGGACTGAACTGCTGCTGAAGTGGATCCTCCTCTACTCTCCTTCATTGGAAATATTAAGTACTCCACTCCTGGCTCGACTACTAAAGTTTTAACCACATCTCTCCAGGTAACCCAGTGACACCAGATTTTTCTTTAGCTCAAGAACATGCTTGACATTGGTCAGTGTCCTCACAATCCCATCAAACACTCTCACTTGTCACTCCCAATACTAGCAACCTTGCACGAGTGATCATCTCCAAGTGTCATACTTTCCTCATCAATCTTGGTATTGGTCAAAAACCAAGACCGGTTTGGGGTATAATGATAAGAACAGGTTGAATCCATTGTCTATATATCTGTGCACAATCTATGATCATTTGACACCACTAAGAGGTCATCCTCCACCTCTTTATCAGCCATGGTACTCATCGAATTCGATCCTCCTATGTCTCCCTTCTTGTTCTTCAACTGAGGATAATCCTATCGAAAGTGCCTAGTCTCTTGCACCTAAAGCACCTTGCATCTTTCCTACTCTTGCTCTTCCTTCTAGACTTCGATTGTCCTCTCTGCTTGGACCTCTCCCTTTCTCTTCCGGACCTTTCTCAAATGACCAAGCCCTCTTGGGAAACTCCTTTGGTTAGCTTCTCCCTCTGCACGTTGGAATGCAGCACCGAGACCATGTCTTCACACTCCAGGGTCTCCTTGCCGTACAGCAGTGTAGTAACCAAAGCATCAAAGGAATGGGATAGTGAGCATAGCAACAGCAAGGACTTGTCCTCCTTGAACTTGACCCTAATATTCAACAACTCATTGCATATCTGGTCAAACTTCTGAATGTGATCTACTATGTTTCTGCCTTCCTGCATTCGAAGGCTATAGAGTCATTTCTTTAGCATCAACTTGTTGTACATGTTTTTCCCCATGTAGAGCATATGCAACTTCGACCAGAGACCTTTTGGAGTCCTCTCCTCTATCATAGAATAAAGAGCCACATCTGCCAAGCACCCTTTGATCATCGCATAGGCCTTCCTTTCTATGGACATCTATTGCTTCTGTAACACCTCATCAGGCTTTTCCTCCAAAGCCCGATCCAATTCCAACTAGATAAGGAGATCTTCAACCCAAACTTTCCACATGGAAAAGTTTCCTTTCCCATCAAACTTCTCAAAATCCACCTTCATGCTGGTACTCATGGCTGGATCGTAGCCATAGGATTGAGAAGTACCTTGACAGGCCATTGCTGAAATTTCAGCAATTGAAGATCTGCAACTTCTGGCATCTCCTATGAACTCCATGCAACTCGGGCTCTGATACCACTTGTTGGAGGACATTTCCAGGTGCATGGACAACCTTCTACCAGCAACCAACTTCAAAACATTATATTGGAAGTGGCAGCAACAAGGGATTGAAGCAATCAGCTTGGCAGGAGTTCAACCTTCTTGTATAGAAATCTCTTAACTTGTTCAGAGTGCCCCGAACGATCCAAATATGATAAGGACATGAAACCACCTCTCTTAGGACCTCCAACCAGTGAGGATTCAACCCTCCAAAGCTTCTGGTCAAACTCTAATGTGGTACATCTACTGATGTGGAGTATACAGGCGGCCATGCTATTGAGGGACCCACCACCTGGGCATGATGGCTAGGCAAAGAGCCAACACGAGCCTTCCTACTGAGGTCAGCTCCCAGTTGGGGTCATGCTCATAGGGCGAGCCCTCCAACTAAGTTCAACTCCTGGCCAGGATCGAGCCCATGCTCTTCCAACACGAGCCCTCCTACTGAGATCAGCTCCCAACAAGGATCATGCTCAAAAGCCAAGCCCTTCGATCGAGGTTAGCTCCCAACTAGGGTCGAGTCCATGCTCTCCCAAGATGAGCCCTCCTACCGAGGCCATCTCCTAGCCGGGGTTATGCTCATAAGGCAAGCCCTCATGTCGAGGTCAGCTCCCAGCTGGGGTCTTGCTTAAAAGGTGAGCCCTCCGATTGAGGTCAGCTCCTAGCCTGGGTTGAGCCCATGCTCTTCCAAGGCGAGCCCTACTATCGAGATAATCTCCCAGCTGGGGTCGTGCTCATAAGGCGAGCCCTCTGATTGAGGTCAGCTCTCAGCCGATGTCGAGTTCATGCTTCCATAATGGGCCCTCCTGCCGAGGTCAGCTCCCAGCCGGGGTCATGCTCATAAGGTGGCCCTCTGACTGAGGTTAGCTCCCGATCGGGGTTGACCTCATGCTTTCATAGTGAGCCCTCCTACCGAGGTTAGCTCCCAACTAGGATCATTCTCATAGGATGAGCCCTCCAACTAAGGTCAGCTCTCGATAGGGGCTGTGTTCACGCTTCCAAGAGCCAGGCCCCCGAAGTAGGCTTCACCCCCCATTCAATGGGAGTCAAGGTTCCCGCCAGTGGCCTAAGGAGGGGGGACCAGCAGAAGTTCAAAATCATGGTAGGGAAGAACCTGATCATTCACAGCCCCTGAGGGGTGGTGCATGCCCTGCCATAAATGCAGGTCTTGCGACACACTCCATGCGAGCTACACGATGCAAGCTCCACCAAGTCTCCGATCTTGTAACGTGCTGCCACATCGATGACCACACAGCTGGAAGACCACAACCTCTATGACAGGGAGCCTCCACCTTTCCAAGAAAGGTATTCCACTAAGGTCCCAGGCCCTGTAACACTTCGACGGTCCCCCCTGAAATGGAAATACCCAGGGTGGAAGGCTTTCCCCTGAAGGACCGACCTGACAGGGAAGCAACAGCGAATAACAGAAAGCCCCAGACTTGGTCCAGGCCACCCCATCTATATAAGATCGACGGGGGAGGTAAGTAAGAAGGTAAGTGATAGACATGCTCAGTCCTCCATTATCTTTTTTCATTATCCTTACCCTCTCGATGAGGATAGTCTCCCAAGCTCTCCGTCATAGAGGTTTTGTTCCCCTTGATCATCCTACAGATTTGATCATCGAAGTGTCCCCATCGGAATCTCCGGCATGGGTCCCTCTATTTTGTAGGGCCTCTAGGAGAGGGAGCCGACTGCGAAGAGGAGGATCGAGTGCCCAGCAGGAGCCCAACGCTTCAGAGCTACGAGCCACGATGATTTCGGCAGTAATAGATTGGCATGCCAGGTAAGGGGTTCGACAAAGAGAATTAACTGGTTAAATACCAGGTTGGCCCCCATTATGAGAAGGATGTCTGTGGAAGCCCACGATCTGATGGTGACCACACGAGCATGTGAAGCCTCTGTCGGTCGGGTGGGGGATCCCTCTCACCATGGTGATTAATGCCCAGAGAAGGAGCTCCCTGTTCTGCCACCGTGCCTCCATCGGATCCCCAAATTATTGCACTAGCCCAATAGGTCCATGCCCTGGCTACGACGGTTCATCAGCTCCACCAGAAGCACCGGTCCCTGGAGACTCAGCAGCAACTAGGGACTCCAGCGGCCCATCCTATCGATCCTTGTACCAGCCTTAGTCTTTTCTGGAGGGGCTGCTGCATGTGGTAACCCACCCTCGAGAGGCCCATCGGGTGAACAAAAAATGGCCAAAGCATCGTCTGACCAACCGGGAGAGCCATTCCCCGGTCTCGGACCACTGCGCACCTTTGCACCAGTAGCATCGGCGTGGCTAAGAACCCAGGTGAGAGTTCCTCCACTCCGACCCTCCACCTCTGATGTCTTTCGTCGAGGGGTCGATAGACGAGGCCATCCAATGTTGAGCAGAGAAGCACCTCGAAGAGCATGAGCACAAACTGGCATATATGGCCCGCCAATTCACAGAAGTTCAGGGCTCCCCTAACAAGCCCATGGGTTATGATACCGTCCTCCTTTCTTCTAAAGAATCCAAGAAGAATCGATCCCCAGCTAGTTGTGCATGCCGCAGGTCGAACCCTATGATGGGACAACCAACCCCCTAGACCACTTGGAAAGCTACAAGGCCCTTATGAGGGTCCAAGGGGCTATTGACGCTCTCCTCTACATCGACTTCCCAGCCACCCTATGAAAGGCCACTCGGGTCTAGTTCTCCAGACTCGAGCCTGAGAGCATAAACTCCTTCCCCCAGCTGGAGAAAAAGTTCATGTCGCACTTCAATGTATGCAGGAAGGTGCCTACGAGGTTGACAGCCTCTTCTTGATCTAATAACAGGATCGAGAGCTTCTTCAGGACTACGTGTCCTGGTTCAAGACTGTCACCCTAGAGATCTATAACCTTGATGAGTCAATTATGATGCTTGCCTTGAAGAGGGGGTTGCGGACCTTTCACTTCACCTACTCCCTCGATAAAAAGCTTTCGAAGACCTACTCGGAGCTCCTCCTCCGCATGCAGAAATACATCCATGCCGAGGAGAAGGACCATACCAGGAGGGAGCTAGACAGGAGGCTCCCGAAGAGGCAGGCCATCGAGGAAGCATCATCTCCCCCAGTTTAGAAGATTGCACTGATCTAGTGGACAAGGCCAAGACCCAGGATCAACCCCGCCAAAGAAGAAAAGTTCACTCCTCTCCTTGCCTCCAGAATGAAGATCTTATGGAGATCGAGGGCGAACGCTTCTTGCACATCCTCCTCCCCTGAGGCCACCCACTAGGCGTGATAGGTCCCATTACTGCCGCTTTCACCAGGACTATGGCCACGACACCAAGGAACGCCACCACCTGAAGAGGGAGATAGAAGAGCTGATAAAGCATGGCTATCTCGGCAAGTACGTAGAGGGAGGGGTTTCCCTAGTGGACCAGAGTGAGGAGCCCCGACCTCTTGCCATCGATAATTGCCCTACCGAGAAGCTGATCGGGATGATTCCAAGGGGTAGGGAAAACCCTGAAGAGGGCTAGGAGAAGAGAGGAGAGTGATGATGTACTCTCCTACATGGGAGAGGGGTCAGCTGGGGTGGACAACCCCAATAATGATGCTGTCATCATTGAAATGATGATAGCAAAGCACCTTGTAAAGAGGATAATGGTTGATAGTGGAAGCTCGGTAGATATCCTTTTTTATGATGCTTGTGTAAGGATGAATTTGTCAATTGACCTAATAAAGTCGGTATTCACATCCCTAGTGGGCTTTACCAAAGATTCAGTAAGGGTTGAAGGAGAGATTACACTCCCAATAACTGCCAGAGCTCCACCTCGGTAGAGTACCGTGCTAACGACCTTCACTGTTGTAAGGCTTTCCTCGCCTTACAATGCCATCTTAAGGCATCCTAGACTCAATCTATCGACGCCACCATCTCCACAAAGCATCCCCTCATTCAATTCTCGATCCTGTAGGGGATTGGGGAGATGAGAGGTTCATCCTAGCCAGTTCTGCACTGCATGCAAGCCATTCTGGGATGTCGAGGTGCCGGTCTGAGCCCACCAATCAATCAGTGATGCAGAACAAAAACTCTGATACCAAAAATGATGCAGAATGAATATGTGGAATGCGAAAGCAAATTAAAATTAATGTATTTTTTTTTTATATATATTTTCAGAAGTCAGCTTTGACTCAAAGGAAAGATAAACAAATGTTGAAAGAAACTAAGAAATGACAGAAAGCACAATTAAAAGGAGTAGATTATCAGAGTAACTCAGAAGTAGGATCGCTGGGGATTGAAAAACCCCCAGATTTAGGGTTTGCTCTGAGTTTTCAATGAAACAGACAAAGTGAGAAGGGAAGGATCTTGTTACCTAGCAGTGATATCTCTCCATTTGGTGGAAAAAGACTCTCTCGAGCAGATTATTAGATCCCGGGAGTCAAGGTATCTTCGCAATGGATCCTCCGATAATGGTCCTTGGCAAAGTTGGCCTCTTCTTGAACCCTGGATCCTGGAGAGAAGAAGAACAAGGTTAGGAACAAGAGACTCAGGGAAGAGAGTTACCAGAGTAGAAGAGAGGATGGGATCTGAAGGTCTTTAGCTGATCTGGAACTCCTAGGCTGCGGATTTGGGACTTCTTCTCCTAGATCTGCTGGATGGACTCTGAAGCAGTGGTAGCTGACTTGAAGATGACTGGATTGGGGTCCTGGTGGTTGGCTACCCTTTGGAAGAAGAACCTTGGAGATGGTGTAGAGGCTAGGGTTTGGTGGTGGTGGAGTAGAGATGGGTGGACTAAGCTAGGGTTTTGGGGTTGGAGATCTCACACCTCCTCAAGGTTCCTAGGGAACCCGGATTTACTCCCTCATGGAGCTCAACACTCAGAATAAGTGCGGAAGAACAAGACTTTGCTCAAAAATAAGGGATTTCATTCATAAGATTTCATAAGATAAGTTCAAGTTACAAAAGGGGTCTAATATATAGACCTATAAGAAAAATCAAAACGATACAAGTTCCCATGTTGGACTAATAGGACTAATCTACACTTTAGGCATCAAATTCTCTTCCCTTGGCCAACCAAGACTCTTTCCATGAGTGAGCGGCCCAAAAACTCCAAGAAAACTTGAAAATCAGCTCCAAATGGCAGGTTATGGGGGTGTCTCCTAGTATCTCTCCATGAATCAAGGATTTTCCCTTCATGGTTTGGCTCTTTTGGACACCTCCTAATCTTGCTCCACAAGTTTAGGCTTCTTCTTTTCATGGCTTTGGCACTTTAGGAAACTTTTGGGTGCCTCCTTGATTTTCTTCCCAAGACATGCTCTCTTCACTTTTATAACTTGGATTTTTATGGAACATTGTGGGGCACCTCCTTGATCCTCTCTTCAAGAAAAATTCTTGCCATCCTGGCTTGGGTTTATCTGGAAAGAAGTTGGCTCCTCCTTGGATTGAGGTATCTTGATGGATTTCTCCCCCAAGTGGTGCAAGAAAAAGGGGAACTTACTTCTTATGGTGTGGGGACCAAAGACACTGGATGGAGATGTGGCAGGGAGTGTGGCACCCACTTGTAGCTGGACCATGGAAGAAAAAATGTGGCACCCTATGGCAAAGGGAATGGTGCCAACCTGGGCCTGGACTTGGACTGAGTCAACATGACTCAACAAAAATTGAAATGACAAAATTACAGACTCAAAATTGGGTTGATCAGGTCAATCCTTATTACAAACCCTAATTTTCTCGAGCAAGGTCAGTCAGAGATCCAGATGGAATCCTGAAGTCTTCTTCTGATTCTGGTGCCCGCACCAATTCTCCCGGGGTGGGAGGAACTCGACCCTGTCGAGTATGGATCAAGCTGGCTCTGGTATCTCTCCAAGAGGTCTGGGTCCAATTCTTGTAATTCTTCTCGGGAGATCCAAGAGTCATCAGAATCTAACCTTCCTTGCCAGCGGACCAGGTATCTTTGGTATCCTCGATTACGAGTAGAGATAACCTGGTCATCCAGGATCTTTTCAATATGCTCTTTCCTCACAGGCCAGTTTGTTGGTGGACACAGGGTCAGGATCACTCTCAATAACAGGATTAGGTTCAAAAGGCTCACTAGGAATCAAAGCTAGCTCCCTGTACTCTACTAGGTCTGTAATATTGAAAGTGGAGCTAATGCCTAGCTCTGGAGGCAACTCAAGCACATAGGCATTGGGTCCCACTCTCTTCATCACTCTAAATGGTCCAGCTCCTCTAGCATGTAGCTTTCTAACGGTTCCAGGAGGAAACCACTCAGGCCTTAACCTAATCATTACATAGTCTCCCTTAACAAAAGTTGACTCGTCTTTGAGAATCAACCAACTTCTTATAAGTTTCATTACTTAAAGTTATTTTGGCATGAATTTCTTTATGCAAGTTCTTTACATGCTGTGCAAAGTCTTCAGCAGACTCGGAGACTCGTGTGTGGACTGGCAAAAGAACTAGGTCAGGTGGTGTGTGAGGCTTGTACCCATGAACAATCTCAAAAGGGCTTTTACCTATAGACCTATTGACCGAGTCATTATATGCAAATTTAGCCTTGGGTAAATACAAATCCCAATTCCTGGTATTCTCACTCAACCAAAATCTGAGTCAATGTCCTAAACTCGACTGACGACGCATTCCTAAAGAATGGACTTTATTCAAAGGAACCCTAAGTCTAAACCTAACAAACTAAGGCTCTCTAGGTTTGGCCTTGGGTCGGAGGATGGCATTCAGAGCATGAGAACTTATCATGGGTGCCTAGTAGGTGCCATAAGGTCTTCCAGAAGTAGGTGGCAAACCTAATAGGTTCTAAGGAGTCTTGCAACCTAGAAATCTCAGTAAAATGTAATCCCATAGCTCTAGAAACATGAGAAGATTCAGGGAAGGGTAGGAAATAAGAATCAGAGTTTTGAGGTGGCTTATAGGAAACAAGAAACATACCTTCGTTATTTAGGACGACCTTAAAATGAGGACATTGTTCTATAGGTGCACTCATCCAAACCTCATGATTTTCTCTAGGAGGGTCTACAAGTGCAAGTTCTAGGGTAGGCTGGGCACTCCTAGAAGGTGGCAGGTTATCAGGAAGGTCTTTGGAATGTTTATCTAGAAAATCTTCTAAGCTACTGTTTTTTTCTTGTTCTTGGACCTTCTCAATGGGAAATTCTTGTGAACCCCTTGCTTCTTCACACTTCTCTACCAGATTTGACTCAGGGGTGTCTTCTTTGAATTCCTCAATGAGTTCAGGGGTATTCTCACTTAAACTCTCATTGGGTGCAATTTCCTCTTCCTGAACTTCCTCAAAAGGGTCTTCTCTTAGGGTTAGCTCCTGAATTCCTTGAGTGGCAGGGGTCCCCTCAATAATCCCATCAGGTAGGAGTTGGTTAATTGAATTATCGGGAGAGATACCATCAAATTCTTCTTCTTCATATTCATCTATCAAACATATGTCAGGCTCATATATTTCTTCCTCAATCTCACTGAAAGGTTCTAATCTATTCTCCTTTGATTCCTCTTTAAGTACGGCTCTGGTCAAGTCAACTAATTTTGGGATGGCCATGCCTAACTCCCTCTTAGTGTTATCTTTCTGGTCAAGAGATGACACAAGTGGGAATTGATAAACAAAAATCTAGTTCACTACGGGTGTCGGATCAATCGGAACTTGACTCAAGTTGGTAGAGGTTGGCTATAAGTCCAAAGTACTTGATTGGTTATATCTTAAAGACCACTCATGGTCTTGGGCTTCTTGGTAGGCTCGGTCAAACTTATTGGTCTTTTCAAGGCATAGCTTCCTATAAATGTCTGGGTGTAACCCAACCCTAAACCTCGATGTGATTTGAGCTTCGATCTCAATGGTATTGCATTTCATGTCATACCACTGGAAGTCCTCGATATATTTAGATACAGGCCTATTACCTTGTCGCAATTGGTACCATTGGTCTAAAAGTCTTTTCTCATAGGATCTACCTAGGTACCTATCTCTCAACTTACTTCTCATATCTCTCCAAGTATATATTTCCTCTTTTCTTTGATAACACTCACACTCAATAGCATACCAATGTGACCTAGCATGTTTGGTGAACTTGGTTTTGGCCAACCTAACTTGTCCTAATTCCAATATGTTAGTGCACTCAAAATACCGATCCATTTATTCTTCCCACTTAATATATGTCTCTTGTCTTCTATCAAAAGTGGGTGCATAAGGTTCGGTGTTCCTAACGGGTCTCTTTTCTAAGTCAACCAAGTATGGATATAGGCTCCTAGGGTTATGCTCGGGATCACGGTTTAAGGTCCTCCTAGGCTCCTGGCATGGGTCAGGTTGGGGCCTATTAAATTTTGGATCAGGGGTCCAATTTTGATGTCTACGTTTCTTAAGTCCCTGGGCTCGGTCTCTAAACTGGGCAAAATCCTCATTCATATCCTGACTCAATTTGGTCATACTTTCGGTAAGAGTTCTAATCATGGCCTCTAAATCAGGTTGGGTTTGACCAGGTTGGTAGGGTACTCCATTCTGGGTGGACATGATGATGCAAGCAAGCACACCAAATGAGACTCGACTGAAACGACTATAGGCTAACTAGACCTAGAGCCCAAACTAGATGCCCAATCAGTGTGGCAAGCTAGCCTGTAGTAACTCGGGACTCAGCCAGGCAGGTATAAGGGGAGTGTTAGGTCCCTAATTGCCAATCCTAGACACCAATCAGTGATTGGCCTGGTAGGCAGACCAGCACACAAGCCCTTCAGGATAGAATCCCTAAACCACCGTTCTAGATACTGAGTACAAAGCACACACAGAGTAACTAGACAAACTGACACAACACTAGCCTAGACCCGACCAGTTGGTGTCCCTAGCCCACTAGGGCAAATTAGGTCTAATTAATTTTAAGATTAAAGGCTTAGGTTTGAATGCATGGGAGGTGGTTTTGGGCTAAGGAGAGGGTCTCAATCCTCCCCTTATGTTGCAACTTCGGTGCCCTTAAGATAGATTCAATTTATGCACACTCAAATAAAAAAAATAGCTTGCAGAAAATAAAAAAAGCAGAACAGCAGTAAAATTGATCTCAGAAAATCTATAGAAATTAATAAATCATGAAAATTTTATGTAAATTACTTTCAATTATACTGGTTCCAGAAAAATAAGAATTACTTAATTTGGAATTTTATGCAGGGAGAAACAATTCAAATAACAGGATGGTTACTGGCAGAAAATAGAACGTGTGTCCAGTTTACAATCCCTGCCTAGAAGTTATAACCCAGTGGCACCCCTACACGCCCTAGGAATCCCCGTGGAATGGGATAAGGAGGCTTGCGTCTCGCTTTTTCCATGGACCGGACGGCCAGGGGAGTCTACTCCAGGCAGTAAAAGTAAAAAGAAATGAAAAAATAATTAGACAAGCAAGAACCCTAGACAGGGCTCTGATACCAAAAATGATGCAGAATGAAAACTCTGATACCAAAATTGATGCAGAATGAATATGTGGAATGCGGAAATAAATTAAAATTGATGTATTTTTTTTTATATGTATTTTCAGAAGTCGGCTTTGACTCAAAGGAAAGATAAACTAATGTTGAAAGAAACTAAGAAATGACAGAAAGCACAATTAAAAGGAGTGGATTATCAGAGTAACTCAGAAGTAGGATCGCTGGGGATTGAGAAACCCTCAGATCTAGGGTTTGCTCTGAGTTTTCAATGAAACAGACAAAGTGAGAAGGGAAGGTTCTTGTTACCTAGCAGTGATATCTCTCCATTTGGTGGAAAAAGACTCTCTCAAGCAGATTATTGGATCCCGGGAGTCAAGGTATCTTCGCAATGGATCCTCCGATAATGGTCCTTGGCAAAGTTGGCCTCTTCTTGAACCCTGGATCCTGGAGAGAAGAAGAACAAGGTTAGGAACAAGAGACTCAGGAAAGAGAGTTACCAGAGTAGAAGAGAGGATGGGATCTGAAGGTCTTCAGCTAATTTGGAACTCCTAGGCTGTGGATTTGGGACTTCTTCTCCTGGATCTGCTGGATGGACTCTGAAGCAGTGGTAGCTGACTTGAAGATGGCTGGACTGGGGTCTTGGTGGTCGGCCACCCTTTGGAAGAAGAACCTTGGAGATGGTGTAGAGGCTAGGGTTTGGTGGTGGTGGAGTAGAGATGGGTGGACTAAGCTAGGGTTTTGGGGTTGGAGATCTCACACCTCCTCAAGGTTCCTAGGGAACCCAGATTCACTCCCTCACGGAGCTCAACACTCAGAATAAGTGCGGAAGAACAAGACTTTGCTCAAAAATAAGGGATTTCATTCATAAGATTTCATAAGATAAGTTCAAGTTACAAAAGGGGTCTAATAATAGACCTATAAGAAAAATCAAAACCATACAAGTTCCCATGTGGGACTAATAGGACTAATCTACACTTTAGGCATCAAATTCTCTTCCCTTGGCCAACCAAGACTCCTTCCATGAGTGAGCGGCCCAAAAACTCCAAGAAAACTTGAAAATCAGTTCCAAATGGCAGGTTATGGGGGTGTCTCCTAGTATCTCTCCATGAATAAAGGATTTTCCCTTCATGGTTTGGCTCTTTTCGACACCTCCTAGTCTTGCTCCACAAGTTTAGGCTTCTTCTTTTCATGGCTTTGGCACTTTAGGAAACTTTTGGGTGCCTCCTTGATTTTCTCCCCAAGACATGCTCTCTTCCCTTTTATAACTTGGATTTTTATGAAACATTGTGGGGCACCTCCTTGATCCTCTCTTCAAGAAAAATTCTTGCCATCCTGGCTTGGGTTTATCTGGAAAGAAGTTGGCTCCTCCTTGGATTGAGGTATCTTGATAGATTTCTCCCCCAAGTGGTGCAAGAAAAAGGGGAACTTACTTCTTAAGGTGTGGGGACCAAAGACACTGGATGGAGATGTGGCAGGGAGTGTGGCACCCACTTGTAGCTGGACAATGGAAGAAAAAATGTGGCACCCTATGGCAAAGGGAATGGCGCCAACCTGGACCTGGACTTGGACTGAGTCAACATGACTCAACAAAAATTGAAATGACAAAATTACAGACTCAAAATTGGGTTGATCAGGTCAATCCTTATTACAAACCCTAATTTTCTCGGGCAAGGTCAATCAAAGATCCAGATGGAACCCTGAAGTCTTCTTATGATTCTGGTGCTCGCACCAATTCTCCCGGGGTGGGAGGAACTCGACCCTGTCGAGTATGGATCAAGCTAGCTCTGGTATCTCTCCAAGAGGTCAGGGTCCAATTCTTGTAATTCTTCTCGGGAGATCCAAGAGTCATCAGAATCTGGCCTTCCTTGCCAGCGGACCTGGTATCTTTGGTATCCTCGATTACGAGTAGAGATAACCTGATCATCCAGGATCTTTTCAATATGCTCTTTCCTCACAGGCCAGTTTGTTGGTGGACACACAGGGTCGGGATCACTCTCAATAACAGAATTAGGTTCAAAAGGCTCACTGGGAATCACAGCTAGCTCCCTGTACTCTACTAGGTCTGTAATGTTGAAAGTGGAGCTAATGCCTAGCACTGGAGGCAACTCAAGCACATAGGCATTGGGTCCCACTCTCTTCATCACTCTAAATGGTCCAGCTCCTCTAGCATGTAGCTTTCTATTGGTTCCAGGAGGAAACTGCTCAGGCCTTAATGATGTAGAACGAAAGAGAGATGATGCGATACGGAAGCAAATTAAAATTAATATATTTTTTTATTTATTTATTTTTAGAAGTCGGCTTTGACTCAAAGGAAAGATAAACTAATGTTGAAAGAAACTAAGAAATGACAGAAAGCAAAATTAAAAGGAGTGGATTATCAGAGTAACTCAGAAGTAGGATCGCTGGGGACTGAGAAACCCCCAGACCTAGGGTTTACTCCTCTTTCAAGAAATAGACGAAGAGAGAAGAGAAGGTTTTATACCTGACTGTGATATCTCTCATTGCTTCAATTGAAGGACACTCTTGAGCAGATTGTAGGATCCTTGGAGATGGGGTATCTTCGCAATGGATCCTCGGATTGTAGTCCTATGGCAAGGTTGGCCTTCTTCTCGAACTCAGGATCTGGAAGAAGAAGAACAAAAAAAAGAACCAGAAACTCAAAGAAAGAATTTACCAGATAAGAAGAACTTGAAAAAATTGATGTTGCTAAAATCCTGATTCTCCTGGATGCTGATCTGACTTCCTCTGGGATTTGCTCTGTAATCGAACTAGCCGATCTGGACCTGGATGCTGGTGGTCGTCCTCTACTTGGAAGAGAGGGGCCGTGAGATGATGAGGTAGATTAGGGCTTGGATGATTGGTGGAATGAAGAAGATGATGGCGGCTAGGATTTGGAATTGAAGTGGCTAACCTAGGGTTTTGTAGGGTTTTGGGGTTGGAGATCTCACACCTCCTAAAGGTTCCTAGGGAACCCGGATTTACTCCCTCACGGAGCTCAACACCTGAATACAAGTGCGGAAGAGAGAAACACAAAGTTGCTCATACAGAAATTGATTTCATTCATCATTTGTATTCAAGAGTTACATAGAGTTGAATATATAGACATAACAAAGAAATAAAATTTTATACATTTCCTATGTGGGACTAATAAGACTAACCCACACTTTAGGCATCAAATTCTCTTCCCAAGACTCCTTCCATGAGTGGGCATCCCAAAAACTCCAAGAAAACTTGAAAATCAGCTCCAAATGGCAGGTTATGGGGGTGTCTCCTAGTATCTCTCCATGAATCAAGGATTTTCCCTTCATGGTTTGTCTCATTTGGACACCTCCTAGTCTTGCTCCACAAGTTTAGGCTTCTTCCTTTCATGGCTTTGGTACTTTAGAAAACTTTTGGGAACCTCCTTGAATTCCTCCCCAAGACATGCTCTCTTCCCTTTTATAACTTGGATTTTTATGGAATATTGTGGGGCACCTCATTGATCCTCTCTTCAAGAAAAATTCTTGCCATCCTGGCTTGGGTTTATCTGGAAAGAAATTGGCTCCTCCTTGGATTGAGGTATCTTGATGGATTTCTCTCCCAAGTGGTGCAAGAAAAAAAAGGAACTTACTTCTTGTGGTGTAGGGACCAAAGACACTGGATGGAGATGTGGCGCCTCCTGGACTCTGGCATGTGGCTGGGAGTGTGGCGCCCACTTGCTTGGGCCTTGGAGAAAAAATGTGGCACCCTGGACCTTGACTTGACTGAAAAAAAAAAATGGCACCAACCTGGAGAAGACCTAGACCACTACTAGGACTTGTACTGAGTCAACATGACTCAACAAAATTTAAATTGTAGGGAAATACAGACTCAAGACTAAAATTGAGTTGACCAAGTCAACCCTTATTACAAAACCAGAAAACCCTAATTCTTCGGGCAAGGTCAATCAGAGATCCAGATGGAGCCCTGAAGTCTTCTTCTGAGTCTGGTGCCCGCACCAATTCTCCCGGGGTGGGAGGAACTCGACCCTGTCAAGTATGGATCAAGCTGGCTCTGGTATCTCTCCAAGAGGTCTTGGTCCAAATCTTGTAGTTCTTCTAGGGAGATCCAAGAGTCATCAGAGTCTGGCCTTCCTTGCCAGCGGACCAGGTATCTTTGGTATCCTCGATTACGAGTAGAGATAACCTGATCATCCAGGATCATTTCAATCTGCTCTTTCCTCACAGGCCAGTTTGTTGGTGGACACACAGGATCGGGGTCACTCTCAATAACAGGATTAGGTTCAAAAGGCTCACTGGGAATCACAGTTGGCTCCCTGTTCTCTACTAGGTCTGTAATGTTGAAAATATAGCTATTGCCTAGTTCTGGAGGCAACTCGAGCACATAGGCATTGGATCCAACTCTCTTCACTACTCTAGATGGTCTAGCTTGATGCAGCACGAAAGCTCTGATACCAAAAATGATGCAGAACGGAAGCTTTGATACCAAAAATGATGCGGAACAAAAGAGATGATGCGATTCGGAAGTAAATTAAAATTAATGTATTTTTTTTATTTATTTATTTTCAGAAGTCGGCTTTGACTCAAAGGAAAGATAAACTAATGTTGAAAGAAACTAAGAAATGACAGAAAGCACAATTAAAAGGAGTGGATTATCAGAGTAACTCAGAAGTAGGATCGCTGGGGATTGAGAAACCCCCAGACCTAGGGTTTACTCCTCTTTCAAGAAATAGACGAAGAGAGAAGAGAAGGTTTTATACCTGACTGTGATATCCCTCGTTGCTTCAATTGAAGGACACTCTCGAGCAGATTGTAGGATCCTTGGAGACGGGGTATCTTCGTAATGGATCCTCGGATTGTAGTCCTATGGCAAGGTTGGCCTTCTTCTCGAACTCAGGATCTGGAAGAAGAAGAACAAAAAAAAAAGAACCAGAAACTCAAAGAAAGACACTGACCTGAGGACTTAATGAAGATTGTTGGATGTAGAAGTTCCGGAGATCTTGATACTAATCTGACTCTTCTTTGAACTTGCTCTGTAGTTGAAACAGTTGATCTGAACCTGGATGCTGGTGGCCGGCCTCTATGTGGAAGAGAGGGGCTGTGGGATGTAGATGGAAAATTAGGGTTTGGTGGTGGTGGAGTAGAGATGGGTGGACTAAGCTAGAGTTTTGGGGTTGGAGATCTCACACCTCCTCAAGGTTCCTAGGGAACCCGGATTTACTCCCTCACGGAGCTCAACACTTGAATACAAGTACGAAAGAGAGAAACACAAAGTTGCTCACAAAGAAATTGATTTAATTCATCATCATTTTTTTTTCAAGAGTTACATAGAGTTGAATATATAGACATAACAAAGAAATAAAATTTCATACACTTCTCATGTGGGACTAATAGGACTAACCCACACTTTAGGCATCAAATTCTCTTCCCAAGACTCCTTCCATGAGTGGGCTACCCAAAAACTCCAAGAAAACTTGAAAATCAGCTCCAAATGGCAGGTTATGGGGGTGTCTCCTAGTATCTCTCCATGAATCAAGGTTTTTCCCTTCATGGTTTGGCTCTTTTGGACACCTCCTAGTCTTGCTCCACAAGTTTAGGCTTCTTCCTTTCATGGCTTTGGCACTTTAGGAAACTTTTGGGTGCTTCCTTGATTTTCTCCCCAAGACATGCTCTCTTCCCTTTTATAACTTGGGTTTTTATGGAACATTGTGGGGCACCTCCTTGATCCTCTCTTCAAGAAAAATTCTTGCCATCCTGGCTTAGGTTTATCTGGAAAGAAGTTGTCTCCTCCTTGGATTGAGGTATCTTGATGGATTTCTCCCCCAAGTGGTGCAAGAAAAAGAACCAGCTTACTTGAGGAGTGGGGACCAAGGTACACTGGATGGAGATGTGGCAGGGAGTGTGGCACCCACTTGTAGCTGGAAAATATGGTGCCCTATGGCAAAGGGAATGACACCTACCTGGGCCTTGGACTTGGGCTGAGTCAACATGACCCAACAAAAATTGAAATGACAAAATTACAGACTCAAAATTGAGTTGATCAGGTCAACCCTTATTACAAAACCAGAAAACCCTAATTCTTCGGGCAAGGTCAATCAGAGATCCAGATGGAGCCCTGAAGTCTTCTTCTGAGTCTTGTGCCCGCACCATAGCTCCTTTAGCATGTAACTTTCTAACGGTTCCAGGAAAGAACCACTCAGGCCTTAACATAATCATTACATAGTCTCTCTCAACAAAAGTTTTGACTCATCTTTGAGAATCAGCCAACTTCTTATAAGTTTCATTACTTAAAGTTATTTTGGCATGAATTTCTTTATGCAAGTCCTTTACATGCTATGCAAGTGCATCAAGAGACTTGTGTGTATGGGCTAATAGTGAAATCAGATCAAGTGGTGCGTGAGGCTTGTATCCATGAATAATTTCAAAGGTACTCTAGCCTATAGACCTATTGATCCAAACATTGAATGCAATTTCAGCCCTGGACAAAATACAAATCCCAATTCCTGGTGCTCTCAATCAAACCAAAATCTGAGCCAAAGCCTAGTAAAGGGTCAAGAAAATCTAAACTAGACTGACGACGCATTCCTAAAGAATAGACTTTATTCCAAAGGAACCCTAGGTCTAAACCTAACAAACTAAAGCTCTCTAGGTTTGACCTTGGGTCGGAGGAGGGCATGCAGAGCATGAAAACTTATTATGGATGCCTAGTAGGTGCCATAAGGTCTTCCAGAAGTAGGTGGCAAACCTAATAGGTTCTAAGGAGTCTTGCAACCTAGAGATCTCAGTAAAGTGTAATCCCATAGCTCTAGAAACATGAGAAGATTCAGGGAAGGGTAGGAAATAAGAATCAGAGTTTTGAGGTGGCTTATCGGAAACAAGAAATAAACCTTGGTTATTCAGGATGACCTTAAAATGATGACATTGTTCTATAGGTGCACTCATCCAAACCTCATGATTTGCTCTAGGAGGGTCTACAAGTGCAAGTTCTAGGATAGGCTGGGTGCTCCTAGAAGGTGGAAGGTTATCAGGAAGGTCTTTGGAATGTTTATCTAGAAAGTCCTCTAAGCTACTGTCTTTTTCTTATTCTTGGACCTTCTCAATGGGCAATTCTTGTGAACCCCTTCCTTCTTCACACTTCTCTACCAGATTTGACTCAAGGGTGTCTTCTTTGGATTCCTCAATGAGTTCAGGGGTATTCTCACTTAAACTCTCGTTGGGTGCAATTTCCTCTTCCTGAACTTCCTCAAAAGGGTCTTCTCTTAGGGTTAGCTCCTGAATTCCTTGAGTGGCGGGGGTCCCCTCAATAACCCCATCAGGTAGGAGTTGGTTAATTGAATTATCGGGAGGGATATCCTCAAATTCTTCTTCATATTCATCTATCAAACTTATGTCAGGCTCATATATTTCTTCCTAAATCTCACTGAAAGGTTCTAATATATTCTCCTTTGATTCCTCTTTAAGTATGGCTCTGGTCAGGTCAACTAATTTTGGGATGGCCATGCCTAACTCCTTCTCAGTGTTATCCTTCTGGTCAAAAGGTGACACAAGTGGGAATTGACAAACAAAAGTCTGGTTCACTACAGGTGTCGGATCAATCGGAACTTGACTCAAGTTGGTAGAGGTTGGCTTTAAGTCCAAAGCACTTGATTGGTTATATCTTAAAAACCACTCATAGTCTTGGGCTTCTTGGTAGGCTCGGTTTAACTTATTGGTCTTTTCAAGGCATAGCTTCCTATAAATGTCTGGGTGTAACCCAACCCTAAACCTCGATGTGATCTGAGCTTCGGTCTCAATGGTATTGCATTTCATGTCATACCACTGGAAGTCCTCGATATATTTAGACACAGGCCTATTACCTTGTCGCAATTGGTACCATTGGTCTAAAAATCTTTTCTCATAGAATCTACCTAGGTACCTATCTCTCAACTTACTTCTCATATCTCTCCAAGTATATATTTCCTCTTTTCTTTGATAACACTCATGCTCAATAGCATACCAATGCGACCTAGCATGTTTGGTGAACTTGGTTTTGGCCAACCTAACTTGTCATAATTCCGATATGTTAGTGCACTCAAAATACCGATCTATTTGTTCTTTTCCCACTTAATATATGTCTCTTGTCTTCCATCAAAAGTGGGTGCATAAGGTTCGGTGTTCCTAACGGGTCCCTTCTCTGAGTCAACCAAGTATGGGTATAGGCTCCTAGGGTTATGCTCAGGATCACGGTATAAGGTCCTCCGAGGCTCCTAGCATGGGTGAGGTTGGGGCATATTAAATTTTGGATCAGGGGTCCAATTTTGATGTCTACGTTTCTCAAGTCCCTGGGCTCGGTCTCTAAACTAGGCAAAACCCTCATTCATATCCTGACTCAATTTGGTCATACTTTCGATAAGAGTTCTAATCATGGACTCTAAATCAGGTTGGGTTTGACCAGGTTGGTAGGGTACTCCGTTCCGGGTGGACATGATGATGCAAGCAAGCATACCAAATGAGACTCGACTGAAACAACTATGGGCAAACTAGACCTAGAGCCCAAACTAGATGCCCAATCAGAGTGGCAAGCTAGCCTGTAGTAACTCGGGACTCAGCCAGGCAGGTGTAAGGGGAGTGTTAGGTCCCTAATTGCCAATCCTAGACACCAATCAGTGATTGGCCAGGTAGGCGGACCAACACACAAGCCCTTCGGGACGTAGTCCCTGAATCACCGTTCTAGACACTGAGTACAAAGCACACACAGAGTAACTAGACAAACTGACTCAACACTAGCCTAGACCTGACTTGTTGGTGTCCCTAGCCCACTAGGGCAAATTAAGTCTAATAAATTTTAAACTTAGGCTTAGGATCGAATGAATGGGTGGTGGTTTTAGGTTAAGGAGAGGTTATCAACTCCTCCCCTTATCTTAGATGCTCAATTGCCCTTAAGATGAATTAGGAGATGATCACTCAAAAAATTGAATTGCAGAAACACAGAAATAGAGTTGCTGTAATTTAACTCTCAGAAATTCCACAGAAATCAATAAATTACAGTAAAATTATATAAAATAGGTTCAATTATACTAGTTCCAGAAAAATAAAAATCAAGTAATTTGGAGTTATCTGTAATGAGAAACAATTCCTGCAACATGATAGTTACAGACTAAAAATAGAATGCTTCCCCCGTTTACAATTCCTGCTACTAAGTTGTAACCCAGCGGATCCCCTACTCGCCCTAGGAACATCCCATGCAATGGGAAGAGGAGGCTTGCACCTCGCTTCGTTCCTAGGACCGGACGTCCTGGGGAGTCTACTTCGAGCAGACAAAGTAAAAAAGAGAGACACTCAAAACATGCAAGCAAGTCAGAAACCCTAGACAGGGCTCTGATACCCAAAATGATGCAGAATGAAAGCTCTGATACCAAAAATGAAGTAGAACGAAAGAGAGATGATGTGATGCGGAAGCAAATTAAAATTAATATATATATTTTTTTATTTATTTTTAGAAGTCGGCTTTGACTCAAAGGAAAGATAAACTAATGTTGAAAGAAACTAAGAAATGACAGAAAGCACAATTAAAAGGAGTGGATTATCAGAGTAACTCAGAAGTAGGATCGCTGGGGATTGAGAAACCCCCAGACCTAGGGTTTACTCCTCTTTCAAGAAACAGACGAAGAGAGAAGAGAAGGTTTTATACCTGACTGTGATATCTCTCATTGCTTCAATTGAAGGACACTCTGAAGCAGATTGTAGGATCCTTGGAGACGGGGTATCTTCGCAATGGATCCTCGGATTGTAGTCTGTTGTCCAGATATGGTGCCCAAGAGGGGGTTGAATTGGGTATTTAAAAATTTAAAGCAATATATGTGCTATCAAGTTTTAAGGTGAAGAGTGATAGTGCTTTAAGAATTGTGCAATGGAAGCAATGAAATAAAATGGCAATTAAAGAGCTAAAGAAGTTAAAGAGAAAGGCAATGCAAACACACAAGAAATATAGTGGTTCGGTGCACCTAGCACCTACATCCACTCCCCAAGCTCCACTTGGGAATTTCCACTATAATCTTTAGATTACAGCCGACTTGTTTTATCAGGCTCACAAGTCAAAACCTTACACACTTGTTTTGGCTTCGGGCTAACAAGCAACCCTAGTTGGTTTTATCAATTGGATCACCAACAAACCTCACTCACTTGTTTTGGCTTCGGGCTAACAAGCAACCCTAGTTGGTTTTATCAATTGGCTCACCAACAAACCTCACTCTAGTTTCAAATTCCCTTGAAACTAGCTAAAGACAAAAGAGTATGAATACAATGAATTAAAACTAAACAAACTCCTTTTGAGCAATAATAAATTCGTTGAAGCTCTTGATGGAGACTCTTCAAGCCTTTTCCCTTGGAATCTTTGGACCTCACTAAATGCCAAACACTTGAATGTTGGATTCCTCAAAGATGGAAAACTTTTGGCTAGGGAATCTCTTGGTTTTCTCACTCTTTTGGCTTGGAAGTGATTGAAGGCTTTGTACTTTGAATCAACACTTTTTCACTTTGTCTCCTTGCCTTTTTTGAAGTTTGGTGGAGGTTAAATACCTCATTCATGCTGAAACAACTCCACAAGACCGTTAGATTCAAAAATATGGCCGTTTATGGCCGTTGGAAATCAAATCAGAAGTTCAGAAAAACTAGCCGTTATGCCATGAGTCGACCTCATGAGTCGACCTCTAGATCAAGTGTCGACCTCATGAGTCGACCTCCAGTAAAATTTAGGCAAAAGTTCAGAATACCATAGTTCTGCCCATTTGAATTCTCAGGCTATGAGTCGACCTCTGGTGTCGACCTCTGGACAGGTGTTGACCTCTGGTGGTCGACCTCTGAAGCGTGCCACTGAGACTTTGCCATGCCGGCCATGCTGAACTTTTCTTTTTCTTCATAAGTCGACCTCTGGTGGTCGACCTTTGACAAGGTGTCGACCTCTGGGGGTCGACCTCTGATCTGAATTTTTCTGAAACTCTTGAGATATGCGTGCCATGCTTGAGTTTCTTTAAGCCTTTGTTTCTTTTGTCAAATATTTCTTAACAAGAAGGTCCATTATGAGAATTTTGATCTTGTCCAAGGTAGAAGAGCTCATTTCCAAATCAGGTAAACTTAATTTCATCATTGTCCTTTTAATACTCTTTTTGAATAACCTAAGTCCTGAAACTTTATCTTGAGATTAAACATTAGTCCAAACATATACTCAACCTTTTGTTAATCATCAAAACTAAGGAGTCAAAGCCAACTATCTCCCCCTTTTTGATGATGACAAAACCTTGAGTATATATGAGTCCAAAAGCAAGATATAGCAATAATAAAATATTTTCACAGAATCCTTACATGCATGAGTGTATCATAAAAATTTACTTTTCATCTTCTTTTTGTGAAAATATTTTCAAGAGTTACTTTTTATTTACTTCTTTCTTCTTGTGAAAACATTCTCATGAGTCAAAAAGGTAAGAATCATATAAACTTTACTACTCATAAGACGGAGATCTCATAAATACATATATTCTTTACTAAATTTGATCTCATAAATACATATATACTTTACTAAATTTGATCTCATAAATACATATATACTTTACTACTCCCCCTTTTTGTCAAGAATCAAAAATTTTATTTTTGTAGTGAAGGATATATTAATGAAACTTATGTTTAATTATAATGAAGTATTTAGGTGCATAAACTACATGCTCCCCCTCAATTTGTGCATTCAATATAATAAAATATTCTAACTTGAGAGTTTTTTTTAAAAAAAAGGTAAATGTTAAGAGCTGGTATCAGATAAAATGGCACAAGATAGATAAAATGTCACAATGTAGATAAAAACAAATGTATTCAGTTACAAGATTGCTTACATAGTAAGCATAAAATACTGATACAACAGATCATACACAAGCAAACTAAGTACAACAAATAAAACTATGAGGCTACTCCTCATCAGAAGGTATGTCAAAAGATACAGGAGCCATGATCCTAGATGAGGATTTTGGAGTCCTATGAGAGGAACTCCGAGTCCTCAGAGAGGGACCAGACCTAGAGGTAGTCCTACGAGATCTATATGTCCTAGGTAAGGGCTCCACAGATGTCGAGACAGAGGCAGTAGCTGAAGGAGTGGACGGATCAGCATGCTGAGTAGACTGAGCTGGGGTCTGCCTGCTGACTAGCTCATAAGCTGTGGGATCATCGATATCTGTCTCTGTATGCTCATCTATGTCATCCGGAATCCCAGTGATAGTCTCAAATAGTGACTCTGTAGGCTCAATATCAACTGGCACAGCTGTGGCTGGAGGATCTGAACTCGGAAGATCAGTGGAAGGAGGATCAGCTGAAAGGGGAATCTCTGGAATCGGCTCTGCAGGTGGAACATCAGAACTACCTGCTCCAGGCTGATCTCCATCACTGTCACTGTATCCACTAGAGTCATCAGCATCATCATCATCATCATCATCATCATCATCATGTGGAGGAGATACTGTCGGATCTGCAGTCCCTGATGGCAGTGCTAATCTCAATAAGCTGAGGATCTGTCTGAATCCTGTATCCATACTAGCTGACAGAGCACTAATGCGTGTGTCTGTGTGTATCCGCAGATCATGAAGCTCCTACCGTACACCAGTGATCTCTGTCTGGACCTCTAAAATCTGATCAGTCACTTGCTGCTCGAAGTCCGATATCCTCACTGAAGTCCTCCGTGGTGTAGCAGTAATAGTATGTGCCGGAGCTGATGAAGGTGGTGGCGTGAATGGCTCAGGCTCCGCAGTCTCTGTCTCCAGTGCTGAGCGAGGAGGTGTACTATGATCAGTAGGCCCTGAAGGCCCTGCCTCAGCAGCTCGGATCTCATCCTCCTCATCTGGCTCCTGGCCAGACTCTCGTCGTACCCATCGGTCACTAATCAGTCGAAATCCCATCCTATGTAGGGATTTCTCTTCATAAGTATCTGTGTGCTGTAGCTGACTGAAGGGTATGCCGTCGAATGAGACACCATGCTCTCTGAATATCTGAGTCAGTCCCATGCCGTACGGTTGAACGAGTCTCCTGTGAGAAGCTGCCTCACCCATCTGCTGAAGCATGATCCTGGGGAGGTTGATGGGAGTCCGCTGACTCAGGGACACCATCAACACCAGCTCACGCTCAGTGATAAAATCAAATCTCCCGCTCTTCGGAATCAAGATACGGGCGATGATGTGATGCAGCACTCTCATCTCCAGTGAAAGCTGGTTAGCGGCTACTGTGGAAATGCCGCTAACATCCTCACGCTCTAGGATACACCTGAAGGCGTGCTCTCTATCGCTGATCGTAGTGGCAGCAGTGCCATGAAGTGGAATCCTCCAGATGCGACTGATGACCTCAGGTGTCACTGGAATCTCGATCCCTCGAACTGTAGCAGACCATCCAATGCCATCAGTGGCCATGGATCCATAAAACTCCCTGATGAGGTCTGGGTAGAATCTCTCGGACATCGTACAAAAATGAACCAGACCTGCATCTCTCAGTACATCTCCAATGAAGAAGTGATGCTGATCCCAGAATGGAATATCCACGCGCCTCCCACTAGCAATGCTCTTCCGGACTAGGCTGGCTGGCACTGGTGCAGGTGGCTCTAGGGTCGGCTCACGCTCATGTCTGACTTTCCTTCGTCGCTCAGTACTACCCTGTCCCAGTTCCAATCTCCTTTTCCTTACTGCCTGGTGTTTTCTCGGACCCATGTGTAAGGATGAGGGGTAACTTAGGGAGAAATGCAAAGAGGTAAGGCTAAGAGGAAAAGAGAGGGAAAGAGAGGTTCACGGATTGGGAAAAAGAGAAGAATGTGAAATGGTGAAATAGGGTTTGTGAGAGTAGAGAAAATAGAAAATAAATGGAGAAAAAGTAAGAAACGGAGGGTAGAAACAAGTGTTTTCTATTGAAAAACAACCGGGATTAGAGGGTAGATAGATCCGAAGGCTTTCGGTTGTCCAAAATCAAAAGTACGGTCAAAAAGAGGGTTGAATCGAAGAAATGCAAGAGGAGAGGAGAGGATTTCCCAAAAGGTTGAGGGAGAAGGGTGGAAATCTACTATTTAGGGATTTAGGAATGTTGAAGGGGGACCACACGAAGGAGAGGAAGGAAAAAAAATGGAAAAACAAGGCTTACGGACGGGTTTTTAAAAAGCAGGTTTCCGTTCAAGTGTCGACCTCTAAAAATTTTCAGGGGTCGACCTCAAGTGTCGACCTCCATAACTTAGGTGTCGACCTCAAGTGTCGACCTCTGAAAACCTCAAGTGTCGACCTCCAATAATTAATTACTTAAAATAAAATTCTGTAAGATTTAAAAAAATTGATAAAATTTAGAGAAAAAGCCTTTAACCATATTTGAGAATTTATAAATCATTTTTGAGGAATTTTGATGAAAATTGAAGAGATTCAAGCAAAAGGATCAATGACTCCCAGTTCTCTTCTGATCATACAAAATCTGTCTTCATTCAATGGTTTTGTGAATATATCAGCCAATTGATAATCAGTATATATAAATTCTAACAACACATTAGAGTTTTGAACGTGGTCTCTTATGAAGTGATGTCTTATTTCAATATGTTTGCTTCTTGAATGTTGTACAGGATTTTTCGTTAAGTTGATTGCACTAGTATTATCACATCTTATGGGTGTCTTAGTTAGTTTGATGCCAAAGTCCTCGAGTTGTTGTTTGATCCATAGAATCTGAGCACAACAGCTTCCAGCTGCTATATATTCGGCTTCCGCCGTAGATAGAGCAACCGAATTCTGTTTCTTACTGCTCCATGAAATCAAATTAACTCCTAGGAATTGACAAGTTCCACTAGTACTTTTTTGATCAAGTTTACACCCAGCAAAATCAGCATCAGAATATGCAATTAATTCATATGATGACTCTCTAGAGTACCAAAGACCAATTTCAATAGACCCAGATAAGTATCTAAGTATACGTTTTACAGCTAAGAGATGTGATTCTTTAGGAGCAGACTGAAAACGTGCACACATACAAACACTAAACATAATATCTGGTCTACTGGCAGTTAGATATAGCAATGAACCAATCATGCCTCTATATAATTTTTGGTCTACTGATTTACCACAATCATCTTTGTCTAATTTACATGAAGAGCTCATAGGGGTACCTATTGGTTTTGTAGTCTCCATCCCAAACTTTTTCAATATCTCCCTTGTGTACTTGGCTTGGTTGATGGAGATCCCCTCTTTGGTTTGCTTAATTTGGAGTCCGAGGAAGAAGTTGAGTTCTCCCATCATGCTCATCTCGAACTCACTCTGCATTAACTTCGCAAATTCTTGACAAAGACATTCGTTAGTAGCACCAAAAATAATATCATCTACATATATCTGTACTACTAAGAGATCATCATTTTTCTTTTTCAAAAACAATGTATTATCTACATTACCTCTAGAGAAATCATTTTTCATTAAAAATGAACTTAATCTATCATACCAAGCTCTAGGAGCTTGCTTTAAACCATACAATGCTTTATGCAATTTAAAGACATGATTAGGAAATTCATGATTTTCAAAACCAGGAGGTTGTTCAACATAAACCTCCTCTTCAATAAATCCATTTAAAAAGTCACTCTTTACATCCATTTGAAATAACTTGAAATCCATAAAACAGGCAAAAGCAAGTAAAAGTCTAATTGCTTCTAACCTAGCAACAGGAGTAAAGGTTTCATCGAAGTCGATCCCTTCTTCCTGGTTGTAGCCTTTAGCAACAAGTCTAGCTTTGTTCCTAATTACAATACCATGTTCATCAAGTTTATTTCTAAAAACCCATTTTGTGCCAATTACAGAAACATTAAGGGGTCTTTCAGTTAAAGTCCAAACATTATTTCTTTTAAATTGATTTAGTTCATCTTGCATAGCATTAATCCAGTTATAATCTTTTTTAGCTTCTTCTATTGACTTAGGCTCTATCTGAGATACAAAAGCTAAGTAATCACAAACATTTCTAATAGAAGAGCGTGTACTTACCCCCTTTGATGGATCACCAATTATTAGCTCTTTAGGGTGTCCGTGTGCATACCTCCATTCTTTAGGTAATGGTTTTGGTGAAGTTGCATTGATTTCTTGAATTTGATCTTGACTTTCTTGATCATCATCTCCTTTGGGCTCATCTTCATTGATTGTCAATTGCTCAAGCTTCTTTGTACCTGTTTCAACATCAATAGAATCTTCTTTTCTAGAAGATTTTTCGTTAGATTCATCAAACACTACATAAATTGATTCTTCAACCAGAAGAGTTCTTCTGTTGAAGACCCTGTATGCCTTGCTAGAAGTAGAGTATCCTAAGAAGATACCCTCATCTGACTTGGCATCAAATTTACTGATATTATCTTTGCCATTGTTTAATATGAAACAGCGGCAACCAAATACACGAAAATACTTGAGATTAGGTTTTCGATTTTTCCAAAGCTCATATGGTGTTTTCTTCAAAATAGGTCGAATTAAAACATGATTTAAAATGTAACAGGAAGTATTAATGGCTTCTGCACAAAAATATCTAGGTAAATCATTTTTGCAAAGCATTGTGCGTGCCATTTCTTCAAGAGTCCTGTTCTTTCTTTCTACCACCCCATTTTGTTGAGGTGTCCTAGGTGCAGAGAAATTATGACTAATACCATTTTCATTACAAAAAGTTTCAAAATCATGATTTTCAAATTCAGTTCCATGATCACTACGCAAAGAAACAATTGTGAGATCTTTTTCGTTTGAAACCCTTTATGAAATTTAACAAAAGCTGAAAATGTTTCATCTTTATGAGCTAAAAACATTACCCAAGTAAATCGTGAGTAATCATCTACAATTACTAGCCCATATTTTTTACCTCCCAAACTAGTTGTTCTGGTTGGTCCAAAAAGGTCCATATGCAATAATTCAAGGGGTCTAGTAGTAGATACTACTCCTTTAGGTTTGAAAGTAGATTTAGTTTGTTTTCCAAATTGACATGCAGCACAAATTTTATCTTTTTCAAAAGTGAGTTTTGGCAATTCTTTTACAAGATTCTTTTTGCTTAATTTTGAAATCAACTGCATACTAGCATGCCCTAGCCTACGGTGCCAAAGCCAACTAGTTTCACTTGCCTTGGCTTCCTTAGCCACTAGGCATTGACCACTTTCCATGGCTAGATCATCAAGATCAACCATGTAAATGTTTCCATGCCTAAGACCAGTGAACTTGATGCCATCGACATCTAGACTAGATACCATGCACAAAGATGATTCAAAAATTACTTTAAAACCTTTATCACAAAACAGACTAATGCTAAAAAGATTATGCTTCAAGCCATCAATTATGCTTCAAGCCATCAACTAATAATACATTATCTACATAAGCATTAGGGGTGATATGGGTTTTACCAATTCCGACGATTTTGCCTTTTCCATTATCACCAAAGGTAACGTTTCCACCATCAATAGCAGCTAGTGATGAGAATTGCTTCACATCCCCAGTCATGTGCCTTGAGCAACCACTATCCAGATACCACATTCTTCTTTTATTTTTGGTTGCAAGGCACACATGCAAAAAAATGATCAAGTTGAAACTTTAGGTACCCAAGTCATCTTGGGTCCTTTAGGGTTAGTCAAATTGGTTCCTTTTGGAACCTAAATCTTTTTAAAGGTATTTAATTTTCTTCTATTACAAACATATGATTTATGACCTACTTTACCACATGCATAGCAAGTAATATTAGAAGATGCTGGTATGAAAAAGTTTTTGTAAAGCTTTTGTTGATTGTGTGGCTTAAATCCAAGTCCAGCTTTATTAAACACTGCATGTTGACTATTTAAAAGCATATTCAGTTTTTCTGAACTAAAAGTAAACTTTTCTACAAAAGGTTTTACTTTTTCTAACTCTTCCTTGTAATTCTTATTTTGAAGCAATAGTTCTTTATTTTGTTTTTCAATGTTCTCATTAGTTTTAAGACTTCTATTATTTTTCAAAGAATTATTTTCTTTTAAAAGATTATCTTTATCATTTGTCAAAGTCTTTACATGTTCTTTTAATTTCTTGTTTTCTTGTGTTAAATTTTCAATTTCACTTGAAAACTTTTCTGAATTTTTGGTAAGCTCAAAATTTTGCTTTCTTAATTTCTTATTTTTCAATTTTAATTTTTCATATTCCATTACTAAGTCATCAAAAGCATCATGCAATTCATTGAAAGTAAATTCAGTTTCAGGTTTAGAATTTACCTCATTATCTTCGTTGGCCATGAAACATAAGTTGGCGACTACCTGCTGCTCTTCTTCACTGCTGGAGTCTTCACTCTCACTCCAGGTAGCCATCATGGCTTTCTTTCTCAACATCCTTCGACTCTTTTTAAGCAAAGGGCAATCCGTTTTGTAATGACCAGGCTTCTTGCACTCGAAGCAGATGGGTGGATCCCTTTCTTTGTCTTTCTCTTTCTCCTTATTGTGATCACCCTTTTGTGGCCTCTTCTTGTAGAAGCCCTTCTTCTTTCTCATGAATCTTTTAAATTTTCTTATAATGAGGGCTGTCTCATCATCATCAGCTTCTTCTTCTGATTCATCACTTGACTCTTCTTTTGTAGTGGACTTGAAGGCTATGGCTTTCTTTTTCTTGTCATTGTCCACTGTCTTCTGCTTTAGTGAAAGCTCGTAGGTCATCAGTGATCCAAGAAGCTGCTCGAGAGGTAGAGTGTTGACATCCTTGGCTTCTTCTATGGCTGTAACTTTCGCATCCCATGAAGCCGGAAGAGACCTGAGAAGTTTGTTAACCAGTTCACCATTAGATATAATTTTTTCCAAACTCCTCATACCATTTACTATATTTGTAAATCTAGTATACATTTCACTTATACTTTCAGTTGGTTCCATCCTGAGCATCTCATACGTATGAATGAGCATGTTCACCTTAGTGGTCTTCACTTGGTGTGTACCCTCATGGGTAACCTCAAGTGTATCCCAAATTTCTTTGGCGGAAATTCAATTTGATATTCTGTTGAATTCACTAGGGTCAAGTGCACAGAATAGCAAATTCATCGCCTTAGCATTTAACTCAGCTTGTTTGATGTCATTGTCATCCCATTCTTCTTCAGATTTCGGGGTGATAATGCCATTAACCAAGTGAGTGGGCTGATGAGGCCCTTTGGTAATTACTCTCCATATATGATAATCTACAGCTTGTAAATAAATACGCATACGAGTTTTCCAATATGTGTAGTTTGTGCCATTAAAGAAAGGAGGGCGATTTGATGCTTGTCCTTCAACTATACCCATTCCAATTGGGGCGGCCATGATCTTTCACTCAAGATCGTTGGACCTACAAGAGAGTACCGGTGCTCTGATACCACTTGTTGCCCAGATATGGTGCCCAAGAGGGGGGGTGAATTGGGTATTTAAAAATTTAAAGCAATATATGTGCTATCAAGTTTTAAGGTGAAGAGTGATAGTGCTTTAAGAATTGTGCAACGGAAGCAATGAAATAAAATGGCAATTAAAGAGCTAAAGAAGTTAAAGAGAAAGGCAATGCAAACACACAAGAAATATAGTGGTTCGGTGCACCTAGCACCTACATCCACTCCCCAAGCTCCACTTGGGAATTTACACTATAATCTTTAGATTACAGCCGACTTGTTTTATCAGGCTCACAAGTCAAAACCTTACACACTTGTTTTGGCTTCGGGCTAACAAGCAACCCTAGTTGGTTTTATCAATTGGATCACCAACAAACCTCACTCACTTGTTTTGGCTTCGGGCTAACAAGCAACCCTAGTTGGTTTTATCAATTGACTCACCAACAAACCTCACTCTAGTTTCAAATTCCCTTGAAACTAGCTAAAGACAAAAGAGTATGAATACAATGAATTAAAACTAAACAAACTCCTTTTGAGCAATAATAAATTCGTTGAAGCTCTTGATGGAGACTCTTCAAGCCTTTTCCCTTGGAATCTTTGGACCTCACTAAATGCCAAACACTTGAATGTTGGATTCCTCAAAGATGGAAAACTTTTGGCTAAAACTTTTGGCTTAGGGAATCTCTTGGTTTTCTCAGGCTTTGTACTTTGAATTGGAAGTTTTGAAGGCTTTGTACTTTGAATCAACACTTTTTCACTTTGTCCTTGCCTTTTTTGAAGTTTGGTGGAGGTTAAATACCTCATTCATGCTGAAACAACTTCACAAGACCGTTAGATTCAAAAATATGGCCGTTTATGGCCGTTGGAAATCAAATCAGAAGTTCAGAAAAACTAGCCGTTATGCCATGAGTCGACCTCATGAGTCGACCTTTGGATCAAGTGTCGACCTCATGAATCGACCTCCAGTAAAATTTAGGCAAAAGTTCAGAATACCATAGTTCTGCCCATTTGAATTCTCAGGCTATGAGTCGACCTCTGGTGTCGACCTCTGGACAGGTGTTGACCTCTGGTGGTCGACCTCTGAAGCGTGCCACTGAGACTTTGCCGTGCCGGCCATGCTGAACTTTTCTTTTTCTTCATGAGTCGACCTCTGGTGGTCGACCTTTGACAAGGTGTCAACCTCTGGGGGTCGACCTCTGATCTGAATTTTTCTGAAACTCTTGAGATATGCGTGCCATGCTTGAGTTTCTTTAAGCCATTGTTTCTTTTGTCAAATATTTCTTAACAAGAAGGTCCATTATGAGAATTTTGATCTTGTCCAAGGTAGAAGAGCTCATTTCCAAATCAGGTAAACTTAGTTTCATCATTGTCCTTTTGATACTCTTTTTGAATAACCTAAGTCCTGAAACTTTATCTTGAGATTAAACATTAGTCCAAACATATACTCAACCTTTTGTTAATCATCAAAACTAAGGAGTCAAAGCCAACATAGTCCTATGGCAAGGTTGGCCTTCTTCTCAAACTCAGGATCTGGAAGAAGAAGAACAAAAAAAAGAACCAGAAACTCAAAGAAAGAATTTACCAGATAAGAAGAACTTGAAAAAATTGATGTTGCTGAAATCCTGATTCTCCTGGATGCTGATCTGACTTCCTCTAGGATTTGCTCTGTAATCGAACTAGCCGATCTGGACCTGGATGCTGGTGGTCGGCCTCTACTTGGAAGAGAGGGGCCGTGAGATGATGAGGTAGATTAGGGCTTGGATGATTGGTGGAATGAAGAAGATGATGGCGGCTAGGGTTTGGAATTGAAGTGGCTAACCTAGGGTTTTGTAGGATTTTGGGGTTGGAGATCTCACACCTCCTCAAGGTTCCTAGGGAACCCGGATTAACTCCCTCACGGAGCTCAACACCTGAATACAAGTGCGGAAGAGAGAAACACAAAGTTGCTCATACAGAAATTGATTTCATTCATCATTTGTATTCAAGAGTTACATAGAGTTGAATATATAGACATAACAAAGAAATAAAATTTTATACATTTCCTATGTAGGACTAATAGGACTAACCCATACTTTAGGCATCAAATTCTCTTCCCAAGACTCTTTCCATGAGTGGGCATCCCAAAAACTCCAAGAAAACTTGAAAATCAGCTCCAAATGGCAGGTTATGGGGGTGTCTCCTAGTATCTCTCCATGAATCAAGGATTTTTCCTTCATGGTTTGTCTCATTTGGACATCTCCTAATCTTTCTCCACAAGTTTAGGCTTCTTCCTTTCATGGCTTTGGCACTTTAGAAAACTTTTGGGAACCTCCTTGAATTCCTCCCCAAGACATGCTCTCTTTCCTTTTATAACTTGGATTTTTATGGAACATTGTGGGGCACCTCCTTGATCCTCTCTTCAAGAAAAATTCTTGCCATCCTGGCTTGGGTTTATCTGGAAAGAAATTGGCTCCTCCTTGGATTGAGGTATCTTGATGGATTTCTCTCCCAAGTGGTGCAAGAAGAAAAAGGAACTTACTTCTTGTGGTGTAGGGACCAAAGACACTGGATGGAGATGTGGCGCCTCCTGGACTCTGGCGTGTAGCTGGGAGTGTGGCGCCCACTTGCTTGGGCCTTGAAGAAAAAATGTGGCACCCTGGACCTTGACTTGACTGAAAAAAAAAAAATGGCACCAACCTGGAGAAGACCTAGACCACTACTAGGACTTGTACTGAGTCAACATGACTCAACAAAATTTAAATTGCAGGAAAATACAGACTCAAGACTAAAATTGAGTTGACCAAGTCAACCCTTATTACAAAACCAGAAAACCATAATTCTTCGAGCAAGGTCAATCAGAGATCCAAATGGAGCCCTGAAGTCTTCTTCTGAGTCTGGTGCCCGCACCAATTCTCCCGCGGTGGGAGGAACTCGACCTTGTCGAGTATGGATCAAGCTGGCTCTGGTATCTCTCCAAGAGGTCTGGGTCCAAATATTGTAGTTCTTCTCGGGAGATCCAAGAGTCATCAGAGTCTGGCCTTCCTTGCCAGCGGACCAGGTATCTTTGGTATCCTCGATTACGAGTAGAGATAACCTGATCATCTAGGATCTTTTCAATCTGTTCTTTCCTCATAGGCCAGTTTGTTGGTGGACACACAGGATCGGGGTCACTCTCAATAACAGGATTAGGTTCAAAAGGCTCACTGGGAATCACAGCTGGCTCCCTGTTCCCTACTAGGTCTGTAATATTGAAAATAGAGCTATTGCCTAGTTCTGGAGGCAACTCGAGCACATAGGCATTGGATCCTACTCTCTTCACTACTCTAAATGGTCCAGCTCCTTTAGCATGTAACTTTCTAACGGTTCCAGGAAAAACCACTCAGGCCTTAACCTAATCATTACATAGTCTCTCTCAACAAAAGTTTTGACTCGTCTTTGAGAATCAGCAAACTTCTTATAAGTTTCATTACTTAAAGTTATTTTGACATGAATTTCTTTATGCAAGTCCTTTACATGCTATGCAAGTGCATCAAGAGACTTGTGTGTATGGGCTAATAGTGAAATCAGATCAAGTGGTGTGTGAGGCTTGTATCCATGAACAATTTCAAAGGGACTCTAGCCTATAGACCTATTGATCCAAACATTGAATGCAATTTCAGCCCTGGACAAAATACAAATCCCAATTCCTGGTGCTCTCAATCAAACCAAAATCTGAGCCAAAGCCTAGTAAAGGGTCAAGAAAAACTAAACTAGACTGACGACGCATTCCTAAAGAATGGACTTTATTCCAAAGGAATCCTAGGTCTAAACCTAACAAACTAAGGCTCTCTAGGTTTGACCTTGGGTCGGAGGAGGGCATGCAGAGCATGAAAACTTATTATGGATGCCTAGTAGGTGCCATAAGGTCTTCCAGAAATAGGTGGCAAACCTAATAGGTTCTAAGGAGTCTTGCAACCTAGAGATCTCAGTAAAGTGTAATCCCATAGCTCAAGAAACATGAGAAGATTCAGGGAAGGGTAGGAAATAAGAATCAGAGTTTTGAGGTGGCTTATCGGAAACAAGAAACAAACGTTGGTTATTAAGGACGACCTTAAAATAAGGACATTGTTCTATAGGTGCACTCATCCAAACCTCATGATTTGCTCTAGGAGGGTCTACAAGTGCAAGTTCTAGGATAGGCTGGGTGCTCCTAGAATGTGGAAGGTTATCAGGAAGGTCTTTGGAATGTTTATCTAGAAAGTCCTCTAAGCTACTATCTTTTTCTTGTTCTTGGACCTTCTCAATGGGCAATTCTTGTGAACCCCTTCCTTCTTCACACTTCTCTACCAGATTTGACTAAGGGGTGTCTTCTTTGGATTCCTCAATGAGTTCAGGGGTATTCTCACTTAAACTCTCATTGGGTGCAATTTCCTCTTCCTGAACTTCCTCAAAAGGGTCTTCTCTTAGTGTTAGCTCCTGAATTCCTTGAGTGGCAGGGGTCCCCTCAATAACCCCATCAGGTAGGAGTTGGTTAATTGAATTATCGGGAGGGATATCCTCAAATTCTTCTTCTTCATATTCATCTATCAAACTTATGTCAAGCTCATATATTTCTTCCTCGATCTCACTGAAAGGTTCTAATATATTCTCCTTTGATTCCTCTTTAAGTACGGCTCTGGTCAGGTCAACTAATTTTGGGATGGCCATGCCTAACTCCTTCTCAGTGTTATCCTTCTGGTCAAAAGGTGACACAAGTGAGAATTGACAAACAAAAGTCTGGTTCACTACGGGTGTCGGATCAATCGGAACTTGACTCAAGTTGGTAGAGGTTGGCTTTAAGTCCAAAGTACTTGATTGGTTATATCTTAAAGACCACTCATATTCTTGGGCTTCTTGGTAGGCTCGGTTTAACTTATTGGTCTTTTCAAGGCATAGCTTCCTATAAATGTCTGGGTGTAACCCAACCCTAAACCTCGATGTGATCTGAGCTTCAGTCTTAATGGTATTGCATTTCATGTCATACCACTGGAAGTCCTCGATATATTTAGACACAGGCCTATTACCTTGTCGCAATTGGTACCATTGGTCTAAAAGTCTTTTCTCATAGAATCTACCTAGGTACCTATCTCTCAACTTACTTCTCATATCTCTCCAAGTATATATTTCCTCTTTTCTTTGATAACACTCATGCTCAATAGCATACCAATGCGACCTAGCATGTTTGGTGAACTTGGTTTTGGCCAACCTAACTTGTCCTAATTCCGATATGTTAGTGCACTCAAAATACCGATCTATTTGTTCTTCCCACTTAATATATGTCTCTTGTCTTCCATCAAAAGTGGGTGCATAAGGTTCGGTGTTCCTAACGGGTCCCTTCTCTGAGTCAACCAAGTATGGGTATAGGCTCCTAGGGTTATGCTCAGGATCACGGTATAAGGTCCTCCGAGGCTCCTGGCATGGGTGAGGTTGGGGCCTATTAAATTTTAGATCAGGGATCCAATTTTGATGTCTACGTTTCTCAAGTCCCTGGGCTCGGTCTCTAAACTGGGCAAAACCCTCATTCATATCCTGATTCAATTTGGTCATACTTTCGGTAAGAGTTCTAATCATGGCCTCTAAATCAGGTTGGGTTTGACCAGGTTGGTAGGGTACTCCGTTCCGGGTGGACATGATGATGCAAGCAAGCACACCAAATGAGACTCGACTGAAATGACTATGGGCTAACTAGACCTAGAGCCCAAACTAGATGCCCAATCAGAGTGGCAAGCTAGCCTGTAGTAACTCGGGACTCAGCCAGGCAGGTGTAAGGGGAGTGTTAGGTCCCTAATTGCCAATCCTAGACACCAATCAGTGATTGGCCAGGTAGGCGGACCAACACACAAGCCCTTCGGGATGTAGTCACTGAATCACCATTCTAGACACTGAGTATAAAGCACACACAGAGTAACTAGACAAACTGACTCAACACTAGCCTAGACCTGACTTGTTGGTGTCCCTAGCCCACTAGGGCAAATTAAGTCTAATAAATTTTAAACTTAGGCTTAGGATCGAATGAATGGGTGGTGGTTTTGGGCTAAGGAGAGGTTATCAACTCCTCCCCTTATCTTAGATGCTCAATTGCCCTTAAGATGAATTAGGAGATGATCACTCAAAAAATTGAATTGCAGAAACACAGAAACAGAGTTGCTGTAATTTAACTCTCAGAAATTCCACAGAAATCAATAAATTACAGTAAAATTATATAAAATAGTTTCAATTATACTGGTTCCAGAAAAATAAAAATCAAGTAATTTATAGTTACCTGCAATGATAAACAATTCCTGCAACAGGATAGTTACAGACTGAAAATAGAATGCTTCCGCCGTTTACAATTCCTGCTACGAAGTTGTAACCCAGCGGATCCCCTACTCGCCCTAGGAACACCCCATGGAATGGAAAGAGGAGGCTTGCACCTCGCTTCGTTCCTAGTTCCGGACATCCTTGGGAGTCTACTTCGAGCAGACAAAGTAAAAAAGAGAGACACTCAAAACATGCAAGCAAGTCAGAAACCCTAGACAGGGCTCTGATACCAAAAATGATGCAGAACGAAAGCTCTGATACCAAAAATGATGCAGAACGAAAGAGAGATCATGCGATGCGGAAGCAAATTAAAATTAATGTATTTTTTATTTATTTATTTTTAGAAGTCGGCTTTGACTCAAAGGAAAGATAAACTAATGTTGAAAGAAACTATGAAATGACAGAAAGCACATTAAAAAGGAGTGGATTATCAGAGTAACTCAGAAGTAGGATCGCTGGGGATTGAGAAACCCCCAGACCTAGGGTTTACTTTTCTTTCAAGAAACAGACGAATAGAGAAGAGAAGGTTTTATACCTGACTGTGATATCTCTCATTGCTTCAATTGAAGGACACTCTCGAGCAGATTGTAGGATCCTTGGAGATGGGGTATCTTTGCAATGGATCCTCGGATTGTAGTCCTATGGCAAGGTTGGCCTTCTTCTCGAACTCAGGATCTGGAAGAAGATGAACAAAAAAAGAACCAGAAACTCAAAGAAAGAATTTACCAGATAAGAAGAACTTGAAAAAATTGATGTTGCTGAAATCCTGTTTCTCCTGGATGCTGATCTGACTTCCTCTGGGATTTGCTCTGTAATCGAACTAGCCGATCTGGACCTGGATGCTGGTGGTCGGCCTCTACTTGGAAGAGAGGGGCCATGAGATGATGAGGTAGATTAGGGATTGGATGATTGGTGGAATGAAGAAGATGATGGCGGCTAGGGTTTGGAATTGAAGTGGCTAACCTAGGGTTTTGTAGGGTTTTGGGGTTGGAGATCTCACACCTCCTAAAGGTTCCTAGGGAACCCGGATTTACTCCCTCACGGAGCTCAACACCTGAATACAAGTGCGGAAGAGAGAAACACAAAGTTGCTCACACAGAAATTGATTTCATTCATCATTTGTATTCAAGAGTTACATAGAGTTGAATATATAGACATAACAAAGAAATAAAATTTTATACATTTCCTATGTGGGACTAATAGGACTAACCCATACTTTAGGCATCAAATTCTCTTCCCAAGACTCCTTCCATGAGTGGGCATCCCAAAAACTCCAAGAACACTTGAAAATCAGCTCCAAATGGCAGGTTATGGGGGTGTCTCCTAGTATCTCTCCATGAATCAAGGATTTTCCCTTCATGGTTTGGCTCATTTGGACACCTCCTAGTCTTGCTCCACAAGTTTAGGCTTCTTCCTTTCATGGCTTTGGCACTTTAGGAAACTTTTGGGAACCTCCTTGAATTCCTCCCCAAGACATGCTCTCTTCCCTTTTATAACTTGGATTTTTATGGAACATTGTGGGGCACCTCCTTGATCCTCTCTTCAAGAAAAATTCTTGCCATCCTGGCTTGGGTTTATCTGGAAAGAAATTGGCTCCTCCTTGGATTGAGGTATCTTGATGGATTTCTCTCCCAAGTGGTGCAAGAAAAAAAAGGAACTTACTTCTTGTGGTGTAGGGACCAAAGACACTGGATGGAGATGTGGCGCCTCCTGGACTCTGGCGTGTGGCTGGGAGTGTGGCGCCCACTTGCTTGGGCCTTGGAGAAAAAATGTGGCACCCTGGACCTTGACTTGACTGAAAAAAAAAAAGTGGCACCAACCTGGAGAAGACCTAGACCACTACTAGGACTTGTACTGAGTCAACATGACTCAACAAAATTTAAATTGCAGGGAAATACAGACTCAAGACTAAAATTGAGTTGACCAAGTCAACCCTTATTAGAAAACCAGAAAACCCTAATTCTTCGGGCAAGGTCAATCAGAGATCCAGATGGAGCCCTGAAGTCTTCTTCTGAGTCTGGTGCCCGCACCACTTAACCTAATCATTACATAGTCTCCCTCAATAAAAGTTTTGACTCGCCTTTGAGAATCAACCAACTTCTTATAAGTTTCATTACTTAAAGTTATTTTGGCATGAATTTCTTTATGCAATTCTTTACATGCTGTGCAAAGTCTTCAGCAGACTCGGAGACTCGTGTGTGGACTGGCAAAAGAACTAGGTCAGGTGGTGTGTGAGGCTTGTACCCATGAACAATTTCAAAAGGGCTTTTACCTATAGACCTATTGACCGAGTCATTATATGCAAATTCAGCCTTGGGTAAATACAAATCCCAATTCCTGGTATTCTCACTCAACCAAAATCTGAGTCAATGTCCTAAACTCGACTGACGACGCATTCCTAAATAATGGACTTTATTCAAAGGAACCCTAGGTCTAAACCTAACAAACTAAGGCTCTCTAGGTTTGACCTTGGGTCGGAGGATGGCATACAGAGCATGAGAACTTATCATGGGTGCCTAGTAGGTGCCATAAGGTCTTCCAAAAGTAGGTGGCAAACCTAATAGGTTCTAAGGAGTCTTGCAACCTAGAAATCTCAGTAAAGTGTAATCCCATAGCTCTAGAAACATGAGAAGATTCAGGGAAGGGTAGGAAATAAGAATCAGAGTTTTGAGGTGGCTTATAGGAAACAAGAAACATACCTTGGTTATTCAAGACGACCTTAAAATGAGGACATTTTTCTATAGGTGCACTCATCCAAACCTCATGATTTGCTCTAGGAGGGTCTACAAGTGCAAGTTCTAGGGTAGGCTGGGCACACCTAGAAGGTGGTAGGTTATCAGGAAGGTCTTTGGAATGTTTATCTAGAAAGTCTTCTAAGCTACTGTCTTTTTCTTGTTCTTGGACCTTCTCAATGGGCAATTCTTGTGAACCCATTCCTTCTTCACACTTCTCTACCAGATTTGACTCAGGGGTGTCTTCTTTGGATTCCTCAATGAGTTCAGGGGTATTCTCACTTAAACTCTCATTGGGTGCAATTTCCTCTTCCTGAACTTCCTCAAAAGGGTCTTCACTTAGGGTTAGCTCCTGAATTCCTTGAGTGGCAGGGGTCCCCTCAATAACCCCATCAGGTAGGAGTTGGTTAATTGAATTATCGGGAGAGATATCCTCAAATTCTTCTTCTTCATATTCATCTATCAAACTTATGTCAGGCTCATATATTTCTTCCTCAATCTCACTGAAAGGTTCTAATCTATTCTCCTTTGATTCCTCTTTAAGTACGGCTCTGGTCAGGTCAACTAATTTTGGGATGGCCATGCCTAACTTCCTCTTAGTGTTATCTTTCTGATCAAGAGGTGACACAAGTGGGAATTGATAAACAAAAGTCTGGTTCACTATGGGTGTCGGATCAATCGGAACTTGACTCAAGTTGGTAGAGGTTGGCTTTAAGTCCAAAGTACTTGATTGGTTATATCTTAAAGACCACTCATAGTCTTGGGCTTCTTGGTAGGCTCGGTCTAACTTATTGGTCTTTTCAAGGCTAACTTATTGGTCTTTTCAAGGCAAAGCTTCCTATAAATGTCTGGGTGTAACCCAACCCTAAACCTCGATGTGATCTGAGCTTCGGTCTCAATGGTATTGCATTTCATGTCATACCACTGGAAGTCCTCGATATATTTAGACACAGGCCTATTACCTTGTCGCAATTGGTACCATCGGTCTAAAAGTCTTTTCTCATAGGATCTACCTAGGTACCTATCTCTCAACTTACTTCTCATATCTCTCCAAGTATATATTTCCTCTTTTCTTTGATAACACTCACGCTCAATAGCATACCAATGCGACCTAGCATGTTTGGTGAACTTGGTTTTGGCCAACCTAACTTGTCCTAATTCCGATATGTTAGTGCACTCAAAATACCGATCCATTTGTTCTTCCCACTTAATATATATCTCTTGTCTTCTATCAAAAGTGGGTGCATAAGGTTCGGTGTTCCAAACGGGTCCCTTTTCTGAGTCAACCAAGTATGGATATATTTTCCTAGGGTTATGCTCGGGATCACGGTATAAGGTCCTCCTAGGCTCCTGGCATGGGTGAGGTTGAGGCCTATTAAATTTTGGATCAGGGGTCCAATTTTGATGTCTACGTTTCTCAAGTCCCTGGGCTCGGTCTCTAAACTGGGCAAAACCCTCATTCATATCCTGACTCAATTTGGTCATACTTTCGGTAAGAGTTCTAATCATGGCCTCTAAATCAGGTTGGGTTTGACCAGGTTGGTAGGGTACTCTGTTCCGGGTGGACATGATGATGCAAGCAAGCACACCAAATGAGACTCGACTAAAACGACTACGGGCTAACTAGACCTAGAGCTCAAACTAGATGCCCAATCAGAGTGGCAAGCTAGCCTATAGTAACTCGGGACTCAGCCAGGTAGGTGTAAGGGGAGTGTTCGATCCCTAATTGCCAATCCTAGACACCAATCAGTGATTGGCCAGGTAGGCGGACCAGCACACAAGCCCTTCGGGATAGAATCCCTAAACCACCGTTCTAGACACTGAGTACAAAGCACACACAGAGTAAATAGACAAACTGACACAACACTAGCCTAGACCCGACCAGTTGGTGTCCCTAGCCCACTATGGCAAATTAGGTCTAATTAATTTTAAGATTAAAGGCTTAGGTTCGAATGCACGGGAGGTGGTTTTGGGCTAAGGAGAGGGTCTCAATCCTCCCCTTATGTTGCAACTTCGGTGCCCTTAAGATAGATTCAATTTATGCACACTCAAATAAAAAAAATAGCTTGCAAAAAATAAAAAAAGCAGAACAGCAGTAAAATTGATCTCATAAAATCTATAGAAATTAATAAATCATGAAAATCTTATGTAAATTACTTTCAATTATACTGGTTCCAGCAAAATAAGAATTACTTAATTTGTAATTTTCTGCAAGGAGAAATAATTCGAATAACAGGATGGTTACTGGCAGAAAACAGAATGTGTGTCCCGTTTACAATCCCTGCCTAGAAGTTATAACCCAGCGGCACCCCTACACACCCTAGGAACCCCCATGGAATGGGAGGAGGAGGCTTGCATCTTGCTTGTTCCTAGGACCGGATGGCCAGGGGAGTCTACTCCAGGCAGCAAAACTAAAAAGGAACGAAAAAATAATCAGACAAGCAAGAACCCTAGACAGGGCTCTGATACCAAAAATGATGCAGAACGAAAACTCTGATACCAAAAATGATGCAGAATGAATATGTGGAATGCAGAAGCAAATTAAAATTAATGTATTTTTTTTTATATATATATTTTCAGAAGTCGGCTTTGACTCAAAGGAAAGATAAACTATTGTTGAAAGAAACTAAGAAATGACAGAAAGCACAATTAAAAGGAGTGGATTATCAGAGTAACTCAGAAGTAGGATCGCTGGGGATTGAGAAATCCCCAGATCTAGGGTTTGCTCTGAGTTTTCAACGAAACAAACAAAGTGGAAGGGAAGGTTCTTGTTACCTAGCAGTGATATTTCTCCATTTGGTGGAAAAAGACTCTCTCGAGTAGATTATTGGATCCCGGGAGTCAAGGTATCTTCGTAATGGATCCTCTGATAATGGTCCTTGGCAAAGTTGGCCTCTTCTTGAACCCTGGATCCTGGAGAGAAGAAGAACAAGGTTAGGAACAAGAGACTCAAGGAAGAGAGTTACCAGAGTAGAAGAGAGGATGGGATCTGAAGGTCTTCAGCTGATCTGGAACTCCTAGGCTGCGGATTTGGGACTTCTTCTCCTGGATCTGCTGGATGGACTCTGAAGCAGTGGTAGCTGACTTGAAGATGGCTGGACTGGGGTCCTGGTGGTCGGCCACCCTTTGAAGAAGAACCTTGGAGATGGTGTAGAGGCTAGGGTTTGGTGGTGGTGGAGTAGAGATGGGTGGACTAAGCTAGGTTTTTGGGGTTGGAGATCTCACACCTCCTCAAGGTTCCTATGGAACCCGGATTTACTCCCTCACGGAGCTCAACACTCAGAGTAAGTGCGGAAGAACAAGACTTTGCTCAAAAACAAGGAATTTCATTCATAAAATTTTATAAGATAAGTTCAAGTTACAAAAGGGGTATAATATATAGACCTATAAGAAAATTCAAAACCATACAAGTTTCCATGTGGGACTAATAGGACTAATCTACACTTTAGGCATCAAATTCTCTTCCCTTGGCCAACCAAGACTCCTTCCATGAGTGAGCGGCCCAAAAACTCCAAGAAAACTTGAAAATCAACTCCAAATGGCAGGTTATGGGGGTGTCTCCTAGTATCTCTCAATGAATCAAGGATTTTCCCTTCATGGTTTGGCTCTTTTCGACACCTCCTAGTCTTGATCCACAAGTTTAGGCTTCTTCTTTTCATGGCTTTGGCACTTTAGGAAACTTTTGGGTGCCTCATTGATTTTCTCTCCAAGACATGCTCTCTTCCCTTTTATAACTTGGATTTTTATGGAACATTGTGGGGCACCTCCTTGATCCTCTCTTCAAGAAAAATTCTTGCCATCCTGGCTTGGGTTTATCTGGAAAGAAGTTGGCTCCTCCTTGGATTGAGGTATCTTGATGGATTTCTCCCCCATGTGGTGCAAGAAAAAGGGGAACTTACTTCTTATGGTGTGGGGACCAAAGACACTGGATGGAGATGTGGTAGGGAGTGTGGCACCCACTTGTAGCTGGACCATGGAAGAAAAAATGTGGCACCCTATGGCAAAGGGAATGGTGCCAACCTGGACCTGGACTTGGATTGAGTCAACATGACTCAACAAAAATTAAAATGACAAAATTATAGACTCAAAATTGGGTTGATCAGTTCAATCCTTATTACAAACCCTAATTTTCTCGGGCAAGGTCAATCAGAGATCCAGATGGAACCCTGAAGTCTTCTTCTGATTCCGGTGCCCGCACCAATCAGCCAAATCCAGCAGACCCAGAGCCGAAGGGCAGACCAAGTGAGCCCTTGCTATCTTTTCCCTTGGGGGAGGATCCTTCAAGAATGCTGCAAGTGGGTGCCCTGTTGCTTGAAGAAGAGAGATTTCGTCTACTTGGCTTCCTATGGGCCAACACGGACGTCTTGCCTGGACCGCTGTCGACATGCTTGGCATCCCATTGGAGGTGATTACTCATAAACTGAATGTCGATCCCAATCATCGCCTAGTCTGATAGAAGAAGAGGAGCTTCACCTCGGAGTGACAAAAGGCTATCAATGAAGAGGTCAAAAAATTGCTCACGATGGGCTTCATCCACGAGGTACGCTATCCTGATTGGCTTGCTGATGTAGTAATGGCCAGGAAAGCATCTGAAAAGTGGAGGATCTGTATGGATTACACCTACCCCAACCGAGCATGCCCGAAGGATAGCTTTCCACTTCCCAAGATCGACCAGTTGGTGGATGCGACCTCGGGTCACAAATACCTTAGCTTCATTGATGCATTCTCTAGATACAATCAGATCCGAATGCATTTAGAAGATGAAGAGCATATAGCATTTGTGACCAATAGAGGTATGTACTGCTACAGTGTGATGCCGTTCGGCATCAAGAATATGGGAGCCATGTACCAACATCTGATAAATATGGTCTTCAAGGACTAGATTGACTGTAACATGTAGGTGTACGTAGATGACATGCTCATCATGAGCGACCCTGAGTCGGACCATGTCATTGACCTAGTGGAAGCCTTCGATAATCTTTGCTCCCATCAAATGAAGCTGAATCATACCAAGTGTACTTTTGAGGTCGCGGCCGAAAAGTTTCTGGGGTTCATGGTCACCCAGAGAGGAATAAAGGCCAACCCAGAGAAAATCCGAGCGATCATCAATATGAGGGACCCCACTTCCAAGGAGGTACAGTGCTTGACCGGGCACATCACAACATTAAGCCACTTCATTTCGTGCTCTGTTGAGCACTGTCAACCATTCTTCAAGGTGTTGTGGAAGATGAGCAGCTTCACCTGGATGAAAGATAGCCAGGAGGCCTTTGAGGGGCTAAAGAATCTCCTCACCTCACCACCAATGCTATCCAGATGAGAGCCTGGAGAAGAGCTCCTCCTGTACCTGGCAGTGTCACCCGAAGCAATCAGCTCGGTACTAGTCTGCGCCGATAAAGATGGTGTATAGCGGCTAGTCTACTATGTCAGCAAGCTGCTCCGTGACGTGAAAACCAGGTACACCCGACTTGAAAAATTATTTTTGCACTAATAATGTCTATACAGCATCTCAAGCCCTACTTCCAAGCGCACCCCATTGCCATCCTTACCGATCAGCCTCTGAGGGCCCTCCTCAGCCACCCTGATACTTCAGGATGCCTGACAAAGTGGGCACTAAAACTCAACGAGTTCGGCATTATCTATCACCCGTGGCCGATGCAAAAGGCTCAGGTCCTAGCTGATTTCTTGGTGGAATGCACCTGGATGGAGGAGAATACAGAGGAGGTGGATCAGCAGACCGAGACCGGGCCGAACTCAACCCCAGTTGAGCTGACATGGATACTTCATGTTGATGGTGCATCTAACGTCGGAGGGAGCATAGCTGGCCTTATCCTTGCCAATCCTAACGGGGTCATTGCAGAGTATGCCCTGCGCTTGCTCTTCAAGGCAACCAACAACTAGGCCGAGTATGAGGAACTCCTTGTAGGGCTAAAGGTATCCCATGAGCTGGGTGTCAAGAGGCTAAAAATTTTCACCGACTCTCAACTGGTAGTGGGTCAAGTTTCTGGTGAGTACGAAGCACAGGATCCCATGATGGCAAAATACCTGGACAGAGTACGCTCGTACATGGTGACCCTCTAGTACTTCGGCATCTCCCATATCCCGTGGGTAGAGAATGCTCAGGTCGACATCCTCTCCAGATTGGCCACCTTACCGGAGTCCTTGCTGGGTGTACCATCGTTGAATACATTGAGACCCCCAATTATGAGCTCATAGTTGAAGTCCAGCAGGTTACCACCGAGGCCAGCTGGATGGATCCCTATATTAAGTATATCATTACTGGCACCTTGCTGGATGACCGGAAGGAAGTCGGCTTGCTCAAGAAGAAGGCTACGCATTATGTTATGATGGACAGATAGCTGTATCGAAGGTCCTACTCTTACCCCCTGCTGAAGTGCCTGAAGCCCTTAGAGGCCACTTAAGTGCTCTAGGAAATACATGAGGACATCTGTGGCAATCATGTGGGGGGAAGAACTTTGACCTACAAAGCAATCTGGCAGGGATACTTATAGGAAACAATGCGGAAAGATGCTGCCGACTTCGTGAGGAGGTGTGACTAGTGCCAACATCACGCCCACATTTAGCGACAACTAGCATCCCCACTTTCCCAACTATCATCTCCATGGCTATTCGTCTAGTGGGGGATGGATATCTTAGGTCCCTTCCCCGCTGCATCTAGGCAACGAAAATTCTTAATTATGGCCATCAACTACTTCACCAAGTGGGTCGAGGCCGAGCTATTGGCCCGGATGATGGAGGCGAAGGTCCAATCATTCTTCTGGAAGTCCATAATCTACCAGTTCGGCCTTCCATACTCGATTATCACCGACAATGGGAGGCAATTCGACAACTAGGCCTTTGAAGAATTATGTGCTGACCTCGACATCCGCCATCACTTCACTTCGATGGCTCATCCTTAGACTAACGGTGAGGCTGAGGTGATCAACCGAACCATCCTGCAAGGGATCGTACGAGGTTGGATGAGGCCAAGGTTTGATGGGCTGAGGAGCTACCCAGTATGCTGTGGGCCTATCATACCATGCCCCATACGGCCACTAGCGAGATGCCCTTCAACCTTGTCTTCAGCACTGAAGCTGTGAACCTAGTAGAACTTGGCCTACCCACACACGAGTGGAGTAATATGATGAAGCAAAAAATCTGGCTCGTCTGCTCCTCATCTGGACTTGTTGGATGGGACAAGAGACAAGGCCCGACTTCGGATGGTGGCCTACCAGCAGTGAGTCGTGTGCTACTACAACTCTCGCATGTGGCCCAAAGTGTTCCGTCCGGGTGACCTCGTCCTCAGGGGGGTGGAGGTATCCTAACCATGAGAATGCGAGAAACTCTCCCCAAATTAGGAAGGACCGTACAAGGTTATGGAGGCCATACCAGGTGGGGCCTACTACCTTGCTGGGCTCGATGGAATCCTATTCATGCAAACATGGAATGCCAGTAACTTAAAAATGTACTACCAATAATGTAAGGCCCTTCCACAATAAATTATAGTTCCTTTTTAATGCAACCTTGTTTTTCACCTGTGCAGGAACTCGTCCATCCAACTCCAAGTCCAGCAAAATAAGCCTAGAAATTTATGAAGCATGGTACTTTAAGCTCGAAAACATACAAGGCCTGACACTCTAAGCTCGAAAACTTATGAAGCCCAGTACTTTAATCCCGAAAACTTACAAAGCCTAGTACTCTAAGCCAAGAAACTTATGAAACTCGAAACTCTAAGCTCGAAAACTTACGAAGCCTGGTACTCTAAGCCTGGAAGCCTATGAAGCTCGGCACTCTAAGCCCAAAAACTTATGAAGCATGGCACTCTAAGCCCAGAAACTTATGAAGCCCGGCACTCTATGCCTGGAAACTTACGAAGCCCGACAGTCAAAGCCAGTAATCCCACCTCCGATGTCAAGAGACACCAGTAGTCCCACCTCTGAGGTCCGGAGATACATCGTAATGAGGACATTGACAAGAAGAAGAAACTACAAACTAATAATCTTTGATTTTAGTCCAATCTTGTTTTCAGGTTCCCACCAATGTATGAAGAAGAAATCCAACTTTATGAAGCACCTCTTGAAGACTCCTAATTTCATTTGAATGAAGCAAGTATGAAGTGTTCAAGTCCACAAAAAAAACTAGTAAAGACCCCTTCTTTTTCAAGTCCATGGGCCAACCAAGATCATCTATATTGAAGCCCATTTTGGACCAACCAAGCTATGAAGCATTCATCTACTTTGAAGCCTATTGAAAGACCAAACTTAAAAGGACATGTGGAAGGATTGGATGAAGACAAATGTTTCAAGGAGATGGCGCTACGTGGAGCTTCTAGGACTTTCTCTTGTTAGGATTAGTTAGACTAGGAACTAATCATGTAATTAATTACCAACAAAATCTGAATTAGTTGGCTCCTTAACCCATCCATAATGGCTGCCCTTGGCCTATAAATAGGACCAAGGCCTCCTCTTGTAAAGCAATGAATGAATGAATGACTTGAGTTGAATGAAAGCTTACTTGTTTGTGTTCTCTTCCACTTTGCCAAGTTCTTTAGTTCTTCTTAGAATTTTGAGTGTTTTTCTTTAAGTTTGAGTTAGAGTGATGAGTTTGATCTTGAATTTGAGTGAGTGCCTTGAGTTTGGAGGGCTAAAGTTCCATTTTCAAGTTTGTCTACATAAGATCCAAGTAGTCCAAGAAGAAGAGGAAGTGTTGTCCAAAAATTCCAGCAACTCTCTTCACTTCTCTTGTTGATTCCTTCCTTTTTTCCCTTAATTTCTTTGAATTTTGACTTACCTTGACACTTTACAGGTTTTTCTTGGTGATTTGAAGATGAAGATGAAGGCTCCATGCCAAGGATCAAAGCTCCAATGGTGAATCCAAGAAGGGAGTGCAGATCTTGTCTCTAGCCTTCAATTTTTGAGTAGTGAGTGCTTCCCTTCCATTTAAGCTTTGATTTCTCTTCATTGTTGGGAAAAGACACTCTTGATCCTTAGATCTGAGGTTCTTAAAGGTAGCTTAGCCTAGTTTGAGGATTTCTATGCCCTTAGATCTTCTCTTTTATTTTTTTGAAAGGAAGCTTGTACAAGGGTGTTAGATTTTTTGCTCATCTAATTCCTAGCTCGAAATTCTTCATCCCTTCTGCCCATGAATCCAGCCATATCTAGAGCTCTAATGCTGATATATTGTTTCTAGGTAAGTATATCACATCTCCACATACCCATTTCATCAAATTCATCTCCCATCAATATTTTGGTATCAGAGCTTTGGTTCTAGGTTAAGCTTTGCAGGCTGCTGGAAATCTGTCTCACTATCTTCCGAGCTTCAGTGATATTTCATAATTTTTACATTGATCAAAAAACCCCAAAACAATACTTTCCTAGTATCTTAGTGTGTTAGAATTCGAAATATATAACTCAAAAAAAATATATTTTTTTTATTTTTGGGTTTAAAAATATAAGTTCTTAGGTCATTTCTAAAACTTTGTCAAAAATTCTGTTTCTGACTTCCATTTCATTTAATTTTATAAAAAATATAAAAATATATATTTTTTTAATTTTTTAATTTTATATCTGAGATTCAGACGTCAAGTTTTGTTATTTTCTACTAGAATTCTGAATTTTAGAGAGGTTTATAGCTCAACATTCAAAATTTGAATTCAGGTTGTCAAGAGTTAGCTAAACTGCTGAAATTTTTTAGCAACTATTTTCAAACTGCCTTCTCAACTAAAATTCAAACTAATTTGAAGTCAAAATTTAAAATCTGAGATTTTAGGTCTGAGAGATAACCAAATAAATTTTATTTTGAATTTTTTGGATTTTTAAAATTTAAAATTTAAAATTTTCAATTCTGGTTAGCTAGAGGTTAGTTGGAAACTAAAAATTATATTTTAACCACTTTGCTTCCAAGGATGAATTTTCTAATTAAATTTAAAATTTAAAATTTGGTTACTAAGATCTAGGCTTCAAGATTTGAATTACCCAATTTAAATTTTCATTATTTGAAATTTTGAAATTGGGTTAAAAAATTCATGCATTTGTGCTAGGTATAGTTGATTGTGCTCCTTGTTTTGCTGAAATTGTTTGCATCCATATTTAAATTATCCTAAGGGCATTCAATATTATATAAGGGAAGGAGGTCATTACCTTTCCTTAGCCTAAAATAATCACCCATATTTGCATTGACCTAAATCCTAAGTAAAATCAAGTAGGAACCTAAACTAGGGACACCCACAAGTCGGGTTCAAGTGCAAGGTAAGACAAAGTATTATTTAAGTTTGTACTTATTCCTTGAAATTGGTGTCTAAGGCTAAAGGTCAAATGATAATTGCCTTAAGCGAACTTGCAGTTTTTAATTAGGACCTTGCGAAAGCGAGGGGAGCCTCCCGCAACCCCACCTCTTACCTGGCCAGTGGACAGGATAATTACATTCTTAAGTAGTACTTAGTTAAGTCTTGTATTCTTGAACTCTAGGTCTAGGAGCCCTAGAATTAGGTCTTGTTTGCTTGCCCATTGTATTGCTTATCCTTGTACAGTGTCCTATAGCCCCATACCAAAGTCCACCCTCAGTCTGGTTATTATCCATGGACCCCAATCTTTAATTCTTTATGAGGACCCTAACTGAAAAATTTGATACCCTAACTAAACAATTAGGATCAATGAACAAAGAGTTTGGGCAAGTGAATAATCAAATCGAGAACATCGAAAAAGATCGCTTGACCCGTGCTAATCCTAAATCACCTCCTATTGATCCAAGAGTCCATTGTCATGATCTCACCCCTGAGTATAAACTTAGATACCCCTATCATGGCTTTGTAGATCAAGAGGAGAGAGTCTTTAGGAGCAATCGACCCTATGCACCCACTTTTGATGGAAACCCTAAGGTGTATGTTGATTGGGAGAAGAAAATGGATCAGTACTTCGAGTTTGATGAAATGTCGGAAGAAAGGAAGTGTCAATTTGCCAAATTAAAGCTAATATGGCATGCTAAGTCATATTGGGGACATGTTGAGCATAAAAGTTATTATAGTGGGGATAAAATAATTACTTGGAGAGATATGAAGAGTAAGCTGAGGGAAAAGTACATAGGCAAATCTTATAAGCAAAATCTTCCAACCCAATGGTACAAATTGAGACAAGATGATAAAATTGTGTTCAAATATATTGTTGAATTCAATGAGTATGAGAGAGATAAAGAAGAAACTAAACCTATGAAAGAATTAAAGAAAAAATCTCCTGAACCTCTTGAAGTACTCAAGGAAGAAACAGAATCCAAATCTTGTCCAACTGAGAAATTAAAGAAAGAATCCCCTGAACATGATGAAGAATTTAAGAAAGAAATTAGTGAAGTTGGGTATAACCTAAATATACATCAAGCAGTGTTTGCAATAAAGGATGAATTTGGAATAGTCACCCAGCCTGAAGAAATTAAAGATGAAAATAATCAACTTGAAGAAAGAGAAGTCCAGGAAGAGCCACCCCAAGAAATAAAAGAGTTTATAAAAAAGAAGATGTGAAATTAAAGTTAACCGATAAGGATTCAAATTTGGAGATCAATGAAAGAGCACCTATTGGGATATTGACCATTAGGGAAACCCAAGAACAAACCCCTACAAATCAGTCCCAAGAAGTTGTAGAGCCTTTGAAGAACCTGCGATATATATCCCTTAACAGTTTTTCTATCCCTGATCCACCATTTTTGAACATCCACCATCCTGATCCACCATTTTGTATCATTCACTCTCCTATTCCATCCAACTGGGACATCCACCATACCATTGATCTATTCCCAGTGATATTCAATAGTTACTTTCTTAAGACTCTATGGCATATGTCGGGAGCCAAATTAAGATTTACTGCCACTTACCTAAAGATATATGCAAGAGTCTTAGAAGCCTTTAAGTGAAATATTAGAAATTAGGAGTTTTTGTTTCATAGCCAATAATAAAGTTCAATCATTAGTTAATAAAGTCTATTTGAGCTTGTCTTTTATTTTAGTATCATTTGAGTTTGTTTTGTCATTTGGTGTTATCCATGCACAAGTCTGTCGAATCATATGTACAACATCTAAGGGATTTGCACAAAGAGATTAGCAAGAAAATCCAAATGAGCAATGAGAGCTACAAGCATATGGCTGATTCTCATAGAAGGGCCAAAGAATTTCAAGTAGGGGACTTTGTGATGGTCAGGCTAAAACCTGAACAGTTCCTATCGGGAAGTATGAAAAAATTCCACGCCAGTGGTGCTGGTCCTTTCAAAATAATAAAAGGAATAGGACCTAATGCTTATGTGCTGGACCTAATGCTTATGTGCTGGACCTACCTTCTGACTTTGGCATTAGCTCTACTTTTAATATCTTAGATCTAGTAGGATACAAGAAGCCTACAATGATTTCCAATGAGTTCCTAGAACTTGATCCATCCCTTGAGAGTGAATCAAACCTAGAGTGTCCACCAGCCATACTACCAAAGCAGGGAGAAAGAATTGAAAGGGTCATAGATGACAAGATTGTCACTACCCGAAATAAAGATTACCAACGATACTTAGTCCATTAGCAAGGTAGACCTGATTCTGAAGATTCATGGATCACTCAACAAGAACTACAAAAGATCAATCCAGATCTACTTGAATACTATCAAAGCCAAAATGATCCATACTCATCAGGACCGAGTTCTTTTCACCCGGGAAGAATTAATGAGGACATTGGCAAGAAGAAGAAACTACAAACTAACAATCTTTAGTTTTAGTCCAATCTTTTTTTCAGGTTCCCACCAATGTATGAAGAACAAATCCAACTTTATGAAGCACCTCTTGAAGACTCCTAATTCCATTTGAATGAAGCAAGTATGAAATGTTCAAGTCCATAAATAAAACTAGTAAAGACCCCTTCTTTTTCAAGTCCATAGGCTAGCCAAGATCATCTACATTGAAGCCCATTTTGGACCAACCAAGCTATGAAGCATTCATCTACTTTGGAGCCTATTGAAAGACCAAACTTAAAAGGACATGTGGAAGGATTGGATGAAGACAAATGTTTCAAGGAGATGGCGCCACATGGAGCTTCTAGGACTTTCTCTTGTTAGGATTAGTTAGACTAGGAACTAATCATGTATATAATTACCAACAAAATCTGAATTAGTTGGCTCCTTAATCCACCCATTATGGCTGCCCTTGGCCTATAAATAAGACCAAGGCCTCCTCTTGTAAAGCAATAAATGAATGAATGACTTGAGTTGAATGAAAGCTTACTTGTTTGTGTTCTCTTCCACTTTGCCAAGTTCTTTAGTTCTTCTTAGAATTTTGAGTGTTTTTCTTTAAGTTTGAGTTAGAGTGATGAGTTTGATCTTGAATTTGAGTGAGTGCCTTGAGTTTGGAGGGCCAATGTTCCATTTTCAAGTTTGTCTACATAAGATCCAAGTAGTCCAAGAAGAAGATGAAGTGTTGCCCAAAAATTCCAACAACTCTCTTCACTTCTCTTGTTGATTCCTTCCTTTTTTCCCTTAATTTCTTTGAATTTCGACTTACCTTGACTCTTTGTAGGTTTTTCTTGGTGATTTGAAGATGAAGATGAAGGCTCCATGCCAAGGATCAAAGCTCCAATGGTGAATCCTAGAAGGGAGTGTATATCTTGTCTCTAGCCTTCAATTTTTGAGTAGTGAGTGCTTCCCTTCCATTTGAGCTTTGATTTCTTTTCATTGTTGGGAAAAGACCCTCTTGATCCTTAGATCTAAGGTTCTTAAAGGTGGCTTAGCCTAGTTTGAGGATTTCTAAGCCCTTAGATCATCTCTTTTTTTTTTTGAAAGGAAGCTTGTACAAGGGTGTCAGATTTTCTGCTCACCTAGTTCCTAGCTCGAAATTCTTCATCCCTTCTACCCATGAATCCGGCTATATCTGGAGCTCTAATGCTGATATGTTGTTGCTAAGTAAGTAGATCACATCTCCACACACCCATTTCATCAAATTCGTCCCCCATCACATCGCCACCTTGCTCGTAGTCCGGAGATGTCATTGGAGCATCAAGTAATCCCTTCATCTGCCGCCTGACTCACAGCTCGGTGAAGCAAGAAGATCTAGAGGTCTTGTATTCTAGTTCGAATGGCCTCAAGGATCAAGGGAAAGAGGGCAAGGTGCTTCCAAGGACCTCCACACCCATCCTAAGGCCCTAAAATAGGCTTGGAGCAGTCAAGACCTGAAGAAGGCAGCTGCACCATAATTGAAGGAAAGGTGGTATGAAACTACACCAAGCTCATGGGATGAACTAGCGTACTTCCTCACTATCAAAATGAGCCCCCTGTACACTCCCAGGAATTCCTTGAAAGTACTATAAAAGAGAGAGAGAGAGAGAGAGAGAGAGAGAGAAGAAAGAAGGAAGAAAAGAAGAAGGGCTAAGTGAGGAATAGTAGCTGAAGAAAACGAAAATGTTTTCATTAACAAAGGTCTTTCTACATTTCCTAGGCAGCACCCCCGACAAACCAGTGGTCCTCTCAGGATTCCAAGTACAAGAAGAAAGGAGAAAAGTCTATGTGTCAGTCGTCGGTTCCTTCCTAGGCTTGCGAGTGACCTCAGCCACTTGTGGGGTATCCTGAGCGGCTTCGGGTTCTGCCTCTCAACCTCCTCTGGCTCTAACCCCACCTCGATGGTAGGCTCACCCTGCTGCCCAGGGAACAGAAGAGAAGGCTGGATGTTGTCTAGCCCCTTTAGCCAGAAGAAGCGAAAGGCCTTGCTCTTGAAGTCTCTGAACCCCTGGTGGAAGGAGTCCAGAACGGCTTCAATGACCTCATCCTTAAAGGCCTAGGATGCCATGAACTTGGGGACGGCCTCGGCAGCCTCTTTCTTGACCACCTCCATCAGCACGATGGTTGCTATAGCTTTTTCTGCCACCATCGTGGCCCTGGCTGCCTGCTCCTCTAGCTGAGTCTAGAGGGTCTATGCTCTCCCCTCCAGGCGGGTGACCTCCATCGTAGAAGCAGCTGCCTCTTCAGCTCAGCGGGAGCCAACCTGCCTCTTCATAGCCAAGACGACCTCGAGCTCAGCCACCTTTTTCTCAAGCTCAGCCACTTTGGCCTAAGAACCGTTCAGTTAAGCTTCCAGCCTTCGGGCCCGGCTAGAGAGGCCTGGGCCTCATCCCTCTCCTGGCGGAGGTGGGCCCCGAGCTTTTCCATTGCCTGGCAGGCATCCTGTAGGAGCTACATGTCGACCGCCACCTGCACCAGGAACGATGATTGACGCCCCTTGTGAAGAGGATGAAAAAAGAAGTTTAGATTTTGGTGCAGACACCAAAGGCACCAGAATAAGGTAGAGGCTTCTCAACCCTCTATGGATCACTTAAATGACATTTGAGTTCACTGTAATAAAGCTTAGTCAAGTTGAGTTATTTTATTTGAGTCCTGTAATTAGTCAACTCATGTTGAGCTAGTTCAGTTCAGTATTAGTCAGCTCATGTCGAGCTAATTTTATTTTTTTGAGTCCTGTCCAAGCATATCGAAGACTCAAGATCACATCATACAAGTGAAGACCAAGTCCAACCTGATTGAAGACATGGAAGTTGAGCCGAAGTCCAACCCAGCTTGAAGACTTGAAGATCACAGGAAGAGAAAATTAAAACAAGCACAAACCTAAAGCCCTAAACCAGCCGGAAGGAAATTGGGCCAGCCCAGGCCCAGGAAGGAATTAGGGTGCCATCTCTTATGGTGGCCCTCCTCTTGGTCGGCCACTTAAGGTCACCCCCTTGGCTGACCAAGACAAGGAGAGGGAGTCCAAGTGCTTTAGGGATTTCTACCTATGTTACCTTGTATTCCTAGTTAGGGTTTGAAAGGGAGAACGAGTCCTATATAAAGTCTAAAGTACCCTTACTTGGGGCCCAAGGTTAAAGGTCTATTTAAGGGACCCTAGCCTCTTGTATGAAGCTTGATTTTTGATATGAAATAAACCTTGAGTTCTTACATTGCTTTGTGTGATTACCCTGCTGTGTGCATAAAGGGGTTTGAGAGTTATTCTTCCTGGTATTTGCAACCATCTTCCTGCCACCAACCATCCTTCCAGCCCCCTCCAAAACTTACTTCCCTTTGCTGTTTTCCTTTATCTCCTTATTCCCTAGTGAGTTTTCTAACCCTTGACAGGTCATTTGCAGGTCCCCAAGTTTCTACAAATCCAATGACTCTAGCCAAGCCTCAATCGGACCACCGAGCATAAAGCCGGGTATCCGCGGGTCTTTGGCTCGGTTTTCCAGGCCGCATCCATCGAGGAACGAGAGATCTCTTCACTACAATCTTCACCGGGTGCTTCAGACATTGTCAGGTACACCCCTTCTACCTCCAGTAATTATATTGTAGGAGAACTTGCCATAACCGAGGCTTCTCAGCCCCGACGATCCTTCTTTAATACTTTTCTAGGTTCTAATCTGCATGCTTGACTTCAAAATCTCATACATAATTCCCTACAACTAATTTTGATCTGAAATTAGGGAATTGATCACCTAACCCCACATATAAAACATACAAAAATAATTGCATGCATATTAGTCCCGCATCATCTGGAATCAGAGCTTAGATTAGGACTTATTTTCTGCAATTTTTTAGTCTGTATATGCTCTGTTAATTTAGTTATTTCTCCCTATTCTAAACTCCAAAAATTCTAAAATTTAGTTTTCTAAATTCACCGATATTAAAAATGTTTTCCTAAATCTTTGCAGATTTTATTTCAATCTGTAATTTTTTTTCAAGCCGAAATATAGCCTGCAAATTTTCAGCTCTATTTTTTTTAGCAAGACAAGTTTGGAAGTTTTAGGATTTTGTTTAGCATCTTTTTGCATATCTTTTAATTTTAGTATATTTCCTGCATATTAGGCCATAATTTGCAAGTTTTCTTCTGTTTAAAAAAATACCAAAATATATATATAAAAAAATTACATATTATCCAAAAACACCAAAAATATCTAAACCATAATTTGCATCCTCATCTGCCTGCCATCATTGTATAATTTACTTTTAAGGGCACTCTTGCTATATCAGATAAGGGGAGGAGTTGATAACCTCTCCTTAGCCTAAAACCACACCCCTTGTATTCGGTCCCAAGCCTAACCTAAAATTAACTAGACTTAATTTGTCCTAGTGGGATAGGGACATCAACTGGTCGGGTCCGGGCTAAGTGTTAGATCATTGTGTCAAGCTAACCTGTGTGTGCCTCATGCTTGGTGTTTAGAATGGTGGTTTAGGGATTCAATCTCGAAGGGCTTGTGTGCTAGTCCACCTACCTGGCCAATCTCTGATTGGTGTCTAGAATTGGCAATCAGGGACCTAACACTCCCCTTACACCTGCCTGGCTGAGTATAGGGTTACTATAGGCTAGTTTGCCACCTAAATTGAGCACCTAGTTTTGGACTCTAGGTCTAGTCAGCTGTAGTCGATTTGATCGAGTCTTGCAGGAGCACTAGATCAGGGGTTTCATATCACCCACCTCCATCACAAATGGCTGAATCCATAGACCATTTTGATGCCAAATTTGATGCCCTTGGAGAAAGGTTAGCCCAAACCCTCAATCTTAAGTTTGAGCAAACCCTCAATCTTAGGCTTGAGAAAGCAAATACCCAGTTGACCCATAGACTTGAGCAAGCAAATACCCAGTTGACCCATAGGCTTGAGCAATTATATGCCGACTAGGGAGCATAGAGAAAACCCATGGGTCACAATCTGAGCCAGATCCTAAGTCCCCTCAACCTCGGAGAGCCCCTCATTCTGATCCATACTATAATCCTGGACTTAGGAGGACCCCAAACCCTAATCCATTCCATGAGGTTGAACCTAAGAGAGCCTCCCAGCCTGACCCATACTATAATCCTGAACCTAGGAGGACCCCAAACCCTGAACCATATCGTGAGGTTGAACCTAGGAGAGCCACTCAGCCTGACCCATACTATAATCCTGAACCTAGGAGGATCCCAAACCCTAATCCATACCTGGAAGCTGAACCTAGGAGAGACCATCGTCCTAACCCAATCCCTGAGGCTCGTCCTATAAGGCCCAATCAGGATTTTGTAGACCAGGAGGATAGATCATATAGACATGTTAAGCTTGATGCCCCAACTTTTGATGGTTGTCTAGATCCTAAGGTATATATAGATTGGGAGGGAGAGATGGATCAATATTTTGAGTGGTATGATATGACGGAGGAGCATAAGTTTAGGTTTGCTAAGCTTAAGTTGGTTCGAGAAGCCATGTTACATTGGGCTAGTGTTGAGAGAACCCTTAATCTAGGAGGGCGTGATCCTATAACCACCTGGTAGGCCATGAAGGGTAAGCTTAGGACAAGATATGTTCTAGCTTCATATCGTAATGGGTTACTAGATCAATGGCAACAATTTAATCAGGGTAATAGGAGTATAGATGAGTACATCGCAAAATTTGATGAGTATTCCATGTGATGTGATTTGAGGGAGTCTGAGGATGTTGTCTTATCTAGGTTTAGGGCTGGACTGAGAGATGATATTAAGAAAGAGCTCTATATGAGAGAGGTTAGAGACCTGGACCATACTTACCAGATTGCTAGGGATCATGAGCGTTTTCATAGAGGGCCCATTTACCGTAGACCTGAGCCCACTAGATACCCTAGTCAGTATCCAGGAGCTAGCCAGCCCCATCAGAGCCGACCCATGCCCAGCCGACCTAGCCCGAGTCGACCCAGTCCTAGTCAGCCAGGCCCGAATCGACCCAGTCCTAGTCAGTCAGGCCTGAGTCGACCCCAGCCTAGTAATCCTTTGACCCGTAAGGATGATCGAGGAAAATCTATAGAGGTCAATAAGAGTTACACTCCCTAGAAGACTTGTTTTAGATATAATAAACCAGGCCACTTTATGAGCCAATGTTCAGTTGTGCCTTACACCTAGGTGAACTGCAGGAAGAGGAGCCTGAATCCGTAGTCAAACCTGAGGGATAAGTTTATGAGGCTGATGATCAGTTAATAGATGAGTATGAAGGTGAGGAGGAGGAACCTGAGTCTGAGAACCAATTAGGAGTGATTAGGTGCATCTTAACCCAAACCCCAGTTAAGGAAGATTAGCGTAGGACTAACATCCTACAGACTTTGGTTAAGGTAGGGGGTAAGGTTCTTAAGATCATCATAGATAGTAGGAGTTGTGTCAATGCCGTCTCTGCCAAGACAGTTAAATCTTTAGGATTGACCACAGTTCCCCATCCTAGCCTGTACAAAGTTTCTTGGATAGATTCCACCTCCATCCAGATTCAAGATAGGTGCCAAATCTTAATTAGATTGCAAACCTATGAGGAAAAGATTTGGTGTGATGTCATCCCCATGGAAGTAAGTAGTATTATTCTAGGTCGACCTTGGATTTTTGATCATGATGCAACCCTGTATGGTCGAACCAATGTTTGTGCTTTTAACTACCATGGGAATAAGTTTGTGATCAATCCAGCTCCCCCTAGAGACCCAGTTAAGAGGGGTTCTAGTAGCCTTAAGGACAAGAAACCTGGAGTTAATTTGATTAAGGCTAGGGAGTTAGAAAAGGAGATTGCTGAGGGTAACCCTGTTTGGATCTTGACCTCCAAGGAAATACTCAAGCCAACCTAAAAGGAACACCCTAAAGAAATTGTTGAAGCTCTGAAAAAATTTGAGGATGTCTTCTCTGAGGATTTACCTGATCAACTACCACCCCTTAAAGACATCCAGCATGCAATAGACTTAGTTCTAGGAGCCACTTTACCAAACCTTCCTCACTATAGACTGAACCCCAGTGAGCATCAAGAATTATAGAAACAAGTGGAAGAATTGCTTAGGAAGGGTTTCATTAGGGAGAGCCTGAGTCCATGTGCAGTCCCTGCTCTACTAACCCCTAAGAAGGATGGTACCTGGAGGATGTGTGTAGATAGTAGAGCTATCAACAAGATAACTGTGAAGTATAGGTTTCCCATCCCCCGATTGGATGATATGTTAGACATGATGGCTGGAGCCAGAGTTTTATCCAAGATAGACCTTAAGAGCGGCTATCATCAGGTTAGGATTAGACCTGGGGATGAGTGGAAAACTACTTTCAAGACTAAGGATGGTAACCCTGTTTGGATCTTGACCTCCAAGGAAATACTCGAGCCAACCTAAAAGGAACACCCTAAAGAAATTGTTGAAGCTCTGAAAAAATTTGAGGATGTCTTCTCTGAGGATTTACCTGATCAACTACCACCCCTTAAAGACATCCAGCATGCAATAGACTTAGTTCTAGGAGCCACTTTACCAAACCTTCCTCACTATAGACTGAACCCCAGTGAGCATCAAGAATTATAGAAACAAGTGGAAGAATTGCTTAGGAAGGGTTTCATTAGGGAGAGCCTGAGTCCATGTGCAGTCCCTGCTCTACTGACCCCTAAGAAGGATGGTACCTGGAGGATGTGTATAGATAGTAGAGCTATCAACAAGATAACTGTGAAGTATAGGTTTCCCATCCCCCGATTGGATGATATGTTAGACATGATGGCCGGAGCCAGAGTTTTCTCCAAGATAGACCTTAAGAGCGGCTATCATCAGGTTAGGATTAGACCTGGGGATGAGTGGAAAACTACTTTCAAGACTAAGGATGGCCTATTTGAGTAGGTTGTAATGTCTTTCGGACTCTCCAATGCACCAAGTACTTTTATGAGGATTATGACCCAGGTCCTGAAAGAGTTTTCCGGAAAATTCATTATGGTCTACTTTGATGATATTTTGATTTATAGCAGGACTAAGAAGGACCACCTTAGTCATCTAAGACTAGTATGCCAGACCCTTAGGGAGAATAGCCTCTATGCCAACTTTAAGAAGTGTGATTTTATGACACATAGGGTTATCTTCCTAGATTTTGTTGTCACCCCTGAGGGAGTTTCTGCAGATCCTAAAAAGGTTAGGACAATTGTTGAGTGGCCTACACCCTCTAGTGTCCACGATGTGCATAGTTTCCATGGCCTAGCAACCTTTTACAGGAGATTTATTAGGGGTTTTAGTACAGTCATCGCACCTATCACCGATTGCATTAGGAAGGGTACATTTGAGTGGACCAAAGCAGCTGATAAGGCCATCCTAGAGCTTAAGGATAAGATGACCCATGCACCCATCCTTAGATTACCTGACTTCACTAAGGTGTTTGAGGTTGCTTGCTACGCCTCGGGAGTATGATGCAGAACAAAGAACAAAGAAGCATATGCGGAAGTAAAAATTAAGATTAATTCTTTTTTTTTTTTATTTCAGAAATTGGCTTTGACTCAAAGTAAAGTTAAACTAAGTTGAAGGAAATTAAGAAATGACAGAGAGCACAATTTAGAAGAAGCTAAGTTATCAGAGTAGTTCAGAAGTAACGGATCGCTGGGGGTTGAGAAACTCCCAGACCTAGGGTTTCGCTCTGAACTTTCAACAGGACAGAAATAAAGAGGATAGATGGTTTACCAACCAGACAGTGATCTTCACAGAATTTAGGTGGAATAACTCTCTCGGGCAGATTGTTGGATCCTCGGATTCGGCTATCTTCGCAATGGATCCTCCAATACTAGTCTCGTGGCTGGGTCGGCTTCTCCTGGACTCAAGATCTAGGAAGAAGAAAAACAAGTGATGGATTCAGAGACTTAGGGAAGGATTTATCAGTTCGAAGAACTTGAAGGCTGATGTCGCTGAGATCCGGATTCTCTTGAAGGCTGATTCAACTCCCTCTGTAAAGAGCTTTGGATCTGAAGTATTCGGATTGTAGCTGGATGCGGGTGGTTGGCCTGGACTTGGAGAGAGAGGCCGTGGGAGGTGGGATAGGCTAGGGTTTGGTGGATTGAAGTGGATGGTGGGCGGCTAGGGTTATAGAGTAGAAGTGGCTAACCTAGGGTTTGGGTTTTGGAGATCTCACACCTCCTCAAGGTTCCTGGGGAACCCGGATTTACTCTCTCACGGAGCTCAACACCTGGATGCAAGTGCGGAAGAGAGAAAACACAAAGTTTGCTCACAAAAAATTTGGTTTCATTCATCTGATCTCTTTCAAACTTACATGGGGGTTTAATTTATAGGCCATTACAAGAGAGTAGGGTTTTACATCTTCCCATTTGGGACTAAAGGAAGGGATCTTCAAATTAGGATATCAATCCCTACTCATATGGCCGGCCAATTAATTCCAAAGTTGATTTAAGCTTCAAAAGGAAAGTGGGTGGCGCCTTCTTGTCTTGACCTCCAAGAAAATATTTTTTTCCTTCTATGCTTGGCCTTATCTGGAAATGTTTGGGCGCCTCTTAACCTTGCCCTCCAAGAGAAAATTTGTTGCCTTTTATATCTGGCTTTAGTTGGAATGATTAGGGCGCCTCCTAACCTTGCTTTTCAAGAGAAATCTCCTTCCTTCCATGGCTCAACCCTTTTTGGATACCTCCTTTTCTTTCTCCCCAAGTTATGGCTCCTTCTAACTTTGTTTTGAGTATTTCTGGCAGGTAATGGGCACCTCCTTGAATTTCTCTCCAAGAGAATTTCTTCCCTTTCATAGTTTGGTTCTTTTGGGAAGTCTTGGGCCGCCCCCTTGATTTGTGCACCCCTGGTGGATTTCTCCTCAATTGGCGCATGAAAGAGGGGAGCTGCTATCTGTGGTGTGGGGACCAAAGCCTACTGGATGGAGATGTGGCGCCCCCCGGACTCAGGCGTATGGCTGGGAGTGTGGCTGGGAGTGTGGTGCCCACTTGCTTGGCCTTGGAAGAAAATGTAACACCCCAGGTTGAAGCCCTAGTCCACTACTGAGTCAACATGACTCAACAAAATAAAAATGCAGGTAATACAGACTCAAACTAAAATTGAGTTGATCAAGTCAACCCTTATTACAAGCCAAAAAAAACCCTAATTCTTCGTGCAAGGTTATCAGAGATCCAGATGGAGCTCTGAAGTCTTCTTCTGAGTCTGGTGCCCGCACCAATTCTCCCAGGGTGGGAGGAACTCGACCCTGTCGAGTATGGATCAAGTTGGCTCTGGTATCTCTCCAAGAGGTCTGGGTCCAATTCTTGTAATTCTTCTCGGGAGATCCAAGAGTCATCAGAATCTGGCCTTCCTAGCCAGCGGACCAGGTATCTTTGGTATCCTCGATTACGAGTAGAGATAACCTGATCATCCAGGATCTTTTCAATCTGCTCTTTCCTCATAGGCCAGTTTGTTGGTGGATACACAGGTTCAGGTTCACTCTCAAGAGCAGGATTAGGTTCAAAAGCCTCACTGGGAATCACAGCTGGCTCCCTATACTCTACTAGGTCTGTAATGTTGAAAGTGGAGCTAATGCCTAGTTCTGGAGGTAACTCGAGCACATAGGCATTGGATCCTACTCTCTTTACCACTCTAAATGGTCCAGCTCCCCTAGCATGTAACTTTCTAACGGTTCCAGGAGGAAACCGTTCAGGCCTTAACCTAATCATTACATAGTCTCCTTCGTCAAAAGTTTTGACTCGCCTTTGAGAATCAGCCAATTTCTTATAGGTTTCATTACTTAAATTTATTTTGGCTTGAATTTCTTTATGCAAGTCCTTTACATGCTATGCAAGTGCATCAAGAGACTTGTGTGTGTGGGCTAATAGTGAAATCAGATCAAGTGGTGTGTGAGGCTTGTATCCATGAACAAATTCAAAGGGACTCTAGCCTATAGACCTATTGATCGAAACATTGAATGCAATTTCAGCCCTGGACAAAAAACAAATCCCAATTCCTGGTGCTCTCAATCAAACCAAAATCTGAGCCAAAGCCTAGTAAAGGGTCAAGAAAACTAAACTAGACTGACGATGCATTCCTAAAGATGGACTTTATTACAAAGGAACCCTAAGTCTAAACCTAACAAACTAAGGCTCTCTAGGTTTGACCTTGGGTCGGAGGAGGGCATGCAGAGCATGAAAACTTATTATGGATGCCTAGTAGGTGCCATAAGGTCTTCCAGAAGTAGGTGGCAAACCTAATAGGTTCTGACACATGGTTCACTCTAAAGGCTTCGACAAAGTATACTTGGATGGTGTAAGAAGCATTGGAAGTCCTAGAGAAAGGGAGGAGATATGAGGCGGAGTCTCGAATTACCTGCTGACTAAAGGTGGTGACCTAAAGGTTTGAATGGTGATCTATGAGTGTCAACTGGTCATCCTTACGAAAGGGAAAGTTTGCTACTCCTAGGAATGGATCAAGAGATGGTTCGGGGAGTAGCCTAGGACATGTGATTGCAACAGTTAAGGTTTGTTCTCTAAGCAAATAATGATCCACTTTCTCAAGAGATGGATTAGAGAATGATTCATGGAAGGGTCTATGGATGATGACCTCAAGACTTGAAATTTGACCTATGGGTGAGGAAAGGTATAGTCTATAGAAGGGTAGCTCAGTCATGCGAAGAAAGGGGTTTGGGGCCATAAGGAGGACTTCTACAGGACTGGGTGAATCAATCCGCTCAAGAAAAGGATGTCCAACTGAGATTACGGGAGAGACCTTAGTGGCTGAGCATGGGACGAGGTCCAATTGTAAGAGGCTTGATTCAGTCATCCTAAGGAGAGGATCTACCATAGGGTGGGCAAACTTAAATAGTTTAGTGCAAAGATCTTCAATTGGTACTTGGAGAATGACTGTCATTAGAGGATACGAACTGATAGCTCGGGCTAACACTATGAGTTCTTCCTGGGGGTATTTGACTAAAGGAACTTGGTTCTCACAAATCTCTTGAATTTCTGAACTAGGTCCTACCACTTGGTTGCTCTCCAAGGTCTCCTCAGGTAAGGAACCAATAGTATCGATGTCACATTCTTCAAGTTCTCCCCCCTCATATTCATCAACTAGACTCAAGCCAGCATCATATACTTTCTCGATGCCATCTTCAATGGGTTTCGGGTCAGTGGTAATCGGGTCAACTGATTCTAGGCTTGTCATACCTAACCTTTCTTCCTCATTGGTAGGCTTGGGTTCTCCCTCATTAATGTCATCCTTAGGATTCTTACCACTTAGCTGTGCACAAGCCAGTCCTATGCATGGGCACTGACTAGATTTATGGCCTCTTTCTCCACAAAACAAACATTCTTGCGATATAGGAACCTGGGTCACACTGGGTTTCAAGCTAGTAGAGACCTTACTTGGGCATCGGTGTGGATCTAAATAGTTTGATCTAGAAGACATGGGTTGTTGAGTGACTGGTCTAGAATATTGTAAGGACCTCTCATAGATACGATCCACACTATAGATATCATGGTTAGGCTTCCTAAGGTTATGCTCGGGATCACGGTATAAGGTCCTCCTAGGCTCCTGGCATGGATGAGGTTGGGGCCTATTAAATTTTGGATCAGGGGTCCAATTTTGATGTCTACGTTTCTCAAGTACTTGGACTCGATCCCTAAGCTGGGTAAAATTCTCATGGACTTGTTCTTTACACTGGGTAACAGTAGCAATCATATCCTGACTCAATTTGTTCATACTTTCAGTAAGAGCTCTAACCATGGCCTCTAAATCAGGTTGGGTTTGACCAGGTTGGTAGGGTACTCCATTCAGGGTATACATGATGATGCAAGCAAACACACAGAATGTGACTAGACTAAAGCGACTACTGGCTCCTAGACCTAGAGTCCAAACTAGATGCCCAATCAGAGTGGCAAGCTAGCCTGTAGTAACTCGGGACTCAGCCAGGCAGGTGTAAGGGGAGTGTTAGGTCCCTAATTGCCAATCCTAGACACCAATCAGTGATTGGCCAGGTAGGCGGACCAGCACACAAGCCCTTCGGGACGTAGTCCCTGAACCACCATTCTAGACACTGAGTACAAAGCACACACAGAGTAACTAGACAAACTGACTCTACACTAGCCTTGACCCGACTTGTTGATGTCCCTAGCCCACTAGGGCAAATTAAGTCTAATAAATTTTAAAGTTAGGCTTAGGATCGAATGAGGGGGTGGTGGTTGTGGGCTAAGGAGAGGTTATCAACTCCTCCCCTTATCTTAGATGCTCAAATGCCCTTAGGACGAGTTAGGAGATGTTCACTCAAGATAATTGAATTGCAGAACACAAAAATAGAGTTGCAGTAATTTAACTCTCAGAAATTTCACGGAAACCAATAAATCACAGGAAAATGATGTAAAATATCTTCAATTATACTGGTTCCAACAAAACAAAATTTCATAATTCAGAGTTACCTTCACTGAGAAACAATTCCTGTAATAGGGTAGTTACAGACTGAAAACAGGGTGCTTCCCCCGTTTACAATTCCTGCTACGAAGTTGTAACCCAACGGATCCCCTACACGTCGTAGTAACACCCCGTGGAATGGGAAGAGGAGGCTTGCACCTCGCTTCGTTCCTAGGACCGGACGTCCTGGGGAGTCTACTTCGAGCAGACAAAGTAAAAAAGAGAGACACTCAAAACATGCAAGCAAGTCAGAAACCCTAGACAGGGCTCTGATACCAAAAATGATGCAGAACGAAAGCTCTGATACCAAAAATGATGTAGAACAAAGAACAAAGAAGCGTATGCGGAAGTAAAAAATAAGATTAATTATTATTTTTTTTTATATTTCAGAAATTGGCTTTGACTCAAAGTAAAGTTAAACTAAGTTGAAGGAAATTAAGAAATGACAGAGAGCACAATTTAGAAGAAGCTAAGTTATCAGAGTAGTTCAGAAGTAACAGATCGCTGGGGGTTGAGAAACTCCCAGACCTAGGGTTTCGCTCTAAACTTTCAACAGGACAGAAATAAAGAGGAGAGATGGTTTACCAACCAGACAGTGATCTTCACAAAATTTGGGTGGAAGAACTCTCTCGGGCAGATTGTTGGATCCTCGGATTCGGCTATCTTCGCAATGGATCCTCCAATACTGGTCTCATGGCTGGGTCGGCTTCTCCTGGACTCAAGATCTGGGAAGAAGAAAAATAAGTGATGGATCCAGAGACTCAGGGAAGGATTTACCAGTTCGAAGAACTTGAAGGCTGATGTCGCTGAGATCCGGATTCTCTTGAAGGCTGATTCGACTCCCTCTGGAAAGAGCTTTGGATATGAAGTATTCGGACTGTAGCTGGATGTGGGTGGTTGGCCTGGACTTGGAGAGAGAGGCCGTGGGAGGTGGGATAGGCTAGGGTTTGGTGGATTGAAGTGGATGGTGGGCGGCTAGGGTTATAGAGTAGAAGTGGCTAACCTAGGGTTTGGGTTTTGGAGATCTCACACCTCCTCAAGGTTCCTGGGGAACCCGGATTTACTCCCTCACGGAGCTTAACACCTGGATGCAAGTGCGGAAGAGAGAAAACACAAAGTTTGCTCACAAAAAATTTGGTTTCATTCATCTGATCTCTTTCAAACTTACATGGGGGTTTAATTTATAGGCCATTACAAGAGAGTAGGGTTTTACATCTTCCCATGTGGGACTAAAGGAGGGGATCTTCAAATTAGGATATCAATCCCTACTCATATGGCCGGCCAATTAATTCCAAAGTTGATTTAAGCTTCAAAAGGAAAGTGGGTGGCGCCTCCTTGTCTTGACCTCCAAGAAATATTTTTTTCCTTCTATGCTTGGCCTTATCTGGAAGTGTTTGGGCGCCTCTTAACCTTGCCCTCCAAGAGAAAATTTGTTGCCTTTTATATCTGGCTTTAGTTGGAATGATTAGGGACCTCCTAACCTTGCTTTTCAAGACAAATCTCCTTCCTTCCATGGCTCAACCCTTTTTGGATACCTCCTTTTCTTTCTCCCCAAGTTATGGCTCCTTCTAACTTTGTTTTGAGTATTTCTGGTAGGTAATGGGTGCCTCCTTGAATTTCTCTCCAAGAGAATTTCTTCCCTTTCATAGTTTGGTTCTTTTGGGAAGTCTTGGGCCGCCCCCTTGATTTGTGGACCCCTGGTGGATTTCTCCTCAATTGGCGCATGAAAGAGGGGAGCTGCTATCTGTGGTGTGGGGACCAAAGCCTGCTGGATGGAGATGTGGCGCCCCCCGGACTCAGGCATATGGCTGGGAGTGTGGCGCCCACTTGCTTGGCCTTGGGAGAAAATGTAACACCCCAGGTTGAAGCCCTAGTCCACTACTGAGTCAACATGACTCAACAAAATAAAAATGCAGGTAATACAGACTCAAACTAAAATTGAGTTGATCAAGTCAACCCTTATTACAAGCCAAAAAAATCCCTAATTCTTCGGGCAAGGTTAATCAGAGATCCAGATGGAGCTCTGAAGTCTTCTTCTGAGTCTGGTGCCCGCACCAGAGTAGGAATAGGTGAGGTACTAAGTCAAGAGAATCACCCTGTAGCCTTCTTTAGTGAAAAACTAAATGAGGCTAAACTTAAGTACTCTACCTATGACAAGGAATTCTATGTGGTAGTCTAGGCCCTTAGATATTGGAGACATTACTTACAACCGTAGGGGTTTGTCTTATTTTCTGACCATGAGGTACTCTAATTCCTGAACTCCCAAAAGAAACTGAACCCGCGGCACGATAAATGGATTGAGTACATTCAGGCTTGCACTTTTGTCCTGAAGCACCATGCTGGCACTGAAAATCAGGTAGCAGATGCCCTAAGCCGTAGGTCTTTGCTGTTAGGATCAGTTAACACCCAAGTCATAGGGTTTGATAGGTTAAAGGATGAATATGAAACCTACCCAGACTTTGGAGATATTTACCAGACCCTCAGGCTAGGACCATCCAGTACCCATAGTGAGTATACTATTCAGGATGGCTACCTTTTCCAGAACAATCGACTCTGTATATCCAAAACTTCCCTTAGAGAATTTCTAATTTGGGAGACCCATGCTAGAGGTTTAGCTGGTCATTTTGGTAGAAATAAGACGATCTTAGCAATAGAGGACCAGTTCTTTTGGCCAGGATTGAAAAGGCACGTTGCACAGATTGTAGCCAGATATAGAACTTGTGCTGTTGCAAAATAGCAAAAGCAAAACACTGGTCTTTACACACCTTTACCAGTGCCTGATCGTCCTTGGTAGGACCTAAGTATGGACTTTGTGTTAGGATTACCTAAGACCCAGAAGAGACATGATTCTATCTTTGTAGTGGTTGATAGGTTCTCTAAGATGGCTCACTTCATCCCCTGTTCCTAGACCTTTGATGCGTCTAGAGTAGCCAAGCTTTTCTTAGATCATGTGGTTAAACTCCATGGCCTACCTAAGACCATCATATCTGATAGGGATGTTAGGTTCACCAGTTATTTCTGGAAGACATTATGGCACCTGTTAGGGACCAAGCTTAAGTTTTCGACAGCATACCACCCTCAAATAGATGGCCAAACTGATGTGGTGAACCGTAGTTTAGGAAACCTCCTTAGATGCCTGGTAAGTGAACATGTTGGAACTTGGGATCTATTATTGCCTAAAGTAGAGTTTGCCTACAACAGTTCAGTAAATAGGACAACGGATAAGAGCTTTTTTGAGATAGTCCATGGGTACAAGCCTAATCGCCCCATTGACTTGATTCCTTTACCTATTCATGCACGAGTCTCAGAGTCTGCAGAGTCATTTGCACAGCATATTAGAGACTTGCATAAGGACATTAGCCAAAAGATAAACATAAGCAATGAAACTTATAAAATATTGGTTAATTCCCGAAGAAGGATCAAGGAATTTGATGTAGGGGATTTTGTCATGATTAGGCTTAGGCCTGAGTGGTTCCCACCTAGGACCGTTAAGAAGCTTCATGCTCGTGGAGCCGGACCTTTTAAAGTGTTAAAGAAGGTTGGATCAAATGCCTATGTGTTAGACTTGCCTTCGGATATGGGCATTAGTTCTACCTTCAATATTACAGACCTGGTTGAGTACAGGGAACCGGCAACGATACCTAGTGAGGCTTTTGGACCTATCCTTTCTGTTGAGAGTGATCATTACCAAGAGTGTCCACCAATTAATTGGCCTGAGAGAGGAGAACAAATTGAGCGTATCCTGGACGATCAAGCCATTACGACCCGGGGCCGCAGTTATCAACGCTTCCTGGTCCGATGGCAAGGCCGGCCATAGTCGGATGATTCATGGATTTCTCAAGAGGACTTGCAACACCTCAACCCAGAACTTCTCGAGAGATATGTGAGCCAGTCTGATCTTCACTCGACAGGGTCGAGTTCCTCCCACCCTAGGAGAATTGGTGCGGACACCAAAGGCACCAGAATAAGGCAGAGGCTTCTTAACCCTCTGTGGATCACTTAAATGACATTTGAGTCCACTGTAATAAAGCTTAGTCCAGCTGAGTTGTTTTATTTGAGTCCTGAATTAGTCAGCTCATGTTGAGCTAGTTCAGTTCAGTATTAGTCAGCTCATGTCAAGCTAATTTTATTTTTTTGAGTCATATCCAAGCATATCGAAGACTCAAGACCACATCATATAAGTGAAGACCAAGTCCAACCTGATTGAAGACATGAAAGTTGAGCCCAAGTCCAACCCATCTTGAAGACTTGAAGATCCCAGGAAGAGAAAATTAAAACAAGCACAAACCTGAAGCACTGAACCAGCCGGAAGGAAATTGGGCCAGCCCAGGCCTAGGAAGGAATTAGGGCGCCATCTCTTATGGTGACCCTCCTCTTGGTCGGCCACTTAAGGTCACCCCCTTGGCCGACCAAGACAAGGAGAGGGAGTCCAAGTGCTTTAGGGATTTCTACGTATGTTACCTTGTATTCCTAGTTAGGGTTTGAAATGGAGGAGTCCTATGTAAAGTCTAAAGTACCCTTACTTGGGGCCCAAGGTTAAGGGTCTATTTAAGGGACCCTAGCCTTTTGTATGAAGCTTGGTTTTTGATATGAAATAAACCTTGAGTTCTTATATTGCTTTATGTGATTACCCTGCTGTGTGCATAAAGGGGTTTGAGAGTTATTCTTCCCGGTGTTTGCAACCATCTTCCTGCCACCAACCATCCTTCCAGCCCCCTCCAAAACTTACTTTTCTTTGCTATTTTTCTTTATCTCCTTGTTCCCTAGTGAGTTTTCTAACCCTTGACAGGTCATTTGTAGGTCCCCGAGTTCCTACGAATCCAACAACTCCAGCCAAGCCTCAATCGGACCACCGAGTAGAAAGCCGGGTATCCGTGGATCTTTGGCTCGATTTTCTAGGCCGCATCCATCGAGAAACGAGAGATCTCTTCACTGCGATCTTCACCGAGTGCTTCAGACATTGTCAGGTACACCCCCTCTATCTCTAGTAATTATATTATAGGAGAACTTGCCCTAACCGAGGCTTCTCAGCCCCAGCGACCCTTCTTTAATACTTTTCTAGGTTCTAATCTGCATGCTTGACTTCAAAATTTCATACATAATTCTCTACAACTAATTTTGATATGAAATTTGGGAATTAATCACCTAACCCTACATATAAAACATACAAAAATAATTGCATGCATATTTGTCCCGCATTAGATTTAGAAATGGCTTACCAACATTAGCCAAGCAAAGGCCTCCTGGCAAGCCCGATTCTGGTGGTCCAATGACTGGATCAAGGTGTTGAGGACATCTTTCGCCACCCTCCTATCCTAGGATATCATAGAACCCGCGGGAAGGATGATGGTGAACGTCTTGGCCTCTTGGCTCGGCATCTCAGATGGTCCCGTCGGGTTCGGCATACCCTAAGGTGAAATCGCCACATTTATGGGACCGTCACCGATCGCTCTGGCCCCAGGTCATGGAGGCGGTACCTCGGTGGAAATGGGTCTCGCCTCCCTTATTGCTTCCGACTATGGTAGATTGTTGATGCATGGAGGGGCCACTGGAGATGAAGGTGGAGCCCCCTCCGTGAGTCTAGTTTCACTCCTGGGCTGCCTGGAAGGGGTTTGGACCCTTGGTCGAGACGGTACACAAGAGGTGGCTGGCCCCCTCGTGTCAGGGCTGTCGCAGGGCCCCTGTCTCGATTCCTCCCAGGCCTTCTTCTCAAGCTCCCCTTTGGGCTCCTTAGCAACATCCCTCTTTCAAGACATCCCACGAAGTTCCTCGAAGTTGAATTTCATCCCTATAACATAAGGCAGACTGGTTAGCCCTATTCCTGGACCAGGCCCATGATTAAGAGAAAAAGAGGCCCGATGATGAGTTTACCCTGGGGCTGAGTCTAGGTGACCCCACCTTCGACGAGATTCTGCTCGTACAGCAAATCCTGAGGAGACGAACCTGGGAAGAGACAAGCTGGTCAAATATTTCCCTATTGGCTAGCTCGACCGTAGATTATCAGTTGGGTGAAGTGTCTGGATCACTCCATGTTGCCTAGTAAGCAACCCAAGAGGGGGGGTGAATTGGGTCTCTAAAAAATATTTACTTGATGCAATGCAATGCTATGCAATCCAATCCAACAATCAATTGAGGTACAAAGAAATCAAATGTAATGCTCTTAAATAATAGTGCAGCAGAAATAAAAAGCAATAAGTGAAAAGCAAGTAGAGAGATCAATCAACCACAAAGACCAAGAAATATAGTGGTTCGGTACTATCCAATCCACCTACATCCACTTCCCAAGATCTCCTTGAAAATTTACTATAATCACACCGATTACAGTTGATTAGTTTTGCGGGCTCACTAATCAAAAATCCAACTTGTTTTCACAAGGCCAACAAATCAAAACCTCACTTGGTTTTACAGGCTAACCAAGAATCTAAATGGTTTTACGGGCTAACCACCAACCTCCCTTGGTTTTCTAGGCTAACCAAGAACCTAATTGGTTTTCAAAGGCTCACCAATAACCTCGCTTGGTTTTACAATAGGCTAACCAAGAATCCTTACAACAAATACGTTTTTGAAGTAATGAAACAATGAAAGCTTTCTAAAATAAAGCGGGTATCTCTTTGAAGCTCGATGTAGCGGTGCTTTGAACTTGTTGAAGCCTCTTAAATGGTCAAGAATGGATGATCTTCAATGCTCTCGAAGGCTCTTGAATGCTTGTTGCTTTTGCTTGAGAGTGGTTGAGTCTTCAATGAATAGGAGTTAAAACCCTCTTTTCTTTTCTCTTGAATGCTTCTATTTTATTCTCATCAATAGTTACCCTTTTGATATGATTTGGAGTATATAAATACCTTTCCAAGGTCTCAAACTAGGTTTCTAGCCATTAGACTTGAAAAACTAGACATTGGAGGGTAAAAGGGTCGAGTTATGTGTTTGAAAAACTAGCGGTTACTATTCCCAGAACTCCATGTGTCGACACTTTAGGCTATGAGTCCATACTTTAGGTCGACACTTGATCTTCTTGAGTCGACACCTAATTTAAAAATCTTCAATCTGGTTCTCTGGAAATCTCTGATATGTCGACACTTCCTCAGGTGATTCGATACTTTAAGTCGACACTTCTCTTCCATGTGTCGACACTTCTGCAGTTCTTCATTTTCAACAAGTTATGTGGCTTGAAAATCTCAGGCGATGAGTTGATCCATGTGTTGACACTTTGAGTGGACACTCAGGTCTATGTGTTGACACTTCAGCCGTGCCATCTGAAACATTATTTGCATACCATCTTGAGTCGACATCTCACCTCCATGTGTCGACACTTGGTGTCATGTGTCGATACTTTGAGTCGATACCTCACTGAAATCTTCTCAAAAATTTTTGAACTTGTGGTGAACCAAATTTATGCTTCACTCAGATGTCCAATCAAGCAAATTTTGACTTTCCAAGTCCTCTTTGAGCAGTTCTTTTCATGTAAACTTGGCTTCTTCAGTCAAACAAACTTTTTCAAATTTGTGAGCACCTTTTTCTATAAAAACATACTTCAAGGAAACCATTAGTACTCAACTTATATTTAATCATTTTGTTTATCATCAAAATCAATAATAGAGTCAACAATCTCTCCATTTTTGATGTTGACAAAACTTTTAAGTATAAATTACATAAAAAGCTTTTAAAAGAGGTTCATCAAGGTGCATAGAGCTAAATGCAATAGTTGTATCAAAGTAATTTTCAATATCAACAAGATGTATCAGAATAAGAATGATATAATGATTTAAGATTATTAGAGCAAGTTATAGTGATTGAGAGTATCAGAGCTTTGGGATATATATGAAACATAAACACATGTAATGTGATACTCTATAAGAAAATTCAGCAATAAGTAAAGCTTCCCCTGAATTGATGATCCATAAAAGAGTTTGTAAATATCTTTTCAAACACTTAAAGAGGGATTTTAAGATGAAATTCACTTTAAAAAGGATTTTCAATGAAAATAAAGTATAGCTCCCCCTTTCTTAAGGAATTTGTAAACAATTTCAATTCAAGTTGTCAAAATAATTTTTAAATTTTGCAAATACTCTTATTTACCCCTTGCACGTCACAAATACACTTTACATTTATACCTTAATCTTTACTACTCTCCCTTTTTGTTAACATTAAAAAGGGAGGAAGGCAACAGAATTAAGATATTGACTTGAAGTGCAATGTAAAATCTTCATTCATTCATAAAGACAATGAAATACCAAGGAAATTTAAGTCATTCATTTAAAGTCACAAACATGAAGTACAATATGATATTTCATTTTAAGTCAGAATTTGTATAACAAAAGATAAAACATACATAGATGCATAAAAGTAAACTATCTAAAAAATACATAGATATCCTAATCCTCATCCGTATCATCATCATCAAAAGACGATTCGATCTCAATCAGTCCTATATCAGTAAAAGATCGAGCTCGTGGCCATATCGATCTAAGATCTCGGAGTCGGGTCCTGGTCAGTCATGGAGGGGTATGATGACAATGTCCTCTACGTCGTGCATACGTCCGACCTCTGGCTGGAGCAGTAGAGGTGGAAGCAATGTCCTCCATAGGAATGGAACTGATCGGGTTGACAGTCTCTGCGACTGCTGGAAGTGGCGTACGATCAAAGGAAGGACTAGAGTCAAGATACTAAAAGTCAGGTGTATAAAAACCAAGCTCTTGGATAAGTGAGGATGTGTGAATGGTAGGAGTATCAACAATGGGTGTGTCAAAAACAGGCGTATTAGCCGACGATACGATTGGTGTATCAAAGATAGATGTATCAACTGAAGAATGAACGGGTAAGTCTGTAATCGACGAATCAATGATAGGAGTGTCAATCATGGGTGTGTCAACAATGGGGGTATCAACAATAGAAGAATCAACAACTGGTGAAAAAATAGGAATAGAAACATGATCATCCAATCTGGAAGGAGATGATAGGACTAGAGTCTGGGTAGGTGAACTAGAAGGGTCATGAGTAGGACTCCTGGGCAAGTCTGCCGTCACCTCCGCCACAGGCTCTGAAGTCAGATTTGGGAAGTCGAATCCATCAGAGTCTGTCTCCTCATCATCTCCATCAACATCATCACCATCATCATCTCCATCAACAACAGGTGCAGGAGCAGGTAGAACAGTATCAGCAACTGGAGTACTCACTGAAGTTCTGGACAGTGCGATCAGTATAGCTAAGATGCCATCACTCAGTCCATTGTGGCTCTCTCTGGTCTTAGCTATGAAGCAGTCAAGATGTTGTCTCATGATTAGAATGTCAATCTCAATGCATCTGACTCTGTCCAATAAGTTATTAGAAATACCATGAGTCTCCATCTGAGCTGGCTAAGGTTGTGCTGAAGTAGTACGATCAGACTGAGATGCAACCTCTGGCCATGCTGCTATCTCAGGCTGACTCTCGCTAGGTCCTGCCTTGCCGGAGAGGATGTGCTTATCCTCTGCAGCATCATTGTCATCAGCTCTGTCCTCGGCCTAACCAGATATCCTGCGACTCCACTGGCCTTGGAACAGATGATAACCCATCCGGTATAATGACCTGATGTTATACACATCAATATGAAGTAGCATAAGAAAGGCTTCGTCCTTAAAGCTAACACCGTACTCTCTGAATAGAATGTCAACCCCATACCATAGGATAGGTAGAGTCGCTAGCTCGTCGATGCCTCCATCATCTGGTGAATCATAAGCACTGGAAGGCAAACGGGCATGCGCTAAACTAATGAGACCATCACCAGAAACTCCCGCTCAGTGATGTAATCGAAGCGTTTGGTCTTCGACAGAAGTATCCGGGTGACAATATGGTGCAACAATCTCATCTCTACTGACAGTCAAGATGAAGGTACGGTGGCTCCCTTAGGTAATATATCAGACTCAAAGATATACTGGAGTCCACTCACTCTATCCATCAAGCTGTCCACCATTGACCAGTCATCGAAATGTCCCATACTCTGCTCAGTACCTCTGATGAAACTGGGATATCCTAGCCTCTCACCTGTGCCATCCATCCATCAGATCCACGGGCGAGTGATCCATTAAACTCTTGAATAAGCCTGGGATAAAATCTCTTGCTCAATGAGCAAAAAGAAGTCAAACCAACCTGTCGAATCCACTGTCTGATCCTAAAATGCTGTTGGTCGATAAAACTAAAGTCTACTCGTCATCCACCGACGACGGTCTTCGAGCTCATCCAGCTAGAAGCTACAAAAAGTGGTCGTGCAGGCATATCAGGAGCTTTAGCCTCGTGTCTAGTCTTCGTTCTTCGTTCTTCGTTCTTCTTCCTGATTTGACTGACGAGGTCGACGGACTACTTGCTTTCGGGGTCCCATTGCTTAGAATAAGAATTTGGGCAAGACTTGGGTAAAAACCTAGGGTTTCTAGGGCTCAAAATGCAAAAGGAAGCTGAAATGTAGCAAAATCCGAATAGGAAAGTGTCCAAATCGAAGAATCAATGGGTTTAAATCATGAAATAGAGGGAAAGAGAAGTGAGGAATACCTTAGGTCAAGTGTTGGCTCGAGAGAGATGAAGAAATGAGGGAAAAAATACTTCGGAATGCCCTTATTCTCGGTTTGCTGCCGTTCATGTGTCGACTCATGAGTGTGTCGACACATTTAGGTATCGACACATCGACTTAAAAACCAAAAAATAAGAGATTGAAGTGTTGATCAAAATCAAGCATAATTCAATGAAGTTCAACAAAAATTAGCAAAGATTGAGCATGATTGATGTCAATTATGATTGATTTGAGTCAAAGATAAGAAATATTTAATCAAAAAGATTAATGATCCCAAGCTCTCTTCTAATCATACAAAACTGATCTTCTAAAAGAGCTTTAGTTAAGATATCAGCTAATTGAACTTCAGTACTAATAAATTCAAGCACAACATCATTATTTTCAACATGATCTCTAATAAAATGATGTCTAATTTTAATATGTTTACTCCTAGAATGTTGAACAGGATTTTTAGTTAAGCAGATAGCACTGGTATTATCATATTTAATAGGTGTACCAGCCAACTTGATTCCAAAATCTTCAAGTTGTTGCTTAATCTACAAGATTTGAGCATAACAACTTCTTGCTGCAATATACTCAGCCTCGGCTGTGAATAGTGCAACTGAAGTTTGTTTCTTGCTAAACCATGAGATTAAGTTAACTCTAAGAAATTGGCAAGTACCACTAGTACTCTTTCTATCCAATTTACAACCAGCAAAATCAACATCAGAATATCCAATTAATTCAGCAGATGAATCTCTAGAATACCATAAACCAATATCAATAGTACCAGATAGATATCTAATAATGCGCTTAACAGCCATCAAATATGATTCTTTAGGTTCAGACTGATATCTAGCACACATGCATACACTGAACATTATATCTAGTCTACTAGTAGTTAAGTACAGTAAAGAGCCAATCATACCTCTATATAACTTTTGATCTACTGATTTACCATGTTCATTTTTATCAAGTCTAAAAGAGGGGCTCATAGATGTACCTATCAATTTAGTAGTCTCCATCCCAAACTTCTTTATAATATCTCTTGTATACTTAGCTTGGTTGATGAAGATATTATCTTTTGTTTGCTTGATCTCGAGTCCGAGAAAGAAATTGAGTTCTCCCATCATTCTCATCTCAAACTCACCCTGCATTAGCTTAGCAAACTCTTGACAAAGAAGTTCATTAGTAGCACTGAAAATGATATTATCAACATATATTTATACTACTAATAAATCACTATCCTTCTTTTTCAAAAATAAGATTTTATCAACATGGCCTCTAGAAAATTCATTTTCAATTAAAAATTTGCCGAGTCTCTCATACTAGGCTCGAGATGCTTGCTTTAATCCATAAAGTGCTTTATGTAACTTAAAAACATGATCAGGATGTGCATGATTTTCAAATCCAGGTGGTTGTTTAACAAAAACTTTTTCTGTTATAAAACCATTTAGAAAGGCACTCTTAACATACATTTGAAATAATTTGAAATTCATAAAACAAGCAAATGCTAATAATAGTCTAATTGCTTCAAGTTTAGCAATAGGAGCAAAAGTTTCATCAAAATCAATCCCTTCCTTCTGGTTGTAGCCTTTAGCAACTAGCCTAGCTTTATTCCTAACAACAATTCCATTTTCATCTAATTTATTCCTAAATATCCATTTAGTGCCAATAATAGAAACATTATATGGTCTTTCTAGTATCCAAATATTATTTCTATCAAACTGAATTAGTTCATCTTGCATGGCATTAATCCAGTTAGGATCTTTTTCAGGTTCTTCAAAATATTTAGGCTCAATTTGAGATACAAAAGCTATATAGTCACATTCATTTTTAATTGAGGCTCGAGTTCTTACCCCTTTAGATGGATCACTAGGATTAATTCCTTAGGATGTCCATGAGCATACCTCTACTCCTTTGGCAGATCTTGGTGCTTTGGAGTGTCATCACCTTTCTCATTCTTGTCTTGATCTTCTTCACTTGGTTAGGGTTGATCATTCAGTGTCAACTTGTGAAGCTTGTCAGCACCTGCACATTCATCAGATATATCCTCTTTTCTGGAGGATTTGTTAGTAGATTCTTCAAAAACAACATGCACTGACTCCTCTACAACCAAGGTTCTTTTATTGAAAACTCTGTATGCCCTGCTTGATGTGGAGTATCTTAAAAAGATACTTTCATCAGACTTGGCATCAAACTTTCCAAGATTATCTTTTCCATTATTTAAGATAAAATATTTACAACCAAAAACGAAAATACTTTAAGGTTGGTTTTCTTTGATTTCAAAGTTCATAAGGAGTTTTCTTTAAAATAGGATGGATTAAAACTCAAATTTAAAATATAACATGTAGTATTAATAGCTTCAGCCCAAAAATATCTTGGTAAATTGTTTTCACAATGCATAGTGCATGCCATTTCTTCTAAAGTAAGATTTTTTCTTTTTACTACCCCATTCTGCTGAGGTGTCCTAGGTGCAGAAAAATTATGTTCTATTCCTTTTTCATTATAAAAGTTTTCAAAATCTTGATTTTCAAATTCAGTTCCATGATCACTGCAAATGCAAACAACTGAAACACCTTTTTAATTTGAGACCTTTCAATAAAACTTTAAAAAAGCAGAAAATGATTCATCTTTATGTGCTAGAAAGAAAACCCATCTAAATCTCGAAAAACCATCCACTATGACTAATCCATAACTAGAAGGAGTTATGTGAACCTTACCAATACCAATGATTTTTCCTTTACCATTATCCCTAAAGGTCACACTCCCTCCATTCATAGCTTCAAGAGAAGTGAATTGCTTCACATCTCCTGTCATGTGCCTTGAGCAACCACTATTAAGATACCAAAGTCTTTTGTTCTCCTTGGTTGCAAGACACACCTGCAATAAAATCAAGCTTTGTTTTTAGGTACCCAAGCCAACTTGGATCCTTTAGGGTTAGCACTTAAAATGGTTCCTTTTGGAACCCACACTTTACCAAAAGAATTAATTTTTCTTAAATTGCATTGAAAAGATTTATGACCTAACTTTTTATATGAAAAACATGTTATGCTGGATGATGCAGGTACAAAAAAGTTTTTGAAATACTTTAATTATTTTTATGGTCTAAAATCTAAACCTACTTTATTGAAAATGGCTCTTTGACTATTCAAAAGTAAGTTTAATTTTTCTGAACTATAGGTAAATGTTTCAACAAAAGGCTTTATCTTTTCAAGTTCATTTTTATACATAGCATTTTCCAATTCTAAATCTTTATTTTTCTTTAAAAGATCACCATTTGAAGTAACATTCTTGGGTCTTTTCAAGACTTCATTCTTCATTGACAAAGCATTTATTTTCTTTTCTAAAACATCCAATTTAGATTTCAAATCATTAACTTCGTTCAACAAAGAATTGTTTTCAAGAGAGAAACTATTTGCATGCTTTTTCAACTTTTTATTTTCACATAAAATCAGTTTATAATCATGCATGAGTTCATCAAAAGTATTTCTAAGCTCATCAAAAGTAAAATCAATTTCGGTGTCGGAATTTACCTCATCTTGCTCTTGATGTGCCATTAAACAGAGATTTGCAACTTCTGTCTACTCTTCTTCAGAACTGGAGTCTTCACTGTCACTCCAGGTGAACATCATCACTTTCTTTCTTAATTTCTTCCTTAACTTCTTAAGGAGAGGGCAATCAAACTTGTAGTGACCCGGCTTCTTGCACTCGAAGCATGTAGGTATTTCCTTCTCCTTTTCCTTTTCTTTCTCTTTCTCTTTTCCTTTTTCTTTTGATTGAAACTTCTTTTTGTAAGGAAACTTCCTCCTCTTCACGAATCTTTTGAATTTTCTTACAAGGAGGGCTTCTTCACCTTCATCTTCCTCTTTTTCTTCGGACTCATTTATTGAGGATTCTTCTTATATGTTTGATTTGAAAGCTATCCCCTTTTTCTTTTTATCCATGTCCATTGACTTTTGTTTCAAATTCAGCTCATAAGTCATGAGCGATCCAACCAGCTGCTCTAGAGGTAGTTTGTCAACGTCCTTGGCTTCTTGAATTGCGGTCACCTTCGAATCCCACGATATTGGAAGTGACCTGATGATTTTATTCACAAGATCAGCATTAGACATTACCTTTCCAAGATTTCTCATTCTATTTACAATATTTGTAAATCTTGTGTACATGTCAGTGATTGACTCATTAGGTTACATTCGGAACATTTCATAAGTATGCACTAACATCTTCACCTTTGTATTCTTCACTTGATCGGTACCCTCATGGATAACTTCAAGTATGTCCCATATTTTTTTGATCTAAGTGCATGTAGATATCCTATTGAATTCACTAGGATCTTATGCATAATAAAGGAGATTCATTGCTGATGGGGACCTCACCAGCACAAATCTTGGAGCAAGCACGAATCTTGGAGCCACGCGAATCTTGGAGCATATCCAAAATAAATTTAGGATTTATCTTTTATTTGAAATTTGAATTAGGATTTTGTTGGTTATGATTGAGATATGGATAAGGTTATCTTATCCTATCTTGTGTTTGAATTTGAATCATCTCTATCTTTTTATCCTGTATTCAAATTCAAATGAGGGTTGGACAGGTCTATAAATACCACCGTCAGTCCTTTGTAAAAAAAATAGTTTTTGAGAAAAAAAAATTGAGTTTTTAGAAGAGTGAATCTTCTTGCCTTAGCCTTCGGGCATGGGCGTGATGCCCTAGTTATCCCCCTTCCCATTCCATCTTCTTTATCCTCTTGTGACCTTTGAGATTCATCCTAGCACCTCCAAGTATTGAGGAGGGTGTAATGCCCTAGAGGTGAGAGGTCTCTTTGTTAGGGTGAGTTCTAAAGTCCATGAGTTCCAAACCATGTCTTCCAGCTCCACTATTCCTTCGCCACCCTTTACCTAAAAAAATCTCAAAAAAAAATATGATACCCTAATTTTGGTGACTTCTAGGCTCACCAACGATCCTATCCCAATCTGTTCTCCATCAATTTTGGTATCAGAGCCTAGAAAAATTAGGGTACCCCAGATTCCCCTTCTCTCCCGCCAGCTCTCATCGTCCGTGTCCTCCATCTTCCACCCGGTCCAGCACCCCTTGGTCGCCTCCCCATCAGATCCTCCCTGCTCCCGAGTTCTCCCTTGCTTCATTCCAGATGGTTGCTCGGCTGCTGCTCCTCCTCTGAAGTCAACTCCTCCGATCTCCGATCATCCGTGAACCCTTCCCGGTTCTCCCACGCCCGAGCTTTCTCCTTCGGCCTTCCAATGCCGGATCTCCCTCCTCCGGTCTGTGACGCCCTCCTCAGCCCCAGATCTCTGCACCACGGAGGGTCGACCCAAGCCTGGTTCACCTCCTTGCTCCTCGGGCTCACCACAGCAGTTCCGGACGTCCCCAATGGCGGCCTCCTCTCCGGACCACCTCTCCTCGGAGATCTCGCCCAAACACCTCCTTCCATCCGATGCAAAGCTCTTGTTCCAAGAAGCGTGCAAGAAGAAAATTCGACGATCTGCTGTTGAAAGAAGACGGGAATAGCTATTCCCGCTATCCCTGCTATTCTGCAGTTATCCCATCCTTATTCCTGATTGGAATAAGCCCGTTCAATTTAAGTTGAGTTTAAAATAAATAAATAAATAAATAAATAAATAAATTATTCTACATGTCATGTGCATCCTAGAGCCAGCCTAACTCAACGGAGTCGAGTTTCCCCACCTCAGGGAAATAATGGGGACCTCACCAGCACGAATCTTGGAGCAAGCACGAATCTTGGAGCCACACGAATCTTGGAGAATATCCAGAATAAATTTAGGATTTATCTTTTATTTAAAATTTGAATTAGGATTTTGTTGGTTAGGATTAAGATATGGATAGGCTTATCTTATACTATCTTGTGTTTGAATTTGAATCATCTCTATCTTTTTATCCTGTATTCAAATTCAAATGAGGGTTTGACAGGTCTATAAATACCACCCTCAGTCCTTTGTAAAATAAATAGTTTTTGAGAAAAAAAATTTGAATTTTTAGAAGAGTGATTCGTCTTGCCTTCGCCTTCGGGCATAGGCATGATGCCCTAGTTATCCCCCTTCCCATTCCATCTTCTTTATCCCCTCGTGACCTTTGAGATTCATCCTAGCACCTCCAAGTATCGAGGAGGGTGTAATGCCCTAGAGATGAGAGGTCTTGTTGCCCAGATATGGTGCCCAAGAGGGGGGGTGAATTGGGTATTTAAAAATTTAAGGCAATATATGTGCTATCAAGTTTTAAGGTGAAGAGTGATAGTGCTTTAAGAATTGTGCAATGGAAGCAATGAAATAAAATGGCAATTAAAGAGCTAAAGAAGTTAAAGAGAAAGGCAATGCAAACACACAAGAAATATAGTGGTTCGGTGCACCTAGCACCTACATCCACTCCCCAAGCTCCACTTGGGAAATTCACTATAATCTTTAGATTACAGCCGACTTGTTTTACCAGGCTCACAAGTCAAAACCTTACACACTTGTTTTGGCTTCGGGCTAACAAGCAACCCTAGTTGGTTTTATCAATTGGATCACCAACAAACCTTACTCACTTGTTTTGGCTTCGGGCTAACAAGCAACCCTAGTTGGTTTTATCAATTGGATCACCAACAAACCTTACTCTAGTTTCAAATTCCCTTGAAACTAGCCAAAGACAAAAGAGTATGAATACAATGAATTAAAAACTAAACAAACTCCTTTTGAGCAATAATAAATTCGTTGAAGCTCTTGATGGAGACTCTTCAAGCCTTTTCCCTTGGAATCTTTGGACCTCACTAAATGCCAAACACTTGAATGTTGGATTCCTCAAAGATGGAAGACTTTTTGGCTAGGGAATCTCTTGGTTTTCTCACTCTTTTTTGCTTGGAAGTGATTGAAGGCTTTGTACTTTGAATCAACACTTTTCACTTTGTCTCCTTGTCTTTTTTGAAGTTTGGTGGAGGTTAAATACCTCATTCATGCTGAAACAACTCCACAAGACCGTTAGATTCAAAAATATGGCCGTTTATGGCCGTTAGAAATCAAATCAGAAGTTCAGAAAAACTAGCCGTTATGCCATGAGTCGACCTCATGAGTCGACCTCTGGATCAAGTGTCGACCTCATGAGTCGACCTCCAGTAAAGTTTAGGCAAAAGTTCAGAATACCATAGTTCTGCCCATTTGAATTCTCAGGCTATGAGTCGACCTCTGGTGTCGACCTCTGGACAGGTGTTGACCTCTGGTGGTCGACCTCTGAAGCGTGCCACTGAGACTTTGCCGTGCCGGCCATGCTGAACTTTCCTTTTCTTCATGAGTCGACCTCTGGTGGTCGACCTTTGACAAGGTGTCGACCTCTGGTGGTCGACCTCTGATCTGAATTTTTCTGAAACTCTTTGAGATGTGCGTGCCATGCTTGAGTTTCTTTAAGCCTTTGTTTCTTTTGTCAAATATTTCTTAACAAGAAGGTCCATTATGAGAATTTTGATCTTGTTCAAGGTAGAAGAGCTCATTTCCAAATCAGGTAAACTTAGTTTCATCATTGTCCTTATGATACTCTTTTTGAATAACCTAAGTCCTGAAACTTTATCTTGAGATTAAACATTAGTCCAAACATATACTCAACCTTTTGTTAATCATCAAAACTAAGGAGTCAAAGCCAACAATCTCCCCCTTTTTGATGATGACAAAACCTTGAGTATATATGCAATTAAGTCCAAGAGCAAAATATAATAATAATAAAAATTTTCAAAGTATCCTTTCATGCAAGAGTGTATCATAAAAATTTTGTGAAAATATTCTCAAGAGTCAAAAAGATTTTACTTTTCATTTATTTCTTTCTTTTTTGTGAAAACATTCTCATAAGTCAAAAAAAAGATAAGAATCATATAAATTTTATTACTCATAAGATGGAGTCTCATAAATACATATATACTACTCTACTTTTCTACTCCCCCTTTTTGTCAAGAATCAAAAAGTTTATTGTTATAGAGAAAGATATAGTAATGAGACTTATGTTCAATTATAATGAAGTATTTAGGTGCATAGAATACATGCTCCCCCTCAATTTGTGCATTCAATATAATAAGGCATTTTAAACTTGAGGGTTTTTAAATATTGAGAGCTGGTATCAGATAAAATGTCACAAAATGTCACAATATTGATAAAAGTCACAAGATAGATAAAAACAAGTGTATACAGTTACAAAATTGCCTATAAAGTAGGCACAAGATACTGATACAGCAGATCATACACAAGCAAACTAAGTACAACAATAAAACTATGAGGCTACTCCTCATCAGAAGGTATGTCAAAAGATACAGGAGCCATGATCCTGGATGAGGATTTTGGAGTCCTATGTGAGGAACTCCGAGTCCTCAGAGAGGGACCAGACTTAGGGGTAGTCCTACGAGATCTATAAGTCCTAGGTAAGGGCTCCACAGAAGTCGAGACAGAGGCAGTAGCTGAAGGAGTGGACGGATCTGCATGCTGAGTAGACTGAGCTGGAGTCTGCCTGCTGACTAGCTCATAAGCTGTGGGATCATCGATGTCTGTCTCTGTATGCTCATCTATGTCATCCGGAATCCCAGTGATAGTCTCAAATAGTGACTCCGTAGGCTCGATATCAACTGGCACAGCTGTGGCTGGAGGATCTGAACTCGGAAAATCAGTGGAAGGAGGATCAGCAGAAGAGGGAATCTCTGGAATCGGCTCTGCAGGTGAAACATCAGATCTACCTGCTCCAGGCTGATCTCCATCACTGTCACTGTATCCACTAGAGTCATCAGCATCATCATCACCATCATCATCATCATCATCATGTGGAGGAGATACTGTCGGATCTGCAGTCCCTGATGGCAGTGCTAATCTCAGTAAGCTGAGGATCTGTCTGAATCCTGTATCCATACTAGCTGAAAGAGCACTAATGCGTGTGTCTGTGTGTATCCGCAGATCATGAAGCTCCTACCGTACACCAGTGATCTCTGTCCGGACCTCTGAAATCTGATCAGTCACTCGCTGCTCGAAGTCCGATATCCTCACTGAAGTCCTCCGTGGTGTCGCAGTGATAGTAGGTGCCGGAGCTGATGAAGGTGGTGGCGTGAATGGCTCAGGCTCCGCAGTCTCTGTCTCCGGTGCTGGGCGAGGAGGTGTACCATGATCAGTAGGCCCTGAAGGCCCTGCCTCAGCAGCTCGGATCTCATCCTCCTCATCTGGCTCCTGGCCAGACTCTCGTCGTACCCATCGATCACTGATCAGTCGAAATCCCATCCTATGTAGGGATTTCTCTCCATAAGTATCTGTGTGCTGTAGCTGACTGAAGGGTATGCCGTCGAATGAGACACCATGCTCTCTGAATATCTGAGTCAGTCCCATACCGTACGGCTGAACGAGTCTCCTGTGAGAAGCTGCCTCACCCATCTGCTGAATCATGATCCTGGGGAGGTTGATGGGAGTCCGCTGGCTCAGGGACACCATCAACACCAGCTCACGCTCAGTGATAAAATCAAATCTCCCGTTCTTCGGAATCAAGATACGGGCGATGATGTGATGCAGCACTCTCATCTCCAGTGAAAGCTGGTTAGCGGACACTGTGGAAATGCCGCTAACATCCTCACGCTCTAGGATACACCTGAAGGCGTGCTCTCTGTCGCTGATCGTAGTGGTAGCAGTGCCATGAAGTGGAATCCTCCAGATGCGACTGATGACCTCAGGTGTCACTGGAATCTCGATCCCTCGAACTGTGGCAGACCATCTAATGCCATCAGTGGCCATGGATCCATAGAACTCCCTGATGAGGTCTGGGTAGGATCTCTCGGACATCGTACAAAAATGGACCAGACCTGCATCTCTCAGTACATCTCCAATGAAGAAGTGATGCTGATCCCAGAATGGAATATCTACGCGCCTACCACTAGCAATGCTCTTCCGGACTAGGCTGGCTGGCACTGGTGCAGGTGGCTCTGGGGTCGGCTCACGCTCATGTCTGACTTTCCTTCGCCGCTCAGTACTACCCTGCCCCTGTTCCAATCTCCTTTTCCTTACTGCCTGGTGTTTTCTCGGACCCATGTGTAAGGAGGAGGGGTAACTTAGGGAGAAATGCAAAGAGGTAAGGCTAAGAGGAAAAGAGAGGGAAAGAGAGGTTTGCGGATTGAGAAGAAGAGAAGAATGTGAAATGGGGAAATAGGGTTTGTGAGAGTGGAAAAAATAGAGAATAAATGGAGAAAAAGTAAGAAACGGAGGGTAGAAACAAGTGTTTTCTATTGAAAAACAACCGGGATTAGCAGGTAGATAGATCCGAAGGCTTTCGGTTGTCCAAAATCAAAAGTACGGTCAAAAAGAGGGTTGAATCGAAGAAATGCAAGAGGAGAGGAGAGGATTTCCCAAAAGGTTGAGGGAGAAGGGTGGAAATCTACTATTTAGGGTTTAGGAATGTTGGAGGGGGACCACACGAAGGAGAGGAAAGGAAAAAATTGGAAAAACAAGGCTTGCGGACGGGTTTTTAAAAAGCAGGTTTCCGTTCAAGTGTCGACCTCTGAGAATTTTCAGGGGTCGACCTCAAGTGTCGACCTCCATAACTTAGGTGTCGACCTCAAGTGTCGACCTCTGAAAAACTCAAGTGTCGACCTCCAACAATTAATTACTTAATAAAAAATTCTGTAAAAAAGAAAAAAAATGATAAAATTTAGAGAAAAAGCCTTTAGCCAAATTTGAGAATTTATAAATCATTTTTGAGGAATTTTGATGAAAATTGAAGAGATTCAAGCAAAAGGATCAATGACTCCCAGTTCTCTTCTAATCATACAAAATCTATCTTCATTCAATGGTTTTGTGAATATATCAGCCAATTGATAATCAGTACATATAAATTCTAATAACACATTAGAGTTTTGAACGTGATCTCTTATGAAGTGATGTCTTATTTCAATATGTTTGCTTCTTGAATGTTGTACAGGATTTTTCGTTAAATTGATTGCACTAGTATTATCACATCTTATGGGTGTCTTAATTAGTTTGATGCCAAAGTCCTCGAGTTGTTGTTTGATCCATAGAATCTGAGCACAACAGCTTCCAGCTGCTATATATTCGGCTTCCGCCGTAGATAGAGCAACCGAATTCTGTTTCTTACTGCTCCATGAAATCAAATTAACTCCTAGGAATTGACAAGTTCCACTAGTACTTTTTCGATCAAGTTTACACCCAGCAAAATCAGCATCAGAATATGCAATTAATTCATATGATGACTCTCTAGAGTACCAAAGACCAATTTCGATAGACCCAGATAAGTATCTAAGTATACGTTTTACAGCTAAGAGATGTGATTCTTTAGGAGCAGACTGAAAACGTGCACACATACAGACACTAAACATTATATCTGGTCTACTGTCAGTTAGATATAGCAATGAACCAATCATGCCTCTATATAATTTTTGGTCTACCGATTTACCACAATCATCTTTGTCTAATTTACATGAAGAGCTCATAGGGGTACCTATTGGTTTTGTAGTCTCCATCCCAAACTTTTTTAATATCTCCCTTGTGTACTTGGCTTGGTTAATGGAGATCCCCTCTTTTGTTTGCTTAATTTGGAGTCCGAGGAAGAAGTTGAGTTCTCCCATCATGCTCATCTCGAACTCATTCTGCATTAACTTCGCAAATTCTTGACAAAGACATTCGTTAGTAGCACCAAAAATAATATCATCTACATATATTTGTACTACTAAGAGATCATCATTTTTCTTTTTCAAAAACAATGTATTATCTACATTACCTCTAGAAAAATCATTTTTCATCAAAAATGAACTTAATCTATCATACCAAGCTCTAGGAGCTTGCTTTAAACCATACAATGCTTTATGCAATTTAAAGACATGATTAGGAAATTCATGATTTTCAAAACCAGGAGGTTGTTCAACATAAACTTCCTCTTCAATAAATCCATTTTAAAAGGCACTCTTTACATCCATTTGAAATAACTTGAAATCCATAAAACAAGCAAATGCAAGTAAAAGTCTAATTGCTTCTAGCCTAGCAACAGGAGCAAAGGTCTCATCGAAGTCGATCCCTTCTTCCTGGTTGTAGCCTTTAGCAACAAGTCTAGCTTTGTTTCTAATTACAATACCATGTTCATCAAGTTTATTTCTAAAAACCCATTTTGTGCCAATTACAGAAACATTAAGGGGTCTTTCAGTTAAAGTCCAAACATTATTTCTTTTAAATTGATTTAGTTCATCTTGCATAGCATTAATCCAGTTACAATCTTTTTCAGCTTCTTCTATTGACTTAGGCTCTATCTGAGATACAAAAGCTAAATAATCACAAATATTTCTAATAGAAGAGCGTGTACTTACCCCCTTTGATGGATCACCTATTATTAGCTCTTTAGGGTGTCCATGTGCATACCTCCATTCTTTAGGTAATGGTTTTGGTGAAGTTGCATTGATTTCTTGAATTTGATCTTGACTTTCTTGATCATCATCTCCTTTGGGCTCATCTTCATTGATTATCAATTGTTCAAGCTTCTTTGTACCTGTTTCAACATCAATAGAATCTTCTTTTCTAGAAGATTTTTCGTTAGATTCATCAAACACTATATGAATTGATTCTTCAACCAGAAGAGTTCTTCTGTTGAAGACCCTGTATGCCTTGCTAGAAGTAGAGTATCCTAAGAGGATACCCTCATCTGACTTGGCATCAAATTTACTGATATTATCTTTGCCATTGTTTAATATGAAACAGCGGCAACCAAATACACGAAAATACTTGACATTAGGTTTTCGATTTTTCCAAAGCTCATATGGTGTTTTCTTCAAAATAGGTCGAATTAAAACACGATTTAAAATGTAACAGGAAGTATTAATGGCTTCTACCCAAAAATATCTAGGTAAATCATTTTCGCAAAGCATTGTGCGTGCCATTTCTTCAAGAGTCCTGTTCTTTCTTTCTACCACCCCATTTTGTTGAGGTGTCCTAGGTGCAGAGAAATTATGACTAATACCATTTTCATTACAAAAATTTTCAAAATCATGATTTTCAAATTCAGTTCCATGATCACTACGCAAAGAAACAATAGTGAGATCTTTTCGTTTGAAACCCTTTTATGAAATTTAACAAAAGCTGAAAAAGTTTCATCTTTATGAGCTAAAAACATTACCCAAGTAAATCGTGAGTAATCATCTACAATTACTAACCCATATTTTTTACCTCCCAAACTAGTTGTTCTGGTTGGTCCAAAGAGGTCCATATGCAATAATTCAAGGGGTATAGTAGTAGATACTACTCCTTTAGGTTTGAAAGTAGATTTGGTTTGTTTTCCAAATTGACATGCAGCACAAATTTTATCTTTTTCAAAAGTGAGTTTTGGCAATTCTTTTACAAGATTCTTTTTGCTTAATTTTGAAATCAACTGCATACTAGCATGCCCTAGCCTACGATGCCAAAGCCAACTAGTTTCACTTGCCTTGGCTTCCTTAGCCACTAGGCATTGACCACTTTCCATGGCTAGATCATCAAGATCAACCATGTAAATGTTTCCATGCCTAAGACCAGTGAACTTGATGCCATCGACATCTAGACTAGATACCATGCACAAAGATGATTCAAAAATTACTTTAAAACCTTTATCACAAAACTGACTAATGCTAAAAAGATTGTGCTTCAAGCCATCAACAAATAATACATTATCTACATAAGCATTAGGGGTGATATGGATTTTACCAATTCCGACGATTTTGCCTTTTCCATTATCACCAAAGGTAACGTTTCCACCATCAATAGCAGCTAGTGATGAGAATTGCTTCACATCCCCAGTCATGTGCCTTGAGCAACCACTATCCAGATACCACATTCTTCTTTTATTTTTGGTTGCAAGGCACACCTGCAAAAAAATTGATCAAGTTGAAACTTTAGGTACCCAAGTCATCTTGGGTCCTTTAGGGTTAGTCAAATTGGTTCCTTTTGGAACCCAAATCCTTTTAAAGGTATTTAATTTCCTTCTATTACAAACATATGATTTATGACCTATTTTACCACATGCATAGCAGGTAATATTAGAAGATGCTGGTATGAAAAAGTTTTTGTAAAGTTTTTGTTGATTGTGTGGCTTAAATCCAAGTCCAGCTTTATTAAACACTGCATGTTGACTATTTAAAAGCATATTTAGTTTTTCTGAACTAAAAGTAAACTTTTCTACAAAAGGTTTTACTTTTTCTAACTCTTCCTTGTAATTCTTATTTTGAAGCATTAGTTCTTTATTTTGTTTCTCAAAGTTCTCATTAGTTTTAAGATTTCTATTATTCTTCAAGGAATCATTTTCTTTTAAAAGATTATCTTTATCATTTGTCAAAGTTTTTACATGTTCTTTTAATTCCTTGTTTTCTTGAGTTAAATTTTCAATTTCACTTGAAAACTTTTCTGAATTTTTGGTAAGCTCAAAATTTTGCTTTCTTAATTTCTTATTTTTCAATTTTAATTTTTCATATTCCATTACTAAGTCATCAAAAGCATCATGCAATTCATTGAAAGTGAATTCAATTTCAGGTTCAGAATTTACCTCATTATCCTCGTTGGCCATGAAACATAAGTTGGCGACTACCTGCTGCTCTTCTTCACTGCTGGAGTCCTCACTCTCACTCCAGGTAGCCATCATGGCTTTCTTTCTCAACATCCTTCTACTCTTTTTAAGCAAAGGGCAATCCGTTTTGTAATGTCCAGACTTCTTGCACTCGAAGCAGATGGGTGGTTCCCTTTCTTTCTCTTTCTCCTTCTCCTTGTTGTGATCACCTTTTTGTGGCCTTTTCTTGTAGAAGCCCTTCTTCTTTCTCATGAATCTTTTAAATTTTCTTGTAATTAGGGCTGTCTCATCATCATCATCTTCTTCCTCAGATTCATTACTTGACTCTTCTTTTGTAGTGGACTTGAAGGCTATGGCTTTCTTTTTCTTGTCATTGTCCACTGTTTTCTGCTTTAGTGAAAGCTCGTAGGTCATCAGTGATCCAAGAAGCTGCTCGAGAGGTAGAGTGTTGACATCCTTGGCTTCTTCTATGGCTGTAACTTTCGCATCCCATGAAGCCGGAAGAGACCTGAGAAGTTTGTTAACCAGTTCACCATTAGATATAGTTTTTCCCAAACTCCTCATACCATTTACTATATTGGTAAATCTAGTATACATTTCACTTATGCTTTCAGTTGGTTCCATCCTGAACATCTCATACGTATGAATGAGCATGTTCACCTTAGTGGTCTTCACTTGGTGTGTACCCTCACGGGTAACCTCAAGTGTATCCCAAATTTCTTTGGTGGAAATACAATTTGATATTCTGTTGAATTCACTAGGATCAAGTGCACAGAATAACAAATTCATCGCCTTAGCATTTAACTCAGCTTGTTTGATGTCATTGTCATCCCATTCTTCTTCAGATTTTGGGGTGATAATGCCATTAACCAAGTGAGTGGGCTGATGAGGCCCTTTAGTGATTATTCTCCAAATATGATAATCTACAGCTTGTAAATAAATACGCATACGAGTTTTCCAATAAGTGTAGTTTGTGCCATTAAAGAAAGGAGGACGATTTGATGCTTGTCCTTCAACTATACCCATTCCAATTGGGGCGGCCATGATCTTTCACTCACGATCGTTGGACCTACAAGAGAGTACCGGTGCTCTGATACCACTTGTTGCCCAGATATGGTTCCCAAGAGGGGGGTGAATTGGGTATTTAAAAATTTAAGGCAATATATGTGCTATCAAGTTTTAAGGTGAAGAGTGATACTGCTTTAAGAATTGTGCAACGGAAGCAATGAAATAAAATGGCAATTAAAGAGCTAAAGAAGTTAAAGAGAAAGGCAATGCAAACACACAAGAAATATAGTGGTTCGGTGCACCTAGCACCTACATCCACTCCCCAAGCTCCACTTGGGAAATTCACTATAATCTTTAGATTACAGCCGACTTGTTTTACCAGGCTCACAAGTCAAAACCTTACACACTTGTTTTGGCTTCGGGCTAACAAGCAACCCTAGTTGGTTTTATCAATTGGATCACCAACAAACCTTACTCACTTGTTTTGGCTTCGGGCTAACAAGCAACCCTAGTTGGTTTTATCAATTGGATTACCAACAAACCTTACTCTAGTTTCAAATTCCCTTGAAACTAGCCAAAGACAAAAGAGTATGAATACAATGAATTAAAAACTAAACAAACTCCTTTTGAGCAATAATAAATTCGTTGAAGCTCTTGATGGAGACTCTTCAAGCCTTTTTCCTTGGAATCTTTGGACCTCACTAAATGCCAAACACTTGAATGTTGGATTCCTCAAAGATGGAAGACTTTTTGGCTAGGGAATCTCTTGGTTTTCTCACTCTTTTTTGCTTGGAAGTGATTGAAGGCTTTGTACTTTGAATCAACACTTTTCACTTTGTCTCCTTGTCTTTTTTGAAGTTTGGTGGAGGTTAAATACCTCATTCATGCTGAAACAACTCCACAAGACCGTTAGATTCAAAAATATGGCCGTTTATGGCCGTTAGAAATCAAATCAGAAGTTCAGAAAAACTAGCCGTTATGCCATGAGTCGACCTCATGAGTCGACCTCTGGATCAAGTGTCGACCTCATGAGTCGACCTCCAGTAAAGTTTAGGCAAAAGTTCAGAATACCATAGTTCTGCCCATTTGAATTCTCAGGCTATGAGTCGACCTCTGGTGTCGACCTCTGGACAGGTGTTGACCTCTGGTGGTCGACCTCTGAAGCGTGCCACTGAGACTTTGCCGTGCCGGCCATGCTGAACTTTCCTTTTCTTCATGAGTCGACCTCTGGTGGTTGACCTTTGACAAGGTGTCGACCTCTGGTGGTCGACCTCTGATCTGAATTTTTCTGAAACTCTTTGAGATGTGCGTGCCATGCTTGAGTTTCTTTAAGCCTTTGTTTCTTTTATCAAATATTTCTTAACAAGAAGGTCCATTATGAGAATTTTGATCTTGTTCAAGGTAGAAGAGCTCATTTCCAAATCAGGTAAACTTAGTTTCATCATTGTCCTTATGATACTCTTTTTGAATAACCTAAGTCCTGAAACTTTATCTTGAGATTAAACATTAGTCCAAACATATACTCAACCTTTTGTTAATCATCAAAACTAAGGAGTCAAAGCCAACAGGTCTCTTTGTTAGGGTGAGTTCCAAAGTCCATGAGTTCCAAACCCTGTCTTCCAGCTCCACTATTCCTTTGCCACCCTTTACCTAAAAAAATTCCAAAAAAAATATGATACCCTAATTTTGGTGACTTCTAGGCTCACCAATGATCCTACCCCAATCTGTCCCCCATCAATTACCTTAGCATTGATCTCGGATTGCTTAATATCATTTTCATCCCAATCCTCTTTGAGTTTTGGGATAGAAACACCATTAATCAAGATCGAAAGAATATGCGGACCTTTATCAACAACTCTCCACAAGTTATAATCTATAGAATGCATATAAATTCTCATCCTAGTTTTCCAATATATATAATTTGATCCATTGAAAAATGGAGGTCTATTTGAGGCTTGACCCTCAACTACGCTAATACCAATTGGGGCTGCCATAGATCTTTACTCAAGGCGATAAAGCATATACACTGAGAACAGGGCTCTGATACCACTTGTTGCCCAGTAAGCAACCCAAGAGGGGGGTTAAATTGGATCTCTAAAAAATATTTACTTGATGCAATGCAATGCTATGCAATCCAATCCAACAATCAATTAAGGTACAAAGAAATCAAATGTAGTGCTCTTAAATAATAGTACAGCGGAGATAAAGAGCAATAAGTGAAAAGCAAGTAGAGAGATCAATCAACCACAAAGACCAAGAAATATATTGTTTCGGTGCTATCCAATGCACCTACATCCACTCCCCAAGATCTCCATGGGAATCACTATAATCACACCGATTACAGTTGATTAGTTTTGCAGGCTCACTAATAAAAAACCCAACTTGTTTAAATAAGGCTAACAAGTCAAAACCTCACTTGGTTTTATGGACTGACCAAGAACCTAAATGATTTTAAGGGCTAACCACCAACCTTCCTTGATTTTTCAGGCTAACTAAGAATCTAATTGATTTTCAAAGGCTCACCAATAACATTCTTTGGTTTTACAATAGGCTAACCAAGAACCCTTACAACAAATAAGTTTTTGAAGTAATGAAACAATGAAAGCTTTCTAAAATAAAGCAGGTATCTCTTTGAAGCTCGATGTAGATGTACTTTGAACTTGTTAAAGCCTTTTGAATGCTTAAGAATGGATGATCTTCAATGCTCTTGAAGGTTCTTGAATGCTTAGAGGCTTGCTTTTGCTTAAGAGTGGTTGAATCTTCAATGAATATGAGTTAAAGCTCTCTTTTCTTCTCTCTTGAATGCTTCTATTACATTCTCATCAATAGTTATCCTTTTGATTTGATTTGGAGCATATAAATACCTTCCCAAGGCCTCAAATCAGGTTTTTAGCTGTTAGACTTGAAAAACTAGCCATTGGAGGGCAAAAGGATCGAGTTCTGCATTTGAAAAACTAGCCATTATTGTTCCTAGAACTCCATGTGTTGACACTTCAGGCTATGAGTCGACACTTTAGGTTGACACTTGATCTTCTTGAGTCGACACCCAGTTCAGAATCTTCAATCTGGTTCTCTGAAAATCTCAAATGTGTCGACACTTCCTCAGGTGAGTCGACACTTTGAGTCGATACTTCTCTTCCATGTGTCGACACTTCTGCAGTTCTTCATTTTCAACAAGTTCTGTGGCTTGAAAATCTCAGGTGATGAGTTGATCCATGTGTCGATACTTTGAGTCGACACTTCAGGTCCATGTATTGACACTTCAGCCGTGCCATCTGAAATATTCTTTGTGTACCGGCTTGAGTCGACACCTCACCTCCATGTGTCGATACTTAGTATCATGTATCGATACTTTGAGTCGACACCTCGCTGAAATCTTCTCAAAATTCTTGAACTTGTGCTGAACCAAATTTATACTTCACTCAAATGTCCAATCAAGCAAATTTTGACTTTCTAAGTCCTCTTTGAGCAGTTCTTTTCATGTAAACTTGGCTTCTTCAATCAAACACACTTCTTTAAATTTGTGAGCATCTTTTTCTATAAAAACATACTTCAAGAAAATCATTAATACTCAACTTATACTTAACTATTTTGATTATCATCAAAATCAATAACGGAGTCAACACTCCAGACCCAGTCAACTCCCTCAACCGAGGCAAAAAAGAACCTGTTCTTCCACCCCTTAATGGAGGTGGGCAAATTGAGCTTGAAGCACCCCTTACAGGGGGACACGAACCACCACCCATCGTAGAAGGGGTGGTGCTTCAGGGTGAACAAGGCTTAAAGAGGGAGAAATGGGTGACAATCCCATTATGACTATAGAAGATAATAAAATAGAAAATGGTTCGGACAGCATTGGGGGTAAGCTAAGCTAGCACCAGGTGGTAGTTGCTGAGGAAGGCAAAGAAAAAGATATGGAAGGGAAGATGAAGACCTGCAGTGAAGAAGTCTTCATACAAGGTTATCCGGCCCAAGCCACTGGAGGTGACTCGATCCCCCGGTCCAGGGACAGAGAGTCGAATGGAGTCAGGAACCCCAAAAAACCTCCGAACTAGAGGAGGTCCTCATCGATCATCACTGAAGCAATGTCGGCGGACCATCAGACTCCCTAATAAAAGGGGCTGGATGAGAGGAAGCTATAAGGGGTCCAATCATGATTCCCGTCTGATGGGGACCCCTATGAAATGTAGCCGGGACTTCCTCCTCCTCACTATCCGAAGGAGGAGGCCCCGGCTGGGAGGGCCCCATGCCATCGAAGAAACCCCGGTGATGGTGCCCCTCTTCAGAAGGACTCATCAAAAGAAATAGAAGAGTGAAGGAAGGAAGGAACTTGGAAGCCCTAGCAAGGGTGCTCCTCCAGTGTAGGCCGAAGGAGGGGAGCAAAAGAATGAAAGGAGGAGAAGATGAAAGCCTAACCTACCGGTACTTCATAACCTCGCCCAAGAAAAGGAGGGAAGGTTGCTCTGAAGAAGGAGCCCTGCCTTTTACTGCCTGGAGAACCCTCGAGAAAGAGAAGGATAGGTCTTTTTTTAAATGGCCCAGAGCCCTGTCGCCTCGTATTTGTTGAAGACGTGCACCAAATTATTCCCCAGACTAGCCGGAGCACACCATGTATTGAAAATGACACTTCAAATTGGGGTGACCTCCTCGAACCAGGCATGGCAATTATGCCCACTCCTAAAGAGAGGTGGCATGGGGTCACCCCATTAGCACAATGGCCCAATCTTCGATGCGACGGTGCGTGAGGTAATGATGGCACAATACAAGCCACCCCTCCATGTTAGCATGATAATTTCTCCCCTAACCCGGAGCGCGGCTTCGTTCTTCGGGCTCAGGAGTGGGGGGCATCTGATGTTGTACATCTGTTAACGTGGAGTATACAGGCGGCCACGTTGCTAAGGGACCTGCCACCTGGGCATGATGGCCAGGTAAAGAGCCAACATGAGCCCTCCTGCCAAGGTCAGCTCCCAACCGAGATCGTGCTCATAGGATGAGCCCTCCGACTAAGGTCAGCTCCTAGCTAGGGTCGAGCCCATGCTCTCCCAACACGAGCCCTCCTACCGAGGTCAGCTCCCAGTCGGGGTCGTGCTCATAAGAAGAGCCCTCTGATCGAGGTCAGCTCCCGGCCAGGGTCAAGCCCATACTCTCCAAAGGCGAGCCCTCCTACTAAGGTCAGCTCTTGATTGGGGTCATGCTCATAGGATGAGCCCTCCGACTGAGGTCAGCTCTTGGCCAGGGTCAATCCCATGCTCTCCTAAGGTGAGCCCTCCTGTTGAGGTCAGCTCCCAGCCAGGGTCGTGCTCATAAGGCGAGCCCTCCGACTGAGATCAACTCCTAGCCGGGGTCGAGCTTATGCTTCCACAATGGGCCCTCCTATTAAGGTTAGCTCCCAGCTGGGGTCATGCTTATAAGGCAAGCCCTCCGACTGAGATCAACTCCCGGTCGAGGTTGAGCTCATGCTTTCATAGCGAGCCCTCTTGTCAAGGTTAGCTCCTAGCTGGTGTCGTGCTCATAGGGTGAGCCCTTCGACTGAGGTCAGCTCCCGGTAGGGGCCATGCTCAGACTTCCAAAAGCCAAGCCCCCGAAGTAGGGCTTCACCCCCCATTCAGTGGGAGTCAAGGTTCCTACCAGCGGCTTAAGGAGGAGGGACCAGCAGAAGTTCAAAATCATGGCAGGGAAGAACCTAATCATTCACAGCCCCTAAGGGGTGGTGCATGCTCTGCCATAAATGTAGGTCCTGCGATGCACCCAATGAATGAACTACACGATGCAAGCTCCACCAAGTCCCCGGTCCTGTAACGTGCCATTATGTCGATGATCGCACAGTTCGAAGACCATAACCTCTATGACAGGGAGCCTCTACCTTTCCCAGAAAGGTATTCCACTAAGACCCCAGGCCCTATGACACTCCGACAGTCCCCACTAAAATGGAAACACCTAGGGTGGAAGGCTTTTCCCTAAAGGACCGACCCGACAAGAAAGTGAAAATGAATAACAGAAAGCCCCAAACTTGGTCCAGGCCACCCCGTCTGTATAAGATCGACGGGGGAGGTAAGTAAAAAGGTAAGCGATAGACATGCTTAGTTCTCCATTATCTTTTTTCATTAATTTTTACCCTCTTGACATGAAGAGTTCCCCAAGCTCTCGACCACAAAGGTTATGTTCTCCACAATCATCCCATTTACTTGATCATCGAAGTGTCCCCGTCGGAATCCCCGACACGGGTCTCCTCTATTTTATAGGGCCTCCAGGCGAGGGAGCCAACTGCGAAGAGGAGCGAGCACCCAGCGGGAGCCTGATGCATCAGAGCTACAAACCACAATGATCTTGGTGGAAACAAACTCCAAAAATGTAGAGAGAGGGATGACTCCAAAGATGCTAGGTCCTGGGTTTCCTACTTGGACTAGGAGTCCCTAGGCACTAAAGAATTTTCTCCTTCCTAGGATATGATGGCTTGGATGCTGATATTACCCTGATAGAGAGTCACAAATGTTGGGAATTGTGTCCCAAAGCCAATCGCCTGGGTTGTAGGTGGTTGTGCTAAGTACTGTATTTATTTTATGAATTAATAAATTAACCAAAGACTTGGACTTTAGTCTAAAGGTTTCTCCCACTTGTTTTTGAGATTGGCAGCCTCTAACTCCAATCCGTGAAAACACTTTTTCAAATGGGTACTGAAATCCAATAGGCCACGCATGAGCCCGACTATGGCCGGCTCACCCATACGAGCCTAAAGGTAGGTTCGTAAACCAATTGTTTCCCTAAACAATTTTCAGTATTTTATTTTTGCCTCAGAGAACACCCCAATCGGCCTAGGGGCCTCCTATTGCGGGTCTCTGGTTAGGTCCAACCATTAAAATGACTAATCCAATGCTTCCAGCTAACTAAAGACCAAGCCCGACTATGGCCGGCCCACCTGGTCCTGTTAAGGAGGTTGCACTAAACCATCATCGATCAGATAAAAATTCCGGTCGCCGAATGTACACCCGTTCTATGGAACTGCCGATGCACACCAAGCTAGTGGACACATTTCTATCCAACTTAATGGGAGGCTAAGACACTGTCAACTCCTTGACTTAGTCTTTTTAAGGACCTAATAATTTTTAGAGGATTTTTTTTTTTTTTTTTTTGTGACAGAAGAAAAAGGTAAGGACATGGATCATCCTCCCACTGAATCAATCAGATTCCAGGAGGGTTGAATTAAATCAACAATTGATCCATGGGCACCTATTGATCAGTCAGACCGATCAACCTGGGTGACATGGGTTAACTCGAGTCATTGAGCTTTTCCAATCAGTTCTGGTCGACTCGACTAGCCAGGTAGGTGAGATCATGGGTGAGTATCCGCCATTAACCATCTTTCCTAGACACCAACCAAGTTGGCCAGGAAAGAGGTAGCCTCATACAACCATGATCACAAATGCCAAACCTACCTCGACACCAGTCGGTTTACCAGACTCGATCAGACTAGCCTAAAGACTCAGGCGTCTACTGAGCCACTAATTGGATCCATTTTTGATGAACGGATCAATTAATCTAACTATTAGATAGTTCTAAAGAAAGACCTTAAACAACTTTTGTTTAATCTTCTTTTAATCCGGTTCAACTAAATTTAGGTCTAACCCAGTGATGGACCCAACTAATCAGCTAACCCAATTAACTCAATTTTGGCTTATGCAAATTTTATTAGATTTCATAAACCTAAATTTTTTTTTTATTATTTTTTATTAAGCCAAATACTTAATTAAAACATTTTTAATTAAGTCTCTATGTAAAACAATTTTACATCTTAAAATTATGCATCATATCTGGATTTATACTTTTATAAATATTATATGACCCAAATGACAAAATTATAAATCATGCCAAATTTATAATTTTAATTTCTTTTTGATTTCCTTAAAGGATCCTTCTGAAGAGGCCAACACAGACGAACCGCATCGTGTCAAAGACACACGGTCATGGTGAAGGTCTCAACTAGGTTCCTAAAAGTACTCTCTAATCCCAAGATTAAACAATTTAATCTACTATACATGCATCAAGATATGTTACTCTACAACTTGGCTCTGATACCACTGAAAGAAAAAATGTGGTGCAGATGCCTACGCTAAGCATGCAACAGCACAGGGAGCAGGTAAAAATTTTAAAAACATTTTTAAAATAAATGCGGAAAATACCTACTCCGCACAGGATCTAGCATATACAAGATGCATGTATTGGCGTGATACAGGACATATAATATTTATAAACATTTTAATAAATCTAGATCTACACATGCACCGAAATTAAAACCCAAAAACATACCTTATTCCTAGCTGGAATAAGTCTGGGATAAACCTGGAATAGACTGGAAAACTGGAATAAAGTTATTCCAGTCGTCTTCCACCTTGGGCTGAAAACAGGGCTTCCGAAAAGTCCCCGGAACGCCGCCTTCCGGACCTCCGATCGCTCCCAAATTTGAGCTGTAGATTCTTAAGGAAGTCCTCTTCAATTTGGCACTAGTTTCTGCAAGAAAAACTAAGCCAATAAATCGTAAAAAATCGCCGAAGTCTGCTGCACGAAAATGGCAGCAGAACGGAGTAGCTGTCTTCGTCGTTGGATTTCGGGCAATTGGAGCGATCCCGGCTCGCGAGGTTTGCTCCGAGGAGTAGAGTGGTACTCCCTCTAGAGGGGAGACACACCCGAGACTCTGGGATCCGCCTCTACGCACGGTGCTAGCCGCCGGAAGAGGGGTTCACGGTCACAGGTTGCTGCAGCAAAATAGAATTGCTGCAGCATGGATTTTGAGCAGTTTGAAGAGAGGATTGATGCCTTGTTTCTCTCCCTCACACACTCCAAATCCCAGTGTATCCAAGCTCTATAACAGGGGTCACTCAAAGAACACCTTGCTTTTCTTTTTGGCTCCTCATACGCTGGGATTTTTCACTTCTCCCTCGTTGAAAACTTCACCACCAAACAACAGGAGATGGCAAGGGGTTAAAATAGGTTGCTGGGAGGGAGAGGGAGGTGGAGCGACGTGAGGTGGAGAGGCTTCATCGGTTAACCCAATTAAATGCCATAAACAAGGGATTAAGGCCTTTAACCAAAGGGGAGGGAGAAGAGGAAAACGCCTGGGAGTGCAATGGCCTTTCAAACGTTTGGAAAAAGTTTCCATTCGTTTGGCCTTCCTTTCCGAATACCGTGTAAAACGGTCCAAGGTGGAAAAGAAATCAAGGTGGAAACCGGTTCAACCAAAAACCGGTCCAAACCCTTTAAACCAAACGGTTCAATCGAATTGAACCTGGTTCAAGAAATAAAATTGGTTCACAACCAATTGGAGGCCGAAACGAACTCCGAATCAGTTCAAAACTGATTCAGAAAAATCCTGGCGCAGCGCTGGTCAACCCGGAACAATTTTTGGTTGACACAAATGAGGGCAAGACGGGAAAAGAGTGCTCAAAAATACTGTGACCATAAAACCGAAATGATTCCTAATCGTAATCAGTATCCGGATCAGAGAGTTATCCTCTATGGCGTGTGACCTCATAGGTTCGAACCTAAACGGTAGCACTAGAACAATTTCTAGTACCAGCACAGGAAACCATCTAGCAATGGGTCCCGGAGTCCGGATAGGTCGAAGATGCGGGAGCAAACAATCGAACCTCTAGCATATGGTTACCGTATAATTCATCCCTTTGACCTCAAATGCTCAAGACGACTGAGATTGGGCTGCCAACCCAGACTGAGTCAGTCGACTACGTGTCTCAACCTCGCAAGCCTAGTGACTCTTCACTAGGGCTACCCCGGCCGAGGATTTGCTAAATTGAGATACTGCGAGACATTCAATCCAAACTGTTTGGACAGGTCAATTCCATCTTGGTCCATCACTGCTCCACAAGTACTTGCCTGTACCCAGAAACCTTCCGTCACCGGATTAAAAATCCAGGTAGTCCGGCACCAAAGCACAGGGAGTTGCTTGCAAGCTACCGCGATGACCTCAGGTCAGAGGGACACTTATACCCATATCCAATCGTGAGTATGCCTTTGGCAGAAAGGGACTGCAAGGAGTCACGTTCAATGAGATATCACATATATCCCACCTGTAGATCACATCAGTGTCACCACACTCATTTGGTCAAGAGGACAACCAAACGATGTGAACTACAACAACCTATACTTGATATATTGCCGTCCAGTACAATATATCCTTTGGTTGTGAACCGGGTTTAAGGACCACTCGATACATCCTCTCTGTATCAAAGTCAGTGTAGTCCTAAGGACTTCATCACATAGGAAAGAGTTTATTTTAGGGAAATACAATATGTGATGAGCTGCCAAATAATAATTTTATTAATTCATAAAATAAATATAGTACTTAGCACAACCACCTACAACCCAGGCGATTGGCTTTGGGACACAATTCCCAACAACTCCCACTTGTACTAAAGCCAATCAGAAGAGTATCTTGGTCCATACACTAATAGGTCTAATTTTCTTTTCAGATGTCTTCAAACTTGTCGCTCCGGTCACTTCTCGATAACGAGAAGTTAAAGGGTCACAACTTCGATAGTTGGTATCGAAAGTTGAGAATAGTTCTGGAGCACGAACGGATCCTGTATGTGATAACGGATCCGGCACCTGAAATCCCTCCCGCTAATGCACGGAGTGCGGTCAGAGATGCTTATTTGAAGTGGGTCTCTGATCGCACTACTGTCCGGTGCATTATGTTAGCGGCGATGAACGATGAGTTCAGTCGCAAATTCGAGGAGGCCCAACCTGATGAAATCCTTCAAAAGTTGAAGGAATCCTTCGGCACCCCGGATGATGTAGAACGGTACAAAGTGTCTTGTGCCATCTACAACTCCAAGATGCCGAATGGCGGTTCAGTCACTGATCATGTATTGTACATGATCGAGTTGATTGAAAAACTGGGCAAACTCGGATGCCCCTTGCACGAGCAGCTCGGCAAGGATGCGATCCTGAATTCTCTTCCCTCCTCCTATCTTGACTTTCTTGATCATTATAGAATGAACAAGCCTGCAGTCAACTACCATGGTCTTTTGGGATTACTGCAGACTTTCGAGAAAGACCACCAACTTAATAAGGGGGTGGTGAATTTAGTGGGAGGAGGTAGAGGTCGTCGTCCCTTTAAGAAAGGGAAGAAGAAAATAAATAAAAAGGGAAAGAAGGTGCAGAATGCTCCTGGCCCGAGTCAGACCAGGAAGTTTAAGGCTGATCAGTCTTCTGCAGAGTGCTTCCACTGCAAGAAGAAGGGACACTGGAAGAGGAACTGTCCTCTTTATATAGCGTCCCTTGATCCGAACAGGCTGAGAAAGCAGAAGTCTGCTGAACAAGGTATTTATATGATAAGACCTTGTAATTACTCAATTGTTGATACTGCTAACTGGGTATTGGATACTCGTAGTCCAATTCATGTTTGTAATTCGTTACAGGGACTTCAAGTTAGCAGAAGATTTGAAGATGGAGAACAGTTTCTGAGCGTCGGGAATGGAAATCGTGTTCCAGTACTGGCGGTTGGAGTCCTGCATCTTGTCTTTGAGTCTTGTACTGTCGAACTGGTCGACTGTCACTATTGTCCTAGTTTCATTATGTGCATAATCTCTGTAGGCCTTTGGCCAGTTGTGGTTTTGAACTATCAATAAAAGGAGATTTTTGCAATGTTATTTTGAATAACAATGTTATAATGAAAGCTAGATTAAATAATGGCATATACGTACTATCAAGGCCTGTTAGTGTATGTACACTTCTAGCAAACGTCCAAGGTTAGATAATATCAACGATTTGTATCTTTGGCACTGTAGGCTAGGTCATATTAACCAAAATAGGATAAACAAGATGCGAGGAGATGGACTTCTCGAGGTCAGTGATTCTGAATCACTGCCCACTTGTGAATCCTGTTTACTTGGTAAAATGACCAAGTCACCTTTTACTGGAAAAGGTGAACGAGCTACAGAACTTCTAAGTCTAATACATACTGATGTATGTGGACCGATGACAGTTAGTGCTATAGGAGAATACAAATATTTCATTACTTTTACAGACGACTTTTCAAGGTTCGGTTATGTCTTTTTAATGAGACATAAGTCTGAGTCGTTTGAAATGTTCAAACGATACCGTAATGAAATAGAAAAGCAAACTGGAAAAAGTATTAAAACCCTTCGATCTGATCGAGGTGGCGAATACTTATCTGATGCTTTTTTGACATATCTTGAGGAGAATGGAATTCTCTCTCAGTGGACTCCTCCAGGAACACCACAGTTGAATGGTGTGTCTGAAAGGAGGAATCGAACCTTGTTGGACATGGTTCGCTCCATGATGGGCTTTGCAACTTTGCCGCTATCCTTTTGGGGATATGCGCTTCAGACAGCCTGTTACTTATTAAATAATGTTCCAAGTAAATCTGTTGTCTCCACTCCGTATGAGATGTGGAATGGACGTAAACCATCAATCTCACACCTTCGGGTCTGGGGTTGTCCAGCTTACGTAAAGCGTTTAGACTCAGACAAACTTGGTCCTAGGTCTGATCGGTGTTTATTTGTTGGTTATCCTAAGGAAACTAAAGGGTATTTCTTCTATTTGGAGAATGAACAAAAGGTGTTCGTTGCTCTTAGAGCTATCATTTTGGAAAAGGAGTTCCTTGGAGAAGGAACTATAGCCTCTAAGATTGAACTTGATGAAGTTCAGCCAATAGAAGAACCTACACACTCTAAGGACATCGTAGAACCGGCTGTGATTGAATCACACCCAGAACCCATTAGGAGATCCGGTAGAATACCGCGTCAGCCGGACAGATACTATGGTTTCTTGGTCCGGGATGGCGATCCCATTGAGCTCGATGAGAACAATGAGGATCCGATCACCTATATGGATGCACTTCAGAGATCTGACTCTGAGGCATGGCTTGGAGCCATGCGATCCAAAATGGAGTCCATGGAAATCAACAATGTTTGGACATTGGTTGACCCGCCTGAAGGAATAAAACCCATCGGGTGTAAATGGATCTTCAAGAGAAAAAGGGGCGCAGATGGGAAGGTAGAGACCTATAAAGCCCGTCTGGTTGCCAAGGGGTATCGTCAACGATATGGTATCGATTATGACGAGACATTTTCCCTGTGGCAATGCTCAAGTCTATTCGGATCGTGCTTGCTTTGGCAGCATATTTTGATTACGAGATCTGGCAGATGGATGTCCGAACTGCTTTCCTAAATGGGGAGCTGGAAGAAGAGGTGTATATGATACAGCCTGAAGGGTTCACACCCACAGATGAATCAAAAGTATGCAAATTGCAGAAGTCCATCTATGGACTCAAGCAAGCATCTCGAAGTTGGAACTTACGGTTTGATAGGTGTATCAAATCGTACGGCTTCGTTAAGAACGGAGAAGAACCGTGCATCTATAAATGGATTAATGGTTCTGTGATTGTATTCCTGGTACTGTATGTTGACGACATTCTCTTAATCGGGAATGACGTCGCAACATTACAAGGAATAAAGGTCTGGTTATCATCTCAGTTCTCCATGAAGGACTTGGGTGAAGCTTCTTACATACTAGGTATGAAAATCTATAGAGATAGATTTAAGAAGCTTTTGGGATTGTCCCAGTCTACGTACATAGACACCGTGCTGAAACGGTTCAGCATGGAAAATTCCAAGAAAGGCTATCTTCCGATAGGTTCTGGAATTACTCTTTCCAAGAAGGATTGTGCGACAACTCCTGAGGAAAGAGAGCGCATGAGTAGAGTACCTTATGCTTCGGCAGTAGGCTCTATCATGTATGCTATGACTTGTACTAGACCAGATGTGGCATACTCACTAGGAGTAGTGAGTAGATACCAGTCTGACCCAGGTGAGGCGCATTGGAAAGTGGTTAAGTCCATCCTCAAGTATTTGAGAAATACTAAAGATCAATGGCTAATTTATGGAGAACCTGACTTGAAACTTATGGGGTACACTGACTCTAGTTTCCAGTCAGATAGAGATGATAGCAAGAGTGTGTCAGGGTTTGTATTTACCCTGAACGGAGGAGCGGTCTGCTTGAAAAGTTTCAAGCAGGCAACTGTTGCAGACTCGGTATGCGAAGCAGAATATATTGCAGCATCAGATGCAGCAAAGGAAGCTGTGTGGTTGCGAAAGTTCCTTGGAGAGCTAGGGGTGGCACCTTCCCTAGATGGTCCTGTTCCAGTGTACTGTGACAGCACTGGAGCCATTACTCAAGCTAAGGAGCCAAAAGCTCATCACCGCACCAAGCACATCCTGCGGCGCTACCACCTCGTATGAGAGATCGTGGAACGAGGCGACATCAATCTTCTGAAGATCGATGGAAAAGAAAATATGGCCGACCCCTTCACTAAAGCCCTCGGAATAAAAGAGTTTGACCATTGTAAATGGGAAATGGGTATTAGATACTCTTCTGATTGGCTTTAGTACAAGTGGGAGTTGTTGGGAATTGTGTCCCAAAGCCAATCGCCTGGGTTGTAGGTGGTTGTGCTAAGTACTGTATTTATTTTATGAATTAATAAAATTATTATTTGGCAGCTCATCATATATTGTATTTCCCTAAAATGAACTCTTTCCTATGTGATGAAGTCCTTAGGACTACACTGACTTCGATACAGAGAGGATGTATCGAGTGGTCCTTAAACCCGGTTCACAACCAAAGGATATATTGTACTGGACGGCAATATATCAAGTATAGGTTGTTGTAGTTCACATCGTTTGGTTGTCCTCTTGACCAAATGAGTGTGGTGACACTGATGTGATCTACAGGTGGGATATATGTGATATCTCATTGAACGTGACTCCGTGCAGTCCCTTTCTGCCAAAGGCATACTCACGATTGGATATGGGTATAAGTGTCCCTCTGACCTGAGGTCATCGCGGTAGCTTGCAAGCAACTCCCTGTGCTTTGGTGCCGGACTACCTGGATTTTTAATCCGGTGACGGAAGGTTTCTGGGTACAAGCAAGTACTTGTGGAGCAGTGATGGACCAAGATGGAATTGACCTGTCCAAACAGTTTGGATTGAATGTCTCGCAGTATCTCAATTTAACAAATCCTCGGCCAGGGTAGCCCTAGTGAAGAGTATCTACTCCTCGGGGTAGCCCTAGTGAAGACCTATTAGAATTGACCTGAGGGATTTAGTGAACCTCCGAGTATCTACTCCTCGGAGCAAACCTCGCGAGCCGGGATCGCTCCAATTGCCCGAAATCCAACGACGAAGACAGCTACTCCGTTCTGCTGCCATTTTCGTGCAGCAGAATTCAGCGATTTTTTACGATTTATTGGCTTAGTTTTTCTTGCAGAAACCAGTGCCAAATCGAAGAGGACTTCCTTAAGAATCTACAGCTCAAATTTGGGAGCGATCGGAGGTCCGGAAGGCGGCGTTCCGGGGACTTTTCGGAAGCCCTGTTTTCAGCCCAAGGTGGAAGACGACTGGAATAACTTTATTCCAGTTATTCCAGTCTATTCCAGGTTTATCCCAGACTTATTCCAGCTGGGAATAAGGTATGTTTTTGGGTTTTAATTTCGGTGCATGTGTAGATCTAGATTTATTAAAATGTTTATAAATATTATATGTCCTGTATCACGCCAATACATGCATCTTGTATATGCTAGATCCTGTGCGGAGTAGGTATTTTCCGCATTTATTTTAAAAATGTTTTTAAAATTTTTACCTGCTCCCTGTGCTGTTGCATGCTTAGCGTAGGCATCTGCACCACATTTTTTCTTTCAACAAACTAGAGAGGAAGAGAGGGAGGAAGAAGATGGATATCAAGGAGAAAAGGTTATTTTATTATGACGGCTCCAATCAGCCTCATATACAAAGTATATATATACTAGGTCACCATGACCTAATCCTAAAACACCCATAGGCCAACTTAATGCATAATTGAGTTTTCCAAGCCCAAGTACATCCTTGACTCAATCCAATCACACATACCTAGGACTCAAAACCAGTCCAATACAAGTTGGCCCCTTAAGGCCCATGTTGCCCAGGTGGCTTCCCAAGAGGGGGTGAATTGGGATTAAAAACTTTTGCAAGTATGTGCACTTTGAAATTTTTTTAGTATAGAAGTGAAGTGTGCAAAGTGGAAGAAAATAAGTTAAAGCAATCAAGCAATGAAAGTATAATCACAAACACCAAGAAATAGAGTGGTTCGGAGCAACCGGCTCCTACATCCACTACCCAAGGACCACTTGGGATTTTCACTATATCCCCCAACCGGAATACAGTCGGATTGTTTTACTAGGCTCACAATCCAAACCTATACACTTTGATTTTACCGGGATCACCAAAGAAATCTAAACTCCCTTTGGTTTTACACGGGATCACCAAAGAAAACCCAAACACTTGGTTTCAAACCGGAAAAACCAAGAACCCAAACTTAGGTTTTACAAGGTTCACCTAAAACCTTTAACTCTCTCCCTAGACATAGTCCCTTGCTGTTCTAAGAGAGCAAACCAAAATAAAGAATGTATAGAAAGCAACTACAACAAACCAAGTTTGTTTTGATGTTGCCGATGAAGATCAAAATGAAGTCAAGCCTTAAGTGCTCTTCAACATTCTTCAATGCTGCTTCTTCCCTTCTTCAATAAGTGGATTCAATGATAGAGTGGAGTTGGTGAAGCTTTGTGGTGCGGGCACCAGACTCAGAAGAAGACTTCAGGGCTCCATCTGGATCTTTAATTGACCTTGCCCGAAGAATTAGGGTTTTCTGGTTTTGTAATAAGGGTTGACCTGATCAACTCAATTTTGAGTCTGTAATTTTGTCATTTTAATTTTTGTTGGGTCATGTTGACTCAGTCCAAGTCCAAGACCCAGGTAGGTGTCATTCCCTTTGCCATAGGGCACCACATTTTCCAGCTACAAGTGGGTGCCACACTCCCTGCCATATCTCCATCCAGTGTACCTTGGTCCCCACGCCTCAAGTAAGCAGGTTCTTTTTTCTTGCACCACTTGGGGGAGAAATCCATCAAGATACCTCAATCCAAGGAGGAGACAACTTCTTTCCAGATAAACCCAAGCCAGGATGGCAAGAATTTTTCTTGAAGAGAGGATCAAGGAGGTGCCCCACAATGTTCCATAAAAATCCAAGTTATAAAAGGGAAGAGAGCATGTCTTGGGGAGAAAATCAAGGAGGCACCCAAAAGTCTCCAAAAGTGCCAAAGCCATGAAAGGAAGAAGCCTAAACTTGTGGAGCAAGACTAGGAGGTGTCCAAATGAGCCAAACGATGAAGGAAAAATCCTTAATTCATGGAGAGATACTAGGAGACACCCCCATAACCTGCCATTTGGAGCTGGTTTTCAAGTTTTCTTGGAGTTTTTGGGCTGCCCACTCATGGAAGGAGTCTTGGGAAGAAAATTTGATGCCTAAAGTGTGGGTTAGTCCTATTAGTCCCACATGGAAAATGTATAAAATTTTATTTCTTTGTTATGTCTATATATTCAACTCTATGTAACTCTTGAATTTAATGATGAATGAAATCAATTTCTTTGTGAGCAACTTTGTGTTTCTCTCTTCGGCACTTGTATTCAAGTGTTGAGCTCCATGAGGGAGTAAATCCGGGTTCCCTAGGAACCTTGAGGAGGTGTGAGATCTCCAACCCCAAAACTCTAGCTTAGTCCACCCATCTCTACTCCACCACCACCAAAACCCTAATTTTCCATCTACATCCCACGGCCCCTCTCTTCCACATAGAGGCCGGCCACCAGCATCCAGGTTCAGACCAACTGTTTCAACTACAGAGCAAGTTCAAAGAAGAGTCAGATCAGTATCAAGATCTCCGGAACTTCTGCATCCAACAATCTTCATTAAGTCCTCAGGTCAGTGTCTTTCTTTGAGTTTCTGAGTCTTTTTTCTTTTGTTCTTCTTCTTCCAGATCCTGAGTTCGAGAAGGAGGCCAACCTTTCCATAAGACTATAATCCGAGGATCCATTGCGAAGATACCCCATCTCCAAGGATCCTACAATCTGCTCGAGAGTGTCCTCCAATTGAAGCAACGAGAGATATCACTGCTAGGTAACAAGAACCTTCCCTTCTCACTTTGTCTGTTTCGTTGAAACTCAGAGCAAACCCTAGATCTGGGGGTTTCTCAATCCCCAGCGATCCTACTTTTGAGTTACTCTGATAATCCACTCCTTTTAATTGTGCTCTCTGTCATTTCTTAGTTTCTTTCAACATTAGTTTATCTTTCCTTTGAGTCAAAGCGGACTTCTGAAAATATATTAAAAAAAAAAAATACATTAATTTTAATTTACTTCCGCATCGCATCATCTTTTTTGTTCTGCATCATTTTTGGTATCAGAGCTTTCGTGCTGCATCAATTTTGGTATCAGAGCCCTGTCTAGGGTTTCTGACTTGCTTGCATGTTTTGAGTGTCTCTCTTTTTTACTTTGTCTGCTCGAATTAGACTCCCCAGGACGTCTGGTCCTAGGAACGAAGCGAGGTGAAAGCCTCCTCCTCCCATTCCACGGGGTGTTCCTAGGGCGTGTAGGGGATCCGCTGGGTTACAACTTCATAGCAGGAATTGTAAACGGGGGAAGCATTCTGTTTTTAGTCTGTAACTATCCTATTGCAGGAATTGTTTCTCATTGCAAGTAACTCTGAATTACATGATTTTTGTTTTGGTGGAACCATTATAATTGAAAATATCTAAAATGATTTTACTGTAATTTATTGGTTTCCTTAAAATTTCTGAGAGTTAAATTACTGCAACTCTGTTTCTATGTTTCTGCAATTCAATTTTTTTGAGTGATCATCTCCTAATTCATCTTAAGGGCAATTGAGCATCTAAGATAAGGGGAGGAGTTGATAACCTCTCCTTAGCCCAAAACCACCACCCATTCATTCGATCATAAGCTTAATTTTAAAATTTATTAGACTTAATTTGCCCTAGTGGGATAGGGACACCAACAAGTCGTGTCTAGGCTAGTGTTGAGTCAGTTTGTCTAGTTACTCTGTGTGTGCTTTGTACTCAGTGTCTAGAATGGTGGTTCAGGGATTCTATCCCGAAGGGCTTGTGTGCTGGTCCGCCTACCTGGCCAATCACTGATTGGTGTCTAGGATTGGCAATTAGGGACCTAACACTCCCCTTACACCTGCCTGGCCGGGTCCCGAGTTACTACAGGCTAGCTTGCCACTCTGATTGGGCATCTAGTTTGGGCTCTAGGTTTAGTTAGCCCGTAGTCATTCCAGTCGAGTCTCATTTGGTGTGCTTGCTTGCATCATCATGTCCACCCGAAATGGAGTACCCTACCAACCTGGTCAAACCCAACCTGATTTAGAGGCCATGATTAGAACTCTTACCGAAAGTATGACCAAATTGAGTCAGGATATGAATGAGGGTTTTGCCCAGTTTAGAGACCGAGCCCAGGGACTTGAGAAACGTAGACATCAAAATTGGACCCCTGATCCAAAATTTAATAGGCCCCAACCTCACCCATGCTAGGAGCCTAGGAGGACCTTATACCGTGATCCCGAGCATAACCCTAGGAGCCTATATCCATACTTGGTTGACTCAGAAAAGGGACTCGTTAGGAACACCGAACCTTATGCACCCACTTTTGATGGAAGACAAGAGACATATATTAAGTGGGAAGAACAAATGGATCGATATTTTGAGTGCACTAACATATCGGAATTAGGACAAGTTAGGTTGGCCAAAACCAAGTTCACCAAACATGCTAGGTCGCATTGGTATGCTATTGAGCGTGAGTGTTATCAAAGAAAAGAGGAAATATATACTTGGAGAGATATGAAAAGTAAGCTGAGAGATAGGTACCTAGGTAGATCCTATGAGAAAAGACTTTTAGACCAATGGTACCAATTGCAACAAGGTAATAGGCCTGTGTCTAAATATATTGAGGACTTCCAGTGGTATGACATGAAATGCAATACCATTGAGACCGAAGCTCAGATCACATCGAGGTTTAGGGTTGGGTTACACCCAGACATTTATAGGAAGCTATGCCTTGAAAAGACCAATAAGTTAGACCGAGCCTACCAAGAAGCCCAAGACTATGAGTGGTCTTTAAGATATAACCAATCAAGTACTTTGGACTTAAAGCCAACCTCTACCAACTTGAGTCAAGTTCCGATTGATCCGACACCCGTAGTGAACCAGACTCTTGTTTGTCAATTCCCACTTGTGTCACCTCTAGACCAGAAGGATAACACTGAGAAGGAGTTAGGCATGGTCATCCCAAAATTAGTTGACCCGACCAGAGCCGTACTTAAAGAGGAATCAAAGGAGAATAGATTAGAACCTTTCAGTGAGATTGAGGAAGAAATATATGAGCCTGACATAAGTTTGATAGATGAATATGAACAAGAAGAATTTGAGGATATCTCTCCCGATAATTCAATTAACCAACTCCTACCTAATGGGGTTATTGAGGGGACCCCTGCCACTCAAGGAATTCAGGAGCTAACCCTAAGAGAAGACCCTTTTGAGGAAGTTCAGGAAGAAGAAATTACACCCAATGAAAGTTTAAGTGAGAATACCCCTGAACTCATTGAGGAATCCAAAGAAGACACCCCTGAGTCAAATCTGGTAGAGAAGTGTGAAGAAGGAAGGGGTTCACAAGAATTTCCCATTGGAAAGGTCCAAGAACAAGGAAAAGACAGTAGCTTAGAGGACTTTCTAGATAAACATTCCAAAGACCTTCCTGATAACCTTCCATCTTCTAGGAGCACCCAGTCTACCCTAGAACTTGCACTTGTAGACCCTCCTAGAGCAAATCATGAGATTTGGATGAGTGCACCTATAGAACAATGTCCTCATTTTAAGGTCATCATGAATAACCAAGGTATGTTTCTTGTTTCCTATAAGCCACCTCAAAACTCTGATTCTTATTTCCTACCCTTCCCTGAATCTTATCATGTTTCTAGAGCTATGGGATTACACTTTACTGAGATTTCTAGGTTGCAAGACTCCTTAGAACCTATTAGGTTTGCCACCTACTTCTGGAAAACCTTATGGCACCTACTAGGCATCCATAATAAGTTTTCATGCTCTGCATGCCCTCCTCCGACCCAAGGTCAAACTTAGAGAGCCTTAGTTTGTTAGGTTTAGACCTAGGGTTCTTTTGGAATAAAGTCCATTCTTTAGGAATGCGTCATCAGTCTAGTTTAGTTTTTCTTGACCCTTTACCAGGCTTTGGCTCAGATTTTGGTTTGATTGAGAGCACCAGGAATTGGGATTTGTATTTTGTCCAGGGCTGAAATTGCATTCAATATTTCGATTAATAGGTCTATAGGCTAGAGTCCCTTTGAAATTGTTCATGAATACAAGCCTCACACACCACTTGATCTGATTTCACTATTAGCCCACACACACAAGTCTCTTGATGCACATGCATAGCATGTAAAGGACTTGTATAAAGAAATTCATGCCAAAATAACTTTAAGTAATGAAACTTATAAGAAGTTGGCTGATTCTCAAAGACGAGTCAAAACTTTTGTTGAGAGAGACTATGTAATGATTTGGTTAAGGCCTGAGCGGTTTTCTCCTGGAACCGTTAGAAAGTTACATGCTAGAGGAGCTGGACCATTTAGAGTAGTGAAAAGAGTAGGATCCAATGCCTATGTGCTCAAGTTGCCTCCAGAACTAGGCAATAGCTCTACTTTCAACATTACAGACCTAGTAGAGTACAGGAAGCCAGCTGTGATTCCCAGTGAGCCTTTTGAACCTAATCCTGTTATTGAGAGTGATCCCGATCCTGTGTGTCCACCAATAAACTAGCCTATGAGGAAAGAGCAGATTGAAAAGATCCTGGATGATCAGGTTATCTCTACTCGTAATCGAGGATACCAAAGATACCTGGTCGGCTGGCAAGGAAGGCCAGACTTTGATGACTCTTGGATCTCCCGAGAAGAACTACAAGATTTGGATCCAGACCTCTTGGAGAGATACCAGAGCCAACTTGAGCCTTACTCGACAAGGTCGAGTTCCTCCCACCCCGGGAGAATTGGTGCGGGCACCAGACTCAGAAGAAGACTTCAGGGCTCCATCTGGATCTCTGATTTACCTTGCCTGAAGAATTAGGGTTTTCTGGTTTTATAATAAGGGTTGACCTGATCAACTCAATTTTGAGTCTGTAATTTTGTCATTTCAATTTTTGTTGGGTCATGTTGACTCAGTCCAAGTCCAAGGCCCAGGTAGGTGTCATTCCCTTTGCCATAGGGCACCACATTTTCCAGCTACAAGTGGGTGCCACACTCCCTGCCACATCTCCATCCAGTGTACCTTGGTTCCCACGCCTCAAGTAAGCAGGTTCTTTTTTCTTGCACCACTTGGGGGAGAAATCCATCAAGATACCTCAATCCAAGGAGGAAACAACTTCTTTCCAGATAAACCCAAGCCAGGATGGCAAGAATTTTTCTTGAAGAGAGGATCAAGGAGGTGCCCCACAATGTTCCATAAAAATCCAAGTTATAAAAGGGAAGAGAGCATGTCTTGGGGAGAAAATCAAGGAGGCACCCAAAAGTCTCCAAAAGTGCCAAAGCCATGAAAGGAAGAAGCCTAAACTTGTGGAGCAAGACTAGGAGGTGTCCAAATGAGCCAAACCATGAAGGGAAAATCCTTGATTCATGGAGAGATACTAGGAGACACTCCCATAACCTGCCATTTGGAGCTGATTTTCAAGTTTTCTTGGAGTTTTTGGGCTGCCCACTCATGGAAGGAGTCTTGGGAAGAAATTTGATGCCTAAAGTGTGGGTTAGTCCTATTAGTCCCACATAGGAAATGTATAAAATTTTATTTCTTTGTTATGTCTATATATTCAACTCTATGTAACTCTTGAATTTAATGATGAATGAAATCAATTTCTTTGTGAGCAACTTTGTGTTTCTCTCTTCCGCACTTGTATTCAAGTGTTGAGCTCCGTGAGGGAGTAAATCCGGGTTCCCTAGGAACCTTGAGGAGGTGTGAGATCTCCAACCCCAAAACTCTAGCTTAGTCCATCCATCTCTACTCCACCACCACCAAACCCTAATTTTCCATCTACATCCCACGGCCCCTCTCTTCCACATAGAGGCCGGCCACCAGCATCCAGGTTCAGATCAACTGTTTCAACTACAGAGCAAGTTCAAAGAAGAGTCAGATCAGTATCAAGATCTCCGGAACTTCTGCATCCAACAATCTTCATTAAGTCCTCAGGTCAGTGTCTTTCTTTGAGTTTCTGGTTCTTTTTTCTTTTGTTCTTCTTCTTCCAGATCCTGAGTTCGAGAAGGAGGCCAACCTTGCCATAGGACTATAATCCGAGGATCCATTGCGAAGATACCCTATCTCCAAGGATCCTACAATCTGCTTGAGAGTGTCCTCCAATTGAAGCAACGAGAGATATCACTGCTAGGTAACAAGAACCTTTCCTTCTCACTTTGTCTGTTTCGTTGAAACTCAGAGCAAACCCTAGATTTGGGGGTTTCTCAATCCCCAGCGATCCTACTTTTGAGTTACTCTGATAATCCACTCCTTTTAATTGTGCTCTCTGTCATTTCTTAGTTTCTTTCAACATTAGTTTATCTTTCCTTTGAGTCAAAGCCGGCTTCTGAAAATATATTAAAAAAAAAAATACATTAATTTTAATTTACTTCCGCATCGCATCTTTTTTGTTCTGCATCATTTTTGGTATCAGAGCTTTCATGCTGCATCACTTTGAATCTCACTTGAATGCTCTTTGAGGTAGGTAGAGAAATAACTTGGAAGCTCTTTGTTCTTTCAAGAATATTCAGTAATAAATCTCTATTCCTTCTTTAATCCTTCAAAAATAATTCCCTTTATAGTTTTCCATGAGATATGGCCGTTGTAGGGCCTTGGGATTCGTGAAATGGCCGTTAGAGATGATTTGGCATTCAAATTTTAATTATTGTGGCTAGTCATTGAAGTACAGACAATGGCTCTATGAGCCGGCTCGAGCTCCAGGAGTTGGCTTGAAATCTCAGACATACCAAAAACAAACTTCTGTAGGAGCCGGTTCTTGGACTAGGAGTCGGCTCTTGCCTTTAAGCTTTCAGTCTTGACAAACATGCATACCTGGAGTCTGCTCTTGATCTAGAAGTCGGCTCTAATTCTCAGAATTTCAAAAACTATACTTCTGTAAGAGTCGGCTCTTGAACTGGGAGTCAGCTCTTGAACTGGGAGTCGGCTCTTGGTTCTAAAACTTTGAGTCTTCCTCTATGCCATTCCGCCTTGAGTCGGCTCTTACAAGTCTTTTAAAAATTTGCTTTAAGCTTCCCAAAAACTTCATCATTGAATCAACTAGAAGCTAATTTGCATACATTATCAAAATATTTATAATTTTAAGCCCATTTTTCATGATTACAACATTCATAACTTAGGGCCTTTTACAAACTCAATTGAATTTCCTTAAGTGAATTTGAATACCATTTTAAAATTAAGGTAATCAATTCTTGCAAAACTTCTTAAACATTTGTAAAGAGTTAGTATCAAATACATGCTCCAATATTTTGTAATCATCAAAATCATTCCAGGGGTCAATAGCCCAAGTCCCTTGAACCTCAAGACCTGAAAGGCTAACAATCTTTCATCCTAGGACCCAAACTAGCCCTAGAAATTTCATGACAGCATCATGATCATTGGACCTTGGCCTTAGCTTTGGTCCCCTGAGCCTTGGAGACACCACATGAGACCTAACACCCCCCCAACATCCAAAGAAGGGATCCATATTTAAGAAGGCCTCTGATCTAATCTAAAATTAGAGTGGCATGGAGAGGCTTTGGAGGTGGGTTCGAGTCATGGAAGTGCCCAAATGGACAAGCACGAGCAAAGGCTACTAAAGGGAGATACTACCATGGAGTCCCAATCAAACAAGGACTCCTCCTCATCCATAGCTTCATGTACAGATCTCAAAGCCCCAAGGGATCATGCCCTTATCCATGGTTCCTAGGGTGTTAAGGCATGGATTTGAGATCTGGAGGCGAATCCCATATCCGTGGAAGTGGGGAGACGTGAACTAGGTCACTATAATAGGTTTTCTAGTGTGCAGCAAGCTAGGGCTTGATCATTGGCTATCCAAACGAATTTTAATCAATGTAAAATTTTGTAGACTACTTCCTCACTAGTGACCTCAGGTCCACACAAATGCATGCTGGTTATAACATTTGGTATTAGAGCTAGGTAAGCATGGAAGGGAGGAGCAGGGTGCTGCAAAAATTATGTTCAAAATAGAAGTTGATAGAATGACATTTTTTTCTCTCTGTTGGTCCTAGGTTTCTAGAACCTAGTGCAACTCCTACATGAGGTAGGAGGTGAGGAGAGGAGCCCCCGGAGGTTAGGTTTCAAGGGTAGGAAATAGGGAGAGGCATCCAAGAAGGGAGGAAGAAGGCTGCTGCAATTCTGTTTCAGGTTGCTGAAATCTACACACCTATTCATGGTATGCCTTGAATCTACTTTCATTCTTATTGTGGTTTGGCCAACTATGAGAAGTGAGTTGAAGTGGAAGGTTGAGAGGCTTGACAAGAAGGGAAGCTTCTCAGGGTGGAAGGTTTTGATGGTAGATTTTTCTGGTACAACTTTGGTTGGATCCAATCTTAAAGGAAAGCCTGGAGTGTATGATGGATTGGTAGCAGAGTTCTCTAGTAAAGATGGGTAGGAAGGGGCTTTTTTCTAAATAAGAAGTATTTGGCATGCTAGATGAGAGGTTCCTCAAGGAGAAATGGTCAAGGTAGAGCTGAAGAAGCAACTATATAGTCTTTGAATGCAGGAAGGTAGGGAAGTAGTTCGGGCACCTTTAGTGGTTCGACCAGAGCAGGGTTTGTAGAGCCTTGGAGTGATGAAGATGATTGATTCCTAGGGTGTCATTACTGGTTCAAAGGAGGAGGAGGTCCTCTTGGTTGTTTCAAAAGAGTCCATGAAATGCGTTGGGTCTGAAAGGGGAACAGCGATGATGGTGCAGTAGGAGGTCCAATAGGATGTCATTGGATAGTTGACCTCAAATCTAATTTTATCATCTACAATGGTACCAGGAGGAGTCATCATTTAGGTAGAGCATAGGCTAAAAGTGCCTCTATAAGTAGAGGATGTTTTGGCATGATTTAGATCCAAGAGGTGTAGGGAAAGGCATCGATTCTAGCCCAACAATGCTAACGCACTACATAAGTCAATACGGGATGTGCGGGCACCAGAGTGGCATGGTTCTAGGAAGACCATGTTAAATGGTTTGGTTGTAGTGAGAGAGGACCTAGATCCTATGCAAAGGCTGAGACGAGCCCCTAGAGAGATAAGTGGATCCAAGCCAGGATAAGCAAGCTACAATGCCTCTAGGAGAAGCTGAAGCAATGGCTAGTACAAGTGCAAAAGAGGAAGATCCCTACATGACACAGGAAAGTTCTAGATGCAAGCATGGAAATTCAGCCTAGGTGGAGGTGGTCATCTCAGAGGTTTATAGGGTTGAAGGGATTGGCATTGACATTGGAGTTTGCATAGGGAGTTGTCAGGGTGCATAATGGCAGCACATCGCTGTAGGTTGGTGCAAATGGATCGCATGGACTGTGCCAAGGCTTGTAGGCACCAAGGTGGAGATCATCGGCACAGATGTGATGTTACCAAGCCTTGAAAGGCCAAAAGAGGAGTCATGACAATGGCTCTAGCAGTCTAGGACAAGTTAGAGTCTTAGGGCCAGGACCAGTTTAGTCCTAGGGTGGAGGTTCAACCCTCCATGGGCTCAAAATCCAGTATTTTGGATCTTGAGGGAGTTAGTCCATGTTAGATCAGGTTTGGATCCAAGTGGATGTGCGAGTGGATCAAGTCATGTGTGTATATGGACTTAGATGAGTGCTCTCCTAATTGGATTAGTCTTGGAAGAAATTTGAGTTAGGAGGGCTCTTTGGTCTATAAAAGGGGCATACATTTAACCTAATGATGAAGGAATTAAATCTAATTTCTCCCTAACTCGTCTCTCCCTCTTTCCCTGGTTTTTTGCTATCCAAGTAGCAGAAAGGAGGTTCCCACGCTACACAAGGAAGTAGAAGGGGGGCACGCATAGGAATCTCACGAGCACCCCCTTCCATGCACAAGAGCCCTCCTCCCAAGGACTCTCTCTCCAACATGTGTGGGGTTTGTGATGAGAAATTTCATACCCATAAGGAGGCTTCACATCTTAGATTTTTCATAGAAACATGGAGAGGTAGCGAACCCACGTGAGAAGGAAAAGAGGATGCACATGAGAGGGTATGTTGCAAGATGTTGTGCAGCTAGGTGTTAGAGTCTGCTGGGTCTTTGATGGGGATACCAGAGGCACCAGAACAAGACAGAGACTTCTCAACCCTCTGTGAATTACTTAGTAGTGTTTGAGTCTAATTTGTAGTAAGGGCTTAGCCAATTTGAGTTGTCGTTTTCATTATTTGAGTCATGTACCAATCAGCTCATGTTGAGCTAGTTTTCCTTCTGAGTCCTGTAAATGTAGTCCAAGTCCAATGAAGACTCAAGACCAAGCTAGTACAAGTGAAGACCAACTCAACTAGAAGCTATGAAGACCATGAAAGGCCCAGTAGAAGAAACTCAAATTCCTGGAACCCTGGAGAGCAGCTTGAAGTCCTGGACCGTAGCCGAAAGCAATTTGGGCCAGCCAAGGCCCATGAGAGGAACCAAGGGGTGCCATTTCTTATGCTTACCCCCCCTTGGTCGGCCACTAGAGTCACCACCTTTGGCTGACCAAGGCAAGAGAGAGAGGGAGCAATTTGAGGGAAATCAAATCCTAGACCTACCATGTATTCTAGCTAGGGTTTGGGTGGGATTCAAATTCCTAGGAAAAGTCTTTTGTATCCTTACTTGGGGGCCAAGTTTGTGAGTCTATTTAAAAGACTCTATTCTCTTATATGAAGACAATTTTGATGAATATAATTAAGTTCTTCCAATTGCTATGTGCTAATTGCTATGTGCTAAGGGAATTCTGTGTGAGCCCCTCCTCTTCTTCCTTGTGTCCTACGCCCAGTCTCTAACCGCCATCCACCTCTCCAAGCCCTGGCTGCCCATATCAAACTCTCTCTTCCCCTTGCTATTTCAAATTTATATCTTCATCCTTGCTCTGATTTCTAACCCTTGAAAGGCTATTTGCAGGTACGTCGACTTCTACGAATCCAACGACTCCAGCCGGGTAGCTATCGAATCACTGGATTGAAAGATGAGAATCTGCAAGTCTCCGGCTTGATCATCCAGGCCACATTCGAGAGCAAGAGCGATCCCTTCATCTACAATCTTCATCAGGTGCATCAATCATTGCCAGGTACACCCCCTCTACTTGCCAGTAGCCTTATTGAAGGGGAACTAGCCCAACCGAGACTTCTCAACCTTGACGGTCCTCTTTCTTTTTATTTTTTAGGTTCTACTTTGCATGCTGTTGTTTCTTACTTGCATAGAATTCTTTTCTTTGATTTGTGGCCTATTCTTCGAGAATTAAACACATAACTTGATCATAAAAAAATTACAAAAATGATTTGCATGCGTAGTTAGTTTCGCATCATTTGGTATCAGAGCCTATTTGGGCTCAGTTCTCTTTGCATATTCAGATCAGGTGCTTCACCATGGCCGTCCGGTCATAGGAGACAAGGAGGACTGCAAGACCCTCTGTTCCCAATCTACGGGATCTCTTATGGCATGTAGTGATGAGGGACAGGTGGGGGAGGGAGGATCGATCGGTGAGCCTAGAAGTCACCTAGAGTAGGATATCATATTTTTTTGGATTTTTTTTCTAGGGATGGTGACGGAACAATGGGAATGGAAGCCATAGGATTTGGAACTCATGGACTTTAGGACTCACACTAACGAAGAGACCTCTCACCTCTAGGGCATTTCACCCTCCTCGATACTTGGAGGCGTTAGGGTGAATCTCAAAGGTCATGAGGAGATAAAGAAAATGGAATGTGAAAAGGGATAACTAGGGCCTCTCGCCCACTCCTAACGGAGGTAGAACCAAGAACACTTTTCTTTCAAAAATTCATATTCTTCATTATTTTCAATACAAGAGAGGGGTTCTTATATAGGGACCAATTACTTAGAAAGCAAGTAAAGAAAATATGATGCACCACAGTCCTTCCTGATTTGCTGAGTGATAACATGGAAAGTTTTATACAATTTCTAAAAAAACCTCAAGAAAATAAGGAAAGAAGAGGGGGACCAAGGGGGGGACCATGTGGGGTTCCAAACACTTGCTCTTTTGGGCTTGGGGGGGACCACATCTTTCCTTAGTTGCTTGGCATGAATCAGGGGATTCATGCTTATCCACTTGACTTTCCTTTCTCATTTGATGGCGTGTGCAGTTGATGTGCCTGGAGGGTGGAAGGGGTGTGCTAGCATGTGGTCATGCACAGGTCATCTTCATGTGATCCTCCATGTAATCCTAGGTGATGTAATCGAGGATGCGACTGGGACTCCACGTGGCTACTGAGGTGGCTGGGCTCTAGGGTCCCCATCATTCCCCTAGAGTAGGGAGAACTCGACTCCATCGAGTTTGGCTTCAAGTCTCCCATCTTCAGCTCGATATTATTTTCCTTAGACTCCAAACTGCAGATTGAGATAACCTTCAGATAATTTTTTTTTTAATCTTTTTTTCAAACAAATCTAGATTTTTTTTTCATCAACCTTACTACGAGATCTGTACAACTTTAAGATTCGTTCAGCTCCGAAAACTGTGTAGCTTTGGAATGTGTGCATCTTTGAAATGAGTGCAGAGTTGAAGTCAGCAAGAGGGAGGGGATTTGCTTTCACATTCATGCGATCCCTCTCCTTCTTCATGGATCGAAATAGGGGAGGATCGGAGGTCGCAGATGTCCCAGATGCGGGTGGTGCGATCGTCGGAGATGGATGCGAAGATGTTGGAGTGGCGGGGGCTCTCGACAGTGACGTGATGCAGTACGAGTGCTCGCGGAAGTTGCGGACACTGGAGGAGCGGTCAACGGTCCAGAGCTTGACGGAGTCATCCCATGAGGCAGTGAGGAAGGAGTCATAGTGGACGGGGTTCCAGTTAGCATCGTCGGCACGGATGGGAGTAGCGGTCGATGGTGGAAGGGAGGCTATATGGTGGAGGTGCCAATCGGATCTGGACTGGGGTGGTTTCATTTGGTGAGAGGATGGTGGAGACGGACGATCGAAGGCCTGTCACTGGCGGAAGAGGGGCATCACAGGTGATGAATAAGGACAAGATCCGATAGGAGGTGTCGGCTTGTGGCAGTGAGCTGGAAGATGTTACCGGTCAAGTTTGGGCCATGGATCTTCAACATCGGACTTCACAGGAGGCAGAGAGGAGGGTGGAAGTCACTGGCGGTAGTGGACGGAGGCTGGCGATGGCATCGATGAAGCGAAGAGCAAGGTAGAGGTCGTTGGTGGCACGGATAAGGTCCTGGTAATGGGCCTTACAGACCTCCTCGATCTCGGATTCTTTGGAGTGGGCGAAGTGGCTGAGGGAGTGGAGGAAGGGCGGATTTGGATGGGCTCGGTGACGATAATGGACGACTCCCAGCAATTAGCAGCATCATGATGGAAAAGGGCGGCATGACGGGAGGGTGGAATTGCACGATGGAGCAGCAGGGGCAGATGGACATGCGGAGCAGCAGGGCGGACGACGGTAAGGGGGAGATGATCGGTGGCAGCACGGCGCGGTGGAGCAGCAGGGTGGCAGCAGGCGACGGGTCCATTCTGGTGATAGTGGATGGTAAGCGATCGTTGGTTCCGCATCTAGGAGTTCAACGGGTGGAGATGGGGCCTTGGAGAGTATCGATGGCCGGAGGGAAGGATGTCCGGTGGGAGCACGGTCGTCGGATGGTGGCGGAAGGGAGGGCGGCTCAAACGGTAGTGCAGGCTCAAATGGCATGGACGACAGTAATGGGGTTGATGGCAGCTAGAGAAGGAGGCGGAGCCGGGGAAGGTGGCACACACGACTATGGAGGGCCATTGATGGTCAGGTGGGGACTCGGCAACAGTGGATCCTGCGAGATCCGATGGTGGCTGTGGGTTTGGATGACGGCCATGGGAGATGGGGTGGTTGATCCGGCAGGAGTTGGGAGGATCCGACGAAAGACGGGGCATTGGTGAGGCATCGCAGTGGTGAGGAGATCCGGCGAGGAGATGAGGGGTCGGATGGATCAAGGAAGGAGATGATGGGAATAAGTCGAGGATATGTTGGGGATAAGTAAAGGATAGCAAGAATAACAGGAATAAAATGGGATAAAAAATGAAATAATGGATACCCATACCAATAATATTTTTTTTCTTTTTTTTCTTTAACCCTAATCCTCTCCCACTCTGATACCAAGTTGATGCGGGACTGGTGGGGCTAGAGAGGATCGAACGGTGAGCCTAGAAGTCACCTAGATTGGGGTATCATATTTTTCTAGATTTTTTTTCTAGGGATGGTGAAGGAATAATGGGAATGGAAGCCTTAGGGTTTGGAACTCATGGACTTTAGGACTCACACTAACGAAGAGACCTCTCACCTCTAGGGCATTTCACCCTCCTCGATACTTGGAGGCGTTAGGGTGAATCTCAAAGGTCATGAGGGGATAAAGAAAATCGAATGGGAAGGGGGATAACTAGGACCTCTCGCCCACTCCAAACAAGGTAGAACCAAGAACACTTTTCTTTCAAAAATTCATATTCTTCATTGTTTTCAATACAATAGAGGGGTCCTTATATAGGGACCAATTACTTAGAAAACAAGAAAAGAAAATATGATGCACTATAATCCTTCCTGATTTGCTGGGTGACAACATGGAAGGTTTTATACAATTTCTGAAAAAAACTCAAGAAAATAAGAAAAGAAGAGGGGGACCAAGGGGGGACCATGTGGGGTGCCAAACACTTGCTCTTTTGGGCTTGGGAGGGACCATATTTTTCCTTAGTTGCTTGGCATGAATCAGGGGATTCATGCTTATCCACTTGACCTTCCTTTCTCACTTGATGGTGTGTGGAGTTGATGTGCCTGGATGGTGGAAGGGGTGTGCTGGCATGTGGTCATGCACGGGCCATCTTCATGTGATCCTCCATGTAATCCTAGGTGGCACAATCGAGGATGCGACTGGGACTCCACAAGGCTACTAAGGTAGCTGGGCTCTCGGGTCCCCATCATGTAGGGGTGCCGTTATGATTTGACTCCTGAAGAAGAAAACAAAGAGTTCATCAGGGTTTTTTTGCATCTCGGCTTTTTCAGTATATAGCCTATTTTTCTAATTGTTTCTACTAGTATAGAACTCAAGAAAATCTAAAATTTATTTTTTTGAATTCTTTATAATTGAAATTAATTTTTAGAATTTTCTCAAAAATTATTTCAGTCTGTGGATTTTTTGCTAGCTAGAATATTGCCTGAGAATAGTTCTGCCCTATTTTTGGCAGCAAAGTCAATTTCAGTAAGTTTAGGGTTGTTTTAGTATAATTTTTGTATATCTTTAATTTTGGCATGTTTCCTGCATATTAGGTCATTATCTGCAAATTATCTTTATATTTAAAAAATACCAAAACTAAAAAAAAAATACATATACTCATAAAATACCAAAAAACACTTAAAATCCTAATTTGCAATTTCATCTGCCTGCGATCATGGCATAATTAACTTAAGGGCATCAATATCCAAGATAAGCGAAGGAGGTCATTACCTTTCCTTAGCCCAACAATCACATCCCTTGCATTCGGTCCCAAGCCTGATTTAAAATTAACTAGACTTAATTTGCCCTAGTGGGCTAGGGACACCAACCGGTCGGGTTCAACCATTATGGGATGACTAGTGCATCCAATTCATCTCCTATTACTAGATGCTTATATCTAAACTAGAGGTATAGTGTCAAATGACCTAAGCGGATCAGTGGTTCCTTAATTGGGTCCTTGCGAGAGCAGGGGGCCTCCTACCATCACACCTCTTACCTAGCCAGTTGAAGGACTAGGATTTGAGTTGTGTGTAAGTTGAGTCAACCCATTTTGATTGGGCTCTAGGTCTAGGCAGCTATAATCCAGTCAGTGTTGAGTCTTGCATGTGCACTAGATCGAGCTTCATATCATCTACCACCTCCATAACTGGCTGAATCCATAGATAATCTTGAAGCCTAGATTAAAGCCCTTATCGAACAGCTAACCCAATCCTTTGCCCAGGTGAATACCCAAATGACTCAATTAATCCAGTCCAATACCCGAACCCACAATAGACTTGACCACTTAGCCAATAGGTTTGACCAAGTAGATGTTCAGATAGGAACCCTAGAGAAAACCCGTAGGACCCAGACTAGATCCAAACCTAAGCCACCTTTACCCACACTACCCAAATTATATGAACCTAGAACCTATGTACCCAAAACCTATGAACATAGATCCTATGCACCCATTCCCTATAAGCCTAGTACACCCATGACCTATAGATTCGAATCCATAGGCCATCGATCGGAATCCCATAAGGCTAGTATCCCTAGATATGAGCCCAGTAGTAATCCACTAATCCTTACTCAATCTAAACCCACTAGGAGTAGTGCCCATAATCAGAAAATAGGACCTAGCCAATCTTTCCTTAGTCGACTCTTACCTACCATCCCATTGGTTCACAAGAGTGACAGTAAAGTGGAAGTGTATGTAGTTGATGTGAGTTTAGTAGATGAATACGAAGGAGAAGACTTTGAAGAGGATGAACCCCTTGAAAATTTAGAGAAAGAAACTCCTGAGGCCACTGAGAAATATAAAGAGGCCACCTATGAGTTAAGTCTAGTAGAGGAACCTATAATGGAAGAACAATTAGAGGAGGAGAACTTAGATATCGCTGCTAGAACCTTACTCGAGAAAACCGTGGAGGAGAGCCAAATTATAGAGTCTAGTCCTAAAATACAAGAACCAGAAGAATTTATTAAGAACCTGATCTCTTTGAATCAGTATCCCAAGGATGAGCCCCCTCCCATAGTTCCTATTGAGGACCTCTTTGTTGAGTCTCAGGTGGTGCATTCATGGCTAGTTGGGTTAATATACATGTGTTGATCTGGTCTATCATGATTTCTCATGATGTTTCTAGGGCTAGGGTTGAGTCCGGTACAAGTCCTAGGTATTTAGGCTCAGTTTTGGTTAGTCTGGGTCTTAAGGTCGGCTCTTCTGTTGTAAGAGTTGACTCTGTTTGTTGGCATGTCTCAGAACAAGTGATTGTGGACTGGATGAGCCAGCTCGGATGGATTCGAGTCGGCTCAGATGCATAGTCAAAAAATCTGCTGTCTAGACGAGTCGGCTCGAATGGATTTGAGTTGGCTTGGATGCACGGTCAAGAAACCTGCAGTCTGGACGAGTCCGCTTGAATGGATTTGAGTCAGCTCGGATGACGGGTGAACTATTTTTGAATGGTGCCAGCTGGGAGAGTTTTTGGGATCTCGAGCACATGTGATCGAGGTATATATATATATATTGTATTCTCGTAAGAGGATGTGGGTGGTGTAACGAACTTCTTGGAAGTGGAAATCCCTTTCTCCCATGAAAATTCCTCTAGTTTCTCTTCTTTCATTCTTGGTGTTCTTGATCTTCACAGACCTGAATCCTACCATGATCTTCAATGGAGATTGCTGGCAGATGGTCATCCACAACCTCGTGATACGCTTCCACGATTGCTTTGTTGATCAGGGCATTCGTTCTTGATCGAGAACAAGACTGTTCTGAGGGTTTGGTTCATTAAATCTATTTGGATTTGGAATCAAATTCTCAACATTTGGTATTAGAATAAGGTTCGTAGAAGGAAGATATAAGATTAGAGGTTTGGAAGTAAGGCTTCTTGTAGGTACGATTTTCATATCTTTTAAATTCTTGATTGTGGTAATGGCATCAAGTGGGTTCAAATTAGATTTTAAAAAGTATGATGGTAAGGGAAACTTCACCCTATGGCAGCAAAGGGTTAAAGATTTGCTGGTTCAACAAAGAATCTTCAAGGTCTTGGTTAAAGAAAGACCGATAAAGATTAGTGTTGAAGAATGGGAAGAGTTAGAAGAGATTGATTTCAGCACCATAAGGATGTGTTTGTCTGATCAGGTTTTATCTGAGATGTGTTCAGAGACTACTGCAAAAGATCTTTGGAGAAGACTAGAGAAACATACATGGGAAAGAACATGACGAACAAGCTATGGCTAAAGAAGCAATTATATAGCTTGAGAATGCCTGAAGGAGGAGACCTTGTTGCACATATTCAGAAGTTCATTCAGGTTTGTTCTGAGGTGATGAGTCTGGATGTGAAAATAGACAAGGAAGATTGGGCATTGTTGTTGCTATGTTCACTCCCTGGATCGTATGATGGTCTCATAACAACTTTAGTTTATGGGAAGGAAACCCTAAACTATGAAAAAGTTGTTGGTGTGCTCAGATCCAATGAGCAAAGGGAAAAGATCTGCAAAGGTAATCTTAATTCAGAGGTTCTTGCTGTGAATGAGAGGCAAGGAAGATCCAAAGAAAGAACTAGGGAAAAGTCCAAGGGCAGATCTCAGTCTCGGAACCACAAGAGTTTGAAATGCTACAAGTGTCGTCAGCTTGGGCATAACAGGAAGAATTGTCCTCTTTGGAAGACAAAAAAGAAAAGAGTCAACACTATTGGTGCTAATGCTTCGGAAAGCAATGGAGAAGGAGTACTGGTTGTATCAAATGGATCAGCGGATTGGAAGAATACCTGGATTTTGAATTCTGCATGCTCATACCACTATACCTCACATCGGGATTGGTTTTACACCAATGACAGGTCAGATGGAGGTGGTGTAAGTCTTGGTGATGATCACCCTTGTATGGTAGCTGGAGTAGGCACTATTAAGGTGAGGATGTATGATGGAGAGATAAGGACTCTATCAAATATCAAACATGTACCAGAATTGAAAAAGAATTTGATTTGTTTGGGCTACTTGGAAGAGCAGGGATATGCTTTTAGTTGCTATTGTACCTTGACGGCTCACCCTCGGCCAGAACCGGCCCATTCTTGCGGTCCGACCGGGCCACTCCTTCAAGGCTCCGACTGCTACTCTTTCAGAGGTCTGACCCACCGGAGCAGAGGTTCGAATGACCCTCTCCTGCTAGGGTTCGGCCCGTCGCTCTCCTTCAGAGGTCCGACCCACCAGAGTAGAGGTCCGAACGATCCTCTCCTACTGGGGTTTGGCCCGTCGCTCTCCTTTAAAGGTCTGACCCACCGGAGCAGAGGTTTGAACGACCCTCTCTTGCTGGGGTCTAGCTCGTCGCTCTCCATCAGAGGTTTGGCCTTTGGTCCGGCCGACTGGCTTTCCCTCGACCGACGTTTGACAAGCATGCCTTAGCATCCAAGGAATCCCCGAAGCACCTTTCTGTTACTGTGGGATCCTGCCATCCCAACAGCCCTGCTCCACTACTTCCACGATGTCGCCGTATCTGCATGCCATGTGGCCACTCTCCAGATTCTCCTAGGGGTAGATCTATCTTTCTCAGCCTCTTCCCTAACGGATTTTGGACTGTTCCAGGCCTATATAAGGTACTTGGGGGACCCCGTTTGAAGGTAGAAGTGCTCTTCCCTCTCCATACGCTATTCCTTCATTGATTCCTCCATTCTGTTGCCTTCAACCTCTTGTTAACTTAGGCATCGGAGGGTCCCCCGTCGGAACACCACCGGCACCTTTGGGGACTTTGTTGTAGGTTCACCTAGGAGAGGAGCGCTCCAGCACATCCAGTCAACCCCGGTCTAGGAGTTGATGCTGCAATAGATTGGCGCTAAAGGAAGGGTGGCTGTTCCCTTCTCTAAAAGGAGGAGTCCATCACCCATGCTACAAAATGGCTAAGGGAAGAGCTCCAAACGCCACTGCCAGAAGAGGTATCTCCCCTTCCAGGTCTGAGGAACCTTCCAGGGAGAATGATACCGCCACCACCACTACTGCCGCTGAACCTACCATCACACTGGGGTTACAGTAGTTCCAGATGTTAGTGAATCACATCGAAACGCTTACTGCTACAGTTCAGCATTTCCAGGAAGCAGCCGATAACTGGCAGCAACTACAAGCTATTTCCTGCACCAATCCTCTAATTACTGCTGAGGGAAGACGATGGCCGGAGGTCCCTCAGCATTGTTCTCGTGTCACCACAAATCCCCGAAGGTCATTGAGCGATCGCTCCAATGGCAAAAGGGCAAGGTCTGCTTCGCCTTCCTGTGTCGAATCCATTCTGGTCGGCGGTCAGCCTGCTGCTGAACCCTCGAGGGACTATGTCAGCAAGATCATGCGCATGGAGGAGCGCATTTCCGAAATCACCCTTCGGCAAAAGGCTGAAGGGGGATAGGTATACGACTCCCGTCCCCTATTCTCTGACGAGATTCTGGCGGAGATGATTCCCCGCCACTTCAAGATTTTGCAGGTGGACCCCTACGACGGTACCACTGACCCGATGGACCATCTGGGCACATACAAAGCCCATATGATGGTACAAGACGCCTCTGATGCCCTCCACTGCATCGCCTTCCCTACCACCCTTAAGAAGACCGCCCAGATGTGGTTCTCCACCATCCGACCAGGTACGATCCACTCCTTTCCTCAACTCGAATCACTTTTTCTTTCTCATTTCAGGACCTGCAATCGGACCCCGAGGAATACCGACTGTCTCTTCCTCGTGCTGCAAAAGGAGGGAGAGACTCTTCGAGATTTCATGGCCCGTTTCAACTCAACGGCCATGGAAGTCCCGGACTTGAATGAGGCTATGGCCATGTCAGCCTTCAAGCGAGGGCTCCGCTCATCTAGGTTGACCTTCTCCCTGGACAAGAAACTTCCGACAAGCTACAATGAACTCCTAGCCAGACCGCAGAAGTACGCCCTGGCAGAAGAGCAAGCAGCTGGCCGACGTCAAGCAGAGGGAAGGCTGACCCCCAAGAAGCAGAGCGATAAGGCTCTTGAAGTCCAACCTTCAAGTGATAGCCGGCGGTCGGGCCAACACCGAAGTCCAAAGTCAATGGATTTCCCCTGGAGGTTCGATACTTATGCGCCTCTGTCTCTGGCAAGAGAGAAGATCCTTATGGAGATCGAGAACGAAACCTTTCCGCAAAGGCCACGACCGATGAGGGGCCCTCCTGCCCGAAGAAACAAAGATAAATTCTGTCGGTTCCATAGGGACCACAGGCACAGTACTGAAGAGTGCTTGCAGCTGAAAGATGCCATTGAAGATCTCATCCGGAGGGGGTACCTGTGAAAGTAAGTCCGACCCCATCGAGATTGGGCTGAAGCATCAAACACCAGAAACCCTTCAGAGAAGACGGAGCTCCCTAATCAGAGGCCGACCGACGGGGATGTCGGCATGTTGCATCGGCAGTCTGGAGGAAGTTACGAGGATGGGCCCGACATTGCTAAAAGGTCCAGGGGCTCCAATGCGATCACCTTCTCTAATGAAGATCTTCTGGAGACTCATGTTTTTGAAAATGACCCTATAGTCGTGTCAGCAGTGATTGCCAACTACGATTCCATGCTGTAGGAATCCCTCGCGTCGTTGACAGGCTTCGGGGAAAACTCCGTCGGAGTGAAAGGAGAGATAGTTCTCCCTATGACGATCGGGACAGAGCCTTTCCAGAAAACCCTCCTTATCAGCTTTGTGGTTGTTCGGACGATCTTGCCTTACAATGCTATCCAGGGCTGACTGGCCCTTAACAAATTCAGAGCCATTGTGTCCACTTATCATTTGTTAGCAATATTTTCGACCAGGAGCAGGGTTGGAGTGATGAGGGGAGATCGTCGGATGGCCAGGCAATGTCTAACCATTCTGAACCAACAGTCGAAAGCCGTCCCACTCTGGAGCAACTTGACCCAAGGGCTGAGGCTGATGGCCTTGGTTAGCCAGGAGAAAGGATTCTGTTTGTCCCCCTTCGGGAGGACAATCCCACCAAAGTCCTTCAGATTGGAGGTTCCCTCAGCAAAGACATTAAGTCAGAACTGATCGGCTTCCTCAGGAGTAACACCGACGTCTTTGCTTGGTCGGCATCGGACATGCCCGGAATACCGTCGGAGGTCATCACTCACCAGCTCAAGGTGGATCCGACCTACCGACCTGTCTGACAGAAGAAGAGAAGCTTTGCCATTGAAAGGCAGAAAGCCATCGATGAGGAAGTGAGGAAGCTCCATGACGCTGGCTTCATTAGGGAAGTCCACTACCATGAGTGGCTAACGAATGTGGTTATGGTAAAAAAGGCCAACAGGAAATGGAGGATCTGTGTAGATTACACCGACCTCAATAAGGCCTGTCTAAAGGATAGCTTTCCAGTGCCCAAGATTGATCAGCTGGTGGATGCCACGGCTGGCCACCAGCTTCTCAGCTTTATGGATGCCTTCTCCGGCTACAACCAAATCAAGATGCATTCAAAAGATAAGGAGAAGACCGCCTTTGTCACCGACAAGGGTCTGAGATGCTATCGGATAATGCCCTTCGGCTTGAAGAACGTCGGTGCCACTTTTCAAAGGCTGATCAACCAAGTGTTTGAAGGTTAGCTGGGCAGAAAGATGGAGGCCTATGTGGATGACATGATAGTGAAGAGTCTCCATAAGGCCGACTATATCAGGGACTTGCAAGAATCCTTTGATGCACTCAGGCACCATCGAATGAAGCTGAACCCCACGAAGTATACTTTTGGGATAACCTCTGGCAAGTTCCTTGGTTTTTTGGTCACACAGAGGGGAATTGAAGTGAACCCCGACAAGATAAAGACCATCACTGAGATGGCATATCCGACCAACAAAAAGAGGGTGCAAGAGCTCACCGGCCGAATCGCCTCTCTCAGCTATTTCATTTCCCGTTCGGCTGAAAAGTCTTTGCCATTCTTCAAAACCCTTCACCGATCGGAAAGTTTTGTTTGGACTAACGAATGTCGATCGGCTTTCGAAGCCTTGAAGGAGTACTTAAAGAACCCTCCATTACTGGCCAAGCCGATGGAGGGGGAACCTTTGTACCTCTATCTTTTGGTGTCGGATGAAGCGATTGGCACCATCCTCATGCGAGTCGAAGAGGACGAACAGCAGAAGCTATCTATTATATCAGGAAAGTCCTCCACGACGCTGAACTAAGGTACCCCAAGATGCAAAAGTTGATATATTCTTTGGTCATGTCCGCCAAGCGGCTCCGACCATATTTCCAGGCACATCCGATTGTGGTGATGACCGACCAACCCCTCAAGGCAATCCTTCGAAGCCCAGACACGTTTAGTCAGCTCGCCAAGTGGGCTGTCAAGCTAGGCAAATTCGACATCTCTTTCCAGCCATGATCTGCCTTGAAGGCCCAGGTAATTGCTGACTTCATTGCAGAGTGTACATGGAGACAAGAGGCACCTCCTCAAATTGCCGAAGTACCTGAAGCCGATGCCATCTACGAAGCCGAACCAGCCTGGACCCTCCATGTGGGCAGGGCGTCCAACCTTGCGGGCTCCGGGGCTGAACTGATCCTGGCGACCCGGATGGAGAGAACCTGGAGTATGCAATGCATTTTTTATTTTAGGTGTCAAATAATCAGGCAAAGTACGAAGCCCTCCTTGCAGGGCTACGAATCGCCAATGAACTAGGTGTCAGCCGACTCAAAGTCTTCTCCGACTCCCAACTGGTGGTCAATCAAGTAATGGCGGAATTTGAAATATGGGATCCGATCCTGGCAAAATACTTAAACAAGGTACAAAATCTTATCTCTCGGCTCAGATTTTTTGAAATCCTCCACATACCTCGTCTGTAGAACTCTCGGGCGGATGCTCTGTCAAGGTTGGCTATGGCTGCCATCAGCACTTCTGATCAAACTTTTGTGGAGCATCTGCAGCACCCAAGTATTACGGAAGAGCTGACCGAGGTCCACCAGGTGGAACAAGAAACTTTTTGGTTGGATCTGATCCTCGCTTTCCTGACTAAGGGAACTCTTTTGGAAGATCCGATGAACGCCAAGCGAGTGCACTCGATGGCCTCTAAGTACGTCATCCTTGATGGCATCCTGTATTAGCAGTCATTCTCACAGTCGCTGCTGAAATGCTTGGGGTCGATAGATGCCGACTATGCACTCAGAGAAGTCCATGAAGGCATCTGTGGCAACCACCTCGGAGGAAGATCCTTAGCTTACAAGATCATCCGACAGGGGTACTACTGGCCTACCATTCAGAAGGATGCATCGGACTTCATCCGAAGGTGCAATGCATGTCAAAGATACTCCATTATTCAAAGGAAGCTTGCCAGTTAGCTGACTCCAATCACTACCCCATGGCCGTTCGCACGGTGGGGGATGGATATCTTGAGACCCTTTCCCACGGCATCCGGGTAATGAAAGTTTTTGCTTGTGGCCATCGACTACTTTACCAAATGGGTGGAGGCCGGACCACTAGCATAGATAATAGAGGTCAAGGTGGAGAACTTCATCGGGAATAACATCATCTTTTGGTTCGGCATTTCCCGAACGATTATTACTGACAATGGAAGATAGTTTGACAACTCTAAGTTCCAAGATTTTTGTCAACAATATCATCTCTCACCAGCTCACGTCGGTCAGCCACCCTCAGTGCAATGGAGAGGCTGAAGTCACCAATCGGACAATCTTGCATGGGCTGAAGACCCGACTGAATAAGGCTAAGGGGCTTTGGGTGGAGGAACTCCACTCAATATTATGGGCATATTGGATGACTGCCAGAATGTCAACCGGCGAAACCCTATTCAACCTCACTTATGGAAGCGAAGCCGTCATCCCTGTCGAGACCTCTCTTCAATCTCTGCAAATCGACCACTATGCCGAACCGGCCAACTTCGAACAACGGAGGGCTGACCTGGACTTGCTTGAAGAAACTAGACTTTGGGCAAGCATGAAGATGGCGGACTACCGCCATAAGATGGCGAAATATTACAACTCGCGAGTCAAGGTGCGAGCTTTCCGAGTCGGAGACCTGGTCTTACGAAGGACGGAAATTTTGAGACCGACCGAGCAAGGCAAGCTTTCCCCAAATTAGGACGGACCTTATCGAGTCGTTGAAGTGGTTCGAGCCAGCACCTATCGACTCGAATATTTGGACGGGCGATGGATGGCGCGTCCGTGGAATGTAGACAACCTCCGCAAGTATTTTCAATAAAGTCCACAATTCTTCTGCGAACCACTTCTGAAAGTCTGACTTCGATCGGCAGAGGCTCTAGGGTAGCCCACTTCCGAAAGTCCGACTCCAGTCGGTAGAGGCTCTAAGGCAGCCCACTTTCGAAAGTCTGACTCCAGTCGGTAGAGGCTCTAGGGAAGCCCACTTCCAAAAGTTCGACTTCGGTCGACAGAGGCTCTAGGGTAGCCCACTTCCGAAAGTCTGACTCCGGTCGGCAGAGGCTTTAGGGCATCCCACTTCTGAAAGTCAGACTCCGATCGGTAGAGGCTCTAAGGTAGCCCACTTTCGAAAGTCCAACTCCGGTCTGCAGAGGCTCTAGGGCAGCCCACTTCCAAAAGTCCGACTCCGGTCGGTAGAGGCTCTAAGGCAGCCCAGTCCGAACAAGCCGACAGACCAACACTTAGGTTAAAATTCCTAAGCTCGTTGCTCTGGCCTGAGCTACAGTTTGACATCTGCCTTAACTACTTCTGAGTCCAGACAAGCCGACGGACCAACACTTAGGTTAAAATTCTTAAGCTCGTTGCTCAGGCTTGAGCTACAGTCCGACCATTGCCTCAACTACTTCTGAGTCCGGACAAGCAGACGGACCAACACTTAGGTTAAAACTCCTAAGCTCATTGCTCTGGCCTGAGCTACAGTCCGACCGCTGCCTCGACTATTTCTAGGTCTGGACAAGCCGACGGACCAACACTTAGGTTAAAATTCCTAAGATCGTTGCTCCGGCCTGAGCTACAGTCCGACCGCTGCCTCAACTACTTTTGAGTCCAGACAAGCTGACGGACCAACACTTAGGTTAAAATTCCTAAGCACGTTGCTCCGGCCTGAGCTACAGTCTGACCGCTACTTTGACTGCTTCTGAGTCCGGACAGGCCGACAGACCAACACTTAGATTAAAAATTCTAAGCTCGTTGCTCCGGCCTGAGCTACGGTCTGACTGCTACTTCGACTACTTCTGGATTTGGATAAGCCGACTGACCAACACTTAGGTTAAAATTCCTAAGCTCGTTGCTCCGGCCTAAGCTACAGTCCGACCGCTACTTTGACTGCTCTGGGTTTGGATAAGTCGACGGACCAACACTTAGGTTAAAATTCCTAAGCTCGTTGCTCCGGCCTGAGCTACAGTTCGACCGCTACTTCGATTGCCTCTAGGTTTGGATAAGCTGACGAGCCTATACTTAGAGTGGAAATCCTAAGGGAACCTAGTTCGGTATGAGCCACTACTCAATGCTCACCCTGGAGGTCTGACTATTTGCTCAGATTGGCCGACTAGTCCACACTTAGTGAATTTTCAAAAGAAAAGTGAATTTGGTCACTCTAGTCAGTTGGCAACAAAGATATGGAAATAAAGCATTATGGAAAAGGTTCTTCATTAGTTCCAAAAAAGTTTCTATGCAAAATTGAAGGTCAGACCTTTACAAATGACTAGGTCTTACCCTCAGGAGGTACACTGACGAAAGCCGCTTCGGCCCCCTCGGCCCCTTCGGCTACCTCTGCTTCGGCTCCAACATGGGCATCCGGTCTGGCCACTTTTACGACGACCTCCACTGGAGCATTGGTCACTCGAGCAGTCGGACCGCCGCCTCCAAGTCCTCCTCCTCTGCCAGCTTCGGTGGCTGAAGAAATGATAGATCGAGATCTGGGATGGCTACACTAACCTTCCCCAGACATTCGTCGTACCCATAGTCGAAGCCAACTATCCCGGCTTCGTTCATCTCTTCGGTGAAGTCCTCGGAGCTCTTATAGTCGATGATGGCCTTTTCAGCGACCGTCTTCAGCAACTCTTGGGCTGTCTTCAACAGGCCCTTGTACCTCTCCATCGCCACCTGGTGGCCTTGTGAGCGGGTCACACATTCGGCCAAGCACCCTTCCTCGATGGTCAGCCGATGAGTCAGATCCTTGATCTTCTTCTTCTTATTCTTTAAGCTAGTGTCCCTGTCTGCCTCCCGGCCAGCAAGACTTCAAGCTGCTTCTTCTGGGCCTCCGACTCGGCCCGCACGGTGGACACCTCTTCTGCCACGGCCCTTAAGCTGAGTACCTCCTCTCTGGAGGCCGTCAACGCCACCCAAGCCTTGTCCCTCGCCACCTCTGCCACTTCGGCCCTCTTGGTCAAGTGCTCTTTCAGATAGAGTAGCTCGCCCAGGCCACCATCTATCAGCAGGGTATCTTTGACAAGCTGCCGATAGACATACATAGTTAGAAAGTTGCAGCCGATGAATTCGGAGTGGAGAAATGAAATTTGACACTTACCCCTAGAAGATGGTGGAGGGAACTCCTAGAGGCCTAGCTCACCGACCGCCCGTCATCGTCGGGGGCAGCCCTCTAAAGTAGCTCTTTGGCCTTCTCAGCATCGCGCCACTTCTGGCGCTCCTTCTCGCCGCTGGGACCGTCGGCCCTCTCATCAACGGCCAACAGCCCCTCCTCTACATGACTTCCCCTGACTATCGGAGAAGCAACTTCGATCGGCTCCAACGGTAGAGACGGAGGAGCCGTGTCCACCCCGGACAGTACCGGGAGCCTCTCCTCCACTCGGGTGATCGATTGCCCGATCGAAGAGGACCTCTCAGATGCCATATCCCTTTAGCGATCAATCAGAGGCATGTCATCGCCCGACTCAACCGATACCACTATAGCGAACGGTTCTGCCGTCCGTTGTTTCTTTGGCCTCTTAAGCGCTGGCTCTACCGCCCGCTTCTTCGGCTCCCGTGGGGTCGGTTCTGCAATGCGGACGGCCCTCTGCTGTGCTGATCATGTAGAAAAGATCGCCCAATTTGGCTTCATCTTGCCACCTATCAACAAACAAAGTTAAAGTAAGGTATAGTTGTAAAGCCGACAAAAAATAAAGTAATGTGCTTCTCCCTCTATGGCTCTTGTCCTACCCAACATCGGGTGTCGGCTGAGTCCAGCCTGATGAAGACTCCCCTCGTGGAGCATGAAGCCAACGAACTTCAGGTCCTCGTTGTCCAGTTTATGGAAGTCGGCCTCATTGGCCCTCGAGACCTTCCTCCCGTTCAAAGCGTTCGGCCTCGGCTCCCTTTATGCCGCCTCGAAGCCCCACGACTCTAAACTATCTACAAAAAAGTATCGGGACTTCCATCCATGAATGGCGGATGGAAGCCCCCCTAATATCTTCCGGCCAGGGCGTGGGCTGAACATCCACCACTCCTGACTCCAGAAGTCCTGCATCAACAAGAAGAAAATTGAAAACAAGGACACCCTCGGCTTAATGTTGGCCTCCCGACATAGAACCACGAAGCCACAGAGAACCTGAATGCTATTCGGGGTCAGCTAGGAAGGAGTAGTTCTATACGTATTGAAGACCTAGATAAAGAAACTGTGGATCGGGAAATGAAGGCCGGCCTTCAGGTGGTCTTCATATAGAGGGAGAGCTCCTAGGTTTAAAGGTCCGTTCACTCTACCCTCGTGACTGGGGACGGTCGATGTAGGGTGGAGGGAATGCTATACACAGTCCTAAGATTTTTGACCCTCTCTCGGGTCATGGTCGAAGAAATGTCGTAAGGGCCGGGCTCCCTAAGTCCACGAGCCGAACTCTGACTCCCAGAAGCCATTCTAAAGGGAGTTACAGAAAAGGAAGAAGACGGAGGAAGGTGGATATGGAACTAACCTGGTTCCCTGGTTCTCTAAGAGGGGCTAAAGCAACAGAAGGAGGGAGGAGCTGCCTTCTCTTCAAGTGCAAGCACGGCGGAAGGCTCCTTCTGGGTACTGCTACCCCCCTTTGATAGGCACCCAGGGGTAGCTTCCCAATGCCTCCCCCCACATGCCACGATCCGACGGCTGGCACCTGGTGCGGGCACCAGACTCAGAAGAAGACTTCAGAGCTCCATCTGGATCTCTGATTAACCTTGCCCGAAGAATTAGGATTCTTTTGGCTTGTAATAAGGGTTGACTTGATCAACTCAATTTTAGCTTGAGTCTGTATTACCTGCATTTTTATTTTGTTGAGTCATGTTGACTCAGTAGTGGTCTAGGACTTCAACCTGGGGTGTTACATTTTCTCCCAAGGCCAAGCAAGTGGGTGCCACACTCCCAGCCACACTCCCAGCCACACGCCTGAGTCCAGGGGGTGCCACATCTCCATCCAGTATACTCTGGTCCCCACACCATAGATAGCAGCTCCCTTCTCTCATGCGCCAATTGAGGAGAAATAAACCAGAGATCCACAAATCAAGGGGGCGGCCCAAGACCTTCCAAAAGAGCCAAACTATGAAAGGGAAGAAATTTTTCTTGGAGAGAACTTCAAGGAGGCGCCTATTCCCTGCCAAAAATACCCAAAACAAAGATGGGAAGGACCTTGACTTAGGGAGAAAGAAAAGGAGGAGTCCAAAAGAGTTGAGCCATGGAAGGAAAGGAATCCTCTCTTGAAGAACAAAGCTTGGAGGCACCATCTACCTTCCTTTTAAAACCCAAATCAATTTTTTTTTGGAACCTTTGGCCAGCCATATGTGTAAGGATTGATCCTACAATCCTAATTTGCAGATCCCCTCTTTTAGTCCCACATGGGAAGATGTAAAACCCTACTCTCTTGTAAAGTCCTATAAATTAAAACCCCTTTGTAAATTCTAATGAATCTGATGAATGAAACCAACTTTTTTTTGTGAGCAAACTCTGTGTTTTCTCTCTTCCGCACTTGCATCCAGGTGTTGAGCTCCATGAGGGAGTAAATCCGGGTTCCCCAGGAACCTTGAGGAGGTGTGAGATCTCCAAACCCCAAACCCTAGGTTAGCCACTTCTACTCCAAAACCCTAGCCGCCTATCATCCACTTCAATCCACCAAACCCAAGCCTATCCCACCTCCCACGGCCTCTCTCTCCAAGTCCAGGCCGACCACCAGCATCCAGCTCCAGTCCGGATACTTCAGATCCATAGCTCTTTTCAGAGGGAGTCAAATCAGCCTTCAAGAAAATCCGGATCTCAGTGACATCAGCCTTCAAGTTCTTCGAACTGGTAAATCCTTCCCTGAGTATCTGAATCCATCACTTGTTTTTCTTCTTCCCAGATCTTGAGTTCAGGAGAAGCCGACCCAGCCATGAGACCAGTATTGGAGGATCCATTGCAAAGATAACCGAATCCGAGGATCCAACAATCTGCTCGAGAGAGTTCTTCCACCCAAATTCTGTGAAGATCACTGTCTGGTTGGTAAACCATCTCTTCTCTTTATTTCTGTCCTGTTGAAAGTTCAGAGCGAAACCCTAGGTCTGGGAGTTTCTCAACCCCCAGCGATCCGTTACTTCTGAACTACTCTGATAACTTAGCTTCTTCTAAATTGTGCTTTCAATCTTTACCTAGTTTCCATCAACTTAGTTTAACTTTAATTTGAGTCAAAGCCAATTTCTGAAATATAAAAAAAAAAAAAAAAAATTAATCTTAATTTTACTTCCGCATATGCTTCTTTGTTCTTTGTTCTGCATCATTTTTGGTATCAGAGCCCTGTCTAGGGTTTCTGTTTTGATTGCTTGTTTGAGTCTCTCTCTTTTTACTTTGTCTGCTCGAAGTAGACTCCCCAGGATGTCCGGTCCTAGGAACGAAGCGAGGTGCAAACCTCGTCTTCCCATTCCACGGGGTGTTCCTAGGGCGTGTAGGGGATCCGTTGGGTTACAACTGCGTAGCAAGAATTGTAAACGGGGAAGTACTCTATTTTCAGTCCGTAACTACCCTATTGCAGGAATTGTTTCTCACTGCAGGTAACTCCAAATTCGGTGATTTTTATTTTTCTGAAACCAGTATAATTGAAACTATTTTGCATAATGTTCCTGTGATTTATTGGTTTCCGTGAGATTTCTGAGAGTTAAATTACTGCAACTCTATTTTTGTGTTTCTGCAATTCAATTATATTGAGTGATCATCTCCTAATTCATCTTAAGGGCATTCGAGCATCTAAGATGAGGGGAGGAGTTGATAACCTCTCCTTAGCCCAAAACCACCACCCACTCATTCGATCCTAAGCCTAATTTTAAAATTTATTAGACTTAATTTGCCCTAGTGGGCTAGGGACATCAACAAGTCGGGTCAAGGCTAGTGTTGAGTCACTTTGTCTGGTTACTCTGTGTGTGCTTTGTACTCAGTGTCTAGAATGGTGGTTCAGGGATTCTATCCCGAAGGGCTTGTGTGCTGGTCCGCCTACCTGGCCAATCACTGATTGGTGTCTAGGATTGGCATCTAGGGACCTAACACTCCCCTTACACCTGCCTGGCTGAGTTCCGAGTTACTACAGGCTAGCTTGCCACTCTGATTGGGCATCTAGTTTGGGCTCTAGGTCTAGTAAGCCCGTAGTCGTTCAGTTGAGTCTCATTTTGTGTGTTTGCTTGCATCATGTCTACCCGGAATGGAGTGCCCTACCAACCTGGTCAAACCCAACCTGATTTAGAGGCCATGGTTAGAGCTCTAACTGAGAGTATAAACAAATTGAGTCAGGATGTGACTGCCACTGTTGCCCAGTTTAAAGAACAAGTCCACGAGGATTTTGCCCAGCTTAGGGATCGAGTCCAAGTACTTGAGGAACCTAGGCATCGGAATTGGACTCCTGATCCAGATTTTAATGTGCCTCAACCTCACCCACACCAAGAGCCTAGAAGACCTTTATACAGAGATCCTGAACCTAATCATAGGAGGCCTGACCCAGAACCTGAGGATAGAGATGATAGGTTCATTCAGAACATCAAGTTAGATGCACCCACTTTTGATGGTAGCTTAAACCCTAAGGTGTATTCCGATTGGGAGGGTGAGATGGACCAGTACTTTGAGTGGTATGCCATGTCTGAGGAGAGGAAATTCAAGTTTGCCAAGATGAAGTTAGTACGTCAAGCTAGGTTATACTGGGGGAACATTGAGCTGACCACTAGAAGACGAAATGTAGAGCCCATAACCACTTGGCAGGGTATGAAAGAGAAGCTTAGAGACAAGTACCTATCCATTTCATACCAGCAAAATCTATTAGACCAATGGCAGACTTTGAAACAAGGGAACCGATCTGTATCAGACTACATAACCACCTTTGATGAGTACCTGATGAGATGTGATGTGAGTGAGGCCCATGAGGTCACTTTGTCTAGATTTAGGGCTGGACTTAGGGAAGACATTAAGAGAGAGTTATTTCTGAGAGAGGTTACTGACTTACACCAAGCCTATCAGATTGCACTGAACACTGAGAAGTTTCAGAGAGGACCAATGCCTTCTAGGGTTAGTGCCCAAATCCCAAGAAATGGACCTAGCCAGGTTACCCCTAGCAAGCCTAATCAGGGTATTCCCACCCCTAGGCCCATGGACAAAGGTAAGGCACCTGACACCCAGAGAACCCCTAGTATCATCTGTTTTAAGTGCCAGAAGCCCGGTCATATCTCCAACCAGTGCACAGCCATAGCTTGTTTTAAGTGCCATAATGTAGGTCATGTTTCTAGCCAGTGCCCTCGTAGATCCCTTTATATAGAAGAGGGAGGAGAAGAGAATTCCGAGCCCATTGAGGAGTTTGAAGAAGAAGTTTATGAGGCCGGAATGAATTTGGTCGATGAGTATGAAGGAGAGGAAGAATCCACAGAGTCTGACCAATTAGGGGTTGTGAGATGCATCCTGTCCCAGACTAAAGTTCAGGAAGATTGGCATAGGACTAACATCCTACAGACTTTCCTTAAACAAGGGGATAAGGTATGTAAAATCATCATAGATAGTGGGAGCTGTGTGAATGCCATTTCTCCTAGCACTGTCAAGATGTTAGGCTTAACTCCTGTCCCCCACCCCAACCCCTATAAGGTTTCTTGGGTAGACTCTACCTCTATACCCATCCAGTCTAGATGTCAGGTCCAAATCCAAATGCAATCCTATCAAGAGAAGATTTGGTGTGATGTCTTGCCCATGGGGGTGAGCAGCATAATTCTTGGAAGACCTTGGTTATATGATCATGATGCCACCCTCTTAGGAAAATCCAACACCTGTGTCTTTAGTTTTAATGGGAAGAAAATCACGATCCATTCAGTCCCTCCTAAGGACAAGGTAGCTAAAGAACCCAATAAGGTCAGAGAGATGAAGACTGGGGTGAACCTAATTAGTGCTAAGGATCTAGAATAAGAAATTCATAGTGGTTCACCTATTTGGATGTTGACTGCTAAGGAACTTAGGACTCCTACACCCTCAGAGCCTCCTCAGGAAGTTAAGCCTTTATTAAAAGAATTTGAGGATGTTTTTCCCAAGGATCTGCCAGACCACCTTCCACCTCTTAGGGATACTCAGCATTCCATAGATTTAGTCCCAGGAGCTACTTTACCCAACTTGCCCCATTATAGGATGAATCCATCTAAGCATAAAGAACTGCAAAAGCAGGTTGGAGAATTGTTGAGGAAGGGGTTCATTAGAGAGAGTCTTAGCCCTTGTGCAGTCCCTGCACTTCTAACCTCGAAGAAGGATGGCACGTGGAGGATGTGTGTTGATAGTCGTGCCATCAACAAAATCACAATCAAGTATAGGTTCCCCATCCCTAGACTAGATGATATGCTAGATATGATGGCCGGTGCCAAGGTTTTTTCTAAAATTGATCTCAAGAGCGGCTATCATCAGGTTAGGATTAGACCAGGGGATGAGTGGAAAACCTCCTTCAAAACTAAGGATGGTCTCTATGAATGGGTTGTTATGCCTTTTGGGTTGTCCAATGCCCCTAGTACTTTCATGAGGATTATGACCCAAGTACTTAGAGCTTTCATAGGGAAGTTTGTAGTGGTCTATTTTGATGACATCCTGATCTATAGTAAGACCCCTGCAGATCACCTAGGCCACCTTAGACAAGTCTGCCAAGTTTTGAGGAATGATAGTCTCTACGGTAATCTCAAAAAGTGTGAATTTATGACCAGTAGAATTATCTTCCTTGGTTTTGTTGTAACCCCTGACGGCGTGGCTGCCGATCCAGAAAAGATTAGGTCGATAGTAGAATGGCCAGAGCCGACCAGTGTGCATGAAGTCAGAAGTTTCCATGGCTTGGCTACCTTCTATAGGCGATTCATCAAGGGGTTTAGTACTGTAGTTGCTCCTATCACAGACTGTATTAGGAAGGGAGAATTCCAGTGGACTAAAGCAGCCCATAAAGCCTTCCTAGATCTTAAGGATAGGATGACCCAGGCACCCATTTTGAGGTTACCGGACTTTTCAAAGGTATTTGAGGTTGCCTGTGATGCTTCAGGAGTAGGTATAGGTGGGGTCCTAAGCCAAGAGAACCATCCCGTAGCATTCTTTAGTGAGAAACTTAATGATGCTAAGCTTAGGTATTCTACCTATGATAAGGAATTTTATGCGGTAGTACAAGCTTTGCATTACTGGAGACATTATTTACTATCGCAAGAATTTGTGCTGTTTTCGGACCATGAGGCTCTTAGATTCTTGAGTTCCCAGAAGAAGCTTAACCCTAGGCATGCTAAGTGGGTAGAGTATATCCAGTCCTATACTTTTGTTTTGAAGCATAAGGCTGGGTCTGAAAATAAGGTAGCTGATGCCCTTAGTCGTCGATCTTTGTTGTTGAATTCTGTTAGGGCTGAAGTCATAGGGTTTGAGCAAATCAAAGAGGAATATAAGTCGTGTCCAGATTTTAAAATTGTGTACCAGGATCTAACTCAAGGACCATCTAGTGATCATAAGGATTATTCCCTTTTAGATGGCTTTCTGTTCTTTAAGAATAGGCTTTGCATCCCTAGAACTTCTCTTAGGGAATTTTTGATTTGGGAAACTCATGCTCGAGGTTTAGCTGGCCATTTCGAAAAAGATAAAACCACCCTGGCTATTGAAGACCATTTTTTCTGGCCTAGCTTAAAAAGAGATGTAGCACACATTGTGTCTAGGTGTCGGACCTGCGCTGTTGCCAAACAGCGAAAACAAAACATCGGCCTTTATACCCTACTCCCTATCCCAGATCGTCCTTGGCAAGATGTGAGCATGGACTTTGTGTTAGGTTTGCCTAAGACCCAGAGGAGGCATGACTCCATCTGTGTTGTAGTAGACCAATTTTCCAAAATGGCCCATTTCTTGCCTTGTTCCCAAACATTTGATGCGTCTAAGGTAGCCACCCTGTTCTTTAATGAGATAGTTCGACTCCATGGCCTACCCAAGACCATTGTTTCAGATAGGGATGTCCGGTTCACCAGCTATTTCTGGAAAACCCTTTGGCATAAGTTAGGGACAAAACTTAAGTTTTCAACTGCCTATCATCCCTAGACTGATGGCCAAACTGAAGTAGTGAACCATAGTTTAGGCAATCTATTAAGGTGTCTTATTGGTGAAAACATTAGGAACTGGGATTTGTACTTACCTAGAGCTGAATTTGCATACAATGACTCAGTCAATAGGTCTACAGGTAAGAGTCCATTTGAAATTGTGCATGGTTACAAACCTCACACACCTCTTGACCTAGCTCCTTTATCAGTCCACACACGAGTCTCCGAGTCTGCCGAAGCTTTTGCACAGCATATAAAAGACTTGCATAAAGAAATTCATGCCAAAATAAATTTAAGTAATGAAACTTATAAGAAGTTGGCTGATTCTCAAAGACGAGTAAAAACTTTTAATGAGAGAGACTATGTAATGATTAGGTTAAGGCCTGAACGGTTTTCTCCTGGAACCGTTAGAAAGTTACATGCTAGAGGAGCTGGACCATTTAGAGTAGTGAAGAGAGTAGGATCCAATGCCTATGTGCTCGAGTTGCCTCCAGAACTAGGCATTAGCTCCACTTTCAACATTACAGACCTAGTAGAGTATAGAGAGCCAGCTGTGATTCCCAGTGAGGCTTTTGAACCTAATCCTGCTCTTGAGAGTGAACCCAACCCTGTGTGTCCACCAACAAACTGGCCTGTGAGGAAAGAGTAGATTGAAAAGATCCTGGATGATCAGGTTATCTCTACTCGTAATCGAGGATACCAAAGATACCTGGTCCGCTGGCAAGGAAGGCCAGATTCTGATGACTCTTGGATCTCCCGAGAAGAATTACAAGAATTGGACCAAGACCTCTTGGAGAGATACCAGAGCCAACTTGATCCATACTCGACAGGGTCGAGTTCCTCCCACCCTGGGAGAATTGGTGTGGGCACCAGACTCAGAAGAAGACTTCAGAGCTCCATCTGGATCTCTGATTAACCTTGCCCGAAGAATTAGGGTTTTTTTTGCTTGTAATAAGGGTTGACTTGATCAACTCAATTTTAGCTTGAGTCTGTATTACCTGCATTTTTATTTTGTTGAGTCATGTTGACTCAGCAATGGTCTAGGACTTCAACCTGGGGTGTTACATTTTCTCCCAAGGCCAAGCAAGTGGGCGCCACACTCCCAGCCACACGCCTGAGTCCAGGGGGCGCCACATCTCCATCCAGTATACTCTGGTCCCCACACCACAGATAGCAGCTCCCTTCTCTCATGCGCCAATTGAGGAGAAATCAACCAGGGATCCACAAATCAAGGGGGCGGCCCAAGACCTTCCAAAAGAGCCAAACTATGAAAGGGAAGAAATTTTTCTTGGAGAGAACTTCAAGGAGGCGCCTATTCCCTGCCAAAAATATCCAAAACAAAGATGGGAAGGACCTTGACTTAGGGAGAAAGAAAAGGAGGAGTCCAAAAGAGTTGAGCCATGGATGGAAAGGAATCCTCTCTTGAAGAACAAAGCTTGCAGGCGCCATCTACCTTCCTTTTAAAACCCAAATCAATTTTTTTTTGGAACCTTTGGCCGGCCATATGTGTAAGGATTGATCCTACAATCCTAATTTGCAGATCCCCTCCTTTAGTCCCACATGGAAAGATGTAAAACCCTACTCTCTTGTAAAGTCCTATAAATTAAAACCCCTTTGTAAATTCTAATGAATCTGATGAATGAAACCAACTTTTTTTTGTGAGCAAACTCTGTGTTTTCTCTCTTCCGCACTTGCATCCAGGTGTTGAGCTCCGTGAGGGAGTAAATCCGGGTTCCCCAGGAACCTTGAGGAGGTGTGAGATCTCCAAACCCTAAACCCTAGGTTAGCCACTTCTACTCCAAAACCCTAGCCGCCCATTATCCACTTCAATCCACCAAACCATAGCCTATCCCACCTCCCACGGCCTCTCTCTCCAAGTCCAGGCCGACCACTAGCATCCAGCTCCAGTCCGGATACTTCAGATCCATAGCTCTTTTCAGAGGGAGTCGAATCAGCCTTCAAGAGAATCCGGATCTCAGCGACATCAGCCTTCAAGTTCTTCGAACTGGTAAATCCTTCCCTAAGTATCTGAATCCATCACTTGTTTTTCTTCTTCCCAGATCTTGAGTTCAGGAGAAGCCGACCCAGCCATGAGACCAGTATTAGAGGATCCATTGCGAAGATAACCGAATCCAAGGATCCAACAATTTGCTCGAGAGAGTTCTTCCACCCAAATTCTGTGAAGATCACTGTCTGGTTGGTAAACCATCTCTTCTCTTTATTTCTGTCATGTTGAAAGTTCAGAGCGAAACCCTAAGTCTGGGAGTTTCTCAACCCCCAGCGATCCGTTACTTCTGAACTACTCTGATAACTTCGCTTCTTCTAAATTGTGCTTTCAATCCTTACCTAGTTTCCATCAACTTAGTTTAACTTTACTTTGAGTCAAAGCCAATTTCTGAAATATTAAAAAAAAAAAAAAAAATTAATCTTAATTTTACTTCCGCATACTCTTCTTTGTTCTTTGTTCTGCATCAGCACCTCAATTTTTGAGTTGGATGAGAATCCGAGGGGATACATCGGATCATATCCGGCCGCGATCCGTATGACAGTCAAAGCAACAGTGGATGGATCACTTCAGGAAGTGCACCAACTACTCTGATGAAGGCACGTGCCCCATGTCATGTCAGGAATTCAAACGGGCAGCTGCTATGCACCATACCAGCAATAATTGCTCCCCCTATCTTCACCAACCATATGCTGACACCTATCCAAGAGCAAAAATTGGGGTAGAAGGTGGCCGGTCATAGCACATCGAATCGGATTAGCCATCATCTAAAAGATTGATGCATTTACTGCCATTTAATGCCCTCGCCCTTCGAGCCTACAACTCACTCGAAGCACAGGGACAATGGGGACAACTGTTGTACCATGACGGCTCACCCTCGTCCAAAATCGGCCCATTCTTGCGATCTGACTGGGCCACTCCTTCAAGGCTCTAAATGCTACTCCTTCAGAGGTCCGACCCATCGGAGCAGAGGTCCGAATGACCCTCTCCTGCTAGGGTCTGACCTGTCGCTCTCCTTCAGAGGTCCAACCCATCGGAGCAAAGGTCCGAACGACCCTCTCCTGCTGGGATTCGACCCGTCGCTCTCCATCAGAGGTTCGACCCACCGGAGCAGAGGTCCGACCCACCGGAGCAGAGGTCCGACCCACCGGAGCAAAGGTCCGAATGACCCTCTCCTGCTGGGGTCCGGCCCATCGCTCTCCTTTAGAGGTTTGGCCTTCGGTCCAGCCGACCGGCTTTCCCTCGGTCGACGTCTGACAAGCATGCCTTAGCATCCAGGGGATCCCAGAAGCACCTTTCTGTTACTGCAGAATCCTGCCATCCCAACAGCCCACTCCAATACTTCCACGATGTCACCGTATCTGTGCACCACGTGGCCACTCTCTAGATTCTCCTAGGGGCATATATGTCTTTCTCAGTCTCTCCCCTAACGGATTTTGGACTGTTCTGCAACTATATAAGGTACTCAAGGGATCCCGTTTGAAGGTAGAAGTACTCTTCCCTCTTCAGACGCTATTCTTTCATTGATTCCTCCATTTTGTTGCCTTCAACCTCCTGCTAACTTAGGCATCGGAGGGTCCCCTGCCGGAACACCACCGGCGCCCTTGGGGACTTTGTTGCAGGTTCACCTGGGAGAGGAGCGCTCCAGCACATCCAACCGACCCCGGTCCAGGAGTTGACGCTACAACAGTTGCCAATCTGGTAGTGGGTGTTTGATAATTACCAAGGAAGCTTTGGGGGTAATGAGAGGAAGAAGACTGAGCAACAATCTATATAGGATGGAAGGCTCAGTGATAAGTGATAGTGCTGAAGTGCTTACAGCAGCACAGGAGGAACAGTTGAAGTATAAACTGTGGCACTATCGAATGGGTTATATGAGTGACCGAGGGCTCACGGAGTTAAGCAGAAGAGGGAACATCCCAGCTTTGAAAAAGGATGGAAATGACCTGTGTGAGCCGTGTATCTTTGGTAAACAGCATAGAGTGAAATTTGCTGTTTATACCAAGCCTAGTGAAGGAGTGCTGGATTTGGTGCACTCGGATATATGGGGACTAGCACCTGTTTTATCCAGAGATGGAGCAAGGTATTTTGTTAACTTCATTGATGACTTCACTAGGAAACTGTGGGTGTATCTGATGAGGGAAAAGTCAAATGTATTTGCCCGGTTTAAAGCTTGGAGAGCTGAAGTAGAGAAGGAGACAGGAAGACATGTAAAGTGCCTTCAGACTGATAATGGTGGGGAGTACTCTAGTACAGAGTTTAGGAGTTACTATGAGGAAAATGGTATCAAATTTCATTACACAGTAAGGATGACCCCATAGCAGAATGGTGTTGTGAAAAGGATAAACCGGACACTATTGGAGAGGGCAAGGAGTCATCACTGCAATCATCACTACCGAAAACTTTTTGCGGTGATACTATTACTCTGGCATGTTTTTTCATAAACAGATCCCCTCACTTCAAGTTGGATGATGAACTTCCAAAAGAAGCTTGGAGTGAGAAGAAGATGGAGCTTGGCCACCTAAAAGTTTTTGGTTGCCTGGCTTATGTTCATGTAGAGGCAACTGAAAGAAGCAAGTTGGATCCTAAGTCAAAGAAGATGATCTTTATAGGGTATCCACAAGGAGTCAAAGGTTACCTACTGTGGGATCCACAGTGTCAAAAGGCAGTGATCAATAGGGATGTTATTTTTGATGAGAGGAGCATCTTGGTGAAACCGGGGACTGCAACAGGAAATGCAGTCAATAAGATGAACAACAGTGAGAGCCCATCACAGGTGGAGGATAAGTCTTCAACATCAGTTGGAAATGGAGTTTCAGTTGAGGTGGAGTTGGACAGGAAAGATTCTCCATGAGTGAAAGAGAGGCAAGAAGAATCAGCTGTTCAAAGGGAAGTGTAGGAGGAGCCACAAACAGTAGACTTGCAGGACAGTGCAAGGGGAGTGGCATTGCATAAGCCTCAACGCACAATCCGAAAGTGGTGAGATATGGCATGGATGAAGCAATTTCATATGCTCTTATATCTGTGAATGGTGATCCAGAAAGTTTTGTATAAGCCATGGAAAGTCCTGATAAAGAGTCATGGATGCAAGGCATGATGGAAGAGATGGAATCTCTCAGGAGGGATCAGACATGGCAGTTGGTGGATCTACCTAGAGATGCTCATGCTATTGGCTCCAAATGGGTGTTCACTAAGAAATCATTACCTTCAGAGCAAGGTAGAGTGAGATACAAGGCAAGATTGGTAACAAAGGGATACTCACGGAGGAAAGGAGTTGACTACATAGAAGTGTTTTCTCCTGTAATACGCCATACTTCAATTTGGGTATTGTTGTCTTTGGTGACAACATAATTTGGAATTGGAGCAGATGGATGTGAAGACAGCCTTTCTATATAGAAGACTAGAAGAGAAAATCTATATGAAGCAACTTGATGGCTTCATTAAGATTGGACAGGAGAACAAGGTATGTCTACTTCAGAGGTCATTGCATGGATTGAAACAATCACCTTGTCAGTGGTATCACAAATTTGATACATTTATCTTGAGCCTTGGATTTCTTAGATGTGAACATGATCATTGTGTCTATGTGAAGGATGTGGATGGATGCTCTGTATTTACTTCTGTATGTGGATGATATGTTGATAGCTAGCAAAAGTATGACAATTGTGAAAGGGCTAAAGAGAGCATTATCTCAGGAATTTGAGATGAAGGACTTGGGATCAGCTCAGAAAATCCTTGAAATGGAGATTTGCAGAGATAGGTGCAAAGGAATACTTCATTTGTCACAAGGTGGGTACATTAAAAGAGTACTCGAGAGGTTTGGGATGGATAAGGCTAAACCTATGGACACACCATTATCAGGGCATTTTTCTCTCTCGAAAAAATAGTGCTCCCAATCAGAGGAGGAGAAAGAGTACATGGAAAGAGTTCCCTATGCCAATGCAGTGGATAGTTTGATGTATGCTATGATTTATTGCAGGCCAGACATAACATATGCTATAAGCCAGGTGAGCAGGTACATGGCTAATCCTGGGAAGGAACACTGGAAGGCATTGAAGTGGATTTTGAGATATCTGCAAGGGACTCAAAGACATGGACTGGTATTTGGTGGGCAGCCTGAAGGACATGGATGGAACTCCATAGAATCATGTGAGGATTCAGGTCCTTTGGAAGGGTTTGTTAATGCAAGCTATGCAGATGATCTTGATACAAGGAGATCATAACAGGTTATCTCTTCTGCATGTATAGTGGACTGGTTTCTTGGAGATCAACCCTTCAACCTATTACTGCTTTGTCTACAATAAAAGCTGAATATATAGGGATTACTGAAGCTGCAAAGGAAGCACTATGGGTCACAGTCTGAGCCAGATCCTGAGTCCCCTCAACCTAGGAGAACCCCAAACCCTGATCTATACCATGAGGTCGAACCTAGGAAAGCCCCTCATCCTGACCCGTACTACAATCCTCAACCTAGGAAGACCCCAAACCCTAATCCATACCGAGAGGTTGAACCTAGGAGAGTCCCTCAGCCTGACCCATACTATAATCCTGAACCTAGGAGGACCCCAAACCCTGATCCCTACCATGAGGTTGAACCTAGAAGAGCCCATCGTCATGATCCATACTATGATACTGAACCTAGGAGGATCCCAAACCCTGATCCATACCTTGAGGCTGAACCTAGGAGAGCCCATCATCCTGACCCAATCCCTAAGGTTAGTCCTAGAATGCCCAATCAGGATTTTGTAGACCAAGAAGATAGATCCTATTTACCCACATCCTCTAAGCCTAGTATATCCACAACCTATAGATCTTATGACTCCAAATCCTATGAACCTAGAACCTATGAATCCAGAACCTGTGAACCTAGATCCTATGACTCTAGATCCCATGATCACAGATCCTATGCACCCACACCCTATAAGCCTAGTAGACCCAACACCCAATATTCTGACCCATATAGGGAGTCCAATCTTAGGAGAACCCAATACTCTGACCCATATAAGGAGCCCAACCCTAGGAGAACCCAATATTCTGACCCATATAGGGAGTCTAACCCTAGGAGAACCCAATATCCTCACCCATATAGGGAGCCCAACCTTAGGAGGACCCCATACCATGATCCATCCTTAGAACTTGACCATAAAGCTGACCCAAAATCCTATGACCCCAGATCCTATATCCCATGACCCATAGAACTGCACCCTTGTCTTGTGAGCCCAGAGAACCCATAACCCCTAAGTATCAATCTAGTACTAGTCAGGTTTTCCTTAGTCAACTTGAACCCCATAGGATTAGCACCCCTAAATATGAGCCCAGTAGTGATCCACTACCCCTTAGGCAACTTGAACCTACTAGGATTAGTGTCCAGAATCAGAAACCAGTACCTAGCCAATTTTTCCCTAGCCGACCTTCTCCAACCATTCCTGAGATTGACAAGGCTTACATTAATGCGGAAGTGTATGAAGCTGATGCGAGCCTAGTGGATGAGTATAAGGGAGAAGATGAGACACCTATAGATGACCTAGAAATAGTTGGCCTAGTAAATACCCAGGTAGAAGCCAACCTAGAGGTAGTTGACCCTAACCACATCCAACCTAAAGCTATAGTGGAAGAACAAATAGAGAAAGAGAACCTAGGTACTGCTGTTAGAGCCTTACCCGAGGAAACCATAGAGGAGAGCCAAATTATAGAGTCTAGTCCTAAAATACAAGAACCTGAAAAATTTATTAAGGACCTGATCTCTTTGAATCAGTACCCTCAGGATGAGCTTCCTCCTATAGTTCCCATTAAGGACCTCTTTTCTGAGATTAATAACCCATCCTTCCATTATACAAACCCCATAGATATACCGCAACCCCGTAAGGTTAACCTCATTAGTCTAGGATTAGTCCCTGATGCCCCTTCTTTTATCTTACTTTATCCAACTAACCTGAACCTTTTTCCCTACCCTACCAGACTAATTTTGAATCCACTTCCTATTTTCTGCACTTTCCAGATACCTCCAGCATTTCTACGATCATTAGATTGTATTTAGCTGAGATTAGCATACTGCATGCATTTATCATGTATGTTAGGTTTGCATCTTACTTCTGGCATACTCTTTGGAATTTGCTGGGAGTTTACTGTAAATTTTCATGTGCATGTCAAGCTAGGATCAAATCTAGAGAACCTATAATCTGTTAGGTTTAGATCCAAAGAGTTCAATAAAATTTCCTTCGATAAGAATGCATAGTCGAGTCTGTTAGGTCCTTTGCATCATTTGTTAGGAGACTGCATGTGCCTAGCATGTTCACCACCCGCACTAATCTTAAAACAACTAGCTAATTCCCAAAGAAGTGTCAAAGAATTTGATGTAGTGGATTCTATCTTGGTTAGGCATAGGCCTAAAAAAAGCTTCATGCTAGCAGAGCCAGACCTTTTAAAGTGATAGAGAAGGTTGGATCAAATGCCTAGGTGTTAGACATGCCTTCGGATTTGGGCATTAGTTCTACCTTCAATATTATAGACCTGGTTGAGTACAGGGAACCGGCAGCGATACCTAGTGAGGCCTTTGAACCTATTCCTTTTCATTGTAAGTGACCCTAACCCAGAGTGTCCACTAATAAATTTGGCCTGAGAGAGGAGAACGGATCGAGCGTATCCTGGACGATCAAGACATTATGACCCAGGGCCGCGGTTATCAACGCTTCCTGGTCCGATGGCAAGGCTGGCCAAAGTCGGACGATTCGTAGATTTCTCGAGAGGACTTGCAGCACCTCAACCCAGACCTCCTCGAGAGATATGTGAGCCAGCTTTATCTTCACTCGACAGGGTCGAGTTCCTACCACCCCGGGAGAATTGGTGGGGACACCGGAGGCACCAGAATAAGACAGAGGCTTTTCAACCCTCTGTGAATTGATCAATAATTTATGAGTCCATCTGTAATAAGGGCTTAGCCCATCTAAATCCATTTTAGTTGTTATTTGAGTCTTTTGAGTTTTAGTTCTGTACTAGTCAGCTCATGTTGAGCTAGTTCAGTCCAGTGTTAGTCAGCTCATGTTGAGCTAATTTTATTTTTTTGAGTCTTATTCAACCATATTGAAGACTCAAGATCACATCATACAAGTGAAGACCAAGTCCAACCAGATTAAAGACATGGAAGTATAGCCCAAGTCCAACCCAGCTTGAAGATTTTAAGACCCCAGGAGGAAAAATTCAAAAAACCCTGATTCCTTGCAGATGCCCAGATTCCCTTCCAGATGCCAAAATATATTCATATACCAAGGCATCCATGATTTTAGAGGTCCATCTGCATCCTAGCCCAAAGAAATCAAGCCCAGGCGCCAAGCCCAAGCCCCTAAGAAGCAAGATATCAGGGAATATTCCTGCTACCTGGCTACCAGGCCACCCCAGCTTCCAGAGGCCCAAATCCATGCGCCCGAGCCCCTATGGGCCGGCCTCTTGCTGCTCCTAGAAGCCCAACACGCCCCCCTAGGTGTCCTTGGAGTGTTCTCCAAGTCAAGAGAATTTTTAGGGATTTTTCTACCTAATGTTTCCTTATTTTCTAGCTAGGGTTTGAGAGGGAAAAGGATTCTTATGTAAAGACTTATGTGTCCTTACTTGGAGCCCAAGGTTAAGGGTCTATTTAAAGGACCCTAGCCTCTTGTATGAAGGGGAGATTTTGATATATGAAATAAACCTTGAGTTCTTCAATTGCTTTGTGTGATTACTCTGCTGTGTGCATAAAGGGGTTTAAGAGTTCATCTTCCCGGTGTTTGCAACCATCTTCCTGCCGCCAACCATCCTTCCAGCCCCCTCCAAACTTTCTTCCCTTTGCTATTTTCCTTTGTTTTCTTGATTTTCTCTGAGTCTTCTAACCCCTGATAGGTCGTTTACAGGTCCCCGAGTTCCTACGAATCCAACGACTCCAGCCATGCCTCAATCGGACCACCGAGCAGAAAGCTGGGTATCCGCGGGTCTTTGGCTCGATTTTCCAGACCGTATCCATCGAGGAACGAGAGAACCCTTCGCTGCGATCTTCGTCGGGTGCTTTAGACGTTGTCAGGTACACCCCCTCTACCTCCAGTCTTTATATTGTAGGAGAACTTGCCCTAACCAAGGCTTCTCAGCCCCGACGATCCTTCTTTAGTACTTTTCTAGGTTCTAATCTGCATGCTTGGCTTCAAAAATTCATACAAAATTCTCTACAACTAATTTTGATCTAAAATTCGGGAATTAGTCACCTAACCCCACATATAAAACATACAAAAAGAATAGCATGCATATTAGTCCCGCATCACTAGGAGGTTTGAATGTGGTCCTCCATTGCAGGCTGCATGCTACAGGACCCACATGGATAGAGCCAAGCTGTGTGATGCTGCCAGGTTGCCATGCGGGTGCGCAGAGCAAGAGAAAGGTCATAGAAGCTTCCCATGCACGTGAATCGAGGCAAGGCCTGTAGGAGCCCATACACGGTACAAACCCAGGCATTGCTCCCGACCGTTATCGAGGTGCTGAACCATGGAGGCGCGCTGCTCCCTAGCGACCGGACTGAGGTGGGCAGAGCCGGACCGAGGTGCCGGAGCCAGAGCGAGACCGCAGAGGGCGAAGCCGGATCGAGGTAGGCAAAGTTGGACTACAGGAGGGTGGAGCCGGACCGTGAGAGGGTGGAGCAGAGACTACACTGGGCCAAGGCACAGGCGTGCCATGGGTGAATGCAGGGCAGAGGTGAGTGTGCTTCTGGACCCCTACGGGTGCGCCGAACCTGACCCGCGCCACACCTTTATAGGCATGGCTAGATTGGAGGGGGAGGAGTCGGAGAGCTCCGACCTGGGGCTAGACTCCTTGTTGCCGCAGCGGACATGGCCGATGCGGGTGGAGCCAGGCATGGCTGAAGCTGTCGGAGCCAGGCGTGGCTGCTTCCTGACGATGCACGGGCCGTGCGGAGCAAAGCCAGGCTGGGGCTTGCGGAGCCAGCATGCCGAGATGGGCGGAACTAGGACTGGAGCGGGATGCCGGGTTGCTCCCCAGAGGGCGAAGCTGGACTAAGGTGGGATGCTGATCTTCTTCTGCTATAGCGATGCGCGAGCCGGGGCATGACTCCATGCCAGATCGAGGTGGAGCCGCATTGCTCCCTGCACGTGCTGAGCCAGAGAGCTTCGGTGTGCTGCGGGCGCTCGTAGGGCGGAGCTGGAGAGCTTCATGGGTCAAAGCGGGCAGAGCTGGATGGACTCCATGCGGTGGCATCGCCAAGACTATGCTGGACTGGACTCCACGTAGGAGAGAGCACCGCATTGGATAGGTTCGAGGTGGGGCGGAAACAGACTTGGCCTCTCCCAGGTGACGCGCGGCCATGCTGCCTTGGGACCAGACTCCATGCATGGCCAGAGTGAGCGGCTGGGCGTGCTGCCCCACGCGATGGATGGGCTAACCCACTGGACAGTCTGGATATAGTGTCGTGCTATCTTCCGGTGATGCCGATGAGCCGGCCGAGGTGGTTAGGGCCAGGCTGGCCAAGGTGCCGGCCTGGCCCGGCTGGGCTCTAGGCACGGTCGAAGTGGGCTGGCCAAGGTGCCGCCCTGGATGCTGTAGGGGTCAATCCCTCTCAAAACGAGTGGACCCACTATCTTCTTTTGATGGGAGACTTGGGGATGCTGTGCGAAGCACATGGCTGCATCAGCTAGCAAGAATGATGTTGTGTCAGGGTCGAGTGGATTCGTCACCACTATAATAGATGCCCCCACTCCCTGAGTCCAAAACATTACTTCCCATCATTTTGGACGAAGAAAGTAGCTTTATCCATTCGGCCCCTTGCTGTAGCAGGCCTTATGCTGGTTGTTGGAAGTCAATTGCTAGATGGAGCATAACCTGCTGGAGGTCAACCATGGGACTTTAAGAGCCGCCTGTACCTTGACCAAAGGTTGGTTGGGCAGGTGGGAGATGATGTTGCATGATGATGATGTTAATGCTTCAGCATGACTCCTCGTAGACCGGGTAGAAGGTGGTGCTGAGGAGGAAGAGGTTGGTGAGGTGCATAACTTGGGTGCGCACATAGCCGACCGGGCACATGGTTGAGCTCACAGCACTCCTCAAAGCTTTTGATAAGGGTGCGAAGGCTGTTGGAAGGTTTGAGGAGCAGGAGCTTGGTCTTGGATAGAAGCTTGACCTCAACAAGGAACTTGGCCTTAGTGAAGAGCTTGATTTTAGCTCGGCAACTTGAGTGCATAGCTTTGGAAGCTTCCCTGCTTTGAGTGCCGGGCTTCGAAAGTTTTTGGACTCACTTTGCTAGACTTGGAGTCGAACGGGCGAGTTCATGTATTGGTGAAGAACAAAATTGCACCAAAGAGGAACTTTAATTATTGAGGAGGGATTCTTACATCCTTCATGAGGTGGTAGAGCTGCTGGTTCACCATGCTAGGAGGTGAGCTATAAACGGTCGGACCTCCAAAGCTTTCCATGGACATCTCCAGACTATGAGTACAGCAGATGCCAAACTATGAGTTTCTCAGTAGATTGTGGGACTTCTTAGAGTCTCCACGGATATCTTCGGATTGTGAGTAAGGCAAGAGCTGAACTGAGAGTCAAGTGGTAGATGCGGGGCTCAGTGAAAAGCTTGACTTCAGCTTGGCTTCACTTGACTTCAGCTTGGCTGAATTAAGGAGCTTGACTTTAGCTCGGCTTCATTTGACTTCAGCTTGGTTGAATTGAGGAGCATGACTTCAACTCTTAACTTTGCCAAACTTGGAGTCGGACAGGTGAGTTCCTGTATTGGTGAAGAACAAAATTACACCAAAGAGAAACTTTAATTTTTGAGGAGGGATTCTTACATCCTTCATGAGGTGGCAGAGCCGCTGGTTCGCCATGCTAGGAGATGAGCCATAAACGGTTGGACCTCCAGAGCTTCCCATGGTTATCTCCGGACTGTGAGTATAGCAGATGCCAAACATGATTTTCTCGGTAGATGGTGAGACTTCTTGGAGGCTCCGCGGATATCTCCGGACTGTGAATAAGGCAAGAGATGAACTGAGAGTCAAGTGGTAGATGCGAGGCTCAGTGAGGAGCTTGACTTCAGCTCGGCTTCACTTAACTTCAGCTCGGCTGAATTAAGGAGCTTGACTTTAGCTCGGCTTCATTTGACTTCAGCTCAGCTGAATTGAGGAGCTTGACTTCAGCTCTTAACTTCGCCGGACTTGGAGTTGGACGGGTGAGTTCCTGTATTAGTGAAGAACAAAATTGCACCAAAGAGTAACTTTAATTTTTTAGGAGGGATTCTTACATCCTTCATGAGATGGCAGAGCCGCTGGTTCGCCATGCTAGGAGGCGAGCCGTAAATGGTTAGACCTTTAGAGCTTTCCATGGATATCTCCAGACTGTGAGTACAGCAGATGCCAAACATGAGTTTCTCGGTAGATGGCAGGACTTCTTGGAGTCTCCGTGGACATCTCTGGACTGTGAGTAAGGCAAGAGCTAAACTAAGAGTCAAGCGGTAGATGCGGGGCTCAGAGAGTTTCGCAGCTTTGGCTTGTGTCAAGATTTCTTGCGGGCAGTGACTGGCTCTGGCAGGCTGTAGTGCTTGCCCTTGATGGTAGTACAGGAGCTTTCCCTGTAAAATTGAAACACAGTTTTTCATATTGCAAATATAGTGGAGAAAGGAGTTACCTGTTAAACTCCAGTTGTATGAATAAAATAAAGATATATATTTTTTCTTGAGAATGCCAGAATTAAATTCGTCGACTACCATCTTAGGAGAGAATGAGACTCCGCTGCATGGGAGAATAGAACTTGGTTGCATGGGAGGAGAGGACCTCGTCGCATGGAAGAGTAGGAGTCCGTTGCATGGGAGGAGAGGACCTCGTCGCGTGGAAGCATGAGGCTTTGTTGCATGGGAGGAATGAGATCCTGTTGCATAGGAGGAATGAGATCCTGTTGCATGGGAGAGATGAGATCCTACTGCATGGGAGAGTTGAGATCCTGCTACATGAGAGAGTAGAAGCCCGTTGCATGGGAGCATGGAACTCCATTGCATGAAAGCATGAGGCTCCATTGAATGGGAGGAATGAGATCCTGTTACATGGGAGGAATGAGATCCTGTTGCATGGGAGGGTAAGAGTCCGTTACATGGGAGCATGGAACTCTGTTGCATGGGAGCATGAGGCTCCATTGCATGGGAGCATGAGGCCCCATTGCATGGAACTCCCTTGCATGGGAGGAGAGGAGACCCTGTTGCTTGGAAGCTTGAGGCTCCGTTGCATGGGAGAGAGTTTCGTTGCATGGGGGAGAGCTCCGTTGCATGGGGGAGAGCTCTATTGCATGGGAGCATAAGGCTCTGTTGCATGGGAGGAATGAGATCCTGTTGCATTGGAGGAATGAGATCCTATTGCATGGGAGAGTAGGATTCCATTGCATGAGAGCATGGAACTCCGTTGCATAGGAGCATGAGGCTCCGTTGCATGGGAGCATGAGGCTCCATTGCATGGAACTCCGTTGCATGGGAGGAGAGGAGACCCTGTTGCTTGAGAGCTTGAGGCTCCATTGCATGGGAGAAAGCTCCGTTGCATGGGAGAGAGTTCTGTTGCATGGGGGAGAGCTCCGTTGGATGGGAGCATAAGGCTCTGTTACATGGGAGAGAGCTCCGTTGCATGGGGGAGAGCTCCGTTGCATTGGAGCATAAGGCTCTGTTACATGGGAGAGAGCTCCGTTGCATGGGGGAGAGCTCCGTTGCATGAGAGCATAAGGCTTTGTTACATGGGAGAGAGCTCCGTTGCATGTGAGAGAGCTCTGTTACATGAGAGAATATGACTCCTGCGATGCGACGGGCATTTGAAAAGACCATGAGCATGAATTTCTTCCCTCTTTATGGTGGTCAGATCCTTTCTCCCTCTCTTCTTCTTTTCTTCTTCTCTTCTTCTTTCTTTTCTTTTTTTTTTTTTCGAGGCCACTCCATGGAGCCGGGAGAGAGAGGGGAGCTCGTGTCCCCACCCTCATGCCCCCAGTGTGCCCCCTAGGGGCCAAGAACAAAGGTGGCTACTGTTGTCCCACCATGTTGAGGAGCTTTGATTTGTCCCTACCTAGCGTACCAATCTATTGTCATCGAGATCGTCCTGGTCTGTAGCTCTTACGTGGCCTAGGTGAGTGGACTCCCGTCGGCGTCACCGGCTTCACCGATCGGAGGCGATTCAAGGGAACAGGCCCTTCGTTACGGGACTTGGCTGAGTCATCATGTTCGGAGGGGTCGTTGTAAGAATTAGGAGGGCTTGGAGCTATGCTGGTCATCCTGTGGGCCTCTCCGGTGGGGAGGAATCCTTTTTCCCATCACTTCTCACGAGTAGAGACCTGCAAAAAGTCCCGATCGGGGGTACCGGCGGGGACACTCCGATGCTCAAGTCAGTTGGAAGAACAGCCGGAGCTGTGTAGGAAAATAATGGCCCGAGAGCCAGAATGAGCGTGAGGTGGTTTTTTCTTACCTAGACCAGAGGTCCCTCTTACCTACTTATGAGATGACTCCTGTCATTTGGGGAGGCGAGCTTTCCTTGACGTAGGCTTGTGAGGCTAAGATAGGCCTGTATGGATATGACGAGTTAGTGAACCTTCCTCTTCTGAGAGATCCAGAGAGTTGGTGAAGAAGTGCAGTGCCTCGAATGGGGCACTGTTTTCTGATTAGTATAAATAGTGGCCTTGGAGGTTTGAATGTGGTCTTTCATTATAGACCGCAAGCTACGGGACCCATGTGGACGGAGCCAAGCTATGCGATGCTGCCAGGTTGCCATGCTGACACGCAGAGCAAGAAAAAGCCCGTGCGGATCGAGGCGAGGCCTATAGGAGCCCATGCACGGCATAAGCCCAGGCGCTGCTCCCGGTCGTTACCGAGGTGCTGAACCGTGGAGGCGTGCTACTCTCCAGCGGCCGAACCGAGGTGGGCAGAGCCGGACCGAGGTGCCGGAGCCGTGGCCTGCCGCGGGCGTGCTGCGAGCAGATGGACTCCACATGGGCCATGCCGGAGCCGGAGCGGGATCGCGGAGGGCGGAGCTGGATCGAGGTGGGCGGAGCCGGACCGTGGCAAGGCGAAGAGGAGACTACGCCAGGCCGAGGCACGGGCGTGCCACGGTCGAATGCAAGGCGGAGGCGAGCATGCTTCCGGACCCCTACGGGCATGCCGGAACTGACCCGTGCCACACCTCTATGGGCATGGTGAATCGGAGGGGGCGGAGCTGGAGAGCTCCATCCTAGGTCTGGACTCCTTGCCACCGCAACGGACATGGCCGACGCGGGCGAAGCCAGGCGCAGCTAAAGCGATTGGAGCCAGGCATGTCTAGTTCTTGACGACGCGCGGGTCGTGTGGAGCAGAGTCGGGCTGGGGCTCGCGGTGCCGGCATGCTGAGTTGGGCGGAGCCAGGAATGGAGCAGGACGCCGGGCTGCTCCCTAGCAGGTGGAGCCGGACTAGGGTGGGATGCTGATCTTCTTCGGCTATGATGATGCACTAGCCGGAGCACGACTCCATGCCAGATCATGGCGGAGCCACATTGCTCCTTTTACGTGCAGAGCCGGAGAGTCCTTTTACGTGCAGAGCCGGAGAGCTTCGATGTGCTGCAGGCGCTCGCAGGGCGAAGCTGGAGAGCTTTGTGGGCCGAAGCGGGCGGAGCCAGACGGACTCCATGCGGTGGCGTCGCCAAGACTGCGCTGGACGGACTCCACGTGGGAGAGAGCACTGCGTTGGACAGGGTTGAGGTGGGGCTGAAACTGACTTGGCCTCTCCCAGGCGATGCGCGGCCGTGCTACCTTGGGACCGGACTCCATGCCTGGCTAGAGTGAGCTGGCTGGGCGCGCTACCCCACGCAATGGACGGGCTAACCCGCCGGATGGTCTGGATATAGTGTCATGCTGTCTTCCGGCGACGTCGATGAGCCAGCCGAGATGGTTAGGGCCGGGCTGGCCGAGATGCCGACCTAGCCTGGATGGGCTCCAAGCACGGTAGAAGTGGACTGGCCGAGGTGCCGACCTAACCCGGCTAGGCTTCAGGCATGGTCGAAGTGGGCTGGCTGTGGTGCCGATCTAGACGTTGCAGGGGTCAATCCTTCTCAGAACGAGTGGATCCACTGTCTTCTTTTGATGGAAGACTTGGAGATGCTGTGCGAAGCACGTAGCTATGTCAGCTAGCAGGAATGATGCTATGTCAGGGTCGAGTGGATTCGTCACCACTTTAACAGCATGCTGTTGTTTCTTACTTGCATAGAATTCTCTACTTCGATTCATGGCCTATTCCTCAGGAATTAAACACATAACTTGATCATAAAAAATTACAAAAATGATTTGCATGCATAGTTAGTTCTGCATCAGGCTCTCTCTCCCTAGTATCCAAAGAAGGGATCCACATCTAAGAAGGACTCTAATCTGATTTGAAATTAGAGGAGACGCATGGAGAGTCTTTGGAGGTGGATTTGAGTCAAGGAAGCTTACAAACAGACAAGCATGAGCAAGGCTACCAAAGGGAGATGCTGCCATAGAGTCCCTATCAAATAAGGACTCCTCATCCATAGTTTCATGTATAGATCTCAAAGCCCCAAGGTTCTTAAGATGTTAGGTCATGGATTTAAGATCTGAAGGAGTACCCCAAGTCCGTGGAAGTGGGAAGATGTGAACTAGGACGTTGTAGCAGATTTTTTGGTGTGAAGTAACCTAAGGCTTGATCGTTGGTTGCCAAAATAAATTTCAATAAATATAGGATTTTGCAAAGTATTTCCTCAGGTCCATATAGGTAGATGACAATTAGAACATGCAAAAGCTCTAATAGTTGATTCCTTTTCTTCTCAAGTAGAAGATCACTGACTTGTATTGATTTGGTAGGGTCGTCTCTTAGTGGAAAGGAAAGGTAACTGCTTGGCTGGCTCATCTCTTTTTTCTTACTCTCTTTGATCTAGTTATTCAGTAACCAGTACCTCACTAGCTTTCTGTACTTTGGGAACCATTAAGAAACATTATTAAGCTAGTTATTGGTCTCTATGAATCTCACTAACTCCATTCTTTATTAGGAAGCGAACGAGAAGGTATTTGGTTGAAATAATAGCATCTGACTAATTTAACCCTAGTCACCCAAGGATGACATTGTATGCCCAGGGCACGTGGACTACTATGAATGTCATGATGGTGGTACTCTGTCAAGGCAAAGTCCCTGCTATAACTAGAAGGGTGATTTCTCATTCGACCTCGATTGAGTCCCTAGTGAAGCTAACTAAGGGCATAGAAACTAGTTTCAAATGGTTCAGAGGCAAGTTTATCAAAACAAAAGCATCGTAATACAAAATGTCGGCTAAGCTTCCACTATTAACTAAAATTTTCTTTACATCATATTTAGCTATCATCATGGATAAGATAACAACATAATTATTAGGGTTGTGAACCATAACTAGGTCCCTATTAGAAAAAGGAATTACATTTTTTCTCTTCCCTCTCCCCATAGCTTCTTTATCAAGCACTTTGCCTCGTAAAAGATCATACCGAATTGCCCCTCTATCGGTGGGTTATTGATCTCTGCATGGTTGGCTATATAGCAAGATCTTGGGTGTCGAACCAAACTCCTTCACGAAAATAGTTCCCAAGGTAGGCATGCCGAATAAGATTTTCTATCTCTTTTAGCTAGAAGCATTGCTCAGTGTCGTGATCGTAATCTTAATGGAGCTAGCAGTATTTTCTCTTATTATGGAAGGCCAAAGGCTTTAGTGGGCGAGACCTTTCTAGGTATTACTTGCCTTTTATCTCCATTAACATTTTAGATTTGAGAACGAGGAGATGGGTATAGTTATCTGACTTACTGGCAAATTTCTTCGACTTGGAACTTTGTTGGTGAAATGAGTTGGGCTTCTTATCTCAAGATCCACTTGGCTCTTTTCAAGCTTGCTTCTTCTTTGGCTTCTTGCGATTTCTTACCTAGTGAGAGCTTCCTTATCCATGTGGATGTACTTCTATGCACAGCCAGCATTTTTGAATAAGACTTCAGATAAGTCTTGTCCAGCGAATATGTGAAGCGAGAGGTATGAAGTCCTCCTTTCATGGCTAGCATGGTCATAAACTCATCTAGATTGTAGACTTCCAATGTGGCTACCTTGAACTAGGCCACATAGTATTTTAGGGTCTCTCCGTCTTACTGGTAGATAGAGAAGAGATTGTCAACTTCTTATAACATCTTCTAACTAGCATTAAAGTCAACCATAAATTATCTCTCCGGCTACTTAAAGGAGTCGCTGCTCCTCTGCTTGAGTTGAGAGTACCATGCTTGGACCACCTTGCAAAGAGTGGCCAGAAAGGTGAGGCAGAGTAAGACATCATGGCATCCTGAATCTACATGAGAGCCTTGTAGCTCTTAAGATGGTCCAGCAGATTGATGGTGCCATAGTATGGATCCAGCTAAGAATTTTGAACCAATCAGGAATCAGTTCATCCATGATCCGATGGGAGAGAGGATGACAAGTGTCAAAACCCATCGATTCCTAATTTCTATCTGGAAGATCAGCAAGTCAATAATTGATGTCGCTTAACTTGTAGTCATAATCATCGAGGCGTTGCTTAGCTAGTTACCAAATAGTCTGATCGATAGATCCTTCTTTCGAGGACTTGGGTGATGAATCTCTAGCTACTATTACATGGCCACAAATCACTACTATTGTTGTAGCTCTTGCACTGCCATGATCATGAAAGGATTATGCCCTAAAGGCCAATCGAAATGTTGTATTTTGATGGGATTTTCTTTTGTATCCCAAACCAGTGTATTGACATTATCAATTAATAAAGGCATTTTATTTTCATCATATGCTGTGTCTTATTAATTTTATTAAGATATGATGAACCCCATAGATTAGGACTATGGTTCTAGGGTTATGATGAGATCATACCAGTGAGACCTAAAGCCTTAAAACCCTAATCTAGAATATTCCTGGTCGATGGGATATTGAGTAGGGGATCAATGTTTCCGGTAAGACCAGCATATCCTATGTATGCTTGGTAAAAAGGGTGACTGATCTCACAGTCACTTATGTTTGACACTAATACTAGGATATGGGTGCTCATTAGAGAATGAGTTCACTGAATGGATCCAGCTTGAGAACATCTAATGGAACCTTATCTGTTTGTCAATAGATAGTTCTCATAGTGGGAGTAGTGCATGTGGTCCTTTGACCTGAGACTGCCATGGTACCTTGTATGCATAAATCCATACTTTGGTTCACACTCAATCATGACACTGAATCATGCATGGGGTGATACTGGGTTTGGTGGGTTGCATATGGAGGTTGTGAGTAGGTCAAAAAGGAATCGATCAACCCTAGTAAGAGGGAAGCGCATCCAGATGATTTCAATCAAATGAAGATTCAGAAAATCTTTGATCAAAGTATGAACATTAGAAATAGTTTCTAATGGTTCATTAATGAATCATCATTATCAGATTGAGCAAGGAATGAATATGAAATTGGATTTGACAAGTATCTATATCCATAGTCATATTCAGGATGCAAGTAGATCGAAGGACTGAATTGCCCGGTAACTCACCACTGAAGGATATTTTGGTAAATCCACCAAAATTCCTCATGTTCCGGATAGGCATGACACGTTGCTAGACATCAATCTTGTTTTGTAGGTCTTCATGAACCAATTGATTTGGTTTCATGAGTCAATTCGATGTGTGATTCGAATTGGACAATTAGGTGAGCCAATTTGACCTAATTAGGTCAATTGGGTTCGATCGGATCGAATCGGCTCAAACCTAAACCTACTGCTGGCTAGATGTGGAACCCAATGGGTCACACATAATAGATACTTGACCAAGAAAGTCATTCATGATTTAATTAGGATCATAGGATCCTAATTGGTTAGCCGGATTACATACTAGTATATGTAGGCTAACCAAATTCCTAACCCAATTGGATTGGGTCCGGTTGCTTACTAATTGGGCTAACCTAATTATGGAAAACCTAAATTAGGTTGAGTCTAAAGTGGGGCTGGCCTAATCAGAGCTAAATCTGATTTTAATTTGAATTTAAGGGCATTTTAGGCACCATACATGAAGAGTCCCAATGTCATGGGACTCTTGGTACCTAAATGATACCTTAACTTCAAAAGGGCACAGAATGAGCTATAGATCTCTAATTTGAATATAATTTATATGGTCAGAAAGGAAATTTTATGCTCTTTCCAATGACACCCATATTGCCTAAGTTTTTACTGGTCAATATTCTTTGAAATTTGCGTGGAAGAAGGATGGCGCGCGCGGTGCATGAAGAGTCGCAACTCTTCATGTGGCGCGCAGTTCTAATGGAGAGTCCTTCTGCTATCAAGATTCTTCATAATCTCCAATGTTTGGAGATTGAAGAGGCACCTCTTGGCTTCCTAGGGATCGGTAATTGACATGTAGCAAGTGAGAATTCGTCTAGATAAAAGAAGGGATGTGAATAAGGCCTCCGGTGTATGAATGGGCTTATTAGATATGATTTTTCAAGCTAGATAACTTCTCTTCAGTCTTGAAAAATCATATCTGATAAGTTGATGGGAGGACATATCACATGCCCCTCTTGTATCTATAAATAGGGGGCGGTGAAATGAGTCTGATATAAGAATTCCACCGAAGTATTATTCTGAGTGTCTCTCTCTCCCTCCTTCTTTCTTTAAGACAAGACTTGTCTTGTTAAGACAAGGTCTTTTCTACTAGGACAAGGCTTTGTTTTAGGACATAAGCCTAAGAGATCCTAGAGGAGGGTTGTCCTAAAACCAAGAGTGGTTTAGGAGAGTGTCTTTAGTGCCCTACAGTAGGACAGCGTGTCTTATAGTGGTCAATAGACCAAAGGCTGCCAAAAGAGTTTCACTTATCCAAGCAACTTGAAGAAGGAGTTCTTCCTTGATCCGAGTTTCATGTGGATCACCGTTGGAGGGTGAACATTTGGGTGCTTGGTGGAGAAGAAGGCTGAATCAAGGTTTTCTTCATCGGATTGGATACTAGCAGTTCAGCTTGGTGCCTAAACTCTAGTTTATATTATATATGCATGTTTATATGTTTTAATTCCTATTAAGGAGGTCTTGGGTTAAGGGTTTGGTAGTGGTTTCATAATAAATTTCTGAAATCTACACTTCTGTCCTGGTCACCAAAACCCTTACAGATCAGTATTTGGATCTACTACATCAGGATAGCGAGCAGGTCCTACTAGATCACCGACGATGGAGGTGGTGGAGCGAGGGGCTCCACCTCTTGACTGCAACATTCACAATGGACGAGGAATTTCTGGTGTAGTTGGTGGAGGCATCCTGCACCCACATTGTTACCACCAGTGCACTTGTTGTAGAGACCGACAACCCAAGAAGGGGGTAAATTAGATTTTCAAAAATTAAAATAGAAATGTGCACTTTAAAAAGTTAAGCTGTGAGCTAAGTATTGTGTGCCAATGCTGAAAGCTAAATGTGAGAGATAGAGAAAAGTAGTCACATACAAACATAATAAATTTTATAGTGGTTCAAAGCAATCCTAGCTTCTATGTCCATTCCCTAAGGTCCATTTAGGATTTTCGCTATATTCGTGCAAGAATACAGCTAGATTATTTTAACTCAGGCTCATAATCCAAAATCTAATACTACATTTATTTGTTGACTCACAAATAATCCAATCGGCTTTCTAAGGCTAGCCAATTAAAACCTTAAATCCAAACCCAAATTTTAGATCCCTACTAAAACTTGAAACAAACACAAACTAATAAAAGCAAAGCAACAAGACAAACTCCTGAAAAGAGCAGAGTTGTTGTAGTTGAAGCTTGACATGAAGATTCTTGAATGCTTCAATGAATGGTCTTCAATACATTCTTAGTTGCTTACTTAATGCTTCAAGAGAGTAGGTAGGAAAAAGTGAAGCTTCTCTTGAGTTTTCAGATGACAGCTCTCTCATTTTTTTGAATATTCCTTTGAACTCAAATGTTTTCAATGACTGTTATTAATGCTAACTTTAATCCATGCCTTTATACATCTTCAAGTATTTTTCTATTGGTTTAGAGTCCTTTCTAGTTATTTCTAGCTATTGGAAATCAAGAATTTTCATTAGGATCATCAAAAGATGAAATCTAGAAGTCTACAGAACTGCTATTACTATGTTGTTAGAAGGATGCGAGTCAGCTCATCTAGTCCATGAGTCAGCTAGTCTGCATAATTTTAAATTTTTAACTTTTTGTACTCTAAGAGAGAAGGCGCATCTAGGGGGTCAAGTCATCTCTTTTGCCTATGCCAAAAAAGCAGTATTTCTATTTTACTGAGAGAGTTGGCTTTTCTACTATAAAAGCTAGCTACCTAAGTAACTTGAGTTTTTTGCCTTCTACCATTCTGAGAGAGCTAGCTCATGCTCTATAGGAGCCGGCTCATCTGCTTGCCAAACTAATGTGCTACTTCTAAGGTGTACTAAAGTCGGCTCTTCCTCTTGTAAGTCGGCTCTTCACTCCAACCATTAATTCTAACAACTATTTCACTTACATTTAAGTATAATTAAGCTCTCTAAACTTCTAAAAGACTTCTAATGACTTTTATGAGCTTTCCAAACATACAAATGGTTTATTTTCACTGGTACAAAGAGTCTCTCAAGGTTTTACATTGAATATTTGATATATAGGATCTCACTAACCATTTAAATGACTTAAAATGGCTTCCAATCATACATATGGGCTCATAATGATCCTTGTAACCTTACTAAACATTCTAATGGCTCATGGATCGTTAAATGCTTTTTTATAAAAATATTCTTAACCATTTGAAAGATATTAGTATACTATTCATGCTTCAATATTTTGTAATAATCAAAATCATTCTCGAGATCAACAATCTCTTCCTTTTTTATGATGACAAAACACTGGGCATGGATCTTAAAAACTTATGATATAAAATGTAACAAAGCTTTTTGTATATGAAAACTTACAATGTAAAAGGTAACGGAGCTATAGAAGTATCAAAGTGTTACAATATCAGGGTACTTGCTATTATCAAAGTATATACAATAAATCATAGTAGTATTTTCTCTGGAATGTATCAGAGCTTATAATATTTATTAGAGCATTTTATAGAGTGTATCAAAACTTTTTGATACGTGTGTGTAAATATTAGAGCTTTAAAATTTACATGTATCGGACCAATACAAGATGTATCAATAATATATCAAAGCAGAAAGAGTTTATATTAAAGCTATAAAGGAATGTGTCAAATTTTTTGAAATATTTATTAAAGCTTGAAGTGAGGAGTGTATCAAAGCTTGTAAAAATTTAAAAAAATGTATCAAGGCAATACTCCCCCTCAATTTGAGATTTAATAATTCATGATGCAATGAAAGCTTAGTTGTTTGTATATTCACTTTCACTTTTCTCTCTCCTTTTTTGTATTACTCCCTCTTTTTGATTATTTCATTTGAGTGTGATCTCATTTCATGTTCTCTTTCACTTTCATTAGATAATTTTTAATCTCATGCACTCAGCTTTTGTTTTTTCCTCCCTTTTGTCATCAGCAAATAGGATAAAGCATATGAAGTAAAAGGCATTCCACAAACACAATCTTTCAAATATATAAGGTAAAAAGCATTTCATTTCATATATAAATCATAGTACAAAATTTGATACCTTGCATATATCAAAGTCAAAAGACAACATCACGATCCGAATGTGGGTGGTCAAGGAAATCAAGTGTCTGGTCATATAGTAGCACTAAATGGTGGCCTAATGGGAGTAGATGTAGATTGAGGTGCAGGCCTAGGTGGCAAGCTAGAAGACTTAACCATAGGAGGACCTGGATCCTATAAATCCAAGTAAAATAACTCCCAGCTTAGACTCTATCCATTGATTCCCCTGCTGTACGGATCTAATGACCTTAGTCTACTCCCAAGCAAATCTATCTGCAACTTCTCTCATCTAGCCAAAGTCAGCTCTCAAGTCATTCAAATTAGACTGGTGAACTCCCTAAGCTCTTTGACTTGCTCAATGACCTCAACACATGGAGTAAGCTCTCTTCTGTCCTCTCTAATCTCCCGGTAACTCCTAACCTCCTGCCTTAGATCTGTAATCAATGGTGATACCAACTGACTATGTAGATGATCCGGTAGCATGTGCTAGTGGTGATGGAGTCCTTCGGCTAGCAGGCTATGTAGGAATGTTCTAGTAGATCCTCCAACAATTTGTACTGAGTCTAAAGGTATAGTATCAGCATGTGTCTCCTCCTCATTAGTTTCATCCTCCTCCTCCTCCTCCCCATCATCATCCTCTCCATCATCAAAGTTATCGATCTAGCTGCTCTCTATCTATTACTCGATAAATCCATTAATCTTCTACCTTATGGTATCCCATCCAGTGGAGTGACCACTCATTGTGTCAATCAGTGTGTAATAATCTCTTCGCATCTTTCCCGATATAATCCACACCAAACTCCTAAAAAATAAGAATAAAAACCATGCTATAGGGTAGGCATGCCCTAGATCTCCTAGCAGCCTCCCTAATTTGGGCTAACATCAGCAATGGCAAGTTTATGGGCTGACCCTCTTTCAAATAAAATATGAATGTGGTATCTTTCTCAGTCACCCAATCAAATCTTCCAATTTTAGAAAAAAAAAAGTCCTGCTTACTATATTATAAAGTAATCTCATTTCAACACTTAATTGGTTAGTTTGCAGGTTTTTCAAGCTTCTCATATTCTCCCTCCCTAAAATTACTTTCAAACCCTCAATCTTATTTTCCTAATTCAAGAAATATTGTCCACTTCTTGGCATCTCCAATAAATTGTCCAATCTCCTTTCATCCAAGACTATCAGCACATCTTTTAAAGTGGATTCAATAGAAATAGTCCCTATTCTCAAATTTTCAAAAAATAAATGGACAAGCCTTCGACAGATGGGTACCTCTAATGTGTAGAACCTTTGCCAACCTTGTGCCCGTATCCACTACCTAACACAGAAGTTCTCATGCTCAAAAAAGTTGAAATATATCTTTCTCCTAGTTGTGATAGGTCTATTGGTCATGGAAACCCATGGTTGAGGTAGAACTTGAAGGGCTCCGAGGTCATTTCTTCTCTTGGTCATTCTCTCGACTAAAGATGTTGCCACAGATCGCTTCCTCTTTTAGGCAAGCGCCTTACGATGACCCATTTTACTTTGATTCACACAAAAAAGCCCTAATAATGGTCCCTAGGATTTTGGAACTATTTAAAGTAGTAGAAAGGAGAAGATGGCTTAAGATAAATAGTGAAAGAGTAAATTAGTAAAGTTACGATTAGGTTTTACAAAAGCAAACTTTTGATAGGCAAGTTGGCTTGCACAATCGGATCAATAGACATGAGTTAGCTTGCACAGGCTAGTTTTTGAAAAAATATGAATTTTAGGTCAAAATCAAAGGGATTCAAAATAAAGAGTTTCTAACCTCTAAGATATGGGTGGTTACACTCTAAAATGATGAGAATGAGACAAATTGGCTCAAAAAATGTTTTCTTTTAATTTTAAAAAAATTCTAGATAATAATGCCTATAAAGGGTCACATAGATTTAATTCACCTTTAATCATTAAAAATATATATTCACTAAGATGTTTAGTGAATATATCAACTAATTATTTTCTATACTAATAAATTCTAGCTCTATATCACAATTTTATACATGATCCCTAAAAAAATGATATCTAATCTCTATATATTTGGTCCTTGAATGCTGAATAAGATTTTTAGTTAAGTTAATAATACTTGTGTTATCATATCTGATTGGAGTTTTATTTTATTTTATACCAAAGTCTTCAAGCTATTGCTTAATCAAAGTACTTGAGTACAACAACTCTCTGCAACTATATATTTTGCTTTAGCAATTGATAATGTTATAGAGTTTTATTTCTTATTGTCAACAGATTAAATTTAACTCTAGAAATTAGTTGTACTACTAGTACTTTTTCTACCAATTTTGTATCCACCATAATCAGCATCAGAGTAACCAATTAAATCAATTGATGAATGTTTTGAGTACCAAAATCCTAGATTAGATGTTTCTTTTAAGTATCTTATGATTTTCTTGATAACAAGTATATATGATTCTTTTAGATTTGATTAAATCCAACACACATACAAATACTAAACATGATATCAAGTCTACTAGTAGTTAAATATAGTAATAATCTAATCATACTTTGATATAGCTTTTGATCAATATTATTACCATCTTCATTTTTGTCAAGTCTATAGGTGAAACTAATTAGTATACCGATTTCTTTAATGAATTCCATCCCAAACTTCTTTAGTAATCTTTTTATGTATTTGGTTCGGTTGATGAAGATCCCTTTCTTTGTTTGTTTGATTTAAAGTTCAAGGAAGAATATCAGCTCAACGATCTACTCATTTCAAATTCACTCTACATAAGCTCAGTAAACTCTTAACAAAGTTGTTCATTAGTTCATCAAAAATGATATCATCTATCGATATTTGTACAACTAACATATCATCATCTTTTATTTTTATAAAAAGGGTTGTATCTATATTTGCTCTAGTAAAATTATTATCAAATAAAAATTTACTAAGTCTTTCATACCATGCTCAAAATATTTGTTTCAAACCATATAAAGCTTTATTTAGTTTAAAAATATGATTAGAAAATGTATGACTTTCAAATCAAAGGGGTTACTCTACAAAAACTTCTTCCAAAATATATCTATTTAAAAAAATATTTTTCACATCCATTTGAAAGAGTTTGAAATTCATGTAACATGCAAATTCAAGTAATAATCTTATAGCTTCTAATCTTGCTACAGGTGCATATATTTCATTAAAATCTATTTTCTCTTCTTGATTATATCCTTTAACCACTAATCTTGCTTTATTTCTTACTACATTACTTTTTTATCTAATTTATTTTTAAACATCCATTTTGGTGGGGACACCGGAGGCACCAGAATAAGACAGAGGCTTTTCAACCCTCTGTGAATTAATCAATAATTTATGAGTCCATCTGTAATAAGGGCTTAGCCCATCTGAGTCCTTTTTTAGTTGTTGTTAGAGTCTTTTGAGTTGTTATTTCAGTTCTGTACTAGTCAGCTTATGTTGAGCTAGTTCAGTCCAATGCTAGTCAGCAAATGTTGAGCTAATTTTATTTTCTGAGTCCTGTCCAAGCATACTGAAGACTCAAGACTATATCATACAAGTGAAGACCAAGACATGAAAGTATAGCCCAAGTCCAACCCAGCTTGAAGATTTGAAGACCCCAGGAAGAAAATTCAGAAAACCTTGATTTCTTGCAGATGCCTCCAGATGCCCAGATTCCCTTCCAGATGCCAAAGTATATTCATAGATAAGGGCATCCATGATTCTAGAGGTCCATCTGCATCCTAGCCCAAAGAAATCAAGCCCAAGTGCCAAGCCCAAGCCCCTAAGAAGCAAGATACCAGGGAATATTCCTGCTACCTGGCTACCAGGCCACCCCAGCTTCCAGAGGCCCAAACCCATGCACCCGAGCCCCTTTGGGCCGGCCTTTTGCTGCTCCTAGAAGCCCAACATGCCCCCATAGGCGTCCTTGGAGTGTTGGCCAAGTCAAGAGAATTTTTAAGGATTTTTTTCTACCTAATGTTTCCTTATTTTCTAGCTAGGGTTTGAGAGGGAAAATGATTCTTATGTAAAGACTTATATGCCCTTACTTGGAGCCCAAAGTTAAGAATCTATTTAAGGGACCCTAGCCTCTTGTATGAAACCTAATTTTTGATATGAATTAAAACCTTGAGTTCTTCTATTGAGTTGTGTGATACCCTGCTGTGTGCATAAAGGGGTTTGTGAGAGTTTTTCTTCCCAGTGCTGCAATCATCTTCCTGCGGCCAAGAAGCCTCTTAGATCCCTGGATGCCCACTCCAAAAGAAGCCTTCCCTTGCTATTTTTTCTTTGTTTTCTTGTTCCTTTGTGAGTTTTCTAATCCCTGATAGGTCGTTTGCAGGTCCCCGAGTTCCTACGAATCCAACGACTCCAGCCAAGCTTCAATCGGATCACCGAGCAGAAAGCCAGGTATCTGCGGGTCTTTGGCTCGGTTTTTCATGCCGCATCCATCGAGGAACGAGAGACCCTTTTGCTGCGATCTTCACAGACGTTGTCAGGTACACCCCCTCTACCTCCAGTTATTTTATTGTAGGAGAACTTGCCCTAACCGAGGCTTCTCAGCCCCGGCGATCCTTCTTTTCTACTTTTCTAGGTCCTAATCTGCATGCTGATCTTCTAAAATTCATATAAAATTCCCTACAACTTATTTTAATCTAAAACTCGGGAATTAATCACCCAACCCCACATATAAAACATTCAAAAAAAATTGCATGCATATTAGTCCCCCATCATTTGGTAGAAAAGAAGACAGAGGCTTTTCAACCCTCTGTGAATTGATCAATAATTTATGAGTCCATCTATAATAAGGGCTTAGCCCATCTGAGTTATTTTTTAATTATTGTTTGAGTCTTTTGAGTTGTTATTTCAGTTCTGTACTAGTCAGCTTATGTTGAGCTAGTTCAGTCCAATGCTAGTCAGCAAATGTTGAGCTAATTTTATTTTCTGAGTCCTGTCCAAGCATACTGAAGACTCAAGACTATATCATACAAGTGAAGGCCAAGACATAGAAGTATAGCCCAAGTCCAACCCAGCTTGAAGATTTGAAGACCCCAGGAGGAAAATTCAGAAAACCCTGATTTCTTGCAGATGCCCTCCAGATGCCCAGATTCCCTTCCAGATGCCAAAGTATATTCATAGATAAGGGCATCCATGATTTCAGAGGTCCATCTGCATCCTAGCCCAAAGAAATCAAGCCTAGGTGCCAAGCCCAAGCCCCTAAGAAGCAAGATACCAAGGAATATTCCTGCTACCTGGCTACCAGGCCATCCCAGCTTCCAGAGGCCCAAACCCATGCACCCGAGCCCCTTTGGGCCAGCCTTTTGCTGCTCCTAGAAGCCCAACACGCCCCCTTAGGCATCCTTGGAGTGTTGGCCAAGTCAAGAGAATTTTTAGGGATTTTTTCTACCTAATGTTTTCTTATTTTCTAGCTAGGGTTTGAGAGGGAAAAGGATTCTTATGTAAAGACTTATATGCCCTTACTTGGAGCCCAAGGTTAAGGGTCTATTTAAGGGACCCTAGCCTCTTGTATGAAACATAATTTTGATATGAATTAAAATCTTGAGTTCTTCTATTGAGTTGTGTGATACCCTGCTGTGTGCATAAAGGGATTTGTGAGAGTTTTTCTTCCCAGTGCTGCAATCATCTTCCTGCTGCCAACAAGCCTCTCAGATCCCTGGACGCCCACTCCAAAAGAAGCCTTCCCTTGCTATTTTCTCTTTGTTTTCTTGTTCCTTTGTGAGTTTTCTAACCCCTGACAGGTCGTTTGCAGGTCCCCGAGTTCCTACGAATCCAACGACTCCAGCTAAGCCTTAATCGGATCATCGAGCAGATAGCCGGGTATCTGCGGGTCTTTGGCTCGGTTTTCCAGGCCGCATCCGTCAAGGAACGAGAGACCCTTTTGCTGCGATCTTCATAGACATTTTCAGGTACACCCCCTCTACCTCCAGTTGTTTTATTGTAGGAGAACTTGCCCTAACCGAGACTTCTCAGCCCCGGCGATCCTTCTTTTCTACTTTTCTAGGTCCTAATCTGCATGCCGATCTTCTAAAATTCATATAAAATTCGCTATAACTTATTTTAATCTAGAACTCGGGAATTAATCACTCAACCCCATATATAAAACATACAAAAAAAATTGCATGCATATTAGTCCCCCATCAATTGGTATCAGAGCTTAGATTAGGGCTTGTTTTCTGTAATTTTTCAGTCCATATATACTCTGTTTTTCAAATTATTTCACTCTGATAGAAACTCCAAAAATTCTAAAATTTATTTTTCTGGATTCATCATAATTCACAATAATTTTCAGGATTTTTTCAGATTTTATTATGTCCTATGAATTTTTTTCAAGCCGAAATACAACCTATAAATTTTTGGCTCTGTTTTTTCTTAGCAAGACAAGTTTGGAAGTTTTAGGGTTTTATTTAGCATTTTTTGCATATCTTTTAATTTTAGTATATTTCCTGAATATTAGGCCATAATTTGCAAGTTTTCTTCTATTTAAGAAAATACCAAAAAAAAATAAAATTACATATTCTCCAAAAATACCAAAAATATCTAACCCTAATTTGCATCATTTGCCTGCCATCATTGCATAATCTACTTTTAAGGGCACTCTTGCTATATCAGATGGGGGAAGGAGTTGATAACCTCTCCTTAGCCCAAAACCATATCCCTTGCATTCGGTCCCAAGCCTTAACCTAAAATTAACTAGACTTAATTTGCCCTAGTGGGCTAGGGACACCAACTGGTCGGGTCCGGGCTAGTGTTAGATCACTATGTCAAGTTAACCTGTGTGTGCCTTGTGCTTAGTGTCTAGAATGGTGGTTTAGGGATTCAATCTCGAAGGGCTTGTGTGCTGGTCCGCCTACCTGGCCAATCTCTGATTGGTGTATAGGATTGGCAATCAGGGACCTAACACTCCCCTTGCACCTGCCTGGCTGAGTACAGGGTTACTATAGGCTAGTTTGCCACCCTGATTGAGCATCTAGTTTAGACTCTAGGTCTAGTCAGCTGTAGTCGGTCTGATCAAATCTTGCATTAGTACTAGATCAGGGGTTTCAATTCACCCACCTCCTTCACAAATGTCTGAACCCATGAAAAATTTGCAAGCCCAAATAAAAGCACTCACTGAGCATCTAACCCAATCCATGGCCCAGTTGACTACCCAGTTAACTCAGTCTGGTACCCAAACCAACAATAGAATTGACCATCTTGCCAATAGGTTTGACCAGTTAGAAGGCCATGTAGGGACCATACAAAGAACCCATGGGTCACAGTCTAAGCCAGATCTTGAGTCCCCTCAACCTAGGAGGACCCCAAACCCTGATCTATACCATGAGGTCGAACCTAGGAGAGCCCCTTATCCTGACCCGTACTACAATCCTCAACCTAGGAGGACCCCAAACCCTGATCCATACCGAGAGGTTGAACCTAGGAGAGCCCCTCAGCCTGACCCATACTATAATACTGAACCTAGAAGAACCCCTTACCATGACCCTTATTATGATACTAAACCCAGGAGAACCCAATACTCTGACCCATATAGGGAGTCCAACCCTAGGAGAACCCAATATCCTGACCCATATAGGGAGCCCAAACTTAGGAGGACCCCATACCATGACCCATCCTTAGAACCTGACCATAGAGCTGACCCAAAATCCTATGACCCCAGATCCTATAATCCCATGACCCATAGATCTGCACCCTTGTCCTATGAGCCCAGAGAGCCCATAACCCCTAGGTATCAATCTAGTACTAGTCAGGTTTCCCTTAGTCAACTTGAACCCCATAGGATTAGTACCCCTAAATATGAACCCAGTAGTGAGCCACTACCCCTTAGGCAACCTGAACCTACTAGGACTAGTATCCATAATCAGAAACTAGGACCTAGCCAGTTTTTCCCTCGCCGACCTTCTCCAACCATTCCTGAGATTGACAAGGCTTACATTAACGTGGAAGTGTATGAAGCTGATGCGAGCCTAGTGGATGAGTATGAGGGAGAAGAGGAGACACCTTTAGATGACCTAGAATTAGCTGACCCAATAGATATCCAGGTAGAAGCCAACCTAGAGGTAGTTGACCCTAACCACATCCAACCTAAAGCTATAGTGGAAGAACAAATAGAGGAAGAGAACCTAAGTACTGCTGCTAGAGCCTTACCTGAGGAAACCATAGAAGAGAGCCAAATTATAGAGTCTAGTCCAAAAATACAAGAACTAGAAGAATTTATTAAGGACCTGATCTCTTTGAATCAATACCTTCAAGATGAGTCCCCTCCTATAGTTCACATTAAGGACCTCTTCCCCGAAATTGGTGACTCATCCTTCCATTATGCAAACCCTGTAGATATAGCTCAATCTCGTAAGGTTAACCTCATTAGTATAGGATTAGTTCCTGACACCCCATCTTTTATCCTACTTTATCCAACTAACCATGAACCTTTTTCTCTACACTACCAAACTAATTCTGAACCCACTTCTTATTTTCTATCCTTTCCAGACGTCTCCAACATTTCTAGGATCATTAGATTGCATTTAGTTGAAATTAGCGTACTGCATGCATTCATTATGCATGTTAGGTTTGCATTATACTTCTGGCATACCCTTTGGCATTTGCTTGGAGTCCATTGTAAATACTCTTGTGCACACCACACTAAGGTCAGACCTAGAGAGTCTATAGTCTCTTGGGTTTAGGCCCATAAAAGTCTAATAAATTTCCTTCGATATGAATGCAAAGTCAAGTCTATTAGGTGTTAGTATGAGTCCTTTGAATCATTTGTTAGGAGTTTGCATGTGCCCAGCATGTTCACCACCTACACTAATTTTAAACAAACTGGCTAATTCCCGAAGATGGATCAAAGAATTTGATGTAGTGGATTCTATCTTGGTTAGGCTTAGGCTTAAAAGAAGCTTCATGCTCGTAGAGTCGGACCTTTTAAAGTGATAGAGAAGGATTGGATCAAATGCCTATGTGTTAGACTTGCCTTCGGATATGGGCATTAGTTCTACCTTCAATATTACAGACCTGGTTGAGTATAGGGAACCGGCAGCGATACCTAGTGAGACCTTTGGACCTATTTCTTTTCATTGTGAGTGACCCTAACCCAGAGTGTCCATTAACAAATTGGCCTGAGAGAGGAGAACGGATCGAGCGTATCCTGGATGATCAAGCCATCACGACCCAGGGCCGTGACTATCAACGCTTCCTAGTCTGATGGCAAGGCCGGTCAGAGTCGGATGATTCGTGGATTTCTCGAGAGGACTTGCAGCACCTCAACCCAGACCTCCTCGAGAGATATGTAAGCCAGCTTGATCTTCACTCGACAGGGTCGAGTTCCTCCCACCCCGGGAGAATTGGTGGGGACACCAGAGGCACCAGAATAAGACAGAGGCTTTTCAACCCTCTGTGAATTGATCAATAATTTATGAGTCCATCTGTAATAAGGGCTTAGCCCATCTGAATCCTTTTTTAGTTGTTGTTTGAGTCTTTTGAGTTGTTATTTCAGTTCTGTACTAGTCAGCTTATGTTGAGCTAGTTCAGTCCAATGCTAGTCAGTAAATGTTGAGCTAATTTTATTTTCTGAGTCTTGTCCAAGCATACTGAAAACTCAAGACTATATCATACAAGTGAAGACCAAGACATGGAAGTATATCCCAAGTCCAACCCAGCTAGAAGATTTGAAGACCCCAGGAGGAAATTTCAGAAAATCCTGATTTCTTGCAGATGCCCTCCAGATGCCCAGATTCCCTTCTAGATGCCAAAGTATATTCATAGATAAGGGCATCCATGATTCCAGAGGTCCATCTACATCCTAGCCCAAAGAAATCAAGCCCAGGTGCCAAGCCCAAGCCCCTAAGAAGCAAGATACCAGGGAATATTCCTGCTACCTGGCTACCAGGCCACCCCAGCTTCCAAAGGCCCAAACCCATGCACCCGAGCCCCTTTGGGCCGGCCTTTTGCTGCTCCTAGAAGCCCAACACGCCCCCGTAGGCATCCTTGGAGTGTTGGCCAAGTCAAGAGAATTTTTAGGGATTTTTTCTGCCTAATGTTTCCTTATTTTCTAGCTAGGGTTTGAGAGGGAAAAGGATTCTTATGTAAAGACTTATATGCCCTTACTTGGAGCCTAAGGTTAAGGGTCTATTTAAGGGACCCTAGCCTCTTGTATGAAACCTAATTTTGATATGAATTAAAACCTTGAGTTCTTCTATTGAGTTGTGTGATACCCTGCTGTGTGCATAAAGAGATTTGTGAGAGTTTTTCTTCCCAGTGCTGCAATCATCTTCCTGCTGCCAACAAGCCTCTTAGATCCCTGGACGCCCACTCCAAAAGAAGCCTTCCCTTGCTATTTTCTCTTTGTTTTCTTGTTCCTTTGTGAGTTTTCTAACCCCTGACAGGTCGTTTGCAGGTCCCCGAGTTCCTACGAATCCAACGACTCCAGCCAAGCCTCAATCGGATCACCGAGCAGAAAGTCGGGTATTTGCGGGTCTTTGGCTCAGTTTTCCAGGCCGCATCCATCGAGAAACGAGAGACCCTTTTGCTGCGATCTTCATAGAAGTTGTTAGGTACACCCCCTCTACCTCCAGTTATTTTATTGTAGGAGAACTTGCCCTAACCGAGGCTTCTCAGTCCCGGCGATCCTTCTTTTTTACTTTTCTTGGTCCTAATCTACATGCTGATCTTCTAAAATTCATATAAAATTTCCTACAACTTATTTTAATCTAAAATTTGGGAATTAATCACTCAACCCCACATATAAAACATACAAAAAAAATTGCATGCATATTAGTCCCCCATCACATTTAGTGCGTATAACTGAATATTTTTTAGATATGCTAACTAATGTCCATACATTATTTCTTTCAAATTGATTTAATTTCTCTTCAATAGCCATCATCTACTTAGGATCTTTTCAACTTCCTCTATGTAATTTGGTTTAATTTAAGAAATAAATATTAGATAATTAAAAGTATCTCTAAATAATGACCTAGTCTTAATATCTTGTGAGGGATCATCTTTAATTAGATCTCTAGGATAATTATGTGTGTACATCCATTCTTTAGACAAATTACTATGCTCATTACTTACCTCCTCCTCTTCTTCACTTGATTTATCTTTCAAGATCAATTTTTTCACTTCTTTATTCATTGTACATGCATCATCATTATCAACACACTCTTCTTTTTTGAAGGTGAGGAGTTAGTCTCATTAAAATAATATATATAGATTCCTCAATAGTTAAGGCTCTCTTGTTAAATACTTTATAAGTTTTCCTAGAAATTGAATATCCAAGAAAAATTTGTTGATCAGATTTCACATCAAATTTATCAAGATTGTCTTTTTCATTATTCAAAATAAAGCATTTATAACCAAAAATATGAAAGTAATTTATGTTTGATTTTTTATCATTCCAAAGTTCATAGAAGGTTTTTCTTTAAAATAGGTTGGGTTAAAATATGGTTTAAGATATAACAAATAGTGTTCACAACATAAGTCTAAAAATATTTTAGAAGATTACCTTCACATAACATGTTTCGGGCCAACTCTTTCAAAGTTCTATTCTTTCTCTCAATAACACCATTTTGTTATAGTATTATTGGAGCTAAAAAGTTATGATCTATACCATTTTCATTGCAAAACTTTTCAAAACTTTTGTTTTAAATTTTATGTCATGATCACTTCTAATTAAAATAATTAAACTATTTTTTTGATTTGAAACTTTTCTATAAAATCTTTGAAAAATAGCAAAGGCTTCATCTTTATGTGCCAAAATTTGTATCCATGTGAATCTTAAAAACTCATCAACTATCACAAGTTCATACTTCTTTTCTCATAGGCTTATGGTTCTAGCTGGTCCAAATAAGTCTATGTAAAGTAGTTATAGTGGTCTAGAAGTTGAAAGGATATTTATGGACTTAAAACTCTTCCTAGTTTATTTACCATATTGACAAGCATTGCATACATTATTTTTTCAAAATTCATTTTTGGCAAAGCTCTAATTAAATCTTTAAAAATCAATTTAGATATGGTGTGCATGCTAACATGTTCAAGTCTTCGATGCCAAAGCTAACTAGTTTCTTTAAGCATAGCATTCATGCCACTAGATTTGTACTACTCTTCATGGCTAGATCATTTAAATCTATTATATATATGTTTTCAAATCTATTCCCTACAAACTTAATGCTTGCATTAAATGAATTAGTAATTATAGATATAAAAGATTCAAACATAATCTTGAAGCCTTTATCATATAATTAACTAATACTTAATAAATTATACTTCAAGTAATCTACTACAAGATAATTTCAATATAAATAGAAGGAATGATTTTAATTTTACCAATACCGATGATTTTTTCTTTGTTATTATCACCAAATGTAACTATACCTTCTTACTTCATTTTTAGAATGAAGAATTACTCTTTGTCACCCGTCATATGTCTTGAATAGCCATTATCCAAGTACCACTTCTTCTAGTTCATTTGGCTGCAAAATAGATCAAGTAATATTTTTAGATACTCAAGCATTCTTGGATCCTTTGAGATTGGTGACTATGGTTTCTTTGGGAACCCAAACTTTCTTTACTTTACTCTCAAGTTTTTTATAAATTACATTCATATGCTTTATATCCAATTCTTCTATAACAAAAACAAGCAATATTTGCCTTTGAAGAGGTAGTAGGAGATGAAAAATGGTTAGCTAAAAATCTATTTTTATATCTCATATTACACCTAATTCCAACTTTATTATATGTTTTTCTTTGATTTTTAAGTACTAGCTCAAGCTTGTTAGATTTTAAAGTTAGTTTATAAACTAGTGATTTACCTTTGAACAGCTAGTACTTTATAAACCAGTGATTTACCTTTGAACAGCTAGTACTTAAAGTAAGTTTATAAACCAGTGATTTACCTTTGAACTTGAAGGTTTTCATTTTCTTGTTTTAAAACCTTGAGTTTCTCAAAACCTTCATCTTTTTCTTTTTCTAAGGTTTTATTTCTTTGTACCAAATCATCTAATTCTTTTGCAACATTTCATTTTTCTTTAAAGCATCATCTTTTCTTTTTACAAGATATCATTTGATTATTTGAGTGCTTTATTTTTGAAACTAGCCTTTTTAAATTCAGCAAGTAGATCATAAAAGATTGTATGTAATTTATCAAATGTAAATTCAATATTAGGTTTAGTGCATACCTTATCTTTCAAAGCCATTAAGCAGAGATTGGCTATCTTCCCTTGCTCTTCTTCTTCACTGAAATTTATGTCCTCGCTATCGCTCTAATTGGCAACAATTACCTTATTCTTCTTGCTTTTCTTGAATCTCTTCTTTAAAGTTGGACAATCAGATTGATAATGTCCTGATTTCTTGCATTCATAGTATATGGACTAATCTTTATCCTTGTCCTTATCCTTTTCTTTCTCTTTGCTTGGATCCTCCTTAGCTAAGTACCTTTTTTTATACTTTGATCTATCATTATCTATAAATCTTCTAAGCTTCTTTATCACAAAGGCCATGTCCTCATCTCCTAGTTCTTCTTCGGATAAGGGACCTTCTTCTTCTTCTTTCTCTTCAATCATAAACTTAAAGGCAATGGTTTTCTTCTTTTTACACTCTTCTACACTACGGTGCGTCATGTTTAGTTCATCGGTCATCGAGGATCTAAAGAGCTCTTCTAGAGGTAGGTTATTGAGATCTTTAACTTCTTGAATTGTAGTGGCCTTTGCATCCTATTTATCTGGCAATGATCGAAGAACTTTTCTTACAAGATCGCTGTTAGAGTATATCTTTCTAAAACTTTTAAGACAGTTAATAATATCAGTGAACCATGTAAATATTTCAGAAATAGCCTCAGCGGATTCTATTTTAAATAATTTATAATTGTGCATTAGTATATTAATTTTTTACTCTTTAACTTAATTAGTGCCTTCATGTGTTACTTGAAATCGACCCAAATTTTTTTTTTGCAAAGTTACAAGTAGAAATCTAGTTGAATTCAATGGGGTCAAGTGCACAATACAATAAATTCATGACTTTTGCATTTAACTCGACCATTTTTATATCATGATCATCCCGACTATCTTATAGTTATGCGACATCAACACCATCTACTTTTACTGTAGGTGTGTGAGGACCTTAAATTATGACTCTCCATAATTAAAAATCTATAACTTAAACATAAATTTTCATCCTAGCCTTCCAATATCTATAATTGGTGCCATTAAACAGTAATGGTCTATTGCTAGATTATCTTTTGGCTAGTGAGGTGTTCATATGGGTTGTCATGATCTTTTTTCTTAATTATTAAATTAACAGTACTAAGAACATGGTTTTGATATTTCTTGTTACCTAGACTGACAATCCAAAAGGGAGGTAAATTGGGATTTCAAAATTTAAAATAGAAATATGCACTTTAAAAGCTTAAGCTATGATCCAAGTGTTGTGTGCCAATGCTGAAAGCTAAATAAAAGAGAAAGAGAGAAGTAGTCATACACAAACACAATAAGATTTATAGTGGTTTAGAGCAATTCTAGCTTCTATGTCCACTTTCCAAAGTTTACTTGAAATTTTTACTATATTCTTGCTAGAATATAGCTAGATTATTTTAACTCAGGTTCATAATCCAAAAATCAATACAATATTTATTTTTCAAGCTTACAAATAATCTAATTGGCTTTTCAAGGCCAATTAATCAAAACTTTAAACCCAAATCCAAGTTTTAGATCCCTACTGAAACTTGAAAAAAACATAAACCAACACAAGCAAAGTAATAGGATAAACTCTTGAAAAGAGAAGAGTTATTGTAGTTGAAACTTGACCTGAAGACTCTTGAATGTTTCAATGAATGGTCTTCAATGCACTCTTAGTTTCTCACTTAATGTCTTGAGAGAGTACCTGGGAAGAAGTGAAGCTCTCTTGAGTTTTCAAGTGATAGCTTACTCACTTTTCTAAATATTACTTTGAACTCAAGTGTTTTCAATGACTATTGTTAATGCTAATTTTAATACATACTTTTATACTTCTCCAAGTATTTTTTCATTAGTTTAGAGTCCTTTCTAGTTGTTTCTAGCCATTGAAAATTAGAAAATAGCTATTAGAATCATCTAAAGATGAAATCTAGAAGTCTACAAAACTAGTCATTACTGTGCTGTCAGAAGGTTGCAATTGGCTTGTCTAGTCCATGAGTAAGCTTGTCTACACAATTTCAAATTTTTAACTTTCTATATTCAAAAAAAGATGGCTTATCTGAGGGGTTGAGTTAGCTCTTTTGCCTATGCCAAAAAATCAGCATTTCTATTTCACTGAGAGAGTCGACTCTTCTGCTATACAAGCCGGCTCACCTGAGTACTTGAGTTTTTTACTTTCTGCTTTTTGAGAGAGCTGGCTCATGCTCTGCAGGAGCCGGCTTGTCTACATGCTAAACTAGTGTGCCACTTCTAGAGTGTAATAAAGTTAGCTCTTTTTCTTGTGATTGGTTCTTCACTCTAAATATTAATTCTAACAACTATTTTACTTATATTTAAGTACAATTAAACTCTTTAAACTTCTAAAAGACTTCCAATGACTCTTATGAGATCTCCAAATATACAAATATATATTGGATTTTCATCGATACAAAGTCTCTCAAGATTTTTCATTGAATATTTGATACATAGGAGCTCACTAACCATTTAAATGACTTATAATGGCTTCCAATGATACTTATGGGCTCACAATGATCTTTGTAACCTTACTAAACATTCTAATGGCTCATGGATCATTAAATGCTTTCTACAAAAATATTCTTAACCATTTGAAAGATGTTAGTATACTATTCATGCTCTAATATTTTGTAATCATCAAAATCATTTATGGGATCAACAACATTCCAAACTCCAAGAATCTCTCGAGACTTGCTTGCTTGCCCCCTACCTAGAGCACCAATCTTTTGTCGATAAATCACCCTTCACTGGACTTCAATGATGGCAGAGGATACTCTGGTGTTCTCCAGGCGAAACTAGATATTGCTCCTGGTGGCTCTCTGATGAAGACCTGCAAATATAGTTCCTTGATTAGTGATGACTGATGGGAGACCCTCTGCTGCACAAGTCAATAGATGGAAGAAATGGACTATGGCAACCGGAGTTAAGAGCAATGATGGTGATGGAATGAGGAGATAGTGATAGAGATGTGTTAATGTAGCATACCTCATTAGGATCCCCTCTTACTAATTTATAGGACTACACTGGATAACTGAATGCCATTAGGGAGGTGGCCTTCTTTAACATGCATAATAAATTTTGCTGAGGTGGTGGGATCCTGTCTCCTAGAATCTTTTTTGCTAGTATCTTTCTGTTAGGATGGCTGGATCTATTGGGATCCTATCTACTACAACCTTGTCCTCTACAATCTATGCTAGAGCAGTTGTGATCAGTTGCATTGTCACCTACTCAGATGTTGTGGACTCCAAATAGATAGTCAGTTTGTTTGTTATCAAAGGGAGAGGCTTGTTCCTATACCCGAGCATGCATGATATGCTTACTTAAGTAACTAGTCAGGCCTACGTAGGTACTCAGTGGATGCATGTGGGGAATGCTATATCAATCAAACTCGGTAGGTTATAGTTACTCGACTTGGGGAGGAGCAACTACTCGATTTTGGAAGGAGCAACTACTCCTTGCTAGCGTTCTTCCTGATCGGTGATGTACTATTTATCTTCATTGTCTCCCTCCTAGTCAATAACTTGATCACTCTAAGTCAGATGTCCTAGTCTTTCGTAGTTAGTGGTACGGTCAGTGGTCCAACAAGTATTCAAGATCGAGATAGCAATTGCCATAACACAACTTGATTCCATGTATGGTCACTAACAATAAAATCTTTAACCACCTTACTTTCAATTATCGAAATATTTATTGGTGATAGCCATCATTTCAAAGATAAAGAGAATAACCAAGAATCCTGAACCACATTTATGGAAGCACCATTCCCTACATATAATATAATATTAGAATAAATTTATTATTTATTATTTTTTGATAAATAAAAATATATATTATAAATATAATAATCAGTACTCCCCAAATCATGAATATACATGGCTTTCTAAATATTTTTGTTATGGTAGCATCAAATTTATAAGGCCCCGATAAAGTAACATGACGTTGTGACAATCACTGACAGTGGAATTCTCTCATTATGTAGGCATTGTGAAATTTGACCGAGCTCAAGTCATCATCATAGTTCGTGTCCCATCATCCCTCCACTTCCTTCTTCATCCAAAGGGTTAGAAAGGTAAAAGTTATCCTAGCTCCCAAGAAAGACATCTCCAACATTGCCAAAGTCATGGTGGTGGTATCAACACGAGCCAGGGCTATGTAACTTGTGGCCAAGTATAATTGGCTGAATAACTTTGGTCAAGTGACAAGATGTCCCAACAATCTCAACAACCTCCAGCTATCTTAGTAGAAGGTCGTGGAAGACAAGATTCTGACATTGCAATGGATATTATCCCAATAAAAAAGATATGAGAGATGATGCCATCCCAGCATATATTGACATTCTTCCAGAACCTGTTAGAAGAAACAACCTCCCTAATAGCTCTCCATCATCCCACATGATGTTATAAATTGGTAAGAGGGACACCCGACAAGTAGGCTGGTGACCCTCACTACATGCTCATTTTTTATTTGAGCTCTCTCGCCATTCTCTTTCTTAACTCTAGCTGTTGCATAGATTACCCTACTGACTTGAGTGTTGGAGTGTCCACGTAGGTAACCCTAGCCCTCAGACTTCTTTGCAAGTCTTCATTCAAGAGCCACTAGCTACAAAGTATCCGATCACACCAGAGAAGACTGGAGGACTCCACAGCACCACTGCAACCCATCAAAAGGTGATCTAGCAATAATAGATTAGCACGCCAAGTAGGGGATAAGATTTAGGAGTTGAGAGGATCATGGCGAGGATTAGAGATTGATGCTTCTTGACTAGCAAATCAATGGCAATCTTTTGCAAGCCTGGGGGATATATCAGGAGCTCAAGTACTCCTTCCCTGGGACCCATGGGACAATCTTGAAGATAAACCTGGAGCCACTAGGGAGCATCACCAATTTCTAGCATGGCAGTAAGGGATAGACCAAGTCACCATCTTTGATCTTGCTATGGCCTATCGGAGCTCGCAAGGATGCACCACTACTCATCGGAGCTCATGATGGCTCGCCTCCACCCGTTAGAGCTTGCCTCGGCCTACCAGGGCTCACAAGTAAGAAAGAATAAGAAGGCAGTAGGAACATTCAAGGAAACGTGAATGGGCTCAAATTCTAGGGGAGGTCCTCTCCATCACTCTCTGGGATAGCCATGTCCCTTTCTTCCAACCTCAATCCAAGGGCCATTGCTTCCCCTTTCACCAGCTATAGTAAGGAGTTGCATGAGGAATTAAAAACGAAGGTTGGGTCAGTGATACCTCCTTCCTTCAACTTCAATTCGGAAGCTATCGCTCCCTTTCTCCCATAGAGCTCTCTTCTTCGTAGAGTCTCTTGTAGAGAATGAAAGAAGAAGAAAAGAGACCTTTGTAAGCTAGGTGAAGACTTCCATATGCCACTCTTCGCGAGAGTATCACAGCCCCCCTTTGTTGTTGGGTTATTCTTCTAGCTCTGCACCATTCGATGGCTCCTATCACCAAGGTAATGCATAGACTCCTTACCTAAGTGATGCATGGTCTCCTCCAAAGTGCTACATTGTTTCCAAGTGATGCATGCATCACCCAGATTCAACAAAGCCTCTCTTGGTACAATAATTGAGCTGGAGAGTCAAGCCACTTGCAGTTGAGTACTTTGGATGAGCAACCCATGGATGGGCACCACCAACACCTACAAGCTCCCACCCTGCTGACTCTTGGCCGACTTCATAGTTTAGCCCCTCAATGGCTGTCCTTCAATTGCTAACCTTTAATGGTCGACTTTCTATAATCTAACCCCTCAATGGCTGACCTTTAATGGTTGATTCTTTATAGTCTAGCCCCTCAATGGCCGACTCTCCATGGTCCAGCCCCTCAATGGTCAACCTTTAATAACTAACCTTCAATGGCCGACTCTTTATGGTCCGGCCCCTCAATGGCCAACCTTCCATGGTTGACTCTTCATAGTCTGGTCCCTCAATAGCTAACCTTCAATAGTCGACTCTCCATGGTCCAGCCCCTCAATGGCTGTCCTTTCACGACTAACTCTCCATAGTCCAATCCTCTTAATGGTTAACCTTCAATGGCTGACTCTTCATGGTCCAGCCCCTCAATTGCCAACTTTCAATAGCCGACTCTCTATGGTTCGGCCCCTCAAAGGCTGACTCTCCACAGTCCAGCCCCTCAATGGCTGACCTTCAATATCTGACTCTCCATGGTCTAACCCCTCAATAGCCAACTTTTCATAATTCAGTCCCTTAATGGCCAACCTTCCATGACCAACTCTCCACAGTTTTACCCCTCAATGGCTGACCTTCAATGGCCGGCCTTCAATGGCCAACTATCCATGGTCTAGCCTCTTAATGGCTGACTCTCCATAGTCTAGCCTCTTAATGGCCGACTCTCCACAATTTAGATCCTCAAGGCCGACCTTCAATGGCTAACTCTCCATGGTTCGATCCCTCAATGGCCGACCTTTCATGGTCGACTCTTCATAGTTTGGCCCCTCAATAGCCGACTCTCTACAGTCCGGCCCCTCAATGGTCGACCTTTAATAGTCGAATCTCAATAGTCTAGCTTCTCAATAGTCGATTCTCTTGGTTTGGCTCCTCTATGGCTGACTTCTGATTGTCGAGTTGGTTTTTGACAATCAAGCTCCATCCAGCCAACTAATCATCTACCAAAGAAGATGGTTAGCTAATCACTCCCATCTTGGGTAACTTCTACCATGGTAACTTCTCACAAAGATAACTCCTATCAGAGTAACTTGCATTTAGGTAACTCCTTACTAAGGTAACTCTCATCCCATTTGGATAACTCCAGCCTCATTCAAGTAACTCCTCACAAAGGTAACTCTCATCTCATTTAGGTAACTCCTTACAAAGGTAACTCCCATCTTATTCAGGTTTTGTACCTATTATTCAGATTTTTTTTAAGTCAGGTTTTCTCTCACTCTCATTCGAGTACAATGCCCATTATTTGGATTTTCTTAAATTGGATTTTAATCCTACTCTCATTCAGGTACAATACACATTATTCAGATTTTTCTTGAATCGAGTTTTACTCCCGCTGTCATTCGGGTATAATACCTGTTAATCGAGCTTTTCTTAAATCGAGTTTTACTCATACTCTAATTCGGGTATAATATCCATTATTTGGATTTCTCTCAATCGAGTACAATTCTCATTATTCGGATTTCTTGGACAGGTTTTACTTCCATTATTCAGATTCTAAGTCAGGTTTTATTCCCACTCTCATTCGGGTTAATGCTGAATAGGCAGCGCTACTTTCTTCATCCAAAAAGTAATAAAAGTTGAAATTGGCAATGTTTTTGGACTCAATAGTAGGGGGCACTGTTATGGTAGCATCAAATTTGTTCAAGCCTGATAAAGAAACATATAACGTTGTGAGAATCACCGACAATGAAAATCTCTCTCATTATGCAGGCATTGTGAAATTTGACAAAGCGCAAATCATCACAGCTCGTGTCCCATCATCCCTCCACTTCCTTCTTTACCCAAAGGGTCAGAAAGGGAAAAGTTTTCTTGGCTCCCAAGAATGACCTTGCTAACACTGCCAAAGTCATGGTGGTGGCAACAACACGAGCAAGGGCCGAGTAACTTATGGCCAAGTATCATTGGCTAAATAACTTTAGTTGAGTAAGTGACAAGTTTCCCAGCAACCTCAACAATCTCCTGCTATTTAGCAAAAGGCCATGGAAGACAAAATCCTAATATTACAATGAACACTATCCCAACAAAAAAGATGCAAGAAACAATATCCTGATGCCATCCCAGCATCTCCTGATATTCTATCAAAACCTGTCAGAAGGCACCACCTCCCTGATAGCTCTCCATCATTCCACAGTATACTATAAATTGGTAAGGGGGATATCTGATAGGTAAGCTAGTGATCCCCACTGATGGCTCATTTTTCATTTAGGCTCTCTTGCCATTATTTTTCTCAGCTCTGGCTATTGCACAGATCACCCTACTGACTTGAGCATCGAAGTGTCCCCGCTGCCGATAATCCCAACATTGGAACTTCTTTGCAAGTTCCCATTTAAGAGCCACCAGCTATAGAGTGTCCAATCTCATCGAGGAAGACCAGAAGACTTCTCGGCATGGTCGCGACCCGATGGAAGGTGATCTAGCAATAATAATTGTTTTGGATAAAAATATATAAATATTTCTATGACGAGCATATTGATATTAGTTACAGGAGGATTGCCTAGTTCTTATCCATGGCCTTTAAAAGTTGTCAACCACCACTAAGACGGTAGCCCGGTTGGTAGAGGCTTAGCCTCACCTCCCACCAGTCATGGGTTCGAGGCATGATCCTTGCGAGTGACTTGATTAAATCTAAAAATTTTTCTGGGGCACCTAATTGGGATAGCGAAAAAATTGCAGCGAACATACCCTGGCGGGGTTGGGGCCCAGTGAGGTAGCTACACTAGGATTTATCCCCCCGCCTTTTTGTTATAAAAAAAAAAAAATTGTCAACCACATTGCACCATTGACTTTTCCACATCCCTTTTACATCGGCGGTGGCCTCCACTATCAAACATGTGATCACCGTCAACAGTTTTCGGTGCACCAAACCTCGGTTGCACCCACCTCACTCGATGGCCGATGGCCACAATGGCATAGCATGGCCACCTACAACAAGCCATCAGGATACCACGCGATGACAAGACTGAGTCAAGAGCGACCCCAATTTCTCTACAAAATATCCATTGATCATAGCCATGCATCAAACACAAGCGAAGGCTTTCAGTTTGTCCACTTTTGCCTAAACGTGCAAGTAGATTAGGTCGAACTAAGTCACCAACGATCCAATCTGATCTAATTATTTAATTAAATTCTAATATTAGATTCACATCTAACTTAACATAAGATCGAATCATGTTCATTATCAAAATTTTTGATCCAACAAATCATTCAAATTTAATTTGATTTATATATAACTTAGTTCCAACCCAAAAAATTAAAATTTGGATCAGGTCCTATTGCCAACCTTACCGTCATGGCCTGCAACTATAAGATGGCACCGGAAGTCTGCCCCATTACTCCAAAATCCTGGTGTCCCTAGACCTGCAAAATAGAGTTAGAGACCTGGGCCGAGGATCCCGGCGAGGGCACACCGACGATCATGTCAGTGGATGGCAAAGCAGAACAGATCCCCTAGGATGGATCCCACTTGGATCACCATACTTAGAGGAGTTTTTAGTGAGGGATTGAGTAGGAGAGAATGAGGGGAGAATGGTGCTTGAGTTGTGGCGTCAGTGCTCGTGGAGACTCGTTCTGAGAGCCTCCTGAGGGCCTCTTGCCTCAAGTCACTCGCCTCGCTATTTTGTGCGCTTACCCTCCTTCTGTTGCTTCCATTCGCTTACCTTCTTTCTCGCCCGTTGGTGCCTTTTTAAATAGCCGATTGCTTCCGTCCCTCAACTTGCCCTCCCTGGGGGGCTTAGGGGTCAATGGTGTCCGTTGGCCACCCTCCTGAGATCATTTTCTCTTATAGTTGGGAGTTAAGTTGTGGATATGCTTCGCCTGGTGTGTTGTCAAGAAGAGAAAAATTAGGCAGAACCTTGATCTGGGCATAGCCACCCTTGGGTCGAGATCCTACACATGAACATCTTCTTCGGGGGATTCCAGATGGTCGGTCACAGGATCTGACATCTTGATTGTGATACTTCCCCAAATTGGTGCAAACGAGGTTACACGCACCATTAAAAATTTGGGGGCGTCGTACTAGGCGCGCAGCCTGGCGACGATCTTGGGGCTGGCTTCTTTGTCCCCCTCGATGCTTCCGAAGAGGGTGCTCAACTTCGACCGAGGTAGGCCCATCTGGGGGTGCCACCTAGCAAAGGAGCAGAGCAGGGCTCGCCTTCGGCTGAGGTGGGCTAAACCCTTGGGGAGCCACCTAGCGAAGGAGCAGGAGACATGCTCGACTTTGACCGAGGTGGACCCCACCTGGGGGTGCCACTTGGCGAAGGAGTGGAGCAAGGCTCGACTTCGGCCAAGGTGGGCTCGATCCTTGGGGAGCCACCTGGTGAAGGAGCAGGAGGCACGCTTGACTTCGGCCGAGATGGACCCCACCTGGGGGCGCCACCTGGCGAAGGAGCAGGACTCAACTTCGGTCGAGGTGGGCTCGATCCTTGGAGAGCCACTTGGCGAAGGAGCGGGAGGCGCGCTCGACTTCGACTGAGGTGGACCACACCTGGGGGTGCCACCTGGTGAAGGAGCAGGAGGCGTGCTCGACTTCGGCCGAGGTGGACCCCACCTGGAGGTGCCACATGGTGAAGCAGCAGAGCAGGGCTCGACTTCAGCCGAGGTGGACCCCACTTGGGGGTGCCACCTAGCGAAGGAGTGGAGCAGAGCATGACTTCGACCGAGGTGGACCCCACCTAGGGGTTCCACCTGGAGAAAGAGCAAGGGTACCGAGCTCAGGCTGAGGTGTGCTCGACCCTTGGGGAGGCCACCTGGCGGGGGAGCTCGGAAAGGGACTTGATGCAGTGCTATCTGCCCACCTGGCTACCAGCTGGATCCGAGGTGCACTCCACGTCAGCGATCTTTCTATATCATTTGCCCCCCACTCCTAAATCCCATCGATTTACCGCGGTTGGGATGTGGAGAGTTAATGCGGAGATGATGTGGAAGGACAAAAATCTTGTATAATTATTGCCACGATTGCCGCCACTTCGCACGTCGCGCCGGAGGTCCAATGCGAGGCATCATGTCCGCGATTTTGATGGACCATAATTGCATTGTGCCAGACTCGAGGCGGTTTTCCGTGGACCGAAGCATCGCCGCCATGGGTCATCACACGTGGCGCTCATCCGGTGGTTCGGGTGAGAAAAGATTGTACGGCCGCTGTCGATTGGCTTTTTAAAAGAAGGGGACTTTCCGGAAATGAGGTCTTTCGATTTTCTTGCACTTCGTCGGTGGTTGCAGCGATCCTTCTTCTTCTCCTAAGGTGCTTTTCTTCTTCAAAACAAGCTGGTGAGTTCCAGTGATCTCTTCTTCCTCCCTTGCTTCTTCCTAGCCTTTAGTTCTTCTCCCATGTCTTAGGTGAACCGGTCCCTTCCTCAGGTCCTTCGTCTCCTCTTCTTTCTTCTCGAACCTCTTTTCTTTCAATGGCTAGACGTCCTCGTTTCTCCACCAACCCGAACGAGGCCGGTCCCTCTCATCTGAGAACTTCATTATCCTCCTCGTCGGAGGACGAAGTTCCTTTTGAAGTCCGGAGGTGATAGCATCCCGGTGGCATAGTCATCGAGAGCCCTAGGGCCCCTAGGGTTCCTTCTACCATTGTCGCTGCCTCTCCGGCGGTAGAGGCTTCTTCCGATCCCTCCAGCTTCGCCTCGATGATGATCGAAGAAGATCTTTCTTCGATCCGGGACTTGTTCGGGGTTCCGGATTCCATCCAGCTCTTGCTCCCGAGACCGTGGGAGCGAGTTACCTCGAGCGGCCCTGGCCGGGTTACTTTCTATGAAGACTTCCTTATAGGGGGTCTTCGTTTTCCACTCCATCCTTTCTTTCTTTCCTTCCTTCCTGAACCACTTCCGTCTTATCCCGGCCCAGTTGGTTCCTAATGCCATCAAGGTCATCTTCGCCTTCATTGTGTTTTGTCACTTCCACGGGTTCGTTGCTCGTTTTTCATTGTTCAGGACTTTGTTCACCCTGAAGCGCTACTCCACTGATGATGGGTGGTGGTACCTCTTCCCTCGGCCTAAGTGCCCCGGTTCAACCTCCCCACGTCCATTAAGGGGTGGAAGAACTGGTTCTTTTTTGCCTCGGTTGGGGACGTTGACTGGGTCTAGAGTGAACCAGACCGGTCCCCAAACCAGAATGTCGAAGTTGTGCCGGCCGACTAGGAGGTCATTTCCTAGTTACTCAGTGATAAGCTCCCCTCCCTCGAGGTTCTACTCTTAGAGTAGAACTTGTTTGAGGCCGGGGTTAGCCCGATTCGAGTGATTGGTGAGGCTCCATGCCCTCTTCTTTCCTTTTCTCTTCTTCTTTTTCTTTTTCTTTTTTTTTTACTGATGTTCTTTTGACCTTTTCCTTTCTCAGGGATGAAGTTTTCGGTGGACAGCCTGATGGAGTCGGCCCGAAAGAGAAGTGCTTCAACCAGGGCCCAGGATACCGCACCAAAGAGGGCCCGCGTAGAGACGGATCAGGGCCCCAGGCCCACTCCGATCTCAGAGCAGAGGACAGTGGAACTGGCCCCCGACCCACCTCAGCAACGAACTACTGCCCCAGAGATCGTTGACATCGATGGGGGTAGGGAAAAAAAGCGACTAGCTCACTCACCTCCCCAGATGGTCGCGGTGACTAGCGCTCCAACAGCAGCTGTGACGGTTGCAGCAATCCCACGGCCCACGTCCTCGCAGGCTGAAGGCGCTCCCATGCAGCCCTCTTCCGAGCCCCGCCCTACACCAGTGGGAATTCCTATGAATGCCTCCATCATCCGAGACCAGGGCATAGCCGAGAGGATGATGGAGTATGCGTCTCAGCCCCGGGCCGTCGCTTGAGGGGTGGCCGGGACTACTCGGCTGCCCTGATCGGGATCCTTCCCAAACTTTTCTCAGTGAGTATCCAGTACCTCCTTTAATGTTCTAGTTGGTTCTTTAAAGAATCTGACCTTATCATTCATGTAGATCGGGACCAACGTGCTCCTACTTCGAAACTTTCTCGTTACTTCGGCAAGGAAGGAGGCCGAAAAAGAGAGGAGGCTCGGTAAGCTCGCAACCGACGTAAAGGATCTAATGGACAACGGCCATGAGCTGAGGGAGAGAGAGCAATAGGGCTCTCCGAGAGGACCTGGCCCATGCTGATAGGTGCATCAGGGACCTCGAGGCCTCCCAGTCCAAGGAGAAGATCGCAACTCAGCACCGTGCTGATGAGGACGCGGCAGAGATCTCTCGCATGGAGGGGCGATCCAAGGGAAAGACTTCTTACATCTCGAGGCTGTTGGAGGCTGCGCAGAGGGAGGCCCAAGAGGCCGTGCTTAAGTTTCGAGCTTCCCAAGAGTACAAGAATGAGGTCCACGAGGCTGTCGTGGACTCATTCTTGAAAGGCTTTGGGGTCTGCCGGGAGAAGGTGGCCTCCCTCTTCCCGAAGCTTGACCTGGTGGCATCATCCTTGGCAGCCCCAAGGAGCAGCCTGAGGAGCCATTAGCATCGGGAGTGGCTGACGAGGGAATTGTCAAGCAGCCAACTGAGCAGGCAATCGATAATGTCGATACTTCCCAACCTGGGGTGGAGCAAATGCCGAAGTGACCTCGAGCCTTCACTTTGTATTCTAGTGCAGGGTTTTCGTTTTGTATTCTTTTGGGTCGCCCGGTTTGTCGGGTCCCTTTTATTTGTAAGAAACCCTTACACTAAGAAATGAGGTTCTCTTTCTTTGTATACCTTAATGTTCCCATCTTGGTTTTTTGTTATGCTCCTTCTTGATGGCGGGCCTGGGACCCTTGGTTTATCATCGGAGCCAGTCTGCAACTTTGATTTGAAATTCAACTCTGACTCTTGGCCAGAAATCAGGTTCGAGAAGCTTCCAAGCTTCAGCATGGGACTCCTGGAGTTTCCGGGTCGGACTTCATGAGTATCTGGTGCCGGTTCTTTTGTTGTCGGAACTAAGTTCCGTGCCTTTATGCCGAAACTGGGTTTCACGCTTTCATCCGGGCTAGACTTCGGGCTTTCATCTGGATTGAACTCTGGGCTTTATGCCGAAACTAGGTTCCAGGCTTCTATGCCAGAACTGGGTTCCGTGCTTTCATCCAGACTAGACTTCGGGCTTTGCACCGGAACTAGGTTCCATGCTTTCATCTAGACTGGACTCTGGGCTTTGCACCGAAACTGGGTTTCGTGCTTTCATCTGGACTGGACTCCGGGCTTTGCACCAGAACTGCATTCCGTGCTTTCATCCGGACTGGACTATGGGCTTTGTATCGAAACTGGGTTCCGTGCTTTCATCCGAACTGGACTCCGGGCTTTGTGTCGAAACTGAGTTACGGGCTTTTATTCAGACTTGACTCTGGGCTTCATGCCGAAACTGGGTTCCAGGCTTTCATCTGGACTGGACTCTGAGCTTCGCACTGGAACTAGGTTCCGTGCTTTCATCCAGACTGGACTTTGGGCTTTGTGTCAGAATTGAGTTTCGGGCTTTCATCTGGACTGAACTCTAGGCTTTGTGCCGAAACTGAGTTTCGAGCTTTCATCCTGACTGGACTCCGGGCTTCATGCCAGAACTGGGTTCCGGGCTTTCATCTATACTGGACTTTGGGCTTCGTGCTGGAACTAGGTTCTGGGCTTTCATCCGAACTAGACTTCGGGCTTCGTGCTGGAACTAGGTTTCAGGCTTTCATCCAGACTGGACTCTGAGGCCTTGGTGTTTCTCGCAAATTGCTTGTGGGACCTTTTCCCTACCTTCAGTCGCTAGATCCAAGGTCGGGCGATGATAGTCCTATGAGACAGAGACAAGCATTGTACTAAAAAGAATTTCATTATTAATATTTAGGAAGTCTTACATCATTGGTAAAATATCCTCAAGTTTGCGATGTTCCACGTCCGCAAGAATTGTGCCCCATCGAGCTCGGCGAGATAGTAGGCACCATGGGGGAGGGCTTCGACCACCCTGTAAGGGCCTTTCTAGTTCGGAGAGAGCTTACCGCACTCTCGAGATTGGGAGGCTTCTGCCCATCACTGGACCAGATCTCCCGGGAGGAAGGACTTCGGTCTCACCTTGGAGTTGTAGTATCTGGCCACCCATTGCTTGTAGGCTGCCATTCGAACTCGAGCCTTGTCCCTCGTCTCTTTCAGTAGATCTAGATTAAGCAAGAGTCATGCTGGGTTCTCAGCCTCGTCATACTGCTCTACCCGTAGTGTTGGCAGACTGAGTTCCATCAGAATCACTACCTCTGCACCGAAGATGAGGTTGAATGGAGTTTCATCCTTGGCATTGTATGGTACGTCCACAGGACACTGGAAAGTTCTTCGGCCCATATACCCCTGGCTTGATCCAACCTGGTCTGGAGCCCTTGAAGGATGGTCCGATTAGTCACCTCGGTGTCCCCATTGGTATGAGGGTGTGCTACCGAGGTGAAGTGATGATGAATGCCGAGGTCGTTGCAGAATTTCTCAAATTCTCGACTATCGAACTGCCGTCCATTATCGGTGATGATGGTGTGAGGGAGTCCGAAGCTGCATATAATTGATTTCCAAAAGAACTTGCTGACATTCGCCTCCATGATCTGGGCTAAGGGCTCAGCCTCGACCCACTTCATGAAGTAGTCGATGGCGACTATCAAGAACTTACGCTGCTCGGACGGGGGAGGAAAGGGACCAAGGATGTCCATGCCCCACTGGGCGAACGGCCAGGGGACGGAGAGCTGGGAGAGCGGCGCAGCCGGCTGGCATTGCACAATGGCATGACGTTGACAGCGGTCACATCTCTTGACAAAGTTGGATGCATCCTTCCTCATCGTTTCCTAGTAGTATCCCTAGCGGAGGGTCTTGTATGCCAGAGTTCTGCCCCCCACATGATTTCCGCAGAGACCTTCATGTATCTCCTAGAGCACGACTGCTACCTTCGTGGGTCTCAAGCATTTGAGGAGTGGGTAAGAGTAGGACCTCCGGTAGAGCAATCCGTCCATCAGCACAAAGCGCGTGGCCTTCCTTTTGATGAGGTCGGCTTTTACTCGATCTTAGGGCAAAATATCGTCGGTGATGTATTTGACATACTTATCCATCCAGCTGGGCTCCGGGGTGACCTGCTGGATCTCTCTAGGGGCTTTATAGCTTAGGATCTAAAGATGTTCGATGTAGGCGCGACCCAGGGACGAGTCCGGTAGGATCGCCAGTCGGGAGAGGGCGACAGCGTGAGCGTTCTCTTCGTGCGGAATGTGGGAGATGCTGAAGCGCTTGAAACCTGCCACACTTGCACGTACCAACTCCAGGTACTTTGATATTTGAGGGTCCCAAGCCTTGAACTCGCTTGAGACCTGCCCGGCCACCAATTGTTAGTCAGTGAAGACCCTCAAGCTGGTCATGCCCAGTTCACGAGAGACTCTTAGTTCCACGAGGAGCACTTCATACTCTGCTTGGTTATTGGTGGCGACGAACTGGAAGTGGAACGCGCACTCGGCAATGACTCCCTCGTTATTAGCGAGAATGAGTCCGACTCCACTTCCACCAGAGTTGGATGCTCCGTTCACGTGTAGGACCCAGATGTTCTCCTTCGGTTCAGGTCCTAGTTGTCGATTATGGAAGATCTCTTCCAGCCCATCGTCTAGGCCTGCACACTCAACTAAAAAATCAGCCAGTACTTGCACCTTCATGGACGACCTTGGCTAGTAGGCGATGTCGAACTCGCTGAGCTTCAGCGCCCACTTCGCCAGACATCCGGACATGTCAGGTATGCTGAGCATGACCTTCAACGATTGATCCGTCAGGACAGCGATCGGATGTGCTTGGAAATAAGGCATGAAGCATTGGGCAGACACAATGAGCACAAAAATTAACTTCTCGGATCGAGAATACCTGAGCTTGGCATTGCGGAGAAGCTTGCTTGTATAGTACACAGGTCTCTAAATCCCTCCATCATCCATTTGGACCAGGACCGAGCTGATGGCCTCCGGAGTGACCGCCAGATACAAGAGGAGCTCTTCTCCCTCCTCCTGTCAGGAGAGCAGTGGTGGTGATGCAAGGGTCTTCTTTAGCTCCACGAATGCCTCATGGCACTTTTTCGTCCAAGCAAAGTCATGCATCTTCCTCAATGCCTTGAAGAAGGGATGGCAACTATCGACAGATCATGAGATGAACCGGCTCAGGGCTACTATCTGGTCGATAAGTCACTGGACTTACTTCTTGGAGGTGGGCTGCTCCATGTCAAGGATCGCTCGAACCTTCTCTAGGTTGGCTTCAATCCCTCTCTAGGTGACCATTAAGCCAAGAAACTTTCCTATTGCCACGTCGAAGGCACACTTCGCCAGATTCAACTTCATTTGATGAAGGCGAAAGTTGCAAAAGGTCTCTGCCAGGTCATCAACGTGGTCCGAGGTTGGCTTGCTCATAACAAGCATGTCATCCATGTACACCTACATGTTGTGGCCAATTTGATCTTTGAAGACCTTGTTGACCAATCGCTGGTATGTGGCACCAGCATTCTTCAAGCTGAAGGACATCATCCTGTAGCAGTATATCCCATGGTCCGTGATGAAGGTAGTATGCTCCTCATCCTACGTGTGCATCCGGATCTAATGCTACCCAGAGAATGCATCCATGAAGGAGAGGAGGCGGTGTCCCGAAGTGGCTTCCACGAGTTGGTCGAACTTCTGAAGGGGGAAGCTATCTTTTGGGCAGGCGCGGTTGAGATCGATGTAGTCCACACAGATCCTCCACTTTCTGTTGTTTTTCTTTACCATGATTATATTCGCCAGCCAGCTGGGGTACTGTACTTCACGGATGAAGCTAGCAGTGAGGAGCTTCTCCACTTCATCGTTGATCGCCTTCTGCCTCTTAGAGGCAAAGCTTCTCTTCTTCTGCTGAACTAGATGGTACTTTGGAATCAGTCTTCAATTGATGGGTGATAAAACATCTGGGGAGATACCTGGCATATCCACCACAGACCAGGCGAACACATCCGCGTTCGTCCGAAGGAAGCTCAGCAAGTGAATCTGCTCGTCTTCCGGTAGTTGGGCTCCTATCTGCACTATCTTCGATGGGTCTGAGCCAAGAGGGTATGTCAATAGGTGCTTGACGGGGCCACCCCTAGGGTCTTGCACCCTTTGGTCAAGGACATCGATGTCAGAGTCAAGCTCAGCACTTCAGGCTCCTGGGATAGCCTGCAAGCAATGCAGGATCGGCTGAGCTACCACACTCAACTCTCCCACCCTGTAAGGGGTTGGGAACTGTACCAACAATCTTTTGGTGGAAATGACTATGTCGAGCTGGTTGAGCCCAGGGTGGCCCAAGATAGCATTGTACGGTGATGGGAGTCTGACAATAGTGAAAGTCATCATGACCATGCTCTATTGGGATGGAGTCCTAGCGGTGATAGGGAGGGTGATCTCTCCCTCGACTCCCATAGAATCTCCAGTGAAACCCACGAGAGGGGTGTGCACTGGCCTTAGCCGATCATGAGACAAGTTCATCCGAAAGAAAGTATCGTAAAAAAATACATCCGTGGAGCTCCCACTATCAACCATTATACGGTATACATGATGCTTGGAGATGGTCATCTTGACCATGATAGCATCATTGTTTATATTTTCTTCTCCACCTCCCTTCCCCTTTGCAAAGGGGAGTACATTCTCTAGATCTCCTCCCTCTCAGGCTCTCTTTGATGCGCGCTCTATTCCCCAAGAGATCATACCCACAGGCTTCTCCGTGGGTCGGTTGTCAAATAGCAGGAACAGGGGGAAGGACCGCAAGTGGTTGATCCTCTGTCGGAGCCTCGTTTCTCATGAACTTCCTGAGGTAGCCCCTCCTGATCAGGTCCTTAATCTCCCTCTTTAGGTTGTGGCACTCTTCAGTGTTGTGGCCATGGTCGCAATGAAACTGGCAGTACTTCATCTTATCGCAAATGCTTGACGGCTTCTGTGGTGGAGGTCGGTGAAGGTAGCGCTCGTCCTCAATCTACATAAGAATCTTTGACCTTGGAGCTAGGAGGGGCGTGAAGGTCTGCTCAGGAACGGGGCCACTCTTTGGCTTCGATCCTGACCGAAAGTCTACAGGCGGCCCGGGTTTTTGCGTTCCAGGTGCATCCCTTGGGGTAGGCTTCTTCGAAGGCTTCCCGTCCAGTTCTTTCCTAGTACGGTCAACCTCCTTAGTGTGGATGTACTTATGGACATGAAGGAGGAGTTCAGAGTACGTCTTGGGTGGTTTCTTGTCCAAGGAATAAGCCAAACTGGAGGTCCTGAGCCCTCGCTTCAGCGCCAACATGGCGACGGGCTCATCCAAACTATAGATTTCTAGGGCAGCAGTTTTGAAGTGGGTTACATAGTCCCGCAGGAGCTCATGGTCTTACTGCTAGATAGAGAAGAGGCTATCCACCTCCCATGGTACCTTTCGACAAGCATTGAAGTGGGCCACGAACCTCCTCTCCAGCTGCTGGAAGGAGTCGATGCTTTCGGTCTCGAGGCGGGTAAACCAGACTCAAGCGGCCTTTCGGAGGGTGGCCGGAAAGTCAATGCACATGAGGGCATCTATTGCCCCCTAGACTCTCATGAGAGCCTTATAGCTCTCCAGGTGATCCAAGGGGTCGGTGGTCCCGTCGTAGGGATCCACCTGAGGCATGCAGAACTGACTCGGAATCGGTTCCTCTTGGATTTCTTGGGAGAAGGGAGGTCAGGCATTATAGCCCACCGGCTCGGTGGGGGAGCCCTGTATGTTGGCAAACTGACGGGATAGCTCCGCCAGTTTGCGCTCTTGCTCTTCTAGGCGCCTCTTGGCCAGGTGCCTGATGGCCTCATCAGTGGAACCTTCCACCGAGGCCACTAGAGAAGAAGGGGCAGACAGGTCGCGGTGGGGGCCCTTGCCCCGGTGGTGCTTGCTGTGCTTGAAGGCATCATTGTTGTCCATCGGGGATCGACTCTCACGGTCCGTCGACCCAGTGTGATTCCTCTTTGCAAGGGTTTGGTGACTCCCGCGAGGGTTGGTTGTGGCCCGTGGATGGGACGGTCTGCCTTGGATGGAGTGCAGGCTTCCGCAGGGGCCCGCGGCTCGGGCCACGGGGGTCCCTAGCTGGGATTGAGTGACCAGGGTGAAAGGATTATGCCCTATAAGCCAATATCTGTATCTCCCAGACCATTGTAAATTGACAAATTAATAAAGGCAATAATTTTTTCATCATTCGCTGTGTCATTATATGATGAACCCCATAGATTAGGGCTATGGTTGTAGGGCTATGATGAGATCATACCAGTGAGATCTAAGGCCTTAAAACCCTAATCTAGAATATTCCTAGTCATAGGAACCCTGAGTTGGGGATCAGGGTTTCCGGTAAGACTGGCACATCCTATGTATGCTGAAAAGGGTGACTGCTCTCACAGTCATTTGTGTAGGACACTAATACAAGGATGTGGGTGCTCATTAGTGAATGAGTTCACTGAATAGATCCAGTTTGAGAACATCTAATGGAGCCTTAGCTGCTTGTCAATAGATGTTTTCTCATAGTGGGAGTTGTACAAGTAGTCCTATGACCTGAGACTGCCATAATACCTTATGTACATGAACCCATGCTTTGGTTCAATCTCATTCATGACACTGGGTCATGCACAAGGTTGACGCTGGGTGTGGTGAATTGTATATGAAGGAAATGAGTAGGTCAACAAGGAATTGATCACTCCTAGTAGGAGGAGATTGCATCCAGCCAAATTAGGTCAGATGATGATTCAGAAAATCTTTGATCAAAGTACAGATATTAGAAATGATTTCTAATATCGAATTAATTGAATCATTAGTGTATGACTGAGCTGGGAATGAGTATAAACTGGATTTGACATGATTCCATATCCATAGTTATATTCGGGATGCAAGATGATTGAAGGATCGAATTGTACGGGAACTTTCCACTGAAGGGTAGTTTTGGAATTACACCAGAATTTCCATATCTTCCGGGTAGACATGACACGTTGCTAGACGTCAATCTTGTCTTGTGGGTTGATCAAATTAAATGGTTTAATTGGATCACTAATTAGGAGGAGTCCTAATTGACTGACTCGAGTTAGCTCGATTTGACCTAAATCGATTAGAATGAGTTCTGATCAGATTAGGTCAACTTGCACTCGGACCCACTGCTGGCTAAGTATGGAACCCAATGGGTCACACACTTAGGACAGATAATCAAGGTTTTAATTTAGAATTAAATCTCGTTTGCAGATGAACACACTAGCATGTGTTGCAAACCATGGCTTCTACTTGAATCGGATTCGAGTTAGGGTTCCGATTTGGTCTTTTTTAGATCCAAATTCATTCCGATTTGAATCTAATTGAAGATTCAACACTTTGGGCTAATAGTAGGCTAGCAATTGGGCTAACCTAAGAGGCTAAACCCCTTTCCCACATCGCCTAAGTCCCTCCGCTTCTTTTCCCACACGCGTGCGCGCAAGGAGAAGAGTCCACGCGCGCGTGGACTCTTTCCAAGACGCGTCTTTGCGTGAAAAGAAAGAAAAAAGGCCAGTGTTTTTTTTGAAGAGGCGTGGAAGAGAGCCCACCTAGGCGTGGACTCTCCAAAAAGGGGGAAATACCGTGAAAAGAAAAGGAAAAACACCGAAGGGGCGCGACTCTTCTATCTGCGCGCGCCCTTCTGTGTTTTTCACGATCCTTCTTCGCGTCTTCCCATCCCAAAGGCCGTGAGATTAATCCCAAGGGCCGTGAGATAAAGAGAGAAGACATGAGAAGGGAGAGAGGGACGTGAGAGGATGATTAAAAGGGGAGAAGGCGCCTCTCTGTCGCCTATTTAAGGAGAAGACTTCACCGTGAAAAAAATATTCCAGATTTTCTACGGTGAAGGCTTACTTCTTTTTCCCTCTCCCTCTCCAGAAGACTGTTTCCCCCTCCTCTCTTTCTTCTTTGATTCCTTTACAGAGCCTAGGCTCTGTCGAATCTCAGAACGGAAGGAGAGTCAGAGAGAGAAACTCTCCGACGGTAAAGGAAGAAGGCGCCTCTCCTTCTTTTCTTTCTTACATTAAGACAATCTTGTCTTAATTCTCTTCTCCCTCCAAGACAAGCCTTGTCTCATTTTAGGACAAGGGCTTATTCTTAAGACAAGAGTGTCTTAAGGGGCCAAAGTTGCTAAAAGACTAGGAGAAGGGTAAGAAAGAAGGTTTAGTCCCAGTTTGGCCAAAAGAGTCCTAGCCAATAGCCCATATATCAAGTTCTTGGGGTAGAACTTGATTGGAAGGAACTCAATTAAGGAGTCACTGTCTTGATTATCTGCCCGTGTGGATCACCATCGGAGGGCGGACAAGTGGATGCCTGGTGTGTTCAACAGGCTACTCAATTTGGAGTTCATTTCTGCATCAGACTGGAAATAGCGATCTAAGGTTAGTATTTAAAGTATGTTAAATTCAGACATGCATGTAGTCACAGTTTTAATTGCTAATAAGGAGATTTTGGGATTAGGGTTCAGACCTGATTTCATAAAATTTTGAAATCCACACTTCCGCACTGGTTCCCGAACCCTACAGTGGTATCAGAGCCTCCTTATTAGGATTAAAACTTATGCAGTTCAATTCGTGATGTAGTATCAGTTTAAAGTTTTTATATTGATGCACAATATTGGACATGCATTGATGATTGAACATGAGTTTGATGATTGCCACCAGTTAGGGTTTTTCACTGAAACCCTAATTGTCTTAGAGATATGATTAGCCCTGGAGCCATCATACTGAAATAAGGTTGCCCTGGCATAATGGTGTATCCATTATGTGGTAAATGGTTGTCCTAGTATGATGGCACACATTTCACATATTTGCTTAGTTTAAAGCATGTATTAATATATGTGATAGCTTTTAATCGAATGTGCTGGCATTGCATAAATCCCTCTTAAAATTATATTAAGTGATAGTATAGTTAACCGATAAGCATTATTAGTCATAATGGATAATTAGTCATTTCGGTGTCTAGAAAGGTGGTTCTGGGAAGGTAAAGGGAATCGTGGTTTTTAATTGGTTCCGTTGACTGACCTGTTCAATTTTAAATTGGTGTCTAGGAAAGCAACGGGGGGACCCCCACATCTCTTCCACTAGCCTGGCCGATCTGATTGATTTAATTCGTGACTAACATGCTTGGTGTTAAAATACTATTATTGGCCTTCCTTCATGATAGGTCATTATTGTGTTACGATCTATACTAGGTTTGTTGTGTACACACAAGACCTAATATGGTGACTAACACAATTTTTGGCCTAATACAATTATTTGTTTATGGCATAATTTAATGTAATATCTTGTTGTGTACACACAAGGGTATTACTATTATAGTCATGACTATATGGCAATGAAGGGTCTTACTTAACTAAAATATTATAGTTTGTTGTGTATACACAAGGCTATTAATATTTTAGAGGCCAGGATAAGTTGAGAATTGTACGGGTTACAATTGGAAAGAGTTTTCCTACCTATGAACTTATATAAGATTTGTTGTGTACACACAAGGTCTTTTATAAGGGATTGGGATCTCAACCCCACTAAGAAAAACTAATTAGGGTTTTCTCGATCATCGTATAGAGGGTTATGATGCTCGATAAAATAGTGGGAGACATAATTAAATTAAAGTCCTAATTTAATCATGTATTATCATTTCATGGTTGTTTGCTTATGCATTGTTCTTTGTTTAAATGTAGATAAATGGCCTCTTCACTCTCACTCCGTAGTATTTTAGATGCCAACAAATTGACTGGGCCTAATTATGTTGATTGGCTGAGAAATTTTAAAATAGTACTCAGTCAAGAAAGAATTTCCTATATTCTTGATACCCCAATTTTGGAACCACCAAGGGAAGATGCCTCGCAAGAGGAGAAGACCACATATAATATGTGGCAAAATGACTCACTTACTGTCAAGTGTGTTATGCTTGCCTCTATGACTAATGAGTTGCAGAGGCAGCATGACAGCATGGATACAAACTCCATACTGCTCAATTTAAAAGAGCTTTATGGAGAACACAGTAGAACTGCTAGATATGAAATATCTAAGCAGTTGTTCCGTGCAAGGATGACAGAAGGTACATCAGTACAAGATCATGTATTAAAGGTAATTGATCTAATCACTCGATTAGGTCAATTAGGTTTTGTAATGGATGGGGAGTTGAATCAAGACTTGATCTTGCAATCACTCCCAGAGTCATTTTCACAGTTTGTTCTTAATTACCATATGAACAAACTTAATTCTTCCTTGCCTGAGCTGTTGAATATGTTGAAGACAGCAGAGAGCCATGTAAAGAAAAATAAGGCTCCAGTTCTTCTTGTGGAAAAGAAGAAGACAGGCAAAAGGGGTTCCAGTAAGAGGATGAATCCCAAAGGGGGCATTAAGAAGAAGAAAGGAAAGAAGGCCTCCGGACAGATGACCTGCTTTCATTGTGGCAAGCCGGGTCATTGGAAAAGAAACTGCAAGGTTTACCTTGCAAGTTTGAAGCCTGGTTTATCAGAGGCACCAAAAGATATGAAAGAAGTTCATACTATTTTGTCATTGGATTCTTCCATTTCAAATACTTGGGTGTTGGATACCGCCTGTGGTCATAACATCTGCAAATCATTGCAGGGACTTCATGGGCTTAAAGTATTGAAGGAAGGTAACTTTGAGCTCTACGGTGCTGGAGGGGACCCCATCCAAGCAGAAGCTGTAGGGACTTATATTTTGAAGTTACCTTCAGGGAAGATCTTGGAGCTAAGGAACTGTTACTATATGCCAAAAATCATTAGAAATATCATATCTGTACCCTTGTTACTTAAACAAGGATATACTATGAATGTAATGAGCAGTGGCTGCTCAATTTCTTTATCTAATGAAATTATATGTTATGGCATATTCTGCAATGGTCTATTAACTCTTTCCACTAATGACAATATTTTTCATGTTTCTAACAAACGGAAAAGAGATGATGTAAACAATACCTTACTTTGGCATTGTCGACTTGGACATATTAGTGAGACTAGGATTAACAAGTTATACAAAGAAAATTTCTTTGATCCTTATGACTATGAGTCATTAGGAACTTGTGAATCATGTCTCATGGGTAAGATGACCAAGACTCCATTTAGTGGACATGGAGAAAGGACAAAAGAGTTATTGGGACTCATACACACAGATGTATGTGGGCCTATGACAACTCAAGCCTATGGTGGATACTCATACTTCATCACATTTACTGATGATTTTTCAAGGTATGGATTTGTGTATCTAATGAAACATAAGTCCGAGGCTTTTGAAAAATTTTTAGAGTATCAAAGTATGGTAGAGAAACAGACAGGAAAAAGTATAAAGATCCTCCGATCAGATAGAGGAGGTGAGTACTTATCCACTGAGTTTCTTGATCACCTTAAAGATAAGGGGATCATCTCTGAATGGACTCCTCCTTACACACCACAATTAAATGGTGTTGCTGAAAGGAGGAATCGTACTTTATTGGATATGGTACGGTCCATGATGTGCTTCACGGAGTTACCTTTTTCTTTCTGGGGATATGCTTTGGAAACAGCAACTTATATCTTGAATAGAGTACCATCTAAAACTGTTTCTAGCACTCCATATGAATTATGGAGAGGTAAGAAGCCCAATCTTAAGTATATTAAGATATGGGGATGTCCAGCGTATGTAAAAAGAAATTTTGGACATAAACTAGATGCTAGAGCAGACAAATGTCTATTTATGGGATATCCTAGAGATAGTATAGGATATCTGTTCTACCACCCTACTGAACAAAAGGTTTTGGTCAGTAGGCATGCCACTTTTATGGAAAAGGAATTCATCCTACAAAAGGGCACTGGTAGAAATATCGAACTTAATGAGATTCAACAAATAGACACTTCTCAGTCAAGTAACAATATAGGTAATATAGAACCTGAACACACTCCTATCCGTAGGTCTGATAGGGTGCGACAGGCACCTGAGAGGTATGGGTTCATAATAGAAAATAATGAAGCCCAAATCATTCAAAATGATGAGCCTCTAACCTATACGGAAGCAGTCATGAGTAGAGACTCAGACAGATGGCTTGAAGCCATGAGATCCGAGATGGACTCCATGTATGTCAACCAAGTATGGTCTTTGGTTGATGCACCAGAGGGTATTAACCCTATTGGGTGTAAATGGGTCTATAAAAGGAAGATTGGGGCAGATGGCCAAGTTGAAACTTATAAAGCCAGATTGGTGGCTAAGGGTTTCAGACAAAAGCAGGGAATAGATTATGATGAAACTTTTTCCCCTGTAGCCATGCTCAAATCTATTCGGATTATGCTTGCTATAGCAGCATATCATGATTATGAGATCTGGCAAATGGATGTAAAAACTGCATTCCTCAATGGTTTCCTTGAGGAAGAGGTTTATATGTCACAGCCAGAAGGTTTTGTCTTGGAAACTAAACCTAATCAGGTATGTAGGCTAAAGAAATCCATTTATGGATTAAAGCAAGCATCCAGGAGTTGGAACATCTGATTTGATAAAACAGTCAAAGAATTTGATTTTTTCAAAAATGAGGATGAACCTTGTGTGTACAAGAAAACTAGTGGGAGTGCCATAGTTTTCTTAGTTCTATATGTTGATGATATACTTCTTATTGGGAATGATATCCCAATGCTACAATCAGTCAAAGTGTGGTTATCGAAACAGTTTTCCATGAAAGACTTGGGAGAAGCATCCTATATACTGGGTATAAAGATCTATAGAGAAAGATCAAGAAGGATGCTAGGCTTGTCCCAGTCTAGGTACATTGACCAGGTGCTGAAGAGATTTAGCATGGAGGAAAGTAAAAGAGGTTACTTACCTATTGGTCATGGCATACGTCTTTCTAAGAGGATGTCTCCTAAGACACCTGAAGAAAGAAATAGAATGAATTCTATACCTTATGCTTCGGCTATAGGGTCGATTATGTATGCTATGTTATGTACCAGGCCTGATGTGGCATATGCCTTGGGTGTAGCCAGTAGATTTCAGGCTGATCCAGGAGAGGATCACTGGAAGGCTGTGAAAAATATTCTTAAATACCTGAGAAGGACTAAGGATATTTTTCTTATATACGGAGGATCTGATCTTAAACTAGAAGCCTATTCAGACTCTAGTTTTCAATCAGACCCAGATGATAGTAAATCCATTTCAGGGTATGTCTTTACCTTGAATGGTGGAGCAGTAAGTTGGAAGAGCACTAAACAGCAGACTGTAGCTGACTCAACTACCGAGGCAGAGTACATAGCTGTCAGTGAAGCCGTCAAGGAAGCTGTCTGGATGAAGAAATTCATCACAGAGTTGGGAGTAGTTCCTGAGATTGAGAACCCGGTGCCACTCTATTGTGATAACACTGGAGCAGTTGCTCAAGCTAAGGAACTGAGAGCCCATCACAAGTCCAAGCACATTCTGAGACGCTTCCATCTTGTCCGAGAGATAATCGAAAGACAAGAAGTCTGCATCAATAGAGTAGATACAAAGAACAACATAGCAGACCCGTTCACTAAGGCTCTACCACAGCGGGAGTTTGATCGCCACCTCGATTGTATGGGGTTAAAGAATAAGAGCGATTGGCTTTAGTGCAAGTGGGAGATTGAAAGGATTATGCCCTATAAGCCAATATCTGTATCTCCCAAACCATTGTAAATTGACAAATTAATAAAGGCAATAATTTTTTCATCATTCGCTGTGTCATTATATGATGAACCCCATAGATTAGGGCTATGGTTGTAGGGCTATGATGAGATCATACCAGTGAGATCTAAGGCCTTAAAACCCTAATCTAGAATATTCCTAGTCATAGGAACCCTGAGTTGGGGATCAGGGTTTCTGGTAAGACTGGCACATCCTATGTATGCTGAAAAGGGTGACTGCTCTCACAGTCATTTGTGTAGGACACTAATACAAGGATGTGGGTGCTCATTAGTGAATGAGTTCACTGAATAGATCCAGTTTGAGAACATCTAATGGAGCCTTAGCTGCTTGTCAATAGATGTTTTCTCATAGTGGGAGTTGTACAAGTAGTCCTATGACCTGAGACTGCCATAATACCTTATGTACATGAACCCATGCTTTGGTTCAATCTCATTCATGACACTGGGTCATGCACAAGGTTGACGCTGGGTGTGGTGAATTGTATATGAAGGAAATGAGTAGGTCAACAAGAAATTGATCACTCCTAGTAGGAGGAGATTGCATCCAGCCAAATTAGGTCAGATGATGATTCAGGAAATCTTTGATCAAAGTACAGATATTAGAAATGATTTCTAATATCGAATTAATTGAATCATTAGTGTATGACTGAGCTGGGAATGAGTATAAACTGGATTTGACATGATTCCATATCCATAGTTATATTCGGGATGCAAGATGATTGAAGGATCGAATTGTACGGGAACTTTCCACTGAAGGGTAGTTTTGGAATTACACCAGAATTTCCATATCTTCCGGGTAGACATGACACGTTGCTAGACGTCAATCTTGTCTTGTGGGTTGATCAAATTAAATGGTTTAATTGGATCACTAATTAGGAGGAGTCCTAATTGACTGACTCGAGTTAGCTCGATTTGACCTAAATCGATTAGAATGAGTTCTGATCAGATTAGGTCAACTTGCACTCGGACCCACTGCTGGCTAAGTATGGAACCCAATGGGTCACACACTTAGGACAGATAATCAAGGTTTTAATTTGGAATTAAATCTCGTTTGCAGATGAACACACTAGCATGTGTTGCAAACCATGGCTTCTACTTGAATCGGATTCGAGTTAGGGTTCCGATTTGGTCTTTTTTAGATCCAAATTCATTCCGGTTTGAATCTAATTGAAGATTCAACACTTTGGGCTAATAGTAGGCTAGCAATTGGGCTAACCTAAGAGGCTAAACCCCTTTCCCACATCGCCTAAGTCCCTCCGCTTCTTTTCCCACGCGCGCGCGCGCAAGGAGAAGAGTCCACGCGCGCGTGGACTCTTTCCAAGACGCGTCTTTGCATGAAAAGAAAGAAAAAAGGCCGGTGTTTTTTTTGAAGAGGCGTGGAAGAGAGTCCACCTAGGCGTGGACTCTCCAAAAAGGGGAAAATATCGTGAAAAGAAAAGGAAAAACACCGAAGGGGCGCGACTCTTCTATCTGCGCGCGCCCTTCTGTGTTTTTCACGATCCTTCTTCGCGTCTTCCCATCCCAAAGGCCGTGAGATTAATCCCAAGGGCCATGAGATAAAGAGAGAAGACATGAGAAGGGAGAGAGGGACGTGAGAGGATGATTAAAAGGGGAGAAGGCGCCTCTCTGTCGCCTATTTAAGGAGAAGACTTCACCGTGAAAAAAATATTCCAGATTTTCTATGGTGAAGGCTTACTTCTTTTTCCCTCTCCCTCTCCAGAAGACTGTTTCCCCCTCCTCTCTTTCTTCTTTGATTCCTTTACAGAGCCTAGGCTCTGTCGAATCTCAGAACGGAAGGAGAGTCAGAGAGAGAAACTCTCCGACGGTAAAGGAAGAAGGCGCCTCTCCTTCTTTTCTTTCTTACATTAAGACAATCTTGTCTTAATTCTCTTCTCCCTCCAAGACAAGCCTTGTCTCGTTTTAGGACAAGGGCTTATTCTTAAGACAAGAGTGTCTTAAGGGGCCAAAGTTGCTAAAAGACTAGGAGAAGGGTAAGAAAGAAGGTTTAGTCCCAGTTTGGCCAAAAGAGTCCTAGCCAATAGCCCATATATCAAGTTCTTGGGGTAGAACTTGATTGGAAGGAACTCAATTAAGGAGTCACTGTCTTGATTATCTGCCCGTGTGGATCACCATCGGAGGGCGGACAAGTGGACGCCTGGTGTGTTCAACAGGCTACTCAATTTGGAGTTCATTTCTGCATCAGACTGGAAATAGCGATCTGAGGTTAGTATTTAAAGTATGTTAAATTCAGACATGCATGTAGTCACAGTTTTAATTGCTAATAAGGAGATTTTGGGATTAGGGTTCGGACCTGATTTCATAAAATTTTGAAATCCACACTTCCGCACTGGTTCCCGAACCCTACACAGGGAGCGCTGCTGATGCTGCAACTACCTCATAGCCACGGTCAGTGCTTGCATCTGTTGGACAAGTGCAGCGTACTGGCCGTTTGCCGAGGGCAGCTAAGGAGGAGCGAGGAGTTCCCTCTCTGGGCTACGTGGGCCCGGGGGAGAGGGGGCGTCTCCAGCTCAGCTGGTGGAAGCTTCATGTCCGCGAGTCACCACCATGCTTCGAGTGGAGCTGTTCTCAAGCTCGTGGGGGGCTTGTTCGTATAGGGGTTTTCTCTCCTTTCCTAGTGCGCCAATCTATTGCCGACATTACCGTCATGGACTGCAGCTGTGAGATGGTGCCAGACGTCTGCCCCTTTACTCCGGAATCCTGGAGTCCCCGAACCTGCAAAATAGAGTTAGAGATCCGGGCCGGGAATCCCGACGATGGCACTCCGATGATTAAGTCAGTGGATAGCAAAGCGGAATAGATCCCCTATGATGGATCCCACTTGGATCACCATACTTAGAGGAGTTTTTAGTGAGGGATTGAGTAGAAGAGAATGAGGGGAGAACGGTGCTTGAGTTGTGTCATTTGTGCTCGTGGGGACTCGTTCTAAGAGTCTCCTGAGGGCCTCTTGCCTCAAGTCACTCGCCTCGCTATTTTATGCACTTGCCCTCCTTCTGTTGCTTCCGTTCACTTACCTTCTTTCTCGCCCGTTGGTGCCTTTTTTGATCGTCGATTGCTTTCGTCCCTCAACTTGCCCTCCCTGGGGGGCTTAGGGGTCAACGGTGTCCGTTGGCCGCCCTCCTGAGATCATTTTCTCTTATAGTTGGGAGTTAAGTTGTGGATATGCTTCGCCCGGTGTGTTGTCACGAAGAGAGAAATTAGGTAGAACCTCAATCTGGGTGCAGCTGCCCTTGGGTCTGAGATCCTGTATGCGGCCTTTTTCTTCGAGAGATTCTAGATGGTCGGTTGTAGGATATGATATCTTGATTGGGGTGCTTCCCCAAATTGGTGCAAATGAGGTTACGTGCACCGTTACAAATTTGGGGGCGTCGTACTAGGCACGCTTCCCAGCGGCGATCTTGGGGATGGCACCTTTGTCCCTCTCGATGCTTCCGAAGAGAATGCTCGACTTCGATCGAGGTGGGCCCACCTGGGGATGCCACCTGGCGAAGGAGAGGAGCAGGGCTCGCCTTCGGCTGAGGTGGTTTCGACCCTTGGGGAGCCACCTGGCGAAGGAGCAGGAGGCGCGCTCTGAAAGAAATACAGGGTTGCGAGTGCCTACACTAAGCATGCAACAGCACAGCGAGCAGGTATGTATTTTAAAATAATTTTAAAATAATAGCAAAAATAACATACTCCGCATAAGATCTAACATATTCAAGATGTATGTACGAGCATAAGAAGGCATGAAATAGGCATGTAATATTTATAAATAATTTGATAGACATAGATCTAGGCATGCATGAAAAAAAAAATAGAAATTTTACCTTATTCCTGCTTGGAATAAAATAGGGATAATGCTGGAATATCTAGAATAACCTTATTCCAGTCTTCTTCTTCCAGCAACCGATTGGAATGGTTTTTTTTTTCTCCAAAAGTAGCAAAGCCCAACCACAAATGGCCAATTCTTTGGTCTCTCTTCCTGCAATAACAGCAAGGTAGATTCTTGATAGAGCTTGCTTCAAAAGAGAGCCTTTGGATCATTCTCTTCCTCTCTTCCAAGTGCAGCAACACAAATTCCTGCAACCAAAAATAGAGTATACCAAACCAGCAGCTATGGTGATTGAAGCAGCTCACAGGTGCTCAAGAGAACACCCTCTAGAGGGGGGACACGCATGGGCTTCCTCTGATCTAGCTTCTCGCACAATGCTAGTCGCCGGAAACTTCTTGAATCGATGAGAGGGGAGGAAGGAAAGCAGAACACATTGTTCTGTTGTTTGTTTTCTCCAAAACAGATTTCCTTCAACCAATAGAGCACCAACGATAATAGGGGATTAAGTAACACTTTCTCTTCCAATCTCTCACAAAAACTCCAGCCCAAAATCATCGATGGAAAGGGTGGTAGAAGCTCTTAAAGGAAGAAGATGCACTCACTGTTTTCACCGCCCAGAAATATATTGCGTGAACCATGAAACCGGTAATTTGGGAATCGAGGAGATTTTTTGGGAATTCGAAGTGGTAGCAGGTTTTGGGAACCAATTAAATTTGTTCACAGCGAAGTAATTAAGAACCATTAAATGAAGGTTTAATACCAACCAAAACCAATGAAATGGGAGAGGAAGAGATGCTTATAAACCCCTGTTTGCCCAAGCCTTAGACACCGTGTGGATGGTTCAAACCCGGTTCACAACCGGTTCAAAAAATCCCAAACCGGTTCTAAACCGATTCACTATCCAATTAGATCAAAATCCAATTTATAAAAGGCTTGGTCAAGTGCTGGTCAGCTAGAAACAATTCCCGGTGGACCCGAACAATTTCTGATCGACCCAAAACCAGGTCAATCCAAAGAGTGCTCAATCAAATCGTTATCGAAATGATTCCTAATCATAAATCGGAACCTTGATTAGGAAGAAATCCTCTATGGCATGTGACCTCATAGGTTCGAACCTAAGCGATAGCACTGGAACAATTTCAGTACCAGCACAAGATACCATCTAGCAATGGGTCTCGGCATATGGTTACCATATAATTCATCCATTTGACCTTCAATACTCAGGATGACCTAGGGTTTAAACTGCCAACCCTAGCTGAGTCAATCCATAACATGTCTCAACCTCGCAAGTCCAGTGACTCCTCACTAGGACTACCCCGGTTGAGGATTTGCTAAATTGAGACATTGCGAGACATTCAATCTAAAATATTTGGACAGGTCAATTCCATCTTGGTCCACCACTACTCCACAAGTACTTGCCTGTACCCAGAAACCTTCCATAACCGGATTAGAAATCCGGGTAGTTCGGCACCAAAGCACAGGGAGTTGCTTGCAAGCTACCATGATGACCTCAGGTTGGAGGGACACATATACCCATATCCAATCGTGAGTATCTCTTTGGCAGAAAGGGGCTACACGGAGTCACGTTCAATAAGATATCATATATCCCACTTGCAGATTACATCAGTGTCACAACACTCCTTTGGTCAAGAGGACAACCAAACGATGTAAACCACAATAACTTATACTTGATACATTGCCATCCAGTACAATGTATCCTTTGGTCGTGAACCTGGTTTAAGAACAACTCGATATATCCTCTCTATATCGAAGTCAATGTAGTCCTAAGGACTTCATCACATGAAAAAAGAGTTCATCACACGAAAAAGTAAGAATTTGATGAGCTGCCAAAGTAATATTTATTAATTCATACAAATAGTACAATACTCAGCTCAACCATCTACAGCCTAGGAGATTGGCTTTGGGACACAATTTCCAACATGCTCGACTTTAACCGATATGGACCCCACCTGGAGGTGCCATCTGGCGAAGGAGCGGAGCAGGGCTCGACTTCGACCGAGGTGGGCTCGATCCTTTGAAAGCCACCTGGCGAAGGAGCAGGAGGCGCACTCGACTTCGGCTGAGGTGGATCCCACATGGGGGCACCACCTGGCGAAGAAGCAGTGCAGGGCTTGACTTCGGTCGAGATGGGCTCGACCCTTGGGGAGCCACCTAGCGAAGGAGCGGAAGACGCGCTCGACTTCGACCAAGGTGGACCCCACCTGCGGGTGCCACCTGGCAAAGGAGTAGAGCAGGGCTCGACTTCGACCGAGGTAGACCCCACCTGGGGGTGCCACCTAGTGAAGGAGCAGGAGGCGTGCTCAACTTCGACCGAGGTGGACCCCATCTAGATGTGCCACCTGGCGAAGGAGCGGAGCAGGGCTCGACTTCGACCAAGGTGGACCCCACTTGATGGTGCCACCTGGCGAAAGAGCGGAGCAGGGCAGGGCTCGACTTTGGCCGAGGTGGACCCCACCTGGGGGTGCCACCTGGCGACGGAGCTGGGGTGCCGAACTCAGGCCGAGGTGGGCTCGATCCTTGGAGAGGCCACCTAGCGGGGGAGCTCGGAAAGGGACTTGACACAGTGCTATCTGCCCACCTGGTTGCCAACTGGATCCGATGTGTACTCCACGTCAACAATCTTGCCATATTAGGTTCAAATAGAGTCTAAGTTAGATCCAAATTAAACATGACTAGCTATATTTTAATTACCCCATAGCTAATCATTATAAATTATACAAATCGATAACAAATAAAATTACTTTCAAAACAAATTAAGATATAAAATTAATTTTAAATTTATTTTTATATTAAAAATATTATTCATATAAATATTAAATTTAATTTCTAATTATATGTTGGATTTGGATTAGGTCAAAAATAGAAGACCTATAAAATAAAAGATCTGAAATTAATTTAAAAAATAAATATATCAAATCTCTATATCCGATAAATCCATATCCAATTCAAATTATAAAATGAGTTTCATTTTAAAATTCGATTCAATCGTAAGGATCTTTTGAAATGGATCACACTGGATATTAGTTGTACTGGAACGGGTCACGAGTCATCCCCTCCTATTTGGAGCTTTTTTAGTATTTGTCTTGGCAAGCTGAGAGACGCAAGATCTTACGTCCGTATGGAAACTTACACGCTCCCGAATTTTGTCCCACGCGGAGTGGAGTGAAACGGAAAACAATTTCACGGAAAACTTCAGCTGTTCGGCGATCGGCGAGGAGGTGCCACGTCATAACTTCCCCGTCGATGACGTCACCGCACAGGGCTGGAAACCGCGACGTCTCCCGGAGAAAAGCTCAGACGATGGGTTGGGATCCGGAGAAAGTTCAGGTGGCTGGGAATCACAAAGTGCTGCCACGTAAACCTTATCTGTCCATATCGTACTTTTCTGGTGACGTGTCATTTTCTTGGATCTGTACTGTTATTTCCTGTCTGTCTCTGAACAGCCGATGGAAAAATAATTGAGGAACTGCTATTACTGTCGCTTTCTGCCAGCTGGCAGGGATACTTGTACGGCGGACTCGACCTTTTCTTCTCTCTCCAATCTAGAGGTCAACACGGTCTTAATAAATGACTATATCTCTTTAAAATGATTAAGATATTTTTATTTAAAAATAAAGTGAAAGGCCCTGCTGGTCTGGTCCTTGGAATCGGGACACATCTTAAGCGTAGCCTCAATCTCCCACTTGCTGCTCTATAATTGCCTATGGTCTGAAAAGGACTTTATTTAAAAAAAAAAAAAAATCTGAAAAAGACACGCACCGATGCGTGCAAAGAACCTGCACAGGCGTGTAGTTTTGCTGGATTAAGGATGGTAACGGACCGGATATATAATTATTTAAATTTAAATTTAAATATTTAATATATTATCTAAATTCGATTTAAATATTATCGAGATTGAATTTTTTTTATTCAAATTCATCTCAATTGGATATCGGGTAATCGGATTTATCCGGTTCGAATCCAACTGAATTATATTAAATATTTTTTTATTTTTATCAATTTTAAAATCATCTACAATTTTATAAATTATACATATATTAAACAAATAAAAATTAACTACATTTTTAGTCCAACATCATTTAATTTCATATTTAATCAAAATTTATATTATGAAGTTGGTAAACTATTAATTATGATCTTATTTTGAATTTACCCTGAATAGAATAGGATGAAAAAAAAAATTTCAATATATATATATATATATATATATATAATGATTAGTGTTGCTGATCTTACCGTGGTGGCCTGTAGCCTTGAGCTGGCGCCGGTTCTTGGACTCTCCTACCTCGAGATCTCCAAGCCTCCTGTCCTGCAAAACAAGGTCAGAGACCCGGGCCGGGGATTCTGGCGGGAGCACTCCGACGATCAAGTTAGAGAATGGCAAGATGGAACAGGTCCACTAAGGCGGGTTCCCCGAGGATCCCCATGCTTAGAGGAGATTTAGATGAAAGAAGTGCGAGGAAGAGAGGGGTTGAAGCCGGGTTCCTGTGCTGTGTACACCGAGCTCGCGCTTGATGATTTCTTGGGGTCTCAGGATCGTTCTCTCGGTACTCTTCTCTCTTTTTGGCTTACCTTTCCGTCCACTTTTATCGTATCTTTTATACCACTAGACCGCCTTTAGTCCCCGTCCCCTTTGATGCGGGCACCAAACTCAGAAGAAGACTTCAGAGCTCCATCTGGATCTCTGATTAACCTTGCCCGAAGAATTAGGGTTTTTGGTTTGTAATAAGAGTTGACTAGATCAACTCAATTTAGCTTGAGTCTATATTACCTGTATTTTATTTTGTTGAGTCATGTTGACTCAGTAGTGGACTAGGGATTCAACCTAGGGTGTTACATTTTCTCCCAAGGCCAAGCAAGTGGGCGCCACACTCCCAGCCACACTCCCAGCCATACGCCTGAGTCCAGGGGGCGCCATATCTACATCCAACAGCCTTTGGTCCCCACACCACAGATAGCAGCTTCCTTCTCTCATGCGCCAGTTGAGGAGAAATCCACCAGGAGTCCACAAATCAAGGGGGCAGCCCAAGACTTTCCCAAAAGAACCAAACTATGTAAGGGAAGAAATTCTCTTGGAGAGAACTTCAAGGAGGCGCCCACTACCTGCCAAAAATATCCAAAACAAAGATGGGAAGGACCTTGACTTAGGGAGGAAGAAAAGGAGGAGTCCAAAAGAGTTGAGCCATGGAAGGAAAGAAATCCTCTCTTGAAGACCCAAGCATGGAGGCGCCATCTACATGTCTTTTATAACCCAAATCAATTTTTTTTTGGTACCTTGGCCGACCATATGTGTATGGATTATCCTGATTTGTAGATCCCCTCCTTTAGTCCCACATGGGAAGATGTAAAACCCTACTCTCTTGTAAAGCCCTATAAATTAAACCCCTCTTGTAAGTTTAAAGGAATCAGATGAATGAAACCAAATTTTTTTTAGTGAGCAAACTCTGTGTTTTCTCTCTTCCGCACTTGCATCCAGGTGTTGAGCTCCATGAGGGAGTAAATCCGGGTTCCCCAGGAACCTTGAGGAGGTGTGAGATCTCCAAAACTCAAACCCTAGGTTAGCCACTCCACTCCCAAACCCTAGCCGCCCATCATTCTTTTCTTTCCACCAAGCCCTAGCCTATCCCACTTCTCATGGCCACCCTCTTCAAGTCAAGGCCGACCACCAGCATCCAGCTACAGTCCGGGTACTTCAGATCCAAAGCTCTTTCCAATGGGAGTCGAATCAGCTTTCAAGAGAATCCGGATCTCAGCGACATCAGCCTTCAAGTTCTTCGAACTGGTAAATTCTTCCCTGAGTCTCTGAATCCCTCACTTGTTTTTCTTCTTCCCAGATCTTGAGTCCAGGAGAAGCCGACCAAACCACAAGACCAGTATTAGAGGATCCATTGCGAAGATAGCCGAATCCGAGGATCCAACAATCTGCTCGAGAGAGTTCTTCCACCCAAATTCTGAGAAGATCACTGTCTGGTTGGTAAACCATCTCTCCTCTCTATTTCTGTCCTGTTGAAAGTCCAGAGCGAAATCCTAGGTCTGGGAGTTTCTCAACCCCCAGCGATCCGTTACTTCTGAACTACTCTGATAATTGAGTTTCTTCTAAATTGTGCTTTCAATCCTTACCTAGTTTCCTTCAACTTAGTTTAGCTTTACTTTGAGTCAAAGCCAATTTCTGAAATATAAAAAAAAAAAGGAAATTAATCCTAAATTTACTTCCGCATACGCTTCTTTGTTCTTTGTTCTGCATCATTTTTGGTATCAGAGCCCTGTCTAGGGTTTCTGTTTTGATTGCTTGTTTGAGTCTCTCTCTTTTTACTTTGTCTGCTCGAAGTAGACTCCCCAGGACGTCTGGTCCTAGGAACGAAGCGAGGTGCAAACCTCCTCTTCCCATTCCATGGGGTGTTCCTAGGATGTGTAGGGAATCCGTTGGGTTATAACTTCGTAGCAGGAATTGTAAACGGGGAAGTGCTCTGTTTTCAACCTGTAATTATCCTGTTGCAGGAATTATTCTTCACTGCAGGTAACTCCAAATTCAGTGATTTTTATTTTTCTAAAACCAGTATAATTGAAACTAATTTGCATAATTTTCCTATAATTTATTAGTTTCCGTGCGATTTCTGAGAATTAAATTACTGAAACTCTATTTTTGTGTTCTGCAATCCAATTATTTTTGAGTGTTCATCTCTTAATTCATCTTAAGGGCATTTGAGCATCTAAGATAAGGGGAGGAGTTGATAACCTCTCCTTAGCCCAAAATCACCACCCACTCATTCGAACCTAAGCCTTTAATCTAAAAATTGATTAGACCTAATTTGCCCTAGTGGGCTAGGGACATCAACAAGTCGGGTCAAGGCTAGTGTTGAGTCAGTTTGTCTAGTTACTCTGTGTGTGCTTTGTATTCAGTGTCTAGAACGGTGGTTTAGGGACTACGTCCCGAAGGGCTTGTGTGCTGGTCCGTCTACCTGGCCAATCACTGATTGGTGTCTAGGATTGGCAATTAGGGACCTAACACTCCCCTTACACCTGCCTGGCTGAGTCCTGAGTTACTACAGGCTAGCTTGCCACTCTGATTAGGCATCTAGTTTGGGCTCTAGGTCTAGGTAGCCCGTAGTCGTTCAGTTGAGTCTCATTTTGTGTGCTTGATTGCATCATGTCTACCCGGAATGGAGTGCCCTACCAACCTGGTCAAACCCAACCTGATTTAGAGGCCATGGTTAGAGCTCTTACTGAGAGTATGAACAAACTGAGTCAGGATGTGACTGCCACTGTTGCCCAGTTTAAAGAACAAGTCCATGAGGATTTTGCCCAGCTTAGGGATCGAGTCCAAGTGCTAGAGGAACCTAGGCATCGGAATTAGACTCCTGACCCAGATTTTAATGTGCCTCAACCTCACCCACACCAAGAGCCTAGAAGACCTTTATACCGAGATCCTGAACCTAATCATAGGAGGCCTGACCCAGAACCTGATGATAGAGATGATAGGTTCATTCGGAATATCAAGTTAGATGCACCCACTTTTGATGGTAGCTTAAATCCTAAGGTGTATTCTGATTGGGAGGGTGAGATGGACCAGTACTTTGAGTGATATGCCATGTTCGAGGAGAGAAAATTCAAGTTTGCCAAGATGAAATTAATACATCAAGCTAGGTTATACTGGGGGAACATTGAGCTGACCACTAGAAGACGAAATGTAGAGCCCATAACCACTTGGCAGGGTATGAAAGAGAAACTTAGAGACAAGTACCTACCCATTTCATACCAGCAAAATCTGTTAGACCAATGGCAGACTTTGAAACAAGGGAACCGATCTGTTTCAGACTACATAACCACTTTTGACGAATACCTGATGAGATGTGATGTGAGTGAAGCCCATGAGGTCACTTTGTCTAGATTTAGGGCTGGACTTAGGGAAGACATTAAGAGAGAGTTATTTCTGAGAGAGGTTACTGACCTAGACCAAGCCTATCAGATTGCACTGAACACTGAGAAGTTTCAGAGAGGACCAATGCCTTCTAGGATTACTGCCCCAATCCCAAGAAATGGACCTAGCCAGGTTACCCCTAGCAAGCCTAATCAGGGTATTCCCACCCCTAGGCCCATGGACAAAGGTAAGGCACCTGACACCCAGAGAACCCCTAGTATCATCTGTTTTAAGTGCCAGAAGCCCGGTCATATCTCCAACCAGTGCACAGCCATAGCTTGTTTTAAGTGCCATAAGGTAGGTCATGTTTCTAGCCAGTGCCCTCGTAGATCCCTTTATATAGAAGAGGGAGGAGAAGAGAATTCTGAGCCTAATTAGGAGTTTGAAGAAGAAGTTTATGAGGTCGGAATGAATTTGGTTGATGAGTATGAAGGAGAGGAAGAATCCACAGAGTCTGACCAATTAGAGGTTGTGAGATGCATCCTGTCCCAGACTAAAGTTCAGGAAGATTGGCGTAGGACTAACATCCTACAGACTTTCCTTAAACTAGGGGATAAGGTTTGTAAAATCATCATAGATAGTGGGAGCTGTGTGAATGCCATTTCTACTAGCACTATCAAAATGTTAGGCTTAACCCCAGTCCCCCACCCTAACCCCTATAAGGTTTCTTGGGTAGACTCTACCTCTATACCCATCCAGTCTAGATGTCAGGTCCAAATCCAAATGCAATCCTATCAAGAGAAGATTTGGTGTGATGTCTTGCCCATGGGGGTGAGCAGTATAATTCTTGGAAGACCTTGGTTGTATGATCATGATGCCACCCTCTTAGGAAAATCCAACACCTATGTCTTTAGTTTCAATGGGAAGAAAATCACAATCCATTCAGTCCCTCCTAAGGACAAGGTAGCTAAAGGAACCAGTAAGGTCAGAGAAATGAAGACTGGAGTGAACCTAATTAGTGCCAAGGATCTAGAACAAGAAATTCATAGTGGTTCACCCATTTGGATGTTGACTGCTAAGGAACTTAGGACTCCTACACCCTCAGAGCCTCCTCAGGAAGTTAAGCCTTTATTAGAAGAATTTGAGGATGTTTTTCTCGAGGATCTGCCAGACCACCTTCCACCTCTTAGGGATATTCAGCATTCCATAGATTTAGTCCCAGGAGCTACTTTACCCAACTTGCCCCATTATAGGATGAATCCATCTGAGCATAAAGAACTGCAAAAGTAGGTTGGCGAATTGTTGAGGAAGGGGTTCATTAGAGAGAGTCTTAGTCCTTGTGCAGTCCCTGCACTTCTAACCCCGAAGAAGGATGGCACGTGGAGGATGTGTGTTGACAGTCGTGCCATCAATAAAATCACAATCAAGTATAGGTTCCCCATCCCTAGACTAGATGACATGCTTGATATGATGGCCGGTGCCATGGTTTTTTCTAAAATTGATCTCAAGAGCGGCTATCATCAGGTTAGGATTAGACCAGGGGATAAGTGGAAAACAGCCTTCAAGACTAAGGATGGTCTCTTTGAATGGGTTGTTATGCCTTTTGGGTTGTCCAACGCTCCTAGTACTTTCATGAGGATTATGACCTAGGTACTTAGAGCTTTCATAGGGAAGTTTGTAGTGGTCTATTTTGATGACATCCTGATCTATAGTAAGACCCCTGCAGATCACCTAGGCCACCTTAGACAAGTCTGCCAAGTTTTGAGGAATGATAGTCTCTACAGTAATCTCAAAAAGTGTGAATTTATGACCAGTAGGATTATCTTCCTTGGATTTGTCGTAACCCCTGATGGCGTGGCTGCCGATCCTGAAAAGATTAGGTCGATAGTAGAATGGCCAGAGCCGACCAGTGTGCATGAAGTCAGAAGTTTCCATGGCTTGGCTACCTTCTATAGGCGATTCATCAAGGGGTTTAGTACCGTAATTGCTCCTATCACAGACTGCATTAGGAAGGAAGAATTTTAGTGGACCAAAGCAGCCCATAAAGCCTTCCTAGATCTTAATGATAGGATGACCCAGGCACCCATTTTAAGACTACCGGACTTTTCAAAGGTATTTGAGGTTGCCTGTGATGCTTCAGGAGTAGGTATAGGTGGAGTCCTAAGCCAAGAGAACCATCCCGTAACATTCTTTAGTGAAAAACTTAATGATGCTAAGCTTAGGTATTCTATCTATGATAAGGAATTTTATGCGGTAGTGCAAGCTTTGCGTTACTGGAGACATTATTTGCTACCGCAAGAATTTGTGCTGTTTTCGGACCATGAGGCTCTTAGATTCTTGAATTCTCAGAAGAAGCTTAACCCTAGGTATGCTAAGTGGGTAGAGTATATCCAGTCCTATACTTTTGTTTTGAAGCATAAGGCTGGGTCTGAAAATAAGGTAGCTGATGCCCTTAGTCATCGATCTTTATTATTGAATTCTATTAGGGCTGAAGTCATAGGGTTTGAGCAAATCAAAGAAGAATATGAGTCGTGTCCGGATTTTAAGACTGTATACCAGGATCTAACTCAAGGACCATCTAGTGAACATAAGGATTATTCCCTTTTAGATGGCTTTCTGTTCTTTAAGAATAGGCTTTGCATCCCTAGAACCTCTCTTAGGAAATTCTTGATTTGGGAAACTCATGCTGGAGGTTTAGCTGACCATTTCGGAAAAGATAAGACCACCCTGGCTATTGAAGACCATTTTTTCTGGCCTAGCTTAAAAAGAGATGTAACACACATTGTGGCTAGATGTCGGACCTGCGCTGTTGCCAAACAGCGAAAACAGAACACCGGCCTTTATACCCCACTCCCTGTCCCAGATCGTCCTTGGCAAGATGTGAGCATGGACTTTGTCTTAGGTTTGCCTAAGACCCAGAGGAGGCATGACTCTATCTGTGTTGTAGTAGACCGATTTTCCAAGATAGCCCATTTCTTGCCTTGTTCCCAAACATTTGATGCGTCTAAGGTAGCCACCCTATTCTTTAATGAGATAGTTCGACTCCATGGCCTACCCAAGACCATTGTTTCAGATAGGGATGTTCGGTTCACCAGCTATTTCTGGAAAACCCTTTGGCATAAGTTAGGGACGAAACTTAAGTTTTCAACTGCCTATCATCCCCAGACTGACGGCCAAACCGAAGAAGTGAACCGTAGTTTAGGCAATCTGCTAAGGTGTCTTGTTGGTGAAAACATTAGGAACTAGGATTTGTACTTACCTAGAGCTGAATTTGCATATAATGACTCGGTCAATAGGTCTACGGGTAAGAGTCCATTTGAAATTGTGCATGGTTACAAACCCCACACACCTCTTGATCTAGCTCCTTTACCAGTCCACACACGGGTCTCCGAGTCTGCCGAAGTTTTTGCACAGCATATAAAAGACTTGCATAAAGAAATTCAAGCCAAAATAAATTTAAGTAATGAAACTTATAAGAAATTGGCTGATTCTCAAAGGTGAGTCAAAACTTTTGACGAAGGAGACTATGTAATAATTAGGTTAAGGCCTGAACGGTTTCCTCCTGGAACCGTTAGAAAGTTACATGCTAGGGGAGCTGGACCATTTAGAGTGGTAAAGAGAGTAGGATCCAATGCCTATGTGCTCGAGTTACCTCCAGAACTAGGCATTAGCTCCACTTTCAACATTACAGACCTAGTAGAGTATAGGGAGCCAGCTGTGATTCCTAGTGAGGCTTTTGAACCTAATCCTGCTCTTGAGAGTGAACCTGACCCTGTGTGTCCACCAACAAATTAGCCTGTGAGGAAAGAGCAGATTGAAAAGATCCTGGATGATCAGGTTATCTCTACTCGTAATCGAGGATACCAAAGATACCTGGTCCGCTGGCTAGGAAGGCCAGATTCTGATGACTCTTGGATCCCCCGAGAAGAATTACAAGAGCTGGACCCAGACCTCTTGGAGAGATACCAGAGCCAACTTGATCCATACTCGACAAGGTCGAGTTCCTCCCACCCTGGGAGAATTGGTGCGGGCACCAGACTCAGAAGAAGACTTCAGAGCTCCATCTGGATCTCTGATTAACCTTGTCCGAAGAATTAGGGTTTTTGGTTTGTAATAAGAGTTGACTAGATCAACTCAATTTAGCTTGAGTCTATATTACCTGCATTTTATTTTGTTGAGTCATGTTGACTCAGTAGTGGACTAGGGCTTCAACCTGGGGTGTTACATTTTCTCCCAAGGCCAAGCAAGTGGGTGCCACACTCCCAGCCACACTCCCAGCCATACGCCTGAGTCCAGGGGGTGCCATATCTACATCCAACAGCCTTTGGTCCCCACACCACAGATAGCAGCTTCCTTCTCTCATGTGCCAGTTGAGGAGAAATCCACCAGGAGTCCACAAATCAAGGGGGCGGCCCAAGACTTTCCAAAAAGAACCAAACTATGTAAGGGAAGAAATTTTCTTGGAGAGAACTTCAAGGAGGCGCCCACTACCTGCCAAAAATATCTAAAACAAAGATAGGAAGGACCTTGACTTAGGGAGGACGTAAAGGAGGAGTCCAAAAGAGTTGAGCCATGGAAGGAAAGAAATCCTCTCTTGAAGACCCAAGCATGGAGGCGCCATCTACCTGCCTTTTATAACCCAAATCAATTTTTTTTTGGTACCTTGGCTGACCATATGTGTATGGATTATCCTGATTTGTAGATCCCCTCCTTTAGTCCCACATGGGAAGATGTAAAACCCTACTCTCTTGTAAAGCCCTATAAATTAAACCCCTCTTGTAAGTTTAAAGGAATCAGATGAATGAAACCAAATTTTTTTTAGTGAGCAAACTCTGTGTTTTCTCTCTTCCGCACTTGCATTCAGGTGTTGAGCTCCGTGAGGGAGTAAATCCGGGTTCCCCAGGAACCTTGAGGAGGTGTGAGATCTCCAAAACACAAACCCTAGGTTAGCCACTCCACTCCCAAACCCTAGCCGCCCATCATTCTTTTCTTTCCACTAAGCCCTAGCCTATCCCACTTCTCATGGCCACCCTCTTCAAGTCAAGGCCGACCACCAGCATCCAGCTACAGTCCGGGTACTTCAGATCCAAAGCTCTTTCCAGTGGGAGTCGAATCAGCTTTCAAGAGAATCCGGATCTCAGCGACATCAGCCTTCAAGTTCTTCGAACTGGTAAATTCTTTCCCGAGTCTCTGAATCCCTCACTTGTTTTTCTTCTTCCCAGATCTTGAGTCCAGGAGAAGCCGACCAAACCACAAGACCAGTATTGGAGGATCCATTGCGAAGATAGCCGAATCCGAGAATCCAACAATCTGCTCGAGAGAGTTTTTCCACCCAAATTCTGAGAAGATCACTGTCTGGTTGGTAAACCATCTCTCCTCTCTATTTCTGTCCTGTTGAAAGTCCAGAGCGAAACCCTAGGTCTGGGAGTTTCTCAACCCCCAGCGATCCGTTACTTCTGAACTACTCTGATAATTGAGTTTCTTCTAAATTGTACTTTCAATCCTTACCTAGTTTCCTTCAACTTAGTTTAGCTTTACTTTGAGTCAAAGCCAATTTCTGAAATATATAAAAAAAAAAAAGAAATTAATCCTAAATTTACTTCTGTATACGCTTCTTTGTTCTTTGTTCTGCATCACCTTTCCTGAAGCTTCCCGAAGATCTCTGAATCCCCCCCTCTCCTTCAAGTCTTAAAGTTAAGTGGCCGGCATGCCTCGTCTGCCATGTGTCATGAAAGGGAAAAAACTGGCGAGACCTCGAGCCGAGCGCGGGAGCCCTCCTCTTGGGGCGTTGATGGTGGGCTTCCAGTGTTTCAGGCCCCTGCCCGCAAGGATTTTATTCCTCGATCGCAGGGCCCTGCTTATCTGATGTAAACGAGGTTCCGTGTACCGCTACAGGCCATACTGGCGCCCTGTACGGGATGCGGCACACACCGATTCTAGTGGTGACCTCGTGAACCATGCCTTTACCTCCCCGAGGCTTTGTAGAGTAGGGCTGACTTCGACCGAGGTGGACTCATCAGGGGGTGCTACCTGGCAGAGGAGCAGGGGCTGTCAGCTTCAGTCGAGGTGGATCCCTCCTGGGTGGACACCTAGCGAAGTGGCAGAGAGAGAGGGGCTCGACTTTGGCCGAGGTGGACCCGTCTTGGGGTGCCACCTGGTGAAGGAGCAGAAGAGCCTGGCTCGACCTCGGCAGAGGTGGACCCATCTTGGGGTGCCACCTGGTGAGGGAGTAGGGGCTGTCAGCTTCGGCCGAGGTGGAACCCTCCTGGGTGGACACCTGGCGAAGTGGCATAGAAAGAGGGGCTCGACTTTGGCCGAGGTGGACCTATCTTGGGGTGCCACGTGGCGAGGGAGCAAAAGAGCCCAGCTCGACCTCGGTAGAGATGGACCCATCTTGGGATGCCACCTAGCGAGGGAGCAGGGGTTATCAGCTTCGGCCGAGGTGGACCCCTCTTGGGTGGACACCTGGTGAAGTGGCGAGAGAGAGGGGCTCAACTTCGGCCGAGGTGGACCCGTCTTGGGGTGCCACCTGGCGAAGGAGCAAAAGAGCCCGGCTCGACCTCGGCAGAGGTGGACCCATCTTGGGGTGCCACCTGGCGAGGGAGTAGGGGGTCGCCAGCTTCGACTGAGGTGGACCCCTCTTGGGTAGACACCTGGCGAAGTGGCAGAGAGAGAGGGGCTCGCTTCGGCCGAGGTGGACCCGTCTTGGGGTGTCACCTAGCAAAGGAGCAGAAGAGCCCGGCTCGATCTCGACAGAGGTGGACCCGTCTTGGGGTGCCACCTGGCGAGGGAGCAGGGGGCTGCCAACTTCGGCTGAGGTGGACCCCTCCTAGGTGAACACCTGGCGAAGTGGAAGAGAGAGAGGGGCTCGACTTCGACCAAGGTGGATCTGTCTTAGGGTGCCACCTGGCGAAGGAGCAGAAGAGCCCGGCTCAACCTCGACAAAGGTGGACCCATCTTGGGGTGCCACCTAGCAAGGGAGCACGGGGCCGCCAGCTTCGGTCGAGGTGGACCCCTCCAGGGTGGACACCTGGCGAAGTGGCAGAGAGGGGCTCGACTTTGGCCGAGGTGGACCCGTCTTGGGGTGCCACCTGGCGAAGGAGTAGGAGAGCCCGGCTCGACCTCGGCAGAGGTGGACCCATCTTGGGGTGCCACCGAGCGAGGGAGTAGGGGCCGCCAGCTTCGACCGAGGTGGACCCCTCTTGGGTGGACACCTGGTGAAGTGGCAGAGAGGGACTCGACTTCGATCGAGGTGGACCCATCTTGGGGTGCCAACTAGCGAAGGAGCAAGAGAGCTCGGCTTGACCTTGGCAGAGGTGGACCCGTCTTAGGGTGCCACCTGGCGAGGGAGCGGGGGCGCTACTTTTCGAGCAAGAAATTTTGAAAGAAAAATCCATGTGGCACCGGTGGCATCCAGCTAGATCTGACACATGTTCCACGTCAGCGATGTGGCCATATCAGTTGCCCCCCATCCCCTGGTCCCATCGAAGCGTCGCGGCTTGGGACGTGGGGAGTTAATGCGGAGATGACATGAAAAAGACGAAAATCTCGCACCATAATTGCCATGATCGCTGCCGCTGCTTTTGTTGCGCACGAGACCCTGTGGGAGACTGCCACGTGCGCGCGTCTAACAGGCCATTAATATGCCGTTTCGAAACCGAGATAGTTTCCATCGGACCGAAGCATCGATGTCGGGCGTGCCTCCACGTGGCGGTCATCTGATGGCTCGAGACGGAAAGAGGCGTACGGCTGCTATTGATTGAGTTTGAAAAGGAGGGGGACTTTCCAGAAACGAGGTCTCTCGGCTTTCTCACACCTCGCCGGTAGTTGCAGCGATCTCCCTTCATCTCCCAGGGGTTGCCAACCTTTCGGTACAAAACATACAGGTGAGTGCCTGCGACATCTTCTCCTCTTCTTCTATCTCCCGACTCTACGTCACTATGAATCTCATCTTCTTCTTGCTTCTCCTTCCTTAATGGTGCATCGCCGTCATGTTTCCTCAAACCCGGATGAGGCCTGCCCTTCCCGGCTGAGGACTCCATCGTCTTCCTCCTCAGAGGGGGAAGAGATCCCGGTCGAGGTCCGGAGGCAGCTTCGGCCGGGGGCCATGACCATAGGCATCCCTAGGGGTCCTAGGTCTCCCCCTGTAGTTTCTGCACATCCCATTTCCTCTCTTCCTCCTCCGGTGGTGGAGGTCTCTTCTTCTGGTCCCTCCGGTTACGCCTCGACGATGACTAGAGATGACCTTTCCTGGATTCGGAATACCTATGGGGTCCCGGATTCAATCCGTCTTTCACTTCCAGGACCCCGGGACCGAGTAACCTCGAGTGGACCTGGGAGGGTCGCCTTCTACGAAGACTTCCTTGTCGGGGGTCTTCGTTTCCCCCTTCATCCCTTCTTTCTTTCCTTTCTCAGTCACTTTCGCCTCGTCCCGGTCCAATTGGCTCCCAATGCCATCCGGGTCATCTTCGCCTTCATCATCTTCTGTCATTTCCACGGGTTTATTACCCGTTTCTCTCTGTTCAGGGCCCTCTTCATCCTGAAGCTCTATTCTACCGATGATGGCTGGTGGTGTATTTCACCCCGGCTTAGATGCCTCAGGTTCGACCTCCCCTCATTGATCAAGGGTTGGAAGAACAGCTTCTTCTTCGCCTCAGTTGAGGATGCCGACTGGGCCTGGAGTAAGCCAGACCGGTCCCTGAACCGGAACTCCCAAGTTGAGCTGGCAGACCAAGAGGTCAACATGCAGATGCTGGGTGACGTGGTCCCGGCTCTTGATGTTCTGCTTTCAGAGCAGAATTTATTCGAGACAGGAATCAGTCCCATCCGAGAGTTGGATGAGACCTCGAATCTCCTTCTTTCGCCTTCATTTTTTGCTCTGCATCTTTTTTTTTTTTTCAAACTGGCCTAACCGTTTCTTTCCTCCAAGTATGAAGTTCTCCGTTGAAAGCTTGATGGAGGGCGCCCGGAAGAGGGATGCTGTTGAGGGGACCCAGGAGGCTCCAGCGAAGAGGGCTCGTACTGAGGCGAGCCAGGGGCCCGCACCCACTTCTGCTGCTACCGGCCCCGGGGCAATGGGTCCGCCTCAATCTCGCACGCCCGATGTCGGGGAGAGAGGAGATCGGAACCCCCTCGGGCGATGCCAGCTCCGGCCACTACGCCGATCATCTCCACGGTGGCCACCAGGGTGACAGCAGCTCCACCAGCGGCCGCACCGCCCAGCGGAGGGACGACCACCCAGCCTGCTGTCGATGCTTGCGTTCCACCCCCAAGTCTCATCGCCAGCTCCTCTGTTATCCGCGATCAAGGACTCGCAGAGAGGATGATGGAGTTCGCGAGCACGCCCCGGGATCGCCGACTGAGGGGCGGCCCGGACTATGCCGATGCGTTGTTAGGGATCCTCCCTCTGCTTTTCATGGTAAGTCCCGAGCTCTCCTCCTTTAAAGTTTTAGTTGGATCCTTCTAACATCCCATCTCTTTCTCTGATGCAGATCAGGACGGACGTTCTGTTGCTGAGGAACTTCCAATCAGGCTACACCAAGAAGGATGCTGAGAAGGAGAAGAGGCTCGACAAACTCGTAGCCAACATGAAGGACCTCATGGAAAAGGGGGTCGAACTGTAGGAGAACAACCAGGCCCTTCGAATGGACCTAGGTCGCACCGAGGGGTGCATGAGGGAGCTCGAGACCTCTCTGTCAGAGGAGAGGATCTCGAACCAGCGTCGTGCTGAGGACGACATAGCGGAGATGTCACGCCTCAGGGCTCAATCCTGGTCACTGGAGCACCATGTTGAGGAGGTCCTCAAGGAGCTCAGCGCAGCCAAGGAGAAGAACTCCTACGTCAACGGGCTGCTGGAGGTGTCCAAGAGGGAGGCGCAGGAGGCCGTGCCGAAGTTCCGGGCATCCGAGGAGTTCACGGCCGAGCTGCACGAGGCGACCGTCGACTCCTTCCGAAGGGCTTCGAGGTGTGCCGGGAAAAGGTGAGTTCCTTCTTCCTCGAGCTTGACCTCAGCGGAGTCGTTCTAGGTGGCCGGAGGGAGGAGCCCACCGAGGGAGCTTTAACTGCGGTGGTTACTGAGGAGGCGGCCCCCGAATAGTCTTCTGACAATGCCACCGACGGAGAGGGTGCCCCCCAGCCGGAGGAGGATGCGGCTGCAGCGAAGTAGCCCGGTGGCTTCTTTTGTTTTGTTTTCCTGAATTCACTTCTTATTTCTTTGGGTCACCCGGCTTGTCGGGGCCCTCTTTTGTAAGAAACCTTTTAATAGAAATGAAGATTTTCTTGTATTAATTCATTTCTTCTCATTTCTCTTTTCTTTGTCTTCCTTTTTTTTTTTTTTGCATCTTCCGGACTGAACCCCAGCACTAGCCACCAGGACTAAGTCTCGTGGTGCATTCCGGGCTGAACTCCGAGATTTCATGGGCGAACTGGGTTCTGCTCCACCTTCCAGACCGAGGTCGGGACTTCGCTTTGGAACCAGGTTCCATGCGAACTTCTGGACTGAACCCCGGGGCCACAGGCTGGAATTGAGCGTTGCGCGACCTACCGAGCTGTTCTCCGAAATTTCGTGGGCGAACAGGGTTCTGCTCCACCTTCTAGACCAAGGTTCGGGACTTCGCTTTAGAACCAAGTTCCATGTGAACTTCCGGACTGAACCCCAGGACCGCAGGCTGGAATTGAGCCTTGCGCGACCTACCGAGCTGTTCTTCGGGATTTTATAGGACTGGGACCTAAGTCTCCGGGACCTCTTCCGGACTGAACTCCGGGGCCGCATGTCAGAATTTAATTTCATGCAACATTCCGGACCGAACTCCAGGATTTTTGAGAGAGGGGACTTCGCGCCTTCATGGATCTTTCGCCTTGTCCTTGCTCACCGAAACTAGAGCTGAATGGCGATTGTCCTACGAGACGAGAATAGGCATTTGGTGAAAAGAGATTTTATTGCTAAAGTTTTGGGAGTCTTATCTATTGGTAGTACATCCTCAAGTTTGAGGCGTTCCAAGTCCGTGGGAACCGGGATCTGCCTATCTCTTCTAGGTAGTACGTCCCGTGGGGAAGTGCCTCCGCCACTTTATAAGGGCCTTCCCAATTTAGGGAGAGCTTACCGCACTCCCGTGACTGGGAAGCTTCAGCGCGACGTAGAACTAAGTCTCCCTGGCGAAAGGACTTTGGTCGCACCCTGGAGTTGTAGTATTTGGCCACTCATTATCGATAAGTCACCATCCAAACTCGGGCCCTATCCCTCGTTTCTTCAAGGAGGTCCAGGTTCAGTAGTAACCGCGCCGGGTTCTCTGCCTCGTCGTACTGTTCCACGTGCAAGGTAGGCAGGCTGAGCTCTATTGGAATAACTGCTTCTGCCCCAAAGACGAGGTTGAAAGGGGGCTCGTCCATGGCCATCCTTGGGATTGTTGGTATGTCCACAGGATGCTCAGGAGCTCTTCTGCCCACCTCCCCTTGGGCTGGTCTAATCTTGTCCGAAGGCCTTGCAAGATGGTCCTGTTTGTTACCTCGACTTCTCCATTTGTCTGAGGGTGGGCCATTGAGGTGAAACGATGATGGATTCCGAGGTCATCTCAAAACTCCTTGAACTCCCGACAATCAAACTGGTGTCCGTTGTCAGTGATGATGGTGTGGGGCAAGCCGAAGCGGTAGATAATCGACTTCCAAAGGAACTTGGTGACATTCGCCTCCGTGATCCGGGCTAAGGGCTCGGCCTCGACCCACTTCGTAAAGTAGTCGATAGCCATAATTAGGAACTATAGTTGCCCGGACGCCAGGGAGAAAGGTCCGAGGAGATCCATGCCCCACTGGGCGAACGGCCACGGGGTGGAGAGTTGGGAGAGCAGAGCAGCAGGTTGATGTTGCACCACAGCATGTCACTGACATCGATCACACCTTTTTATGAAGTTAGCGGTGTCTTCTCTCATTGTTTCCCAGAAATAACCTTGATGGAGGACCTTATACGTCCTGCTCCCCATAAGGTTCCCGTAGATGCTCTCGTGGATCTCCTGGAGCACGAGTGTGGCTTCGGTGGGTCTTAGATACTTGAGGAGCGGGTAGGAGTAGGACCTCCGATATAGTAGCCCGTCCATCAATACGAACCATGCAGCCTTCCTCTTAATGAGGCTGGCCGCCATGCGATCCTCTGGCAAGGTGCTATTGGTGATGTACTCGATGTACATGTCCATACAGCTGGGCTCTGGGTTGACCTGCTGGACCTCCATGGGTGTCTCATAGCTCGGGGCTTTAAGATGCTCGATGTAAGCACGGCCCAGTGATGAGTCTGGCAGTGTTGCCAAGCAGGAGAGGGCATATACATGAGCATTTTTCCCATGAGGAATATGGGAGACGCTGAAGCACCTAAAACCTGCCGCGCTCGTTCATACGAGCTCCAGGTATCTCGCCATATCCAGAATCTCTCTCGATTGTTTTCCCTCCTTCATGCATTTTCTCAGCGGCATATTTTCATCTGGACTCTCTCACATCGTCTTCCCTTTCTCTCGATCATTTCCTTCAGGGGATTTCTCAGATCTGGTATTACTTGGTTGCTAGCCATGAGGTGCTGTGTGGGAAGTAACATAGAAAAACAACGCGTGAAAGAGATAGCAACAGGCTGTGCGAGAGAGATTGCAACAGGGGAAGTAAGAGAGGGAGCAAGACGTGTGGGTGAGGGGAAGAAACAACACATGGGTTTTGAGAAGAAAACAGGGTGTGCGGTTTGAGAAGAAAACAGGGCATGAAGAGTTTTTTTTTGTGAGAATTTCTGAGTGCTGATATTCGTGATACATCCCGTGAAATCCTTCCTATTTTTTGTTGTGTGCTCTTGGTGCAGTTAGGGTGGTCTTGGAGAAGACTGTCCGTGAAGGTCTGTTTGGCTTTCCCTGCTCCATATTGCTGAGACTTGTTTTTAATTCCTGGAGGACTAGCATCCTTCCGAAAGTTGGATCAGCAAGAGCCCATGCATGGATACTCTAGAGGGTGGACATTTGGATACCTCGAGAGATTGGATCGATCTCTTTTTCTTGCTGTTGCAGATCTGATTTGCTGTTGAAGGAGTTCAATTAGCTGCCTTGATTTGCTCTTGATCTATTCTGAAGATTGAGGGAGTCGGCTTCTTCCTGCTTCGATCAGGTATATTATTTATTTTTATTTTCATGCATGCTTAGATCTAGAAATTATCATGTTATTTATAATTATTGCACTTGCCTTTACATGCCTCTGTATCTATTTCATGCATCGTGTTTATGTTAGATCCTGTGCATGAGTAGGTTTTTTTGTATGCATGTTTAAAAAGTTTAATTATGCAATACCTACTCCCTTGTGTAGCATGCCTAGGATAGGTGTCCGTTGCACTAGTTTTTCTTTCAATGGTATCGGAGCAGGTTCCTGTGTAACATATCACGATTGCATGTTTTGGATCTATATCTACATTAGAGATTACTTTTAGAAACCTAGTTGAGACCTTCACCATGGCCGTGTGTCTATATTAATCAGGGTTTAAAACCCCTAATTTCTTTGGCATGAGGCGGTTCGTCTGTGTTGGCCTTTTCAGAAGGCTCCTTAAAGGAAACCTATGGTATTAAAAATGTTTTAATCCTGATACATGATTTTACATGGGCATGTCTAAAAGTTTAAGGCTTGCAATATTATAAATTGATATGATAAGACTAGATATGATGCATGAAAGATGTAAAAAAATTTTACATGAATTTAATTAAAAATATTTTAATTAAATGTTGGCTTATAATCTAACAATTATGAATTGAAAGATTAATTAAATGACAAGCCAGATTAGGGTTTATGAACTTAATGTCATTTGAATAAGCCATCCGGGTTAATTGGGTTAGCTATCTGATTGGGTCCATTAATTGAGTTAGACCTAAGGTTAGTTGAATTGGACTTAAGAGAACTAATCAAATATTGATTAAAGACCTTCTCTTTAGTATCTATCTAATAGTTAGATAGGTTAGTCCATTCTTCTAAAATGGATCTAATTAGTGGCTCTATGGTAAGCCCGAGTTCTTAGGCTAGTCTAATCGAGTATGGTAAATCGATTGGTGTTTAGGCAAGTTTGGTAGTTTTGATCATGGCTGCATGAGGCTACCTCTTTCCTGGCCAACTTGGTTGGTATCTAAGAAAGATGGTTCATGGCGGATACTCATCCATGATCTCACCTACCTGGCCAATCTGATCAACCAGAACTGATTAGAAGAGCTTATTAATTCAAGTTAACCCATTCCACCCAAGTTGATCAGCCTGTTTGATCTTTAGGTGCCAATGAACCAACTTGTTGAATTTAATTCAACCATTCTGAGAATTGATTTGATCAGTGGGAGGTTGATCCATGTTCTTCTCTCTATTCTTTTATCATAATTTAATTAAAATCTTCTAAAATTATTAGGTCCTAAAAAAGACTGAGTCAATGAGTTGATGGTGTCTTAGTCTCCTATTAAGTGGGTTAGTAAAGAGTCCTTTAGCTTGGTGTACATCGGCAGTTCCAAAGAACGGGTGTGCATTCGGTTACTGGGATTACTCCCATAAATGATGGTTCAGTGCAACCTTCTTAATGGTGATTAGGTGGGCCGGCCAAAGTCGGGCTTGGTCATTTGTTAGCTAGAAGCATTGGATTTTTCATATTAATGGTTGGACCTAATCAGAGACCCATAATAGGAGGCCCCTAGGCCGTTTAGGGGTTTTGTGGGGTAAAAATTTATTATTGGAAGTTGCTTAGGGAAGTAATTGGTTAGAGAACCTACCTTTAGGCACGTATGGGTGAGCCGGCCATAGTTGAGCTCATACATGGTATATTGAATTTCAGTACCCATTATGAAATGATGATTTCATGGATTGGAGTTAGAGGCTCCCAATCTGAAAAATTAGTGGGAGGGACCTTTAGACTAAAGTCCAAGTCTTTTGGTTTAATTGATTAATTCATATACTAATTTGGTCTTAATTTTCCTTTAGATGTCTTCAAACCTTTCACTCCGGTCACTTCTCGATAGCGAGAAGTTAAAGGGTCCCAATTTCGATAGCTGGAATCGAAAATTGAGGATAGTCCTGGAGCACGAGCGGATCCTTTATGTGATAACAAATCCAGTACTCGAAATCCCTTCTGCCAATGCTCGGAGTTTGGTTAGGAACACTTATTTGAAGTGGGTTTCTGATCGGACTACTGTCTGATGCATAATATTGGCGGCGATGAACGACGAGTTCAGTCGCAAATTCAAGGAGGCCCAGCTATTGGAAATTGTATCCCAAAGCCAATCGCCTATGTTGTAGGTGGTTGTGCTCATTATTGTAATTAGTATATGAATTAATAAAATTTTATTTTGGCAACTCATCGCATTTTTCATTTTCCTGTAAAGAATTCTATTTATGTGATGATGTCCTTAGGATTGCACTGACTTCGATATAGAGAGGATATATCGAGTGGTCCTTTAAACAGGTTCACAACCAAAGGATACATTGTACAGGACGGTAATGTATCAAGTGTAGGTTGTTGTGGTTCACATCGTTTAGTTGTCCTCTTAACCAAAGGAGTGTAGTGACACTGATGTGATCTGCAAGTGGGATGTGTGACATCTCATTGAACGTGACTCCATGGAGCTCCTTTCTGCCAAAGGATTGCTCACGATTGGATATGGATATATGTGTCCCTCCGACCTAAGGTCACCATGATAGCTTGCAAGCAACTCCCTGTGCTTTGGTGTCGGACTATCCAGATTTCTAATCTGGTGACGGAAGGTTTCTGGGTACAGACAAGTACTTGTGAAGCAGTGGTGGACCAAGATGGAATTGACCTATCCAAATTATTTGGATTGAATGTCTCGTAGTGTCTCAATTTAGCAAATCCTTGACCGGGATAGTCCTAGTGAGGAGTCACTGGACTTGCGAGGTTGAGACATGTTATGGATTGACTCAGTTAGGGTTGGCAGTCTAATCCTAGGTCATCTTGAGCATTGGAGGTCAAAGGGATGAATTATACGATAACCATATGCTAGAAGTTCAATAGATTGCTCTCGCATCTTTGGCCTATCCGGATATCGGGACCCATTGCTAGATGGTATCTTGTGCTGATACTGGAAGTGTTCCAGTGCTACCGTTTAGGTTTGAACCTATGAGGTCACATGCCATAGAAGATTTCTTCCTGATCTAGGAACCGATCAACGATTGGGAATCATTTCGATATTTAGGTCAAATAGATTAATAGAGCACATTGGATTTTTCTGGTCTGATTTGGATAGACCAGGATAGATTTGGGTCAACCAGGAATTGTTCTTGGTAGACTAGGATTGAACCGAATTTTATTACTTAATGGATTTGGTTTTGAACCAGTTTTTAAACTTGGTTTGTTGAACCGGTTTATATCAAGGCTTGGTTCTCATTTGTTTTCTCCCTGCTATTATGAAATACCGGTTTATTTAATTAGCTTGGTTCACGGTGTTTTCTTCCTTGCTCACGGTAATTGCCAGCTACTCTTCAAATCCTGTTTTGAATGGGTTTCGTATACCATGAAGATCGAAGGCATTTGGAAGATTAGATAACGATCACAAGCACTGTGATCAGGAAGGGTCTCATGGTGGTTGTCTCCCTCTCGTCCTCTTCCCTCTCCACATCTCTCTTTCTATCTTGGATATGCTCTGTTTCACCATAAGCAGGGGTTTTGGACCGCTTGATGCGTGTGAGATCCGGTTTCACCGTGGACTGGTTTGGATCTCACGGTGATTTTGTTTTCTTCTACCACACGACTCTTCCTCTCGGTCGCTTGGGTTTCACTGTGTTTTGCCCGTGTTATATTTTCCTCTTTGATTCCATTTTGTTTAAACCGATCCAAAGGAGTTTGGATTTATCTGGGTTTCCTCTCCGATATTTTATCTGGACTGCTCTTCCACTGCTTTCCCTTGCCTTCATGGATTTATTTCTCTGCCTATATATACACCCTGTTGGTTGAAGGCTCGGAGGTGCAAGAGAGAAGAGATAGAGAAGAATCAAGGGGTGAGATAGAGAGAACAGAGCATTGAGAGAAGAAGGGAACAAGGCTTTTGCAAAAGGCCGTGAGTGAGAGCGAAGGGAAGAACAGTTCAAGTGTTTTCTTTGCCTCTTGTTTTCTTGGTTGCTGGCTATGATTTGTGCAAGAGAGGAAGTGATAGGCCGTGAGATTGAGAGAGGATAAACAAAACAGGGCATGCGATTTGAAAAAAATCTATGCAGAAAATTTATTTTGCAGCCCGTGTTTTTCCTTCCCTGTTCTTTTGTTTCCAGTGTGTGCTATTCATGGAGTTAAGGTGGTCTTGGAGAAGACCGTCCATGAGATCTATTTGATTTTCGTGCTCCACATATCCTGGCTTGTTTTTGGATTCCTGGTGGACTAGCATCCATTTGGGAGTCGGATTAGCGAGAGCCCTGCCCGTAGATACTCTAGAGAGTGGATGCTTGGACACCTCGAGAGGTTGCATCAACCTATTTATTTTGATGTTGCAAATCTTATTTTGCTATTGAAAGAGTTCAACCGGTTGCTGCTGATCTGATCTGAAGACTGAGGGAGTCGGCTTCAGTCAGGTATATTTTATTTTGGTTATCATGCATGCCTAGATCTAGTTGTTATCATATGATTTATTAATATTGCACTTGCCTATACATGCCTGTATATTTTGTTACATGCATCATGATATGTTAGATCCTGTGCATGAGTAGGTTTTTTCATATGCTAATTAAAAAATTTTAATTATGCAATACCTGCTTCCTAGTGTTGCATGCCTAGGGTAGGCTTCTGCTACACCAAGTTTTCCTTCACCAGCCAGATGAGATTCTTCAAAAGTTGAAGGAATCTTTCAGCACGCCAGACGATGTGGAGCGGTACAAAGTGTCTTGTGCCATCTTTAATGCCAAAATACATAATGGTAGTTCGGTCACTGATCATGTATTGTACATGATCGAGATGATCGAACGATTGGGCAAGCTCGGATGTCCCTTGCACAAGCAACTCGGCAAGGATGCGATCCTGAATTCTCTACCCTCCTCCTATCTTGACTTTCTCAATCATTATAGAATGAATAAGCCTGCAGTTAATTATCATGGTTTGATGGGGTTACTACAGATTTATGAGAAGGACCACCAACTGAATAAGGGGGTGGTGAATTTAGTGGGAGGTTTTAGAGGTTGTCGTCCCTTTAAGAAAGGGAAGAATAAAGGTAAAGAAGGTGTAGAGTGCTCTTGGCCCAAGTCAGACCAAGAAAGTGAAAGCTGATCAAGCTATTGCAGAGTGCTTCTATTATAAGAAGCAGGGACACTGGAAGATGAACTGTCCTCTTTATTAGGCATCCTTAGACCCGAACAGACCAAGGAAGGGAAAGCAGCAGGGTTCTGGACAAGGTTTTTATATGATAAAACCTTGTAATTTTTCTATTTGTGACACTGCTAACTGGGTATTGGATACTGGTAGTCCTATTCAAGTTTGCAATTCGTTGCAAGGACTGCAGGTTAGCATGTCATGGCCTGTTAATGTAATGTACACATCTAGCAAATGCCCAAGGATAGAAAATGTCAGTGACTTATATCTGTAGCACTGTAGGCTAGGTCATGTTAACCAGAATAGGATAAACAAGTTGCAAGGAGAAGGCCTCCTCAAGGTTAGTGATTCTAACTCACTGCCCACTTGTGAATTCTGTTTGCTTGGTAATATGACCAAGTACCTTTTACTGGAAAAGGTGAACGAGCTACAGAACTTCTGAGTCTCAGACATACTGATGTATGCGGACCCATGACAGTTAGTGCCAGAGGTGGATACAGATATTTCATTACATTTATAGACGACCTTTCCAGGTATGGTTATGTCTTCTTGATGAGACATAAATCTGAGTCGTTTGAAATGTTCAAACGATATCGTAATGAAGTGGAGAAATAAACTAGAAAGAGTATTAAAACCCTTCGATTTGATCGAGGCGGTGAATACCTATCCGGTGAGTTCATGACATATCTTGAGGAGAATGGGATTCTCTCTCAATGGACTCCTCCAGGAACATCCCAGTTGAATGGTGTGTCCAAAAGGAGGAACCGAACCCTGTTAGACATGGTTCGATCCATGATGGGCTTTGCAACTCTGTCGCTGTCCTTTTGGGGATATGCACTTGAAACAGCTTGTTACTTGCTAAATAATGTTCTGAGTAAGTCTGTTGTCTCCACTCTATATGAGTTATGGACTGGACGTAAGCCCTCAATTTCATACCTTCGAGTCTAGGATTGTCCGGCTTATGTAAAACGTTTAGACTCAGATAAACTTGGTCCTAGGTCTGATCGGTGCCTGTTTATTGGGTACCCTAAGGAAACAAAAGGATATTTCTTCTACTTGGAGGATGAACAGAAAGTGTTCGTTGCTCTTAGGACTATCTTTTTGGAAAAGGAGTTCCTTGAAAAAGGAACTGTAGCCTCTAAGATTGAACTTGGTGAAGTTTAACCAGTGGAATAACTTGTACACTCTAAGGACATCATAGAACCGGCTATGATTGGATCACACCCGGAACCCATGATTAGGAGATCCGGTAGAGTACTGCGTCAGCCGGACAGATACTATGATTTCTTGGTCCGGGATGGTGATCCCATTGAGCTCGACGAGAACGATGAGAATCCGATCACCTATATGGATGCACTTCAGAGATCTGACTTTGAGGCATGGCTTGGAGCCATGCGATTCGAGATGGAGTCCATGGAGATCAACAATGTATGGACATTGGTTGATCCACCTGAAGGGATAAAATCCATCGGGTACAAATGGATTTTCAAGAAAAAAAGGGATGCAGATGGGAAGGTGGAGACCTATAAAGCCCATCTAGTTGCTAAGGGATATCGTCAGTGATATGCTATCGATTATGACGAGACATTCTCCCCTGTGGCAATGCTCAAGTCCATTCGGATCATGCTTGCTTTGGTAGCACATTTTGACTATGAGATTTGACAGATGGATATCCAAACTGCTATCCTGAATGGAAAGCTGGATGAGGAGGTGTATATGATACAACCTAAAAGGTTCACATCCACAGATGAGTCAAATGTATACAAATTGCAGAGGTCCATTTATGGACTCAAGCAAGCATCTCGAAGTTGAAACATGCGATTTGATAGGTGTATCAAATCATATGGCTTCATTAGGAACAGAGAGGAACCCTGCATCTATAAGTGGGTTAATGGTTCTGTGATTGTATTCCTGGTACTGTATGTTGATGACATTCTCTTAATTGGGAATGACATCGCAGCATTGCAAGGAATAAAGGTCTAGTTTTCGTCTCAGTTCTCCATGAAGGACTTGGGTGAAGCTTCTTTCATACTAGGTATGAAGATCTATAGAGATAGATCTAAGAGGCTTCTGGGATTGTTCTAGTCTACGTACATTGATACCGTGCTAAAATGATTTAGCATGGAGAATTCAAAGAAATGCTATCTCCCGATAGGTTATGGAATTACTCTTTCCAAGAAGGATTGTGCGACAACTCCTGAGAAAAGAGAGCACATTTGTAGAGTTCCTTATGCTTCTACAGTGGGCTCTATCATGTATGCTATGACATGTACTAGACCAGACGTGGCATACTCACTGGGAGTGGTGAGCAGATACCAGTCTGACCCAGGTGAGGCGCATTGGAAGGTGGTTAAGACCATCCTAAAGTATTTAAGAAATACTAAAGACCAATGGTTGATTTATGGAGAACCTGACTTGAAACTTATGGGATATACTGACTCCAGTTTCCAGTCAGATAGAGATGATAGCAAGAGTGTGTCAAGGTTTGTGTTTACCCAGAATGGAGGAGTGATCTGCTGGAAGAGTTCCAAGCAGGCAACAGTTGTAGACTTGGTTAGCGAAGCATAGTACATTGCAGCATCAGATGTAGCAAAGGAAGCCATGTGGTTACGGAAGTTCCTTGGAGAGCTAGAGGTGGCACCTTCCCTAGATGGTCCTGTTCCAGTATTTTGTGACAACACAGGGGCCATTGCTCAAGCTAAGGAGCCAAAGTCTCATCACCGTACTAAGCACATTCTGTGGCGCTATCACCTCGTGCGAGAGATCATGGAATGAGGCGACATCAATCTTGTGACGAACGATGAAAAGGAGAATCTGGCCAACCCCTTCACTAAAGCCCTCGGAATCAAATAGTTCGACTATTGTAAAAGGGAAATGGGTATTAGATACTGTTCTAATTGGCTTTAGTACAAGTGGGAGTTGTTGGAAATTATGTTCCAAAGCCAATCGCCTAGGCTGTAGGTGGTTGTGCTCAGTATTGTAATTTGTATATGAATTAATAAAACTTTATTTTGGCAGCTCATCACATTATTCATTTTTCTGTAATGAACTCAATTTATGTGATGAAGTCCTTAGGACTGCACAGACTTCGATATAGAAAGAATATATCAAGTGGTCCTTTAAAAGGTTCACAACCAAAGGATACATTGTACAGAACGGCAATGTATCAAGTATAGGTTGTTGTGGTTCACATCGTTTGGATGTCCTCTTGACCAAAGGAGTGTGGTGATACTGATGTGATCTGCAAGTGGAATGTATGATATTTCATTGAACGTGACTCCGTGGAGTTCCTTTCTACCAAAGGATTGCTCGCGATTGGATATGGGTATATGTGTCCCTCCGACCTGAGATCATCATGGTAGCTTGCAAGCAACTCCCTGTGCTTTGGTACCGGACTACCCGGATTTCTAATCCGGTGACTGAAGGTTTCTGGGTATAGGCAAGTACTTGTGGATCAGTGGTGGACCAAGATGAAATTGACCTGTCCAAATTGTTAGGATTGAATGTCTCGCAATGTCTCAATTTAGCAAATCCTCAGCCAGGGTAGTCCTAGTGAGGAGTCACTAGACTTGCAAGGTTGAGACATGTTGTGGATTGACTTAGTTAGGGTTGGCAGTCTAACCCTAGGTCATCTTGAGCATTGGAGGTCAAAGGGATGAATTATATGGTAACCATATGCCAGAGATTCGATAGATTACTCTCGCATCTTCGGCATATCCGGACGCTGGGACCCATTGCTAAATGGTATCTTATGCTGGTATTGGAAGTGTTCCAGTGCTACCATTTAGGTTCGAACCTATATGGTCACACGCCATAAATGATTTCTTCTTGATCCAAGAACCGATCAACGATTGGAAATCGTTTCGGTATTAAGGTCAAACGGTCTAATTGAGCACACATTGGATTTTTTCTGGTCCACCTAGTCTGATTTGGATTGACCAGGATTGGTTTGGATCAACCAAAAATTATTTATGGTAGACTAGGATTGGACCTGGTTTTCTTATTAATCGGGTTTTGGTCGGGGTTTTTGATGAACCGGTTTTTATTACATGGGATGATTTCACGGTCTCGGTTTTTCATGATTTTTTTTATTATTCTCCCACCCATTTTTTTTTAATCACCGATTTGCTTGGCTTCCCCTATTCTTGTTTCATCATTTGAATGGATTTCAAATTCATGTTGATCGGATGCAGCATGGTTATCGGATTTGATCCTTAGCACCGTGATTTGGAAGGGGTTTCACGTGGTTTTCTCCCACACGTGGTTTTCTCCCACACGAATTTCCCGATGAGGTGGAGTTTTACTAGATGACTCATACTCATCATGATGGCACTTTTTTCAGAGATGAGTCGAGAGATATATGTATAATTATTTATTATAATTTATTTCATACAATGATTTAAATTTGATTTTGTTAGTCATTTAGATCGAACTAATTTTCTTAAATTAATACAGGAAATAGCTATAACTTTTATTGCCAAGTATATCGATGACTCTACATCATTTATGTAGAGTAGTCGCATTGAGACCAAGGTGTTTATGGATCTGATGGGACTGGAGCACTACGGTCGAGTGAGGGACTATGGAGTTGGACTCATCCCCACTCAGCTATCTACGGTGAGTAGATATACACATGATGATATAAAGGGTGCTCAGGAAACATATGTTCGCATACTTAAGGAAGAGATAGAGGAGATGCGACAGAGCTATGCTATCGATAAAGCAGCGATGGATTCCATAAGAGAGCACATTGAGTGGCTTACATCTATCGTAGAAATGTTTGTTCCACATCAGGTAAATACATATGGTATTAAATATATATTTTTATATTAAATCAATAATTTATATAATATATTGTCATTCATAGTTTTGTAAATTAAACATTTTAAATATTTCTTATAGGCTTTTGGAGCATTAAATCCTCGCGGACAGGATGACAACCTTCCTCCTGCAAATATTGACCTCAATTTTTTTATTTTATATCTTCTATTTTATATATTTTTTAATTTTATTAAATTCTAGATTGTAACAAACTTTCTTATAGTGGATTGTAATGAAATTTAAATTTGGAAATTTAATTTAGATGTAAAGAATGTATGCAATGTAAAATATTTGTTATGATTGCATTATATAGGTTCGATATAAACTTGTACAGATTTTGATTTTAAAATTATTTATTTTTTTTAAAATAATAGATTTATCGATGCTTTAAAGTATCGATAATACTGGCTTTCCCGATGCTTTAAAATATCGAAAATCAGGGCTTTCCTGATGCTTTAAAGCATCGGCAATCAAGGTTTTCCCGATGCTTTAAAAGAATCGCAATGGGGGTTTTTCCGATACTTTAAAGCATTAGCAATCAGGATTTTCCTGATGCTTTAAAACATCAGTAATACAAGGTTTTCCCGATGCTTTAAAGTATTGAGAATTTGATTTTTTCTAATGCTTTTAAAAAGCATTGACAGAATCCAGTATTGCCAATGCTTTAAAGCATCAGGATTTTCAATTTTTTCAATGCTTTTAAGTATCGGGAATTCGCCTGACGCTTTTAAAAAGCATCGAAAAAAATTGTCTCCACTCCTAGATTGTCGATGCTTTTTAAAGCATCGAGAATATTTATTCCAATGCTTATTATTGTCAGGAAAGGCCTTTTTTTAGCATTGGGAAAGCTTGCTTCTCTTATAGTAGAAGGGCAATCTGTTGAGGAGGCTTTCAAATTTTAGCACATATTGATGAGCACATCTATTAGCTCTAGTCTCATTATAATATGATGCTATTGTTAGCTTTGCCTATGTTTATCCTAACCTATTAGTCTGGTCTTATTCAATATTTAGGAACAGCTCAAGTTATCAGATATGAAATGAACTACTAATCTACTGCAAAGGGTCCAAAGAAAAGTAGCCATAAAGCAGAGCAACAACTAACTTACCGATGCTTGGCTACGCCTTGTGTTGGAAGTCCATTGCATGTGCTACTTGTAATAGGATTATATTCCTAGTTTTATTCCATCCCACTTATGATAGATTTTCTTTATTCTATTTAGCTATTCCTGGTAGAATAATTAAGTTTGCCTTTAATTTAATGGGTTGTTGGTTTTTGAATTAATGTAGGGATATTCAAATTAACATGCTACCCGTGTGATGCTGATTTTAAAGGAACCTTTGGCATCTCTCCTCAAAAGTGGGTAAAGAGAGATATAGAGAGAGTGAGAGGTGTTCTCTTTGGTAAGGCATGAAAGAGAGCCTTCTTGTGTAGGTCATTTTTTAATAATTTTTTTTTTTCTAAATTTTGTTATTGTATCATTTTCTTTTCTTTTTTGAAATTTGTTTTGGATCTTGGATTAGTATGGTTGATTTACTCCAAATAGCATGCTGCTCTACATAGTATTAGAGCTATATATTTTCAAATTGGTAGCCCGCATGTTTGTGACTCTACATGATATCTCTACTATATATTAGAGAGCGATCAAATAGTCTGGGACTTCGATCAGATTTGTCCAAAGTGTAGTTTTTTGAGTAGTGATTTGATTGTTATGGTTCCTGTGTATTCATAGCTCGGCATTGTTAAAAAAGCTTTTTAGTAATTCAATATACGATGGTGTAAGCATGCGGGCTTTTATTTTAGTGATTCAAAAGATAAATCATCCTGATTGATGCTACTACTTTATCTTAGTAAGTTGAATAAGATATGTTATTCAATGTGAAAGGCAGTTATCAAGTTTTATTTGAAAGGTTAGGATTTATGGTATATCTTAAATGAGGTAGAAATGAAGCCACAAATACTCTCAACAATGAGGTTGTGAGAAGAAAATGGAATTTGAAATCTAAAAAGATGATATAACTTATTGAAGTTTCAAATGATGGAGAAAATTATTTTCATATTCAGGATATACAATAGCCAAAGAAAGTATGGGATATTATTATGACCGTCCATTCAAGTTCTAGCAAAATGAGACATCATAAATAAAAGTTACTTGAAGAGTGAATTTTGGTCCCATGTTTCCTTAAAAATCCAAAAAAAGAACAAATTTGGTTTAAAAATGAAGATCTGATGCAGGAAAGCTTGATTACATAGTGACTAGATTGAGTATAAAATAAATTATAAAGTGTAATAAGTTGATCAATTTATTCAAAATAAAATATGGAACAAGAGAAGCTTGATCAAGTTCAGAAGACATCGTGATAGAGAAATCTATTAATTTAACATTGCTATGAAATAATTAAAGGATGTTATAGTTCATCCAATCATAAAAATTTATATTGATAAATCAAATCATACAGAAGAGTGTTGTGTTGAAGCTATAAAAGATATGAATATTTCTTGTAGTGATTTAGTCAGCCATGAGGATGAAGAGCTAACTAATATTTTATAGTTTTAAAAATTAAATAGTAAGAAGATATGCTTGGTAGAGATGATTTTTATTATATCTTGGTATTCGATAAGATAAAGTCTAATACTTTAGTGAGCAATAATAATTACAATCAACAACTTGATATTCATTGATACAATGTAGACATTATATAGAATCTCGATACAGTAACCATAGATGCAAAGATGAGAATTATTGTAAGACGTCACCGATTTTGACATATATATAGAAAAGGATAAGTCTACAACAAAATTATTATTCGAGTCAATAATTAAACTTTATTATTCAATTATGGATTCAACGAGTTATTATATATTGTTGTTACTAGAATAATAATAGCGATGGCTACTATAGCATTTCATGATATTAATAAGTTTATTATTATTAACATGGGCTTCACAATTATAGAGGGGGGGAGGGTGTGGAAAGTCCATTGCTATCGTCAAGGCGGTAGCTTAACTGATTGGGGTCTTGCCTCACAACCAACAAGTCACGAGTTTGAGGCGTAACTTTGCGGAAGACTCGATTAAATTCAAGGATTATCCCTAAGGCCCGTGATGGTTGGATGAGTGAGAGGCCAAGATCCTTCTTTTTCCCTATTCTGACTAGCTGGTATCTTGATAGTGTCGGATTAACGTACTCATCCTTAGATGGGAAAAGATTATAAAAATCAAGTGCCTTGAATTGAACATTTCCTGACAGGATGGGGGCCTGCAGGGATAGCTATGCCGCATTTATCCCCCATATCCCTTTTTTTTTTTTTTTGAATAAAAAAAAAAAGTCCTTTGCTTGTGCTATGTACTTGTACTAGAAATCTATTCCTTGTTTAATTTTATATCTCACTTTAGAATTGATATTCTTTAATACTGAATAATTTCTTTTAGAATAATTAAGTTTGTCTTTTAAGTGGAGTGTTGGTTTTTGAATGTAGATAGGAATCAAATCCTCTTTGATGAAGAATGAAAGAGAGCCATCTTGCATGGCTTAATTTTTTAATAAAATATTTTTTTTATACTAATTTTTTTTATTGTTTCTTCCTTATTATTTTTTTCAAATATAAATCTTAGATCGGCACGATTGACCTATTCTAGATAGCATGTCATTCTGTATATTAATATAATTTTTATTTTTTTACTTGCCTCCTCCAGTTTGGGTGCATAAGTGGTGGGTCTCTGTATCATTCCTCCAACTTTCTTTCCTACACTTCATATCTGCTTCCAGCCTGATTTCGTAGACTTGACATAATTATGAGTTCATTAAATTGAACGGTGTTTTGTGTCAACGTAGACTTGCTTTATCTATGTTGCCGCTCTCGTCGCCGCGCCCGTGTCGCGGATCCGTCGATCCCTCCTGATCGCCTGGCGAGGGAGCCTCCCTTCCCGCGGCGAACCTGCAAAAAAGGGGTTAGAAGACCCTGGCAGGGGATTCCGGCGAGGGAGCTCCGACGGTCAAGTCAGTAGACGACGAGAAGGAACAGACTCTCCAGACGGACCCCCGAAGGGGCTCCAGACTTAGAGAGTTTACTAGTGAGAGAGACGCTCTGGGGACCAGAATCTCGGCTGGGCCTCCTAGCCGAGCTCACACCCAGTGTTCCCTTCTCGGGATTTCTGGGTTTTTACCCTCGGAGCAAGGCCTTGTGCCGGTGCTTCTTCTTCCTCCCCAGGCTCGTTCGCTTACCTTGTCGTTCCCAGATTCCTCCCTCTTTATCTCCTTTCGTCGTGCGCTTGTTTCTTCCTCCTTGGAGACTTCCCTCCCCCGTCCCTTTCTCTTTTCCCTTTTCGGTGAAGGGGGCCAGGCGGCTTTCCGACCTCGTCCGCCGGGCCCAGCAGGGAAAAGGTAAAGACAGAAGAGAAAAAGGGGAGGGCGGCGCTGGCAAGGCGGCCGGTCAGGCCTCGGGCCCAGCGAGAGCGCTCTCTTCCCCAAGCGTGGGCGCCATCCATCTATGGGGCCTGTTCCATCAGGATCGCGTCTCTCGGCTGTGGGACCTGTCGGATCGATGCAAGTGATGTTCCGCGCACCGCCGCCCTCCGTACGGAGCGCCGTCTGGGGTTCGTACGGTCCGAGGGATGGCCTCGGGGCCCGTTTCTCTCCCTGGGACCCTCTCCGTACGAGCGGTCTGACCTCGGCTGAGTTGGACCCGTCTCCGGGGGCCAACTGGTGAGGAGCGAAGGACCAGCCGACCTCGGCCTAGGTGGATCCCTCCCGGGTGGACACCTGGCGAGGTGGCAGGAGGTCGCCTGGCTTCGGCCGAGGTGGACCCGTCTCCGGGTTGCCACCTGGCGAAGGGCAAAGGACCGGCCGACCTCGGCTTAGGTGGACCCCTCCTGGGTGGACACCTGGCGAGGTGGCAGGAGGTCGCCTGGCTTCGGCCGAGGTGGGCCCGTCTCCGGGCTGCCACCTGGCGAAGGGCGAAGGATTGGCCGACCTCGGCTTAGGTGGACCCCTCCTGGGTGGACACCTGGCGAGGTGGCAGGAGGTCGCCTGGCTTTGGCCGAGGTGGACCCGTCTCCGGGTGGCCACCTGGCGAAGGGCGAAGGACCGACCGACCTCGGCTTAGGCGGACCCCTCCTGGGTGGACACCTGGCGAGGTGGCAGGAGGTCGCCTGACCTCGGCCGACCTCTCTTAGGCGGACCCCTCCGGGTCCGGGCGCCAATGGGGTGGTAGAGGAACCCCGAGCCGAGCTCGACCTCGGCAAGGGCAGTTTGCCTTAGACAGTCGTCGGGCGGTGTAGTCTTGCCGATCCTGGCCTTGAAGACGTGGCGCTGACTCGGCCAGGGAAACTCTCACATGGCTCGATCGCATTCGGCGGTACCTGAGCCTGGCCACGTCACTGTCATGGCTGTAACAGTTGCCCCCCAGCCCGCTGTTCCGTCGGGGCATCGTAGAACGGAACGTCGGGATTAAATGCGGACATGACATGGGGAGGCGAAGATCTTGCATCATAATTGCCATGATCCTCGTCGCCGTGGCTCGATGCGACTGAAAACCTATGGGGAGACGCCACGCGTCGTCCACTTGCCTGCAATTAATGCGTCGCTTCGAGGCAGAGGCCATTACTCTACTAACGAGGCATCGGTGTCGGGCGTGCGCCCACGTGGCGATCATCCAGTGGCCTGAGGCAGAATGACAGGTACGGTCGCTGTCGGCCGAGTTTGAAAGGGAGGGGACTTTCCAGAACGAGGCCTTTCCCCTTGCTCCGTGGGCGGTTTGCTGCAGACTAACTCCTGTTGCCTCGCACTCGTCTGGCGCATTTTCGGTGAGTGCCTTCTTCTCCTTCTCCGGTCCCCTTCCTTTCCTCTCTTTTCTTTTCTCTTCGATCCTCTGTCCTTCTCTTTTCCATGGTGCACCGTCGCCATGTTTCTTCCAACCCGGACGAGGCCGGTCCATCCCGGCCGAGGACTCCATCTTCTTCCTCCTCAGATGAGGAGACAATCCCGGAGGAGATCCGCCGGCGTCTGCAACCCGGGGGTGTCACCATTGGCATCCCTAGGGGGATCCGGCCTCCTCCGGTTGCTCCTGCCGTCCCCCTTCGCTCTCTTCCGGCATTTCCTGCTCTTCCTGCACCTCCTTCTCTTCCCGCCGGTCCCTCCGGTCATGCCTCCACCATGACCGAAGGCGATCTTTCTCTGCTCCGGGATGCTTACGGCATCCCGGGGTCCATTCGCTTGTTTGTTCCGCAGTCCGGGGAGCGCGTCACCATGAGTGGCCCCGGCCGCATAGCCTTCTACGAAGACTTCCTCCTTGGGGGTCTTCGGTTTCCTCTGCACCCCTTCTTTCTTTCCTTCCTCAGCCATTTCCGGCTTGTCCTGGCCCAGTTGGCTCCCAACGCCATCCGGGTCATCTTCTCTTTCATTGTCTTCTGTCACTTCCACGGGTTCGTTGCCCGTTTCTCCCTCTTCAGGGCCTTGTTCACCCTGAAGAAGTGCTCCATCGATGACGGTTGGTGGTATATCTCGCCCCGGCCTAGGTGTCTCCGGTTCTCAAGCCTTGCGCGGCTTACTGAGCTGTTCTCCGGGCTTGCGTGGGCGAACTGGGTTCGGCGCCACCTTCCAGGTCGAAGCCCAGGATCTCCGGACTGAGCTCGATGCCGCAGGCTTTCTCAAGCCTTACGCGGCTTACTGAGCTGTTCTCCGGGCTTGCATGGGCGAACTTGGTTCGGCGCCACCTTCCAGGCCGAAGCCCAGGATCTCCGGACTGAGCTCGATGCCGCAGGCTTTCTCAAGCCTTGCGCGGCTTACTGAGCTGTTCTCCGGGCTTGCGTGGGCGAACTGGGTTCGGCGCCACCTTCCAGGCCGAAGCCCAGGATCTCCGGACTGAGCTCGATGCCGCAGGCTTTCTCAAGCCTTGCGCGGCTTACTGAGCTGTTCTTCGGGCTTGCGTGGGCGAGCTGGGTTCGGCGCCACCTTCCAGGCCGAAGCCCAGGATCTCCGGACTGAGCTCGATGCCGCAGGCTTTCTCAAGCCTTGCGCGGCTTACTGAGCTGTTCTCCGGGCTTGCATGGGCGAACTGGGTTCGGTGCCGCCTTTCAGGCCGAAGCCCAGGATTTCCGGACTGAGCCCGATGCCGTAGGCTTCCTTGTCGAAGCGAGAAAAGAGTGTTTGAAGTGGAAGAACTTTGTTGCAGAAACAGGGAACCTTACATTACTGATAGTACATCCTTAGGTTCGAGGAGTTCTACGTCCGGGGGAACCTGGCACCTCCCAATTCCTCCAAGTAATATGCTCCATGAGGGAGGGCTTCTGCCACCCGATATGGGCCTTCCAGTTGGGTGATAACTTGCCGCATTCCCGTGGCTGGGAGGCTTCAGCGCGCCGGAGGACCAAGTCTCCGGGATGGAAAACCTTCGGCCACACGCGGGAGTTATAATATCTGGCCACACGTTGCCTATACGCCGCCATTCGAACTCTGGCCTTGTCCCTCGTTTCCTCGAGAAGGTCCAGGTTGAGCATCATCCTGGCTGGGTTTTCTGTCTCGTCGTATTGCTCCACACGCAGTGTGGGTAGGCTGAGCTCGATCGGGATGACTGCCTCGGCTCCGAAGACGAGGTTGAACGGGGTTTCGTCGGTAGCCGTCCTCGGGGTGGTGTGGTATGCCCAGAGGACGCTGGGAAGCTCGTCGGTCCACCTGCCCTTGGCCTGGTCCAGCCGTGTGCGGAGGCCCTGAAGAATGGTCCTGTTCGTGACTTCGGCCTCCCCATTGGTCTGAGGATGCGCCACCGAGGTGAAGCGATGCTTGATGCCGAGGTCGTTGCAGAATTCTTCGAACTCCCGGCAGTCGAACTGGCGACCGTTGTCGGTGACCACAGTGTGGGGGAGGCCGAAGCGGCAGATGATGGACTTCCAAAAGAACTTGGCGACGTTTGCTTCGGTGATCCTTGCCAAGGGTTCGGCCTCGACCCACTTCGTGAAGTAGTCGATGGCCACTATCAAGAACTTCCGCTGGCCAGACGCCGGCGGGAATGGGCCCAGGAGGTCCATCCCCCACTGGGCGAACGGCCAGGGGGCCGAGAGCTGCGAGATTGGGTTGGAGGGCTGCCGCTGCACCGTGGCGTGACGCTGGCACCGGTCGCACTTCTTCACGAAGTCGGCGGCGTCTTCCTTCATAGTCTCCCAGAAGTAGCCCTGATGGAGGGCCTTGTATGCCAATGCCCTGCCCCCCACGTGGTTCCCGCAGATGCCTTTGTGGATCTCCTGGAGCACAAGCTTGGCTTCCGTGGGCCCTACGCACTTGAGGAGGGGTTAGGAGTAGGATCTTCGATACAACTGCCCGTCCATCAGGACGAACCGCACGGCCTTCTTCCTGATGAGGCGAGCTGCCTCGCGGTCCTCCGGCAGGGTGCCATTGGTGATGTATGCGGCATACTTGTCTATCCAGCTGGGTTCATGGCCGACCTGGTGGACCTTCACCGGTGCTTCGAGGCTTGGGACCTCAAGGCGCTCCACATAGGCGCGTCCCAGCATCGTGTCCGGCAGGGTCGCCAGTCGGGAGAGAGCATCCGCGCGGGCGTTCTCCCCGCGGGGGATATGGAAGATGTTGAAGCGTCGGAATCTGGACGCACCCTCTTTGACGAGCTCCAAGTATCTCGCCATTTGGGGGTTGTGTGCGACGTACTCCCCGGACACCTGCCCCGCCACGAGCTGGGAATCAGTGAAAGCCCTGAGGTTGGTTATGCCCAGCTCGCGGGAGACTCTCAGTCCGGCAAGAAGCGCCTCGTACTCCGCCTGGTTATTTGTCGCGGGGAATTGGAAACGGAGTGCGCATTCGGCGATGACCCCGTTGCTGTTGGCAAGGATGAGCCCAGCCCCGCTCCCGCCGGAGTTTGAGGCTCCGTCTACATGGAGGATCCAGGCGTCCTCTCCGGGCTCGTCGGTGCCTATCTCCATCGACCGACCTGAGGGGCCTTCCTCGGACTCCTTGCCCAAGCCTGCACATTCGACCAAGAAGTCGGCCAGCACCTGTGCCTTCATGGCCGACCTCGGCCTGTACGTAATGTCGAACTCGCTGAGCTTCAGTGCCCACTTTGCCAATTGTCCCGAGGTATCGGGTCGGCTGAGCACTGCTTTCAGCGGTTGATCCGTCAGGACAGCGATGGGGTGCGCTTGAAAATAAGGCCTGAGACACTGGGCAGACACTATTAGCACAAAAATGAGTTTCTCGGGCCGAGAATACCTGAGCTCCGCATCACGGAGGAGTTTACTGGTATAGTACACCGGCCGCTGGGCCCCCTGGCCGTCGGTTCGGACCAAGACTGAGCTGACGGCTTCCGGGGTAACCGCCAGGTAGAGGGTAAGCTCCTCTCCCTCCTCGGGCATGGACAGCAATGGTGGCGATGCAAGCATCTTCTTCAGCTCCTCGAAGGCCTGCTGGCATTCCTCGGTCCAAGCAAAGTCATTCATCTTCCTCAGCACTTTGAAGAAGGGACGGCAGCGGTCCGCCGACCTGGAGATAAAATGGCTAAGGGCCGCAACTTGGCCGGTTAGTTGTTGCACTTGCTTCTTGGAGGCGGGCTGCTCCATGTCCAGGATGGCTTGGACCTTCTCCGGGTTGGCTTCGATTCCTCTTTGGGTCACCATAAACCCTAGGAACTTCCCGGCGGAGACGCCGAAGGTGCACTTCGCCGGGTTCAGCTTCATTTGATGGCGTTGGAGGTTGCCGAACGTCTCCGCCAAGTTAGCCACGTGGTCTGAATCGGGTTTGCTCATTACCAGCATGTCGTCCACGTACACCTGCATGTTGCGACCGATCTGGTCTTTGAAGATTCTACTGACCAGGCGCTGGTACGTTGCCCCCGCGTTCTTGAGGCCAAATGGCATCATCCTGTAGCAAAAGGTTCCGCGGTCAGTTATGAAGGCGGTGTGCTCTTCGTCCTCCGGGTTCATCCGGATCTGGTTGTATCCGGAGAAGGCGTCCATGAACGACAAGAGGCGATGCCCCGAGGTGGTGTCGACCAGCTGTAGTCAGATCGTTTACCGACCAGACCAGTTCGCTAGCCAACTGGGGTACTGGACCTCTCGGACAAAACCGGCGGCGAGGAGCTTCTCTACTTCCTCGTTGATCGCCTTCTGTCTCTCCATGGCGAAGCTTCTCTTCTTCTGACGGACCGGGCGGCAATTTGGATCCACGTTTAGCCTGTGCATGATGACCTCGGGCGGGATGCCCGGCATGTCGGCTGCTGACCAGGCGAACACGTCAGCGTTGGCATGGAGGAACTCCAGCAGGCGGGTTCGTTCTTCCTCAGGGAGCTGGGCCCCGACTTGCACCGTCTTCAAGGGGTCCGAACCAAGGGGAAAAGCCAGCAGGCGCCCTACGGGCCCTCCCCTGGGTTCCTTCTCTCTCAGATCGAGGTCGTCGACATCTTGGGCGAGCTCCGCGCCCCTGGCGCCTGGGATCGTCTGAAGGCAGAGCGGGACCGGTCGGGTCGTCCCCTTCATCTCCCCGAGCCCGGAAGGCGTGGGGAACTGTACCAACAGCCTTCTCGTGGAGATGGTGGCATCCAGTTGGTTAAGCCCGGGATGCCCGAGAATGGCGTTGTAAGGCGAAGGGAGCCTGACGATGGTGAATGTTATTAGGACGGTCGCCTGCCGAGGTGGGGATCCGGCGGTGACCGGGAGAGTGATCTCCCCCTCGACCCCCACGGAGTCCCCTGTAAAACCTACCAGGAGGGTGTGCACTGGTTTCAGCTGATCGGGGGACAAGTTCATCCGAGAGAAAGCGTCGTAAAAAAGTATGTCAGCCGAGCTTCCACTATCTACCATGATTCGATGTACAGGATGCGATGGTCATCTCGACCACCATGGCATCGTTGTTTACATTATCATTAACTTCCCACCCCTTGGGAGGGATTACATTCTTCGGGTTCCCGACTTCCCGGGCTCTCTTCGTCGCTCGACCGGACCCGCGTGAGATCATGCCCACGGGCTTCTCCGTTGGGCGGTTGTCGATCGCAGGGACAGGTGGTAAGGCCGCGAGCGGCTGCCCTTCAGAGGGGGCCTCGTTCTTAACGAACTTCCTGAGGTAACCCCTCCTGATCAGCTCCTCGATCTCCCGCTTCAGGTGGCGACACTCCTCCGTGTCATGCCCGTGCTCGCGGTGGAACTGGCAGTACTTCGATTTGTCTCGGACGGCTCTCGGGTTCTGAGGAGGAGGTCGGCGGAGGTAGCGCTCGCCCTCGATTTCCATTAGGATCTTCGTTCGAGGTGCGAGGAGAGGGGTGTACCTCCGCTCGGGAGTGGCGGGAGTCGCCCTTTGGCCTTGGATTCGGGCGAGGGTCGGCAGACGGCCCAGGCCTCCGAGCTCCCGGGGCGTCCCTCGGGAGCGGCTTCTTCGGAGTCTTCCCGTCCAACTCTCGACGGTGCGGTCAGCCTCCTCCGCTCGGATGTACTTGTGGGCGCGGAGGAGGAGCTCGGAGTACGTCTTGGGCGGCTTCTTGTCCAAGGAGTAGGTTAGGCGGGACGTCTTGAGCCCGCGCTCAAAGCCAGCATGGCGACGGGCTAGTCCAAGCTGTAGATCTCCACGGCTGCGGTCTTGAACGGGTGATGTAGTCCCGGAGCAGCTCCTGGTCTTGCTGGCGGATGGAGAAGAGGCTGTCCACCTCTCTCGGCACCTTTCGACAAGCATCGAAGTGTGCCACGGAACCTTCCTTCCAGCTGATGGAAGGAGCAAATGGATCCGGGCTCGAGGCGGGTGAACCAGACTTGAGCGGCCTTCCGAAGGGTTGCCGGGGAAGGCGATGCACAGAAGAGCGTCGGTGGCCCCCTGGACCCTCATGAGAGCTTTATAGCTCTCCAAATGGTCCAGGGGGTCGGTGGTTCCGTCGTAGGGATCCACCTGCGGCATGCGGAACCATTTCGGGATCGGTTCCACCTCGATTTCTTCAGAGAAAGGGGGGCGGGAGTCGTAGCCCGCGGGTCTGCCGATGAGTTCTGCAGGTCGGCGAATCAGTGGGCGAACTCCGCCAGCTTGCGCTCATGCTCCTCCAGGCGCCTCTCGGTCTGGCGCCTGATGGCTTCGTCGGTGGAGTCTTCCACCGAGACTGTGGGTGAAGGGGGTGCCGATCGGTCTCGGCGCGAGGTCTGGCCTCGGTGTCGCTTGCTGCGATGCACCGTTTCGGCCCGTCGGCTGGGGATCGGCTCTCGTGATCTCCGAACCGGAGTAGTTCTCTTCGCGGGAGCTCGGTGGCTCCCCCGGGGGTTGGAGACGGCCCTCGGATGGGATGGCCTGCCCTGAATTGAGTGCAGGCTCCCACGTTGCCCCGCGGCTCGGGCCGCGGGGGGGTCCCTGCTGCAGCTGGGTGGCCAGGGACCGTTGCTGATTGAAGCTGCCGGAAAGCTAAGGTCAAGGTCTGCAGCTGCTGGACGATTGCCGCAAGGGATCCGTCCACCGGGGTAGGCTGCTGTGGAAGAGGAGGAGGAAAGCCGGAAGCTCCCTTCGGGGCTGTGGCCCCCCGGGGGAGTGGACTCCCCCACACGGCTGGTGGACGCCTCGCGTCCACGAGTGACCACCATTGTCGGAGAGCGCGATACCTACAGAAAGCTGGCTCCCGCGGGGCTCAGTGTCCTGCCCCCCTACCTGGTGCGCCAATCTGTTGCCGCTCTCGTCGCCACGCCCGTGCCGCGGATCCATCGATCCCTCCTGACGCTGGCGAGGGAGCCTCCCTTCCCGCGGCGAACCTGCAAAAAAGGGGTTAGAAGACCTGGCCGGGGATTCCGGCGAGGGAGCTCTGACGGTCAAGTCAGTAGACGACGAGAAGGAACAGACTTTCCAGACGGACCCCCGAAGGGGCTCCAGACTTAGAGAGTTTACTAGTGAGAGAGACGCTCTGGGGACCAGAATCTCGGCTGGGCCTCCTAGCCGAGCTCACACCCAGTGTTCCCTTCTCGGGATTTCTGGGTTTTTACCCTCGGAGCAAGCCTTGTGCCGGTGCTTCTTCTCCTCCCCAGGCTCGTTCGCTTACCTTGTCGTCCCCAGATTCCTCCCTCTTTATCTCCTTTCGTCGTGCGCTTGTTTCTTCCTCCTTGGAGACTTCCCTCCCCCGTCCCTTTCTCTTTTCCCTTTTCGGTGAAGGGGGCCAGGCGGCTTTCCGACCTCGTCCGCCGGGCCCAGCAGGGAAAAGGCAAAGACAGAAGAGAAAAAGGGGGGGCAGCGCTGGCAAGGCGGCCGGTCAGGCCTCGGGCCCAGCGAGAGCGCTCTCTTCCCCAAGCGTGGGCGCCATCCATCTATAGGGCCTGTTCCATCAGGATCGCGTCTCTCGGCTGTGAGACCTGTCGAACCGATGCAAGTGATGTTCCGCGCGCCGCCGCCCTCCATACGAAGTGCCGTCTGGGGTTCGTACGGTCCGAGGGATGGCCTCGGGGCCCGTTTCTCTCCCTGGGACCCTCTCCGTACGAGCGGTCTGACCTCGGCTGAGTTGGACCCGTCTCCGGGGGCCAACTGGTGAGGAGCGAAGGACCAGCCGACCTCGGCCTAGGTGGATCCCTCCCGGGTGGACACCTGGCGAGGTTGCAGGAGGTCGCCTGGCTTCGGCCGAGGTGGACCCATCTCCGGGTTGCCACCTGGCGAAGGACCGGCCGACCTCGGCTTAGGTGGACCCCTCCTAGGTGGACACCTGGCGAGGTTGCAGGAGGTCGCCTGGCTTCGGCCGAGTGGACCCATCTCCGGGTTGCCACCTGGCGAAGGACCGGCCGACTCGGCTTAGGTGGACCCCTCCGGTGGACACCTGGCGAGGTGGCAGGAGGGTCGCCTGGCTTCGGCGAGGTGGACCCGTCTCCGGGTGGCCACCTGGCAAAGGGCGAAGGACGGCCGACCTCGGCTTAGACGGACACCTCCTGGGTGGACACCTGGCGAGGTGGCAGGAGGTCGCCTGACCTCGGCCGACCTCTCTTAGGCGGACCCCTCCGGGTCTGGGCGCCATTGGGTTGGTAGAGGAACCCCGAGCCGAGCTCGACCTCGGCGAGGGCAGTTTGCCTTAGACAGTCGTCGGGCGGTGTAGTCTTGCCGATCCTGGCCTTGAAGACGTGGCGCTGACTCGGCCGGGGAAAACTCCCACGTGGCTCGATCGTATTCGGCGGTACCTGAGCCTGGCCACGTCACTGTCACGGCTGTAACAATCTGCTTTAGGCTTTGTTGGGACAATCACCTAATAGGTGTGCATCATATTTTGTGGTTGATTGTCCCTAACAAAGAGATTTATAAATACTTCAAAATACTTCCAGGCAAGATCAAAAATTTAGTTAATCTCCGGCGACTCGATGATTTGTTGTAAACTAGCAATCAAGCATATCTATGAACACATTTTTCTTAAGTCGATTCAAACAAAATGTAACAAATTTTCATAATTCTGATAAATAACATATCTTTAACTCATCTCGTACGATTTGCTTCGTGTTTTTAATAACTTATAATGACGGCTTTAGCACTCCACGGCCACAAATTATTCCCTTTCAAATATTAATCTTTTTAACTTAAATCTCACCCACGTAAAACTATTGTATTGATTTAAAAATATCTAGGAAAAAAATTCTTGTACGTTACAGACCAAAATCCAATCATGCAGCCAGTACCCCTTTTTAGGGCTAGCGGCCTTCGTCATGGTCCAATTTGTACTCTTCCCCCTGGTTTTGCTTTCGTGTGGGCTTAGTCTCTGGTCTTGACGAACCTCCTTTTGGCATGCCTATGGAGTGCCTTCCCCTTCATTTCATTGAGTGCTTCGACCCCACCATCCCTTGACCAAGTACCCAGTCATTCGACCGTGGACTCCACAGATACTGAACTGCATGCCCTTCCAAGCATCGCAACCCACGCGTCCCGCCACAACACATCAAATTCGTAAGGGGTGGTGACGGCATCTCCCACTTGATGCGCCACCTCTTAATTATTTCTTCCTGCTTTAGACTCTAACGAAATTAAACTACTTGTCATCGATGGAGCCGAATGTTAGAAATCCCCGAATTAAAGTATATATCGTGGAAGCGATATGGAAGAATTACTGATATGATGATGACAGTCTTTTTGAATCACAAAAAAAGCAGGAAAAAATATAGAAGAGAGATTACGAGAAAAGAGATTGCATTATTTCTTGGAGAAGAACTTGTTACAAGATACAAGGTGATCCGCCTCCTCTCACAATCGAGAAGAAGCCCCACATGATATAACCCTCACGCTCTCCCTTCTCCAAACTGTGGAACACCTCCATGTCCCAAGCCTTCTTTTAGCGTTAAAACAAGAAACCCTCCACGCTATTTTCTCACACATACCAAACCGTCGCCCCTTCTCTTTATATAATTACATGAACGATTTGGGGCTTCCTAGTTGGTTACAACCAACCAACTAATTCTTGGACTTGGATATTAGGTTCAAGGTGGTTAGGACCTCTAGGTAGTTATGATCCTTAGTTGATTAGGCTCCCTATTAGTTAGACCTCAAGTGGTTAGGACTCAACCACCTAACTAACTAACCAACTAGCCACATGCTAACCAACTAACCAACTAACTACCTAGCTTCAAACCCCTTTCATACCAAAGGGCAACCTACTACACCTCTAACCTAAACTCCATAACCCAACAGGGTTATGTTACAATCTTTCAAAAACTCCTTCCTTCTTTTCAATGGAAAACTATCAACCCTGGGTCAAACCCCCTGACCCAATATGACTCAAAGGGACCTTGGGATATAGCCTCCAAAACTTGTTGCCTTCCACACCTCCAGGACCTCTGGAACACCTCCATAACCCGCTTGGCATACCTCCACGCTCCCAGGGATCCTCAAACATCCCTGCCATGGCCTCCCAAGTCTCTCCAAGGCTTGGGAGTACTACAAAATCTTACAATCTTCATCTTGGTGCCCCCAAGCCTGGGCAAACCAGGCAATGTCCTCCTGCACAACCCTGTTGTAACTGGGTATCCTGACAGCCCCTTGTGCAGATCTCTTTGCCTCTACCAACACCCTTCAACTGCTGCTTGCCCTTGGAAGCCTCTGGGATGACCGTCTCCATAGCTGAAGACCTTTGCTTGGATCCTTGCATCACCATTATAGCCTTCCTTCTGCCTGGCAGCTATATCAGTCTTTTTCTCAGACTTTCTTGGAGAGAACACAGCGAACTTGAGCCGACGCTCGCTGTGACTGGAGCTCTACCTGACACCATCTTCTCAAAGCCATGCCTGACTACCTGTACATGCTGCTCCACCTGCCTCTGTGCATCCCTAGCGCTGGTGCTGGGATGTGACTCCTCCCAGTGCACCCCTCCGCTCTAATCTCATGTCGAATCCTGCTCCACCTATGAAGCCACCTCTCCCCGGTGCTCCACTTGAAATTGAAGTCTCCCTGATGCCATAGAAAGAAATCCCGAGGCCAGCCACTCAACACTACTTTGCTGAGCTTGCACCTGAACCTCATACCCCATCGCTGCCCTCTCAGACCCTTCGCAACCCGCAAACCCCTCCGAGACCATTTCAGATACACTGCCTCTCGCAAGCTCCTCCGAAACCAAGAGCTCATCCAACTCTTCCTTTGACCCAATGACTAAACCTGAGAAATCTATCCTTTCCTTTTCTCCATCCTTGCACTTCTTCCTAAATAGACACTCCCACTTAAAGTGCCCTGCTGCACCGCACTTGTAGCACTTGCCAGCCATGCTGCATTCCTGGACTATACCTGTCCTACCTGTTCACCTTTCTTCTTTCATTTTCTTGGCCTCCCTGATGCAGCCAAACCCTCCTAGAAGACCTTCCTCTTCGTCATCCGTTCCCGCTGCTCATTAGACCTTAGCACTGATATGATCTCCTCATACACCAGCATCTCCTTACCATACAGCAACGTAGTCACCAATGGATCCAAGCTCCCGGGTAGTGAACTAAAAACAGTAAACTTTTATCTTCCTCTTCTAAATCCACCCAAATGTTGAGCAAATCCATGCTCATCCGATCGAACCGCTGAATGTGTCCCACAACATCCTCATCCTCTTGCATCCGAAGGTTGTATAGTTGTTTCTTCAGCACTAACTTGTTGTACATATTCTTTCCCATATACATAGTGTGCAACCTCGACCACAATCCCTTGTATGTCTTCTCTTCTAACACGCTATACAAAATCTCATCCGCCAGATAAGTCCTAATCATGGCACATGCACTTTTCTCTAAGGACATCCACTCCTTGTCATTTATACTCCCTGGCCTATCTTCAAAAGCCATATCTAATCCTATCTGAACTAGCAAGTCTTCTACCCTAACCTTCCGCATGGTGAAACTCCCTTTTCCATCAAACTTCTCCACACCAATATTCACCATGCTGCCTCCATGATCCAAAATAATCATAAATAGTGAAAGATTAAAAACCTTGAAGAAGGAACATGAAGAAAGGGGATGGATAGTAGCCTCAAATCTTATCCTTCCTCTTAACACCTTGAGGAAACCATAGATCTGAACCCTTCTCCAAAATTCTAGAGAAACCTGATTCAAAAAATACCTTGATCAAGAACACCTTGAAGGGATCCTGGGTAGAAACCTCCTCCCTCCACGCTCAAACCCACTCTGATACCACTTGGTGGGAGATCCTCGGATCAAAGTATATATCGCAGAAGCAACATGGAAGAGTTTCTAACATGATGATGATAGCCTTCTTGAATCACAAAGAAGCAAGAGAAGATATAGAAGAGAGATTACGAGAAAAGAGATTATATTAATTCTTGGAGAAGAACTTATTACAAGATACAAGATGACCCGCCTCCTCTCACAACGAGAAGAAGCCCCATATGATGTAACCCTCATGCTCTCCCTTCTCCAAACCGTGGAACACCCCCATGTCCCAAGCCCTCTTTGTTGCCCAGTGATGATGCAACCCAAGAGAGGGGGTGAATTGGGTTGCAAAAAATTATTTGAACTATTCAATAGAAATAAAACAAGCATGTGCCAATTCAAATCAAGTGCTTATATTTTGCCAAACAATTTGTATGCTTCAAAATAATATGCATCGAAATTAATAAAGTAAATGCACAAAGAAAATAATCACATAAATATAATAAAATTATAGTGGTTCGGTGCACTCTAAGGTACCTATATCCACTCTCCAAGTTTTCCTTGAGAATTTCACTATAATCACCAAGATTACAGTCAATTAGTTTTCCGGGCTCCCTAATCAAAACCCAACTTTTTTTCACCGGGCTCACAAGTCAAAATCTTATTGGTTTTCTAACTTAGGCTAATCAACAACCTCTTGGTTTTCATGGCTAACCAAAAATCTTGTTGGTTTTGCGGGCTCACCAATAACCTATGTTGATTTTACGGGATCACCAACAACTATGTTGATTTTACATAAAGGCTAACCAACAAAACTCTTGATTTTTCAAGGCTCACCAAAAATCTTTTGGTTTTCCAAGGCTTACCAAAAATCTTAATAAACAAAGTAAGCACAATATGAAAAGAATACAATAAAAGCTTTCTTAAACAAAGCAAATATCTTTTTGAAACTCTTTTGAATGTTGATGAAGATCTTATCTTTAAGTTGTTGAAGCCTTTAATTGCAGCTTGATGATGTGAGCTTGGATGCACTCTCTTATTTTTGGAGACTTGAAGGCTTGAACCATTCAACTCTTGAATTCTTGAAGGATATTCAATAATCTTACCAAAGAATTACTTTCCTATTTGATTTTTGATGTTTATATAGCTCTCCAATCCATAGATGACCGTTTATGACCATTGGGGATGAAAAACTAGCCGTATAAAGCAAGATGGAGTCAATTTTGTACTTCTGAAAAACTAGCCGTTACACCAAGTGTCGACACTTGAATTTTTAAATTTTCTTAATGAGTCGACCTCTTGAGTCGACACTTAGATCAGCTCAAGGCAAAAATTCTAGTTTGATACTGTTCTGTATTTTTCTTGTTCTCAGGCCTTGAGTCGACATTTACTTCTTCATGAGTTGACACTTGCTTGTGCCAGTGCTGAAACTTGCTGAAACTTTTCCAAAATCAAACTTAAGTCATTCCAAGTCTTCCTTATATCTAAAATTCTTATAACTTGAAATTTCATGAATTTGAAGGACTTCTTCAACTAAAATACAAGCATTTCTTCATTCAACATGATGAGTACTAAGATCTGATAAACACACTTAAAAATATAATTAGTACTTATATATACTTAAGTATTTTGTTAATCATCAAAATCAAGATTAGAGTCAATAATCTTCCTCTTTTTGATGATGACAAAATCTTTAAGTATATGAATAGGATAAGCTTAAAAAGATTAACAATAAAATAAACTTGTAAGCTTAAATTCAATAAGTATCAAGCTCCCATTCAAAATATGATTTGAAAATATTTTTCAAAATCGAAATCTTTCCTTTACTAATTCTTCCCTTAGATTAAAATATTTTGCTTTCTTCTTTTCCTTTTGCACTTTCTTTCATTTCTCCTATAAGTTTTCATGTTTATCATATCTTTCCCCTTTTCATACTTAACATATTTCTCCCCTTTTTGTCATCATAAAAAAAGATGAAAGGCAATATAAAAATAGGAATGAAGGTGGAAAGAATAACAAGTTGATCATCAAAATCAATACATGAAATCAATTAATCATGATACCAATAAAATATGATACTAATTGAATATGATACCACAAAAATGACAAACACATGCAAAAAATAATTCAATGTATACTAACTCTAATATACATAACCAAGATATGATTAAGACAACAATCCATTCACCTCACTTGTTCATGGGATAAGGCCATAGTGGCACCCCAACATGTCATAAGAGATCCTATTGAATTAGAAGAGAGGGTCTTTAAACCCTACTTAGCTCTTATGACCGGACAGCCATGGTGACTAACCCAATCCGAAGCAGTTACCAGGAGCTCTTCTCTTTTCTTTTTTAATATTCTTAATAAATATTGATACCAATTGAATGTAACTCCCCTCAAAGGAATAGATTTGAAAACAAGGAGAAGGAGTATCAGAGCAATATAAGTATGATATCAAGAAAATATTGAAAGCATCATACATGACAATAAATCTTGGATGCTCTCTCTAAATATTATTCTCCCTTAAAAATATACATTCATTGAGGAATAAAACATGAAAGCACAAGCATCATAATTTCAGATAATTTGAGATATGAATATAAATATAAAGTCTGAAATCAAGGATTTGAGTTTTCAAGATATACAAGATTTTTAAATGCAAGGGATTGATCATTTAGAAACTTTTAGCATGATTTCAAATTTATTTAAAATAATTTGATATCCATACAAATGCTAGAAGTAATATGATACTAAGTCTAGCTACTGGATTAAGGATTTTTCAATGTGCATACCTTCTTTTTAAATGTAACCCTTAACTACCAGTTCTATACTTGTTCCAAATCATTTCTAGTCTAAGCATGAATACAAATAGAATACATTTCATGAAAACCATATGATTTGAAATGATTTTGATTATTCATACAAAAGTTCGAAGTAATCTAGTACCAAGTTTTAGTAGTTGGAGCAAGGATTTATCAATATGCATAACTTCTTAAATATAATCCTTAACTACCAGTTTTAGTCTTGATCCAATCATTTCTAACTGAAGCATAGAAAAACACATAAATCATAACATTTCATTTGAAATAGTTTAAAACTATATAATCAAAATCAAGTAAAAGTCTAATAATCATAAGTTTAATCATGAGAGCTTGAAATCCATCAACATCAAAAAGTTTATGATCATAATCCAAATGACATTTCAAACTGAAGCATAGAAAAATCAAACATAAATCATTTGAAACATTTCATGAATAATTTAAATACATTAATCAAAATCAAGTAAAAGTCTATAATCATAAGTTTAATCATAGAGCTTGAAATCATAACATCAAAAAGTTATGATCATAAATGCTATAGTCTAAACTTGATTCTAATTAATCATTGAAACAATTTTAAAGCAATATGCAACTTTAAAAATATTCATAATTTTCAATTATAAGAATATTTAGAATCAATGTGTATAAGGTCTTACATTATCAAAATAAGCTTATCATGTATCAGCAAGTTTGAAATTCATTCAAATATCAAAAAGTTCATGATCATAACCAATGGCTATAAGTCTAAACTTGATTCTAATTAATCATTTAAAATAATTTTTAAAGTAATTGATGCAACATTTGTAACAAATATTCAACTACATTTTCAATTATAAAAGAAAATATTTAGAATTACCAATGTGTATAATCCTCTCCTTTACCATTTAGTCCAAAATATAGCTTATCCACTCTTGTATTGTCTTGTGCAGCCAACTTTCAAAAACTTCCTTCTTCATGTTGGGCTGCAAGATATTCCTGCAAAATAAACTAGGTGGATAATTTGGTACCCAAACTTTCTTGGATTCTTTAGGGTAGTAAGTATGGTTCCTTTTGGAATCCAAATTTTTCTTAGTGTACAAGGATATACATTAAGTCCAAATTTTTCATATTAAAGCATGCAATATTGAAAGAAGTAGCAACAAAGAAATTCTTATTTTTTGACTCAAGATTTTTATTTTTCTTTAAAAGCTCATCATTTGATACAAAAATCTTGGATCTTTTTAAATTTCTAACTCATTGAATAAATCAGTTTCTTATTTGAAAACTTATTGCATAAATTTTCAAATCAACAATTTCTTTTCCAAAATCTCTTTTCTTTAGAAAAATTATTCTTTTCATTTTAGAAAATAGCAACCCTAGCTTTTAAATCTTTATTTTCAATTCTAAGATATTTTCAAAAGAAAATGAATTAGCATGTTTCTTTAATTTCTTGTGCTCAATTTTTAACAATTTATATTCATGCACAAGATCTTTAAAAGCATCATGTAATTCATCGAAAGCAAAGTCATTTTAGGTTTCATAATTTCCTCATTTGTCATAAAGCAATGATTGGCTAATTTTTGAATTTGTTCTTCTTCTGAACTAGAGTCTTCACTTTCGCTCCATGTAGCCATCATTGCTTTCTTTGTGTATTTCTTTTTAGCCCTTTTTCTCATGAATCTTCAAAATTTATGAGCCAAAAATTTTATCTCATCTTCATCTTCACTATCTTCTGACTCCTCACTTGAAGACTCATCTTGTATAGTGGATTTAAAGGCAATTATTTTCTTCTTTTCATCAGCATCCACTTTCTTTTGCCATAAGTTCAAAGCATAGGTCATGAGTGAACCGATGAGCTCCTCTGAAGGTAAGGTTTCTATATCTTTAGCTTCTTAGATTGCCATTACCTTTGGATCCTATGATATTAACAAAGATCTAAGAATTTTATTAACCAAATTAGCATTAGTATAGACATTGCCAAGACTTTTCAATTCATTAATAATAGTTTTAAATCTACTATACATATCAAATATAGATTCATAGTGCAGCATTCTAAATATTTCAAAAGAATGTACAAGCAAATTAATTTTAGTATTCTTCACTTGAAGAGTACCCTCATGAGTAATATCAAGTGTGTCCCATATTTCCTTCACTATTTCGTATGTGAAGATCCTATTGAATTCATTAGGTCCAATGCGCAATAAAGCAAGTTCATTGCTTTGGCATTAAGCTCAGATTGCTTAATATCATTTTCATCCCAATCCTCTTCGAGTTTTAGAATGGAAACATCATTAACCAATATTAAAGGAATATATAGACCATTAACAATCATTTTCCAAAGATAATAATCTATAGATTGAATATAAATGCGTATGCATGTTTTCCAATATGTGTAATTAGTGTTATTGAAAAACGATGGTTAATACTAATACCTACAAGGGTTTCCATGATCTTTTACTCAAAATCATTAGATTTTCAAATAAAGTACCAGGCTTTGATACCAATTGTTACTTAGTGATGATACAATCCAAAAGGGGGGTTGAATTGGGTTGCAAAAAATTATTTGAACTATTTCAATGGAAATAAAACAAGTATGTGCCAATTAAAATCAAGTGCTTATATTTGTCAAAGTATTTGTGTGCTTCAAAATAATATACAGCAAAATTATTAAAATAAATGCACAAAGAAAACAATCACACAAACACAACAAATTTATAGTGGTTCGGTGCACTCCAAGGTACCTACATCCACTCTCCAAGTTCTCCTTGGGAATTCCACTATAATCACTAAGATTACAGTCAATTAGTTTTCTGGGTTCACTAATCAAAACCCAACTTGTTTCACCAGGCTCACGAGTTAAAACCCTTGTTGGTTTTCTAACTTAGGCTAACCAACAACCTCTTGGTTTTCACGGCTAACTAAAAATCATGTTGATTTTGTGGGCTCACCAACAATCTATGTTGGTTTTACGGGATCACCAACAACCTATGTTGATTTTACACAAAGGCTAACCAACAACCTCTTTGATTTTCTAAGGCTCACCAAAAATCTCTTTGGTTTTCCAAGGCTCATAAAAATCTTAATAAACAAAGTAAGTACAATATGAAAAGAACACAATAAAAGCTTTCTTAAACAAAGCAAATATCTCTTTGAAACTCTTTGAATGTTGATGAAAATCTTGTCTTCAAATTGTTGAAGCCTTTGATTGCAGCTTGATGATGTGAGCTTGGATGCACTCTCTTATTTTTGGAGACTTGAAGGCTTGAATCACTCAACTCTTGAATCCTTAAAAGATATTTAATAATCTCACTAAAGGATTACCTTTTCATTTAATTTTTGGTGTTTATATAGCTCTCCAACCCATAGATGACCGTTTATGACCATTGGGGATGAAAAACTAGATGTTTGAAGCAAATTGGAGTCAATTCTGCACTTCTGAAAAACTAGCAGCCATTACACCAAGTATCAACACTTGAATTTCCTAAATTTTTTTTAGGAGTCGACATTTTGAGTCGACACTTCACCATGAGTCGACCTCTTAAATTGACACTTAGGTCAGCTCAAGGCAAAAATTCTGGTTTGACATTGTTCTATATTTTTCTTGGATTTTGAGTCAAAATTTGAACTTCTTCATGAGTCGACACTTGCTTGTACCAGTACTAAAACTTATTGAAATTTCTTCAAAATCAAACTTTAAGTCCTTCCAAGTCTTCCTTATATTCCAAAGTCCTTATAACTTGATGAATTTGAAGGACTTCTTCAACTGAAATACAAGTATTTCTTCATTCAACATTGATGAGTATTAAGATCTGATAAATATACTTAAAAATATAATTAGTACTCATATATACTTAAGTCTTTTGTCAATCATCAAAATCAAGACCAGAGTCAATAATCTTCTCCTTTTGATGATGACAAAATCTTTAAGTATATGAACAAGATAAGCTTAAAAAATTAACAATAAGATAAACATGTAAGCTTAAAATCAATAAGTATCAAGCTTCCCTTCAAAATATGATTTCAAAATATTTTTCAAAATCAAAATCTTTTCCTTACTAATTCTTCCCTTAAGATTAAAACATTTATTTTCTTCTTCCCCTTTTTCACTTTCTTTCATTTCTCTTATAATTTTTCATATTTATCATATCTTTTCCCTTTCCATACTTAACATATTTCTCTTCCTTTTTGTCATCATGAAAAATGTGAAAGGCAATACAAAATGAAAATGAAGGTGGAAAGAATAGTAAGTAGATCATCAAAATCAATACATGAAATCAATTAATCATGATACCAATTAAATATGATACTAATTGAATATGATACCACAAAAATGACATGCATATGTAAAAAACAATTCAATGTACATTAGCTCTAATATACATAATCAAGGTATAATTAAGACAACAATCCATTCACCTCACTTATTCGTGGGATAAGGCCATAGTGGCACCCCAACACATCATAAGAGATCCCATTGAATGGAAAGATAGGGTCTTTAAACCCTACTTAGCTTCTATGACCGGATGGCCATGGTGACTAACCCAATCCGAAGCAGTTACTAGGAGCTCTTCTCTCTTTTTTAAGATTCTTTATAAATCTTGATACCAATTGAATATAACTCCCCTCAAAGGATTAGATTTGAAAACAAGGAGGAGTATCAGATCAATATAAGTATGATATCAAGAAAATATTGAAAGTATCATACATGACAATAAATCTTTGGATGCTCCCACTAAATATTATTTTTTCTTAAAAATATGCATTCATTGAGGAATAAAATATGAAAGCACAAGCATCATAATTTCAGAACATTTGAGATATGAACATAAATACAAAGTCTGAAATCAAGGATTTGAATTTTCAAGATATACAAGGTATTCAAAATGCAAGTGATTGATCATTTAGAAACTTTTAGCATGATTTCAAATTTATTTGAAATGATTATATATCCATACAAATGCTAGAAGTAATATGATACCAAGTCTAGCTACTGGATTAAGGATTTTTCAATGTGCATACCTTCTTCTTAAATATAACCCTTAACTACTAGTTCTACACTAATTCCAAATCATTTATAGTCTAAGCATGGAAATAAAATAGAATATATTTCATAAAAACCATATGATTTGAAATGATTTTGATTATCCATACAAAAGTTAGAAGTAATATAATACAAAGTTTAGCTGCTGGAGCAAGGATTTATCAATATATATATCTTTTTCTTAAATATAATCCTTAACTACTAGTTCAAGTCTTGATCCAAATCATTTCTAACTTAAGCATATATGCCAAAATGAAAATACATAAATCAGAACATTTCACTTGAAATATTTTAAAACTATATTAATCAAAATCAAGTAAAAGTCTAATAATCACATGTTTAATTATGAGAGCATGAAATCCATCAATATCAAAAAGGTCAAGATCACAACAAATAACTATTAGTCTAAACTTGATTCTAATTAATCAATTGAAATAATTTTCAAAGCAATATGCAACTTTAAAAGTATTTTTCATTAAGTAATTTAAGATACATAATCAAAATCAAGTGAAGGTCTTATAATCACAAGTTTAATCATTATAGCATGAAATTCATTAATATCAAAAGTTCATGATCATAACCAATGACTATAAGTCTAAACTTGATTCTAATTAATCATTTAAAATAATTTTCAAAGTAATTGATGCAACATTTGTAACAAATATTCAACTACATTTTCAATTATAGAAGGAAATGTTTAGAATTTACCAATATGTATAATCCTTCCTTTACCATTTAGTCCAAAATGTAGATTGTCCACTCTTTGTATTGTTTTGTATAGCCAACTTTCAAAAACTTCATTTCTTCATGTTGGGCTGCAAGATACTCCTGCAAAATAAACTATATGGATAATTTTGATACCCAAACTTTCTTGGATCCTTTAGGATTAGTAAGTATGGTTCCTTTTGGAATCCAAATTTTTCATAGTTTACAAGGATATACATTAAGTCCAAATTTTTCATATTTAAAGCATGCAATATTGAAAGAAGTAGCAACAAAGAAATTCTTGTTTTTTAACTCAAGATTTTATTTTTCTTTAAAAGCTCATCATTTGATACAAAAATCTTGGATCTTCTTAAAATTTCTAACTCATTGAATAAATCAGTTTTCTCATTTGAAAACTTATTGCATAAATTTTTCAAATCAACAATTTCTTTTTCCAAAATCTCTTTTTCTTTAAAAAAATCATTTTTTTCATTTTGCAAAATAGCAACCTTGGCTTTTAAATCTTTATTTTCAATTCTAAGATTATTATTTTCAAAAGAAAATGAATTAGCATGTTTCTTTAATTTCTTGTGCTCAATTTTAAAAATTTATATTCATGCACGAGATCTTTAAAAGCATCATGTAATTCATTGAAAATAAAATCATTTTTGGTTTCAGAATTTACCTTATTTGCCATAAAGCAAAGATTGGCTAATTTTGAATTTGTTCTTCTTTTGAACTAGAGTCTTCACTTTTGCTCCATGTAGCCATCATTGCCTTCTTTGTGTATTTCTTTTTAGCCCTTTTTTTCATGAATTTTCAAAATTTATGAGCCAAAAATTCCATCTCATCTTCATCTTCACTATCTTCCAACTCCTTACTTGAAGACTTATCTTGTGTAGTGGATTTAAAGACGATTATTTTCTTCTTTTTATCAATATCCACTTCCTTTTGTCATAAATTCAACTCCTAGGTCATGAGTGAACTGATGAGCTCCTCCAAAAGTAAAGTTTTTATATCTTTAGTTTCTTGGATCGCCGTCACCTTTGGATCCCATGATATTGGCAAAGATCTAAGAATTTTATTAACCAAATCAGTATTAGTATAAACTTTGCCAAGACTTTTTAATTCATTAACAATAGTCATAAATCTAGTATACATATCAGATATAGATTCATAGTACAGTATTTTAAATATTTTAAAAGAATGTACAAGCAAATTAATTTTAGTATTCTTCATTTGAAGAGTACCATCATGAGTAATCTGAAGTGTGTTCCATATTTCTTTCGCTATTTCGCATGTGGAGATCCTATTGAATTCATTAGAGTCAAATGTGCAATAAAGCAAGTTCATTGCTTTGACATTAAGCTCAGATTACTTAATATCATTTTCATCCCAATCATCTTCGAGTTTTGGAACGGAAACGTCATTAACCAATATTGAAGGAATATGTGGACCATAAACAATCATTTTTCAAAGATAATAATCTATAGATTGAATATAAATACGCATGCGTGTTTTCCAATATGTGTAATTAGTGCTATTGAAAAATTATGGTCAACACTAATACCTACAAGGGTTTCCATGATCTTTTACTTAAAATCATTAGATTTTCAAATAGAGTATTGGGCTCTGATACCAATTGTTGCCCAATGATGATGCAACCCAAGAGGAGGGGTGAATTGGGTTGCAAAAAATTATTTGAACTATTTCAATGAAAATAAAATAAGTGTGTGCCAATTCAAATCAAGTGCTTATATTTTGCCAAAGTGTTTGTGTGCTTCAAAATAATATGCAGAGGAATTAACAAAGTAAATACACAAAGAAAGCAATCACACAAATATAATAAATTTATAGTGGTTCGATGCACTCCAAGGCACCTACATCCACTTTCCAAGTTCTCTTTGAGAATTCCACTATAATCATCAAGATTACAGTCGATTAGTTTTTCGGGCTCACTAATCAAAACCAACTTGTTTTCACCAGGCTCACAAGTCAAAACCCTTGTTGGTTTTCTAACTTAGGCTAACCAACAACCTCTTGGTTTTCATGGCTAACCAAAAATCTTGTTGGTTTTGCGGGCTCACCAACAACCTATGTTGGTTTTATGTGATCACCAACAAGTTATGTTGATTTTACACAAAGGCTAACCAACAACCTTTTTGGTTTTCCAAGGCTCACCAAAAATCTTTTTGATTTTCCAAGGCTCACCAAAACCTTAATAAACAAAGTAAGCATAATATGAAAAGAACACAATAAAAGCTTTCTTAAACAAAGCAAATATCTCTTTGAAACTCTTTAAATGTTGATGAAGATCTTGTCTTCAAGTTGTTGAAGCCTCTGATTGCAGCTTGAAGACGTGAGCTTAGATGCACTCTCTTATTTTTGGAGACTTGAAGGCTTGAACCACTCAACTCTTGAATCCTTTAAGGATATTCAATAATCTCACCAAAGGATTACTTTCCTATTTGATATTTGGTGTTTATATGGCTCTCCAATCCATAGATGACTGTTTATGACTGTTGGGGATGAAAAACTAGTCGTTTGAAGCAAGTTGGAGTCAATTATGCATTTCTGAAAAATTAGCCATTATACCAAGTGTCGATATTTAAATTTTCTGAATTTTCTTCATGAGTCGACCTCTTAAGTCGACACTTCACCATGAGTCGACCTCTTGAGTCAACACTTAGGTCAGCTCAAGGAAAAAATTCTAGTTTGACACTGTTCTATATTTTCTTGTTCTCAGGCTTTGAGTCGACACTTAAACTTTTTCATGAGTCGATACTTGCTTGTGCCAGTGCTGAAACTTGCTAAAACTTTTCTAAAATCAAATTTTAAGTCTTTCCAAGTCTTCCTTATATTCCAAAATCCTTATAACTTGAAATTCTATAAATTTGAAGGACTTCTTCAACTAAAATACAAGCATTTCTTCATTCAACATTGATGAGTACTAAAATCTGATAAACACACTTAAAAATATAATTAGTACTCATATATACTTAAATATTTTGTCAATTATCAAAATCAAGACCAGAGTTAACACTCTTTTAGCATGAAACAAGAAACCCTCCACGCTATTTTCTCACACACACCAAACCGTCGCCCCTTCTCTTTATGTAATCACATGAGCAGTTTGGGGCTTCCTAGTTGGTTACAACCAACCAACTAATTCTTGGATTTAGACATTAGGTTCAATGTGGTTAGAATCCCTAGGCTCCCTAGTTAGTTAGACCTCCGGTTAGACTCAACCACCTAATCAAGCGGTTAGCCACATGCTAAACAACTAACCAACCTACTAGCTTCAAACTCCTTTCACACTTAGACCTAAACTCCATGACCCCAAGATTATGTTACAATCTCTCAAAAACTCCTCCCTTCTAGTCAATGAAAAACTCTCATTCCTGGGTTAAACCCCCTGATCCAACATGACTCAAAGGGACCTTGGGATATAAGCCTCCCAAACTTGTTGCCTTCCCTAGAACACCTCCAGAACCTCTAAAACATCTCTAGAACCCGCTTGGCATGCCTCCAAGCTCCCAAGGATTCTTGAACATCCCTGTCATGGCCTCCCAAGTCTTTCCAAGACTTGGGAGCACCACAAAATCCTATACCGAATTTACACCATTGACTTCTAGGCCTCTCTTCTCTTTGTTCCTAACTCATGAATATTATTAACTAAATATTGTGTCAGTTATTTCAGATTGACTTTGTGGACTTTATTCATCCAATAGTTATATTTAGAACTACGTGTGCTTTTATTTCAACTTTTCTTGACAGAAAATATCCTCCCATATATGAATAATAAATTCACATTCGTTTCTTTAGCCATGCATCTAATATAAGTAATCTGAATTTCGTTTGGCTAAGGTACAAGTAGTTTAAATTTATCAAAACAAAGAAAGATTAATTGTGCCAAGGGTAGAAGCATGATTCCACTATGTTTGCTTACATGCGCAATGCAAAATACAGGTATAAGTTCATTGTGCATATTATCAGCATGCTGCCGCTTCTCTTTCCTAAGCTAATAATCTTTTAGTGTACGACTTAGAAAACTTGTAACACATATCATACTTATGATGCACCTAACCTTGAAGGAAAAGAATGGAATTTTATCTAACAGGATGAGTGTTTTTTTAATTATAAAATATAATTTAAATTATAGAATTGTTTCATTTATAAATATCGTATTCAAATTCTTTTTTTTTTCAGTTATTTAACTTACATCCAAGGCTTCTTTTAGGACAAGCTATGTGCAATTCAAGTCTATCATGAATAGAGAAAGGATGAGAGTAAAAGGTAAAAGCATGGTGATGTTACCTCTAGTTGCATGTGCAATATATATAAGTTACGTATTTGAAGATGGATGTACCACTACGTGCATGTTAATTAGTGGCATCTCATAGTGATCTTACCTCTAGTTGTACGTGCAATACATATAAGTTACATGCTCGAAGATAATGCACCACTATGCAAGTTAGTGGTATGTCGCCGCTTCTCTTTGGGAGGATTGAAATGAAACAAATTATCAGTTGGCATCCAACCACGCTCTCATAGTGCTTAAAACAAGGCTACGCTTAACGTCTAGTGCCAACAACAAACTCTTTGCCTAATGAGACAAGCTATTGTATGGATCGCAATTCTTGCTAAAGTTCGGATTATTTTCTTGCTAAAGTCTGGATTATTTTAACTGAACATTCCCAAACAAGCTTGATGGTACACCCTCTACAAACCAACCAACTAAATTTTCTAGGATCCTAGGATTCCTGACTCATCTAGAACGAGATAAAAAGGGCAGCAACAGTAACGGCTAGTTTTTTGAAGCACAGAATTAGTCCTTTTCGCTTCCAATGGCTATTTTCTCCTCTTCAACAGTCAAAAACTATCATTTGAAGCTTGGAAATGTATTTAAAGTGGATCAAACTTAAGAGGGAAGTAAGAGATGAGAAGTTAAGTGCATCATTCAAATATTCATTAAAGAATAACTACTTTCAAGTCAAGTTGAGCCTTCAAGCATTCAAAGCATTCAAGTCAAATCATTCAAGTATCATTTAAGGCTTCAACAACTTCAAGACAAACACCTTCAACAGCAATCAAAGAGCTTCAAAGAGATACTTGCTTTTAGTTAAAAACTTTTTGTATTTCATACATTATATTTGAATTCTTTCATTGTTTCTAGTTTCAAGGGATTTGAAACAAGAGTTGAGGTTTGTTGGTGAGCCATTGTATTAAAACCAACGGAGATTTTTAGTTACCTTAAGTGACAAAACCAAGGAGGTTGTTGGTGAGCCTAAGTTACAAAACCAACTAGATTTTTTGTTATCCCATAAAATCAAAGGGGTTTTGACTTGTGTTTCCGGTGAAAACAAGTTGGATTTTGATTAGTGAGCCTGGAAAATTAATCGGCTATAATCAATAAAGATTATAGTGGGATATCCAAAAGGACCTTGGAGAGTGGATGTAGGTATTTTAGTGTGCACCGAACCACTATATATCTTGGTGTTTGTGATTGCTTGCTTTCTCATCATTTGCTCTTGTTTACTTTGCCTTACTTATTTATTTCTGTTGTATACTTTGAATAGTACATAAACACTTGTAATTCACTGGCACTTAAATTGTTTTTGAATTGGCATATACTTGCAAAAGTTTTTTTTAAAATCTAATTCATCCTATTTTTAGACTGCTTGCTGGGTAATAGCTTGGGCTAAGGCTATGAAACCACGACTAAGCTTAGCCTTTGATGAAGTGACGTTCATTGGACAGTACAAATTTCAACCAAACTTGGCCTTCAAGCTATGCTTGACCCGTGGTATGCTTCATGAGAGAGAGTAAAAGAGCAACATTCTTGAGCTGATCCACCAAGTTTCCGGTTCATCCCCTGCATTAAACCTCCATCGAACCTTGATAAGATCGTTAAGCCTCTAAGTCTTAACAAAGGTCGGTCAAATACCACCTCCAAGACGAACTCCTGGAGGCTTTTTCACCAATGGAATAGCAACAAGGAGATGTCCCCATTTTCTCCCTATTGGAAGGATTTATAAAAGGATTTCTGGAAGCTCCTCACCAAGGGAATAATGTCAAGGAAAAAGGTCCATCTCCTCCCCATTGGAAGAGCTTCTGGAAGCTTGGGGACCCTTCACTTCTATCCCCATTGGAATTTGAGGGAAACTAGCCAGAGCTCCTCCCTCTGCATCATCTCCTCCTCGTAGCGACCTATCGGAGGTCCTCATCTCTAGGAAACATGTTGGAGGTCCCCAATCTCCCCTCCACCTGTGGTAGTTTCAGTAGCTATGGCCTCTCCACCTGAATTGGCGACCATGACAGTCCTACATGGCCTCTTCGCTCGGGCCGATGACCATGGGAAACTCCCATACGGCCTCTCCTCTAGCCTGATGACCACCACAAACACCCACATGGCTTCTCCTCTGGCCTGGTGACCATGGGAAACCCCCGCTCAGCCTCTCCATGGTCAGATCGATGATTGTAGGCTCCCGTTCGGCCTCTCTTCCACTATGATCGACACTTGTAGAAGCTGACCACCCCTTGGCCTTTTGTCCGCTCCAATCAGCACCCTTCACTCTGGCTCCAGCTAGGATGACCATAGGCCCTCGACTCCTCTAGTTCGGTTGGCACTCAGAAGAACTCCCTACTACAATTGGATCAATGGCTGCCATTCCATGCTTGAGATATCCTCCGCTCGGCATGGATCGATGCTTGAGATGACCGCAAGGTCCCCCCTCAGCAACCACAATCAATCAAATCTAGCTAGGATGACCGTAAGGTCCCTCTACCCCTGGCTTCCTCATTGTTATGATCAACACCCACAGACATGAGAACGATCGGCACCCTTAGCGACTGTAGGTTCTCGTCTTCTTTTGATCGATACCCTTAGGGAGAACGCTCGGGATCCTCCAATCCGATTGGCACTCGAAAGAATTTCCAACCATGGCTGGATCAACCTCCATGGCAAGACCGCCCCTCAGCTCTCTTTTGCTCAGACCAGCGCCCATAGGGAAGACCCCACCTTCGTTCTCTTTTGGTTGGGTTAGCAACCACAAGGAGGTACTCCTCAAGATCACTCCTTCGGCTCAATCAATAATCGATGCTGCTTCTTCCCTAGGCTCGGTTTCAATTGGCAGAAAACAAAGAGGTAATGGTTAGTCTGGTTAGATGGAAAGAAGAAGTTGGGTAAATGAAGGAGAAAAGGCATGGAGGTCAAGTCAAAATCAATATGCAATTGATCCAATCCAGCATACAGCCAATCTGACCTAGTCATGTAGAAATGTCCAAGACATGTAGTTAGTCTGAATCGGCCTCTTCAGGCCGACAAGCCTCTTTTTCCATGCAAGGTATATACCAATCCAGGGATTCCCCTCCAAGTAAATCAATCCCCAATTCAACTCCAAGCATGCAGTCAATTCAACTCCAAGCATGTAGTCGATCCAACCATAGCATGCAGACATGCAAAAGGTCTCATTAGGCCAACCCAGGCATTTCATATAGGCTAAGGCACCAGGTCTATCTGACTTGTGCCCTTCAGGCTCACCACTCCATGTAGAACTTGTTAAGACTACCTGATAAGTCATATCATACCAGTCACTACTATAGCTTTGCATATAAGAGGAGCGCATGCTTGTAAAGCCACCTACCCCATCATTATGAAAGCATAGCAGCACTTTACAAAATGACAAGGACTCCATTTAATAAAAAAATGGATACTTCCTACTAGTGGGAAGTCCATGATGGCCCGCATGGTATGCCTGTTACTTCCCACCAAATCCATCCAGATCCACTGAATGATGCCCTTTCTTCTACCTTTATAAAAGGGGCTTTTAGGGATCCCTAAAAGCTCCCAAGGTATGCACTCTTTCTACCTATGATCCTCAATACCGTTGGGTTGAAACTAACTTGAGCATCGGAGTGCCTTAACTAGGACCACCCCCAATAGGATTTTTTTGCAAGTACCACTTCCTGAAGGCTGGCCTACATAGCCTACTCCAGCACCAGCTCCAGCTTCTTCCTCTGGTGCTTGATAAATTTCAACACTAACAATTATAAATACTGCTATAAATTCATATTTTATGGTATATAATTTGAAATGCTGAGAACTAGAACTTTTATTATGGCATTTAAGTAATATGTCAGTAAAGAATATCATAATTTATGAAATTTTATAAAAATATCACTAAATATTAAATTTTTAATTTTTATATAGAGTTTAGTTTAGTTATACCAATTCCATCAAATATGTTATCGTATGTATATATATATATATATATATATATATATATATATATATATATATATATATATATATATATATATATATATATATATATATATATATATATTCTTAGCATTATTATATGTTGCTGACAAATCACCCTCCATAGGGCTCTTGCGGTGTTGAGGATCTCCCGGTCTTCTCCAATGGAATGAGATATTGTTCCTGGGTGCTTGATAGATAGGGACCTACAAGAAAGTCTCTTGACTAGTGGGGGACCTATCGATGCTTTTGTTAGTGAGTAAATGAGATGAGCTATAATAGCCATAGTTGAGAGTGACAATAGAAATACTAAGCATGAAAGAGGGGTGTGAATGTGTTACCTTCATCAGGGATCCCTTCTTACCAATTTATAGAGTTATGTGAAGTAACTGAATACTATTTGGGAGGAGACCTTTTCTAACATGTATAATGGATTCTGTTAGGATATTGAGATCTTGTTCTTTAGAATCTTTTATGTCGGTATCTTTCTATTAGGATAGCTAGTTCTATTGAGACCTTGTTCCTCACTACCTTGTCCACCATCATCTTGTCCATTACGATCCCTATTAGGATAACTATGGTCTCTGTTGCAATTATTATGGTTGGTTGGTCTTTGTTACTTGGATATCATGGATTCCAAGTATTTGGATGGCTTGCCTATTATAAAGAGAGAGGACCTTGTTGAGAGAGAGGGGGAGTTGACATCGTATCCTAGCATGCCTTACTAAGTTTAGAAATTAGTTAGGCCTGAGTAAATGCTCGATGAATGCACAAGGTGGAATGTTAGTTAGGCCTAACTATTTATAATTACTTGGTACAAGGTGTTGGAGATAGTCGGTGTAGTGACCATCTTAGTCATTTTCCACTTAGTCTGTGACCTGATGGATTGATAACCAGTAATCATCAACTTCATGGTCGATGTCTAATTCCTTCTCCGTCGATGGTTTAATTGCTCCTCGAGGTTGAGTAAGTAATTATCACAATAGATTCCCCCGACTACCAAGTCTGGTGCATCATCGAGTAACTTTTCTGGACTTTATTATCTTTGGAGGAAGGGAGTAATTACTCCATCGACCTTGAGAATGGGGCAAATCTTTTCATCATTAAGACATTGATTGGCTCCTTAGATACCATTACTAGCTATTTTGTTGCATCAATCATGGAAGAGAGAAAATTATTAGTACAGCACTCAAAAAAATTGCATAATAACTGCCAAAGGCTGGCGATTCATTTAATTTCTCGCAATCAATAATGGAGCTCTGTGTGGCCTGATACCTATAGCCTCTTAATGATTCACACAGAACTCAGGACCGAGAGTTAATTGACTGGTTAGAATTTTGGAGTGGTATGGTGGTACCTAGTTAGGAGTGGACCACATGGCATGATCTTATAGCTTCAGTAGGATTGAGCCTTAAATCTTGGCCATTTGGGCCTATATAAATAGGGCTTGTTTGCCATAATTATGGAGATCCGAAACTAGTAGAGAGAAGAAGCAAAGGGAAGAAGAAGCTATGGTGTTCTAACTTCTACAGAAGTGTCCCTAGTTTGGTCTTCTTTGCCCCTCCCTATCTTCTTTTTGATTCTTCCTTGAAGTCTTTTAAAGGTACCATAGGATTTTGTAGAGTTTTCCTAGGAACTTTCTTCCCTTTTTCCTTGTTGTTTGAATCTCCTTCTTCTCGCCTTCATCTAGCTATTGGATAAAGGCATTTCTTCTAGATTTTCTTGGATTTTCTCTTTGCATACTAGGAGATGTCTTCCATAAGGACAAAAGTCACTCGATTAGTAACTTTTTAGGAATGTAGGTGTCTCAGGGCTCTTCCTTTAATACTAGACAAGCAGGATGCGAAAGTGACTGTAATACAAGAAGCTAAAGATCTCAACAACCTACCTTTAGAAAAGTTTTTTGGATCCTTAATGACTCACAAGCTAACCATGAGGCACCGCAGTATAGAAGAAAGAAGAAAGAAGAAAACCATATGGTGAGGACACCAGAGTTAGGAAGAGATGTTAGAACCCTCCAAGCTCATTGTGGATCACTAATGAGTAGTTATTCTATTTTAATTTCAGCTTGAGTCTTCTAAATTTATTAGTTTGCTTTGATTTGCAAATTAGTCAAGATATGTTTGCTTGAAGTTGAGTCTTATAATTGAATTAGTCAAGGGGGTTCAAGCTCAATTGTTAGCCAAGGTCAAGTCCAATTGTTAAAGCCATGTCACCATGCCATGTCATCACCTTCGTGCCACATCACCATGTCATGGAGCCTTGTCACATGCCACTTGGAGTAGTATGCCATGCCACATCACCTTGGTGGGTCAATTTCATGTCAAAAGAAGGTTGTCCAAAATTTTTACCAAACATCCAGACATCCGGACATCCGAACATCTAGACATTTAAACATCGGGATATCGGGACATCGGGACATCAGGACATTCGGACATTTTGACATCGGGACATCGGGACATTTAGATATCTATCCAAAAGAGAGCATTCATGATTTCTTCTCATTTGATGCTCATTTTTTTAAGAGGAGTAAAATGGAAGGATGTCTCATCTCTCTCTCTTTTTGCCGCCCAAAATGGAGGAGCTTGAATTCAAATGGATGCCTATTATGAAGAGTCCAAGGGTGATCCTACAACTTTCAAATTTCAAGGAGTGTAATCCATGGAGATCATTTAAATTTAAAGAAGTCTATTTAAATCCAAAACAAGGAGTCTCAATCCAAGACAAGATAGAGGTTATCTTGATCCCATTTTCAAATGCAAGAAGATGCCAATCAAGAAAGGAAAGGAGGGCGCCTCATTTTTTTTGTCGCTCATTTGAAAGCATTTAAGAGGAGTAAAGTAGAAAGACTCCTCCTCCCACATTTCCCATTTGTCACCCACTCCAAGGATGGTCGGCCAACTCAAGCATTCAATTCAAATTCAAATAGAAGTTCATCCAAGAAGATTCCAAGATTAAGTTTCAAATTCAAATGGAAGGTTCACCTAAAAACCAAACTCAAAGAATTCTCTCTTATCAAGTCATATCCCTTCATCCAAGACTCAAACTCAAAGAGTTCTCTCTTATCAAGAAAAAGATAGGAGGCCATTTTTATCCATACTCATTTTGTATTTAAACCATGGATAAGTCTTATCATTATCTCCTATCTTATATTCAAAAGAATTCATTCTTATCTTGCTACCATGAGTTTTTTCTTATCATGCTACTATGTATGGGGTCTATAAATCCCACCCCATTCCCTCTTGTAAATCATCTTATGAATTATTAATGAAACTCTGTCAGTTTATTTTTACAATTGCTGGTTAAGCATTGTAATGTGTCTTACAATTGCTGGTTAAGCATTGTAATGTGCTATGCTGGTTAAGCATTGCATGTGTGTGTGGAGTGTCGAAGCCTTAGTTTATTCCAAGAGTCCAAGATCCAAGTAGCCGAATGTCGCCATCTTCGACATCCAGCCCAGATCTAGATCCAAGCCACCCTCCCTCATTCCCTCTCTCTTTTCAAATTTCCACATATTTTCTACACCTCTAATCACAGTTCTTTTGCAGGATCCCTAGAGCTCTCGATCAGAAGAAAAGGTTTCCCTTGCCATCCAACCATCAACGGGAAGCTCTTCTTCAAAGAAACTGAAGTTTGCAATCCTACCACGAGATCTTGAAAGTTGAATCTAGATCTATTGAAACGGAGGAGGGAAAAGCGTTATTGGTAAGTAACCATCCGAATCTCATTAGATCTGGTTGTTTGATGTCAGGACATCCTAGTTTCGGTGGTTTCTCAATCATCAGATCCAAGGTTCTTTATGTGATTGCATGCTGATTATATTGCGGGTAGCTAGTAGAGACTTAATCTATCTTTATTTAAATTAATTTGATAGCTTAGCTGAGTTTATTGCCATTGCTCATCAAAATTAAACTCTTAATTGTTAGATTAGTCTTTGCATCCATCCCGCATCACCATAGCTCTCAAGGCAATGGCTAACGAAAAAGAAGAAAAATATCTCTCGTCCAAAGAACTAGGAGATGAAGATATGGCCCTTGTGATAAGAAAATTCAAAAGATTTATAGGCAAGGGTAGATTGAAGCATAGAAGAAGGTACTTGACTAAGGTGGAGCCAAGTAAGGAGAAAGAAAAGGATATAGAGAAGGACAAAGACCAATCCATATACTATAAATATAAGAAACTAGGGCACTATCGGTTTGATTGTTTGATGTTAAGAAAGACCTTCAAAAAGAGCAAGAAAAGGAAGGCATGGTAGCTACTTGGAGAAACAATGATGAACCAAGCTCCAATGAAGAAGAAGGGTAAGGGAAGACAGCCAACCTATGCTTAATGCATTAGAAGATGATGTATGTACTAAACCTAATCTTGAGTTTATATTTGATGAACTTCATAGTGCTTTTGATGATCTATTAGCAGAATTTAAGAAGTTAGGTATGAAAAATAAGTCACTAAAGCAAGCAAATAATATCTTACAAAAAGAAAAGGATGAAGCATTACATAATAAGGAAGTCTTACAAAAGGAATTAGATAATTTGCTTCAAAGAAATAATGCTTTACAAAAAGAAAAGGAAGAATATTTTGAAAAGCATAAGGTTTTGAAACAAGAAAATTAGAACTTGCTAAAAGAAATTGAAAGACTCAAATACTTAGTTGATAAGTTAATCTTAAGTTCTAACAAACTTGAGTTAATCCTTAAGAACCAAAGGAAAATACATAATAAAGCTAGAATTTGATATTACTCAAACTATAAAAATAGAATTTTTGCTAACAGATTTTTTGCTTTTTCCTCCACTAAAAATTCAAACATAGTTTGTTATTATTGTAAAAAGATTGGTTATAAAGCATATAAATATAATTTAAGAAGAAAGAATGGAAACTAAGTAAACAAAATATGAGTTTCCAAAGGAACTATACTAATCTCAAAGGATCCAAGAAAGCTTGGATACCTAAAAAAGGTTACTTGATTTATTTTACAGGAATGTCTTGCAGTCCAAGGGACTAGAAGAAGATGGTACTTGGATAGTAGCTATTCAAGACATATGATGGATGACAAGAAATAAATTTTCACCCTGGAAATGCAAGAAGGAGGTGTAGTTGCTTTTGGTGATAATGGTAAAGAGAAGATTATTGGTATTGGTAAAACTAAAATCATTTCTTCTACTTATATTAAAAATATCTTACTAGTAGATAACTTGAAGCATAATCTATTCAGTATTAGTCTACTATGTGATAAAGGCTTCAAAGTTATATTTGAATCTTCTTTAAGCATAGTTACTGGTTCATTTGATGCAAGCATTAAGTTTATAGGGCATAGAATTGGAAACATTTATATGATAGATTTGAATGATCTAGTTATAAAGAGTAGTACAAGTCTAGTAGCCATAAATGTTAGGATTAAAGAAATTAGTTGATTTTAGCATAGAAGACTTGGATATACTAGCATGCATACTTGATCTAAACTAACTTCTAAAGATTTAGTTAAAGGTTTGTCAACATTGAATTTTAAAAAATATCATGTATGTGATGCTTGTCAATTCGATAAATAAATTAGGAGGAGTTTTAAATCCAAAAATATTATTTTAACTTCTTGACTACTAGAACTACTTCACATGGACTTATTTGGATCAATTAGGACTACAAGCCTAGGTAGAAAGAATTATGGAGTTATGATAGTAGATAACTTTTCAAGATTTACATGGATACTATTTTTGGCATATAAGGATGAGGCTTTCAATGCTTTTCAAAAGTTTTATAAAAAAGCTCAAAATTAGAAAAATCTTTTTATAGTTTCAATTTGAAATGATCATGGTATAGAATTTGAAAACCAAAGTTTTAAAGAGTTTTGCAATGAATATAGCATTGATCACAACTTTTCAACTCTAAGAACATTACGACAAAATGGTATTGTTGAGAGAAAGAATAGAATATTGAAAGAAATAACCTGAATAATGTTATATAAATGCGGTCTTTCAAAATATTTTTGGACTAAAACTATGAACATTGCATGTTATATTTTAAATCATGTTCTAATTCAACCTTTTTTTTTAAAAAAAACCTATTAGCTTTGGAATGAGAGAAAGCCTAATATAAGTTACTTTCATATTTTTAGCTGTAAATACTTTACTTTAAATAATAAAAAAGATAACCTTGAAAAATTTAATGCTAAATCTGATAAAGGTATCTTTCTTGAATATTCTACTTCTAGTAAAGCATATAGAGTTTTTAATAAAAAAACTTTAACTATTGAGGAATCTATACATGTTATATTTGATAAATCTAATCTCTCACCTTCTAGAAAAGAAAATTATATTGATGATGATGCATGTATAATTAATAAAAAGATGAAAGAGATGAGCCTAAAAGATGAAAGAGATAAGCCTAAAAGACAAACCAAATGAAGAAGAGAGGGAAGAGGTAAGCAAAGAATATGAGGATTTGTCAAAAGAATGGAGGTATGCACATCACCACTATAAAGACTTAATTATAGATGATCCCTTATAAGTTGTTAGGACTAGGTCATCATTTAGAGATACTTTTGATTATCTTGCATTTGTTTCTTAAATTAAATCTAATTGCATAGAGAAAGCTGAAAAGATCTTAACTGGATGATGATTATGCAAAAGGAGTTAAACTAATTTGAAAGAAACAATGTATGGATCCTAGTTAGCAGAACTAAGGAATATCTAGTTGTAGGTACCAAATAGATATTTAGAAACAAGTTAAATAAAAAGGTAATATAGTAAGAAATAAAGTAAGATTAGCAGCCAAAGAATATAATCAAGAAGAGAGAATTGATTTTGATGAAACATGTACACATGTTGCAAGATTATAAGCTGTAAGACTTTTGTTTGCATTTGGATGTTACATGAATTTCAAACTATTTTAAATGGATATAAAAAATGCTTTCTTGAATGAATATATTTCTGAAGAAGTTTTTATAAAACAACTCCTTAGATTTGAAAGTCATACATTTTTTAATCATGTTTTTAAACAAAATAAAATTTTATATGATTTGAAACAATCACCTAGAGCATGGTATAAAAGACTTAGTAATTTTTGCTCAAAAATAATTTTACTAGAGAAAGTGTAGATATAATTCTTTTTATAAAAAAGTGATGATATATTAGTTGTACAAATTTATATAGATGATATCATTTTTGGTTTAACTAATAAAGATATTTGCCAAGAATTTGCTAAGTTTATATAGGATGAATTTGAAATAAGTATGATGGATGAACTAATATTCTTTTCTAGATTTTAAATTAAATAAATAAAGAAAGATATCTTCATCAACCAAACCAAATATATCAAAGAGCTTTTAAAGAATTTGGAATGGAATCCATAAAAGAAATAGCATACTAACGAGTCCCATTTGCAAGCTTGACAAAGATAAAGAAGGTAATAGTATTGGTCAAAAGCTATATCGAGGTATGATTGGATCTTTACTATATTTGATTGCTAGTAAATCTGATATCTTATTTAATATTTGTATATGTGCTAGATTTCAATCAAATCCAAATGAATCATATATACTTCTATCAAAAAAATTATAAGATACTTAAAAGGAACATCTAATCTAGGATTATAGTACTTTAAATATTTTTTAATAGATTTAATTGGTTACTTTGATATTGATTATGGTGGATATAAAGTTGATAGAAAATGTACTAGTGGTACATGCCAATTTTTAGGATTGAACTTATTATTATGATATAACAAGAAACAAAACTCCGTAGCACTATCAACTATTGAGATAAAATATATAGTTACAAGAAGTTATTGTGTTCAAGTATTTTAGATTAAGCAATAACTTGAAGATTTTAGTATAAAACAAACTAAAATTTTAATCAAATGTGATAATACAAGTACTATTAACTTAACAAAAAATGCTATTCAGTACTCAAGAACTAAATATACAAAGATTAGATATCATTTTATTAGAGATCATATGCAAAATGGTGATATAAAGCTACAAGTTATTAGTACATAGAAATAACTACCTGATATATTCACCAAACCTCTTAGTGAAGATAGATTTTCAATGATTAGAGATGAATTAGGACTGTATAACCCATTTTAGATATGATTATCTAGAACTATTTCGAAATTAAGAAAAATTACTCTTGAGCCAATTTATCGCATTGTCATTATTTTAGAATGTATTCTTGTATATTCTATAGCCTAGAAAAACTCCATTTTGAATTCCCTTTGATTTGGCTTAAAAACTTGAATTTTTAGTTTTTTGGCCCGTACGAGACAATTCATGCTTGCTGAACCGACAGTGTGAGTCGACTCACTTGTTAGAAGCCTTGTTTTTTAAAACTTGATAGAACTTTACTTTTAGGCCACTTTTACTATTTTCCTTGAACCTTCTCATCACTTTTACTGTTCCAAAAATTTTCAAAAATCTTAGGACCACTGTTAAGACCATTTCCTAGTGAATACAAGGAAAGGTGGGTCCTAAAAAAACCCTAGCTTACAAGAGAAGAGTGGGAGCAACTTCTTCAATTGAGAGGTGAACAAAGAGAAGAAATGACCAACCAGCCCCCGTGAATCCTTCGGCACAACCTCAACCATGGGTTTCAATAGCTAATCGACTAGTGACAATTGGGAGGAAGTCATATTTTGACTTTTTGGAGCATGAGCACTTCCAAATCACACATTGGATTCGTATCCATGGTTGGGAGCATTTTTGTTCTTTGGAGGTATCCTACTCTAGTTCAATCATTTTTTGAAAATATGAGATTGGGAGCTACATCCATTGAATCCATTATTAAAGTCTTGATTGTGTTAGATGAGAGGAGATTAGCTAATTTGTTAGAAATGCCAAGAGATGGCTTATGTTTTCTGCACTTGGAGAGGAAGTTCAATGGATTGAAGGTGATTTTGGAAGATGAAAATGCTAGAGATTTGAAAAAATTGCAGGCCAATCAACTATCAGTAGAAATAAGGCTTCTTCATAACATGGTTAGCAGAATATTTTGTCCTAAAATTGGATAGTTTGATTGGGTGACTGAGAAGGACATAGCATTTATGTATTATCTTATTGAGGGTCATACCATAAATCTTCCATTCTGATGTTGATACAAATAAGGAGGCAACCAGGAAGAGGAGAACCTACCTACTTTATGGGATGGTTTTTACCTTAATCTTCCAGGAGTTTGGAGTTGATTGTATTGGTGAGGATGCCAGGATGCTGCTGCACATTGATAGGTACAACAAAAGGTCACTTCACTGGATGGGTTACCAAAAGGTGGATGATAGATGGGTTCGTCATGTGTTAGGACAAAGAGTAGCCAGGTCTAATAGTTTAAAAGATGATGATGATGATCTAATAAAGAGGAGGATGTTGAGGAGAAGCAAACACAACTGAGGCTGCACCTTCTGATTTAGCATAGGTTGCTGGAGCTTTGATTGAGCACATTCGTGCATAGCCAAGTAGTCCTAGGACTCCATCAGCTTCACCTACTTCTATCAGACCATCAGTTCAGCACATCGGGATCTTTATTGAGTAGTTCACATAGTTTACTGATGCTTTGACTACTTAGATCAGTTCTATGTTCTTAGATTTGAGACAGGAGATCTCTCGAAGTTGTCAAGATCAGAGATAGGATATTTCACACAGTTATCAAGGGTTGAGAGATGACCTGAGAGAGCTTACTCTTAGAGTCAAGGTTATTAAGCAGAGCCATAGAACTAAGGGAGCTCATAATAGAGATTTGAGAGATTTAAGAGCTGATTTTAGGAGGATGAGAGGTGTTGCAAATAGGTTTGCTCAGGAGCATACTAGTGCCATTGGATCCATCCAGCAAGGGATTCATAGGATTGAGTTTGAGTTGAGATCTATTGTTCTTGGATTCAAAGGATCTAGGTCATCCTTTGGACAGACTACTAGTTAGCCACCTAGACCTACACCCCAGATGACTACTACTAGATCATCCTTTTCTACTATTATATGACTAGGCACAGGATTTCCTAGACCACCTACCATTGGACCAGCATCTCAGACCTGCATCCCTGACTTGCAATGCCAGGAGTCCTACTCCACACTCAGCCTCCACTTCAAGGACTTATGCACCTCCTACTGTTGATTTTCAAGATGATAGTGATTAGGCACTAGGTCTTACTATCTAGATTTTTTGTATTAGGCTCTATGTATGTTTGGATTACTATGATCCATATTTTTGTTGTAGTATCATGTTTATATTTTTATTGTAGAAAACATTTTGTGCAAACTTTAGTATTATGCTTTGATACATGAGTTGTATAACTTTTTGTACCATGTATCAGTAACTTATATGAAATGAAATGCTTATTATCTTATATGATATTGTGCTTTGAAAAATTATGGAATGCCTTTTATCTCATGCATTTACCTTCTTTGCTGATGATAAAAAGGGGAAGCAGATGTATGTGCATGAGATTAAAATCAAAAGAGGAGAAAATTTGAAAAGAGATAAGAAAGCTTAAATTAAGGGGGAGTAATGTTTATTAGCTTGGATATAGTTTTTCATCTTAAATTGAAAAGGAGAATTGTTTTGATGTACTTTTAATCTTTACATGTTCTAATACACTTCTAACTTCATGCTTCGGCACATATTTCAACAACATTGATACATCTTTTTAACTCTAATACAAATTTACAAACTCTAATACATCTCATTATAAGCACTGATATGATTTATAAGCTTTGATACGAACTCAATTTGTTGTGATATATTATTGACACATCATATATAAGCTCTGATATATATCAATTCAAAGCCCTGATACACTCTATAGAAAAATTTACTTTGATACTTCATATATACACTAATACTTTAACAATTTCATAGTTCTATAGCTCTAATACTTTTTATATTGCAAAGTTTTTACATATATACATATATACAAAGCTCTGATATATTTTATATTACAAGTTTTTAATCTCCATGTCTAGTATTTTGTCATTATCAAAAAGAGAGATTGTTGATCCTAGAAATTATTTTGATGATTACAAAATATTTGAGCATGAATAGTATACTAACATTTTCAAATGGTTAAGAATATTTTTGTAGAAAGCTTTCTAATGGCTAATCATCAATGAAAAATCTTTTAAATAATTGGAATGGTTTGTGAGCTCCTATGTATTCTTGGAAATCCTTTTAATGCCTTGAGAAAACCTATATAACAAATAGAAAGAGAAGTGAGCTCTTATATATCATCAAGAGTGTTTTAAAGGTCTTTAGAGATTAATTGTACTTAATTTTGAGTGAATTAGAAGTTAGAAACTTAGTTTGGATCGATGAGAAAACTCACAAACAAGAGCTGACTTTGATATACTAGAAGTAGCATGCACACTTGAAGTGGCATGCAGATTTGGTACATCACGTAGGCGAGCCAACTCATGGCAAATGAGCTGGCTCTCTTAGTTGGATAGAAGGTTGAAATTTTTCAAGTTATACAGAAGAACCAACTCCAAGAATTTGAGCCAACTCTCTCAGTAATACATAAATATAATCTTTTGGGCATAATGCAGATGAGCCAACTCTCTTAGAGAAATAAAAAACCTAATTTTTGAAATCCTGTAGGCGAGCTGATTCATAGTAGGCAAGTGACTCGTAGCCCTTCTGATAAACAATAATAGCTAGTTCTAAAACTTCCAGATTTCGATTTTAAAAGCTTCTAACAGTTATTTTCTGACTTTCAATAGATAGAAACGACTAGAAATGACCCCAAACCAATAAGAAAATACTTGAAGAAGTATAAATGCTTAGATTAAAGTCAGCATTTATAGTAATCATTGAAAATACTTGAGAACTAGAGAATATTCAGTAAGCTTTTACCTGAAAATTTAAAAGCAACTTCACTTCTTTCAACTAACTCTCTTGAAGTATTAAATGGGCAACTAAGAGTGTATTGAAAATCATTCATTGAAGTATTCAAGAGTCTTCAAGTAAAGCTTCAACTACAACAACTCAACTCTCTTTGGAGTTTGTCTTTTGTTACTTTGTTTCTTTCTATGTTTTTGAATTGTTACAAGTTTCAATAGGTCACTGAAACTTGGATTTCAGTTTAAAGTTTTGATTGGTTGATCTTAAAAAGCTAATTGGATTATTTGTGAGCTCGAAAAATAAACGATTGTATTAGATTTTAGTTTGTGAGCCCGTGAGAAAACAAACCAACTATATTCTTATAAGAATATAGTTGAATTTCTAAGTGCATCTTGGAGAGTGGACATAAGAGCTGAGATTGTTCTGAACCATTATAAATCTTGTTGTACTTGTATGTGATATTTGCTCTCTCTTTTATTTTGCTTCTAGCATATCACACTATACTTGGCTCACAACATTGCATAAGTTTTCAAAAGCACATATTTGTCTTAAATTTATGAAAACTCAATTCACCTCCTCCTCTTGGATTGTCGGTTTGGGCAACACATTAAAATTTCATAGATTATATTAACATTTTCATTTGTGGCAACAAAATGATAAGAATTTAGCATGATATAGATAAATTATATTTTCATAAGAATCCAATCTATGATTGAAGATGACATGTTATTTTGCATGGTAGTAACATGTTGCTTTTCTCTTTTCTAAAAATAAAATTAACATACATTGTCATCTTGTACATAACTCGTACACTTCTAGTATTTATAGTATAATGCATCAATGCATCTTATATTTTATGGAAACAATAGAATCTTAATACAACAAAACAATGGTTATTTAATGGAGCAAAAATGTCTAGTATATAAAATTGTTATAAGGCCTCACAAAGGTTTTATGTCGACTCATTGTCCACATTAACCCTTTATAAATTGTGCTAATAATATCTTAGTGAATAATAACAAAATGATAAGGATATAGAGGGACACAGAGAATTTATATTTTTTTAATAATATTAGTCTATCCTGAAGAATGATATGTTATTGTGGATGTTTTAGTATGGAGTTTGTTGTTATTCTCTATTTTGAAAGTACAATGGACATGCATTATCATATGTTTCATAACTTATATCAATTTAAAACTTATCACTAGAATGCATTTAATCTGTACAGTAGGAGTATATATTTTATCTAACAAAATTAGTTGTTTTACATATCACAAAATTTAATTTAAAACATCATCATAAAGAACTGTAGAGATTTTTTTGACAAATTATGTGATAAACATTAATCTTTTACAAAATATACTGACACTTTTGTCTTTTAATCTACAATAGGGAAAAAACAAATATTAGTATGAATAGATAAATTATGTTTTTCTAATAATTTTAGTTTATAATCGAAGCTGATGTGTTGTTGTGCATGATGCTTCTAGAATAAGAACATACACACTCAATCATTTAGCACACAACTTGTGCACATGTAATACATTTATAAATATGTTGCACCTATCTTTTTTTATAGCAAGAAATTTTTTTTTCTAATAATCATAAAAGTTCTACTTTTAAAAGCTTGAATACTAACAATTAGGGATGGCAACGGGTTGGGTTTGAATTGGGTCATTCACAACCCATACCCGCCATATTAAAAAATTTTCCGTTCCATACCTATCTCGTATCCATCTTGGATCGCATTGGGTTGGGTATTAAAAAAAGACACTTTGGATTAGGTCAAGTTGGGTATACACGGTTGCATTTATTCCCATAAAACTAATTTACTCTCAAAATAGAAGAACATGATAAAAAAATAGTTTACTCGCATAAAACTGTATATATTATCAAAGCATTTTAGGAGAGATTTACAAATAAAAGATGAAAAGATTTGCATTTAGGTTTAAAACTTCTAAACAGAAAAAAAAAGGATAAAAAATAATTTTTTTCAGAGCAAAAGAATCATGTAATGCAATTGAGGCTCAATTTCAGATTACATTTTCTAATCCAATACTTGAAGCTTGCAAGGTTTATGCAGAAGAGATTTGAATGGAGGGGCTAAAGCTGTGATTGTGAATGCCGAGTAGTTATTTTGGGCTGCAAGCAATGATAGGCTCTTCACTGATAAAGCATCCTCCATGGTGACTCCTTTTAGGATAGCCAATGCCTGTTGCTCTCTGAACTCATTGATGGTTAAATCAGTTGGGTTTTTGAGGTGACTTCTTTAATCCATCCCTTAAACTCTTGCTGGAGAAGGACTCTTGGAAGGCATCATGGCTTGCTTCAGCTGCTCACAAATTGATCGAAGATTCTTCTCATTTATGCTCTCTAGTTAGTCCTTGCAAGTGGTCCCGGCACCGCCTAAATCAGCAAAGATCAAACAATGCCATGAGAAAAGACTGTTGGGTGTGGAGCCATATCCATCTAAAATATGAGCCCAGAAAAGTCTAGAAGCCCAGTAAAAAAAAACCAGAAAAAAAGGGAGGAATTGTTTGGCCCGCCAGGCCAGACCCAGCCTAACCCACGCACACGTCCCAGGCATGCATGTGCACGGGCGCGTGGCCCAGGCCCAGCACGGGGGCATGTGGGCACGCGGCCCAGCCCGAGGCAGCAGCGTGTGGGGCTTTTCCCCTGTGCTTCCATGGCTCACCATGAATCATGCGATTTCTCATGTGGTCCATGGCGTTTGGGCTACTCTGGAATGTCGAGTGCATGATTCGATGGCTAAGAAGGATCTCGAGCATGATCAAGGGTGTTCTGCTCATATTTTGACATGATCTGAGGTGCTGATTGTAGATCTGATGACCTGAAACACTTCTTGCTTCAATTGGTCTTCTACAGTAACCTAGAGATACGTTTTGGACACGGACTGAACTGGTTTTTGTTCTCTTTTCAATAGAGAACATTGACAGCTGTTGTAATGAAGAATAGAGAACCAGAGAGAGGTCTTTTGCAACCAGAAAAGTTATCCAAGGATTTTCCAAGAGAGAAAACAAGGGGAAAGAGAGAGAGAAAGGCAGAGGGAGGGCAAGGGTTTCCATTATACTTTTTATTCTTTCTTCTTTCTTCCTATTAGGCTGGAATTGTATCCAGAGAAGGCTCATTATTGTAAAACTTCCTGTATCCTTTCTTCATAATGGAGATTTGATCATGTGCATTCGTGGATGTAGGAGTAGGAGGCTTCGAACCACATAATCCTCGTGTGTTGCTTGTGCTTGTATTCTTTATTTATTTTTCAAGCTTTCTTTTTTATTTCTTCTGTGAACTCTTTCGGCATCTCACTGCACACCACCTCCTAACAACTGGTATCAGAGCCCTTGGTTCGAGTGAAAGTGATGGCAGGAGATGAAGAAAAAGTCAAGATCAACAGGTTTGATGGAAAAGATTTTGGATTCCAGAAGATGCAGATTGAGGATTATCTATACTAGATGAAGCTTCACCTATTGCTACTGGAAAAGAAACCTGTCAAAATGTCACAAGTAGACTAGGATTTGCTGAACTGCCAGGCTTTGAAAGTCATCCATCTGACATTGGCCAGGAACGTCGTGTTCAACATCCTGAAGGAGAAGACGATAGCTGAATTGTTACAGGCACTATCCAACATGTACGAGAAACCTTCGACCTCTAATAAGATTTATCTCATGCATCGTCAGTTTAACTTGAAGATGAGTGAAGGTGCATCCATAATCGATCATATCAATGAATTTAATTTGATTGCTAGTTAGTTGAGTTTAGTTGATATTAGTTTCGAGGATGAAGTCCATGCCCTAATCCTATTATCCTCTTTGTCCGAGAGCTAGGGTGCAACTATGATAGCAATGAGTAGTTTGTGTAGCTCGAGCAAATTAAAGTTTGAAAAGGTTTGGAACCTAATTCTCAGTGAAGATATCAAAAGAAAAAAAACCAAAGGAAACTCTGGCTCTACCTTGATTACTCAAGAAGGCAGAGGAAGAACTATAGAGTGCAACAAATGCTGCAGGAGATCCAAGTCCAAGCATAGGAGCCAAGCAAGATCAAAGGGTGATGGCTGTTGGCACTATGGCAAAAAGGAGCACACTAAGAAGAACTGCTAGGCGAGGAAGGACAAAGGGTAGAATGAAGAATCCATTAATGTAGCAACAGAGATAATTGCAGATGCATTGGTTCTCAGTGTGAACAGTTCGATGGAGTCTTGGACCCTAGACTTTGGAGCTTCGTTTCACTCTACCTCATAGAAGGAGTCTATAAGCAACTATATTACTAGAGACTTCAGAAATGTCTATCTTGCAGATGATAAGCCTTTGGATATAGTGGAAAATGATGATGTACACATCAAGATGCCATATCAATCAGTTTGGAATCTCAAGAATGCCAGACATGTCCTAGGATTAAGGAGAAACTTGATATCAATTGGGAAACTAGATTCAAAGGTGTATATTACAACTTTCATTGGTGGCTCTTGGAAGATCACTAAAGGTGTGATGGTGATAGCACGAGGAAGCAAGTTGGGTACCCTATATATGACTAGTAATACCAGAGATGCAGTGGCACTAGCACAAGCATACTCGAAGTTGTTGCACTACAAGCTGGGTCACATGGACGAGAAAGGAATTCAGTACTATTGAAGAAGAATAAGCTACCGGATTCGAAGACAATAGATATTGGTTTCTACAAGAATTATATTCTTGGAAAGCAGAAGAGAGTCAGCTTCTCCAAGATTGGTAGGGCACCAAGATCAAGAAACCTGGAGCTTATACACATCGATGTGTGGGGTCCCTTCCCGATTGCATCCTTTGGAGCTTTGCGATACTATGTGACCTTCATCGACGACTCCACCAGAAAGGTATGGATTTATTTTTTACAGAATAAATATGATGTATTTGACATTTTTAGGAAGTGAAAAAGTCTAGTGGAGAATGAGTCTGGATAGAAGATAAAATACTTGAGATCGGACAATGGAGGTGAGTATGACAGCACCGAATTCAAGGAGTTCTACGCAACTAATAAAATCAAGATGGAGAAAATGATTCCAAGCATGCCATAACAAAATGGGATAACTGAGCGCATGAATAGGACCTTGAACAAGAGAGCTAGGAGCATGAGGTTCCATGCTGGGTTGCCCAAGATGTTTTGGGCTGAAGCAGTTAGCACTGCTACCTATTTGATCAACAGGAGTTCCTCGGTCTTCCTTGAGTACAAGCTACCAGAAGAAGAGTGGACAGGAAAGTCAGCAAGCTTATCTCACCTGAAGGTTTTCGATTGTCTTCTACGTACACGTTAATGCAAAGAAGAGAGACAAGCTTGATGTAAAGTCAGAGAGGTGCTCTTCATTGGATATAGCACTTATGAGTTCGGTTACAAGCTCTAGAATGAAAAGGATAGGAAAATCATTAGGAGCAAGGACGTAGTGTTTAATGAAAGAAGCCTGTATAAGGACCAAAGTGTTCTAGATAGAGCAGGACAGGCAGACAAGGAGAAAGAATAAGTAGAGTTGGCAAGAGATCCTGAACCTGAGCCAGAGACACCTCGGCTGAGAAGATCTACAAGGATCCCAAAACCACATGTAAGGTATTCACCCTCGTTGTATTACCTGCTATGGATAGATAGAGGAGAGCCCGAGTGCTTTGATGAAGCCATGGAGAGCAGAGATTTGGTTAAGTGGGGGTTGATGATGAAGGAAGAGATGCAGTCCTTGATAAAGAACGAGATATGGGAGCTCAGCACACTGCTAGAAAGAAAGAAAATACTGCATAATAAGTGGGTCTACAAGATCAAGGAAGAGCATAATGGCAGCAAAAGGTACAAGGCAAGGTTAGTTGTGAAAGGCTTCCAACAGAAAGAAGGTGTTGATTATACTAAGATATTTTCTCTTATTGTTAAGCTCTCTACAATAAGGGTTATTGGTGCGGGCACCAGACTCAGAAGAAGACTTCAGAGCTCCATTTGGATCTCTGATTGACATTGCCCGAGAAATTAGGGTTTGTAATAAAGGTTGACCTGATCAACCAGTTTATTTATTTCTTGAGTCACCATTTAAATTTTGTTGAGTCATGTTGACTCGATGCAAGTCCCGATGTGGTTTCAATTTGGTCCAAAATGGTGCCACATTTGTCTTCCAATCAAATCAAGGTTCAAGCAAGTGGAGGCCACACTCCAAGCCACATGCCCAGCCACACTCCGAGCACACGCCAGAGTCCAGGAGGCGCCACAGAGGCATCCCAGTGTCATGGTCCCCACATCCAAAGAAGAAAAAAATCAAATTGGAAGCTAATTTAAAGGAGGCGCCCATACCTGCCAATTTTGTCTAAGCAAAGAAGGAAAAGACTTCTCTTGGAGAAAAAATCAAAGAAGGACATCCAATTGAAGTTCAAATCAAAATCAAAGAGCTTAACTTGGAGTGGAAGAAAAGAAGAAATGCCATAAGAAGAAGAGGACTCCAAATCCAAATCCAACTCCAAAGGAGGCGCCATAAAAATTCCAAAAAAAATTCCTTTATGGCCGTCCCAAATTTTTTTGAACTCTTGGTCGGCCAAGAGAGGAGATTTTCTACCTAATCTAGAGGTTGGAGGAGTTTAGTCCCACATGGGAATTTGTACAAGCTTGGAGAAAATTTTAGGTCTATATAATAGACCCCTCTTTGTAACTTTAAGAAATCAATGAAGAAAAATTATTTTTGCTATTCTCTTGTATTGAGTAACCTAGGTTTCTCTTCTTCCGCACTATTCTAAGTGTTGAGCTCCGTGAGGGGGTAATCCGGGTTCCATTGGAGCCTTGAGGAGGTGAGAGATCTCCATCTTTATCCAAAACCCTAGGTTAGCCACTTAAAAATCCAAAACCCTAGCCGCCCTTCATTATTTTCAATCCATCGAACCCTAGCTCCTTCCATCTCCCACGGCCTCTCTCTCTCTACAAGTCCAGGCCGTCCACCTTCATCCAGATCCAGTCCAGCTACTTCAGATCCAGAGCAAGTTCCAAGGAAAATCACATCAGCTTCCAGGAGAATCCAGTTTTCAGCAATTTCAATCTTCAAGTTCATCAACCTGGTAAATTTTTCCCTTGACTCTCTGATTCCATCAATTGTTTTTCTTCTCTTCCAGATCTTGAGTTCAAGAGAAGCCAACCCGCCAAGGACCAGTATTGGAGGATCCATTGCGAAGATATCTGAATCCGAGGATCCAACAATCTGCTCGAGAGAGTTCTTCCACCAAAATCTGTGAAGATCATTGTCTGGTTAGGTAAACCATCTCTTCTCTTTATTTCTGTTCTGTTGAAAGTTCGGAGTGAAACCCTAGGTCTGGGAGTTTCTCAACCCCCAGCGATCCGTTGCTTCTGAACTACTCTGATAATTTAGTTTCCTTAAAATTGTGCTTTCAATTATCATATTAGTATCTTTCAATGTTAGGTTAACTTTTCTTTGATTTGAAGCCAACTTCTACAAACATATAAAAACAACAAAAAAATTAGTTAATCTTAATTTACTTCCGCATCGCATCCCTTTATTTGTTCTGCATCATTTTTGGTATCAGAGCCCAGTCTAGGGTTTCTGATTTGCTTGCTTGCTTTGATTGTTCTCTTTTTATTTTGTCTGCTCGAAGTAGACTCCCCAGGACGTCCGGTCCTAGGAACTAAGCGAGGCGCAAGCCTCCTCCTCCCATTCCACGGGGTGTTCCTAGGGCGTGTAGGGGATCCATTGGGTTATAACTTCGTAGCAGGGATTATAAACGGGGAAGACAATCTAGTTGCAGCCCGTAATTGCCCTATTGTCTGAATTATTTCTCCCTGCATAAAACTCCGAATTGCATGATTTTTGCTTCGTTGAAACCAGTGTAATTGAAACTATTTTCCATAATTTTTCTGTGATTAATTGGTTTCGGTAAATATTCTGAGCATTAAAATACAGAAACTCTGTTTTTTGTGTTCTGCAATTCAATTCTTTTTGGAGTGATCATCTCATAATTTAATTAAGGGCAATTGAGCATCTAAGATAAGGGGAGGAGTTGATTACCTCTCCTTAGCCCAAAACCACCATCCAATCATTCGAACCTAGACCTAATTTAAAATCAGTTTGACCTAATTTGCCCTAGTGGGCTAGGGACACCAATTGGTCGGGTCTAGGCTAGTGTTGAATCAGTTTGCCGAGTTATTCTGTGTGTGCTTAGCACTCAGTGTCTAGAACGGTGGTTCAGGGATCTATTCCCGAAGGGCTTGTGTGCTGGTCCGCCTACCTGGCCAATCACTGATTGGTGTCTAGGATTGGCAATCAGGGACCTAACACTCCCCTTACACCTGCCTGGCTGAGTCCTGAGTTACTACAGGCTAGCTTGCCACTCTGATTGGGCATCTAGTTTGGACTCTAGGTCTAGTGATCCAGTAGTCGATTTAGTCTAGTCTCATTTTGTGTGCTTGCTTGAATCATCATGTTTACCAGAAACGGAGTGCCATATCAACCTGGTCAAACCCAACCTGATTTAGAGGCCATGATCAGAACTCTTACTGAAAGTATGGCTAAAATAAATCAGGATATGACAAACACTGTGGCCCCGTTTAGCGCACAAATTCATGAGGATCTTACCCAACTTAGGGACCGAGTCCAAGTACTTGAAGAACCTAGACATCGGAATTGGACTCCTGACCCCGATTTTAATGTGCCTCAACCTCACCCACATCAGGAGCCTAGAAGGCCTTTATATAGAGATCCTGAACCTAATCATAGGAGGCCTGACCCAGAGCCTGAAGATAGAGATGATAGGTTCATCAGGAACATCAAATTAGATGCACCCACTTTTGATGGTAGTCTGAACCCTAAGGTGTATTCTGATTGGGAGGGTGAGATGGACCAATACTTTGAGTGGTATGCTATGTCTGAGGAGAGGAAATACAAGTTTGCCAAGATGAAATTAGTGCGTCAAGCTAGGTTATACTGGGGGAACATTGAGCTAACCACTAGGAGACGGAATGTTGAGCCCATAACCACTTGGCAGGGTATGAAAGAAAAACTGAGAGATAAATACCTACCCATTTCATACCAGCAAAACCTGTTAGACCAATGGCAAAACCTGAAACAAGGAAACCGATCTGTCTCAGACTACATAGCTACTTTTGATGAATACCTAATGAGATGTGATGTGAGTGAAGCCCACGAAGTCACTTTGTCTAGATTTAGGGCTGGACTGAGGGAAGATATCAAGAGAGAACTATTTCTGAGAGAGGTTACTGATCTAGACCAAGCCTACCAGATTGCACTGAACACTGAAAAATTTTAGAGAGGACCTATACCTTCTAGGGTTAGTACCCCAATCCCAAGGAATGGACCTAGCCAAGTTATCCCTAGTAAACCTTTTCAGGGTACTTCTACCCCTAGGCCCATGGACAAAGGTAAGGCACCTGACACCCAGAGAACCCCTAGTTCAAATATCACCTGTTTTAAGTGTCAGAAACCAGGTCACATTTCCAGTCAGTGTACTGCCGTAGCCTGTTTCAAGTGTCATAAGGTAGGTCATGTTGCTAGCCAGTGCCCACGGAGATCCCTTTACATAGAAGAGGGAGAGAATGATAATTCCGAGCCTAGTGAGGAATTTGAAGAAGAAGTTTGAGGCCGGAATGAATTTGGTTGAGGAGTATGAAGGAGAGGAGGAACCCAATGAATCTGACCAATTAGGAGTTGTAAGATGCATCCTATCCCAGAATCTAGTTCAAGAGGATTGGCGTAGGACTAACATCCTACAGACTTTTCTTAAATTAGGGGATAAGGTATGTAAGATCATCATAGATAGTGGGAGCTGTGTAAATGCCATCTCTACTAGCACTGTCAAGATGTTAGGCTTAATCCCAGTTCCCCATCCCAACCCTTATAAGGTTTCTTGGGTAGATTCTACCTCCAAACCCATCCAGTCTAGATGTCAAGTCCAAATCCAAATGCAATCTTATCACGAAAAGATTTGGTGCGATGTTTTACCCATGGGGGTGAGCAGTATAATTCTCGGAAGACCTTGGTTGTATGATCATGATGCCACCCTCTTAGGAAAATCCAATACCTGTGTCTTTAGTTTCAATGGGAAGAAGATTACGATCCATTCCGTTCCCCCTAAGGACAAGGTAACTAAAGGAGCCGGTAAGGTTAAGGAGATGAAAACTGGAGTGAACCTAATCAGTGCTAAGGATCTAGAACAAGAAATTCATAGTGGTTCACCCATCTGGATGTTGACTGCTAAGGAACTTAGAACTTCGGAACCCTCAGAGCCTCCTCAAGAAGTTAAACCTGTGTTAAAAGAATTTGAGGATGTCTTTCCCGAGGATTTGCCAGACCACCTTCCACCTCTTAGGGATATCCAGCATGCCATAGATCTAATCCCAGGAGCGACTTTGTCCAACTTGCCCCATTACAGGATGAATCCATCTGAGCATGAAGAACTGCAAAAGCAGGTTGGAGAATTATTGAGGAAGGGGTTTATTAGAGAAAGTCTTAGCCCTTGTGCAGTCCCAGCCTTACTAACCCCAAAGAAAGATGGCACGTGGAGGATGTGTGTTGACAGTCGTGCCATCAATAAAATTATAATCAAATATAGGTTTCCCATCCCTAGACTAGATGACATGCTTGATATGATGGCTGGTGCAATGGTTTTTTCTAAGATTGATCTCAAAAGCAGCTATCATCAGGTTAGGATTAGACCCGGGGATGAATGGAAAACTGCTTTCAAAACTAAGGATGGTCTTTATGAATGGGTTGTTATGCCTTTTGGGTTGTCCAATGCCCCTAGTACCTTCATGAGAATTATGACCCAGGTACTTAGAGCTTTCATAGGAAAATTTGTGGTGGTCTATTTTGATGATATCCTGATCTATAGTAAGACCCCAGCAGATCACCTAGGCCACCTTAGAGCAGTCTGCCAAGTTTTGAGGAATGAGAGACTCTACGGTAATCTTAAGAAGTGTGAATTCATGACTAGTAGAGTTATCTTTCTTGGTTTTGTAGTAACCCCTGACGGCGTGGCGGCCGATCCTGAGAAAATTAGGTCCATAGTAGACTGGCCAGAGCCAACCAATGTGCATGAAGTTAGAAGTTTCCACGGCTTGGCTACCTTCTATAGGCGATTCATCAAGGGGTTTAGTACTTTAGCTGCTCCTATCACTGATTGTATTAGGAAGGGAGAATTTCATTGGACTAAGTCAGCCCATAAAGCCTTCCTAGATCTTAAGGATAAAATGACCCAGGCACCCATTCTGAGATTACCCGATTTTTCTAAAGTATTTGAGGTTGCCTGTGATGCTTCAGGTGTAGGAATAGGTGGAGTCCTAAGCCAAGAGAATCATCCCATAGCATTCTTTAGTGAAAAACTTAATGCTGCTAAGCTTAGGTATTCTACCTATGATAAGGAATTTTATGCGGTGGTGCAAGCTTTGCGTTACTGGAGACATTATTTGCTACTGCAGGAATTTATACTATTTTCGGACCATAAGGCTCTTAGATTTCTGAACTCCCAAAAGAAGCTTAACCCTAGGCATGCTAAGTGGGTAGAATATATCCAGTCCTATACTTTTGTCCTGAAACATAAGGCTGGAGTTGAGAATAAGGTAGCTGATGCCCTTAGTCGCCGATCTCTGTTATTAACTTCTGTTAGAACTGAGGTCATAGGGTTTGAGCAAATCAAAGAGGAATATGAGTCTTGTCCGGATTTCATAACTGTGTATCAGGATATAGTTCAAGGACCATCTAGTAATCACCAGGGCTATACCCTTGTAGATGGTTTTTTTGTTCTTCAAAAATAGGCTTTGCATCCCTAGAACTTCTCTTAGGGAATTTTGATTTGGGAAATCCATGCTGGAGGTTTAGCCGGCCATTTTGGAAAAGACAAGACCATTCTAGCTATTGAAGACCACTTTTTCTGGCCTAGCTTGAAAAGGGATGTAGCTAATATTGTAGCTAGATGTCGAACCTGCGCTGTTGCCAAACAGCGAAAACAAAACACTGGCCTTTATACCCCACTCCCTGTCCCAGATCGTCCTTGGCAAGATGTGAGTATGGATTTTGTGTTAGGTTTACCTAAGACCCAGAGGAGACATGATTCTATCTGTGTCGTAGTCGACTGATTCTCTAAAATGGCCCACTTCTTGCCTTGTTCCCAAACCTTTGATGTGTCTAAGGTAGCCACACTTTTCTTCAATGAGATAGTTAGACTCCATGGCCTACCTAAGACAATCGTTTCAGATAGGGATGTCCGGTTCACCAGTTACTTTTGGAAGACCCTTTGGCATAAGTTAGGGACAAAACTTAAGTTTTCAACTGCCTATCATCCCCAAACTGATGGCCAAACTGAAGTAGTGAACCGTAGCCTAGGAAATCTGCTGAGATGTCTTGTTGGTGAAAACACCAGAAATTGGGATTTATACCTACAAAGGGCAGAATTTGCGTACAATGACTCAGTCAATAGGTCTACGGGTAAGAGTCCATTTGAAATTGTACATGGGTACAAACCTCACACACCTCTTGACCTAGTCCCTTTACCTGTCCACACTTGAGTCTCCGAATCTGCTGAGAATTTTGCACAGCATGTAAAAGACTTGCATAAAAAAATTCATGCCAAAATAAATTTAAGTAATGAAACTTATAAGAAGTTGGCTGATACTCAAAGGCGAGTCAAATCTTTTGTTGAGGGAGACTATGTGATGATTAGGTTAAGGTCTGAACGGTTTCCTCCTGGAACCGTTAGAAAGTTATATGCTAGGGGAGCTGGACCATTTAGAGTGGTAAAGAGAGTAGGATCCAATGCCTATGTGCTCGAGTTGCCTCCAGAACTAGGCATTAGCTCTACTTTCAACATTACTGACTTAGTAGAGTACAGGGAGCCAGCTGTGATTCCTAGTGAGCCTTTTGAGCCTAACCCTATCATTGAGAGTGATCCCGACCCTGTGTGTCCACCAACAAACTGGCATGTGAGGAAAGAGCAGATTGAAAAGATCCTGGATGATCAGGTTATCTCTACTCGTAATCGAGGATACCAAAGGTACCTGGTCCGCTGGCAAGGAAGGCCAGATTCTGATGACTCTTGGATCTCCCGAGAAGAATTACAAGAATTGGACCCAGACCTCTTGGAGAGATACCAGAGCCAACTTGAGCCTTACTCGACAGGGTCGAGTTCCTCCCACCCTGGGAGAATTGGTGCGGGCACCAGACTCAGAAGAAGACTTCAGAGCTCCATTTGGATCTCTGATTGACATTGCCCGAGAAATTAGGGTTTGTAATAAAGGTTGACCTGATCAACCAGTTTATTTATTTCTTGAGTCACCATTTAAATTTTGTTGAGTCATGTTGACTCGATGCAAGTCCCGATGTGGTTTCAATTTGGTCCAAAATGGTGCCACATTTGTCTTCCAATCAAATCAAGGTTCAAGCAAGTGGAGGCCACACTCCAAGCCACACGCCCAGCCACACTCCGAGCACACGCCAGAGTCCAGGAGGCGCCACAGAGGCATCCCAGTGTCATGGTCCCCACATCCAAAGAAGAAAAAAATCAAATTGGAAGCTAATTTAAAGGAGGCGCCCATACCTGCCAATTTTGTCTAAGCAAAGAAGGAAAAGACTTCTCTTGGAGAAAAAATCAAAGAAGGACATCCAATTGAAGTTCAAATCAAAATCAAAGAGCTTAACTTGGAGTGGAAGAAAAGAAGAAATGCCATAAGAAGAAGAGGACTCCAAATCCAAATCCAACTCCAAAGGAGGCGCCATAAAAATTCCAAAAAAAATTCCTTTATGGCCGTCCCAAATTTTTTTGAACTCTTGGTCGGCCAAGAGAGGAGATTTTCTACCTAATCTAGAGGTTGGAGGAGTTTAGTCCCACATGGGAATTTGTACAAGCTTGGAGAAAATTTTAGGTCTATATAATAGACCCCTCTTTGTAACTTTAAGAAATCAATGAAGAAAAATTATTTTTGCTATTCTCTTGTGTTGAGTAACCTAGGTTTCTCTTCTTCCGCACTATTCTAAGTGTTGAGCTCCGTGAGGGGGTAATCCGGGTTCCATTGGAGCCTTGAGGAGGTGAGAGATCTCCATCTTTATCCAAAACCCTAGGTTAGCCACTTAAAAATCCAAAACCCTAGCCGCCCTTCATTATTTTCAATCCATCGAACCCTAGCTCCTTCCATCTCCCACGGCCTCTCTCTCTCTACAAGTCCAGGCCGTCCACCTTCATCCAGATCCAGTCCGGCTACTTCAGATCCAGAGCAAGTTCCAAGGAAAATCACATCAGCTTCCAGGAGAATCCAGTTTTCAGCAATTTCAATCTTCAAGTTCATCAACCTGGTAAATTTTTCCCTTGACTCTCTGATTCCATCAATTATTTTTCTTCTCTTCTAGATCTTGAGTTCAGGAGAAGCCAACCCGCCAAGGACCAGTATTGGAGGATCCATTGCGAAGATATCTGAATCCGAGGATCCAACAATCTGCTCGGGAGAGTTCTTCCACCAAAATCTGTGAAGATCATTGTCTGGTTAGGTAAACCATCTCTTCTCTTTATTTCTGTTCTGTTGAAAGTTCGGAGCGAAACCCTAGGTCTGGGAGTTTCTCAACCCCCAGCGATCCGTTGCTTCTGAACTACTCTGATAATTTAGTTTCCTTAAAATTGTGCTTTCAATTATCATATTAGTATCTTTCAATGTTAGGTTAACTTTTCTTTGATTTGAAGCCAACTTCTACAAACATATAAAAACAACAAAAAAATTAGTTAATCTTAATTTACTTCCGCATCGCATCCCTTTATTTGTTCTGCATCAGTTATTCTAAGTATAGTAGCTCATAAAAATTTATACGTAGAACAACATGATGTTACTATTGCTTTCCTGCACGGTGAGATAGATGAGGACATTTATATGTAGCAGTTGATTGGCTTTATAGTTCCTAGTAAAGAAAACCTGGTATGCAAGCTGAAGAAGAGCTTGTATGGTTTGAAACAGGCCCCCCGATTATGGTACAAAAAGTTTGATGGATTCATAACTAATAGTAGTTTTGCAAGGTGCCAGGAAGATTATTGCTGTTACTATAGGTCGTTTGACGGTAGTTTCATCATTCTACTCTTGTATATTGATAATATGTTGATACCTGGATCAAGCATGTAGGAGATCAAAAGATGGAAGACGGAGGTATCAAGAGAATTTGCAATGAAGGACATGGGTGCAGCAAAGCAGATACTTGGGTTGAGGATCGAAAGAGACAGGGCGCTAGGTACACTGAAGCTGGTTCAAAGTAATTACATTGAAAAGGTAACAGATAGGTTCAACATGGCAAATACAAAATCTATGAAGACACCTTTGGCCGCGTACTTCAAGCTTTTGAAGGAATAGTCATCCAAGGTTGATGATGAGCTAAAGACAATGGCTAGGGTTCCGTATGCTTCAGTGATCAGTAGCTTGATGTATGCAATAGTTTGCATGAGGCCCAACATTGCTCATGCAGTAGAAGCTATGAGCAGGTACATGGCAAATCTGGACAAGCAACATTAGGAAGCTGTCAAGTGGATCCTGAGATATCTGAAAGGTACAAAGGATGTCGATCTTGTTGGCTATTTTCTAGCGCATCCGCGGGCCCTACCCCAGTGGTGGCTGAGGTGGCCAACAGTCTTCGGGAGTGTCGACTCGTATGGGCGTGTTAACACTGCCCTCGGTGCGACCGTTGTAATTAGAGAGTGTGATGAGCCATCCCGTCGCTGGAGTCGGTACCCGGCTTGCCGAGTCTGGCTCTGCTGCGAAGCCCCTTAGGCTCACCACCCTTCTTATGGGTGGGTTTTGGTCCACCTTAAGTGAGTAGATTCCCAGCCTTCCATCAGGCGCGTGCCTTTTGGTATGGTGATTAGGGGCTACGATCCTACAAGTGGTATCAGAGCGAGGTTGTGGGTTCGAGCCTTGACAGTCCCCCAGGTGTCGCTGGGGGGGGATTGTTGGCTATTTTCCAGTGCACGTGCGGGCCCTACCCTTGTGGTGGCTGAGTTGGCCAACAATCTTTGGGAGTGTCGACTCGTATGGGCATGTCGACATTGCCCCTGGTGCGGCTATTGTAATTGGAGAGTGTGACGAGCCATCCTGTCACAGGAGTCGGTACCCGACTTACCGAGTCTGGCTCTAGTGCGAAGCCCCTCAGGCCCACCACCTTTCTTATGGGTGGGTTCTGGTCCACCTTAAGTGAGTAGATTCCCAGCCTTCCATCAGGCACGTGCCTTTTGGTGTGGTGGTTAGGGGCTACGATCCTACAAGTTTATATTATTGGAGAGGCAGTCAGACTTTATAGAGCTATGTTGATGCAGATCTAGGTGGTGATGCCGATACTAGGAGGAGCACGATAGGGTACGTGTACATCATTGGCAAGACAACGATGAGATGGGTCTTGCAGTTGTAGAAGATCATGGCTCTTTCTATCACGGAGGCGGAGTACGTCGCAATTACAGAAGCCAACAAAGATATGATTTGGCTGTAGAAGTTGCTGACAGAGTTGGGTAGAGAGCAGAGCTACAATGTTTTGTTTTGTGATAGTTAGAGTGCTATCCATCTGGTGAAGAATCCGATGTTCCATGCAAGGATGAAGCACATATAGCTAAGGTACCATTTTATTAGGGCATTGCTTAAAGATGGATGTCTATCACTCGAGAAGATCCAAGGATCGAAGAATTTGGCAAATATGCTGACGAAAACAGTCACTGTAAAGAAATTAGGGCTATGCATGGTCTCAATTGATCTCTGGAGCTAGTTGATTGGAGGTCCCATACAGGATATTGACTTATTTTTATTTTTCTTTCGAAGTTTACTTTTGATGCTTCAGGTGGATGCAAGATTGGGTGTCTAAGTCTCCAAATGGGAGAGTTATTGGGTGTGGGGCCATATCCATCCAAGATCTTAGCTTAGGAAAGCCTAGAAGCCTAGCAAAAAAAAACCAAAAAAAAAGGGAGGAATTGTTTTGGCCAACTAGATCGGACCTGGCCCAACCCAAGCATATGGCCCAGGCGCGCAGGCGCACGTGAGGCCTAGGCCCAATCAGCGAGAGCACGGCCCAGGCCCACTACGAGGGTGCAGGGGCATGCGAGCACGCAACCCAGCCCGAGATGGTAGCATGCGGGGGATTTTTGTTGACCCCTGGAATGATTTTGATGATCACAAAACATTGGAGCATGTATTTGATACTAACTCTTCTCAAATTGTTTAAGAAGTTTTGCAGGAATTGGTTACCTTTGTTTAAAGTGGTTTTCAAATTTACTTAAGGGTAATTCAATTGAGTTTGTAAAAGCCCTAACTTATGAATGCTGTAATCATGTAAAATGGGCTTAAAATTGTAAAAATTTGATAAGATATGTAGATTAGCTTCTAGTTGATTCAATGTTGAAGATCTTTGGAGAAACTTGAAGAAATTTTTTAAGATTTGCAAAAGCTGACTCATGGTGGCATGGCACGGAGAAAGATTCAAAGTTTCAGAATCAAGAGCCGACTCCCAGTTCAAGAGCCGCCTCTTCCAGAAATATATTTTTTTGAAGTTCTGAAAACTATAGCCGACTCCCAATTCAAGAGCCAACTCTAGGTATGTATGTTTGTCTTGACTGAAAGCTTGAAGGCAAGAGCCGACCCCTAATCCAAGAGCCGGCTCCCACAGAAGTTTGTTTTTGGCCTATTCGAGACTTCGAGCCGACTCCTGGAGCTCGAGCCGGCTCGTGGAGCCGTTGTCTGCACTTCAACGGATTGTTGCTGAAATTGAAATTTGAACTCCAATTCATCTCCAATGGCCATTTTATGAATTCCAAGGCCCTACAATGGCCATATCTCATGAAAAACTATAAAGGGGATTATTTTTGAAGGATTAAACAATTGATTAAGATTTATTGCTGAATTTTCTTGAGAAATCAAAGAGCTTTCAAGTTACTCAACTACCTACCTCAAAGAGCATTCAAGTTGGATTCAAAGCTTCACCAACTCTACTCTATCATTGAATCCACTCATTAAAGAAGGGAAGAAGTAGCATTGAAGAGCATTGAAGAGCACTCAAGGCTTGACTTCATCTTGATCTACATCGGCAACACCAAAACAAACATGGTTTGTTGTAGTTGCTTGATTACATTATCTTTATCTTTGTTTGCTCTCTTAGAACAGCAAGGGGCTGTATCTTAAGAGAGAGTTAAAGGTTTTTAGGTGAACCTTGTAAAACCTAAGTTTGGGTTCTTGGTTTTTCCGGTTTAAAACCAAGTGTTTGGGTTTTCTTTGGTGATCCCATATAAAATCAAAGGGAGTTAGGATTTCTTTGGTGATCCCGGTAAAACCAAAGTGTATAGGTTTGGATTGTGAGCCTGGTAAAATAATCCGATTGTATTCCAATTGGGGGATATAGTGGAAATCCCAAATGGTCCTTGGATAGTGGATGTAGAAGCCAGTTGCTCCGAACCACTTTATTTCTTGGTGCTTGTGATTGTGCTTTCATTGCTTTATTGCTTCAATTTATTTACTTTCGCTTTGCACACTTCACTTCTACACTAAAAGAATTTCAAAGTACACGTACTTGTAAAAGTTTTTAATCCCAATTCACCCCCCCTCTTGAAAAGCCACCTGGGCAACAAGTGGTATCAGAGTAGAGTCTCTGAAAGTTAGTTAGAGTAAAGACATATGGCACATCCCATGAGTACTTCATTGGCCGAAGGTCAATCCACAAATAGACCACCACTTTTTATCGGAATTAATTACACTTATTGGAAGGCAAGAATGAAGATATACATTCAAGCCGTAGACTTTCACCTATGGAAAATCATCATGAAAGGACCTCACACACCCATAATTAAAGTTAATGATGTAGAGGTTCCCAAACCAGAAGAGGATTGGGACGAGAATGATATGAAATTAGCTAAATTGAATGCCAAAGCAATGAACCTATTGTATTATGCTTTGGATCCAAATGAGTTTAACAGAATTTTAACTTGCAATTCTGCTAAAAAAATTTGGGACAAATTAGAAATCACACACGAAGGCACTTCTCAAGTTAAGACATCAAAAATCAATCTACTTGTACATAATTATGAGTTGTTCAAGATGGATCCTAGTGAGACTATATCTACCATGTATACTCGTTTTACTAATATCATAAATGATCTTAAGAGTCTGGATAGAACTTATTCTAACGCTGATCTTGTCCAAAAGATCTTAAGATCTTTGCCAGATAAGTGGGAAGCCAAAGTGACAGCAATTCAAGAAGCAAAGGATCTAAATACACTGCCACTGGATGAATTACTTGGATCCTTAATCACACATGAATTGGCTATGCAACAAAGGACTAAAGAAGATATTAAAAGAAAGAAAGCCATTGCATTTAAAGCTACTGAGGAAGAAAAGAATGAAGAATCTGATTCATCAGATGATGATGATCTTAGAAGTGACGAAATTGCCCTAGTCATGAGGAAATTCAAAAGGTTTATGGGCAGAAGAAAAACAAACAGATGGAGAAAGCATTATAGAAAAGGTGACTTTGGAAAAGAAAAGAAAAAAGAGAAAGAAAAAGATAAAGATCAAGTACCTATCTGCTATGGATGCAAGAAACCAGGACACATCCACCCTGATTGTCCTGAAGGAAAGAAAAAGATATTCCCTAGATAGAAGAAGAAGGCAATGCTAGCTGCTTAGAGTGATAGTGATGAAACTACGTCTACTGAAGAGGATGAAAAGACAACAAAAACTGCATAAATCTATCTTATGGGTTTGGAGGATGAGGTAAGTACTTCTGAACCTAATTTAGAATTCACTTATGATAAATTGCATAATGCTTTTTATGAACTATTGATAGAATATAAAAAAGCTGGTTTAAAATTAAGAGATTTAAAAAATAAATGTGATGTATTTGAAAATAACAAAAATGAACCTCATGAAAGAAACAAAATCTTACAAAGAGAACTAAATTTGATTTGTGAAAGACTTAAGATTGTTCAAGTTGAAAAAGAAGAGCTTTTTGAGAAAAATAAGGATTTGAAAAATGAAAATGATGACTTAAAGAAAGAAGTTCAAAAATTGAAACCCTTAGTTGAAAAATTAACCTTAAGTTCTAGCAAACTTGAGTTAATCTTAAAAGATCAAAAAAAAAACAAATAATAGATTTGGAATTGGTTATAAAGGCTCTATTTCAAACACATTTTCTGCTTCTACTTCATATGCTCCTAAATTCATTAGTTCTAAACATATTAGACCTAAATTTGCATCATCTAGTATTTATTATTCAAATTCAAGGATTGTATGCTATGCATGTAATAACATTGGTCATAAAGCTTTTGAATGTCATTTGAAACACAATGATAAAAGGAAAATTAAGAAAGTTTGGGTTCCAAAAGGAACCATTTCTGCTAACTTGCAAGGATCCAAGAAAGCTTGGGTATCTAAATTTATTAAATGATTGTTTTGCAGGGATGTCTTGCAGCCACAAGCATAAAGAAAAGATGGTATTTGGATAGTGGCTGTTCAAGACACATGACGGGTGATGCTGATCAATTTTTCACTCTAGAACAGAAGGATGGTGGAATGGTAACATTTGGTGACAATAGAAGAGGAAGGATAATCGATATTGGTAAAATCAAAATTACTCCTTCTACATTTATTGAAAATGTATTACTTGTAGAAAAATTAAAGCATAATCTTTTATGTATTAGTCAGCTATGTGACATTGGTTTTAATGTATTCTTCAAGTCATCATTGTGTATAGTAGTTGATCCACTTGACTCTAGTACTAAGTTTATTGGACACAGACTTGGTAACATTTATATGGTAGATCTTTGTTGTCGATCTCACCGCGGTGGCCTGTAGCTCCTGAGCTGGCACCGGTCTCGGACTATCTCATCTCGAGATCTCCAAGCTTCCAGACTTGCAAAACAGAGTCAGAGACCCTGGCCCGGGGTTCCGGCAGGGGCGCTCCGACGGTCTAGTTAGAGAGCGGCGAGATGGAACAGATCCCCTAAGGCGAGTTCCCGAAGGATTCCCATGCTTAGAGGAGATGTTAATGAAAGAAGCATGGGGAAGAGTGAAGTAGATGCCCAGCTCCCTGTGCTAAGTTCACCGAGCTCACACCTGAGGACTCCTTGAGGACTCCCAGGATCGTTCTCTAGGTGTCTTTCTCCTCTTTTCCACTTACCTCCCTGCCCATTTTTACCATCCTTTGTATATCATCACATTGCCTCCAGCCAGCCCTCCTCTCAAGGGGCTCCCTCCCACTTCTCGTCTTTCCCCCCGCCCTTCCTTTCCTCTTCGGGCCCGGGAACTCAATGGCCGGACTGCCTTGCCCGTCGTGTGTCACGAGGAAGGGGGGGAGGAGACTGGCGAGGCTTTGGGCCGAGTGCGAGAGCTCTCCTTTCAAGGCGTTGATGATGAGCGCCCGGCCGTTTTGGGCTCCTGCCCGCAAGGATTCTGCTTCTCAGTTGTGGGGCCCATCCGACTGGTGTAAACGAGGTTTCGCGTATCACTGCAGACCGTACTGGCGCCCCCTATGGGGCGTGGTGCACGTAGCCCGAGTGGTGATCTTGCAAACCGTGCCCCTACTTCCTCGAGGCTTCGCTGAGTAGGGCTAACCTCGGCCAAGGTGGACCTGTCAAGGGGCACCTCTTGGCGGAGGAGCGGAGAAATGCTTGACTTCGGCCGAGGTGGACCCGTCTCCAGGTGCCACCTGGCGAAGGAGCAGGAGGTCCCGGCTCTACCTCGACGGAGGTGGACCCGTCTCCGGGTGCCACCTGGCGAGGGAGCGAGGGGTCGCCGGCTTCGGCTGAGGTTGACCCCTCCTGGGTGGATACCTGGCGGAGCGGCAAAGAGGTGCTTGACTTCGACCGAGATGGACTTGTCTCCCAGTGCCACCTAGCGAAGGAGCAAGAGGGCCCTGCTCGACCTCGGTGGAGGTGGACCCATCTCCGAGTACCACCTGGCAAGGGAGCGAGGGGCCGCCAGCTTCGGCCGTGGTGGACCCCTCCTGGGTGGACACCTGGCGGAGCGGCAGAGAGGTGCTCGACTTCGGCCGAGGTGGACCCATCTCCGGGTGCCACCTGGCGAAGGAGCAAGAGAGCCCGACTCGACCTCGACAGAGGTGGACACATCTTTGGGTGCCACCTGGCGAGGGAGCGAGGGGCCGCCAGCTTCGACCGAGGTGGACCCCTCCTGGGTGGACACCTGGCGGAGCGACGGAAAGGTGCTCGACTTCGGCCGAGGTGGACCCGTCTCTGGGTGCCACCTGGCGAAGGAGCAGGAGAGCCCGGCTCGACCTCGGCAGAGGTGGACCCATCTCCGGGTGCCACCTAGCGAGGGAGCGAGGGGCCGCCAGCTTCGGCCGAGGTGGACCCCTCCTGGGTGGACACCTGCCGGAGCAACAGAGAGGTTCTTGACTTCGACCGAGGTGGACCCATCTCCGGGTGCCACCTGGCGAAGGAGCAGGAGGGCCCGGCTCGACCTCGACAGAGGTGGACCCATCTCCGGGTGCCACCTGGCGAGGGAGCGAGGGGCCGCCAGCTTCGGTCGAGGTGGACCCCTCCTGGGTGGACACTTGGCGGAGCGGCGGAGAGGTGCTCGACTTCGGCCGAGGTGGACCTATCTCTGGGTGCCACCTGGCGGAGGAGCAGGAGTGCCCGGCTCGACCTCGGTAGAGGTGGACCCGTCTTTGGGTGCCACCTAGAGAGGGAGCGAGGGGCCATCAGCTTCGATCGAGGTGGACCGCTCTTGGATGGACACCAGGCGGATCGGCAGAGGGGTGCTCATCTTCGACCGAGGTGGACCTGTCTCCGAGTGCCACCTGGCGGAGGAGCAGGAATACTTCTCCCCGAACAGGTAACCTTTTGAGAAAAACACGTGGTACTGACCGTGTCTGGCTAGATCTGACACGTGCCCCACGTCAGCGTAGTAGCCATATCAGTTGCCCCCCATCCCCATGTTCTGCCGAGGCGTCGTGGCTCGGGACGTGGGGATTTAATGCGGAGATGACATGGAGAAGGCAAAAATCTCATGCCATAATTGCCATGATCCCTGTTACCATTTCTGTTACACCTGAGGTCCTATGAGAGGCTGCCACGTGCGCACTTCCGACAGGCCATTAATGTGTCATTTCAAAAAGGAGGCAGTTTCCATCGAACCGAAGCGTTGATGTCGGGCGTGCATCCATGCAGCGGCCATCTGGTGGCCCAGAACGTAAAGAGGGATACAACCGCTGTCGATTGAGTTTGAAAAGGAGGGGGACTTTCCAGAAACGAAGTCCCTCCACTTTCTCGCACTTCGCCGGTGGTTGCAGTGGGTTTTCCTTCACCTTCCGGGATTGCCATTTCTTTTACACAGAGTATCTCGGTGAGTATCCATGTCTTCCTCCCCCTCTTCCATCTCTCAACCCTAGTGTCCCTTCTGCACTTCCTCTTCTTCCATGGCGCGTCGCCGTCACGTCTCTTCTAACCCGGACGAGGCCGGTCCTTCCCGTCCGAGGACTCCATCTCGTTCTTCCTCGGAAGGGGAAGTGATCTCGGACGAGATCTGTAGGCAGCTCCAGCCCGAGGCCGTGACCATAGGCATCTCTAGGGGTCCTAGGTCTCCTCCCATAGTCTCTGCTCGTCCGATTTCTTCCCTTCCCCCTCTGGTCACTTCTCCCACTAGCCCCTCTGGTCATGCCTCAACGATGACCGAGGACGACCTTTCTCTGCTCTGGGATGTCTATGGAATCCCGGGTTCGACTCGTCTTTCCCTCCCATGGCCTGGAGATCGAGTGACCTCGAGCGGCCCTAGGCGAGTCTCCTTCTATGAGGACTTCCTCCTCGGGGGTCTTCGGTTTCTCCTTCATCCCTTTTTCCTTTCTTTTCTCAGTCACTACCGTCTGGTCCCGGCCTAGTTGTCTCCTAACGCCATCCGGGTCATCTTTGCTTTCATTGTTTTCCGTCACTTCCACGGGTTCGTTGCCCGTTTCTCCCTCTTTAGGACTCTCTTCACCCTGAAGCATTATTCCACCGATGATGGCTGGTGATACATTTCACCTCGGCCTAGGTGCCTTACGTTCGACCTCCCTTTGTCTATTAAGGACTGGAAGAACTGGTTCTTTTTTTCCTCGGTCGACGACGTTGACTGGGCCTAGAGCGAACCAGACCGGTCTCCAAACCAAAATTCTCAGGTCAAGCTAGCGGACCAAGAGGTCTTTACACAGCTGTTGAGTGACGCGGTCCCAACCCTCGATGTTTTGCTCTCGGAGCAGATCTTATTCGAGGTGGGGATCAGTCCCATCCGGAAGCTGGGTGAGGCTTGGATCTCTTTTCTGCTTCGCATCCCCCACTCCTTTTTCTTCTTTTTTTTTTTTAACTGGCTCAACTGACTTCTACTTCCTTTCAGGTATGAAGTTCTCCTTGGAGAACCTGATGGAGGGCACCGCATAGAGGGATGCCGCCGAGGGGACTGAGCCCCTGGCAAAGAGAGCTCGTACTGAGGTGAGCCGGACGCCCGCGCCGACCTCCATCATCGGACCTGTGGTGACGGCTACCGTCTCCACGCCACCTTGGGCCCGGGTGCCCGATGTCCCTGTCGTCGATCTCGACAGGGCCAGGGAAGAGAGGGGGTTGGAACCTCCTTGGGTAGCACCGGCTTCAGCCGCCGCACCGGTCGCATACACGGTGGTCACCAAGACGGCGACGGCTCCACCGATGGCCGCTCCACTTGGCAAGGGGACGACCACCTCTCCTGCTACCGACGCGCCCGCTCCGCCACTGAGCCTCATCAGTCGATGCTTCGTGATCCGCGACCAGGGCCTTGCAGAGAAGGTCATGGAGTTTGCCAGCACCTCTCGAGATCGCCGTCTGAGGGGTGGCCGGGACTACAATGAGGCGCTGCTCGGGATCCTCCCGCAGCTCTTTACAGTAAGTCCCGAGCTCTGAATCTTCTTCTTTCTTCTTTTTAAAGTTCCAATTGGATCGTTCTGAACCCCTTCTTCTTGTAATGCAGATCGAGATGGACGTGCTGCTGCTGAGGAATTTCCTCACCGGCTACGCCAAGAAGGATGCCGAGAAGGAGGAGAAGCTCGGCAAACTCGCAGCCAACATCAAAGACCTCATGGAGAAAGGGGTCGAGCTATGAGGAAACAATCAAGCCCTTCGAGCTGACCTGGCCCACGCTGAGGGGTGTGTCAAGGAGCTCGAGACCTCTCTATCGGAGGAGAGGATCTCGAACCAGTGCCACAACGAAGAGGACGCGGCAGAAAAGACCCGCCTTAGGGCTCAGTCCCGGTCCCTGGAGCGCCGGGTGAAGGAAGTCCTGAAGGAACTGAGTGTAGCCAAGGAGAAGAGCTCCTACGTCAACGGGCTACTAGAGGCATCCAAGCGGGAGGCGCAAGAGGCCGTCCCGAGGTTTCGGGCCTCTGAGGAGTACATTGCTAAGGTGCGGGAGGCTATCGTGGACTCCTTCTTGAAGGGGTTCTAGGTATGCCGGGAGAAGGTTGGCTCCTTCTATCCCGAGCTCGATCTCAGCATGGTAGTCCTCGGTGGCAGGAGGCAAGAGCCTAGTGGAGGAGCTCCGGCAGTGGCTGGTGATGAGGCGGCGACTCCCGAGCAGCTTCCCCAGCAGCCTCCCGTCGACGACGCTTGCGGAGAGAGTGCACCTCAGCCCGAGGAGGATGCTGCTGCGCCGAAGTAGCTCTCCTGCACCTTAATCTTCTCTCTTTTTTTTTTTGTATTTTCTTTCTTTAAGGTCTCCCGGCCTGTCAGGACCCCTCCTATGTACCGACACTTTAGATGTAATGAAGCTTTCTTCTTACTAAGTTGTTGTTTCTCTCTCTCTTCTCTTTCTTTCTTTTTTGTGTATCTTCCGGACTGAACTCTGGTGCTACCCACTGGGAATAAGTCCCGTAATGCATTCTGAGCCGAGCTCGTGGATGAACTTAGTTCTGCCCCACCTTCCAGACCGAAGTCCAAGATTTTTGGACTGAACCCCAGGGCTGCAGGTTGTATCTGAGCCTTGCACGGCTTGCCGAGTTGTTCTCCGGGATCAAATGGGCGAATTTGATTCTGCCCTACCTTCCAGACTGAAGTCCGGGACCTTCGGACTGAACCCCGGGGTTGTAGGCTATATCTGAGCCCTGCGTAGCTTGCCGAGCTATTCTTCGGGATCGCGTGGGCGAATTTGATTCTACCCAGCCTTCCAGATCGAAGTCCGGGACCTCCGGACTGAACCCCAGGGCCGCAGGCTGTATCTGAGCCCTGCGTGGCTTGTTGAGCTATTTTCCGGGATTGCATGGGCGAATTTGATTCTGCCCTGCCTTCCAGACCAAAGTCCGGGACCTCCAGACTGAACCCCGGAGCCACAGGCTGTATCTGAGCCCTGCGTGGCTTGTCGAGCTGTTCTCCGAGATCTTGCAAGTGGGACATCATGCCTTCATGGGTCCCCCGCCATGTCCATGTTCGCTGAACTCAGAGTTGGGTGGCTATCACCTTACGAGACGAGAAGAAGCATTTGATGAAAAAAAGGATTTCATTGCTAAAGTTCAAGGAGCCTTACACTATTGGTAATACATCCTCAAGTTTGAGGCATTCCAGGTCCGAGGAAACCGGGATCCTCCTAGCTGCTCCTGGTAGTATTCCCCATGAGGAAGTACCTCCGCCACCCTATAAGGGCCTTCCCAGTTCGGGGAGAGTTTCCTGCACTCCCGTGGCTGGGAAGCTTCAGCACGGTGGAGCACCAGATCTCCTGGGCGGAAAGACTTCGGCCGCACTCTGGAGTTGTAGTATTTGGCCACTCGCTGCCTGTAGGCTGCCATTTGGACTTGAGCCTTGTCCCTTGTTTCTTCATGGAGGTCCAGGTTTAGCAGCATCCTGGCGGGGTTCTCCACCTCGTCGTACTGTTCCATGCACAGGGTCGGTAGGCTGAGCTCAATCGGGATAACCGCTTCGGCCCCGAAGACAAGGTTGAATGGGGTCTCATCCGTAGCCATCCTCGGGATAGTGTGGTATGCCCAAAGGATGCTCGAGAGCTCTTCCGCCCACCTGCCCTTGGCTTGGTCCAGTCTTGTCTAGAGGCCCTGCAAGATGGTCCTATTCGTTACCTCGGCTTCTCCGTTTGTCTGTGGGTGCACCATCGAAGTGAAGCGATGGTGGATGCCGAGGTTGCTGCAGAACTCCTCGAACTCCCGACAATCAAATTGACATCCGTTGTCGGTGATAATGGTGTGCGGTAGGCCAAAGAGGCAAATAATTGACTTCCAGAGGAACTTGGCGATGTTTGCCTCTGTGATCCGGGCCAAGGGTTCGGCCTCGACCCACTTCATGAAGTAGTCGATGGCCACGATCAAAAATTTTCGTTACCCAGACGCCGGGGGAAAAGGTCCTAGGAGATCCATGCCCCATCGAGTGAACGGCCATGGGGCAGAGAGCTGGGAGAGTGGAGTGGCGGGCTGACGTTGCACCACGGCATGCCGCTGACATCGGTCACACCTCTTCACGAAGTCAGCTGCGTCTTCTTTCATTGTCTCCCAGAAGTAACCTTGATGGAGGGCCTTATACGCCAGTGTTCTGCCCCCAACATGATTCCCACAGACGCCCTCGTGGATCTCTTGGAGCACGAGTGCGGCCTCTGCGGGCCTCAGACACTTGAGGAGGGGGTAGGAGTAGGACCTCCGATACAGTAACCCATCCATTAAGACGAAGCGTGCGGCCTTCCTCTTGATGAGGCCAGCCGCCATGCGGTCCTCCGACAAGGTGCCGTCGGTAATGTACTCGACGTACTTGTCCATCTAGCTGCGCTTTTGGTTGACCTGCTGGACTTCCACGTGCGTCTCGTAGCTCGGGGCCTTGAGGTGCTCGACATAAGTGCAGCCCAGCAACGAGTCCGGCAGGGTTGCCAGGCGGGAGAGCACGTCCGTGCGAGAGTTTTCCCCGCAAGGTATATGGGAGATGCTAAAATGCCGAAATCCTGCCGTGCTCGTTCTCACGAGCTCCAGGTATTTCACCATTTGAGGGTCCCGCGTGCCATACTCCCCCGAGATCAGCCCGGTCACCAACTATGAGTCAGTGAAGGCCTTGAGGTTGGCCATGCCCAGCTCGTGGGACACTCTTAGCCTCACAAGGAGTGCTTCGTACTCTGCTTGATTATTAGTTGCGGCAAACTAGAAATGGAGCGCACATTCGGCGACGACCCCTTCGCCATTGGCGAGGATGAAACCAGCTCTGCTCCCATTAGAGTTCGAGGCCCCATCTACATGAAGGACCCAAACATCTTCCTCGAGTCCTGGCTCCAGCTGCCGGTCTTGAGGACTCTCCTCCACCCCTTTGCCCAGGCCTGCACACTCGACCAAGAAGTCAGCGAGTACTTGTGCCTTCATGACTGACCTCGGCCTGTAAGTGATGTCAAACTCGCTGAGCTTGAGTGCCCACTTCACCAGGAACCCAGATGTGTCAGGTCAGCTGAGCACCGCTTTCAGTGACTGATTTGTCAAGACAGCAATGGGGTGCACTTGAAAATAAGGTCTGAGATGCTGAGCAGACACGATTAGCGCAAAAATAAGTTTCTCAGTGTGGGAATACCTGAGCTCCGCATCGCGGAGGAGTTTGCTTGTGTAATACACCAGCCTTTGCATTCCTTGGTCATCAATCTGAACCAGGGCCGAACTGACGGCCTCCGGGGTGACCGCCAGGTACAGGAGGAGCTCCTATCCTCCTTCGGGCCTGGAGAGCAGTGGTGGGGATGCTAGTGTCCTCTTCAGCTCGTCAAGCGCCTCCTGGCACTCCTCCATCCAAGAAAAGTCATTCATCTTCCTCAGCACCTTAAAAAAGGAGTGGCAGCGGTCGACAGACCTCAAGATAAATCGACTCAGGGTGGCTATCCGGTCGGTGAGTCGCTGCACCTGCTTCTTAGAGGTGGGTTGCTCCATGTCCAGGATAGCCTGGACCTTCTCTGGGTTGGCTTCTATCCCTCTTTGGATTACCATGAACCCCAGGAACTTCCCGGTGGACACACCGAAGGCGCACTTCGCCGGGTTCAACTTCATCTGGTGAAGCTAGAGGTTGTCGAAGGTCTCTGCCAGGTCACCGATGTGGTCCGAGAGGGGCTTGCTCATTACCAGCATATCGTCCACGTACACCTGCATGTTGCGGCCGATCTGGTCTTTGAAGACTTTGTTGACCAGCCATTGGTATGTGGCCCCAGTGTTCTTGAGGCCAAATGGCATCATCTTGTAACAGTAAGTTCCGCGGTCGGTGACGAAAGCAGTGTACTCCTCATCCTCTGGGTGCATTCAAATCTGGTTGTACCCAGAGAAGGCATCCATGAAAGAGAGGAGGCGATGCCCCGAAGTGGTGTCCACTAGCTGGTCAATCTTTGGAAGAGAAAAACTGTCCTTCGGGCAAGCTCGGTTGAGGTCGGTGTAGTCCACACAGATCCTCCACTTGCCGCTACTCTTCTTTACCATGACCATGTTCGCCAGCCAACTGGGATACTGTACTTTTCATACAAAGCTGGCGGCGAGGAGCTTCTCCACTTCTTCATTGATGGCATTCTGCCTCTCTGCAGTGAAACTCCTCTTCTTTTGGCGGACAGGGCGGTACCTTGGATCAACATTTAACCTATGAGTGATGACTTCTGAGGGGATACCTAGCATGTCAGCGGCGGACTAGGCGAACACATCAGCGTTCGCCCGAAGGAAGTCTAGCAAGCGGACCCGCTCTTCTTCCGGGAGCTGGGCTCCTATATGCACAGTCTTCTGAGGGTCCGAACCGAGAGGATACATCAATAGGTGTTCCATGGGCCCTCCCCTGGGGTCCCTCTCCCTTAGATCGAGGTCGTTGACATCGGGGCTGAGCTCAGCGCCCCGGGCAACCGAGACCATCTACACGCAATGCTGGATGGGCTGGGCCGTCCCCCTCATTACCCCCGTCCCAGAGGCGGTAGGGAACTGCAACAGCAACCTCTTAGTGGAAATAATAGCGTCCAGCTGGTTGAGCCCCGAACGGTCGAGGATGGCATTATAAGGTGATGGGAGCTTGATAATAGTAAACGTCATCATGATCGTAGTCTGCCGAGGTGGGGATCCGGCAGTGACAGGGAGAGTGATCTCCCATTCAACCCCCATCGAGTCTCCGGTGAAGCCCACGAGAGGGGTGTGCACCGGCTTTAATTGATCATGAGACAGGTTCATTTGGAAGAAAGAATCATAAAAAAGCACGTCAGTAGAGCTCCCACTATCCACCATAATGCGATGTACAGGATGCTTTGCGATGGTCATTTCGACCACCATTGCATCATTATTTATATTTTCATTTTCATTCCCTTTTTCAAAGTGGAGTACATTCTCCGGGTCTTAGGCCTTCCAGGTTCTTTTCATCGCATGCCCGATCCCCTAGGAGATCATGCCCACCGGCTTCTCCGTTGGGCGGTTATCAACTGCGAGGACCGGGGGAAGGGCTGCGAGCGGCCGTTCCCCCGTCGGGGCTTCGTTCCTCACAAACTTCCTAAGGTAGCCCCTCTTGATCAGCTCCTCAATTTCTCGCTTCAGATTGCGACACTCCTCCGTGTCATGGCCGTGCTCGCGGTGAAATTGACAATATTTTGTCTTGTCACGGATGCTCCTCGGGTTCTGAGGAGGAGGTCGGCGAAGGTAGTGCTCACCTTTAATCTCCATGAGGATCTTCGTCCTGGGAGCGAGGAGAGGGGTGAACATTCTTTCTGGGGCAGCACCACTATTCGGCTTCGGGCTTGGACGAAAATCTGTAGGTGGTTCAAGCCTCCGGGTCCCGGGGGCATCCCTCGGGGCGAGCTTCTTTGAGGGCTTCCCGTCCAGCTCTCGCCTGGTGCGATCGGCCTCCTCCGCTCGGATGTACTTCTGGACATGGAGGAGGAGTTCGGAGTACATCTTGGGGGGCTTCTTATCCAGGGAATACATCAGGTAGGAGGTCTTGAGCTCGTGTTTTAACGCCAGCATGGCGATAGGCTCGTCCAGGCTGTAGATTTTCAGGGTAGCGATCTTGAAGCGGGTAATATAATCTCGCAGCAGCTCCGGTCCTGCTGGCGGATAGAGAAGAGGCTATCCACCTCTCTTGGCACCTTCCGGCAAGCATCGAAGTGTGCCACAAACTTTCCTTCCAGTTGATGGAAGGAGTTGATAGATTCCGTCTCGAGGTGGGTGAACCATACTCGAGCAACCTTCCGGAGGGTGGCTGGGAAGGCAATGCATAAGAGAGCATCCATGGCTCCCTGGACCCTCATGAGAACCTTGTAGCTCTCGAAATGGTCCAAGGGGTCGGTGGTCCCATCGTAGGGATCCACCTAAGGCATGCGGAACCGACCCAGGATTGGTTCCCTTGGATTTCTTGGGAGAAGGGTGGTCGGGCATCGTAGCTCGCTGGATCTGTTAGGGAGCTCTTCATGTCAGCAAAGCGGTGGGCGAACTCTGCCAGCTTGCACTCATTCTCTTCCAGGCGTCTCTCGGCCTGGCGCCTGATGGCCTCGTCGGTGGAATCTTCTACCGAGGCTGCTGGAGAAGGGGGTGCCGATCAGTCTTGACAGGGGGCCTTGCCCCAATGTTGCCTGCTGCATCGTGCCGCCTCGACGTCGTTGGCCAGGGATCGACTCTCGTGATCCGCCGAACCGGAGTGGTTCCTCTTCGTGGGAGTCTGGTGGCTCCCGCGGGGGTTGGAGACTATCTGTGGATGAGAGGGCCTGCCTTGGATGGAGTGTAGGCTTCCGCGAGGCCCCGTGGCCCGAGCTACGGGGGTCCCTGGCTGGGGTTGAGTTGCCAGGGAGCGCTGCTGGTGCTACAATTACTGCATAGCAGTGGTCAGGGTTTGCAACTGCTGGATGACAACCCCAAAAGGTCCGTCCACCGGGGATAGCTGAGGAGGAGGAGGAGGACCAGGAAGTTCCATCTCCGGGCTACGCGACACTTGGGGGGAGGGAACTCCCCCAATCGGCTGGTGGATGCTTCATATCCGCGCGTCATTACCATGGTCGGAGTGCACTTTCACTGACAGAGAGCTTGCTCGCACTGGGGTTACTGTCCTGCTCCCCTTCCTGGTGCGCCAATCTATTGCCGATCTCACCGTGGTGGCCTGTAGCTCCTGAGCTGGCACCGGTCTCGGACTGTCTCACCTCGAGATCTCCAAGCTTCCGGACCTGCAAAATAGAGTCAAGACCCCCGTCGGGGGTTCCGGCGGGGGTGCTCCGACGGTCAAGTTAGAGAGCGACGAGATGGAACAGATCTTCTAAGGCGAGTTCCTGAAGGATTCCTGTGCTTAGAGGAGACGTTAATGAAAGAAGCATGGGGAAGAGTGAAGTTGATGCCCAGCTCCCTGTGCTAAGTTCACCGAGCTCATGCCTGAGGACTCCTTGAGGACTCCCAGGATCGTTCTTTGGATGTCTTTCTCTTCTTTTCCACTTACCTCCCTGCCCATTTTTACCATCCTTTTTATATCATCACATTGCCTCCAGCCCACCCTCCTCTCAGGGGGCTCCCTCCCACTTCTCGTCTTTCCCCCGCCCTTCCTTTCCTCTTCGGGCTCGGGAACTCAATGGCCGGACTGCCTCGCCCATCATGTTTCACGAGGAAGGGTGGGGGAGGAGACTGGCGAGGCTTTGGGCCGAGTGCGGGAGCTCTCCTTTCGAGACGTTGACGACGAGCGCCCGGCCATTTTGGGCTCCTGCCCGCAAGTATTTCGCTTCTCGATTACGGGGCCCATCCGACTGGTGTAAACGAGGTTTCGCGTGTCACTACAGACCGTACTGGCACCCCCTATGGGGCGCGGTGCACGCAGCCCGAGTGGCGATCTTGCAACCCGCGCCCCTACTTCCCTGAGGCTTTGCTGAGTAGGGCTGACCTCAGCCAAGGTGGACCCGTCAGGGGGCGCCTCCTGGCGGAGGAGCGGAGAAAGGCTTGACTTCGACCGAGGTGGACCCATCTCCGAGTGCCACCTGGCGAAGGAGCAGGAGGGCCCGGCTCGATCTCAGTGGAGGTGGACCCGTCTCCGGGTGCCACCTAGAGAGGGAGCGAGGGGCCGCCGGCTTCAGCCGAGGTGGACCCCTCCTGGGTGGATACCTGGTGGAGTGGTAGAGAGGTGCTCGACTTCGGCCGAGGCGGACCCGTCTCCGGGTGCCACCCGGCAAAGGAGTAGGAGGGCCCGACTCGACCTAGATAGAGGTGGACCCGTCTTCGGGTGCCACTTGGCAAGGGAGCAAGGGGTCGCCAGCTTCGACCAAGGTGGACTCCTCTTGGGTGGACACCTAGCGGAGCGGTAGAGAGGTGCTCGACTTCGGCCGAGATGGACCCGTCTCCGGGTGCCACCTCGCGAAGGAGCAGGAGGGCCCAGCTCGACCTCGGCAGAGGTGGACCCGTCTCCGGGTGCCACCTGGCGAGGGAGCGAGGGGCCGCCAGCTTCGGTCGAGGTGGACCCCTCCTCGATGGATACCTGGTGGAGCGGTGGAGAGGTGCTCGACTTCGGCCGAGGTGGACCCATCTCCGGGTGCCACCTGGCGGAGGAGTAGGAGGGCTCAGCGACCTCGGAGAGGTGGACCCATTTTTGGGTGTCACCTGGTGAGGGAGCGAGGGGCCGCCAGCTTCAGCCGAGGTGGACCCCTCCTGGGTAGACACCTGGCAGAGCGGCAGAGAGGTGCTCGACTTCGGTCGAGGTGGACCTATCTCCGGGTGCCACCTGGTGGAGGAGCAGGAGGGCCCGGCTCGACCTCGGCAGAGGTGGACCCGTCTCCGGGTGCCACCTGGCGAGGGAGCGAGGGGCCGTCAGCTTCGACCGAGGTGGACCCCTCTTGGATGGATACCTGGTGGATCGGCAGAGGAGTGCTCAACTTCGACCGAGGTGGACCCGTCTCCGAGTGCCACATAGCAGAGGAGCAGGAATACTTCTCCCCGAATGGGGGACCTTTTGAAAAAATACGTGGTACTGACCGTGTCCTGCTGGATCTGACACGTGCCCCACGTCAGCATAGTAGCCATATCAATCTTAATGATCTAACTATGTCAAGTATTACAAGTCTTGTAACAATGAATGACAAGAGCAAGGAATCAAGTGTACTATGGCATAGGCGACTTGGTCGTGCTAGTATGGACACAATAGCTAAATTGATTTCAAAGGACTAAGTCAATTGTTTATCGAAGTTTAAAGTTAATTTTGATTATGTTTGTGATGCATGTCAGTTAGGAAAACAAGTGAAGGGGAGTTTTAAATCTAAAAACATAGTTTCAACTTCTAGACCCTTAGAGCTACTTCACATAGACCTATTTGGACCTACTAGGACTACCAGCCTAGGTGGTATGAAATATGGACTTGTGATTGTAGATGATTTTTCAATATACACATGGGTTTTGTTTATTACATATAAGGATGATACTTTTAATGTATTCAAAAAGTTTTACAAAAGAGTTATAAATTTGAAAAACTTATCTGTTATTTCAATTCATAGTGATCATGGCACCGAATTTGAAAACCAGTATTTTGATCATTTTGGCACAAAGCACGGTATTGATCATAACTTTTCTGTACCTAGATCATCACAACAAAATGGTGTTGTAGAAAGAAAGAATCGTACTTTGGAAGAAATGTCCAGAACAATGCTTTGTGAAGAAAATCTTCCAAAATACTTTTAGACAGAAGCTGTTAATACCGCATGCTATATTTTAAATAGAGTTTTGATTAGATCTATTATCAGAAAAACCTCCTATAAACTTTGGAATAATAGAAAACCAAATATCAAATATTTTCATGTTTTCGGATGTAAATATTTTGTTCTTAACAATGAAAAAGACAATCTTGGTAAATTTGATGCAAAATTTGATGAGACTATTTTTCTTGGATATTCTTTAAATAGTAAAGCCTATCGAGTTTTCAATAAAAGAACTTTGACTGTTGAAGAATCTGTTTATGTTGTTTTCAATGAATCTGACATTACATCTTCGAGAAAGGAAAATTTTGCTGATGATGATGCAGGTACACTAGAGCATGGAATGAAAGACTTGACCCTCAAAGACACACAATCATGTCAACCACATGAAGAAGAGGTGAGTAAAAAGCATGATGATATACCTAAAGAATGGAGGTATGTACAATCACACCCTAAAGAATTAATTGTAGGAACCCATCTCAAGGTGTTAAAACTAGATCTGCACATGATTTAATTGCTTTTGTTTCTCATGTAGAACCTCATAATATAGAAGAAGCCGAAACTGATCCTAATTGGATGTTAGCAATGCATGATGAATTAAACCAATTTAGAAGAAATAATGTATGGATCCTAGTTAAAAGACCCAATGATCATCCTGTTATAGGCACTAAGTGGGTTTATAGAAATAAACTAGATGAAGATGGAAATGTAATTAGAAATAAGACTAGATTGGTTGCACAAGGATATAATCAAGAAGAAAGAATATATTTTGATGAAACTTATGCACCAGTAGCTAGATTAGAAGTCATTAGATTGCTACTAGCTTATGCATGTTTTATGAATTTTAAGTTATTTCCAAATGGATGTAAATAGTGCATTTTTGAATGGTCTTTTATCTGAAGAAGTTTTTGTGGAGCAACCTCCTGGTTTTATCGATCACACTTTCCCAAATAATGTTTTCAAAATGAATAAAGCATTATATAGTCTGAAACAGGCACCTAGAGCCTGGTATGATAGACTAAGCAAATTTTTAATTGCAAATGAATTTGTAATAGGTAGTGTTGACACCACACTGTTTATTCAAAGAAAGAAAAATGATATTTTAATTGTTCAAATATATGTTAATGACATTATCTTTGGATCTACTGATGAATCTTTGTGTCAAGACTTTGCTAAGCTAATGTAGGGAGAATTCGAAATGAGCTTGATGGACGAATTAAGTTACTTTCTTAGACTTCAAATTAAACAAACTAAAGAAGGTATTCTGATCAACCAAGCAAAGTACATTAAAGAAATAATCAAGAAGTTTGGTATGGAATCAAGCAAGGTAAATGGAATACCAATGTGTCCTGCATGTAGACTTGACAAAGATGAGAATGGCACAAATGTTGATCAAAAGCTATACCGAGGTATGATCGGTTCATTACTTTATTTAACAGCTAGTAGACTTGATATATTATTTAGTGTTTGTATGTATGCACGTTTTTACTCTAATCCTAAAGAATCACACATCATAGCTGTTAAGAGAATTATTAAATACCTGAAAGGTACATGCAATATAGGCTTATGGTATTCTAAACACACATCATTGAAGTTAATTAGCTATCTGATGCTGATTATGGAGGATGTAAAATAGATAGAAAGAGCACAAGTGGCACCTGTCAATTTTTAGGTGTTAACTTGATTTCCTGGTACTGTTGCAAACAGAACTCTGTAGCTTTATCTACTACTGAGGTAGAATATGTAGCTGCTGGGAGCTATTATGCTCAAGTGATATGGATCAAGCAACAACTAGAAGATTATGATATTATCCAATCTAAAATTTCTATTAAATGTGACTATACTAGTGCTATTAATTTATCAAAAAATCCAATTCAGCACTCACGAACTAAGCACATTGAAATTCAACATCATTTTATTCGTGATCATGTTTTAAACAATGTTATGGAACTTGAATTTGTACCTACTGAAGACCAACTAGCAGACATTTTCACTAAACCATTAAGTCTAGATAGATTTGAGAAAATTAGAGGAGAATTAGGACTATATGACATATTTTAAACCTATTTGACCTAATTTTTTAAATTAAAGAAAAATTTTATAAAAATTTTAAATTTTTCTTTAGAGCATAGGACAACCTAGTTTAGACTCTAGAAACCCTTAGAAATTGAATTTGACCCTTTCTGACTTTTAGTTTGGCTTTTTGCTCGAGCTGACTCGAGTTTTCAGGGCTCTAGGCGAGCCGACTCGTAGGTTGGGCCGAAGTTTTTTAAATAGGGTTTCCAATTTTCCTATTCATTGTCTTTTCTAGGTTTTGACCATTTCTTTCTAGCCAACTCCTCACTCCACACTAGGAAACTCTCCAAAAACCCTCTCAAACCTCTTTAAATCTTTGATCTTTGAAAAATGGCGCTTCGCAAGGCTGTGGCAAAGAAAGCAAGAAGAGTAGTTCGGATTATGGCCGAGGAACGGAGGAGCAAGAGGCAACTGGATCTTTGATTCCGTAAGAGGAACAGTCGATTGAGCAAGAGGAAGTTGTTTCAGCACCCCAGCAAGTCATTTCAATGGGAAATCGACAAGTTGGTGCATCGATTTCAGTTTTTTAGAACAAGAACAGTTGAATATTGGTGCTTGGCTTGAAAGACAGGGTTGGAAGGATTTTTGTCAATTGAATATTCCAACTTACCCAAATCTGGTTCGTCAATTCTTTGAGAGCATGTCACTAGGAGCTTTTCATATTAAAGGAACAGTGAAAGGGAAATTCATAGAGGTAAATGAGCAAAAGCTTTCAAGTTTATTAAATATACCTAAAGATGGAGAAAGTTATTTAGTCATGAAGGAAAAAGTGAAAACACTTAGACTCATCTTGGGAAGATCTAATGTGAAAGGAATTATTCATGTAAGTGCAAATCAGCTCTCATTGGAGATGAGGCTGTTGCACAATATCATTAGCCGGATTTTCCTACCTAGGACGGGGAGATTCGACTGGGTTAGCAAGAGAGATCTTATATTCATGAGGCGACTGATTGAGGGGGAGCCCCTCAACCTTCCATTTATTATGATTTCTTAGATGAGAGAGGTTGTACGTAGGGCATGAGCCTGTTTGCCTTACGGGATGGTGTTTACTTTGTTATTCCAGGATGCTGATATTGATCTTACTGGAGAGGACTGTCGTCTGTTGCTGCACACCGACAGGTACACAGTGAAATCCCTGACCAAAATGGGATGTATTAAAATTGATGGAAATTGGATCAGAAAGACTTTAGGAGTTCCTATAACACATTCAGAGGACTCAGATGATAATGTACAGGCTGCTTAGGGACATGGTGAGGAGATTGAGGGACAGACTGATGAGGCTGGACCATCCGAGCCAGCTCCTGCTTCACCTCACTCACCAGTCAGGACTCCTAATGCTACTAGACTTGATACTGATGATAGACTTCACAGAGTTTTAGAGGAGATTTCTTGTCTCAGGACTAACACTGATAGGAGGATTAGTTCTCTACAGTCCGAGATGCAGCAGGGCTTTCATGATATTATGGCTCTAGTGAGACAGCTATCTGCGGCCAGCCAGCATGCACCTTCTACTGGCACAGCGACTAGCACGGGCACTGAGACTGGTACTGCACTCATGCTGAGCAGAGATAGGAGACACATTGCACTAATGCACCTTATCATGCCACACCTGCTGTTGGTGAGCCTCAGGATAGTATGGAGGCTGCTGGATCTGCTGATGTTGGAGTGACTCCTGCTACTCAGATGCTTTCATCCACCAGCACTTTGGCCCTATCTGTTGATCCACCTATTGCTAGACCTACACCCATCTTTATTTCATCAGAATCAAAAACCAAAGCTAAACCTAAATCTAAAGTAACTAGGACTTCTACACCTACTAGGACTAGGATTAGGGATCTCCGCCCTAGATTCCCCAAATTCAAACCTAGTCCAGGTATTCTAGAGGTTGGTTTCTCCTCTGATGAGGAAGAACCTGATAGTGATCCTAGCACTTCATTCTGATGTTTAGGTTTTTATCTTTTTGAGACTTTATGTTGTTGTATTTTGGTTGTGTGATACTATTTTGTTGTGCTATGGCATATTTGTAAAGTATCACATATGCTATGTATTGGCTTATTTCTCATATATATATATATATATATATATATATATATATATATATATATATATATATATATATACTTCACTTGTTATGATACATATTCACATGAATTAATGTTATGAATGAATTAATGTTATGATTGAATTAATGTTATAAATGAATGTCCATTTCTCATATACCTTTTGTTGATGACAAAAAGGGGAAGAATGGAGACTGTGTGTGGCATGTAAAAGAAAAAGCTATATTGATAAATCTATGCTATATTCATGAACTATGTTGATAAGACTATGTTGATTCATGAAAATTACTCAAGAATTGTTTACAAATGCTATATGGATAATTGAATGTTATGAAACTTTGATGAAATGAATGGTTGATTCATGAAAATTTGATGAAACTTAAGTTTACTTCAAAAGTTTGAAAATTTCATAAGTTTTGATACGCATTGTATAGTTAATACCATTGATACATCATGTTATGATACATATGATACATCATGTTTTGATATACTTGATATACATGATATGTAGTATTCAATACCATACATTTGATATATTTTGGCACATTGTATCGATACACCGATACCTAACCTATATAATATGCATAGACTTGAAAATACTGCAATTGTAAAGTGCTTTCAATTTTTTAATCATGCCCAGTGTTTTGTCATCATCAAAAAGGGGGAGATTGTTGACCCCTGGAATGATTTGATGATCACAAAACATTGGAGCATGTATTTGATACTAACTCTTCTCAAATTGTTTAAGAAGTTTTGCAGGAATTGGTTACCTTTGTTTAAAGTGGTTTTCAAATTTACTTAAGGGTAATTCAATTGAGTTTGTAAAAGCCCTAACTTATGAATGCTGTAATCATGTAAAATGGGCTTAAAATTGTAAAAATTTGATAAGATATGTAGATTAGCTTCTAGTTGATTTAATGTTGAAGATCTTTGGAGAAGCTTGAACCAATTTTTTAGGATTTGCAAAAGCCAATTCATGGTGGCACGGCACGGAGAAAGATTCAAAGTTTCAGAATCAAGAGCCAACTCCCAGTTCAAGAGCTGACTCTTCCAGAAATATATTTTTTTGAAGTTTTGAGAACTAAAGCTGACTCCCAGTTCAAGAGCTAACTCTAGGTATATATGTTTGTCTTGACTGAAAGCTCCTAGTCCAAGAGTCGGCTCCTAGTCCAAGAGCCGGCTCCCACAGAAGTTTGTTTTTGGCCTATCTGAGACTTCGAGCAGACTCCTGGAGCTCGAGCTGGCTCGTGGAGCCGTTGTCTGCACTTCAACGGATAGTTGCTAAAATTGAAATTTGAACTCCAATTCATCTTCAATAGCCATTTCACGAATTCCAAGGCCCTACAACGGCCATATCTCATGGAAAACTATAAAGGGGATTATTTTTGAAGGATTAAACAATTGATTAAGATTTATTGCTGAATTTTCTTGAAAAATCAAAGAGCTTTCAAGTTACTCAACTACCTACCTCAAAGAGCATTCAAGTTGGATTCAAAGCTTCACCAACTCTACTCTATCATTGAATCCACTCATTAAAGAAGGGAAGAAGTAGCATTGAAGAGCATTGAAGAGCATTGAAGAGCACTCAAGGCTTGACTTCATCTTGATCTACATCAGCAACACCAAAATAAACATGGTTTGTTGTAGTTGCTTGATTACATTGTCTTTATCTTCGTCTGCTCTCTTAGAACAGCAAGGGGCTGTATCTTAAAAGAGAGTTAAAGGTTTTTAGGTGAACCTTGTAAAACCTAAGTTTGGGTTCTTGGTTTTCCTAGTTTAAAACCAAGTGTTTGGGTTTTCTTTGGTGATCCCGTATAAAACCAAAGCGAGTTAGGGTTTCTTTGGTGATCCTGGTAAAATCAAAGTGTATAGGTTTGGATTGTGAGCCTGGTAAAATAATCCGACTGTATTCCGGTTGGGGGATATAATGAAAATCCCAAGTGGTCCTTCGATAGTGGATGTAGGAGCCGGTTGCTCCGAACCACTATATTTCTTGGTGTTTGTGATTGTGCTTCATTACTTTATTGCTTCAATTTATTTACTTCCGCTTTACACACTTCACTTCTATACTAAAAGATTTTAAAGTGCACATACTTGTAAAAGTTTTTAATCCCAATTCACCCACCTCTTGGGAAGCCACCTGGGCAACAGTTTTTTCTTGCGGCTCACCGTGGACCATGCAATTTCTCACACGGTCCATGGGTATTTGGGCTGCTTTGGACCATCGAAAGCACGATCCAACGACTAAGAAGGATCCCGGGCATGATCATGAGTGTTCTGCTCGAATTTTGATACGATCTGAGGTGATGATCGTAAATCTGATGGCTTGGAACACTTCCTACTTTAATTGGTCTTCTACGGTGACCTGGAGATGTATTTTGGATACAGACTGGATTGGTTTTTGTTCTCTTATTAACAGAGAACATGAGAGCTACTGTAACGAAGAACAAAGAGCCAGAAAGAGATCTTTTGCAACTAGAAAAGTTATCCAGGGGTTTTTCAATAGAGAAAACAAGGGGAAAGAGAGAGAGAAAGGCAGAGGGACGGCCAGGTTTTTCCTGTATTTTTTTATTCTTTCTTTTTTCCTATTGGGCTAGGTTTGCATCCAGAGAGGGTTCTTTGTTGTAAAACTTCTTGTATCTTTGTTTTATAATAGAGATTTGATCCTGTGTAGCCATGGATATAAGAGCAGGAGGCTCCGAGCCACATAATCCCTGTATATTGCTTGTACTTGTATTCATTATTTATTTTTCAGGCTTTCTTTTTTGTTTCTTTTGTGGACTCTTCTAGCATCCCACTATGCACCACCTCATAACAAAGACTCCATGAAGAGGTTTAGAGAGAGGGAGAGTGAGAAATAGAGACCGAGTTTAACGATGTAGCGGAGGGGTTTGCGGGCTCCTAGGGTTTGATCGATGGTAGAGGAGGAAAAAGTGGGTTGCTCGAGGAAGACATGGGTGGCGAAGAGGAAGACATGGGGTGTGGTGGCCTTGATGCCCTCCTTGTTACTAGCGAGGACGCCATCAAGGATACAGGCGAGGGGGAGGAGGCCTTGGCAGTGACGGAGACGTAGACGGTGAGGATGGGGTTGTGGAAGCCGAAGATCAAGAGTTTGGGGATGGGGGAGGAGGAGGGGGGAAGGCATCAGAGAAGAGGAGGTGGAAGCAGACAAGGGAGAAGAGGACAAAGGCGAGGGATCTCTTTCGAAGCTTCGGGGAACGGGGGAAGGCTGGAGGGTTCCGAAGGAAATAAAACATAAAGAACCAGGCTCAGTTCGGGGCAGCGCATATCATTACCCATGCTTGATTCAAATATATCTTAGATTTTATACATAAGATCCATGCTCATCCTTAAATTAAATAGATCGGATAAAACTTCTCTCATTAGGATCAGGTTCGGTATCCATTGGATTGGTGAAAAAAGCCATCCTTGTTAACATCAATTCCAAACATAGTCAAAATAAATTATTCCAAGCTTAAGATAACAAATAAAGGAAAAACTAGGGTTATATAGATAAATCTGAAGTTAATGCTCGCTCTAACAATTTTTTCGGATGGAAGTAACTCAAAATTCAAATCAAAACCTTCGAAGAAGGTGAACGTTGTCCTATCCTCACGTAAGGTCACCACACCCGTCCCAACCTAGATAGACACCATGCTCTAACCCCACCGTTCGAAACCCCCAAGCTATCTCACACGCTTTCTCCACCCCACCACAAATCCCCATCCAAGCCAAGGTCATTCCTGGAAACAAATCTTCTCTCTCTCTCTCTCTCGGTTCTTCGGTCCTTCCTCCTCCCTCCTCCCCTGGTCTCCTCTCTTCCCTGAATAAACCTTCCTGTCACCTTAAACGCAAACTCCTCTCTCTCTCTCTCTCTCTCTCTCTCTCTCTCTCTCTCTCTCTCTCTCTAAGCACAAGCGGGGCCGATGGAAGTGGAGTTCCCGGATGACTTCCGATGCCCGATCTCCCTGGAAGTGATGTCCGACCCGGTGATCCTGTCGTCGGGCCACACCTTCGACCGCGCCTCCATCCAGCGATGGCTTGACTCCGGTAACCGCACCTGCCCGGTGACCAAGCTCCCATTACCCCCTCGCCCCTTGCTCATCCCCAACCACGCCCTCCGCAGCCTCATTTCCAACTTTGTCCCCGCCGCCAACCCCAAATCCCCTCCCTGCCCCTCCCCCTCCCCCTCCCCTGACCCCCAGGCCCTCCTCGCCTCCCTCTCCTACCCCGCCGATGCCGACACCCTCGCCGCCATCCTCCGCCTCTCCAAGCGAATCTCCGCCTTCCGCCGCCTCGCCCTTGACGCCGGCGCCGCCTCAGTCCTCCTCCGCCACGCCGGTTCCGTTGACCACCCGGACCTCCAGGACCTCGCCCTCCGCGTCCTCCTCCACCTCAGCCTCGACGGCGACGACGCCCGCGTCGGCCTCGTCGCCGAGGGCGCCGTCGACCACCTCGGCACCGCCCTCCGCTCCGGCCCCAACGTCGCCGCCCTCGCCGCCACGTGCCTCACCAGCCTCGCCATGGTCGAGGTCAATAAGTGCACCATCGGCGCCCACCCCTCCGCGATCGCCGGCCTGGCTGCGCTTCTCCGCGAGGGGAAGGGCAGGGAGCGCCGCGAGGCGGCCACCGCCCTCTACGAGCTCTGCAAGTTCCCCGAGAACCGCCGCCGGACCGTTTGCGCTGGCGCCGTGCCGGCCCTCGTCGACCTTGCCGGCACCAGCTCCGAGAGAGCGGTGGAGGTGCTGGGCCTCCTCGGCAAGTGCCGGGAGGGCAGGGAAGAAATGAAGAGGATCGATGGATTCGTTAGAGTTTTGGCCGGGGTTTTGAGATATGGGAGCTCCAGGGGCATCGAGAATGCTCTCTTAGTGCTCAACTTGGTCTGCTCTGATAGCAAAGAGATGGCCTTGGATGCGAGAAAAGAAGGAACTTTCGAGCTTTGCATGGCTTTGACCTGCGACGAGAATGTGAAGATTAGCAAGAATGCGGCGGGATTGGCTCGGACCCTCGAGAATGGACAGCTGGTCGACTTCGTCTGAATTGGGCTTCTTTCTCCTGGGTTGCGAATATTTTGCATCCAAATGTATCTGAGTCATCTCACAGAGGTGAGTGGAGTAGTTTCTTTCCTCTGTTTTAGCTTTTTGATGATTACTCTGTAAAAAAAGAAAGGTTTCTCCTTTTCTTATCTTTTCTTTTCCTTTTTTTTTTTCCTCTGAAGCTTTTCTCTTCTAGTTTTGTAAAATTATAATAATTAGTCCTGTTCATATCGGAAAGGTTGTAACTTGTTATTAACTGAACCACTAACTGTTCTGATGGAAGTGTAATCTGATATTTATATTGTTTCTTCCCATTCCACATCACTGCAACTGTTTGAGAAATCTTTTAGATTTCCTATTTCAGTGTAGTCTTCATGAGTTCGCATTGATTGTCTTTTAGATTTCCTATTTTAGATTTCCCATTCCACGTCACTGCATGTTTGGGATTGATTGGATTGGCCATTGCTGCAATGTGGATCAAAGTTTGGTTTTTGAAGGCTATCAAGTGTAATTGCTTTGAATTTCATATTCCACATTCCTGTGGGCAATTCACCATCTTTGAACTGGTTTAGAGCTATGAATCTTCTTCATCAAAACAAGGAACCATTTATTGCTGGTAATATTTAGAGCCATGAATCTTCTTAATCACAACTAGGAACCAGTTTTTGCTGCAGCTCATACTACCTCTGCTGTAGGATTTGAATATTCTGCATCAATATACTTTTTAGATGCCTTTTTTTTAATGTTACCTTGTTTACCAAAGGAAATAGATATGTTTGCATCATCTGGAAGGATTTAAGAACCATCAGTTTTAGCGATTTGTGGGCATGGTTATTGAAAGTGTGTGTGAGAATATGCCAGGTCGGTAGAACTTGTACCAGAGCATGGATATGTTCATCCATGGTTTAGACATATATATTAAATTTTTGATGATATTGGTGCATCCACCTTTATCACAAGCTTTCTTGAGTCGATAATTTCTGATGTTAAGTAATGGTGCTGTTTACTTCATGGCTAACAATATAGTACAGAGGTGATTTGCATAAATGGCCACATTCCATTTTAAGCTTGAGCTGAGGAAGTTTGGTTCAAAGCAAAAGGAAGAATTTTAATGCTGGGAAGCTCTCTCTCTCTCTCTCTCTCTCTCTCTCTCTCTCTCTCTCTCTCTCTCTCTCTCTCTCTCTCTTTCTAGGGTTGTCATGGTGGTGGTGTTAGGTTATAAGATGATATGGATTTTTTTTAAATTCATAAGGGTTTAGGCTCTAGGGCTTAGTATTCCTATGGAAGATAAATGTTTGTCAAATGTGATCTCCTACCTTAAACTGCTCGCAGACAAAAAATCAAGTTCTTTGGTCTATGCATAAAGTGGTTAAAAAAAAAAAGTTAAATAACACAATGCAATTATTATTTTTGCCCACTTGATGTATAATCTTAGGGTATCCAAATAACATAATTTGTTTTCTGTAAATGATATAGAGGTAGAGTATCATATTCGATGGCTCATTGGACCTCTAGCTTCCATTGTCACCTTGCTGAATCTGACTTGAGGTCCACTGGATCCAAGTCTACCTCCTTTTTGAATGAAAGTTGAATACATGTATAACCAAACAAGAAACTTGCATATTGTTGTTATGTCTGGAGTATGTAACACTGCAGCTGACAGGGTAGCTTGTTTTAAGTATTCTGAGTTACAAGTAACAATTTCACTTAAAGAAGTCCTAATCTCTCCATTAAACTTATCCACAAAGTTTCATATTCTCTGTATGAAATATAAATAACAGATGATGTGTTTCTGAGATCAGTCCATCATTAGATATAATGTTATCATTTAACTACCTTCAAGATAATGTATTTGAACAATGCAACCCATTTCAAAAATAATTCAGATTCTAAGAGACATTGCAGAAATTCTAACTGAATTCGGGACCATCTGACAAGATTATGGAAAAGTGATGTTATTAAGATGAAATTTTCATGCGTGGGTGAGAGGACAAAACTAAAAGCTTTTTTCTTAGAGAAATCACTCGAGTGGAACAGAATATGGACCACTAGACAGCATCACGAAATATGGTTCTTTCATGCCAGGAAATGGGTGTATGAGACGGAAAAAGTTTGGAGCTTTTCTGGGGAAGGGGTAGGCTAGAACTCTGGTAACTATCTTGGATCTATCCTAAAAATTTGTATCTGAAAAATAAAATTGCTTAGTGAATTCAAAAGTTATCATGTTCATCTATTAGTAAAGCTTTTTTTTTTTACCGTACTCAGGCATAGTTAAGCCCAGCAAGAACTTCTAAGTTATTTATGCAATTCTGCACTGTCCTTATCTAGTACATGATGGTATTATTGGTATATTTTTCTTTTGTTTGGAACATTCTTATATATCATAAATTAACAGAGTTATCGTTTTCTGACTGTTCTGTTGAAGCAGAAGCCCCTCGATAGTGATGACTTGGAGGACTCGTCTGCATCTTATAATAATTTTCAGTAGACAATAGTCAGCCAAATTCAAGTGCACGAAGGATACAAAAATATTTTGTTTTCCCATATATTTTTGACATCTCTTCTAATTAATTGCTGTCCAAACTTTCCCATCCTTCACCTAAAAACAGAACAACCATATGATGATTGTGCATTTTAAAGAATATCCTTCATTGCTCATTTGCTCATGAAATCATCTGGGTAAGAGGTTTTCTATCTAAAAACATCTACCTCATGTAATTTCCTGAGTTTTTATGTTTGTTGGGGTTAACCTTCAGCGGCTACTCGCAGTTACGTTTTTCAGAATAAGAAGACTGCTGTTGTATGATAATGTGTCCTTTTCGCAGCAAAGATTAAAGCATAGTCATTCTGTTCTGTTTAAGAGAATATTGATACGTTGTTGATGTTACATATAAATGTGAGACTATTTGTGATTGAGAAGCCAACTCCAAGATTCTTGAATCTGGGTGGTTCATGTCTTTTTTAATCTCTCAGCAGAAAAGAATATCAGTTCAGTGATCCCGAATTCAAATTCAATATATTTAAGAGATGGAAAATAATATCCAGATGGAGCATTATTACAGGACATTGCATGGTTTTTTGAATAATTTTTTTGGCATTGACTTATCAGTTAATAAATCTAGAGTGAATTATTATAATCGTAGCATTGAGGATCATTTATCATGTTGGACTGAAGCTATAGCGCTTTATTGACGGTTAGCATATATGGATGATACTATAGTAATTTAGTAAAGTTTGGGCTCTATAAACAAATTCATCATGGAGGTTGGTTTGCAGTTCTTTTGACACATTCCTTGATCTCATGGTGCAGTTTATTTTGCGGTTTCGAACTCTAGAGCACTGGATTGATCAATTATCATCTACCCCTGAGCAAAAATATCCACACAGATTTCTCAAGCGGATGTGGTAATTTAATTAAAATTTTAACAGTTAAAGAATTTGAAAGGTTATAAATGATTCATAAAATATAATGGTTTCATTCACAGATTGCTGTTGCCATCCCCAGTAAATTTTCATCCTCCCTTTTTAAAATATATATATGTATATATTATCTTTAAAAATAAAGGTTTTCTTCTTTTAGATCCAAGTATATATCTTAGAGACCTTGTCGGAGGTGTGTTCCATAAAAGTCCATTGAATGGCAACATGGCAGCTCTCTCTCTAGATAAAAGCATATGTCTGGCAATTCAGTATATCATTTGGCATCTAGTATTCAGATTAATTAGCATTATAGAACTTTGGGTGTGATTCCCTAAGGTTACATGACACACACTTCGCTATGGGCAGCATTAATTGAAACCAGTTAAAGAGCATACCCATGTGTCAATCTAATCTAATCTTTTACATTAACTCAAGGTGATCTAGACCTAAATGCAATTTGGGAATTTTAGAAGGGATCCAATATATTTGGATAAAATTTAATTAGGGACATCATTAAGAGTTTCAGCAGGCAACCTTGCTGGCTATTATCAGATTGATGTGCATAGATAAAACGTTGCCTTCAGCCAACCCATCAGAGTGACATGAGTCCCCTGTTTGGATGCTAAAAAATAATGGATGACTTGGCCATGACAACGCTTACGATTACGATGAGCAAAGAGAACGGTTGGTTGTTCAGTTTTGGAGTCTGCCACGGAAATAAATTGTTACCACAACTTATGAGTGATTGTTCCATCAACATAACTGCTTTCTTTGTTGGTGCATGTCAGCAGATCTTTTCTATGAACCATAACTTACTAAACCTGTAATACCCTCCTGATTCAATAGACCCAGATTGACCTGGGCCTGGTCTAGTTGACCAGCGCGGCGACTAAAAACTTGGGTCCAGAAGCTTCTGCATGAAGTTTAAAGCATGACCCAAAAAATATTACGGTGTTGAAGACTCGTATCCTTTCAAGCTTGTCGAAGAGAAGATCAAAATAAAAAAGGATTAGAATAGCTAGGTTTTCCGCTCTATTTAAGAGCACTTCAATCATCTCTCTAATCCCATACTAAAGATCAAAGTTTGGGCAGTAGTTCATTGGTGATTGGTTCAAATATTTGCCAAACGCCATCCACTATACCGGCTAAGCAATCTCCAAATCTTGTAAAAAACAAAGGTAAAATCTTTGTAACCCTCATGTTGATTTTGAATCCTATTTTTCTAAGCTCTAAGATCATGGTTTCTAGCTGGTTTATTGCCTGATTTTTTTTTGGAAGAGTCTAGTCTTATTTTTACGTTTGGAGTTGAATTATATTTTTCTTCGGGTCTCTCTTTCATAAAAATATGCTATAGCCATCTTCTCATTATGGAGCCTGTTGACGCTAAATCCTCGCTGACCGGATGGAATGGCCTGCCTGCTGGTTCGCCGTCAATGAAAGCCTGCAAAATAAATTCCCTAACCAGAATTTCTTCGGTGGGGATACTCCGATGCCAAAATTAGCAAGAATTTAAGCAGCAGAATGGAAAACTTGAAAGCAGAGTGAGATGAGAGAAAAATGGAAAGGAAGAATGTGGCTTTGAAAGAGCTGGTTGTAAACTAGCTCTAACTTGCCTCTTGTTAGCTTACCTCAAATATCCCCTCCTACCAATATTTATAGGCACCACTGCAACTACTTATGGTAATGGGAGTTAGTTAATGAAACTTTCTTATAACAATAAGTAGTGGCGGTCGGAAAATTAGTTATCTTATGGTTATCCAAATCGGAGCTATTGACCATGTTGGTATGATGCAGCACGAAAGCTCTGATACCAAAAATGATGCAGAACAAAGAACAAAGAAGCGTATGCGGAAGTAAATTTAGGATTAATTTTTTTTTTTTTTATATTTCAGAAATTGGCTTTGACTCAAAGTAAAGCTAAACTAAGTTGAAGGAAACTAGGTAAGGATTGAAAGCACAATTTAGAAGAAACTAAATTATCAGAGTAGTTCAGAAGTAACGGATCGCTGGGAGTTGAGAAACTCCCAGACCTAGGGTTTCGCTCTGAACTTTCAACAGAACAGAAATAGAGAGGAGAGATGGTTTACCAACCAGACAGTGATCTTCTCAGAATTTGGGTGGAAGAACTCTCTCGAGCAGATTGTTGGATCCTCGGATTCGGCTATCTTCGTAATGGATCCTCCAATACTGGTCTTGTGGTTTGGTCGGCTTCTCCTAGACTCAAGATCTGGGAAGAAGAAAAACAAGTGAGGGATTCAGAGACTCAGGGAAGGATTTACCAGTTCGAAGAACTTGAAGGTTGATGTCGCTGAGATCCGGATTCTCTTGAAGGCTGATTCAACTCTCACTGGAAAGAGCTTTGGATCTGAAGTACCCGGACTGTAGCTGGATGCTGGTGGTCAGCCTGGACTTGGAGAGAGAGGCCGTGGGAGGTGGGATAGGCTAGAGTTTGGTGGAAAGAGAAGGGTGATGGCGGCTAGGGTTTGGGAGTGGAGTGGCTAACCTAGAGTTTGGGTTTTGGAGATCTCACACCTCCTCAAGGTTCCTGGGGAACCCGGATTTACTCCCTCACGGAGCTCAACACCTGGATGCAAGTGCGGAAGAGAGAAAACACAAAGTTTTGCTCACAAAAAAAATTCGGTTTCATTCATCTCATTGATTTAAACCTACAAGAGGGATTTAATTTATAGGACTTTACAAGAGAGTAGGGTTTTACATCTTCCCATGTGGGACTAAAGGAGGGGATCTACAAATCAGGATAATCCATATACATATGGCCGGCCAAGGTTCCAAAAAAAAATTGATTTGGGTTATAAAAGGAAGGTAGATGGCGCCTCCATGCTTGGTTCTTCAAGAAAATATTTTTTTCCTTCTATGCTTGGCCTTATCTGGAAGTGTTTGGGCACCTCTTAACCTTGCCCTCCGAGAGAAAATTTGTTTCCTTTTATATCTGGCTTTAGTTGGAATGATTAGGGCGCCTCCTAACCTTGCTCTTCAAGAGAAATCTCCTTCCTTCCATGGCTCAACCCTTTTTGGATACCTCCTTTTCTTTCTCCCCAAGTTATGGCTCTTTCTAACTTTGTTTTGAATATTTCTGGCAGGTAATGGGCGCCTCCTTGAAGTTCTCTCCAAGAGAATTTCTTCCCTTTCATAGTTTGGTTCTTTTGGGAAAGTCTTGAGCCGCCCCCTTGATTTGTGGACCCCTGGTGGATTTCTCCTCAATTGGCGCATGAGAGAAGGGAGCTGCTATCTGTGGTGTGGGGACCAAAGGCTGCTGGATGGAGATGTGGCGCCCCCTGGACTCAGGCGTATGGCTGGGAGTGTGGCTGGGAGTGTGGCGCCCACTTGCTTGGCCTTGGGAGAAAATGTAACACCCCAGGTTGAAGCCCTAGTCCACTACTGAGTCAACATGACTCAACAAAATAAAATGCAGGTAATATAGACTCAAGCTAAAATTGAGTTGATCCAGTCAACCCTTATTACAAGCCAAAATAAAACCCTAATTCTTCGGGCAAGGTTAATCAGAGATCCAGATGGAGCTCTGAAGTCTTCTTCTGAGTCTGGTGCCCGCACCAATTCTTCCAGGGTGGGAGGAACTCGACCCTGTCGAGTATGGATCAAGTTGGCTCTGGTATCTCTCCAAGAGGTCTGGGTCCAACTCTTGTAATTCTTCTCGGGAGATCCAAGAGTCATCAGAATCTGGCCTTCCTAGCCAGCGGACCAGGTATCTTTGGTATCCTCGATTACGAGTAGAGATAACCTGATCATCCAGGATCTTTTCAATCTGCTCTTTCATCACAGGCCAGTTTGTTGGTGGACACACAGGGTCAGGTTCACTCTCAAGAGCAGGATTAGGTTCAAAAGCCTCACTGGGAATCACAGCTGGCTCCCTATACTCTACTAGGTCTGTAATGTTGAAAGTGGAGCTAATGCCTAGTTCTGGAGGTAACTCGAGCACATAGGCATTGGATCCTACTCTCTTCACCACTCTAAGTGGTCCAGCTCCTCTAGCATGTAACTTTCTAACGGTTCCAGGAGGAAACCGTTCAGGCCTTAACCTAATCATTACATAGTCTCCCTTAACAAAAGTTTTGACTCGCCTTTGAGAATCAGCCAACTTCTTATAAGTTTCATTACTTAAATTTATTTTGGCATGAATTTCTTTATGCAAGTCTTTTACATGCTATGCAAGTGCATCAAGAGACTTGTGTGTGTGGACTAATAGTGAAATCAGATCAAGTGGTGTGTGAGGCTTGTATCCATGAACAATTTCAAAGGTACTCTAGCCTATAGACCTATTGATCGAAACATTATATGCAAATTTAGCCCTGGGTAAATACAAATCCCAACTCCTGGTATTCTCACTTAACCAAAATATGAGACAATGTACTAAACTCGACTGACGATGCATTCCTAAAGAATGGACTTTATTCAAAGGAACCCTAGGTCTAAACCTAACAAACTACGGCTCTCTAGGTTTGACCTTGGGTCGGAGGATGGCATGCAGAGCTTGAAAACTTATCATGGGTGCCTAGTAGGTGCCATAAGGTCTTCCAAAAGTAGGTGGCAAATCTAATAGGTTCTGACACGTGGTTCACTCTAAAGACTTCGACAAAGTATACTTGGATGGTGTAAGAAGCATTAGAAGTCCTAGAGAAAGGGAGGAAATATGAGGTGGAGTCTTGAATTACCTGCTGATTAAAGGTGGTGTCCTGAAGGTTTGAATGATGATCTATGAGTGTCAACTGGTCATCCTTACGAAAGGAAAAGTTTGCTATTCCTAGGAATGGATCAAGAGATGGTTCGGGGAGTAGCCTAGGACATGTGATTGCAATAGTTAAGGTTTGTTCTCTAAGCAAACAATGATCCACTTTCTCAAGAAATGGATTAAAGAATGATTCATGGAAGGGCCTATTGATGATGACCTCAAGACTTGAAATTTGACCTATGGGTGAGGAAAGGTATACTCTATAGAAGGGTAGGTCAGTCATGCGAAGGAAGGGGTCTGGGGTCATAAGGAGGACTTCTACAGGACTGGGAGAATCAATCCGCTCAAGACAAGGATGTTCAACTGAGATTACGGGAGAGACCTTAGTAGCTGGGCATGGGACAAGGTCCAATTGTAAGAGGCTTGATTCAATCATCCTAAGGAGAGGATCTACCATAGGGTGGGCAAACTTAAACAGTTCAGTGCAAAGATCTTCAATTGGTACTTGGAGAATGACTGTCATTAGAGGGTACGAACTGATAGCTCGGGCTAACACTATGAGTTCTTCCTGGGGGTATTTGACTAAAGGAACCTGATTCTCACAAATCTCTTGAATTTCTGAACTAGGTCCTACCACTTGGTTGCTCTCCAAGGTCTCCTCAGGTAAGGAACCAATAGTATCAATGTCACATTCTTCAAGTTCTTCCCCCTCATATTCATCAACTAGACTCAAGCCAGCATCATATACTTCCTCGATGCCATCTTCAATGGATTTCGAGTCAGTGGTAATCGGGTTAACTGATTCTAGGCTTGTCATACCTAACCTTTCTTCCTCATTGGTAGGCTTGGGTTCTCCCTCATTAATGTCATCCTTAGGATTCTTACCACTTAGCTGTGCACAAGCCAGTCCTATGCATGGGCACTGACTAGATTTATGGCCTCTTTCTCCATAAAACAAACATTCTTGCGATATAGGAACCTGGGTCACACTGGGTTTCAAGCTAGTAGAGACCTTACTTGGGCATGGGTGTGGATCTAAATGGTTTGATCTAGAAGACTTGGGTTGTTGAGTGACTGGTCTAGAATATTGTAAGGACCTCTCATAGACACGATCCACACTATAGATATCATGGTTAGGCTTCTTAAGGTTATGCTCGGGATCACGGTATAAGGTCCTCCTAGGCTCCTGGTATGGATGAGGTTGGGGCCTATTAAATTTTGGATAAGGGATCCAATTTTGATGTCTACGTTTCTCAAGGACTTGGACTTGATCCCTAAGCTGGGTAAAATTCTCATGGACTTGTTCTTTACACTGGATAACAGTAGCAGTCAAATCCTGGCTTAACTTGTTCATGCTCTCAGTAAGAGCTCTAACCATGGCCTCTAAATCAGGTTGGGTTTGACCAGGTTGGTAGGGCACTCCATTCCGGGTAGACATGATGCAAGCAAACACACAAAGTGAGACTCAACTGAATGACTACGGGCTAACTAGATCTAGAGCCCAAACTAGATGCCCAATCAGAGTGGCAAGCTAGCCTGTAGTAACTCAGGACTCAGCCAGGCAGGTGTAAGGGAAGTGTTAGGTCCCTAATTGCCAATCCTAGACACCAATCAATGATTGGCCAGGTAGGCGGACCAGCACACAAGCCCTTCGGGACGTAGTTCCTGAACCACCGTTCTAGACACTGAGTACAAAGCACACACAGAGTAACTAGACAAACTGACTCAACACTAGCCTTGACCCGACTTGTTGATGTCCCTAGCCCACTAGGGCAAATTAGGTCTAATCAATTTTTAGATTAAAGGCTTAGGTTCGAATGAGTAGGTGGTGGTTTTGGGCTAAGGAGAGGTTATCAACTCCTCCCCTTATCATAGATGCTCAAATGCCCTTAAGATGAATTAAGAGATGAACACTCAAAAATAATTGGATTGCAGAACACAAAAATAGAGTTGCAGTAATTTAATTCTCAGAAATCGCATGGAAACTAATAAATCATAGGAAAATTATGAAAATTAGTATCAATTATACTGGTTTCAGAAAAACAAAAATCATCAAATTTGGAGTTGCCTGCAGTGAGAAATAATTCCTGCAACAGGGCAATTACGGGCTGAAAATAGAGCACTTCCCCATTTACAATTCCTGCTACGAAGTTATAACCCAACGGATCCCCTACACGCCCTAGGAACACCCCGTGGAATGGGAAGAGAAGGTTTGCACCTCGCTTCGTTCCTAGGATCGGACGTCCTGGGGAGTCTACTTCGAGCAGACAAAGTAAAAAGAGAGAGACTCAAACAAGCAATCAAACAGAAACCCTAGACAGGGCTCTGATACCAAAATGATGCAGCACGAAAGCTCTGATACCAAAAATGATGCAGAACAAAGAACAAAGAAGCGTATGCGGAAGTAAATTTAGGATTAATTTTTTTTTTTTTTTTTTATATTTCAGAAATTGGCTTTGACTCAAAGTAAAGCTAAACTAAGTTGAAGGAAACTAGGTAAGGATTGAAAGCACAATTTAGAAGAAACTAAATTATCAGAGTAGTTCAGAAGTAACGGATCGCTGGGGGTTGAGAAACTCCCAGACCTAGGGTTTCGCTCTGAACTTTCAACAGAACAGAAATAGAGAGGAGAGATGGTTTACCAACCAGACAGTGATCTTCTCAGAATTTGGGTGGAAGAACTCTCTCGAGCAGATTGTTGGATCCTCGGATTCGGCTATCTTCGCAATGGATCCTCCAATACTAGTCTTGTGGTTTGGTCGGCTTCTCCTGGACTCAAGATCTGGGAAGAAGAAAAACAAGTGAGGGATTCAGAGACTCAGGGAAGGATTTACCAGTTCGAAGAACTTGAAGGTTGATGTCGCTGAGATCCGGATTTTCTTGAAGGCTGATTCAACTCCCACTGGAAAGAGCTTTGGATCTGAAGTACCCGGACTGTAGCTGGATGCTGGTGGTCGGCCTGGACTTGGAGAGAGAGGCCGTGGGAGGTGGGATAGGCTAGGGTTTGGTGGAAAGAGAAGGGTGATGGTGGCTAGGGTTTGGGAGTGGAGTGGCTAACCTAGGGTTTGGGTTTTGGAGATCTCACACCTCCTCAAGGTTTCTGGGGAACCCGGATTTACTCCCTCACGGAGCTCAACACCTGGATGCAAGTGCGGAAGAGAGAAAACACAAAGTTTTGCTCACAAAAAAAATTGGGTTTCATTCATCTCATTGATTTAAACCTACAAGAGGGGTTTAATTTATAGGACTTTACAAGAGAGTAGGGTTTTACATCTTCCCATGTGGGACTAAAGGAGGGGATCTACGAATCATAATAATCCATATACATATGGCCGGCCAAGGTTCCAAAAAAAAATTGATTTGGGTTATAAAAGGAAGGTAGATGGCGCCTCCATGCTTGGTTCTTCAAGAAAATATTTTTTTCCTTCTATGCTTGGCCTTATCTGGAAGTGTTTGGGCACCTCTTAACCTTGCCCTCCAAGAGAAAATTTGTTTCCTTTTATATCTGGCTTTAGTTGGAATGATTAGGGCGCCTCCTAACCTTGCTCTTCAAGAGAAATCTCCTTCCTTCCATGGCTCAACCCTTTTTGGATACCTCCTTTTCTTTCTCCCCAAGTTATGGCTCTTTCTAACTTTGTTTTAAATATTTCTGGCAGGTAATGGGCGCCTCCTTGAAGTTCTCTCCAAGAGAATTTCTTTCCTTTCATAGTTTGGTTCTTTTGGGAAAGTCTTGAGCCGCCCCCTTGATTTGTGGACCCCTGGTGGATTTCTCCTCAATTGGCGCATGAGAGAAGGGAGCTGCTATCTGTGGTGTGGGGACCAAAGGCTGCTGGATGGAGATGTGGCACTCCCTGGACTCAGGCGTATGGCTGGGAGTGTGGCTGGGAGTTTGGCGCCCACTTGCTTGGCCTTGGGAGAAAATGTAACACCCCAGGTTGAAGCCCTAGTCCACTACTGAGTCAACATGACTCAACAAAATAAAATGCAGGTAATATAGACTCAAGCTAAAATTGAGTTGATCCAGTCAACCCTTATTACAAGCCAAAAAAAAACCCTAATTCTTTGGGCAAGGTTAATCAGAGATCCAGATGGAGCTCTGAAGTCTTCTTCTGAGTCTGGTGCCCGCACCATGGTAGTTATAACAACCAGAATAACCTTTAACTATTTCGGGTTGAAGGATTGTTCATATGCTTCAGATGCACTCTCTAAGGGAGGATTCGAAGTGAACCTAACTGCCTCTTCGGATTGTCTTCCTTGGAATGGTCCGAAGGGATGTTAGTTATATGCTTCGAATCTATCCTTTTAGAGTGAATTAAAAAATAAATAGCTACTTACTGTGGTACTGAAGGGATGAATGACATATTTCAGAAGTATCTTCTTCGGACCAGGCTGAAGACGTGAAGCCAATCGAGATAATAATAATAATATATTTCATAGACATTTCCTTCGGACCAGGCTGAAGACATGAAGCCGAAAGAAACAATGATAATATATTTCGGAGGCGACCTCTTCAGACCAGGCTGAAGATATGAAGTCGAAAAAAATAATGATAAGATATTTTGAAGGCGTTCTCTTCGGACTAGGCTGAAGACATGAAACCGAAGAAAATAATAATAACATATTTCGAAGGCGCTCTCTTCGGATTAGGCTGAAAACATGAAGTTGAAGGAAATAATAATAACATATTTCGAAGGCGTTCTCTTTGGATCAGGCTAAAGACATGAAGCCGAAGGAAATAATGATAACATATTTCAGAGGCATTCTCTTCAGACTAGGTTTCAGGAGCACTAATCTGGCTAATATACAAAAAATTAAAATTGGCTCAATTAATGGATCGATAATTATTTTATATTAAACCGGATTCCACAACAGCTGCCCCCCACTCCCAATTTCGAAATATCTTTATTTCGAAAAATGGGAGTGATCAAAATTTGTCGCATATGAATGAAAAGTAAATAATCAATGATGACAGATCTTCGATTTTGTCGCCTGCAATAACTGATTTATGGCATGGAGATCATGCTAAGGACAGGTGTCGACTTCTTATTATTGCTTCAAAAAGATGGCATATACTTAAAAAGTCTCGCCAATCTTTTTATTAAAAAAGCTTTTATGAGATTTTCGTTTAATCAAGAAAGTACATCTGGCATCATCTTGTGCCTCAGTCATAATGCTCGAAGTTCATCCTGACCATCCATGGCTTTTCATGCGGATCGTAACTGCCATTCTATTAATGAACGCCCCTTAGTAAATCGTACCCATGATCGGAGCCACCAATACGTTGCACGATCGAGGAGATCATCAAATCCCTGGAATAACCCCATCGTCCTGCACATATAAGAGAGAGACTTCACAGAAAGAACTCTGCACTTTCCTTTGAAACCTCCTTCTTCTTCCTCCTGCTCCGCACCATTATTCTTTTAACAAGCTGCTTTGTTTTTCCTTGGAGGTAGAAGTCTTTCCTTTTCTTTTCTTCTCATTTCTACAATGTCTGAGTCGCTAGGTAAGCCAACCATTAGCAGGGGTTCATCAAGAGGTGAACCTTTCGGGGGTAGAGCTCCTGTTAGAAAGAGGGATTTTGAGTCATCTCCCGAAACCATTGTTAGCTCTTTGACTCATACTAGGTTAGAGGGTCGTCGGAATCGTTTCCATTTCCCTCGTACCTTTAAATTATTCCTTCCCAATCTAGATGAAAGGATAGTCCGTCCTTCTCCTGGGTCAATTGCAGTGTGTGAAGACCACCTAAAGGCTGGTCTTCGGTTTCCCCTTCATTCTTTTTTCATAAAAATTTTTAACCTGTACCAAGTAGTTCCAGCCCAATTAATCCCGAATAGCTTTAGAAACATTTGCAGGTTTTTAGTCCTTTGTAAACTCCGCAATGTAGAGCCAAAAACTTCTCTGTTCACCTCCCTCTTCATACTGAAAAGAGATTTTAATAGTGAAGGGTGGTGGGTCATCGGTCCCTTGTCCAGGCCGAAGACTAATTAGGGGAACTCCCAGCGCTATACATGGATAGAAACCCTATTTCTTCTTCATATATTACCCACACTAGGGTTTCAACACTGAATAGAAGAATCCTCATTTGGATGCAAATGTTGGGAAGAAAATCTTGAAGGCCGATCAAAAGGACTTCGAGACATTATCAAGTTCTGAAGTTCCTATGGCTAAAGAACTGTTGAGGGAACAGAACCTTCACCTTGCTTAGATCAGCGAGCTTCCTACGTTAGGTATAGAAATAGCTGGTTCCTTTTCTTTTTTCTTCTTTTTTTTTTTATGACTGATATAAGAACCTTCTTTCTTTTGATTATAGGTGAACTGATGAAGCCAAATCTTGAAAAGCTTTGACAGGCCTCTAGGAAGAGGCCAGTATCTGTTCAAAAAGAGATCGAAGTTCGAAAGAAAGCAAGAGTCGAAAGGACTTCGAGTGTATCTTTGATGAGGGTTGCATCCGATGAAGATGATGTGCCCTCAACGGAGCCTCCTCTAAGGAGTTTGCCCTCAACGAGACCTCCCACTAGGAGTCCATCCCCAACGGGACCTCCTCCAAGGAGCTTACCCCTGTCACCTTCTCCGGAACAATCTAACCCAACCTCAACCGTTGGAGAATCACTCCTCGCTTCTCCAAAGTGTAAAAGAAAGGGAAAGGCTTCGCTTCCACAAGAGGGTTCCGGGAGGAATGCTCCAACGGACAGGGAATGCCTTGTAGACTTTACTATCTTCTCTGACGGGCAGGGCTTGGAGAATCCTGAATTGGTTGAGAAGATAATGGAGCATACTCTGCTTCCTCAGGATTGGAAAACTATCAAATCCCGATGCATTGAGGATATCTTTGATTCAGCATTCACATCTATGCTGAAGGTAAATACCATTTCTCTTCTTCTTTCTGATACATAATTTTCAACTTTGCTAACTTTGTATACCATGTGGTCAATGCAGCTGATCCACGATATCACTATTATGGAAGAGAGCATCATCGACTTCCGGGATTACCGAAAGAAAATAAAAGAAAAGTTTCAAACGGCTAAGTTCGAAAAAGAGGTAGTCGAGGAGCTGAAATAAGCTATGAAAAAAAAGTTTGCCCAGAGCAATGCAACTGTTCAGAGTTTAAAGGACGAGTTGGAGAAGGCCCAATCAAAAATTTCTGAACAAGATGCAAAGCTCAAAAAGAAGAAGAAGAAAATCCACTCTTTGGAATCTTCAGTCAAAGAAGGCCAGCAGAAGACTGAAGAAGTTGTTAAGAAGGTCGATGAAGCAATTAAGAAGACATCGGCCAAAGAAATAAGGTCTTTGAAAGATCAGTTGAGCGGAGTGGTCGAAGACTATAAAAAGTCTTCAGCTTTCGATGAGGAATTAACTAAAGCTGGAACCTTCAGTTATCGAACGGGCTTCAACGATGGGGTGAAAGAAGTACAGAACCTTTACCTAAATCTTGATGTTTTGGAGGTTCAGTAATTCAACCTTGAAGAGGCAGAAGAGCCCAACTCACCAAAAGATCCTTTTGATGCACCTTCCGCGATTGAAGAAATAGCTGAAGAAGGGACAACAGGAGCCACCGATGCAACCGACCTTTTCCAAGCTGAAGACATTCCAGCTGAAGTCGATCCATAAAAAGTTTTTTTTTTTAAAGGACAATATGTATTTGTACTACTTTCTGTGAATAGAAACTTTTGTCTTGATGAAATATTTTCCAAGTTTAGACTCATCGAAGGTAGGATGTTGAATCATGATCTTATTAATCACAAGAAACTTGTGAATAAGCAACCTTTTCGACAAGTATATCCATTTTTACCTCCAATTTTAGAATGAGAATTCAACCAAGGATAAAGTCTTCGAACTTGAGATAAGACTAAGTCTTTAGACTTAAAATAATTCCGAGATCTTGAATTCAAAATAATACCAAGTCTTCAGATTTAAGATAATACGAAGTCTTCGGACTTGAAATAATACTAAGTCTTCTGAGACAATAATTATGAGATCTTGAATTCAAAATAATATCAAGTCTTCAGATTTAAGATAATACCAAGTCTTCATACTTGAAATATTATTAAGTCTTCTGAGACAAAATAATCCTGAGATCTTGAATTCAAAATAATACTAAGTCTTTATATTTAAGATAATACCAAGTCTTCGGGCTTGAAATAATACTAAGTCTTTTAAGATAATAATTCTGAGATCTTGAATTCAAAATAATACAAACTCTTCAGATTTAAGATAATACCAAGTCTTCGGACTTGAAATAATACTAAGTCTTTTGAGATAAAGTAATTCTGAAATCTTGAATTCAAAATAATACCAAGTTTTCAGATTTAAGATAATACTAAGTCTTCGGACTTGAAGTAATACTAAATCTTCTGAGATAAAATAATTCTGAAATCTTGAATTCAAAATAATACCAAGTCTTTAGATTTAAGATAATACCAAGTCTTCGGACTTGAAATATTACAAGTCTTCTGAGATAAAATAATTCTGAGATCTTGAATTCAAAATAATACAAAGTCTTCAGATTTAAGATAATACCAAGTCTTCAGATTTATCATAAAATAGACCATATGGGTCGTCTTTATTTTTGACAAAATGAAATAGGATGATCAAACCTTGGCATTTTATATGATAGATCACGTGGATCAATCATATACCTTTTAATAAGGATTAACACAGGCTGATCAAGCCTACCTTGATACTTCATAGGGTAGATCAGGTGGATCATTTTTATGCCTTTCAATAAAAATTAAGACAGGCTGATCAAGCCCACCTAGGTACTTCGTAAGGTAGATCACGTGAATCATCCTTATGCCTTTTAATAAGAATTAAGACAGGTAGATCAAGTCCACCTTGGCACTTCGTAGGGTAGATCACGTGGATCATCCTTATGCCTTTCAAATAAATATAGATTAATATGGAGTGGTTAGATCCATCTCAATATTCTGATATAACCTTGAATAAGGATTCTTATTGATAATATTTGCGAAGATTTTGTACATTCCAAGGCCGAGGCAGCAGAGTTCCATTTAAAGTCTCAAGCTGATAAGTTTTAGGGCTGATGACTTCTTTGACTCGATAGGGACCTTCCCAAGTAGGAGAAAGTTTGTCTTGTTCAGTTGGCCTGGATATTTCAGATTTTCGTAAAACTAAGTCTTCAGGATGAAAAGTTCATTCTTTCACACGAGAGTAATAATATTTGGCAACCTTTTAATGATATGTGGCCATCTTCAGCTATGCCTGAAGCCAAGTGCCTTGTAACTTCCCAAATGGTCAAGGGGATTAGCAGTTCTGTCATAAACCTCCAGTTGTGGAATCTTAAAGTGCCGAGGAATGACTTCGGCCATGATCCGATTAGAGAAAGGAGGTTGAGAATTGAAAGTCAGAACTTCATCACTTCCCCTTTGATTAGTGAGCCTGGCTCTCTGTGATTCCAACAACTTGAACTTCTCTTCAAAATCAGAGATCATTTCTCTTTGCTTAACTCCTCCAGGTGTAGAATCTCCAGAAGAAATAGAGAGGGAACACATGGTTCTCTTCTTTTCATAGTGATCCTCCAAACGTCGGCCTGGCTGTGAGCTGTAGTGATCATGAGATGATTGGACCTGCGAAGAACTTGGGGTGAGTTCTTGACGTCGATCTTCCTTTCCTCCAGCTTGATGGCTGGGCTGAGAGGTGGGTGGAGGACACTGCCTTTGAATGGCAGTTTCTTGTAGAGTTTGAACCAGAGTTGTTAGGGCATAAACTCTATTCAAAAGGGCCTCAAATTGCTGGTGCCCTACCATTAACATAGGAGGTGGCATGTCATTGTCCACCGGAGGGTTATTTGCTTAAGGAGCAGGTTGCTCCCTACTTGTAGAGGCATTCTGGATCTTTCCTTTCATCATTTTTGCTTTATCAAAGTTCTCCTTTAACCAGAGAAAACAGATCTCCCCCTACCTGGTGTGCCAATCTGTTGATGCTAAATCCTTGCTGACCGGATGGAATGGCCTGCCCGCTGGTTCGCCATCAATGGGAGCTTACAAAACAAATCTCCTGACTGGAATTTCTTTGGTGGGGGATACTCCGATGCCAAAGTTAGCAAGAATTTAGACAGCAGAATGGAGAAGTTGAGAGTAGAGTGAGATGAGAGAAAAATGGAAAGGAAGAAGGTGGCTTTGAAAGAGCTGGTTGTAAACTAGCTCTAACTTATCTCTTGTTAGCTTATCTCGAGTGTCCCCTCTTACCAATATTTATAGGCGCGACTGCAACTATTTATGGTTATGGGAGTTAGTTAACGAAACTTCTTCATAATAGTAAGTAGTGGCAGTCAAAAAATTAGTTATCTCATGGTTATCCAAGTCGGAGCTATTGACCATGTAGGTAGTTATAACAACCAGAACAACGTTTAACTATTTCAGGTTAAAGGATTGTTCATATGCTTCAGATGCACTCTCTAAGGGAGGATTCGAAGCGAGCCTAACTGCCTCTTCGGATTGCCTTCCTTGAAATGGTCTGAAGGGATGTTAGTTATATGCTTCAAATCTATCCTTTTGGAGTGAATTAAAAAATAAATAGCTACTTACTGTGGTACTTATGGAATGAATGACATATTTCAGAGGTATCTTCTTTGGACCGGCTGAAGACATGAAGCCGATCGAGATAATAATAATAATATATTTCAGAGGCGTTTCCTTCGGACCAGGCTGAAGACATGAAGTCGAAAGAAACAATGATAATATATTTCGAAGGCATCCTCTTCAGAATAGGCTGAAGACATGAAACCGAAAAAAATAATGATAACATATTTCGAAGGTGCTCTCTTCGGACTAGGCTGAAGACATGAGACAAAGGAAATAATAATAACATATTTCGAAGGCATTCTCTTCGAACTAGGCTGAAGATATGAAGCCAAAGAAAATAATAATAACATATTTCAAAGGCATTCTCTTCGGACCAGGCTGAAGACATGAAGCCGAAGAAAATAATGATAACATATTTCGGAGGCATTCTCTTCAGACCAAGTTTCAGGAGCACTGATTTAGCCGATATACAAAAAATTAAAATTTGCTCAATTAATGACCCAGTAATTATTTTATATTAAATTGGATTCCATAACAGAGCCTGTAGCGAACAATCCAAGAAAAGAGCAGTCAAATACATTTGGAGTGTCTATTCTTTTTTGTTTTTTTTAAAAAAAGGAAAAACATCTAGAATGGAGACCGTAAAATACCACCTAATCACATGAATTGAATACCCATCATTAGAGAAAGCAATTATATTGGATCATACATAGAACTTAAATCTATTCTGTTTAATAAATAGATAATTATTTTGATTTGTTTAATATATTTGATAAATAGCTAACCTGTTTATTCAATTCAATCTAATCAATTTTACCTGTTTTATAGATACTGTTAATCCAACACTACTGGACCTAGTAACCCAACCAGAAATCTGACCTGTTTTATTTGTTAATCTGACCCATTTACTAGATAAACCTATTATATGCATCAATAAAAAGGATCCAACCAGCATAAAAAAGAGCCATGAAAAGCAAAGTAAATTGACAAATTAGATTATGATGTCAATGTACAAAGCAAGTACACAAACAATAAACATAGTTATAATTGCCAAAAGACTTCCACTCTTCTAGGTAGAAGGGCAAATAGAAACAACGAACAGAAAAAATTTCAGAGATACATAAATACATAAATCTAGAGATATATAAACATTAAGAATCAGTTGCCCAAATCTTCCACACCATCATCAATTCCAAAATATAGTCATCATAGTTTTCATCTACATTTGTCCCAGATTTCCTAATTTTGTGATGCTCCATGCTTGTTTCTTGAGGTTGATTCGAAGGGGTGGTATGTAACAACCTGGAAAAGGAAAAAAAAAAAAAGGATTGAAGCCTTGCTAACCCACTTGCTGGACCGGCCTAGACCAGTGCACGGCACAGCATGCAGCCCAGGCGAGTGGGAGCGAGCTGGCGAACGGGCGCGCAGGCACGCGGATGCGAGCATGCGAGCGTGCGACGCAGGCGGGCGAGCGGGTGCGAGCGATGCGCGGGTGGGCATAACACGTGGGTGCGCGAAGCGCAGGCACACGGGGCACGGCCCAGGCCCACGCGCTGGGCTCGGCCCAGCCGGAGCCGGGCGATGCTGAGGTATTTTCCTGTCATATCTTGGGCATTTCCCAGGGGTTTCTCACGGTCCACCACGGTCTACGCCCTTTCTGCTTGATCTGGACCATTCGATTGCTTGATCGAACGGCTGAGATGAGTCCGACGGAGTTTAGGCTTGATTTGAGGCTTTTAGATTTGGATTTTGATGCGGTTTGAGGCATCGATCTCAGATCAGACGGTCGGGAAGATATCTTGATGATTTTAGACTTCTTAGACGATGTTTGAGGTGATTTTGGATTGGTTTTGTTTCTCTTTTTAACCAGGGATGTCGAGGATTTTTATTTAGGAGGGCCAATAGTGCAGAGAGCTAAAGAGCCAAGAAGAGAGTTGAAGAGGAGAGAGAAAGAGAAGAGAAAAAGAGGAGAGAGGAAGAAAGAAAGAGAAAGAGGAGAAGATGAGTAGAGAGATGATTGGAAAGTCTCTTTTCTTGGGAATTGTGAGGATAGAATTTTATGGATGGACTACTGATGAAATTATGGTCAAAGGTTTTGGATTTTTATAATTGATTTAGGATTATTATTTACATTAAGAGTTATTTATGGGAATAGTCTCCTGAGCAGGAAGTGTTGAGCGAACTCCGGGTATAGATTGATACTGGATATTTTGGATTAGCGATTGAAAGTAAGGATTCTGGACATGATCACCGGTTCTATATATTATTTTACATGGCATGATTTAATCCATGCATATGAGCATTGGCAGGCATGTTTGTTTTGCATCGTATATTTGATTTCTCGAGATGGATAGTATGTTTGAGATTATTAATTATATTCCTATATATCATGTTTTACCAAGAAAGTTATATTTTGAGGGTTTGGATTGTGATGCCGGTTAATGAAAGATTTGAGATTTCATGATTTGACATTGTGATATGATTTGACATGATGATGTGAAAGGATAAAGTATTAATGATAATTGGACTAGCCATGTCATGGGATCGTAGTTACTGATATTGCTGGTCACAGGCGGAATCATGACAAATATTGCCTATCATAGGCATGGATTTGCCGGTCACAAGCAGAATCATGATAAATATTGCCTTTCACAGGCATGGACAATGATATTACCAGTCACAGGCTGAATCGTGACAAATATTGCTTTTCACAGGCATGGACAATGAGATTGCCAATTATGGGCTAAAGCATGACTGTGGTTAGTCCAGAATCCTAAAGATAAAGATTAATTAATAAAAATTCTAAAAGAAAAATGTAAAGTTATCAAGGTTTTGTCCTATATGAGGCTTGAATATTTTGATTGCATGACATGATATATTCTTATATCCTTGATATTTTCAAAATACTACTATTTGGAGACCTTACTGGGCTGTAAAGCTTACAACCCTTTATTTGTTTTCCTACTCAGAGTTGTGCAGGATATTCGATTTTGATAGTGGATTAGATTCATGGAGAAAAGAGGAATAACTAGAGAGTTATTAATATCAATCGGATGACTAAAGGATGACTGAGATTGTCACCATATGAATAGTGTTCTTTTCTTTGTGTTAGATAATTCCTTATGAATTGTGATCAATAATATTATGAAAGATTGATGTTATAATGAAAAATGTTTTAGGCCTTGCATGATCTCTAGGATAAAACCTAGGATTTATGCGGCCAGTCGCGTAGTCGATTCCGGTGCTGGATTTGGGATGTGACAGAGTAGTATCAGAGCTTAAGTTATGATCATTTATGATGGTAATACGAGTAGTTAAAATGATAATAACTTGATGGTTAATAGGATATGACAAGAATAGTGTTAGAGCTTAGGTTTTGGTGATTTGGGACTGTGGCATAAGTAATTATAATAGATATGAGTGATATTGAATACATGTCATGATTGTTTGAGACTGTAACATAAGAGATTAAGAAATTAACACGATAATTAGTAAGACATGGCAGAAATTCTGGAAGGATTTATTTAGTGAAACCTAGATGGTTTAGTAAATTATATCAGAGTGTGCAGTGGAAGCATAGTGATTTAAGAATATTAACTTTAATTTTTGAAGTGTTATGATGGGACCATTGATTTAGATCTCAATCAAGTCAATTTCGAGGATGAAATTATTTTAACGGGGAGAGAATGTAATGACCCGAAAAAGGAAAAAAAAAAGGATCGAAGCCCTGCTGACCCATCTGCTGGACCCGCCCAGACCAGTGCGTGGCCCAGTGCGTAGCCCAGGCGAGCTGGCAAACGGGTGCAGGATGTGCGGGCCCGTGAGTGTGCGACGCAGGCGGGCAAGCATGTGCGAGTGATGCGCGAGCGGGCGCGATGCATGGGCGCGCGATGCGTGTGCGTGCGGCCCAAGCCAACGCTCATGGCACGCGCGCGCTGGGCTAGGCCCAGATGGAGGTGGGCGACATTGAGGTGTTTCCCCATCATATCCTGGGCATTTCCCAAGGGTTTCTCATGGTCCTCCACGATCTACGCCCTTTCTGCTTGATCTGGACAATCGATCGCTTGATCGAATGGCTGAGATGAGTTTGACGGAGTTTAGGTTTGATCAGAGACTTTTGGATTCGGATTTTGATGCAATTTGAGACATCAATCTCAGATCAGATGGCCAGGGAGATATCTTGATGATTTTAGACTTCTCAGACGACATTTGAGGTGATTTTGGATTGGTTTTGTTCCTCTTTTTAACCAGGGATGTTGAGGATTTTTATTTAGGAGGGCCAATAGTGCAGAGAGCCAGAGAGCCAAAAAGAGAGGAGAAGAGGAGAGAGAAAGAGAAGGGAAAAAGAGGTGAGAGGAAAAAAAAAGAGAAAGAAGAGAAGAGAGAAAGAGGAGAAGATGAGTAGAGAGATGATTGGAAAGTCTCCTTTCTTGGGAATTGCGAGGATAGAATTTTACGGATGGACTACTGATGAAATTCTAGTAAAAGGTTTTGAGTTTTTATAATTGATTTAGGATTATTATTTATATTAAGAGTTATTTATGGGAATAGTCTCCTGAGCAGGAAGTGTTGGGCGAACTCCAGGAATGATTGATACCAGATATTTTGAATTAGCGATTGAAGGTAAGGATTCTAGACATGATCATCGGTTTTATATATTATTTTACATGGCGTGATTTAACTCATGCATATGAGCATTAGCAGGCATGTTTATTTTGCATCGTATATTTGACTTCTCGAGATGGATAGTTTGTTTGAGATTATTAATTATGTTCCTATATATCATATTTTACCAAGAAAGTTATATTTTGATGGTTTGGACCGTGATGCTGGTCAATGAAAGATTTGAGATTTCAAGGTTTGACATTGTGATATGATTTGACATGATAATGTAAAAGAATAAAATATGAATGGTAATTGGACTAGCTATGCCACGGGATCGTGTTTACTGATATTACTGGTCATAGACGAAATCATGACAAATATTACCTATCACAGGCATGGATTTGCCAGTCACAGGCAGAATCATGATAAATATTGCCTTTCACAGGCATGGACAATGATATTGCCAGTCACAGGCTGAATTGTGATAAATATTACCTTTCACAGGCATAGACAATGAGATTGCTAGTCATGGGCTGAAGCATGACCATGGTTAGTCCAGAACCCTGAAGATAAAGATTAATTAATGAAAATTCTAAAAGAAAAATGTAAAGTTATCAAGGTTTTGTCATACATGAGGCTTGAATATTTTGATTGCATAACATGATATATTCTTATATCCTTGATATTTTCAAAGTACTATTATTATTAATGGTGACTGTTTGTAGACCTTACTGGGCTGTAAAGCTCATAACCCTCTATTTGTTTTCCTACTCAGAGTTATGCAGGATATTCGACCTTGATAGTAGATTGGATTCGTGAAGAAAAGAGGAATAACTAGAGAGTTATTAATATCAGTCGGATGACTGAGATTGTCACCATATGAATAGTGTTCTTTCCTTTGTGCTAGGTAATTCCTTAAGAATTGTGATCAATAATATTATGAAAGATTGAGATTATAATGAAAAATGTTTTAGGTCTTGCATGATCTCTAGGATTAAACCTAGGGTTTGTGCGGCCGGTCGCGTAGCCGATTCCGATGCTGGATTCGGGGCATGATAGAGTGGTATCAGAGCTTAGGTTATGATCATTTGGGATGGTAATACGAGTGGTTAAAATGATAATAACTTGATGGTTAATAGGATATGACAAGAATAGTATTAGAGCTTAGGTTGTGGTGATTTGGGACCGTGGCATAAGTAATTATAATAGATACGAGTGATATTGAATACATGTCATGATTGTTTGAGACTGTGACATAAGAGATTAAGAAATTAACATGATAATTAGTAAGACATGGTAGAAATTCTGAAAGGATTTATTTAGTGAAACTTAGATGGTTTAGTAAATTATATCAGAGTGCACAGTAGAAGCTTAGTGATTTAAGAATATTAACTCTAATTTTTGAAGTGTTATGATGGGACCACTGATTTAGATCTCAATCAAGTCAATTTCGAGGACGAAATTATTTTAACGGGGAGAGAATGTAACGACCAGGAAAAGAAAAAAAAAAGGATTGAGGCCCTGCTGACCTACCTGCTGGACTAGCCCAGACCAGTGCACGGCACAGCACGCAGCCTAGGTGAGCGGGGGCGAGTTGGCGAACGGGTGCTCGGGTGCATGATGCGCGGGCACACAAGCATGTGACGCAGGCGGGCGAGCGGGTACGAGCGACGCGCGGGCGGGCGTGACACGTGGGTGCGCGACGCGTGGGCTAGAGCGACGCGCGGGCACGCGGTGCGCTGCCCGACCCGATGCGCAGGCACGCGGAGCATGGCCCAGGCCCACGTGCACGGCGCGCGCGTGCCTGGGCTCCGCCCAACCGGAGGCAGGTGATGCTAAGGCATTTCCCCGTCGTATCTTGGGCATTTCCAAGGGATTTCTCATGGTCCACCGCGATCTACGCCTTTTCTATTTGATCTGGACCGTCTGATCGCCTGATCGAATGGCTGAGATGAGTCCGATGGAGTTGAGGCTTGATTAGAGGCTTTTGGATTTGGATTTTGATGCGGTTTGAGGCATCGATCTCAGATCAGATGGCTGGGAAGATATCTTGATGATTTTAGACTTCTCAGATGACGTTTGAGATAATTTTGGATTGGTTTTATTCCTCCTTTTAACCAGGGACATCAAGGATTTTTATTTAGAAGGGCCAATAGTGCAGAGAGCCAGAGAGCCAAGAAGAGAGGAGAAGAGGAAAGAGAAAGAGAAGGGAAAAAGAGAAAGAAGAAGAAAGAAAGAGAAAGAAGAGAAGAGAGAAAGAGGAGAAGATGAGTGAGAGATGATTGGAAAGTCTCATTTCTTGGAAATTATGAGGATAGAATTTTACGGATGGACTACTGATAAAATTTTAGTAAAAGGTTTTAGTTTTTTATAATTGATTTAGGATTATTATTTATATTAAGAATTATTTATGGGAATAGTCTCGTAAGCAGGAAATGTTGAGCAAACTCCAGGTATAGATTGATACCGGATATTTTAGATTAGCAATTGAAGGTAAGGATTCTGGACATAATCATCGGTTCTATATATTATTTTACATGGCATGATTTAATCCGTGCATATGAGCATTGGCGACATGTTTGTTTTGCATCGTATATTTGACTTCTCGAGATGGATAGTATGTTTGAGATTATTAATTATGTTCCTATATATCATGTTTTACCAAGAAAGTTATATTTTGATGGTTTGGACCGTGATGCCGGTCAATGAAAGATTTGAGATTTCATGGTTTGACATTGTGATATGATTTGACATGATGATGTGAAAGGATAAAGTGTTAATGGTAATTGAACTAGCCATGCCACGGGATTGTGGTTACTAATATTACCAGTCACAGGCGGAATCGTGATAGATAATGCCTATCGTAGGCATGGATTTGCCTGTCACAGGCAGAATCGTGACAAATATTGCCTGTCACAGACATGGACAATGATATTTGCCAGTCACAGGCTGAATCGTGACAAATATTGCCTTTCACAGGAATGGACAATGAGATTGTCAGTCATGGGCTGAAGCATGACTGTGGTTAGTCCAGAACCCTGAAGATAAAGATTAATTTACGAAAATTCTAAAAGAAAAACGTAAAGTTATCAAGGTTTTGTGCTTGAATATTTTGATTGCATGACATGATATATTTTTATATCCCTGATATTTTCAAAGTACTATTATTATTAATGGTGACTGTTTGGAGACCTTACTGGGCTGTAAAGCTCACAACCCTCTATTTGTTTTCCTACTCAGAGTTGTGCAGGATATTCGAGCTTGATAGTCTATTGGATTCGTGGAGAAAAGAGGAAACTAGAAAGTTATTAATATCAGTCGGATGATTAAAGGTTGACTGAGATTGTCACCATATGAATAGTATTTTTTTCTTTGTGTTAGGTAATTCCTTATGAATTGTGATCAATAATATTATGAAAGACTTTCATGAGGTTATAATAAAAAATGTTTTAGACCTTGCATGATCTCTATGATAAAATCTAGGATTTGTACGACCGGTCGTGTAGCCAATTTCGATGCTAGATTCAGGACGTGACATGGTAGCACTCATCTGTGATGCATATCTTTTAGCACTTGATGTTATTTATGATGCTGCCCTCCATAATTATTGCACATGATAATGTAAAACCTACAATAGAACAATTTAAGTAGTCACATCAGCCTGCCTTGCATCTTTGCACAACAAATATCTGGATATTAAAACCAAAGGATGGGTTCTAGAGTAATAAGGTCTGGCAACATTGAAAGCGAGAGCTTCCATCCTTCTCTTTGGCCAGCTTAGTCATCTCCTCTCCGTCTATTCCCCCCTCGTCTTGTTCATCCTACCTCTTTCTTTATGCTTTCGATTATCGAGTTAGAAGATGTACACTTTTCCCTGGGTCAAAACCTTCTCCTCCACATCAGTGCAACCCACTGCTTACTGGTGCGAATCTGACTCCGCTTGGTTGATGACTGATATCCTCAAAGCATACTAAGAAAAAGATCTCCACTGAGCAGGCCACCGACAATTGCTTTACTTTTTCTAAGCCCCATGTCTATCATGCAGCAAAAGCTCAATGATCTCATCTTGGGAAACATGAACCAAATATTATCAGACCTCAGAATACCTATCCGCAAAGATTCATCAAGGCCAAGGGAGATTGGACGATGGTCATGTGTAGAAAGAACCGGCAACATTAGCCATGGGCAAAGCTCGATTCTGATGGGATGACATAGGCATGAGGTAATCCTACTGAACCTTGAAAATGGACTTATGCTGAGGTTCTGAGTGCTCATCATCTTTCATGTGTGTCCCATCTTCCTCCTTCCTACTCATATCCGTTTAGACATCAAGTGTCTAGGCTACACCACCCTAAAATCCAGTATAGCCATAGGTTGCAACAAGCCACCACCTCTTTCCCTTCCTGAGGGCCTTTCAAGGCTGGCTTTTGTTTCAAAATATGGTGACTTAGGGCATCAAAAGATCTCCTGTAGAAACCCTATCAGATGCTTCAGTTGCTTGAGGTTTGGGCACTCTATAACAGGGTGCAAGAACCTTTCAAGGAGACCATCTATTCACTTGCCTCATCTGAATCACTTGCACCCTTCTTTTTCCATTCCCAAGCCATTTTAAAAACCTCCTCACAACTCCTTACAACCCAATCTTCTTGGCAATCTCCCCCAACTTTCCAAACCCTCCTCTCCCATGGCTCCTACACAGTGTCCTATCAAGAGATGCAAGGCTTTGTCGCCATTTATCTCTAAAATGATAAATGCCATGGAATATCTCAATCAAGCTGCATTTGTCGAAGCTTTAGGTTGTCCCATTAAGGTTGACAATGTTGCGGCCACACTCACTTGGAAAGCTGAAACCCTTGGTTCACGGTTGACTAAAAAACTTCCTGGGGACAACCTCTTTATAGTGTACTACCTATCAAATGTGCTATCCATGCTCTAATATCTCAAGGCCATATTAGAGGAGAAGGATTCTCTCTTCTTGTTCACCCTTGGGATCTCCATAAAGATAATGTTCCACATAACCTTCGTTTCAAGGTTAGTGTAAGCCTCATTGATCTTCCCCTTTTTTGCTGGAACACTAAATCCATGGCTAATGTCATCTCCGGTTTTGGCATCCCCATCCAAGCTAGCTAGTCTAGCACAAAGTGGGAAGACCTCTCGAACTTCGATCTCCACTTCCTATGTGAAGATCTAGAAGACATCCCCGACATTGCGAACATTACAGTCGGATCCTTCACCTATCATGCAAGAATCATTGTCAACTTTTCCACCCCATTCAACTCTGCTACATCTTCCTTTTTGCTGGACTGAGGGGACATGGATAGAAGTGAGTTGGAGTTTTGGTTCGAACTAGAAGACCCCGCTGAGCATCACAATCCCTACTCTACTTCTAGAAGTGACTCACTAGAACCTACTAGAAACAGGGGTGCTGGTGGGGGTTCGTGCTAAAGAAATCATGAAGCCTAGCCAATCAATGCCCTCACTCTTGCAACTCCTCCATTGGTGCTAATTGTCTCCCCTTCTTTCATAGTTGCAGGTATCTCTTTGTATTCTTACTCTTCCATGTTCATTTCCTCCGTTCATCCAACTACTTGGACTATTTCACCATTCCCTAGTAACCATTGAACATCTCCCTAGAACTGGGTTCATTGCTTCCAATCTTTTATCACCATTGGGTGCTGTTTCTTTAAAAATCACCCTGCCTAGACTCCTTAATGGTCACCTCTGCTCTGCGGAAACAGCAGTGAAAGCATGCATGAAATTAGAATTTCTAAGATCCTAGCATAAGCTATTTACAAAATCTTTTTATAAAAGCATGCATAATTAATTTAAAATTTACTTAAGTATCGATCTAACATGCTAATTAATATTCCATCTTATGAAATCAGATATTAAATAAAATAAAAATAGAGAATAATAGAACACTTACTTCGATCACTATCCATCTTCAACTCCGAACGCATCAGATCTGGCAGATTGTCAGGGTTCCTGTTGGAGCCACGTATGCGCCCGACCTCTACTGATATCTATATGAGGCTTACTCCTGATGACTCAACAATGCCACTGGAGTGCTAGCTCCTTCGCAAGTATCTCTTCTAGTTTAGATCTTGATTTTTCTTTAACAACTTGAAGGAAGGGCTGCAACCTTTGCAGCCTTCGCGTGAACCCTTCGCATAGAACTTCGGGACTTCATCTAGGATGCCTAAGGGAAAACAAAACTATTTTGTTCTCTTTTCTCTCTCTCAAGAACCTCTCTCTAGAGTTTTATGATATTGAATAATCAGAAAGAGGAAGAAAGGGGCGGTAAAGAAATATGGAGTGCGGCAAGGAAAAACTAGAACCCTTTGCAAACTTTTCATACCAGTTTTAAGGGAAATGGAAATCCAAAAGGAAGAAAGCTATTTTCTCCCTTTTCTCCTCTCAAAACCTCACCCTCTTTGATGTTTTTAGTCATGTGGAACAGAATAGATGTATTGAAGAAAAAAATTTTTATGGTAGAGAAGAGGATGTGTGACTAGAAAATTTGAACTACCCTAATTTGTGCAACATAAAAGCTCTATATTAAAATCACATCTCCAAACCACCAAAAATCTTGATAAAATAGAAAACCAATCTGATTTGAATCAAATTCAAATCAAATAAGAGTCCATATCAATCCGAATAGAGAGAGTCCCAGATAAATATAAAATATGTCACATATGCGAATCTAATCCTCTCATGCATGCTAGAAGAAAAGTGCGATAAAATTAGCACCTCTTATCCCTTTTTTCATATGAATAATGAGAGAAAAATCTAGAAAAATATGGGTTTGGCTTCCTGGTTTGATTTGGCTCTAATTTGAATTAATTCCAAAACCGTTTCGAATATGAATAAAACTAATTTCGAAAAGGTTATCAATCCAAATCAATTAGGTTTGCAATTCAAGTCTAACTTAGATTCTTAACCCAATTTTAGAGAGTTTGAACATAATCTGGTTAGGTTTAGGATCTAAGTTAATTGGATTCAATTAGTGCTTAATTCAAATCCAATTCAAGCCTGATTCGAATTAAATTCAAAAAGGCTATCAATCCTATCCGTAATAGGATTTGAAATCTTACTCTTACTAGGATTCTTAATCCCAATTTTTTCAAACCCAATTAAATCAAATTAAATTACAACTCTTGCAATTAAGTCCTTGATGCCAAAATTAGCAGGTACCAAAAATAATAGGTGCAAAAATTAGTAGGTCCTAAATATAATCCAAGCTTTTGATCAAGTCAAGCCCCCTATTGTATGTGACTCCTCAGGTCTATTCTTTCTAATAGTGAGACATATTATGATCTCTATTATAGTATCATCGAAACTCTTTCGATGGATCAAAACTTTTGCAATTCAACTTTAAAATGGATCGTTGATCTAAAAATGATTCAAGTGAATTCTCTTAATCCACTAGTGATACTTAACAGCATATAGTGGCAACCTAGTAGAATAGAAAGGTGAACCTTAGGTATAGTTACCGTGTGATCAAGTTCCTTTATCGAAAGTTCCAATAGGATGCAAGTCATGAAATATTGTAAATCCTAAGCATCCATCATATGCTAGACTTAATTAACTTGAGCCCATTCTGGATATCCATTGAAACTGCTTTCCATTATCACACTACTATGATCATAGACTTAAGGACTCAACCTCTTAGGTTACATAGGACTACTTCTCAACTACTAAGATTGATAGATCCTTTATAGGTGCACTCCCAACTCCTATAGTAAACCTACTACAGTCAATGTACGCTACAAGGCCTCATATGGCTAGGGACAATGATTATATACTTGTCAAACTATAGTAACCCTACTATGAGTGACCAAGGCACTGTAGGTCAAAGAATTACTCATACAACTATAGCATGAAGGAATCACCGATGGGTGAGTAGATATCCATATAATTTTTTATTCTTAGTTATTCTCAGTACCATTATTCTCTAACAATTACTTGCACTCTCATTCAGTGTTCCCATATTATAGACTCGAGACTCATCTATGCAAAAGAAAAATAGTCCGTGCACTAGTCTTATGGATCAATTGTCATCTCTGTGATGATCTTATAATTGGGAGTATTTAGGAATTAACTTATAATAATATATATTTCAAAATCTCAACTCTTGAGAATATATGTTATTGTCCATTAACTCCTTGGATGATACATAGACACAATATGTATGGCTTAGTAAACATAATTTAAATTATTAAATATAAAATTGTATCTTAAATTTAAAATTTATATTAGTTAGATTGGCTTCTAGGGTACATATTTAATGATCTCCCACTTATACTAATGCTAATCAACCATATCCTTCAACCCAATTTTATGTACTTTAGTTCCAGCTGGCTAAGGCTTATTAAGTTTATGGGTCTCTCACATCTCATGTGGAGTTTACTTTCTACTATTTTGTGTGATAGTCATGAATTGAATCATCGCTTATGTATTCTGACTTCTGGTGAGACCTAAGTTTCTTAGCTAGAGCTATGGTACCATTATTGCAATCATAGAGTATTATGTCATTTAATGACATTTCACTTAATTCTACAATAATCATTTAATTAGAATGCATCCTTGCACCTTTAAAAGTGATGATGTAGTCAATGTGCTGGTCAAACCTGCAATGATCGATTTTTTGGAACTATTCCAAATCACCATTATATAAGAATACATCTCATGTATCCTTTATCCCTCAATTCTTCCACTCTAAAAATCTAAAATATATCTTTAGTATTGAAAAATGTGTTCTAATGCCAATCATTTAACTTGTAGATGGTTGTGTTTTATAAATGTATATAAATTATTATTAATAAAAGTTATGTAGTAGTGCATCACATTGCATCTTCCTATAATAAACTTTTTTATGATGGAGTCCTTAGAAATACATTTAATACGATAAAGAGAGGATTTATCGTATAGTTTTTAAACATGTTCTTAACCAAATGATACATTATTATAGAATAATAATGTATCGAGCATAGGTTGTTGTATACCATATAGATTGGTTATCCTCTTAACCAAGGAGTATGGAGACATTGATATGGCATGCATGTAAAATATAGGATATTTCATTGAACATGATCCATCTATAGAGCACTCTTTTGCCAAGTGTTGCTTATAAAGGGATATGAATATAAGTATCCCTCAGGCCTGAGATCATCATGGTGGCTTGCAAGCAACTCATTGTACTTTAGTATCAGACTACCTGAATTTCTAATCCAGTGATGAATGGTTTCTAGGTACAATCAAGTATTTTTGCAGTTGAGGTATGAGTCAAGATGAGATTGACCCCTCCAGGTGTTAGAGTGAATATCTTATTGTATTTCAATTTAACAAAACCTTAGCTAGGATAGTTTTTGTAAGGAGTCACGGAACTTATAACGCTAAGACACATTGTGAATGTAATGTTTAGGGTTGGTAGTTAAACCTTGAAGTCATCATGAGCATTGAGGGTTAAAGGGATGAATTATATAGTAATCAAATGTCAATGGTTCTTGAATATTGCTTTGAAACCATTCTGATGGGGACATAGGCCACCTCGAATCTCGGAGCAGCACGGATCTCGGAGTGGCATGGATCCCAGAGCAGCACGGATCTCGGAAATGCAATGATCTAAAAGATGCATGAATCTTGGAGGATATCTAGAAATAAATTTGCTTGGGATTTATTTTTTTTTTTTGTTTGAATTTTGAATTAGGATTTGGTTGGTTAGGATTGAGATATGGATAGGCTTATCTTATCCAATCTTGTATTTGAATCATCTCCATTTTTTTATCCTGTATTCAAACTCAAATGAGGGTTGGACAGGTCTATAAATACCACCCTCAGTCCTTTATAAAAAGAAAGTTTTTGGAGTTTAGTCCAAGTTTTGGGAATGAAAATGAGTTTTAGAAAAGAGTGGTTTTTTTATTTCACTCCGTGAGAGGAGAGGGTGTGAGGCCCAACCCCAAGACATGATGTGAGGTCATGCCCAATTATCCCCTTCCCATTCCATCTTCTCTATCCCCTCGTGGCCTTTGAGATCCATCCTAGCGCCTCCAAGTATCGAGGAGGGTGTAATGCCCTAGAGGTGAGAGGTCTCTTCGTTAGGGTGAGTCCCAAAGTCCATGAGATCCAGATCCCTATCCTACATCCCCACTATTCTTTCGCCACCCCTAGAGAAAAAATACCAAAAAAAAATAGTACCCTAATTTAGGTGACTTCTAGGCTCGCCAACGATCCTACCTACATCTGTCCCCCATCAATTTTGGTATCAGAGCCCAGAAAAATTAGGGTACCTTAGTATCTTTCCAAATTTTTTCTTACCAGCTGTCCCCACTTCCCGGATTCAACCAAAAAAATAAAAAAAAAAACGTTTATCATCCCCTCCTTCCGATTCCATTGCTGAGCAGCTCTGTGCCAGCACCGTGGAGTCGTGCACGCTCCAGCTCCATGTCTGGATGCCCTTCCAGCTCCAAACCCTTGGCATCGAGCCCCCTTACTCCATTCCCTACTCCTTCCATGCTAAGAAGCGCTGCTGCTCTGACTGCTCCACCGCCGTCGGTGATGCCCTCAACCTCTTCCATGATCCCTCCTCCCCACTGGCGAGGACCTCGTCCTCCTCCCACCCAATGCCTCTGCCCATTCTTCCTGTTACTGTGACACCCGACTTCCGCCGCCCCCTGATGGACTCCGACCAAGTCGTCGACGATGCTGAACTTCTCCAGATCCATCCCCGACTCCACCTCCATCGGAACCAAGGAAGAATCGCTGCACCCTCTGCCGTGCCACTCCTCCGGCTGATCTTCATCGACGTCCCGCCACCTGCAACCAAATAGAATAGCCGTCGGCCTTGCCATCCACCGAAATCAGCCAATCGTGTCGCCGTCTTCCCCCCCGTCGCCATGAATATTCCTCCCATCCAGTCCATGCCAGAGCCCTAGCTGGTGAAGATCCACTAGAACCCCTCTCCACAAGGCCACCTCTGCTCCATGGTCTGACGGTCCGCAAAGGAGTCCCCGCTGCCGCAATGCCCAACGCCTCATCTCCATCGTCGAACGCCATCCCCACCTGTGCTGCCGTGTGTTCCCCTATGCCGCTGCCCGCCTCCCATCGCTGGTGCTGGTGAAGACCACCGGTATGTTGAAGTCGCCGGTGAAGTCCATCCGCTCGTGGTTTCGGTCCATGGAGAAGGGAGAAGAAGAGGCCCGCACGAACGTGAATACACTGCATGTTCCTCAAAGCAGTCAGTTTTCTGTTGTCGATTTCTTCCTATGCACGAATTTCAAAGTGCATGGTTTTCAAAGCTGCACCATAATCAAAGTTACACTATTTTCAGAGCGGCCCTCTTTTGATTGAATGCGGTTCACTAGAGTCCCTACTGATCCACATTCGACAGAGTCAAGTTTTCCCCACATCAGGGGAATGATAGGGACATAGGCCCCCTCGAATCTCAGAGCAGCACGGATCCCGGAGCGGCATGGATCCCAGAGCAGCACGGATCTCAGAAATGCACTGATCTCGGAGATGCATGAATCTTGGAGGATATCTAGAATAAATTTGCTTGGGATTTATTTTTATTTTTTTGTTTGAATTTTGAATTAGGATTTGGTTAGTTAGGATTGAGATATGGATAGGCTTATCTTATCCAATCTTGTATTTGAATCATCTCCATTTTTTTATCCTGTATTCAAACTCAAATGAGGGTTGGACAGGTCTATAAATACCACCCTCAGTCCTTTGTAAAAAAAAAAAAAAGATTTTAGAGTTTAGTCAAGTTTTGGGAATGAAAATGAGTTTTAGAACAGAGTGGTTTTTTTATTTCACTCCGAGAGGAGAGGGTGTGAGGCCCAACCCCAGGACATGATGTGAGGTCATGCCCAATTATACCCCTTCCCATTACATCTTCTCTATCCCCTCGTGGCCTTTGAGATCCATCCTAGCGCCTCCAAGTATCGAGGAGGGTGAAATGCCCTAGAGGTGAGAGGTCTCTTCGTTAGGGTGAGTCCCAAAATCCATAAGATCCAGATCCCTATCCTACATCCCCACTATTCCTTCGCCACCCCTAGAGAAAAAAATACCAAAAAAAATAGTACCCTAAATTAGGTGACTTCTAGGCTCGCCAACGATCCTACCTACATCTGTCCCCCATCACATTCGACCTATTCAGACGTTGGGTACATTGCAAGATGGTCACATCGATTGGTATAGAATTATTTCTATACTACCAGCTTAGTGTTTGAACGTATGGGGTCATACATAATAGGAGTTTCTATATGATCTGATAGTTGATCAAAGATTATGAATCATTCATGGGATTAATTATCAATATGATTGATGAATATCCTTAAGTTGACACTTCTATAAGTCAACATTTTGGTAAGTCAATACTTGAAATTTTTCTAAGTGTCGACTCATCAATCTTGCAAATATTGTGACAAAGGTATTTCACTAAAAGTTGGTGAACCATTGGAGGGTTAATTAGCAACTGGATTGCTGGTTAGCTCAATTTGATTAAGCTATGAGATTTGGGTCAAAACCAAATGTGATTTGGTTTGAGCTTAAGTTGAGTCCAATTGGATTGGACTATACTCATGCACCCTAGCTCTATTTGAATTTGAATTTAAACTTGAATTTTGAGTTCAAGTTGGTTTCAACTGTCTAACCTCTCTCCCCTCATCTCTCCCTAACCCACTCAACCTCCTAACCTCCCAACCTTCCTTGAGCACCTCATTTTAAAGAGGGTTCATGGTAGGCATGGAGTGGCTAAGAGAGAGAGTTGAATTTCTGGCTGAAAAAAGTTTTCTACCTAAGGAAAAAGATAGAGTAGGGTTTTAAGAGAAAAGGAATTAGGGTGTAAGCTACCTAGACTTTTACTAGATCTTGGGAAGAGTGAAAAAGGGAAAGGGTTTTCTAGCTTCTTCTTCCACCTCATTTTCTCCTCCAAGGTTCTTCTTCGATTCCTGGAGTGTCCCAACATTTGAAGAAGAAGGTGATCAGCCATCAAGGTTTCAAAGAGGAGCTAGTATTTTGAGGAAACCAGTCAGGATAGAGCTCATATATGGATCACCTATAGAGATCAGACATCTTGTGTGGCTCGCATAGTTTTCATTCCAGACCTTCCAGTTGCGGTGATTGTTGTTCCGCATAAAGGTAAGGAGTTCTAAATTCTTGTACATCGTAGACATGACCTACGATGTAGTTTCGATGCATAGACGTGATCATCAAATGTGATATGTGCATTCTCTTTTACATTTTAGTTATTATTTATATGCATCATATTCTTGTCATGATCCTTTGTATGGGCTTTTTGTAGATATGATCTTATACATATGTAAATTAATATGATTAATCTTATAGTTTCCGCTACTCAATATTTCAAAAAGTTTGAAAATGCATGTAAGAAATAGCCTATGTTTCCCATCATAGTACTTCTCAAGTATCAAAGATTGTTTTCATAGTCATTCAATGCTCATAGCTTGGATTTGATTGATATTTGCTCATGACATTCACAACAAAAACAAGTCATGTACATAACATTATTTTTATGAGGTTCTCTATGGCTAAAGCGCAGAGGGATCTAGCTCATATACAAACTCTCTTCAAATATGTTCGGACACATTGAAAGATTAATTTCATGCTTAAAGAGTTAAATCCTCTATTGAATTTTCAATGCTAAATTGTTCAGTACTTCCTTAATATACCAAGTTTGTGATAGGCTAGCATCTTCCTACATCTATCTCATAAACCTATATTTCAAATGTAGGATGCTTTCAAAAGGTCTTTAATGGAGAATTATTTAGACAATTATAACCTAACCTAGGTCAGTATAGAAACCATATTCCCAATAGAAGAATATTATCCTTATACAAACAAAAAATTACATATTCCCTCTGGCCTTTTATAAATACATAGTTCCTCTTCTTGTTCTTGACTAAATCAAATAATTTGAGTATGTTATTGAATGAGAATACCAATTTCGAGCTATTTGTTTAGTCTATCTTCTTAGACCTTTTGTAGTTTGTAGATCTTATGATTTGATCACTATCCATCTACCATATCTCATCATGATAAATTGTAATAGTAATTAGTATAGATTTTAGCATGATTAAGATAAAAAGGTTTGCTAATGGTCAATGCCTTGGCACTGAATATGATGCAGAACGAAAGAAGAGATGATGCGATGCGGAAATAAATTAAGATTAATTCTTTTTTTTTTATATATATTTTCCGAAATTGGCTTTGACTCAAAGGAAAGCTAAACTAAATTGAAAGAAACTAGATAATAATTGAAAGCACAATTTAAATAAAACTGGATTATCAAAGTAGTTCAGAAGTAACGGATCGCTGGGGGTTGAGAAACTCCCAGACCTAGGGTTTCGCTATGAACTTTCAACAGGACAGAAATAAAGAGAAGAGATGGGTTACCAACCAGACAGTGATCTTCACAAAGTTTGGTGGAAGAACTCTCTCGAGCAGATTGTTGGATTCTCGAATTCGGATACCTTCGCAATGGATCCTCCAATACTGGTCCTGTGGCTGAGTCAGCTTCTCCTGGACTCAAGATCTCGGAAAGAAGAAGAACAAGTGATGGAATCAGATATTCAAGGAAGAATTTACCAGATTGAAGAACTTGAAAGTTGATGTTGCTGAAATCCGGATTCTCCTGGAGGCTGATCTGACTTCCTCTGGGAATTGCTCAGGATCTGAAGTATCCAGACTAGACCCGGATGCTGGGGGTCGGCCTGGACTTGAAGAGAGTGGCCGTGAGAGGTGGGATAGGCTAGGGCATGGTGGAAAGAAAAGGATGATGGGCGGCTAGGGTTTGGGAGTGAAGTGGCTAACCTAGGGTTTGGGGTTTGGAGATCTCACACCTCCTCAAGGTTCCTGGGGAACCCGAATTTACTCCTTCACGGAGGTCAACACCTGGATGCAAGTGCGGAAGAGAGAAAACACAGAGTTTGCTCACAAAAATTTAATTCATTCATCAGATTACTTTAAAGTTTACAAGAAGGGTTTAATTTATAGGACTTTACAAGAGAGTAGGGTTTTACATCTTTCCATGTGGGACTAAAGGAGGGGATCTTCAAATTAGGATTGTAGGATCAATCCCTATACTTATGGCCGGCCAAAAGATTCCACAAATGTTGATTGGTGGCTTCAAAAGGAATGTGGGTGGCGCCTCCTAGCCTTGATCTTCAAGAAAAATATTTTTCCTTCCATGATTGGTCTTATTTGGAAGTATTTGGGCGCCTCCTTAACCTTGCACTTCAAGAGAAATTTCCTTCCTTTTATACCTGGTTTTATTTGGAATTACTTGGGCGCCTCCTAGTCTTCCTCCCCAAGCTTTGCTCCTTTCTTTTCATAGCTTGGCTCTTATGGAAACACCTTGGCCGCCCCCTTGAATTGTGGCTCCCAGATTGTCTTCTCCTTGAGTGGTGCATGAGAGGAGGGACCTGCTATCTTGTGGTGTGGGGACCAAAGCCTACTAGATGGAGATGTGGCACCCCCTAGACTCAGGCGTGTGGCTGGGAGTGTGGCGCCCACTTGCTTGGCCTTGGGAGAAAATGTGACACCCCAGGTTGAAGTCCTAGACCACTACTGAGTCAACATGACTCAACAAAATAAATTGCAGGGAATACAGACTCAAGCTAAAATTGAGTTGATCAAGTCAACCCTTATTACAAACCAGAAAACCCTAATTCTTCGGGCAAGGTCAATCAGAGATCCAGATAGAGCTCTGAAGTCTTCTTCTGAGTTTGGTGCCCGCACCAGTTCTCCCGGGATGGGAGGAACTCGACCCTGTCGAGTATGGATCAAGTTGGCTCTGGTATCTCTCCAAGAGGTCTGGGTCCAATTCTTGTAATTCTTCTCGGGAGATCCAAGAGTCATCAGAATCTGGCCTTCCTTGCCAGCGGACCAGGTATCTTTGGTATCCTTGATTACGAGTAGAGATAACCTGATCATCCAGGATCTTTTCAATCTGCTCTTTCCTCACAGGCCAGTTTGTTGGTGGACACACAGGGTTGGGTTCACTCTCAAGAGCAGGATTAGGCTCAAAAGGCTCACTGGGAATCACAGCTGGCTCTCTATACTCTACTAGGTCTGTAATGTTGAAAGTGGAGCTAATGCCTAGTTCTGGAGGTAACTCGAGCACATAGGCATTGGATCCTACTCTCTTCACCACTCTAAATGGTCCAGCTCCTTTAGCATGTAACTTTCTAACGGTTCCAGGAGGAAACCGTTCAGGCCTTAACCTAATCATTACATAGTCTCCTTCATCAAAAGTTTTGACTCGCCTTTGAAAATCAGCCAACTTCTTATAAGTTTCATTACTTAAATTTATTTTGGCTTGAATTTGTTTATGCAAGTCTTTTATATGCTGTGCAAAAACTTCGGCAGACTCGGAGTCTCGTGTGTGGACTGGTAAAGGAGCTAGGTCAAGAGGTGTGTGAGGTTTGTAACCATGCACAATTTCAAATGGACTCTTACCCGTAGACCTATTGACCGAGTCATTGTATGCAAATTCAGCTCTAGGTAAGTACAAATCCCAGTTCCTAATGTTTTCACCAACAAGACACCTTAACAGATTGCCTAAACTATGGTTCACTACTTCGGTTTGGCCATCAGTCTGGGGATGATAGGCAGTTGAAAACTTAAGTTTTGTCCCTAACTTATGCCAAAGGGTTTTCCAGAAATAGCTGGTGAACCGGACATCCCTATCGGAAACAATTATCTTAGGTAGGTCATGGAGTCGAACTATCTCATTAAAGAACAGGGTGGCTACCTTAGACGCATCAAATATTTGGGAACAAGGCAAGAAATGGGCCATCTTGAAAAATCGGTCGACTACAACACAGATAGAGTCATGCCTCCTCTGGGTCTTAGGCAAACCTAACACAAAGTCCATGCTCACATCTTGCCAAGGACGATCTAGGACAGGGAGTGGGGTATAAAGGCCGGTGTTCTGTTTTCGCTGTTTGGCAATAGCGCAGGTCCGACACCTAGCCACAATATGTGCTACATCTCTTTTTAAGCTAGGCCAGAAAAAGTGGTCTTCAATAGCCAGGGTGGTCTTGTCTTTTCCGAAATGGCCAGCTAAACCTCCAGCATAAATTTCCCAAATCAAAAATTCCCTAAGAGAAGTTCTAGGGATGCAAAGCCTATTCTTAAAGAACAGAAAGCCATTTAAAAGGGTATAATCCTTATGGTCACTAGATGGTCCTTGAGTTAGATCCAGGTACACAGTCTTAAAATCCGGACACGACTCATATTCCTCTTTGATTTGCTCAAACCCTATGACTTCAGCCCTAACAGAATTCAACAACAAAGATCGACGACTAAGGGCATCAGCTACCTTATTTTCAGACCCAGCTTTATGCTTCAAAACAAAAGTATAGGACTGGATATACTCTACCCACTTAGCATGCCTGGGGTTAAGCTTCTTCTGGGAACTCAAGAATCTAAGAGCCTCATGGTCCGAAAACAGCACAAATTCTTGCGGTAGCAAATAATGTCTCCAGTAACGCAAAGCTTGCACTACCGCATAAAATTCCTTATCATAGGTAGAATACCTAAGCTTAGCATCATTAAGTTTTTCACTAAAGAATGCTACGGGATGGTTCTCTTGGCTTAGGACTCCACCTATACCTACTCCTGAAGCATCACAGGCAACCTCAAATACTTTTGAAAAGTCTGGTAACCTCAAAATGGGTGCCTGGGTTATCCTATCCTTAAGATCCAGGAAGGCTTTATGTGCTGCTTTAGTCCACTGGAATTCTCCCTTCCTAATACAGTCTGTGATAGGAGCAACTACAGTACTAAACCCCTTGATGAATCGCCTATAGAAGGTAGCCAAGCCGTGGAAACTTCTGACTTCATGCACACTGGTCGGCTCTGGCCATTCTACTATCGACCTAATCTTTTCAGGATCGGCAGCCACGCCGTCAGGGGTTACGACAAATCCAAGGAAGATAATCCTACTGGTCATAAATTCACACTTTTTGAGATTACTGTAGAGACTATCATTCCTCAAAACTTGACAGACTTGTCTAAGGTGGCCTAGGTGATCTGCAGGGGTCTTACTATAGATCAGGATGTCATCAAAATAGACCACTACAAACTTCCCTATGAAAGCTCTAAGTACCTAGGTCATAATCCTCATGAAAGTACTAGGAGCGTTGGACAACCCAAAAGGCATAACAACCCATTCAAAGAGACCATCCTTAGTCTTGAAGGCTGTTTTCCACTCATCCCCTGGTCTAATCCTAACCTGATGATAGCCGCTCTTGAGATCAATTTTAGAAAAAACCATGGCACCGGCCATCATATCAAGCATGTCATCTAGTCTAGGGATGGGGAACCTATACTTGATTGTGATTTTATTGATGGCACGACTGTCAACACACATCCTCCACGTGCCATCCTTCTTCGGGGTTAGAAGTGCAGGGACTGCACAAGGGCTAAGACTCTCTCTAATGAACCCCTTCCTCAACAATTCGCCAACCTGCTTTTGCAGTTCTTTATGCTCAGATGGATTCATCCTATAATGGGGCAAGTTGGGTAAAGTAGCTCCTGGGACTAAATCTATGGAATGCTGAATATCCCTAAGAGGTGGAAGGTGGTCTGGCAGATCCTCGAGAAAAACATCCTCAAATTCTTCTAATAAAGGCTTAACTTCCTGAGGAGGCTCTGAGGGTGTAGGAGTCCTAAGTTCCTTAGCAGTCAACATCCAAATGGGTGAACCACTATGAATTTCTTGTTCTAGATCCTTGGCACTAATTAGGTTCACTCCAGTCTTCATTTCTCTGACCTTACTGGTTCCTTTAGCTACCTTGTCCTTAGGAGGGACTGAATGGATTGTGATTTTCTTCCCATTGAAACTAAAGACATAGGTGTTGGATTTTCCTAAGAGGGTGGCATCATGATCATACAACCAAGGTCTTCCAAGAATTATACTGCTCACCCCCATGGGCAAGACATCACACCAAATCTTCTCTTGATAGGATTGCATTTGGATTTGGACCTGACATCTAGACTGGATGGGTATAGAGGTAGAGTCTACCCAAGAAACCTTATAGGGGTTAGGGTGGGGGACTGGGGTTAAGCCTAACATTTTGATAGTGCTAGTAGAAATGGCATTCACACAGCTCCCACTATCTATGATGATTTTACAAACCTTATCCCCTAGTTTAAGGAAAGTCTGTAGGATGTTAGTCCTACGCCAATCTTCCTGAACTTTAGTCTGGGACAGGATGCATCTCACAACCCCTAATTGGTCAGACTCTGTGGATTCTTCCTCTCCTTCATACTCATCAACCAAATTCATTCCGACCTCATAAACTTCTTCTTCAAACTCCTAATTAGGCTCAGAATTCTCTTCTCCTCCCTCTTCTATATAAAGGGATCTACGAGGGCACTGGCTAGAAACATGACCTACCTTATGGCACTTAAAACAAGCTATGGCTGTGCACTGGTTGGAGATATGACCGGGCTTCTGGCACTTAAAACAGATGATACTAGGGGTTCTCTGGGTGTCAGGTGCCTTACCTTTGTCCATGGGCCTAGGGGTGGGAATACCCTGATTAGGCTTGCTAGGGGTAACCTGGCTAGGTCCATTTCTTGGGATTGGGGCAGTAATCCTAGAAGGCATTGGTCCTCTCTGAAACTTCTCAGTGTTCAGTGCAATCTGATAGGCTTGGTCTAGGTCAGTAACCACTCTCAGAAATAACTCTCTCTTAATGTCTTCCCTAAGTCCAGCCCTAAATCTAGACAAAGTGACCTCATGGGCTTCACTCACATCACATCTCATCAGGTATTCATCAAAGGTGGTTATGTAGTCTGATACAGATCGGTTCCCTTGTTTCAAAGTCTGCCATTGGTCTAACAGATTCTACTGGTATGAAATGGGTAGGTACTTATCTCTAAGTTTCTCTTTCATACCCTGCCAAGTGGTTATGGGCTCTACATTTCGTCTTCTAGTGGTTAGCTCAATGTTCCCCCAGTATAACCTAGCTTGACGTACTAACTTCATCTTGGCAAACTTGAACTTCCTTTCCTCAGACATGGCATACCACTCAAAGTACTGGTCCATCTCACCCTCCCAATCAGAATACACCTTAGGGTTTAAGCTACCATCAAAAGTGGGTGCATCTAATTTGATGTTCCGAATGAACCTATCATCTCTATCTTCAGGTTCTGGGTCAGGCCTCCTATGTTAGGTTCAGGATCTCTGTATAAAGGTCTTCTAGGCTCTTGGTGTGGGTGAGGTTGAGGCACATTAAAATCTGGGTCAGGAGTCCAATTCTGATGCCTAGGTTCCTCAAGTACTTGGACTCGATCCCTAAGCTGGGCAAAATTCTCATGGACTTGTTCTTTAAACTGGGCAACAGTGGCAGTCACATCCTGACTCAATTTGTTCATACTCTCAGTAAGAGCTCTAACCATGGCCTCTAAATCAGGTTGGGTTTGACCAGGTTGGTAGGGTACTCCATTCTGGGTAGACATGATGATGCAAGCAAACACACAAAATGAGACTCAACTGAATGACTACGGGCTAACTAGACCTTGAGCCCAAACTAGATGCCCAATTAGACTGGCAAGCTAGCCTATAGTAACTCGGGACTCAGCCAGGCAGGTGTAAGGGGAGTGTTAGGTCCCTAATTGCCAATCCTAGACACCAATCAGTGATTGGCCAGGTAGGCGGACCAGCACACAAGCCCTTCGGGACGTAGTCCCTGAACCACCATTCTAGACACTGAGTACAAAGCACACACAGAGTAACTAGACAAACTGACTCAACACTAGCCTTGACCCGACTTGTTGATGTCCCTAGCCCACTAGGGCAAATTAAGTCTAATAAATTTTAAAGTTAGGCTTAGGATCGAATGAGTGGGTGGTGGTTTTGGGCTAAGGAGAGGTTATCAACTTCTCCCCTTATCTTAGATGCTCAAATGCCCTTAGGATGAATTAGGAGATGTTCACTCAAAATAATTGCATTGCAGAATACAAAAACAGAGTTGCAGTAATTTAACTCTCAGAAATTTCATAGAAACCAATAAATCACAGGAGAATTATGTAAAATATCTTCAATTATAATGGTTCTAGCAAAATAAAAATCACATAATTCAGAGTTACTTGCAATGAGAAACAATTCCTGCAATAGAGTAGTTACAGACTGAAAACAGGGTGCTTCCCCCGTTTACAATTCCTGCTATGAAGTTGTAACCCAACGGATCCCCTACACGCCCTAGGAATACCCCGTGGAATGGGAAGAGGAGGTTTGCACCTCGCTTTGTTCCTAGGACCGGACGTCCTGGGGAGTCTACTTCGAGCAAACAAAGTAAAAAGGAGAGAGACTTAAAACAAGCAAGCAAAACAGAAACCCTAGACTGGGCTCTGATACCAAAATGATGCAGAACGAAAGAAGAGATGATGCAATGCAAAAATAAATTAATATTAATTCTTTTTTTTTATATATATATATTTTTTGAAATTGGCTTTGACTCAAAGGAAAGCTAAACTAAATTGAAAGAAACTAGATAATAATTGAAAGCATAATTTAAATAAAACTGGATTATCAGAGTAGTTCAGAAGTAACGGATCGCTGGGGGTTGAGAAATTCCCAGACCTAGGGTTTCGCTCTGAACTTTCAACATAACAGAAATAAAGAGAAGAGATGGGTTACCAACTAGACAGTGATCTTCACAAAGTTTGGTGGAAGAACTCTCTCGAGCAGATTGTTGGATCCTCGAATTCGGATACCTTCGCAATGGATCCTCCAATACTGGTCCTGTGGCTGAGTCGGCTTCTCCTGGACTCAAGATCTCGGAAAGAAGAAGAACAAGTGATGGAATCAGATATTCAAGGAAGAATTTACCAGATTGAAGAACTTGAAAGTTGATGTTGCTGAAATCCGGATTCTCCTGGAGGCTGATATGACTTCCTCTGGGAATTGCTCTAGATCTGAAGTATCCGGACTGGACCCGGATGCTGGGGGTCGGCCTGGACTTGAAGAGAGTGGCCGTGAAAGGTGGGATAGGCTAGGGCTTGGTGGAAAGAAAAGGATGATGGGCGGCTAGGGTTTGGGAGTGAAGTGGCTAACCTAGGGATTGGGGTTTGGAGATCTCACACCTCCTCAAGGTTCCTAGGGAACCCGGATTTACTCCTTCACGGAGGTCAATACCTGGATGCAAGTGCGGAAGAGAGAAAACACAGAGTTTGCTCACAAAAATTTAATTCATTCATCAGATTACTTTAAAGTTTACAAGAATGGTTTAATTTATAGGACTTTACAAGAGAGTAGGGTTTTACATCTTTCCATGTGGGACTAAAGGAGGGGATCTTCAAATTAGGATTGTAGGATCAATCCCTACACTTATGGCCGGCCAAAAGATTCCACAAATGTTGATTGGTGGCTTCAAAAGGAATGTGGGTGGCGCCTCCTAGCCTTGATCTTCAAGAAAAATATTTTTCCTTCCATGATTGGTCTTATTTGGAAGTATTTGGGTGCCTCCTTAACCTTGCACTTCAAGAGAAATTTCCTTCCTTTTATACCTGGTTTTATTTGGAATTACTTGGGCGCCTCCTAGTCTTCCTCCCCAAGCTTTGCTCCTTTCTTTTCATAGCTTGGCTCTTTTGGAAACACCTTGGCCACCCCCTTGAATTGTGGCTCCCAGATTGTCTTCTCCTCGAGTGGCGCATGAGAGGAGGGACCTGCTATCTTGTGGTGTGGGGACCAAAGCCTACTGGATGGAGATGTGGCACCCCTTGGACTCAGGCGTGTGGCTGGGAGTGTGGCTGGGAGTGTGGCGCCCACTTGCTTGGCCTTGGGAGAAAATGTGACACCCCAGGTTGAAGTCCTAGACCACTACTGAGTCAACATGACTCAACAAATTAAACTGCAGGGAATACAGACTCAAGCTAAAATTGAGTTGATCAAGTCAACCCTTATTACAAACCAGAAAACCCTAATTCTTCGGGCAAGGTCAATCAGAGATCCAGATGGAGCTCTGAAGTCTTCTTCTGAGTCTGGTGCCCGCACCAGAATATAACCTTTCACCGAAGCCTTATCATATAGATCTTATCTTCTTTCTTTTTTATAGATATATTACATCTATTAAGTACTATACCCTTTTGGTGGATCTATTAAGATCGATACTTAGTTAGATCACATGGAGTCCAACTTCATGATATTAATTATCTCTCAGAATGATATTTGATATCACCTTGTTTTAGATTTTTGAGATCATCTTTATGTTCCCTTTCTCCAAAAAAGAATATTTCCTGTGTATTCTAAGTATTTTTCAGAAGAATAGGAAATCCTACAAGGTGAAAGAGAAACTAACTAGCTTTGCTCAAACAAGTTCTTTAGGTTCTATGTTCTGATACTCATTAGAGATTTTCTTTTTGAGCTTAATCATCCTCCCACTATTATATTTAGGTTAAAATATTCAACCATAAATATAGGTATTGGGTCATAACAACTGTGATCCATTGGAAAGTAGTATCCTAATAACTTTTTAGGATAAAGGCCATCATTGACCTAATCTCTAACTTGTCTGACATAGGTCAAACTATCTTTTTTATCATACTATATCTCATATAAGAGTAGAAAGATTATATTTAGAGTGAACTTAATTTAATAGATAAGCTAAATTATGTAACCATAACCTTATAGATAAGTGATTCTTATAATGGATTAAACTATATCCAATAGGATTCAATTTTGCTACTCAAACATCTCATTGAGCTCGGGATGTAGGAGAAGTTCAATGTGAGATTACACCGAACAACTTGAGATGATTCTAGTAACCTTCTTGGTCTACATGTCAAATGTGCTAACACATAAATATGTACCCAGGTAAGTACATCACTGGTCTTAACCCATATCCTTTGTCTCACAAAGTGTAGCTTAATCTATATTTTTCAAGTTAGGATTTATAAATTAGAAATGACTCAATAGTCAATTAGCCAAAAGGCTTATAGTTGTCCATGATTTTTAAATTGTTCGTCCTTTCTTTTTGACTTGACTAAACTAGAGGTCCCACCTATATACTTCATGTTAACATCATTTCACAGGATCTCTCAGATCCCATAGCACTCACTATTCAATGGATACATCCATATGCAAGTGGAGACTAATAAATATAAACCCATCTGTTGCCACCAAGATCGTTGTGGCCCGTAGCTGAGGTTGAGGTCGGAACTCACCACCGTCTTACGGCATCCTGCTCGATTGCCCGAACTTGCAAAACAGAGTCAATGACCAGGCTGGGGATTCTGGCGGGGGCACTCCGATGCTCAAGTCAGTAATGATCCAGGAAAACAGATCCTCTTGGTCGAGCCCCGAGTATAGACTCCATGCTAGGAGGAGAAGTTGTGAAATGAAAGAGTGCGAGCAGGCCGAGCACAGATTGCAGGAGTGACAGTAGAGGAAAGCTCGAACTGGATGGTTGTGTCTGTCTAGACCCCTCTTGGGGGTTTCGTGATAGCCTCGAGCGTTATCTTCCTGTATGCTGTCCCCTTCTTGCTCGTTGGAACTCACTCGTCTGAAACTTAGCTTGAATGTGTGCATGCGTCTTACCTCGTTCGAACCTGGGAGACCTCTTTTTGCTGGGGTGTTGCCCACCACTTACCTCGAAATCTCCCCCATGCCTATGGGCGTGTGCGGTGATGTTTTGTGTCGTGGATGGGTTGTCTTTCCATTCTGATGACATGGAAGCTACCGTTTGTGCTGACATTCCTTCTGGTCACTCCCTTTTGGGCAACTTTGCAAGATCTCGATGAGCGGGCCGCCGCCTCCTAGATTCAGATCTACTGGTTGACTTTCAATTTTGGAGGGTGCAGATGGTTGGTGGGGAATGCAAAGCCTCGATCGGAGGATCCTACTATTTTGGTGCAAGTGGCTGCTTGGGTCACCATCATGGCATGGCAGGCATCTTTTCGTGGTCCTCGGGCATCGAGCCATCGTCCCGAGAGAGTGGTGACCTCCTTCAGTAGTTTATCTCTTTGTCCAAGGTAGAGCCGATTTGGAGAGGTGGAGCTCGACTTCGACCTCGACGTCTTGACCCGAAGGGAGCGCGGCCGGACGAAGGAGGGCGGAGCTCGACTTCGGCCTCGGTGTCTTGACCCGAAGGGAGCACGGTTGGACGAAGGAGGGTGGAGCTCAGCTTCGACCTCGGCATCTCAACCCAAAGGGAGCACGACCGGGTGAAGGAGTTCAGGCTGGGACATGCCACTTGGCAGCTTTATCCGACATGGCATCCGATTGAGGTCCCACGTCAGCGATCCCGCCACATCATTTGCTCCCCACTACCGAGGCCTGTTGGCACGTGGCGCTCGGGACAAAGGGAGTAATTGCAGTGCTGACATGGAAAGGCAAAGATCCAGCACAATAATGACCATGATCACTGGCGGTTCGCGAGGCGATTTCTTCAAGCCAGTGCGGAAGAGCCACGTGGCCACGTCCGAGGAGCAGTTATTGCTGGCATAGAATTCAGAGCAGCCATGGTCGAAGCGAGATGTCCCACTCACTGATGGTCGGTACGTGGTGCTAATCTGTCGGTGGTGATCCTGTAACGGTATGGTTGGCGTCGGGTCACTTTGAAATGAAAGGCTGATTTTTTCTAAAACATCTACTCTTTCAAATCTCGTATGCCCGCCATCGTACCCAAGTCTTCTCTTCTTCCCCGGCCATCTTAGACTCCCCTAGGAACCAAGTTCGTCTCTTTCTTCCTCCATCTCGCAGTAGAGTAGAGCTTTTCTTTTAAGTTTAGGGTCTTCTCGGACATAGTCCGTCTTCCTCCTCTCCTTGGGCTTTTATCTTCTTCAACTCTTTAGATGTCTCGTTTTGGTCCCAACTTTCATCCCTCGACCAACAAGGCCGAGGCGGGGCCTTTTGTGCCGATGCCACCTTCTTCTTCCTCCGATGAGGAGAGGGAAGAAGAACACTTCGAGTTTAGTAGGAGGCATCCCCCTATCAGGATAGCCATTAGGGAGCCCAGAGCCAGCCCCCCTCTTCCTCCTCCATCTGAACCCGCCCCCGAACCTGCTCGGTCAATAGGACCTGGCGGGATTGCTTCGACAATCTCTGCTAAAGAATTAGGGACCATCCGGGATGTCTATGGCATCTCGTACTCCGTCTGACTCTTGATCCCGTGATCAGCAAAATAGGTCACCTCTAGTGTTCCGAGTTGGATTGCCCTTTATGAGGAGACCTTTGCAGGGGAACTTCGATTTCCCTTTCACCCTTTCGTCCTTTCGGTCCTAAGTAATTACCGTCTCATCCCTGCTCAACTCATCCCGAATGTTATAAGGACCATTTTTTGCTTCATAGTACTCTGCCATTTTCATGGGATTGTAACCCGTTTTTCCCTATTCACGGTCGTTTTCATCCTAAAATGCCACCCTTCCGAGGAGGGGTGGTGGTCCATCTCTTCTCACCCGAAGGGCATTAAATTTGAACTCCCCTCTTCCATCAAAAGGTGGAAGAGCAAATTTTTCTTTGCAACCATTAAGGGGGTCGACTAGGTTTGTAGCAACCCAGATCGGTCCCCTAACTAAAATTTTGTGATCAAAGCGGCTGACCGAGAGGTCTACAAGTAGCTCTGCACCATCCAGATTCCTTCCCTCGAGGTTCTGTTGTCAGAGCAGAACCTTTCCGAGGCCGGGGTCGACCCAACGAGAGAGTTGGGTGAGTTTGGCTCGAACTTTTCTCCTTGTGCCTTTTACTATGTTTCTCCAGACTTGGGATTGACAATGCCTCTTCTGTATGCAGGTATGAAGTTATCTGTGGATGACCTGCTCTTGATCACCGGAAGAGACCTCCGTCGGAGTTGGTTGAAGAATCCTCCTCAAAGAGAGCTCGCGACGAGAGCGCGGTGGCGGCTGCTCCTTCCGCGTCAACTGAGCCGAAGAGGAGGGCGGCTGAGCCCGTGCTAGAGCAACCAAGGAGGCGAGAGCCGATCCTAGTCCCGGAGCCTGAGGTGGTCATCCGGGCCAGGGTCGCTACCGCAGCCGTCGCTGTAATGTCTCCTCCTTCCCTGGAAGTCATTGTCATTGAGGTGAAGGAGGGACAAGTGGGAACATAGGCAGTGCTGGAGGCACCGTCCAGGGAGGTACCGAGCTCCCCCCATGCACCCGAGGCTTCTTCTACCGACGGAACGAGTGATGCGGCATCCGGGGCGAGCAGAAGAGAGGGACTATCACCGAGTCCCGTTCAAGCTGGGGCCCAATATCTCCCTGGTTCGGGACCAGGGTATGGCAGAGCGCATGATGGATTTTGCGATCTAGTCATGCGACCGATGGGAGAAGGCCGGAAAGCTATTGGGGGACATGATTGGCAACACATTCCCCCATCTCTTCTCGGTAAGTAACTTCATCCTCTTAACTTCTTCCTTCGTTCTTACATTGGCTACTGATGCTTTTGTCTGGTGCAGCTCGGTGTGATGGGGATCTCAGAGCAGCACTGATCTCGAAGTCGCATTGATCCCGGAGCAGCACTGATCCCAGAGCAGCATTGATCTCGAAGCCGTATTGATCCTGGAGTAGCATTGATCCTCGATCCCGGAGTAGCACAGATTTTAATAAATTAGTTTGGGATTTATCTTTAATTTTGAATTAGGATTTGGTTGGTTAGGATTAAGATTTGGATAGGCTTATCTTATTCTATCTTGTATTTGAATTTGAGTCATCCCTATCTTTTTATCCTGTATTCAAATTCAAATGAGGGTTGGAAAGGTCTATAAATACCATCCTCAGTCTTTTGTAAAAAAAAAAAGTTTTTGGAGAAAAGAATTTGAGTTTTTAGAAGAGTGATTCTTCTTGTCTTCGCCTTCGGGCATGGGCATGATGCCCTAGTTATTCCCCTTCCCATTCCATCTTCTGTATCCCCTCGTGACCTTTGAGATCCATCCTAGCACCTCCAAGTATCGAGGAGGGTGTAATGCCCTAGAGGTGAGAGGTCTCTTCATTAGGGTGAGTCCCAAAGTTCATGAGATCCAGATCCCTATCCTACATACCCACTATTCCTTCGTCACCCCTAGAGAAAAAAATACCAAAAAAAAAATAGTACCCTAATTTAGGTGACTTTTAGGCTTGTCAATGATCCTACCTCATCTGTCCCTCATCAATTTTGGTATCAGAGCTTAGAAAATTAGGGTACCGTCAAATCAACCCAAATCCTGTCTTACCAATCCGATCCATTTGTTCTATCCTATCATCTTCCCATATAAAAAAAAATAAAAAAACTTAGATCTCCAGACCAATGTCATCCCTCCCCTGTGATCAATCGCCCACTACCACCATCGCCTCCATCAGCCTCCACCCAGGCCGAACCCCCTCTTCTTTGCCTCATTCCAAGTCTTCACCGAATCGCACCTCCTCTTCCATCCGCTCTGTTGCCGCCTTCCCTGCCCCGAGCCAAGTCCGCCCAATGCACAGCCGGAGATCGACAGCACCGCCGCCTCCCACCAGATCCTTCAATCGACGCCGCAAGCACCATCCTTTCTGCCGGACCTTCCACCTCCGAACCCCAACATCCCCCACCGACACCCACTGGAGAGAACGAGCCCAGGGAACCGTGCCCTCCTCTCCCTGCCGAGGCTGAGCTCAACCTGTCGCCGGGTTTCTGATTCCACCCCACCGATGAGGAGCTCGTCATCCATTATCTCTGCCACCCGACCACCGCACATATCTCCCAGATCCGCTCGATCCATTCCAGCAAACCACCCGCTCTCTTCCGCTTGTGACCCGAACCACCGTCGGCCTCCTCTTCTCCGTTCGGAACCACCGTCCATCCGTTTCTCCTCCCTGCTGCCATCAGCCGAGATAGCTAAGCCACCGGAACTCCCTCCCGTTGCCGCCATCTCCGCCCGTGATGACACATCGATGTCCGCCCGTTCCTTCCTGCTGCCATGGCCGTCGCCGCCCTGTCGGATCCCTTCCACCCCTCGTCGACGTCGGCCTCCCCACGAGCCCCCCGTTCCGCACGACTGTCAAAGCACCATGAGATGCTTTGCATGAACGTGAAAGCATCTCCGGGCCTCCCTCTTGCCGACTTCAACTCAGCACAGATTTCAAAATTGCACGCTCTTTAAAGTAGCACAGATTTCAAAGCACACCGATCTCAAAGCTGCACCATTTTCAAAGCAAAGTTGATTAAAAAAAAAATCATGGTTATGTCAAGCTAAAAGTTTGGAGTTCCTAGAGCTGAAGTCAAGTTGAAGCTGGAGCCTGACCCAAATTCGACAGAGTCGAGTTTTTACCCATCTCAGGAGAATGATGGGGATCTCAGAGCAGCACTGATCTCGAAGTCGCATTGATCCCGGAGCAGCATTGATCCCAGAGCAGCATTGATCTCGAAGCCGCATTGATCCCGGAGCAGCATTGATCCCCGATCTCGGAGTAGCACAGATTTTAATAAATTAGTTTGGGATTTATCTTTTATTTTGAATTAGGATTTGGTTGGTTAGGATTGAGATATGGATAGGCTTATCTTATCCTATCTTGTATTTGAATTTGAGTCATCCCTATCTTTTTATCCTGTATTCAAATTCAAATGAAGGTTGGACAGGTCTATAAATACCACCCTCAGTCCTTTGTAAAAAAAAAAAGTTTTTGGAGAAAAGAATTTGAGTTTTTAGAAGAGTGATTCTTCTTGTCTTCGCCTTCGGGCATGGGCGTGATGCCCTAGTTATTCCCCTTCCCATTCCATCTTCTGTATCCCCTCGTAACCTTTGAGATCCATCCTAGCGCCTCCAAGTATCGAGGAGGGTGTAATGCCCTAGAGGTGAGAGGTCTCTTCATTAGGGTGAGTCCCAAAGTCCATGAGATCCAGATTTCCATCCTACATCCCCACTATTCCTTCTCCACCCCTAGAGAAAAAAATACCAAAAAAAATAGTACCCTAATTTAGGTGACTTCTAGGCTCACCAACGATCCTACCTATCCCTGTCCCCCATCACGGTGCCGAGCTTCTCTTAATCAGAGATTGCTGTAAGAATTAGCTAAAGAATGACCGGTAACGGGCAGTGGAGCTCGAGTCTTTGAAGACCGAGCTGAGAGAGAACAACGACGTCTCTTGGGAGCTCAGTTTAAAGAATAAGGAGCTCTAGAAAGAACTCACAAGTGCCGAGAGGTACTCGAAAGAGCTTTAAGAGAGTCTGGACCGGGAGCAGAGCAAGTCAAAAAGCAAGGTTGAGGAGCTCACAGCCACTGAGAAAAGGCTAATTGAGTTCAATGCCAAGGCCGTCCGGTAGAAGGGGTGCACTCAGTCTCTCCAAGTCGAGCTGGAGGCAGCCAGGGAGAGGTTGATCGTCGCTAAGAAGAGGGTCATCACTGCTGAGAAGGAGGCGGCAATGGCGATCGAGTCGGCAGAGGCGGCGAAGAAGCAAGCCACCGAGGCAAAGAAGGAGGCTGAGGAGGCCGTGGCAAGGTACAGGGCCTCGGAAGAGTTTGCCTCTGAGTTCCATGAGATGGAGTCGGACTCCTTCTACAAAGGCTTCATGTATCTCTGCTCCAGGGTGGAGGACTTCATCACAGACAAGGGTCGAAGCCTCCTCAGATATCCCAAGGCTTCGAACGTGGAGTCAGCACCAGATTCGGGCACCACTGAGGAGCCAATCGCAGACCCGAGCTTGCTTCGCCAGTGATGGTCATCAAATCTGAAGCTGCACAGCCTGAGGCCCTAAAGGATGATGTCTCGACAGAGCACGATCATGGGAAGGGGTCGTCTGAGTAATTCCCCTTTGTGTTTTTCTTTTCTTTGCTTTTGACCTGGGCTACCTAGCGTGTCGGGGCCCAGAAGCAGTTGTATCAAATAGTTGGTTTTTAATGAAATAACTTCTTTCAGACACTTCGGCTCAGAACTCCTTCCTCTTCTCTCTTCTTCTTTCTTCTTCTTCTTCTTTGTTTTTTATGTGATGAAGTTAGAGAGAAGTTTCACAAGTTGCCGAGTTGTTTCCACTTTGTTCCTAAATATTTTGGAAGTGGATGAATGTCTCTGAGTGCCGAAGCACTGGGCTCGAAGCTTCAGTGCTGGAGAGCCAAGCTCCGGGTTTGAGTGTTGGAGAGTTGGGCTTCCAGGCTTGAGTGCAGAAGAGCATGGGACTCGGGCTTGAGTGCTGGAGAGTTGGGCTTCCAGGCTTCAGTGCTTGAGAGCTGGGCTCAAATCTTCAGTGCCAGAGAGTCGGGCTCTGGGTTTGAGTGCTGGAGAGTTGGGCTTCCAGGCTTGAGTGCTGGAGAGCGTGGGATTCGGACTTGAGTGCTGGAGAGTAGGGCTTCTAGGCTTCAGTGCTTGAGAGCTGGGCTCAAATCTTCAGTGTCGGAGAACTGGGCTTCCAGGCTTGAGTGCCGGAGAGTGTGAGATCCGAGCTTGAGTGCTGGAGAGCTGGGCTTCCAGGCTTGAGTGCCGGAGAGCATGGGATCCAGGCTTGAGTGCTTGAGAGCTGGGCTCAGATCTTCAATGCCGGAGAGCCAGGATCCTAATTTGAGTGCTGGAGAGCTGGGCTTCCAAGCTTGAGTGTCGGAGAGCGTAGGATCCGGGCTTGAGTGCTGAAGAGCTAGGCTTCCAAGCTTGAGTACCGGAGAGCGTGGGATCCGGGCTTAAGTACCAGAGACTTGGGATCCAGGCTTGAGTGCCGGAGAGCATGGGATTTGGGATTGAGTGCTGGAGAGCATGGGATCCAGGCTTGATTGCTGGAGAGCTAGGGTTCCAAGCTTCAGTGTCGGAGAGCATGGGATTCGGGCTTCGATGCCGGAGAGCTGGACTCCGGGCTTCGGCATACCGAGCCTTGGGTCAGGCAGTGACTTCCCTGCAAGACAAAAATGGTTTGCACAAAAGGGGATCTTTATTATTATTAGGGAAAAGCCATACATTACTGATAGTATGTTCTCAAGTTACAGGCATTCCATGTCATGAGAATCTGGCACTGTCTAGACTCGCGAGATAATAAGCCCCATTCGAGAGGGCTTCAACCACCTTATAGGGGCCTTCCCAATTTGGCAAGAGCTTGCTACACTCTCGGGGTTGGGATGCCTCAGCTCGACGCAGCACAAGGTCATCGAGCGGAAGACCTTAGCCTTCACTCGTGCATTGTAGTACCGAGCTACCCATTGTCGATAAGCTGCCATCCGGAGTCAGGCCTTATCTCTGGTTTTCTCGAGGAGGTCTAGGTTGAGGAGAAGGCACATCGGGTTCTTTGCTTCATTGTACTACTGTATCCGTAGTGTGGGCACGCCGAGTTCGACTGGGATAATGGCTTCTGCACTGAAAGTAAGGTTGAAGGGCATTTCATTTGTTACTGTCCTAGGCATTGTGTGGTAAGCCCAGAAAACACTGGAAAGTTCTTCTACCCACTTGCCCTTGGCTTGGTCTAGCCTGGTCCTGAGTCCCTAAAGAATGGCCCGGTTGGTCACCTCAGCCTCCCCATTGGTCTGGGGGTGAGCGACCGAGGTGAAGTGGTGCTGGATGCCGAGCTCGGCACAAAACTCTTCAAACTCCCGGTTGTCAAACTATCGCCCGTTATCAATGGTGATGCTGTGGGGAAGCCCGAAGCGGCAGATGATTGACTTCCAGAAAAACTTGCAGACCTTGGATTTCGTGATCCATGCTAGTGGATCCGCTTCTACCCACTTGGTGAAGTAGTCGATCAAGTCAACCCTTATTACAAACCAGAAAACCCTAATTCTTCGGGCAAGGTCAATCAGAGATCCAGATGGAGCCCTGAAGTCTTCTTCTGAGTCTGGTGCCCGCACCAATTCTCCCGGGGTGGGAGGAACTCGACCCTGTCGAGTATGGATCATGTTGGCTCTGGTATCTCTCCAAGAGGTCTGGGTCCAATTCTTGTAATTCTTCTCGGGAGATCCAAGAGTCATCAGAATCTGGCCTTCCTTGCCAGCGGACCAGGTATCTTTGGTATCCTCGATTACGAGTAGAGATAACCTGATCATCCAGGATCTTTTCAATCTGCTCTTTCCTCACAGGCCAGTTTGTTGGTGGATACACAGGGTTGGGTTTACTCTCAAGAGCAGGATTAGGCTCAAAAGGCTCACTGGGAATCACAGCTGGCTCTCTATACTCTACTAGGTCTGTAATGTTGAAAGTGGAGCTAATGCCTAGTTCTGGAGGCAACTCGAGCACATAGGCATTGGATCCTAATCTCTTCACCACTCTAAATGGTCCAGCTCCTTTAGCATGTAACTTTCTAACGGTTCCAGGAAAAAAATCGCTCAGGCCTTAACCTAATCATTACATAGTCTCCCTCAACAAAAGTTTTGACTCGCTTTGAGAATCAGCCAACTTCTTATAAGTTTCATTACTTAAAGTTATTTTGGCATGAATTTCTTTATGCAAGTCCTTTACATGCTATGCAAGTGCATCAAGAGACTTGTGTGTGTGGGCTAATAGTGAAATCAGATCAAGTGGTGTGTGAGGCTTGTATCCATGAACAATTTCAAAGGGACTCTAGCCTATAGACCTATTGATCGAAACATTGAATGCAATTTCAGCCCTGGACAAAATACAAATCCCAATTCCTGGTGCTCTTAATCAAACCAAAATCTGAGCCAAAGCCTAGTAAAGGGTCAAGAAAAACTAAACTAGACTGACGACGCATTCCTAAAGAATGGACTTTATTCCAAAGGAACCCTAGGTCTAAACCTAACAAACTAAGGCTCTTTAGGTTTGACCATGGGTCAGAGGAGGGCATGCAGAGCATGAAAACATATTATGGATGCCTAGTAGGTGCCATAAGGTCTTCCAGACGTAGGTGGCAAACCTAATAGGTTCTAAGGAGTCTTGCAACCTAGAGATCTCAGTAAAGTGTAATCCCATAGCTCTAGAAATATGAGAAGATTCAGGGAAGGGTAGGAAATAAGAATCATAGTTTTGAGGTGGCTTATCGGAAACAAGAAACAAACCTTGGTTATTCAGGATGACCTTAAAATGAGGACATTGTTCTATAGGTGCACACATCCAAACCTCATGATTTGCTCTAGGAGGGTCTAAAGTGCAAGTTCTAGGATAGGCTGGGTGCTCCTAGAAGGTGGAAGGTTATCAGGAAGGTCTTTGGAATGTTTATCTAAAAAGTCCTCTAAGCTACTGTCTTTTTCTTGTTCTTGGACCTTCTCAATGGGCAATTCTTGTGAACCCTTTCCTTCTTCACACTTCTCTACCAGATTTGACTCAAGGGTGTCTTCTTTGGATTCCTCAATTAGTTCAGGGGTATTCTCACTTAAACTTTCATTTGGTATAATTTCCTCTTCCTGAACTTCCTCAAAAGGGTCTTCTCTTAGGGTTAGCTACTGAATTCCTTGAGTGGCAGGGGTCCCCTCAATAACCCCATTAGGTAGGAGTTGGTTAATTGAATTATCGGGAGAGATATCCTCAAATTCTTCTTCTTCATATTCATCTATCAAACTTATGTCAGGCTCATATATTTCTTCCTCAATCTCACTGAAAGGTTCTAATCTATTCTCCTTTGATTCCTCTTTAAGTACGGCTCTGGTCGGGTCAACTAATTTTGGGATGGCCATGCCTAACTCCTTCTCAATGTTATCCTTCTGGTCAAGAGGTGACACAAGTGGGAATTGACAAACAAACGTCTGGTTCACTACGGATGTCGGATCAATTAGAACTTGACTCAAGTTGGTAGAGGTTGGCTTTAAGTCCAAAGTACTTGATTGGTTATATCTTAAAGACCTCTCATAGTCTTGGGCTTCTTGGTAGGCTCGGTCTAACTTATTGGTCTTTTCAAGGCATAGCTTCCTATAAATGTCTGGGTGTAACCTAACCTTAAACCTCGATGTGATCTGAGCTTCGGTCTCAATGGTATTGCATTTCATGTCATACCACTGGAAGTCCTCGATATATTTAGACACGGGCCTATTACCTTGTCACAATTGGTACCATTGGTCTAAAAGTCTTTTCTCATAGGATCTACCTAGGTACCTATCTCTCAACTTACTTCTCATATCTCTCCAAGTATATATTTCCTCTTTTCTTTGATAACACTCACGCTCAATAGCATACCAATGTGACCTAGCATGTTTGGTGAACTTGGTTTTGGCCAACCTAACTTGTCCTAATTTCGATATGTTAGTGCACTCAAAATACCGATCCATTTGTTCTTTCCACTTAATATATGTCTCTTGTCTTCCATCAAAAGTGGGTGCATAAGGTTCGGTGTTCCTAACGGGTCCCTTTTCTGAGTCAACCAAGTATGGATATAGGCTCCTAGGGTTATGCTCGGGATCATGGTATAAGGTCCTCCTAGGCTCCTGGTGTGGGTGAGCTTGAGGCACATTAAAATCTAGGTCAGGAGTCCAATTCTAATGTCTAGGTTCCTCAAGTACTTGGACTTGATCCCTAAGCTGCGTAAGATCCTCACGGACTGGATTCCTAAACTGGGCAACAATATCAGTCATATCCTGACTCAATTTGTTCATGCTTTCGGTAAGAGTTCTAACCATGGCCTCTAAATCAGGTTGGGTTTGACCAGGTTGGTAGGGTACTCCATTCTGGGTAGACATGATAATGCAAGCAAACACACCAAATGAGACTCGACTGAAACGACTACAGGCTAACTAGACCTAGAGCCCAAACTAGATGCCCAATCAGAGTGGCAAGCTAGCTTGTAGTAACTCGGGACTCAGCCAGGCAGGTGTAAGGGGAGTGTTAGGTCTCTCATTGCCAATCCTGGATACCAATCAGTGATTGGCCAGGTAGGTGGACCAGCACACAAGCCCTTCGGGATAGAATCCCTGAACTACCGTTCTAGACACTGAGTACAAAGCACACACAGAGTAACCAGACAAACTGACTAAACCCTAGGCTGGACCCGACTTGTTGGTGTCCCTAGCCCACTAGGACAAATTAAGTCTAATAAATCTTAAAATTAGGCTTAGGATCGAATGAATGGATGATGGTTTTGGGCTAAGAAGAGGTTATCAACTCCTCCCCTTATCTTAGATGCTCAATTGCCCTTAAGATGAATTAGGAGATGATCACTCAAAAAAATTGAATTGCAGAAATACAGAAACAGAGTTGCTGTAATTTAACTCTCAGAAATTTTATAGAAATCAATAAATTACAGTAAAATTATGTAAAATAGGATCAATTATACTTGTTCGAGCAAAATAAAAATAATGCAATTTGGAGTTACTTGCAATGAGAAACAATTGCTGCAACAGGATAGTTACAGACTAAAAATAAAATGCTTCTCCCGTTTACAATTCCTGCTATGAAGTTGTAACCCAGCGGATCCCCTACACGCCCTAGGAACACCCCATGGAATGGGAAGAGGAGGTTTGCACCTCACTTCGTTCCTAGGACCGGACGTCCTGGGGAGTCTACTTCGAGCAGACAAAGTAAAAAGAGAGAGACTCAAAACAAGCAAGCAAAACAGAAACCCTAGACAGGGCTCTGATACCAAAATTGATGTAGAACAAAGAAGAGATGATGTAATGCGGAAGTAAATTGAGACTAATTCTTTTTTTTTATATATATATGTATTTTCAGAAGTTGGCTTGACTCAAAGGAAAGTTAAACTAAATTGAAAGAAACTATGTAATAATTGAAAGCACAATTTAAAAGAAACTAGGTTATCAGAGTAGTTCAGAAGTAAAGGATCGCTGGGGGTTGAGAAACTCCCAGACCTAGGGTTTCGCTCTGAACTTTCAACAGGACAGAAGTAAAGAGAAGAGAAGGGTTACAGACCAGGCAGTGATCTTCACAGAGTTAGTGTAAGGACTCTCTTGAGCAGATTGTTGGATCCCTGGATTCAGGTATCTTCGCAATGGATCCTCCAATACTGATCCTTTGGCAGAGTTGGCTTCTCCTGAACTCAAGATCTGGGAAAGAAGAAGAACAATTTATGGAACCAGATACTTAAGGAAGGATTTACCAGATTGAAGAACTTGAAGGCTGATGTTGCCGAAATCCTGATTCTCCTGGATGCTGATTAGACTTCCTCTGGGAATTGCTCTGGATCTGAAGTATCCGGACTGGACCTGGATGCTGGTGGTCGGCCTTGACTTGGAGAGAGGTGGCTGTGAGAGGTGGGATAGGCTAGGGTTTGGTGGAAAGAAGAGGATGATGGGCGGCTAGGGTTTGGAAGTGAAGTGGCTAACCTAGGGTTTTGGGGTTGGAGATCTCACACCTCCTCAAGGTTCCTGGGGAACCCGGATTTACTCCCTCACAGAGCTCAACACCTGGATGTAAGTGCGGAAGAGAGAAACACAAAGTTTGCTCACACATAAATTGGATTCATTCATCAGATTACTTTAAAACTTACAAGAGGGGTTTAATTTATAGGACTTTACAAGAGAGTAGGGTTTTACATCTTCCCATGTGGGACTAATAGGGGGGGGATCTTCATATTAGGTTTGTAGGATCAATCCACACACATATGGCCTGCCAAGAGGTTCCAAAAAAGTTGATTAGAGGCTTCAAAAGGAAGGTATGTGGCGCCTCTTAGCCTTGTTCTTCAAGAAAAATATTTTTCCTTCCATGGCTCAACTCTTTTGGACTCCTCCTTTTCTTTCTCCCTAAGTCATGGTTCTTCCCATCTTTGCTTTGGGCATTTTTGGCATGGATTGGGCACCCCCTTGAAGTGCTCCCTAAGAAGAGCTTCTTTCTTTACATAACTTGGCTCTTATGGAATGTTTTGGACCGCCCCCTTGAATTATGGATCCCAGGTTATTTTCTCCTCAAGTGGCGCATGAGAGAAGGGACCTGCTATCTTGTGGTGTGGGGACCAGAGCATACTGGATGGAGATGTGGCGCCCCCTGGACTCAGGCAAGTGGCTGGGAGTGTGACTGGGAGTGTGGCGCCCACTTGCTTGACCTTGGGAGAAAATGTGACACCCAGGTTGAAGTCCTAGACCACTACTGAGTCAACATGACTCAACAAAATTAAATTGCAGGGAAATACAGACTCAAGCTAAAATTGAGTCGATCAAGTCAACCCTTATTACAAACCAGAAAATCCTAATTCTTCGGGCAAGGTCAATCAGAGATCCAGATGGAGCCCTGAAGTCTTCTTCTGAGTCTGGTGCCCGCACCATAGGTTTAGGAGGACTAACCTTATTGGACTTAGATTGACTGGTCATGAGTTCCCTCTGATATAACTCGAATTCCCTAGCTAAGTGATAGGCTTCCTTTAAGTTTTGAATTTTTCAATGAAACAGTTCTCACTGGATGTCCCTCTGTAGGCCATCTCGAAATCTAGCCATGATCCTAGACTCAGGTTCAACTGTGTTACATCTCCTACTAAACTCATTAAATTGGTCAATGTACTCAGACAGTTTTATTACCCTGCCTCAGTTCATACCATTGGTCTAGAAGTTTGTATTCATAAAATTCATCTAGGTACTTCTCTCTCAATTTACTTCTTATGGCTTTCCAGGTATGTATTTCATCTCCTCCTCGATAACATTCATCCTCAATAACTGCCCAATGCAACTTAGCATATCAGGTTAACCTATGTATGGCCAATCTAAGTTTTTCTAACTATGACATCTTCGTGTACTCAAAATACTGATCTATTCTCTCCTCCCAATCAATATATACCTCTTGTCTTCCATCAAAAGTGGGTGCATAAGGTTGGGTGCTTCTAATTGGTCATTCCTCTGAATCAATCAAGTATGGGTATGGACATCTAGGGTTAGACTCAGGGACAAGATCATGATAATAGGCTCTTGAATCAAGGAAATTGGGCCTAGATGATTTATGTTTTGTATGGGCCATCTGTTTAGTGAGGGCTCAAATATGGGTTTCAAGATTTGAATTATCCATGGGTTCAGCGACTGTGGGTGTGGTGGATGATATGAGGCTCCTGATCTAGTGCATATGCAAGACTCACATACGAATCGACTATGGCTTCCTAGACTTAGAGTCCAAACAGAATGGGTCAACTCAACTTACACTCAATTCAACCCCTAATCCTTCGACTGGCCAGGTAAGAGGTGGGATGGTGGAAGGCCCCCATGCTTTCGCAGGGACCCAATTAAGGAACACTGATATACTTAGGTCATTTGACATTTGACCTCTAGCTTAGACACCAGCTTCCAGTAATAGGAGAAGTATTGGGTGCACTAGTCTTCCCACAAAGGTTATGATGGGGACATCACTAATAATAATATATACTTTGATTAACTAACTTTGTTTTTGTAGCTATAGTTAATAAAATCTTGAGCCATGCAAGTCCCAAATTTTCTTGAAGAATACTCATAAGTCAACACATGGAAGAAAATTTTTCATGAGTCGACTCAAGCTCAAAGCATGATGGAAAGCCACCTCTTCAAAGCCTAATTTAAGCCATTCAAGCCTAATTCAAGCCAAGACTTGAAACCAAAATTTTCACATGGGGGGACATCTCATCAAGAAATCTTGGGGGAGAAGAAATTACACTACATCAAGACTTTTATGGGGAATATAAAGATACCTTCCAACAAGTGACATGTTGGTGGGGACACCAGAGGCACCAGAATAAGATAGAGGCTTCTAACCCCTTATGGATTACTTAGTCGCATTTGAGTCCATTTGTAATAAAGGCTTAGCCCATTTGAGTTATCTTTTTTTTTTCTTACTTGAGTCCTGTACTAGTCAGCTCATGTTGAGCTAATCATATTTTGAGTCTTGTAATCATGTCCAGTTGTATTGAGTCTGTATTGAGTCAAGCCCAGTCAAAGAAGACTCAAGCATGTGAAGGACACCACCCAGCATGCCACCTCAGTAGCCGCATGGAGTCCCAGTCACACCCTATATTTCGCCATCTAGGATTACTTGGAGGATTATGAAGTCGGCCCATGCATGAGAAGTTGATGACCATACGCTGGCACACCCCTTCCACACCCTAAGCACACCAACTCCACACACCAGCATGACAAGAAGGAAAGTCAAAACAGATAAAAATGAATCCCATGATTCATGCCGGCTTGCTTAGGAAAGAAGTGGTCCACCCCAAGTCAAGAGAAGTAAGAAGTTGGCACCCTTTGGTCCCCCCCTTTTGTTGTCTACTACCTACCATATTTGGAAGGATTTTGTATGGCATGAGAGTGTTTTCTTCCATGTATTTAGCCCCACACTTTAGGAAGAAAGTGTTCACCCATTATTTTCCTTATTTTCTTTTGCTTGGGCCCTAAGTCTCATGACTCTATATAAGGGACCCCTTGTATGAAAATTTAATAACTTTTATTCATGAAATACAATTGATTACTTCCAATTGTTGTGTGCCACCTGCTATGTGCTTGAAGGGATTCTGTGTGAGCCCTTCCTCTTCCCGGTGTCCTGTGACTGCTTCCAACCACCATCCTACTCTCCAAAACCCTAGCCGCCCTCTTCAAACAACCACTTTCCCTTACTGTTTTCTCTTTCTTTCTTCTTCTCTACTATATTTTCTAACCCTTGGAAGGTCATTTGCAGGTCCCTTGACTTCGACGAATCCAACGACTCCAGCCGGGCCACAATCAGACCACCGAGCATAAAGCCGGGAATCCTCAGGTCTTTGGCTTGATTTTCCAGGCCGCATCTGGAGTGAGAGCAATCTCTTCGTATACAATCTATACCAGGTACTTCAACTATTGCCAGGTACACCCCCTCTGCTGCCGGTAGCCCTATTGTAGGTGAACTAGCCTAACCAAGGCTTCTCAACATCGGCGGTCCTTCTTTTCTGTTACTTTTAGATCCTGTTATGCATGCTTTAATTTTTTATTTTAATATAGAACTCTTTACATCGATACTTGATTTGATCTTCGGGATTAAAACTTATAACTTAATATTAAAAACATAAAAAAATAATTGCAAGCATATATAGTTCCGCATCATTTGGTATCAGAGCCTGTTTGGGCTCAGTTCTCTTTGGATATTCGGATCGAGTGCTTCACCATGGCTGTACGGTCATATGAGACTAGTAGGGCTTCAAAACCCTCTTTCCCAATTGACGGGATCTCCTATGGTGGTAGGGGTGCCGCTGTGAATTGACCCCTGAAGAAGAACACAGAGTTCCTTAGGATATTTTTTCTTTTTCGGCCATTTCAAATATACCCTGTTCTTTTAATTGTTTTTGCTTGTATAGAACTAAGAAAATTCTAAAATTTATTTTGATAGATTTCTAATAATTCAAATTAATTTTCATAATTTTCTCAGGAATTATTTCGATATGTGGATTTTCTCCTAGCCAAAACATTGCCTGAGAATAGTTATGTTCTATTTTGGCAGCAAAGCCGATTTCGAAAAGTTCAGGGTTTTTTTTAGTATAATCTTTGCATATCTTTAATTTTAGCATATTTTCTGCATATTAGATCATAATCTGTAATGATCTTTCTGTTTAAGAAAAATTTCAAAACAAAAGAAAAAGTTACATATATTCAAAAAATACCAAAACATCTAAACCCTAATTTGCATCTTCATTTGCCTGCCATCATTGCATAAATTACTTTAAGGGCACTTTCTATATGCCAGATAAGGGAAGGAGTTGATAGCCTCTCCTTAGCCCAAAACCACAACCCTTGCATTCGGTCAAAAGCATAATCTAAAATTAATTAGACTTAATTTGCCCTAGTGGGCTAGGGACATCCATTGGTCGGGTTCAATCATTGTGGGACGACTAGTGCACCCAATTCATTTTCTATTACTAGATACTGGTGTCTAGGCAAGAGGTATAGTGTTAAACGACCTAAGTGGATCGATGGTTCCTTAATTGGGTCCCTGCGAGAGTAGGGGGGCCTCCCACCATCCCACCTCTTACCTGGCCAGATTTAAGGATTAGGATTTGAGTTATGTGTAAGTTGAGTCAACCCATTCTGATTGGGCTCTAGGTCTAGGCAGCTGTAATCAAGTCAGTATTGAGTCTTGCATATGCACTAGATTAGGAGCCCCATATCATCCACCATCTCCACCTTTGACTGAATCCTTGGATAATCTTGAAGCCTAGAAGCCCGTATGGCCCATACTAAATGTAGATCATCCAGGCCCAACTCCCTTGATCCAAGAGCCTATTATCATGATCTTGCCATTGAGTCTAATCCTAGATGTCCATGATAAATCTTGGATTTACACGATTATTTTAAGTATTTTAGTTAATTATTGGTGCTAACATTCTTTTAATAACCTAATTTCATAATTAATTTGGACTTTCTTGCAAAACTAATTATTTTAAAAATATATTTGAAAAGTGTGAAATTAGAGTACGTTCATGAAAAATAGATTTCAAGTCAAAGCACCACACACCCATTTAAATGATTAATAAAACATTTAATAATTATAATTAATGATCATGGAATTGGTAAAATTAATAAGATTGAAACCCACCAATAGGTAGAGCTTGATTTATGGAATCCAACGACGCAAACGGTACTTAAATCAGGTTTGAAATGAAGAAGTTATGAATTTTCTAAGATTTTTGCACATATTTTGATGCTACACGGTTTTTGGAGCAGCCGGTCCTTGTTTTTTTATTTTGCAATTTGGTTCACCGGCAGCCATGGCTGCCGGTCCACGGAATAGGCCATGGACCACGGCCCTCCAGAGGTGCCAAAATTCGCCGGGAAGCACGCCGGCGGTGTCCCTGGCTGGAGGAGAAGCTCCGGCGATGCTTTGACGGTCGGTGGCGGTGTTTTTCGATGGCAAAAGAGAGGAGGCAGCCCATGTTCCCCACGGCCACCTCCTCCATGCATGGCCAGCTCCTCCACGCGCAGCCACGCACCTCCTCCATGCACTGCCAGCTCCTCCACGCGCAGCCATGCACGCCCTCCACGGCGGCCACCTCCTCCACGCACAGCCACGCACGCCCTCCACGGCAGCCACCTCCTCCACGCACGGCCACCTCCTCCACGCGCACGGCCAAGCTTCTCCACGTGCTCCACGGTGGTTCCACGAGCTTGCTTGCTAGAGCGCTGTCTACGAGCCGTCCACGGGCGTTCTCCACGGGCAATCCATGAGCGGCGTAATCAACGGAGCAGCAATGGGGCGGTCACGATAATTTTTTTTTGTCCCACATCGCTAGTGTGCAACAAGCTCCCCTCTCTGGTCAATTATAAAATGAACCCCAATGCACAAGACAGAGGGATCCCGGAGAAAAGACAAGGTACAGGGTAAAGGGCATTGCTTGGGTTACGGGTTGGCTTTTGGGAGTGAGGTTTCTCAAAGGAGAGCGTGTCCCTACACCATCTTCCAGCCTTCTCTCTCTCTGAGATCAGGATCCGAAGAAGAAGATGCAGAGGAAGCCCAGTTCGCTCCACGGAGTACGAAGGAAGGAGCTATCTTCCCGACGAGGCTGCGCCGATCTGTTCTTATCTTTGTTACTTATTTTGTTAATTTAATTTTTTGCATTGTATCTAGACATTAAATTTCAATTAATGCAATATTTTTTTTTAACTCCTGTCTTTCGTCTTGTCTGCACGTAGATGCTAGGATCTAAATAATAGATCCTAGTGCCAAGTTTACTTTTCCTGCAATTTTAATTTTTTTTATATTTTTCGACTTCAAATATTTTTTTTTTACAAGATCAAAATGATTTCAAATCCTAAACACCGCCTTCTCTGTGGATTCGACCCGACTCCTCTTGCTACGCATTTTTAAATATTTTAAGAAGTCGGATTTTAAACTGATAGCCACGGTGTTTTAACGACAAACCCGCGGACCTACCAAGTTTTTGGTGCCGTTGCCGGGGAGGGTATTAAAATAATAGTTTTTGATCTTTTTGATTTTTTTATACCATGATAACTTTTCTTTTTCTTGCAGATTAAAAAAAAAAAAAGGGGGAGAAAAGCAGAAGAGGAAGGAAGTCTCCCAATCAGTAAACTTTCTTTCCTCTTTTACATATTAATTATTTGTCTTTTTAGTTTCTTTTCTTATCTCCAAAAAAAAAAATTCAAATTTCAAATTTTTTTAAAAAAATTCAAATTTCAAATTTAAAAAAAAAATTCAAATTTCAAATTTCAAACAAAAATTTTTTTTTTGTTTTCCATTTTTAGATTCATTTAGGTAAATTTATCTTTTCTGCAAAATCCAAAAAAAATCGTCCAGACATTTCATAATTTATTAGGATTAGAAACTTAATCACAAAATTAAAAAAATATATATAGCTTTAATTTAATTTTGTGTGTTTATAACTTTTATTTTGGACATCTTATTGCATTTCATAATCTCATAATCATCTTAAGGGCACTTATCCATAAACAAGATAAGGTGGGGAGTTCAATACCCTTCCTTAGCCCACAAACCATCACCCCTCATTTTGCATACCTAAGCCTTCTAAATAAAATTAACTAGACGTCAGCCCTAAGGAACTCGAGCTCAATAGGATAGGGCACCCGGAAGAGTTGGACCGGGTCAAGATTAGTTGGTTGACTGGTGTCTAGGAAAGGGGTTCAGGGATTACGTCCCGAAGGAAGGTGGTTGGATCCGCTTACCTGGCCAATTTTCAATTGGTGTCTAAGGCAAGCAAAGAGGGAAACTCCACCGACCTTACCCTTACCTGGCCAGCTAGCTAATTGGTCTTTGACTTGGAGGGCTCCAAGGCGGTCTTGGAAGTTAGGAGCTGTCTAGAATTAGGGAGCCTAGGATAGAAATCTGTTTGATAAGTGTTTGAAAATAACAAAAATATATATATATAAAATAAAATATATATATATATATTCCTCACATTTTTGGATTGCTCTGTTTCATGCACGGTAGAAGATCTCTATTTCCAGACCTAGTTGACTTCAACCCTGAAATTGAACGGCTGATCCATGGTACACCAAAAAATCAAATGGCTGGAAACCCAGAAGAACCACCTAGACAGATGAAGGAATACTTTATTCCTTCCACCTACAACCCATCGACTTGTATCCATTTACCTGAAATACCTGCTAGACAATATGAGATCAAGTCTGCCACAATCCAGATGCTCCCTTCCTTTTATTGGAATACCAACGAAGATCCTTACAAGCATCTAGATGAGTTTCTAGAAATCTGTTCTACGGTGAAGATCCAAGATTTCACTGATGATGCCCTTAGGCTAACCTTGTTCCCCTTCTCACTTAAGGATAAGGCCAAGTACTGGCTTGGCACAATAGGGAAACCAATTCGAACTTGGGCTGAAATGCAGCACGAGTTCCTTAAGAAATTCTATCCTATAGGTCGAACCAACACCATGAGGTGAGCCATCACTGGATTTGCTCAGCTTCCTAGTGAACAAATTCATGAATCATGGGAGAGACTTAAGGAACTCCTTAGAAAATGCCCACATCATGGTCTGTCTAAGTGACAAATTGTCCAAGCTTTTTATGAGGGATTAGGAGACCAGTATAGACAGATGGTGGATGCATCTTGTGGAGGTGCATTCATGAGTAGAAGTGAGGATGAGGCCTATACCTTGTTTGAAACCCTAAGTGAAAATTCGATCAACCATGCTTCTTTGACTTCATATGAAAGATCGATTCCTCACCAAAAGCGGGCAGGGATTTATGAAATTACACATTCAAATTCCAATGTCGACTTGAACCTAATATCCCAAAGATTAGATACAGTCGACCTCCTTTCTCAAAAGTTGGACCAAGTCCTAGCCCTCAGTCAACAATCTCAATCTCCTGCACAATACCCATCACACCCATCACAATACCCATCACCCTCTAATCATCAAGAGATTTGTTCTATCTATGCTAGCCCAGCCCATCACATGAATGAATGTCCTACGGTTGCACAGTTACCACCTTTCATCCAAGAACAAGTCCAAGCTGCTCAAGGTTGCTCCAAGTCGGGTAATGACCCATTTTCAAATACTTATAACCCGGGTTGGAGAAACCATCCTAATTTTTCTTGGAAACCACAACAGACTCAGGTTCAGACCCAAACTCCTCATGCACGGAACTTTCAAAATAGGCCCCCATACCAAAACTATGCCTATAATAGAGGTTAGCCTAGTCAACCTGCTCAGCCACCATATCAGCCACCATATCATCATCAGTCATCATATCAACCTCCTCAACAGACCAATCTGGCCGACGATAGGTTTGATCAACTTCAACAATTAATCATGACCCAACAACAATCTATCGCCAGGTTAGAAGTTCAAATAGGACAGTTAGCTGAATCTACTATGAGGAGAGAACCAGGTCAACTACCAAGTCAACCAATACCGACCGAATCCTAGAAACAACCCACTCATTCTTCAGCCTAATGTTCCACCTAAGAACCCTCAATTTGAGAATGCTAAAGCAATTTCTGAGCTTAGAAGTGGTAGGATTCTTAGGGACACATATCAAAATCAGGAGAGAGAGGCTAGTACTGATGCTAGCAAGAATGAGAAGTTAGAAGATGATGTTAGTACTGAGACTAACCATGTAGAAGAGCCTGAGCCTAGGAATAGTACTGATACTGGTTCCGATTTAAATGAGAAAGGGAAGAAGAGAGCAGATGAATTACCTGAGACTTATAAACCTAGAGTCCCGTTCCCTTCAGCCCTAGAAGCTGGCTTTTCCCGTAAAAAGCAAGGAGCACACAACGAGGAGCTAATGGAATTATTCAAGCAAGTTCATATTAATTTACCCCTCCTCGATGCAATTCAGCACGTTCCAGCTTACGCTAAATTTCTCAAAGAACTCTGCACCCAAAAGCGTGAGCCACGAACCATAAAGAGAATCATTTTGTCTGAGGATGTAAGTGCAGTTTTGTTGAATCAATTACCTCAGAAAATGAAAGACCTCGGTGCTCCTTTGATTTCTTGTGTTATAGGAGGCATTACCTTTGACCGAGCCTTGTTAGACCTAGGAGCTAGTGTGAACCTTCTTCCAACCTCGGTCTATGAAAAATTTGGGATAGGTGAACTAAAACCCACGTCAATCATTCTTCAACTAGCCGATAGATCTGTCAAGACACCACATGGTTTGATTGAGGATGTCTTAGTTAGAGTGAACCAATGTTATTTCCCAGTAGACTTCCTCATACTAGACATGGAACCATCCCAAGAGCTAAATCAGAATCCCATAATCTTAGGTCGTCCATTCCTAGCCACTGCCAATGCCAATATCAATTGTAAAATGGGAGCTATGGATATTTCTTTTGGGGATCAAAAGGTGAGAATCAATATTTTTAATGCCTCAAAGTTTGCCGAGAGGAGGAAAATTGTTCTGTGATTAGTTTAGTAGATGAGATTGTTGAGTCTGAATCTTCCTCCAATTTGATGGAAGATGACGAGCCTATTGCTGAAACCCAAGTCCAAGAGGTAGATGCCCTACTTGATTCACCTCAACCTTCACCACCTTGGTCAATGCAAACTGAATCCTTACCTGACCTAGGAACTGAGCCTTTGCACCCTTCGATTCAAGCCCCACCATAACTTGAACTAAAAACTTTGCCTGAATCACTTAAGTATGTGTTTTTAGGACCTGACAAAACCCTGCCTGTGATCATTGCTTCTGACCTAACCATTGAGCAGGAAAACCAATTGATAGATGTTCTGAAAACACATAGGGAGGCCATAGGTTGGGCCATTGCTGATTTAAAAAGCATTAGTCCATCAATTTGTATGCACCATATCTATACTGAGGATAGTGCCAAGCCTACTAGAGAAATGCAAAGACGGCTCAACCCAAACATGCAAGAAGTGGTCAAGAAGGAAGTGATTAAATGGTAAGATGCTGGTATTATTTATCCTATTTCTGATAGCCATTGGGTGAGTCCTACTCAAGTCGTTCCAAAGAAATCTGGACTCACGGTTGTCCGTACTGACCATGGGGATTTAGTGCCAACACGACTTTCTACTAGGTGGCGTGTCTGTATAGATTATAGAAAACTTAATATAGCTACCCGCAAAGACCACTTTCCTTTACCATTTATTGATCAGATCCTAGAAAGATTAGCTGGCCAGCAATACTTTTGCTTCTTAGATGGATACTCAGGATACAACTTGGTAGCAATCTATCCAGGAGACCAGGAAAAGACCACCTTCACATGTCCTTTTGGAACCTTTGCTTTCCGTAGAATGCCTTTCGGTTTGTGTAATGCACCTGCAACCTTTCAAAGGTGCATGATATCAATTTTCTCGGACATGGTAGGAGACTTCTTAGAAATTTTTATGGATGATTTTTCAGTCTTTGGAGAATCTTTTGAGAGTTGCCTCAATAATTTGAAGAAAATATTAAAACGATGTATTGAGGCTAATTTAGTTTTGAGCTAGGAGAAGAGCCATTTCATGGTTCGAGAAGGGATTGTTTTAGGACATATTGTATCTAAGAGAGGGATTGAGGTAGATAAAGCAAAGGTTGAATTGATCTCTAAACTCCCTCCACCCATCTCTATCAAACAAATTCGATCTTTTCTCGGCCATGTAGGATTCTATCGTCGCTTCATCAAAGACTTTTCCAAAATTTCCCGTCCTTTGTGTAATCTGCTCGCCAAGGACATTCCTTTCAATTTTGATGAAGATTGTCTTAAGGCTTTTGAGTTTCTAAAGGAAGCTGTGACCCAAGCCCCAATCATCCAACCCCCAGATTGGTCACTACCTTTTGAAATCATGTGTGATGCTTCAGACTTTTCCATAGGAGCTGTCTTGGGCCAAAGGGTAAACAAATGTCCCATAGTGATTTATTATGCTAGTAGAACTTTGAATGATGTCCAAAAAAATTATACCACTACTGAAAAGGAGTTGCTAGCTGTGGTGTTTGCCCTGGAAAAGTTTAGATCATATCTTTTAGGTTCCAAGATTGTGGTTTATTCGGATCACTCGGCTTTGAGATACCTGCTCTCAAAGAAAGATGCTAAACCACGATTGATTAGATGGATCTTACTGCTACAAGAGTTTGATATTGAAATTCGAGACAACAAAGGATCCGAGAATGTTGTAGCAGACCATCTATCTAGGATTTTAGTTGAAGAGTGTGAACCTGCATCAATTGAAGAATCTTTTCCAGATGAACAACTCTTAGCAGTTTCACATGCAAAGGCCCCTTGGTTTGCAGATATTGTGAACTACTTAGTGGTTGGACAAATCCCTGATGGCTGGTCCAAGAATGAAAAGGATCGATTCTTTGCTTAAATTAAATACTACTTTTGGGAAGATCCTGAACTCTTTCGAATCTGTGCTGATCAAATCATCCGTAGGTGTGTTCCTGAATCTGAACATCTGAGTATTTTGAATTTTTGCCACACCCTTGCTTGCGGAGGACATTTTTCTGGTCGAAAAACTACGGCTAAAGTTTTGCAAAGTGGATTTTACTGGCCGACTTTGTTTAAGGATGCCTATACTTTTGGCAAAGAATGTCTTAAGTGTCAAGCCTTAGGAAATATTTCAAGAAAAGACATGATGCCTTTAAATCCAATCTTGGTAGTTGAAATCTTTGACATTTGGGGAATTGATTTTATGGGACCCTTTCCACCCTCTAATGGTTTTGAATATATTTTGGTGGCTGTCGATTATGTTTCTAAATGGATTGAGGCAATGGCTACACGAACCAATGATCATAAGGTAGTCATAAAGTTTGTTCAAAAGAATATCTTCTCTAGGTTCGGATTTCCTCGTGCCATCATTAGCGATGGAGGTGCCCATTTCACAAACTACCAATTTCGAATGCTTTTGCAAAAATATGGGGTCACACATAAAGTAGCTACACCTTATCACCCGCAAACAAGTGGCCAAGTAGAAGTATCCAATAGGGAGATCAAGAACATTTTGCAAAAGACTATTAGGCCCGATCGTAGAAACTGGTCAGATCGATTAGATGATGCATTATGGGCCTATCGGACAGCTTACAAGAATCCCATTGGAATGTCTCCCTATAGGCTGATCTTTGGAAAAGCATGTCATCTTCCGGTAGAACTTGAACATAGAGCATATTGGGCGATTAAGCAATTAAATTTTGATTTAAAGCAAGCTGGTTCTAACCGGATGTTGCAACTGAGTGAACTAGATGAACTGAGGCGAGAGGCTTATGAAAACTCGCTTATTTATAAAGAGAAAATGAAAGCCTTTCATGATCAATTTATTTCTAGGAAAATCTTTAAGCCAAATCAACAAGTCTGGTTATTTAATTCAAGGCTTCGATTATTTCCTGGAAAATTGAGATCTAGATGGGATGGACCTTACATTGTTAACCAAGTTTTCCCCCATGGTGCAGTCAAAATTTATGATCCTAGGTCAGGAAACTTCTTTAAGGTAAATGGTCAACGTTTAAAACCATACATTGAAGGAATATCAACAAATCGAACCATTGACCAAGTAACATTAACTGACCCACACTAAACTGAGCTGCATTATGTCTGGCTGAAGACATTAAACTTAGCGCTCGTTGGGAGCCAACCCAATATGTACTCTATATTAAAAAAAAAAAAAAAAAAAAAAAATTTGCAGCCTCTACATTGTTCATGAGCTCCTCTTCTCAGGTATCCCTTTACATTTTTAGTTCTTTTCATACCATTAGGGACAATGGTATTTAAGTTGGGGGGTCGGGACAAATATTTTTTTTTAATTTTTTAATTAAAAAAATAAAATAAAAAAATAAATAATAAATAATAATAATAATAATAAATAAAAAATAAATAAAAATAAATAAAAATAAAAATAATAAAAAAATTTTAAAAAAAGTTTTCATGTGTCAAAAATAAATCTGGAGCATGATAGACTAGGAAAAGTAATAAGAGTTAGAGAGTGTTGCTAATGACTGTTAGCGAGTCAAGAAGTAGACTAGCGTGTCAGATTTTTAGGGCCTACTTAGATCACCTAAAGGCTATTAGAACTTCCATTGCACATGCACGCTGACGAGACAAAGTAAGTATTAGTTGTAAGGACAATTGAGGACTTAATTATCACTGAAAACTGGTAATTGATATATATCCCAATTTAAAATTTTTTTTTGAATTGAGGAAAGAGCTACCTACCTGAAATAAAAGTGCAAAACATAGAGTATATGTGGATCGCCCTAAACTTAGTAACCGGGTCTCTGCACCTAAGTCAAGTGTGGAGGTTCGCGTCAAACGGTGAAGGGAAGGCCAGGATGCTCAGCACAAAAAAAAAAAAAAAAAAAATCAGGTAGTGTGAAAGCTAACTCAGTTCATATGCTTAATTTAGGGATGTATAGAAAATTAACCAAAGTAAGTGTTAATCAAAGATACATTTGTTCTTGCAAACTAGTACCAAAATGTTAAGTTAGTCATCACAAACACAAGTGCTGTAGATCTTTAGATGAACTCTAAGAAAGTTTCTAATTATGCTGACTGCAAAATTTATTTCTGAAACTCAATACTTAGTTAGTGATACTTGCTAGATCTTTTTACTTTCAAACCTTGATCTATTTTTGCAAAGGATGATCTTTGTGACACATAGTTATACTTTTTGCATTGCTAAGGGACTAACAATATTTAAGTTGGGGGGTGTGATAAATCTTGGATTTACACGATTATTTTAAGTATTTTAGTTAATTATTGGTGCTAACATTCTTTTAATAACCTAATTTCATAATTAATTTGGACTTTCTTGCAAAACTAATTATTTTAAAAATATATTTGAAAAGTGTGAAATTAGAGTACGTTCATGAAAAATAGATTTCCAGTCAAAGCACCACACACCCATTTAAATGATTAATAAAAAATTTAATAATTATAATTAATGATCATGGAATTGGTAAAATTAATAAGATTGAAACCCACCAATAGGTAGAGCTTGATTTATGGAATCCAACGATGCAAACGGTACTTAAATCAGGTTTGAAATGAAGAAGTTATGAATTTTCTAAGATTTTTGCATACATTTTGATGCTGCACGGTTTTTGGAGCAGCCGGTCCTTGTTTTTTTATTTTGCAATTTGGTTCACCGGCAGCCATGGCTGCTGGTCCACAGAATAGGCCATGAACCACGGCCCTCCAAAGGCGCCGAAATTCGCCGGGAAGCACGCCGGTGGTGTCCCTGGCCGGAGGAGAAGCTCCGGCGATGCTTTGATGGTCGGTGGCGGTGTTTTTCGATGGCAAAAGAGAGGAGGCAGCCCACGTTCCCCACGGCCACCTCCTCCACGCACGGCCAGCTCCTCCACGCGCAGCCATGCACCTCCTCCACGCACGGCCAGCTCCTCCACGCGCAGCCACGCACGCCCTCCATGGCGGCCACCTCCTCCACGCATAGCCACGCACGCCCTCCACGGCGGCCACCTCCTCCATGCACGGCCACCTCCTCCACGCGCACGGCCAAGCTTCTCCACATGCTCCACGGTGGTTCCACGAGCTTGCTTGCCAGAGCGCTATCTATGAGCCGTCCACGGGCGCTCTCCACGGGCAATCCACGAGCGGCGTAATCAACGGAGCAGCAATGGGGCGGTCATGGTAATTTTTTTTTGTCCCACATCGCTAGTGTGCAACAAGCTCCCCTCTCCGGTCAATTATAAAATGAACCCCAATGCACAAGACAGAGGGATCCCAGAGAAAAGACAAGGTACAGGGTAAAGGGCATTGCTTGGGTTACGGGTTGGCTTTTGGGAGTGAGGTTTCTCAAAGGAGAGCGTGTCCCTACACCATCTTCCAGCCTTCTCTCTCTCTGAGATCAGGATCCGAAGAAGAAGATGCAGAGGAAGCCCAGTTCGCTCCACGGAGTACGAAGGAAGGAGCTATCTTCCCGACAAGGCTGCGCCGATCTGTTCTTATCTTTGTTACTTATTTTGTTAATTTAATTTTTTTGCATTGTATCTAGACATTAAATTTCAATTAATGCAATATTTTTTTTTAACTCCTGTCTTTCGTCTTGTCTGCACGTAGATGCTAGGATCTAAATAATAGATCCTAGTGCCAAGTTTACTTTTCCTGCAATTTTAATTTTTTTTATATTTTTTGACTTCAAATATTTTTTTTTTACAAGATCAAAAAGATTTCAAATCCTAAACACCGCCTTCTTTGTGGATTCGACCTGACTCCTCTTGCTACGCATTTTTAAATATTTTAAGAAGTTGGATTTTAAACTGATAGCCACGGTGTTTTAACGACAACCCCGCGGACCTACCAGTCCATACCCATACTTTGTTGATTCAGAGGAAAGACCCATTAGGAACACCCAACCTTATACACCCACTTTTGATGGAGGACAAGAGTTGTATATTGATTAGGAGGAAAGAATGGATCAGTATTTTGAGTACACTAGGTTGTCGGAGTTAGAAAAATTTAGATTGGCCCTACGTAGTTTAACCCGATATGCTAAGGTACATTGGGCAGTTATTGCGGATGAATGTTATCGAGGAGGAGATGAAATACGTACTTGGAAAGCCATGAGAAGTAAGTTAAGAGAGAAGCACCTAGGTGAATTTTATGAATACAAACTTTTAGACCAATGATACGAATTGAGGCAGGGTAATAAGATTGTGTCTGAGTCCATTGACCAATTTAATGAGTTTAGTAGGAAATGTAATATAGTTGAACTTGAGTCTAAGATCATGGCTAGATTTTAAGATGGCCTGTGTAGGGATATCCGATGGGAGCTGTTTCATTGGCAAATTCAGGACCTAGAGGAAGCCTATCACCTAGCTAGGGAATTCGAGTTTTATCAGAGGGAACTCATGATCAGTCAATTTAAGTCCAATAAGGATAATTCCCTTAAACCTAAGTCCAAACCTAGACAACTTCCTTTAGACCAGCCTACTACTCCTATCCTATTAGTTTGCAAGGCAAAGACCCCATAACCCATTAATGAGCCCGAGGTAGAAGTGTATGAAGCTGATCCTAGTTTAGTAGATGAATACGAGGGAGAGGACTTTTAAGAGGATGAACCCCTTGAAAATTTAGAGAAAGAAACTCCTGAGCCCACTAAGACATCTAAAGAGGCCACCTATGAGTTTATTCTAGTAGAGGAACCTATAGTGGAAGAACAATTAGAGGAGGAGAACTTAGATACTGCTACTAGAACCTTACCTGAGGAAACCATGGAGGAGAGCCAAATTATAGAGTCTAGTCCTAAAATACAAGAACCAGAAGAATTTATTAAGGACCTGATCTCTTTGAATCAGTACCCCCAGGATGAGCCCCCTTCCATAGTTCCCATTGAGGACCTCTTCCTAGAAATTGTTGACCCATCCTTCCATAGCATGGACCTTTTCTTGCCTAAAAACATAACCTAATGCTCATACATTAAGGTCAGTCTCTTTAGTCCAGAACCAGTTCCTGAATCCCTTTCCTATTTTTTACCCTTCCCTGAGTTGTCTCATGTGTCTAGACCTTTAGGTTCCATTTTATTGGGGTTACCAAGTTACATGAATCCTTAGAGCCCATCCCATTTGCCACCTACTTTTGGAAGACCCTCTGGCATCTATTAGGAGGTCCTAGTAAATTTTCTTCTGCATGTCATCCATCAACCATGACTCATGCCCCATGCCCAATTGTAGTTCAAACCTAATAAAATTTCCTTCGATAGGAATGCATAGTCGAGTCTGTTAGGTGATAGTTTGAGTCCTTTGCATCACCTGTTAGGAGTCTGCATGTGCCCAGTATGTTCACCACCTACACTAATTTTGAAAGAAACTAGCTAATTCCCGAAGAAGGGCCAAGGAATTTGATGTAGTGGATTCTATCTTGGTTAGGCTTAGGCCTAAAAGAAGCTTCATGCTTTTGGAGCTGGACCTTTTAAAGTGATAGAGAAGGTTGGACCAAATGCCTATGTGTTAGATTTGCCAATGGATTTGGGCATTAGTTCTACCTTCAATATCATAGACCTGGTTGAGTATAGGGAATCGGCAGCGATACCTAGTGAGACCTTTGGACCTACTCCTTCCATTATGAGTAACCCTAACCCAAAGTGTCCACCAATATATTGGCATGAGAGAAGAGAACGGATCGAGCATATCCTGGATGATCAAGCCATAATGACCTGGGGCCATGGCTATCAATGCTATCTGGTCCGATGGCAAGGCCGGCCAAAGTTGAACGATTTGTTGATTTCTCGAGAGGACTTGCAGTGCCTCAACCCAGACATCCTCGAGAGATATGTGAGCCAGCTTGATCTTCACTCGATAGGGTTGAGTTCCTCCCATCCTAGGAGAATTGGTGGGGATACTAGAGGCACCAAAATAAGACAGAGGCTTCTTAACCCTCTGTGGATTACTTAGTCACATTTGAGTCCATTTGTAATAAAGGCTTAGCCCATTTAAGTTATCTTTTTTTTTTTACTTGAGTTCTGTACTAGTCAGCTCATGTTGAGCTAATCATATTCTGAGTCTTGTAATCATGTCCAGTTGTATTGAGTCTATATTGAGTCAAGCCAAGTCAAAGAAGACTCAAGCATGTGAAGGACACCACCTAGCATGCCACCTCAGTAGCCGCATGGAGTCCCAATCACATCCTGGATTTCGCCATCTAGGATTACTTGGAGGATCATGAAGTCAGCCCATGCATGAGGAGTTGATGACCACATGCTGGCACACCCCTTCCACACCCTAAGCACACCAACTCCACATGCCAGTATGACAAGAAGGAAAGTCAAAACAGATAAACATGAATCCCATGATTCATTCAAGCTTTCTTAGGAAAGAAGTGGTCCATCCCAAGCCAAGAGAAGTAAGAAGTTGGCACCCTTTGGTCCCCCCCTTTTGTTGTCCACTACCTACCTTATTTGGAGGGATTTTGTATGGCATGAGAGTGTTTTCTTCTATGTATTTAGCCCCACACTTTAGGAAGAAAGTGGTCACCCATTATTTTCCTTATTTTCTTGGGCCCTAAGTCTCATGACTCTATATAAGGGACCCCTTGTATGAAAATTTAATAACTTTTTTCATGAAATACAATTGATTACTTCCAATTACTGTGTGCCACCTGCTGTGTGCTTGAAGGGATTCTGTGTGAGCCCTTCCTCTTCCTGGTGTTCTGCGACTGCTTCCAACCGCCATCCTGCTCTCCAAAAGCCTAGCCACCCTCTTCAAATAATCACTTCCCCTTGCTATTTTCCTTTTCTTTCTTCTTCTCTACTATGTTTTCTAACCCATGGAAGGTTGTTTGTAGGTCCCTCGACTCAGATGAATCCAACGACTCCAGTCGGGCCGCAATCGGATCACCGAGCAGAAAGCCAAAAATCCGTGGGTCTCTAGCTTGATTTTCCAGGCCGCATCCGGAGTGAGAGTGATCTTTTCACGTACGATCTGCACCAGGTGCTTCAACCATTGCCAGGTACACCCTCTCTGTCGTCGGTAGCCCTATTGTAGGTGAACTAGTCCAACCGAGGCTTCTCAGCCTCGGCGATCATTCTTTTCTGTTACTTTTAGATCCTATTATGAATGCTTTAGTTTCTTATTTTCATATAGAACTCTTTACATCGATACTTGGTCTGATCTTCGGGATTAAAACTTTAAATTAATATTAAAAATATAAAAAAATAATTGCATGCATATATAGTTCCGCATCACATGTGGGGTGGCACCTCTAATGACACCTAGGCCTCCACATCAGCATTTGACAACTACATGAAGACCTTCTAGAATGCCACATGTCAAGTGGTTGTAACATTCTATCAATAATTTATTTTTAGTTAAAACCACTTACCTAAATATTGTTGGAGCCAACTAAGCCATCCTTATCCTCTCCTCTCCACCCTTGGATGAAATTCCTAGAATTGGAACCTATAAATAGGGCCCGTAGGCTCTCATTGTATTCATTCTATGCTATGATTTTAATTAATAAAAGGATTGTTTCCTTTTGTTATAGTTTTCTTGAGATTTTGTTTGGAGTTAAAGTTTTCTAGCTAGTTTGAGTATGTAGATCCTTATCCAATAAGAGAATGAAAGTTTTCTAAGTTTGAGTTTAAGAGTGAAGAGTGCTTTTGTAAGGAGTAAAGGATGGGATGCCCATTGATGGATCTATGATCAAGCTCAAGTCCCAAGCCACCAGCTAATTTTTTCTTGTTCCTTTTTTTCTTTGTTTCCATTCCAACTCCAATTCTTCTTCCATGTCTAATCCCAAATTTCTTTGCAGGTTCTCTCAGGTTCCTAGGTCAAGGATGAAGGTCTCCATGCCATGGATCAAGGTCAAGGTGAGTCTCAAAGTAGAGAGTGCCAATCTTGACTTTTAGACCTCAATCCTTGAGTGATGAGAGCTCCTTCTTCCACCAAATAATTAGCCATCATTGTTGGTAGGAAAACTCTTCCTAAACTTCATTAGATCTGATCATTTGAAGGTTAACTTGCCATGAAGATCCTAATCATTATTTTGAACTAGATTTACATTGCGGGACTTAAAAACTAGATCAACTAGTCTCCTTATGAAAATTCTTTTCTTGGATTAATTTAGCCAATTTATTTGATAATTAATTGTTCAAGTTTACTTGCTGGTTAGCTTTCTAAAACTCTCCATTCATCATTTTATTTTCAGCCTCATCAATTTTTTGATATCAGAGCTTATGGTTTACTAGGTCAAGTGTTTGATTATTGAGATTTCTATTCTAATATTCACCAAAAATTTTATGAATTTTAGTATTTTTTATATTAATCAAAAAAATCCAAAAAAATACTTTTCCAGTACTTTAGGCTTAGGATTCAAAATATAAAATTCAAAAAAAAATTTTTTTATTTTTAGATTTAAAAATACAAGTTCTTAGATCATTTCTGAAGTTTTGTCCAGAATTCTGTTTCTGCCTTCCATTTCATTTAATTTTCAAAAAAATATAAATTTTGTTTTCTAAATTTTGAATTTTATATCTGAGATCCAGACTTCGAGTTTTTTTATTTTCCACTAGAATTTTGAATTTTAGAAAAATTTAGAATTCAAAATTCAAAATTTGAATTCAGGTTGTTAAGAGTTAGCTAAACTACTGGAACCTTCTAGCAACTATTTTCAAACTACCTTTTCAACCAAAATTTGAGTTAATCTGAAGTCAAAACTTTAAAATTCAAGAATTTTGATCTGAGATCTAAACAAATCAGTTTTATTTTGAATTTTTAGATTTTTTAAAAAAATCAAATTTTAAATTTTTAAAACTAGCTAGTTGAAAGTTGTTCCCTGCTAAAATTTTCTTTTACAACAAGATTTCAAAATGAATTTCTTAACCAAATTCTGGGAATTAAATTTCAAAATTTGGAATATGAAATCTTCACTGAGAGATTTAACAACTCAAATTTTAATTTTAATTTTTTTAAATTTTTAAATTTTATTTTTGAATTTTTTAAAACAAGTTGACTAGAAGTTGTTAGGGCTGAAACTATCTTGCAACAACACTAACTTCTAGAATAAATTTTTAATCCTAATTTGAGATTTGAATTTTAAAATTTGATTTTTGAAATCTGGATTTTAAAAACTAAAATTTTCAATTTATTTTTTTTTGAATTTTAATATTTTTTAAGATTCGGGTTTGAATCACATATTTGTGCTAATCTAGTTGTTGTGTTAACTAGTTGGTGACTTATTTGTGCATCCATTCCTAAATCCAATTAAGGGCATTTAATCATAACATAAGGGAAGGATGTCATTACCTTTCCTTAGCCTAAAACAATCATCCACATTTGCATTGACCTAAGCCATAATTGAAATCGAGTAGGAACCTAAAACTAGGGACACCCACAAGTCAGGTTCAAGTGCAAGATAAGGCAAAGTATTATTTGAGTTTGTACTAATTTCTTGAAATTAGTATCTAAGGCTAGAGGTCCAATGGCCAGTGCCTTAAGCAGACTTGCGATTTTTAATTAGGACCTCGTGAAAGCGAGGGGAGCCTCCGCAACCCCACCTCTTACCTAGCCAGTGGACAGGAAAATTACATTCTTAAGTAGTACCTAGTTAAGTCCTGTGTTTGAACTTCTAGGTCTAGGAGCCCTAGAAGTTAGGTTTGTATTGTTGGCCCAACTGATTTGAAGCCCTATACTAATAGTTCTACACTCAGTCTAGTTTATCCATGGACCCTAATCTTGAATTCTTTATGAGGACCCTGACTAAAAAATTTGATACCCTAAGTAAACAATTAGGAAAAGTGAACAAAGAGTTAGAGCAAGTGAATAATCAAATTGGGAACATCAAAAAAGATCGCTTGACCCGTACTAATCCTAAATCACCTCCCATTGATCCAAGAGCCCATTATCATGATCTCACCCCTGAGTATAAACTTAGATACCCTTGCCAAAGATTTATAGATCGGGAGGCGAGAGTCTTTGGGAGAAATCGATCCTATGAACCCACTTTTGATTGAAACCTTGAGGTGTACGTCGATTAGGAGAAGAAAATGGATCAGTACTTTGAATTTGATGAAATGTCGGAAGTAAAGAAATATCAATTTATTAAATTAAAGCTAGTCTGACATGCTAAGTCATATTAGGAACATACTGAGCATAAAAGTTATTATAGTGGGGATAAAATAATTACTTGGAGAGATATGAAGAGTAAGTTGAGGGAAAAGAACCTAGGCAAATCTTATAAGCAAAATCTTCTAACCCAATAGTACAAATTGAGACAAGATGATAAAAATGTGTTTAAATATATTACTAAATTCAATAAGTATGAAGGAGATGAAGAAGAGACTAAACCCATGGAAGAATTAAAGAAAAAATCTCTTGAACCTATTGAAGAATTTAAGGATGAAATAGAATGCAAGTCTTATCCAAATGAAGGGCTAGAAAAAGAAAATCCTAAACCTGTTGAAGAACTTAAGGAAGAAATTTATAAAGCTGGGTCTAACCTTATGGACGAATATGATCAAGAACAATTACTTGAGGATCAAATAATTATCCAGCCTAAGGAGGTCAACAACGGGGATGATCAAAATGAAATCCAAGGACGAAATCATGGAGATCAATCTGAGGATAACATAGAAGATCCGGAATTAATTGATGTTAAAGGTTTAGATTTAAAGATCGATGAAGGATCATATATTGGGGTATTGACCGTCAAAGAACAAAACCCTATGGATTAGCCCCAAGAAGCTGTAGAGCCTTTGAAAACCCTGCAAAATATTTTTCCAAATAATTTTTCTATCCTTGATTCTCCATTTCTAAACATCCACCATCCCGATCCACCATTACGTTTCATTCACTCTTCTATCCTATCCGACTGAGACATCTACTATACCATTGATCTGGTCCTAGTGATATTCAACAGTTACTTTATTAAGACATTTTAGCATATGTTGGGAGCTAAATTAAGATTCATTGCCACCTAGCTGAAGTTTTGTGCCAAAGTCTTCAAAGCCATTTAGGGAATATTGGAAATTAGGAACCTTGTTTCCTAGCCCAACAATAAAGTTTAGTCCATAGATAATAAAGTCTATTTGAGCTTGTTTTGTTTTTGTTTGTCTTTTACCATTTAGTATCATTTGCGTTTGTCTCTTGTCATTTGGTGTCCCATGCATAAGTATCCATGATTACGAGAGTGATATGCATAGCGTGATTAGTAAAACAAACTTTGAGCAATGAAATTAACAAGCATATGGCTAAATTTTGTAAAAAAAAAGCCAAAGAATTTCAGGAAGGAGACTGTCTTGATTAGGCTCAAAATGATTATATGCCCATAGTGTAGGTCATTTTCAAAATAGTAAGGAAAATTGGACCTAATATGTGCTAGATATACCATCCGACTTTGGTATCAGTTCCACTTTCAACATTTTAGATCTAGTAAAGTATAAGGAACCAACAATGATATCTAGTGAGCTATTCAAGCCTGATTCCACCTTTGAGAGTGAACCAACCCTTGAGTATCCACCAGCCATATTACCAAAGCGGCAAAATAGGAATGAGCAAATCTTAGATGACAAGATTGTCACTACTCAAAATAAAGACTATCAACGCTACTTGGTTCACTAGCAAGGACGACCTGATTCCAAAGATTCATGGATCGCTTGAGAAGACTTACAAAAATCGATCCTAACCTCTTAGAGTATCACCAAAGCTAGATGAATTCCTACTTAATGGAGTCGAGCCTTTTTTTCCACCCCGGGAGAATTGATGGGGACATCAATAATAAGAATATATATTTTGATTAACTAACTTTGTTTTTGCAGCTATAGTTAATAAAATCTTGAGCCATAAAACAAGTTCCAAATTTTCTTGAAGCATACTCTGAGTCAACACATGGAAGAAGACAATTTTTTATGAGTCGACTCAAGCTTAAAGCATGATGGAAAGCCACCTCTTCAAAGCCCAATTCAAGCCATTCAAGCCCAATTCAAGCCAAGACTTGAAGCCAAAATTTTTACATGGGGGGACACCTCATCAAGAAACCTTGGGGGAGAAGAAATTACACTACATCAATACTTTTATGGGGAACATAAAGATACCTTCCAACAAGTGACATGTGGGGCACCACCTCTAATGACACCTAGGCCTCCACATCAGCATTTGACAACCACATGAAGATCTTCTAGAATGCCACATGTCAAGTGGTTGTAACATTCTACCAATAATTTGTTTTTAGTTAAAACCACTTACCTAAAAATTGTTGGAGCCAACTAAGCCATCCTTATCCCCTTCTCTCCATCCTTGGATGAAATTCCTAGCATTGGAGCCTATAAATAGGGCCGCTAGGTTCTCATTGTATTCATTCTATGCTATGATTTGAATTTTTGAAAGGATTGTTTCCTTGTATTCTAGTTTTCTTGAGTTCTTGGTTGGAATAAAAGTTTTCTAGCTAGTTTGAGTGTGTAGATCCTTATCCAGAGAATGAGAGTTTTCTAAGTTTGAGTTTGAGAGTGAAGAGTGCATTTGCAAGGAGTAAAGGATGGGATGCCCATTGATGGATCTATGATCAAGCTCCAAGTCCTAAGCCATCGGCCACTTTTTTCTTCTTCCTTTTTTTCTTTGTTTCCATTCCAACTCCAATTCTTCTTCCATGTCTAATCCCAAATTTCTTTGCAGGTTCTCTAAGGTTCCTAGGTCAAGGATGAAGGTCTCCATGCCATGGATCAAGGCCAAGGTGAGTCTCAAAGTAGAGAGTGCCAATCTTGACTTCTATACCTCAATCCTTAAGTGATGAGAGCTCCGTCTTCCATCAAATAATTAGCCATCATTGTTGGAAGGAAAACTCTTCCTAAGTTTTATTAGATCTAATCATTTGAAGATTAACTTTCCCTAGTAGTGATGGTTTCCTTGCCATGAAGATCCTAATCATTATTTTGAACTAGATCTACATTGCAGGACTTAGAAATTAGATCAACTAGTCTCCTTATGAAAATTCTTTTCTTAGATTAATTTAGCCCATTTATTTGGTAATTAATTGCTCAAGTTTGCTTGCTGGTTAGCTTGCTAAAACTCTCCATTCATCATTTTATTTTTGTCTCCCATCAGGTTGGACCCGACATGTTGGTGTCTCTAGCTCACTAGAGCAAATTAGGTCTAATTAATTTTAATTAGGCTAGGATTGAATGCGAGGATTGTTGTTTTGGACTAATGAGAGGTTATCAACTCCTTCCCCCATCTGACACATTGAGAGTGCCCTTAGAATAGTTTATGCATATGATGACAAGCAGATGAAACCCTAATGATGCAATGTCTCTAAAATTATGTTTTGTATTTTCTGATTATATATATATATATATTTGTTTTATATTTTGGCAGAAATATAATATGCAGGGAATATGCAAAAAATTATAATATACAAAATTATGCAATCAAAATCTTAAACATGCTAAAATCCTAACATGCTGAAATTTGGCTGCAGAAATTTTCTAGGCCTAAAAATAGAGTTGCAGAATAGAGGCAGTTTGAAAAATCATGAAAAAATAATGATTATTTGAATTCAATTATGATGGTTCCAGCAAAAGAAATCAGGATTTTATCATGTTTCTATAGTCAGAAACAATTGTTTGAAGGACCTATATGCTCAAATTAGACTTGCTGAAACTTTAGGGCAGAACTGTTCTCAAGCAGTAATCTGGCGTGCAAAAATTCTACAGATCGTAATAAATCACAAAAAGATTCTGATAAATATGATCAATTATAAGGAATCTAGAAAAACAAAAATTATCATTTTCTAAGTTTCTTACATACAGAAATAATTAAAAGAGTATACTATATGTAGGAATGACGGGATGCAAAAACTAGCCCTAAAACATGCTCTGATCTGCAAAGCCTCAACCCAGACCCATCAGAGAAGTACCTAAGCTAGAACGACCTTCTTACTTGATAGGGTCGAGTTCCTCCTATCCTAAGAGAATTGATGGGGATATCAGATCAGGCATAGACTTCAAATTTTAATTTGTTCTCTAAGCCATGTGTTGGTCAATTTTGAACCCTTAATGATGTGTCAAGTTTTGTAATCGAGTTTTGTTATAAAGTTAGTTTAGTTAAGAGTTTTGTAATGAAGTTAGCTCAGCTGAGTTGAGTGATTCCTGTAATAAGTTGTGTTGTGTCAACCCCAGTCCGGTCCAATTGAGTCCTGTAAGTTTATGTTCAATCCAGTACAAGTTCAGTTTTATACAAGAGGAGGAGCACCAGCCAAAGCCTTCACCAGGCCCTCACAGAACCAAGCAAGTCCAAGCCCATGAAGCTCCACACATGAAGATTCCAAGAATATTCTTTCAAGCACCCAGCCCAGGGTTTCTAGCCCACCAGGATGCCCATGCGCCTAAGCTTTAAAGACCATGCCCAAGCCCATTTTGGAGGACGCCCTTACTGCCCTAAAGTTCAAGCCCAAGTCCATTTAGGTGTCCAAGCCCAAGAGGGAGCTTTTGACCAAGTCAAAGAAGGAGAGAAGACCAATTCTAACAAGGAGATCTTATTTTATTTATACTCAAATTGTGTACTCCTAGTTCTAAGCAACCTTGTAATCCTTCTCCCTATCAAATTTTCTATTCCTATCCTAACTAGGAGAAGGCATGGGAATATCTATAAATACCCCACCCCTCCCCCTCTTGTAATCAATTCTTATTCATGAATCAAAACTCTATTGAAATTTTGTTAAGCTTGTGTTCTTGTGTGTTCTCCTGTTGAGGTGTGTGTGTTACTTGTGTGCCCTAATCTCTCCAAGTCCTAGTCGCTCAAAGCATGTTCTTCCAAACCCTAATCTGCCCAAAGAGAAGAAGCCCTAGGCATCCATAAGCAAGGAGTCTTCTTTCACCCCAGATCGCCAGCTTCAGCAAACCCCGATTCTTCCTTCTTTCAAAACCCTAATTCCATACTTCTGGTTTCTTATTTGCTTTTTAGCTAACCCTGGATATTTGCAGGATCTCTCTGGTGCCATGCCCCTTGGATGACGTCTTCCTTGCCTCTGAACACAGCTGATAAAAAGTCAGCAGATTCACGGGACAATGACCGGATCATCCAGGCACCGATCTGAGTTGAGAGATCTCTTCTACAACATCAAGGCAATCATTGCTAGGTATGTAGACCCCATCCCACCTCACTTTTTCTATTTTGTTGAAGATTGAACATGCACCTAGTAGGCCTTCTTAGACCTAGGATTTTGATTTTTCTTTGTTTTTGATAGTTCTAGCATGTGGGTAGGAATTCTAACTATTGCATGAAATCCTAACCTAGTCTTAGCTATTTTCGGGAACTAAACCTAAATAACATCAAATATCATTGCTTCCTTAATATGATTTTTCTTTATGTTCCTCTCTTTCATGTCATCATGCATCAGATTAGAATCCCGTCCCTCATCACCAACGAATAAGAAGAGAGGGCCTTTAAACCCTACTTAGCTCTTATGAATGGACAGCTAGGGTGATGCACCCAATCTGAGTACTTAGCTAAAAGAATCATAAAAATTATAAAATTTATTTTATTTTATTTTATATCTTGATCTAATTTAGCATGTTAGATTTACCCTAGGCTCTGATACCTTTAAAGAAAATAAGGGTGAAAGCATGCATGAAATCAGGATTTCTAAGACCCAGGCGAAAGCTATTTACAAAACCTTTTTGCAAAAGAATGTCTAATTAATTTAAAATTCATATAAGGATCTATCTAACATGCTAATTAATATTCCATCTCATGAAACCAGATCTTAAATAAAATAAAAATAAAGAAGGATATAACACTTACCTCAATCGCTATCCATCTTCAACTCCAATCGCATTAGATCCAACGGATCGTTAGGATTCCTATTAGAGTCGTGCATGTACCTAGCCTCTCTGGTATCCACACATGGTTTGTTCTTGATCGACTCATTGATTCCACTAGAGTGCTAGCTCCTTCACAGGCATCCCCTCCAACTTAGATTTTGATCTTCCTTCAACAACTTGAAGGAAGGGCTGCAACCTTTGTAGTCTTTGCACGAACCATTCGTGCAGGACTTCGGGACTTCATCTAAGATGCCTAAGGGAGAACAAAACTATTTTTTCTCTCTTGTCCTCTCTCTCAAGAATATCTCTCTATAGTTTTATGGCATTGAATAATTAGGAAGAGGAAGAAATGGGGTAGAGAAATATGGTGCGGCAAAGAAGTACTAGAACTTTGTGCAAACTTTTCTTACCAGTTCTAAGGAAGATGGAAACCCAAAAGGAAGAAAACTATTTCTCCCTTTTCTCCTCTCAAAACCTCATCCTCATTGATATTTTTGGTCGTATGAAACAGAAGAGATGTGGCGAAGTAAATTTTTTTATGGTGGAGAAGAGGATGTATGACTAGAAAATCTATGCTATCCCAATCTACGCAACATAAAAGCTCCATGCCAAAATTACATCTCCACACCTCCAAAAACTTTGATAAAATAGAAAACTAATTTGATTTTAATCAAATTCAAATTAGATAAGGGTCCATGTAAATCCGAATAGAGAGAGAGAGTTGCAGATAAATATGAAAGATGCCACATATTTGAGTCTCATCCTCCCACATGCTAGAAGAAAAGTGTGATAAAATCAGTGCCTTTCCTCCCCTTCTTCACATGAATAATGAGAGAGAAACCTATATAAATATGGGTTTTAGCTTCCTGATTTGATTTGGCTCTAATTTGGATCAATTTCAAAACTATTTCAAATCCAAATCAAACTAATTTTGAAAAGGCTATCAACTCAAATCAATTAGGTTTGCAGTCCAAGTCTAACTTGGATTCTTAACAATTTTAGAGAGTTTGAATCTAATCTAATTAAGTTTAGGGTTCAAGTCAATTAGATTCAATTAGTATTCAATTCGAATCTAATTTGAGCCCGATTCAAATCAAATTTGAAAAAGCTGTCAATCTTATTTGCAATAGGATTTGAAATCTTAGTCTAATTAGGATTCTTAAATCAAATTTTGTCAAGCCTAATTAAATTAAATCAAATTATAACTCTTGCAATTAAGTCCCTGATACCAAAATTAGTAGGTATCAAAATTGGTAGGTACCAAAAATAGTATGTACCAAAATTAGTAGGTACCAACATTAGCATATCCTAATATGATCTAAGCTCTTGATTAGGTCAGCCCCTATTGTGTGTGACCCCTCAAGCTCCATTTTGTCTGGTAGTGAAACACACTATGATCTCTATCATTGTATCATCAAAATTCTTTTGATGAATCGAAACTTTTCTAGCTCAATCCTAAAATGGATTATTGATCCAAAAATGATCCAAGTGAATATTCATAATTCACTAGGGATACATAGCAATATATAGTAGCAACCTAGCAGAATAGAAAGGTGAACCCCTAGGTATAGTTACCATGTAATCAAATTCTTTTATCAAAAGTCCTGACAGGATGTTGATCATAAAATCTCATCAAATCCTATCATCCTCATATGCTAGACTTAATTAGCTTGAACACATTCGTGATACCCTTAGAAACTCCTTTCCATTATCACATTGCTATGGACATAGACTTAATGACTCAATCTCTTAGGTTGCATGGGACTACTCCTTAACTATTAAAGATGATAGATCCCCTATAGGTGCACTCTCAAATCCTATAGCAAATATATTGTAGTATACTACAAGAGCCCACATGGTAGGAATCATGTTTATGTGCTTGTCAAACTATAGCAACCTTACTATGAGTGACTGAGGCACCGCAGGTCAAAAAATTACTCATACAACTACAGTATCGAGAAGTCACTGACAAGTAGACATCATGTAACTTCTTGTTTTTGGTCATGCTTGGTACCATTATTCTCTAATAACCACTTGCACTCTCGTTCTAATGTCCCCATACTATAGACTTAAAACTCATCTACTCGAAAGGAAAGCGATCTGTGTACCAATCTTGATAGATTAATCACTATCCTCATGATGATCCTATGATCAGTAGCATTTAGGAGTTAACATATAATGACACATGTCTCAAATTCTCAACTCTTGAGAATATGTGTCATTGTCCATTAACTCCTTGGACAATACATGGACACAACATGTATGGCTTAGTAAGCTCAATTTGAATTATTAAAAACAAAATTATATTCTAAATTAAAAATTTATGATAGCTAGATTGGCTTCAAGGGTGCACATCTAACACCTATTCCATGTATCTCTCATAAATTAAATCCTTCAACAGCTCTATTTCCAACCACTTGATCCCCATAACCCCTATCTTTTCTTGCCTCCAAATGGCCCTTGAACCTCACACCACACCTTCCTCCCCACTCATCCCCCCTCACACATTCCGTGATTCACTTAAGATGTAAAGCCTCCCTTTAATCAGTGCCCACATCCTTGTTTAGCCAAAGAGAACCCTAGGTTAAGGAACCAGAAGCTGAAAATACTATGCAGTGAGGATTTGTCATTGAAGGATGAGGATTAGCTCTTCATAAACTCTCTAACTAATGGCAATTTAACCAAACTAGGAAAAAAATATGGAGTTACCCTCTCATGTAGTGGACTGGCAGTTGCATCTAGTTTGTTAAAAATGACTTGAAAACCATTGTTGCTACCAAGGACAATCATCAATGGAGATAGAAATTAATACTTAGGATGAATGAGTTTGAATGGATTGCAAAACTCTTGGAGAGCCTTTTCCTTTGTCATGATAGGTTAGATACTTAGAATCTCTAATGTTGGGTTTCAATTTTGGTCCAATCTTGAGATGAAACCTTACTCATGTGGTATCAGTTTAGCATGGGCACTTCCCTTTTGGCTTCTGTTTGCTAGTAATTGTTTGCAGTCAATGACTAGTAAGATCCTTGTCTTGGTCTTCCTTTGCTATAGAAGAACTGTTTTAATTACTACTCCCCCTGGTTCCATGCTAGCTATCACCATCTTCCATAATCAAAACTATTGAGTTCTCTACTCCTCTAAGTCAATGTCATTGCTTCCTTCTTAAGAATTTTAAAACTAACCATGATCAGGAGGATACTCTTGTTGAAGGAAGGAATATAAGATACTTATTGAAATTATCAAATGATACTCTCCTGGAATGTTAGAGGATTAGGCTTGGTAGACAAAAGAAGGATAGTGAAATATTTTATTAAATATTCAAGGAGTCAAGTTTTTTGCCTACAAGCGATTAAATTGAATTCTATCAATCAAAATATTCTATGTTCAATAGGAGGGGACTCTTTTAAGATTGGCATGTCAAGGAAGAAATAGGACTCTCAAGAGGGTTACTAACATCTTGGAATGAAGCTAAAGTTATAGGAAACTCTATCTACTCTAGGGACATAACCATAACCACTGCCTTCTCATAGATACTCAATTGCTAAATGGACAATAACAAATGTATATGGACCGTGCGATAATTCCTTGAAAGTCGATTTCTTCAATAAGCTCAAAAATCTCAGACAAAATATTTGTGGTGCATGGACAATTATCAAGGACTCCAACATAAATAGATTCTCATTGGAAAGGAAATGATCTAAAATAATAGCAAAATATCAAAAGATTCTAATCATTTTTGAATACACTGGAATTGCTTGAGATCTCAACTTCATCAAGAAAAATCACTTGGCCCAACCTTAGGATTGTCCAAGTTTGGCCAGGTTGGATAGATGTTTCATTTCAACTTAGTGGCATGAAACTTTTCCTTTAAAATCTCTGGTGCCAGTAGCCAGATTGTTGTTTTGAGGAAACCAAATTCAGAAAACAAAAATAAATCTGGAACAAGAACAACAGTATTTGTTGACAGCAAAACTATACAATGTTCAGCCCAGAAATTAACAATGTGCAGACAGGGAATGAACAACTTGTTCTTACAGAAATGATCTACAATACAATCTAGAAATAGGACAGCAAGTTTTTTGACAAAACAAAAACTTCTGGGTTATCGGTTACATGTGTTTCTGTCCCCTTTCAACTTTAAAAAACTAATAAACAACTATTTACAAACTGACACATTTAAAACATAAACTAAAAACTGTTAACAGTTCTAAGTGTAGACTCCTAAACAGCATTCTTAACACTCCTCCTTGCTTTAGGATCTGCACATACCAATCTTCTTTCTTAATTCTTCAAACCTTGCAATAGGTAATGGCTTGGTGAATATATCTGCCAGTTGATCTTCTGATCTGCAATAAACCAGCATAACAGTGCCTTCTTTCTGAACTTCCCCCAAGAAGAACAATTGGATGTTGAAATGCTTGGTTTTACCATGGAAAACAGGATTATGAGAAATAGCTATTGCAGTATGATTGTCAACAAATATTTCTGTACTCTTTCCTGCACAAAATTTAGATCAGTTAAGAGTTTCTTCAACCACAAAGCCTGATTAACACATGCAACAGCAGCAATAAATTCAGCTTCGACAGTTGATTGGGCTACAGTTTCTTATTTCTTTGAGCTCCAAGAAAATATTCCAGAACCCAATGTAAAACAATAGCCTGATGTACTTTTCATGTCATCAATTGAACCTCCCCAATCACTGTCTTAGTATCCAATCAATTTAAAATTTTTGTTCCTTGAGAACTTTATGCCAAGATCACTTGTACCCATTAGGTATCTAAGTAATCTTTTTGCTGCTTTGAGATGCAAAACACTTGCACAAGGCATGAATCTGGATAATACATTGATGGCATTCATAATATTAGGTCTGGTGGCTATTAAATACATCAAGCATCCAATCAAACCTCTGAAGAAAATTGGATTTATTTTCTCTGACCCATTTTCTTTACAAAGCTTTTCTTTTGAATTCATTGGAGTACTCATTGCCTTGCATTCATCAAGTTTAAACTTTTTCAATATCTCCTTGGCATATTTTTTTTGGCAGATAAAAATTCCATTTATACTTTGTTTAATTTCCATTCCAAGGAAGAATGTCATAAGATCGAGATTTGTCATCTCAAATGACTTCATCATCTCTTCCTTGAACTTCTTTACTTCACTTGAATTACTTCTTGTTACAAGTAAGTCATCAACATAGAGTGATATAATTAGAATGTCATTTCATTATGCTTCACATACAATGTTGATTCAGATAGACTTTTGGTAAATCTATAAGCCAGCAGATGTTCATTTATCCTGCTGTACCAAGTCCTTGGAGCCTGCTTCAAACCATAAAGTACTTTTCTAAGAAGATAAACCATTTCTTCTTTTCCTTCTTTAACAAAGCCTTCTGGTTGCTCCACATAAACTTCTTCCTGCAGCAACCCATGCAAGAATGCAGATTTAACATCTAACTGGTATACCTTCCAGTTCATCTGTGCTGCAACTGCAAGTAGGAGCCTGATTGTGTCAAGTCTTGCCACTGGAGCAAAAGTATCTGAGTAGTCTACTCTAAATACTTGAGCATACCCTTTTACAACAAGCCTTGCTTTATATTTATTGGCTGTTTCATCAGCATTGAGTTTAGTTCTGAACACCCACTTGACTCCATTTAGTTTCTTATCATGTGGTCGATCAACTAACTCCCATGTTTTATTTTTTTCAATCATAAACAACTCCTCCTCCATTGTAGCTTTCCACTTAGGATTTGACTGAGCTTCTTCATAATCTGCAGGTTCATACACTGCAATATTGCAAGTTTGATAAATTTCTGTAAGTAATCTTGTACCTTGTACTGGAATGTCATCAATCATTTCATTCTGCATATCATCTGAGCCTTCTTCCATCTCTTCTATAATCAAGACTGGAAGTTTAGATTGCTGCTCTTTTGGAGTTGAATAAGGTTTTGCTTCATCCTATTTCCATTCTTCTTCTTCCATAAAATGAACATCCCTGCTAATTTCAATCTTCCCGGTTTGTAGTTGATAAATTTTGTAGGCTTTTGCAACACTGCTGTAGCCAATGAAAATACTCGGAAGAGCTCGTTTGTCCAGTTTGTCTCTTTTAGCTTGTGGAACTTGAGTAAAACAAAGACATCCAAAGACTTTAAAGAATTTCAACGTTGGTTTAAACCCATACCATGCTTCAAAAGGAGTTTGATCCTTCATTGCTCTTGTAGGAATTCTATTATGAATAAATACAACAGTATTTGCTACTTCAGCCCAGAATTTCTTTGACAGGTTCTTTTCATACAACATGCACCTTGTCATCTCCAAGATATATCTATTTCTTCTTTCACGTACTCCATTTTGTTGAGGAGTATATGGAGCAGTTAATTGATGTTGTATGCCTGCTTCAATACAGAATTGATTGAATGCAGTAGAAGTATACTCCTTTCCATTATCGGACCGAATGATTTGGATCTTACATCCACATTCATTCTCAACCATAGTCTTAAACTTCCAAAAAATTTGAGCAACTTCAGATTTAAATTTCATGAAATAAATCCAGCACATACGGGTATAATCATCAATGAAAAGAATGTAATAGAGACTACTATTCACAGATGGAGTTTGTTGTGGCCCAGCAACATCAGTATGAACAACTGGAACTTCATTGATGCTCTCCATGTAGCTTTTGGAAAAGGCTTTCTACTTTGTTTTCCAATATGACAAATTTTGCAGTTTGAAATATAATCATTCAACTCTGGCATGCCATCCACCAACTTCTTGACATTCATCTGCATTAATTCTTGATGATAATAATGTCCAAGCCGTTTGTGCTATATTTCTATTTGTGTTTCTTTTATCATGAATGAAGACTGCTCCTCCTTCAATGGATTGAGTGCAAAACATCTTCCATCCATTTTAATCTTGAAGACTTCTTTACTTTCAGAGTCTTCAATCAAACACAACTTATTTCTGAAGAGAACATTGAATCCCTTCTCCATTAACTGATCCACACTCAGCAGATTTTGATCAATCTATGGAACATATAAAACATCTGAAATTAACTTAGTTCCAGAACAACTTTCAACTGTAATGGTGCCCTTTCCTTTGACAGTAATAAGTTCATCATTTCTAATCCTTACTTTCCTTGTTTCAGTGCTTCTTAAATCTCTAAACAATTTTTTATCATTTGTCATATGATTTGTGCATCCACTATCTATCAACCAACCTTCCTTTGAATCAAATCCAGAAAGACAGGTTGCAACGAACAAGTGTTCTTCCTCTTCTTCATCAGCAACTTGGGCTTCAATAGGTTGCTGAAATTTATTTATGCAAATCATTGCTTCATGACCGGTTTGTTTGCATTTGTGGCACATTGCATCGGGTCTCTTCCAGCATTTGTGAGGAGGATGACCTTTCTTACCACAATGTTGACATGGAACATGGTTCCAACACTTGTATGGTGGATGCCCCTTCTTGCCACAATGCTGACAAGGAGGAAAGCTTTTCTTTTTACTGTCTTTGTTGTTACTGCTTGATGCATTGTTTTCCCATTTTGAACCTTGATATTTTTTGAAGTTGTTCTTCTTGTTCCTTTCTTCTTCAAGATGCTTGATTGCTAAAGCCCCTTCAATAGCACCCTCTTGTCTCATTACACGACACTGCTCTTGTGCTTGGAATGCACTTAAGAGTTCAGCGAGTGTAATCTTGGATAGGTCCTTGGTATTTTCCAAGGTTTTAATGGTTGCTTCAAATTTTTTAGGTACCGTTACAAGGATCTTTTGAATGATCCTTGAATCTGAAAGTGAAGAGCCCAACAATCTAACTTGGTTTGCTATGTTTAGCAATCGATATGAATACTCTTTGATACTTTCTGTTTCCTTCATTCACTGCAATTCAAACTCCCGAACCAAGTTTAGAACTTGCATACCTCGAATCCTTTCATCTTCCTCATATTCAGACTTGAGATAATTCCATATCTCTTTTGCTGATTTCAGGGACATAATTCGAGTGAAAATGGTTGCAGAAACAGCAGCAAATAAACAGGCTTTTTCCTTTGATTTCTTGGTTTTCCTTTCCTTGAATGTCTTGATCTGAGCCACGGTTGGATTGTTTGGCAATGGAACGATTTCGTAGTCCTCTTCCACAGCCTCCCAGAGATCTGATGCCTCTAGGATTGTCTCCATCCTCACCGCCCAGATCTTGTAGTTTTCACCATCAAACACCGGTGGAGTCATGGTGGAAAAACTCACTTCTCCTTCTCCTTCCATGATAGACAATGCACAAGTCCCTTAAGAATGGGCTCTGATACCAATTGTTGTTTTGAGGAAACCAAATTCAGAAAACAAAAAATAAATCTGGAACAAGAACAACAGTATTTGTTGACGGCAAAACTGCACAATGTTCAGCCTAGAAATTAACAATGTGCAGATAGGGAATGAACAACCTGTTCTTACAGAAATGATCTACAATACAATCTAGAAATAGGACAGCAAGTTTTTTGAAAAAACAAAAACTTTTGGGTTACCGGTTACATGTGTTTCTGTCCCCTTTCAACGTTAAAAAACTAACAAACAACTGTTTACAAACTGACACATTTAAAACATAAACTAAACACTGTTAACAGTTCTAAGTGCAGACTCCTAAATAGCATTCTTAACACAAATTAATGTCTGATCACATTCTTTTAATCACCCTTCCTTGTCCTAGACCTGGACTATCCAACTCTAATTAAAAAACCCTTTAGATTTGAAAATTTTGGTACAAATACCCAGATTTAGAAGGCCTAAGTCACACTCAATTGGGAAACAACCCCAAGCTCTCATGATGCTACTAAAAACTTGTCAAAAATTAGATTCCTTTGCAAGAACTTGAGAAGATGGAGTAAAGAAAACATGGGCAATCTAATGGTAAAAAAGAAATAGTTGAGTGATAGGATCAAAGATCTGGATACTATGAAAGAAAATAGAGATTTGGAACTAGAATTATCTGAAAAAAGAAAGAAACTCAAATCTAACCTTGAATCCCTTTTCAAATAGGAAGATTTTTTTTGGAAACAAAGATCTAGAAGTCAATGGATTCAAAGAGGTGATCGTAATACCAAATTCTTCCACACATATGCAAGCAATCATCACAGAAAAAACTAAATCTTGGAAATCTTTGAAGATGGGAAAAGTATTACTGATCACAAAATATCCAAAATTGATTCCACTGATTTTATATTTCTCTTTTAGACGAACTAGAAAAAGTGGATATAGAAATTATTTGGAGCAAACTTTTCCCAGATGGACTAGTTGATCTTACTTGCTTAAAGGAAAAATTTGGGAAAGAAGAAATAAAAGATGCCTTATTTTAACTTGTGAAAGAGAAATCCCCAGGCCCAGATAATTTCCTAATATCCTTTAACTAATGATGCTTAGAAATAATTAAGATTGACATCATTAAGATATTTCAAGTTTTCCAAGATACATCACTGAATCTAAATAGGTTAAATTATACTTTTATCACATTGATCCCAAAGATGGCTGACGAATCCATAATTAGAGACTTCCATCCTATCAGTATGGAGCATGGTATGATGAAGCTAATTTCAAAATTCCTATCCTCTAGACTTCATAGCATTATTGGTTCACTAATATTTCAATCGCAGTCAGCTTTCATTAAGAATAGATTGATTTCAGAAAGTTACATCACTCTAATGAAAATTATATCACTTTGCAAAAGAACAAGATCCAGATGTATCTTGGGTAAAATATACTTTGAAAATATTTTGATAGTGTATCCTAGAGCTTTTTGATAGTGTATTCTAGAGCTTTCTTGTTAAGCTAATGTCAAAGAAGGGTTTTGGCAATCAGTAGATAAACTAGATAGCATCATTGTTAAAAATCACAAGCTATATCATTCCTATCAATAGCACTAAAGGTAAGTGGTTCACTAGCAAAAGATGTCTCAAACAAGGAAACCCACTTTCACCATTACTTTATAATCTTGTAGCAGATGTGCTGACCAAATGTCCAACTAGCCAATTCAGAAGGCTTACTACATGGGGGCAGGGCCTTAACATATTGTTGGCTCCTTACAATGCTTGCAATATGCGGATGATACTTTAATTTTTTAACTATGCTTTGAGAAATCAAGTGAATATATTGAAATTCATCCTTTATTCTTTTGAACTACTGACTGGATTAAAAATAAATGTGGGAAAGATTCAAGTCATTGGTATGAACATATCCATAAAAAAGATAGAATTTTGCAAGGATACTTTGTTGCAAAGCATTCTCTAACTTCTCCATCACTTATATTGGCATCCCTCTGCACAACACAAAATTAAGGTCAGCTAATTAGAACTTTCATTTGGAGAAAATAGAAAAGAGGCTTGTAGGATAGAAAAGAAAACTTTTAACATTTGCAGATAGGCTCACCTTAATCAACTCAGTCCTTCATTCTATTCTTCTATATTGGAAGTCCATATATAGCTCTGCTACAATAAAAATAATAAATAAGATCAACTATATTTCAAGAATGTTTCTATGGGGTCATCTAGACAAGGGACACAAAACAGTCAACCTTATGAGATGGGATTCAATATGCAGGCCAAAATCACTAGGTGAACTTGGAATTGTGAACCTAAAGATCATCAATGTTAGCTTAATCCTCACATGGTGGTGGATGTTCTTCATGAAAAGACCATGGAAATCTCTCATCAGAAAAATATATTACAATAATAGGGTACCTCTCTCATCCAATCTCCAATTATTAGTAAACCTGCTTCATCTTTTTGGAAAGATGACATTGCTACTATAGAACTATTCAAGTAGTTCATAGTTGCTATAGTTGGAAATAGTCAAGCTACTTCCTTTTGGAATGATCATAGGCAAGGAAACTGTCCATTATAGATGCAATATCCAAACCTATTTGCACTAGCTATAAATCAGGGCATTAGCCCTATAGACTTTGTAAACAAGAATGATTGGCTCATCACTTTCAGAACCCCATTGACCTTTGAAGCAAAGATAGAATTTTAGAGGCTAGCAAACAAACTATAAAGAATCTCTTTCAACATGGAGGAGGACAACAGATTCTAGAAATTGTTGGCCTAAACTTTTCATAATTAAAAATTGCTATCACTTTCTCATTCATGGAGGTATTCTATCTCACTTCACCAAGATCATTTGAAATCTGTCCATGTCATAAAGGGTGAAAGTTTTCAATTAGCTATGTTACAATAACAAGATACTTACAGTAAAAAATCTAAGAAAGAGAGGAATACTAATTCAGTGAAACCATGCATTTTGCAAAGAACAGCTAGAAACCACTAACCATCTTATGTTGCAATGATGATATGCTAGAGCCTTTTAGAACATGATACTTTACCACATATCAATGCAACTTATGCTGAACAATCTCTTCAACCTTTTGACCTAAAACCTGCTTTAGATGTGTTACTAGTAGTTGACATTTGGTGTCTTTGGAAAGATAGGAATCAAAGGATCTTTCATTTTAAGGCTTCTTTACATTTTGTGGCTACAAAGAAAACGATTCAACTTTTTGAAAATTAGACAATAGAGAAAATTGATGAGTCTCTTAAAAAACTTATAGAGATATTAAGAAAGAGCTAGCAACTTATAGCAATTAAATAATGCTACTATATTTTTTTGGATCTTACTGACCTTATCTTTTTTTATCCTTTTACTTTTATGTAAGGCAATTACTCAAAGCTTTTATACATATTCAATATATATATATATATCAATTGATAGGGAGTTTTCTCACCTCCTCATAAATTCTTTAAAAAAAAACCTGTAATAGATAATAAAATTAATGTGTGCTAGCATTGCGGACCTTGTGGATTAATAGAAACATATTGGAAGTTCCAAAATTGAGAGGTCTTGATTGCAAAGATGTCAAAGGCCCATTAGATGAGATATAGGGATTCTTGTGGCAGTTGAAAGCCCTAGGTTTGTGTTAAAGCTTGCCAACCTTGGTACCTAAAATTAAAATGCATGATGCTGAGTGTTAAATAGTGAAAGGCTTTAAGCCATAGAATTAACAAAACACAATTATATAACCTCAAATTATAATCATGACATACCTAAAATTAAATCCCTCTTAAAACAAAAACCTAATTTCTAATGATTATTACACTATTAAGTTGTCCAAAACAAGAAACTACCAAAAGAAACTATCAAATAGTTATAAATATAAAAAAAACAACAAATATCAACCACTTAATATTTAATAACTATCACTATAAGTCCATAATAATAACCATAGTCAAACCCCCTCCCAAAAAAAAGAAGTTCCAAACTATTGCAATAGATAACATTCATGGTGTTACCGCCAAGATTGTCGTGGCCCATAGCTCTGATGCATCAGGTTCCCACCGGGTGCTTGGCTCTCCGCCTCGTAGTCGGCTCGGTCGCTCACTTCGGGGGTCCTGCAAGATAGAGGAAACCTTGGACTGGGGATTTTGACGAAGGCACTTCGACGATCAAGTCAGTAGAACAATCGAGGGGAACAAAAATCTCTATAGTATAGAGCTTGGGGGACTCTCCGCGTCGAGAGGGTGATAAGAGAAGAGATAATGCGGAAAACGAAAGAGTCTCTATTATTTTTTTCCTGCTCTTACCTCTTACCTTTACTTACCTTTTTGTGCGGGTCTTATATAGGTGAGTGACTTTTGTTGGCTTTCAGATTCTCTCCTTCGAAGGAGGCTTTCCGTTGCCTACTGTCGCCTCTCTATTGAGCTGGTTCTGTACCTGAGCCTTGAGCCATAACGGAATGTTGCCAGTTTGAAGGGGTCTGCCCGGGTACCACAGCACCTAGGGTCTAAAGCCTAGGGTCCAGGCGCCATGTTATGGAAGTCGCAGTCTCCCAGTCGTCCGGTTGTCGATGTGTCGGCACACCGCAAGGCTGGGAGCCTGGTTTTGTCTGAATCATGCAGATCATGCACATGACACGCTGTAGGGGGCCCACACCCATGGCAGGGTATGCGCCACCTCTCGGAGACTCTGCATGATTAGGTACTCCCTCGTCTTTGTTCTGAATTCCGGCCTCTTTATGCCTTTGGTGGGAATCCATGCTCCTGCTGGTAAGAGGGTCCGCTTGAGAGGGGTGGACTTGACCTCTACTGGGAGCTGACCTTAGATGAGGGGCCCGCCCAATGAGCCCTACCTCGGTTGGGAATTGACCTCGGCAGGGTGGTCCATTCTGGAAGCATGAGCTCGACTCCGACCGGGAGCTGTCCTTAGCCGGAGGGCTCGTCTTGGAGGGATTGACTCGACCTCGACCGGGAGCTGACCTTAGATGGGAGGCTCGTCCAATGAGCCCTACCTTGGTTGGGAGCTGACCTCGGCCAGGTGGTCCGCCTCAGTTCTTTGTCATGTAGCCTTGCCCAGGTGGTGGGTCTCTTGCTGTTGTGGTCGTCTGCAGGCTTCACGTCAGTGGATGTTGCCATATTAGTCTGCAGGTTCCATGTCAGCGGATGTCACCGTATCACATGATCTAACCAAAACAAAATGTCCCAAACAAAATTGCAACTTATCATGCCCAACCAAAACACGAGTAATATAAGTCTAAGAAAAGCATCCATGACCATGATCAACCTTTCCTTTGTGTTGTTTTCCATTTCAACTTCCCAAATTTGGATGAACCTATAGCAAACAAATTCAACTGTCAGTAAAGAAAAATAATAGAAAAAGATGAAACTAGAAAACATTAGCACGTATTAGTTGCTAAACCATGATTCATCTCACTAAGGTTGTGCATGGACTTCAATAATGGTCGAGCATTGAGTTGATTAGGCTTTATTGTAGGAACTTGAGTTCATAACATTTTCTACAATCTCATTTAACTTGGGCTAAAAAACATCTATATTAAAATAGTGCAATAATTAAGAATAAATTCTTTCAAAATGTTATAACAATATAGTTAATGAAACATATACTTTTCTTGCCAAATCCCAAACTCTAGCATAAATCAAGGCCTTAGCAATATTCTATTTAATGAACTAGAATGCTCATGAAGTACTCACCTACCAACATTAAAGCAAATTCAAAAATGATCAATTGTAGATATTGGAATAGTTAAAATTTCACGTGCTACAAAAAAAAGTTCAGGATATCAAAACCAATTTTCTTTTCAAAGATCTAGGATATCTAGCTTGGAATTCCCATTAACTCTAAACTCATCCAAATATAATTTCAATTAAAACTTTTATGCTATATCACAAAATCAAAGCTTTCAAATCAATCGAAATTATATATTTTTAGAAAATAAAATGAGTTATTTATCGAAAACAATACCATATATAAGTACAATATATTTGTTTTGATGAACAAGTTTTAAGTTGCCTTAAAAGCATCCACTTTTCTAAATGGTTTGGAAGCCTTATATGTATCACTCTGCATGTCTCCCTAACTTGATGTGCTAGTAGTTGGAGCTTTAGAAAGAAGCAAGCATATATTGATTAAAAAGAGAAAATGTACAATCACACAACCTTATCCATTTAATTTATAACAATACTTTATAAATTGAAATTTATACTAAGGATTCAAAATAACTACCATGGCCAAGATTAAGCTATGATCTAATCAATTCTTTTCAAATTTTTCATACATTTGCTTTGACATTTTTTGTTTGAAAGTATGTACTTGCATCTTTTTCCTCATAGTAAGCTTAATCATGAAAACTTAAGGAAAATAAAGTTTGATGTAGAATATTTAACTTCTAAAAATATTAAGGTAGAATCACAGAATACACTCAATAACTTTCTAGTCTTCTCAACTTGGCCGCAATCCTCTTTAGGTAGACAATGTTTGTAATTAGAGTCATTTTTAAATGACGAAAGAGCACTCTCTTTCATAGCAAAAAAAAAGGCACTCTCTAGTATCAAAAAATTGAATTCCATCTTGTAGGAATTCTTGCCTTAAACTTTTCTACTATCCAAAGAAACTAATCTAACATATTCCAAAAATTTTTATTTTTGAACTTATGAACCTATCACATATTTAATACTTTTATGAATTTTAAAAATAGGTTTATTTATCTTCTTTAATCCCGCTTGTATAATTAAGTTAAGAATATGAGCACAACATCAGATTAAAAGACTTACCATTTGAGTAAAGTTCATTCTTCATATTAAGTTGAATTTTTAGCATATCAATAAAATATCATTTACCAATATATTATGCAAAGTTCTGCAATTTACTTTTTTCAATCCCCAATCAATCAATAGATTGTACACTATTTCACATAAAGCTTGCCATTTTGTGGAGAAAGCATGAAATGAAAGTTGAAAATTTACTTTTGCGGCACCCATTTTTTATCAATAAAATAGGCAGTTAAATGCAAATACCTATTGATAGTAATGGAGGTCTACAAATCTAAAGTCAAACTTATCATACAAGGACTTGAATGCAGTCATAAAAATAATTTCTTATTCTCATTGTAATACAATTTCAGTAAATTAGTATTTACATTTTTCTTTGATACTAACATGGCATCCTTATAAATATAAGTAAACAAAGATCTAATTCCTCATACTCAACAAATTGAAATGGTAGATGATGCTTAATTGAAAATGTTAGCAAATCATGGAATTTTTGGGATCAAATTTAGTAGAACACATTGGCATGGACCCTCTAGATTATGATAAAATCATCTATCCTTTGTCACGGTTCTTTTTACAACTCTCTTTATAATGTTTTAGATATTTTATCTCAATGTTACCACTATATGCATATTCTATACCATACTTCTTGCACTTATATTTTTGAGTTGCCTTATTAATTATGTAAAAGAATTGATAAATAGGTAAAGTTAGATTTCTTTTATGTTTACTTTATACAAAGTGACCCACTACAACTTTATTAGAGCCTAAAGGCATTGATTCATTTGTCTTATCATCATTACTCTCTAGCTCTACATTCACATTGAACTCTTTATCCATTTATATCATATAATTTAAAATTACATTAAAAGACCAATTTAGAAAGAAACCAATATATATATATATATATATAACGAGCAAATATTTAGAAAAGTAAAAGGAAGGGGAAGAGGAGGCTTAGGTTTATCATGTAATAGCTAAATAAAAAAGACTATGATTAGTTGCCTACAGAAGTAGACCATCCAAGATTGCTTGTTGTCAGAAATACCTGATTCTTATTTTATAAATTAGCAATAATTAATCTAAGAATCATTTCAGCCTCTTCATACAAAACATTAATGCAAAAGAGGGAAGAGGAAGATGAGGCTCAAATTCATTATTTAATTTGTAGCTAAATCAAAATAGGTGCAACCGGTTGCTTACAAATGCAAGCCATCTAAGATTGCTTGCCATAAAAAATAGTTGATTCTTTCTTCACAAATTAGCAAAAACTCATCTAAGAATCATCCTAGCTTCTTTATGAAAATATAAAAACAATTGTATATAGTAGAATGTAGGTATAATCTCATAGACACTAGAACTGAATACATAAACAATGAGAATATATAGTCGTAGAGAGTTGAACTGCATGCATAAATAACAAGAATATATGCTAAGTCTATCAAATTACTTTGCATACATTGGATGTAAATAGCAAGAAAATTAAGCATATAAACTAGTCTTGCTTTACTGATTTGATCAAGATTGTATTCAGTTTTTTTAACCTGATTCAAAAATGCAATAAATTTAAGAGTATGACAATTCCTAAACTATGATTCAACTTGACATTCTTGCAGCTTTATGATTCATAAAGGACAAATAATCATAATTTCCAAAGCATATGCATGCATGGTATTCAAAACAATAGCAATGGTAGATAGTTTTCAAGCACATGTAGTTGCTTTATGAATGATCTGTTTAAAAGTTTGACAAAGTGTATCGGGTTAATATTTTTAGATTGTATGGTTAATATTTATATATATATTAGTACATGCAGGCATACATTACTTGTGGAACTCCGGATAAAATTTTATTTGACAAAATCTCCACGTAGAAATAGCTCATGACTATCCAATACAATAAGGTGGAACAAAAACATATAAAGACCTTTTTAGCAATTACTTGACTATTAATTTTTTATTTCTCATATCTCTTGTAGAGTCTACAGAGGATTTGAATTATATATTTATATGAAAATATCTAAGCTGAATCTAAAATAATTAAATGACTAGTGAGCCAAATTGTCATTCTTTTTTTTTTTTTTTTTTTTTTGTAGAGTTCAAGTATATATCATGAGCTAATTTAACCATGATAGGAGGACCACCAAAAAGTCAGAAACCTAATGTTAATTTTTCATTTCACATGTTCTATGTAAACATGAAACATGGCCCAGAAATCTTTAATTAGCTAGTTTTTGCCCAGAGCTTAGACATAAATAATAAGACAATTATAATATAAATTGATACGGCGATATTTGCTGACGTGGAGCTTACGGACTGATATGGCGACATCTGCTGACGTGGAGCCTGCGGACGGCCACAACGGCAAGAGACCCGCCACCTGGGCAAGGCTACATGACGAAGAACCGAGGCGGGCCACCCGGCCGAGGTCAGCTCCCAACCGAGGTAGGGCTCATTGGGCGGGCTCCCCGTCTGAGGTCAGCTCTCGGTTGAGGTCGAGTCAATCTGTCCAAGGTAAGCCCTCCGGTCGAGGATAGCTCCCGGTTGGAGTCGAGCTCATGCTTCCAGAATGGACTGCCTTGTCGAGGTCAGCTCCTAGCCGAGGTAGGGCTCATTGGGTAGGCCCCCCGACTAAGGTCAGCTCCAGATCGAAGTCAAGTCCACCCCTCTGAAGCGGGCCCTCCTACCAGCAGGAGCATGGATTCTCGCCAAAGGCGTAAAGAGGTCGGAATTCAAAATGAAGACGAGGGAGTACCTGATCATGCATTATCTCCAAGAGGTGGCACATGCCCTGCCATGGGTGCAGGCCCCCTATGGTGCGTCGTGCACATGATCTGCATGATCGGAGCAATACCAGGCTCCCAGCCTTGCGGTGTGTGGACACGTCGACGACCGCATGACTGGGAAACTATGACTTCCACAACAAAGCACCTGGACCCTAGGCCCTAGACCCTAGGCACTGTGGTACCCAGGCAGCCTCCTTCAAGATGGTAACATCTCGTTATGGCTCAAGGCCCAAGCATGGAACCGACCCGACAAAGAGGCGACAACAGGGAATGAAAAGCCTCATTCGAAAGAGAGAACTTGGAAGCCAACAAAAGCCACTCACCTATATAAAACCTGTACAAAAAGGTAAGTAAAGGTAAGAGGTAAGAAGCAAGCAAGAAGGAAAATAAAGGAAAATCAACAGAGACTCTTTCGTTTCCGCATTATCTTTTCTCTTATCACCCTCTCGACGTAGAGAGTCCTCCAATTTCTCTGCTACAGATATTTCTGTTCCTCTTGATCATCCCACTGACTTGATCATTGGAGTGCCTTCGCCAGAATCCCCGGTCCAAGGTTTTTCTCTATCTTGTAGGACCCTCGAAGTGAGCGAGCAAGCCGACTGCAGGCTAGGAGCCAAGCACCCGATGGGAACCCGACATGTTAGAGCTACGGGTCACGACGATCTTGGAGGCAACAGATTGGTGCGCCAGGTAGGGGTGATGGCAGCCGGAAGAAAGCATCGTCTCTCCCACAACAAGAAAGATCGTACGGACATCCATAGTTCGATGGTGACTACGCGAGCCCATGAAGCCTCTACCGGTCAAGCGGGGGATCCCCCTCACCATGGTGACCAATGACCGGAGGGGAAGCATCCTGCTCCATTGTAGCCACCTTCGACGGGCCTCTAGTACACTGCACTCGCCCACCAGGTCCAGCTCCTGGCTGTGACGGTGCATCAACTCCACCAGAAGCATCGCTCCCTGGAAACACAACAGCAACCAGGGACTTTGGTGGCTCACACAGCCGATCCCTACACCAGCCTGCAGTCCTTCCGGGAGTGGCCACTGCATGCAGCATCCCCCCTCAGGAGGCCCACCAGGTGGGTAGCAAGCAGTCGCAGCATGATCCGACCAGCCGGAAGAGTCGCTCCCCAACCTTGGACCATTATGCGCCCTCCACCAGCAGCACCAACATGGCTGGGAACTTAGGCGCGAGTTCCTCCACTCCGACCCTCCCTCACCCCGGCATCCTCCGTCGAGGTACTAACTAACGAGGCCATCCACTGCCGAGCGAAAAGATGCCTTGAAAAGCATGAGCGCAAGTTGGCGAATCTGGCCCACCGGTTTATGGAAGTTCAGGGCTTTCGTAGTGAGCCCATGAGATATGATACCTGTCCACTCTTTTTGAAAAAAGTCCAAACGAAGCCGATCCATAGCTAGTTCCGTATGCTACAGGTTGACCCCTACGATGGAATAACCGACCCCCTGGACCACCTAAAAAGTTACAAGGCCCTTATGAGGATCCAGGGGGCCACCAATGCCCTCTTTTTTATCACCTTCCTGGCCACTCGGGTCTGGTTTTCCAGACTAGAACCTGAGAGTATAGACTCCTTCCCTCGGTTGGAGAGGAAGTTCGCAACAAACTTCAACACTTGTAGGAAGGCACCGTGCCAGGTCGATAGCCTCTTCTCGATCTGACAGTAGGATCGGGAACTCCTCCGGGACTATGTGTCCTGGTTCAAGATCGTCGTCCTAGAGATCTACAACCTCAATGAGTCCATTGCTATGCTAGCCCTAAAGAGGGGGCTATGAACCTCCCGCTTCACCTACTCCCTTGATAAGAAGCCCCCAAAGATATACTCAAAGTTTCTCCTTCGGGCGTAAGGCAGATCATGCTAGGAGGAAGCTGGATGGAAGGCCCCCGAAGAGGTAGGCTGTTGGAGAAACCTCCAACCACCCGACCCGGAGGATGGTGCAGATACTATGACTGGAGCCAAGGCCCAAGGTTGACCCTGCCAACGAAGAGAGTTTCACTCATCTCCTCGCCCCTAGAGCAAAGATCCTGATGGAGATCGAGGGCGAGCATTTCCTACACCAACCTCCATCATTGAAGCCATATGCTGGACAGGACAAATCCCGCTACTGCCATTTCCACCGGGACTACGGTCATGACACAGAGAAATGCCACCAACTGAAGAGGGAGATCGAAGAGCTGATCAAGCATAGCTACCTCGGCTAGTATGTGGAGAGGGGAGTGCCCCCTGCAGCCCAGATGAAGGGCCTTGGCTCCTCACCATCGACAACCATCCCATCGAGAAGCTGGTAGGGATGATGTCTTGGGAGGCAAGAAAAACCCTGAAGAGGGCTAGGAGGAGAGAAGAGAGTGATGATGTACTTCCCTGCATGGGAGGAGGGTCAACTGGGGTAGACAACCCAAATAATGATACTGTCATCATTGAAATGACGATAGCCAAACATCCTATAAAAAGAATCATGGTAGATAGTGGGAACTCCTCAGACATCCTTTTTTACGATGTTTTCATAAGGATGAATTTGTCCACTGACCAAATAAGGCCAGTGTTCACGCCTCTGGTAGGCTTCACCGGATACTCAATTGAAGTCGAGGGAGAAATCACACTCCCAATAATTGCTGGGACACCACCCCAGCAAAGCACCGTGCTGGTGACCTTCACTATTATAAAGCTCCCCTCACCCTACATTGCCATCCTGAGATGCTTGGGACTTAATCTACTTGATGCCACTATCTCCACGAAATGCCTCCTTGTCCAGTTCCTGACCCCATGGGGGATCGAAGAGATGAGAGGATCCCAGCAGTCGGTGCAGCGCTGTTGGCAGACAATCCCAGGCCTAAGAGGAGCAAATTCCAACCCTATCATAGACCATCCCAATCCAGTGGCACCAGAACCAAAGAGCGGGCCGGTTGAGCCCTTGTTATCTTTTCCTTTAGGAGAGGATCCCTCGAAGATGATACAGGTCAGGGCCTTGTTGACTCAGAAAGAGAGAACCCATCTGCTCAGCTTCATGCGAACTAATGTAGATGTTTTTGCCTGGACTACCGCCGACATGCTCGGTATCCCACCGGAGGTGATAACTCACAAGCTGAATGTCGATCCCAATCATCGCCCGGTCCGATAGAAGAAAAGGAGCTTTGTCTCGGAATGATAGAAAGCCATCAACGAGGAGGTCGATAAACTCCTCACGGTGGGCTTCATCCAAGAGGTACGTTATCCTGACTGGCTTGCTAACGTGGTGATGGTTAGGAAAGCCTTCGGGAAGTAGACGATCTATGTAGACTACACCGACTTCAATAAGGCATACCCAAAGGATAGTTTCTCCCTCCCTAATATTGACCAACTGGTGGACGCGACTTCAGGCCATAAGTACCTCAGCTTCATGGATGCATTCTCCGGATATAATCAGATCCGCATGCATCTTGAGGATGAGGAGTGTACAGCATTTGTGATCGACCGAGGTACGTATTGTTACAAGATGATGCCCTTCGGTCTTAAGAATGCAGGGGCCACCTACCAGCACTTGGTCAGCACAGTCTTTAAAAACCAGATCGGTCACAACATGCAAGTGTACATGGATGACATGCTTATCATGAGTGACCCGGAGGAGGACCATATTGCTGACTTGGCGGAGGCTTTCGATAACCTCCACCACTACCAAATGAAGCTGAACCCCGCCAAGTGTGTCTTCAATGTGGCGGTGAGAAAGTTCTTGAGGTTCATGGTGACCCAAAGGGGGATAGAGGCCAACCCCGAGAAGATCTAGGTGATCACAGACATGAGGCTTCCCGCCTTTAAGAAGGAAGTCCAGCATTTGACTAGGTGCATCGTGGCTTTGAGCTGCTTCATCTCATGCCCTGTCGAGCATTGCCAGCCATTCTTCAAGGTCCTCCAGAAGATGAATGACTTCACTTGGATAGAAGAATACTAAGAAGTGCTTGAGGGACTGAAGAAGCTCCTCACCTCACTACCACTGCTATCCATGCCAGAGTCCAGAGAAGAGCTCCTCCTATACCTAGCGGTCTCATCAAAGGTAGTTAGCTTTGTGCTGGTTCGTGCTAATAAGGATGGCTCTCAGCAGCCAGTCTACTACACCAGCAAGCTACTCTGTGATACCAAAATCAGGTACACTTGACCCAAAAAAATTATTTTCGCACCAATAACGTCTACACAGCATCTCAGGCCTTACTTTCAAGCACACCCAATTGCCATCTTTACTGATCAACCCTTGAGAGCTATCCTGAGCCATCCCGACACTTCTAGGTGCTTGGCCAAGTGGGCATTCAAGCTCAGCAAATTCGACATCACCTATCGCCTGTGGCAAGTGCAGAAGGCACAAGTTATAGCCAATTTTATGGTGGAATGCACTTGCACTGAGGGAAGTTTAGAGGAGGTGGACTAACAGGCCGAACTTGGGCAGGACCCGACCTCGATGGAGGAGACATGGATACTCCACATGGATGGCATATCCAATGCAGGAGGAAGCAGAGCTAGCCTCATCCTTGCCAACCTTGATGGGGTCATTACGGAATGCGCACTACATTTCATCTTCAAGGTGACCAACAACAAGATGGAATATGAAGCGCTCCTTGCGGGGATGAAGGTATTACGCGAACTGGGTGTCAAGAGGCTAAAGGTCATTACAGACTCACAGCTAGTAGCAGGCCAAGTCTCTGGCAAGTACAAAGTGTGGGACCCTATGATGGTAAAGTACTTGGATCGGGTGCGCTCTCATGCATCGACCCTCCAAAACTTTGACATTTCCCATATCCCATGAGTAGAGAACTCCCGGGCTGACATCCTGTCCAGGCGGGCCACCCTGCCGGAGACCTCACTAGGGCATGCTTTCATCGAATGTCTCGAGGCCCCCAGCTGTAAAACTGTGGCTGAGATCCAGCAAGTCTCCAATGAGGCCAGCTAGATGGATCCCTACATTAAGTACATTACCACTGGCACCCTGCTAGAGGATCAAAAGGAGGTCGGCCTTCTCAAGAAGAAGGCTTCATGTTATGTGATTTTGGATGAGCAACTCTATCGGAGGTCCTACTCCTACCCCCTGCTAAAGTGCCTGAAGCCCTTAGAAGCCACTTACGTGCTCCAGGAGATACACGAAGGCATTTATGGCAACCATGTGGAGGGTAGGGCCTTAGCCCACAAGGTGATTCGGCAGGGATACTTTTGGAAAACCATGCGGATGACACAACTGACTTTGTGAAGAAATACGACAAATGCCAGCACCATGCATGCATCCAGTGGTAACCGGCAGCCCCTATCTCCTAGCTATCAGCCCCGTGGCCATCGCCTAGTGGGGAATAGACATCCTAGGCCCCTTCCCTGTGGTGTCCGGCCAATGGAGGTTCCTGATTGTGGCCATTGACTACTTCACCAAGTGGGTCAAGGCCGAACCTCCAGCACAGATAACAGAGGCGAAGGTCCAGTCTTTCTTTTGCAAATCCATAATCTAAAGATACGGCCTCCCGCACATAGTTATAACCGACAACGAGAAGCAGTTCGACAACCGGGCCATCAAAAAATTTTGCTCCGATATCGGCATCTACCACCGCTTCACCTCGGTGGCTCATCCTCAAACAAACAGGACGGTTGAAGTGACTAACTACACCATCCTGCAAGGGTCCGAATGAGGCTGGAAGAAGTCAAGGGTCGATGGATAGATGAGCTGCCCAGCATGCTGTGGGACTACCACACCACTCCCCGTACGACCACTGGCGAGATGCCCTTCAACCTCATCTTTGGGACTGAGACAGTAATCCCAGTGGAACTTGGCCTGCCCATACCCCGGATAGAGCAGTATGATGAAGTCGAAAACCCGACATGCCCCCTCCTCAACCTGGACTTGCTGGATGAGACAAGGGAGAAAGCCTAACTTTGAACGGTGGCCTACCGGTAGCGAGTCACGTGCTATTACAACTCCCGTGTGCAACCCAAGGTGTTCCACCTAGGCGACCTCGTGCTTAAGCAAGTAGAAGCATCCTAACTGGGGGAGTGCAGGAAACTCTCCTCGAATTGGGAGGGTCACTCCAAGTGATCGAAGCCTTGCCGAGCAGGGCCTACTACCTCATCGAGCTTGATGGCTTTTGCTTCACGTGAATCTGGAATGCCAGCAATATAAGAATGTACCATCAATAACGTAAGGCTCTTCTACAATAAATTCAAGTTCCTTTTTGGTGCAACCTTGTTTTTCACCTATGCAGGAACTCATCCGCCCCACTTTAAGCCGAGAGCCACAGTACCCCACACCAAAGCTGGGAGCTACATCATCCTGCACCAAAGCCGGGAACCTTTGATGCCCCGCACCAAAGCCGGGAAACTTTCGAAGCCTTGCACTCAAGCCGGGAGTCAGTACCCCGCATCAAAGCCGGGAGCCACAATGCCCCGCACCAAAGTCAGGAGCCTTTGACGCCCTGCACCAAAGCTGGGAATCTTTCAAAGCCCCATACTTAAGCCGGGAGCCATAGCACCCCGCATCAAAACTGGGAGCCATAGTGCCCCGCACTCAAGCTTGGAGCTATAGTGCATTGCACTCAAGCCCGGAGCCTTAGCTCCCTACATCGAAGCCCGAAGACTCCCAAAGCCCGATACTTCAAGTCTGGAAACTCATGAAGCCTGGCATTTACAGACAAGCAATTTCATCACCCAGCTCACAGTCCGAAGATGTCAGATGGGAACTCCAAGCAAGTCCCACCATCCACCACCTGGCCCATAGCCAGGCAACAAAAAAAAAAGAAAAGAAAGAGAAAGAAGCAGAATGATAGCCAAGGAGTTTCATTAATATGAAAACTTCTTGTACATTCCCTACAAGGTGCCCCTAACAAACTGAAGGCTCTCCTTGACTTATAAACATAAAATGAAAAGGAAGATCTAAACATCAGCCATCGACTCCTTTCCAGACTAACGGGCGACCCCGGCCTCCCACGAGGTGCTTGGGGAGGCCTCAGGTCCCATCTTAGCCTCAGACTCCTCTGACTCTGACTCCTTCTCGAAGCTAGGCTCATCCTCCTACCCAGGGAATGGAATGGAAGGCTTGATATTGTCTAGCCTTTTTAGCCTGTAGAAGTGAAAGGCCTTGCTCTTGAAGTCCCTGAATCCTTGATGGAAGGAGTCCAAGACAGCCTTGGCGACCTCATCCTTAAAATCTTGGGATGCCATAAACTTGGGGATGGACTCCGCTACCTCCTTTTTGGCCATCTCCACCAGCACAGTAGCCATCGCTACCCTCTTAACTACTATCGTGGCCCAAGCCTTCTCCTTCTCCAGTTGAGTTTGGAGTGTCTGCACCCTTTGTTGACTCTGGTCTTGATTTTGATGATTGACAAAATGTTTAAGTATATATGAGTACTAATGATGTTTTAAGTGTATTTCTCAGATCTTAGTACTCATCCATGTTGAATGAAGAAATGCTTGTATTTCAGTTGAAAAAGTCCTTAATTTAATGGAAAATCAAGTATATGGACTTTGGAATTAATATGGAAGAACTTGAAGAGGTTAAAGTTTCAATTTGAAGATATTTTAGCAATGGCACAGGCAAGTGTCGACACTTGGAAATGAAGTGTCGACATCTGAGGAACAAGTGTCGACACTTGAAGAGTGAAGTGTCGACTCAAGGCCTGAGACAAACAGAAAATTTTAGAAAGCTCTTTCAGTGAAGTGTCGACACCTGGAGCTGAAGTGTCGACACTTGGAAGTGAAGTGTCGATACATGGAAACTGAAGTGTCGACACTTGAAACTGAAGTGTCGACACCTGAAGGTGAAGTGTCGACACTTGAACAGTAACGGCTAGTTTTCTGGGCTGCAGAACTTCTCCAACTTGCTTCCAAATGGTCATATTTTCCTCCCTAACGGCTATAAACGGTCATTTAAGTGTTGGGAGGCTATATAAACATCAAAAATCAATTGGGAAAGTAATCCATTGGTGAGATTTTTGAATATTCTTCAAGGATTCAAGAGTTGAGTGGTTCAAGCCTTCAAGCTTCCAAGTTTCAAAGAAAGCATCCAAAGATCACATCCTCAAGCATCAATCAAAAGCTTCATCAACTTGAAGACAAGATCTTCATCAACTCTCAACGGGCTTCAAAGAGATATTTGCTTTATTTTAGAAAGCTTTTATTGTATTCTTTTATACTTGCTCTTATATTGTTTTACTTAAGATTTTTGGTGAGCCTTGGAAAACCAAAGAGATTTTTGGTAAACCTTGAAAACCAAAGTGGTTGTTGGTGAGCCTTGAAACCAACTAGGGTTTTACTTGTGAGCCCGAAGCCAAAATAAGTTCTTCAGGTTCTTGGTTATCCCGTAAAACCAAGGGTGGTTGTTGGTGAGCCTTGAAACCAACTAGGGTTTGACTTGTGAGCCCGAAGATAAAACAAGTTATAAAGGTTGTTGGTGAGTCTAAGTTATAAAACCAAACTTAGTGGAATTCCTAAGGGGTTCTTGGGAAGTGGATGTAGGTTCTTGGTTGGCACCGAACCACTATAAATCTTTGTGTTTGTGTGATTGTTCTCTTTATGCTTTTATTTCTTTATTTCCGCTATAATTTTTTTGAAATACACATGCACTTGAATTGCATTAGCACATACTTGCTTTAGTTCATATTTTAAATAGTATAAAAGTTTTATAAAACCCAATTCACCACCCCCTCTTGGGTTGCCTACGTGGGCCTACAATTGGTATCAGAGCGGGTGCTCTGTTTGAAAATCTAACGATTTTGAGCTAAAGTTCATGGCAACCCTTGTAGGTATTAATGTTAGACCACCATTTTTCAATGGCACAAATTACACATTTTGGAAAACTCGCATGCGCATCCATATTCAATCTATTAGTTATCATCTTTGGAAAATTATTGTTAGTGGTCCTCATATTCCTTCCATTTTGGTTAATGGCATTTCCATTCCAAAGCTCGAAGAGGATTGGAATGAATATGACATTAAACAAACTGAAATCAATGCTAAAGCAATGAACTTGCTTTATTGTGCATTGGACTTAAATGAATTTAATAGAATTTCTACATGCACATCAGCGAAGGAAATATGGGACACACTTGAAGTTACTCATGAGGGTACTCTTCAAGTGAAGAACACTAAAATTAATTTGCTTGTACATTCTTTTGAAATTTTTGAAATGATGCATTATGAATCTATATCTGATATGTTTTCAAGATTTATGACTATTATTAATGAATTAAAAAGTCTTAGCAAAATCTATACTAATGCTGATTTGGTGAACAAAACTCTTAGATCCTTACCAAAATCATGGGATCCAAAGGTGACGGCGATCCAAGAAGCTAAAGATGTAGAAACCTTACCTTTGAAGGAGCTTATCAGTTCACTCATGACCTATGAGTTGAACATATGGCAAAGGATAGTGGAAGCTGATGTAAATAAGAAGATAGTAGCCCTCAAGGCCAAAAAGAAATTCAAGGCAATGATGGCAACTTGGAGCGATAGCCAAGATTCAAGTACGGATGATGAAGTTGCCCATCTTTGCTTCATGACAAATGAGAAAAAGGTATGTGCTTAAAATAATTATGATTTTACCTTTAAAGAATCACATGATGCATCTAATGATCTTGTGCATGAATATAGATTGCTAAAAATTGAGCACAAGAAATTAAATAGGCATGTAGATTCATTTTCTCTTGACAACACCAATCTTGTAAATAAAAATGATGATTTAAATGCCAAGATTGATATTTTGAAAAATTAAAAGAATAATTTTTCAAAAGAAAAAGAATTTTTAGAAAAAGAAAATGTTATTTTAAAAGATTTATGTGATAAAGTTTTTAATGAGAAAAATATTTTGATTGAGAAAAAGAAGCAAAAACTTTTGAAGAATTTCTATATTCCTGATTCTTTCAATTTTTTTTATAAATGTGGTTTTAATGCTTATCCTTCTAGATTAAGAAAAGTTTGGGCTCCAAAAGGAACCATAATTACTAATCATAAAGGACCCAAGAAAGTTTGGGTACCAAAAATGTCAACTTAATTTGTTTTGCAGGAATGTCTTGCAACCCAATATGAAGAAAGGAAGTTCTTGAAAAAAGGTTATACAAGACAATTTAAAGAAGTGGACAAGCTATATTTTGAACTAAATGGTAAAAGGAAGGACTTTGTTTATTGGTAAATTCTAAACATCTCCTTCCATAATTAAAAATATAGATTAATTTTTATTGCATCAATTACTTTGAAAAATTATTTTAAATAGTTAATTAGAATCAAGCTTGGACTTATCATCATTGGCTATGATCATGAACTTTTTGGTGTTGATGAATTTCATGCTATCATGATTAAATTTATGATTGTTAGACCTTCACTTGATTTTGATTAATGTATTTCATGAAAAATACTTTTAAAGATGCATATTGATTTGAAAAATATTTTAATTGATTGATTAGAATCAAGCTTAGACTAATAATCATTTGTTATGATTATGACCATTTTGATATTGATGGATTTCAAGCTCTCATGGTCAAACTTGTGATTATTAAATCTTCACTTGATTTTGATTAATATAGTTTCTGAATTATTTCAAGTGAAATGTTACGATTTATGTTCTTTCATTGTTGGCATCTATGCTTAAGTTAGAACTGATTTGAATCAAGTATAGAACTAGTAGTTAAGGGATACATTTAAGAAGAATGTATGCATATTGACAAACCCTTACTCTAGTAGCTAGACTTGATATCATATTACTTCTAGCATTTGTATGGATATCAAATCATCTTAAAATGAATTTGAAATCATGCTAAAAGTTTTTAAGTGATATAAATGCTTTGTATTTTGAAAATCATGAATATCTTGAAAAATTTCAAATCTTGATGCATAAGCTTTCATGTTTTATTCCTGAAATAAATGCATATTTTTAAAGGAGGAATAACATTCAGGGGGAGCTTCCAAAGATTTGTTATCATATTTGATGCTTTGAATATCTTGTTGATATCATGCTTTGCTTATATTGCTCTGATACTCCTTCTTGTTTTCAAATCTAATTCTTTGAGGGGAGTTACATTCAAATGGTATCATATTCTATTGGTATCAAAATTATTTTTAAAAGAATTCCTAGTAACCGCTTCGGATTGGGTTAGTCACCATGGCCGTCCGGTCATAGGAGATAAGTAGGGCTTAAAGACCCTCTCTTCCCATTCAATGGGCTCTCTTATGACGTGTAGGGGTGCCGCTGTGACCTTATCCCATGAACAAGTAAGGCGAATGGATAATATACATCAAATCATTTCTTTCATGTGCTTACATTCTTTGGTATCTTGTTCAATTTGTATCATATTCAATTGATATCATAATTATTTGATTTCATGCATTGATTTTAATGACCTACTTGCTATTCTTTCCGATTTCATTCCCACTTTGTATTGCCTTTCACCCTTTTTCATTATGTCAAAAAGGGGGAGAAAATTGTTAAGTATGAAAAGGAGAAGATTGGATAAACATGAAAAATTATTTGAGAAATGAAAGAAAGTGCAAAAGGAGGAGAAGAATGTAAAATGTTTTTATCTAAAGGAAAGAATTAGTAAGAAGAAGAAATTTTGAAAATTTAAAAATTTTGCATATTTTGAAAAATATTTTTGAAGATTTTTTTTGGATCATATTTTGAGGGGGAGCTTGGTGCTTATTGTTTTAAGCTTACATGTTTATCTTATTATTAATCTTTTTAAGCTTACCCTATTCATATACTTAAAGGTTTTGTCATCATCAAAAAGGGGGAGATTGTTGACTCTGATCTTGATTTTGATGATTGACAAAATGTTTAAGTATATATGAGTACTAATTATATTTTAAGTATATTTCTCATATCTTAGTACTCATCTATGTTGAATGAAGAAATGCTTGTATTTCAGTTGAAAAAGTCCTTAATTTAATGAAAAATCAAGTATATGGACTTTGAAATTAATATGGAAGAACTTGAAGAGGTTAAAGTTTCAATTTGAAGATGTTTCATCAATGGCAGAGGCAAGTGTCGACACTTGGAAATGAAGTGTCAACACCTAAGGAACAAGTGTCGACACTTGAAGAGTGAAGTGTCGACTCAAGGCCTGAGACAAACAGAAAACTTCAGAAAGCTCTTTCAGTGAAGTGTCGATACCTGGAGCTGAAGTGTCGATACTTGGAAGTGAAGTGTCGACACATGGAAACTGAAGTGTCGACACTTGAAACTGAAGTGTCGACACCTGAAGGTGAAGTGTCAACACTTGAACAGTAACGACTAGTTTTCTAGGCTGCAGAACTTCTCCAACTTGCTTCCAAACGGTCATATTTTCCTCCCTAACGGCTATAAACGGTCATTTAAGTGTTGGGAGGCTATATAAACATCAAAAATCAATTGGGGAAGTAATCCATTGGTGAGATTTTTGAATATTCTTCAAGGATTCAAGAGTTGAGTGGTTCAAGCCTTCAAGCTTCCAAGTTTCAAAGAAAGCATCCAAAGTTCACATCCTCAAGCATCAATCAAAGGCTTCATCAACTTGAAGACAAGATCTTCATCAACTCTCAACGGGCTTCAAAGAAATATTTGCTTTATTTTAGAAAGCTTTTATTGTATTCTTTTATACTTGCTCTTACATTGTTTTACTTAAGATTTTTGGTGAGCCTTGGAAAATCAAAGAGGTTTTTGGTAAGCCTTGAAAACCAAAATGGTTGTTGGTGAGCCTTGAAACCAACTAGGGTTTTACTTGTGAGCCCGAAGCCGAAACAAGTTTTTCAGGTTCTTGGTTATCCCGTAAAACCAAGGGTGGTTGTTGGTGAGCCTTGAAACCAACTAGGGTTTGACTTATGAGCCCGAAGATAAAACAAGTTGTAAAGGTTGTTGGTGAGCCTAAGTTATAAAACCAAACTTAGTGGAATTCCCAAGGGATTCTTGGGAAGTGGATGTAGGTGCTTGGTTGGCACCGAACCACTATAAATCTTTGTGTTTGTGTGATTGTTCTCTTTATGCTTTTATTTCTTTATTTCCGCTGCATTTATTTGAAATACATAAGCACTTGAATTGCATTAGCACATACTTGCTTTAGTTCATATTTTAAATAGTATAAAAGTTTTATAAAACCCAATTCACCCCCCCCTCTTGGGTTGCCTACGTGGGCCTACACTCTCCTTTTTAGATGGGCCACCTCCTTAGCCCAAAAGGAGTCAGCGTCGCCCTCTCGTGCCTTCGCACTGGGCTCCCCCTCGGGCTCCTCAATAGCAGTCCTCTTTCAATATATCTCCCGGAGATCCTTGAGGCTAAACTTCATCCCTACGGTATGAAGAATGAAGATAAAGGTCATACAGGGACCTGGAGACCCTATCTGTTGAGTCTCGGGTGGTGTGTTTAAGGCTTGTTGGGTCAACGTTCATGTATTGGTCCAATCTATCATGGATTTTCATGATGTATCTATTGGAATTTGTGTCCCAAAGCCAATCATCTAGGCTATGATGGTTATGCTATCTTGTATTTGTATATGAATTTTAATGAATAAAAGGTTATTCTTTTTGGCAGTTCATCAATTTACATTTTCCTGAAATGAACTCTTGTATGATGGAGTCCTTAGAACTACATTGTTTTGATATAGAGAGGATATATCATATAGTTCTTAAAGTGGTTCACAACCAAAGGATACATTGTTATAGAATGACAATGTATCAAGTGTAGGTTGTTGTACGTCGTGTTTGTTGGTTATCCTCTTAACCAAGGAGTGTAGAGATACTGGTATGACTTGCAAGTGAAATGTATGACATTTCACTGAATGTGACCATCTACAGAGCTCCTTTCTACCAAAGGATTGCTCGTGAAGGGATATGGGTATATATGTCCCTCAGACCTGAGGTCACCATGGCAGCTTGCAAGCAACTCACTATACTTTGGTGCCAGACTATCTGAATTTCTAATCCAATGATGGAAGGTTTCTAGGTGCAGTCAAGTACTTGTGGAGCGGTGGTGGATCAAGATGGAATTGACCTCTCCAAATAGTTTGAAGTGAAAGACTCTCTATCTCTCAATTTAGCAAATTCTTGGCCAGGATAGTTCTTGTGAGAAGTCACAAAACTTGTAAAGTTGAGACATGATCTGGATAAAACAAATTAGGGTTGGTAATCGAACCCTAGGTCATCCTGAGCATTATGAGGTCAAAGGGATAAATTATGTGGCAACCATATGCCAGAGGTTCTTGTGAGGAGCTCTGCATCTTTGACCTATCCGGATGTCGGGTATCATTACTAGATGAGGACTTTGATTGGTACTGGAAATGTTCTAGTGCTACCGGCTTAGTGTTCTAACCTATGAGGTCACGCACCATAGAGGATTTCTATCTGATCTTAAGGCTAATCAACGATTGAGAATCGTTTGCCATCACTAAAAGTCAATATGATTAACTTTGCTCCAAGTATCAACACTTAAAATTTTGTAGGTGTTGACACTTGGTGAAGTGTCGACACTTAGCAATTTTTATGAGTCGACACTTCCTGTGACGAGCAGATTTTTGGAAAAAGATTTTAGGAAGATTTTGGGCAAGTTTTGACCTGGTCTGAATTTCAAATTCAAACTAGTTTTGGCTCCAAGGTTATTTGGTATGATAGTCATATTTACCTTCTTGGGTTGGACCCATTTGGTATAGCCTTGATCCTCTCTCCCATTCTCTCCCCTCATCTCTCCTCCTTCCATTTTTTTCTTCTTCCTGCTACCCCTACAAATGAACATCATTTCTGTGGCTGCAATAGATTTTTGAGAAAAGCTTTGAGAGAGAAAGATAGAGAAGGGTTGTGAGAGGTCTAGGGATTGGGTGTGAGAATCCTAGCATTTTAGCTTGGTCTTGGAAAGAGAGTTCTCTTAGGAAGAGGTTCCAGCTCTCCTCCTAGTCTTCCCGAAAGAAGAAGATTGGCCCAAGGATCCCAAAGAGTTAGCACTCCAAGGGAGTTGATCAAAGTTAAGCCCAGGTGTGGATTACCTGTAGAGGCCAGACACGTGTGTGGCTCGAGCGCACTCCTCCTACAACTTTTCTCCAGTATAAAGGTATGGTACTTTTATATTTATATTTCTATCTTGCTTTGATCGCTAGATCATTTAGATTTATCTACCGAGCCTTCCGCTGTGCATATTTTAAAATTATTTTAAAATGCATATTTTCTGCCCTGCTTTCGTGTATGCATGTTTGCATATTGGTATGCTTTGTAAATGCACTTCACCTTCAATGGTATCAGAGCAATAGGTTCCTTTTTGTAGTACAATAATTCTAGCATGCTAATAACATCACTTTTTAAGTACTTGGATTGAGTGCTTCACCATAGCCATCCGGTCATAGGAGAGAAGTAAGGCTGCAAGACCCTCTCTTTCCATTCAATGGGATCTCCTATGGCATATACGGATGCCGATGTGATTGACTCTTGAAAAGGAAAATAAGAAGCAAGAAAATGTAGATTAAAAATGTTTTAATCTAATGAAATGATCATAAAATAACTTTAGATAAGATCTAAGAGTTTTTATTGATCGGTTTTGATTGAATGTTTGGAGAAACATTGGATTTGATGTCACTGTTCTTTCACCGTCTCAGGTTGTGAGTCGACACTTGGCCTTGTAAGTGTCGACTTATGAGTATTTTTGTCTAAGTACTGGGTTCTATTTTTTCTCTGTAATAGGTTGAAGTGTCAACACTTGACTAGGAAGTGTCGACACTTGGGCTCGTGAGTCGACACTTGGCCTTGTATGTGTTGACTCATGAGCAGGTGCCAGAAAATCTGGAGTTCTGTTTTCTACCTATCTCAGGCCTTGAGTCGACACCTAGTGTCGACACTTGCTCTTGGTGAGTCGATACTTGGGATGAAAATATAGAAAAATAGTGAATTCAAATTTTGAATTGTTGTAAAATTGTTTTACATCTATAAATTAAAATTATTTTTATTTAATTAAGGCTATTGAACTTAATTGAGAATTAAGAATGACTAAGAACTCTAAAAATATGATTCAAAGATTTTAAGTCATTTCAATAAGCTTTAAGGGTCATGGGTTAGCTTCTATTAGGTCCTTGATTGGGTTAGACCTAAGTTTAGATGCATTGGACAAATTAGAGAACTAATCTAATCAAATGTTGAGTTAGGATTTCTTCTCTAGATATCTCTAATAGTTAGATTGATTAGTCCATAATCTAAATAGACCTAATTTATGGCTCAGTGGAAAGCCCGAGTCTTAAGGCTAGTCTAATCGAGTTTGATGAATCGATTGGTGCCGAAGTAAGTTTGGCATTTTGATCATGGTTCTTTGGAGCTACCTCTTACCTAGCCTACTCTGTTGATGTCTAAGACAAGATGGTTAATGGCGGAACCCAACCCATGATCTCACTTACCTGGCCAATATGGTCAATCAGGATTGATTGGATAGCTCATTGACTCGTGTTAACCCTTGTCACCCAAGCTTAATCTGTCTTGACTGATTTTAGGTGCCCATGGATCATTTGTTAAGAGTAACCCTCCTAGATTACTGATTTGGTCAGTGGGAGGTTGATCCATGTCTTCTCATCTCTTCATTTGTACAAAGTTATAGGGATAAGCAAGTCCTAGCCTCCCATTAAGTGGAATGGTAATGGGTCCAATAGTTGGGTGTTCTCAACAGATCCAAAGATTCATCAGTGATGGGGACATCAGGTCAACCCTAGTTTACTATGGGTCCCTGAGTTTTGAGTCCCTAGCCATGATGCAAATTTTATCTTTGAGTCCAATAATTTGCCTATGTTAGCCATTTGAGTTTTGTATTTGGGTCTTGAGTTTGTTTTTCAGGCCTTGTTACACTTGAGTTTGTAAGTCTTATATTGAGTCCAGTCTAATTTTGTAAGAAGACTCAAGTCACTTATGAAGCCAGTCAGCATAATACTACAACCACTGCATGGAATCCAGTCATCCACATAATTGTGCCACTTGGAAAGCATAGAAGGATTCTTGGAACTATTATTGAAGACTTGGATGACAAGTACATCAGCCCACCATGAGAAGATGGATAACTAGAAGAAATCCTAAAAGACCCAGCCTAGCACTGAAGTGGGTCGCCCAAAGCCCAAAAGCCCAAAGTTCTTCATATGGCACCCCACCTTATGGTCACCCTCCATATGGCGCCCCCTTATGATTACCCCCCTTGGACCAAGTCAAAGAGAAGGAGAATACCAAGTCAAAGAGGAGGAGAGGAGTAATCCTAGTTGGGAGAAGAAATTTGAACCTATTTGGGAGAGAACTTGTGGAAGAGTTTGTAAAGGAAAAGGAAGACCATGTAAAATCTCTTGTATGCCCTAACTTGTATGCCTATATAGAGGCCCCTTCCCCCCGTCATGTATTATTGCTGATTATTGATGAATGAATTATTTTTGAGTCCCTCAAAATTGTATGTGAAGTTTTCTGTGTGATTTAGGGTATCTGTGTGATCCCTTAGGGTATCTGTGTGATCCCTGCGCCCTGCCTCCAAGCCGACAGCCTCTTCATCTTCCTAGCCGCCCCTCTTCCTTTCCTTTATTCCTTTTTTTCTTTCAGTGATTTAACCTTTTTTCTTCTTTATTTTCTAACCCTTGAATGGTGATTTACAGGTCCCTCTGAGTTCATGAATCCAGGATTCCAATCGATAAGCTTTCGGGTCACCGGATTGAAAGCCGTGAATCTGCAAGGTCGATAGCTTTGTTTTCCAGGTCGCATCTGTCAAGCGTATAGCGAACTCTTCATGGATTAATCTTAAAATCTCTATCAGGTACACCCCTTAGACTCATCAGGTAGCGGTATTGCAGAAGAGCTAGTCCTAACCAGGACTTCTTAGCCGTGATGGTCCTATTTCTTCACTTGTAAGATCTATTTCTGCATGCATCTGCTTCTAGAATTTCTATAGAATTCCTTACTTATAATCTTGGCTTGAAATTCGGGATATAAACTTCTAATTTAATGCTTAATACATAAAAAATAATTGGCATGCATGAATAGTCCCGCATCAATTTGGTATCAGAGCATGTTTAGGGCTAGTTTCTGCATCTTGTCATTCCCATACATGGTCTATTATTTTTCCTGTTTCTATATGTAGGTAGATCAAAAAATTCTGAGTTTTATTTTGTTATATCCTGCATAATTTTTAGTATTTTTAAAATTTTTTTCATGATTTATTTCTATCAGTAAAAGTTTTTTTCATACCTATTTTCTTTTGCCCTAGAAAATCTCTACATCCTATTCTACATTAGGAGTCCAAGTTTAGGCCAAGTTTCCCATCTTAGAGTTACTGTTTTTATCTGATTTTTGGACTGAGTAACCCTTGAGTCGTCCTCTATTTTACTGATATTTTTCTTGATTTTTCTTAATCTAAAACAGTAAGGAAACCTGCTTCCTAGAAACCCTAACCCGAATTCTGTTCTTTTCTACACCTAGTTAGAAACTCTAGGTTTTGCATCATCATAGCATTTTTGTTTTGCATGAAATTTGGTCTGAATCATAATAACACGTCATTCTATGTTTTTTAAAATTTTTTAGAATTTTTCTGTATTGAAATCCATGCTAACTTCTGCATCAAACCAAACCCTAATTTCAATTTCTGCATATCTCACTAAACTAAACCTAATCAACTACCAAACCCCTCCCAATCCAGGCCAATTTTGTTTGATAACGTAACCAACTTAAATTTAAGCTGCAACTTTATAGAAGAGACAAAATTTCTTTTATTTTGTATAGTATTTTAGATTGCATCAGGTTTCATAGTGTGTTTATCATCTCATTAAATCAATCTTAAGGGCAATTTTATTTTCTCAAATCAGGGCAGGAGGTCATTACCTGTCCTAGGCCTAAACAACCCCCTTGCATTCTAACCCAAGCCTAATTAAAATTAATTAGACTTAATTTGCCCTAGTGGGCTAGGTGACATCAACAGGTCAGGTCCGAGCTATGTGGGCCAACTAGTGCATTTAACCTTTTAGCTATTACTAAAAGCTGGTGTTTAAGGCTGGAGGTCCAGAGTTAAACGACCTAAGTGGTGTTGTGGTTTTTAATTGGGTCCCTGCAAAAGCAGGGGGCCTCCCACACTCCCACCCCCTACTTGGCCAGTGGAAGGATTAACTATTGGGTTAGGTGTAAGTTGAGCTAACCCACCCAGTTTCTGGCTCTAGCTCTAGGAAACCCTAAATTACACTAGCTTTTTCCTTCTCTTTTGCATGCTTAGTTGCATCATTTCATTTTGATTGTTTGATTTGTTGCATGACCACTAGATTAGGAACCCAATATCAAAAGTCCAAACCATAGCCCAGTTCAACCATAGAGTACAGTCTTGAAGCACTCATAAGAACCATGAATGAACAATTGAACCATAAACTTGACCAAACCAATACCCAGATGATCCAATTGACCCAATTCCAAAACCAATTGACCCAATCCCAAAACCAAATGAGCCATAGATTCGACCAAATAGACCAAAGATTTGATCAAATAATCCAAACCAATAACCAGGAACCCATAGTCCCTAGATATGAACCCAATAGTAACCCACTATCCCTTAGTCGACTTGAACCCCATGGATTAGTACCCCTAGATATGAGCCTAGTGTTAGTCCACTTCCCTTTTGTCAACCTAAATCCTTTAGGACTAGTGCCCCTAGCCCAAGATCAGATCCTAACCAACCCAGTACCACTATGGCCCCTAGAGGGGATAGAGGCAAGTCTATAGAGGTTCAGAGGAGTTACAATCCCTTGAGAGTGTATTTTAGATGTCGCAAACTAGGCCATTTTGTTAGCCAGTGTCTAGTCAGCACCCTATACCTAGGTGAGTTAGATAAAGATGAGTCTAAACCTATTGCTGAGCCTAGTATTAGTCAGGAACCCCTTAGTCAACCCACCCCCACCCTAGTCATTAGTCAATATTTCTTTAGCCAACCCCCTCCTACTATCCCATTGGTTCACAAAGCTGACATTGAAGAGGAAGTATACGAAGCTAACGTGAGCTTAGTGGAACAGTATGAGGAAGAAGAAGAGGAGTTACCTATAGAAGACTTAGAATTAGTTGACCAGGTATATACCCAAGTAAAAGCCAACCTCGAATTTGTTAACCCAATAGATACTCAGGTAAAAGCCAATCCAAAGTTAGTTAAGCCTGACCCCACCCAAACTAAACCTGTAATGGAAGACCAATTAGGGGAAGAGAACCTAGATATTACTATTAGGATCTTACCTGAGGAGCAACTAGAAGAAAGCCCAATTATAGAGTCTAGTCCTTTGATTCAAGAACCAGAAGAATTCATTAAAGACCTGATCTTTTTAAATCAACACCCTTAGGATGAAGTCACTCCATTAACCCCAATTGAAGATCTTTTTCCTGAAATTAGTGACCCATCCTTCCATTATACAAACCCAGTAGATGTACATCAATCCCATAAGGTCAACCTTATTAGTCTAGGACTAATCTCTGACTCCCTTCTTACATCTTATTCTATCCAATCAATCCTAAACCCTTTTCTTACTTTCTACCCTACCAGACTAACCCTGAATCCACTTCTTGTTTTCTATCTTTTTCTGAAACTTCTTCTAATTTTTTCATTATTAGATTGCATTTTATAGAAGTTTGCATGTTGCATACATTTATTATACATGTTAGGTTTGCATATTACTTCTTGCATACCCTCTGGCATTTACTAGAAGTTCATTGTAAGTTTTCATGTGCATGTCAAACCAGGGTCAAACCAGGGTCAATAGGAATGCATAGTTAAGTCTGCATTTTGTTAGGTGTCAGTACAAGTCAGGTGCATCATTCGCATTAAGCATTAATTTTGAATCAACTGGCTAATTCCCGAAAAGAGAGCCAAGAGATTTAATGTAGGAGATTCTGTTATGGTTAAGAAGCTTTATGCTCGCAAAGCTGGACCCTTTCGAGTGATAGAAAAGGTAGGATCCAATGCTTATATGCTACATCAGCCCTCAGATTTTGACATTAGCTCTACCTTCAATATTGCTAACTTGGTTGAGTATAGGGAACCGGTAGTGATTTCTAGTGAGGTTTTGAACCTACTACATCCTTTGAGAGCAAACCTAACCCAGAGTGTCTACTTATAAATTGGCCTGAGAGAGGTGAATGGATCGAGTGTATCCTGGATGATCAAGCTATCACGACCCGGGGTCGCGGTTATCAATGCTACCTGGTCTGTTGGCATGGTCGACCAGAATCTGACGATTCATGGATTACTTGAGAGGACTTGCAGTGCCTCAACCCAGACCTCCTTGAGTGATACCAGAGCTAGAGTGACCCTTACTCGATGGAGTCGAGTTCCTCCCATCGCAGGAGAATTGATGGGGACATCAGGTAAACCCTAGTTTACTATGGATCCCTGAGTTTTGAGTCCCTAGCCATGATGCAAATTTCATCTTTGAGTCCAATAATTTGCCTATGTTAGCCATTTGAGTTTTGTATTTAGGCCTTGAGTTTATTTTTCAGGCCTTGTTACACTTGAATCTGGCCCCTGAGTCCAAAGGGCCTTTCTATATATTTTGGCCCCTGAGTCCAATTTAGGGCCTTTCCTGTAATTAGAGTATTGAGTCAAGTTTTGGATGCTTAGTGAGTCTTATAAGTCCTGTAAGTTTTGAGTTTTATGCATTCAGTCCAATTTTGTAAGTCTTATATTGAGTCCAGTCTAATTTTGTAAGAAGACTCAAGTCACTTATGAAGCCAGTTAGCATAATACTACAACAACTGCATGGAATCCAGTCATCCACATAATTGTACCACTTGGAAAGCATAGAAGGATTCTTGGAGCTATCATTGAAGACCTGGATGACAAGTACATCAGCCCACCATGAGGAGATGGACAATCGGAAGAAACCGTAAAAGATCCAGCCCAGCACTGAAGTGGACCGCTTAAAGCACAAAAGCCCAAAGTTCTTCATATGGCACCCCACCTTATGGTCACCCTCCATATGGCGCCCCCTTAAGATTACCCCCCTTGGACCAAGTCAAAGAGAAGGAGAAGACCAAGTCAAAGAGGAGGAGAGGAGTAATCCTAGTTGGGAGAAGAAATTTGAACCTATTTGGGAGGACTTGTGGAAGAGTTTGTAAAGGAAAAGGAAGACCATGTAAAATCTCTTGTATGCCCTAACTTATATGCCGATATAGAGGCCCCTTCCCCCCTCATGTATTATTGCTGATTATTGATGAATGAATTATTCTTGAGTTCCTCAAAATTGTATGTGAAGCTTTCTGTGTGATTTAGGGTATCTGTATGATCCCTTAGGGTATCTATGTGATCCCTGTGCCCTGCCTCCATGCCGATAGCCTCTTCATCTTCCTAGCTGCCCCTCTTCCTTCCCTTCCTTCCCTTCTTCTTTCAGTAATTTAACCTTTTTTTTTCTTTATTTTATAACCCTTGATTGATGATTTACAGGTCCCTCAGAGTTCACGAATCAAGGATTCCAATCGACAAGCTTTCAGATCACTAGATTGAAAGTCGCGAATCCGCAGGGTCGATAGCTTTGTTTTCCAGGCTACATCCGTCGAGCATAGAGTGAACTCTTCATGGATCAATCTTTTAATCTCTACCAGGTACAGCCCCTAGACTCATCAGGTAGTGGTATAGCAAAAGAGCTAATCATAACCAGGGCTTCTTAGCCTTGGCGATCCTATTTCTTCACTTTTAGGATCTATTTTTGCATGCATCTACTTCTAGAATTTCTATAGAATTCTCTACTTCGAATCTTGGCTTGAAATTTGGAATATAAACTCCTAATTTAATGCTTAATACAAGAAAAATAATTGGCATGCATGAATAGTCCAACATCAATTAGGGTATTGGAACTGCTATTCTTAATATGATGGCTCAGTGCGACTCTCTTAACGGTGGTCAGGTTGGCCGGTCAAAGTCAGACTTGACTATTCATTAGTTAGAAGCATTAAATTTTATTATGTTAATGGTTAGACCTAACCGAGACCTTCAATAGGAGATCCAAAGACCGATTGAAGTGCTCCTTGGACAAAATCCAAATACTAGAGGTTACTTGGAGAAGTAATCGGTTAAAGAACCTACCTTTAGACATGCATGGGTGGGCCGGCCAAAGTCAGGCTCATGTGTTGTCTATTAGACTCTAGTACCCACTAGAAAATTAAAGTAATTCCTTGGATTGGAGATAGAGGCTACCAGTCTGAGCAAAATAGTGGGAGGGACCTTTAGACCAATGTCCATGTCTTTAGGTTAATAATTCATATACACTAATTAGCTTTTGTTTTTCTTTTTAGATGTCTTCCAACCTGTCACTCCGGTCTCTTCTCAACAACGAGAAGCTCAATGGACCCAACTTCGATAGTTGGTATCGAAGGCTCAGGATTATCCTGGAGCATGAACGGATCCTGTGTATGATATCGGATCCGGCACCTGAGATCCCTGCTGCCAATGCTCGGGGTTCGGTCAAAGACACTTATTAGAAGTGGCTCTCTGACAGGACCACTATCCAGTGCATAATGTTGGCTGCGATGAACGACGAGTTCAGTCGCATGTTCGAGGAAGCCTAACAGGAAGAAATCCTTCAAAGGTTGAAGGAGTATTTCGAAACACTAGATGATGTTGAGAGGTACAAGGTCTCCTGTGCTATCTACAATGCATGGATGCATGATGGGACCTCGGTCACTGATCATATATTGTACATAATTGAGATGATTGAGTGCCTGGACAAGCTTGGCTGTCCCTTGCATGAATAGCTTGGGAAAGATGCGATACTGAATTCCCTTTCTTCTTCCTATCTAGATTTTCTCGATCATTACAGAATGAATAAGCCTGCAGTTAACTACCATGATCTGTTGGGGTTGCTACAGACTTATGAGAAAGACCACCAATTGAACAAAGGGGTGGTGAATCTAGTGGGAGGATCTTCGAGAGGGTGTCGTCCCTTTAAGAAAGGGAAGAAGAAAAATAAAGGTAAAAAGGTGCTAAGTGCTTCTGGGCCCAGTCAGGCCAAGAAAGTGAAGGCTGATCAGAGTTGTACAGAGTGCTTCTTCTATAAGAAGTAGGGTCACTGGAAGAGGAACTTTCCTCTTTATATTGAGTCCCTTGACCCGAACAGGTCCAAGAAGAGAAAGCTGCATGATGATCCTGGACAAGGTATTTATATGATAACACCTTGTAGTTTCTTTGTTTGTGATACTACTAACTGGGTATTGGATACTGGAAGTCCAATTCACATTTGCATTTCTTTGCAGGGACTTCAAGTTAGTAGAAGATTCGAGGATGGCGAGAGATTCTTGAATGTGGAAAATGGAAGTCGAGTTCCAGTCCTGGCGTTGGGAGTCCTCAAACTTGTTTTCGAGTCATGTACTATCATTTTGAATGAGTGTTATTTTTGTCCATCCTTTATTTTGAATGTCATTTCTATAAGCCAATTGGCCATGTATGGTTATGAACTATCAATAAAGAATTACGTTTGCAAAATTATTTGGAATGGACAAATGCGTGATGGCATTTATGTACTGTCGTGACCTATTAGTGTAATGTACACGCCTAGCAAACACCCTAGGATAGATAATGTCAGCGAAGCATACCTATAGCATTATAGGCTAGGTTATATTAATAGGAACAGGATAAATAGGTTAAAAAGTGAGGGTCTCCTCGATTTTAGTGAAGATAGTTCACTTCCAACCTATGAGTCCTGTCTTCTTGGAAAAATGACTAAGTCACCTTTTACTGAAAAAGGTGAACAAGACAAAGAAATTCTGAGTCTGGTATATACTGATGTATGCGGACCCATGAATGTTAGTGCTAAGGGTGGGTACAATTATTTCATTACATTTACGGACAACCTTTCAAAGTACGGTTGTATCTTCTTGATGAGACATAAATCTGAGTCGTTTGAAATGTTCAGACGATATCATAGTGAAGTAGAAAAACAAACTGGAAAGTGTATCAAAACCCTTCAATCCGATCGAGGCGGTGAATACCTTTCAGGTGAGTTTCTGACATATCTCGAGGAGAATGCCTGATGGCATTTATGTACTGTCGTGACCTATTAGTGTAATGTACACGTCTAGCAAACATCCTAAGATAGATAATGTCAGCGAAGCATACCTATAGTATTATAGGCTAGGTTATATTAATAGGAACAGGATAAATAGGTTAAAAAGTGAGGGTCTCCTCGATTTTAGTGAAGATAGTTCATTTCTAACCTATGAGTCCTGTCTTCTTGGAAAAATGGCTAAGTAACTTTTACTGAAAAAGGTGAACAAGCCAAAAAAATTCTGAGTCTGGTATATACTGATGTATGCAGACCCATGAATGTTAGTGCCAAGGTGGGTACGATTATTTCATTATATTTACGGACAACATTTCGAGGTACGGTTGTATCTTCTTGATGAGACATAAATCTGAGTCGTTTGAAATGTTCAAACGATATCGTAGTGAAGTAGAAAAACAAACTGGAAAGTGTATCGAAACCCTTCAATCCGATCAAGGCGGTGAATACCTTTCAGGTGAGTTTCTGACATATCTTGAGGAGAATGGAATTCTCTCTCAGTGGACACCTCCAGGGACACCTCAATTAAATGGAGTATCTGAGAGGAGGAATCGAACCCTGTTAGACATGGTTCGGTCCATGATGGAATTTGCTTCTCTACCGGTATCCTATTAGGGATATGCTCTAGAATCAGCCTGTTACATTCTGAATAGGGCTCCAAGTAAGTCTGTTAGTAAAACACCATTTGAGAAATGGACTGGACGTCTGTCGACATTATCACACCTTCGGGTTTGGGGGTGCCCGGCTTATGTAAAACATTTGGAAACGGACAAACTTGGACCTAGGTCTGACCGGTGCCTATTTGTTGGGTATCCAAAAGAATCTAAGGGGTATTACTTCTACATAGCCGAGGAACAAAAGTTGTTCGTCGGTCTTAGGGCTATCTTTTGGAAAAGGAGTTTCTTGGTGAAGGGACTATAGCCACTAAGATTGAACTTAGTAAAGTTCAACAAGTAGAAGAACCAACACACTTAAGGGATAATATAGAACTGGCTATGATTAGATCACACCCAGAGCCCACTCAAGAACCATTAAGGAGATCTGGTAGAGTACCGAGCCGACCGAATAGATACTATAGTTTCTTGGTCTGGGATGGCGATCTCATTGAACTCGATAAGAACAATGAGGATCCGATCACCTCTATGGATGCGATGTAGAGGTCCGACTCTGAGAAATGGCTGGGAGCCATGAAATATGAAATGGAATCCATGGAGATCAATAATGTATGGACATTGGTTGATGCACCTGAAGGGATAAAACCCATTGGGTGCAAATGGATTTTCAAAAAAAAAAAGGGCGTAGACGGGCAGGTGGAGACCTATAAAGCCCATCTAGTTGCCAAGGGGTATCGTCAATGTTATGGTATTAACTATAATGAGGCGTTCTCTCTTGTGGCAATGCTCAAATCCATTCGGATTATGCTTGCTTTAGCAGCATACTTTAACCATGAGATTTGGCAAATGGATGTCCGAACAACTTTCCTGAATGGTGAGCTGTAAGAGGAGGTGTATATGCTACAACCTGAAGGGTTCACATCCACAGACGAGTCAAAGGTGTGCAGGCTTCAAAAGTCCATCTATGGACTGAAGCAAGCATCAAGGAGTTGGAACATGCGATTTGATAAGTATATCAAGTTGTATGGCTTCGTTAGGATCGGAGAAGAACCTTGCATTTATAAATGGGCTAATGGTTCTATGATTATATTTCTTGTATTGTATGTGGATGACATTCTTTTAATCGGGAATGACATCCCAGCACTACAAGAAATAAAGGTCTGGTTATCATCTCAGTTCTCTATGAAGGACTTGGGTGAAGCCTCTAAAAACTAGGTATGAAGATATATAGAGATAGATCTAAGAGGCTTCTGGGACTATCCCAGTCTCCGTACATCGACACTATGCTGAAATGGTTCAGCATGAAAAATTCCAAGAAGGGCTATCTCACGATAGGCACTGGAATTGATCTCTCCAAAAGGAATTATGCTATAACTCCTGAAGAGATAGAGCATATGATTAGAATTCCATATGCTTCGGTAGTGGGTTCTATCATGTACGCCATGACATGTACTAAACCAGACGTGGCTTACTCACTAGGTGTAGTGAGCAGATACCAGTCTGACCTAGGTGAAGCTCATTGGAAAGTGGTAAAGACCATCCTTAAGTATTTATAAAATACTAAGGACCAATGGCTAATTTATGGAGAATCTGACTTGAAACTTATGGGGTATACTAAGGACCAGTCAGGATTTATCTTTATCCTAAATGGAGGAGCTGTCTGCTAGAAAAGTTCTAAGCAACCTACTGTGGTGGACTTAGTATGAGAAGCAGAGTACATTACAATATTTCATGCAGCGAAGGAAGCTGTGTGGTTACGAAAGTTTCTTGGCGAGCTAGGAGTGGGACCTCCCTAGGAGTGGGTCCTTCCCTGGATGGTCCTGTTCTGATGTACTATGACAACACTGGAGCCATTGCTTAAGCCAAAGAGCCGAAGTCTCATCACCGTACAAAGCATATTCTATAGCGCTATCATCTTGTACGAGAGGTCATGGAATGAGATGACGTTGACCTTCTGAAGATCGATGGAAAGGAAAACCTGGCTGACCCCTTCACTAAAGCCATCGGAGTTCAAGAGTTTGACTATTATAAATGAAAAATGGGAATAAGATTCTGTACTGATTGACTTTAGTCCAAGTGAGAGTTGCTGGGAATTGTGTCCCAAAGCCAATCGTCTAGGCTGTAGACGGTTGTGCTATCTTGTATTTATATTTGAATTTTAATGAAAAAAAGGTTATTCTTTTTGGCAGTTCATTATATTTATATTTTCCTGAAATGAACTCTTGTATGATGGAGTCCTTAGAACTACATTATTTTGATATAGAGAGGATATATCATGTAGTTCTTAAAGTGATTCACAACCAAAGGATACATTGTTATAAGACGATAATGTATCAAGTATAGGTTGTTGTATGTCACATTGTTGGTTGTCCTTTTAACCAAGGAGTGTGGAGACACTGATGTAACATGCAAGTAAAATGTATGACATTTCACTGAATGTGACCATCTGTGGAGATCCTTTCTGCCAAAGGGTTGCTCGCGAAGGGATATGGGTATATGTGTCTCTCAGACCTGAGGTCACCATGGCAGCTTGCAAGCAACTCACTATGCTTTGGTGCGGACTACCTGGATTTCTAATCTAGTGATAAAAGGTTTTTGGGTGCAGTCAAGTACTTGTGGAGCGGTGGTGGATCAAGATGGAATTGACCTCTTCAAATAGTTTGGAGTGAATGACTCTCTATGTCTCAATTTAGCAAATCCTTGGCCAAGGTAGTTCTTGTGAAGAGTCACAGAACTTGTAAAGTTGAGACATGATCTGGATAAACTAAATTAGGGTTGGCAATGAATCCTAGGTCATCCTGAGCATTATGAGGTCAAAGGGATAAATTATGTGGCAACATATGCCAGAGGTTCTTGTGAGGTGCTCTTCATCTTCGACCTATCCAGATGTCGGGTATCATTGCTAGATGAGAACTTTGACTGGTATTGGAAATGTTCCAGTGCTATCGGCTTAGTGTTCGAACCTATGGGGTCACATACCATAGAGGATTTCTATCTGATCTTAAGGCTAATCAATGATTGAGAATCGTTTGCCGTCACTAGAAGTCAATATGATTGACTTTATTCCAAGTGTCGATACTTGAAATTTTGCAGGTGTCGACACTTGGAATTTTGCAGGTGTCGATACTTGGTGAATGTTGACACTTGACAATGTTCATGAGTCGACACTTCCTATGATAAGCAGATTTCGGGGAAGAAATTTTGGGAGGATTTTGGACAAGTTTTGACCTGGTTTGAATTTCGAATTCAAACCAGTTTTGGCTCCAAGGTTATTTGGTATGATAGTCATACTTACCTTATTAGGTTGGACCCATTTGGTATGGCCTGATCCTCTCCCCCATTCTCTCCCCTCATCATCCTTCTTTCCATTTTCTCCCTCTCCTTGCTACCCTCACAAATGAATGTCATTTCTTTAGCTGCAATAGATTTTTGAGAAAAGCTTTGAGAGAGAGAGATAGAGAAGGGTTGTAAGAGGTCTAGGAATTTGGTGTGAGAATCCTAACATTCTAGCTAGGTCTTGGAAAGAGAGTTCTCTTGGGAAGGGGTTCTAGCTCTCCTCCTAGTCTTCCTGGAAGAAGAAGATCAGTCTAAGGATCCCAAAGAGCTAGCACTCTGAGTGAGTTGATCAGAGTCAAGCCCAGGTGTGGATTACCTATAGAGGCCAGACATGTGTGAGGCTCGAGCACCCTCTTCATTCTACAGTTTTTGTCCAATATAAAGGTATGGTGCTTTTATATTTATGTTTCTATCTTGCTTTGATGTTATGATGAATGCTATTATATTATGCTAGATCCTGTTACGGGCAAATCGGTAGATCATTTAATCTATCTACCGAGCCTTCCACTGTGCATGTTTTAAAATTATTTTAAATGCATATTTTCTGCCCTGCTTTCGTGAATGCATGTTTGCATATTGGTTTGCTTCGTAGATGCACTTCACCTTCAATATCTAGGACTAGGAGGAGTCCGGGATGAGTCCTAGATGTTTAGGCTGAGTTTGGTCAGTCTGGGTCTTAGAGTCGGCTCCTTTGGTGTAAGAGTCGGCTCTGCTAGTTGGCACGGCTTAGAATAGGGGATTGTGTTCTGGTCAAGTCAGCTTATTGGATTCGAGTCGGCTCAGTTTTACAGTCAAGAAATGTGGTCTGGATGAGTCAGCTCTGATGCTTAGAGTTGACTCAGTTCCAAGGTCGAGTCGATTCTAGTGTCTAGAGCCGACTCGAATGATGGGTAAGTTGTTTTTAAACGGTGCCAGCTGGAGGGAGTTTGGGGGTACTCGGCTATGTGTGACCAAGGTATATATATTATAACTTCCTGAGAGGTTATGTGATGGTGTAAACAAACTTCTTGGACGTGGAATCAAGAAAATCTCCTTTCTTCCAAGAATTTCTCCTTCTTCTCTCTTCTTCTGTCTATTCTCCCATTCTTGGATCTTGATGTGCTTGATCTTCAAAGACCTGTATCCTACTGTGTTCTCCAAGGAGACCACTAATAAAGGGTCATCCATAGCCTGGTATGCTTTTGTTATTGCTTTGTAGATCAGGGCATTTGTTCTTGATCAGGAATAAGGTTGTTCTTGAGTATTTGATTCAACGTTCAGATAGAAGTTGGATCCAAATTCTTAACATTTGGTATCAGAGCCGCAAGGTTCGTAGAAGGAAGATCTCAAGATCAGAGGGTTGAAAGGAAAGCTTCTTGCAGGTGTGGTTTTCAGATCTCTTAATTTCTTGATTGTGGTAATGGCATTAAGTGGTTTCAAGGTAGATTTTGAAAAGTATGATGGCAAGGGGAACTTCACCCTATTGCAACAAAGGGTTAAAGATTTGCTGGTTCAACAAAGGATCTACAAGGTCTTGGTTAAAGAAAGATCAAAAAAGATCAGTGTTGAAGAATGGAAAGAGTTAGAAGAGATTGCTTTTAGCACCATCAGGATGTGTTTGGCTGATTATGTTTTACCTGAGGTTTATTCGGAGACTACCATAAAAGGTCTTTGGAGAAGACTGGAGAACACATGGAAAAGAACATGACGAACAAGCTATGGATGAAGAAATAACTGTATAGCTTGAGAATGCCTGAAGGAGGAGACCTTGTTACTTATATTCAGAGGTTCAACTAGGTATCTTTAGAGATTGAAGGAGGAGACCTTGTTACTTATATTCTTTGGAGAAGACTGGAGAACACATGAAAAGAACATGAGAACAAGCTATGGATGAAGAAATAACTGTATAGCTTGAGAATGCCTGAAGGAGGAGACTTGTTATTATATCAGAGGTTCAACTAGGTATCTTTAGAGATTATGAATTGGATTGAAGATTGATGAGGAGGATCAGGCATTGTTGCTTCTGTGTTCACTCTCTAGATCGTATGATGGTCTCATAACAACCTTGGTGTATGGGAAGGAAACCTGAATTATGAAGAGGTTGTTGGTATGCTCAAATCTAATGAGCAAAGGAAAATATCTGCAAGGTAATCCTAACTCAGAGGTTCTTATGAATGAGAGCAAGGTAGACCCAGGGAAAGGGCTAGGAGAAAGTCTAAGGGCAGATCTCAGTCTCGAAACCATAAGAATTCAAATGCTATAAGTGTCATCAGCTTGTGCATATCAAGAAGCATTGTCCTCTTTTGAAGACAGAAAAGAGAAGAGTCAATACAAGTGGTGCTAATGTATCAAAAGGTAATGGAGGAGATGTATTGATTGTATCAGATGGATCAGTAGATTGGGATAATACCTGGATTTTGGATTCTGCATGCTCATACCACTATACCTCAATTGGGAATGGTTTTACACCTAGACAGGTCAGATGGAGGTAGTGTAAGCCTTGGTAATGATCATCCTTGAGCCGTGTATCTTTGGTAAATAGCGTAAGGTGAATTTGCTATTTGTACCAAACCAAGCGGAGTGCTAGATTTGGTGCACTCGGATGTATGGGGACCGGCGGCACCTATTTAATCCAAGGGTGGAGCAAGGTATTTGTTACCTTCATTGATGACTTCTCTAGAAAATTGTGGGTGTATCTGATGAGAGAGAAATTAGAGGTATTTTCTTGGTTTTTAAAGCCTGGAGGGCTGAGGTAGAGGTAGAGAAGGAGACAAGAAAACATGTGAAGTGCCTTCGATCTGATAATGGTAGGGAGTACTCTAGTAAAGAGTTCAGAAGTTACTATAAGAAAATAGAATTAAACCCAGCAAGGATGTTACCTTCACATAGTGGAGGGCTGAGGAGAAGGAGACCCCTTCAGTAAAGAGTTCAGAAGAATGGTGCCATTTAAGGATGACCCCACAGTAGAATGGTGTTGTGGGATGAACTGAACACTATAGGAGAAGGCAAGGAGTATGAGGCTGCAGTCATCACTGCCGAAAACCTTTTGGGATGATGCTATTACTCTATCCTGTTTTTTTGTGAACAAGTCTCCTCATTTCAAGCTGGATGGAGGACTTCCAAAGGAAGCATGGAGTGGAAAGAAGGTGGAGCTTGGTCACCTGAAGGTGTTTGGTTGCCCGGCCTATGTACATGTGGAGGCAACTGAAAGAAGCAAGCTAGATCCTAAGTCAAAGAAGATGATATTCATCTAGTATCCATAAGGAGTCAAAGGTTACCTACTGTGGGATCCTCAATCATAGAGGACAGTGATTAGTAGGGATGCCATTTTTAATGAAAGGAGCATCTTGGAGAGATTGGGCAGTACAGATGGAATTGCAGCTTCAAAGGTGAACAGCAGTGACTATCCTTCACAGGTGGAGGATAAGCCATTTACATCAACTAGCAAGGGTGGTTTAGTTGAGGTGGAGTTAGGCGGGAAAGATCCTCTTGTAATGAAGGATCAAAAAAGAAAATCAATTGTTCAAAGTGAAATGCAGGAACAACCACAAGCAGAAGACTTGCAGGATAGTGTAAGGGGAGTGGCATTGCATAAACCTTAGCATATAATCCGGAAGCTGGTAAGATATGGCATGAATGAAACTATATCATATGCTTTTATATCAATTAATGGAGATCCAGAAAATTTTGTGGAAGACATGGAAAGTCATGATAAAGAGTCATGGATGCAAGGCATGATGGAAGAGATGGAATCTCTCAAGAGGAATAAGACATGACAGTTGGTGGATCTAACTAAAGATGCTCGGGCAATTGGCTCCAAATGGGTGTTCACAAGAAAATTAGTACCTTCAGAGCAAGGTGGAGTGAGATACAAGGCAAGGCTAGTAGCAAAGGGATATTCACAAAGGGAAGGAGTTGACTACACAGAGATGTTTTCTCTTGTGGTATGCCATACTTTAATTCGGGTGTGTTGTCATTGGTGACAAAATATGATATGGAATTAGAGCAAATGGATATGAAGACAACCTTTCTACATGGAAGTCTAGAAGAGAAGATCTACATGAAGCAACCTGATGGCTTCATTGAGATTGGATAGAAGAATAAGGTATGTCTACTCCAAAGGTCATTGTATGGTTTGAAACAATCACCTTGTCAGTGGTATCACATATTTGATACATTTATCATGAGCCTTGGGTTTCTCAGATGTGAACATGATCATTGTATTTATGTCAAGGATATGGATACTATGGATGCTCTGTATTTACTTTTGTATATGGATAATATGTTAATAGCCAGCAAAAGTATGAAAGATGTGAAAGGGCTGAAGAGAGCATTGTCTCATGAATTTGAGATGAAAGATTTGTGATCAGCATAGAAAATCCTTGGAATGGAGATTTGCAGGGATAAATGCAAAAGAATACTCCATTTGTCACAAGGTGGGTACATCAAGAAGGTACTCGAGAGGTTTGGGATGGAGAAGGCCAAACCAGCATATACACCATTACCAGGACATATTTCTCTCTCAAAAAATCAGATCCCCCAAATAGATGAGGAGAGAGTATACATGGAAAGAGTTCCATATACTAATACAGTGGATAGTGTGTTGTATGCTATGGTTTGTTACAGGCCAGACATAGCATATGCTGTGATAAAGGTGAGTAGATACATGGCTGACCCTGGGAAGGAACATTGGAAGGCATTAAAGTAGATTTTGCGATATCTGCAAGGGACTCAAAAGCATGAACTGGTATTTGGTGGGCAGCTAGAAGGACATGAATGGAACTCCATAAAATCATATGAAGATTCGGGTCCTTTGGAAGGGTTTGTTGATGCAAGCTATGCAGGTGATCTTGATACAAGAAGGTCTACAACAGGTTACATCTTCTACATGTATGATGGACTGTTTTCTTGGAGATCAACCCTTCAACCTATTATTGCTTTGTCTACAATGGAAGCAGAGTATATTGGGATTACGGAGGTTGCAAAGGAAGCACTATGGCTGAGAAGGCTAGTGGCTGAAATGGGGGTGAAACAATATATGGTGGTCCTACATAGTGATAGCCAGAGTGCCATATATTTGACTCAAAACCCATTCTATCATTCTCGCACCAAGCATATAAATATGAGATACCAAAGGATTAGAGAGCTGGTGGAGGAAGGAGAAGTGATGCTGGTGAAGGTCCATATAAAGAAGAACCAGGCGGATGCACTTACAAAGGCTCTACCAAGGGAAAGCTTCTACTCTTGTATTGGGTTGATGGGTTTGAGGAGTTTGGCATATGTAGCCTCGAAGCACCAAGGTGGAGATTGTTGAGTCTCGGTGGTGCGTTCAAGGCTTGTTGGATCAATGTTCATGTATTGGTCTGGTCTATCATGGTTTTCCATATGTATCTAGGGCTAGGAGTGAGTCCGGGGTGAGTCTTAGATGTTTAGGCTGAGTTTGGTCAGTCTGGGTCTTAGAGTCGGCTCCTTTGGTGTAAGAGTCGGCTTTGCTTGTTAGCACGGCTCAGAATAGGGGAATGTGGTATGGTCGAGTTGGCTCGTTGGATTTGAGTCAGCTCAGTTTCACAGTTAGGAAATCCTGTGGTCTGGATGAGTCGGCTCTGATGCTTAGAGTCGATTCAGTTCCAAGGTCGAGTCGACTCTAGTGTCTAGAGCCAGCTCGAATAATGGATGAGCTATTTTTAAACGGTGCTAGCTGGAGGGAGTTTTGGGGTACTCGGCCATGTGAGACCGAGGTATATATATTGTAACTTCCTTGAGAGGTTATGTGGTGGTGTAAACAAACTTCTTGGATGTGGAATCAAAAAAATCCCCTTTCTCCCAAGAATTTCTCCTTCTTCTCTCTTCCTTCCCTTTATTCTCTCATTCATGGATCTTGATGTGCTTGATCTTCAAAGACCTGTATCCTATCATGTTCTCCAAGGAGATCGCTGGCAGAGGGTCATCCATAGCCTGGTACGCTTCCACTATTGCTTTGTAGATCAAGGCATTTATTCTTGATCAAGAACAAGGCTGCTCTTGGATATTTGATTCAACGTTCAGATAGAAGTTGGATCCAAATTCTCAACACTAGCAAGGGTACTCCCCCAACTCAAGAAGGAAAAAGGGGGGAAAAAAGGAAGGAAGCTTAACTTTTCAAGACTTCACCCAAGGGGAAGGGAGAGAGTAGCTCTGGAGCAAAAGTCTTGTCTTTCCATTGCCAAAAGAATCTCTAAGGACTAAGAAGATGGATCCTATTTAACGGCCTGGAGTCCTATCGCTTCATGCTTGTAGAAGATGTATGCCATGTCTCGCGCCAAGCCAACCGAGAGATGCCATGTACCGAAGTGGCGCTTCGAACCCGGGGTAGTTCCCTTGAAGTCGATGCGGTATCAATAATCATTTTTGAGGAGGGAAGACGTGGCGACACTCGGATGGCATGGAAGCACGACCGCCTGAACACCGGCACATCTGGCATTGGTAACGAAAGGGGTGCAGCCCCTCCATGCTAGCATAACCATTACTCCCTTCGTCCCGAGCGGACACTTCGTTCTCCAGGCTTGGGAGTGGGGGGCAACTGATATAGCGACATTTGCTCACATGGAGCCTACGGACTGATATGACGACATTCGCTAACATGGAGCCTGCAAACGGCCATAATGGCAAGAGATACACCACCTGGACAAGACTACATAATGAAGAACCAAGATGGACCACCCATCGAGGTCAGCTCCCAGCCGATGTAGGGCTCATTGGGCAGGCCCCCCATTTGAGGTCAGCTCCCGGTCGAGGTTGAGTCAATCCCTCCAAGGTAAGCCCTCTGGCTGAGGACAGCTCCTGGTCGGAGTCGAGCTCATGCTTCTAGAATGGACCACCCTGTCGAGGTCAGCTCCCAGCCGAGGTAGGGCTCATTGGGTGGGCCCCCCATCCGAGGTCAGCTCCTGGTCGAGGTCGAGTCCACCCTTCTGAAGAGGACCCTCCTACCAGCAAGAGCATGGATTCCCGCCAAAGGTGTAAAGAGGCTGGAATTCAAAATGAAGATGAGGGAGTACCTGATCATGCTGAGCCTCCGAGAGATGGCACATGCTCTACCATGGGCACAGGCCCCCTGCGGTGCACCATGCGCATGATATGCATGATCCGGGCAACATCAGGCTCCTAGCCTTGCGGTGTACCGATATGTTGATGACCGCATAACTGGAAGACTACGACTTCCATAATATAGCACCTGGACCCTAGGCCCTAGACCCTAGGTGCTGTGGTACTCGAGTGGCCCCCTCCAAAATGGCAACATCCCATTATGGCTCAAGGCCCAGGCATGGAACCAGCCCAACAGAGAGGTGACAGCAGGCAATGGAAAGCCTCCTTCAAAGGAGAGAACTTGGAAGCCAACAAAAGCCACTCACCTATATAAGACCCGCACCAAAAGGTATGTAAAGGTAAGAGGTAAGAAGCAAGCAAGAAGCAAAAGAAAGGAAAAGCAATAGAGACTCTTTCATTTCTGCATTATCTTTTCTCTTATCACCCTCTCAATGCAGAGAGTCCCCCAAGCTCTCTACTACAGAGGTTTCTATTCCCCTCGATCGTCCCGCTGACTTGATCATCAGAGTGCCTTCGCCGGAATTCCTGGTCCAAAATTTTTCTCTGTCTTGCAGGACCCCCGAAGTGAACGAGCAAGTCGACCGCGAGACGAGAACCAAGCACCTGGCTGGAACCCGATGTATCAAAGCTACGGGCCATGATGATCTTGGCAGCAACATAAACTAACCTTATGCCTCATATTGAAAACTAGGGTTTTCTAGCAATAGTGTTCCTAACATTGAAGAGTAACAACACCTTGATATCATCCCCGACTATTAGTCCTTTGTCACAAAGGAATCCACAACCCTACAATAGATTAAGAAAATGAAAACCATTTTGAGAGATAATAAGAGAAAAAATATATAAAAAGATGAAAAAAAAAAGAAGTTGATGTTACCATACAACTTCTTCTTACCTCCCTTCTTTTCCTTGGAGATCTTTTGGTTCTTGCTAAAAGAATCAAAAATCGAGAGAAAGAGGTGAGAGATTGAAAAAGAAAGGGTTTGAGTCTTTGAGATGAGTATATTGAGGAAGGAGATGGAGGTTTTGACTTTTTAAGATTTGATATGGAAGGTTAAATCTAGAGGAAGACTCAATCTAATCCTCAACTTTCTCAAGTAGCAAGATGCCATCGCCAGTTAGGAAAGGAGCTTAGATTTGATTGATGGAAGGAGTGAAGGGTTGGTTGGGTCACTTAATAAAGAGAAGAATGCTCTATGGATAGATGGGCTAGAGAAGAGAAACCTTAACTAAGGTGGAATGGAGGATGGAACTAGGAAGGTAGTAATGAAGATGAGGGGTCCAGTCCATGGATTGGAATTTGGAAGGTTGTAGACTCTAGAGACCAAAGTGGTAGTTGGTAGCATCAAGGCTCAGGTGCCCAGGTAGGCTTCGACACTAAATGGGACCACATGTGCTGTAGGGCTAGTAGGTTTGGCTCCATGCAGCATGAGCCGCTTTGAAATTGGCCTCGATTTTAATTTTTATGGACTCTATAATGCACTATGTAAACTATGTTTTAAATGGAATAGGTTTTAAACAAGTATTTGATCTGACCCAACTTATACAATAAATAGGTTAAATAAGTTAAACTGGTCAGGAGATTAGAACTCAAATGACAAATAGGTTAAACAAGTTGACCCATTAATGACTTGAACCTATGTAGCCCAAATCCAAACATGCTAATAGCAGATAGCATATAGGTTGGATTGATAGGTCAGACTACATTTGCCAACTCTTGATCCAATCAAGAAGAAAGAAAATTTTCTTCAACCCGCTTAACCTAAATCTTAGAAAAAAAAGGGTAGAAGAAGAAAAAAAAAATGAAAGTAGGAATTAAGTTTCTTTTTTTTTTCTCTTTTTTTTCTCTCCATAAAATGAGGTACATAGCCCCTATTTATAATAGTGAAATTTGTTTTTGTACAATTTAAGTTGAATTTCTTTTTTTATATTCTAAAAGGATGTCCATCTTTAAACAAGTTAGATTAGACTTTTTTTCCAATCTTAAATAAAACTAGATCTCTATAAAATATAATGAATATAAAAATTACTAAAAATATTAAAATTTTATAGGAGATAGATCTTAACTTTTAATCAATTGTTTTCTATCGCTTTATCCAATTCCTTATGGATTAGAAGACAACCTTCAATCAAAGTCTTTCTCAAAAAAAAAAAAACAAACAAACAAACCTATTTTAAAATCAAAATAATAAAATTTTGGCCTAATTTAGTTCACTTGGTGGTTTGCCCAAAATTATAGATCTCAAAAAAATATTCAATTTCAAAAAAAAATTATCTCAGGCATCGTATGACAGTTATGGCCTCTTGAAGTTAGGCATGTACTTCAGTTTTCTGATATGGTGAATCTTGTTCTTAAACCTAGTCTAGCTTTTACTTGTAAGTGGCCAAATTGATTCATATCGAGTCTAAGGATCCTCCTAGATCAATGCTCTCCATATTTAGGGGATTTAGCTCCTGCTAAATCAAAACTGAAGATGGAGAAATCTTTGCTTCCCCATCTTGTAGTTGAACCATCTGGTTTTGCTCGAAGATTGTTTATGGCCTTTATCTTTTTTGCTCTATGGTCTTGGCAAATAATTTGGTTTCCTCTCACATTTGGACTTCATGGTAGGGATGCTTCTTGCTATTTTTCTATATTATTGATGGCAACTGTGGCAACTCCTTAATCTTGATCTTGATTAATTAGTTGATAGAATCAAAGGATGAGAGCTTGGCCTCTCATACATAGTATCAACTTCTCATACCATCATCACAAAATTGCTATAGACAGTAACAAGTGACTTTGCTTGAGCAACAGTTGCAAGGTTTACACTTCCTTGCATTTTGAAGCATTGATCATGAACTCTTTCCTATTCTTTATGAGATGATACTTTTCAGTCACCTATAGAATACTGTATCTCGATTCCAAAGATATGAGCTTACTAGGATAACTTGGCAAACATCCAAACTACTTTACAAGTTACCTCATCAATATACCTCTCAATAATGGTGAATTTGAAGGTGAATTACTTGGTGATCTCCAATTCAATATCTTTCTAAATCTAGCTTAGAGGGTAAGTATGTGGATGAGGTTTGGTCCGCAATCCTATCTTTTGAATCAAGTTTTTGGAGATGAAATTCTTCTGGCTTTTAGGATCTAAAATAGTCTCAATTATGCCTGGCTTCACTTGGATCTTCAAGCAAAAATGTTTCTTATGCGCCTTTAGATTTGCCTTGATTGTTGTCTTAGATTTTCTTGCTATCAAGTTCAATTTAGAGTCTGCTTATTCAAATTCAGGCAGCTCCTCAACCTCTATAGTATTAAGGATTGCTTTTCTTTTCTTCTCGGAATTATCGTCCTTTGGCTTCCTCCTCTTGGGAAGCAACTTAGGATAAAGTTGTCAATAGTTCTCATTGATGTGTCCATGAAGGTTATAGTGATTGAAATAATCCTTTTGAAGTTAACATTTTTGTTGCCCTTCTTATCTTCTCCGGACCAGTTTTTCTTCTTAATCTCCATGGCCTTCATGCTAGTTTTTCTAATGTTTTCAATTTTGAAGAGCTTCAACTCCTTTCAAATGCTCTCATAGAGACCTCCAACATATTTCTTGAAAACCGCATAATTGTTTATGAAGATTCTAAGGGTGATTGCTTGCTTGTAAAACTCGGTAGTGTAATCTTAGATAGATTGATCATATTTTTATCATAGGTACTACCACTTTATAGATTTTCCTCATGGCTAATTTGATAAAACTATTTCTTGATTAGGTTATTGAATTTACTTAATATCATATTAGAAACATCATTATTTTTGTTGATTCTAGGAATGATTTTGATGATTACAAAATATTGGAGCATGAAAAATATACTAATATCTTTCAAATGATTTAAGAATATTTTTGTAGAGAGTATATAATTTTAAAAAATAGTTTATAAAGTCATTTGAATGGTTAGTGAGCTTCTCTGTATCATTAAAAATCCTTTGAATGCTTTAAGAGATCCTTTGTATGGTTGGAGAGCTCATTTGTATCATTGGAAGGTATTAAGATATTTTAAAGCTTAATTGTACTTAATTTTGAGTGAAATTGAGTTAGAATTGAAATTAGGAATGAGAAGTTGATTCATAGAAGCAAGAACTAGCTCTGACACATTTTGGAAGTGGCACACTTGTTTGGCATACAGAGGAGTAGACTCATGGGATGAATGAGCCAACTCTCTCAGTTGGACAGAGGATAGTTTTCTTCCTTAGATAAAAGAGTTAACTCCTGTGGAATAAGAGCCGAATCTCTTAGGAATATAGAATACAGAAATCTTTTAAGAGCTGACTCATAGACCAGAAGAGCTGACTCTCTCAATAATATAGAGAGTTAATTTTTCAACATAGATAGAAGAGCTAACTCGAGCACCAGAAGAACCGACTCTCATAGTAGAACAGAAAGCTAGATTTTTGAGTTCCTATGGACGAGCTGACTTATGGCCCTCTGATAGTAGTGTAATGGCTAGTTCTACAAACTTCTAGATTTCAAATTTTCTTGATTCTAATAGTTATTTTTTGATTTTCAATGACAAGAAATTGCTAAAAATAGCCCTAAACCAATGAAAAAATGCTGGAAGAAGTATAAAAACAAGGATTGAAGTCAACATTCATAACAATTATTAATTATACTTGAGTTCAAAAGGAATATTCAAAAAAGTGAGAGAGCTATTACCTGGAAACTCAAGAGTTATTTAACTTGTTCGCATGTACTCTCTTGAAGCAATTAGTAAGCAACTTAGAGAGCATTGAAGATGAATCATTGATGCCTTCAAGTAGCTACAAGTCAAGCTTCACCTGCAACTTTTAGCACTTTTGGGAGTTTGTCCTATTACTTTATTTTTTGTTTGTTTTGTGTTGTTACAAATTTTAGTAGGATCTAAAACTTGGTTTATTATTTAAGGTTCTAATTGGCTGGCCTTGGAAATCTAATTGGATTTTTTATGAGCCCATAAAATAAACTTTGTATTGGATTTTGAATTATAAGTTCGAGAAAAAATAATCCAGTTGTATTCTTCAGGGAATATAATAGAAATCCTAAGAAATTCTTGAAGAGTGGATATAGGAGCTAGGATTGCTCTGAACCACTATAAATTAAGTATGCTTATGTATGTGATTATTGCTTGCTTTCTTTAGCTTCGCTTATAGCATATTACAAAACATTTGGCTCACATAACTTAAGTTTTCAAAGTATAGATATCTACCTTAAATTTTTGAAAATCCAATTCACCCTTTTCTTGGATTATCAATCTAAGCAACAATTTCTTATATATAAATTCTATCATGTGAGAGTATGGCTAGAGAGTTTGAGATGAGCAAAAGTTACCTTCTGAATACTAAAGTATCTATGGATAGTAAAGTATATCTCTAACTAATCTAGCCAATTATATAGCATTTTTGCATCAATAGTCCAATTATACATAGGGATATCAATTCGAACTTCAACTTTAAATGATTGAAGAGAGGCATTTTTCATACATCTAGGTTACTCATACTCCTCATTTGGAGGGAGGATTTTTATCTCCAAATATTGGAGATAGCTTTACAACAAGAATTTGATGCGGGATGAAAGGGTGGGCTAGGAGGATCGTTGGAGAGCTGAGAAGTCTCCTATGATTAGGATCAAAAAGGTGGAAAAAAAAGATGTGGGGGCAAGAAACATGGATACTCTATGGACTTAGGACTTACCTTCATGGAGAGACATCGCACCTCTAGGGCATCCCACCCACCCCACTACATGCAGTCTAGGACATCCCACCCATCTCACTACATGCAGAGCCTAGGGCGTCCCACCCAAATCGCTACCTGGGACCGTGAAGGGAAAGCTCCAAGATTATAGAGGGGACTCAGCAAGGGAAAAGATAACTAGGGCCTCACACCCCTTGACACCCGTAGGTGAAGGAAAAATGGGCCTCATGCCCACTCCTGATGGTGGCAGAACCAAGAACATATTTTTCAAAAATTCATATTCATCATCATTATTCAAGAGAGGGGGTGCCTTTATATAGGCTTACAAAACTTGGGGCCCAAGAAAACAATACAAGGCATGCAGCCCAAAAAAAAGGTAACATCCCAAACCTGCTTTGTTTGCAGCTCGAAAACATGGTAGAAAATTAAACACAACCCTCTCCATATGGCGAAAAATAAAATCAAACTAATCCTAATCTAAAACTAATTTTTAAAAAAACTTCCCAACTGGTCCATACATCCAGACTTAAAATAAATAAATTAGGCATAATCTGAATTTACCAGAATCAGCACCTGCTCTGAAATCTATGTTGCTTTGAAGAGGGTGCAGCTTTCAAATCCATGTTACATTGAAGAGGGTGCAGCTTTGAGAAGCGTGTGCTTTCACGTTCGTGCAACAGTAGGTTCTTCTCCACGGACCGAAGGGGGGGTTGAACGATGGAGGTCGTGACGGCTGGCGGAGGGCGTGATGGCTGGTGACGAGCACGAGTGGTCAATGGGAAGCAGAGGTAGACGGCAGCGCGGTGGAGGGGCGTGGCACTGACGGGCGGAGAGCAAGGGAGGCACGGTCGGCGGCCGTGGGTGCTGGGGCTTTGGGCGGGGACCTTAGGCGGCTCTACCAGCAGCTGGCGATGGCGCTGGGGAGGACGATGGCAGACATGGGCGCGAGCGATGGGGGATAAATGGGGAATAAGTCGAGAATAAAATATGGATAAAGTGAGGATAATGAGAATAGGTGGAATAGCTGGGATAAATATTTTTAAACTAAAATAAGAAAATCTGAAAAAAGAAAAGGAAAGCCCGGATGGGTTTTGATGTCCCCATCATTCTCCTGGGGTGGGGAAAACTCGACTCCGTCGAGTCAGGCTCGCTGCATTTTTTTTTCTCTTTTTTTTTTTTTCTTTCTTTTTTTCTCTTCTTTTTTTCTCTTTTTTTTTTCAACTTTTTTTTTGCAACCCTAACACTCTCATGCTTTGATACCAAAAATTGATGCGGGACAAAAGGGAGGCTAGGAGGATCGTTGGAGAGCTGAGAAGTCTCCTATGATTAGGGTCAAGAAGGTGAAAAAAATATGTGGGGGCAAGAAAGATGGATACTATATGGACTTGGGACTTACCTTCACGGAGAGACATCGCACCTCTAGGCATCCCACCCATCCCACTACATGTAGTCTAGGGCATCCCACCCATCTCACTACATGCGAAGCCTAGGGCATCCCACCCAAATCGCTACCTGGGGTCGTCAAAGAGAAGCTCCAAGATCATAGAGGGGACTCAACAATGGAAATAGATAACTAGGGCCTCACACCCCTCGACACCCGTAGGTGAAGGAAAGACGGGCCTCATGCCCAGGCAGAACCAAGAACACTCTTTTCAAAAATTCATATTCATCATCATTATTCAAGAGAGGGGGTGCCTTTATATAGGCTTACAAAACTTGGGGCCCAAGAAAACAATACAAGGCATGCAGCCCAAAAAAAAGGTAACATCCCAAACTTGCTTTGTTTGCAGCCCGAAAACATGGTAGAAAATTAAACACAACTCTCTCCATATGGTGAAAAATAAAATCAAACTAATCCTAATCTAAAACTAATTTAAAAAAAAACTTCCCAACTGGTCCATACATCTAGATTTAAAATAAATAAATTAGTCATAATCTGAATTTACCAAAATCAGCACCTGTTCTGAAATCTATGTTGCTTTGAAGAGGGTGCAACTTTGAAATCCGTGTTGCTTTGAAGAGGGTGCAGCTTTGAGAAGCGTGCACTTTCACGTTCATGCAATAGTAGGTTCTTCTCCATGGACCGAAGGGGGGGTTGAACGACGGAGGTCGTGACGATCGGCGGAGGGCGTGACGGTCGATGGAGGGCGTGACAGCCGACGGCGAGCACGAGTGGCCGATGGGAAGCAAAGGCAGATGGCGGTGCGGTGGAGGAGGGGCGCGGCACGGACGGGCGGAGAGCAGGGGAGGCACGGCCGGCGGCCGTGGGCACTAGGGCTTTGGGCGGGGACCTTGGGCGGCTCCGCCGGCGGCCGACGATGGTGTTGGGGAGGACGACAGTGGACGTGGGCGCGAGCGGTGGGGGTGCAAGGGCAAATGGCCATGGGAGGAGCCGCATGGGTGCACGGCCATGGGCGGTTCTATGGGATTCACCGGCATTCCCACGAGGAGATCGATGCCAGGGGAGGTGGATGGCCGTCGGGGGTGGCTCTAGAGGTCGGACGTGGCGGATCCAGGTCAAACGGGAAGAAGAAACCAAAAAAATGGAGGTTCTAGGAGGTTGAAGATGATAGGGATAAATGGGGAATAAGTCGAGAATAAAATGTGGATAAAGTGAGGATAATGAGAATAGCTGGAATAGCTGGGATAAATATTTTTAAACTAAAATTAAAAAAATATGAAAAAGGAAAAGGAAAACCTGGATGGGTTTTGATGTCCCCATCAGAATTGTTGGTGCTTATGATTACATTGAATGTATCATCAATCTGGAGACAATTTCGATGAGCTAGGCAATTATGTCAGATATCCCTTCAACTCATCATTCATCAAGAAAGAATTAGCAACAAGACTCATCTTTGTCCTTCAATGTACTTGAAGCATGGATAGACTTTTTCCTGATTGCTTAAAATCCTCCCATAGATGTAGAGAACCGATGCTTTAATACCAATTTGATCTGATTAAGAAGAAAAAATATTTTTTTCAACCCGCTCAATTCAAATTTTAGAAAGAAAAGGATAGAAGAAGAGGAGAATTTTTGAAAATTAGGCTCAAATCCCTTTAATTTCTCTTTATCTTTTCCCTCCATAAGCTAAGGTACATATCTTTTATTTATAATAATGATATCTATCCTTGCACAATTTGGATAAAATTCTTTTTCTTATCTTCTAAAAGGATGTTTATCCTTGAACAAGTTGGATTGGCCTACTTAAATTTAAATAGGTCTGGATCTCTAAAAAATATAAAGAATATAAAAAATTACTAAAAAAATCTAGTACAAGAAATAGATTTCGACTTCTATATTAACTTTATCTTTTATCACTAGATCCAATTCTTCATGAATTATAAGATAACATCTGATTAAAATCTTTCCTTAAAAGAAAATTTTAGTTTGATTAGCCCATTTTAATTTAAAATAATGGAGTTTTTGTTCGATTTGGCCCTTTTAAGAGATAGCCCAAAATTATAGATGTCAAAAAAATATCTAATTTAAAAAAGGATCATCTCAATCCGTCATCGCTTGATCAAGTTAATTATATCTTGTGATTTGGCTTGCAATTCGATTTTCTGATATGACAAATCTTGCTCTTGGATCTAATCTAGCTCTTACTTGTAGTGGCTAAATTGGTCAATATCAAGTCTAAGGATCCTTTTGAATTAGTCATAGCCATCTTCCACCTCTAAAGCCTTTATTCTCTTATTTAAGTAGTGACACTATCCATTGGCTTTAGCACTAATAGTGTAAAGTTTTAGAACAAGTTTGTTCATCTATTTTCCTCGGCACATGAACCATGTTAGGATTTTCCTAAAAGCATAATTTAGAAGAACTATAGAGCCTCACCTAGATAGAAAGGGCTCTTGGTAGGCTAGTCAATTGGTTAGGTCCTGACCTAATCTGATCTGAATCTTAATCCTACCCTACTTGACTTGATAATCCGATGCCAAGTACCCAACTTGATATCTAAACATTGAGAGTTTGTAACCTAATAACACACAAAGGGAGGGAGGGAGGGAAGGGGAGAGAGGAAGAGAGAGAGATAACCCGTGATGTCTCATCTCCCTCTCTTTGACACTAGGTGATCAACTTGGCCACTCTAGTGAGCTCATTGCCATCCTCAACACTTCTATTGATCTGCTTGTTGTCCTTGGCCCCACACCATTGAGATGACCCTTCTATCCATTCTCACCACTTGCCACTTCCCTCCATTGGTGCAGCTGCCATCACTCTAATTCCATTACTTGCAACAATCACTGAACTTAATCTTGCTCCTTCTCCTCGATGTAGCCATCGGAGCAACCTCCATTGGGGAGGGGTAGCAAGTGAGCTTCAGAGTGGATCTAGAAACCAGGCTCTACCTAACTACAACTACTTGATCCCATATTTTGAAGAAGTCTATGGTGGTAGCGATGGTGGTAGAGGGGCTTTAGGTAGCAGTGGGTGTTAGTAGTTTTAATTTAAATTTTATGTTTATTTATAATGGGTGCAGTGGATTATGATTAGTTAGTTATCTCATGTTTATCTATAGTAGACGTATGAAGAGGTTTAAGTTAGTTAGTTATTATTTATTTTGAGATTGATTGCAATTGATGTTATTCTCCCCTGATAGAGAGATCTGAAATAGAGTATAAAATTTATATTATTCCTCTCTTTCCCTTTTTTCTCATGAAATCTCCTCCAGAAATTACTTTTTATTTTTATTTCTCACATCTGGTATTAGATCCCAAAGATCCAAAGTGATTTTTAGATCCAATTGAAGTAGAAATTGTGGAAGTAGAAAGGAGAAAAGAGAATACCCGAGATAGCGTCAGGATAAAATAGTGGCATGATCCAATTGCAAATTCCATGATTCAGTTGTAAGAATTATAATCACCGGAGGTTTTGGATGAAGGTTTTATTTAGATTTCAAGAGATTTGGGATATAGTAGAGAAGGGATTTGAGAAGCCTACAGAGAAAGAAGAAGCCATTCTTGATGTAGCAAAGAAGGTAGATATGAAAGATAAGAGAAAGAGAGATCAGAAGGTACTTACTTTCATCCATCAAGCAATTGATGAAAGTATATGTGAGAAGATTGTAATAGTAGAGACCTCTCATGAGGCATGGTTAATCATTGAAAAAATATATCAAAGAGTAACCAAGGTGAAGAAGGTCTATTTACAGGCACTGTGGCCAGAGTTTGAGAACTTGAAGATGAATCCAATGAAAAGTATTTTAGATTATTTTTATCAAACCTCGGCCATAGTGACTCAAATGAAATCCAATGAAAAAGTGATGCCAGATTTGAAGGTGATTAAAAAGATCCTCTAATCTTTGACACTGAAATTTGAGCATGTGGTGTGTTCTATCGAAGAAGCAAAAGATCTAGATGATGGTGCGACACTAGAGGCACCAGATTAAGACAGAGGCTTCTCAACTCTCTGTGGATTTTTTAGTAGTGTTAGTCTATTTAAGTCTAGTTTGTATTAAGGGCTTAGCCTATTTGAGTCCCCACTTTGATCCCTAAGTCATGTTTTTGGCCTTTTCACAATTGAGTCCTGTATGTAGCATTTGATCCATATCATTAGGGTTTTGGATCAGTCGGTCAAGTTAGCTCATGTTGAGCTAATCATATTCTAAGTCTTGTAATCGTGTCCAGTTGTATTGAGTCTGTATTAAGTCAAGCTCAGTCAAAGAGGACTCAAGCATATGAAGGACACCACCCAGCATGCCACCTCAACAGCTGCATAGAGTCCCAGTCATACCTTGGATTTCGCCACCTAGGATTACTTGGAGGATCATGAAGTCGGCCCATGCATGAGGAGTTGATGACCACACACCAGCACATCCCTTCCACACCCCAAGCACACCAACTCCACATGCCAGCATGACAAGAAGGAAAGTCAAAATAGATAAACTTGAATCCCATGATTCGTGCCAGCTTGCTTACGAAAGAAGTGGTCCACCCCAAGCTAAGAGAAGTAAAAAGTTGGCACCCCTTAGTCCCCCCCTTTGACTGCCCACTACCACCTTGTTTGGAGGGATTTTGTATGGCATGAGAGTGTTTACTTCTATGTACTCAGCCCTATACTTTAGGAAGAAAGTGAGCACCCCTTATTTTCCTTGTTTTCTTTTGCTTGGGTCCTAAGTCTCATGACTGTATATAAGGGACCCCTTGTATGAAAATTTGATATTTTTTTATGAATATAAATTGATTTTTCCAACTTCTACTGTGTGCTAAGGGGAATCTGTGTGAACCCCTTCTTCTTCCTTGTCTCCTGCGCCCTGCCTCTAGCCGCCATCAAAACCCTAAAAGCCATCTCTCCAAGCCTTGGCTGCCCAACACAAAAACTCTTCCATCCTTGCTATTTTCAATTTATTTCTTCATCCTTGCATTATTTTCTAACCCCTGACAGGCGATTTACAGGTCCCTCGATGTCTACGAATCCATTGATTCTAGCCAGGCCACTATCGGATCACCGGGTTGAAAGCCACACATTTACGGGGTCTTCAGCTTGATCATCCAGGCCGCATCCGAGAGCAAAGAGAGACCTCTGCAAGGATTCATCTGCTAGATCCTATCAAGTACACCTCCTCTACTTGCCAGTAGTATTATTGAAGGGGAACTAGCCCAACCAGGGCTTCTCAGCCTCGACGGTCCTCTTTTCTATTACTTTTCGGATCTTTTTGCATGCTGTTGCTTCTTATTTTTGCACAGAACTCTCTACTTAAATTCTTGACCTTATTTTTGGGATTTAGATATATAACTCACCATATAAAAATATAAAAATATTTTTCATGCATATTTAGGTCCCACATCATTTGGTATCAGAGCATGTTTGGGCTTAGTTTCTCTTTGCATATTCAAATCGGGTGCTTCACCATGACCGTCCGGTCATAGGAGACAAGTAGGGCTGCAAGACCCTCTCTTCCCAATCTACGGAATTTTCTATGGCATGTAGGGGTGCCGCCATGATTGATCCCTGAAGAAGAAAACAAAGAGCTTCATTAGGATAATTTTGCATCTTGGCCATCTCAATACATAGCCTACTCTTTTAGTTGTTTCTACCTATAGAAAACTTTAAAAAAATCTAATTTTTATTTTTATGGATTACTTATAATTGAAGTTAATTGTCAAAATTTTCTCAGGAATTATTTCGATTTGTGAATATTCTGCCAGCCAGAATACTACCTGAGAATAGTTCTGCCCTATTTTTTCAACAAAGCTAATTTTAGCAAGTTTAGGGTTCTTTTAGTATAATTTTTGCATATCTTAAATTTTTAGCATGTTTCCTGCATATTAGGCCATTATCTGCAAATTATACTTTTGTTTAAAAAAATACCATAAAAAACTACATATACTCATAAAATATCAAAAATACTTGAAACCCTAATTTGCATTTTCATCTGCCTGCCATCATGAGCATAAACTACTTTAAGGGCAATTTTAGTATGTCAGATGGAGGAAGGATTTGATCACTTCTCCTTAGCCCAAAATCACAATCCTTGCATCTGAACCCAACCCTAATTAAAATTGAGTAGACCTAATTTACTCTAGAGCGCTAGGGACATCAACAAGTCGAGTTCAACCTTTTTGGGAAGACTAGTGCACCCAATTCATCTCCTATTACTGGAAGCTGGTGTCTAGGCTAGAAGTACAGTGTCAAATGACCTAAGTGGATCGGTGATTTTTTAATTGGGTCCCTGCGAGAGTAGGGGGCCTCCCACCATCCCACCTCTTACCTGGCCAGTTGAAGGACTAGGAGTTGCATTATGTGTAAGTTGAGTTAACCCATTCTGTTTGGGCTCTAGGTATAGGTAGCCCTAGTCGATTTGTCATGTGTCTTGCATGTGCACTAGGTTAGAAGTCCATTGTCTTGTGTCTTGCATGTCCACTAGATTAGGATTAGCCCATCAACCATGTCCCTTAGATCCCCTAAGGCCCATATTAGACTTGACTCTTTTGAACCCCATAGGCCTGATCGAATAGGTGAACATTCTTTGACCTATGGAGGAGCTTGTAGGACCCATGCTGAATTCAGATCCCCTAGGCCCAGTACCTTTGATCCATGAGCTTATCATCATGATCTTGCCCTTGAGTTTAATCCTAGAAGCCCATACCCATACTTAGTGGACCTAGAGGAAAGACCTGTTAGACACACCCAACCTTATGCACCCATTTTTTATGGAAGCCTAGATCCTAAGGTGTATATTGATTGGGAAGAAAGAATGGATCAGTATTTGAGTACACTAAGATGACGGAGTTAGGAAAAGTTAGATTGGCCACACGTAAGCTAATCCGACATGCTAGGCGATACTGGGAAGATATTGAGGATGAATGTTATCAATGGGAAGATGAAATACTTACTTGGAGATCCATGAGAAGTAAGTTGAGAGCAAAGTACCTAGGTAGATTTTATAAGCACCAACTTTTCGAGCAATGGTACGATTTGAGACAAGGTAATAAGACTGTGTCTCAATACATTGTCCAATTTAATGTGTTTATTAGGAGATGCAACACAGTTGAACTTGAGTATAAGATTATATCGAGGTTTCGAGCTAGCCTACGTAGGGACATCCAGGGAAAATTATTTTAATGAAAAATTCATACTCTAGAGGAAGCTTTTCTGATTGCTAGGGAGTTCGAGTCTCATCAAAAGGAACTCATGGGGAGCCAACCTAGGCCCAGCATGATTAGCACCTCTAAACCAATTCTTAGGCAAAATCCTTCAAACCAGCCTACTACTCTTATCCCATTAGTTTGTGAGGAAAAGACCCCTGAACCCATTAATGAGCCAGAGGAAGAATCCATTGTAGAGATATATGAGGCTGACATAAGTTTAGTAGATGAATATGAAGGAGAAGACTTTCAGGAGGATCACTCTAGTACCTTACCTGAGGAAACCCGTGGCGAAGATGAGATTGTAGAGCCTAAACCTGGAGTAATAGAACAATAGGAAATTAGTGAGGACTTGGATCCTATGAGTCAATACCCTCAGGAAGAGCACACTCCTTTAGCCGCAACCCCATACCTCATTCAGTATCCTTATAAAGAGTTCATTCCTCTAACTCCAGTTGATGACCTTTTTCTTGAACTAATTAAATCATCCTTTCTTAAAGACCTTGCACTTGCAATGACCAAATTCTCCATCCTTCAAGTAGACCTTATGTCACCCATAAATCAAAGTTCAAATCTTAAGGTCATCCCTAGTAACCAAGGTCTATTTCATGTTTCCAATGGATTATTCCAAGACTCCGATTCTTATTTCCTGCCCTACCCTAAGGCTTCCAATGTTTTCCAAACTTTCTAATTACACTTTGTTGAGGTTGTTCGGTTACACCAATTCTTTGAGTATGTTAGGTTTGCGACCTACTTTTGGAAGACCTTATGGCATTTGCTAGGAGTCCATTGTAAATTCTCATGTGCATACCTCACCAGGGTCAGACCTAGAGAGTCCATATTTTGTTAGGTTTAGGCCCATAAGAGTCCAATAAAACTCCTCTCAATAGGAATGCATAGTCTATAGGTATTAGTATGAGTCCTTTGTGTCACCTGTTAGGAGTTTGCTTGTGCCCAGCATGTTCATCACCTGCATTAATTTTGAAACAAACTAGCTAATTCTCGGAAAAGAGCCAAGAAATTTAATATAGTGGATTCTGTCATGATTAGGCTTAGGCCTGAGCGGTTCCCACCCAGGACCATTAATAAGCTTCATGCTCACGGAGCCAGACCTTTTAGAGTAATACAAAAGGTTGGACCAAATGCTTATATATTAGATTTGCCCCTATAATTTGGCATTAGTTCTACCTTCAATATCACAGACCTGGTTGAGTATAGGGAACCGGCAGTGATACCCAGTGAGGCCTTTGGACCTACTCCATCCCTTATGAGTGACCCTAGCCCAGAGTGTCCACCAATTAATTGGCCCGAGAGAGGAAAATGGATCGAGCATATCCTGGATGATCAAGCCATCACGACCTGGGGTTGCGACTATCAACGCTACCTGGTCAAATGGCAAGGTCGGGTAGAATCGGGCGATTTGTGGATTTCTCGAGAGGACTTGTAGCACCTCGACCCAGATCTTCTCGAGAGATATGTGAGCCAGTGTGATCCTTACTCGACGGGGTCGAGTTCCACCCACCCCAGGAGAATTGGTGTGGACACCAGAGGCACCTGATTAAGACAGAGGCTTCTCAAACCTTTATGGATTTTCTAGTAGTGTTAGTCTATTTAAGTCCAGTTTGTATTAAGGGCTTAGCCTATTTGAGTCCCCACTTTGGTCCCTGAGTCATGTTTTTGTCCTTTTCATAATTGAGTCATGTATGTAGCATTTGATCCATACCATTAGGATTTTAGATCAGTCGATCAAGTCAGCTCATGTTGAGCTAATCATATTATGATCTTGTAATCATGTCCAGTTGTATGAGTCTGTATTAAGTCAAGCCCAGTCAAAGAAGACTCAAGTATATGAAAGACACCACCCAGCATGCCACCTCAGCAACCGCATGGAGTCCCAGTCACACCTTGGATTTTGCCACCAAGGATTACTTGGAGGATCATGAAGTTGGCCCATGCATGAGGAGTTGATGACCACACGCCAGCACACCCCTTCCACACACAAGCACACCAACTCCACACGCCAGCATGACAAGAAGGAAAGTCAAAATAGATAAACATGAATCCCATGATTCATGCCAGCTTGCTTAGGAAAGAAGTGGTCCACCCCAAGCCAAGAGAAGTAAGAAGTTGGCATCCCTTGGTCCCCCCTTTGGCTGCCTACTACCTACCTTGTTTGGAGGGATTTTTTATGGCATGAGAGTGTTTTCTTCCATGTATTCAGCCCCATACTTTAGGAAGAAAGTGAGCACCCCTTATTTTCCTTGTTTTCTTTTGCATGGGCCCTAAGTCTCATGACTCTATATAAGGGACCCCTTGTATGAAAATTTGATAATTTTTTATGAATATAAATTGAGTTTTCCAACTTCTGCTATGTGCTAAGGGGAATCTGTGTGAACCCCTTCTTCTTCCTTGTCTCCTGCACCCAGCCTCTAGCCACCATCAAAACCCTAGAAGCCATCTCTCCAAGCCTTGGCTGCCCAACACAAAATCCCTTCCATCCTTGCTATTTTCAATTTATTTCTTTATCCTTGCATTATTTTCTAGCCCTTGACAGGGATTTACAGGTTTCTCGACATCTACGAATCCATTGTTCCAACCGGGCCGCTATCGGATCACCGGGTTGAAAGCTACAAATCTGCGGGGTCTTCGGCTTGATCGTCCAGGCCACATCCGGGAATGAAGAGAGACCTCTACAAGGATTCATCTGCTATATCCTGTCAAGTACACCCCCTCTACTTGCTAGTAGCGTTATTGAAGGGAAACTAGCCCAACCGGGGCTTCTCTGCCTCGACGGTCCTCTTTTCTATTACTTTTCGGATCTTTTTGCATGCTGTTGCTTCTTATTTTTGCATAGAACTCTTTACTTAAATTCTTGACCTTATTTTTGGAATTTAGATACATAACTCAACATATAAAAATACAAAAATATTTTGCATGCATATTTAGGTCCCGCATTAGATGATTTGATAGTTAATGAGATGATGGGATCTTTGAAGGCTTACAAGTGAAGGATCAACAAAAGTACCCCTATAGAGTAGGCTTTGCAATCAAAGACATACTGATGATGGTTATGTAAGAGGCAGAGGCTGTGGCAGAGGCCAAAACAATGGTAGAGATTTCAGTAGAGAAAGAGGTACAGATAATAATACTATAAAAAGAGAAAATTAGAATCATAGTGATTTTGGTGGACATGGTCGAGGTAGAGGCCAATCTCATGGCCATGGTCATGGATGTGGGTGATGGATTATAGATAAGTTTAAAATTCAATGTTCTACTTGCAATAAATTTGGTCATTATAGTTATGAATGTTATCAAAATCTTGTTGCACAAGAACAAGCAAATTATATTAAAAAGAATAGCATAAAGTAATTAAAAATTTATTACTTGCTTGCAACATCATACAAGATAAATTTAAAAATTTATGATTTCTTGATATAGGGGCTAGCAATCATATGATAGGTAACAAGTCTCTATTTTATGAATTGAATGAGTCTTTTTCTTTAAAAGTTATATTTGCTGATAATTCTATTATTGAGATTAATGGCAATGGAAAGATACCAATCCAAACTAAAAGAGGTAGTTTTGCTTTCACCATTAATATTTTTATGTTCCTAAGCTCAAAATCTACTTGTTAGTTTGGGATAATTGGTAGAAAATGGTTATGAGATATCGTTGAAAAATAAATATTGCAGAATTGAAGATGGCAATAGATGGTTGATAGCTAGTGTGCTGATGTTTGAGAATAGGATGTTTTCCTTGAAAATTTCTTCTCAAAGTTTGCCTTGTTTCAATAATGCTATGGAAGATAGGTCCTAACTATGGCATTTACGATATGGGTACTTAAATTTTCATGATTTAAAGTTATTGTATTAGAAAAAAATGGTTACATGCCTTCCACTTATTAATCATCCTGATCAACTATGTGAAGGATGTACTTTTGGAAAGCAGCATCCTGATTCTTTTCTTAAAGGACAAGCAAGAAGAGCCAATTAGCTACTTGAAATTGTTCATGCAGAATTTACGAGCCAATTAATCTACTTTCTTTTCGTAAGAAGAAATATTTTCTTATTTTTATTAATGATTATTGTAGAAAGACATGGATTTATTTTCTTGAAGAGAACTCTGAAAGCCTTTTCAGTTTTTCAAAATTTTAAATTTCTTGTTGAGAAAGAAAGTAGTTATTTTATTAAAATCTTGAGGATTGATAAAGGAGGAAAATTTACTTTAAATGAGTTTCTTAATTTTATGATTTTCATGGAATTAGATGCTAGTTGACTGTTGCATATAGTCCACAACAAAATGGTGTTACAGAAAGAAAGAATATTACTATCTTAAATATGGTGAGAAGCTTGTTGAAGAGTAAGTCTTTGCCTAGATAGTTTTGAGTTGAAGTTGCATGTTGGAGTACTTATATTTTAAATTTACATTCTACAAAGAATTTACATCATAAAACTCCTTAAGAGGTCTGGAATGTTACAAGCTAGATGTTAGGCATCTTAGAGTTTTTGGATGTGTTGCATATACCCATGTGCAAGATGAGAAGAGGAAGAAGTTGGATGATAAAGGTATGGCCTATATATTTGTTGGCTATAGTGAGCATTTTAAGGCTTATAAATTCTACAATCTAATTTCTGAAAAAATTGTGATTAGTAGAGGTGTTATTTTTGATGAAAAAAAGTTTTCAAGTAGAATATGAATACAGGAGAAAATTTTGCTCTTAACATATAGGGAAGGATAATACAGATGCACAAGTAATGAGTAAGCCTGGTATACCAGTACCATAGTCTTTAGTTAGATAGCATGACAGTTTAGTTAGAGCATCTACTTCACCAGTAGCATCAGGCATATCAGCTCCAAAAAGTTTTTAGAGAGTTTGAAGGTAGTTAGGATGGATGAAAGACTTTGTTATAGATCATTAGCAAATCGTTAATGAAGATAGGGGCAAGTGCACTTTGCTTTATTTGTAGAAAGTGATCCTATCACATGTGAGGAGGCATCACAAGATGAGAAATGGCAGAAAGGTAGGGTTGAAAAGATTGAATCTATTGAGAAGAATGAAACTTAAGAGTTGTATGTTCTCCCTCCTAGGCACAAAGCTATTGATTTAAGTGGAACTACATAACTAAATTTAAGTCAGGTGGTAGTGTGGAGAAATATAAAGCAAGAATGGTTGCAAAAAGTTTCAAGCAAAAAGGAGTTAATTATGATGAGTTGTTGATACTAGTGGCCTGGCAGGAAATTATAAGACTTGTTCTCTCTTGCTGCTTAAAATTCATGGTATGTTTATCAATTAGATATTAAATCTACCTTTTTATATAGAGATTTGAAAGAAGTATATGTTAAGCAACTACCTGGATTTGCTAAAAAGGGGAAAAATTATAAAGCTTTTAGATGCAACAAAGCTTTTTATAATCTAAATCAAGTACCCCGAGCTTGGTATAGCTATAGAGAGTCATATTTTGATTCATATGGTTTTGTAAAGTATCCCTATAAGCATATTTTATTTGCTAAATATGGTGATGGAGGAAAAATTTGATTATGTGTCTATATATGATTGATCTTATTTACATTAGTAATTATGTGGATATGATTCATTAGTTTCAATGTTTTATAAAAAAAAAAGTTTGACATGATTGAGTTGGGATGAAGTATTATCTTGGCATTGAGGTTGATCAGATGAGAGTGGCATTTTTATTTCTTAGAAGAAGTGTACAAAAGAGATTCTAAAAAAAATTAAGATAAAAAAAATAAACTAGTTAGTACTCCTATTGAGTTTGGCTTAAAATTGACAAGAGCTAAAAGTGGTAGAAAACTTGATTATAATTACTATAGATAGAAAAGTTGATTATAATTACTATAGATAGATTGTTGGCAGCTTGATGTATTTGACAGCAACAAGGCCAGATATCTTGTATGAAGCGAGCTTGTTTAGTGGATACATAGAGAGTCTAACTAAAATACACCTATAAGTTGCAAGGAAGATTTTGCACTACCTGGATAGCACTCAAAGGCATGGTATTTTCTATAATAGAGAAAAAAATATATTTAAGTAGTTTTACTGACAATAACTATGCTGATGATTTAGATACGGTAAAAAGTATACTTGGATATCTTTTTAGGTATTCAAGCTATTTCATGGTTTTCAAAGAAGTAGCATATTATGGCCCTCTCTTCAACTAAAGCAGAGTATAAAATGGTGGTAGCATGTGCATCTCAGGCAGTTTGACTCAAAAATTTACTAGAGACTTGGACTTCAAGCAAAATATGACCATAAAATTTTTTTGTGATAACTTTTCTGCCATTAAGTTATCAAAGATTTCAGTAAACCATGGAAGGAGCAAGCACATTCATGTAAAGTATCATTTTCTTCATGATCAGGAAAAAAATAAGGTGATTGAATTGGTGCATTGTAGGAGCGAAGACTAAGTAACGGATATTTTCACCAAACCTTTGAAAATAGATACTTTTGTCCATCTATGTGATTTACTGGGTGTATGTAAAATTTAATTTAAGGGGAGAATGTTATTAGTTTTAATTTAAATTTTATTTTTATCTATAATGGATGTAGTGGATCATGATTAGTCAGTTATCTCATGTTTATCTATAGTGGATTTATGTAAAGGGTCAAGTTAGTTAGTTATTATTTATTTTGAGATTGATTATAATTGATATCATTCTTCCCTGACAGGGAGAACTGAAATAGAGAATAAAATTTATATTGTTTCTCTTTTTCTTTTTTCTTTTTTTTCTTGTGAAATCTTTTCCGGAAAGTATTTTTTATTTTTGTTTTTTAATGGTGGTGGGTGGTGGCAATGACGGGGAGGATGGATGGGGGTGCCAGGAGAGGAGAGAGGGGAGATCAGAGGTTCTCTCCCATGTCCTTGATATCTCTCTGATATTAGAAAAAAGTCAAGCTGAATTCGAGCAATCAGGTTCTTAACCTCGCTTGAGACCAGGTAATGGGCGGTATCGGATTATGGGTTGGGCGGGATCGGACCCGTTAACAGGTCTAGCTCTTAGTACTCCCCTTGAGTAATGACCCACCACCTCATTCTTTAGTTGCACTAAAGCATTGTAAAAGTTTGGTCAAACATACTACTTACTGACAACCAGCCAAACCATGCCAATTGTCCATCAAGTGTCACATATCTCCACCAAGGAGTTAGTCGACTTGGCCTCTATCTCTAAATGGTGAGATCTTCTACTGCTAGAGTTCCTATTCCGGTATTCAGTTCCCTATGTGTATCAGACAACTGACATGTCACTGAAATCTCATACCTGGATACCCAGATAATTACCAGCATGAACTGGCCATTGTCTCATTGGTCACACTCCTCTTCTTGGGAGAGGTTTTGTCCGGGTCTCTCAACAGCGAGAAATCCACTTGCTTGTGAGAATAAGAATTTTAGAACAGAACTAGTCTATCATTAGACACACACTACTGGAAAGAGCTTAGTTAGGTTGTCTTGGTACAAAATTAATGCTTATGATGCTATTTGTTATCTTTAGGCTCAAAGTTATGGCGGTTCTTTTTTACAGATACACAGCTACTTCCATAGAATGTTGAAAGGTATCAAAGACTCAAGTGGATGTTGATACAATTACCATGGATATTTTTTTGTCAAAAATTTAGAATTTTCTTTAAGTAATGATGTTTGAGATCAATATATATGTGAGATTTTAATTTGATAATGAGATGGACAAATATTGTAGTTACATGTCACATTTACTTAATTACTTTCTCGTATGGTTTCTTTATATAAGAATTTGAATGAAAATCCGCACTTTTATATTGATGTGTAATAGATGCTAGAGACAATGGGGTGCTAGAGACAATGGGAAAGGGAAGCGAGGTCACCCACGCATGACTGAAGTGTAGAGCTTGTTGGATAGGATATCACATCATTTGTTGGTTATACTTATTTGTTAACTAAAGAATTAATTTTAATGATACCACGATACTTAAGTACTTTTGATACTAATGAGAATGCTTAAGAATATATATATAAAGACTCTGAAGTTGCTCATTTTGGAATAGTATGTCTAGCCTAGAAACATTGTTCGTCATGTAAAACTGCTCAAAAATTAATTTTGATACGGAAGAAAATCAATTATGACATGCTCTAGCATGAGCAATGTATCAAAAAATCTATAGTGCTCGAGCCGACTCTTACATCCTCTTGAGTCAATTCCAAATGTTTGACAAGTCAACCCTACTAACATATTGAGCTAACTCGAGTGTTTTTTCAAGTCGATCCTTAAATTGAGTCGATCCTATCATTTCAAAAGTCGACTCCACTATGATCCTAGAATGCAATATAGAGATGAGCTATGTTTTGGAGCATGGTGAACTTGCGCTAACTCCAAACATGTCATGAATTGACTTTGATATAGAGCCAATTCCAAATGTTTAAGAGTCGACCTTCTTATAATAGAAAGATTGAGAGTAACATAATCTGATTTCTTTAGTTTGAACCGACTTTGGAGTTTTCAAGGGCCGACTCCAAATTCAAGTCAACTACAACAAGAAACCGAGTTGACCCCAATAGAAGTCGAGCCTACCTTTGAAGATTAAGGGCCAACTTAACTAGATTCTAATAGGATAAACAACTTCTTTGTTAGCTTTTTCTAGATCTCTAATGGTTTTAAATAGCTAGTTCATGTTTCTAACAGTCATTTCAAATTTTCTAGCCTTTCATGGACTTATTTAAGAATGAAGATTGATTTCAAAATTAACTTTTGGAATATTTTATTGAAAATCATTTGAAAAAGAAAAGAAAAAAATGGAAGAATACTTATTAAGAGAATTCATGGTCTTCATAATTGAGACTTAAGAATTTGAGTGCATTGATTAAGCAAGCAAGTTATTAAGAATCTTCTTCAAGCATTCTTTTAAGCTTTTACTTAGATCATTAGAGGGGTTCTTCATAATTGAGCTGCAGCTTCAATAACCTCCTCAGAGTTTCAAAAATTTTATTTATTAAGTTTTTAAATTTATTATCTCTTATACTCTACTATTGTAACAAGTTTTTTAAATTAAGAAATTATGAAAAAAGACCTAACCAAGCTCGTAATTGGTTGTTTATATTAAATTAAGTTGGGGTACTTAGTGTGAGAAAGGTTTTGGTTGGTGAGTATATGAAAAATAGCTGGGTTTGGATTATAAGTCTAGGAAAACAATTCAGCTATAATCTTAAGAAGATTATAATAAAATCTTTAAGTAGGTGAGCTTAAAGAGTAGACATAGAGATAAGGGTTGGCACCAAACTACTATAAAATTATTGTATTTGTACTTGTGTGCTAATTGTTTCTTAATATCTTCCTTATCATCTTATTTAATATGTTCTATCTTTAACTATATTTTATGCTCTAATTACTTTGAGTAGTTTGTTGCACATACATTGCTATGGTTTTTGAAAGTTTAGTTGAAGTTTTAATTTTGCTTTTCACTGTAATTTCATTGTGTTATTGGTTGCACTCTCTCTTCCACTATTTTTCTTAAGAGAGCCAAAATTTTCAATATTCTGTAAAAGTTTTAAAACAACCTAATTCATCTCCCCCGCCCCCCACTCTCTCGGGTTGCTTCCACTGGCCAACATTAGTGGTTGTGAAGAGTAGTGCTCACTCATTTTTTAGGTAATATAGCAAGTACAATTTGGCATCACTTAATTAAAAAAGCCAGCATATGGTGCCTCAATCAAATAAAGATCAAATGCGGGAATGTGTACCTGAAATAGAAATCTTCTGGTCACAAACATATTTTCTTTTTCTTCAACATATCATTTGTAATGATTTTTCATTATAGTCTTCCATCTAAATTTAGAAATTTTTAGTCATTGATTATTGCATGAGTAACCCATTAAACTATTGGTTGTAGACTCATTTTGAACTAGAAGTTCCATTAGACCTAGAACCTTAGGTTCGAAGTAGGCTTTGGGAGGGCATTGATCCATTGATTGTCTTCAGTTGGAGATAAGTGGAGGAATTTTAAGAGTAAAATCAAATCAAAATTTTATGATGAGCATAAGTTTGTAGCAAAAACCTTGAGGAATGTACCAGAGCAAGTCATACTAGAATATGGTGCAAGCCTTGTTTATATGTGGAGCTCGGAGGATGTAAAAACATGAATAAACTTAACCATCTTATAATTTAATTGTTTAAGATGATGTATTTGTAATCAATTATGATTTTTTTTTTTATATTTTAGAGGATTTGTGAGATTAATAAGCAAAATGTTCCAAGATGATTCAACACATACCGCAAGAGCAAGCAGTTATACAATGGTAGCTGACAAGCTAGTACTCTCTTCATATCACTATTAAAACTTACGTCTATAAATATAACTTATTTTCATTTAGAAATTTACTTAAGTAAAAGCTCTATCAAATATTATTGTATCAAAAAAAGAGAGGAGGTTCGGTTATTTAAGGAGATGTCTACATAGAAACTCATCAAGACAAGAATGGAAAACTTCTAAATGATCATGCTACTAGGAAAATTATATATTTTTACAAATTAAAAAATTCCTTGTGTTTATAATTTAAATTTAACTACAAAATTCCTTGTGTTTATAATTTAAATTTAACTACATGGAGCTACTTGTTCAATGACTGAGAAGATAATGCATTTAATTTCTTATTATAGAAAGAGTTGAAGCATTTTTGTGAAAAGCAATCTAAAGACTCCGAGAACATGCAAACAAATAAGCTTTGCAAATCGGAGAGGAGACCTAGTGCATGGTGCATAGCACGGACCATGCACAGGAGGAGACCTAGCACCATCCACGTGCGGTCCACGTGGTGCATGCATGGGGTGACCATATGGTTCACATAGTGTGTGCACAGTTCATGCACGATCATCACAGGGGATGTGCATTTTATGCACGATACGTGTAGATTTATGCATCTTTGGGATTATGCTTGGTGGATGCAATTTTGATGGGTTTAGGAGTTTGTTTTTATTCAAATTTAGTCCATGAGATCTATAAAATAGGCCAGACGGGCCAGGAATCTTGTATAATAGTAAAGAGCCTCCTTTGATATTTTTTGAAAGCTTTTTGGATGGGATTTAGATTTCTAATTGAGAGATTGATATATAGGGATTGAGAGTGTATGTTCTCATCTTATACCTGTGAATTTCTTCTTTCAAGCATTCCATGCGATCTTGATTATATATTTATTTTATTATTTTATTATTTTTTTCTATTTTCTCTTGCGATATCAACATTGACATCGATGTTGTAGTCTTGGATGGGGATCCGTATTTTATATCTGAGAGGAATTGTCCCCTAACAAGAAATGGGTTTAAGGAAAGCATTACACCGACAACAAGTGTCTAGTAAGGCTTATTTGCCTTTAGCTTGTATTACAATGTCCAAAAATAATAAGGATATCTTCTTAAAAGTGCTAAAAAAGTCAAAGTTCTTGATGGATATACATCCGATATTAGTCGATGCATACATTTTAAAGGAGCGTAGTACTTGGGGATTAAAAGGCCATGATAGCCATATTTTGATGCAACGGTTACTTCCTGTAGTTGTACATAGGGCATTATCTAAGGTTGTGGTTGAGTCAACAAGTTTTTTTAGACAATTATGTTCAAAGGCGAATAAGGTGGCTGACCTAGCGTATGTTCAAGATCATATTACTTTAACACTTTGCCATCTTGAAAAAATCTTTCTACCTTTATTTTTTGATACAATGGAGCATTTACTTATACATTTAGTAGAAGAAGCACTCCTTGCTAGAGCAATGCAATTTAGATGGATATATCCTATTAAAAGGTAATATAATACTATTATCTGATACTCTTCTAGTTTTGATTTAATCTAATTTATGTGCATAATTAAGCTCACCCAGAGCGCTCAATTGCCAAAAGATACCTGATTGAACAATATATGAATTTTTGTTCAAGATATTTACAGGATGTTGAAACTAGGTCAAATTGATCGATTCAAAATAATAATGGTGTAAATAATTTGGATTGCCCTATTGGAAAGGAAGCCAAATTATGTCTTGACGAAGTCACATGGGAGCAAGCCCATTAGTATGTGTTGCAAAATGTTGATGCCATAATTTCCATTTGATTATAAGTTTCATGATCAACTTATAAGTTATTTTGTATTTAACAATTTAATACTTATTAAAGACATTGTTTATAATGTTGATAGGAAGCACATTGATTATTAAGGAAGAGAAATGCCTCATTCATCATATGATCAAATTGAAAAGGTCCATATATTAACTTTTCAAACATGGTTGAGCGAGCATGTAAGAACATCTGGAATTTGGTACTCAAATGAAATCTACCATTTTGCTAGAGGTCCAAACCAATTTGGACAATGTTATGGTAGATATATCATCAATGGCTTCCGGTTTTGCAAACTTGACAAGGATATTAGGAGAACCACTCAAAACCATGGTATCTTCGTCCAAGCACCAACAAGTGTTGGAGATATAACCTATTATGAAAGGTTGACAAATATTATCAAGAGTAAATATACCAATGATATGCAATTTATACTATTTAAGTGTGATTGGATTGTTGATATCAAGGGGAAGAAGATATATGAGTTTAAGATGACATTTGTCAATTTTAGTCATCTTTTATATAATGACAACGTTGTTTCAAATGAACCATTCATTCTAGCAAGTCAAGCAAAACAATTATGCTATATCCAAACCCTATAGAATCAGGATGGAGTGTTGTTCTCAAGATGACATGTAGAGAATTGTTTGACATGTACTCAAAGGATACTTCAAATAATGTTAAATCAGTACCTCAAGCAGAATCTTTTAACGTGCAACATTTAGATGAGACAATATATACTCATGATGATGATGTTCATTGGGTGAGGGAAGGTATAGATGGAACAACTATTGATGATATGAGACCCATCGATGATGATGTTGAGATGGAGGAATAACAATGATTCAAAGCTGTCAATAAGGAGACTTCAATGTTTGCTCAATATGTAGACAATGTAATTACAATGTTCATGCAATGTTAAGATCATGTAATTATACTAAGTTTATACTAGTAACTAGTACTTCAAAACTTGTTTGGATGTTTGGTAGATGGTATCATACTATTTAAGTGTAATTAAAATTGTGTCAACAATTTTCTCCTCTCTTCTCCTTCTTGCCTCTTAATTTAAACCCCATTTGTTCTCTATTTTTCTTTATATTGTACAATATTTATCTTGTCGTGTAGTTGTTGTTATTTGTTCAATATTGCTATATTTTTCTAGATCTTTTCAATGAATAATGCCGAATTCTTTTCCCCCATATTTGTTATTCCTGGTATCAAGTTCTACATGAATCTGCTAGCCTTTAAACTAAATTTCAAAATCTGAATGTAGGTAAAGTTTTCCACTCCTCTGAGCTTACAAGTAATATTATTACTCTTCAAAACTATTAAGTCTGCACTCCAAGTTTATTTTCTACAAGAAACAAAAATCATGATGTAATATCAAAATGAGATGATAGATTGATATCACTGAATTGCTATAGCTGTATCCAACATTCAGAATTGGTATGCCTAGACACCGGGTTTTAGAGCTTTGAAATTGCTCTCAGACTCAAAGTTTTAATAACCAACCACTTCAAAGAGGTCTACACTTGAAACCAAGATGATAGCATCCCCATTGCCAAATATGTTTTTACTTAAATGGATAATTTATTTTTTATATTTTACATATGTAGGATGGATCCAAAGAGGACACGTGGTGTATCTATGTTAGCTAGATTATAGACTAATTTATTGTTACCGCCTAGATCACCATAGCCTGTAGCTCTGATGTGGCCTGGGTGGATCATCCTTCCTAGGAGTGTTGAGTTCTTTGTCCTCGCACCTTTGCAGTGGACTGGTCCTGTAAAATAGAGGAGACCCGGGCCAGGGATCTCGACGGGGACACTCCGATGATTAAGTCAATAGGTTGGGGAATCATTCCCTATTTTTTGTCCGATGCCTTTGCTCACTTGTCTTCTTTTTCTCTCTCTTGGTTTGCTCTCCCCATCATGGAGGTCCTGCTTGATGTTATATAGCAATTCATCCTTCATGACAGAGCCCAGAGCTTCGATCGGTAGCCACCTCCCCCCTGTCCTCTCATGAGAGGGGCACAAGTGTCTTGCTTGAATTCCCGACGGACTAGTTCTCGAAAGAAGGTCTTCTCGCAGGGGCGCAGTCGGCATGCCACAGAGCTTGTCCCTTTAGCGGGGTGATCCCTTATGATAGGTGCAGGTAGCGTGCCACAAGGTCTCGCACCGTGGCCAAGCACTTCCATTTTTAGAGGGTACAGATGGTGTGCTATAGGGTCTAGAGCCCTAGTAGAGCACTTTTCTTGTGGGAGGTGCAGGTAGCATGCTATGGGACATGCAACCCCAGTGGAGCACACACCTGGTAGAGGCTGTGGGTGGCATGCTAAGGACCTGGAGCCTGGGTAGGGCACTGTTGGCTTTAGCCCTTGATTTTGATGACTAACAAAACATTGAGTATATGTTTTATACTAATGTTTCAATTGTAGTTGTGAGTTTCAAGATACAGGCACCTCAAATTTTCAATATAAAAGTATCAAAGGCACTCATTTAAAGCTAAGTAATTTTTAGTGTATAAGAAGTCTTCTCATCTTGAAAAGCCTTAAAATAGGTCAATCTGGGCTTTATGAAGAAGATATTGAAGTTTTATTGAAGAACACCTTGAATTTTGAAGGTTGGCACAAGATTTTTTGAGTGGCACAATCAAGTGTCGACTCATGGCATGCAAGGTATCGACACTTCAGAAGGACTAGCATGCAGAAATCTCTTTAGCACGCCTTGAGTCGACTCACAGAAGCCAAGTGTTGACTCATGAAGAAGTCAGGTGTCGACTCATAGAAATCAAGTGTCGACTCATGGCCTGAGAAAAATGATGATACATAACTATGCCATTTTGAGATATTTTTTGTCAAGTGTCGACTCAGAAGTCACAAGTATCGACTCACATGATTCAAGTATCGACTCATAGCCTAAAAACAGAAAAAGAACAGAACCCTAGTTCTTCAAAAGTTTATATATTGAGTCGACTCATGCAGATTCAAGTGTCAACTCATGAAGAAGTCAAGTGTCAACTCATAGAAGTCAAGTGTCGACTCACGAGTTCTGACTTCAATAATGGCTATAATTTTTGAAGCTCACATTTGAACTTTAGAACTTTACAAGCTCCAAATGGCTAGTTTTGCTCCACCAATAGTCTTAAACTAATTTTTGGAAGTTTTTGAAGTATTTAAGTCTCACCAAACTTATTCAAGAATAACTAACTCATAAGAGACAAATATACCTTTGAGAACTTCACTTCAAAGTCAAAAAGAGAGTAAAAGAGAAGATTTCCACTGAAAAAGCTTCCAAGCCTTCAAATCAGCATTCTAAAAGTGGTCTTTGAAGTGATTCTAAGGAGAAGATAAGTCAAGCAATCATTAAGAGCCTCAAAGCTTCTACTTTCTACTCTATAAGAGAGTTTGCTTGTGCTTTATCCTTGTATCTCTGACTTTATTTATTATGACTAGTTTCAAGGGTGTTTGAAACTAGGCGTTATGCCCTTCCAATCCATGAATTACAATCCAAGCCTAGGTTGGCTTGAGTAAAGGTTGTTGGTGAACCTAAGTGAGAAAACCAACTTTGGGTTTGACTTGTGAGCCCTTGAAAATAAGTTGGCTGTAATCTAGGTTCATTATAGTGAAATTCCTAAGGGGTACCTTGGGGAGTGGATGTAGGTGCTTGATGTCCATCAAACCACTATAAACCTTTGTGTTTGTGTGTGTGTTCTTTGCTCTCTTGTATTTACTGCTTATATTCATAGCATTGCATCTTATCCATTGTATGCTCATTTGCATTGCTTCACAAATACCTTAAAGTGCAGCACATATTTGCTTTAATTTTTTAAAAGAAATCCAATTCACCCCCCCTCTTGGATTGCTACGCTGGACAACAAGTGATATCAGAGCTTGGTACTCAGCGTATAGGTCAAATGATCTTGGGTCAAAGTCTAAATGGCAGCCCAAATTGGTGTTGGAATTGTAGAGGGTCAAGCCTCAATCGGTTCCCCCTTGTTTAATGGCATGAACTATACATGTTGGAAAACACGCATGCGTATTTACATTCAATCCATTGATTATAACATTTAGAGGACTATTGTTAAAGGTCCTCATCAACCTACCACCTTGGTTAATGGCATTCTCGCTCCCAAATTGGAAGATGATTGGGATGAGAATGACATAAGCAGGTTGAGCTTAATACTAAGGCTATGAATTTGCTATTTTGTTCTTTAGACCCAAATGAATTCAATAGAATTTTAAATTCTCTCTGCTAAGGAAATATGGGACACACTTAAAGTTACCCATGAGGGTACACATCAAGTGAAAACTACCAAAGTTAACATACTCATTCATACCTATAAAATGTTTAGAATGGAACCATCTGAATCTATTAGTGAAATGTACACTCATTTTACTAACATTGTGAATGGCATGAGAAGCTTGGATAAAGTTATTTCTAATGCTGAATTAGTGAATAAAATTCTTAGGTCACTTCCTTCATTATGGGATCCAAAAGTGATAGCCATTGAAGAAGCTAAGGATGTCAACACACTACCTCCCGAGTAGCTTCTAGGATCTCTCATGACATATGAGCTATCATTAAAATAAAAGGTTACAGACAATGACAAAAAGAAGAAGACCATAGCATTTAATTTCACAACAAAAAAAGATATAAATGATGACTTTGATGAGGAAGATGATGAAGATAAAACGGCTCTCATCTCAAGAAAGTTTAAGAGGTTCATGAGAAATAAAAAGTATAATTTTAAGAAGAAGTCTCAAAAGGGAGAGCCTAGTAAAGAAAATAAAAAGAAAAAGTGAAGGAAAGGGAGCAACCCATTTGTTTCGAGTGCAAGAAACTCGGTCACTTCAAGATGGATTGCCCCTTACTCAAGAAGAGCAAAGAAAGCCATGATGGCAACCTGGAGCGAGAGTGAGGACTCAAGTTTGGATGAAAAACAACAAGAGGTCGCAAATTTTTGCTTAATGGCTAACGATGATGAGATAAAATCTGAACTTGAAAATGAATTTACTTTCGAAGAATTATATGATATTTTTGATGAATTGGTAGTTGAGTATCAAAAACTTAAAATAAAAAACAAAGAGCTAAGAAAGCAAAATTTGGATTTGATTAATACAAATGATAAGTCTTTGATTGAAAAAGATTGTTTACTTCAAGAAAAAAAAAACTTAATTGATAAAATTATCTCTTTGGAAAAAGAAAAGGAAGATTTGAAAAAAAATAAATATTTTGCAACAACTAAAAAATTTGCTAAACAAAACAAAAAACTTTTGCAGAAAACAAGAAGTACAAAGATGAACTTGAAAAAATAAAACCCTTTGTTGAAAAGTTTATTTATAGTTCTGAAAAACTCAATATACTTTTAAATAATCAAAGAGCTGTTTTTAACTAAGCAAGACTAGGTTTTTGACCACAAAAATAGCAAAAATATTTTAAAAATTTTTTGTGCCTACTTCTTTTGCTATTACTTGTTATTCTTATGGCAAAGTAGGATATAAATCATATTTGTATGACAAAAGAAGATTGAATAAAGTTAGAAAAGTTTGGGTTCCAAAAGAACCATATCCACTAACCCTAAAGGACCCAATATGACTTGGGTACCTAAAGTCTCCACCTGATTTGTTCTTGTAAGTGTGTCTTGCAACCAACAAAAAAATATTGTGGTACCTCGACAGTGGTTGCTCAAGGCATATGAATGGAGATGTGGAGCAATTATCATCTCTTGACTATCAAGATGGTGGAAACGTAACCTTCGATGATAATGAAAAGGGCAAAATCATCGATATTGGTAAAGTCCATATCACCCCCTATACTTATATAGATAATGTTCTTCTTGTTGATGGCTTAAAGCATAATTTACTTAGTATTAGCTAATTTTGTGACAAAGATTTTAAAGTTGTTTTTGAATCTTTCATGTGCATTGTTTCTGGTCTTAATAACAATGGCATCAAGTTTATTGGTCATAGGCATGGGAACATTTATATGGTTGATCTTGATGATCTTCTAATGCAAAATGGTCAATGCCTAGTATTAATGGAAGCCAAAATCAATGAAACTAGTTAGCTTTGGCATCGTAGACTAGGACATGTAAGTATGCATTTGCTTTCAAAACTTAACAAAAAGAATCTCATAAAAGATTTGACAAAACTTAGTTTTGAAAAAGACATAATTTGCAGTGCTTGCCAACTTGGAAATCAAACTAAATCTTCTTTCAAACCTAAAGGAGTAGTCTCTATATCTAGACCCCTAGAATTACTTCATATGGATCTCTTTGGACCTACTAGAATAACTAGTTTGCGAGATAAGAAGTATGGTCTAGTTATTGTGGATTACTTCTCATGTTTTACATGGGTCATATTTTTAGCTCATAAAGATGAAACTTTTTCTGCATTCATTAAATTTTACAAAAGAGTCTCAAATGAAAAAGGTGTTTCAATTGTTTCTTTAAGAAGTGATCAGGGTATGGAATTTCAAAATCATGATTTTGAGAAGTTTTGCAATAAAAATGGCATTCATCATAACTTTTCTGTACCTATGACACCTCAACAAAATGGGATGGTGAAAGAAAAAATAGAACTCTTGAAGAAATGACATGCACCATGCTTTGCGAAAATGATTTACCTATATATTTTTGGGTGGAAGCCATAAATACTGCTTGCTATATTTTAAATCATGTTTTAATATAGCTTATTTTAAAGAAAATACCTTATGAGCTTTGGAAAGGTAGGAAACCTTCAATTAAGTATTTTCATATTTTTGGATGCCGTTATTTCATTTTAAATAATGGCAAGGACAATCTAAGCAAATTTGATGCCAAGTCAGATGAGGGTATCCTTTTAGGTTACTCTACATCTAGCAAGGCATATAGGGTCTTCAATAAAAAAATACTTCTTATGGAAGAATCCATCCATGTTATGTTTGATGAGATTGATCAAAAAATTTCTAGAAAAGAAGATATTCTTGATGATGAAATAGGTATTCAAAGAACTGAAAAGGTGAACATCAATGAAGAGTCTTCCAAGGAGCAAGATGATAATCAAAACAATGAAGGAGAACAAGTACAAGGAGTTGGTGATTCATCTACACCTAAGCCATTACCTAAAGAATGGAGGTATGCTCATGGACATCCCAAAGAACTTATAATTAGTGATCCATCGAAAGGGGTAAGTACTCGTTCCTCATTAAGAAATGTATGTGATTACTTAGCTTTTGTTTCTCAAATAGAACCAAAATCTATTAAAGAAGCTAAAAATGATTGTAATTGGATAAATGCTATACAAGATGAACTAAATCAATTTAAAATAAATAATGTTTAGACTTTAGGTGAAAGACCTACTAATGTTTCAATAATTGGTATAAAATGGATTTTCAGAAATAAACTTGATGATAATGGGGTAGTTATTAGAAATAAAGCTAGGCTGATTGCCAAAGGCTACAATCAGGAGGAAGGGATTGATTTTGATAAAACCTGATGGGGCCAGATCGCTGATGTGGAACGAGGCAGCTGACGTGGCATGAGGTAGCTGACATGGAGCCCCCATTAGACGCCACGACAAGCTTTCAGCACGAGCGCCTTCGTCGAGCTGAGCTCCCTTGAAGCAACATCTCTGCCCGCCGAAGCCGAGCTCCGTCCTCCGCCAAGTCCGTTCCCGCAAGCCCGGAACACCTATGCCGGAGCCAAGTCCGAGTCCTCACCCAAGGCGGATCCCTCGGGATTGGGCCCCGTGGTCAGGAGTCGAGCTCAGCCTCTTCCACCATGAGGCGCCCCTCCGAGCTCAGGTCCCCTGGGCTGGGTGGCACCCCAGTGCCGAGCTCGCCTGAAGCCGGGCCCCATGGTCAAGAGTCAAGCTCAGCCTCCTCTGCCACGAGGCGCCCCTCCGTAGCCGAGCTCAGCCCGTCCCCACCCTGCTGAGCAGCATCGAGGCGAGTCCACCGAAGGCGGGCCCTATCCTTCCAACTCGGCCTTCAGTTCAAACCAATGCACCAGTCGCCAAGGGAGCCATGCCTCCCCTCCGAGGACAGTGACGATACTCCCGAGGGCCGTACGATAACACCAACCATACCGCAATTAATGCCCACGGCCATCACTCACTCCAGAAAGGAAGGAAAGTCACATCAAGGTGCCATGCCCTCCACTGATCCGCCGTACAATCAGAGAAAATACCCTATCGAAGAGCGCGGGTCCCAAGACCGGTGGCCCATCGATCGAGGCCTTGTCAGGCTCCTAGGAGGGGGACATGCAGAAGGAATGTCAGAGATTTATGGAAGCCTTCTCAACTGTCAAAACAGGAGACACGTCCCGTCTACATCATGGTACCTCGCCGTACACGACAGCGGGGGGAGATCCCAAAGGAAACCAAGGTAGAAAATCCTGCTAGAGTAAGCAAAAGAGGTATCTACATCTGATCCAGTATCACTACATCTATAGCATAGTTTTCAATTCAAGAACACCAGAGGAACCAGAGCAACACAAGGGAGGAAGGCCAAAGAGGAGGGCAAGACCACCTCGGCCAACACCACTCCCAGCTCATCCTCATCTTCCACTCACACTATATTCACTCCTCCTAGCGTGGAGCTCATCCAGAGGGGCTCGACCAGGAGGATCTGTTCCCCAGTATCGTCACTGACTTGACCGTCGAAGTGCCCCCACTGGAATCCCTAGCCCGGGTCACTGACATTGCTTCCTTGCAGGTCCCGAGGCACCAGAGGCGTTCCCAAGCGGGCGGATGCACGACACCCGACTCCGTCAGTAGCTACGGGCCACGATGATCTTGGCGGCAATAGATTGGCGCATCAGGAAGGGGCACGGACAGATTAAACCACTTGTGATCTAGTCCAGCCCCTGTTCAAGCAGTCCATCAGAAGGATGGTGACCACTCGGGCAAGGGGAGTCTCTCCCAGCCATGCGGAGGCATCCCTTTCTCACGGGAACCTGCACGATCCGGAGACAAAGCCGCATGCCCCAGTTCAACCACCTCCACTGGAAGTTCAGCTGACTGCACTCGCTCAATAGATGCATACTCTCACTGCAGCAGTGCGCCAGCTTCAGCACCAACATCGGTCTTTGGCTACACACCAGCAGCAGAAGACCCCCGTGGCCCACGCCGCAGCATCCCGCGACAGCCTGCATTCTTCCATAGAAGGCCTTCGCAGCCGCGGGCCATGACAGATCCCCGAGGTACCCACCAGACTCCGTTGAAGCGATGCCGGGCCGGGTCCACTGACGAGGAAAGCTGCTCACCACACCTTGATCGGGGGGCATCCAGACCCTGTCAGGGTAGGAGGGGCAAGGCCCCTCGTCGTGGGCACCGTGCACCAGCATCGTCTTTCCCACCCCTCTCAGCGAAGGGGTCTACGGATGAAGCCATCAGGCGCATGGTGGAGAAGCGCCTGGAGGAGCATGACCACAAGCTGGCGGAGCTATCTCACCGGTTCGCCAACTTGCTTGGCTCTACTATTGAGCTAGCGGGCTATGAAGCCCATCCTCCATTCTCTCAAGAGATTCAGGCAGAGCCGATTCCCTATCAGTTTTGCATGCCACCGGTGGACCCCTAAGACGGGACCACTGACCCCTAGACCACCTGGAAAGCTACCGGGTCCTCATGAGGGTCCAGGGGGCCACCGACGCTCTGTTGTGCATCGCCTTCCCTGCTACTCTCTGGAAGGTGGCTCGAGTATGGTTCTCCCACCTCGAGCTAGAAAGCATCAACTCCTTCGCCTAGCTGGGGCAGAAGTTCATGGCTCATTTCGATACCTGCCGAAAGATGCTACGCGAGGCGGACAGCCTCTTCTCCATCAGGCAACAAAATCAGGAGCCATTGCAGGATTATGTGGCTCGTTTCAAGGCTGCCACCCTGGAGATCTACTATTTAGAGGAGCCGGTCGCCATGCTGGCCCTGAAGCAAGGACTCAAGACTTCCTGCTTGACGTACTCGCTTGACAAAAAGCCTCCAAAGTCTTATTCTAAGCTCCTCATTCATGCTCAGAAGTACATTTGCACAGAGGAGGTGGATCGTACCCGATGAGAGCTCGACAGGAAGCCACCAAGGAGGCCCGTGCCCGTCGAGGTTCCCGGGGCACGGAAGCCGGTGCCACTAGCTCGGAGCTCCCATCCTGGACCGGGGCCAAGGAGCACTCTCATCCCTGAAAGGAATCTCACTCCCCTTCTCGCCCCGAGGACGAAGATCCTTATGGAGATCGAGGGCGAGACCTACCTGAGGCGCCCACCACCATTGAAGTCGTCTGCCACACGTTACAAGTCTAAGTACTGTCGCTTTCATCATGACCATGGCCACGACATCGAGGAATGTCGCGAACTCAAAAGGGAGATTGAGGAGCTTATCAAGAGAGGCTACCTCGGAAGGTATGTGGGGGGCAGATCTTAGCTGGAATCTCAGGCACTCGTCGCCCTTCCACCAGTCCCGACAGTCGACAATCGCCCTACCGAGAAGCCGGTGGGGATGATACACTGGAGGACTGGGTGCGTCTCCAAGAAGGCCCGGGGGGCAAGGAACCCTGAGATTGTACTCCCCTTTATAGGGAAAGGGAAAGATGGAGTGAAAAATGTAAATAATGATGCTGTGGTCATCAAGATGACAATTGCAAAACATCCTGTAAAACGCATCATGATAGATAGTGGAAGCTCCATAGATGTGCTTTTCTACGATGCTTTCTCTAGGATGAATCTTCCCTCTGCTCAGCTCAAGCCAGTATATATACCCCTTATTGGTTTCATTGGGGATTCCGTGAGGGTGTAGGGGGAGATCACTCTCCCAGTCACTGCCGGGACACCACCTCGGCAGAGTACCATCATGATGGCATTCATGGTTGTTAGGCTCCCTTCGCCTTACAACATGATCTTAGGCCGACCTGGGCTCAACCTTCTCGACGCTGTGGTCTCTACCAAGAGACTGCTCATGCAATTCCTAACTCTGTGTGGCATTGGAGAGATAAGGGGTACACCCCAGCCAGTGAAGCACTGCTTCCAAACCCTCCCCGGGGCCCAGGTGCCCAAGGAGGTTCTTGAGCCGGACGAGCTCGACCAGCAGGTCTAGGACCCTAGAGGAGGCTCGGCCGAGCGCCTACTTCCTTGCCAGCTCGGGGCCGACCTGACAAAGACCGTGCAGATCGGAGCTCAGCTGCCCAAGGAGGAGAAGGGTCCATTGTTGGAATTCCTACGGGCCAACACAGATGTGTTTGCTTGGACAGCAGTAGACATGCCAGGCATACCCCCTGAAGTCATCACCCATAAGCTCAATGTTGATCCGAGGTGCAAACCAGTTCGGTAGAAGAAGAGGAGCTTCGCCCCTGAGAGGCAAGCGACCGTCAATGAAGAAGTTGAAAAACTTCTAGCCCCCAGCTTCGTTCGAGAAGTGCACTATCCGAGCTGGTTGGCAAATATGGTGATGGTAAAGAAGAATAATGGCAAGTAAAGGATCTGTGTGGACTGCATCGACCTCAATAAAGCATACCCAAAGGATAGCTTCCTGCTCCCGAGGATAGACCAGTTGGTGGACTCCACATCGGGGCATAGGTTGCTTTCCTTCATGGATGCATTCTCTGGATACAACCAAATCCGGATGCACCCGGAGGACGAGGAGCATACTGCCTTCATCACTGACCGAGTGACATACTGCTACAGGATGATGCCCTTCGACCTAAAGAATGTTGGAGCCACGTACCAACATCTGGTCAACAAGGTCTTCAAAGACCATGTCAGTTGGAATGTGCAAGTGTACGTGGAAGACATGCTCGTGATGAGCAAGCCAAGCTCGGACCACATCGCCGATCTCGCCGAAGCCTTCCACAGCCCCCGAAAGCACCAAATGAAGCTCAATCCAGCGAAGTGTGCCTTCGGGGTGGCGACAGGAAAATTTCTCGGTTTCATGGTCACCCAAAGGGGCATCGAGGCAAACCCGGAGAAGGTCCAGGCGATCCTCGATATGGAGCACCCAACATCCAAGAAGCAGGTCCAATGCCTGACAAGGAGGATCGCAGTCTTAAGCCGATTCATCTCAAGGTCGGCCGACCGCTGCCTCCCTTTCTTCAAGGCGCTGTGCAAAATGCATGACTTCACCTGGACCGAAGAGTGCAAGACAGCCTTTGAGGAGCTCAAGGAGTTCCTGGCCTCTCCGCCTCTACTGTCCAGACCGGAAGAAGGGGAGGAGCTCCTACTCTACCGGCAGTGACTCTAGGGGCCGTCAGCTCAGTCCTCGTCCGTACGGACCAAGACGGATCCCAGAAGCCAGTGTACTACACCAGCAAAATCCTCCAGGATGCAGAGATCAGGTATACCCATTCTGAAAAACTAATTTTTATACTAATCATGTCTACTAAACGCCTCAAGCCATACTTCCAAGCGCACCCCATTGAGGTTGTCACCGATCAGCCGCTGAGGACCATGCTAGCCTATCTCGAGACCTCCGGGAGACTAACCAAATGGTCCCTGATGCTGAGCGAGTTTGACATTGCATACCGGCCGAGGTCATCGCAGAAAGCCCAAGTCCTAGCCGACTTCGTGGTCGAATGCACGGAACTCCCCGAGGAGCCAGAGTAGACAATCCCGGAGACCCAAGCTAAGCCCGTACCACTAGAGGACCCCTGGATCCTCCACGTGGACGGAGCCTCCAACTCCTGTGGAAGCGGGGCGGGCCTCATCCTCACCAATTCTGATGGGGTCGTGATGGAATGCACCCTCCGCTTCAAGTTTCCTACCACGAATAACTAGGTGGAGTATGTAGCACTCCTCACAGGCCTAAGGGTGTCCCGCGAACTGAGCATGCAGAACTTGAGGATCTTCACCGACTCCCAACTGGTCGCTGGACAAGTCTTCGAGGAATACGAGGCCCGAGACCCCCAGATGATGAGGTACCTAGAAAAAGTTCGTGCAAGTGCGGCGGGCTGCGTTTCCCATATTCCCCATGGAGAAAATGCTCGACCGGATGCGCTGTCGAGGCTTGCAACGTTACCGGACTCATCCCTGGGGAGTGCCTGCATCGAGTACCTCAAGAGTTCAAGCTACGAGGGCCCTGAAGAGGTACAACATGTGGCTCATGAGCCGAGCTGGATGGATAAATATGTCAAATACATCCAGGATGGCCTCTTACTAGAGGATCGCCGGGAAGCTAGCCTCATCAAAAGAAAGGCCACCCATTTTGTCTTAATGGATGGTTATCTCTATCACCGATCTTATTCCTACCTCCTCTTGAAGTGCCTCAGACCCACGGAGGCAGCCTCCGTGCTCCAAGAGATACACGAGGTTCTCTGTGGGAACCATGTGGGAGGATGAACTCTAGCTCACAATGCACTCCAACAGGGATACTTCTAGGAGACGATGAGGGAAGACGCTGCTGACTTCATCAAGAAATGTGACAAGTGCCAACGTCATTCCAACGTCCAGTGCCTACCGGCCCTGCCCATCTCTCAACTGTCATCACCCTGGCCCTTCGCACAGTGGGAGATGGACATTCTGGGGCCATTCCCCATGGCGTCGGGGCAGCGGAAGTTTTTGCTGGTAGTAGTGGACTACTTCACCAAATGGGTTGAAGCCGAGCCGTTGGCCTAGATTACGAAAGCCAACATCTGGCAATTTTTTTGGAAGTCAGTCATCTTCCATTTTAGACTCCTCAACAGCATCATTACCGACAATGGGAAATAGTTCGATAATAAGGAGTTCGAAGGATTTTGTGCCAAGCACGGGATCCAACATCGGTTCACCTCAGTTGCACATCCCCATATGAATGGAGAAGCCGAGGTCACCAACAGAACTATCCTCCAAGGGCTCCGCACCAGGCTAGACCGGGCGAAGGGCAGATGGGTGAAAGAGCTCCCAAGCATCCTATGGGCCTACCACACAATGCCTAGAACGTCAACGGGCAAAATGCCATTCAACCTCGTCTTCGGCACGGAGGCAGTGATTCTAGTTGAGCTCGGCGTGCCCACGCTCCGCATACAGCAGTATGACGAAGCACGGAACTCGGCGCACCTCCTCCTCAACCTGGACCTCCTCGAAGAAACGAGGGACAAAGCCCGGCTTCGGATGGCAGCGTACCGGCAACGGGTCGCACGATATTACAATGCTCGGGTGAAGTTGAAGACCTTCTAACCTGGCGACCTGGTATTGCACCGAGCTAAGGTGTCTTAATCCAGAGAATACGGCAAACTCTCGCCGAACTAGGAAGGCCCCTACAAAGTGGCCGAGGCCCTCTCACAGGGGGCCTACTATCTCGAGGACCCAGATGGTACTAGATTCCCCCGGACATGGAATGCTTGTAATCTGAGGAGATACTATCAATAATGTAAGTTCTCCCTCCATTTGAAATAAAAGTCCTTTTCTTGTGTAATGGTTTATTTACCTTGCAGGAACATCAAAGACCTGGGAAGCCCCCAGGCATCGGCAAGCCCAACTCCTCGACATCAAAGACCTGGGAAGCCCCCAGGTACCGGCAAGCCCAGCTCCTCGACATTAAAGACTTGGGAAGCCCCTAGGCACTGGCGAGCCCAGCTCCCCGGCATTAAAGCCCAGAGAAAAGTCCTCCAGCACAAAGACCTGGGAAGCCCCCAGGCACCGGCGAGCCCAGCTCTCCGGCATCAAAATTTGGGAAGACGTCTTCTGGTACCAACTCTTCGAGCCCAGCTCCAAGAAGCCAAGGTTCGGAACCTCGACTCCCGGTACCAGAAATTCTAATCATCAACATCCTCGAGCCCAGCTCCAGGATGCCTGCTCAAGACCGGAGCTCAGATCTCCGACCAAGGGCACCTCTGAGCCACGTAGCTCATCATCGACAACACCCCCGAGCCCGGCTCCACGACGACGGTCGAAGCCGGGCCCCGTCCTCCGCCAGGTCAGCTCCCGCAAGCCATGGACACCTAGGCCGGAGCCTAGCATGAGCTCCCACCCAAGGTGGACCCCTCGAGATCGGGACCCATGGTCAGGAGTCGAGCTCAGCCTCCTCCACCGTGAGGCACCCCTCCAAGCTCAGGTCCCCTGGGCTGGGCAGCATCGTTGCCAATCAAAGCCCGGAAAAAAGTCCTCCGGCACAAAGACCTGGAAAGTCCCTAGGCACCGACGAGCCCAGCTCACCGGCATCAAAGCTCGGAGAAAAGTCCTTTGGCACAAAGACCTGGGAAGCCCCCAGGCACCAGCGAGCCCAGCTCCCCGGCATCAAAGCCGGGAGAAAAGTCCTCCGGCACAAAGACCTAGGAAGCCCCTAGGCACCGGTGAGCCTAGCTCCCCGGCTTCAAAGACCGGACGACCCTCCGGCACCGACGAGCCCAGCTCCCCGGCAAAGGACCTAGGAAGCCCCCAGGCACTTAGTGCCTCCGAGCCCAACTCCAGTATGCCATGGTCCATAACTCAGATTTCTGGCGCCGCAATCCTCAATCATCAACGTCCTTGGGACAGGCTTCAAGATACTAAGGTTCAAGACTCAAACTTCCAATACCAGTGATCTCAACCTTTGACGTCTCCGAGCCCAGCTCCAAGATGGTGACTACTGAATCAAGTCCCTAAGCAACCGAGTCCAAGGCCAACGTTCATCACCGGCATGACCTCAAGCTCAACGCTGGGTCCGTGCTAGTTGAAGTCCTCGGCTCCCCTCTCGGACCTCCCTACACCGAAAAAGAAGAAAAAGAAAAGAAAGGGAGGAGAAGAGAGAAAAGAGACATTCCACATTACAGATAATGGAGACACAATGATTGCAAAAGTGAATTTCATTACTGAAGGAGTTGGTTACACTATCTTCCAGGCCCCGATAGGCCGGGTGACCCGGTCAAGAAGGAAAAAGAAAGAAAGGGACAGGAGAAACCTTAAGATGACTCCTAAAGGACAAGAAAGAGGGGCTACCCTGCAAAAACCCTAAGAAGTCATCGGCGACCGGAGAGGAAGAACAAGAGGGAGAATACTCCTGCGAGATGCTGGGCACGCAATGTTTGAATGAGGGTAAGCTTCGAAAAGACTTACCCCTCCTTCCTAAACTACCTACGCCCGACCCTACCTTTATGGCCCCCCAGAAGGTGCCCGCCGCATGTCAACCATCCATTGGGCCAGCGCACCAATCCGACCGCGGTCGCTCTGACTTCCGTGCCCGCCACAACGGCTCCCCCTACATGGCCACATGGCATCCTCCCACAGGCTCGTAGGACTGCAGAGTGAGGCGCCGTCGATTTTGACCATCATTGCACCAGATTTCTTTGCCTTTCCATGTCAGCGCCATAATTATGCCCTTCGTGATGCAAAATGAGAACTCTGATACCAAAAATGATGCAGAACGGATATGTTGAATGCGGAAGCAAATTAAAATTAATGTATATTTTTATTTTTATTTTTTTTATATTTTTAGAAGTCGGCTTAGACTCAAAGGAAAGTTAAACTAAATTGAAAGAAACTATATAATAATTGAAAGCACAATTCAAAGAAACTAGATTATCAGAGTAGTTCAGAAGTAAAGGATCGTTGGGGGTTGAAAAACTCCCAGACCTAGGGTTTCGCTCTGAACTTTCAACATGACAGAACTAAAGAGAAGGGAAGGGTTATGTACCAGGCAGTGATCTTCACAGAGTTTGGTGGAAGGACTCTCTCGAGCAGATTATTGGATTATTGGATTCGGATATCTTCGCAATGGATCCTCCAATACTGGTCCTTTGGCAGACTTGGCTTCTCCTGAACTCAGGATCTGGGAAAGAAGAAGAACAAGTTAAGGAACCAGATAAGAAGAACTTGAAAATTGATGTTGCTGAAATCCTGATTCTCCAGGATGCTGATCTGACTTCCTCTAGGATTTGCTCTGTATTCGAAGTAACTGATCTGGACCTGGATGCTGGTGGTCGGCCTCTACTTGGAAGAGAGGGGCCATGAGATGATGAGGTAGATTAGAGTTTGGATGATTGGAGGAATGAAGAGATGATGGGCGGCTAGGGTTTGGAATTGAAGTGGCTAACCTAGGGTTTTGGTAGGGTTTTGGGGTTGGAGATCTCACACCTCCTCAAGGTTCCTAGGGAACCTGGATTTACTCCCTCACGGAGCTCAACACCTGAATACAAGTGCGGAAGAGAGAAACACAAAGTTGCTCACACAGAAATAGATTTCATTCATTAGTAAATTCAAAAGTTACATAGAGTTGAATATATAGACATAACAAAGAAATAAAATTTTATACATTTTTCATGTGGGACTAATAGGACTAACCCACACTTTAGGCATCAAATTCTCTTCCCAAGACTCTTTCCATGAGTGGGCAGCCCAAAAACTCCAAGAAAACTTGAAAATCAGCTCCAAATGGCAGGTTATGGAGGTGTCTCCTAGTATATCTCCATGAATCAAGGATTTTTCCTTCATGGTTTGGCTCATTTGGACACCTCCTAGTCTTGCTTCACAAGTTTAGGCTTCTTCCTTTCATGGCTTTGGCACTTTTGGAAACTTTTGGGAACTTCCTTGAATTCCTCCCCAAGACATGCTCTCTTCCCTTTTATAACTTGGATTTTTTATGGAACATTGTGGGGCATCTCCTTGATCCTCTCTTCAAGAAAAATTCTTGCCATCCTGGTTCGGGTTTATCTGGAAAGAAATTGGCTCCTCCTTGGATTGAAGTATCTTGATGGATTTCTCTCCCAAGTGGTGCAAGAAAAAAAAAGGAACTTACTTCTTGTGGTGTAGGGACCAAAGATATTGGATGGAGATGTGGTGCCTCCTGGACTCTGGCATGTGGCTGGGAGTGTGGCGCCCACTTGCTTGGGCCTGGGAGAAAAAATGTGGCACCCTGGACCTTGACTTGACTGAAAAAAAAGTGGCACCAACCTGGAGAAGACCTAGACCACTACTAAGACTTGTACTGAGTCAACATGACTCAACAAAATTTAAATTGCAGGGAAATACAGACTCAAGACTAAAATTGAGTTGACCAAGTCAACCCTTATTACAAAACTAGAAAACCCTAATTCTTCGGGCAAGGTCAATCAGAGATCCAGATGGAGCCCTAAAGTCTTCTTCTGAGTTTGGTGCCCGCACCAATTCTCCCAAGGTGGGAGGAACTCGAACCTGTCGAGTATGGATCAAGCTGGCTCTGGTATCTCTCCAAGAGGTCTAGGTCCAATTCTTGTAATTCTTCTCGGGAGATCCAAGAGTCATGAGAATCAGGCCTTCCTTACCAGCGGACTAGGTATCTTTGGTATCCTCGATTATGAGCTGAGATAACCTGATCATCCAGGATCTTTTCAATCTACTCTTTCCTCACAGGCCAGTTTGTTGGTGGACACACAGGGTCGGGATCACTCTCAATAACAGGATTAGGTTTCAAAGGCTTACTAGGAATCACAGCTGGCTCCCTATACTCTACTAAGTCTGTAATGTTGATAGTAGAGCTATTGCCTAGTTCTGGAGGCAACTCGAGCACATAGGCATTGGATCCTACTTTCTTCACTACTCTAAATGGTCCAACTCTTTAGCATGTAACTTTCTAACGGTTCCAGAAAAAAATTGCTCAGGCCTTAACCTAATCATTACATAGTCTCTCTCAACAAAAGTTTTGACTCGTCTTTGAGAATCAGCCAACTTCTTATAAGTTTCATTACTTAAAGTTATTTTGGCATGAATTTCTTTATGCAAGTCCTTTACATGCTATGCAAGTGCATCAAGAGACTTGTGTGTATGGGCTAATAGTGAAATCAGATCAAGTGGTGTGTGAGGCTTGTATCCATGAACAATTTCAAAGGGACTCTAGCCTATAGACCTATTGATCGAAACATTGAATGCAATTTCAGTCCTGGACAAAATACAAATCCCAATTCCTGGTGCTCTCAATCAAACCAAAATCTGAGCCAAAGCCTAGTAAAGGGTCAAGAAAAACTAAACTAGACTGACGACGCATTCCTAAAGAATGGACTTTATTCCAAAGAAACCCTAGGTCTAAACCTAACAAACTAAGGCTCTCTAGGTTTGACCTTGGGTCGGAGGATGGCATGCAGAGCATGAAAACTTATCATGGGTGCCTAGTAGGTGCCATAAGGTCTTCCAGAAGTAGGTGGCAAACCTAATAGGTTCTAAGGAATCTTGCAACCTAGAAATCTCAGTAAAGTATAATCCCATAGCTCTAGAAACATGAGAAGATTCAGGGAAGGGTAGGAAATAAGAATCAGAGTTTTGAGGTGGCTTATCGAAAACAAGAAACAAACCTTGGTTATTCAGGACGACCTTAAAATGAGGACATTGTTCTATAGGTGCACTCATCCAAACCTCATGATGATGCAGAACAAATAAAGGGATGCGATGCGGAAGTAAATTAAGATTAACTAATTTTTTTGTTGTTTTTATATGTTTGTAGAAGTTGGCTTCAAATCAAAGAAAAGTTAATCTAACATTGAAAGATACTAATATGATAATTGAAAGCACAATTTTAAGGAAACTAAATTATCAGAGTAGTTCAGAAGCAACGGATCGCTGGGGGTTGAGAAACTCCCAGACCTAGGGTTTCGCTCCGAACTTTCAATAGAACAGAAATAAAGAGAAGAGATGGTTTACCTAACCAGACAATGATCTTCACAGATTTTGGTGGAAGAACTCTCCCGAGCAGATTGTTGGATCCTCGGATTCAGATATCTTCGCAATGGATCCTCCAATACTGGTCCTTGGCGGGTTGGCTTCTCCTGAACTCAAGATCTAGAAGAGAAGAAAAACAATTGATGGAATCAGAGAGTCAAGGGAAAAATTTACCAGGTTGATGAACTTGAAGATTAAAATTGCTGAAAACTGGATTCTCCTGGAAGCTGATGTGATTTTCCTTGGAACTTGCTCTGGATCTGAAGTAGCCGGACTGGATCTGGATGAAGGTGGACGGCCTGGACTTGTAGAGAGAGAGAGGCCATGGGAGATGGAAGGAGCTAGGGTTTGATGGATTGAAAATAATGATGGGCGGCTAGGGTTTTGGATTTTTAAGTGGCTAACCTAGGGTTTTGGATAAAGATGGAGATCTCTCACCTCCTCAAGGCTCCAATGGAACCCGGATTACCCCCTCACGGAGCTCAACACTTAGAATAGTGCGGAAGAAGAGAAACCTAGGTTACTCAACACAAGAGAATAGCAAAATAATTTTTTCTTCATTCATTGATTCTCTGCAACTTACAAGAGGGATGTAATTTATAATGCTTTACAAGGGAGAAGGGTTTCATATTTTCCCATGTGGGACTAAAGGAGGGGATCTCCAAATTAGGGCAAATCCCTTACATATGGTTGGACAAAATACCAAAAATTAGGATTTGGGTTATAAATAGCAAGTAGATGGCACCACCTTGCTTGGAATTTTTCAAGAAAATTTTCTTCCTTTCCTGGATGAACTCTTTTGGACTCCTCCTTTTCTTCCTCCCTAAGTCAAGGCTCTTCCCATCTTTGTTTTAGGTGTTTTTGGCAGGTAATGGGCGCCCCTTGATATTCTCTTCCAAGAAAAACTTCTTCCCTTCTTTGCTTGGAATCACTTGGGAAAGTCTTGGCCGCCCCCTTGATTTGTGCTCTTCTCTTTATCTGGTGCATGAAAGAAGGAAGTTGCCATCTATGGAGTGGGGACCAAAGGCTGCTGGATGTGGATATGGCGCCCCCTGGACTGGGAGTGTGGCTGGGAGTGTGGTGTCCACTTGCCTGGTCTTGGGAGAAAATGTAACATCCCTGGTTGAAACCCTAGTCCACTACTGAGTCAACATGACTCAACAAAATAAAATGCAGGTAATGTAGACTCAAGCTAAATTGAGTTGATCTAGTCAACTCTTATTACAAACCAAAAACCCTAATTCTTCGGGCAAGGTTAATCAGAGATCCAGATGGAGCTCTGAAGTCTTCTTCTGAGTCTGGTGCCCGCACCACATGATTTGCTCTAGGAGGGTCTACAAGTGCAAGTTCTAGGATAGGCTGGGTGCTCCTAGAAGGTGGAAGGTTATCAGGAAGGTCTTTGGAATGTTTATCTAGAAAGTCCTCTAAGCTACTGTCTTTTTCTTGTTCTTGGACCTTCTCAATGGGCAATTCTTGTGAACCCCTTCCTTCTTCACACTTATCTACCAGATTTGGCTCAGGGGTGTCTTCTTTGTATTCCTCAATGAGTTCAGGGGTATTCTCACTTAAACTTTCATTTGGTGTAATTTTCTCTTCCTGAACTTCCTCAAAAGGGTCTTCTCTTAGGGTTAGCTCCTGAATTCCTTGAGTGGCAGGGGTCCCCTCAATAACCCCATTAGGTAGGAGTTGGTTAATTGAATTATCGAGAGAGATATCCTCAAATTCTTCTTCTTCATATTCATCTATCAAACTTATGTCAGGCTCATATATTTCTTCCTCAATCTCACTGAAAGGTTCTAATCTATTCTCCTTTGATTCCTCTTTAAGTACGGCTCTGGTCGGGTCAACTAATTTTGGGATGGCCATGCTAACTCCTTCTCAGTGTTATCCTTCTGGTCAAGAGGTGACACAAGTGGGAATTGACAAACAAAAGTCTGGTTCACTATGGATGTCGGATCAATCAGAACTTGACTCAAGTTGGTAAAGGTTGGCTTTAAGTCTGAAGTACTTGATTGGTTATATCTTAAAGACCACTCATAGTCTTGGGCTTCTTGGTAGGCTCGGTCTAACTTATTGGTCTTTTCAAGGCATAGCTTCCTATAAATGTCTGGGTGTAACCCAACCCTAAACCTCGATGTGATCTGAGCTTCGGTCTCAATGGTATTGCATTTCATGTCATACCACTGGAAGTCCTCGATATATTTAGACACAGGCCTATTACCTTGTCACAATTGGTACCATTAGTCTAAAAGTCTTTTCTTATAGGATCTACCTAGGTACCTATCTCTCAACTTACTTCTCATATCTCTCCAAGTATATATTTCCTCTTTTCTTTGATAACACTCACGCTCAATAGCATACCAAAGCGACCTAGCATGTTTGGTGAACTTGGTTTTGGCCAACCTAACTTGTCCTAATTCCGATATGTTAGTGCACTCAAAATACCGATCCATTTGTTCTTCCCACTTAATATTTGTCTCTTGTCTTCCATCAAAAGTGGGTGCATAAGGTTCGGTGTTCCTAACGGGTCCCTTCTCTGAGTCAACCAAGTATGGGTATAGGCTCCTAGGGCTAGACTCAGGGGCAAGATCATGGTCATAGGCTCTTAGATCAAACCTTCAATGATTAGGTTCAGGATCCATGTATAATGGTCTCCTAGGCTCTGGGTGTGGGTGAGGTTGGGGTCTACCAAATTCTGAGTCTGGGGTCCAATTTCGGTGCCTAGGCTCCTCAAGTACCTGGGCTCGGTCTCTAAACTGGGCAACAGTATCAGTCATATCCTGACTCAATTTGATCATACTTTCGGTAAGAGTTCTAATCATGGCCTCTAAATCAAGTTGGGTTTGACCAGGTTGGTAGGGTACTCCATTCCGGGTGGACATGATGATGCAAGCAAGCACACCAAATGAGACTCGACTGAAATGACTATGGGCTAACTAGACCTAGAGCCCAAACTAGATGCCCAATCAGAGTGGCAAGCTAGCCTGTAGTAACTCGGGACTCAGCCAGGCAGGTGTAAGGGGAGTGTTAGGTCCCTAATTGCCAAACCTAGACACCAATCAGTGATTGGCCAGGTAGGCGGACCAGCACACAAGTCCTTCGGGACGTAGTCCCTGAATCACCGTTCTAGACACTGAGTACAAAGCACACACAGAGTAACCAGACAAATTGACTAAACCCTAGGCTGGACCTGACCAGTTGGTGTTCCTAGCCCACTAGGGCAAATTAAGTCTAATAAATTTTAAAATTAGGCTTAAGATCGAATGAATGGGTGGTGATTTTGGGCTAAGGAGAGGTTATCAACTCCTCCCCTAATCTTAAATGCTCAATTGCCCTTTAGATGAATTAGGAGATGATCACTCAAAAAAAAATTTAATTGCAGAAACACAGAAACAGAATTGCTGTAATTTAAGTCTCAGAAATTTTACAGAAACCAATAAATTACAGTAAAACTATTAAAATAGTTTCAATTATACTGGTTCTAGCAAAATAAAAATCACACAATTTGGAGTTATCTATAATAAGAAACAATTCCTACAACAGGATAGTTACAGACTGAAAATAGAATGCTTCCCCCGTTTACAATTCCTGCTACGAAGTTGTAACCTAGCGGATCCCCTACACGCCCTAGGAACACCCTATGGAATGGGAAGAGGAGGCTTGCACCTCGCTTCGTTCCTAGGACCGGACGTCCTGGGGAGTCTACTTCGAGCAGACAAAGTAAAAAAGAGAGACACTCAAAACATGCAAGCAAGTCAGAAACCTTAAACAGGGCTCTGATACCAAAAATGATGCAGAACGAGAACTCTGATACCAAAAATGATGCAGAATGGATATGTGGAATGCGGAAGCAAATTAAAATTAATGTATATTTTTATTTTTATTTTTTTTTTATATTTTCAGAAGTCGGCTTAGACTCAAAAGAAAGTTAAACTAAATTGAAAGAAACTATATAATAATTAAAAGCACAATTCAAAGAAACTAGATTATCAGAGTAGTTCATAAGTAAAGGATTGCAGGGGGTTGAGAAACTCCCAGACCTAGGGTTTCGCTCTGAACTTTCAACGGGACAGAACTAAAGAGAAGGGAAGGGTTATGTACCAGGCAGTGATCTTCACAGAGTTTGGTGGAAGGACTCTCTCGAGCAGATTGTTGGATCCTCGGATTCGGATATCTTCGCAATGGATCCTCCAATACTGGTCCTTTGGCAGAGTTGGCTTCTCCTGAACTCAGGATCTGGGAATGAAGAAGAACAAGTTAAGGAACCAGATACTCAAAGAAAGGATTTACCAGATAAGAAGAACTTGAAAATTGATGTTGCTGAAATCCTGATTCTCCAGGATGCTGATCTGACTTCCTCTGGGATTTGCTCTGTATTCGAAGTAGCTGATCTAGACCTGGATGCTGGTGGTCGGCCTCTACTTGGAAGAGAGGGGCTGTGAGATGATGAGGTAGATTAGGGTTTGGATGATTGGTGGAATGAAGAGATGATGGACGGCAAGGGTTTGGAATTGAAGTGGCTAACCTAGGATTTTGGTAGGGTTTTGGGGTTGGAGATCTCACACCTCCTCAAGGTTCCTAGGGAACCCGAATTTACTCCCTCACGGAGCTCAACACCTGAATACAAGTGCGGAAGAGAGAAACACAAAGTTGCTCACTGAGAAATTGATTTCATTCATCAGTAAATTCAAGAGTTACATAGAGTTGAATATATAGACATAACAAAGAAATAAACCTTTATACATTTCCCATGTAGGACTAATAGGACTAACCCACACTTTAGGCATCAAATTCTCTTCCCAAGACTCCTTCCATGAGTGGGAAGCCCAAAAACTCCAAGAAAACTTGAAAATCAGCTCCAAATGGCAAGTTATGGGGGTGTCTCCTAGTATCTCTCCATGAATCAAGGATTTTTCCTTCATGGTTTGGCTCATTTGGACACCTCCTAGTCTTGCTCCACAAGTTTAGGCTTCTTCCTTTCATGGCTTTGGCACTTTTGGAAACTTTTGGGAACCTCCTTGAATTCCTCCCCAAGACATGCTCTCTTCCCTTTTATAACTTGGATTTTTTATGGAACATTGTGGGGCACCTCCTTGATCCTCTCTTCAAGAAAAATTCTTGCCATCCTGGCTTGGGTTTATCTGGAAAGAAATTGGCTCCTCCTTGGATTGAAGTATCTTGATGGATTTCTCTCCCAAGTGGTGCAAGAAAAAAAAAGGAACTTACATCTTGTGGTGTAGGGACCAAAGACACTGGATGGAGATGTGGCGCCTGCTGGACTCTGGCGTGTGGCTGGGAGTGTGGCGCCCACTTGCTTGGGCTGGGAGAAAAAATGTGGCACCCTGGACCTTGACTTGACTGAAAAAAAAGTGGCACCAACCTGGAGAAGACCTAGACCACTACTAGGACTTGTACTGAGTCAACATGACTAAACAAAATTTAAATTGCAGGGAAATACAGACTCAAGACTAAAATTGAGTTGACCAATCAACCCTTATTACAAAACCAGAAAAACCTAATTCTTCGAGCAAGGTCAATCAGAGATCCAGATGGAGCCCTGAAGTCTTCTTCTGGGTCTGGTGCCCGCACCACTTCGCCCCAAGCATCGCGCGCCAATGGGCCTCAAGCATGGGGGGCAAATGATGGGGCCAAATCATTGATGTGGTACGAGGCAGCTGACGTGGCACGAGGTAGCTGATGTGGAGCCCCCATCAGACACCACGACAAGCTTTCAGCATGAGCGCCTTCGCCGAGCTGAGCTCCAATGAAGCAACACCTCTGCCCACCAAAGTCGAGCTCCGTCCTCCACCAGGTCCATTCCCGCAAGCCCAGAATACCTAGGCCAGAGCCGAGTCCGAGTCCCCACCCAAGGCGGACCCCTCGGGATCGGGCCCCGTGGTCAGGAGTCGAGCTCAGCCTCCTCGGCCACGAGGCACCCCTCCGAGCTTAGGTCCCTTGGGTTGCATGGCACCTCAGTGCCGAGCTCGCCTGAAGCTGGGCCCCATGGTCAGGAGTCGAGCTCAGCCTCCTCCGCCACGTGGCGCCCCTCCGCAGCCGAGCTCAGCCCATCCCCACCCTGCCGAGCAGCACTAAGGCGAGTCCATCGAAGGCGGGCCCTACCCTTCTAGCTTGGCCTTCAGTTCAAACCAACGTGCCAGCCACCAAGGGAGCGATGCCTCCCCTCTTAGGACAGTGACGATAACCAAGGGCCATACGACAACACCAATCATGCCGCAATTAATGCCCACGGCCGTCACTCACTCCAAAAAGGAAGGAAAGTCACATCAAGGTGCCATGCCCTCCATCCATCCATCGTACAATCAGAGAAAAGACCCTACCAGAGAGTGCGGGTCCTAAGACCGGTGGCCCACCGATCGAGGCCTTGTTAGGCTCCCAGGAGGGGGACAGGCAGAAGGAATGTCAGAGATTTATGGAAGCCTCCTTAATTGTCAAAATAGGAGAGATGTCCCGTCTACATCATGGTACCTCGCCGTACATGACAGCGGGGGGAGATCCCAAAGCAAACCAAGGTAGAAAATCTTGCCAGAGTAAGCAAAAGAGGTATCTGCATCTGATCCAGTATCACTACATCCATAGCATACTTCTCAATTCAAGAACACCAGAGGAACCAGAGCAACACAAGGGAGGAAGGCCAGAGAGGAGGGCAAGACCACCTCGACCAACACCACTCCCAGCTCGTCCTCATCTTCCACTCACACTATATTCACTCCTCCTAGCATGGAGCTCATCCAGAGGGGCTCGACCAGGAGGATCTGTTCCCCTGGATCGTCACTGACTTGACCGTCGGAGTGCCCCACTGGAATCCCCGGCCCGGGTCACTGACATTGCTTCCTTGCAGGTCCCGAGGTGCCAGAGGCATTCCCAGGTGGGTGGACGTGCAACACCCGACTCCGTCAGCAGCTACAGACCATGATGATTTTGGCAGCAACAAAACCTTTGCTCCTGTTGCTAGACTTAAGGCAATTAGACTATTATTAGCATTTGCATGTTTTATAGATTTCAAACTATTTTAAATGGATGTCAAAAGTATTTTTCTAAATGGATTTATTGAAGAAAAAGTATACGTAGATTAGCCCCCTGGTTTTGAAAATCATGAGTTTTCCAATCATGTTTTTAAACTTCATAAAGCTTTGTATGATTTGAAACAATCTCCAAGAGCTTGGTATGATAGATTAAGTTCATTTCTGCATAAAAATGGTTTTTTTATAGGAAATATAGACACTACATTATTTTTGAAAAAAGAGAATGATGATCTCTTAGTACTACAAATTTATGTCGATGACATTATTTTTGGTGCTACTAATGAATGTCTTTGTCAAGAGTTTGCAAAGTTAATGTAGGGAGAGTTCGAGATGAGCATGATGGGAAAGATTAATTTCTTTCTCGAACTCTAGATCAAGCAAACAAAAGAAGGGATCTTCATTAACTAAGCTAAATATACAAGAGAAATCTTTAAAAAGTTTGGAATGGAGACCACCAGACCATTAGGTACACCTATAAGCTCCTCTTGTAAACTTGATAAAGATAAATCAAGTAAAAATATTGATCAAAAGTTATATCGAGGCATTATTGGTTCTTTGTTATAATTGACTGCGAGTAGGCTAGATATAATGTTCAGTGTATATATGTGTGCAAGATATCAATCTGCTCTTAAAGAGTCTCATTTATTAGCTGTTAAATGCATACTTAGATACTTGTCTTGTACTATAGATATTGGACTTTGGTACTCTAAAGATTCATCATTTGAATTGATTGTATATTCTGATGCTAATTTTATTGGGTATAAACTTGATAGAAAAAGTACAAGTGGAACTTGCCAATTTCTTGGAGTTAATTTGATTTCGTGGAGTAGCAAGAAACAGAATTCAGTTGCTTTATCTACGGTGGAAGCTGAATATATAGCAGCTAGAAGCTATTGTGCTCAAATCCTATGGATCAAACAACAACTCAAGGATTTTGGCATCAAATTAACTAAGATACCCATAAGATGTATCTTTATAGATTAACTCCTAAAAGCTTCCGATTGTTGGAATATCATGAGGACAGTGATTGATCCATTAAAATCGATGCACAGATCACTTCCATTTTAGGGTAGATGAGTCTCTGACCTACAGTGTGGTGACACTGGAGTGAGAGTGTAGGTAGTTGATAGAGATCAACGATACTGAGCATGACCATGTATAGAAAGTTATACGGATGACTACCACTTGGTGAAAACTTCTTGATGCTGTAGTTGTGTGAATAGTTCCTTGACCTAGAGTGTCTCGGCTACTCACAATAAGGTTGCTGTAGTTTGACAGCACAATCACATGATTCCTATCCATACGGGACCTTGTGGTGTTCGTTGGCTGCAGTAAATTTATTGTAGGAGTAGGGTGTTTACTTGTAGGGATCTATCAGCCTTAGTAGTAAGGTATAATCTTATGCAAGCTTAATGAGACTAAGTCCAGAAGTCTATGGCCATAGCAGGGTGATAATGAAAAGGTGTTTTCTTTAGTATCACAATTGAACTTGATTTGATTAAGTTAAGCATATAACTGATGGGTTTGACGAGTATCCATAACCAATATCATGTCAAGATTTTGATAGAGGAATCGAATCACATGATAACTACACCTAGGGGTTCCAATCTTATTCTGCTGAGTTGCCACTACATACTGCTAAGTGTCACTAGTGGATTATGAGAGTCCGTTAGGATCATTCTTGGATCGATGATCCTAATTAGGGTTGAGCTGAAATTATTTCAGTCCATTGAAAGGAGTTTCAATGATGTATAATGAAGATTATAGTATATCTCATTACCAGACAAGATAGGACCTGAGGGGTCACACACATTAGGAGCTCAAGTAGCCAATCAGTAAATCAATTTAGACCTAATTATAAGTGTTACAATTAATATTTGACCTAATTATAAATATTACAATTAATTGATTATGAATTAATTATTAATTAATTTAAATTAGAATTAATTTAATTGAGTTAGACTCAATTAATTAATCTTAATTGATTCGGGTCAATGTCCGTTTCGAAATGGTTCAATCGGATTTAAAATCGGCTTCAGTTTGATTGTAAAATCATTACATTTGGACCAATACCTAGAGTCCAGTTAGACTAGGACTCTCTCTCTTTGTCTCCCCCTCCCTCCACATGCCAACCTAGTGGGCCCATGATTTTGTGCATCAAATGAAGGATGGGGCATGAATTAGGTGGGCGGTAATAGAGTTTAGGCGTGGAGAAATTAAGAGAGGGAAGAGTCCTTCTCTTCCACTCCTTTTAAAATTCAAACCCAATCTAGATTAGATCAAACTCCTTTATTTATGGTGTGTAGAATTGGGGAGATTTACCGTGAAAGAAATAAAAGAAGGGAGAAAGGGGTGGCTGAACACATGTTTTTGTTTTTGGCATGATTTCTTTTTGGGCATCTTCTCCAGAGAATCTCTCTCCTGGGGCGCCATCGCCTCTTCCTTCTTTTCTTGTTTATTTTTCTTCCTTGTGATCTTCAAGAGCATTGAGAGGTCTTTTTCATAAAAGGAATAAGAGAGAAAAGGATCCAAAGGTCTTGCATAGTCCAATTTGCAAGACAGAAACAGAAGTCAAAAGTCAATTCGGATTCAGATCGGCACAGTTTTTAAAGCAGGCGATAAGCTGAAAGAGGAGAGGGATGCAAGGATCTAGCGGTTTAGTGCCCTCTATGACTCGGTTGTGAGAGCTTTGTGTGGATACTAACAAAGGCCGGGTGATTGCGCGGCTCCGATAGAATCCTGGCTTTTTAGTAGCAGATTTGCACATTTTTCAGAGCAGGCCTGGATAGAGATCCAGGTAAGAATTTTAAGCTTAAAATAATTTTTGTTTCATATTTAATATTTTTTTCATGTTATTCAGCATGTTAGAAATTTATGATAAATAAATTATATTTATTTATGATTTGCACGATTAGATATAAAATCAATTTTATATCTGCTTCCGCTGGTCAGGCTTTTGATGCCTGATTTTATGCAACATACTTTCCTGTTCCTGGGAGAACTCCAACAGTGGTATCAGAGCCATGGTTCTCCTTTTAACATGCATGCATGAGAATTAGATCTAAAAAATATTCAGATCAGTTAGAAAGATTATGATTTTATCTATATTGAACATGAGATTGTTCTAGCATAGAATTTTATGTTTTGAAAAATTATTTTTGAAATAAAATCATAATTTTCATATCTGAAATTAAATTTAATAATTTGAGATTTAATTGATCAAGGGTTGTACAAAGTGACATAAGGTTGTCCTGCTATAGGGTTTACCCCTTATAGTGCAAAGGTTATCCTACTTTGATGTATACCTAGTTTTGAAAAGGAGTTTTCAAAATGGTTTTAATCAATTTACGATTATGTATGTTGTTGTATGAGATGCACTAATTTAGGGTTTAGATCTTAAATATGATTCATGATCATAAGCCATTAAAATCATGCACTTGAACTTAATTTTAAAATTGATTTTATCAAGAAAATCAAATTAGGTGCATGAGGGTTTGGGTTGAACAAATTAGGTCTAGAGATTGGGCTATGAGAATTAGGGCTTGATTAGATCAACAAGTAACCCTAAAATGATTTTGAGCAAGTGACTTAACCTAATTGGATGATGATTAGCGTTAGGTCAAGTGTGCTCAAAATTGGTTTTAGATGTAGTCTGGTCAGATCGATTCATTTGAATCGATAAGTTAAGACCTAATTTGGCTCAGTGATGAGCCTAGATCATTAGATGACCTAATTGAATCTTGTCAGTCAATTGGTGTCTAAGAAAGTTTTCGATCATGGTTTTAATTGGGGCTAACTCTTTCTCAACCAACTAGTTTGGTGGAAAGAGGGTAAATTGGTAGAACCCTCCCATGGATCAAGCTGACATGGCCAATTTGGTTGATTAAGTTTTCAAAAGGGTCACTTTTGATTTGAGTTCACCCATCCTAACTAATTTTAGTCTGACATGAGATTGTGCTGACTAAATGTAATTAGTCAGACATAAGATTGTACTGACTTAATGTAATTGGTTAGTCATGATTTGGCTGATCAATTTTGAAAAGACCTAAACCTAAGCTCCCAATTAATATTAAGTCATAGATCTTCCACCATTGTAGGTGTGCGGGTGTCCTACTGGTGTTGATTATTCTCGGCTGGTTACAGTGGTTTAGTTGCATCAGGAAGACAGAACCACCCTATTAGGCATGAGATGTTGCTAGAAACTGATGGGGTTGGGCCCAATAAATGGGCATGTTGAGGGACTCAATGATGGCTTTGTCTAGCAAGAATGGTGAGTCTGACTTAACTAATGATTGGACCAATAAACGGGCACGTTGAGGTTCCATGATTTAGAGACCAAGAGCTACAACTTCTATTAGATACATTGGACAAGAGTTGGCCACTTATTGGTGTAGCATGTTACCAATAACCGGATATGGTGAGGTGCCGCACATTGATGGGACTGTAGCACCCACTAGAAACCTAGAGTCGTAGGGTTTTTGCATCTCCACGGGGAGTGTGAGAGATCCGAGAAAATAGTGGGAGTTCTAAAATTATTTCTTAAAGACCTTGGAATAATTTTTATGTTTAAGTATAAAGCATCTAATTTGAATCTTCTACTCTTGCAGTTAATCACGTCTGCTTCAAATTCCTTAGTCTGTATTCTAGAGACAAACTGACTAGTAGGTCTTAATTTTAAAGATTGGTTAAAAAACTTGAAAATTATTTTGACTTCTGAGAAGTTGGGCTATATGCTTGGCCAGGAACCCCCTGTCTTACTTGACCATCCAAATGCTCGTCAAACGACTACATATGAGAAATGGATGGAAGATGATAATAAGGTTAAGTATTATATGTTGGCCTCAATGTCAAATGAATTGCAGAGCCAACATGAGGATATGCCAACTGCTAAATCGATTTTGATTCACCTACAAGAGTTATATGGTGAACAAAGTCAAATTGCACGCTTTGAAGTGTCGAAAAGGCTTTTCAACAACAAGATGCATGAAGGGCAGTCAATGTACGATCATTGTTTGACAATGATCAAGGACATCGAACAGCTTGAGAAGCTGGGCATTTCTATTCATAAGAAGCTTCAGGTGGATTTGATCCTCCAGTCCTTGACTAGTTCATATGCTCAATTTGTTATGAATTATAATATGAACAAGTTGAACTATACTTTGCCTGAATTGTTGAACCTGCTGGTAAGTAATGAGGGGACCGTGAAGAGTTCAAAGGGCTCTATTTACTCTGTAGAGCAGTCTTCCTCCAAAAGAAAGTCTACTTGGAAGAAGAAGAAACCTGCAAAGAAGCAGAAGAAGAAACCTGCAAAGAAGCAGAAGGACACTCCCAAGAAAGCCAAGGTTAGCAAAGGAAAAATATTTCTGTTGCCATCTAGATCGTCGTGGCCTGCAACTTCATACGTGGCCCGGGTGAGTGGACTCCCTGCCAGCGTCACCGGGCTTGTCGGTCGAAGATGATCAAGGGAAACATAGTCATAGTCGTAGGGATGAAGGGGCTTGATACTGTGTTATGGTCTTTCTGTGGACCTCCCCAGTGGAAGAAATCTTCTCTGTATCGTCCCTCTGTCAGGCGGACCTGCAAAATATGAAAGACCTACACCGGGGATTCTGGCAGAGGCACTCCGACGATCAAGTCAGTGGGACGATCGAAGGAAATAAGAGACCTCTGAGGTGGAGAGCTTGGGGGACTCTCTGCTTCCAGAGGGTGATAATGAAGGGAGTGTGTTGTTTCTTACCTCTCCTTACCTCTCTATGCTGGTCTTTATGTAGATGAATGATTCCTGTCACTTTTGGGGAGGCGTGCCGGTCTTGATGTAGACTTGTCAGGCTAGGGTAGCCTGTGAGGCCATGATGGGCTGGTGAACCTTCTTCTTCCAGGTGGTTCAGGAAGTTAGTGCAGGGGTACAGTACCTTGGATAGGGCATTATTCACTAGTTAGTGTAAACGGTAGCTTAGGAAACTTAAATGCAAACCTTCCTTGCAGGCGGCATGTCAGGCGGCGTGCCATAGGACCCATGTGGAGGGGGATCCTTGGAAAGAGCACCGGGCCCACATGAATGGGGCTGAAGCGCACGGTGTCGAAGTGTCGAGCTGGCTGGGACTTTACTCCAGGTTGCCATGCGGGCAAGCGAACCGAGAGAAGGCCCGCAGAGGCTTCTCATGCATGCTGGTCGAGGCAAAGCCTACGGAGGCTCCACGTGGTGCACAGTGTGAACCCACGCATGGCTCCCAGCCACTGTCGAGGTGCTGGGCCATGCAGGGACGTGCTGGCCAGCGGAGGTGCGTTGCTCCCCAGCAAGTGGATCGGTGCGGGTGTATTGGAGCCAGAGCTGGACGGCGAAGCTCCCCAGCCACCGGACCGAGGTGAGCGCGCCACGCGGATGTACAGGGCAGAGCCTTGCTACCCCCGCATCGAGCAGAGATGGAGATGCTGGACTCGGAAGCACTGGGCTTGGAGATGCTGGGGCGCTGCGCCGGGCTCAGAGGTGCTAGGGGGACCTGCACCAAGCTTAGAGGCACCGGGTGCCATGCTCGGAGATGCCGAGGTGCTGCGCCGGGCTTGGAGGCACCGGGGTGCCGCACTCAGAGATGCCGGGGCGTTGCACCGGGTTCAAAAGTGCCGGGGGGACCTGCACCGAGCTCGGAGACGCTGGGGTGCTGCACCGGGCTCGGAGATGCTAGGCGTGCCATCGCCTAGCTCGGAGGTGCTGGGGGGACCTGCGCCGAGCTCGGAGATGCCGGGGTGCCATGCTCGGAGATACCGAGGCACTGCACCGGGCTCGGAGATGCTGGGCATGCTGTCGCCTAGCTCGGAGGTGCTGGGGGGACCTACACCGAGCTCGGGGATGCCGGGGTCATACGGAGCGGGACCCGGTGCCGGACCATGGGCAGAGCCGAAGCGGGGATGCTGTGGGCTTGCCTCTGGACCGAAAGCTAGAGCGGGTGAGGTGTGACAAACTGGGGCGCGGTTGATCCACCGACCTGGACTTGCTCTCCCGCGGCATGCCCACAGGCACCGGAGCAGGGCCCTGCTAACCCCCATGCCGGAAGGGATGGAGGCGCCGTTGCCATGGTGGGCGCGCGGGAAGGCCAGTGGGTGAGCTGGGCACCATTGCCAAGGTGGGCATGCGGGCGATCTGCGGGCGAGTTGGGCGCCGTTGCCGAGGTGGGCACGCGGGCCTACTGACGCAGGGTCGCACTGCGGGCATGAGCCTGGCTGGGTTCCAGTCTCGACTGAAATGAGCCCACCGAAGTACCTTCCTGGCCTGGCTGAAGCAGGCTGGCCGAGGTGCCGACCTGACCTGACCAAAGTGGGCTGGCCGAGCTGCTGACCTGACCTCCACAGGGACTATTCTCTTCAAGTTGACCCACCGTTGTGTCAGGGCTGAATGGGTTGGTTACTACTGTAACAGATGCCCCCACTCCCTGAGTCCAAGGTGTTACTTCTCCTCATTTTGGGCGAAGGGAGTAGTTTTTTATCCATTCGGCCCTATGTCGTAGCATACTTGCAAAACAGAAATAGGAGGTGGTGTCTTTGAAACTCACTTGCCTGTAAGTATTTTGACTGAAGGTTAGCTGCATTTTGGTGGTGCTAGCTCTTTTGTTTGACTCCTCTTTGACCGAAGAGAAGGCGGTGCCGTGGAGAAAGAGGTTGGTGAGGTGTACAACTTGGGTGCACATATATACGACCGGGCACATGGTTGGGCTAAGAGCACTCAAAGCTTTTGATGAGACTTTTGGTGTGGGACTTTCGTCATTTCCCGTTTTAAGGTGCCAGTATCTTTGGTCTTGGAGCGCTGGGGTTTCCGGTCTTTAGGTGCCAGGGATTCCAGTCTTTAGATGCCGGGGTGTCCGGTCTTTAGGTGCTGGGGGCCCAGTCTTTAGGTGCCCGGGTGTTCGGTCTTTAGACGCCGGTGATTTCGGGCTTTAGATGCCGGAGTGTCCGGTCTTTAGGTGCTGGGGTGCCCGGTCTTTAGGTGCCGGTGACTTCAGGCTTTAGATGCCGGGATATCCGGTCTTTTTGTACCAGTGTGTCTGGTCTTTAGGTGCCGAGGTGTCCGGTCTTTAGATGCCGGGGTGCCCGATCTTTAGGTGCCGGGGATTCCGGTGTTTAGGTGTCGAGGTGTCCGGTCTTTAGGTGCCGGGGTGCCCGGTCTTTAGGTGCCGAGGTGCCCAGTCTTTAGGCGCCAGTGACTTCGGGCTTTAGATGTCGAGGTGTCTGGTCATTAGGTGCCGGTGTGTCTGGTCTTTAGGTGCCGGGGTGTCCGATCTTTAGGTTCCAGGGTGCCCAGTCTTTAGGTGCCGGGGATTCCGATCTTTAGGTGCTGGGGTGTTCAGTCTTTAGGTGCCGAGGTGTTCGGTCTTTATTTATCAAGCTCGGACTTGGGCGGATGGGCCCATCCTTCATGAGGTAGCAAAGTTGCTCGTTTGGCATGCGGGGAGGCAAGCCGCAGATGTTTGGACCCCTAGAGCTACCCATGGACACCTCTGGATGATAGGTGTGGGGCTCAGTGAAGAGCCTGGCTTCAGCTTAGCCAGACCAAGGGGCATGACTTCAGCTCGGCTGAACTGAAGAGCCTGACTACAGCTTAGCTTCGTTTGGGTTCAGCTCGGCTGAACTGAAGAGCTTGACCTCAGCCCTTAGCTTCACTGAACTTGGAGTTGGACGGATGGGTTCCTGTGTTGGTGAATGACAAAGTTGCACCAGAAAGGAGCTTTTATTATTAAAGAGGGATTCTTACCTCTTTGTTGAGATAGTAGAGCCACTGGTTCGCCATGCTAGGAGGCGAGCCATGAATGATTGATCCTCTGGAGCTTTCCATGGACATCTCCGGATAAGAGTCATGCGGTAGATGTGGGGCTCGGTGGGGAGCTGCAGCTCGGCTTTATTGAGTTCAGCTCGGTTGAACTAAGGAGCTTGACTTCAGCTCTTAACCTCGCCTGACTCCTTCTTGGGATGGCAGAGCCGCTGGTTTGCCATGTTAGGAGGCTAGCCATAAACTGTTGGAGCTCCAGAGCTTCCCATGGACATCTCCATACTTTAAGTACAGCAAATGCCAAATTGTGAGTTTTCTCGGTAGATGGTAGGACTTTTTTAAGTCTCCGTGGACATCTCCAAACTGTGAGTAAGGCAAGAGCTGAACTGAGAGTCATGCGGTAGATGTGGGGCTCAGTGAGGAGCTTGACTTCAGCACTTAAACTCGCCAGACTTGGAGCCGGATGGATGAGTTCCTGTGTTGGTGAAGGACAAAGTTGCACCAGAGAGGAACTTTTATTATTAAGGAGGGATTCTTACCTCCTTCTTAAGATGGCAGAGCTGCTGGCGCATGCGCGGATATCTCCTACTCCATCCGGTGGAGGTGCAGCCACCGCAAGCTTCTATGGTGGTTGGCATTGTGCATCCCAGTGGATTGTGTGAAGGGACAGGATCACTCTTTTCATCACGTTTGCATGGAGTGGAGGACAAAAACCCCACCCCACAGTCTTGCATGGTGTGCGTGAAGTGACTGGGCCTTCGCAGCTTCCTCCTTTTGGGAATCATGTTGCCTTCCCTAGCCATAGTGGGGGTTAGTCTTTCTCATCTCCAACGGGAGTGTGATCTCAGTAGGGAGCTTGGTCTCATCAAAGAGCTTTACTTTGGTGAGGAGCTCGGCTTCATTAGGGAGTTTGGCCTCAGCTTTGTTTTATTGAGAAACTTGATTGACTTCTGGCTTGAATACAGAACCTTAGAAGCTTCTTGGCCTCGATCCAGAGGGCTCGCGCTTGGAGAGGCTCCATATTGACGGGTGAGCGCTGAGCTTGACTCTGATCACAGGGCTCAAACCTCCGAGGGTCTCACTCTGGAGGACAGAGGATGGACCCGGTCCAGAGGGCACGCGCTCAGAGAGGCTCCACGTTGGCGGGTGAGCGCTGAGCTCGACTCTGACCACAGGGCTCAAACCTTCGAGGGTCTCGCTCTGGAGGGCAGAGGGCTGATCCGATCCAGAGGGCGAGCTCTTGGAGAGGCTCCACGTTGGCGGGTGAGTGCTAAGCTTGACTCCGACCACAGGGCTCAAACCTCCGAGGGTCTTGCTCTGGAGGGCAGAGTGCAGGCCCGGTCCAGAGGGCTCGCGCTCTTAGACGCTCCACGTGGCGGAGGGCTGAGCTCAACTCCGACCACAGGGCTCAAACCTCCAAGGGTCTCGCTCTGGACGATAGAGTGTGGCTCCGGCCTAGGTGTCCCGAGCTTGCGATTCAACCAGGCAGAGGACAAAGCTCAGCTCATTATCTTAAGAGAGCTCAGCTCAGCTCAGCAGAGCGGTCCGGTTTGAAGAGTTGACTTGGCGTCCAACGTAGCGGCCTCCTTTGACATGGAGCCTATAGGCACCTTGGCCGGAGATCTGAGCATCGGTCTTGGGTTGGCATCCTGGAGCTGGGCTCAGGGACATTGATGACTGAGAGCTGTGTGGCTCGAAGGTCCCTTGGTCGAAGATCTGTGCTCCGATCTTGGACAGGCATCCTGGAGCTGGGCTCGGGGACGTTAATGACTGAGAAGTGGTATTTTTGCTATCGTGCTTCCCTCTCATTCTCTTTCTTTCCCTCCCCTCTCTTTTTTGATGAGCGGGGAGATCAGAGAAGAGGGTTCTTGCCATGTTTCCCTCTCGTTCTCTTTCTTTCCTTCCCCTCTCTTTTTTTTGATGAGCAGGGAGATCAAAGAAGAGGGTTCTTGTCGTGTTTCCCTCTCGTTCTCTTTCTTTTCTTCCCCTCTCTTCTTCTTTTTGAGTGGGGAGATCAGAGAAGAGGGTCACAGGACTTGATTGCCTTGGAGCTAGGCTCGAGGCCTTCCTGGATGGGGGGCTAGCCTCGGGTCCAAGGGTTGCCTGAGGACTTGGCTCAGGTCTTTGGTGCCTTGGAGCTAGGCTCGAGGCATTGATGGGAGCTGCTTGGCCGCAAGATCTCTTGGCATCTCGGAGCTGGGCTCGGAGGCGTTTGAGATTGAGAGTGGCTTGGCTCAAAAATCCCTTTGTCGGAGATCTAAGCTCTGGTCTTGGGTCGGCGTTCTGGAGCTGGGCTCGGGGACGTTGATGATTGAGAGCTGCATGGCTCAAAGATCCTTTGATGTCCTGGAGCTAGGCTCGGGGATGCTTCAGGTTGAGAGCTGCATGGCTCGAAGATCCCTTGATGTCTTGGAGCTGGGCTCAGGGATGCTTTAGATTGAGAGCGGCGTGGCTCGAAGATCCCTTGGCTGGAGATCTGAGCTCCGGTCTTGGGCGATGAAATGAAGGTTCTGTTGCTGCTTTTCCCTCTTATTCTCTTTCTTTCCTTCCCTCCTCTCTCTCCCTTCTTTTTTTTTTTTTGATGAGTGGGGATATCAGAGAAGAGGGTCACAGGATTTGATTGCCTTGGAGCTAGGCTCGAGGCTCTGGTGCCAAAAATCTAAGTTCCAGATCTTGGTGTCTTGGAGCTAGGCTCGAAGAGTTGGTGCCGGAGGGACGTGGGATCCGGTCTTCATCTCCAGGAGGGCTCGACTCCGGTCCAGGGGGCTCTGGCCTTCGAAGGGCTCACCCTAAAGGAGGAGGACAGGGCTTCGGCCTAGGCATTCTGAGCTTGTGAGAGCTTTTCCTGTAAAACTGAAACAATTTATTATTTTATAAAGGTAGCGGAGAAGGAGTTACATGTTGAACTCTGGTTATATGAATAAACAAAGATATGTTTCTTCCTCGTGCAGGTTGGAATTAGGTTTGCCGACCGCCATCTTGGGAGAGAACAAGACTTCGCTCGTTGCACGGGAGCATAGAACCCGGTTGCATGGGGGAGCAAGGCTCCATTGGATGGGAAGACGGTCCTCCGTTACATGGGAGGCAACTTCGTTGCATGGGAGCATAAGGCTCCTATTGCATAGGAAGGTGAACCTCCACTGCCCAGGAGGAAGTCAGACCTCTGTTTCATAAGGGAAATAACTCCATCGCATGGAAGGAAAAGGCCTCGTTGCATGGAGGAGACGAGACCCTACTGCGTGGGAGAAAATGAGACTCCTGTAGCATGAGGGGGTAAGCTCCGTTGCATAAGAGGGAACCCCATTGCATGGGAGCAAACTCTGTTGCATGCGAGCAAGCCCCGTTGCATGGGGATAAGTCCCGCTGCATGGGAGGAAACTCCGTTGCATGGGAGAGTTGGGAGCCACGTTGCATGGATTTCTTTCTTCTTCACGATGGCCAAACCCTTCCTCCCTCTCTTCTTTTTTCTCTTCTTCTCTCTCTCTCTCTCTTTTTTCATTTTTTTTTTAGTGGGGCTCCTGGATGGTGGTGCTGCCGGGAGGTGGCTCCATCCTTGGCTTGCTGCCTGCTGCCCCGTCGAGGGTGGCAACGCACCTTCACAGCTTAAGATTTTTTGATCGAGGCCGCTTCTTGGGGCCTCGAGAGAGAAAGAGAAGTTTTCGTGCCCCTATCCCCGTGCCCCCGGTCCGCCCCCCGGGGACAAAGGACAAAGGTGAAAATCGTCGTCCCACCTTGTTAAGCGTGGATCTGTCCCCTACCTGGCATGCCAATATGTTGCCGCCTAGATCGCCGTGGCCTACAACTTCTTACGTGGCCCGGGTGAGTGGACTCCCTGCCAACATCACCAAGCTTGTCGGTCGAAGACGATCAAGGGGAACATTGTCATAGTTGTAGGGATGAAGAGGCTTGATACTATGTTGTGGTCTTCCTGTGGGCCTCTTCAGTGGGAGAAATCTTCTCTGTATCGTCCTTCTGTCGGGCGGACCTGCAAAATAGGGAAGACCTTTGCCGGGGATTCCGGCAGAGGCACTTCGATGATCAAGTCAGTGGGACGATCGAAGTAAATAAGAGACCTTTAAGGCGAAGAGCTTGGGGGACTCTCTGCTGCCAGAGGGTGAAAATGAAGGGAGTGTGTTGTTTCTTACCTCTCTATGCCGGTCTTTACGTAGACGAATGGTTCCTGTCACTTTTGGGGAGGCGTGCCGGTCTTGATGTAGACTTGTGGCTAGGGTAGCCTATGAGGCCATGATGGGCTGGTGAACCTTCTTTTTCCGGGTGGTTCAGGAAGTTGGTGCAGGGGTACAGTACCTTGGACAGGGCATTATTCACTAGTTAGTGTAAACGGTAGCTTACGAAACTTAAATGCAAACCTTCCTTGCAAGCGGCGTGTCAGGCGGCGTGCCATAGGACCAACATGGAGGGAGATCCTTGGAAAGAGTGCCGGGCCCATGTGGATGGGCCCCTCATGAGATGCGCCAGGCCCACATGAATGGGGTTGAAGCGCACGGTGTTGAAGTGTTGAGCTGGCTGGGACTTTACTCCAGGTTGCCATGCAGACACGCAGACTGAGAGAAGGCCCGTAGAGGCTTCTCATGCATGCTGGTCGAGGTAGAGCCTGCGGAGGCTCCACGTGGTGCACGGTGTGGACCCACGCGTGGCTCCCAGCCACTATCGAGGTGCTGGACCGTGCAGGGACGTGCTAGCCAGTGGAGGCGCATTGCTTCCCAGCAAGCAGACCGGTGCGGGTGTACTGGAGCCGTAGCTAGAAGGCGAAGCTCCCCAGCTACCGGACCGAGGTAGGCGCGCCATGCGGATATGCAAGGTGGAGCCATGCGGGCAGAGCCTTGCTGCCCCCGCATCGACCAGAGATGGAGATGCCAGACTTGGAAGCGCCAGGCTTGGAGATGCTGGGGCGCTGCGCCGGGCTCGGAGGCACCGGGGGGACTTGCACCGAGCTCGGAGGCACCGGGGTGCCATGCTCGGAGATGCCGGGGTGCTGCGCCGGGCTCGGAGGCACCGGGGTGCCGCGCTCGGAGATGCTGGGGTGCTGCGCCGGGCTCGGAGGTGCCTGGGGGACCTGTGCCTAGCTTAGAGATGCCAGGGTGCCGTGCTCAGAGATGCCGGGGCACTACGCTGGGCTCGAAGATGCTGAGCGTGCCGCCGCCTAGCTCGAAGGTGCTGGGGGGACCTACGCCGAGCTCGGAGATGCTGGGGTGCTGCGCTCGGTGATGCCAGGATGCTGCGCCGGGCTCGGAGATGCTCGGCATGCCGCTGCCTAGCTCGAAGGTGCTGGGGGGACCTGCACCAAGCCCGGGGATGCCGAGGTTGTGCAGAGCAGGACCCGGTGCCGGACTGCAGGCGGAGCTGAAGCGGGGAAGCTGCGGGCTTGCCTCCGGACTGGGAGCCAGAGCGGGTGAGGCATGCCGAACTGGGGCACGACTGATGCATCGGCCTGGGATTGCTCTCCCATGGCACTTCCACAGGCTTCGGAGTAGGGCCCTGCTACCCCCCACGCCGGACGGGATGGAGGCGTCGTTGCCATGGTGGGCGCGCGGGAAGGCCAATATGCGAGCTAGGCACCGTTGTCGAGGTGGGCACGCTGGCGATCTACAGGTGAGCTGGGCACCATTCCCAAGATGGGCATGCGGGCCTACTGGCACGGAGTCACGCCACAGGCGTGAGCCTGGCTGGGTTCCAGTCTCGACTGAAATGGGCCCGCCGAAGTACCTTCCTGGCCTGGCCGAAGTAGGATGACCGAGGTGCCGACCTAACCTGATCGAAGTGGGCTGGCCGAGCTGCTGACCTAACCTCCACAGGGACTGATCTGATGCGGCAAGCATATGATTAATATTTAGATTATGATTTGTAGAGCAATGAAACCTAATTACACTAGCATTGTACTCATCATAATAAGACTTAAGGATTACAAGAAATGGAACTTTTACTTGATTAGACACAATCCTAAACTAAGAAGGAAGAAGATCTAGATAATAGGGGCTAATGATTGTGGACTTACCGTGATGAGCTTTCCAACCTTCTTTTGATTCATACCTTGAAACTATCAATGCTCAGAACTAAAGAACCTGGATAACAGAGATCAGAACCCTGGACTTGGGCTTCAGCTTGTTGGTCCCTTGTCAAGGAAGACCTTGCTTGCAACTCGAAAACCTCGAAGGACCCTGCACATAAAGAATAAGAGTTAAGGAAGAAGAAAGGCATGCATATGGAAGGGATGGAAAATTTGTGAGCAAAGAAAGAGATTTGAGATGGCTTGGCCGACTCCAAGGCCTTCTTCTTGACTTGGACGTTGGATGCTTGGAAGAGAGAATAGTTTGGTGTGGAAGAGGGGCATAGAGACAATCACTCAAAACATAAAACTTCAATTCAACTTCAACTTTCATTAATCTCCAAAAATCAAAATCCCCTTTACAATGGGACGTCCAAGGCTTTTTAATAGTCTTACAGAACTTTTGAAATTTGAAAACTCCCCAAATTGTGGAGGATTACAAGGGAGGTTGGAGGATATGGGGCCTTGTTACATGGGATAAGGAGAAATTCATGGAGATTGGCCGGTTTCTTTGAATTTAAAATGCTTGGTCGATCTCCCTTTAGGCACCCATTTGAAGGTGACGTGGCTGATGATGTGGCATCCCTGGTGGCTGCTTTGTTGGCATGGTGATGAGGAATTCCAGCTTGGTGGACCAAGGTCTTGATTTGGAAGCTCCAAGTGGTTTGGTGAACCTCAACTTGAAGTGGCTTGGACTTGATTTAAATAAACCTAATGGAACTCTAATTGAGTTCTTATTTGAACCCAGATTGAGACAGGACATAATTACAGGACTCGATTGGACATAATTACAGGATTCATGAAATTGAAACTAAGTAATTACAGGACTCTTGAAAGTAAATTGCCCTTTACAAGAAAAATTTAACCTAGTGATCTTCGATCCAAAGTGGAATCAGGTTAACCTTATTTGAGTGGAGTTTTATTCTGCTTCTGCTTCTGGTGTCCACACCATGATCTCTTCAAGTGGACCCACCGTTGTGTCAGGACTGAATGGGTTAGTTACTACTATAACAGTTTCCATTGCAATACAGATGGCCACTAGAAAAGGAATTGTCCTCTCTACCTGGAGAGCCTAAAGAAACAGAAGGAGGTTGCACCTTTTGAAGGTAAGCCTATACTCATTATTGAATCTAACCTAACGATTTTATCTACTTCTAGTTAGATTTTAGACTCTGGCTCTTGTGCTCATATATGCATTTCAATGCAGGGTCTGGAAAGAAGTAGAATGCTAAGAGAAGGTGAGATGGTCCTACTTGTTGGAAATGGAGCAAAAGTTGCTGCTCAAGCCGTTAGGTCATATTCTCTGGTGTTACCTTTAGGGTTTAGATTAGTACTTAGTGACTGTTATTTTATGCATGGAGCTACTAGATATTTGATTTATGTTTCTGTGCTAGCACAAGAAGGATTTGAATTTATATTCAATAAAGACTTTTGTAGTATTTATTTGAGAAATAAATTAGTTGCAAAAGCTATTTTAATTGACAGTCTCTATCATTTGCATGCTGATGCATCTTTGTATATTAACGAGAAAATTTAAGTGAATGCCATAGGACATAAACGTCCTAGAGATGACCTAAATGAAAAATACATGTGGCACCTAAAGCTCGGTCATATAGGTGAGGACATAATAAACAAATTGGAAAGGGATGGGATCCTAGATTCAGTTAATTCTGAATCATACCCACCTTGTCAGTCATGTCTTTAAGGCAAAATGACCAAGTTACCCTTTATAGGACATGGGGAAAGGGCTACAGAATTACTTGCCCTGGTACGCACTGATGTGTATGGTCTATTTGATATGTAGTCCAGGGGTGATTTTTACTACTTCATAACCTTTACTAATGATTGTTCATGGTATGGTTATGTATTTCTTATGAGACACAAATCTGAAGCTTTTGAAAAGTTCAAGGAATTCAGAAATGAGGTAGAAAACAAATAGGTAAAACCCTTAAGGTTCTTCGATCAGATCGAGGAGGAGAATATCTTAATAGAAAATTTTTAGGTTATCTTAAGGATAATGGCATAGTCTCATAATGGACTCCACCTTGTACGTCTCAGCTCAATGGGGTGTTTGAGAGGAGAAACAGGACATTATTAGATATGGTCCGATCCATGATGAGCTTCACTGACTTGCCTTTGTTTCTTTGGGGATATGCCTTACAAACTTCAATTTATATTCTAAATAGGGTTCCATCTAAATCTATTCCTACCACACCATATGAGATTTGGCATGGTAAGAAACCAAGTCTTGCCCATTTCAAGATTTGGGGATATCCAGCCTATGTTAAGAGACTAATGGTGGACAAGTTGGAATCTAGATTTTGTAAAAGCTCGGTTTATAGGATATCCTAAAGAAACTTTAAGATATTATTTTTACCTTCTAGAAGATCATAATGTGATTGTGAGCAGACATGCCACATTTCTTAAAAAATAGTTTATTTAGGAAGGTGGTAGTGGGAGGTTAATTGAGCTCGATGAGAAAGTCTCTGAATAGCAGCCAGTTGTAGAACAGATCGAGCCTAATCAACCATTACACGTAAATGCTCTTCACCTCATAGGTCTATTAGAGTCTCCAAACCTCCTGAAAGATACTTGGATATACTTACAGAGGATATAAAGAAAATGTTTCTTGTTGGGGACAAGGATCAATTAATTAATCCTAAGACTTATGATGAGGCGATGTCAGACATCGACTCCAAGAAATAGTTAAATGCTATGAAGTCAGAAATTGATTCAATGCATTCTAACCAAGTTTGGTCCTTAGTAGATCCACTAAAGGGTATTGTACCTATTGGTTGTAAATAAATCTACAAAAGAAAAATAGGTGCAGATGGTAAGGTAGAGACCTTTAAAGCAAGGTTGGTGGCAAAAGGGTATAATCAATGTGAAGGCATTGACTATCATGATACCTTTTCACCAGTAGCTATGCTGAAATTTATCCGTACATTGCTTACAATTGCAGCATGTCATGATTATGAGATATGACAAATGGATGTAAAAACTGCATTCCTGAATGGATATCTTGAAGAAGATATTTATATGGAGCAGCCTTTGGGTTTTACTTCCAATGATGAAGATCATAAGGTCTGCAAGCTGCAACGATCAATCTACGGATTGAAGCAAGCTTCTCGAAGTTGGAATACTCATTTTGATGATGCAATCAAATTGTTTGATTTTATCAAGAATGAGGATGAGCCATGTGTTTACAGGAAGGCCAGTGGGAGGGCAGTGACATTCCTCGTATTGTATGTGGATGACATCCTCCTTATTGGGAATGATATTCCCATGTTGACTTCGATCAAAAGTTGGTTATCTAAGAAATTCTTTATGAAAGACTTAGGTGAAGCATCTTATATTTTGGGAATTAAGGTCTATAAAGATAGATCTAATCGGATGCTTGGCCTTTCACAAAAATTGTACATAGAGGAAGTGCTAGAAAGGTTTAGCATGGAGAACTCTAAAAGAGGATTGTTACCTCTTCGGCATGGCATTAATCTTTCCAAGAAAATGTGTCCTAGCATACCTGAAGAGATTCAACGCATGAGCAAGATTCTATATGCTTCGACAATTGGAAGCCTTATATATGTCATGTTATGTACTCGACCTGATATAGCTCTTACTGTGAGTGTTACGAGCATATATCAGTCGAATCCAGGTGAAGAACACTTGATACCTATGAAGAACATTCTTAAGTACTTGAGAAGGACTAAATATTTGTTCTTAGTCTTTGGAGGGAGTTCAAAATTAGGGATAAAGGGATATACATATGTCTGATCCTGATGATAGAAAATCTATATCAGGGTCTATGTTTTTGTGCTATGGTAGGGCAACTAGTTGGAAAAGTTCCAAGCAGCCCATCATAGTAGATTCAACAATGGAAGCATAGTACATCGCTGCCTCTGAAGCTACAAAAGAAGCCTTCTGGTATAAAAGGTTCATTGCGGAGCTTGGAGTGATGCCATCTAATGCCATCCCCATATATTATGATAATAATGGTGCAATAGGTCTTTCTAAGGAGCCCAGGTCTCACCAGAAGTCTAAGCATATTGAACGGCGATTTCATATCACACATGACTACTTCAAGAAAAAATATGTTGAGGTGCGAAGAGTAGACTCCACGGACAACATGGCGGACCCACAAACTAAGACTCTGAGCCAATAGAAGGCTGAAGTCCACTTCAAGAAAATGGGACTTAGATATATAGCCAATTGGCTTTAGTGCAAGTGGGAGATTGTTAGATGTATACCCTAAAAGCCATGTTGGCTTTACATATTTTAATTTTAGGGCATGAACTTTGTACTTAATTTTTCTTATTAATTAAAAGGGCATTAGTTTCATTCATATTGTTGTGTCTATGAATCTTCCATGGAGTTAGTGGACAATGACACATATTCTCAAGAGTTGAGAATCTGAGGCATGTGTCTTTATAGATTAACTCCTACAAGCTCCCGATTGTTGGAATATCATGAGGACAGTGATTGATCCATTAAAATCAGTGCACAGATCACTTCCCTTTTAGGGTAGATGAGTCTCTGACCTACAGTGTGGTGACACTGGAGTGAGAGTGCAGGTAGTTGATAGAGATCAATGGTATTGAGCATGGCCATGTATAGGAAGCTATACGGATGACTACTCACTTGTCGATAACTTTCTGATGCTGTAGTTGTGTGAATAGTTCCTTGACCTAGAGTATCTCGGCTACTCACAATAAGATTGCTGTAGTTTGACAGTACAATCACATGGTTCCTATCAATATGGGACCTTCCGGTGTTCGTTGGTTGCAGTAAGTTTATTGTAGGAGTAGGGTGTTCACTTATAGGGATCTATCAGCCTTAGTAGTAAGGTATAATCCTATGCAAGCTTAATGAGACTAAGTCCAGAAGTCTATGGCCATAGCAGGGTGATAATGTAAAGGTGTTTTCATTAGTATCACAATTGGACTTGAGTCAATTAGGTTAAGCATATGACTGATGGGTTTGACGAGTATCCGTAACCAATATTATGTCGAGATTTTGATAGAGGAACCGAATCACATGATAACTACACCTAGGGGTTCCAATCTTATTCAACTAGGTTGCCACTACATACTGCTAAGTGTCACTGGTGGATTATGAGAGCCCGTTAGGATCATTATTGGATCGATGATCCTATTTAGGGTTGAGTCGAAATTATTTCAGTTCATCGAAAGGAGTTTCAATGATGTATAATAGAGATTATAGCATGTCTCATTACCAGACAGGATAGGACCTGAGGGGTCACACACATTAGGAGCTCAAGTAACCAATCAACAAATCAATTTGGACCTAATTGTAAGTGTTACAATTAATATTTGACCTAATTGTAAATGTTACAATTAATTGATTATGGATTAATTATTAATTGATTATGGATTAATTATTAATTGATTATGGGTTAATTATTAATTAATTTAAATTAGATTTAATTTAATTGAGTTAGACTTAATTAATTAATCTTAATTGATTCAGGTCAATGTTCGCTTTGAAATGGTTCGATCAGGTTTAAAATCGGCTTCAGTTTGACTGTAAAATCAATACATTTGGACCAAGACCTAGAGTCCAGTTAGACTGGGACTCTCTCTTTGTCTCCCCCTCCCTCCACATGCCAACCTAGTGGGCCCATGCTTTTGTGTGGCAAATGAAGGACGGGGCATGAATTAGGTGGGTGGTAATAGAGTTTAGGCATGGAAAAATTAAGAGAGGGAAGAGTCCTTCTCTTCCACTCCTCTTTAAATTCAAACCCAATCCAGATTAGATCAAACTCTTTTATTTATGGCGTGTAGAATTGGGGGGATTTATTGTGAAAGAAATAAAAGAAGGGAGAAAGGGGTGGCCGAACACATGTTTTTGTTTTTGGCATGATTTCCTTTTGGGCGTCTTCTCCAAAGAATCTCTCTCCTGGAGTGCCATCTCCCCTTCCTTCTTTTATTGTTTATTTTTCTTCCTTGTGATCTTCAAAAGTGTTGAGAGGTCTATTTTATAAAAGGAATAAGAGAGAAAAAGGTCCAAAGATCTTGCATAGTCCAATTTGCAAGACAGAAACAGAAGTCGAAAGCCGATCCGAATTTGGATTGGCACAATTTTTAAAGCGGACGATTTGCTAAAAGAGGAGAGGGCTGCAAGGATCTAGCAGTCTAGTGCCCTCTATGACTCGGTTGCGAGAGCTTCGTGTGGATACCAGCAGAGACCAGACGATTGCGCGGCTCCGATAGAGTCCCTGCTTTTCAGTAGCGGATCTGCACGATTTTCAGAGCAGGCCTAGATAGCGATCCAGGTAAGTATTTTATGCTTAAATATTTTTTATTTCAGATCTAATATTTTTTTCATGTTATTCAGCATGTTAGAAATTTATGATAAATAAATTAGATTTATTTATGATTTGCATGATTAGATATAAAATCTTTTTTATATCTGCTTCTGCTGTTAGGCTTTTGATGCCTGATTTTATGCAACATACTTTCTTGTTCTTGGAAGAACTCCAACACCCCCAACCCCACCCTAGTCCTGAAATAGTGAACTTCCATCATTGTCCCTTAATTTTTGGTAATTTCCTCACTTTCTCCTCTCATTTTGTATGATTTCTCACTGTTTTTCCATGATTTTTTATGGGATTCGGCCTGATTCTTGTTCGGTTCGTTTTCACTGATTTCTTGTGAATCGGCCTGAACTCTTGCTTGATTTCTCCTATGTTCCTCCTCCTTCCTTTTTGGTCCATTTCTTTGGTCGATTCTTGCTTGCATTCACCCCTTCTTCCCATCGGCTTTTCCTTTTTTCTGGTCCTTTTCTCTTCTCTTTGGCCTTCTCTGGTTCACCCGTTCCTTTTTTGGTCTTTCCCTTTGTTGGTGTTATGGGACCCCGCAAACAAATTGTCTCAAGGAAGAGGTTGAGCCAAGCTAGTGAGGACCCCGATCCAGTAGAAAGAAGATCAAAGGCTAGGTTTGACACTGCCAGAGGTCAGCAGCATGAGCAGGAGAGTGCCTCCCCCATGGTCCCCTGCTACAGAGAGAGTGTCTGGGAAGAGCATTGCAGGTGGACGCCGTGTAGACTTGGAGTTCTTTGATCGTGAGGGTTTTAGTTTTGGAGAGTTGCTTGGAGCAGTAGGTTTGACCTCCTTCTGCACTATGAAGGAAAAGTACTCTCCCCATCTCATCAGGGAGTTTTATGGTAGCCTGGCTACCAATGGATTGATGTGGAGCGCTGTTGTCAGAGGAGTGCAGATCCCAGTGACCCATGATATTTGAGCCAAGTTTGAGAGATACCTTTGTAAGGGATCTCTACTACATGTGTTAAGGATCGTGAGGCGGCATTTCAGTGTGTATTAGAGAGAGATGATGTACACGGTGTGACTACTATCGCCGTGAATCAGTTGTCCATCGAGATGTGCCTCCTTCATCACATTATTACGAGGATTCTGCTCCTGAAGAGGGGTAGATTTGATTTCAACACTGAGAGAGAGCTCATGTTGATGGTCTGCCTCATACAGAGGACTGCCATCAACATTCCAGCTTTGATGGTTAGCCAGATGGGAGAGGCTGCGACTCAGCATCGTCTCTGAGTACCATATGGGATGGGTCTAACTCATCTTTTTAGAGCTTACCAGATTCCTTTGGAGGAGGAAGCCTTCAAGGATATACTTCACACTGATGTTTACAATGAGCGATCCTTGCACTGTATGGGATATAGGAGGATTGCTGGCAGATGGGTACGCAGGGAGTTTGGTCAGGAGCCAGACGAGGAGGATGAGCTATGAGCAGCAGAGGCCAGACCTTCTGGACTTGCAGAGCATCTTACACCTCCGAGACCTGCACTATAGAGTATACTTTTGAGGAGCATATCAGGCATCAGATTGCAGAGGTCAGAGATAAGATTATTGGTCTGGCAGTCAGGACTACATAGCTCTGGATAGAGGTAGAGGGACTGAGAGTACACACAGATGATCAGCTCTCAGGCATCAGAAAGACAATGGAGGCTGGTTTCACTGAGATACATGATCTTCTAAGATCTCTTTTGCCTCCGACTGCACCTTCAGGACCTCCACCTCCTCCGCCAGCAGATGACGACGACCACCCTGACACCATGATGACACTCCTAGTGGTAATGGAGATGGAGATGGTGGTGGTGATGATGGTGGTGGTGGTGATGGTGATGATTCTGGTGGTGATGATTGTGGTGATGATAGTGATGGCAGTGATGACAGAGCTGGAGATTATTGGATTGTTAGCAGGGAGACTTAGACACTAGATGCTCCTATAGATGATCCTATAGATGTTCAGCTTGGCACTGCCTCAGCATTCCAGACACTAGCAAAGACCTCTGCTCCTTCTACTAGATCTTCTAGGGTTATACTCTATTCTGGACCTTCTACTAGGACTAGAAGCCTAACCCATAAGACCCCTAAGCCTTTAGCTTCTAAGACTAGATCTATGGCTCCTATCTACTTTGAGCTTCCATCTGATAAGGACTAGCCTCATAGATGTTTATCATGTTATTTATGAATATGCATCAGTTTCTTTTCTGCTATGTATTAGTCTTTTAGTCATGTATCAGACTTTGATTGTGCTTATGTTTCTGTTTATATTCTCTTATCTTATGTAAGCACTTTTGTTGTACTGAAACTCTCTTATATATATAAAAGTTCATTTTTATTTCATGTTTACTCTTCTTTCTATCAAATTTCTCTGATACTAGCTGTATGATCAACGCCCCAACCCGCTTTGTATGCTTTATTATGATAAAATGCATTAATTCAGGGGGAGAATACTCCTTTTAATGTTTAATGTTGACAAAAAGGGGGAGTAAGATCTATATAAGCATTTTCTAAAAATACTGAAATGTTTCATAACTTACCTAACATAGCATGAGAGAAAATGAATTTCAACTTTGCTTAGCACATCACCCCTATGAAACTATATTGTATGAACCTATTTTCATGAGCTTTAAGTATATGCTCACTTGAATGTGTGATACAATATCTATAATTGAACTTGAATGCTTATATATTCAAGGTTTTGTCATCATCAAAAAGGAGAAGATTGTTGGCTTTAGCCATTGATTTTGATGACTAACAAAATGTTGAGTATATGTCTTATACTAATGTTTCAATTGTAGTTGTGAGTTTCAGGATATAGGCACCTCAAGTTTTTAATATAAAAGTATCAAAGGCACTCATTTAAAGCTAAGTAATTTTTAGAGTATAAGAAGTCTTCTAATCTTGAGAAGCCTTAAAATAGGTCAATCTGGGCTTTATGAAGAAGATATTGAAGTTTTATTGAAGAACACCTTGAATTTTGAAGGTTGGACAAGGTTTTTTGAGTGGCACAATCAAGTGTCGACTCATGGCATGCAAGGTGTAGATACTTCAGAAGGACTGGCACACAGAAATCTCTTTGGCATGCCTTGAGTCGACTCACAGAAGCCAAGTGTCGACTCATGAAGAGGTCAAGTGTCGACTTACAGAAACCAAGTGTCGACTCATGGCCAAAGAAAAATGATAATACAGAACTATGCCATTTTAAGATGGGTTTTGTCAAGTGTCGGCTCAAAAGACTCAAGTATTGACTTACATGATTCAAGTGTCGACTCATAGCCTGAGAACAGAAAAAGAATAGAATCCTGGTTCTTCAGAAGTTTATATCTTGAGTCGACTCATGCAGATCCAAGTGTCGACTCATGAAGAAGTCAAGTATCAATTCACAGAAGTCAAGTATCGACTCACTGGTTCTGACAATAATAATGGCTATAATTTTTAAAGCTTATATATGAACTTTATAAGCTCCAAACTATTAGTTTTGCTCCACCAACTATCTTAAACCAATTTTTGAAAGTTTTTGAAGTATTTAAGTCTCACCAAACTCATTCAAGAATAACTAACTCATAAGAGACAAACATACATTTGAGAACTTCACTTCAAAGTCAAAAAGAGAGCAAAAGAGAAGATTCCCACTGAAAAAGCTTCCAAGCCTTCAAATCAGCATTCCAAAAGTGGTCTTTGAAGTGATTCTAAGGAGAAGACAAGTCAAGCAATCATCAAGAGCCTCAAAGCTTATACTTTCTACTTTATAAGAGAGTTTGCTTGTGTTTTATACTTGTATCTCTGATTTTATTTATTGTGACTAGTTTCAAGGGTGTTTGAAACTAGGTGTTAGGCCCTTCCAAGCTATGAATTGGAATCCAAGCCTAGGTTGGCTTGAGTAAAGGTTGTTGGTGAGCCTAAGTGAGAAAACTAACTTTGGGTTTGACTTGTGAGCCCTTAAAAACATATTGGCTGTAATCTAGGTTGATTATAGGTAATTCCCAAAGGGTAGCTTGGGAAGTGGATGTAGGTGTTTGGTGTGCACTGAACCACTATAAACCTTTGTGTTTGTGTGTGTGTTCTTCACTCTCACATTTACTGCTTATATTCATAGCATTGTATCTTATCCATTGTATGCTCATTTGCATTGCTTCACAAACACCTTAAAATGCAGCACATATTTGCTTTAATTTTTTAAAAGAAACCCAATTCACCCCCCCTTGGATTGCTATGCTGGGCAATAGGCACGCACCATGTAGAAGGTGTGGACAACTGGTCTGTCAGAGATGGTGATGTTAGGCCTCTCTGTGTTGCACTCTATGTCTTCATCACCTATGTCCTCTGGGAATTAAGCTTCACTTCTTGCTATCTTTCTAGCCATGGCCGGGGGAGCACCTTTTTTACCTCTAGGGACTGTCCGAATGGGTGTTCATCCTCAGACAGGAGCTCGGCCTTGGATGGGAGCTCAACCTTGGATGGAAGCTCACTTAGGCATCTCGATCTCGACCGGGAGCTTGACCTCAGATGGGAGCTCAACCTCGGATGGGAGCTCAACCTCGAACGGGAGCTCACTTCGGGAGGTCGACCTCAGACGGGAGCTTACTTCAGGAGCTCAACCTCAGTCAGGAGCTAGACCTCAGATGAGAGCTTTATAGAGATTCCTTGGCATCGATACCACTTGTTGGAAGAATCCATACCAGTGCCTGAACTGCGGAAGCAACCTATTCTTGGATTCAAGATTCATAAGGAGATAGAAAAGAGATATAGAAGAAAAAGAGAGATTTCTTTATTCTTTTAGAGAAGAACCTTGTTACAATAAATAAGACATAACACCTGGCACCTCTTTTGAAACCCAAAAGCTTCTTGCCATCCCCCTCCTCCAAAACCAGAAGTCTCCACGGTCCAAGAACCAAGAAGCTCCATGCACGGACAATACCTCACGCACGTCCCCTTCCTTTCTCTCTTGAACCAACCAAGACCTCATGCCCCAAGGGCTCTCACACCCTTCTCTTCTCTTCAAACCGTAAAACCCCTACGGTCAAAACCAAACTGTTGACCACTCCCTCATCTTTATAAGAGTGGGCGGTTATGAATCCTTACATGGTTGGGCTTCGACTTCTTGGACCAAATCGATTAGGACCCTTAGGCGTTAGGATCCTTAGTTAGAATTCCTAGTTAGTTAGACCTCTTGGGTGGTTAGGACTCAACCACCTAATTGACTAGCCAACTAACTACCTGCTAACCAACTAAACAACTAACTACCTAGCCTCAAACCCCTTTCACATTTAAGGGGCAGTTGGCTACACCTCTAGACCTAAACCCCATAACCCAACTGGGTTATGTTACAATCTCTCAAAAAACTCTCCCCAATAAGCCAATGAAAAATACTCAAACCCCGAGCCCATGTACACCCATGTCTCACATGTTCTCTTAATCTTGGGTCAAGCTCCCTAACCCAATATGACTCTAAGGCCCTTAGAAACTTATAAACCTAAGCCTCCCAAACCTGTGTACCTTCCTTGGAACACCTCCAGGACCTCTGGAACACCTCCAAAAACTACTTGGCATGACTCCAAGCTCCCAGGGATCCTCGAACATCCTTGCGATGGCCTCCCAAGTCTCTCCAAGGCTTGGGAGCACCACACAAAACCCTACAAGCTCGACCTCGACCGAGAGCTCAATCTCAACTGGGAGCTCGACCTCAACTGGGAGCTTGACCTTGGATAGGAGCTCCACCTCAGATAGGAGCTCACTTCTGGAGCTTGACCTTGATTGGGAGCTTAACCTTGGATGGAGCTCATCCTCTGATGGACTGGCCAAGTGGTGCTTTTCGCCATGTCACCACCTAGCTGCATCTATCATGGGTGCCATGTCAGTGGCTTGCCGTATCATATGCCCTCACTCCCGAGCCCCGGAGTGTATCATGGCTTCTTGGGTTTGGGGTGGAGGGAGAAATGATGCCGCAAATGTGGAGGACCACCATGACAGCATCATTTAATGCCATAGCTTCTAACAATTCGAAGATTATGCTCGCACCAATCAGGGGGTGCCAAGTCAATGGGAGTGATGGTTTGAAACGATGCTTTTTGCCTCTCGACATGGCATCCCATGAATCAAAGCATCTCGACCAGTGAGGGCTTGGCATGCATCCAAACCCCATTGGATGGTAGAGCAAAAGGCCACGTCGATAGGCCAGTTGGGTTCGAAAGGGGGGTTTTGCCATCCCTTTCAAGGAAATGGCTTGTCCCTTCATTTATTTTTCAAAGGCCTTCGCACAAAGAGGGAGGAACGGAGAAGAAAGAGGGGAGCCCCATACCTATTTCCACAACCTTCAACCCAAAGTCCTCCATAGGTTAGTCCCTCTTCTTACATTTCCTTCCCTTTTGGTTAGCACCGAGGGAACATCCTTCGACCTTAGGCTTTCTTCTTCCCTTCATTTTCTCTTTCCCCACCATGAGTTCTTCTAGAAGTGGTTGTCATTCCCAAGGTTACCCTCTGGATTGCCCCAGCATGGCAGAGCCATCATGAGCAAGGCCTCCTTCCTCGAGTAGCGATGAGGAGGATGTTCTATTTAGGATCCCCCCGGGTCCCCGGTTGATGGTGGATCCTAATACCTTGTATCTTCCTCCCCCTCCTTCGTCTTCGAGTTTGGACATGGTCAGAACATCTGGGGTCGCCTTGATAATGGTGACGATGGATGCCCTCCAGCTCTGGGGCATCTACGGGATCCTAGATTCTGTCCAAATTTTGGCCCTAGTCCCGAGGGAGCGGGTCACTTCAGGTGGATCGGGCCGGATCGCCCTGTAAGAGGACTTTTTCTTAGCAAGCTTCCAGCTCCCTCTTCATCCTTTTATCCTTTCATTTTTTGACTACTATAGATTAGTCCCAGCCCAACTGACCCCAAATTCCTTCAAGGCCATCTCCTCCTTTATAGTTTTGTCATTTTCATGGCATAGTGGCTAGGTTCTCCCTGTTTAGAGCCTTGTTCATCATAAAGCACTACCCCTCTGATAAGGGGTGGTGGTTGGTAGCCCCTCGACCTGGAACTCTTAAATTCGACCTGCCCACTTCCATCAAGGAATGGAAGAGCAGGTACATCTTTGCCTCCATTGAGGGGATAAATTGGGTGTGGAGTGACCCCGACCGTTCCCCCAACCATGAGCCATGGTGGAGCCCATCGATGGGAGGTATACAATCAACTCATCACCTTGAAGGTTTGATGCAGGTGGGACCTCTTCTTTGAGCAAAACTTGTTTGATGCCGGTATCAACCTGATTTGGTCCCTATGTAAAATTTGAGTTCTGTTTCTTTTTGAAGCTTCCGAGGACTAACTAGATTTTCTTTGCTGGTGCATACATGAAGTTCTTAATTGATCGACTCAAGTAGATGACCTACAAGTAGCCATCGATGGTGAGGCCCCAGGAGGAGCTGGCAAAAAGGCCCCATGAAGAACCAGGGGAGAGACCTCACGAGAGGCCTCCAGCTCACCCCCAAAAGGAGAGGTCACAGAGCATCCCGGTGTCGGCTATAGAGGTAGCCAGGGGTGTGACTCTGGGGACTAATTGAGGTGCCGAGTTGAGGGAGGAGACACCTCAAGCCCTTCCCTAAGAGGTTTCGGAGGTTATGGAGATCCCTCCATCCCCCAAGGCTATTGCTGTGCTCGAGCAGGAAGGTAGCCCAACCCTGCCAGTGACTGACGTTGTGCCAGAGCCTCATCCAGTGGGTCCGGGATTAGCTGGACCTTCATCATCTATAGCCCTGATACTCGGGGTGGCTAGGGGGCCTACACTGGTGCCGCCCGGCATGTCAGTCACCCTCAATGTAGGCCTAGAGAAGAGGTTGCTAGGATTCATCTTGCAGCCTCGGGACCGGCGAGAGAGAGCTGGTCGCACATTGGGGGACACCATTAACGGGGTCTTCCCCCAGCTTCTTACAGTGAGCTCTTCTCCCTTATCTTCCCCCTCCCTTTTTTTTCTTCATTCTTCTCTTTTTTTAACTCTCCTTGCTTTTTGCCTCAGGTTATCCATGATGCATTCCTAATCAAGGACACTGCCAAGCACTGCTTCGATGAGATGCTGAGTCTTGCAATAGGGCTGACACCATGGAGGCAAGGGCCAAAGTCTAGGTCAAGCAGTTGCCAGACTTAGAGGCCCAGGTAATAGGCCTGGAGGCCAAACTCATGCTCGAGACACCATGGTAGACCTCGAGATGTGCATAGAGGGCCATGAAGCAATGCTAGTGGAGAGGGGGAGGTACACCGCGAACCTGGAGGAGCAGCTTGCCAGGTCCACCTCCACTTTGCTCCACCCGGAGGGATGACTATAGAGCCTCCAGGTGTGGTTGGACGTGATGGAGGAGTGATCCACGGTGGCGAAGGAGAAGGCTGCCACCACCTTGATGATGATGGAGGCCATGAAGAAGGAGGCGGCTGACTAGGTTAGGCAGTACAAGGCCTTGGCTGAGTTCGAGAATGAGGTGTGGGAGGCCGTCTGCGATGCCTTTGTCAAAGACTTTGAGGGGTGCAAGAGGAAGATGGCACAACTCTTCCACCTCCTCGACCTGCACGATGTCATCCCCATTAAGCTCGAGGGCGATGCCAATGACATCGAGCCACCCACCAAAGGGATCCTAGCAGAGCCCGTCAACTTAGAGTGGGCAAAGCCCATCGAGGTTGCCCTGCCAGATCCGCCCTCGACATCCCAGGCTATTGCAACCACCACTATGCCGGCTCGATGGAGCTTGGTGAGGGAAGCCATGGAGAAAACGATGGCCAAGACGGGGGCACTAATTGAAGCCATTTTGAAGGCCTTCAAATTGGGCGGTGCTTCAACCTCGTGGCCAACTTAGGGACTTCATGCTACCTTCTTCTTTCTCTTTTGTTTTCTTCCTTTTGGGTACTAGAAAAATTTTTTGCAAACTCCCAGCCTATCGAGAAGTTCATTTGTGTGTAAATCCAACTTCAATAAGTGAAATGAAGCTTGTTGCCACCTTGCCCGACATCTTGATGCCGTAGGAGCTAGGCGAATCATTGGAAATGTCAACCCTTGATGGAGTCTGATCCCACCATTCCTGTTCAATAGCTAGATAAGTCAGGTCTCGGATTGGACAGGTAGGTGCAAGAGCTATAGAACCAGCCACCAGTGAGGGAGGGGCTGTGAAGCACCTCTTCCCCCTTCTACTGAACTTGGGACCCCATGGAGGGAGGCAGGGCCTTAGTGCCCCTGGCTCTCTTCACCGCACGTGGAGTCCAGTAAACAAGTGTGGGGCACTGGGGCTCCGACTTTCCTCGCTGGACCTGGAGATCGATGGATAAGTACGAGACACTAAGGCTCTCAGCTTTCCTCGCCGGACCTGAGGATTGATGGATAAGTGCGAGGCACTGAGGTTCTCAACTTGAGTATGGGGTGCTGGGGCTCCTAGCTTTCCTTGCTAGACCTGGGGATCAATGGATAAGTGCAGAGCACTGAGGCTTTTGGCTTGAGTGCTAGGTGTTGAGGCTCTTGGCTTTCCTTATTGAACCTGGGGACCTACGAATAAGTGTGGGGCATTAAGGCTCCTGACATGAGTGCGGGGTGCTGAGGCTTTTAGCTTTCCTTATTAACCTAGGGATTGATGGATAAGTGCAGAGCATTGAGGCTCTCAGCTTTTATCGCCAGACCTGGGGGCCGATGGATAAGTACGGGGAGTTGAGGCTCCCGACTTTTCTCGCCAGACCTGGGGACCGACGGATAAGCCTACTTCAGAGAGATAGAGCCAAACTATGCTACCGAGGAAGCATTTCATTTCATCCTTAAACATGGAGTGTACACATTGGTAGCACATCCTCAGGTTTGTGGCATTCTATGTTCAGGGGAACATAGCTCCATCAAGGCTGGCAATTCGGTATGCTCCTTATGACAAGGCTTCGACCACCCTGTAAGGGCCTTCTCAGTTAAGGGATAGCTTGCCACATTGGTTGGGTTGAGAAGATTCCATGCACCTGAGGATGAGGTTGCCCGGGCGGAAGGCCTTGGGCCTCATGCAAGAGTTGTAGTAACGGGCTACCCACTGCAGGTATGCCATCATGTGAAGTTATGCCTTGTCCCTCATCTCATCCAGCAAGTCAAGGTTGAGGAGGAGATGGTAAGGTTGTCGGTCTCATCATACAGCCATATCCATAATGTAGGCAAGCCCACCTCAACCAGGATTATGGCTTCTAGATCGAAGACCAAACTAAAGGGTGTCTCACCCATCACTATCTGAGGCATGGTATAGTAGGCCATTTCATGTTGGGAAGCTCATCGGCCCACCGGTCCTTCGTCTCATCCAGTCAGGTGTAGAGTCCTTAAAGGATGGTCTGGTTCGTCACCTCAGCTTCTCCGTTTGTCTATGGGTGAGCTACCGACATGAAGCGATGGCATATATTCAGGTTAGTGCAGAATGCCTCAAAAGCCTGATTATCGAACTGGCACCCCTTGGCCATGATGACAGTATGGGGAAGTCCGAAATGATAGATGATTGATTTCTAGAAAAATGAGCTTGCCTTGTCTTCGATGATCCGAGCCAGGGGTTCCACCTCCACCCACTTGGTGAAGTAGTCGATGGAGACGATAAGATACTTCCACTGACCGGGCACAGGGGGGAAGGGTCGCAGGATGTCCATCCCCCACTGGGTGAATGGCTAGGGAGAAGAAAGCTGGGATAGCGGGGAAGCCAACTGGCATTGGATATGGGCATGCCTCTGGTAGTGATCGCATTTCTGCACGAACTCGACCACATCTTCTCGCATGGTTTTCCAGTAGTACCCTTGCCAAAGGGCTTTGTAGGCTAGTGTCCTGCCCCCCACATGGTTTCCATAGATGCCCTAATGTATCTCCTGGAGGACATAGAGAGCCTCTAAGGGTCTCAAGCATTTTAACAAGGGGTAGGTGATGATGTACGAACTCTAAACTGATGCATGACATGAACGAGATGAACATAAAGAACAAAAAATAGATTAAAGAGAGCAATTTTTTTTTTTGATTTTTAATGGTTTTGTTCCCAAAAGAAAGCAAGACTAGGTTAGGGTTTTCATGTAACAGTTAGAGTCCTACCTACATACTAGAAACTATCAACAAAATAAAAAAAAAGGATCCTAGGATTAAGAAATCCTATTAGGAACATGTTCAACCTCAAAAAAATCAGACAAAGAGTGAAGTGGATTGGGTTGTAAATACCAGGCAATGATTCCTTGTTGTAAAAGAAAGGATCGCTCCTCTCAGATCGGTGCCTGGACGACGAAGCAGCTTTCCCGAGGATCCATCGACTTTTTTTCAGATGACTTTGAGAGAAAGGAGGACTTTATCCTAGGTACGTTTCTCCCAAGGGATCCTACAAACATCAAAGGTTAGGGCTTAGGAAGATGGAAAAAATATAAGATGGAAGATTGGAGGAGAAGGAGAAATGGGAGGATCGCCGGGGCTGATCGATGGCCTGGTAGGAGATGAAGATGCCTGGCTTGATGGGGTGACCTGGAGATGAGCCTAGCAGCCTAGATGCTGGGAGAAGATGCTTAGAACTCTAAAGATGACCGCATGGAAGAGGAGTGGGGCAGCCTAGAGTTTGGTGGAGGTTGGTGTGGGCATCCAAGAAGAAGATGAGGGGCATCCTAGATGGGAGATGAGAGGGGGCGGCCAAGATGATTAGAGATGGGGTAGCTAGGGTTTGATTAGATGAAGAGAGAAGTGGGGTGGCTAGGGTTTGTAAGAGTGCTAGGATTTGATAGATAACTGGGCCTCATACCCACTCCCTCATGGAGGTCGATGTTCTTAAAGAACAAAGGCAAATATAAAAGAAAACTCAAATTTTCATTCATAAGACATTCATTACAAGGGGGAGGGGATGGGTATTTATAGATTCACCCAAGTTCCTGGACTCCCAGAAGACTTGGATTATAAAACTTGAGGGCCAAGAAAGCTCTCTTAGGCTTGGGCAGCAACTTCATATCTTAGGCAGCCTCCTGGTAGGCTGGGGTGCATGAACTCCAGGGGCATAGGCTGATCTGGGGTGCCAACATTCTTGGGCCTTGGACTAGGGCGCTAGGCTGGGGAGGGTGCCATCTGACTTTAGCCTAGAAGGGGGCACCTAACTTGATTGGCTTGGCAGCATGAAAGGGCCCAAATGCTGGGGACTTGGGGCGCCACTACTAGGGAAGGCCTAAGTAAGGGCCCAGGTGCATGGAATCCAGTTCTAGGTGGGGGGGTTGGTGAATCTCGTGGTCTGGTGACTCTCCTCTTGATAAAAGTTACATGGACTCGATTTGGATTGAAATAAGGGACTAAGTAAACTCAACTGGACTCACTTGTCCGACTTTATTACAGGACTCAGACATTATTACAGGACTCAATAGAAAAAAATTTACAGACTTCCCAATACATGACTCAGAGATCTTCATGAAATCTTGAAATTCTTGTCTGCTCCTGGTATCCCCATCAATTCTCTCGGGATGGGATGAACTCAACCCTATCAAGTAGAAGGTCAATTCGGCTTTGGTGGATCTAGGTTGAGGTGTTGCGGATCCTCTCGAGTGATCCATGAATCCTTAGATCTCAATCGACCTTGCCAATGAACCAAGTGACATGGTAGCCTTTATTCCAGGTACTAATGGCTTGATCATCCAGGATACGCTAAATCATTTTCCTTACCCAAGTAATTGATTTGTGGACACTCAGGGATGGGTTCACTTATAAAGAAAAAGATCAGGTCCAAAGGCTCACTGGGTATCATTGTTGGCTCCCTATACTCAATCAAGTCTAAGATATTGAAGGTTAAGCTTAATGCCTAATTTGGTGGTAACTTGGACATTAGGTCCAACTTTCTGTATCACTTTGAAGGGTCCAGCACTATGGGTATGTAACCTAATCATTACATGATCTCCCTAGCGAACTCTTGGACTCTTTGGGGAATTAACTTAGTTTTTATGAAAACATTGCTCACATTAATCTTATGATTAATTCCTTATGCAGATCTCTACATGCAGGTCAAATGACTCAGACTAACATCTCATGCAAGCATATGACTCATACCAACATGCAGGCAAATGACTCATACCAATACCTAATGACTCATACCAATACCAATACCAACATGCAAGCATAAGACTAACATCTTATGATTAATTCCTTGAGATAATTGAGGATGTGTTAGTCAAGATAGATGAGTTCTACTTTCCCGTAGATTTTATTATTTTGGATATAGAATTAGGAAACGAGCCTAGCTAAATCCTAATCATTTTAGGCTGACCCTTCCTTGCAACAACTAATGCTTGTATTAATTATAGGATGGGAGTCATGGATGTATTGCTTGGGAATAAAAAGCTATTGTTGAATGTATTTAATACTATCATAGGGCCACAAAGTGATGAGTTTATTGAAGTAAATTTGCTAGAGAAACTTATAGAAGAAGCTACCCCTGCCATACCCTTACAAGACTTTCTATAAGCTTGTCAAGCTCATTTTGATATGGATAACTTTGATATAGATGGATACATGAAAAAAGTGAACTCATTGTTAGAACCACATGTTTCCACTCCTCCATGGATCACTAAATATGAGCAAATGCCCCCTCCTAATACACCAATAGTGACTCCACCTACATTGGAACAAAAGCCACTCCTAGTTATGTTACCAAATCCATTTTTAGAACCTAATATAATCATTGACCATGAAACCCATATTGTAGGTATATAAAAAGAATACAAAAAAGCTATTAGAGAGATAATCACCAACCCACCAATGGATTGCCCAACCAGAGTGCTACCTCTAGAACCCATTCGCAGTCATGGATCAAGTTAGTCCTAAAAACCTTACTGAGAATTCTTTATATAGAATTCAAAACTGCATTGGCATTAATGACATAAAGTAGCTGAGTGATCTGTTAGATCCACCATGGATGATAAAGTGAGAGCAACTTATAGAGTCATCTGGTATCAACTTAGCCCTTGCACTAGAAACAAAACCTATCCTACAACCCAAGTCATCTCTTGTTATCAATAACCAAGAGATACATCATGTAGGTGCATATAAAGACTATCAAGGAAACTTAGTATAGAACATTACTAGTTGGACTTCATCCAACCATCCATCATGGCTAGGTGTACCTAATAATTTAGTGGATATATCAACTAGCATAATTTAAAAGATCCACTTAATATGGCTGAAAACTTTAAAGTTAGTTCTCCTAGGAGGCAACCCAATTTTTTACTTCATTTATCTTTTTAGTTTGTTTACATTCTTTTTAAGACAGGTAGATAGGTTGGAGGGAGAACCAAGTCTTTAAGGAAGATCAAAGCTTGAAGAACCTTGCTAAACTGAGGAAGCACTAATTCAGGTATATTATTTCTCATCCCTTATGGCACCCTTTATTTTCTTTCTTCATTGAGGACAATGTCAATTAAGCTAGGGGGAGGAAAATTAATTAAGTCCTTGAGTATAGTTAAAACTAATTAGTTTTGTATACCTGGGTTTTATCTTGACTTGAAGTTAAATAGGCACCTTAATAAATGAGTATTAATAGTCTAGATAATTTTAGAGATACTAAGGGATAAATTATTAAAAAAAATCAATAAATGATAGTGTTTAGACTAAAAAAAATTTTAGAGCTATTTCAAAACCTTCGGACCATTAATATTGATAAGGAATCTACTTCATAAGGGTATAGGTGGAAAGGTTGAGGTATGCAAAAGTCCTCCTTAGAATTTGACAAAAAAAAGAAAAAAGAAAGAAGAAAATAAAGAAAAGTAGGGTTTTGGCATTATCTCACTAAGTAACCGAGTCCCTTCACCTAAGTAAGCATTATGGTTCACGTCAAAAGATGGGGATGTCAAGAGACCTATTAAAGAGTCAGTCTTATCTCATAATTTTTCTTAGACACCTACTAAGTAATCGGGTCCCTTCATCTAAGTAAGTATTATGGTTCACATCCAAAGATGGGAAATGCCAAGAGATCTATTAAAGAATGGCACCTCACTAAGTATTGGGCCCCTTCACTTAAGTAAGCATTGTGGTTCATGTCAAAAGATGAGGATGCCAAGTCTTAAGAGGCCACTTGACTCCTTTAGAAAAAAGTTAAAAAAAGAGAAGAATAAGGGGACTAAACTATAAGAAGACATTACACCAAATCCATAGCAAGTTAGATGACCTAAAGAATGAGGTGAAAAATTGGTAAAAAAAAAACCCTAGAAATTTCATGGACTTCACTCAATCACTAACTGGATTGAATTAATAATCCAATGAAGTACCTTTTTAATGGTTTGGCTAGATATTAGCTGCCTTTAGGAATGCCTATGATAACTTTTAATTCAAGAACAAGTTTGTACATATTGCTAATTTATTTGCTTTACTTGAGGATGAGCAAAGTTCAAGATGGGGGTGTGTTAAATATATTAAATATATCTATAAAAGTATCAATTTATAAATTAATTTATCTTTATTATTAAGAATTGATGATGTTATTGATCTTTCGTAGGGAAGATACTCTTCAGTGTAGAGAGCCTGATTCACTGGATAAAGGAAGAAAATTAGACTCAAATCGAACTCAAATCTGACCATTAATGGAAACCTAAAGGTAAAACCAAGTTCAATCAAAAATCTAGCTTGAAGCAAGCCAAATCAGGCCCAAAAAGCAACCAAATTCAATCCAAAATACATCCCCAAATTGCTCGGTCCATCATGGACGAACAACTTTGGTCCATATGGGAGCCATGGACCATAAAGGTGCAAAAAAAAACATGTCACTTTCCCATTGCCATCGTTGCTTCCTCACTGCTAATGCCCCTTTCTAGCCACCATCGTCACTTCCCCACTATTATCGCCACCTCCTGTGCTTCGTCACCACTCCCAGCAACACTGATAGCTGAAGAGGGGCACGAATAGGGTGAAACCGCCATCATTGCTACCTCCTCCCTGTTACCTATCATTGGAGCTACCTTCCCTATCATCGTCACCATCTCCATGATGCCATTGCCCTTCACTACCATTGGGTTCTTCTGGTTTTGCATTGATGGATGGTTGGGAGCAAGTTTTGAGCTTGATCTGACGGTTGGTATTTATTGCTATTTAAAGTTTCATTCCAGTGGCTAGTGAAGCACCATCATGTAGAAGAAAGATGATCAAACATCCCATATGATGGCCCAAAGACCTTCCAAATTGATTCAAGCCTGATATGGACTATTCTTGGGTACTAAATGATGGTCCAAATCAAATTTATGGGATGATCTCGTGGTCCATGATGTTGTCAATGGGATTTGGGTATGATGAAGTGGTGATGTGGCATGTTTTCATCTTTTGATTTGGATCAAAAGGTAGAAAATTCTTAGCTGGTCAAATATGGATTGGAGCAAGTTTTAAGTATATTTCAACTAGAATTTGGTTCACCATCCAACCATTAATTTTGTAAAAAATAGATCCTGGCAACTCCTATATTCTTTTCTTTAGTCCCACATCTGAAGATCACAAAAGCCTCTCCCCTCCTAATACCTATAAAAAGACTCTCATACCTCCACCTAGGGTATTGACCCTTAGAATCCTTCTAGAGCTTTGCATAGAGTGAGAGGAAAGGAAGATCATGCATGGCAAAGGAGCTTCGTCTTCAAAGAGTAGATGAGATTTTGGATATTTATATTTTATAATTTTTTTATGTAATTAGTACTTGATTATAATGATTTTTATTTCATGAATAAAATTCTTTTTATCATTACTTCAAGTTTTGTGCTTATTATCTAGACTATAATTAGATTATTAGAATAGCCTATAACTACATAGAGATGAATCATGATCCAAGAATACGATTCATGCTCTGCAAGATAGGTTATGCTCGAAATCTGATTATAGAATATTTTTTTTATGATTCAAGCTTTGAATAGCCTATGACTATGTATGGATGGATAAAGAATTTGTACCAGTAAGATAGGTTATGCTTAGAAATCAATCATATTTTTAATAATTATATATTAAAGAAATACTTAATATAATATTAAAAACTAAATCAAAATCCAAGATATCTTTTTTATTCTACTTAATCTCTTGCTTTCTAGTTATAATTTAATTTAATTTTTATTTTAGTTTCAATCATATCATTTATTCTCATTTTAGTTTTTTTTTGTAATTTAATTAAAAGTTTAACAAAATCCTAATTAAAATGTAAGCATAATCTCAATTAATCCATGAGGATACAATTCTAACTCATCCTAGCTATAGAGTCTGAGTTGGTTATTATTTTTTACCACCTACGATAGCGATAAGTCGACTCTCTCAAGAAAATAGAAGGCTAAATTTTTAGGTCTCTTAGATGAACTGACTATCAAATAGGTGAGCTGACTCTATTAGTGATATAAAAAGATAGTTTTTTCTAGAACAAATAGAAGAGCTGACTTGTGCACCAGAAGAGTTGACTCTCTTAGAAGAATAGAAGGCCAAATTTTTGAATTCCTACAAGCAAGCTGACTCGTGGTTAGGTAAGTTAACTCCTAACTCTTTGATAGTAGTTCAATGACTAGTTCTATAGACTTTCAATTTTTGAGATTTTTTTGATTTCAATGGCTATTTCTTAGTTTCTAATAGCTAGAAATGGCTAGAAAAGCTTTTAAACCTATGGAAAAATATTATAAAAAATATAAAACAAGAATTAAGCTCAGAAACCATAACATTCATTACAATCATTAATTACACTTGAGATCTAAGGGAATATTCAAAGAGCTATTGTTAAAAACTTAAGAAAAATCATAATTACTTCCAACCAACTCTCTTAAAGCATTTGTTGAGCTACTGAGTGAGCATTGAAGATCAATCAATAAAGTATACTGGGCAAGCATGTTATTCTATGATTTAAAAATATTATTATAGTTCATATGATGACTAGAAAGGGATTGTGTTTGTTGGGTTTAGATTGGAGATGGTAGTTTAGGAATTTTTTCAATTATGGGTTGATCTATCCTACTCCCCCTCTCAACCATGATATGTTTGGTCAATATCCCTTCTCATTTTAAAGTTTGGCATATTTTCTAAATTAATATTAAACCTATCTCCATACATTGTTTTAATATCATGGTAAGATTTTGGAGATAGTTCTTAAGATTAGTGCCGAATACGAAAAAATTAATTATAAAATTTTTAAGATCATGATCCCTCATTTTAGTAATATCTCACTCGATGGTTTCTTTATATACTTTTAGAATACCCCTGAGTTGGGCTTCCTAAGTAAGGTTCATTGAAAAAGTTTCAATGGGTGTATCAGAAAGTGGCTTCAGTTATAGATTAGGTGGTAATTCTAATAAAGGAACTATTAGTGGGTCAGATGATGGCTCTTGTTGTTCATCAATCAATAATAGGGTAGTTTCAAAATAGGATGTTTGTGTTAAGTTGTGAATTTCCATGGTATACCCATATGCATCAAAATTATCTACCTTGAACTGAGCCAGATAGGGATCTACTCTATCCTAGAAGAGAACTTTAGGGGTGGCTTCCTCTATTAAGTTATGCATTTTTGGTTCTTGGGAAGTCTCTGCTAATTCTATCATTCCATCTATTTGTTCTTCCATTTCATTAAAAGGCATGGATGATTCTAGGGCACTAGAAAATGGGGTCATAGGTGACTGGGATAATGATGGAATTGGTTCGTCCCACAAGTTTAATTTCTCTATATATTTTTTTATCTTGGTTAAATTATCTTTATTGGTATTTATGATTCTATAAAGTTATTTTAAGACCAATTCATTCCTGGAAGTCAAAGTTAATTGTTCAAGAAATGATATAGGGTTATTAAAATTTTGAACTAGGTATGGTCTCTCTAGGTTACTCTCGCGTTGACTAGGTAGTTCACCTCCCTCCTCTCAATTATGTTCAATTAATCACTGATCAATTTGATCGATTAACTTATCAATAGATTGCTATTGGGCTATAATTATTTGTTGAAATTGAGCAAACCTATTGACACTAGGTTGGTCTGTATAAGAGGTGGGTATGATGCTTGCTGAACCTTCTCTTCAAATAATAAGCTACAGTTAGTTGGAGAAGGTTGATAATGTGGATAGGGCTTATTATAATAGGGTGTATCTATGAACATGGATCCTTGGATTACCGGGATAATCACTGGGTGTAGTTGCCACAAAAAATTTAGTTGAGCCCCCTAACTTGAATTATAGGCATTAAAGTATAAAAATTATTTCTTGAGCTATAGGCCATTTAGATTTGATCTTGATAAACTTGGTTATACATAGATCCAAGAGGTTGGTACATGGTTGGGTATTCATTTTCAAAGTGAGTAAGGCTCGAATGAACCTGGTGTGCTTGAAGAAATGATACTCTACTATAAGGATTCATGCTCTTGGCACTGATTTAGTTTATTGAATTATTCTGATTATTCGGATATACAATCAGGATTTTATATTAGAGCAATCTTTATTTATTTATGTATTTATTTATTTATTATTATTATTTTAAGAGGAAAGGTAAGATGAAGAAGGAAGAAAGATAGAAAAGAGTTCTAAAGATGAGAGCCTAAGGAGTCTTAGAGCTAAGAGAGAGAAAAAATTAGTTAGGATTTAATATTATTTACAAACAAGTTAGCATAACATGGACTCTCTATCCTAGGGTTACCTAAATCTAGACAAGTCCTAAATACCAAGGCAATCTTGGAGCCCTCCAAGTAAAAAATTAATTAATCAACTAGCCAAGTAAGGGTAAGATTGATGGAGGTCTCCCCATTTTCCTTAGATATTAATTAGATTAGTCAGGTCAATCAACGAAACTAGTTAAAAACTATCCTTCTTCAGGACTACATCCTTAAATCCCTTTTTTAGACACTAGTCAATCAGCCAATCCTGATCCAGACCAACTCTTCCAGGTGCCTTGTCCTATTGAGCTCAAGTTCCTTAGGGGCTGATATCTAGTTAATTTTAATTAAAAGGCCTAAGTATGCTGGATACGGGATGATGGTTTGTGGGCTAAGGAAGGGTGATCAAATCTTTACCTTATATTGTTTATGGATTATTGCCCTTAAGATGTCTTATAAAAATATACAATGTAAAAATAGAAAGATGTCCCAAACAAGTAATAATTTTTTAAGTTTTAATCAGTTGCTTTATTTTAGTTATATATTATGTAATATTTTTGTTTTATTTTTGGATTATGTTATTTCAAACAAGAGGAATAAAAGGTGAGTTTTAAATTTGGTTAATTAAATATGAGAGAAAGAAAACTAAATTAGATTAAGCAAAAAAAGTAGCTAGATATCCTAAATTAAAGTAAAAAATCAAATCTAGTATTTAAGCCAGTTATTTAAAAAGTTAAATATTTTTTTTCCTTTTTAGATTCATTTGAATAGGAAGGAACTTAAAAGGAGTTTTTTTCTTTTTATGTTAGTTTGAAAAGGAAAAAACTAACTAAAATTAAATAAAAATATTTTTTTTCTTTTTAGGTTAATTTGACAAGGAAGAAAAAAAAAGAAACTTTTTTTTTTTAGGTTAGTTCAAAAAAAAAGAAACTAATTGAAAGTAACAAAAAATATTTTTTTCTTTTTATATTAATTTGAAAAGGAGGAAAGCAATAAAAAAGGAAATAAATCTAATAAAAAAGTTTAGATATATTTTTTTTAAAAAAAAGGAGACTAATCAAAAGAAAAAAAAGAAAACTTTTTTGTTTATATGAAAAGGAAAAAATTAATTAAAAGCAACTAAAAAAAAGAAATTAATCTAGGGTTAGGGTTGATCTCACCAAAATTGTAGAACTTTCTTTTTTCTCTTTTTTTTTCTTTTTTATTTTTTGATCTACAAAAAAAGTTAATAAATCAAATTTATAAAAAATCAAAGAGATAAAAAATGTTAGCATTCATGCTTTTCCTGGCAATGGTATCAAAAACTTAATAGAATTGCAATGTTGTTGTTAAGACATCGTAGCTTTTAGTTTAATTAACCAACTTTTAAAGAAAATTAAAAATACATAGAAATGATGAGTCAGGTCAAATCCATGAGAAGGCAGTGCATAGAATAATTTGAAATCTTTAATTTTTATAAAATAAAAAATATATTTTATAGTCAAGAAAATAAAATTTAAAAGTGTAACAAAAAAATTAAAACTTGGTACGTTCGATCTGCTAGACAGATCTTAACATCTACTTGTGAGAAAAGTAAAAGATAAGAATTTAAATTATATAAAAAAAATTATATTAATTAAAATCTAATTACATGAAAATAATAACTAAATAAATAATGAAAAGTGGTAACAAAGCATCTGAAGTTAATTCACCGTAACGTCATCAAAAAGTTGGTTGATGTCACCTTGTCTTCTTTCGTCGTATTCTGTGGAACGAACTGGGCTTTCTCTTCTTCTTCCTCTTTGGATCTTGATCTTGGAGATGGAATAGGCTTGAAGATGGTATAGGGGCAAAACTCTCCTCTAGGAAACCTTACTCTTAGAGGCCAATCTGCAATCAAAGCTTTATTCTCTATCCTGTATCGTACTATCTCTAGGATGCCCTTTTCTGTAGCACAAGGGTCCTTTAAATAGAGCTTGGTAAAGGCTCTAAATTAAGTCAGATTAATATAGGTCATGGGATGATTAATCTCTAGTTTCTCTGACCATAGGGGCTTTTGTAGACCAAGTGGCTGACCATGATGGACCGACTGCTTTAAAATCTATGCATAATTTGATTTTTTTTTTTTTGATTCTAGGCTCATTTGAACTCTGATTCGTGTGTCATTTAATCCGTTAGATTCTACAAATCAAGCTCTTCATGTTGGCAAGCCTTTTAGTCTATAATCTGACTAATTTTCTTGGATTCTAGAGTTTCAAAGATTTTCATTAATCTTAATGTACCTGCCAAAAAGGAAGAAACATGAGTTAAACTTTTTATTAAATATTTTAATGGATGTGTGGTGCTTTGGCTTAACATCTACTTATCATAAATGCACTAATTTCATCTTTTTCATAGGTATTTTAAAAATAGTTAATTTTGTAAGAATGTCTAGTTTAATTATAAAATTAGGATTTTTAGAAGATGTTAGCACCAATAATTACTTAAAATAATTAAAATAAATGTACAAATATGTGATTTATCAATTTCTAATGCTATTATCAATGAAAAATCAATTTTTAGCAACAAAGCCATCACTAAAAATTCTAAAAATTTAAAATCTTTTTAAATTCTAAAAAATTAGCAATAATTTTTAATTTTAACAACAGCAATTACCATTGCTTAAAATTAAAATTTTTATCTATTTTAAAAAAAAGTTATTAGCAATGCATTTTTTTATTAATGATAGTATTTATCCATCACTAATATAAAAATCGAGGTTTAGCAATGGCAAAATATGTTGTTGCTAATGCTGTCGGTAATAGTCTTCCATATACACTCCCTACCTGATTAGTTACCAAAAAATTTCCTTCCCCCCTCCCACCTCCCATTCCTTGCTCGCCCTTCCTTGCTGGTGCTTACTCATCGATGCTCCCCTTGCCCTCATTGGTGCTCCCACTGCCTCGCTGGTGCTCCCCCTTCCTTGTCGGTGCTTCCCCTTGCTGATCGCCACACTCCTTTGCAGCACCCCTTCCTTGTCGGTGCTTCCCCTTGCTGAACGCCACACTCCTTTGCACCCCTCCAGTGCTCCCCCTATCGACTGCCACACCCCGGTGCTCCCCCTCCCTCATTGGTGCTCTCCCTACTGATCTTCACACTCCCCCACCCCCGGTGCTTCTCCCCAGCGACCACCACACCTCAATGCTCCCCCTCCGTTGATGGTGCTCCCCGTGCCGACCACCACACACCCCTGTGCCCACCCTCGTGACATTCCCCTTATCGACCGCCACACCCAGGTGCTCCCCCTCCCTCACTGATGCTCCCTTACTGGTTCTCCCCCTCCCTCGTTGATGCACCCCTTCGCTGGCCACCACACTCCCCCACCCCCACCCCTCGGTACCCCCTGCCGGCCACCACATCTCGGTGCTCCCCCTCCCTTGCCAATGCTCCCCGCTGTCAGCTGCTACACTCCTCTGCACCCCTGGGTGCTCCCTGCTATTGGTTCTCCCTTCCCTTGAGTACCTAATCTACCATCTCCCATCCATGGGGCCCACCATCCATGGGATCTGCCTTGTATTATGAGTATGGTATATAGTTTGCCTTGTATTTAGTCTATGAGTATTTGTGATGATGGTAGTGATGGTGCCAAAGCCATCATTAAAAGTTAATTTTTCATATTTATTTATTAATTTAATTTACTAGATATTTATTTATTAATTTAATTAATTAGATATTTATTTATTTAGTTATTTGACTAATTAATTATTTATTTATTTAATAAATTAAATGTTAATTTAATTATATAAATAATTAATTAGGTGTGCATGAATACATGTCCTGTGTGCATAAGATTTAGGTCTTGACATGTAGATAGGGTTGGAACTAGGTTTATGTCAGGCCAATGGGCTTTGGACCATGCTCAAAGTAGATAAAGGTATGTCTGATTGCACATACATGGGTCCCAGAGAAGCACAATGACCATATCATGGATGGCATCTTGGAAGCTCTGAGGCTTTTGGACAAAAACATTACTCATGATGTCCTCGACGTGTGCATCACTCCATGTCCAAATCATCGAAGCCTAAGATAAGGACATCAAAGAGTATGAGCTATCGAAGGGCCGAAGCTATCATTTGATTCTATGACCTGGCTCCTACTCACCCCTCTTGTAGCCCTAAGCCATCCCTTGAGACCAAGGAGGGGTGAGAGGATGGATCCTAACCATGCTGTGCTTTGACTTACTCTACATAATCCATCTATACAGTTTACAAGTTGATTAATCCAATTAATATCTATTAGTAATATAAAAATTAATATTTAAAGTTTTAAGTTCTTACTGCGATATGTCAAGATCTCTCATCTAAATAATTACCAATCCTCCTAGACCGGTATGTGGCCTCCCGCAACTATAGCTGCACCAATGGATGATCTGGCTACCATGTTTACAATAAATAGATAATAAAAATAAACTAATTAAATTATATATCATTAATTTAATATGAAATTAATATAAATAAGTATAGAATTCTTATCAATCTATTGGCTACCACATGCATGCCGACAAAATTGCTAGTATGCTTGATGGGTCCTGTAGGGTGGTACAATTCTGCCATGCTCTTTACCACCTGCTGGAGTATTTCTTAGTACTCCATAAGTTGCAAAGGACCTTCTATATATCTGCTCACATCCAGTGATCCATGAAAGTCCTCCAATCCGATGCTGACTGGGAACTAGAGCAATTTGTGGTAGTTATCTTGAGACTATGCAACCCATCTTGGAACTTATATAAGGCCACCTCCTTAAAGATTGGATGGCCAACCTTCTTAGCTTAGGTAGTCTCGAATCAATAGAACTCCTACAAGTAGAAGCAAGCTTGTATTAAAGAAATAAAATATAAATATTTTGTAAATTTAAAAATTAAACACATTAGCTTACTAGGAACATCTACCATCCAAGAAACTCCGGACTCTCTTAATGTACTACAAAATTAAAATTTGATAATAAATATTAACTTTATAAAGATCAAATTTTAAATATATATATTAATATAAAGATGTAGTACTTATGAGTGGCTTTGAATATGGATGAGCTCTTTATCCTCTAGCTGAGTTGGAGATACTGCAATCAAGGTAGGTTCTTAATCATGACATCAAGTCTAAGATGAGCCAGTCATTGCTGCCTGTGATTGTGGGACCACTAGTGACCCCCCATCTCCGAACTTGATCGGAGAAAATATAATATAAAGAATATTATATTAGATAATGAAGCATAAAATAATATAGAAAAGAATATATATCTAAAGTTTTAAAGTTTACCACGTGGTGTAAGCAGCACAGAACCATGTGAGTTAGCAACATGATCATCTTTCTTTGAGAGCTCTATCCTTTAGAGCTCTCTTCTTGGCCAGCATGGCTCTGGCCTCTAGAAGACATGATGTATAATCTTGAAAATAAAAATAAATAGATTCATTGAATTAATTATACAATTATGGATGGAAATGCAAGATTTAAAATGATTACAAAAAAAATAGGTGGAAAAAATTAGAAGCTAGATATATTGAATTGGAAGATAAAAAGGTGAAAAAAGAGTAAGAATTTTGATAATGAATGAAGTATGGCCCTTGCGCGTATGATTCCTCATCTCTATGTTGCATTTAAATTTGGAGACTAAGTCATTATTGGGCTTGGATGACTTGTTTCATATCCGAGTTGAGTACGGAGTCCCGGGGGTTCGGTTTTCTCTTCTCTTGTTGTCTTAGTTGCTTTATCTTAGAGTTGGCAATAAGTCGATTGGGTTCAGGTTGGAACCTAGATATATTTCTAGACCCGAATCTAACCTAAGTTGTTGGACCTAGATCATACTCAAATACCCGACGGGTCTAGCTCCCATGCCCACTATCTCCACCACCCCATTCATGAACGGGGACCCGAACCCCCCTATGCCACTACCGGTGGTCTTCCAAATGATGGTCCACTATATAGACTCTTTTATGCTCCCCAGTGTTTGCAATGCTGCACTATCGACATCGCCAATCTTAAAGTTGCTATCTTAAATGCCCCCTCCAAGATGAGATCCCTATCGACGACTACCTTATAATCAAGATCGTCCTCCTCACCAAGTCCTCCTCCCATGCTACCACCACTGGCATCGTCTAGACCCTCTCCCACCACCTCAAAGAGGTGCCCAAGCCTGACCTAAAAATTAAATGGGATGTATTATTAGGTCTAAGCCTAGCCAGATCTACTTCAGGCCTAGTCTAAAGCACGACGAGGCTTCGAGTCAGCCCGAAACTAATTGGGCCAGCCTAAGCCTTGTTCTTGTCCTATCTGCATACTGAGATATAAATCTTATGCATAAAGAATATATATCCATGCACACCTAATTAATTAATTATTTAATTAAATTAACATCTAATTAAATAATAAGATAAATAATAAATTATTTAATTTAATAACTAAATAAATAAATTTTTAATTAATTAAATCAATAAATAAACATCTAATTAATTAATTAACTAATTACTTAATTAATTAATTAAATTTTATTAACATAAAAAGAATTAACTTTTAGTGATGGCTCTGGTGCTGTCACCATCACCATTACTAATACACATAATATAAATACAAGGCATGGTATGTACCAAGGTCTGGAAAATGAGTGATTGTTGTTTTACTAATCTGGAATAGCAATCTAGCCTCGGTGCTTATTATAGGCCATCTTGGTTGAGATTTCTATTACGAGGAGTATTTAGGATAAAAATTTAACAGAATCATGTAAAAATTCACTCAAAATAGTTTCAAAAGAAGTCAAAATAGGGGTGAAAATAGAAATAACAAGTGTTGACCACTGAATGCCACAGTCAAATAGAAGAAAAAATATAATAAATTAGAAGAGAATATAACACCAAAAATTGAACTTCTAGCAATGTAGCTAGATGAAATACAATAAGAAGAAAAGTTGAGATATTAAGCACTATATATTGAAGTAGCAATGAGGCATGAAGTTATGATACAGGAACATAATCATAGACATAAATAGTTGCTGAAGCTATTTTCTCTCCAGCCATCAGCATATTAGCCCATAATTCCAATCACTACATAAAACATGCCCATAGTTATAAGAAATGAAAAAATAAATATTAATGAATATCCTAGCTCAAGTTCTTCAGTATTACCAATTGAAGATAGAGGCAAGGGATAATATCTATTCCATACAAGCCACTAGATAGGATGGAGGATGCACAAGGCAAAGTCAATTTTCATTGAAGTTGGATTTTTCAACTTTTAGTGGAGAATAACCTAAAGAATGGGGAATAGGGTTGTGGAGGCGAGGGAGTGAGGTGACCAGGAGGGGGGAGCACTAGTAAGGGAGGGGGAGCACCAACTAAAGAGGGGGGAGCACCAACTAAGGAGGGGAGAGCATCGATGAGGGAGGGCAAGAGCATCGAGGAATGGTGCCTGGGGAGGGGGCACAGGGGAGTGTGGCGGCCAGCAGGGGAGCACCGATAAGGGAGGGAGAGAGCATCGAGGAATTGCAACTAGTGAGGGAGGGAGTACCCGGGGGTGGGAGCATGGGAGTGTGATAGTCGGCAGGGGAGAGCACCGGCAAGGGAGGGGGAGCACTAGCAAGGAGAAGAGAGCACTGGCTAGGGAGGGCAAGAGCACTAGGGAATGGTAGCCGATGGGGGGAGCACCCTGAGGGTGGGAGTGCAGGAGTGTGGCAACCATTAGGGGGAGGATCAACGAGGGAGGGGGAGCACCAGCGCGGGATGGTGTTATGGTAACTAGTTCGTAAGCCACCATCTGGCTTGACTAAGCTAGACCCAACTACCATGTAACTTTATTAATAGAAGATGTCAATTTTTAGCAAGTTATTATTTTTTTAGTGTGTTAGTTTTTAGTTGCTGCTATTTCAGACTACCATATATGGTACTTGGATACCACCTCTGCACTACATCATCATCCAAGTTGTAGCCTTGATGGACCCTTGTCCTATCCAAAGGAGAGTCCCAGTCACTTAGTCTATGCCATGAAGAAGTCCAAGTGAAGGAGACACTATGTTGTGCCACTTCTAGATAACCCTTATCTAGGGTTGGCACCAAATCTAGGAGACCTATTTCCTTTGCTGAGCAACATCTAAAGTCTTAGAAGATCAGCCAAAGAAGTTCACATAGCAAACATTGATTAGTATGAGACATGGTTCAAGTTTATCACAAGATGGCACCACCCACAGTTTAAGTAGGATTCACTTATTAGTGTTTGGATTGTTTAAAATTGTTGGCATTTGGATTATTTTAAACTCTTGTTATTTTGCTTATAAGTACCTATATTTTAGAGCTTTTTAGAATGAATGAACTTTTTAGAAAAAAAGGTATTGCTTTCTTTTCCAATCTAGAGATTCTCTTCCCTCTCTTGGTTCTTCCCTCTCACCCCCTGAGCTTCCCTTCTTTCTATGCCTATTCTCATCCCTGCACCAAAACCTAAATCCTAATCACTTCCACATGCCACCAACCCTCCACATGCCATCCACAACCTAAGACATCATTCCAAAGTGATACCTGAAGGTGCCATATTCTGGGTTTATGGAGTTCTTTTATGGATTAGAGTCACAATCATCTTCAATAGCCTAACTTCTCTAAGATCAAATCAAGCGATCATTTGAGCAAAACCTTCACAAATCTATTGAGAAGATTGTTATTATTAGAAGTAATTTTTTTTCTTGAATTTTCTTAGATCTAAATCTGAATTATAAAGCCTAGTTAAGAAGGGAATTTCTCAATCACCTTTGATCGTAGCATCTTAAGATCAAAGGGATATCTACATACTAGGAAGATCTACTTACTCTAATCATTGCTCTTCTTCCTTAAAAATTTAGATCTTAGTTAGATTTATTTCTGTTTATCATTTTGATTGCTGATAATTTTATTTATTTTTTTGAGAGAAAAAAAAAGTTAGTTGCATCTTCATTTGCATGTCTTTCTCGCATTAGATTGGTATCAGAGCATTAGGTTCTGATTAGGTTTTGCATTCTACACTATTTTTGTTTCACAAAATAGTCCTTACACAATTTATTTTTATTAACATAAAAATTTTAAAAATATACTTTTTACTATTTTGAAAACCTTATTCAATAAGGAATCCATCTTTAAAATTTCTCTTCAAAACTTCATCATTTTGCTATCTAAAATAATCTGTAAACCCAATTATTCATGTACAAGACTCCATTCTACACTACTTTGAAAATCAAGAAAATAAATTTTTTATTGTTTTGGAAATCTTATTCAATAAGGAATTCATCCCAATATTTTTCTTTGAAACACCATCATTTTGTTATCCAAAATTATCTATAAACCCTGTTTTTTGTATACAGGACTTTGTTCTATGAATGTAGCAGAAGAAAATTCATAATTTATTATATAAGGATACAAAAATTATAAGATTTATTTTGCTAGAAATTATATTTGTAGGACTTCAAACCTTGATTGTTTAATCCTAGACTCAAGCTAAAATCATTTTTGAATTTGACTTGTAAGGCTGAACTTATTTTGCTAAAATTTTGGTTGTGCTGCATTGCATTGTTCATAATATAATTAAGAGCACATCCATTATTATATGATAAGATAGGGATTTTATCACCCCTCTTTAGCCCACAAACCACTAACTTGCCTCTTAGAACCCAAACTTTAATCTAAAATTAATTAGACATCAGTTCTAGTATTCAACTAAGTTAGTTCGTCTGGTTCGTTGAGACTTAGTATGACCGAGTTTGGAATCCACTCCCAAAACTAGTATCTAAGGCAAGTAGTTAAGTGGGAAACACCCAAGCTAGCTCATGATTTTCTAATTAGAAACTTTCAGGAGCAAGGGGAGCCTCTCGTGACTACACCCCTTACCTGGCTAATTGATAGAATTTGATGGTAGATTCAATTCATGCTTTGTTCGATTCATTATACATCAGACTTTAGGTCATGGCAACCCTTAGACTTATTATATTACATGCATACCCAAGCTAAAACTAAGTGCGCACCCATGTCGGATGAGCTGAGTAGCAGTAATTCTATGATGGAGGCCATCTTAGAGAGGCTAGACAACTTAACCCATCTAGTATAGAATTATGGACAAAGAATAAGAGAAGTAGATGATGCTTGAAGAAATTGGAATGTAGAATTAAACCTAGAGACCCTGCCAGTGCCTTTAGCCTAGACTGAGCAAACCCCATCTCAAGATTTAAGGTTAGGTCTTCAAGTAGGTCAGCACTTAGAAGGTCAACCCTAGCATGAACTTGTTGACCTAGATGACTGAATGTAAGGAGTGTAAAGATTAATTCACCTAGTTTTGATGGACATTTAGATCCAAGGGAGTATTTAGACTAGGAAGTGGGCATGGACCACTTCTTCGAGTGGTATGATATGACTGAAGGTAGGAAAATTCAGTATGCTAAGATGAAACTGTTAGGCTAGGCCAAGTTGTATTGGAATAATTTTTAGGTCCTGATTGCATACCATGGGCATGAACCTATAAAGACTAGGGTAGAGATGAAGGAGAAACTATGAGAGAAGTACCTACTCATGTCTTATAAGCAGTGATTGATGGACCAATGGCAGTGACTAATCCAAGGTAACTAACCTGTATCAGAATACATAGCCAAATTTGATGAATTCTAGATGTGGTGTGGTGTTAACAAGGATAGACTTGTGACTCTTTCTAGGTTTAGGGCTAGGCTATTTAAGGAAATGTAGTGTGAGCTTTATTTGCATGAAGTTATGACCCTAGATCACATGTGCCAAATAGCCCAGGATACTGAAAGGTACCATCATTTGATAGTTTGAAGAACTAAGCCTATTCGGACAATACCCTTAGGACCTAGACCAAGACTAAGTCAGACCCCTGCCTGGAGATCCCAAAACCCAACCCCTACTCCACCAGAGGAAAGAAGAAAAGGATAAGAGTGTTCTAGGAGAGGGACCGAGAGTCATGAGGTACTTTAGGTGTCAAGAATTTGGTCATGTAATAGCTCAGTGCCCTACATGCACCCTTTTTATCGATGAACCCGAACCTTAGACTCACAAGCCTAAGACAGTGCAGTTTTGAAGAGGAGGAAGTATATGAACCAAACCCAGATTTGGTCAAAAATCTAAGAAAGCTAAACAGACCTTAGGACTAATGAAACTAGAGCTTGAGAAGAGATTGGGAGTTGTCAGGTGTATGTATCTTAGGTGTATGTATCTTAGCCCAACCTGAAGAGAATGAGGATTGGAGAAGAATAGTTATCTTTCATACCTACATTAGGTATCAGGGTAAGACGTGTAAAGTTATTCTAGATAGTGGAAGCTACATCAATATAATTTCTTTTGATACCGTGTCCCAACTAGAATAGGTCCTTGTAGACCACCCGACTCCATATAAGGTCTTGTGGATGGATGCATCATCCATCATTATTATATAAAGGTGTTTGGTCCCCATTCAGTTTAGTTCATATGAAGATAATATATGATGCGATGTGCTATCAATGGAGGTTAGCAACATCATTTTAGAGGGGCCATGGCTATTTGACCATAATGTGACCTTATTTGGTAGGTTAAACTCGTATAGCTTTAAGGACAAAGGTAAGAAGATCAACATTAAAACTGTCAAATCAAAGACTACATCCAAGAAGGCACCCAAAGGACTCAAAGAGAGCAATGAAAAGAACTTATATCTGATTAGTGTCTGAGATCTAAAAAAGGAGATCAAGTATAGAACACCTATTTGGGCCTTAACCTGCAAAGAGTTCCCTAAGGAACCCCATATCGAATATCCATTAGAAGTGGAAACCCTTTTAGAAGAATTTAAGGATGTCTTTCTCGAAGAGTTACCTGATCAACTACTATCCATATGAGACATTCAACATGTGATTAACCTAGTCTTTAGATCTACCATACTGAACTTGCCCCACTATAGGTTAAACCCAACTAAGCATGCTGAGTTGTAAAGGCAAGTTAAGGAGTTACTAGACAATGGATTTATTCTAGAAAAGCTTGAGCTCATGTGCTGTGCCTGCATTATTGATACCCAAGAAGGACAGGTTATGGAGGATGTGTGTAGATAGTAAGGCAATCAACAAAATCATTATAAAATATAGATTTTAATACCTTAACTTGATGATATGTTAGATATGATGGTAGGTTCCACCATATTTTCTAAGATTAACCTTAAGAATAGATACCATCAGGTTAGGATTAGACCAGAAGATAAATGGAAGACTACCTTCAAGATGAATGATAGTTTTTATAAATGGTTGGTTATGTTGTTTGGCTTGTCAAACACATTTAGTAGTTTCATAAGGGTTATGACTTAGGTATTGCGACCCTTCATGGATTATTTGTCATCATGTACTTCGATGATATCTTCATTTTTAATCGATCAAGAGAGGACCATCTTGGTCATCAACGATAAGTCTATTTGACCCTTAGAACTGAGAGTTTATATGTAAATCTTAAAAAATATACTTTCATGACTAATATGATTATATTCCTAGGATTTGTTGTAACGTCTAAGGGAATAACTATAGGCCTCGAAAAGATTTGAGCCATAGAAGAGTAGCCTATACCTAAAAGTATTCATAATGTTTGAGGTTTTCATGGTTTAACCATCTTTTACTATCAATTTGTTAGAAGATTTAGTTCAATTATGGTCCCTATCACAAACTGTATTTGTAAAGGAGTATTTGAGTGGACATATTTAGCTGATAAGGCTTTTCAAGAGATTAAGAATAAAATGACTCAAACCCCTGTTCTATGACTACCTGATTTTAATAAAATTTTTGAGGTTGAGTGTGATACATCAAGTGTAGGAATAAGAGTGTTGATTCAAGAAGGGCATCCTATTACATATTTCAGTGAAAAATTGAATACAACTAAACAGAAATATTTTATATATGATAAGAGATTTTATGCAATAGTATATGCTTTGAAATTTTGGAGGCATTATCTATTGCCTTTCGAGTTCATCTTATATTTGGATCATGAAGCCCATAGGTTCTTAAATTCATAAAAGATACTGAATCATAGACATGCCAAGTGAGTTGAGTTTCTTCAATCTTATTCATTTGTACTGAAACATAGGGCTAGATCTACAAACCAAGTTGCGGATGCTCTAAGTCATAACGTCTTCCTTTTGTCTGCCATTAGTATTAAAGTGTGGGATTTGAGAAGTTAAAAGAAAATTATTATGATTGCCCTAATTTCAAAGAGATTTATGCTACCTTACAATAAGGACCATCTAGAAACCTTAGTAAGTATGTTTTTTAGGATGGATTCTTGTTTAGAAATAATAGACTATGTGTTTGGCAGACACCATAAGAGACTTTTTAGTATGGGAGTTGCATGCGAGATGGCTGACTAGACTTTTTTAAAGGAGTAAGATGATTGAAGCTGTAGAAAGTCAATTTTATTGGCCTAGTTTGAAGAGGATATCATGAGAATCATAGCCCAGTGTCGTACGTGTACTGTAGCAAAATATTCTAAATAAAACACTAGCATGTTCACACCATTGCCTGCTCCCGACTGTTTGTGGTAAGATGTTAGCATCGACTTTATCCCAGGCTTGCCCCAAACCATCCATAAGAATGATTCTATTTGTGTTGTAGTAGACAAGTTTTCAAAAATGGCCCATATTTTGCCATGTCCCAAAGCTTCAGATGCATCTAGAGCAGCTCGTTTGTATTTTGATAAGGTTATGAGATTGCATGGTCTACCTAAGTCCATGGTTTCAGACCATGATGTCAGGTTCTTGAGTTACTTTTGGAAAACTTTATAGAATTTGCTTGGAATAAAATTTAATTTCTTATCTACGTTTCATCCCTAGACTAATGGCCAGACTGAAGTAGTTAATAGGAGTTTAGGTAACCTTCTTAGGAGTCTAATAAGAGAACATGTCAGTAATTGAGATTTAGTCTTATCATGAACTGAGTTTGCTTACAATAATCTGTCGATAGGTTTATTGGTATGAGCCCATTTGAAGTCATATATGGTTATCAACCCCACAAGCCAGTAGACTTAATTCCATTACCATGGCATCCCATGTCATCAGAAGATGTATCATTTACATAGCATCTCAAGGATTTGCATGAATATATTAAAAACAAAATTAATGTTAGCAATCAAATGTATAAGCAGCTTACAGATTCACATCATAGATCTTATGACTTTGCTGGAGAGACTATATAATGATTTGAGTAAGGCTAGAATAGTTTTCACTAGGAACCATAAAAAAACTTCATGCACGTGGAGCTGGACCCTTCAAGATCTTGAAGAAACTAGGATCGAATGCCTACATTATAGATTTACTTTTCAAATATGGCATAAGCTCAACATTCAATGTATCGGATCTAATAAAATACAAGGAGCCAATAATGATATTCAGTGATCCATTTGAGCTTGATCCTTTTCTTTGAGAGAGAACCGTACCTTGAGTGCCCATAGCCCACTATTCCAAGGAAATATGACTGTATCAACCAGATTTTAAATGAGCAGGTTGTGTCAACTAGAAGGCATGGATATCAATAATTTCTAGCCTGATGGCAAGGCTGACTTGAATTCGAGGAAGCATGGATCACCCGAGAGGAGTTGTAATGGATCGATCCAGATCAGCTTGAACAATTCTAGTGCCATAGTGGATCGTACTTATCGGAGTTGAGTTTCTCCCATCCCAGGAGAATTGGTATAGATACTAGTTTGCAAGCCACCATCTAGCTTGACTAAGCTAGACCCAACTGTCTTATAACTTCATTAGTATGAGTTTTCAATTTTTAGCAATAAATTGACCATCGCTAATAATTATTTTCAAAAAAATATTTTTTTTAATGACGGTACTTTTCATTTCTAAAAAATAAATTATGTCGCTACTAAAAAATGTTTAAAAAATTAGAATTTCAAAAGTGTTAGCATTGTCTTGTCATTGCTAATAATTAATATTTCATCACTAATATTATTAGCGATGAAATATTTTTTGGGTTGATTTTGTTGTTGTTAAAAATGGATATTAGCAATTGCTAACTAGCCATCACTAATTACCATCGCTAATACTTTATTTTCTTGTAGTGAATGTAATTATTTAGTTATATTTATATAGTCTATTAATTGGTTGCTATTTAAAATTAATTTTATATCTTTCAACTTTTTATAATATATAGATTCCAGTTATATCTAGTGCTCAACAAATATATGCATCATTTAATGAGAGATTCACCCAGTTGCCTAATGAGTCCTGTGATGATATTTGTCATTTACTTTACATTTTTTTATTATATTAGTTTTATATATACAACTATTAAGAATTTGATATTTGGTTATAATGGAGATGGTAATGATAGTAGTAATTGTGATTTTTTTCTTTTAAAAATTATTTATTAAACTAATATGTCTTATTTTTTATCTCTTTTCAGGTTTAGGTATAACTCCATGAAGAAGAAGCAAATAAATTCTATGTTCCTTTTTTTTTTATGTTATTGTATATTCGGCAATGGACATGTAATTGAACACTTTTGTTATGTTTAAACTAAATTAAGATAAGTTTTTAATATTGGACAATGCATTTTAAGTTATTTTTGGTTGAATGGATTTGTTTTCAATATTTGAGTATTATACTTTATTTTTCCTAGTTGTTGAGTAGGTGAATCAATAATGGTTCCAGGTTTGGAGGTATAACTATAAAAAAATAAAAAAATAAATATAATAAATAAAAATATAGTTGAGATTATTTATAATGGTATTTGCCTATCGTTAAAGATTTTTTAAAAAATAAGTTATTTGCAATGACAAAATATTGTAGGAAAAAAGTTTTTTCCTACAACTATTTGCGCTGACAATAGTTGTTACAAAAATATTGAACTTTTTTGTGATGACAAAAAACTCATGGGGAAGAGGATTTTGCAATTGTATGATTCGTCAGAAATAAGTATTATAAATATAGCACAAATAACACTCTTTTGCGATGCAAGAAAGTGTCATCGTAAAAGGTTGCCACAAAAACTTTTTATGATGGCATTCTCCATCATGAAGTTTTTTTGCTATGGTTGAAGTGATGATGGTTGAAATGCCATCACAAATACTTTTTTGTGATGGCAGATGATTATTTGCGATGGCATTGTGCCATCACAAATGACCATTTATTTAGTAGTGATGGTAAGATAATTTAGTTCAATGGTCTTGAATGGCAACTATCTAATAAGACTAATATTGATCCTCATGTTGTTAAGGCTAGTGTTGTACAACCTGGCAAAAAACTTGTTTATAATGATGATGATTTCATTCATGATAATAGTGGTAAAGAAAATGAAATTAATAATGATATTGGTAGTCTACCGCTGTGATTGGGTCATTCGATTCAAAATACCAGCGAAAATAGAGGGAGGGAGAAGGAAAGAGAGGAAAAGAGAGGAGGGTAAGAAAATAGAGGGATAGACTAGCAGTGATCGTTATGGTCTGCTAAGGTGACTAGATGATTGCTGAGGCCTCTACAGCTCCATCCTTCTTCGAAGAGATAAAAATAGTGAAAGATAGATAGAGAGGGAGGGAGGGAAGGGGAAGGCAGCACGGAGGTTGCCAGTGCCCCCACAGCCTCTGCTAGGTTTAAACATGGGCAACTTATCCATGTTTCATTATATTTATTATTATTATTATTTTTACAATGCATAATGAAGTCAGGCAATCATATTGCCATGGAGGGGAATCCAGCCATCTAGAGGTCTTAGTAACCTTCAGCAGCCATAATTGCCCTTCCTGCCGCCTCTCCTTACTTCCATTTCTCTCTCTCCCTCTCTATCTTTCCATCTCTTTCTATTTTTATTTCTCCGAGGGAGGGCTAAGCTTCGGGTGGCCCTCTGATAGCTACCATCGGTGTCCCTGTTCCTCCCTTTCCTTCCCTTCCCCTTCTCCCTCTCTTATTCTTTAGTTTTTCCTCTCCTCTACTTTCTTTGCCATTAGGTTTAGACCCGGTACGGGGATATATCAAACTATACTATTGGCTGACCTGCATGAGTTTTAGTTCCAGCATTGCAGATCTTGTATGACACCTTTCTATGGGCAAATCACCGAGACAAGAGCACAGATCTTGTATCACACCTTTCTATGGGCAAATCACCGAGACAAGAGCATGATAAATAAGGTCTATAGGAAGGGGATGAGGTGATTAGTATGGTGCATGGTCGCATGATGCTCATAATGTAGGGTATAATTTCTCCATGTAGGTGTCATGCTTTGCCCTTTGATGCAGTCTTGGGTCCGTTGACTCGGATGGAACCATTGGATGAGCTGTATGTGAAATGGAAAACTTGTCATCATTAGTGCTCCCTAAAGACGAGCAATAGAAAGAGGAGCCATGATTGCTTAGGAAGATCTTCTAGCGGGATTGTTCTAGCAACGCAAATGGATATGATCGCCAGGAGACATCCTTTGAACAAAAGCTGGCCTCTCAGCCTCCTCAAATGTTCTCTGTGGTACCCCTTTCACACCCCAAACCAAAAAAAAAAAAAAAAGCAATGTAGTTTTTAAATTATTGAGAGTAACCCGCATATTTTATATCATCAAAACACATGATTCTTTGAGGCTACGCAAGCTTTGCTAATATAATAATGCATAACTTACCTTATTTTATGAGGAAGATTAATGTATACATCTTCCTTCGCCATTTGTAATGACCTCCTAGATTCCTCCCTAAGGTTTTTCTTTTTCATTATTTTGTGATTTCCCAAAAGAAGATGAGTAGGTTTTTTTTTTTTTTTTTTTTTTTTTTTTGATTGGCTGCTTTGTAAAGTCTTTGAGTAAATGCATCTATTCATATCAGTCACCAAAATATCTTGGAATTATCCTGGTAACATAGAACAAGTCTCCCATAGCTTTTATGTGGTATGCTCTGTCATATAAGAAGTCATCTTATTAGCCTCCGGAGGAAATGTCTATTAGTACATGAAGTAATAATCAATTCGACTCTCCAAACATCCATCATCTGGTAATGAATAGATTTCTGATTCTATAATTTCGTAGTAATCCAGAATATAATTGTTGTGCAATCTCCCTTCAAAATAATATGATCTGCTCGTAGAATAGAGATAGCATAAACCAGACCCTCCCATACAAGTCTCATTTCAACCAATGGAACTGTTGTGTTAAGCATGGATGAGCCGACTACTGCCACAAATGATGATCTGAAGTTCCAAATAACAAAACCTGCCCTTAAACCGGTTCTCTTTTTCTCCTTTCTCTGATGGGCCCTTCACTATTCTGAGTATTCCCTTACAAACTACAATGGCAAAAAGCGTACCAACGAACCACTGCATCCCTCCCACTATTGGTTGTTTCCAAGAGAAAATGGGATGTCGTTTCTTAAAATTTCTATACCCTATTATTAATATTGCAATAAAAGAGTAGAGACAATTTTCCTTTCCGAGTGAAAGTGGAGGAAGCAAATTAAAAGTAAGTACAGATTGGGGTAAGAGTACAAACAATTTCATCATAGCTTTTTAAACCATAATGATTGATATTGGCCAACCTACCCAAATGCCCATCATCTTTTCGTGTGGCATTCCTTGATCTTTGCGCAACAATTTGTAGCGTTCATTTTGGACTCTCCAAAAGGGAAACCCGAAAGCATATGCCTGCAATATAAGTACATACCAAAGAAGGAAATGATAGGAAGAGTATGACCATCGATTATAATTATTTAGGTTGAAAACTTATAAACAACGTACATTGCCAAGATACAAAGCAAATTTTTTTTGTAAAACTCAACTCCGGCCTCGTTTGTTGCATCTACCGTCGCTTAGATCATTTGGGCCCAATTTCTTGCAATTTTGTTGAAAAATTCAAACTACCACCACCATCTCGTACTCACCAATATTAATTTTAAGATTCGCATGAAAGAATTAAATCCAGAATTTTTGGTTGCCAAGCAGAGGGTTTCGATCACTAGGATAAGCTGCATCTTTTTATAATTACTAATTTATGTCAAACTCCAGTTGATTAAAACATTACAGCTAATACCTCTCATAGATTATGTAAATATTGTCAACTTCTCTTATCTTGCAAGTCACACCTCGGAGAGCCAAATTTCGAAGACAGACAATCATGTGAACAAAGCGAACCGATCATGCGACCATATAATAATTAAAACCATGCGCGAGTGAGATGAAATGGAAGTTTTGATCGTGATGATAAATGGGAGGTGCACGCTTTGGAGGAGGTGGTATTGATGATAAGGGCATTAGGATGGGGCAGTCATGATAACTCTAACGAGGCCCGGGGCATTGAAAAGAGGACAGAGAGATCAATCTCATGTGATGGGTTTATTGTTTTTATCATCAGTTTTTCCATCACAGAGCCTTGGATTATAAGTGTACCAATTCAGGTCCACTCGAGATACCTTAGGTTGGAACAAGTTTAGTTATTTGGTTTATTTCCCTAATAATAAGTTTTAAACTAGTTCAAATCATGCTCTGCAGGTAGGATCGGTCTCTGACTATATATATCTGATATTTATAAACCAAAATTAATATCGAACAAAAGTAATCAAAGCATGAATTCCAGACTCTTTTTGAGGACTGGCAACCATTAAATTTGCCTATCGATGGCATGAGATATATTCTGCCTTCAGTCTCTCTAATCTTTTTTTTTTTTTTTTTTTTGGGTGAAGTAGTCTTGAGAAATAAAATGATTCCAGGTCAGGGAGCATCATGAAACCCACTACTTTGTGTGATATAAATATCTGTGAGCATCTCAACATGTGCTTCAACTCTTATCAATTCTACTTTATTCTTTTTAAACATATTTCTAGCTATTATAGATCAGCTAGACTATCTATTTAATAAAATGGTGAGATTTAGAATTAAATTTTTAATTTATTAATAAAAAAAAATAAAGCTTGGATAAATAAATTATTAATTTATCATATATCTAATATGCTCTCTATCTTATCCGACTTAACCCGGTTGCCACGTCGTACTTCACATGTTAATAGAATATTGACCTATGTCATGCGAATAATGCTAGCTAGCTATGTGGTTAGCATAGATGAGGACCATCAAACATATATGGCTCGAGACTCCTGACCTTCCCGTTGAAAATGTTCTTGCCAGAGATTGCATGGATTAAAATAAGTCTTCTCTCAGGCAATCTAGTAATTAAATATATTAGCTATGAACCGCTAACAAAGCGATGCCTGCAAGAACCTTCTACAAAACCCTCTCAATGCAGCAACATTGACATTGTTTATAGAAATATCATATAATAATTAAGCTCGGTTTCTTGATGCCATTGCATTATTGGACAAGTTCTATGTTTTAAATAAAGACCCAAAATCTCATGCAAATTGTATGGTTATCATGTCCGAAATAGTTGGAAATGATACGACCGCAAGAACGTACATATAGATTCCAATTTAAGCTCTTCTCGAAGGTGGCATGACCACGTCAAAATACGAACAATCCACCTCTTACCAAAGGAATGCTGGACCTACATATATGCATGGTTTATTGGGTGTGGAGTCATATCTATCCAAGATCCGAGCCCAGAAAAGTCGAGAAGCCCAACAGAAAAACCCCCCCCCAAAAAAAAAAAAGGGAGAAATTGTTTTGGACGGCTAGACCGAACCTGGCCTGACCCATGCATGCGGCCCAGTCATGTGGGCGTGCGGCCCAGCCTGAGGCTGCAATGCCCGGGGCGTTTCCCCTGCGCTTCTCGCAATTCACCGTGGACCGCGCGATTTCTCACACTGTCCACGGGTGTTTGGATAACTTTGGACCGTTGGATGCACGATCCGACAGCTGAGGAGGATCCTGGGCACGATCAGGAGTGTTCTGCTCGGATTTTGATGTGATCTAAGGCACTGATCGCAGATCTGACGGCCTGGAACATTCCCTGCTTCAATTGGTCTTCCACAGTGACCTGGAGATGCGTTTTGGATGCGAACTGCACTGGTTTTCATTTTTTTCTTAACAGAGAACGCTGAGAGCTGCTATAACGAAGAACAAAGAGCTAGAAAGAGATCTTTTGCAACTAGAAGAGTTGTCCAAGGATTTTCCAAGAGAGAAAACAAGGAGAAGAGAGAGAGAAAAGCAGAGGGAGGGTAATAATTTCTATTGTATTTTTATTCTATCTTTTTTCTTCCTATTGGACTGGGGTTTGCATCCAGAGAGGGCTCTTTATTATAAAACTTTCCATATTCTATTTTTCATAGTGAAGATTTGATCCCGTACGGCTATGGATGTTGAAGTAGAGGGCTCCGAACCACATAATCCTTGTGTATTGCTTATGCTTGTATTTTTTATTTGTTCTTCAGGCTTTCTTTTTTGTTTCTTCTACGAACTCTTCCGACATTCCACTGCGCACCACCATCCTAACAACTGGTATTATAGCACCATGCTCGAGTAGGAGCGATGGCAGGAGACGAAGAAAAAGTCAAGATTGATAGGTTTGACGGGAAAGACTTCAAATTCTGGAAGATGCAGATTAAGGACTATCTATACTAGAAGAAGCTTCACCTACCGCTGTTAGAGAAGAAACTTGCCGAGATGTCATAAGCAAACTGGGATTTGCTGGACCGTCAGGCTTTGGGAGTCATCCGTTTGACGTTGGCCAGGAATGTCGCATTCAATACCTAGAGAAGAAGACAATAGCTGGATTGATACAGGCACTATCCAACATATACAAGAAACCTTCGGCCTCCAACAAGGTTTATCTCATGTATCGTCTGTTCAACTTGAAGATGAGCGAAGGTGTATCGGTAACCGATCATATCAATGAATTTAATTTGATTACTAGTCAGTTGAGTTCAGTTGACATTAGCTTCGAGGATAAAGTCCGTGCCTTAATCCTGTTATCCTCTTTGCCCAAGAGCTGGGGTGCAACTGTGACAGCGATGAGTAGTTCATGCAACTTGAGCAAATTGAAGTTTAAAGAGGTCCAAAACTTGATTCTTAGTGAAGAAATCAGAAGGAAAGAAACCAAAGGGATTTCTAGCTCTATCTTGGTCACTCAAGAAGGTAGATGAAGAACTATACAGTGTAACAAAAGCTGTAGGAGATCCAAGTCCAAACATAGGAGCCAATCAAGACCGAAGGGTGATGGCTGTTAGCACTATGGCAAGAAGGGGCACATCAAGAAGAACTGCTGGGCAAGGAAGGACTAGGAGAAGAACGAAGAATATGGCAATATGGCAATAGAGATAATTACAGATGCATTGGTTCTCAGTATGGACAATCTGATGGAGTCTTGGATCCTAGACTCTGGAGTTTCATTTCACTCTATCTCACAGAAGGAGTCTATGCGTAACTACATCGCCGGAGACTTCGGAAGGGTCTATCGTGCAGATGATGAGCCTTTGGATATTATAGAAAAGGATGATATACACATCAAGATGCCAGATCAATCAGTTTGGAAGCTCAAGAATGTCAAACATGTCCCAGGATTGAGGAAAAACCTGATATCAGTCGGGTAGCTAGATTCAAAGGGGTGCATTATAATTTTTGTTGGTAGTTCTTAGAAGATCACTAAAAGTCGATGATGATATCATGAAGAAGCAAGTTGGGTATCCTATATATGACTAATAATACCAGGGATGTAGTGACACTGCCACAGGCTGACCCGGAGTTGTGGCACTACAGGCTAGGTCACATGGACGAGAAAGGAATGCAAGTACTGCTGAAGAAGGACAAGCTACCAGATTTGAAGATGACAGATATTAATTTCTGCGATAATTGTATTCTTGGAAAGTAGAAGAGAGTTAGCTTCTCCAAGATTAGCAGGGCACCAAGATCAAGAAAGTTGGAGGTTGTATACACCAATGTGTGGGATTCCTTCCTGGTTACATCCTTTGGAGCTTTGTGATACTATGTGACCTTCATCGATGACTCCACTAGAAAGGTATGGATTTATTTTTTATAGAATAAATATGATATATTTGACACATTTAGGAAGTAAAAAATCATGGTGGAGAATGAGTATGGACAGAAGATAAAATTCTTGAGATCATACAATGGAGGTGAATATGACAATACTGAGTTCAAGGAGTTCTATGCAACCAATAGGATTAAGATGGAGAAGACGATTCCAAGCATGCCATAATAGAACAGGATAGCTAAGTGCATGAACAGGACCTTGAATGAGAGAGCTAGGAGATGAGGCTCCATGCTGGATTGCCCAATATGTTTTGGGCTGAGGTAGTTAGCATTGTTGCCTATCTGATCAACAGGAGTCCCTCAGTCCTCCTTGAGTACAAGCTACTAGAAGAAGAGTGGATAGGAAAGTTAGCAAGCTTATCTCACCTGAAGGTCTTGAGTTGTGCCTCTTATGCACACATTAATACAAAGAAAAGAGACAAGCATGATGTAAAGTCAGAGAGGTGCTTCTTCATTAAGTATGGCACTGATGAGTTTGGTTACAAGCTCTGGAGTGAGAAGGACAGGAATATTATCAAGAGCAAGGACATGGTGTTTAATGAAAGAAGCTTATACAAGAACCAGAGTGATCCTGACAGAGTAGGACAGGCAAACAAGGAGAAAGAACAAGGAGAGTTAGAAGAGATCATGAAGGAGGATATTGCCAGGGGAGTAAGAGATCCTGAACTTGAGCCAGAGACACCTCAGTTGAGAAGATCCACAATGACCCCGAAACCATGTGTAAGATATTCACTTTCGCTATATTACCTACTATTGATAGATGGAGAAGAGCCCAAGTGCTTTCATGAAGCCATGGAGAGCAAAGATTCGGTCTAGTGGGAGCTAGCGATAAAGGATGAGATGCAGTACTTGATAAAGAACGAGACATGGAAGCTCAACACATTACCGGAAGGAAAGAAAGCATTGCATAACAAGTGGATCTACAAGATCAAGGAAGAGCACAATGGCAGCAAGAGGTACAAGACGAGGTTAGTTATGAAAGGCTTCTAATAGAAAGAAGGTATTGATTATATTGAGATATTTTCTTCTATTGTTAAGCTCTCTACAATAAGTGTTATTCTAAGTATAATAGCTCATAAAAATTTATACTTAGAACAACTTGATGTTACTATTGCTTTCCTGCATGATGAGATAGATGAGGACATTTATATATAGCAGCCAGTTGGCTTTATAGTCTCTATTAGAGAAAACCTGGTATGCAAGCTGAAGAAGAGCTTGTATGGTTTCAAACAGGCCCCCCATTTATGGTACAAAAAGTTTGATGGATTCATGACTAACAGTGGTTTTGCAAAGTACCAAGAAGATCATTGCTGTGACTACAGGTTGTTTGATGGCAATTTCATCATTCTACTCTTGTATATTGATGATATGCTGATAACTGGACCGAGCATGCAGGAGATCAAAAGATGGAAGATGAAGCTGTCAAGAAAATTTGTAATGAAGGATATGGGTGCAGTAAAGCAGATACTTGGATTGAGGATCGAAAGAGATAAGGCAGCAGGTACATTGAAACTGGTTTAAAGTAATTACATTGAAAATGTGCTGAACAGGTTCAACACGGCAGATGCAAAGCCTGTGAAGATACCTTTAGCCATGCACTTCAAGCTTTCGAAGGAACAGTCATCCAAGATTGATGATGAGCTAAAGATAATGGACAGGGTTTCGTATGCTTAGCGGTCAGCAGCTTGATGTATGCGATAGTTTGCACAAGGCTCGACATTGCACATGTAGTGGGAGCTATGAGCAGGTACATGGCAAATCCGGACAAGCAACATTGAGAAGCTATCAAGTGGATCCTGAGATATCTGAAAGGTACAAAGGATATCGACTTATGTTACCGGAGAGGTAGACAGACTTTACAGGGCTATGTTGATGTAGATCTAGGTGGTGATTCCGACATTAGGAGGAGCATGACAGTGTACGTGTACACCATTGGTGGGACAGTGGTGCACTGGGTCTCGTAGTTGAAGAAGATCATGGCTCTTTCTACCATCGAATCGGAGTATGTTGCAATCACAAAAGCCAGCAAAGAGATGATTTAGCTACAGAAGTTGCTGATAGAGTTAGGTAGAGAGCAGAGCTGCAGTATTTTACTTTGTGACAGTTAGAGTATTATCCATCTAGCGAAGAACCCGATATTCCATGCAAGAACAAAGCACATACTGCTAAGGTAGTATTTTATCAGGGCACTGCTTGAAGATGGATATTTGTCACTAGAGAAGATCCAATGATCGAAGAATTTGGCAGACATGCTGACAGAAACAGTCACTGTAGAGAAATTAGGGCTATGCATGGCCTTAATCGACCTCCAGAGCTAGTTAATTAGAGGTGCCACGCAAGATACTGACTTATTTTTATTTTTTTTGGAAGTTTACTTTTGATGTTTCAGGTGGATACAAGATTAGGTATCTAAGTCTCCAAGTGGGAGAGTTTTGGGTGTGGAGCCATATCCACCCAAGAATCAAGCCCAAAAAGCCTAGAAACCCAGCAGAAAAACCAAAAAAATGGGAGGAATTATTTTGGCCCGCCAAATCGAACCCAGCTCAACCCATGTGTGCGGCCCATACGCATAGGCACGCGTGCGCACGCGGGCTCGCAGCCCAGGCCCAGCACGCGGGCAAGCGGCCCAAGCCTAGTTGGCGGGCACGTGGTCGTGCGGCCCAGGCCTAGCCGATGGACGTGCGGGCATGTAGGTGCACAGTTGCACAACCCAACCCAAGGTGGCAGCGCGCGGGGCATTTCCCTTGCGCTTCTCGTGACTCACCGTGGATCGCACGATTTCTCACACGGTCCACAGGCATTTGGGCGGCTTTGGATCATCGGATACATGATCCGATGGCTGAGGAGGATTCCGGGCATGATCAAAAGTGTTCTGCTCGGATTTTGATGCGATCTGAGATGCTGATCACAGATTTGATGGCCTAGAACATTTCCTGCTTTGATTGGTCTTCTACAACAACCTGGAGACGTGTTTTGGACTCGGATTGAACTGGTTTTAGTTCTCTTCTTAATAGAGAATGTTGAGAGCTACCGTAACGAAGAATAAAGAGCCAGAGAGATCTCTTTTGCAACCAAAAGAGTTGTCCAAAGATTTTCCAAGAAAGAAAACAAGAGAAAGAGAGAAAAAGGCTGAGGGAGGGCAAGGATTTATCCGGTTTGCATAGGATTCTTGTTGTAAAACTTCTTGTATTCTTTCTTCATAGTGGAGATTTGATCCTATGCGGTCGTGAACGTAATAATAGGAAGCTCCGAACCATATAATCTCTGTGTATTGTTTGTGCTTGTGTTATTTATTTATTTTTCAAACTTTCTTTTTTTCATTTTTTCTTTGAACTCTTTCGGCATCCTGTGGGCACCACCATCTCAGCTTGGTTCTCAAGCATCCATGCATGATGCAGGTCTACCAAGTGTTAATACCCATTGCCGATAACCTATAAATACTTTTGAGAATCAAGCACAAACAATTTATGGTACTTGGGTAGATGAACCATTATACAGCAATTTAATGATCAATTTATCATTATACAGCAATTTAATGCTAAATTATCTTCATCTGTTTTCATCGACAGCCACACTTTGCCTCCAATTAAGGCTATTCAGCAACAACCATCCTTCCTCTTTGTCACGTTCAAGGTTCTCCATTGGTTGGGTGCTTTTGCCTCTAAAAGATCCATCTAATAACGGTCCACCCATTTGAAGGTCCAGAGTTTACGTGGTCTAATCACCAAACGCTCTCGCATTTGGCTACTCCGCGGGGACAAGTCGATAAATTTGACATCCAATCGCGATACGCTGTAAAGATCCCGCTGCGGAAAGGACGCAGATACCTCGACGAAGATGACATGCAACAAATGGCAGGAGTCTGGCGGTTCACTGTACCGTGGCATTACGTGTCGTCACGCTTCGCTGGCATTACGTGGGTCCAGTGTCAGAATCGTAAATACGATAACTGTGAGGGGTATGTTTGAATCAAACCGGTCTCGACGTGAGAGAAACTATCAGGGAATTATTCTAATTCTAATATCAACCGTTGAATAGGTATGCCCATCCCGGCTCCGTGGGTTTGAAGTCTGATGCGACTCAGCCTACGGTCAAGAGGTCCAGCTCGTATACCCATTGAAATTTTTGCCCACCCATGAATTGTCACGAGATCCGAGGCAGATCAACGGCTCAAAATTGCCGATTGTCTTGATCTTAGGACAAGATTCACAAGCATTTGAAAATTAAAAAAACATAGTAAATAATGAAACGACTTCGATACACGTCCCTCCCCTGGCCATGGAAACACTTTCCATGAATAATAAGATATAATTTCTCTATGCCATGTCAGCAAAACAAGGACGCATGCCAGCGACCCCCAGCTACCCCATCTCGTATTGATGACGTCAGACAATCGTTGGTGTAATTCCAAGTCGACAATACGATATTATTCTAATTAAAATCCCTTTTAATTTCAATTTAGAGAGTAGTAAATTTTCCCATTTTGATTCATGTGACAGAGATCCAAACACCTTTCGTAAACATACCTGGACTTGATCGAACGGCCAAACTTAAAAGAGGGGCACAAAATCTCAGCAGGAGCACAGCATCAAAGCACGGGTCATCTACCGGTGACTGACCAGATCGCCTGCTCGGGTTAATGGCGGAGATGATGACGGTGGTGACATCATCTCCCACGTTAATCTCACAATTAAATTAACGCTGATAACAAAAACCACGGTGCCAAAAACTTGGATTAAAACTTAACTAATCGGGGGTCATCCTTGCTGGCTCCCTTGGCTCCGTGCATAAATAGCGGATCGCGGCCCCCCTCTTCCCTCGAAATAGCAGCTCAACTTTTTATATTTGGGCCTTCCCTCGGTTCGGCGATCCAAACCGGTCATTAATGGCGACGAAGGTTTACATAGTGTAAGCATTACTGGAAACCATCCTCCCTATCTTTCTCTGCATTTGTTCTTCTTTATTCTTTATTTGGATATAATTTCGGTTTTGATTTTTTTTTTTGTTTCGGGGGGAGGGGGGGTAAATTTTACGTAATTTTCCTATTTTTGTGCGGCCTTCGTTGTGGGAGGTGGATGAGATTGGGGCGTTTTTATAGATTCGATATCATTGATGGCTTTTTGGATGGTATTTTTCTTTCTGGGTTTTTTCGGTCGATAGTTTTATTCGTCATCTTGATTTTTTCGGGGACCATTCTGTTTCTAGGTTTTTGATTTATTATTAGTTGATTTATTTTATGAATTTAAATTTTGTTTATATTTACTTCTCCGGTAGGATATACGATCGAGTGAGCATTTGATACTTTCTTTGATTTGTTCTTGTTATACTCAAAATATATTGGCTTTACGAGGCCTTTCGTTGAACATGTCTCCTGATCATTTTCTTTCATTTACCATTAAATCTGATGCTCTTTTAAATGCTGAGTGTCTTTTGCCTCCACTCCAGCCATTTCTGCATATTTTGGTAAGCATACTGCTTATAGTTTTTCTTTTCTTTTTTTTATTAAAAAAATTGCTACTTCTTACACTTGGTACTTAGCATTAAACCATGAAATCATGAGCTAATATTTTTGAAGACAGTTCTGTCTCTTAAGTGGTGCTGTGTAAGTGGTGCGAGTAGGGTGCCATTTGTTTTAGGACTGGATTCTTTTAAAATCTTATATATGTCGTTGCTAGGAATTAAGCAGTACACTGTTTGAAAATTGTCTGCTTCTCTTGTTAATGCAATTTACTCTTCCACTGTAATGGTCTCTCCTTAAGTCCTCATAGTGCGGGCCATTTAAGTAACCAGCATCTGAAATACTGAAGAAGGGGTATTAAGGATACCAACTAGTTGGGCATCTACAAGTGGATCTTCTTTGCTTTTTCTCCTTTTGTTGTACTCTATCACCAACTTTGTTTGGTAGGGTTGCAACCATTTGATGTTTACTGTTCCTTTTGCTGCTCAATATTGTTGTCTTCTTTTTTGCCCTTTCGTGTGCGTGTGTATGTGTGTCTTTTTGCGCTCGTGTGATATGTGTATTTGTTCTTTAGTGGACCAACATTAATTTCTTCATGTTATTTTACACTGGGGATTCAGCTTTCAGTTCATTTGACTTCTTGTCCTCTTGTCCTCACCTGTCCCCCTGATATTAGTTTTATTTTAATTATCAATTATGACAGTGGTGTTTCATGCCTTGATACCGTTTTTCCTGACTTATTAATTGGCAGGTACTTCTCAACATAAGAAGTACATGTTTCTGTTTACATCATTGAAAATCTTGTTGTGTACTCCTATCACTGATGTAACGATACCATTTCATGTAATTGAATGACTTATGCCACTTATGTCACCTTATGCTTATTAATAATTTTTTAGTTGAACTTGGTGTTACCCATGAAAGAACCGGGTCTTTTAAAGTGTCTGCGGTGCTTGTAGTGATTGTTCATGAGTTTGATGTTAGAAGAAAGAAGCATGGATGTTTTTTTATGCCACTTATTCATCTGTGCAGTTGCAGAAACGGAATGTAAATTGATAGAAATTAATTTTATATTTGTTTGTGCAGGTACTATTCCATGTATGGACATGTGGCAAAGCTAGCAGAAGCGATTAAAAAGGGTGCCTCAGCTGTTGAAGAAGTGGAAGTCAAAATATGGCAGGTGCTAGTTCATGAGTTTGTTATTATTTATTTTAAATCTTTTTAAGTTATTTGATATTTGGATAATGGTTTTCTTGCAAGAACAATATAATTGGCATAGTTTAGACTGCTAGTTATTGCATCGATAAAAGCACTATCATTTTCAATGCATAACTTTGCATACCATCTTTGAATCATATCAAATTATGAATCATTTCTCATTTGGTTTTTAATGGTTAAGCACAATCTTTGTGTGTATTAGATAAGTTGCTATTGAATAGCATCTATAAGCCTTTACTATCTTTCTTAATAATTTCTAGAACATCATGTTTGACAACCTCTGGATGATAATTATCAGTGAAGAATTGATCTTTTAATTAGCATGGGATTTTGAATCTAGAAACGTGAACTATTATCTGGTCCTAAGCTTTTTTTTTTCTCTGTTTGATGTTGACTTGGGATTAGCAAGTGCTTCTTATTTAACACTGTAAGTTGTTTAACTGAAGTGAATTTTCACTAGCTCCACTTCAAATTAAGCAGATCATATCCTTGTTTACTGAGTTCTATTTTTTTGTTCATATTTTATTAGTTTTGTCATTCAGTTTCTTGGTATGGTATTCTTTTTTAATTTTTGTTCTAGTGGTTTGTAATTTTTGTTTTCTGAAAGAGGTACGTTAAGGCCTTTTTTTATACAAAATTTTTTTGTCATCATGCATGACCTCAATGGTACATACAATTAGTTGTCTCCGTGAAACTGTGCTTGTCAAGACAAGTGCATAGCCACTTTATTAGTAGTTTCTCAAAGAAGTGTATCAAATGTTACTTCAGCTTGGTCATAATAATTACCTGTCTTGGCTTAACAGGTTCCGGAGACACTGCCAGAAGAGGTGCTTGGAAAGATGGGTGCACCCCCAAAAAGTGACGTGCCAATAATCACACCGAACGAGCTTGCTGAGGCTGATGGGATTATCTTTGGATTCCCAACTAGATTTGGTATGATGGCAGCACAATTCAAAGCTTTCCTTGATGCCACTGGAGGACTCTGGAGAGCACAGCAGCTTGCAGGGAAGCCTGCAGGAATCTTCTACAGCACCGGTTCCCAAGGCGGGGGTCAAGAGACTACTCCGTAAGCCCTGAAACTTCAATTGGTTACATGACATTAAACTTTGAAAACTGCTAGAGAAATGTCTAACAGAGCATTATGGTCATGAATTGTAAGGATTCATGGATCTTACAGGTTATTATGCATGATAACGTTTTGCAGAATTTAACATAAGAAAGTGATATTACATCAAAAGAACATAATGGTTCTTGAAAAGTCAGTGTTACTCTTAAAGCAATAGATAATTTCTTCATGTTTTGCCCCTAAGAACATATTTCAACAAATTTCCAGCTACCGCTTTCTTTATCATGTTACACATCAAAGATTTCTTGTATGTGCTTATTCTGATACATCAATCAATAACTCTACTATCTCTTGAATATTATATCGAAAGATTAATCCTGCTCCCAATTCATTTTGATTTAAGATTATCATTATGGTGACTTTTTAAAATTGAGCTCTTCCAGATCAATCTTTGCTATCCAAGAACATATCATCTGTCTGAGTTTTTTTTGTATTCTTCACTGTTATCCTGGCCTTTTTTGTTCCTCTATATGAACTCTTTGTATAGGCCTTTCTATTAGATATAATGTTGCCTGGTTGGCAATCCATTCTGAATCTTTGCCAGCTCAGTGTAGATACGATGTCTCCTCAGATTTCTATTACCTTTTGCTATATGTTGTGCTTTGCTTTCAACACTGTAGCTGTTGTCAATAGTGCTTATTACCTTTGTAATCTTTTTTAAAATGGCTTCTGTTATGATGTCATGAACTCTTCTATATTTAACCAATTATCCCCCATTTGTTTGATTATGGATTTACTTTCTTCTGCCTGCAGTTTGACAGCCATAACCCAGCTCGTCCACCATGGAATGATCTTTGTGCCGATTGGCTACACCTTTGGTGCTGGAATGTTTGAGATGGAGAAGGTGAAAGGTGGCAGCCCATATGGAGCAGGCACGTATGCTGGGGATGGTTCAAGATTCCCATCTGAGCTTGAGCTTGAGCAAGCTTTCCACCAGGGAAAATACTTTGCAGGCATTGCCAAGAAGTTCAAAAGTTCGTCTTGATTTTCACCTTCCTTGCTAGAATTATTGTTGGGTCATGGAATAATGTACTTGCCTATTTTGATTGTTGCAGCCTCTGAGCTTTGATATATGTTTTTTGGTAAATTTGGCCATCCCATAAATATATTATCAGATTGCTTTCCGTTGGTACGAGATTCCACCTTTACTGAGGAAATTAAAAGGTTTATTAATTGCTCTCTCAATAAATGCCTCTAGAGGTTCTCGAGGACAATGAAACTCATGATATTAAAATTAGATTATATGGCTGTGCACATGTGTTTCTCAGTATTTCTCACCATATCCTATTCTTGAATTCTCTGATCATTTCATTTCATAAATAAGCATCGGCTGCTTATATTGCTGGTACTTCATTGTGGATACTGTTTGAATTTTACGCCCAAAAAGCATTGGCTGGTTAGGAAAAAAGTATAGTTTTCACAAGGAACATAACTCAGTTTTCATATAAATTCATCAACTAAGTTGGCTATGAAAGGATTATGCCCTATAAGCCAATATCTGTATCTCCCAGATCATTGTAAATTGACAAATTAATAAAGGCAATAATTTTTTCATCATTCGCTGTGTCATTATATGATGAACCCCATAGATTAGGGCTATGGTTGTAGGGCTATGATGAGATCATACCAGTGAGATCTAAGGCCTTAAAACCCTAATCTAGAATATTCCTAGTCATAGGAACCCTGAGTTGGGGATCAGGGTTTTCCGGTAAGACTGGCACATCCTATGTATGCTAAAAATGGTGACTGCTCTCACAGTCATTTGTGTAGGACACTAATACAAGGATGTGGGTGCTCATTAGTGAATGAGTTCACTGAATAGATCCAGTTTGAGAACATCTAATGGAGCCTTAGCTGCATGTCAATAGATGTTTCACATAGTGGGAGTTGTACAAGTAATCCTATGACCTGAGACTGCCATAATACCTTATGTACATGAACCCATGCTTTGGTTCAATCTCAATCATGACACTGGGTCATGCACGAGGTTGATGCTGGGTATGGTGAATTGTATATGAAGGTAATGAGTAGATCAACAAGGAATTGATCACTCCTAGTAGGAGGAGATTGCATCCAGCCAAATTAGGTCAGATGATGATTCAGGAAATCTTTGATCAAAGTACAGATATTAGAAATGATTTCTAATATCGAATTAATTGAATCATTAGTGTATGACTGAGCTGGGAATGAGTATAAACTGGATTTGACATGATTCCATATCCATAGTTATACTCGGGATGCAAGATGATTAAAGGATCGAATTATACGGGAACTTTCCACTGAAGGGTAGTTTTGGAATTACACCAGAATTTCCATATCTTCCGGGTAGACATGACACGTTGCTAGACGTCAATCTTGTCTTGTGGGTTGATCAAATTAAATGGTTTAATTGGATCACTAATTAGGAGGAGTCCTAATTGACTGACTCGAGTTAGCTCGATTTGACCTAAATCGATTAGAATGAGTTCTGATCAGATTAGGTCAACTTGCACTCGGACCCACTGCTGGCTAAGTATGGAACCCAATGGGTCACACACTTAGGACAGATAATCAAGGATTTAATTTGGAATTAAATCTCGTTTGCAGATGAACACACTAGCATGTGTTGCAAACCATGGCTTCTACTTGAATCGGATTCGAGTTAGGGTTCCGATTTGGTCTTTTTTAGATCCAAATTCATTCCGGTTTGAATCTAATTGAAGATTCAAAATGTTGGGCTAACAGTAGGCTAGCAATTGGGCTAACCTAAGAGGCTAAACCCCTTTCCCACATCGCCTAAAACCCCTCCCCTTCTCTTCCCGCGCGCGCGCGCAAGGAGAAGAGTCCACACGCGCGTGGACTCTCTCCAAGTCGCGTCTTTGCGTGAAAAGAAAGAAGAGACCGGCGTCTTTTGGCTGATGAGGCGTGGATCAGAGTCCACCTAGGCGTGGACTCTTCAAAAAATTGGAATTACCATGAAAAGAAAGAAAAAACATCGAAGGGGCGCGACTCTTCTTTCTGCGCGCGCCCTTCTGAGTTTTTCACGGTCCTTCTTCGCGTCTTCCCATCCCAAAGGCCGTGAGATTAATCCCAAGGGCCGTGAGATAAAGAGAGAAGACGTGAGAAGAGAGAGAGGGACGTGAGAGGATGTTTTCAGATGAGAAGGCGCCTCTCTGTCGCCTATTTAAGAAGAAGGCTTCACCGTAAAATTAGATTCCAGATTTTCTACGGCGAAGCCTTGCTTCTCTTTCCTTCTCCCTCTCCAGAAGATTGTTTCCCCCTCCTCTCTTTCCTCTTTGATTCCTTTATAGAGCCTAGGCTCTGTCGAATCTCAGAACAGAAGGAGAGTCAGAGAGAGAAACTCTCCGACGGTAAAGGAAGAAGGCGCCTCTTATCTTTCTTTCTTACATTAAGACAACTTTTGTCTTAATTTTCTTCTCCCTCCAAGACAAGCCTTGTCTCATTTTAGGACAAGGGCTTATTCTTAAGACAAGAGTGTCTTAAGGGCCAAAGTTGCTAAAAACTAGGAGAAGAGTAAGAGAGAAAGTTTTAGTCCCCGTTTGGCTAGAGGAGTCCTAGCCAATAGCCCATATATCAAGTTCTTGGGGTAGAACTTGATTGGAAGGAACCCAATTGAGGAGTCACTGTCTTGATCATCTGCCCGTGTGGATCACCATCGGAGGGCGGACAAGTGGACGCCTGGTGTGTTCAAAAGGTTACTCAATTTGGAGTTTATTTCTACATCGGATTGGATATAGCGATCTGAGGTTAGTATCTAAACTATGTTTAAATTTGGACATGCATGTAGTCATAAGTTTTAATTGCTAATAAGGAGATTTTGGGATTAGGGTTCGGACCTGATTTCATAAAATTTTGAAATCCACACTTCCGCACTGGTTCCCGAATCCAACAGGCTATTCCACTGTAGTTCATGGCACTCTACTCTAGGAGGATTTTTTTTTTTTTTTGGTGAAAAGGTTTTTGGTGAAAAGGGTGGGGGAGGAGTTAGGTCCCAGGCGTGGCTACTTCTAGACGGTCTTCCAGCCAGGAAATGTTCGATACACAATGCATATTAATTTTCCGTAGTCGTTCCTCACCCGAAGGTGAATACGGTTACCTGACTACCACCGGCTTCAGTCGAGTGAATGGAATTTATTTATTATATATATTCTTAACTTTTTTCACTATCACCAGCCAACAATGACTCCAGGGTTATTTTATTAATATTTTTTCTTTTTTGATTTTACTTTCGGACTATTTTTTTATTTTTTATTTTATTTCTGGACTTTTCAGTCGAAATATGTCCAAACCAAGACTCGAATTTCTGCCAGCTGGTTGTGAGAAAAGTCTCACAACCAACTGCACCACTCACCAGTGGCCTCTAGGAGGATATTTGATGATCTAAATGGAATCACAATGATGATCTAAGATAATGGATGATATTCATCATGGGGTAGTCAAATTTTCAATGATCTAACATGATTATATTTGGTATGTTGGTCCAGTGATCAAAGATCTTATAAGTAATCTATTTAGTATACCATGGAGATTTAAGGTCACCAACAATATAATACTAAATATAAACATAATATATACTAAGATGATTTTTTTTTTTATATATTCTCAATTCTTATAAATTAAGAATATAAGCAAATGCATTGATTTTTATAGGGCCCTATTATTTTGTTACAGACTAGTTTTAATTGCTACTATAAAAACGTAGACTATTTGTTGTTTTGGTTATGATCTATCTCGGATATAATAAAGTGCAAATGATAACACCTTCCTTGACCCCAATATTCGGTGTTTTAGCACTACACCGACGGACAAAAAGGAAAACTAAGCTCAACCCACATGCAATGGCAATGGATAGATAAAAATACTCTTCTTAATGTCAAGTTTGGACAAATTGAATTATAGTTAAATCTACACAACATCAACCATTTGCAACATATTTTTATTATTGGATTGACTTTTCTGCCTATAAGTTTCGAGCTACCATGACAAACAACTTCAAAATCTATGCTGCAATTTTCTGCCTTCTGCCAATTGTTCTACTCATAGAAGGGCACACCATTTAAGAAAACATGGTTCTTCATTATTAAGGTACTCATGATTTTCAGCAAATTGTATGGCAATAATAGGCATTAATTATATATATATATATGATGATAAGTGAGGCAAGATGCCACCTAGCTACTATTATTACATGAACCTTATATATTAGTGATTATGTTTATGAGGCAACGAGGATGTATTGGTCTTCTGCCTAAAGGAAAGAAGACAGCATGTGCATAGATTAAACTAAAGCACCATTGTATTTTTCCTTTCCTTCTTCTCTTCCATGCTCACATCCAGAATGCGGACACAACTCCAAGGGATTTGTGCTTAAGGAATTCTGCTCAAACATTTTAAAAATAAATAGATTCATAGGCTAAAAAAAAGTCTATGCATCTCAAATCTTATACAAAAAGAAATTTATGAATCTCATCGTACAATATATTTACAAGATAAAAAAAATATGATTTTTTACATGGATATTGATGTGGCAAGACCGCTGACGTGGAGTAGCTGTCAGGCATCATATCGATGAAAGCCGCCGCGTCAGATGCTGCGTCAATCTCCCAGCTCGGATCCCTTCGCCAAGCTAAGCTCCTCCAAAATAACGGGGCCAAAGCCGAGCTCCGTCCTTCGCCAGGTCGGACCCGCGAGCCTGGGACGCCTAGGCCGGAGCCGAACTCTGCCCTTCAGAGCGAGACCCTCGAAGATCGAGCCTCGTGGTCAGAGTCAAGCTCAGTCCTCCTCCACCACGTGGAGCCTCTTCGAGGCTGAGCCCTCTGGACCGGGCCCGCACTCTGCCCTCCAGAGCAAGACCCTCGGAGTCGAGCTCAGCCCTCCTCCACCACGTGGAGCCTCTTCGAGGTTGAGCCTTCTGGACCGGGCCACACTCTGCCCTCCAGAGCGAGACCCTCAGAGATCGAGCCCCGTGGTCGGAGTCGAGCTTAGCCCTCCTCCACCACATGGAGCCTCTTCGAGGCTGAGCCTTCTGGACCGGGCCACACTCTGCCCTCCAGAGCGAGACCCTCAGAGATCGAGCCCCGTGGTCGGAGTCGAGCTTAGCCCTCCTCCACCACATGGAGCCTCTTCGAGGCTGAGCCCTCTGGACCGGGCCTGCACTCTGCCCTCCAGAGCGAGACCCTCGGAGATCGAGCCCTGTGGTCAGCGTCGAGCTCAGCCCTCCTCCGCCACGTGGAGCCTCTTCGAGGCTGAGCCCTCTGGATCGGGCCCGCACTCTGCCCTCCAGAGCGAGACCCTCGGAGATCAAGTCCCGTGGTCGGAGTCGAGCTCAGCCCTCCTCCGCCACGTGGAGCCTCTTCGAGGCTGAGCCCTCTGGACTAGGCCCGCACTCTACCCTCCTCCACTAAGGCGATCCCGCGAGCTCGGGATGCCTAGGTTGGAGTCGAGCCTTGCCTTTCCAACTCAACCCCCAGCCCAGGCATCAACACCAGCGAACCAAGGGGTAGCACCGCCCTTCCAGGACACCGGCGAGCCACCCGAAGACTGCACTGAGACATCCTCCAGGCTGCAGCAATCACCTGCAACCGCCGGTTACACCAGAAAGGGGAGAGGCCCATTAATCGAAGCACCACGCTCCTCACCAACCGCCTGAACCACCCGAAGGAAGAAGTCAACCAGGAGATTCGAATCCCAGGGGCGGCGGCCCACCAATCGAGGTACTGCCAGGTTTCCCGGAAGGAGGCGACCAAGGGGAATGTCAGAGTACATGACAGCTTTCCTTATCACGGATCGGGAAAGGCTCCTCGAGATACTGCTGCACGTGCCTGACAGCCCGGTGGAGATCCCAAGACGAATGCCCAACGGTAACCTAGTTTACAAAACTCGGAGGTAACAACTGCAAAAAAGAGAGAGACATAAGGCACAACACACCAACACAGGTGCAAGCTCAACCAGAGAGCACAGCACCACAAGAAAATCCAAGCAAAGGTGGGCGGAAAGGCCACACAGAGACTCCCTCTAACCAGACCACTCTTCTCCTAACACACTTGCATCCCACTTTCACGCTACTCACTCCTCCTAGCATGGAGTCCATCAAGAGGGGCTCGATCAGGAGGATTTGTTTTCCTGGATCGTCACTGACTTGACCATCGAAGTGCCCCCGCCGGAAACCCCGGCCCGGATCTCTAACCCCTGTCTTGCAGGTCCAGGACCACCGGACGTCCAGGCAACGAAGGGAGCGCACTCCGGTGCCGACAGCAGCTACGGGCCATGGCAATCTTAGTGGCAATAGATTGGCGCGCTAGGTAGGGGGCGAGCGATATTGTGAACGATCTTTGATCCAGGTCAAGCCCCCCATCTCTTTACAGACAAGTTCCATGGAAGGATGGTGACGACATAGGTGCGAGAGACTTCTGCCAGCCGTGCAGGAGACTCCCCTTCTTGAGGGAAACCACATAATCTAGAGGCGGGGCCATCCGCTCTAGTTCAACCACCTCCGGTGGAGTCTCAGCTGGCTGCACTCACCCAGCAAATGCAAATCCTCGCCATAATAGTGCACCAGCTTCAGTATCAGCACCGGTCCTTGGGTACCCACCAGTAGCCAGGGACTCCGACGGCCTATGCCGCAGCTCCCCGTGACAGCCTGCGTTCCTTCCAAGGAAGGCCTTTGCAGCTGCGGGCCGTCACCGACAACTGGGGTAGTCATCAGACTGTGGCAAAAAGGAAACGACCGGGTCTGCTGACAGGGAGAGCCGCTCACTATACCTCGGGTGAGCAGTATCAAAGCCCCACCGAGGTAGAAAAAGCAAGACCCCTCCACCACGGGTGCTAGGCACCCATGTCACCTTCTCCGTCTCTTTCGGCGGAGGGGTCTGCTGACGAAGCCATCAGGCGCACAGCGAAGAAGCGCTTGGAAGAGCATGACCGCAAGTTGGCGGAGCTGTCCCACCGATTCGCCAACCTGCCAAGCTCAGCTAGCGAGCCGATGGGCTACGATGCCCGCCCTCCATTCTTCCAAGAAATTCAAGGGGAGCCGATCCCGTATCGGTTCCGTATATCGCAAGTGGATCCTTACGATGGGACCACCGACCCCTTGGACCACTTGGAAAGCTACCGGACCCTCATGATGGTCCAGGGGGCCACTGATGCCCTCCTCTTCGTTGCCTTTCCTGCCACACTCCGGAGAGCAGCCCGGGTGTAGTTCACCCGTTTGGAGCCGGAGAGCATCAACTCTTTCGCCCAGCTAGGACAGAAGTTCGTGGCCCACTTCGATGCCTATCGAAAGTTGCCACGAGAAGCAGACAGCCTCTTTTCCATCCGGCAGCAAGACCGCGAGCCCTTGTGGGACTATGTGGCCCGCTTCAAGACTGCCGCGTTGAAAACTTACAACCTTGATGAGCCAGTTGCCATGCTGGCACTGAAGCGAGGGCTCAGGACCTCCTTCCTGACCTACTTGCTCGACAAGAAGCCCCCCAAGACTTATTCCGAGCTCCTCCTCCGAGCCCAAAAGTATATTTGCTATGAGGAGGCGGACCGTATGAGGTGGGAGCTCGACGGGAAGCCACTGAAGAGGCCGACCCCCACTGAGATGCCCGGGACCCGGAAGCCAGAACCCCAAGTCCCGAACTCCCGGAGGGGGTCGATACTGAAAGGCACTCCCATTCCTGAGGAGAGTTACACCACTCTCTTCGCCCCGAGGATGAAAATCCTTATGGAGATCGAAGGCGAGGACTACCTGAGATGCCTACCTCCGATGAAGTCCTCCACTGGCCGTGATAAAGCGAAGTATTGTTGCTTTCACTGCGACCACGGCCATGACATTGAGGAATGCCGTAACCTCAAGTGGGAAATTGAAGAACTCATCAAGAGGGGCTACCTCAAAAGGTTTGTGGGGGGTAGACCTCAGGTGGAATCCTAGGCGCTCGTCGCTCTCCCGCCAGCTCTAGCCATTGATAACCGTCCCATCGAGAAGCCGGTGGGCATGATCTCCTGTGGAGCTGCGCGTGCACCCAAAAAGCCCGGGGGGCAGGGGATCCTGAGAATGTACTTCCCTTTATGAGGAAAGGGGGAGACGAAAAAAAAATATAAATAATGATGCCGTGGTCATCGAGATGACGATTGTGAAGCATCCTGTAAAACGCATCATGGTTGATAGTGGAAGCTTCATAAACGTGCTTTTTTATGATGCCTTCTCCAAGATGAAACTTTCTCCCGATCAACTCAAACCTATGCATACCCCCCTTCCTGGTTTCACAGGTGATTCTGTAAGGGTGGAGGGAGAGGTCACTCTCCCGGTCACCGCCGGGACCCCATCCCAGCAGAGCACCATTATGATGACTTTCACGGTCGATAGGCTCCCTTCCACCTACAACGTGACCTTGGGCCGGCCCGGGCTCAACTTGCTTGATGCCGTTGTCTCTACCAAGAGGCTGCTTGTACAGTTCCCCACTCCCTACGATGTCGGGGAAATGAGGGGAGCACCCCAGCTGGTGCAACCTGCTTCCAAACCCTCCCAGGGGCCAAGGTCCCCGAGGATGACTCCAAGGCAGATGATCTCGACCAAAGGGCCCAAGATCCCAGGGGAGGCCCGGTCGAGCATCTACTCTTTTACCCACTCGAGGACGATCCCACGAAGATAGTGCAGAGTGGAGCCCAGCTACCCAAGGAGGAGAGGGCCCAACTACTGGAGTTCCTACGGGCAAGTGCGGACGTATCCGCCTGGATGACGGTGGACATGCCAGGTATTCCTTTAGACATCATACTCACAAATTGAGTGTTGACCCAGAGCACAGACTAGTTCGGTAGAAGAAGAGAAGTTTTTCCCCGGGGAGACAAGCAGCTATCAGGGAGGAAGTTGACAAACTCTTGGCTGCCGGCTTCATTCGAGAAGTCTAGTATCCAAGCTAGCTGGCGAATGTAGTGATGGTAAGGAAGAACAATGGCAACTGGAGGATCTGTGTAGACTACACCGACCTCAACAAAGCTTACCGGCAACGAGCAGCTCGGTACTACAATGCCCGGGTCAAGCCAAAAGCCTTCAAACTTGGAGACTTGGTGCTGCACAAGGCAGAGGCATCTCAACCTCGGGAGTGCGGCAAGCTCTCACCAAACTGGGAAGGCCCCTACAAAGTGACTGAAGCCCCCTCACAAGGGGCCTATTATCTCGAAGATCTCGACGGCGTCAGGAAAGCCTCATCAACACCTTCAAGCCCAGCTCCGAGGCGCCGAGACCTGAGCCCAGCTCTCAGGCTACCCAAGATCAGGACTCAGCTCTCCAGCCAAGAGATCTTCGAGCCAAGCTGCTTTTAATCTCAACCATCTTCGAGCCCAGCTCCAAGGCGCTGAGACCTGAGCCCAGCTCTCAGGCTACCCAAGACCGGGACTCAGCTCTCTGGCCAAGGGATCTTCGAGCCAAGCTGCTCTCAACCTCAACCGCCTTCGAGCCTAGCTCCGATGTGCTAAGAATTGAACCCAGCTCTTAGGCTACCCAAGACCGGGACTCAGCTCTCCGGCCAAGGGATCTTCGAGCCAAGCTGCTCTCAATCTCAACCGTCTTCGAGCCTAGCTCCGAGGTGCCATGACCTGAGCCCAGCCCTCAGGCAACCCAAGACCGGGACTCAGCTCTCTGACCAAGGGATCTTCGAGCCAAGCTGCTCTCAATCTCAACCGTCTTCGAGCCCAGATCCGAGAAGCTGAGACCTGAGCCCAGCTCTCAGGCTACCCAAGACCGGGACTCAGCTCTCCAGCCAAGGGATCTTCGAAATAACGCTGCTCTCAACCTCAACCACCTTCGAGCCCAGCTCTGAGGTGCTGAGACCTGAGCCCAGCTCTCAGTCTACCCAAAATCGAGACTCAGCTCTCTGGTAAAGGGATTTTCGAGCCAAGTTGCTCTAAATCTCAACCATCTTCGAGCCAAGCTCCGAGGCACCATGACCTGAGCCCATCCCTAGAGCAACCCAAGACCAGGACTCAGCTCTCAGGCCAAGGGATCTTCGAGCCAAGCTACTCTCAATCTCAACCATCTTCGATCCTAGCTCCGAGGCGCTGAGACCTGAGCCTAGCTCTCAGGCTATCCAAGACCGGGACTCAGCTCTCTGGCCAATGGATCTTCAAGCCAAGCTGCTCTCAACCTCAACTGCCTTCGAGCCCAGCTCCGAGGTGCTGAGACCTGAGCCCAGCTCTCAGGCTATCCAAGATCGGGACTCAGCTCTCCGGCCAAGGGATCTTCGAGCCAAGCTGCTCTCAACCTCAACCACCTTCGAGCCCAGCTTTGAGGTGCTGAGACCTGAGCCCAGATCTCAGGCTACCCTAGTGATTTTGATGAATAACAAAACCTTAAGTACATATTGTATACTAATATTTACTTTCAGCTATGAGTTTTCAGGAAGCAAGCACCTCAAATTCTCAAAAAATTTAAGTATCATGGCATGTCGTGGCACGGAGCATTTTTTGCAATTTAAGACATCTTCTTCATGCAAAAAGGGCTTTTACATGTTCAATCATTGATTATTTATATTCCATTTAAGTTTCAAAATTGATGCTTGTGTCTTTGGCTTAATTTGCACTTGATTATAAATTTTTCAGAGCCAAGTGTCGACACCTGGAAAGTCAAGTGTCGACACTTCAGCATTTGGCATGCAGAAAAACTTCTTGGCATGCCAAGTGTCGACACCCAGGACTCAAGTGTCGACACCTGAAACTCAAGTGTCGACACTTAAGTTTCCAAGTATCGACTCAAGGCCTGAGACTTTTTGAAAATCCAGAACTTGGCCAATGGAGTATTTTTGTGTCAAGTGTCGATACCTGTGAATCAAGTGTCGATACTTGAAAGTTCAAGTATCGACACCTGGAAGTCAAGTGTCGATACCTGACAGCCAAGTGTCGATACTCGTGTTCTGACAGCCATAACGGATCTATTTTTTGAAGTGCAGAAGCATCTTTTCAAGCTCCCAACAGCTAGATTCAATGCTTAAATGGTCACAAACCATTTTTTGGAAGTTTTTCTTTGTATTTAAGCTTCACCAACTTCATTCTTGAGGTATTGAAGTCCATTGAAAGCCAAAAAGCCAAGATTCTCTCAAGAACTTCACTTCAAGAGCCATTTAAAGTTTGATTCCCTGAAAAAGCTTACAAGCCCATCCTTACATCATTTTAAAAAAGAGTTTGAAGAATATTCCAAGGAGGAGACAAGACAAATCATCAACTTGAGCTTCAAAGCTTCTATTCTACTCTTGAAAAGAGTTTGTCTTATTTTTTAAATTGTATATTTGATTTTATCTTGTAATTTGACCTTGCTTTTAAGGGTGTCTTGAAAGAAGGTTGTTGTGGTTTGTTGGTAAGCCAAAGGGACAAAACCAACTAGGGTTAACTTGTGAGCCCGAAGACGAAACAAGTGTAAAGGTTTGTTGGTGAGCCTAGGTGATAAAACCAACATAGGTTTTGACTTATGAGCCTTTTGAAAGACAAGTCAGCTATAATCTTAGTTGGATTATAGTGAAATTTTCAAGGGTGGCTTGGGAAGTAGATGTAGGTGCTAGGTTTGCACCGAACCACTATAAACTTTGTGTTTGTGTGTGATTGCCTCCTCTCTTTCTTGCTCTTTGTTTATTGTAATCCATTTATTACTTTTCGCTGCATTTAATCCAATGCATTGAATTATTACTCATAAACACAACTAGATCTTCACATTATTGCTTTAAATTTTTTAAAAGACCCAATTTATCCCTCCCTCTTGGGCTCTATTTATGGGCAACACTACAAAAACTTGTAAACCACTTAAATAGTTGTTAGTAAAACAAATGCATGCACCATTGTTTGACTATCATCAAAATCACTTATGGGGTCAACAGACGGAGGTGACGTGTTGGTCATACATTTCCCAGTCCGCGGCCTCCACTTGGGCATTCCGGTTCGAGGAGTGGTCTGGGTCATTCCAGACCCAGTTGACCCCCTGACTGAGTTAAAGAAAAACCTATTCTTCCACCCCTTGATGGAAGAAAGAAGGTCGAACCTAATAACCCCCGGGTGAGGGGCCACGAACCACCACCCCTCATCGGTGTGGTGGTGCTTCAGGGTGAAGAAGGCCCTGAACAAAGAAAAATGGACAACAATCCCATGGAAATGATAGAGGATGGCAAAGCAAGAAATGGTCCTAATGGCATTCAGGGTAAGCTGGGCCAGAACTAAGCGGAAGTTGCTAAGGAAGGAAAGAAAGAAAGGTTATAAAGACAAATGGAGACCCCCGAGGAAGAAGTCCTCGTATAGGGCAATTTGACCCGGGCCACCAAAGGTCACCTATTCCCCCGATCCCAGAATCAAGAACCATATAGAGTCCGGAATCCCATATGTATCCTGAAGCCGAAAGAGGTCCTCCTGGGTCATCACCGAAGCAATGCCAGAAGGACCAGCCAGACCACGATCGATAGGAGAAACAGGAGGAGAAGGGGAAGGGGGAGCCCTAGGTTGACCTATGACTATTCTCGTCAGCCAGGGACCCCTACGGACGATAAGAGGGACATCATCCTCCTCATCGAAGGAAGGAGTCCTTGGCCGGGAGGGCCCTGCTTCACTGGAGTGCCCCGAACAAGAATGTCTCTAGCCAGAAGGATTCATCTTATAAGGAAGGGGAAGGATACCAGAGAAGGGAAACCTAAGGACTCTAAAATAGGTCTCCCTCAACACAGGTCAAAGGAGGAGAAGAACATAAAGAGGGAAAGACTGACATGAACACCTCGGAGGGAAAGGTCAAACTGGGATGGAAAAGGCTCTGGTTCTCCCTGCGAACTCGAAGGTTCGAAAGAGATGGTTAGGAAAAAGTTTTTCTCCTTATCAAAAATGGCCTAACAGTGCCCTGTTACATCGTACTGATTAAAATGTGCATCCTTTCGATCCTCTGACCACCAGATACATGCCATGATCAACATCCACCAGGAATGGCACTTTGATATGCCGAAGATCGCTTTCGGGCCTGATGCCAATCATCATACTCCCTTTGAGCCCATTGACATGGCATCTCCTTATTAGCATTAGGGCACGATCCACGAGTCATCGACAATCGAGGCATTTAATGATGTCAGATAAATGTCCTTCCATATCAGCATCACATTAACTCTCTTCGTCCTGAGTGATCCGTCATACTTGAGACTCGAGAGTGGGGAGCAACTATTATAGCATGACCGCTGATGTGGAACCCTATCAAATCCAGCTAGCTACCATGATGGAAAAAGGTGCCACCTGGATGTAGTGACCAAACGAAGTGCCAAGTCTGAGCACCTAGCCAAGGTCAGCTCCCCCGAGGTCGAGCCCTCGGTCGAGGTTATGCTCCCACCTTCTGAGCCCCTAGCCAAGGTCAGCTCCCCCGAGGTCGAGCCGTCAACTGAGGTCATGCTCTCGCCTTCTGAGCTCCTGGCTAAGGGCTCGACCTCGGCCCTGGTCGAAGTCAGCTCCCCCGAGATCGAGCCCTCGATTGAGGTCGTGCTCCCACCTTCTAATCCCCTGGCCGAGGTCAGATCCCTCGAGGTCGAGCCCTTGGCCAAGGTCGAGCCCTCGGTCGAGGTCATACTCCCACCTTCTGAGCCCCTAGCCAAGGCCAGCTCCCCTGAGGTCGAGCCCCCGGTCGAGGTTGTGCTCTCTCTTTTCGAGCACGTGGACGAGGTTAGCTCCCTTGAGGTTGAGCCCTTGACCAGGATCATGTTTCCCTTTCTCTAGGTCAATCCCTTGGTCAAAGTCAACTCCTTCCCCCTGCTCGAGGTCGGGCCTTTTCTATGAGCACCTCTGAAGTAGCCGGGATAGTGCTGTCAGTAGGTGATGTCGCCATCCCCATCAGGACCCTTATGCTGCCCGGAGAAGCTAGCACCCTTGTGGGGTGGCGCTCCACCAAAGCATGCCTTTTGTAGCCTCTTAGGAATGGCATCCCGTTAGGGCACGCCAACTACAACTCCCGTGTGATGGCACTTCATCAAAGCACGCCTACTGCGAAGGATGTCCCATCGAAACATCAGGCCTCTCAACCTACTATTGGCACCTCCTGAGAAAGGGTACCCTGCTCGGGGCATCACACCTCTCAACCTACCGCCTACACCACCTGGAAGAGGAAGGTCTTATCAGGGATTTCAAACCTCGCAGCATTTCTCGCCAGACCAGTGCTCTGCCAGGTCTCTCCAAACATGGTGGAACAGTGCTAAAAGGATGCAGTGCCCTGTTAGAGTGTCAGGCTCCCGCAGCAGGCCACTCGCACTCACCGTGAAAGAGATGCACACTCCTCAGTACTCCACCTACGCCCGTAGCAGACTTCCCCTTACAAAGGCTACGGATATTGTCCCCTTTCTCTAGAGGGAGGGGGGAGAACAGGCCTACGCCTCGTCCATGTAAGGGGCTCCCAGAGGGCGCTAGGTCAGGGCTTTATGTCCTACCAGAGGTATGACGCCTCTATAAAAAACTAAAAGGGGCATCCAACCAACAAGGCTCTATGGGCAAGAGGAACACACAAGAACTCCCCAGGAGAGTTCTCGCTGCAGCAGCCATCACTACCCAAGCTCTCCCTCTCTATCCCAACTCTCCTTTCATCATCTCCTAAATCCTCTGAGAGTGGAGACTACTTCAGGATCCATCGAGGAGGATCTGTTCCCTTAGATCACCCACTGACTTGACTGTCGGAGTGCCCCCAACGGGATCCCCGACCCAGGTCTCCTTTTTTTTGCAAGACCAGGTGTTCGCGGAAGACATCAGGCGGGAAACCCACCAACCGATGCCACATAAAAGCTGCAGGCCATGGCGATCTTGGCGGCAACATGATATATAATAGAAATTGTTATATAGTTTGACTATGATTTGGTTCTAGCTAGCAAGGTTGATCATTGGTAATAAGCATTTCAAAATTAGTTTCTTTTGGTCTCCATCGCAGGGCTAAATATAATTTCGAGTGTACACCATAGATCAAAATATTGTTTTAGATCTTATTTTGGGGCTAATCATGGTTATAATTATAAAGACTAAGAGAAGGAGTGTCTATAAATATTACGGTTCTGCTTGAGACTTGCTAATATGGCTGGATGTAGTTGATACATTGGACAATTCTGGATTTTCTTCCAGGATAAGTGAGCATTCTAGAATCTGCAAAAATAATAAAGACATAAAAGTCCAGTAATAATAGGGAGTTTCCCGATGGTGAACTCTTTGATACCTAAGTCAGTCTTTTGTGGAAGCAAACAAAAGAGAGATATATGTAGCTTTTAGATGAATAAAGTGGTGGTGGATTATGGTGTTGGAGTAGAAGTAGGTGAAGTAGTGGAGATGGCAGATGAATGCGGTGGAGTGTAGGTGAAACTCGAGAGAGAGAAGCGAAGCTTAGGTGAGGTAGGTGAAGTAGTCTCAACCTTCACCCGAGCACTAATCTAAGGCTTTGGATGGCTCTGAGAGAATTTTTGTGACTCTAACCTAAGACTTCGGATATTTCTGAGAGAACTTTTGAGACTCTCAGAGAACTTATTCTAGAAATAAAGAGAACTTGGCCAAAGCTTATATTTTTGGAAGGACTTAATTGAAGGGTCCTGGGTAATGGTTTTATAAGCGAGTATATGGAGTACCTGATGCCTAAAGGATGTTCTGCAATGTAGGGAGTGATGGCTGGCATGTTTCTATAGAGAACATGCTTCTAGAGAATAGCTTGGTGTGGCTGGGGACGGTGCGGAGCTCATCTTCACAGTAGCTGCTTTTGTAGTACACTTGCATTTATGAGAATAGCCGATGTCAGAGAGTCATGGTGATGGATTCCTACCCCCTTATGAAAGAAGGGTGTGCTAAGTTTCCCAGCATGATCTATGAGGACCGTACAACTAGATCTAAGTCTGCTTCATTTACCGAGCTTGCAGGTAATGTGGCAAGCCATGCTGGAGTTCATATAGACTTGACCATTTCTAGCTATATTAGTTGCTCCCTACTTTCTAAGGTAAGGCATCTTCTTTGTCTCAGATATAGGAAGTAAAGGTTGAAAGTCGTGGGGCTCGACATCGAATCAAATCTACGCTCTTTAAAGTCAAAAGCTTGGATGGTTCATCCCCCATCCCATGGGTGAAGCCAAGTCATAGTGACACGGTGTACCGGTCAACCGGGCAGGTGGACTCCATGGAGCCAAGCGTTGTGTTTGAGCGTGGGCTTGATGTGATAAGTGGACACGATCAATGGAGCAAGACATTGATCGGAGTGCATGCTCGAGTTCGAGGATGGTTCTTGGAGTTGCCGGGTAACGATGTAGCGAGTGAACTTGAGTACAGTTGTAGGTCGTGGGAGCACATATATAATGGTGTGCTTGGAATAGTGCATGATGGGTGAACCTAGGTCTGGTGCACCTGAATAGAATTGAATAGCAATTGCGATGCAAGGGAGTGTTGATGAAGGTTCATGCATGCAGCTCTCATACGTATACAGAGGGAGAGTTCAACTATATATCCAATGTGGAACTAGCTTTCTACACGTGAATTCTCAACATTTTCGTATTATCTTAAGCTTTTGGGTGCAATTGTTAAGCTAATATATAGTATTAAAGCTCAGGTCTCTAACTCTAAGTTTTCCACATGCATGCCGATCATGACGTGAAAAAACCGGCTATCAGTTGCTTCTGGTACTTTCTCATTGCATGATCCTTTCATGCAGTCGAAATCTATACGCCATTTTTAAAGGCCCTTAAAATATCAAGGCTAAAATGGATTTGCTGGCCTCTTTCCGGACGAAGTGATGAGCCAAGCACATATCATTCGACCCGAAAGAGATTTGGTACAGTGATCTTGTTCTTGCAGCAGAGAGCTGGGATGGTTGTTGGTATACTGGAATTATTTTCAACAAAGCTTTGGGCTATATCCAGTCGAGCTTTAGCATTAATTGGACCGACATTCTCGGATTGGTGTAATTGTTTGTATGAAGACATCCTTCTTTTACAAAGCAAAATGAGGTTTAAGTGAGTTCTACTTGGTCTCTCCTCCCATTTGATTAAAACACTTACATATGCATGCGCACACAAATCCACAGATAGACACATATATACTGAATGCAAAAGATAATAATAGATCTTTGTCAGTCCTATTATGCTAGATGATACTTAAAAACTGACATCTATTGAGTCACAAGGTTTAATCCTTCAAAGAATTCCAGCCAGAGAATCTGGACCCTCCAGAAGCCAATGTGAGTAGAACCATGAGTCAGCAAAACCTAGGCTTGTCTTCCTTGAGCAGCGCGGCTTAGTTTTTGTCCCAATACTTCTTGTCCTTTTTTAACATCTTAGGCTTTGCACCTGCAAGCATAAAAAAAATATGGTAAGAACTGGAGCAGTAAGAATGCTTGCAACTTACGTAGATACGGATAATGAACTCCTAGGAAATTCTGAAAATTGACGATATGAGCTGTCAGGGGAGTTATGCAAGTAATCCATTTCATAGAACATACGTTACTTCTGGATTTTGCACTAGCTAGGTTAAACCTAGACACTCTTGGCATTTATATAAAATGTTAAATGTTGAAAGAAATTAGACATAGTGCTAACAGCATTTGAACTTACTCTATTTTAATTTAAAGGGTTATATATATATAATATAGGTGGATAGATAGTTAGATACAAACGTACATGTCATATGTATGGGAATAAATGCATGTCTTTGTATAGATGAAACTACTCAATATTAACCCTATTTAACATTCAGAGAACTCCATTAAAATGATCATTTATGTAGCTTTGATAATCAAGATCAATCTTCACATGCCATGAATGGACCATTCTTGTCCAACATGGCAGCAAAAGTTAGGTGATAAAAAGTTGAATTTTGTGGGATGACCCTGATTCTCCTACTGATTTCTTAAAAAATATGTAATTTTGAATCTTGGATATTTTCACTATAAAAATAAATGTTCATTTCATTTATCTGGTTGGACTGTTGATTTTGGAAATCCATTCATGCTTCAAGAAAGTTTTCTTGAATCAAATTTTTACTTCCTAGTTCCTTGTGATCCCATCTTGTATTGTATGAGCAACAAAAAAAAACTTTCCACGCAAAAAAAAAAATGATAACCATTTTAACATCAAATTCAAATTATTGATCATGATGCATGATATCCAAATTTTGTACAAAAATAAAAAGTAAACGGCTATAGAGATTTTTCAAGTGATCACAAAATAAACAATAGTGATTGACTTCGTGCACTATTGCAACCTATACAGTTTTAGAAAGCAAAATGTTAATCCAGATCTACAAATATTTCAGTATATGCAAACCAAAATCCAATTGATTTGGATGATTAAAAACTGTAAATCAATTAAAATTGTGTACTGTACATTTTTGAAGTTATCTACTTTATATGGGAAACCTCAAGCAATTGATATTTTACATCTTAGAAAATCTAGACATTGTAATTTGATTATGATCAAAAGAGCAGAATTCCATCTTAAAAGGGCCACGACTAATTTTTTGAGTAGTGTCTCATAGCTATTATAGGAAAGAAAATACTATCATGGTGATGGAAAACCATCTATTAATAAGGAACCTAGCACTTATGTTAGGTGCAAATATAGAATTAAAAAAATTATTTTATTTTAAAATTAAATGTTTTATTTTATTTAGATTCTAAAATTTTATTTGGACTCTAAAATTTTATTTTTATGCACTTTTATTAAGATTTTAGGTTGTCTAAATAAACTCATTATTATATCAATTGATAACACAATTTGAATTATTGAGATTACATAATATTGCCAATTCCTTCTAGCTCTCTCCCTCCATCTTCCTCTTCTGCTATCTCTCTCCTCCTATCCTGCATCACATGGTTTTACCATGCATATATATGATGATGGTGGTGGTGATGATGATTTTTCAAGAAAAATAAAGAGCAAATTTAGAGCGGCCATTGTTCTTCGAGGGCTTGGACTGTGCTCTAAGCTTACAAATTTTTGTCCATACCTTATGAGGATGATGGCATTGAGCAAGTGCTCTGCAGTATTCATAAAGAATGTGCCCTTGCTATCCTATATAGTTTGTGAAAATTTTGTTGTAGGTTTAATACATTGTGTAAGGACAAGGAACCTTGATTTTCTAGGATCCTTTTCCTTTTTCCTTTCACAACTCACAAAAACATTTTGTTTCATGATATAATTAATTTTTGTTAATTGCAAAGGAGAAACAATATTGTATGCTCCTCAGAAAGTGCAAAAAGTTCTTCTTTTCTTCTTCATTAATAACAACAACAACATTAACAGATACCATGGGTGAATCCTTTAACAATTTTTCTTCACTTATCATATGACAGTTTTTCTCTTATTATTTTGGAGAATAACGATATGACCAGGTTTTCTAAGAGATATCTGAAAGGAAAATTCGATTACTTATGCTGAGTGTGCTCTAAAGTAGCAACTTATTTTTTTTTTATAAGGTTGTGAGCATTCTTGCTTCAGAAGATGGGGAAAAGGTTGCTGGCACTAAAATGTTTCATTATGAAAGTCCCAAGTTTCTCCTCCTAAATTCAAGGGAAAAAAAGACTTTGTTGCACAAGCGAATGCTTAGGTTGCAACTTCTGAGAAACCTATTTTTTCCTGCTTTTGTAAAGTACTGATATATATTTAGGAATGATATGAAGGAAACAAATCTGAGGGGTTTTCCATAAACCTAAACTTCCATTACTTTGTCTATTCCCTTTCTAACTATATCCATGTCTTCCTTCTCTTGACAGACTCCATCAGCATGGATGCTCCAAATTTTTCCAGCAACTTCACCATAGAAACACATTATCTGCTTTAAAATAAGATATCGACCTACTAGCTAGAGAGTAATTTACCCAAAATCAAATGGGAAAGTACCATGTTAGTAATGCCAAGATAAAAGCTGAAGTATTCAGTGTTTCTTCTTCCAAGTGAATGGATCTTTAAATTCATGAAACCCACCAACTTCATTATAACCAAAAAACGAACATACTTCCAGACAAAAACTCATAATTTCACATTTTTTAGCTAAGCCCGAAGAAACTACTTTTTCTCTTATATTGTGTATTTCACATACTTACCCAACAATTACCCAACCAATTAATATCTATTAGCTGCCGGACCATGAGTGTATACTTAGTTGGCTGAGTGTTTATTGCCGTCAATGAGTTGCCTCTCTAGTCCTCTATATATATTCTAAAGTTACACTGCATCATGCGGATGTCCCTTCTTCTCTTTCTTCTTTTTCTTTCTTTCTATTATTTCTTTCGTGCAGTACTGCAGATCTCATTTAATTGGCAAAGAAACCATAGATTAAGAGATGTTTTGAGAGGGATAATCAATGCTTGGGAATATTATCAGGCATCAGAGAATGAAGCATTCCCCACCCTTCCATGCCTAAATATTCGGGGGGGGGGGAGAGAGTGCTAATGGGCCTCCCCCTGACTTCCACTTACCACACTCACAACATTTAAATTAACTGAAAAAGTTATATCCCAGAACAAAAAGACCACACACCTGCCCTACTCTGGAACTCAATGATTTCTTGTTAATGTTATTATTTTTATAAAAAGGAAAGGTGGTGCCATCCTTTATAGTTTATACAATATACAAACAGCATACTGGAACGAGACCCACCTCTCAGCCCCCTCGCCACTGTCCACACCCTGGTGCTAATTAAGTAATTGACAACAATGTCCCCATCCCCTAAACTAATCCCACATTCCCTGCCACATGTGAGAACCTGTTCCCATTCCAATATCTCACCTCTAAATATAATACAACACTGAATAATTCCCTTCCAAAGCTGATCTCTGCTATATGGCCAGCCTTACATCATTCCCCTTAGAGCTGTCCCAACATACCTTGTCTCCAGTGGGCCATCTCCTTTTGCTAATTTCCTTCCTTTTTTTCTCCCTCACCACCAAATGTCATACGGAGTTATGGACTACATCCTTCTTTCTCCTAATCTATCATTCCCTAACTTCCTTTGTGTTAACAGCATGCTATTTATAGAAGAGAATACTCTGTTGTTCCTCCTCAAAAGCTAGCTTTTACCTTACCGATAAGTTCCTCCGAAGGTTGGAGTCCAGAAATCAACTGGAGTCTCGCTAGCCACTGCGAAAGTGCTGGATATCGGAACAAGGCAAAGCCCTCGGCTTTTCAGGTCGAGCTTTGGTCCTTCTCCATCCTTTGTTTTATCCAAATTCTGCATGTAAAAACCAATTCCAAACGGTTCATTTTGTAGCATATATAAACTCAGCATATTGCATTCACTCCTCGAAAAGATAACAAAGCAAATTGGAAAATTATTCATTCATTAAATGAACATTTTAATTACCTGCGCGTGTTGGCCATGATGGCCATTCTTCCAATATGGAGCACTGAGAACCTTCAATGATATAAGAAGTATTAGCGAATAGAGTTATCTTATATGCGAGAATAGAGATGGTAAAGCCCTTTTGCTTGATAATAAGGTGTCCAAGGAGAGACTTACACCAACTTGTTCATGAAGAAACTTGATGTACTCAATGGCCTCGTGGAGAACCGATGCGGTATCGGTCTGGAAAAAAAGAGTACTGGAGTTCAGTTATGAGGGCAAGAACAATGCTTATACAAAAACATAAAGAAAAGCTTGGAGCTCTACTCGTCGGGGGGAAAGGAAAATCAAAAGCCTTCACCTTTCCAAAAGGCGAAACCAGTTGCTGTAATGCGGTGACCCTGTCCCCTAGCTTCTCTTTCCTGACCTGGTATGATAATAACTTAAAGCTCTTAGCAAAGTTCGCATGGCCAAGAAAAGAGAGTGCATCAAATCTCCATTGATTACGATCTCAATAGAATCCGATCGTACCTTAAAAGTTGGCAATGGCGATGGTGTCTCTATCCTGGGCTTCTTGAATGCTGGTTCGGTGCTACTTTTCTTCATTGCGTTCAACAAGCTAGAATCCCCAGCTCCCTCTGAATTAGACTACATATAATCAAGACAACCCCATTTAGACCACAAAAGCCTAATTATCTGAACAAGAAAATAAACCTTTACCTGTCCAAGGGTCTAATGGCAATACTAACCTTCACCAAAATATTATTGCAGGTTGTTTTTCCCTTGAAGGTATGTGGGGCTATCTGAGTTGGTGTCGAATAGTAAAGGCTCGAGGTTGTTTCATTTGTAGCAGTAGCTGAGGGATTCCAGAAGGGGGTATTGTTGGTGAAATGGAATTGTTGCTCCAGAGGCATGGCCATATTGAACTGTGGTAATTTAGCCACTGGAGATTGGAACGACTCGTTCAAACCACCCTGATAACTCATCGAAGAATACATCTGCTGATTGCTGAAAGACGGATGAGGTTTCGATTCGGGCTCGAAGAGGCCTTGTAGCAGCGTTGGAGGTAATCCAAACGATGCCGGAAAGAGTGGGTAGCCATTAACGCTGGGGCTGAAGTGATGTTGGTCTTGTATTTGCCCTTGATTCAAGTCCTTTGAAACATTCATATGAGTTTGATTGGATTCGATCACCGGTTCTTGCCGAAGATTTGGTCTTGAGTTCATGTCCTCTTGGAGCAAGGCATGTAAATTGGTCTCAGCTCTTCCACTAGTTGTGCTACATCAATTTATCATATGATATGGATTTAGACATCGAAAGAAGTCCATAGACTGATGTATAAAATGATAAATGATCCAAGGAATAAGAAATTAAGGGAATACTTACAGGAAAGGTTGATGCCAATTGATTGATGGGGAGGAGAGACCAAAACCTGGTACTTGTAACGTGGAATCCATTATTGGGTCAGCGAACAGTTGATCGGAGGCTTGGGGTTTGTGTGTATCTTGGAAGGTTATGGAGCTGTTCGAGACTGAACCTGGCGACTCATCGGAGGTTCTCGACTTGGCCTCCACCATGTCAGCAGCCATCGCCCAGTTGAAGTTCCCACCGGCGCTGGTGAACTCCGTCGAGCATGAGACTGATGTCGATAAAATCGGGCCATCGAAGCTGCCGGCCCTTGCGGTGCTCCACCAGCCACCACTACTACAGATCCCTGTCTGGAATTCTTCTGCCATGGCTCTCTCTCTCTCTCTCTCTCTCTCTCTCTCGTGTTAGGATGTCCTATTGGGGTTTAGCCGTGATGGAATGAGAACAACTTGTGTGGGTGGTGCTTATCTTTATATAAACCGCGGGGAATTGTGGACGGCGTTGGAGGAACAGGTTCCGGTTTAAGATTTGCCATATTTTAAAAGAAGACACATTATTAGGCTGATATAATCACGGGCAAAAACAATTTCTTTAACTTTTCTACGAGGGTCCATTTGATTTGATTGGAATATATCAAATTATAAAATAATTTAATAATTTTTAAAAATTACTTTTTCAAAAAAAAATAGTTACGGATAAAAATAATTTTATTATATTTAGTTAGCGAAATTTTTTTTTAAACAATGCTACTACAAAAAAGATTACTATATTTAATTGAAGATAATTCTATATAAAAACAAGATCAAATTTATAAATATATCCATCAACAAAAAATATTTTTTATTATTGGGATAGTATTACTTATATTTTAATTATTTTGTAAAATCTCTTTGTTGAACGAATTTATATAAAAATAAATTCAATGATTATAAATGTACTTTATTGAAAATATTTTTATCCAGTATTGATTACCATCACTCAAAAATTTATCAAATACCAGTCCTTCCATATTATTTATTTTACCTTCTTTCCTTCAAAAATAAATATGAAATCCATCACTTTTATGACCATCCCTCGCTTTCACTTTTCTTACCAAATATGATAATCTGGTATGAAATTTATTTTTGATGTCAAATTATCTCCGATCAAATGAATCCTCTTCTTTTTCTTCTAATTTTCTCTTCTTTTCCACCTTGCCCGTACAATTCAAGCAATTTTATTATCACTTCTATACATGTGTCACAAGAAGTTGCATTGTCAGTTTTGCAATCAAATAATTTAGTTCAAGGTTTTATTTTAAAAAACAAAAAATTTAAGATTTTATCAAAAAAGATAATTTAGTTCAAGGTTTTTAATATATTAGCTTGTACTACTGGCATGCATATTTCTTAAGATCTTATTACTCGTTCACCACCTCTAAGACAATTAATAACTTGTTTTTCTTTGATAAACTACCATGATTCTCTTTTAAGTATGATTCTTTTAACTTTACACAAAATTTCTAGGATGGTTACCATGGACTTGGCTACATGGTTGTTCGTGGAGAAAAAAAATCTTGTAAATTAACTATTTAAGACCTTGAACCGTTGGTGTTGCTTGTTGGTGGAGCATTTTTCATGGTTACATCAACTGCTTGAGATCAAATCTCGATTGCATCAAGCATGCATTACGTAGCTAAAATTAAAAAAAAAAGAAAAGGAAAAGGAATGTATGACCTATATTTAAAAATAAAAATAAAAGAATATTAAAATGTCTTTATGTGACATGAATGATAAGGGTTTCAAAAAACTAAGTGCTAGTCATGTAAGCAAGAAAACGAGGCAGACACATAATTAATGAAAATTTCGGTGCTTCGTTGCATTTTACCAAATCACAACTTTTTAATTTTAGAAAATGACAATAGCTTAATTCTACTTTCATATAAAAACTAGGTCAATAGAAGAACAATCAAAAAGGTGATGGTAGAAAAACTTTAAAAAGTATCTTATAAATGAACCTAAGCAATAAAAAGAATAGCAAATTATTGATATCAAGTGATATAATATATAAGTAAGAATGTCTCAGGAAGTTAGCATATCCGGTCATAGTTTATTTGATCCATATATTGACTAATTCTCTATGATCCCTTCCCCTCAACAACTTTTTCGACCGCTACAAGATAAAATCAATGTCACATTCTTTCCAAATAACTAAAATATCCTTGTTCATCCTTTCATTCCTTTAAAAGTGGACCTTAGCTTTTATTTTAATTACTTTAATACCCTGTTTTAATCCTTTACTCTTGTCCCCAATCTAAATGAAAGATCATTGTCACCGTACTTAAATTTTAGCACGTACTGTGTAACATGTTAGGCATGTCTCCATGAAGAATTATGTGCTAGAGGGAGCGAGGAGGTCATTTTTGCTTGCAAATTATGTTTTCTCCTCCCCTATAACTAAGATCAGTGGATTTGACCATAAACATCGCACAAAAGGTGGTGCGTGGCACGAGCCAGGGTTGGAGGCAAAGCTTGTTATTTTATTTTATTTTATTTTATCTTTTGATAAGGAGGGTCTCAAAGTCATATTCTTATGGTAATACTTAAAAGATGTATTCTAATAATTTTAAATTTCTCCAATTCTATTTTTATATTCGATCGGCGACTCCCTCCACCACCCGGACGTTCTTCCGCTTTAGGAGGCTAGCAGCCCACGCTTCATTACTTCCCAAGGAAAATAGGGAGCATCTATTAGAAATAGGCGTGCCTTTATCAAATTCTTAAACGGGGCGGCGAGAACCGGCTGACGCCATACTCGTGTCCCGGGCGGCGTAGGTCAAACTTGGGACCCACGTGACTTGCACGCCTGCCGGGCCGGGACCTGCCCACCCCCACCGGAGTCAAATCCCGAGGGCGACTCCGTCTTCGGCCGTTCGCATAGCGTAGCTCGCACGTACCGACAAAACTTTGACCCGTTTCGTCTAATCTTCCAAAAATTCTCTTCTCGTGTACCAAATCAGTCAAGATTGCCTTGCATTACACGTTTTACGACGAGCTATGCATTCTCTTGAGAAAATAGAAGGGTGACGTTAGCTGGGAAATGCGTTCAAGTACTACGGGAGGTTGACTCCAGCACCAATATTGTTCCGTGGATCAACGGAGAAACTCCATCGCAGGAGAGCTGCTTCTTCTTCCTTACTTCCATGTTTTCCATGTTCCAGGACAGCCGAGTCACGAATCTTCGTGTAAATACTGATATTTTATTATTAGAATGAATTTTTTTTGGATGGCGAACAATCTTGTCGACTGATATATTTAATTTTATATTAATTAAGTGCTAAAAAAAATCTTGAATATTTATATAAAATTAAAAAATTTAAATAATATCTTATTGACTAGTTTTTTTCTGGATAAGATTTTGATTCATCATAAATAGTATTAGAACGGGCTTGATTTATGGATTCATGCACGGGAGATATTGCAACACGGATCCAATGGACTTATCACATGTCAATCATGGTGTTTCTAATTGAATTTGATGAGATTTATGATTCGTTTTGAATCCTTGTCCTGATAAGGATAGCTGGACTTAAATAAGGAAAGTATGTAAGGATCTATGCTGGTGTGTCCTTCTTAGCTAACTTTCACATCTTACATGATTTCTTGGCTAGCCTTTCGGGATGGGGTTTTGGATCCTTACAGTAACCTTGGGATCAAAACTTGTATTCATAAAGATTTGGAGGTTTAGGGTTATTTGAGAGAGCACCGATTCCTGTTAACCATGCTGAAGTGGGTCTTCACTCAAATTTATACAAATCTGGATCAAATGATCAGGGTCCTACATCAATGATTTGAAATATTAAATATGATTTGTTACCTCTTACTTGCCAAAAATCATATGATTTGGATCTCAAGCCTATGCATTAAAAGGTTAAAAAATATATAATTTAAATATCATGAAAGACTATATATATTTTTGATCACTTGATGAATATATTAGAAATTTCAAAATTACATAACTTGTATATATGCAATCTAGAGATAGTAGATCATATCCAATAACACGGACCATTGATATAAAACCCTATTGTTGATTTGAAACTTGACCAAATTTTAGTGAGACATCTACTTGAGTGTATTCAAATTTCTCTCTCTCTCTCTAGTGTTGGATTTTATTGCCCATTAAAAAATGAGAAAAGAAAAGAAAATATAATAGTAGATCACTTACTTATCCATTGCTGTATTTATGTTCAATACACAAGATGAGATGGTGATAGCCGGAGCATCGATTGTTATGAAATTAATTAATCAATTTCAATAGATATACTATTGGTGAACTAAGTAGTGAATGGATGGTTAGTCTTGAGCAAGTTCCTAGATTTAATATTTATACTATCATAACGTTATTGTCCCATTTACAATGTTTGTCCAGTAAAGTTTGTTAAGTAACTACTATATCCTTATAAGGTGGGGCTTAGATCTACTGTAAGCACATAGATTTAGCTCTATTTTGATGGTCCTTGTTGACCTCACCAACTTAAGGTTCATACTTATCGGGCTTTTTTTTATAAAAAAAATAGTTTATTTAATTTATTGTTCATAGATAAAATCCCATAATCTCTTAGTTAATTTGTATCACATGATACCTCTAGCTATGCTATCTTGAAAATTGATTACTAAATATCTTTCACCAAATCTGAAAACAACTTTGTGAATCAGCATGCAGTGGCACTATTTTTCTAAGAATCTCCGAATGATAAAACTATGGTTCCTTTTTCTTGATAGATCAACTTGTAGGCTATGGTTGAAGCATGTGATTTATGCTATCAAGAATAAACTCTATAGTAACTTAAAACTAATTAAGTGCTACTACCTTTTGCTACGAAGAAAACCCTAATATTTTCTATATATTCTTCATATCATGGAAAAATAGTTCTTGTTTCTCTTAGTAGCCCTCTTAAGACATTGCTAACATCTATATAAGGAAAAAAAACAAATAACAACTAATAGCCCATTCTAAGGAGGGTTAATTGAATACATACTACTTTGAGAATATTGTGGTCAAGGATTCTGGCACATAATATATGAGGATCTATATGAGAGTATATTTAGTTTTATATCAATTATGTGTTGAAATGGTCTTAGATATTTGAGGGGTTAAAAATTCCTAATAATAACTTCTAGTTATCTCTTTCCAGGGAGGTCTTAGGTTATTATACATAAATATTATTACAGTTGGGCTAGACCAAAACCTATATATAATTAGAAGGTACTGTAGCATGGACCATTCTGTAATTAATTGTGAACTAGAATGTTAAGACTTAAGGGGAAGGGTAGTGAAGGGGTACCATGTAAGGACATGCAGGAGAGCACGCATTTGATTAGTCCAAATAAGACCTTCATGGGGATGTCTTTGATATTTAAGCAGGATCAAAGACCTCAAATTATAACTTCCATCCCATCTTTTCAAATGAGATCATGAGTTATCACATAAAAATGTTTGTTTGCTTTGCATATTCTCTCTTCTTTTTTTTTTTTATAGTTTAATTTTAAATTTGTCTTGCTTACAATTTTCTACAAGTATATGTAGGTAGGTAATAAGTTGCGTAGTGACTACAGGCTCCATAAGGTATTGGTAGATCTATTTTCCAACACTAATTCTTATTTCTTATCCTATAAACCGTTCTCTCAGCTAGATTGCTACCCTTGCATAACTATTAATAGTCCGAGATTTAATTCCTTACTTTTCGCAACATGTAGATAGAACGAGTAATTTAGGACTCTATCTATTTCGGGCACATAAAAAATTCTCTTTCCACGTGGCACCAGATAATTAGTGTAACTAATAATATTATATAGTTCAAGCAACTTTAGGGCGCACAATAAAGGCATCCCAAAATTTTCTATGGTGACACTTGGAAGTCTGCGTAGTTAACCATGAGTGATTTGATGTAAGTAGGTTGACATTATATGATAATTATATATATCCATTTTCTAGTTCTTTTGATCGACAATAATGACAATATTGCGTGTAGATCGAAGAGAAAAAAAAAAGTGGTGTGTAAAATTATTGCTGGGTTAGCAAGAGGTAGCATCATGGTGCTCCTAAACCTTTTTTTTTTTTTTTTTTTTTTTTGTTGGAGAATTACGGTGAGATCACAACTTAGCATGACTTTAAGGTGGGAACGCAACGTAATATGATGCCTCTATTAGAGTTGCACCTAACACTCACTGGTTGACTTCACTGCTAACAATTTAAAGAACTGATTTCATTTCACACGTGCTGGGCTAACTCGGGGTCAATTATTTTGTCAGAAATGCCAAAGTCTGACAACAGAGAAGCTTTGTTAGACTAAATCACGACGGGATCCCTTCCAATCATACCTAAAGTTGTCCGATGGATTTTTTTTTTTTTTTTTTTTTTTTTGGGGGGGGGGAGGGGGCGGGAATTGAGTAAATTTTCCTTCGCCAAACGTTTGGCTAATGTACGGTGGGAGGATCCTGAGGTTACCATGAGCTGACAACACAACTGGTCCGCAAGAAACCATTTATAAAAGTTTGACCTTTGGTGCAACCGGTCTTATCTGGTCTTCCAAAAGGTGAAGGGGTCATACCCCACCACCACGTTGCCTTTTTGCGTGATGCCTTCGTACGCCCACGCCTCCCACCCCTCCCATTCCCACCAACAAATTCTAACGTTTAAAATAAATAAATAAACAAATAATAATGATGATAATAAATATATTTTAATTATTTAAATATTAAAGTTTGATTTATGGAATCAGATGTCCGTGATCATGTATCTTTGTGCATAAAAAATGATTGAAAGATGTGTTTTAAAAATATTAGAAACAATGCACGCATGTCCTATTTTTAGATAATAATAATCTGCTAGTACTGGTGGTTAGTGCCAATCAACGAAATATATAGTAATCGAAGAAGATGTTAAAACAGTTCAAGAAATTAACTATACATCATTTTTTGAGTTTATCTCATGGGATAAATAGCTATGGCTGTAATTATATTTCTCAACAAAAATAACAATAAATATTTTATTTCTCAAAAAGTCATGAAAAATTTTAGAATTAGCTTTAAAAAAAATAAAATAAAAAAGCATAGAAATCAATTGATTTAAAGATCCTATTCCTGCACAAACATGCAGAAATACATAGAGAGATGTTTAAGAGGTACTAGTTAAATGTTTTTCAAGCTATATTTTGATAATCTATAAATTAAGGATGAAAGTTGGATAGTATTATTCTGGATCTATTTTCATATCCAAATCTATCCATATATGAATAAAAAATTGAGCATACAACTTGTTGCGATGACTTCTCCTGGATCGGGCTCGGTCGACTGTGCTGGAGTGCTCCTCTCCCGGTCGACCTGCAACAAAGTTCCGAGACGCCGGTGGTGTTCCGGCGATGGACACTCCGATGCTTAAGTTAGCAGGAGCTTGAAGGCAACATAATGGAAGAATCAGAGAAGCAGCGTGTGGAGAGGGAAGAGTATACTTAGCTCGAAACAGGATCCCCCGGGTACCTTATATAGGCACGGAACAGTCCAAAATCCATTAGGAGGGAGGCCGATAAAGATCGATTTGCCCCTAAGAGAATTTGCAAAGTGGCCATGTGGCGCCCAGATGGGGCAGCATCGTGGGAGTAGTGGAGTAGTGCTGCTGATGTGGCAGGATTCTGTTGTAACAGAAAGAGATTTTTGGAATTCTCTGGGTCCTGAAGTGAGTCGGTCGGATCCCGATTGGGAGGGCCAGTCGGTCGTCCGAAGAGGAGTGCCCGTTCAGACCTCAGTAGGAGTGGGCCGCAGGAGTGGGCCATTCGGACCTCCACTCCAATGGGCCGTTCGGACCTTTATTCCAGTGGGTCGGACTTCGACTGGTGTTGACCCCACAAGTGATTTTGATGATAACCAGATATTAGAGCATGTACATTTATTTCTGACAACTCTTCAAGTATTTGACAAGTTTTTGTAGGATGTATAACATGTTCAAACTTCAACTCCTACATTTCTACTTTCTTGTTTGAGTTGTGTTGTAAACGTTTTTGTAAAGAATAACCCAATGAAAATGCTAAGAAAAATCAAGTAAAAAGGATTACTTTTGTGAGTATGTGTGTGCCATGAATTTTAGTTTGAGTTGGTTTGTATGAATTTGTAAAAGAGTTGGTGAGAGTTTTCTTTTAGTTCAATTATAAAAGTCCTAAAGAAGACACTCGAGCCGACCCAAGTGAAGAAGAGCCGACCCAAGTGAAGAAGAGCTGACTCTGCTTACTGGCACGCAGCAAGGATTCTGGAACGCAGCAATTCTAGCCGACTCGATGGAAAGCGAGCCAGCTCTAGTGAATCCAAGTCGACTGGAATCAGTCCAAGATGACTCCTCCAGAGTCCATTTCCTGAAGTTTTCTAAGAACAGTCAAGCGAGCCGACCGGACCTAGAAAGACCCAACTCTGCCAGACCTAATTCTGAAAGCCTGAGAAATCGAGCCGACCCGAACTGCATCGAGCCGACTCTTCCAGAGTAAGGTTTTTCAAACCTGAGAAGAAGAGCCGACCCAGGCTGAAAAGAGCCGACTCCTCGAGTTCAAGATTTTCAAGATTCAAGTTCGAGCCGACCCGAGCTATCAAGAACCGACTCATCTAGAGTGATGTTTTGTGCCCTAAGACAAAGAGCCGACTGCACTGAAGATTTGGCGACTCGACCTATCGACTCGAAGGATCCGAGCCGACTCGAAGGAATCCGAGCCGACTCGAAGGAATCCGAGCCGACTCGAAGGAATCCAAGCCGACTCGAACGTCATTTCCAGGTATCTAACGGCTAGTTCCAGAATTTATTTTTGAATGCTAAAAAGTGCTGCAATGGTCACAAGTCACATCACAATGGTTAGAAACGTCTCTAACCACCTTAAAGTGATGGAGGACCTTATATTTGAAGGATTTGAATTTCAAATAGAACAAGTTTTTGAAAAGTTCTTCAAAGATTAGAGAGCTTCATTGAATATCCTACCAACCAACAGCACAAGAGCACAAGGGCATTTAAGTCAAGCTTTCAAGTCTTCATCAACTCTAATCTGAAGCTTGAAGCAATTCTTGGGAAGAAGCCACTGAAGTAATTAAAGTTTATTCAAGTGCATTCAAGTGGACTTCCAACGAGCTGCACCGGCAACTATCCGATAACTTGAGTTTGTCATTTCTTGTTGTATTTATTTTCAATTCAATCTTTGAATTGTTGGGTTATTGGTGAGCCTGGTTGAAAAACCAAATAGGTTCTTGATCAGCCTTGTTAAAACCAAGGGTTAGGTTCTTGGTGATCCTGGTAAAACCAAGTTAGGTTTTTTTAATGAGCCTGTTAAAACCAAAGGGTGTTAGGTTTTCTTTGGTGATCCCGTAAAACCAAAGTGTAGAGGTTTTGGATTATGATCCTGTAAAACAATCCTACTATATTCGGGTGTAAATATAGTAGAAATCCTAAGTGGTATCTTGGGTAGTGGACGTAGGAGCTGGGTTGCTCCGAACCACTATAAATTTGGTGTGTTTGTGTTGTGCTTTCTCTACTCTGTTTAGCTTCTGTATTTTATATTTCTATCACAGCACCTACCACTTGCAAAGGATTTTGAATTGCATATTACTTGCTTTAAATTTTTTAAATTCTCAATTCACCCCCCTCTTAGGTAGCCACCTGGGCAACCACCAGGGCATGTCCATCGGAGCTTTAGAAGAGTGGCCCGGTCGGACCGCAAAGAGGGATCAGTCCAGTCTGGTGGTGAGTCGGTAAGGTATAACAGTTGCCTCCCTTGCCCTTGGCCTTCGAATGGGTCTGCAGGCTCGAAGGACGAGGGCATTACTCGGTAATAAATGCGCCAGTCCTTAAGATGATGGCGAATCTGATTCAGCGTGTTGCGACTGGCCGTCTCTGCTCCGAATCTCCGCCCTTGGACAGGTGTCAGTATTGGATTGGCAGTGGCAGGAGAGGCAGTTATTGTTGGTACGGTGCCATGATGGCTGCCAGTCCTAAAACGCATGCCCGTTGAGCTCCTGACGTGATGTGGGCCACGTGGCAAGATCCGAGTGATCAACGCGGTGTCCTGAATGATCCATTCGTCGTTGCTTCGACGGTCATGCGGATCATGACCATATACGATCTGGCATGTCCCATCGGGTTCTCGTCAAACCCGGGAGTCACGTCGTCTACCGTTGGATCGCAATGCTCGAGAGGCGTTGGGAAGTCACCTCCTGGTGCCGATAAAAGGGAGGGATGAATGCCCAGAGGGGGTTTTCCGCTGTGCCTGGGTTTGGAGAGAGAGCTTCCTTCTTTCGCTACTCTAGCCTTCGTTAGGGAGTTCATCCAACAGGTTAGTTCTGTCTCCATTTCCTTCTTCTTAGCCTCCATCGGAATGGCCTTTGCTAGTCGGAGTTCCGCTCGCAGGTCTAGGGAGCTAGATCCCTACGACATTCCCATGTGAAAGAAAAACGGTGCAGGTGGTTTGACATGGTCCTACACTAGGCATGCAAATAGCTGCGAGAGCAGAATGGATTTTAAAAATAATTTTAAAAATCTGCGCAGTGGAAAACTGCTCCGCCCAGAACCTAACCTATTCATGTTGCATGTAGGCATGTATCATGATATAAAATATTTGCAATATATTAAACAAATAAATCTATTTATGCATGATTAAAAAATAATTTTTCCATACCTTTATTCCGGCTGGAATAACTCTGAAATAAACCTGGAATAGGCTGGAATAGCTAGAATAAAATTATTCCAGCCTTCTTCCTCCTTAGACGTTGAATACCCTATTTTTGAGCTTGAAAAACAGCGATGAAACGTCACCTTCCGGACCTCCGTTTGCTTCCAAATCGAAGCAGCGGCAAGGTGATCGAGTGAACTTCAATCTTCAACAGAAATGTACAAGAAAAAGTCAGCAAGAACGGTGTACAATTCGGCAAAACCTGCTGCCAGAATTTCTGCAGCAGAATAGGAACAGCAGCTTGTCCCTGCGCTTTGGAGCAGCAGCAGCAATTCGGCTTGCCTTGCTTGCTCCCAGGAGTAGAAGGGCACTCCCTCTAGAGGGGAGACACACCCGGGGCTCTCGGATCCGCCTTCACGCGCGGTGCTAGCCGCTGGAAGGAGACACAATCACGGTAAGTTTCAGCAACAGGGCTTTGCTGAAATGGGAATTTGAGCACAAGAAATAAGGCTTTGTTTCTCTCCCTCACACACTCCAAATCCCAGCTCTACAAAGTACCCAATGGAAGAATAAAAACCAAGCTCTTAGCCTCTCAAATGGAAGAACACCCTAGATGTTTTCTCTCTTCTCACGGTGAAACAACCCACTCCTGAAACAGGGGGAACTGCTGGTATTTAAAGGCAGCAGGGGAAGAGGGATATGGAGAGGCGGGGAGGCCAAGAGGCAGTAGCTGCCGATCTCCATTTAACCAGCAATTAAACAAGGGATTAAACCAGCCGGTGGAGGAGAGGAAGAGACGCCAGCGATGAAAGGTCGATTGGCCTTCTTCGGACGCATGAGTTTCTCCCAGCATTTTACCGTGTAAAATGGTCAAGAGGAGAAAAACACCGATCCAATTAAACTTGTCCAAAATCATTTAAACCAAATGGTTCAATCCAATTGAACCTGGTTCAAGGGATTAAAATTGGTTCACAACCAATTGAAGGCCGAAACGAACTTCGAATCAGTTCAAAACTGATTCAGAAAAAATCTGGTGCAGTCCTAGTCAGCCCGGAACAATTTCCGGTTGACACATACAAGGGTAAGACGGAGAAAAGAGTGCTCAAAAAATATCATGACCATAAAATCAAGACGATTCTTAATCGTAATCGGTATCCGGATCAGAGAGTAATCCTCTATGGCGTGTGACCTCATAGGTTCGAACCTAAACGGTAGCACTAGAACAATTCTAGTACCAGCACAGGAAACTATCTAGCAATGGGTCCCGGCATCCGGATAGGTCGAAGATTCGGGAGCAAACTATCGAACCTCTGGCATATGGTTACCGTATAATTCATCCCTTTGACCTCTAATGCTCAGGACGACTGAGATTAGGCTGCCAACCCAGACTGAGTCAGTCGACTACGTGTCTCAACCTTGCAAGCCCAGTGACTCTTCACTAGGACTACCCCGGTCGAGGATTTGCTAAATTGAGATACTGCGAGACATTCAATCCAAACTGTTTGGACAGGTCAATTCCATCTTGGTCCATCACTGCTCCACAAGTACTTGCCTGTACCCAGAAACCTTCCGTCACCAGATTAAAAATCCGGGTAGTCCGACACCAAAGCATAGGGAGTTGCTTGCAAGCTACCGTGATGACCTCAGGTCAGAGGGACACATATACCCATATCCAATCGTGAGTATCCCTTTGGCAGAAAGGGGCTGCACGGAGTCACGTTCAATGAGATATCACATATCCCACTTGCAGATCACATCAGTGTCACCACACTCATTTGGTCAAGAGGACAACCAAACGATATGAACTACAACAACCTATACTTGATATATTGCCGTCCAGTACAATATATCCTTTGGTTGTGAACAAGGTTTAAGGACCATTCGATACATCCTCTCTGTATCGAAGTCAGTGTAGTCCTAAGGACTTCATCACATGGAAAGAGTTCATTTCAGTAAAATATAAAATGTGATGAGCTGCCAAAAAATATATTTTATTAATTCAAAGAGAGAGTATAATACTTAGCTCAACCGCCTACAACCCAGGCGATTGGCTTTGGGACACAATTCCCAACACCATGACCATGACCAGAGATAGGGTAGAGAACCTTAGGGTCATTTATGGCATACCGATCACTTTGCACCTCACCGATCCCAGTAAGGAGGGAAGGGTGAATGGCCCATTGAACTTAGATGCCCACCCACTGTACGAAGACCACCTAAAGGCCGGCCTCCGACTCCCACTTCATAGCTTTTTTACTCAGATTTTCAATAGTTATAGGATTACTCCGACGCAGCTAACCCCGAACAGCATTCGGGTGATCTACGGTTTCTTAGTTCTTTGTCGGAGGGCCAAAGTCGAGGCCTGGGTGTCTCTCTTTTCCAACTTCTTTCTCTTAAAGTAGGACTTCCGTAGCTAGGAGTCGTGGATGTTCAGTCCCCGCGCTGGTCGAAAGATACTAGGGGGACTTCCGTCGACCATTAATGGATGGAAGTCTCGATACTTCTTTGTAGATAGTTTAGAACCCTGGGATTTCGAGCCGGCATAGGGAGAGCCAAGGCTGAAAGCAGTAGACGGGAGGAAAATTCTGAGGGCCGACAAGGCCGACTTTAATAAGCTGGACAAGGACGACCCGATATCTGTGAGAGATCTGCTCGGGGAGGATAGTCTTCATTCGACCGGGGTTAGCCTGCACTGGCACTTGGGTAGGATAGAAACCCATACTGAATTAATTCTATCTTCCTCTATCGGCTTTGTCTTTGCTAACTCTACTTTTACCTTCCTGCAGGCGGTAAAATGAAGCCCAACCGAATAATTGCTACAGCACTAACGACCTAGAGGAGGGCCATACGAGCCACGGAGCTGGCACCTCAGAAGCCCAAGAGACAGCGGGCGGAGGAGCCAAATCTGAAAGGCCGACCAAGAAGCAGACGGAGGAACAAGCCATCACCGTCATCTCCATTGATTTCGGAGATGACAACGTGCCGCTGGCGGAGAAACTAGCTAGGAAACACGTGGAGTGCTGTTCTTCAGTCGGGCTGTCGGTCGCCCGAATTGCAGAAGGGAAAGCGCAACAGTCCTTCATGGAGATAGCTCTGATCTCCTCGCTCCTCGAGTTGGCGGAGGAAAATCCCCCAACAGCCAAAGGGAAGGTAAAAACAGAAGAGGAGGAGGTCGATAGGGGACAATCTATCGATGTCAGCGATGATGCGCGCGAGATGGAGCGCGCCATTCATGAAGCCGAGCAGACCAGAAACTTGCTCATGAGGGCCGTCAAGGGAATCGACTGGAGCGATTCGGGTCGGTGGTCGGTGAATGAGGCCACGAGGAGTTCATTCTACCATATAATGAGGGTAAGTTGTCTGCATCTGATCTCTTAGCTTTAGTTCATGGGATACTGACTGTGTTATCGCTTACAGTTGCTTCAGGACGTGTTGCTGATGGACGACAGCCTGGGTGCGCTGATGGATCTGAAGGAGCACTCAGCCAAGAAGGTCGAGATAGCCAAAGTAGCTAGGGATGCCATAGAAGTGGCACTGACAGTCACCAGGGTGGAGTTGTCCGTCTTATGTGCAGCCGAAGAAGAGCACTCTGCCCTTTGGGCTGAGGCAAAGGCTCAAAAGAATCAGGTCGTAGATTTGCTGTCTCAGCGAGACGTCCTGGCCGCCAAGCTGAAGAACAAAAGGCAGAGGATAAAATCCCTGACCCATCGTGTGGCTGAAGGGACTGCATGCCTGTGCGAGTCTGAGAGGTGCTCCTGGGGTCACCAGGCCGAAGCTGAGAGGTAGAAGGGGCTGCTAAAGAAGTCCCAAGAAGTAATGAAGGTGGTGGCCGAAGTGGCCATCAGGGAGTACAAGACATCCGAAGGCTTCAAAGCTGAGATGAACGAGGCCGGATCATTCAGCCATGACTACGGATATGAAGATTGCCTAGAGAAAGTCGGTGCAGCCTTCCCAGAGCTTGACCTCTCCCTCCTGCAACTGCCCAGGCGGCCAGAAGAGCAAGGGTCCAAAAAGAGGCGGTCCCATCTGATGGGGGGGCCGAACCTCATGCCGATGCCGGAACGGAGGAGCTTGGATCGAATGTCCAAGCCGAAGCTGAAGCGGATGTGGTAGATATCTCTACGGGCACTCCGGCTGAGCCAAAGGGGACCGAAATGGAAGCTAAAGTCCCAACTGTGTCGGACGGAGCCGAGGCAGAGGAGATAATTGATGTAACTTCGGTAGGTCAGACCTAGATTGGTTGTAAAGGTCTGACCTCCTCTTTTTGTAAGGAAACTCATATATAATATACTATCTTTTGTCATACCTCCAATGTCTTACTGACTATGTATGTGGTTCGGTCCATCTGACCGAAGTTTTTTCTTCTGAAATTTTCTAAGTGTTGGAGGTCGGCCGGGTAGGACCGTAAGTAGTTGAATAGTAGATCGAATAGTAGCCTAATGCAAGACATTAGAAATTTTTTAAAGTGTAGGTCCTTCGGCTTATCGTATGGCGCAGTTGGACTTTCCAATGGATAGTAGTTCAGGCTGGACCAATTTATTTGGGATTTTTCTTCCTAAGTGTTGATCCATCGGCTCATCCGAACTCTAAGATGGTTGAGGCAAGGGATGGACAATAGCTCAGGCCAGACCAATTTACTTGGGGTTTTTCTTCCCAAGTGTTGATCCGTCGGCTCGTCCGAACCCGAAGATGGTTGAGGCAGGCGATGGATAGTAGCTCAGGTTGGACCAATTTACTTGGGATTTTTTTTCCCAAGTGTTGATCCATCGGCTCGTCCGAACCCGAAAATGGTTGAGGCAAGCGACAGATAATAACTAAGGTCGGACCAATTTACTTGGGATTTTTCTTTCCAAGTGTTGATTCGTCAGCTCGTCCAAACCCGAAGATAGTGCCGACCGTTGTCGGTCTTTCGAAAGTGGGCTGCCCTAGAGCCTTTGTCGACCGGAGTCGGTCTTTCAGAAGTGGGCTGTCCTACAGCCTTTGCTAACCGGAGTCGATCTTTCGAAAGCAGGCTGCCCTTGAGCCTTTGCTGACCAGAGTCGGTCTTTCAGAAGTGGGCTTCCCTAGAGCCTTTGCCGACCGTAGTCAATCTTTTGGAACTGGGCTGCCCTAGAGCCTTTGCCGACCGGAGTCGATCTTTTGGAAGTGCTTTGTAGTAAAAGGTGTAGACTTTATTGATAGTACTTGTGAAGGTTGTCTACATTCCACGGACGTGCTATCTGTCGTCCGTCCAAATGTTCGAGTCGGTAGGTTCCAGCTCAGATTACTTCAACAACTCGATAAGGGCCTTCCTAATTTGGGAAGAGTTTCCCTTGTTTAGTCAGTCTTGAAACCTCCACCCTCCACAGGATCAAATCTCCGACTCGGAAAGCTCGTGCCTTGACCCACGAGTTGTAATATTTGGCTATCTTCTGATGGTAGGTAGCCATCTTTAAGCTTGTTCGGAGTCTGGTTTCTTCAAGTAGGTCCAGGTCAGCCCTCCGTTGCTTAGAGTTAGTTGGCTCGGTACAGTGGTCAATCCATAAAGATTGCAAAGAGATCTCAATGGGGATGACGGCTTTACTTCCGTAAGTCAGGTTGAATGGAGTCTCCCCAGTCGCCATTCGGGTGGTCATCCGATAGGCCTAAAGTACTAAATGGAGTTCTTCTACCTAAAGACCTCAGACTTCATTCAGTCGGGTCTTCAGTCCATGTAGGATTGTCTGATTGGTGACTTCGGCCTCTCTGTTGGATTGTGAGTGGCCGACTGAGGTGAGCCGATGAGAGATATGATATTGCTGGCAAAAGTCTCGGAATTTTGGATTGTCAAACTACCTTCCATTATTGGTGATGATTGTCTACGGGAAGCCGAATTGGAAGATGATGCAGTTGTGGACAAAGTTTTCCACCTTGGCCTCAGTGATCTGTGCCAGTGGTTCGGCCTCCACCTACTTGGTGAAGTAATCAATGGCCACAATAAGAAATTTATGCTGGCCGGATGCCAGAGGGAAGGGTCCCAGGATGTCCATCCCCCACTGCACGAATGGCCATGGTGCAGTGAGCGGAGTCAGCTGGCTGGCGGGCTTTCTTTGAATATTGGAGTACCTTTGACATGCGTCGCACCTTCGGATGAAATCTGACACATCCTTCTGAATTGTAGGCCAATAGTATCCATGTCATATTATTTTATAGGCTAGGGATCTTTCCCTGAGATGGTCACTACAGATGCCTTCATGGACTTCCCTGAGGGCATAGTCTACATCAGTCGGCCCCAAACACTTTAGCAGCGGTTGTGAGAATGACCGCTTGTAAAGGACACCGTCAAGAATGATGCACTTAGAGGCCATCCAGCGCACATGCTTGGCCTCGATCGGGTCTTCTGGGAGAGTCCTCTTGGTCAGGAATGAGAGAATTGGGTCCATCCATGAGGCTTCTTGTTCAACTTGGTGGACCTCAGCCGGATCTTCATTAATACTTGGGCACTGCAGGTGCTCCACAAAAGCTCGGTCGGAGGTGTTGGTGACCGCCGTAGCCAATCATGACAAAGCATCCGCCTGGGAGTTCTGCAGTCGAGGTATATGGAGAATTTCAAAGAATTTAAGTCGAGAGATGAGGCTTTGTACCTTGTTTAAGTACTTGGCCAAGGTTGAATCCCTTGTTTCGACTTTGTCCTTCACCTGATTGACCACCAGTTAGGAGTCGGAGAAGGCCCTTATGAGGTTGATGCCCAGTTCATTGGCAATTCGCAATTCTACGAGGAGGGCTTCGTACTCCGCCTGTTTGTTCGACACCTAAAATAAAAAATGGAGTGCATATTCCAATCTTTCTCTGTCAGGGTTGGACAGAATCAGGCCAGCGCCACAGCCCACAAGGTTGGATGCTCCGTCCATGTGGAGGGTCCAAGCTGGTTCGGTGGCTTCGTCGATGGCGTCGGCCTTAGGCACTTCAGCCACTTAAGGGGGCACCCCATGCTTCCAAGAGCATTCTGCAATGAAGTTGGCAATCACCTGGGCCTTTAACGCCGATCAGGATTGGAAAGAAATGTTGAACTCGTCGAGTTTCACTGCCCACTTGGTGAGCCGACCGGAGGTGTTTAGACTCCGAAGGATCACCTTAAGAGGTTGGTCGGTCATCACCACGATCGAATGCGCCTGGAAGTACGGTCGAAGCCGCTTGGCCACTATGACCAAGGAATAGACCACCTTCTGCATTTTAGGGTACCTTGTTTCAGCATCATGAAGGACTTTACTGATGTAATAGACGGGCTTCTGCTGGACATCTTCTTCCACTCGCATGAGGACGGAGCTGACCACCTCGTCCGATGCTGATAGGTAGAGAAACAAAGGCTCCCCCTCCATCAGCTTGACCAGCAACGAAGGGTTCTTCAAATATTCTTTTAAGACTTCAAAAGTCGACCGACATTCGTCGGTCCAAATGAAACGATCCGACCGGCAGAGAGTCTTGAAAAATGGCAGGGACTTCTTAGCCGAGCGGGAGATGAAATGGCTGAGAGAGGTAATTCAGCCTGTAAGCTCTTGCACCTGCTTCTTGTTGGTCAGATGTGCCATCTCAATGACAGCTCTGATCTTGTCGAGGTTGACTTCGATTCCTCTCTGTGTGACCAAGAAGCTGAGAAACTTGTCGAAAGTCACCCCAAATGTATACTTGGCTGGATTCAGCTTCATCTGATGGCGCCTGAGTGCATCAAAGGATTCCTGCAAGTCCTTGATGTGGTCGGCCCTATGGAGGCTCTTGACTATCGTATCATCTACATATGCCTCCATGTTTCTCCCAAGCTGCCCTTCGAAGACTCGGTTGATTAGCCTTTGAAAAGTGGCACCGGCGTTCTTCAAGCCGAAGGGCATCATCCTATAACAGTACAAACCTTTATCGGTGATAAAAGTAATCTTCTTCTCATCCTTCGAGTGCTTCCTGATTTGGTTGTAACCGGAGAAAGCATCCATAAAACTGAGAAGCTGATGGCCAACCGTAGCATCCACCAGTTGATCAATTTTTGGCAAGGGGAAGCTGTCCTTCGGACAGGCCTTGTTGAGGTCGGTGTAGTCCACGCAGATCCTCCACTTTCCATTAGCCTTTTTCACCATCACAACATTCACTAGCCATTCAGGGTAATGGACTTCCCTGATAAAACCAGCATCGGAGAGCTTCTTCACCTCTTCATCAATGGCCATTTGTCTTTCGGCAGCGAAGCTCCTCTTTTTTTGTCAGACAGGCTTGTAGTTCGGATCCACCTTGAGCTGGTGATTGATGACATCTGACGGGATACTTGGCATGTCCGACGTCGACCAAGCAAAGATGTCAGCATTACTCCTCAGGAAGTCGATCAGCTCTGACTTGACATTGGTGGGGACACCTGAGGCACCAGAATAAAACAGAGGCTTTTCAACCCTCTGTAAATTGATCAATAATTTATGAGTCCATCTGTAATAAGGGCTTAGCTCATCTGAGTCCATTTTGGTTGTTATTTGAGTATTTTGAGTTGTTATTTCAGTTCTGTACTAGTCAGCTCATGTTGAGCTAGTTCAGTCCAATGCTAGTCAGCTCATGTTGAGCTAATTTTATTTTTTTTGAGTCCTATCCAAGCATACTAAAGACTCAAGACCACATCATATAAGTAAAGACCAAGTTCAACCAGATTGAAGACATGGAAGTTTAGCCCAAGTCCAACCCAGCTTGAAGATTTGAAGACCCCAGGAGGAAAATCAGAAACCCTGATTCCTTACAGATGCCCTCCAGATGCCCAGATTTCCTTCCAGATACCAAAATATATTCATAGACCAAGGCATCCATGATTTTAGAGGTCCATCTGCATCCTATCCCAAAGAAATCAAGCCCAGGTGCCAAGCCCAAGCCCCTAAGAAGCAAGATACCAGGGAATATTCCTGCTACCTGGCTACCAGGCCACCCCAGCTTCCAGTGGCCCAAACCCATGCACCCGAGCCCCTTTGGGCCGGCCCCTTGCTGCTCTTAGAAGCCCAACACGCACCCCTAGGCATCCTTGGAGTGTTGGCCAAGTCAAGAGAATTTTTAGGGATTTTTCTACCTAATGTTTCCTTATTTTCTAGCTAGGGTTTGAGAGGAAAAATGATTCTTATGTAAAGACTAATGTACCCTTACTTGGAGCCCAAGGTTAAGGGTCTATTTAAGGGACCCTAGCCTCTTGTATGAAACCTAATTTTGATATGAATTAAAACCTTGAGTTCTTCTATTGAGTTGTGTGATACCCTGCTGTGTGCATAAAGGGGTTTGTGAGAGTTTTTCTTCCCAGTGCTGCAATCATCTTCCTGCTGCCAACAAGCCTCTCAGATCCCTGGACACCCACTCCAAAAGAAGCCTTCCCTTGCTATTTTCCTTTTGTTTTCTTGTTCCTTTGTGAGTTTTCTAACCCCTGACAGGTCGTTTGCAAGTCCCCGAGTTCCTACGAATCCAACGACTCCAGCCAAGCCTCAATCGGATCACCAAGAAGAAAGCCGGGTATCGACGGGTCTTTGGCTCGGTTTTCTAGGCCGCATCCATCGAGAAACGAGAGACACCTTTGCTGAGATCTTCATAAACGTTGTCAGGTACACCCCCTCTACCTCCAGTAGTTTTATTGTTGGAGAACTTGCCCTAACCGAGGCTTCTCAGCCCCGGCGATCCTTCTTTTCTACTTTTCTAGGTCCTAATCTGCATGCTGATCTTCTAAAATTCATATAAAATTCCCTACAAGTTATTTTAATCTGAAATTTGGGAATTAATCACTCAGCCCCAAATATAAAACATACAAAAAGAATTGCATGCATATTAGTCCCCCATCATTTGGTATCAGAGCTTAGATTAGGGCTTATTTTCTGTAATTGTTTAGTCTGTATATGCTCTGTTATTTTAATTATTCCTCCTTAAAAAAAACTTGAAGAGTTTTAAAATTTATTTTTATGGATTTATAATAATTCACAGTAATTTTAAGAATTTTTTCAGATTTTATTATGGCCTGTGAATTTTCTGCAAGCCGAAATAGAGCCTGCAAATTTTTGGCTCTATTTTTTCAGCAAGACAAGTTTGGAAGTTTTAGGATTTTGTTTAGCATCTTTTGCATATATTTTAATTTTAGTATATTTTCATTATATTAGGCCATGATTTGCAAGTTTTCTTCTATTTAAAAAAATACCAAAAAAAAAAAATTACATATTCTCCAAAAATACCAAAAATATCTAAACCCTAATTTGGATCCTCATCTGCCTGCCATCATTGCATAATTTACTTTTAAGGGCACTCTTGCTATATCAGATGGGGGGAGGATTTGATCACCTCTCCTTTGCCCAAAACCACATCCCTTGCATTCGGTCCCAAGCCTTAACCTAAAATTAACTAGACTTAATTTGCCCTAGTGGGCTAGGGACACCAACTGGTCGGGTCCGGGCTACGTGTCAGATCATTGTGTCAAGCTAACCTGTGTGTGCCTTATGCTTGGTGTCTAGAATGGTGGTTTAGGGATTCAATCCCGAAGGGCTTGTGTGCTGGTCCGCCTACCTGGCCAATCTCTGATTGGTGTCTAGGATTGGCAATTAGGGACCTAACACTCCCCTTACACCTGCCTGGCTGAGTACAGGGTTACTATAGGCTAGTTTGCCACCCTGATTGAGCCCTTAGTTTGGACTCTAGGTCTAGTCAGCTGTAGTCGGTCTGATCGAGTCTTGCATGAGCACTAGATCAGGAGTTTCATATCACCCACCTCCTTCACAAATGTCTGAACCCATGGAAAATTTGCAAATCCAAATGAAAGCCCTAGCTGATCAAATGGCCCAGATGACTACCTAGATGACCCAGTTAACTCAGTCTGGTATTCAAACCAATGATAAAATTGACCATCTTGCCAATAGGCTTGATCAGTTAGAAGTCCGGGTAGGGACCCCAGGAAAAACCCATGGGTCACAGTCTGAGCCAGATCCTAATTCCCCTTAACCTAGGAGGACCCCAAACCCTAATCCATACCCTGAGGTCGAACCTAGGAGAGCCCCTCATCCTGACCCATACTATAACCCTCAGCCTAGGAGGACCCCAGACCCTGACCCATACCAAGAGGTCGAACCTAGGAGAGCCCCTCAACCTGACCCATACTACAATCCTGAGCCCAGGAGGACCCCAAACCCTGATCCATATCTTGAGGTTGAACCTAGAAGAGGCTATCGTCCTGACCCAATCCCTGAGGTTCGTCATAGAAGGCCTAATCAGGATTTTATAGACCAGGAAGATAGATCCTATTTACCCTCCCCCTACAAGCCTAGTATACCCACAACCTATAGATCTTATGACTCCAAATCCTTTGAACCTAGAACCTATGAATCCATAACCTATGAACCTAGATCCTATGACTCTAGATCCCATGATCATAGATCCTATGCACCCACACCCTATGAGCCTAGTAGACCCAACACCCAATATTCTGATCCATATAGGGAGTCCAACCCTAGGAGAATCCAATATTCTGACCCATATAGGGAATCTAACACTAGGAGAACCCAATATTCTGACCCATATAGGGAGTCCAACCTTAGGAGAACCCAATATCTTGACCCATATAGGGAGTCCAACCCTAGGAGGACCCCATACCATGATCCATCCTTAGAACCTGACCATAGAGCTGACCTAAAATCCTATGACCCCAGATCCTATAATCCCCTGACCCATAGATCTGTACCCTTGTCCTATGAGCTTAGGGAGCCCATAACCCCTAGGTATCAATCTAGTACTAGTCATGCTTCCCCTAGTCAACTTGAACCCCATAGGATTAGTATCCCTAAATATGAGCCCAGTAGTGAGCCACTACCCCTTAGGCAACCTGAACCTACTAGGATTAGTGTCCATAATTAGAAACCAGGACCTAGCCAATTTTTCCCTAGCCGACCTTCTCCAACCATTCCTGAGATTGACAAGGCTTACATTAACGCGGAAGTGTATGAAGCTGATGCGAGCCTAGTGGATGAGTATGAAGGAGAAGAGGAGACACCTTTAGTAGACCTAAAATTAGCTGACCCAGTAGATACCCAGGTAGAAACCAACCCAGAGCTAGTTGACCTTGACCACATCCAACCTAAAGCTATAATGGAAGAACAAATAGAGGAAGAAAACCTAGGTACTGCTGCTAGAGCCTTACCTGAGGAAACCATAGAGGAGAGCCAAATTATAGAGTCTAGTCCAAAAATACAAGAACCAGAAGAATTTATTAAGGACCTGATCTCTTTGAATCAATACCTTCAAGATAAGTCCCCTCCTATAGTTCCCATTAAGGACCTCTTCCCCGAAATTAGCGACCCATCCTTCCATTATGCAAACTCCATAGATATACCGCAACCTCATAAGGTTAGCCTCATTAGTCTAGGATTAGTCCCTGATATGCCTTCTTATATCAAACTTTATCCAACTAACCTTGAACCTTTTTCTCTACCTTACCGAACTAATTCTGAACCCACTTCTTATTTTTTGTCCTTTCCAGACATCTCCAACATTTCTAGGATCATTAGATTGCATTTAGTTGAGATTAGCGTACTGCATGCATTCGTTACGCATGTTAGGTTTGCATTATACTTCTGGCATACCCTTTGGCATTTGCTTGGAGTCCATTGTAAATACTCTTGTGCACACCACACTAGGGTCAGACCTAGAGAGTCTATAGTCTCTTAGGTTTAGGCCCATAAAAGTCTAATAAATTTTCTTCGATAGGAATGCAAAGTCGAGTCTATTAGGTGTTAGTTTGAATCCTTTGCATCATTTTGTTAGGAGTCTGCATGTGCCCAGCATGTTCATCACCTACACTAATTTTAAACAAACTGGCTAATTCCCGAAGAAGGATCAAAGAATTTGATGTAGTGGATTCTATCTTGGTTAGGCTTAGTCCTAAAAGAAGCTTCATGCTCGCAGAGCCGGACCTTTTAAAGTGATAGAGAAGGTTGGATCAAATGCCTAGGTGTTAGACATACCTTTGGATTTGGGTATTAGTTCTACCTTCAATATTACTGACCTGGTTGAGTATAGGGAACCGGCAGCGATACCTAGTGAGGCCTTTGGACCTATTCCTTTTCATTGTGAGTGACCCTAACCTAGAGTGTCCACAAACAAATTTGGCCTGAGAGAGGAGAACGGATCGAGCATTTCCTAGACGATCAAGCCATCACGACCCAGGGCCATGACTATCAACGCTTCTTGGTCCGATGGCAAGGCCGACCATAGTCGGACGATTCGTGGATTTCTCGAGAGGACTTGCAACGCCTCAACCCAGACCTTCTTAAGAGATATGTGAGCCAGTCTGACCTTCACTCGACAGGGTAGAGTTCCTCCCTCCCTGGGAGAATTGGTGGGGACACTTGAGGCACCAGAATAAGACAGGCTTTTCAACCCTTTGTAAATTGATCAATAATTTATGAGTCCATCTGTAATAAGGGCTTAGCTCATCTGAGTCCATTTTAGTTGTTATTTGAGTATTTTGAGTTGTTATTTCAGTTCTGTACTAGTCAGCTCATGTTGAGCTAGTTCAGTCCAATGCTAGTCAGCTCATGTTGAGCTAATTTTATTTTTCTTGAGTCCTATCCAAGCATACTAAAGACTCAAGACCATATCATACAAGTAAAGACCAAGTCCAACCAGATTGAAGACATGGAAGTTTATCCCAAGTCTAACCCATCTTGAAGATTTGAAGACCCCAGGAGGAAAATCAGAAACCCTGATTCCTTACAGATGCCCTCCAGATGCCCAGATTTCCTTCCAGATGCCAAAATATATTCATAGACCAAGGCATCCATGATTTTAGAGGTCCATCTGCATCCTAGCCCAAAGAAATCAAGCCCAGGCGCCAAGCCCAAGCCCCTAAGAAGCAAGATACCAGGGAATATTCCTGCAACCTGGCTACCAAGCCACCCCAGCTTCCAGTGGCCCAAAAACATGCACCCGAGCCCCTTTGGGCCGGCCCCTTGCTGCTCTTAGAAGCCCAACACGCACCCCTAGGCATCCTTGGAGTGTTGGCCAAGTCAAGAGAATTTTTAGAGATTTTTCTACCTAATGTTTCCTTATTTTCTAGCTAGGGTTTGAGAGGAAAAATGATTCTTATGTAAAGACTAATGTACCCTTACTTGGAGCCCAAGGTTAAGGGTCTATTTAAGGGACCCTAGCCTCTTGTATGAAACCTAATTTTGATATGAATTAAAATTTTGAGTTCTTCTATTGAGTTGTGTGATACCCTGCTGTGTGCATAAAGGGGTTTGTGAGAGTTTTTCTTCCCAGTGCTGCAATCATCTTCCTGCTGCCAACAAGCCTCTCAGATCCCTGGACGCCCACTCCAAAGAAGCCTTCCCTTGCTGTTTTCCCTTTGTTTTCTTATTCCTTTGTGAGTTTTCTAACCCCTGATAGGTCATTTGCAGGTCCCCGAGTTCCTACGAATCCAACGACTCCAGCCAAGCCTCAATCGGATCACCAAGAAGAAAGCCGGGTATCCGCGGGTCTTTGGCTCGATTTTCTAGGCCGCATCCATCGAGGAACGAGAGACACCTTTGCTGAGATCTTCATAGACGTTGTCAGGTACACCCCCTCTACCTCCAGTAGTTTTATTGTAGGAGAACTTGCCCTAACCGAGGCTTCTCAGCCCCGGCGATCCTTCTTTTCTACTTTTCTAGGTCCTAATCTGCATGCTGATCTTCTAAAATTCATATAAAATTTCCTACAACTTATTTTAATCTAAAATTTTTGAATTAATCACTCAGCCCCAAATATAAAACATACAAAAAGAATCGCATGCATATTAGTCCCCCATCATTTGGTATCAGAGCTTAGATTAGGGCTTGTTTTCTATAATTTTTTAGTCTATATATGCTCTGTTATTTTAACTATTTCTTCTTGAAAAAAACTCAAAAAATTTTAAAATTTGTTTTTCTGGATTTATAATAATTCACAGTAATTTTAAGAATTTTTTCAAATTTTATTATGGCCTGTGAATTTTCTGCAAGCCGAAATAGAGCCTACAAAGTTTTGGCTTTGTTTTTTCAGCAAGACAAGTTTGGAAGTTTTAGGGTTTTGTTTAGCATCTTTTGCATATATTTTAATTTTAGTATATTTCCAGTATATTAGGCCATGATTTGCAAGTTTTCTTCTATTTAAAAAAATACCAAAAAAAAATATATATTCTCCAAAATACCAAAAACATCTAAACCCTAATTTGCATCCTCATCTGCCTGCCATCATTGCATAATTTACTTTTAAGGGCACTCTTGCTATATCAGATGGGGGGAGGATTTGATCACCTCTCCTTTGCCCAAAACCACATCCCTTGCATTCGATCCCAAGCCTTAACCTAAAATTAACTAGACTTAATTTGCCCTAGTGGGCTAGGGACACCAACTGGTCGGGTCCGGGCTACGTGTCAGATCATTGTGTCAAGCTAACCTGTGTGTGCCTTATGCTTGGTGTCTAGAATGGTGGTTTAGGGATTCAATCCCGAAGGGCTTGTGTGCTGGTCCGCCTACCTGGCCAATCTCTGATTGGTGTCTAGGATTGGCAATTAGGGACCTAACACCCCCCTTACACCTGCCTGGCTGAGTACAGGGTTACTATAGGCTAGTTTGCCACCCTGATTGAGCCCTTAGTTTGGACTCTAGGTCTAGTCAGCTGTAGTCGGTCTGATCGAGTCTTGCATGAGCACTAGATCAGGAGTTCCATATCACCCACCTCCTTCACAAATGTCTGAACCCATGAAAAATTTGCAAGTCCAAATGAAAGCCCTAGCTGATCAAATGGCCCAGATGACTACCCAGATGACCCAGTTAACTCAGTTTGGTATTCAAACCAATGATAAAATTGACCATCTTGCCAATAGGCTTGATCATTTAGAAGTCCGGGTAGGGACCCCAGGAAAAACCCATGGGTCACAGTCTGAGCCAGATCCTAATTCCCCTTAACCTAGGAGGACCCCAAATCCTAATCCATACCCTGAGGTCGAACCTAGGAGAGCCCCTCATCCTGACCCATACTATAACCCTCAGCCTAGGAGGACCCCAGACCCTGACCCATACCAAGAGGTCGAACCTAGGAGAGCCCCTCAACCTGACCCATACTACAATCCTGAGCCCAGGAGGACCCCAAACCCTGATCCATATCTTGAGGTTGAACCTAGAAGAGGCTATCGTCCTGACCCAATCCCTGAGGTTCGTCATAGAAGGCCTAATCAGGATTTTATAGACCAGGAAGATAGATCCTATTTACCCTCTCCCTACAAGCCTAGTATACCCACAACCTATAGATCTTATGACTCCAAATCCTATGAACCTAGAACCTATGAATCCATAACCTATGAACCTAGATCCTATGACTCTAGATCCCATGATCATAGATCCTATGCACCCACACCCTATGAGCCTAGTAGACCCAATACCCAATATTCTGACCCATATAGGGAGTCCAACCCTAGGAGAACCCAATATTCTGACCCATATAGGAAATCTAACCCTAGGAGAACCCAATATTCTGACCCATATAGGGAGTCCAACCATAGGAGAACCCAATATCTTGACCCATATAGGGAGTCTAACCCTAGGAGGACCCCATACCATGATCCATCCTTAGAACCTGACCATAGAGCTGACCCAAAATCCTATGACCCCAGATCCTATAATCCCCTGACCCATAGATCTGCACCCTTGTCCTATGAGCCTAGGGAGCCCATAACCCCTAGGTATCAATCTAGTACTAGTCATGCTTCCTTAGTCAACTTGAACCCCATAGGATTAGTACCCCTAAATATGAGCCCAGTAGTGAGCCACTACCCCTTAGGCAACCTGAACCTACTAGGATTAGTGTCCATAATCAGAAACCAGGACCTAGCCAATTTTCCCCTAGCCGACCTTCTCCAACCATTCCTGAGATTGACAAGGCTTACATTAATGCGGAAGTGTATGAAGCTGATGCGAGCCTAGTGGATGAGTATGAAGGAGAAGAGGAGACACCTTTAGTAGACCTAAAATTAGCTGACCCAGTAGATACCCAGGTAGAAACCAACCCAGAGCTAGTTGACCTTGACCACATCCAACCTAAAGCTATAATGGAAGAACAAATAGAGGAAGAAAACCTAGGTACTGCTGCTAGAGCCTTACCTGAGGAAACCATAGAGGAGAGCCAAATTATAGAGTCTAGTCCAAAAATACAAGAACCAGAAGAATTTATTAAGGACCTGATCTCTTTGAATCAATACCTTCAAGATGAGTCCCCTCCTATAGTTCCCATTAAGGACCTCTTCCCCGAAATTGGCGACCCATCCTTCCATTATGCAAACCCCATAGATATACCGCAACCTCATAAGGTTAGCCTCATTAGTCTAGGATTAGTCCTTCATATGCCTTCTAATATCGAACTTTATCCAACTAACCTTGAACCTTTTTCTCTACCCTACCAAACTAATTCTGAACCCACTTCTTATTTTCTGCCCTTTCCAGACATCTCCAACATTTCTAGGATCATTATATTGCATTTAGTTGAGATTAGCGTACTGCATGCATTCATTACGCATGCTAGGTTTGCATTATACTTCTGGCATACCCTTTGGCATTTGCTTGGAGTCCATTGTAAATACTCTTGTGCGCACCACACTAGGGTCAGACCTAGAGAGTCTATAGTCTCTTAGGTTTAGGCCCATAAAAGTCTAATAAATTTTCTTCGATAGGAATGCAAAGTCGAGTCTATTAGGTGTTAGTTTGAATCCTTTGCTTCATTTGTTAGGAGTCTGCATGTGCCCAGCATGTTCACCACCTACACTAATTTTAAACAAACTGGCTAATTCCCGAAGAAGGATCAAAGAACTTGATGTAGTGGATTCTATCTTGGTTAGGCTTAGGGCTAAAAGAAGCTTCATGCTCACAAAGCCGGACCTTTTAAAGTGATAGAGAAGGTTGGATCAAATGCCTAGGTGTTAGACATGCCTTTGGATTTGGGCATTAGTTCTACCTTCAATATTACTGACCTGGTTGAGTATAGGGAACCGACAGCGATACCTAGTGAGGCCTTTGGACCTATTCCTTTTCATTGTGAGTGACCCTAACCTAGAGTGTCCACAAACAAATTTGGCCTGAGAGAGGAGAACGGATCGAGCATATCCTAGACGATCAAGCCATCACGACCCAGGGCCATGACTATCAACGCTTCTTGGTCCGATGGCAAGGCCGGCCAGAGTCGGACGATTCGTGGATTTCTCGAGAGGACTTGCAACGCCTCAACCCAGACCTTCTTGAGAGATATGTGAGCCAGTCTGACCTTCACTCGACAGGGTCGAGTTCCTCCCACCCCGGGAGAATTGGTGGGGACACCTGAGGCACCAGAATAAGACAGAGGCTTTTCAACCCTCTGTAAATTGATCAATAATTTATGAGTCCATCTGTAATAAGGGCTTAGCTCATCTGAGTCCATTTTAGTTGTTATTTGAGTATTTTGAGTTGTTATTTCAGTTCTGTACTAGTCAACTCATGTTGTGCTAGTTCAGTCCAATGCTAGTCAGCTCATGTTGAGCTAATTTTATTTTTTTTGAGTCCTATCCAAGCATACTAAAGACTCAAGACCACATCATACAAGTAAAGACCAAGTCCAACCAGATTGAAGACATGGAAGTTTAGCCCAAGTCCAACCCAGCTTGAAGATTTGAAGACCCCAGGAGAAAAATCAGAAACCCTTATTCCTTGCAGATACCCTCCAGATACCCAGATTTCCTTCCAGATGCCAAAATATATTCATAGACCAAGGCATCCATGATTTTAGAGGTCCATCTGCATCCTAGCCCAAAGAAATCAAGCCCAGGCGCCAAGCCCAAGCCCTTAAGAAGCAAGATACCAGGGAATATTTCTGCTACCTGGCTACTAGGCCACCCCAGCTTCCAGAGGCCCAAATCCATGCACCTGGGCCCCTTTGGGCCGGCCCCTTACTGCTCTTAGAAGCCCAACATGCCCCCCTAGGCATCCTTGGAGTGTTGGCCAAGTCAAGAGAATTTCTAGGGATTTTTCTACCTAATGTTTCCTTATTTTTTAGCTAGGGTTTGAGAGGGAAAATGATTCTTATGTAAAGACTAATGTACCCTTACTTGGAGCCCAAGGTTAAGGGTCTATTTAAGGGACCCTAGCCTCTTGTATGAAACCTAATTTTGATATGAATTAAAACCTTGAGTTCTTCTATTGAGTTATGTGATACCCTGCTGTGTGCATAAAGGGGTTTGTGAGAGTTTTTCTTCCCAGTGCTGCAATCATCTTCCTGCTGCCAACAAGCCTCTCAGATCCCTGGACGCCCACTCCAAAAGAAGCATTCCCTTGCTGTTTTCCCTTTGTTTTCTTGTTCCTTTGTGAGTTTTCTAACCCCTAACAGGTCGTTTGCAGGTCCCCGAGTTTCTATGAATCCAACGACTCCAGCCAAGCCTCAATCAGATCACCAAGCAGAAAGTCGGGTATCCGCAGATCTTTGGCTCAGTTTTTCATGCCACATCCATCGAGGAATGAGAGACCCCTTTGCTGAGATCTTCACAGGCATTGTCAGGTACACCCCCTCTACCTCCAGTAGTTTTATTGTAGGAGAACTTGCCCTAACCGAGGCTTCTCAGCCCCAGCGATCCTTCTTTCTACTTTTTTAGGTCCTAATCTGCATGCTGATCTTCTAACATTCATATAAAATCTCCTACAACTTATTTTACTCTGAAATTCGGGAATTAATCACTTAGGCCCATATATATAACATACAAAAAGAATCGCATGCATATTAGTCCCCCATCAGACATCCTCACTGAGAGAGCTTCCGATTTGGAGGACTTTGGTATGGTCATCCTCCCGAAGGGTGACAAATAGGATCCTTTCATCTGGCTGTCCATGGCTGTCGGCTTCAGCCCTTGGGTTGAGCTGTTCTAGAGTAGGACAACCTTGCAACTATTGGTTTAGAATAGTTAAGCACTGTCTGGCCATCCGACGGTCTCTCCTCAAAACTCCGACCCCGCTCCTGGTCGGAAACTTCGCCAACATATGGTAAGTGGATATAATGGCCCGGAACTTGTTGAGGGCCGGTTGGCCCAGAATGGCGTTATATGCCGAGGTCGTATGGACGACCACAAAGTTGATGGGGAGAGTTTTCTAGAAAGGCTCTATCCTGATTATTACAGGGAGAACTATTTCCCCCTCAACTCTGACAGAATTTTCTTCGAAACCTGTCAACGGGATGGGAGATTCTTGTAGCATTGACCTAGACAGGTTCATTCTTACAAAAGCATCATACAGTAATACCTCCGTGGAACTTCCATTATCTATAAGTATCCTTTTTATATCGTAGTTGGCAATCACTACCGACATGACTATAGGATCATTTTCAAAGACATGGGACTCCAGGAGGTCTTCGTTAGAGAAGGTGATTGCATTAGAACCCCTCGACCTCTTGACAATGTCTGGGTCATCTTCATACCTCTAGTCAGACCACCGATGAAGCATGCCGACATCCCCACCGGTCGGTCACTGGTTAGGAAGCTCCGCCTCCTCCAGAGGGTTTCTAGCAGTTGAGGCTTCGGCCCGATCCTGGTGGGGCCATACATACTTGTGTAGGTACCCCCTCCGGATAAGGTCTTCAATGGCATCTTTCAGCTGTAGGCACTCTTCAGTGTTGTACCCATGGTCCTTATGGAATTGGCAGAATTTATCTCTGTTTCTGGATGCAGGGGGGTCCCTCATCGGACGAGGCCTTTACAGAAAGGTCTCGTTCTTAATCTCCAGATGGATCTTCTCCCTCGGAAGGGAGAGGGGCGCATAGGTCTCGTGTAGGATTCGGTGGCAAGGCAGAAACATAGATTTCAAAAGTTTATTTTTATCTTTATGAAATTTTCACCAAACCCTTAACCCAAGATCTCCTTAAAAGAATTAAAACATATAACATGTATATATAAGAATTAAACTCATATTAAAGTACTAACCTGTATTGCTAAAATCCAAACTCTGAATCTCCACCAGGTGCCCAAATGTTCACCCTCCAATGGTGATCCACACAGAAAAAGATGAAGACAACAATTTCTTGTTCTTGGCTCCTCTTCTTGAATTCTTTTTCAAGAATTCAATTCTTGGACTTTTAGGCTGAAATTTTCTTTCTTGAAAATTTCTTTTCTTCCTTCTTTCCTCTTCTTGAATTCTTTTCTTGAATTTCCTTTCTTGAATTCCTTTTCTTGAATTGAATTTGAGGAAGAAATTAAGACAAGTAATGTCTTAATTCAAGAAAGAAAAGAAGAAGAACAGACCCTTCCTTTTCCTTTCCTTTACCGTTCAAGACCTTCCACTTATTCTTGTTTAGGATCAGAGTTTTGACAGAGATTATCTCTGTAAGGGAAACAATACCCAACAAGCATAAAGGAAAGGAGTATTCCGGAGAGGAGGAGAGGAATATGATCTCTGAATTTGATTATCAGAAAAAACCCCCGAGAACCCAAACCCTTTTATAGATTTCAGAGGGGCGTCTTCTCAAAATATCGCAACCCTCTGAAACCCCAGGAATCACGATCCCTCATTCCTCACGCATCCCCTCAACCAAAAATCATGATTCTTCGATTTAATTTTTGTTTTTCCGCCTAGGAGGACTCTCGAAAAAACTTTAGGAATAATCGTGACTTTTAGAGACGGACTTGCGACCGAAAAATAATGGATCTTTTCCCTTAATTTTTCTGGCCATCAGATCCAGATCCAAGGATGTCAGACAAGGATCGCCCCCTGCCTTGATTTTTCTCCGACGTGATTTCCTTCCCACGCGCGTGAAGAGGAGTCCACACGTGCGTGGACTCTTCTTCTTGGCACGCGCGGGTAAGAAAAGGAGTGGGCGGCTTGGAGAGAGGGTCTCAGTGCACTTGATTCACTTGGGTTCAGCCATGGGTTAGCCCAATGTCCTAAAATTTAAATTAGACCTTAATCTGGTTCAATTAGAACCCAATTAAGCCCAATTCGGAATCAAATTCGAATATGATTCGAATAGAAATTTGGTCTGCAACACATGCTAGTGTGTTTATCCTGCAAACATGATTTAATTTCAAATTAAATCCTTCATCAATTTTCTTTTGTGTGTGACCCATTGGGCTCCACACCTAGCCAGCAGTAGGTCCGAGTGCTATTTGACTTAATTCAGTTAGATCTCAACTAAGCCGATTTAGGTCAACTCAAACTAGCTCGACTCGGTCAATTAGAATCTAATTCTAATTAACTGATTTGAATTACCATAATTCAATCATATACCTACAAGACAAGATTGACATCTAGCAACGTATCATGTCTACCCGGAAGATGTGAAATTTTGGTGGAATTACCAAAATACCCTTCAGTGGTGAGTTACCGGGCAATTCAGTCCTTTGATCAACTTGCATCCCGAATATGATTATGAATATGGATACTTGTCAAATCCAATTTCATATTCATCCCTAGCTCAATCTTTATAATGATGATTCATTAATGAACCATTAGAAATTAACTCTAATGTTCATACTTTGATCAAAGATTTCCTGAATCCATCATTTAATCGAAATTAGCTGGATGCAATTCCCTCTTACTAGGGCTGATCAATTCCTTGTTGACCTACTCACAACCTCCATATACAATCCACCATACCCAGTATCACCTCGTACATGACTCAGTGTCATGATTGATTGCGATCCAAAGTATGGATTCATATATATAAGGTACCATGGTAGTCTCAGGTCAAAGGACCACATGCACTACTCCCACTATGAGAATTATCTATTGACAAACAGATAAGGTTCCATTAGATATTCTCAATCTGGATCAATTCAGTGAACTCATTCTCTAATGAACACTCACATCCTAGTATTATTGTCAAACACAAGTGACTGTGAGATCAGTCACCCTCATCACAAAGCATATATAGGATGTGCTGGTCTTGCCGGAAACATTGATCCCCAACTCAATGTCCCATCGACCAGGAATATTTTAGATTAGGGTTTTAAGGCTTTAGGTCTCACTGGTATGATCTCATCATAACCCTAGAACCATAGCCCTAATCTATGGGGTTCATCATATAATCATAAAGACAGCGTATGATGAAAATAATGCCTTTATTATAATAATGTAAATTCATTGATTTTGGGATCAAAATATAATATTTCAATTGGTTTTTAGGGCACAATCTTTCATCTCGAACCTCCTAGGGAAGTCCTTTGGCTTCGGACTTCGCCATTGGGCCGACTGATTGCTGTCATTAGGAGGTTGGACTTCGGGAGTCTTATTGCTCCGCTTCTTGGAGGCCGGCCTCCCCTCCGCCTGGCACCGGCTCGTTGCTTGTTCCTCTGCCAGGGCGTATTTCTACGTCCTGGCCAGCAGCTCAATGTAGCTCGTCGGGAACCTCTTGTCTAGGGAGAAAGTGAGCCTGGATGAGCGGAGCCCTCTTTTGAAGGCTTACATAGCTACTGCCTCGTTCAAATCCGGGACCTCTATGGCCACTGAGTTGAAACGGGCCATGTAGTCCCAGAGGGTCTCTCCCTCCTTTTGCGTCATGAGGAAGAGGCAGTCGGTGATCCTCGAGATCCGATTGCATGTCCTGAAATGGACGAGCAAAAGGTTTTCAAGCTGAGAGAAATAGTAGATCGTACCTGATCGGATGGCGGTAAACCATATCTGAGCAGCCTTCTTCAAGGTTGCCGGGAAGGCGATATAGTGAAGGGCGTCGGAGGCATCCTGTACCATCATGTGGGCTTTGTAGGTGTCCAGATGGTCCAGCGGGTCGGTGGTACCATCGTATGGGTCCATCTGAGGTATTTTGAAGTGGCGAGGAATTGTCTCCGCCAAAATCTCGACAGAAAAAGGCAAGCGTGAGTTGTATGGTTGCCCCCCTTTGGCTTTCTGTTGATTCACAATTTCCGCAATGCACTCCTCCATGTATTGTATCTTGCTATTGTAGTCCCTTGGGAGTTTGGCAGGAGGACGAACACCGTCAGGGATGGATTCGGCATAGGAGGTTGAGGCGGACCTCGCCCTCCTGCCATCCGCGCGAGCCCGCAAGGACCTACAAGGCTCCGGAATGACATGAGGGAGAGGCGGAGGGACTTCCTGAGGTCGGCTTACCTCAGCGACCGGTCGGTGGTTGGTGCAGGATGTAGCAGTTGGCTACTTCCAATTGTTGGCCACCTCCTGGAGGCAATAAATCATCGTAGTAAGCGTGTCTATGCGGTTCAACAACATCTGGAACTGCTGTAGCCCCACAACGATACTGGGCTCGACGACAGCAGCGATGGCGGCGGTGTCATTCTCCCTGGGAGGTCCCTTGGACCCGGATGGGGAATGACCTCTTTTGACGGAGGTGTTTTGGGTTCTTCCCTTCACCATTGCCAGATCTCGCTGGTCAATTCCTTTTTTTAGAGTAGAAGAGTGAGTGCCGCCCTTCCTCTAGCGCCAATCTGTTGCGGCGACTTCTCCTGGACCGGGCTCGGTCGGCTGTGCTGGAGTGCTCCTCTCTCGGTCGACCTGCAACAGAGTCTCAAGGTGCCGGTGGTGTTCTGGCAGGGAACACTCCGATGTTTAAGTTAGCAGGAGCTTGAAGGCAACTAAATGGAAGAATCAGAGAAGCAGCGTGTGGAGAGGGAAGAGTGTACTTAGCTCAAAACGGGATCCCTCGGGTACCTTATATAGGCATAGAATAGTCCAAAATCTATTAGGGGGAGGCCGATAAAGATCGATCTGCCCCTAAGAGAATCTGGAGAGTGGCTACGTGGTGCCCGGATGGGGCAGTATCGTGGGAGTAGTGGAGTAGTGCTGCTGATGTGGTAGAATTCCATTGTAATAGAAAGAGATTTCTAAAATTCTCTGGATCCTGAAGTGAGTCGGTCGGACCCCGATTGGGAGGGCCAGTCAGTCATTCGAAGAGGAGTGCCCGTTCAGACCTCCGTAGGAGTGGACCGTTCGGACCTCCACTCCAATGGGCCATTTGGACCTCTATTCCGGTGGGTTGGACTTCGACTGGGGTGTGTTCGTCGAAGCTTTAGAAGAGTGGCCCGGTCGAACTGCAAAGAAGGGTCGGTCCAGTCTGGCGGTGAGCCGGTAAGGTATAACACAACTAACATCCTTATTTATTCTATATCCATAAAGGAAAAATAGATATGGATAGATAACTATCCGATTCGTATTTGAATATCTAATCCTATCCATATTTCTACTTAATCTATTATATATAACTAAAATAGTACTATCTACATGCAGTGGCTACCAAGTGTTAAATTTTTATAATCCTTTTTTTTACTTAAAATTATACTTTCTATATAACCTATTATATCTATAAAAGCAAAAAAGTTTGGCTTAATTTTGGAGAAAATTTCTCAAACATCAAAATTTTGAAATAAACTTGAAATAAATTTAAAATAATAGATATAATAGATAATAAATTTTAAATCATACCTATTATAGCAACTACTCCTTCTCAACATCGAGACGTCCATTGGACTGCCAATTATAGTATCGACGGCCACTGAGTGATTGGATAGCTCTTTCATCATTGGTCACCTCCTGTAGAAGCTCTAGAAGATTTTGTGGCTGAAGCTGGCTTCCATGTCTATCAGATCTTAATCGGCCTCGACTTGGGTCTCTGCTCTATTAGGCACACCTGAGAGTTGGTACTTGGTACCCTCTCTCGATGCCTGGCCCATACTCAGCCCGTGGTCCCTCTTGATGCTTAGCCACCTCTCGACTCTGAGATTGATACGGTCAACCCCACCTACTCCAGCTATACCAACCTTCCCATATGTCTGCTACAATGGATATGGCCAACATGACCAACATATTGTTGGTTTTCTCCCAGGAACAGAAAATTGCAATAAACAGGCATCAGCAGCCTGTCGCAGCGGAAGCAGATATAAAAATAATTTTATATCTAATCATGCAAATCATAAATAAATCTAATTTATTTATCATAAATTTTTAACATGCTGCATAACATGAGAAAAATATTAGATCTGAAATAAAAATTATTTTAAGCATAAAATACTTACCTGGATCGCTAATTTGGATTGCTCTAAAAGCATGCAGATCTGTTACTGAAAAGCCGGGATTATGTTGGAGCCACGCAATCGCCCGGCCTTTGCTGGTATCCACACAAAGCTCTCACAACCGAGTCGTAGAGGGCACCGGACTGCTAGATCCTTACAGCCCTCTCCTCTTTTAGCAAACCACCTGCTTTAAGAACTGTGCCGATTCGAATCCGAACTGGCTTTCAGCTTCTGTCTTGCAAATTGAAGTGCAAGACCTTGGACCCTTTTTCCCTCTTTTTTTTTTATGTAGAAGACCTCTCAACACTCTTGAAGATCTCAAGGAAGAAATAAACTAGAAGGGAGAAGAATACTATGCACCAGGAGAGAGGCTCTCAGGAGAAAAGACCCCTAAGAGAGATGATGCCCAAAATAATTCATGCCAAAAGAGAGGTATTAAGTTCGGCCAACCCCTCTCCCTTTTATTTTTCTCACGGTAAAACTCTCAAAGTCCTCCATGCCAAAACACCGGTGTTTTAACTTCAAACAGTTGAAAATTAAGAGGAGTGGAAGAGGACTCTTCCCTCTCTTAATTTTCTTCATGCCAAAAAATACTATTAGCACCCACCAAGTATTCACACCCCATATTTCTTGTCACAAAAAAATTCTTAGGGCCCACTTAGGCATGTGGAGGGAAGGGGAGACAAGGAGAGAGAATCCCAATCTAACTAGACTCTAGGTCATGGTCCAAATGAAGTGATTTTATAGTCAAACTGAAGCCGATTTTAAATTCGATCGAATTATTTCAAAGCGGACATTGATCCGAATCAATTAGGATTAATTAATTGAGTCTAACTCAATTAAATTAAATCTAATTTAATTTAATTAACATTTAATTCATAATTAATTAATTGTAACATTTACAATTAGGTTAAATATTAATTGTAACACTTATAATTAGGCCAAATTGATTTGCTGATTGGTTACTTGAGCTCCTAATGTATGTGACCCCTCAGGTCCTATCCTGTCTGGTAATGAGACATGCTATAATCTTCATTATACATCATCGAAACTCCTTTCGATGGATTGAAATAATTTTAGCTCAACCCTAATTAGGATCATCGATTTGAGAATGATCCTAACGGGCTCTCATAATCCACCAGTGACACCTAGCAGTATGTAGTGGCAACCCAGCAAAATAAGATTGGAACCCCTAGGTGTAGTTACCATGTGATTCGGTTCCTCTATCAAAATCCTGACATGATGTTGGTTACGGATACTCGTCAAACCCATCAGTCATATGCTTAACCTAATCAACTCAAGTCCAATTGTGATACTAATGAAAATACATTATCATTATCACCCTGCTATGACCATAGACTTCTTCTGGACTTAGTCTCATTAAGCTTGCATAGGATTATACCTTACTACTAAGGCTGATAGATCCCTACAAGTGAACACCCTACTCCTACAATAAACTTACTACAACCAACGAATACCGCAAGGTCCCGTATGGATAGGAACCATATGATTTTGCTATCAAACTACAGCAACCTTATTGTGAGTAGCTGAGACACTCTAGGTCAAAGAACTATTCACACAACTACTGCATCAGGAAGTTATTAACGAGTGAGTAGTCATCCATATAACTTTCTGTACATAGTCACGCTCAGTACCATTGATCTTTATCAACTACCTGCACTCTCACTCCAGTGTCACCACACTATAGGTCAGAGAGTCATCTACCCTAAAAGGAAAGTGGTCTATGCATCGATTTTAACGGGTCAATCACCATCCTCGTGATATTCCAACAATTGGAAGCCTTTAGGAGTTAATCTATAAAGACACATATCTCAGATACTCAACTCCTGAGAATATGTATCATTGTCCATTAACTTCATGGATGATTCATAGACACAACAATATGAATGAAACTAATACCCTTTTAATTAATAAAAAAAATTAAGTACAAAGTATTAGAAATTGTGTCCCAAAGTCAATTGTCTAGGTTGTAGACAGTTATGATATTTTATATTTGTATATGAATTTTTAATAATAAATAAAAGTTATTTATTTTTGGCTGTCCATCATTTTATATTTTCCTGTATTGAACTCTTGTATGATGGAGTCCTTAGATTTTTGATATAGAGAGGATATATCAAGTAGTTCTCAAACTAGTTCACAACCAAATTATACATTGTTATAGGATGACGATGTATCAAGTATAGGTTGTTGTATATCACATTTGCTGGTTGTCCTCTTAACCAAGGAGTGTGGAGACACTGGTATGACATACAAGTGAAGTGTATGACATTTCACTAAACGTGACCATCTACGGAGCTCCCTTTTGCCAAAGGGTTGCTCGAGAAGGGATATGGGTATATGTGTCCCGCAGACCTGAGGTCACCATGGCAGCTTGCAAGCAACTCACTATATTTTGGTGCCAGACTACCCGGATTTCTAATCCAGTGGCGAAAGTACTTGTGGAGTGGTGGTGGATCAAGATGGAATTGACCTCTCCAAATAGTTTGGAGTGAATGACTCATTATGTCTCAATTCAGCAAAACCTTGGCCAGGATAGTTCTTGTGAGGAGTCACAGAACTTATGAGGTTGAGACATAATCTGGATGGACCAAATTAGGGTTGGCAGTCTAATCCTAGGTCATCCTGAGCATTGTAAGGTCAAAGGGATGAATTATGCGGTAACCATATGCCAGAGGTTCTTGTGAGGTGCTCTACATCTTCGACCTATCCGGACGTCGGGTATCATTGCTAGATGAGGACTTTGACTGGTACTGAAATTGTTCTAGTGCTATCGGTTTAGTGTTCGAACCTATGGGGTCACACACCATAGAGAATTTCTATCTGATCTTGTGGCTAATCAATGATTGGGAATCGTTTGTCGTCACCCGAAGTCAATATGATTGACTTTGTTCCAAGTGTCGACACTTGGAATTTTGCAGGTATTGACACTTGGTGAAGTTTCGACACTTGGCCATTTTCGAGTGTCGACACTTCTTGTACGAGCAAAATTTTTGGAAGGATTTCGTGGAGGATTTTTGGGCAGGTTTTGACATGGTTTGAATTTTAAATTCAAACCAGTTTTGGCTCCAAGGTTTTATGGTATGAAGGTCATACCTTCCTCTTTGGGTTGGATCCATTTGGAATGACATTGATCCTCTCCCCCGTTCTCTCCTCTCATCTCTCCTCCTTCCTTCTTCTCCCTCTCCTTGCTGCCCTTATAAATGTAGGACATTGTGGTGGGTGCTGGGGTTAGACAACAACAGCAAAAGAGTTTTTTGGAGAAGAGGATTGAGAAGTGTGAGAGATTTTGGGATTGGGTGTGAGCTACCTATTACTCTAGCTAGGTCTTAGGAGTGAGGTGTTGGGAAGGGGTTCTTGCAGTCATCCTTGTCTTCCTGGAAGTTGAAGATCGGCTAAGGATCCCGAAAAGATAGCACTCCGAGGGAGTTGATCATAGTCGAGCTCAGGTGTGGACATCCTGTAGAGGCTAGACGCGTGTGTGGCTCGAGTGCCCTCTTCCTTCTCACTGCTCTTCACAGCTTCTCTCCAGGACTCTCCGAGGTATAGAGGTATGACCTTTATATTTATGTTGCTTTCTTATTTTTGATGATTATATGCATGCTAGTTTTTTATACTAGATCCTGTTACGGGCACATCGATAGATAGTTTTGATCTATCTACCGAGCCTTCTGCTATGCATGTCTTAAAAATATTTTAAAATGCATATTCTCTATCCTGTTTCTCGCATAATGTATGCTAGGTGTAGGTGTTATTCACCTTTAATGGTATCAGAGCCAGGTTCATTTTGTAGTATAATGATGCTAGCATGCTTATATCATCTCCTTTCTTTCTTAAGTACTTGGATTGAGTGCTTCACCAGGCCATCCGATCATAGGAGAGAAGTAGGGCTGCAAGACCCTCTCTTCCCATTTAATGGGATCTCCTATGACATGTAGGGGTGCCACTATGATTGACTCATGAAAAAGAAAATAAGAAGAAAGAAATTTGTAGGTTAAAAATATTTTAATCTAATGGCATGATCATAAGACACTTTAGATAAGATCTAAAAGTTTTTATTGATCAATTTTGATTGTATGTTTGGTGAAACATCGGATTTAAAATCACTGTTTTCTCGTTGTCTCAGGCTGTGAATCAATACTTGGCCTTTGAAGTGTCGGCTCATGAGAAAATTTCCTGAGATCTGATTTCTGTCTTTGTACTGAGACAGGCTAGGGTGTCAACACTTGACCCTGAAGTGTCGACACTTGAGCTTGAAGTGTCGACACTTGCCCCTTGAAGTGTTGACACTTGAGGCATGCCAGAAAATATGTTGTTCTATTTTCTATTTCCTGTCTCAGGCTTTGAGTCGACACTTGCTCTTGAAGTGTCGATACTTGGCTATAGAAAATGCTGAAAATAGTGAATTTAAATTTTATTTTGTTGTAAAATTATTTTACACTGATAAATTAAAATTGTTTTAATTTATTTAAGGCTATTGAACTTAATTTTGAATTAAGATTGACTAAGAACTCGAGGAATATGATTCAAAGATCTTAAGTCATTTCAATAAGCCTTAAGGATCATGGGTTAGCTTCTATTAGGTCCTTGATTGGGTTAGACCTAAGTTTAGATTCATTGGACAAGTTAGAGAACTAATCTAATCAAAAGTTGAGTTAGGATTTCTTCTCTAGATCTATCTAATAGTTAAATTGATTAGTCCATAAAATAATTGGATCTAATTTATGGCTCAGTGGAAAGCTCGAGTCTTTAGGCTAGTCTAATTGAGTTTGATGAACTATTTGGTGTTGAGGTAAGTTTGGCATTGTGATCATGGTTCTTTGGGGCTACCTCTTACCTGGCCAACTCTGTTGGTGTCTAGGCAAAACGGTTAATGGCGGAACCTAACCCATGATCTCACTTACATGGACAATGTGGTCAATCAGGATTGATTAGATAGCTCATTGACTCGTGTTAACCCTTGTCACCCAAGGTTAATCAGTCTTGACTGATTTTAGGTGCCCATGGATCATTAGTTATGTGTAACCCTCCTTGTATGATGATTTGGTCAGTGGGAGGTTGATCCATGTCTTCTCATCTCTTCTACTATCACATTAAAATTAAAACCCTCTAAATTATTAGATCCTTAAAAGCATAAAGTTATAGAGATAACCTAGTCCTAGCCTTCCATTAAGTGGGATAGTAATGTGTCCAATAGTTCGATGTTCATCGGCAGATCCAAAGATCGGGTGTTCATCGGGCTATTAGAATTGCTATTCCGAATATGGTGGCTCGGTCCGACTCTCTTAACGGTGGTCAGGTGGGCTGACCAAAGTCGGGCTTGACTATTCATTAGTTAGAAGCATTGAATTTTGTCATGTTAATGATTGGACCTAACCGGAACCTTCAATAGGAGGCCCAAAGGTTGATTAAAGTGCTCCTTGGTGATGCGGGACTAATATGCATGCAATTCTTTTTGTATATTTTACATGTTGAGTTAGGTGATTAATTCCCAAATTTCAGATTAAAATTATTTGTAGGGAATTTTGTATGAATTTGTGAAGATCAGCATGCAGATTAGGACCTAGAAAAGTAGCAAAGAAGGACCGCCGGGGCTGAGAAGCCTCGGTTAGGGCAAGTTCTCCTACAATAAAACTACTGGAGGTAGAGGGGTGTACCTGACAATATCTGTGAAGATCGCAGCAAAGGGGTCTCTCATTCCTCGATGGATGCGGCCTGGAAAACCGAGCCAATGACCCGCAGATATCCGGCTTTCTGCTCGGTGGTCCGATTGAGGCTTGGCTGGAGTCGTTGGATTCGTAGGAACTCAGGGACCTGCAAACGACCTGTCAGGGGTTAGAAAATTCACAAAGAAACAAGAAAACAAAGGAAAAATAGTAAGGGAAGGCTTCTTTTGGAGTGGGTGTCCAGGGATCTGGAGGGTTTGTTGGCAGCAAGAAGATGATTGCAAACACCGGGAAGAAGAACTCTCACGAACCCCTTTATGCACACAGCAGGGTATCACATAACTCAATAGAAGAACTCAAGGTTTTAATTCATATCAAAAGTTAGCTTTCATACAAGAGGCTAGGGTCCCTTAAATAGACCCTTAACCTTGGGCTCCAAGTAAGGGCACATAAGTCTTTACATAAGAATCCTTTTCCCTCTCAAACCCTAGCTATAAAATAAGAAAATATTAGGTAGAAAAAATCCCTAAAAATTCTCTTGACTTGGACAACACTCCAAGAATGCCTAGGGGGGTGTGTTGGGCTTTTAGGAGCAGCAAGAGGCCAGCCCAAAGGGGCCCGGGTGCATGGGTTTGGGCCTTTGGAAGCTGGGGTGGCCTGGTAGCCAGGTAGCAGGAATATTCCTTGGTATCTTGCTTCTTAGGGGCTTGGGCTTGGCGCCTGGGCTTGATTACTTTGGGCTAGGATGCAGATGGACCTCTAAAATCATGGATGCCTTGGTCTATGAATATATTTTGGCATCTGGAAGGAAATCTGGGCATCTGCAAGGAATCAGGATTTCTGATTTTCCTCCTTGGGTCTTCAAATCTTCAAGCTGGGTTGGACTTGGGCTAAACTTCCAAGTCTTCAATCTGGTTGGACTTGGTCTTTACTTGTATGATGTGGTCTTGAGTCTTCAGTATGCTTGGATAGGACTCAAAAAAAATAAAATTAGCTCAACATGAGCTGACTAGCATTGGACTGAACTAGCTCAACATGTGCTGACTAGTACAGAACAACTCAAAATACTCAAATAACAACTAAAATGGACTCAGATGAGCTAAGCCCTTATTACAGATGGACTCATAAATTATTGATCAATTTACAGAGGGTTGAAAAGCCTCTGTCTTATTCTGGTGTCTCAGGTGTCCCCACCAATTCTCCCGGGGTGGGAGGAACTCGACCCTGTCGAGTGAAGGTCAGACAGGCTCACATATCTCTCGAGAAGGTCTGGGTTGAGGCGTTGCAAGTTTTCTCGAGAAATCCATGAATCGTCCGACTCTGGCCGGCCTTGCCATCGGACCAGGAAGAGTTGATAGTCTAGGATACACTCGATCCGTTCTCCTCTCTCAGGCCAAATTTGTTTGTGGACACTCTAGGTTAGGGTCACTCATAATGAAAAGGAATAGGTCCAAAGGCCTCACTAGGTATCGCTGCCGGTTTCCTATACTCTACCAGGTCAGTAATATTGAAGGTAGAACTAATGCCCAAATCCAAAGGCAAGTCTAACACCTAGGCATTTGATCCAACCTTCTCTATCACTTTAAAAAGGTCCATCTCTGCAAGCATGAAGCTTCTTAACAGTCCCTGGTGGGAACCACTCAGGCCTAAGCCTAATCATGACAGAATCCACTACATCAAATTCTTTGATCCATCTTCGGGAATTAGCCAGTTTGTTTAAAATTAGTGTAGGTGGTGAACATGTTGGGCACATGCAGACTCCTAACAAATGATTCAAAGGACTCATACTAACACCTAATAGACTTGACTATACATTCCTTTAGAAGGAAATCTTATTGAACTCTTTGGATCTAAACCTAACAGATTATAGGTTCCTTAGGTTTGATCCTAGCTTGACATGCACATGAAAATTTACAGTGAACTCCTAGCAAATTCCAGAGAGTATGCCAGAAGTAAGATGCAAACCTAACATGCGTGATGAATGCATACAGTATGCTAATCTTAGTTTAATGCAATCTAATGATCATAGAAATGCTGGAGGTGTCTGTAAAGGGCAGAAAATAGGAAGTGGATTCAAAATTAGTCTGGTAGGGTAGGGAAAAAGGTTTAAGGTTAGTTGGATAAAGTAAGATAAAAGAAGGGGCGTCAGGGACTAATCCTAGACTAATGAGGCTAACCTTATGGGGTTGCGGTATATCTATGGGCAAGAATAGGTCCATGCTATGGAAGGATGGGTCAACAATTTCTGGAAAGAGATCTTCAATAGGAATGGTAGGAAGGGATTCATCCTGAGGGCAATGGGTTAAGTAAGCCAAATCCTCAATAAAGTCTTCTTGTTCATGGAATTTAGGAATAGGCTCTACAATTAGATCCTTTTCTAGTGTTTCCTCAAGTAAAAGCCTAGTATCCGAGTTCTCTTCCTCTAATTGTTCTTCCACTATAGCTTTAGGTTAGATGTGGTCAAGGTCAACTAGCTCTGGGTTGGTTTCTACCTGGGTATCTACTGGGTCAGCTAATTCTAGGTCTACTAAAGGTGTCTTCTCTTCTCCCTCATACTCATCCACTAAGCTTGCATCAGCTTCATACACTTCTGTGTTAATGTAAGCCTTGTGAATCTCAGGAATGGTTGGAGAAGGTCGGCTAGGGGAAAATTGGCTAGGTCCTAGTTTCTGATTATGGACACTAGTTCTAGTAGGTTCAGGTTGCCTAAGGGAAGCCTGACTAGTACTAGATTGATACTTAGGGGTTATGGGTTCTCTGGGCTCATAGGACAAGGGTGCAGATCTATGAGTCATGGGATTATAGGATCTGGGGTCATAGGATTTTGGGTTATAAGATTTATAGGTTGTGGGTATACTAGGCTTATAGGATGTGGGTAAATAAGATTTATCTTTTTGGTCTACAAAATCCTGATTGGGTCTTCTAGGTTCAGTATCATAATAAGGGTCATGATAAGGGGTTCTTCTAGGTTCAGTATTATAGTATGGGTCAGGCTGAGGGGCTCTCCTAGTTTTAACCTCTCGGTATGGATCAGGGTTTGGGGTCCTCCTAGGTTGAGGGTTATAGTATGGGTCAGGATGAGGGGCTCTCCTAGGTTCGACCTCAGGGTATGGATTAGGGTTTGGGGTCCTCCTAGGTTGAGGGGAATCAGGATCTGGCTCAGACTGTGACCCATGGGTTTTTCCTGGGGTCCCTACCCGGACTTCTAACTGATCAAACCTATTGGCAAGATGGTCAATTCTATCATTGGTTTGAATACTAGACTGAGTTAACTGGATCATCTGGGTAGCCATCTGGGCCATTTGATCAGCTAGGGCTTTCATTTGGGCTTGCAAATTTTCCATGGGTTCAGACATTTGTGAAGGAGGTGGGTGATATGAAACTCCTGATCTAGTGCTCATGCAAGACTCGATCAGACCGACTACAGCTGACTAGACCTAGAGTCCAAACTAAGGGCTCAATCAGGGTGGCAAACTAGCCTATAGTAACCCTGTACTCAGCCAGGCAGGTGTAAGGGGAGTGCTAGGTCCCTGATTGCCAATCCTAGACACCAATCAGAGATTGGCCAGGTAGGCGGACCAGCACACAAGTCCTTCGGGATCGAATCCCTAAACCACCATTCTAGACACCAAGCACAAGGCACATACAGGTTAGCTTGACACAGTGATCTAACACGTAGCCCGGACCCGACCAGTTGGTGTCCCTAGCCCACTAGGGCAAATTAAGTCTAGTTAATTTTAGGTTAAGGCTTGGGACCGAATGCAAGGGATGTGGTTTTAGGCTAAGGAGACGTGATCAAATCCTGCCCCCATCTGATATAACAAGCGTGCCCTTAAAAGTAAATTATGCAATGATGGCAGGCAGATGAGGATGCAAATTAGGGTTTAGATGTTTTTGGTATTTTTGGAGAATATGTAATTTTTTTTTTGGTATTTTTTTAAATATAAGAAAACATGCAATTTATGTCCTAATATGCAAGAAATAAACTAAAATTAAAAGATATGCAAAAAGATGCTAATCAAAACCATAAAACTTCCAAACTTGTCTTGCTGAAAAAACAGAGCTAAAAATTTGTAGGCTGTATTTTAGCTTGCAAAAACTTCACATGCCATAATAAAATCTAAAAAAATTCTTAAAATTACTGTGAATTATTATAAATCTAGAAAAATAAATTTTAGAATTTTTGGAGTTTTTATCAGAGAGAAATAATTAAAATAATAGAGCATATATGGACTAAAAATTATAGAAAATAAGCCCTAATCTAAGCTCTGATACCAAATAATGCGGGACTAATATGCATGCAATTCCTTTTGTATGTTTTACATGTTGAGTTAGGTGATTAATTCCCAAATTTTAGATCAAAATTATTTGTAGGGAATTTTGTATGAATTTTTGAAGATCAGCATGCAGATTAGGACATAGAAAAGTAGCAAAGAAGGACCGCCGGGGCTGAGAAGCCTCGGTTAGGGCAAGTTCTCCTACAATAAAACTACTGGAGGTAGAGGGGTGTACCTGAAAATGTCTGTGAAGATTGCAGTGAAGGGGTCTCTCGTTCCTCGACGGATGCGGCCTGGAAAACCGAGCCAATGACCCGCGGATACCCGGCTTTCTGCTCGGTGGTCCAATTGAGGCTTGGCTGGAGTCGTTGGATTCGTAGGAACTCAGGGACCTGCAAACGACCTGTCAGGGGTTAGAAAATTCACAAAGTAACAAGAAAACAAAGGAAAAACAACAAGGAAAGGCTTCTTTTGGAGTGGGCGTCCAGGGATTTGGAGGGTTTGTTGGCAGCAGGAAGATGATTGCAAACACCGGGAAGAAGAACTCTCACAAACCCCTTTATGCACACAGCAGGGTATCACACAACTCAATAGAAGAACTCAAGGTTTTAATTCATATCAAAAGTTAGGTTTCATACAAGAGGCTAGGATCCCTTAAATAGACCCTTAACCTTGGGCTCCAAGTAAGGGCACATAAGTCTTTACATAAGAATCCTTTTCCCTCTCAAACCCTAGCTAGAAAATAAGGAAACATTAGGTAGAAAAAATATCTAAAAATTCTCTTGACTTGGCCAACACTCCAAGGATGCCTGGGGGGGCGTGTTGGGCTTCTAGGAGCAGCAAGAGGCCGGCCCAAAGGGGCCCGGGTGCATGGGTTTGGGCTTCTGGAAGCTGGGGTGGCCTGGTAGCCAGGTAGTAGGAATATTTCCTGGTATCTTGCTTCTTATGGGATTGGGCTTGGCGCCTGGGCTTGATTTCTTTGGGCTAGGATGCAGATGGACCTCTAAAATCATGGATGCCTTGGTCTATGAATATATTTTGGCATCTGGAAGGAAATCTGGACATCTGGAGGGCATCTGCAAGGATCAGGGTTTCTGATTTTCCTTCTGGGGTCTTCAAATCTTCAAGTTGGGTTGGACTTGGGCTAAACTTCCATGTCTTCAATCTGGTTGGACTTGGTGTTTACTTGTATGATGTAGTCTTGAGTCTTCAGTATGCTTGGATAGGACTCAAAAAAATAAAATTAGCTCAACATGAGCTGACTAGCATTGGACTAAACTAGCTCAATATGAGCTGACTAGTACAGAATAACTCAAAATACTCAAATAACAACTAAAATGGACTCAGATGAGCTAAGCCCTTATCACAGATGGACTCATAAATTATTGATCAATTTACAGAGGGTTGAAAAACCTCTGTCTTATTCTGGTGCCTCAGGTGTCCCCACCACTTGGGGCAAAACCCAATTACTAGAGGTTACTTGGAGAAGTAATCGGTTAAAGAACCTACCTTTAGACATGCATGGATGGGTCGGCCAAAGTCGGGCTCATATGTTGTCTATTGGACTCTAGTACCCGCTAAGGAATTAAAGTAATTCCGTGGATTGGAGGTAGAGGCTACCAATCTAAGCAAAATAGTGGAAGGGACCTTTAGACTTAAGTCCATTCTTTTGGTTAATTATTCATATATACTAATTATTTTTGGTTTTCCTTTCAGATGTCTTCCAACCTGTCACTTCGGTCTCTTCTCGATAATGAGAAGCTCAATGGACCCAACTTCGATAGCTGGTATCGAAGGCTCAGGATTGTCCTGGAGCACGAATGGATCCTATATGTGATATCGAATTCGGCACCTAAGATCTCTGTTGCCAATGCTTGGGGTTCGGTCAGAGACACTTATCAGAAGTGGCTCTCTGATAGGACCACTGTCCGATGCATTATGTTGGCTACGATGAACGACGAGTTCAATCACAAGTTTGAGGAAGCCTAGTAGGAAGAAATCCTTCAAAAGTTGAAGGAGTCTTTCGGGACACCAGACGACATTGAGAGGTACAGGGTCTCCTGTGCTATCTACAATGCATGGATATGTGATGTGGCCTCGGTCACTGATTATGTATTGTACATGATCGAGATGATTGAGCGCCTGGGCAAGCTCAGCTGTCCCTTGCATGAATAGCTTGGGAAAGATGCGATTTTGAATTCTCTCCCCTCCTCCTACCTAGACTTTCTCGATCATTATAGAATGAACAAGTCTGCAGTTAACTACCATGGTCTATTGGGGTTGCTGCAGACTTTTGAGAAAGACCACCAGTTGAATAAAGGGATGGTGAATCTAGTGGGAGGTTCCTCGAGAGGTCGTTGTCCCTTTAAGAAAGGGAAGAAGAAGAATAAAGGGAAAAATGTGCTTAGTGCTTCTGGGCCCAATCAGGCCAAGAAAGTGAAGGCTGATTAGAGTCATGCAGAGTGCTTCTTCTGCAAGAAGCAGGGACACTAGAAGAGAAACTGTCCTCTTTATATTGCGTCCCTTGATCCGAACAGGTCCATGAAGAGAAAGGTGCAGGATGGTCCTAGACAAGGTATTTATATAATAACACCTTGTAGTTTTTCTATTTGCGATTCTACTAATTAGGTATTGGATACAGGAAGTCCAATTCACATTTGCAATTCTTTGCAAGGACTTCAAGTTAGTACAAGACTCGAGGATAGCGAGAGGTTCTTGAATGTGGAAAATGATAGCCGAGTTCTAGTTCTGGCGTTGGAAGTCCTTAAACTAGTTTTCGAGTCCTATACTGTCATTTTGAATGAATGTCATTTTTCTCCATCTTTCATTTTGAATGTCATTTCTGTAGGCCAGTTGGCCATGTATGGTTATGAACTATTAATAAAGAATGACATTTGCAAAATCATTTTGAATGGTTCTATAATTTTGAATGGACAAATGCATGATGGCATCTATATACTATCGTGACCTGTTAGTGTAATGTACACGTCTAGCAAATGCCTTAGGATAGATAATGTCAGTGAAGCATTCCTATGGCATTGTAGGCTAGGTCATATCAATAGGAACAGGATAAATAGGTTGAAAATCTAGGGTCTCCTCGATTTTAGTGAAGATAGTTTACTTTCAACCTGTGAGTCCTGTCTTCTTAGAAAAATGACTATGTCACCTTTTACTAGAAAAGGTGAACAAGCCAAAGAAATTTTGAGTCTAGTACATACTGATGTATGTGGACCCATGAATGTTAGTACCAGGAGTGGGTACGTTTATTTTATTACTTTCACAGACGACCTTTCAAGGTTCGGTTATGACTTCTTGATGAGATATAAGTTTGAGTCGTTTGAAATGTTTAAACAATATCGTAGTGAAGTAGAAAAACAAATTAGAAAGTGTATCAAAATCCTTCGATCCGATTGAGTCGGTGAATACCTTTCTGGCGAGTTTCTGACATATCTTGAGGAGAATGGGATTCTCTCTCAGTAGATGCCTCTAGGGACATCCCAGTTAAATGGAGTGTCTGAAAGGAGGAATCAAACCCTGTTAGACATGGTTCGGTCCATGATGGGCTTTGCTTCTCTGCCGGTATCCTTTTGGGGATATGCTTTAGAATCAGCCAGTTACATTCTGAATAGAGCTCCAAGTAAGTCCGTTAGTAAAACACCATATGAGATATGGACTGGATATAAGCTAACACTTTCGCACCTTCAGATCTGGGGGTGCCCGGCTTATGTAAAATATTTAGAAACGGACTAACTTGGACCCAGGTCTGACCAGTGCCTATTTATTAAGTATCCGAAAGAGTTTAAGGGGTATTACTTCTACTTAGCTGAGGAACAAAAGTTGTTCGTCAGTCTTAGGGCTATCTTTTTGAAAAAGGAGTTCCTTGATGAAGGAACTGTAGTCGCTAAGATTGAACTTAGTAAAGTTCAACAAGTAGAAGAACCGACACATTTAAGTGACCACATAGAACTGGTTGTGATTAGATCACACCCAGAGCCCACTCCAGAACAATTAAGGAGATCCGATAGAGTACCGTGCCGACTAGATAATTACTACGATTTCTTGGTCCGGGACGGTGATCCTATTGAATCGATGAGAACAATAAGGATTCGATCACCTATATGGAGGCATTGCAGAGGTCCGACTCTAGGTCATGGCTAGGAGCCATGAAATCCGAAATAGAGTCCATGGAGATCAACAATGTGTGGACATTGGTTGATCCACCTAAAGGGATAAAACCTATTGGGTGCAAATGGATTTTCAAAAGAAAAAGGGGCATAGACAGAAAGGTAAAGACCTATAAAGCCCATCTGGTTGCCAAGGGGTATCGTCAATGTTATGGTATTGACTATGACGAGACATTCTCTCTTGTGGCAATTCTCAAATCCATTCGGATTATGCTTACTTTAGCAGTGCACTTTGACTATGAAATCTGGCAAAAGGATGTCCGAACAGCTTTCCTGAATGGTGAGCTGGAAGAGGAGGTGTATATGATACAACCTGAAGGGTTCACATCCACAGACGAGTCAAAGGTGTGCAAGCTTCAAAAGTCCATTTATAGGCTGAAACAAGCATCAAGGAGTTAGAACATACGATTTGATAAGTGTATCAAGTCGTATGGTTTCGTTAGGAACAGAGAAGAGCCTTGCATTTACAAATGGGCTAATGGTTCTGTGATTATATTCCTTGTGCTGTATATGGATGATATTCTCCTAATCGGGAATGACATCGCAACACTACAAGGAATAAAGGTCTGGTTATCATCTCAGTTCTCTATGAAGGACTTGGGTGAAGCCTCTTACATACTGGGTATGAAGATCTATAGAGATAGATCTAAGAGGCTTCTGGGACTGTCCCAGTCTATGTACATCGATACCGTGCTGAAACGGTTCAGCATAGAAAATTTCAAGAAGGGCTATCTCCCAATAGGCACTAGAATTGATCTCTCCAAAATAAATTGTGCGATAACTCGTAAGGAGAGAGAGCGTATGAGTAGATTTCCATATGCTTCGGTAGTGGGTTCCATCATGTATGCCATGACATGTACTAGACCAGATGTGGCATAGTCACTAGGTGTAGTGAGCAGATACCAGTCTGACCCTGGTGAAGCTCATTGGAAAGTGGTTAAAACCATCCTTAAGTATTTATGAAATACTAAGGACTAATGGATTATTTATGGAGAAACTGACTTGAAACTTGTGGGGTATACTAACTCTAGTTTCCAATCAGATAAAGATGATAGCAAGAGTGTGCCAGGTTTTGTCTTTACACTGAACGGAGGAGCTGTCTGCTATAAAAGTTCTAAGCAGCCTACTGTGGCGGACTCAATATGTGAAGCATAGTACATTGCAACATCTGATACAATCAAGGAAGCTGTGTGGTTGCGAAAGTTCCTTGGCGAGCTGGGAGTGGCACCTTCCCTGGATGGTCCTATTCTAGTATACTATGACAACACTGGAGCCATTGCTCAAGCCAAAGAGCCGAAGTCTCATCACCGCACAAAGCATATTCTACGGTGCTATCACCTTGTGCGAGAGATCGTGGAACGAGGTGACATTGACTTTCAGAAGATCGATGGAAAGGAGAACCTGGCTGACCCCTTCACTAAAGCCGTCGGAGTTCAAGAGTTTGACTGTTGTAAACGAAAAATGGGAATGAGATTCTGTACTGATTGGCTTTAGTCTAAGTGGGAGTTGTTGGGAATTATGTCCCAAAGCCAATCATCTAGGCTGTAGATGGTTGTGCTATTTTGTATTTGTATATAAATTTTTAATAATAAATACAAGTTATTTATTTTTGGCTGTCCATCATTTTATATTTTCCTATAATGAACTCTTGTATGATGGAGTCCTTAGAACTACATTGTTTGATATAGAGAGGATATATCAAGTAGTTCTTAAACTGGTTCACAACCAAATGATACATTGTTATAGGACGACGATGTATCAAGTATAGGTTGTTGTATCTCACATTTGTTGGTTGTCCTCTTAACCAAGGAGTGCGGAGACACTGGTGTGACATATAAGTGAAGTGTATGACATTTCACTGAACGTGACTATCTGCGGAGCTCCCTTCTGCCAAAGGGTTGCTCGTGAAGGGATATGGGTATATGTGTCCCTCAGACCTGAGGTCACCATGGCAGCTTGCAAGCAACTCACTATACTTTGGTGCCGAACTACCTGGATTTCTAATCCAGTGATGGAAGGTTTCTGGGTATGGTCAAGTATTTGTGGAGTGGTGGTGGATCAAGATGGAATTGACTTCTCAAATAGTTTGGAGTAAATGACTCACTATGTCTCAATTCAGCAAAACCTTGGCTAGGATAGTTCTTGTGAGGAGTCACAGAACTTGTGAGGTTGAGACATAATCTGGATAGACCAAATTAGGGTTGGCAGTCTAACCCTAGGTCATCCTGAGCATTGTAAGGTCAAAGGGATGAATTATGCGGTAACCATATGCCAGAGGTTCTTGTGAGGTCCTCTAAATCTTCGACCTATCCGGACGTCGGGTATCATTGCTAGATGAGGACTTTGATTGGTACTGGAAATGTTTCAGTGCTACCGGTTTAGTCTTCGAACCTATGGGGTCACACACCATAAAGAATTTCTATCTGATCTTGTGGCTAATCGACGATTGGGAATCGTTTGTCATCACCCGAAGTCAATATGATTGACTTTGTTCCAAGTGTCGACACTTGGAATTTTGCAGGTGTCAACACTTGATGAAGTGTCAACACTTGGTGAACTGTCGATACTTGGCCATTTTCGAGTGTCGATACTTCCTGTGATGAGCAAAATTTTTAGGAGGATTTCATGGAGGATTTTTGGGCAGGTTTTGACATGGTTTGAATTTCGAATTCAAACCAGTTTTGGCTCCAAAGTTTTATGGTATGAAGGTCATACCTTCCTCTTTGGGTTGGACCCATTTGGAATGACCTTGATCCTCTCCCCCATTCTCTCCTTTCATCTCTCCTCCTTCCTTCTTCTCCCTCTCCCTGCTGCCCCTATAAATGTAGGACATTGTGGTGGGTGCTGGGGTTAGACAACAATAGCAAAAGAGTTTTTGGGAGAAGAGGATTGAAAAGTTTGAGAGATTTTGGGATTGGGTGTGAGCTACCTAGCACTCTAGCTAGGTCTTGGGAGTGAGGTGTTGGGAAGGGGTTCCTACACTCACCCTTGTCTTCCTGGAAGTTGAAGATCGGCCAAGGATCCCGAAGAGCTAGCACTCCGAGGGTGTTGATCAGAGTCGAGCCCAGGTGTGGACATCCTTGTTGACTCTGGTCTTGATTTTGATGATTGACAAAATATTTAAGTATATATGAGTACTAATTATATTTTAAGTGTATTTCTTAGATCTTAGTACTCAACCATGTTGAATGAATAAATACTTGTATTTCAGTTGAAAAAGTTCTTAAATTAATGGAAAATCAAGTATATAGACTTTGGAATTAATATGGAAGAACTTGAAGAGGTTAAAGTTTCAATTTGAAAATGTTTTAGCAATGGCACAGGCAAGTGTCGACACTTGGAAATGAAGTGTCGACACCTGAGGATCAAGTGTTGACACTCCAAGAGTGAAGTGTCGACTCAAGGCCTGAGACAAACAGAAAACTTCAGAAATCTCTTTCAGTGAAGTGTCGACACCTGGAGCTGAAGTGTCGACACTTGGAAGTGAAGTGTCGACACTTGGAAACTGAAGTGTCGACACTTGAAACTGAAGTGTCGACACCTAAAGGTGAAGTGTCGATACTTGACTGTAATGGCTAGTTTTTAAAAGCTGCAGAACTTCTCCAACTTGCTTCAAACGGCCATATCTTCATCTCCAACGGTCATAAATGGTCATCTATGGTTTGAGAGCTATATAAACATCAAAAATCTAATGGGGAAGCAATCCTTTGGTGAGTTTTTTGAATATTCTTCAAGGATTCAAGAGTTGAGTGATTCAAAGCTTTCAAGCTTCCAAGTTTCAAAGAGAGCATTCAAAGTCTACATCTACAAGCATCAATCAAAGGCTTCATCAACTTGAAGACAAGATCTTCATCAACAATCAAGGGCTTCAAAGAGATATTTGCTTTATTTTAAAAAGCTTTTATTGTATTCATTTATACTTGCTCTTACATTATTTTACTTAAGATTTTTGGTGAGCCTTGGAAAACCAAAGAGGTTTTTGGTAAGCCTTTGAAAACCAAAGTGGTTGTTGGTGAGCCTTGAAACCAACTAGGATTTTACTTGTGAGCCCGAAGCCAAAACAAGTTGTTTAGATTCTTGGTTATACCTTAAAACCAAGGGTGGTTGTTGGTGAGCCTTGAAACCAACTAGGGTTTGACTTGTGAGCCCCAAGACAAAACAAGTTGTAAAGGTTGTTGGTGAGCCTAAGTTATAAAACCAAACTTAGTGGAATTCCCAAGGGATTCTTGGGGAGTGGATGAAGGTGCTTGGTTGGCACCGAACCACTATAAACCTTTGTGTTTGTGTGATTGTTCTTCTTGTGCTTTTATTTCTTTATTTCCGCTGCATTTATTTGAAATACGCAAGCACTTGAATTGCATTAGCACATACTTGCTTTAGTTCATCTTTTAAATAGTACAAAAGTTTTATAAAACCCAATTCACCCCCCCTCTTGGGTTGCCTACCTGGGCCTACAATTGGTATCAGAGCTCAGTGCTCTGTTTGAAAATCTAACAATTTTGAGATAAAGTTCATGATAACCCTTGTAGGTATTAGTGTTAGACCACCATTTTTCAATGGCATAAATTACACATTTTAGAAAACTCGCATGCGCATCTATATTCAATCTATTAGTTATCTTCTTTAGAAAATTATTGTTAGTGATCCTCATATTCCTTCCATTTTGGTTAATGGCATTTCCATTCCAAAGCTCGAAGAGGATTGGAATGAATATGACATTAAACAAACTGAAATCAATGCTAAAGCAATGAACTTGCTTTATTGTGCATTGGACTTAAATGAATTTAATAGAATTTCTACATGCACATTAGTGAAGGAAATATGGGACACACTTGAAGTTACTCATGAGGGTACTCTTCAAGTGAAGAACACTAAAATTAACTTGCTTGTACATTCTTTTGAAAATTTTGAAATGATGCATTATGAATCTATATCTGATATGTTTTCAAGTTTTATGACTATTATTAATGAATTAAAAAGTCTTGGCAAAATCTATACTAATGCTGATTTGGTGAACAAAATTCTTAGATCCTTGCCAAAATCATGGGATCCAAAGGTGACGGCGATCCAAGAAGCTAAAGATGTAGAAACCTTATCTTTGGAAGAGATTATCGGTTTACTCATTACTTATGAGTTGAACTTATGGCAAAGGATAGTGGAAGCTGATACAGAAAAGAAGATAATAGCTCTCAAGGCCAAAAAGAAATTCAAGGCAATAATGGCAACTTGGAGCGATATCGAAGATTCATGTACGGATGATGAAGTTGCCCATCTTTGCTTTATGGAAAATGAGAAAAAGGTATGTGCTAAAAATAATTATGATTTTACCTTTAAAGAATCACATGATGCATCTAATGATCTTGTGCATGAATATAGATTGCTAAAAATTGAGCACAAGAAATTAAATAGGTATGTAGATTCATTTTCTCTTGACAACACCAATCTTGCAAATAAAAATGGTGATTTAAATACCAAGATTAATATTTTAAAAATGAAAAGAATAATTTTTCTAAAGAAAAAGAATTTTTAGAAAAACAAAATGTTATTTTGAAAGATTTATGTGATAAAAATATTTTGGTTGAGGAAAAGAAGCAAAAACTTTTGATAAATTTCTCTATTCATGCTTCTTTCAATTTATCTTCTAAATGTGATTTTAATGCTTATCCTTCAAGATTAAGAAAAGTTTGGGTTCCAAAAGGAACCATAATTACTAATCATAAAGGACCCAAGAAAGTTTGGGTACCAAAAATGTCCACTTAATTTGTTTTGCAAGAATGTCTTGCAACCCAATATGAAGAAAGGAAGTTCTTGAAAAGAGGTTGTATAAGATAATTTAAAGAAGTGGACAAGATACATTTTGAACTAAATGGTAAAAGGAAGGACTTTGTATATTGGTAAATTCTAAACATCTCCTTCCATAATTAAAAATGTAGATAAATTTTTATTGCATCAATTACTTTGAAAAATTATTTTAAATAGTTAATTAGAATCAAGTTTAGACTTATCATCATTGGCTATGATCATGAACTTTTTGGTGTTGATGAATTTCATGCTATCATGATTAAACTTATGATTGTAAGACCTTCACTTGATTTTGATTAATGTATTTCATGAAAAATACTTTTAAAGATGCATATTGATTTGAAAAATATTTTAATTGATTGATTAGAATCAAGCTTAGACTAATAATCATTTATTATGATTATGACCATTTTGATGTTGATGGATTTCAAGCTCTCATGGTCAAACTTGTGATTATTAGATCTTCACTTGATTTTGATTAATATAGTTTCTAAATTATTTTAAGTGAAATGCTATGATTTATATGTTTTTATTTTTAACATCTATGCATAATCTAGAAATGATTTGGATCAAGTATAGAACTAGTAGTTAAGGGTTACTTTTAAGAAGAAGGTATGTATATTGACAAACCCTTGCTCTAGTAGCTAGACTTGATATCATATTACTTCTAGCATTTGTATGGATATCAAATTATCTTAAAATGAATTTGAAATCATGCTAAAAGTTTTTATGTGATATAAATGCTTTGTATTTTGAAAATCATGAATATCTTGAAAAATTTCAAATCTTGATGCATAAGCTTTCATGTTTTATTCCTAAAATAAATGCATATTTTTAAAGGAGGAATGACATTCAGGGGGAGCATCCAAAGATTTGTTATCATATTTAATGCTTTGAATATCTTGTTGATATCATGCTTTGCTTATATTGCTCTGATACTTCTTCTTGTTTTCAAATCTAATTCTTTGAGGGGAGTTACATTCAAATGGTATCATATTCTATTGGTATCAAAATTATTTTTAAAAGAATTCCTAGTAACCGCTTCGGATTGGGTTAGTCACCATGGTCGTCTGGTCATAGGAGATAAGTAGGGCTTAAAGACCCTCTCTTCCCATTCAATGGGCTCTCTTATGATGTGTAGGGGTGCCGCTGTGACCTTATCCCATGAACAAGTAAGGCGAATGGATAATATACATGTGCTTACATTCTGTGGTATCTTGTTCAATTTGTATCATATTCAATGGATATCATAATTATTTGATTTCATGCATTGATTTTGATGACCTACTTGCTATTCTTTTCGACTTCATTCCCACTTTGTATTGCCTTTCACCCTTTTTCATGATGTCAAAAAGGGGGAGAAAATTGTTAAGTATAAAAAGGAGAAGATTGGATAAACATAAAAAATCATTTGAGAAATGAAAGAAAGTGCAAAAGGGAAGAAGAATGCAAAATATTTTTATCTAAAGGGAAGAATTAATAAGAAGAAATATTTAAAATTTGAAAATTTTGCATATTTTGAAAAATGTTTTTGAAGATTTTTTGGATCATATTTTTGAGGGGGAGCTTGGTGCTTATTGTTTTAAGCTTACATGTTTATCTTATTGTTAATATTTTTAAGCTTACCCTATTCATATACTTAAAGGTTTTGTCATCATCAAAAAGGGGGAGATTGTTGACTCTGGTCTTGATTTTGATGATTGACAAAATGTTTAAGTATATATGAGTACTAATTGTATTTGAAGTATATTTCTCAGATCTTAGTACTCAACCATGTTGCATGAAGAAATGCTTGTATTTCAATTGAAAAAGTCCTTAAATTAATGGAAAATCAAGTATATGGACTTTGGAATTAATATGGAAGAACTTGAAGAGGTTAAAGTTTCAATTTGAAGATGTTTCAGCAATGGCACAGGCAAGTGTCGACACTTGGAAATGAAGTGTCGACACCTGAGGATCAAGTGTCGACACTGGAAGAGTGAAGTGTCGACTCAAGGCCTGAGACAAACAGAAAACTTCAGAAAGCTCTTTCAGTGAAGTGTCGACACCTAGAGCTGAAGTGTCGACACTTGGAAGTGAAGTGTCGACACCTGGAAACTGAAGTGCCGACACTTGAAACTGAAGTGTCGACACCTGAAGGTGAAGTGTCGACACTTGACTGTAACGGCTAGTTTTTAAAAGCTGTAGAACTTCTCCAACTTGCTTCAAACGGCCATATCTTCATCCCCAACGATCATAAATGGTCATCTATGATTTGGAGAGCTATATAAACATCAAAAATCAAATGGGGAAGCAATCATTTGGTGAGTTTTATGAATATTCTTCAAGGATTCAAGAGTTGAGTGATTCAAAGCCTTCAAGTTTCCAAGTTTCAAAGAGAGCATTCAAAGTCTACATCTACAAGCATCAATCAAAGGCTTCATCAACTTGAAGACAAGATCTTCATCAACAATCAAGGGCTTCAAAGAGATATTTGCTTTATTTTAGAAAGCTTTTATTGTATTCATTTATACTTGCTCTTACATTGTTTTACTTAAGATTTTTGGTGAGCCTTGGAAAACCAAAGAGGTTTTTGGTAAGCCTTTGAAAACCAAAGTGGTTATTGGTGAGCCTTGAAACCAACTAGGGTTTTACTTGTGAGCCCGAAGCCAAAACAAGTTGTTTAGGTTTTTGGTTATCCCGTAAAACCAAGGGTGGTTGTTGGTGAGCCTTGAAACCAACTAGGGTTTGACTTGTGAGCCCGAAGACAAAACAAGTTGTAAAGGTTGTTGGTGAGCCTAAGTTATAAAACCAAACTTAGTGAAATTCCCAAGGGATTCTTGGGGAGTGGATGTAGGTACTTGGTTGGCACCGAACCACTATAAACCTTTGTGTTTGTGTGATTGTTCTTCTTGTGCTTTTATTTCTTTATTTCTGCTGCATTTTTTTGAAATACACAAGCACTTGAATTTATTTTGGCATCTGGAAGGGAATCTGGGCATCTGGAGTGCATCTGCAAGGAATCAGGGTTTTCTGAATTTTTTCTCTCGGGGTCTTCAAATCTTCAAGCTAGGTTGGACTTGGGCTATACTTCCATGTCTTCAATCTGGTTGGACTTGGTCTTCACTTGTATGATGTGGTCTTGAGTCTTCAATATGATTGAATAGGACTTAAAAAAAAATAAAATTAGCTCGACATGAGCTGACTAACACTGGACTGAACTAGCTCAACATGAGCTAACTAGTACAGAACTAAAACTCAAAAGACTCAAATAACAACTAAAATGGACTCAGATGAGCTAAGCCCTTATTACAGATGGACTCATGAATTATTGATCAATTCACAGCGGGTTGAAAAGCCTCTGTCTTATTCTGGTGCCTCTGGTGTCCCCACCATTGTGTTTGTGTGATTGTTCTTCTTGTGCTTTTATTTCTTTATTTCCGCTGCATTTATTTGAAATACACAAGCACTTGAATTGCATTAGCACATACTTGCTTTAGTTCATCTTTTAAATAGTACAAAAGTTTTATAAAATCCAATTCACCCCCCCTCTTGGGTTGCCTATCTGGGCTTACAATCCTGTAGAGGCCAGACGTGTGTGTGGCTCGAGTGCCCTCTTCCTTCTCACTACTCTTCACAGCTTCTCTCCAGGACTCTCCGAGGCATAGAGGTATGATCTTTATATTTATGTTGCTTTCTAATTTTTGATGATTATATGCATGCTAGGTTTTTATATTAGATCTTATTGCGGGCAGATCGGTAGATAGTTTTGATCTATCTACTGAGCCTTCTGCTATGCATGTCTTAAAAATATTTTAAAATGCATATTCTCTATCCTGTTTCTTGCATAATGTATGCTAGGTGTAGGTGTTATTCACCTTCACAAAGTTCATGCCCAAAAATTAAAATGTGTCAAGCCAACATGGCTTTCAGGGCATATATCTCACAATCTCCCACTTACACTAAAGCCAATTGGCGACATATCTAAGTCCCATTTTCTCAAAGTGGACTTCAGCCTTCTGTTGGCTCAGAGTCTTAGTCAGTGGGTCTGCCACGTTGTCCGTGGAGTCTACTCTTCGCACCTCAACATATTTCTTCTCGAGATAGTCGCGTATGATATAGAATCATCGCTCAATATGCTTAGACTTCTGGTAAGACCTTGGCTTCTTTTCAAGAGCTATTGCACCATTATTATCACAATATATGGGGATGGCATCAAATGGCATCACTCCAAGCTCCAAAATGAACCTTTTCTACCATAAGGCTTCTTTTGCAGCTTCAGAGGCAGCGATGTACTATGCTTCCATTGTTGAATCTTCTATGATGGGTTGCTTGGATCTTTTCCAACTAGTTGCCCCACCATTGCATAAAAACACAGACCCTAATGTAGACCTTCTATCATCAGGATCAAACATAAAGTCTGAGTCTATGTATCCCTTTATCCCTAATTCTGAACTCCCTCCAAAGACTAAGAACAAATATTTAGTCCTTCTCAAGTATTTAAGAATGTTCTTCATAGCTATCCAGTGTTCTTTACCTGGATTCGATTGATATCTGCTCATGACGCTCACAGTAAGAACTATATCAGGTCGAGTACACAACATGACATACATAAGGCTTCAAATTACCGAAGCATATGGATTCTTGCTCATGCGTTGAATCTCTTCAGGTAGTTGGGACATATTTTCTTGGAGAGATTAATGCCATGTTGAAGAGGTAACAATCCTCTTTTAGAGTTCTCCATGCTGAACCTTTTCAGCACTTCCTCTATGTACAATTTTTGTGAAAGGTCAAGCATCCGATTAGATCTATTTCTATAGACCTTAATTCCAAAAATATAAGATGCTTCACCTAAGTCTTTCATAGAGAATTCCTTAGATAACCAACTTTTGACCGAAGTCAACATGGGAATATCATTCCCAATAAGGAGGATGTCATCCATGTACAATACGAGGAATGTCACTGCCCTCCAACTGGCCTTCCTGTAAACACATGGCTCATCCTCATTCTTGATAAAATCAAATGATTTGATTGCATCATCAAAATGAGTATTCTAACTTCGAGAAGCTTGCTTCAATCCGTAGATTGATCTATGTAGCTTGCAGACCTTATGATCTTCTTCATTGGAAGTGTAACCCAAAGGCTACTCCATATAGATATCTTCCTCAAGATATCCATTCAAGAATGCAGTTTTCACATCCATCTGCCATATCTCATAATCATTATATGCTGTAATTGTAAGTAATGTATGGATAGATTTCAGCATAGCTACTGGTGAAAAGGTATCATGATAGTCAATGCCTTCACGTTGACTATATCCTTTCGCCACCAACCTAGCTTTAAAATGATGGGGAACTGATATACATGCAATTTTTTTTATATGTTTTACATGTTGAGTTAGGTGATTAATTCCCGAATTTCAGATCAAAATTATTTGTAGGGAATTTTGTATGAATTTTTGAAGATCAGCATGCAGATTAGGACCTAGAAAAGTAGAAAAGAAGGATCGCCGGGGCTGAGAAGCCTCGGTTAGGACAAGTTCTCCTACAATAAAACTACTGGAGGTAGAGGGGGTGTACCTGACAACGTCTGTGAAGATCGTAGCAAAAGGGTCTCTCGTTCCTCGTCGGATGCAGCCTGGAAAACCGAGCCAAAGACCCGTGGATACCCGGCTTTCTGCTCGGTGATCCGATTGAGGCTTGGCTGGAGTCATCGGATTCGTAGGAACTCGGGAACCTGTAAACGACCTGTCAGGGGTTAGAAAACTCACAAAGGAACAAGAAAACAAAGGGGAAACAGCAAGGGAAGGCTTCTTTTGGAGTGGGCATCCAGGGATCTGAGATGGTTGTTGGCAGCAGGAAGATGATTGCAGCACTGGGAAGAAAAACTCTCGCAAACCCCTTTATGCACACAGTAGGGTATCACACAACTCAATAGAAGAACTCAAGGTTTTCATTCATCAAAAATTTGGTTTCATACAAGAGGCTAGGGTCCCTTAAATAGACCCTTAACCTTTGGCTCAAAGTAAGGGTACATTAGTCTTTACATAAGAATCCTTTTCCCTCTCAAACCCTAGCTAGAAAATAAGGAAACATTAGATAGAAAAATCCCTAAAAACTCTCTTGACTTGGCCAACACTCCAAGGATGCCTAGGGGGTGTGTTGGGCTTCTAAGAGTAGCAAGGGGCCAGCCCAAAGGGGCCAGGGTGCATGGGTTTGGGCCTCTGGAAGCTGGGGTGGCCTGGTAGCCAGGTAGCAGGAATATTCCCTGGTATCTTGCTTCTTAGGGGCTTGGACTTGGCGCCTGGGCTTGATTTCTTTGGGATAGGATGCAGATGGACCTCTAAAATCATGGATGCCTTGGTCTATGAATATATTTTGGCATCTGGAAGGAAATCTGGGCATCTGGAGGGCATCTGCAAGGAATCAGGGTTTCTGATTTTCCTCCTGGGGTCTTCAAATCTTCAAGCTGGGTTGGACTTGGGCTAAACTTTCATGTCTTCAATCTGGTTGGACTTGGTCTTTACTTGTATGATGTGGTCTTGAGTCTTGAGTATGCTTGGATAGGACTCAAAAAAAATAAAATTAGCTCAACATGAGCTGACTAGCATTGGACTGAACTAGCTCAACATGAGCTGACTAGTACAGAACTGAAATAACAACTCAAAATACTTAAATAATAACTAAAATGGACTCAGATGAGCTAAGCCCTTATTACAGATGGACTCATAAATTATTGATCAATTTACAGAGGGTTGAAAAGCCTCTGTCTTATTCTGGTGCCTCAGGTGTCCCCACCATAAAAGTCTCTACCTTACCATCTGCACCTATTTTCCTTTTGTAGATCCATTTACAACTAATAGGTACAATAAGGACCGAACTTGGTTAGAATGCATTGAATCAATTTCTGACTTCATAGCATTTAACCATTTCTCGCAGTCGATGTCTGACATCGCCTCATCATAAGTCTTAGGATCAATCAATTGATCCTTATCTCTAACAAAAAATATTTCCTTTATATCCTCTATAAGCATACCCAAGTATCTTTCAGGAGGTATGGAGACTCTAATATGCCTATAAGGTGGAAGAGCATTTATGTGTAATGGTTGATTAGGTTCGATCTGTTCTATAGCTGGCTGCTGTTCAGATACTTTCTCATTGAGCTCAATTAACCTCCCACTACCATCTTCTTGAATAAACTATTTTTCAAGAAATGTGGCATGTCTACTCACAATCACATTATGATTTTCAGGAAGGTAAAAGTAATATCCTAAAGTTTTTTTAAGATATCCTATAAACCGAGCTTCTACATATCTAGATTTTAACTTGTCCACCATTAGTCTCTTGACATAAGCTAGACACCCCAAATCTTAAAATGAGCAAGACTTGGTTTCTTACCATGCCAAATCTCATATGTTGTGGTAGGAACAGATTTAGATGGAACCCTATTTAGAATATAAATTAAAGTTTGTAGGGCATCTCCCCAAAGAAACAAAGGCAAGTCAGTGAAGCTCATCATGGATCGGACCATATCTAATAATGTCCTGTTTCTCCTCTCAGACACCCCGTTAAGCTGAGGGGTACCTGGTAGAGTCCATTGTGAGACTATGACATTGTCCTTAAGATAATCTAAAAATTTTCTACTAAGGTATTCTCCTCCCCGATCTAATCGAAGAACCTTAAGGGTTTTACCTATTTATTTTTCTACCTCATGTCTGAATTCCTTGAAATTTTCAAAATCTTCAAATTTATGTCTCATAAAAAACACATAACCATACAGTGAACATTCATCAGTAAAGGTTATGAAGTAATAAAAACCATCCCTGAACTACATATCAAATAGACCGCACACATCAGTGTGTACCAGGGCAAGTAATTCTGTGGCCCTCTCCCCATGTCCTACAAGGGGTAACTTGGTCATTTTTCCTTGAAGACATGACTCACATGATGGGTATGATTCAGAATTAACTGAATCTAGGATCCCATCCCTTTCTAGTTTATTAATTCTGTCCTCACCTATATGACCGAGCTTTAGATGCCACATTAATTTATCATTTAGGTCATCTCTAGGATGTTTATGTCCTATGGCATTCACTTTAATTTTCTCGTTAATGTTCAAAGATGCATCGACATGCAAATGATAGAGAATGTCAATTAAAATATCTTTTGAAACCAATTTATTTCTCAAATAAATAGTACAAAATTATTTATTAAATATAAATTCAAATCCTTCCTGTGCTAGCATAGAGACAAATCAAATTTCTACTAGCTCTAGGCACAAAATAACAGTCACTAAGAACTAATCTAAATCCTAAAGGTAACACCAGAGAATATGATCCAACAGCTTGAGCAGCAACTTTTGCTCCATTTCTGACACGTAGGACCATCTCACCTTCTTTCAGCATTCTACTTCTTTCCAGGCCCTGCATTGAAATGCATATATGAGTACTAGAGCCAGAGTCTAAAATCCAGCTGGAAGTAGATGAAACCGTTAGGTTAGATTCAATAATGAGTATAGGCTTACCTTCAGAAGGCATATCCTCCTTCTGTTTCTTTAGGCTTTCCAGGTAGAGAGGATAATTTCTTTTCCAGTGGCTATCTGTGTTACAATGGAAACATTTTCCTTTGCTAACCTTCGCTCTCTTGGGAGTGTCCTTCTTCTATTTGTTCTCCTTCTTTTACTTCTTCTTCCATGTATACTTTCTTTTGGAGGAAGATTGCTCTACAAAGTAAATAGAGCCCTTTGAACTCTTCAGGTCCCCTCCTTACTTACCAGCATGTTCAATAATTCAAGCAAAGTGTAATTTAACTTGTTCATATTATAGTTCATTATAAACTGAGTATATAAACTAGTCAAGGACTAGAGGATCAAACCCACCTGAAGCTCCTTGTAAAAAGGAATGCCCAGCTTCTCAAGCTGTTCAACATCCTTGATCATTGTCAAATAATGATCTTGCATTAACTGCCCTTCACGCATCTTGTTGTTGAAAAGCCTTTCGACACTTCGAAGCGTGCAATCCGACTTTGTTCACCATATAACTCTTATAGGTGAATCAAAATTGATTTAGCAGTTGGCATATCCTCATGTTGGCTCTGTAATTCATTTGATATTGAGGCCAACATATAACACTTAACCTTATTATCATCTTCCATCCATTTTTCATGTGCAGTCATCTGACGAGCATTTGGATGGTCAGGTAAGACAGGGGGTTCCTGGTCAAGCACATAGCCCAACTTCTTAGAACTCAAAATAATTTTGATGTTTCTCAACCAATCTTTAAAATTGAGGCCAACTAGTCGATTTGTCTCTAGAATACGGACTAAGGGATTTGAAGCAGACATGGTTAACTGCAAGAATAGAAGATTCAAATTAGATGCTTTATACTCTGTTGCCCAGAGAGCAACCCAAGAGGGGGGGTGAATTGGGTCTCTAAAAAATTTAAAGCTAAGCTTGATAACACAAGTAGCAAACTTCACAAGACAAGATATGCAATTCAATTCAACAAGGTACTAAGATTTAAGTGCAATGCTCTAAAGTGATAGTGCAGCAGAAATTAAAAACAATAAGCAAGAATGTAAAGAGCAAGGAGGGAGAGAACAAGCAATCACAAACACAACAAGCTATAGTAGTTCGGTGCCAACAATGCACCTACATCCACTTTCCAAGATTCTCTTGAAAATTCACTATAATCAAACGATTACAGTCGATTAGTTTTTCGGGCTTACTAATCAAAACCAGACTTGTTTTACAAGGCTCACAAGTCACAACCTCACTTACTTTTCTGGGCTAACCAAGAATCGAATTGGTTTTCACAAGGCTAACCAAAAACCTCCCTTGGTTTTTCGGGCTAACCAAGAATCTTAGTGGTTTTACGGGCTAACCACCAACCTAATTAGTTTTCAAGGCTTACCAATAACCTCCCTTAGTTTTATAATAGGCTAACCAAGAACCCTTACAAGATATAAGGTAGAGAAATAAAGAACCAATGTAAGCTTTCAATAATAAAGCAAATAAGTCGATGTAGCTCGATGTAGTATTGCTTTGCTCTTGTTGAAGCCTTTCGAATGCCCAAGATTGAATGATCTTCAATGCTCTTGATGGCTTTGAATGCTTGGAGGCTTCCTTTAGCTTGTGAGTGGTTGAACCTTGAATGAATAGGAGTTAAGGCTCTTCTCTCTTCTTTTCTCTCTAAACTCTTTAAGGATATTCAATGCATACATTCTTGATTTGATTTGGAGCCTTTATATACCTTTCCAAGCCCTCAAAACCAAAATATAGCCATTACACTCGAAGAACTAGACATTGGGGGCATTTGGGATGAGTTCTGCATTTGAAAAAACTAGCTATTACTGTTGCCAGAACTCCATGTGTCGACACTTCCTCAGTTGAGTTGACATATAAGATCGACACATGTTCTTCTTGAGTTGACACTTGGTTCAAAATGGTCCATTCAGATTCTTTGGAAATCTCAGTTGAGTCGACACATTCTCAGTTGAGTTGACACCTTGAGTCAACACCTTGCATTAATGTATCGACACTTCAACTATTTCTTCACCTTCTGCAAGTTTTGTGGCTTGAAAGTCTCAGACGATGTGTTGATCCATATGTTGAAACTTTGAGTTGACACATAAAGTCCATGTGTCGACACTTGATCTGTGCTATTTGAAACTTTGTAGCGTACCGGCCTGAGTCGACACTTCTTCTTAATGTGTCGACATTTCATGTCATGTGTCGATACCTTGAGTCGACACTTCATTGAAAAATTACAGAAATTGCTGAACTTGTGTTGGAACATGTTTCCATTTTCCTTAGTCATCCATTCAACCATTTCTTTGAGTGTCCAAGTCTTGTTTTAAGCAATCATTTCATTCAACCTTGGTTCTTCAACATAAATGTGCTTCTTCAAATTTTGTGAACATCCTTTCAATGAAAACACACTTAAAACAAATCATTAGTCTTCAAATTATACTTAACTATTTTGCTTATCATCAAAATCAATTAGTGGAGTCAATAATCTTTCCCTTTTTGATGATAACAAAATCCTTAAGTATAAATTGCTTTACAAGTAAAGCTTTAAGAGAATTTAACAAGGTGCACAATATTGAAAGCATTAAGCAAATCAATATTACTTGTACTAAAGATATGATCATTCAAAAATGTAAATAATAGTATTTGAGCTTGTCACAAAGATAGAGAGTATCAGAACTTTGTCAGAACTTTGAGCTTGATATTTATTTAAATGCACTGAGAACATGTATCATGATACTCTATAATGAAAATTCCAGCAATTAACAAGGCTCCCCCTGAATCAATGATTCATAACAACATTTGTAAAAATATTTTCAAAGCATTGAAAGAGGGATTTCAAGAATTAAACTCACTTTGAATTTGAGCAAAAAGTAAGGCTCTCCTTTTCTTAAGGAACTTTGTAAATGATTTTCAGGTTTTTCAAAAATCCTTAAAATTAAAAGTTACTCCCCCTTTAGTTTTGAGAAGAAGTAAACACATTTATACTTAAATCTCATTAAATTACTCCCCCTTTTTGTTATCATTAAAAAGGTAGGAAAATACATACAAGATATATCATAGAGTTTATAAATTCGTTTTCGAAACTGCTCACTCTTTTTCTTTAGGAAATACATTCAATAAAGAGTGAAGACATAGAATTATAAGAGCAATTCAAGATATAATATTCAATCTCATCAAACACAAAGATAAGAGGAATCAAAAAGTGTTTCATATATGCCAAGAACTTGTACATCAAGTACAACAAAAGTAAAAGTATATATGAGCATAAAAGTAAATTATCTAGAAGTACATCAAAATAAGTCCTAATCCTTATCCATCGACTCATCAGAAGATGAACCGATCTCGATCGATCCTGTATGAGAAGAAGATCGAGCTCGCGACCATCGTGATCGAAGATCTCGAAGTCTGGTCCTGGTTGGCTGAGGAGGGGTACAGTGTCCACGTCCTCTATGACGAATATAGGTCCGACCTCTGACTGAAGCAGTAGAAGTAGGAGCTACATCCTCCGCAGGAACTGAACTGATCGGATCAATCAACTCAGCAATAGCTAGAGCAGGAGTGCGATCAAAAGTAGGGCCTGAATCGAGATAATGAAAGCCAGGTGTATAAAACCCAAGCTCTCGAGTGACTGATGAAGTATGAAGGGTAGGACTATCAAAAGTAGGTGTAATAGCTGATGATACAGGCATATTAAGAACAACAGTGTCAGCTATCGAAAGTATCGAGGTATCTACACTGGATGTATCAAAAGAGGGTGTCTCAATGATAGGTGTATGAATGTCAGGAGAATCAACAGTAGGTAAATCAGTAATAGGTATATCAATAACAGGACTAAGAATAGGAATAGAAACAGGAACTGGAGTGTGATCAACCAATCTGGAAGGAGAAGATGGATCAAGTATCGGGACAGGAGAGAAGGATGGGTCAACAGGGCTCGCAGGCACGTCATCTGTCACCTCTGTAACTGGCTCTAACATAAGATTAGCAATATCAAACCGGTCTGAGTTAGTCTCCATGTCTCCATCAATATCTCTAATAACCGTATCTCCATCTCCATCTCCAACAGTAGCCTGAACACCAGTGTCAAGATCTATAATGTCATCAATTGGTGCAGGAGCAGGTACATGAATAGAAGCAGACAGATATCCAATAAATTTAGCAGAAGAATTTTTGGAATACCACAAACCAATACTAATAGTACCAGACAGATATCTAATAATGCGCTTAACAGCCATGAGATGTGATTCCTTAGGTTCAGACTGATATCTAGCACACATGCAAACACTGAACATAATATCTGGTCTACTAGCATTTAGATACAGTAAAGAGCCTATCATGCCTCTGTATAATTTGTGATCTACAGATTTACCATGCTCATCTTTATCAAGTTTACATGAGGGGCTCATAGGCGTACCTATTGGTTTAGTAGTCTCCATCCCAAACTTTTTGATAATTTCTCTTGTATACTTAGCTTGGTTGATGAAGATACCATCTGAAGTTTGCTTGATCTGGAGTCCAAGAAAGAAGTTTAGTTCACCTATCATACTCATCTCGAACTCACCATGCATAAGCTTAGCAAACTCTTGACAAAGAATTTCATTAGTAGCACCGAAAATGATGTCATCAACATATATTTGTACTACTAATAAATCATTATTTTTTCTTTTAGAAAATAGTGTTTTGTCAACATTTTCTCTAGAAAATTCATTTTCAATAAGAAACTTGCTTAACCTTTCATACCATGCTCTAGGTGCTTGCTTCAATCCATAAAGTGCTTTGTGTAATTTGAAGACATGATCAGGATGTGCAAGATTTTCAAAACCAGGTGGTTGTTCAACAAAAACCTTTTCATTTATAAAACCATTTAAGAAAGCACTCTTAACATCCATTTGAAATAATTTGAAGTTCGTAAAACAGGCAAATGCTTATAATAGTATAATTGCTTCAAGTCTAGCAACAGGAGCAAAAGTTTCATCAAAGTCAATCCCTTCCTCTTGATTGTAGCCTTTAGTAACTAGCCTAGCTTTATTTCTAATGACAATACCATTTTCATGTTATTTATTCCTAAATACCCATTTAGTGCCAATAATTAAAATATTAGATGGTCTTTCTACAAGTGTCCAAACATTATTTCTATCAAATTGGATTAATTCTTCTTACATAGCATTGATCCAATTAGAGTCTTTTTCAGCTTCTTCAAAATATTTAGATTCTACTTGAGATACAAAAGCAATATAATCATATTCATTTCTAATAGAAGTTCTAGTTCTTACCCCTTTAGATGGATCACCTAAAATTAATTCCTTAGGATGTCCATGAACATACCTCCACTTCTTAGGTAGATCTTGATGCATTGGAGTGTCATCTTCTTTCTCATCCTTGTCTTGTTCTTCTTTATTTGGTTGAGCTTGATTATTCAGTGTCAGCTTCTGAAGTTTGTCAGCACCTGCACATTCATCAGATGTATCCTCTTTTCTCGAGGACTTGTTAGAACATTCTTCAAATACAACATGTACTGACTTTTCTATAACTAAAGTCCATTTGTTAAATACTCTGTATGCCCTGCTTGATTTAGAGTATCCTAAGAAGATACCTTCATCAGACTTGGCATCGAACTTTCCTAGATGATCTTTTCCATTATTCAAAATAAAACATTTACAACCAAAAACTTGAAAATATTTCAAAGTTGGTTTTCTTTGGTTCCAAAGCTCATATGGAGTTTTTTTTAAAATAGGACATATCAAAACTCGATTCAAAATATAACAAGCTGTATTTATAGCTTCAGCCCAAAAATATCTTGGCAAATCATTTTCACAAAGCATAGTGCATGCCATTTTTTTTAAAGTACAATTTTTCCTTTCTACTACCCCATTCTGCTGAGGTGTCCTAGGTGCAGAAAAATTATGTTATATGCCTTTTTCATTGCAAAAGTTTTCAAAATCTTGATTTTCAAATTCGGTTCCATGATCACTATGAATATAAATGACTGAAACACCTTTTTTGTTTGAAACTTTTCTATAAAACTTTACTAATACAAAAAATGATTCGTATTTTTGTACTAAAAAGAAAATCCAAGTAAATCTCGAAAAGTCATCCACAATAACTAATCCATATCTCTTGCCTCCTAGACTTGATGTTCTAGTTGGTCCAAAGAGATCCACATGAAGTAGTTCAAGTGGTCTACTAGTAGTTACAAATCCTTTTGGTTTAAAAGAAATTTTGACTTATTTTTCAAATTGACATGCTTGGCAAATTCTATCTTTTTCAAAACAAATTTCAGGTAAATCTCTAACTAAATTCTTTTTACTAAGTTTTGAAATGAGATACATACTAGCATGCCCTAATCTTCTATGCCATAACCAACTAGTCTCTTCCTTGGTAGAATTCATTGCAACAAGGCACTCTCCATTAGGTAAAGATAGATCATCAAGATCTACTACATAAATATTTCCATGCCTTTTTCTAATGAATTGTACTCCATTTATATCTGGACTAGTAATCATGCAATATGATGATTTGAAAACTACTTGAAAACCTTTATCGCAAAACTGACTAATGATCAAAAGATTATGCTTTAAACCATCTACTAAAAGTACATTACTAATACTATTAGAAGGAGTTATGTGAATCTTACCAATACCAATGATTTTTCCTTTACCATTATCATCGAAGGTCACACTCCCTCCATTCAAAGCTTCAAGAGAAGTGAATTGCTTCACATCTCCAGTCATGTGCCTTGAGCAACCACTGTCAAGATACCAAATTCATTTGTTTTCCTTGGTTGCAAGACACACCTGTAATAAGATCAAGCTTTGTTTTTAGATGCCCAAGCTAACTTGGGTCCTTTAGGGTTAGCACTCCAAATGGTTCATTTTGAAACCCACACTTTACCAAAAGATATGATTTTTCTAAAATTACATTGATATGATTTATGACCTAATTTCTTACAAGTAAAACAAGTAATGCTGGATGATGCAGGTACAGAAAAGTTTTTGAAGTACTTTTATTGCTTTTGATGTTTATATCCTAAACTTGCCTTGTTAAAAATAGCTCTTTGATTGTTTAAAAGTAAATTCAACTTTTCTGAACTATAAGTAAATTTGTCAACAAAAGGTTTAAATTTTTCAAGTTCATTTTTGTGTTTAGCATTTTCAAGTTTTAAATCCTTGTTTTTCTTTAAAAGCTCATTGTTAGAAACAATTTGTTTAGGCCTTTTTAAAACTTCATTTTCTATAACTAAGGCATTATTTTTCTTCTTCAAAATATCTAGTTTATATTTCAAAGTACTAACATCATTTAGTAAAGAGTTATTTTTTAAAGAAAAATAGTTTGCATGCTTTTTCAGTTTCTTATTTTCAGATAAAACTAATTTATAATCATGCATAAGCTCTTCGAAAGCACTTCTAAGTTCATCGAAAGTAAAATCAACTTCAGAGTCAGAACATACCTCTTCATTGTCCTGATGTGCCATGAAGTAGAGATTTGTAATTTCAGTCTGCTCTTTTTATGAACTGGAGTCTTCACTGTCACTCCAAGTGGCCATCATTGCTTTCTTCCTTAGTTTCTTTCTTGATTTCTTGAGGAGAGGACAATCAAACTTGTAATGTCCCGACTTCTTGCACTAGAACCATATCGGTACTTCCTTCTCCTTTTCTTTTTCCTTTTCTTTTCCCTTTTCTTTCTCCTTTTCTTTTCCCTTTTCCTTAGATTGATATTTCTTTTTATAGGAAAACTTCCTCCTCTTCTTGAATCTTCTAAACTTATGAGCAAGGAGGGCTTCTTCACCTTCTTCTTCTTCTTCATCTTCAGACTCATCGATTGAGGATTCTTCTTAAATATTAGACTTGAAAGCAATCCCCTTCTTCTTCTTGTCCATGTCCATTGATTTTTGTTTTAGATTGAGCTCATAAGTCATGAGCGATCCCACTAGCTGCTCAATAGGTAGCTTATCCACATCATTTGCTTCTTGAATTGCGGTCACCTTTGGATCCCACGACATTGGTAGTGACCTAAGAATTTTATTCACAAGATCAGCATTAGATATGACTTTACCAAGACTTCTCATAGCATTTACAATATTTCTAAAATATGTATATATATCAGTAATAGATTCATTTGGTTCCATTCGGAACATCTCATATGTGTGCACTAACATATTGACCTTAGTTTTCTTCACTTGATCGGTACCCTCATGGGTAACTTCAAGTGTGTCCCATATTTCTTTGGCGGACATGCATGTAGATATCCTATTAAACTCACTAGGATCTAATGCACAATACAAGAGATTTATTGCCTTAGCATTGATCTCAGATTATTTAATATCATTTTCATCCCAATCCTCTTCAAGTTTTGGGATGGAAACACCATTAACCATCACCGAAGGAATATGAGGACCCTTATCAACTACTCTCCATAAATTGTAATCTATAGAATGCATATAAATTCTCATCCTAGTTTTCCAATAAGTATAATTTGTTCCATTAAAAAATGAAGGTCTATTTGAGGCATGTCCCTCAACTATACTAGTACCAAATGGGGTTGCCATAGATCTTTACTCAAGACGGTAAAGCCTATACACTGAGAATAGGGCTCTGATACCACTTGTTGCCCAGAGAGCAACCCAAGGGGGGGCTGAATTGAATCTCTAAAAAATTTAAAGCTAAGCTTGATAACATAAGTAGCAAACTTCACAAGACAAGATATGCAATTCAATTCAACAAGGTACTAAGATTTAAGTACAATGCTCTAAAGTAATAGTGCAGCAAAAATTAAAACCAATAAGCAAGAATATAAAGAGCAAGGAGAGAGAGAATAAGCAATCACAAACACAACAAGCTATTGTGGTTCGGTGCCAACAATGCACCTACATCCACTCCCCAAGATCCCCTTGGAAATTCACTATAATCAAACGATTACAACCGATTAGTTTTCTGGGCTTATTAATCAAAACCTAACTTATTTTACAAGGCTTACAAGTCATAATCTCACTTGGTTTTCTGGGCTAACCAAGAACCTAATTGGTTTTCACAAGGCTAACCAAAAACCTCCCTTGGTTTTCCGGGCTAACCAAGAACCTTAGTAGTTTTTTGGGCTAACCACCAACCTAATTGATTTTCAAGGCTTACCAATAACCTCCCTTGGTTTTACAATAGGTTAACTAAGAACCCTTACAAGATATAAGGTAGAGAAATAAAGAACCAATGTAAGCTTTTAACAATAAAGAAAATAAGTCGATATAGCTCGATATAGTATTGCTTTGCTCTTGTTGAAGCCTTTCGAATGCCCAAGATTGAATGATCTTCAATGCTCTTGATGGCTTTGAATGCTTGGAGGCTTCCTTTAGCTTGTGAGTGGTTGAACCTTGAATGAATAGGAGTTAAGGCTCTTCTCTCTTCTTTTCTCTCTAAACTCTTTAAGGATATTCAATGTATACATTCTTGATTTGATTTGGAGCCTTTACATACCTTTCCAAGTCCTCAAAACCGAAATATAGCTGTTACACTCGAAAAACTAGCCATTGGGGGCATTTAGGATGAGTTCTGCGTTTGAAAAAACTAGCCATTACTGTTGCCAGAACTCCATGTATCGACACTTTCTCAGTTGAGTCAACACATAAGGTCGACACATGTTCTTCTTAAGTTGACACTTAGTTCAAAATGGTCCATTCAGATTCTCTAGAAATCTTAGTTGAGTCGACACATTGAGTCGACACCTTGCATTCATGTGTCGACACTTCAACTGTTCCTTCATCTTCTGCAAGTTCTATGCCTTGAAAGTCTCAGGCAATGTATTGATCCATATGTTGACACTTTGAGTTGACATTTAAAGTCCATGTGTCGATACTTGATCTGTGCTATTTGAAACTTTGTAGCGTACCGGCTTGAGTCGACACTTCTTCTTAATGTGTCAATACATCATGTCATGTGTCAACACCTTGAGTCGACACTTCATTGAAAAATTATAGAAATTACTGAACTTGTGCTGGAACATGTTTCCATTTGTCTTAGTCATCCATTTAATCATTTCTTTAAGTGTCCAAGTCTTGTTTTGAGCAATCATTTCATTCAACCTTGGTTCTTCAACATAAATATGCTTCTTCAAATTTTGTGAGCATCCTTTCAATGAAAATACACTTTAAATATGTTTCTTCAAATTTTGTGAGCATCCTTTCAATAAAAATATACTTAAAGCAAATCATTAGTCCTCAAATTATACTTAACTATTTTGCTTATCATCAAAATCAATTAGTACAGTCAACATATTTAATCATAAAAATTATTCTTGGGTCTTTAAGAAATAATTTTAGAACTCTCACTATTTTCTCGGATCTCTTACACTCCTCATGGAGATGCGAAAATCCCGCGACTCTAGATTTCTAGTGGGTGCTACAGTCCCATCGATGTGTGGCACCTCACCGTATCTGGTTATTGGTAACAAGCTACACTTAGAAGTGGCCAACTCTTATCCAATGTATCTAATACAAGTTGTAGCTCTTGGTCTCTAAATCATGGAACCTTAATATGCCCGTTTATTGGTCCAATCATTAGTTAAGTCAGACCCACCATTCATGCTAGACAAAGCCATTATTGAGTCCCTTAACATGCCTGTTTATTGGGCCCAACCTGTAAGGGTTTTGGTGACCAGGGCGGAAGCATGGATTTCAAAAATTTATTATGAAACCACTACCAAACCCTTAACCCAAGACCTCCTTATTAGGAATTAAAACATACAAACATGCATATATACTATAAACTAGAGTTTAGGCACCAACCTGAACCGCTAGTGTCCAATCCGATGAAGAAAACCATGATTCAGCCTTCTTCTCCACAAGGCGCCCAAACGTTTACCCTCCAACGGTGATCCACACGAAACTCGGACCAAGGAAAAACTCCTTCTTCAAGTTGCTTGGATAAATGGAACTCTTTCGACAGCCTTTGGTCTATTGACCACTATAGGACACCCTGTCCTATTATAGGGCACCAAAGACACTCTCCTAAACCACTCTTGATTTTAGGACAAACCTCCTCTAGGACCCTTTAGGCTTATGTCCTAAAACAAAGCCTTGTCCTATTAGAAAAGACTTTGTCTTAATAAGACAAGTCTTGTCTTAAAGAAAGAAGGAGGGAGAGAGAGACACTCAGAAGAATACTTTGGTGGAATCCTTTTTTTCTTTTTTATATGACTCATTTCACCGCCCCCTATTTATAGATACAAGTGGGGTGTGTGATATGTCCTCCCATCAACTTATCAGATATGATTTTTCAAGACCGAAGAGAAGTTATCTGGCTTGAAAAATCATATCTAATAAGCACATTCATGCACCGAAGGCCTTATTCACATCCCTTCTTTTATCTGGACGAATTCTCACTTGCCACATGTCAATTACCGGTCCCTAGGAAGCCAAGAGGTGCCTCTTCAATCTCCAAACATTGAAGATTATGAAGAGTCCTGATAGCAGAAGGACTCTCCATCAGAACCGCGTGCCACATGAAGAGTTGCGACTCTTCATGCACCGCGCGCGCCATCCTTCTTCCATGCAAATTTCAAAGAATGTTAACCAGTCAAAACATAGGCAATATAGGTGTCATTGGAAAGAGCATAAAATCTTCTTTCTGACCATATAAATTATATTCAAATCAGAGATCTATAGCTCATTCTATACCTTTTTGAAGTTAAGGTATCATTTAGGTACCAAGAGTCCCATGCCATTGGGACTCTTCATGTATGGCGCCTAAAATGCCCTTAAATCCAAATTAAAATCAGATTTAGCTCTGATTAGGCTAGCCCCACTTAGGACTCAACCTAATTTAGGTTTTTCATAATTAGGTTAGCTCAATTAGCAAGCAACCAGACCCAATCCAATTGGGTTAGGAATTTGGTTAGCCTATATATGCTAGTATGTAATCCGGCTAACCAATTAGGATCCTATGACCCTAATTAAATCATGAATGACTTCTTTGGCCAAGTCTCTATTGTGTATGACCCATTGGGCTCCACATCTAGCCAGCAGTAGGTTTAGGTTTGAGCCAATTCGATCTGATCAAACCCGATTGACCTAATTATATCAAATTGGCTCACCTAATTGTCCAATTAGAATCACACATCGAATTGACTCATGAAACCAAATCAATTGGTTCATAAAGACCTATAAGATAAGATTGACATCTAGCAACGTGTCATGCCTACCTGGAAGATGAGGAATTTTGGTGGATTTACCAAAATACCCTTCAATGGTGAGTTACCGGGCAATTCAGTCATTCGATCTACTTGCACCCTGAATATGACTATGTAATTGGATACTTGTCAAATCCAATTTCATATTCATTCCTTGCTCAATCTGATAATGATGATTCATTAATGAACCATTAGAAACTATTTCTAATGTTCATACTTTGATCAAAGATTTTCCGAATCTTCATTTGATTGAAATCATCTGGATGCGCTTCCCTCTTACTAGGGTTGATCGATTTCTTTTTGACCTACTCACAACCTCCATATGCAATCCACTATACCCAGTATCACCCCATGTATGACTCAGTGTCATGATTGAGTGTGAACCAAAGTATGGATTCATGCATACAAGGTACCATGGCAGTCTCAGGTCAAAGGACCACATGCACTACTCCCACTATGAGAACTATCTATTGACAAACAGATAAGGTTCCATAGATGTTCTCAAGCTGGATCCATTTAGTGAACTCATTCTCTAATGAGCACCCACATCCTAGTATTTGTGTCAAACACAAGCGACTATGAGATCAGTCACCCTCTTCACCAAGCATACATATGATGTGCTGGACCTTTAATCTCCGGAACAATGCCCAACTCTGAGATGAACTTCTTCATCTAGACAGCTTCCTTGGTAGCTTCACTAACAGCAATGTATTCTGCCTCAATTGTTGAGTCAGCTACAGTCTATTGTTTAGAACTCTTCCAGCTTACAGCTCCTCCATTTAGGGTAAAAATAATTCCTAAAATAGATTTGCTATCATCTAGATCTGATTGAAAACTAGAATCTGAATAAGCTTCCAGTTTAAGATCAGATCCTCCATATATCAGAAAAATATCCTTAGTTCTTCTCAAGTACTTAAGAATATTTTTCACAGCCTTCGAGTGATCCTCTCCTGGATCAGCCTGAAATCTGCTGGCTATACCTAAGGCATATGCCACATCAGGTCTGATACATTACATAGCATACATTATAGATCCTACAATCGAAGCATAAGGTATAGAACTCATTCTATTTCTTTCTTCAGGTGTCTTAGGAGACATCTTCTTAGAAAGATGTATGCCATGACCAATGGGCAAGTAACATCTTTTACTTCCCTCCATGCTAAATCTCTTTAGCACTTGGTCAATGTACCTAGACTGGGATAAGGTTAGCATCCTCCTAGATCTATCTCTATAGATCTTGATACCCAGTATATAGGATGCTTCTCCCAAGTCTTTCATGGAAAATTGCGTAGATAACCATACCTTGACTGATTGTAACATTAGGATATCATTCCCAATGAGGAGTATGTCATCCACATACAGAACCAAGAAAACTATGGCACTCTCACTAGTCTTCTTGTACACACAAGGTTCTTCCTCATTTTTGATAAAGTCAAACTCTTTGACTGTCTTATCAAATCAGATGTTCCAACTCCTGGATGCTTGCTTTAATCCATAAATGGATTTTTTCAGCCTACATACCTGATTAGGTTTAGTCTCCAAGACAAAACCTTCTAGCTGTGACATATAGACCTCTTCCTCAAGGAAACCATTAAGGAATGCGGTTTTCACATCCATCTGCCAGATTTCATAATCATGATATGCTGCTATAGCAAGCATGATCCGAATAGATTTGAGCATGGCAACAGGAGAAAATTTTTTATCATAATCTATTCCCTGTTTTTGTCTGAAATCCTTAGCCACTAATCTGGCTTTATAAGTTTCGACTTGGCCATCTGCCCCAATATTTTTCTTATAGACTCATTTGCATCCAATAGGGTTAACACCCTCTAGTGCATCAACCAAAGTCCACACTTGGTTGACATACATGGAGTCCATTTCGGATCTCATGGCTTCCAGCCATCTATCTGAGTCCCTACTCATGACACCATCTGTATAGGTTAGAGGCTCATCATTTTCAATGATCCGGGCTTCATTACTTTCAATAATGAACCCATACCTCTCAAGTGCATGATGCACCCTATCAGACCTATGGATAGGAGTGGTGTGTTCTGGTTTTATAATAACTATGTTATCATTTGGTTGAGATGTATCTATTTGTTAAACTTCTTTGTTGGCTCCACCCAATGATTTGATAAATAACAAAATATTGAGTATATATTATATACTAATATGTATTTCAAGCTATGAATTTTTAGGAAGATAGCACCTCAAAATCTCAAAAACTCATGTATCATGGCACGCCGTGGCACGGAGCATTTTTCGCAAATCTGGACATCCTCTTCATGAAAAAGGGCTTTCACATGTTCAATTGTTATTTATTTATGTTCCATTTAAATTTCAATATCAATATTTATATTTTTGGCTCAAATTATACTTGAATCTGAATTTTTCAGTCTCAAGTGCCGACACCTGGGAAGCCAAGTGTTGACACTTCAGCATTTGGCACGCAGAAAAATCCTTGGCATGCCAAGTGTCGACACCTAGAACTCAAGTGTCGACACCTGCATTTCAAGTGTCGACACTTAGGTTTTCAAGGGTCGACTCAAGGCCTGAGATTTTTGAAAATCTAGAACTTTGCCATCTGAGAGATTTTGTATCAAGTGTCGACACCTGTGCATCAAGTGTCGATACTTGAAAGTTCAAGTGTCGACACCTAGAAATCAAGTGTCGACACCTGACAGCTAAGTGTCAACACCTGATGAGCCAAGTGTCGACACTTGAAGCCTGACAGCCCCAACGGATCTATTTTTCTAACTTGCAGAACTTGCTTTTGAAGCTCCAAATGGCTAGATTCAAGGCTCCAATGGCTACAAACCATTTTTTGGAAGTTTGTTGGTGTATTTAACCTCCACCAACTTCTTTCTAAAGGCATTAAAGTATATTGAAGTCCATTGAAAGCCAAAAAACCAATATTCTCTCAAGAACTTCACATCAAGAGCCTTTTATAGTTTGAGTCCCTGAAAAAGCCTACAAGCTCATCCTTACATCATTCCAAAAGAAGTTCTTTTGAAGGATATTCCAAGAAGGAGACAAGACAAAGCATCAACTTGAGCTTCAAAGCTTCCATTCTACTCTTGAAGAGAGTTTGTCTTAGTTTTAAAATTGTATATCTATTTTTTATATTGTGATTTGACCTTGCTTTCAAAGGTGTCTTGAAAGAACTTTGTTGTAGTTTGTTGGTGAGCCAAAGAGACAAAACCAACTAGGGTTAACTTGTGAGCCCAAAGACAAAACAAGTGTAAAAGATTGTTGGTGAGCCTAGGTGACAAAACCAACATAGGTTTTGACTTGTGAGCCTTTTGAAAAACAAGTCGGCTGTAATCTTGATTGGGTTATAGTGAAATTCCCAAGGGTGGCTTGGGGAGTGGACATAGGTGCTAGGTTTGCACCGAACCACTATAAACCTTGTATTTGTGTGTGTTTGCCCTCTTTCTCTTTTGCTATTTGGTTATTGCTATTCATTTATTGCTTTACGCTACATTTTATCTAAAGCATTGAATTTATTACTCACAAACACCACTAGACCTTCATATTACTGCTTTAAATTTTAAAAAGACCCAATTCACCCCCCCTCTTGGGCTCCATTTCTGGGCAACAAGTGGTATCAGAGCACTGGTACTCTCTTGTAGGTCCAAGGATCTTGAGTGAAAGATCATGGCAACCCCAATAAAAATGGGTGTAGTTGAAGGTCAAGCTTCAAATCGTCCCCCACTCTTCAATGGTACAAATTACACGTATTGGAAAACATGCATGCACATTTTTATTCAAGCTATTGATTATAATTTGTGGAGGACAATTGTAAAAGGTCCTCAGCAGCCTACTATATTGATTAATGGTATTCTCACTCCAAAGATGGAAGATGATTGGGATGAGAATGACATTAAGCAAATAGAGCTTAATGCTAAGGCTATGAATTTGTTGTTTTGCTCTCTTGACCCAAGTGAATTTAATAGAATATCTAATTATCTCTCTGTCAAGGAGATTTGGGATACACTTGAGGTTACCCATGAGGGTACATACCAAGTGAAAACAACTAAGGTCAACATGCTTATTCACACTTATGAAATGTTTAAAATGGAACCTACTAAATCTATCAATGAGATGTATACTAGGTTCACAAATATTGTGAATGGCATGAGAAGCCTAGAAAAAGTTATTTCTAATGGTGAACTTGTGAACAAACTCCTCAGGTCTCTACCGGCTTCTTGGGATGCAAAAGTAACAGCTATTGAAGAAGCCAAGGATGTCAACACTCTTCCACTGGAATAACTGTTGGGCTCCCTGATGACCTATGAGCTCTCCCTCAAGCAAAAGAATGTGGAAGTCGACAAAAAGAAGAAAGTGATCGCTTTCAAATCCACTGCTAGAGAAGAATCAAGCGATGACTCTGAAGAAGATGATGAAGAAGATGAGACGGCTCTAATGGCAAGAAAATTCAGAAGGTTTTTGAGGAAGAAAAGGTTCAACTTCAAGAAGAAACCTCTGAAAGGTGAGCCAAGTAAAGAGAAAGACAAGGAAAAAAATAAGGAGCAACCCACATGCTTCGAATGCAAAAAACCTAGCCATTTCAAGATAGACTGTCCCTTGCTCAAGAAAAGCAGAAGAAAGTTAAGAAAGAAGGCCATGATGGCAACCTGGAGTGATAGTGAGGACTCCAGTTCTGAGGAAGAACAGCAGGAGGTGGCAAACTTCTGTTTGATGGTGGATCATGATGAGGTATATTCTGAAAGCAAGAATGAATTTACATTTGATGAACTTCATGAAATTTTTGATGAATTAGTCATAGAATTTCAAAAACTAAAGTCAAAACATAAAGATTTGAAAAAGCAAAATTTGGATTTAGTCAAAACAAATGATAAGCTTCAAAATGAAAATGAATGCCTTCTTCTTCAAAATAGAAAATTAAATGATAAGATTTCAGTTCTTAAAAAGGAAAAAGATGTTTTGAAAAAGAAAAGTTCTTCAATTTCAAATGAAAATCTTTCAAAACAAAGCAAGGAAATTTTGGATGAAAATAAAAGATATAAAGAAGAAATTGACAAATTAAAACCTTTTGTAGATAAATTTACATATAGCTCTGAAAAATTAAATTTGTTTTTGAACAATCAAAGAGCTGTTTTTGATAGAGCTGGTTTAGGGTTTAGAACTCATAAGAAACAATAACTTTTCAAAAATTTCTTTGTGCCTGCATCTTCATCCATTACTTGTTATGCATGTGGTACTAAAGGGCATAAATTTTATATGTGCAACAAAAGAAGATTAAGTAATATTAAGAAAGTTTGGGTTCCAAGAGGAACCAATGTGACTAACCTAAAAGGACCCAAGATGACTTGGGTACCTAAAGTCTCCACTTGATGCTTATTACAGGTATGCCTTGCAACCAACAAGAAAAGAATGTGGTACCTTGATAGTGGTTGCTCAAGGCATATGACAGGAGATGTGGAGTAGTTCTCATCACTCGAATATCAAAATGGTGGCAATATGACTTTTGGTGACAATAAAAAGGGCAAAATTATTGGTATTGGTAAAGTCCATATCACCCCCTCTTCTTACATTGATAATGTTTTATTTGTTGATGGTTTGAAACATAACTTGCTTAGTATTAGTCAGTTTTGCGACAAGGATTTTAAAGTTGTTTTTGAATCTTCTTCGTGCATAGTTTCTAGTTTAGATGACAATGGCATCAAGTTCATTGGTCATAAGCATGGCAATATTTATATGGTTGATCTTGATGATCTTCCGATTCAAAATGGTCAATGCCTAGTGGCAATGGAAGCCAAGATCAATGAAACTAGTTGACTTTGGCATCGTAGACTAGGACATGCTAGTATACATTTGATTTCAAAACTTAGCAAAAAGAATTTGATAAAGGATTTGCCTAAACTCAGTTTTGAAAAAGACAAAATTTGTAGTGCATGTCAATTTGGAAAACAAACCAAATCTTCTTTCAAACCAAAAGGAGTAATCTTTACATCTAGACCCTTAGAGTTGCTTCACATGGACCTCTTTGGGCCAACTAGAACATCTAGTTTGGGAGATAAGAAGTACGGTCTAGTTATTATAGATGATTTCTCATGATTTACATGGGTCATATTTTTAGCACATAAAGATAAAATATTTTCTGAATTCATTAGATTTCATAAACGAGTTTTAAATGAAAAAGGTGTTTCAATCATATCTTTGAGAAGTGATTATGCAACCAAATTAGAAAATGCTGATTTTGATAAATTCTGTATTGAAAATGGTATTCATCACAATTTTTCTGCACCTAGGACACCTCAACAAAATGGGGTGGTAGAAAGAAAAAATGGAACTCTTGAAGAAATGGCATGCACCATGCTTTGTGAAAATGATTTACCTAGATATTTTTGGACGGAAGCCATAAATACTACATGCTATGTTTTAAATCGAGTTTTGATCCGATCGATTTTAAAGAAAACACCTTATGAGCTTTGGAAGGGTAGAAAACCCTCAATTCATTATTTTCGTATTTTTGGATGCTGTTGTTTCATTTAAATAATGGTAAGGATAATTTAAGAAAATTTGATGCCAAATCAGATGAGGGAGTCTTTCTAGGCTACTCCACATCTAGTAAGGCATACAGGGTCTTCAACAAAAGAACACTTGTTGTTGAGGAATCCATACATATGGTATTTGATGAATCTAACCATAAATCTTCGAGAAAAGAAGATGTGCTTTCTGATGAAATAGGTACCAAGAAAACTGAAAGTGTAAACTACAACGAAGAGCCTACCAAGGAACAAGAAGATGATCAAAACACTGAAGGAGATCAAGCACTAGGTGATGAAAACACATCTACAATTGATCCACTACCAAAAGAATGGAGGTATGCTCATGGACATCCAAAAGATCTAATTATTGGTGATCCATCTAAATGTGTAAGTACTCAATCATCCTTTAGAAATATCTGTGATTATTTAGCTTTTGTTTCTCAAATTGAACCTAAAACTATTGAGGAAGCTGAATGTGATAGTAATTGGATAAATGCTATGCAAGATGAACTTAACCAATTCAAAAGAAACAATATTTGGACATTAGTAGATAGGCCTTCAAATAATTCAATTATTGGCACAAAATGGGTTTTTCGAAATAAACTTGATGAAAATGGTGTTGTTACTAGAAATAATGCTATACTAGTTGCCAAAGGATACAATCAGGAGGAAGGGATTGATTTTGATGAAACCTTTGCTCCTGTGGCTAGACTTGAGGCAATTAGGCTATTATTGGCTTTTGCTTGCTTTATGAATTTTAAATTATTTCAAATTGATGTTAAAAGTACTTTTTTTAATGGTCTTATTGAAGAAGAGGTTTATGTTGAACAACCTCCTAGTTTTGAAAACTCTGAATTTCCAAATCATGTTTACAAACTTAATAAAGTTTTGTATGGTTTGAAACAAGCTTCTAGAGCTTAGTATGATCATTTAAGTTCTTTTTTACTCAAAAATGATTTTGCTAGAGGTAATATAGATAAAACTTTATTTTTGAAGAAAAAGAATGATGATATCTTAGTAGTACAAATCTATATAGATGATATAATATTTGGTGCTATTAATGAATCTCTTTGTCAAGAATTTGCAAAGCTAATGCAGGGTGAGTTCGAGATGAGCATGATGGGAGAACTGAATTTCTTTCTCGGACTCCAAATAAAGCAAACCAAAGAGGGGATCTTTATCAACCAAGCAAAGTATACAAAAGAAATACTTAAGAAATTTGGGATGGAGAACACCAAGCCTTTAGGTACCCTTATGAGCTTTACTTGTAGACTTGATAAGGATGAATCAGGTAAATCTATTGACCAAAAATTATATCATGGCATGATCGGTTTATTGCTATATCTTACTGCCAGTAGGCCAGATATCATGTTTAGTGTTTGCATGTGTGCTAGATATCAGTCTAATCCTAAAGAGTCTCATCTTTTGACTGTTAAACGCATACTTAGATATCTATTCGGCTCAATTGAAATTGGTTTGTGGTACTCTAGAGATTTTTCATTTGAATTGATTGCTTATTCTGATGCTGACTTTGCTGGGTGTAAACTTGATCGTAAAAGTACTAGTTGAACCTGTCAGTTTCTTGGAGTAAATTGATCTCTTGGAGTAGCAAAAAATAGAATTCAGTTGCTCTATCTACGGCAGAAGCCGAATATATAGCAGCTGGAAGTTGTTATGCTCAAATCCTTTGGATCAAACAACAACTCGAAGATTTTGGCATTAAACTAACTAAGACACCCATAAGATGTGACAATACTAGTACAATCAATCTATCTAAGAATCCTGTGCAACATTCAAGAAGTAAACACATTGAAATAAGACATCATTTCATAAGAGATCATGTACAAAACTCTAATGTTATTCTTGAATTTATGTGTATTGATAATCAATTAGCGGATATGTTTACCAAACCATTGAGTGAAGATAGGTTTTGTCTGATTAGAAGAGAGTTAGGTGTCATTGACCCATTCTCCTAGAACTCTCTCAAACTTCATCTTACCCAAGGCAGTTTACTCAAAAAAACACTTGATTTGAGTCCCAAAAGCTTTTAAATATTTTCTCAGATTTTTTGAAATTCTTTTTTGATTTTTTTGGGATTTTCTTGGCCAAGTGTCGACACTTGACAAATTCTAAGTGTCGATGCTTGCGAAACGAAACCTGTTTTAAACCATCCGACCGAGGGTTTTATTTTTACTTTTCCCCCATCAATTTCTAGCTACAGTGGTCCCCTTCTATCCAAATCCCTCCACTTCCTGTTTAACCCTTAACGAATTAGGTATTCCCTCTTCTATTTTTTTTTTATTTCCATTTTATTTGTCTTATTTTCATTTTCTTTACCGTCAAATTGTTTGACCTAAATTTGGGTTTTTTCAATTTTTTTTTGGGATTTCAATCAGATTTTCATGGGTTTTATGGGTTTTCTAAAACTCTGTTTGAAGGAATAACGATTTAGTGGCATTTCTCTCGGATTTCCCATGGTTTTTGGCCGTTCTTCACGCTCATTCCATCCGAATTTAGGAAAAACTACTGTTTGATTGGTTTTGGCCAAAAAATTTGGGTATTCACCTACAATCTAGTATTTTAAACTTATTTCTATTGATTTATCAAAGTTTTTCCTGAGGTTTTTGTGACATTTTTACCTTTTTTCTAAAACCCTAAATGTTTTAAGCCCAAATCCCATGTATTTTGGTATTTTGACATTACAAATTATATTTTTACAAAAGATCAAATATATTTTAACAACCAAAAACATTTTCTAGCTTGTAAAATCCTCGCTTTCAAATTGTTTCTTAAATTTTTTTTTGGTATTTTACAACCCAAAATTATTTCAAAACTATCTTTACACCTCTTGTGAAATGTTTTTTGTCCTTAGCTCAACCTGTAGCCAGTCCCATAGCTCTAAGTTTGATTGGATCTATCCTCTTTTTCTTCCTATCTAGCTGGTTTATCATGGGTCCTAGGAAGAGACTAGCAGTTAGGAGACCAAGTCAGAGGACAGAGAGGAGAACAAAGGCTAGGCATGACGCTGGTGAGTTGAGTGGCTCAGTAGTACCTGGTTCCCCTATGGAGAGGATGGCAGGGAAGGCTGTTGCTTCCGGTCGACGAGTGGACTTAGAGTTTTTCGATTGTCAGCACTTCCAGATCCGGCAGATTCTTATCGATGTAGGTTTGGTGCCCTTCTGCACTATGCAGGAGAGGTATTACCCTCATCTAGTACATGAGTTCTATGGTGCATTGGATTGCTAGCATATGACTTGGAGGACATCTGTGCGAGGTGTAGAGATACTACTGACAGAGGAGCTCTTTAGCAGAGTCTGGGAGATACCACACCAAGGGATTAGCATCTTCTCTGTGGATGATAGGGAGGCTGCATTCCGTTGTATTTTGGAGTGAGATGATATTCGCGGTGTGACAATAGTCACCGCGAACCAGTTATCGTTGGAGATGCAGCTCTTTCATCACATCACAGCCCGGATTCTTCTGCCGAAGACAGGGCGACTTGATTTTATCACAGAGAGGGAGCTCATGCTTATGGTCTGCTTGACATAGAGGATGCAGGTAGACATTCCTTCCATGATGCTGATTCAGATGAGAGATGCGGCCAGCCAGCACTGTCATTGTCTGCCCTATGGGATGGGATTGACCCAGATTTTCAGAGCATTTGAGTTTCTCTAGAGGGGGAGATCCCCTAGGAGATATTACACACAGATGTTTATGATGAGCGGTCACTCCATAGGATGGGTGACAAAGTGGTTGGCGGCAGATGGGTTAGGAGAGAGTCTGGCCAGGAGCCAGATGAGGAGGATGAGTTACGTGAGGTCAAGTTAGGGCCATCTGGGTTGGTCAGTTCTCTTGGTCATACAGCACATGCATTAGAGACCGAGCCGGCGACACCTTCTGCCACACGTTCTGTAGCTCCTCCAGCTTCTATTAGAGTACACTTTGAGGAGTATTCGCGTGAGCAGTTTGCAGAGGTGAGAGGTGAGCTTATCAGTCTGGGAGCTAGGACGACTCAGCTTCGGATCGAGATTGACAGCCTTAGAGCTGACACTGCTGCTGAGCATGCCGAGATTCGCTAGATTGTGGAGGCTGGTTTTGCACACATTGAGAGCTTGATCAGATCTCTGCTCCCTCCAGCTGCTCCTGCCATTTCTCTGGATGATGATGATGATGATGGCGACGACCACCGGGATGACCATGATGATACTGTAGAGGGTGGTGATCTCACTGATGACAGGGCTACAGATGTTCTTGATGACGGCAGTGACAGTAATGATAGTGCCGACGGTTATGAGGTTGTCAGTCGTGAGAAGCAGACCCCTGATGTTCTTCCAGCTGATGCTACTGTCACTCCAGCTGCCACTGAGCCAGTCTTTGTTACCCCTACTATGACTCTACCTCCTCCTTCTTCTAGGGCCTCTAAGGTAGCACCTCATTTTGGGCCATCCACTAGGACTAGGAGTCATGGCATCCTGAAGACTCCTGGTAGTCTAGCCTGTAGGACTAGAGTTACTGGTCCCATTTCTTTTGAGATTCCATCTGATGAGGACTAGCCTCACAGATGTCTCTTCTATTGTATGTTCTTTATGTTTCATGCGACTTTGTATGTTTCTTACTGTTGTATGACTCTGATACATTTTTGTATGTTTCAGTCTTGCTGATGAGTCAGCAAATTTTGTACTGAAAACTCCACTTATTATATATATTTCAGTTTGGATGTTTAAAAATTGTGATTCACTTTGATGGCTTGATTAGTTACATTTATTCTCTTTAACTCTGATACTCTTTACATTTATTCTCCATGCTCATTGTGAGGGGCAGGTTATTCCCCTTTCTAATGATTGACAAAAAGGTGGAGTAATAGTATAGATTGTATGGGAGTATGGCATATTTGGCATAAATTTTTTTTATCATGAAATATGAAAATTTTATTTGCTTTGATACCCCGGTATAACATATTATTTGTTATGATTAGAAATATGTAATTGAGGGGGAGATTGATTATTCCTAACTATGAAAATTATGGCTCATATGAACTTACAATCATACTCATGAATACTTAATGCTATTTTACTCAAGGTTTTGTCATCATCAAAAAGGGGGAGATTGTTGGCTCCACCCAGTGATTTTGATGAATAACAAAACATTGAGTGCATATTATATACTAATGTGTATTTCAAGCTATGAGTTTTCAAGAAGATAGCACCTCAAAATCTCAAAAACTTATGTATCATGGCACGCCGTGGGATGGAGCATTTTTCACAAATCTGGACATCCTGTTCATGAAAAAGGGCTTTCACATGTTCAATTGTTATTTATTTATGTTCCATTTAAACTTCAATATCAATATTTGTGTTTTTGGCTCAAATTACACTTGAATCTGAATTGTTCAGTCTCAAGTGTCGACACCTGGAAAGCCAAGTGTCGATACTTCAGCATTTGGCATGCAGAAAAATACTTGGCACGCCAAGTGTCGACACCTAGAACTCAAGTATCGACACCTACATTTCAAGTGTCAACACTTAGGTTTCCAAGTGTCGACTCAAGGCCTGAGATTTTTGAAAATCTAGAACTTTGCCATCTGAAGGTTTTTGTGTCAAGTGTCGACACCTGTGCATCAAGTGTCGACACTTGAAAGTTCAAGTGTCGACACCTAGAAATCAAGTGTCGACACCTGACAGCCAAGTGTCGACACCTGATGAGCCAAGTGTCGACACTTGAAGCTTGACAGCCCTAACGGATCTATTTTTCTGACTTGCAGAACTTGCTTTTGAAGCTCCAAATGGCTAGATTCAAGGCTCCAATAGTCACAAACCATTTTTTGGATGTTTCTTGGTGCATTTAACCTCCACCAACTTCTTTCTAAAGGCATGGAAGTATATTGAAGTCCATTGAAAGCCAAAAAGCCAATATTCTCTTAAGAACTTCACATCAAGAGCCTTTTATAGTTTGATTCCCTGAAAAAGCCTACAAGCTCATCCTTACATCATTCTAAAAGAAGTGCTTTTGAAGGATATTCCAAGAAGGAGATAAGACAAAGCATCAACTTGAGCTTCAAAGCTTCCATTCTACTCTTGAAGAGAGTTTGTCTTAGTTTTAAAATTGTATATCTATTTTTTATATTGCGATTTGACCTTGCTTTTAAGGGTGTCTTGAAAGAAGGTTGTTGTGGTTTGTTGGGTGAGCCAAAGGGATAAAACTAACTAGGGTTAACTTGCGAGCCCGAAGACAAAACAAGTGTAAAAGGTTGTTGGTGAGCCTAGGTGACAAAACCAACATAGGTTTTGACTTGTGAGCCTTTTGAAAAATAAGTCGGCTGTAATCTTGATTGGATTATAGTAAAATTCCCAAGGGTGGCTTGGAGAGTGGACGTATGTGCTAGGTTTGCACCGAACCACTATAAACTTTGTATTTGTGTGTGTTTGCCCTCTTTCTCTTTTGATATTTGGTTAATTCTATTCATTTACTGCTTTACGCTGCATTTTATCTAAAGCATTGAATTTATTACTCACAAACACCACTAGACCTTCATATTACTGCTTTAAATTTTAAAAAGACCCAATTCACCCCCCCTCTTGGGCTCCATTTCTGGGCAACATTCTTCAAGTTCAATATTTCTCCCACTGCCCTTTGTAGGATGAACTCTTTCTCCAGAAAAGTGGCATGCCTATTGATAAAAACTTTTTGTTCAGTAGGGTGGTAGAACAGATATCCTATACTATCTTTAGGATATCCTACAAATAGACACTTATCTGCTCTAGCATCCAGCTTATGTCCAAAATTTTTTTTGACATAGGCTGGACATCCCTATATCTTAAGATACTTAAGATTGGGTTTCTTACCCCTCCATATCTCATATGGAGTGCTAGAGACAGATTTAGATGGTACTCTATTTAAGATATTAGTCATGGTTTCCAAAGCATACCCCCAGAAGGAAACAGGTAACTCTGTGAAGCACATCACGGATCGTACCATATCTAATAAGGTACGGTTCTTCCTTTCAGCAACACCATTTAATTGTGGTGTGTAAGGAGGGGTCCATTCAGAGATAATCCCCTTTTCTTTAAGGTGATCGAGAAACTCGGTGGATAAGTATTCACCTCCTCGATCTGATCGAAGGATTTTAATACTTTTCCCCGTTTGTTTCTCTACCATACTTTGATACTCTAAAAATTTATCAAAGGCTTCGGACTTATGTTTCATAACATACACAAATCCGTACCTTGAAAAATCATCAATAAACATGATAAAATAAGAGTATCCACCCTTGGCCTGAGTTGTCATAGGCCCACATACATCTGTATGTATGAGTCCTAATAACTCAGTTGTCCTTTCTCTATGTCCACTAAATGGTGTCTTGGCCATTTTACCCATGAGACATGATTCACAAGTTCCTAATGATTCATAATCATAAGGATTAAGGAAATTTTCCTTGTATAACTTGCTAATCCTAGTCTCATTAATATGTCCAAGCCGACAGTGCCAGAGTAAAGTATTGTTTACATCATCTCTCTTTCGTTTGTTACTTACATCAAGTATATTATCATTAGTGGATAGAGTTAAAATACCATTGCAAAATACGCCACAACATATAATTTCATTAGAAAAGCTGATTGAGCAACCATTGCTCATCACATTCATAGTATAATCTTGTCTAAGTAACAAGGGTACAGAAATGATATTTCTAATGACCTTAGGCATATAGTAACAATCTCTTAGCTCTAAAATCTTTCCCGAAGGTAACTTCAAGATATAAGTCCCTACGGCCTCTGCTTGGATGGACTCTCCTCCAGCACCGTAGAGCTCAAAGTCTCCTTCCTTCAATACTCCAAGCCTCTGCAGCTCCTGCAATGATTTGCAGATATTATGACCACAGGCGGTATCCAATACCCAAGTATTTGAAATGGAAGAATCCAATGACAAAATAGTATGAACTTCTTTCATACCTTTTGGTGCATTCGATGCACCAGGCTTCACACCTGCAAGGTAAGCCTTGCAGTTCCTCTTCCAATGACTCGGCTTGCCACAGTGAAAGCAGGTCATCTGTCTGGAGGCCTTCTTCTCTTTCTTCTTTTTGATGCCCCTTTTTGGGTTCAATCTCCTCTTGGAACCCTTTCTGCTTGACTTCTTCTTGTTGATCCCATCCACAAGAAGAAGTGGAGCCTTATTTTTCTTTAAATGGCTCTATGCTATTTTTAACATGTTTAACAGCTCAGGCAAGGAAGTGTTAAGTTTGTTCATATGATAATTAAGAACAAACTGTGAAAATGACTTCGGAAGTGACTGCAGGATCAAATCCTGATTCAACTCCCCATCCATAACAAAACCCAATTGACCTAATCAAGTGATCAAGTCAATAACCATCAGTATGTGGTCTTGTACGGATGTACCTTCTATGACTCTCGCACGGAACAACTGCTTAGATATCTCATATCTAGCAGTTCGACTATGTTCTCCATATAGCTCTTTTAGATTGAGCAGTATGGAGTTAGTGTCCATGCTATCATGTTGCCTCTGCAACTCATTGGTCATAGAGGCAAGCATGATACATTTGATAGTGAGTGAGTCATTTTGCCACATCTTGTATGTGGTCTTTTCCTCTTGCGAGGCATCTTCCCCTAAAGGTTCCAAGGTAGGGGTATCAAGAATGTAAGAAAGTTTTTCCTGGCTGAGTACTATCTTTAGGTTTCTCAACCAGTCAACATAGTTCGGTCCAGTCAATTTATTGGCATCAAGTATACTATGGAGTGAGAGTGAAGAGGCCATTTAATCTACATTAACAAAGAACATAACATAAGCAAACAACCAATGTTGACAAAATATAATTAAATTAGGACTTTAACTTAATTATGTCTCCCACTATTTTATCAAGCATCATAACCCTCTATATGATGATCGAGAAACCCTAATTGATTTTCTTAGTGGGGTTGAGATCCTAATTCCTTATAAAAGACCTTGTGTGTACACAACAAACCTTTTATAAGTTCAAAGGTAGGAAAACTCTTTCCAATTGTATCTTATACAATTCTCAATAAAACCTGGCCTCTAAAATATTAATAGCCTTGTGTGTGCATAACAAACTATAATATTTTTAGTTAAGTAAGACCCTTCATTCTTTTATAGTCATGATTGTAATAATAATACCCTTGTGTGTTCACAACAAAGTATTATATTAAATCATGCCATAAGCATCAAATGCACCAGGCCAAAATTGTGTTAGTTACCATAATAGGCCTTGTGTGTACACAACAAACCTAATACGGATCATAACATAATAATGACCTAGCATGAAGGAAGGCCTAATGTAGTGAATATTACACTAAGCATATCAATCAAGAATTAAGTTAATTTTATCGGCCAGGTAAGTGGGAGAGTAGTGGGAGTCCCCCCGTTGCTTTCCTAGACACCAATAAAAATTGGCCAGGTCAGCCAACGGAACTAATTAAAAACTATGTCCTCTTTACCGATCATGAACCACTTTTCTTAGATACCGAATGATCAACTAATCATCTTGATTATTTTGCTTTTGGTATATGACACTACAACTTAATATAATTTTAATAGAGGGCAATTCAAACAGAAGCACATTCTAATATTACCATTCATCAACCATGCATCATATATCATTTTATAATATGCCAAGTGTGTCATCATACTAGGACAAACATCTACCACATAATGGATCCACCATTATGCCAGGGCAACCTTATTTCAATATGATGACTAGAAAGCTAAACATATCTCTATATCGGTTAAGGTTTAAGTGAAAACCCTAACCAGTGACATACATATATGCATAAACATATCAATCATATGTAACTTTAAACTTTTGTAGAGTCCTACAAAATTGGACAACTTCAAATTTTGTAGAGTCCTACAAAAATGGGCAACCTCAAGAGTCCTACAAAATTGGGCAACTTCAAATTTTGTAGAGTCCTACCAAAATGGGCAACCTCAAGGGTCCTACAAAATTGGGCAACTTCAAATTTTGTATGATTTAGCCCTAATAAGGTGGCTCTGATACCACTGTAAGGGTTTTGGTGGCCAGGGCAGAAGCGTGGATTTCAAAAATTTATTATGAAACCACTACCAAACCCTTAACCCAAGACCTCCTTACTAGGAATTAAAACATACAAATATGCATATATAATATAAACTAGAGTTTAGGCACCAACCTGAACCGCTAGTATCCAATCTAATGAAGAAAACCCTGATTCAGCCTTCTTCTCCACCAGGCACCCAAACGTTCGCCCTCCAACGGTGATCCACACGAAACTCAGACCAAGAAAGAACTCCTTCTTCAAGTTGCTTGGATAAGTGAAACTCTTTCCGCAGCCTTTGGTCTATTGACCACTGTAGGACACCCTGTCCTATTGTAGGGCACTAAAGACACTCTCCTAAACCACTCTTGGTTTTAGGACAACCCTCCTCTAGGACCTCTTAGGCTTATATCCTAAAACAAAGCCTTGTCCTATTAGAAAAGACCTTGTCTTAACAAGACAAGTCTTGTCTTAAAGAAAGGAGGGAGAGAGAGACACTCAGAATAATACTTCGGTGGAATCCTTTTTTTTTTTTTATTTGACTCATTTCACCGCCCCCTATTTATAGATACAAGAGGGGCGTGTGATATGTCTTCCCATCAACTTATCATATATGATTTTTCAAGACCGAAGATAAGTTATAAGGCTTGAAAAATCATATCTAATAAGCCCATTCATGCACTGAAGGCCTTATTCACATCCCTTCTTTTATCTGAAGGAATTCTCACTTGCCACATGTCAATTATCGGTCCCTAGGAAGCCAAGAGGTGCCTCTTCAATCTTCAAACATCGGAGATTATGAAGAGTCATGATAGTAGAAGGACTCTCCATCAGAACCGCGTGCCATATGAAGAGTTGCGACTCTTCATGCACTGCGCACGCCATCCTACTGCCACGCAAATTTCAAAGAATGTTGACCAGTAAAAACATAGGCAATATGGGTGTCATTAGAAAGAGCATAAAACTTTCTTTTTGACCATATAAATTATATTCAAATCAGAGATCTATAGCTCATTCTGTTCCCTTTTGAAGTTAAGGTATCATTTAGGTACCAAGAGTCCCATGCCATTGGGACTCTTCATGTATGGCACCTAAAATGCCCTTAAATCCAAATTAAAATCAGATTTAGCTCTAATTAGGCTAGCCCCACTTAGGACTCAACCTAATTTAGGTTTTTCATAATTAGGTTAGCCCAATTAGCAAGCAACCAGACCCAATCCAATTGGGTTAGGAATTTGGTTAGCCTACATATGCTAGTATGTAATCCTGCAAACCAATTAGGATCCTATGACCCTAATTAAATAATGAATGACTTCCTTGGCCAAGTCTTTATTGTGTGTGACTCATTGGGTTCCACATCTAGCCAGCAGTTGGTTTAGGTTTGAGCCAATTCGATTCGATCGAACCCGATTGACCTAATTAGGTCAAATTGGCTCACCTAATTGTCCAATTCGAATCACACATCGAATTGACTCATGAAACCAAATCAATTGGTTCATGAAGACCTACAAGACAAGATTGACATCTAGCAATGTGTCATGCCTACCCGGAAGATGAGAAATTTTGGTGAATTTACCAAAATACCCTTCAGTGGTGAGTTACCGGGCAATTCAGTCCTTCGATCTACTTGCACCCTGAATATGACTATGGATATAGATACTTGTCAAATCCAATTTCATATTCATTCCTTGCTCAATTTGATAATGATGATTCATTAATGAACCATTAGAAACTCTTTCTAATGTTCAACTTTGATCAAAGATTTCTCGAATCTTCATTTGATTGAAATCATCTGGATGCGCTTCCCTCTTACTAGGATTGATCGATTCCTTTTTGACCTACTCACAACCTCCATATGCAATCCACCATACCCAGTACACCCCATGCATGGCTCAGTGTCATGATTGAGTGTGAACCAAAGTATGGATTCATGCATACAAGGTACCATGGCAGTCTCAGGTCAAAGGACCACCTGCACTACTCCCACTATGAGAACTATCTATCGACAAACATATAAGGTTCTATTAGATGTTCTCAAGCTGGATCCATTCAGTGAACTCATTCTCTAATAAGCACTCACATCCTAGTATTAGTGTCAAACAGAAGTGACTGTGAGATCAGTCACCCTCTTCACCAAGCATACATAGGATGTGCTGGTCTTACCGAAATCATTGATCCCCTACTCAATATCCCATCGATTAGGAATATTCTAGATTACGGTTTTAAGGCTTTAGGTCTCACTGGTATGATCTCATCATAACCCTAGAACCATAGCCCTAATCTATGGGGTTCATCATATCTTAATAAAATTAATAAGACACAGCGTATGATGAAAATAAAATGCCTTTATTAATTGATAATGTCAATACACTGGTTTGGGATACAAAAGAAAATTCCATCGAAATATAACATTTCGATTGGCCTTTAAGGCATAATCCTTTCACAACCCCATCAGTGCCTAGCAACATCTCATGCCTAATAGGGTGGTTGTGTCTTCTCGATGCAACTAGACCACTATAACCAGCCAAGAATAATCAATACCATTAGGACACCCGCACACCTACAATGGTGGAAGACCTATGACTTAATATTTATTGGATGCTTAGGTTCAGGTCTCTTCTAAATTGATCAGCCAAATCATGACTAACCAATTACATTAAGTTAGCACAATCTCATGTCTGACTAAAAATATTTAGCATGGGTGAACTCAAATCAAAAGTGATCCTTTGGAAAACTTAATCAACCAAATTAGCCAGGTCAGTTTGATCCATGGGAGGGTTTTGCCAATTTACCCTCTTTCTGCCAAACTAGTTAGTTAAGAAAGAGTTAGCCCCAATTAGCAAACCATGATCGAAACCTTTCTTAGACACCAACTGACTAATAAGGTTTAATTATGTCATCTAATGAACTAGGCTCATCACTGAGCCAAATTAGGTCTTAACTTATCGATTCAAATGAATCGATCTGACCAAACTACATCTAAAACCAATTTTGAGCACACTTGACCTAACCCAAATCATCAGTTAAGTCACTTGCTCAAAATCATATTAGGGTTACTTGTTGATCTAATCAAGCCCTAATCACGTAGCCTAATCTCTAGACCTAATTTGTTCAACCCAAACCCTCATGCACCTAATTTGATTTTCTTGATCAAATCAATTTTAAAATTAGGTTTAAGTGCATGACATTAATGGCTTATGATCATGAATCACATTTAAGATCTAAACCCTAATTTTGTGCATCTCATACAACAACATACATAATCATAAATCGATCAAAACCATTTTGAAAATTCTTTTTCAAAATCAGGTATACATCAAAGCAGGACAATCTTTGCACTATAGAGGGTAAACCTATAGCAGGACAACCTTATGTCACTTTGTGCAACCTTTGATCAATTTAATTTCAGATCTAAAAATTATGATTTTAATTTCAAAAATAATTTTTCAAAACTTAAAATTCTATGCTAGAATAATCTCATGTTCAACATAGATCTAATACAATCATAATTATCTATCTGATCTGATTATTTTTTAGATCAGATTCTCATGCATGCATGTTCAAGAGAGAACCACAGCTCTGATACCACTATTGGAATTCTCCCAGGAATGTAAAATATGTTGCATAAAATTAGGCATCAAAAGCCTGACCAGTGGAAGCAGATATAAAAATGATTTTATATATAATCTTGCAAATCATAAATAAATCTAATTTATTTATCATAAATTTCTTACATGCTGAATAACATGAAAAAAATATTAGACCTTAAATAAAAATTATTTTAAGCATAAAATACTTACCTGGATCAATATTCGAGCCTGCTTTGAAAAGCATGCAGATTCGCTACTAAAAAGCCAAGATTCTGTCGGAGCCGTGCAATCATCTGGTATCTGCTGGTATCTACATGAAGCTCTCACAACCAAGTCGTAGAGGGCACCGGAATGCTAGATCCTTGCAGTCCTCTCCTCTTTCTGCAAATTGTTCGCTTTAAAAACTGTGCCGATCCAAATCCAGACCGGCTTTCGGCTTCTGTCTTGCAATCTTAGATGTGCAAGACCTTGGACCCTTTTTCTCTTCTTTCTCTAGTAAAGCATCTCTCTAGACCTCATAGAAGGAAGAAGGAAATAAATAAAGGGGAGAGAAAGGAACTTGGCGCCAGGAGAGAGAACCTCAGGTGAAGACGCCCCAAAAGAAAGTTCACGGCCAAGAGGGATTTTCATGATGAAAAGAAATATTCTTCATGCCAATATTGCTCTCATAGTGGTTGGCCACTTCTGTATTTCTCCCATCCCTTTAAACCAAAACACCGGTGTTTCAATTTCAACCGATTGAAAATTAAGAGGAGTGGAAGAGGACACTTCCCTCTCTTAATTTTTCCATGCCAAAACATATTAGTGCCTTGGTTTTCATGCCCCATCTCTTTCGTCGTCCAAAATAAATGAGACCCACAAGGTAGGCGTGTGGAGGGAGGGGGAGACATGGAGAGAGAGTCCCAATCTAACTGGACTATAGGTCATGGTCCAAATGAAGTGGTTTTGCAGTCAAGTTGAAGCCGATTTTAAATCCAATCAAAACATTTCAAAGCGGACATTGACCCGAATCAATTAGGATTAATTAATAGAGTCTAACTTAATTAAATAAAATCTAATTTAAATTAATTAATAATTAATCTATAATCAATTAATTATAACATTTATAATTAGGTCAAATATTAATTGTAACACTTACAATTAGATCCAAATTGATTTGCTGATTGGTTACTTAAGCTCCCAATGTGTGTGACCTCTCAGGTCCTATCCTGTTTGGTAATGAGACATGCTATAATCTCCATTATACATCATCAAAACTTCTTTCGATGGACTAAAATAATTTCATATCAACCCTAATTAGGATCATCGATCCGAGAATGATCTTAACAGGCTCTTATAATCTACTAGTGACACATAGCAGTATGTAGTGGCAACCCAGTAGAATAAGATTGGAATCTCTAGGTATAGTTATCATGTGATTCGGTTTCTCTATCAAAATCTCGACATGATGTTGGTTACAGCTACTCATCAAATCCATCAGTCATATGCTTAATCTAATCGACTCAAGTTCAATTGTGATACTAATGAAAATACTTTTTCATTATCACCCTGCTATGGCCATAGACTTCTGAACTTAATCTCATTAAGCTTGCATAGGATTATACCTTACTACTAAGGTTGATAGATCCCTACAAGTGAACACCCTACTCCTACAATAAACTTACTGCAGTCAACGAACACCTCATGGACCCGTATGGATAGGAACCATGTGATTGTGTTGTCAAACTATAGCAACCTTATTGTGAGTAGCCGAGACACTCTAGGTCAAGGAACTATTCACACAACTACAGCATCAGGAAATTATCGACAAGTGAATAGTCATCCGTATAACTTCTTGTACATGGTCATGTTCAGTACCGTTGATCTCTATCAACTACCTACACTCTCACTCTAGTGTCACCATACTGTAGGTCAAAGACTCATCTACCCTAAAAGGGAAGTGATTTGTGCACCGATTGTAATGGATCAATCACCATCCTCGTGATATTCTAACAATCTGTAGCCTTTAGGAGTTAATCTATAAAGACACATATCTCAGATTCTCAACTCTTGAGAATATATGTCATTGTCCATTAACTCCATGGATGATTCATAGACACAACAATATGAATGAAACAATGCCCTTTTAATTAATAAAAAAAATTAAGTACAAAGTTCATGCCCTAAAATTAAAATGTGTCAAGCCAACATGGCTTTCAAGGCATACATCTAACAAGGGGGCCACGGGGGGGCTTCTGGGGGAGTGGGGGCCGGGGGTCCAAAATAGAGAAATGGAAAAGAAGAAGGTAGAGAGAAACAGAGGGGGGGTCCCCATCAGTAGTGGGGATGGGTGCAGCTACGGGGGGGAGGGGGGCCATCGGGGGAGGGGGGCCGGTGGTCCAATAGAGATAGAGGGAATGTTTCAGACAAACAGAGCGAGGGGCCAAGGTCGATCGTGATCTTAGGGAGAGAAAAATAGAGGGGGGAGGATCGCATCATCATCATCATCGCCGTCGAACTCCGGAGTGCCACCGGGGTTCTGGTTCCACCCGATCGAGGAGGAGCTCCTCCTCTACTATCTAAAGAAGAAGGTCTCAGAAGTTCAATGTCTACCATCCTCGATCCCTTGTATATTATTTTCTACTATCAGATTTATTTTTCTGCCATGGGATTAATTTAAGCCAAGACTAAGATGGGTTTTTTTATTAAAAAAAATGAGTTGTGAAGGTTAACAGATTCTTATATAAGTTCCAGTCCAATTTTACTGAATTTTTGAGGGTTAGCCCTTAGAATGATGTTTTGTAAATTTATATTTCTCATAAAAAAATTCTATCTATTTACACACTTATTTTCCCAGGTCAAGGCCTCACGGGTAATAAAGGAGGAAGATAACTTCAATATTTTTCATTCTTAATGACCATTCTCTTTAAAATACTTACTGTTCTTCGTGAACGTTAACATATTAATGTCAAACTTTTTTTTAGATCACATACGGCATTCCGAAAGAGAGATAAATTTTAGACATGCATGTAACTTGATAATTAAGAGTGCTTTTTAGTGTATATATATATATATATTAAATGTCACTAAAAGAGATCATCAAAATTATTCTTAATTAATGCAATTTATGACATAATCTTAATTAATTCCATGCATGGCTTCAGAGTGATGTAGAATTGGATCCATACCCCAGAACGAATGGTACTTCTCGGGAGAATGGGAAGTTTATTTTGTGGTCAACGTAATTGGTTAGTAGGAAAAGTTTTGGAATGGTTCAGGGGCTTGGAAAGGTTTTTATTTAAAGAGTTTACCTTCATAAATTGTAGTTAAAAAAAATCAAATGGATTTCAATTTGATTCTTATGCATGATTTGACTTCATTTGTTTTGCTTTTTGCCAAACTACTTGATACTTTCCCATGCTGAAATTTTGGTGTAGGGGCCATGAATTGCAAATTAAGACGTGTAATTTGGCTATGGGATGTTTTCTTGTTGTCTTGGTAAGTGGAGTGGATGGTTTGTGCCTTTATGGGTTTAATTTTATAATGACTAATGTTAATTTTTTGGCCTACAATGAGCTACAACAAACCGAGTTTGTTTAAATGTTGTCGATGAAGATCAAGGTGAAGCCTAGCCTTGAATGCTCTTTTAATGCTCTTCAAGCTGCTTCTTTACTTCTTCAAAGAGTGGATTCAATGATGAAGAGAAGTTGGTGGAGTTTTGAATCCTATCTTGAATGCTCTTGAAGTGGGTTGGTGAAAGACTTAAAAACTTTTCAAATTTCTAAGATAAATCAAAGAATAATCCCTCAAAAATTGTTTAATCCATCAAAAATACTTCCTTTTATAGTTTTCCATGAGATATAGCCGTTGTAGGATCTAGGGAATCAGAAAAGAGCTGTTGGAGACTATTTGGAGTTCAAAATCAACTTTCAGCAACTAGCCATTAGAGTGCAGAAAATGGTCACCCGAGTCGGCTCGAGGTCCATGAGTCGGCTCGAAGTCTCAGATAGCCCAAACAAAAATTCTGTGCAAGTTGACTCTTGAAGCTGGAGTCGGCTCGAACCTTCAATCAATACAAATCAACATTTTCCTTGAGTCGGCTCTTCAAGACAAAGTCAGCTCGAAGTTTCAGTCACCAACAAACATAACTCTAGACGAGTCGACTCTTCTGGGCTTGAGTCGGCTTAAGGTCTCAGACTTCAAAAATATGTGTTCTTCATTGAGTCAGCTCTTGGGACTTGAGTCGGTTCGAGGTACTGAAACTCTGAAATTTTTTGTGCCATGCCAGGAGGAGTTGGCTATTGATCCATGAGTCGGCTCTTGCAAAAACTTCTTTTAAAGCTTCAAACTTCACCAAAATTTTTTAAAATGTGAATCCAACAAGAGCTAGTCTACTTACTCTTATTTTTATAATCTTAGAGCCCATTTACAAAATTACATAGTTGAAAAATTAGGGCTTTTACAACTTGAAGTGCAAAAGAGTCTATACAATGTTGGATTACCTTTCAACCAATTTGAAAACCAATTAAACTAAAGATAAACATTTTCCTGCAAAAACTTCTCAAGTAATTGAAAGAATTAGTAACACATAGATGCTCTAATATTTTACGATCATCAAAATCATTCCAAGGGTCAACAATCTCTCCCTTGTTGATGATGACAAAATACAAGGCATAAACAAGATTTAAAATACTTTACAATTACTATGTATCATATTCACATGTATCAAATAATATTTAACATGGTATGTATCAAACCAAGTTGAGTATCAAATTGTTAAACTGAAGAGTATCAACACAATTTATCATAATGTATCATATGTGTCATCCATGTACTACGTATCGAAAACTTGACAAAATTAACTTGTATTTGAAGTGAGTTTAATAAAAACTTAACACAAGCTCCCCCTTACTATTGTAATAATATTTTCTTCATATTTACTTTCATATTCTCACTTTCATTCACACACTTCTCTCCTTTCTCCCTTCTCCCCCTTTTTGTCATTAACAAAAAAGTATATAATAAGGAGAACATTTATTCACAACTTAAGTTATTCACAATATATATCAGATGTATCATGAATATATATGTATATATGAAAAGTGTCAGTACAAGAGTGATACAATACAAAAGTACCTCGGCATGACAAAAGTAGTATCACAAACAACAAAACATGCTAAACATAAAATCCTAAAACATCAAAATGAAGGACTAGGGTCATCATCACTAGGCTCTTCCTCACTAGAGGAGGAACCGACCTCTAAAATACTAGGCGCAGGCTTGAATTTAAGGAACCTAGGCCTAAGGTCCCTAAGTCTGGTCCTAACAGGAGTAGTAGTCTTAGAGGTTCTAGGTTTAGCTTTAGCTCTAGGCTCAAAAGAAATCATGATAGGAGTAGGTCGAGCAGTAGGAGGAGCAACAGATAAGGTGAGGGTGTTGGTAGTAGATAAAATCTTTGTCGCCGGAGTGTCTCCAACATCAAAACTCAGAACCTCAGTACCAGTCCCAGCCTCAGTAGGAGTAGCAGCTGAAAGAATGTCAGTGAAGTGTACTGCCTCTCCCTGTCCATAATTTGTGCCAATGTCCGGTGCTGCTGCAGAAGGAGTAGGTGTAGAGTACTGGCTACTGTAATCTGCTGAAGAATAGTCAGAATGTCCTGAAATCCTTGATGCATCTCTGACTGAGGTACAGATATCCTGGTATCAGTCTCTGATCTCCCTCTCTGAAGACTAGAGATCTCATCCAGTATGCACTATAGTCTGTTATCATTACCTGATCCAATAGCAGTCGATCCTTTGATAGGTGATCGAGGTATAAAAGGAGCTGGCTCTGAAGGTCCAGCCTCGTCAACATATGGCTCCGCCTCGGCATCCTATCCCTGTGCTGCCTGATCATCCTCTCCTGAATCATTATCAGAATGAGTCCCTAGAAGCCCTGAACTCTTCCTAATCTAGTGACCCTCAACCTTTAAGAGTCCCATCCTGGTTAAGGATTTTAAGTTGTATTTGTCTGTATACAAAAATGGTAGCTGTCCTCTCCAGACAAGTCAACATGAGCATCCTGAAATAGTATAGTAAACACCATGCCATACGGAAGACATGCTCGTGCCCTACGAGCAGCTTCCCTCATTTGTGACAACATAATAAAAGATAAGTTGAGGGCCTCCCCCTCAACTAAACATCTCATAAAGACTATGTCTCTCTTGCTTACCTAGTCGAATCTCCTAGTCCAGGATAAGAAGATGCGGCTAATGATATTATGTAGCAACCTCATCTCCAATGAGAGTTGGTTGGCTCTAACATGTATCACACCAGTCACATTAGTCCTTTCCAGTATAATTCTCAGTGTTTTCTGTTTGTCCTTCAATACTAAATAACCTTCTCCCTCTTTAGGTATTTGAAGAACATTAGACAATTTTTGCTCACTGATCTCATTGTGTTTCCCCTTCAGAGTAGATTCAATATGAAAAGCACCCAAAGACATATTCTCAAAAAATTGTCTAACAAGATTAGGATAAGTAGGAAGATTAAGCATGCAAAAATCCTTCCAACCTTGTCCAACTAACCAATCACCAATTTTCAAGCTCTCTTGTTCTAAAAATGAGAAATCAATGCATCGGCCTGGGGTTACTTGCTTATTTTCCATCAAAATTACGTGCCTTGGAGCTTCTTGTTCCTCTTCATGCTCTTCTTGTTGTTCTTTTGATGGATTTGAAGTATGAAGCCTCTATTTGGTCCTCCTTTCCTCTGCCACTGACTGAATAACCTTCCTAGCCTTCTTTACCATGGCTTTCCTAGGAGCCATCTAGGTTAGATTAGGATTTTGGAAGGGTGTAGAGGTGTTTTAGGAGCTTTTCTTAGGTTAGGGAAAGGAAATGGCTAAAGAAAAATAAGAAGGGCAGAAAGAAATATCAAATTTAAACCTATGATGTCTATTTAAAAAGCCTCGGCTTGACTCTCGAGTCAGCTTGCCGAAACAGCAGGTGGCTCGAGTCAGCTCGAGCCCAAATCTAGGTCAAAACTCGAAAAATGACAAAATAAATTTCTATGGGTTTCTTACAACTAAAGGAGATTGTCATAAGCTCTAGAAGGAATTTTGAAATGTCTAGATAATTTTTCCTTAATTTTTTTGAAAAATTAGGTCAAAACATTCAGAATGGGTCACATAGGCCTAATTCGCCTCTAATCTTTTCAAATCTATCTTGACTAAAGGGTTTAGTAAAAATGTCAGCAAGTTGATCTTCAGTAGGTACAAATTCTAATTCAACAACATTATTTAAAATATGATCTTGAATGAAATTTGTTTAATTTCTATATGCTTAGTTCGAGAATGCTGAATTAAATTTTTAGATAAATTAATAGCACTAGTGTTATCACATTTAATAGAAATTTTAGATTAGACAACACCATAATCTTCTAGTTGTTGTTTGATCCACAACACTTGTGCACAACAACTCCCAATAGCCACATATTCTGCCTCAGCAGTAGATAGTGCTACAGAGTTCTGTTTATGATAGTGCCATGAAATCAAGTTGACACCTAGAAATTGATAAGTACCACTTGTGCTTTTTCTATCAATTTTACAGCCTTCATAATCAGCATTAGAATAATTAATCAATTTTAAAGATGAATGCTTAGAATATCATAATCCTAGATTGCATGTGCCTTTAAGATACTTAATGATTTTTTTAATAGCTATGATATGTGACTCTTTTGGATTAGATTGAAAACGTGCACACATACAAACACTAAATAAAATATCAGGTCTACTGGCTATTAAATAAAGTAAAGAACCGATCATACCTCTATACAGTTTTTGATCAACATTTGTGCCATTTTCATCTTTATCAAGTCTATATGTAGGATTCATGGGTGTTCCAATTTCTTTGCTTGATTCCATGCCAAACTTTTTAATAATCTCTTCGATATATTTGGCATGGTTGATCAGGATACCTTCCTTTGATTGTTTGATCTGAAGCCCGAGGAAGTAAGTCAGCTCACCCATCAAACTCATTTCGAATTCACCCTGTATTAACTTAGCAAAGTCTTGACACAAAGATTCATCAGTAGATCCAAATATTATATCATCAACATAAATTTGAACAACTAAAATATCATTATCTTTTCTTTGAATAAACAGTGTAGTGTCAACACTACCTCTTACAAAATCATTTCTAAATAAAAACTTAATCTATCATACCAGGCTCTAGGTGCCTGTTTAAGACCATACAAAGCTTTATTCAATTTGAAAACATGATTTGGAAATGTGTGATCGATAAAACCTAGTGGTTGTTCGACAAAAACTTCTTCAGATAAAAAACCATTTAAAAATGCACTCTTTACGTCCATTTGAAATAACTTGAAATTCATAAAGCATGCATATGCTAGTAGTAATCTAATAGCCTCTAGCCTAGCTACTGGTGCATAGGACTCATTAAAATCCATTTCCTTTTCTTGATTGTAACCTTAAGCTACCAGTCTAGCCTTATTCCTAATTACATTTCCTTGCTCATCAAGTTTATTTCTATAAACCCATCTAGTACCTATAACAGGATAGTCATTAGGTCTTTCTACTAAAGTCCAAATATTATTTCTCCTAAATTGGTTTAACTCATCATGCATATCTAACATCCAATTAGGATTAGTTTCAGCTTCTTTTATAGTGTGAGGTTCTACATGAGAAATAAAAGTAATCAATTCTTGTGCATCTCTATGTGCAGCTCTAGTTCTAACACCTTGAGATGGATCTCTTATAATTAGTTCTTTGGGATGTGAGTGTACATACCTCAATTCTTTAGGTATATCATCATGATTCTTGCATACCTCTTCTTCACGTTGTTCACTTCTTTGTTTATCTTTGAGAGTCAAATCCTTCAGTCCATGTTCTAGTATACCTGCATCATCATCAACACGATCTTCTTTTCTAGAAGATATAATGTCAGATTCATTGAAAATAATATATATTGATTCTTCCATAGTCAAAGTTCTTTTATTGAAAACTCGATAGGCTTTACTATTTAAAAGAATATCCAAGAAAAATAGCCTCATCAGATTTTGCATCAAATTTACTAAGGTTATCTTTACCATTATTAAAAACAAAACATTTACAGCCAAAAATATGAAAATAATTGATATTAGGCTTTCTATTGTTCCACAATTCATAGGGGGTTTTTCTAATGATAGGTCTAATTAAAACTTTGTTCAAAATATAGAAAGCATTATTTACAGCTTCTGTCCAAAAGTATTTTGGAAGATTTCCTTCACAAAGCATTATTCTAGACATCTCTTCCAAAATTCAATTCTTTCTTTCTACAACACCATTTTGCTGTGGTGTTCTAGGAGCTGAGGTTGTGATCAATACCGTGCTTTGTGCAAAAGTGATCAAAATGTTGATTTTCATATTCACTGCCATGATCACTGCGAATAGAAATAATAGAAAGATTTTTTATATTTGAAACTCTTTTATAAAACTTTTTGAATACTTTAAAAGTCTCATCTTTATGTGCAATGAACAAAACTCATGTGTATCTTGAAAAATCATCTATAATCACAAGGCCATATTTCATACCACTTAGGCTTGTTATCCTAGTAGGTCCAAATAGGTCCATGTGAAGTAGCTCTAAGGGTCTAGTAGTAGAAACAATATTTTTGGATTTAAAACTCCTCCTCACTTGTTTTCCTAATTGACAAGCATCACAAATATAATCAAAATTTACTTTGTATTTTGGCTAACCTTTAACTAAATCTTTGAAATAAGTTTTGCTATAGTATCTATACTAGCATGTCCAAGTCGCCTATGCCATAGTAAACTTGATTCCTTGCTCTTGTCATTCATTGCTACAAGACTTATATTGCTTGACATAGCCAGATCATTAAGATCTACTACAAAAATGTTACCAAGTCTATGTCCAATGAATTTTGTACTAGAGTCAAGTGGATCAACTACTATACACATTGAGGACTTGAAGAAAACATTAAAACCAATATCACAAAGCTGACTAATACTTAAAAGATTATGCTTTAACTTTTCTACAAGTAACACATTCTCAATAAATGTAAGAGTAATTTTGATTTTACCAATACCGATTATCCTTCCTTTGCGATTATTACTAAAGGTTACCATTTCACCATCTTTTTGTTCTAGGATGAAGAATTGATCAATATCACCCATCATGTATCTAGAATAGCCGCTATCAAGGTACCATCTTTTTCTTTATATTTGTGGCTGTAAGACATCCCTGCAAAATAATCAAGTAATAGATTTAGGTAGCGAAGCTTTCTTGGGTCTTTGCAAGTTAGTAGAAATGGTTTCTTTTAGAACTCAAATTTTCTTGATTTTCTTCTTGTCATCATATTTCAAATGACACTCAAATGCTTTATAACCAATATTATTGCAAGCATAGCATACAATTCTTGGCTTTGAATAAAAAGTATATGATGATGCAACTTTAGGTCTAAATTCTTTTGAAGTAATGAACTTAGGAGCTTATGATGTGGATGCAGAAAATTTATTTGAAGTTGAGCCTTTATAACCAATTCCAAACATGTTATTTGTCTCTCTTTAATCTTTCAAAATTAGTTCAAGTTTATTAGAACTTAAGGTCAATTTTTCAATCAAAAGCTTAAGCTTTTGAACTTCCTTTTTTAAATCATCATTTTCATTTTGCAAATTTTTGTTTTTCTCAAGAAGCCCTTCTTTTTCAAATTGAGTAGTCTTAAGTCTTTCACAAACTAGACTTAATTTCTTTTGTAAAATCTTATTTCTTTCACCAATTTCATTTTTATCCTTTTCAATCATATCACAATGGTTTTTCAAATTTTTTATTTTCAAACCAGCTTTTTTATATTATACTACTAATTCATAAAAAGCATTGTGAAGTTCATCATAACTAAATTTTAAATTAGGTTCAGAAGTAGTTACCTCATTCTCTAAACCCATAAGGCAAATCTGAGCAGTTTTTGTTGTTTCTTCATCCTCTTCAGTAGATGTAGATTTGTTGCTGTCACTCCATGCTGCAAGCATTGCCTTCTTCTTCTTTCTCTTGAACATCTTTTTCTTGGCTTCTGGATAGTCAGGACATATATGTCCCGATTTCTTGCACTCATAGTAGATTGGAATCTGATCTTTATCTTTGTCCTTCTAATTTTCTTTGTCCTTTTCTCTCTCTTCCAAACTCTCCTTTTCTAAATTGCTTCCTTCATCTGTTTGTTCTTCTTCTGCCCATAAACCTTTTAAATTTTCTAATTACAAGGGCTATCTCATCATTCTCAAGATCATCATCATCAGATGAATCTGAATCTTCATTCTTGTTTTCTTCAGTAGCTTTAAATGCTATAGCTTTCTTTCTTTTTGAATCTTCATTAGTTCTTTGTTGCATGGCTAATTCATGAATAATTAATGATCCAAGCAACCCAACCAGTGGTAGGGTGTTCAGGTCCTTTGCCTCTTGAATAGCTGTCACTTTAGCTTCCCATTTATCTGGCAAGGATCTCAAAATATTTTGAACTAGATCAGCATTAGTGTAAGTCCTACCAAGACTTTTAAGACCATTGATAATATCAGTAAAACGTGTATACATAGCAGATTTAGTTTCACTAGGATCCATTTTAAATAATTCATAGTTGTGCACAAGAAGATTGATTTTTGAAGTTTTAACTTGTGATGTGCCTTCATGTGTAATCTCAAGCTTATCCCAAATTTCTTTAGTAGAATTACAAGTCGAAATTCTGTTAAACTCATTTGGGTCCAAAGCACAATAAAGCAAATTCATAGCTTTGGCATTTAGTTATGCTAATTTTATATCATTTTCATCCCAGTCCTCTTCCAGTTTGGAAACCTCAATATCATTAATTCTAACAATGGGTGTGTGAGGTCCTTTCAAAATAATTTTTCATAAATAAAAATCTATGGCTTGAATGTATATTTTCATCCTCGCCTTCTAATAGTATAATTGGTTTCGGTGAAAAGTGGAGATCGATTTGTGGATTGGCCTTTGGCCAAAGAAGTGCTTATGGGATGTGCAATCTATCTTTACTCTAAGTAATTTTCAGAGACTCTACTCTAATACCACTGTTACCCAGGTGGCTTCCCAATATGGGGATGAATTGGGATTATAAAAATTTTTGGCAAGTATGTGTAATTTAAAATATTTTTGGTGTTGTGTTGAATATGCAATGCGGAAGCAATTAAGTAAATGCAATAAGGTAAAATAAGCACAAACACAAACACAAGAAAATTTAGAGTGGTTCGGAGCAACCGGCTCCTACGTCCACTATCCAAGGACCACTTGGGATTTCCACTATATCCCCCAATCAGAATACAGTTGGATTATTTTACCAGGCTCACAATCTAAACCTATACACTTTGGTTTTACCAGGATTACCAAAGAAAATCCAACATCCTTTGGTTTTCAACAGGATCCCCAAAGAAACCCTATACTTAGTTTTATACCAGGATCATCAAGAACCTAACTTAGGTTTTCACAAGGTTCACCTAAAAATATTTAACCCTCTCTTAAGATACTGCCCCTTGCTATTCTTAGAGAGAAAACAAAGATATGAGAAAAATATAAAGCAACTATACAACAAATCGAGTTTGTTTAAATGTTGCCGATGAAGATCAAGATGAAGCCTAGCCTTGAATGCTCTTTTAATGCTCTTTAAGCTTCTTCTTTACTTCTTCAAAGAGTAGATTCAATGATAAAGAGAAGTTGGTAGAGTTTTGAATCCTATCTTGAATGCTCTTGAAGTGGGTTGGTAAAAGACTTAAAGACGTTTCAAATCCCCAAGATAAATCAAAGAATAATCTCTCAAAAATTGTTTAATCCATCAAAAATACTTCCTTTTATAGTTTTCCATGAGATATAGCCATTGTAGGGCCTCGGGAATTGGGAAAGAGCTGTTGGAGACCATTTGGAGTTCAAAATCAACTTTCAGCAACTAGCTGTTAGAGTGCAGAAAATGGTCACTCGAGTCGGCTTGAAGTCTCAGACAGCCCAAACAAAAATTCTATGTGAGTCGGCTCTTGAAGCTGGAGTCAGGTTAAATCATCAATCAGTACAAATCAACATTTTCCTTGAGTCAACCCTTCAAGGCAAAGTCGGCTCGAAGTCTCAGTCACCAACAAACATAACTCTGGACGAGTCGGCTCTTCAGGGCTTGGATTGGCTTGAGGTCTCAGACTTCAAAAACATGTATTCTTCAATGAGTTAGCTCTTGGGGCTTGAGTTGGCTCGAGGTACTGAAACTCTGAAATTTTTTGTGTCGTGCCAGTAGTCGGCTTTTGATCCATGAGTCGGCTCTTGCAAAATCTTCTTTTAAAGCTTCAAACTTCTCCAAAATTCTTCAAAATATGAATCCAACAAGAGCTAATTTACTTACTCTTATTTTTACAATTTTATAGCCCTTTTATAAAATTACATAGTTAAAAAATTAGGGCTTTTATAACTTGAAGTGCAAAAGAGTCTATACAATGTTGGATTACCTTTCAACCAATTTGAAAATCAATTAAACTAAAGATAAACATTTTCCTGCAAAAACTTCTCAAGTAATTGAAAGAATTAGTAACACATACATGCTCCAATATTTTGTCATCATCAAAATCATTCCAGGGGTCAACACTTTTGAGTATAGAAATGGAGTGAAAGATTTTCTTGACTTTGCATTCGAGCACATAGATCTAGGGGATAAATTTTGGTGCCCTTGTATCAAATGTAACAATACTCGATTTAAATATCAGGATGATGTTGAGGCTGATCTTGTGATTCATGGAATAGTCCCATCATATACTCAATGGTCCTTACATGGTGAAGGTGTAGGTAACATTGAAAGTGATAATGTTGATGTCAATGAAGAAACTGATATGGAAGATGAGGAGATTGATGCTATGCAAGAGTTGATACATAATGTATGTGGAGTCCCTTATTTAGAGGGTGATGACTATACAAATTTAAATGCATATGACCAAGATGAGCCTCATGAGGAAGCTTCAAAGTTTCATAGACTACTAAGTGAGATCGAGACATGTTTATATCTGAATTGCAAGAAGTTCTCAAAGCTATCTTTTGTTTTAAAGCTATGGCAACTAAAATGTTTTCATGGATTGATTAACAAAGCTTTTGATGCTTTGCTTAAATTATTTAAGGAGGCACTTTTCGAGGGTGAGACATTACCAAATTCATTTTATGAAGCTAGAAGATGATTCGAAATCTCGATCTTTATTATGAGAAAATTGATGCATGCATCAATGATTGTATGTTGTTTTGGAAAGAATATGCTAATGAGAATCACTATGTTATATGTGGGGCATCTCGATGGAAATAAAGTAAAGGTGAAGCAAATTTTGTTAAATCTTCATCTTTGAAAAGTGGCAAAAAAAATTTCTATTAATACTTTACGGCACTTTCCATTGATTCTGAGGCTTTAGAGGTTGTATATATCTTCGAAAACTGCTTCAGACAAGAAATGGCATCATGACAAACATCTTAAGGATGAGGCTTTAAGGCATCTAGCAGATTCTCAAGCATAAAAACATTTAGATGAGTTGTATCCATCATTTGCTATAGAGCCTCATAATGTGAGACTTGGATTAGTAAGTGATGGATTTAATCCATTTGGAAATATGAGTATTGTACATAGTACATGGCCTGTGGTGCTTGTTCCTTATAATTTACCACCATGGTTATGTATGAAACAACCTTCCTTTATTTTGGCATTGTTCATTCTTGGTCCAAAAGCTCCAGGTAATGGTATTGATGTGTATCTGTAACCATTAATTGAGGAGTTAAAGGAGTTATGGGAAAAAGGAGTCGATACTTATGATGCCTCAATGAAACAAAACTTTCGAATGCATGCAGTACTCTTATGGACTATAAATGACTTTCCTACATATGGCAATTTATCAGGATGGAGTACTAAAGGGAAGCTAGCATGTCCTTTCTGTAATAAAGATACATATTCATATTGGCTGAAGCATTGTGGTAAGTTTTGCTATATTGGTAGTCGTCATTTCTTGGCCCTTAACCACAAATGGCAAAATTTCAAAAAGGAATTTAATAGTGAGAAAGAGCTAAGGCCACCTCCTAAGCAGTTGTCAGGATATGATGTGCTTGATCAATTGCATGGGCTCAAACATATTATATTTGGTAAGATTGGTAAAAACAGAAAATGAGAAGATTTTATATAAAGCTATAATTGGAAAAAGAAAAGTATTTTATTTGAATTACCATATTGGAAGGACCTTCTCTTGCATCATAATTTAGATGTCATGCATATTGAAAAGAATATATGTGATAGTATGGTTGGCACACTCTTAGACATTGAAGGAAAAACAAAAGATAGTCTCAAAGCTCATCGTGATCTTAAGGATATGGGTATAAGAGAAGCTTCATCCAACACTAAATGAAGGAAAATGGACATTTTTTGCTGTATGTTATACACTGTCTATGGAAGAGAAAACTACTTTATGTGATTTTTTAAAGGATATTAAGGTGCCTGATGGATATTCTTCAAATATTTTAAGATTCATTTGATGAGGCGGGATCGCTGATGTGGAACCCATGTCAAACCCAATCAGATGACACATCGGAAGAAGCTGCCACGTCGGATTTTTCTTATCGAGCTCTTTCGCCAGGCAACTCCCTCGAGGTTGAGATGCCTTGCCGAAGTCGAGCTCCTGCTTTTCTCGAGCTCCTTCACCAAGCGGCTCCCTCGAGGTCGAGATGCCTTAGCCGAAGTTGAGCTCCTGCTCTTCTTGAGCTCCTTGGCCAGGCGGCTCCCTCGAGGTCGAGATGCCTTGGCCAAAGTCGAGCTCCTACTCTTCTCGAGCTCCTTCACCAGGCGGCTCCCTCGAGGTCAAGATGACTTGGCTGAAGTCGAGCTCCCGCTCTTTTCAGACTCCTTCGCCAGGCGGCTCCCTCGAGGTCGAGATGCCATGACCGAAGTCGAGCTCCACCTCCTTTCGGACTCCTTCACCAGGTGGCTCCCTCGAGGTCTAGATGCCATGGTCGAAGTCAAGCTCCACCTCCTCGAGCTCACCCCACCTCGGATGAAGGGATCGGCAGTTGAAGGACATCGCCACCTTCCATGAATGGTGGTGAGCCACCTAAGGCTCATGGAGGGGTACCCGCCAGGACGCAATAATTGCCCCCAGCTACCACTTACACTGAAAGGGAAAGGGTCCCCTGATGGAGGCACTACGCTCCCGATCAACCATCTGCACCACCTAAAAGAGGAAGTCAACTCAGAAGATTCAAATTCGGGAGGTGGTTGCCCCTCGATCGAGGCTCTGCTAGGTTTCCCAAAATGGAGTGACTAGAGGGAGGGTCAGAGCATACGATGATATTCCCTTTCACGAATGAGGAAAGGTGCCTCCTACATGGCAAGGAACGTTGCATCACCAGTAAGGGGGGAATGTCGAGATAGCCGGCTGACGACCATCCTAGTTAAAAGAAGCTTTCCAAGATCCCCATAGGAAGGTAAGTCACGAACAAGAGGAAGGGTGGCATACAGGAGAGCATCCAAAAGACCAAGTGCTGTAGGCTTCCGGAGACCGGTCGGAAAGGTCTCAATGGACACAGCCAACAACCTGAACTCTCCTCCACTACCACTTCCCCCGCTCTACGCTAAACCAGTTCATACTCTCCAAGCACACATTCATTTTTCTCCTCCTAGCATGGAGTCCACCTACGGGGCTCGACCAGGAGGATCTGTTCCCTTGGATCGTTACTGACTTGAGCGTCGGAGTGCCCCCACCAGGATCACCGGCCCGGGTCTCCTTTGTTTTGCAGGTCCAAATGCACGTATAGCTACCTGAGCGACGAGGGCACGGTCCAAGGCCATCTTCAGCTACAGGCCATGGCATTCTAGGCGGCAACAACATTCATTCCAAAGAGTGCAAGATATCTGGATTGAAAAGTCATGATTGCCATGTCCTTTTATTAAATTTTTTACCATTTACAATTCATGGAAGGTTATGTAAACCACTATCAAAAGCCTTAATTGAGCTTTCCACTTTCTTTAAAGAGTTGTCTTCAAAGGTTTTGTGGATGGAGGATATGAAAAAGTTGGAGTCTGCTATTGCAATAACTCTTTGTAAGTTGGAGATGCTCTTTCCACTATCATTTTTGATATTATGATATATTTGCCACTACATTTGGCGAACGAGGCTAAAATTGCTAGACCGGTATAATATCGATGGATGTACCCAATTGAATGGTTAGTGCATTTCAAATTTTCATATTTATAATATAGATGATATATTTATCCATCTTCTTGGTATTATTCTTATTATTGCTTTATACTTTCAATAACTATAGGTACTTGTGCATACTTAAACATTTTGTGCATAACAAAAGTCATCCCGAGGGTTCAATTATAGAGGGATATATTGCAGAAGAATGTGTCACATTTTGTTCTAGGTATCTACACGGTATTGAAACAAGATTCGATAGATTGGAGAGGAACTATGATGACTCAAATGCTAAATCTCATCATGGGTTAGCGGTTTTTGAACAACTTGGTTATATTTTTCAAAATAATAAGGAGAAGAAGGTTAGATTCAGACGTAAGCTAAGTAGAATGGAGCTACTACAAGCTTATCTATATGTGCTAAAAAATTGCAACGAAGCTTTGCCATACTTAAGGTAAGTAAGCTCTTTTTATTTAATATTTATATATATGACTTGTAGCTAATATGCAACATTGTGATAGAAATGATTGTATTGTTTAGTGAGTATGACAACATGATGTCAAATTCCCAAGTTCATAATGTTAAACAACCTCAAGATACTTAATTATCTGAATGGTTTGAAAAACATGTAAGTGATATAATCTCTCTTTTTAAAAATAATATACTATTCAAATATGAGAAACAAAAAATTATATAAATTATATTGAATGATGTGCTAACAATCTATTTTTAACTATAATAGGTAACACAATTGTACTTTAAAGGAAACGAACAAGTGAGTGAAGAACTATATCAGTTGGAATGTGGTCCAGATGCAGTGGTCATAATTTATGATGGCTACAAAATCAATGGGTTCAAATTTCATACCATGCAACATGATCGTGGAAGGGTAACTCAAAGTAGTGGAGTTTTTGTCAAGGGAATTGTAGGCACAACGAATATGAACTATTATGGTGTACTAACCGACATTGTGGAATTGCAATATATGGGAAGAAATTGAATTGTTTTGTTCAAATGTATCTAGTGGGTTGTTCATAGCCCTGGTAGAGGAATCGAGAAAGATCGTTATGGCTTCATAAGTGTCAATACTAAACGAAAATTGAATACCAATGAGCCATATGTGCTTGCATATCAGGTGGAGCAAGTTTTCTATGTTCAAGACAATATTAAGCTTGATTTTCTTATGGTCCTTAAGACACAACCTTGTGCCTTCTATGATATGCCAATTGAGGAAGAGAGCATCGATTTGGAGGAAGAATGTGCATTTCAGAAAAATGAATCATCCCATCCTGAAACTATATCAAATATGATAGAAAATTATGATGAAGTGGATGATTGGGTTAGGAATGACTTCCTCCTCAAAGTATTGATGCAGAGTTGTTGGATGAGGATAGGCTTGAAAATATTGAAAAATTTGCAATGGAAGATGATTCTGATGAAGATCATGATGGCCACTTTAGCAACGAAATTCCTGCATCAATAGATGATTGTGATGATGAGGATGATATTGATAATGGGGAGGAAGAACTATGATGGCATGAGCTTTTGTAGAAGTTATTTACTTATGCAAGCACTACATGTTATATATTTTCATAATTTTATTAGGTTTTGTTCTTTTTCTACTTTGGACTGGCCATTTTTATGAAAGCCCTTTAATGGAATTTATTTCAATATTTATTAACTACATTGTTTAGATGATACCCGGTTCTTGTTTCTTTACTAAGTTTGTAATACCATGTGAAATATGTATGTTGTTTTGCTAACTTAATATATAAAGGTAGATAATTATGGCTGAAGCTAGTAATCGCAAAGGGAGATGCATTACTAAAGGTAGAGGCACAGAAGTTAATGCTATCATCCAACAAGGCCTTCCACCTACTACTAGAGATAATGTTGATTGTGAGCAAGAAGGTGAAAATGATAACTTTAGTAAGTATCTTTAAATATTATATTATATATATATTCTTAATTCTTTTTGTTCGAAGTGGTTATTTAATTTTTTTTTTTTATGCTTCTGATTTTGCAGGTTTAGTGATGAATAGTACAAAAAAAGGACGGGGGAGGACTTTGAATAATAAGCTAAAAAACTCAAAGACCAAGAAAATAATGGAGTGGGATCACAAGAGAAGAATTGTAGGAGAGAATCATGCTCAATTTGCAAGTTGGTGTGGTACAATAATTAGAAATTGATCCTTTGCATCCCTTAAAGTTAAAGGATGGAGTGAATTTCCTGAGAATAAAATAAGGAATATGATTAACCGCATCATGGTAAGATTTTTGTCAGTTTTTTAACTAGAACATCAATAATCTTAACATTTGCTGAATTGTGTTATCTTTTTGTAGGATTATTTTATTCTCTTTGAGGAAGGACTCGATATGGCTGAAGTTATGAGAAGGACAAAATATGTGATAAGGAAACTTAGTGATCAATATAGAGTGTATAGGAATTAGTTGTACGAAATTTATAAGAATCGACATAAAGATCAAGTAAAATTCAAGCACTTACTATATGAGGTAATCACCAAGGATGATTGGGAATAGCTTGTTGCGCATTGGAATAGTGAAACTTTTCAGGTATGAAAATGATGAGCATGAAGCAATTGAAAGACGATTTTTTTAAGTATCTTTCTAGTATTAATTTAACTAATTCATCAATATTTACTTGCAGAAAATGAGCAAGACAAATGTAGAAAATAGATCAAAACTCAATATGGTTCCTTGTACCGGTAGGACTACTTTTAGTGTAATTGAGCAACGGCTGGTATGAATAATAGAAACAATATAAATTTCTTTTATAATTCTAACCTTATAGTTGTGTATTCTTTTTATTTTTACTAAATTTTTTAATTACAGACTTAGGCTACAAATGGGGTGTGACCAAGTAGGTTGTAAATGTTTGAAAAGATCCATACATGTAAGAATGGTTCTTTAGTTGATGTTGCAGCTGAAGAAAAAATGGTATGTAAATGTTCATGTATATTAGAAGAGAATTGCTTTTGAAAATATTGAATGGTTTTATTACTCAAATTTTATGTCATTCTATATTTTCTTTAGCAAGTGGATCTTTTAGTACTTCATAAAACATATAAAAATTATAGAAAGTAACATGTCTATTGAGTAGTTTGGGTATTCACTATATTTGGTATTCACCATATATGTTCTTAGTTTGAGTAAGAAGTGTGAGTAACGTTAATCACTTGAGAATTTAAATTTCAATGCAGGCAGAAGTGAAAGAACTTAAACAAAAACGTGATGAGGAAGAGATTTTTCTTGATGATAAAGAAATATTTAAGTATGTTTTTGGCCCAAATAAACATGGTTGTCTTCTTTGTAAAGGAATGGGTCAAAATCAATCTACTTTAAGATCTATTCAAGCTCAAAAATCAAAGACTATGATTGTAGATGCAAATCATAAAGTTGAAGAGGCAATTAAAAGAGCAGAAAATGCTGAGACAAGAATTGAACAGACCGAGGAAAGAGCTAAAACTGTAGAATTAAGGCTTGAAACCACTGAAAAAGAATTGCATGACATGAAGGAAAAATTTTAAGATATTGAAAATGAGTTACTAGATGTGAAAGAAAAACTTACAACATTAATGAATTTGGCAGCAAAGCAATTGGGAGGGCAAGTACAACAGTAAGCTCTTTTTTTAGGTATGTTTAATATTATAAAGTGGTTTATCTACAATAATGAATTTGACATATAAATAGTTTTTATCTAAATTCTATAAGTCCAGCACTATAAAACATATGATCCTTTTAATACTTTATATGCTGGTTATTTATTAATGATACTTGTATTGCATGGTTTCAAGTAATTTGTCATACAAGGAGATAAATTTGAAGAGTTTTTTAATTTTATAAAGTATTATCTTAAATATTAATTTACATGAATTATGTAATTAAGGTTAACTTCCATGTTTGTTCGATTTGGATGTAGGTGGAACTATCGTGCAGAGTAAAGGAATAAGTTGAAGCATCTTTATTGTTGCAAGCATCTTCATGGTTGAAATATGAAGCAATGGAAACAAAACTTTCTTTTATTTTATTAAAATTTTGCTTCTGTCTTTTGGTGGTTACTAGTTATGTTAGATATGACTCTATATAATTATGTTGATACTGTTGACTCCATAAGTGAATTTTATGATAACTAAATATTGGAGCATGCATTTATTTTACTAACAACTTGTCAAGTGTGTTGCAAGTTTTTGTAGGATGATTATAATGCTCAATTACAACTCCTACATCCTTAGTTTTGGAAATGAGTTGTGTTGTAAGTGATTCATGTAAAAAGGAACCCAAAGAAAAGGTTAAGTAAAAATCATGAAAATGGGTTACTTCTAGATATGTTTCAAGCTTAAAATTCCTTAGAAATATGGTTCGAAGAGTTTGAAGGCATCTTGAGACTTTGAAGACTTGCTGGATGAATTCTGAAGAAAAACTAATAATTCACAGAAGAATTCATCCAAGCTGACTCGAATAGAAGAGAGCCGACTCTGGCACATGGCATGCATGATGATTTCTGGCACGCAGATATCCGAGTTGACTCTAAGATACCCTAGCCGACTCATCCAGAGTACCATTTCCTGAATTAGACAAGGAGCCGACCCAAAGGAAGTCTGAGCCGACGCTATCATTTGTTAGACATCTGAGTCAACCCTTCAGAAGTTTGAGCCAACTCCTCTAGAGTCTAGAAAAAGAGTTCTGAGTGAATAGTCAACTGAGCCGACTCTAATGAGAAAGAGCCAACTCTTCCAGACTGGATTTTTGAATGCCTGTGAATCTGAGCCGACTCAAAGTAAGGCGAGCCGACTCTTCTAGAGTAAGTAATGAAGCTATTGAGAAACCTAGATGACTCAATTGAAGAGAGCTGACTGGACCAGAACTACTCTGTGGATCCAAGCCGACTCGAAGATCGATTTCAGGCCTATAACGGCTAGTCCAGAACTTAGAATTTGAATCCAAAAAATGCTCCAATGGCCAAATGTCACATCCCAATGTTCTACAATGATTAAAATCATCTAAGAAGAGTACAAGACTATATATTTGATGGATTTGAACTACTTTAAATAGAGGAATGAATATTTAATCCTTACTTGAGCTTGTGAGCAAAAGAGCACTAAAGATCATTCAAGATAGTCTTTAAGTCTTCACCAACTCACATCTGAAGCTTGAAGAATTTATTGAAAAAGTTGAAGAAGCCAACCAAGTGCATTAAAGTACAATCAATTGGGCTTCTCTTAGCTGCATCGGCAACCATTCAACAAAATTTGTTTGTCATTATGTTGCTTTCTCTTTACAATTCTTTTTGAATTGTTGGGTTATTGGTGAGCCCGGTTTAAAAACCAAATAGATTCTTGGTTAGCCTATGTTAAAACCAAGTATTCGGTTCTTAGTGATCCTGTTAAAATCAAGTGTTGGGTTTCTTTGGTGAGCTCGATTTAAAAACCAGAGTGTAGAGGTTTGGATTGTAAGCCTGTTAAAACAATCTGACTGTATTCCAATGGAGGATATAGTGGAAATCTGAAGTGGTAATCTTGGGTAGTGGATGTAGGAGCTGGGTTGCTCTGAACTGCTATAAAATTTTCTATGTTTGTGTTGTGCATTCTTTTTATATCTTCCTTCTACTTTTAATTATCTCAATCACAGCACTTAACACTTCAAGGAATCTTCAAAGAGCATATAATTGTTTAAACTTTTTAAATTTCCAATTCACCCCCTCTTGGGAAAGCCACCTGTATAACAACTGGTATCAGAGCAGTGTCTCTGAATACATTTAGAGTAAAGATTGATGGCTCATCTCATGAGTACATCTTTGGCCGAAGGCCAATCTATCAATAGACATCCACTCTTCACGAGCACAAATTATTCCTATTGGAAAGCTAGAATAAAAATCTATATTCAAGCTATCGATTTTCTATTATGGAAGGTCATTCTAAAAGGGCCACATATTTCTATGATCAAAATTAATGGCGTGGATGTCCCAAAGCCTAAAGGGGACTGGAATGAACACAACACGAAGGTGGGGGAATTAAATGCCAAAGCCATTAATCTATTATACTGTGCTTTGGATGCTAACAAGTTCAATCGAATTTCCACTTGCTCTTCTGCAAAGGAAATTTGGGACAAACTTGAAGTGACCCACGAAGGAACTTTCCAAGTGAAGACTTCAAAAATTAATCTTCTTGTACACATTTATGAACTTTTCAAAATGGAACCAACTGAAACTATCTCTGCCATGTTTACTCACTTTACATATATTATTAACGGTTTGAAAAATCTCGATAGGATTTATTCAAATGCTGATCTAGTACAGAAGATTCTCATATCACTTCTGGACAAGTGAGACCCCAAAGTGACTGTCATCCAGGAAGCAAAAGATCTACATATCTTATCTCTGGATGAATTAATGGGTTCACTCATCACTCATGAACTAGCCATGCAGCATAGGACTGATGATGATCAGAAGAAGAAGAAAACAATAGCCTTCAAAGCTACGTTGGATTCAAAGAAAGATGAGGAATTGGAAGATGACTGCACCTCCTTGTAAGACAATCTAGAAGATGAAGATATTGCTATGGTCGTGAGAAGATTTAGAAAGTTTATGAAAAAAAAGAAAGGAAGATACTATAGAAAATTCCATAAATGAGGTGAGCACTCCAAGGACAAGGACAAGGATAGATAAAAAGATAAAGAATAGATGCCCACATGCTGTGAATATAAGAAACCAGGGCACATTCGTCCCGACTATCCTTTGTTAAAGAAATCTTTCAAGAATAATAAAAAGAAAGCTATGGTTGCTACATGGAGCGACAGCGAGGAGTCGACTTCATCTGAAGAAGAAAAGACCATGAAAACTACTAACTTATATCTAATGAGTCTCGAAGATGAGGTAACATCCCCCGAACCTCAATTAGAATTTACTTTTGATGAATTGAATTATGCTTTTCATGATCTACTATCTAAATTCAAAAAGGCTAGAGTAAAGATAAGAACTTTAAAGAATATCAATGATTCTTTACAAAAAGAGAAAGAAGAGATTTCAAAAAAAAATAATCTATTACAAAAGAATTTACATGTCTTTTCTGAAAAATACAAAGCTTTGGAAACTGAAAACAATGCATGTCTTGATAAGAACAAAGCTTTAACTGTTAAAAATAATGACTTGAAAAAGAAGGTTGAAAAACTCAAGCTACTGGTTGAAAAACTAACTTTATCTTTAAATATGCTTGAGTTAATTTTGAAAGATCAAAGAATTTCTAGAAATAAAGCTGGAATTGGTTTTAATTCTTCAATTTCAAATAAAATTTTAGCTACTACTTTTGTGACACCAAAAGCTTATATTCCAAAATCAATATCTCAAGAAGCTTTTGTATCTAATCCTTCTACATCCATATCTAAAGCTACAATGTATGTACCTAAGAATCTAAATAGAAAATCTTTTATAAGAAAAAATTTTACATCTGCATCAACATCTAGAACTTCAATTCGTACATCTTTTCAGAATTCTAGAATTACATGTTATGCATGTCATGGAGTTGGACATAAATTCTTTCAATGTAATTCAGTAAAGAAAAATGCATATTCTAAGAATAGATTAAAAGAATTTGGGTTCCCAAAGGAACCACCTCTGCTAACCTACAAGGATCCAAGTTAGCTTGGGTACCTAAAAGAACTTCTTGATTATTTTGCAGGAATGTCTTGCAGCCTAAAACTTAAAGAAAAGATGGTATCTCGATAGTGGCTATTCAAGGCATATGATGGGTGACAAGGATCAATTTATCACCCTGGAGATGAAAGAAGGAGGTATGGTTACTTTTGGAAATAATGGCAAGGGAAAAATAATCAGAATCGATAAGATCAAAATAACCCCCTGTACTTTTATAGAAAATGTATTGCTAGTAGACAAGTTGAAGCATAATTTGTTAAGCATTAGTCAATTATGTGATAAAGGTTTCAAGGTTGTCTTTGAATCATCTATGTGTATTGTAACAAACTCTCTTGATTCTAACAGCAAATTTATTGGACATAGACTTGGACATATTTATGTGGTAGACCTTAATGATCTTGCCATGTCTTGTAGTTCCAGTGTAGTTGCAATGATTGCAAAGACCTAGGAGTCTTGCTTACTTTGGCATAGATGATTAGGTCATGCTGGCATGTATACTATTACCAAGCTAATTTCCATGAATCTAGTTAGAGGCATGCCTAAATTTAAAGTAGATCTTAATCATGTTTGCGATGCATGCCAAATAGGTAAACAAACTAGGGAGAGTTTTAAATCTAAAAATATGATTTCAACTATTAAACCCCTTGAGCTACTTCACATGGACTTATTTGGACCAACTATGACCACAAGCCTAGGTGGTATGAAATATGCTCTTGTGATAGTAGATGATTTCTCTAGATTTACTTGGATTTTGTTTATCGCTCATAAAGATGAAACTTTTAAATATTTTTGAAAATTTCACAAAAGAGTTTCTAATCAAAAAAATCTTTCAATAGTCTCAATTAGGAGTGATCACGGCACGGAATTTTGATCCGTCCTATTTTGAAGAAAATCCCCTATAAGCTTTGGAATGAAAAGAAACCCAATATCAATTATTTTCATGTATCTGGATGCAAATGCTTTGTGCTTAATAATGGTAAAGATAATCTAGAAAAATTTGATGCTAAATCTGCTGAAGTAATTTTCCTTGGTTATTCATTACATAGCAAAGCATATAGAGTATTTAACAAAAGAACTTTTATTGTAGAAGAATCTATGCATGTTATTTTTGATGAATATAACACTTCACCTTCTAAGAAAGAAGAGTGCATAGACAATGATGCAGGTATAATTCAAAAAGAAATTGAAGACATGAGCATACAAGAAAGACCACTTAAGAAGGAGAAGAAACAGAAAGTAAGGATCATGCTGATCTACCAAGGAAATGGAGGTATGTAACTTCTCATCCAAGAGATTTAATTATTGGTGATCCTTCACAAGGTATTAAGACTAGGTCATCACATAGAGATGCACATGACTACCTAGCCTTTGTGTCACAAATAGAACTCATAGCTTAGAAGAAGCTGAATCTGACCCTAATTGGATGATGGCCATGCATGAAGAACTCAATTAGTTTGAAAGAAATAAGATATGGACTTTAGTTGAAAGACCATCAGACCATCCCACAATAGAAACCAAATGGATCTATAGAAACAAATTATATGAACAAGGCAACATAATTAGAAACAAAGTTAGATTAGTGGCTAAGGGATATAACCAAGAAGAAGGTATAGATTTTGATGAAACATATGCACCCGTAGCAAGACTAGAAGCTATTATATTACTTTTTGCATTTGCTTGCTATATGAATTTCAAACTTTTTCAAATGGATGTGAAAAGTGCATTCTTGAATGGTTTTATATCTGAACAAGTTTTTGTAGAACAGGCACCAGGTTTTAAAAGTCATGCTTTTCCAAATCATATTTTTAAACTCAATAAAGTATTGTATGGTTTGAAACAAACACCTAGAGCCTGGTATGATAGACTTAGCACTTTCTTAATTGAAAATGATTTCACAAGAAAAAATATTGATAAAACTCTTTTCATCAAGAAGAAGAATATGATTTATTAGTTGTACAAATTTATGTTGATGATATTATATTTGGTGCAACTAATGAAAATCTTTGTAGAGAATTTGCTAAGTTAATGCAGGAAGAATTTGAAATAAGCATAATGGATGAATTTAACTACTTCCTTGGACTTCAAGTGAAATAAACAAAGGAAGGATTCTTCATTAACCAAGACAAATATACCAAAGAAATTATCAAGAAGTTTGGTATGGAGTCAAGTAAACAAACGAGCACACCCATGAGCCCAACCTGCAGATTGGATAAAGATGAAGATGGATCCAATATTGATCAAAAACTCTATCGAGGTATGATTGGATTATTACTATACTTAACTACAAGTAGACCCGATATCTTATTTAGCATATGTGTGTATGCTAGATTCCAATCTAATCCAAAAGAATCACATATGCTTACTGTTAAAATAATCATAAGATATCTGAAAGGAACAAACAATATAGGTCTATGGTTTTCAAAACATTCTTCATTGAATTTGATTGAATTTTCATATGCTGACTATGCTAGTTGTAAAATTGATAGAAAAAGCACTAGTGGCACATGCCAACTTCTATAAGTGAATTTAATCTCATGGCACTGTAAGAAATAAAACTCGGTAGCACTATCTACTACTGAGGCAGAGTATGTTGCTGCAGGGAGTTGTTGCACACAAGTGTTATGGATTAAATAACAACTAGAAGACTTAGGTGTTACATAATCTAAAATTCCTATCAAATGTGATAACACAAGTTCTATAAATTTAATTAAAAACCTAATTCAGCATTTAAGAATTAAACACATAGATATTAAATACCATTTTATTAGAGATCATTTTTAGAATGGTGACATTGAACTAGAATTCATCCCTACTGAATATCAACTTACTGATATTTTCACTGAGCCACTCAACCAAGATAGATTTGAGATGATTATAGGAGAATTAGATCTTTATGATCCCTTCTAGAATTTCCAAACCTAATCCCTTCAAAATTAATGAGAAATTATCTAGAAAACCTCCTACATCAATTCAATCTCTCTGAGCATCTCTTCATGAGATTTTCCTGAATTCATTTTCATTTCTAATCAATTTCAACTTTTATGGAAAGTTTCTGTTTGAGTTGACTCGAGCAATTATGCTTAGGTCGAGCTGACTCGAATATTTGATGTTTCTGGTTTTGCTCTGGCCGAGCCGACTCGGGCAATTTTTGGATTAGCCGAGCCGACTCAGATATCAGGTAAATAGTTTTTTAATAGAGTCGAGTAACCTACTCCGAGCTTTCATGCTTTTTATTTCTACTCAAAACCCTACCATTCATCTCGATATCTCTCCCTTTCCTCCAAAATCCTTCCTTCTAAGTTCCAATCTTCCAATTACTCTCAAATCTAGGCAATGGCACTTAAGAGGACTGTCAGAAAATGCTCTCAAAGGATTGTTCCCTCTATTGAGACAGAAAGAAGGACAAAGCATCGGCAAGAAGAGCCGACTCAAGCAGGGGAAAGAGAAGAACAGAGGGAAGAAGAAGAAAGAGGACCAGCTGCTACCACCACCTCTCCAAGGCAAGTAATTTCTATGTCCAATCGCCCGGTTACCAGTGGTAGAAGAATTATTTTTACTTTTCTGAAAGAATTAGGGCTGAAAATTGGAGATTCCATTGAAGAACTAGGGTGGGTATTCTTTTGTTCATTAAATGTGCCTACTTACCCAACATTAGTGAGAGCATTCTATGAAAATTTGAGGCTTGAAGCCAATCATATAGAATCCACAGTGAAAGGAAAGAGGGTAATTGTCACTAAAGAGAGACTAAACAGCCTGCTAGAAATGCCAGCAGAAGGATCAAAGCATTTGGTACTAAAAGATCGAGAGAAAGCCCTAAGAACCACACTGAACAGGGAAGACATTACTGGGGTTGGAATAGTCATGGCAAACACTCTCTCACTGGAAATGAGGTTGCTTCATAATTTTATCAGTCGGATCTTTCTTCCGAGGATAGAAAGATTCGATTGGGTTAGCAAGAGAGATTTGTGTTTCATGGAGCATATATTACAGGGGAGGCCCTCAATTTACCAAGTATATTGATTATGTAGATGAGGGAAGCAGTTAGAAAGGTTAAAGCCTGTTTGCCAAATGGCATGGTACTAACACTGCTATTCGAAGCCTCCAAAATCAATCTTGAAGGGGAAGATGGAAGTCCTCTTCACCATACTGATACTTATTCTGTTGACCCCATAAGTGATTTTGATGATAACCAAACATTGGAGCATGTACATTTATTTCTGACAACTCTTCAAGTGTTTGACAAGTTTTTGTAGGATGAATAACATGTTCAAACTTCAACTCCTACACCTCTATTTTCTTGGTTGAGTTGTGTTGTAAATACTTTTGTAAAGAAGAACCCAATCAAAATGCTAAGGAAAATCAATTAAAAGGGTTACTTCTGTGAGTGTGTGTGCCATGAATTTTAGTTTGAGTTGGTATTGTGTGAAATTGTAAAAGAGTTGGTGAGAGTTTTCTTTAAGTTCAATTATAAAAATCCTGAAGAAGACACTCGAGCCGACCCTAATTAATGAAGAGCCGACTCTACTTACTGGAACACAGCAAGGATTCTGGAATGCAGCAATCTGAGCTGACTCGATGGAAAGTGAGCTGACTCTAATGAATCCGAGTCGACTGGAATCAGTCCGAGCTGACTCCTCCAAAGTCCATTTCCTGAAGATTTCTGAGAATAGCCAGGCGAGCCGACTCGAACCAAAAAGAGCCGACTCTGCCAGACCTAATTCTGAAAGCCTGAGAAAGTGAGCCAACCCAAACTGCATCAAGCCAACTCTTTCAGAGTAAGATTTTTCAAACCTGAGAAGAAGAGCCAACCCAAGCTGAAAAGAGCCGACTCCTCGAGTTCAAGATTTTCAAGATTCAAGTTCGAGCCGACCCGAGCTACAAAGAGCCGACTTGTCCAGAGTGATGTTTTGTGCCCTAAGACAAAGAGCCGAATGCATTGAAGATTTGGCGACTCGAAGGATCTGAGCCGACTCGAATACCGCTTTCAGGTATCCAACGGCTAGTTCCAGAATTTATTTTTGAATGCTAAAAAGTGCTTCAACAATCAAAAATCATTCCCTAACAATCTATAATGGCTAAAACTGCCTTGGGATGATGGAAGACTTTAAATTTGAAGGATTTGAACTTTCTTGAAGTGAAGTTATTAGTGAGTTCTTAAAAAAAAAGTGAGCTTCATTGAATATCCCACCAACCTATAGCAAAAGAGCACAAGAACATTCAAGTCAAGCTTTCAAGTCTTCACCAACTCCAATCTAAAGCTTGAAACAACTTTTGAAAGAAGCCATTGAAGTCATTAAAGCTTATTCAAGTGCATTCAAGTGGACTTCCAACAAGCTGCACCGGTAACTATTTGACAAATTGAGTTTGTCATTCTTGTTGTATTTATTTTCGATTCAATCTTTGAATTGTTGGGTTATTGGTGAGCCCGGTTGAAAAATCAAATAGGTTCTTGGTGAGCCTTATTAAAACTAAGGGTTAGGTTCTTGGTGATCTTGTGAAAACCAAGTTGGGTTTCTTTGGTGAGCCTATTAAAATCAAAGGGTGTTGGGTTTTCTTTAGTAATCCCGTAAAACCGAAGTGTAGAGGTTTTGAATTGTGATCCTCTAAAACAATCCTATTGTATTCGGGTATGAATATAGTGAAAATCCTAAGTGGTATCTTGGGTAGTGGACGTAGGAGCTGGGTTTCTCCGAACCACTATAAATTTGGTGTGTTTGTGTTATGCTTTCTTAACTCTGTTTAGCTTCTGCATTTTATAACTCTATCACAGCACCTATCACTTGCAAAGGATTTTGAATTGCACATTACTTTAATTTTTTATTAGACCCAATTCACCCCCCTCTTGGGTAGCCACCTGGGTAACAACTGGTATCAGAGCAGTGTCTCTGATTATCTTGGAGTAAAGATTGATGGCTCATCCCATGAGTACATCTTTGGTCGAAGGCCAGTCAACTAATAGGCCTCCACTTTTTACAGGCACAAATTATCCTATTGGAAAGCATGAATGAAAATCTATATTCAAGCTGTTGATTTTAAATTATGGAAGGTCATTCTTAAAGGGCCACAGGTTCCCATGACTAAAATTGATGGTGTGGATGTCCCTAAGCCTGAAGAGGATTGGGACGAACACGACATGAAGATGGAGGAATTGAATGCCAAAGCAATGAACTTGCTTTACTATGCTTTGGATTCAAATGAGTTTAATCGAATTTCCATCTGCTCTTTAGCGAAGAAAATTTGGGATAAACTTGAAGTGACCCATGAAGGAACTTTACAAGTGAAAACTTCAAAGATAAATCTTTTGGTGCATAATTATGAATTGTTTAAAATGGAACCTAATGAAAGTATTTCTGCCATGTATACTAGATTCATAGATATTATTAACGGTTTGAAAAGTTTTAGCAGGGTATATTTAAATGCTGATTAAGTATAGAAGATTTTAAGATCACTTCCTGATAAATAGGATCCTAAAGTCACTGCCATCCAGGAAGCTAAAGATTTAAACATTCTATCAATGGATAAATTAATGGGATTTCTCATCACACACGAACTAGCCATGTAGCATAGAATGGATGATGATTAGAAAAAGAAGAAAACAATTGCATTCAAAGCTGCATTAGAATCAAAATATGATGAAGAGATAGAAGATGACTCTACCTCCTCTGAAGATGATCTTGAAGATGAAGACATTGCAATGGTTATGAGGAGATTTAGAAAGTTTATTGGAAAGAAGAAAGGAAGATATAACAAAAAATTCCATAAACGAGCAGAACAATCAAGAGAAAAGGACAAGGACAAAGACAAGGACAAGGAACAAGTCCCCACCTGCTATGAATGTAAAAAATCGGGACACATTCGTCCAGACTGTCCTTAATTAAAGAAATTTTTCAAAAAGAAGAAAAAGAAAGTGATGGTTGCCACGTGGAGCGATAGTGAAGATTCCACTTCAACTAAAGAAGAAGGGACCACGAAAATAGCAAATTTATGTCTAATGGGTCTCGAGGATGAGGTAAATTCCCCCGACACACAAATTGAATTTACTTTTAAGGAATTAAATTCTGCATTCCATGATTTATTATCTGAATTTAAAAAGGCAGGAGTAAAGATTATATCATTAAAGCATATCAATAATTCTTTACTCAAAGAAAAAGATGAGATTTTAGAAAAGAACAGTTTATTGCAAAAAGAACTTCATACCTTTTCTGAAAAATGTAATGCATTGAAAATTTAGAATAGAGAATTTATGATAAAAACAAGATTTTGATGAAAGAAAATAATGAGTTAAAAAGGAGGTTGAAAAACTCAAGCCACTCGTTGAAAAATTAACTTTATCTTCTAATAAGCTTGAGTTAATTCTTAAAGATCAAAAAATTTCTAGAAATAAAGCTGGAATAGGTTTTAAAGCTTCAAATTCAAATTACGTTTCAGCTACTACATTTATGAAACAGAAAGATTTTATTCCCAAGTTTACTTCTCATAAAACCTTTATTACAAAAGACTCTACTTCTATTTCAAAACCTGCTTTATATGTTCCTAAGAATTTAAATACAAAACCTGCTATTTCTGCACTTCATGCATATAGAACTTCAAAGTCTAAATTACTTCAAAATTCTAGAATCAGATGTTTTGCTTGCAAAAAATCAGGACATAAAGCTTTCAATTGCAATATTATTAAAAATGTCCATAGCATATCAAGAAAAGTTTGGGTTCCCAAAGGGACCACCTCAGCTAACCTGAAAGGACCCAAGTTAGCTTGGGTACCTAAAAGCACTCCTTGACTTTCTTACAGGAATGTCTTGCAGCCCAGAAGTTAAAGAAAAGATGGTATCTTGACAGTGGCTGTTCAAGGCATATGATGGGTGACAAGGATCAATTTATTATCGTGGAAATGAAAGAAGGAAGTATGGTTACTTTTGGAGACAATGGCAAAGAAAAAATAATCGAAATTGGTAAGATCAAAATAACTCCCTGTACTTTTATTAAAAATGTATTGCTAGTAGATAAGTTGAAGCACAATCTATTGAGTATTAGTCAATTATGTGATAAAGGCTTCAAAGTTATCTTCGAATCATCTGTGTGTATAGTAACAAACTCTCTTGACTCTAGCAGTAAATTCATTGGACACAAACTAGAAAAGATTTATGTGGTAGATCTATATGATCTTGCCATATCAAGTAGCTCCAGTTTGGTTGCAATGAATGCTAAGACCAACGAGTCTTGTTTATTATGGCATAGAAGATTGGGTCATGCTAGTATGCATACAATTGCTAAGTTGATTTCCAAAAATCCTGTTAGAGGCATGCCTAAGTTCAAAGTTGATTTTGATTATATTTGTGATGCATGCCAAATGGGTAAACAAGCTAGGGGAAGATTTAAATCCAAAAATCTGATTTCAACTTCTAGACCTTTAGAACTACTTCACATGGACTTATTTAGATCAACTAGGACCACAAGCCTAGGAGATATGAAATATGCCCTTGTGATTGTAGATGATTTTTCCAGATTTACATGGATTTTGTTTATTGCACACAAAGATGAAACTTTCAAAATGTTTAAAAACTTTTACAAAAAGGTTTCAAATCAGAAAGATTTTTCTATAATTTCAATTAGGAGTGATCACAGGACTGAATTTGAAAATCAATTTTTTGATGATTATTGTTCAGAAAATGGCATTGATCACAACTTCTCCGCTCCTAGAACACCACAACAAAATGGTGTTGTAGAGAGGAAAAATAGGACTTTGAAAGAAATGGCCCAAACAATATTGTGTGAAGGTAATCATCCAAGGTACTTCTGGGCAGAAGCAGTGAAAACTGCATGTTATATTTTAAACTGTGTTTTGATCCATCCTATTTTGAAGAAAACTCCCTATGAGCTTTGGAATGAAAAGAAACCCAATATAAATTATTTTCATGTCTTTGGATGCAAATGCTTTGTGCTTAATAATGGTAAGGATAATCTAGGAAGTTTGATGCTAAATCTGATGAAACTATTTTCCTTGGTTATTCATTATATAGCAAAGCATATAGGGTTTTTAATAAAAGGACTCTTACTGTTGAAAAGTTGATACATGTCATTTTTGATGAAACTAACCCATCACCCTCTAGAAAAGATGAATGCATTGATAATGATGCAGGTACCATTCAAAAGGAGATGGAAGACATGAGTATTCAAGAAAGACAAGTTGAAGAAGGAGAAGAAACGGTAAGTAAGGATCATACCGATTTACCAACCAAATGGAGGTACATTACTTCCCATCCTAAAGAATTAATTATTGGTTATCCTTCTCAAGGTTTAAGGACTAGGTCTGTACATAGGATTGCACATGATTACCTAGCCTTTGTATCTCAAATAGAGCCTCACACCTTAGAAGAAGCAGAAAATGATCCAAACTGGATGTTAGCCATGCATGAAGAACTGAACCAGTTTGAAAGAAACAAGGTTTGGACACTAGTTGATAGACCTAAAGACCACCCAATTATAGGAACCAAATGGGTCTATAGGAATAAATTAGATGAACAAGGAAATGTCATTAGAAACAAAGCTAGATTAGTGGCTAAGGGATATAGTCAAGAAGAAGGTATAGATTTTGATGAAACTTATGCACCTGTAGCAAGATTAGAAGCCATTAGATTACTCTTGCATTTGCCTGCTACATGAATTTTAAACTTTTTCAAATGGATGTGAAAAGTGCATTTTTAAATGGTTTTATCGCCGAAAAAGTTTTTGTAGAACAACCATCAGGTTTTGAAAATCATGCTTTTTCAAACCATGTGTTAAACTGAATAAAGCTTTACATGGTTTGAAACAAGCTCCTAGAGCTAAGTATGATAGACTTAGCACTTTCTTAATTGAAAATAATTTTTCAAGAGAAAATATTGATAAAACTCTTTTTATTAAAAAGAAAAATAATGATATGTTAGTTGTACAAATCTATGTTGATGATATTATTTTTGGTGCAACTAATGAAAGTTTTTGTGAAGAATTTGCTAAGCTAATGCAGGAAGAACTTGAAATGAGCCTAATGGATGAACTGAATTATTTTCTCGGACTTCAAGTAAAACAAACAAAGGAAGGGATCTTCATTAACCAATCCAAATACACTAAAGAAATCATCAAGAAGTTTGGTATAGAGACGAGCAAACAAATGAATACACCCATGAGTCTAACCTGAAAATTGGACAAAGATAAATGTGGATCCAATGTTGACCAAAAGCTATATCGAGGTATGATCGGATCCTTATTATATTTAACTGCAAGTAGACCAGATATCTTGTATAGTGTATGTGTATATGCTAGATTTCAATGTAATCCCAAAGAAACACATATGCTTGCTGTTAAAAGAATATTAAAATATTTGAAAGGTATAAGTAATCTGGGTCTTTGGTTTTCAAAAGAATCATCTTTAAATTTAATCAGATTTTTTGATGCTGATTATGCTGGTTATAAAATAGATAGAAAAAGCACTAGTGGTAGTTATCAATTTCTAGGGTTGAATTTAATCTCATGGCACTGCAAGAAACAAAACTCGATAGCACTTTCTACTGCTGAGACAGAGTATGTTACTGCAGGAAGTTGTTGTGCGCAAGTGTTGTGGATTAAACAACAACTAGAATATTTTGGTGTTTTTCAATGCAAAATTCCTATTAAGTGTGATAACACAAGTGCTATAAATTTAACCAAAAATTTTATTCAGCATTCTAGGACTAAGCACATAGAAATTAGACATCATTTCATTAGTGACCATATTTTGAATGGTGACATAGAACTAGAATTTATCCCAACAGAAAAACTAGCTGACATCTTTACCAAGCCACTAAATCAGGATAGATTTGAGTTGCTTAGAGGAGAATTAGGGCTATGTTATCCTTTTTAGATCCAATAAACCTAATTTCCTTCAAGAGCTAAGAAAAAATTATCTAGAAAACATTCTATAATTTTTCATGATTTATTGAACAACTTTCCTTGAATGTTCAGTATATTGAATTCAAAATCCAAATTATTTGATTTCATGTGGAAAGTTTTGGTTCGAGTCAACTCGACCAATTTTGCTCTGGTCGAGCCGGCTCAAATATCTGAGTCTCGTACTCTTGCTCTGGTTGAGCCGACTCGAATATTTTTAAGGCCGAGCAAGCCGACTTGAAAGCCAGGAAATCGCTATTTAGGAGTTCTGAACTGTCTTTTCTAAGTACTTTACTCTTTTACTTTACTTTGAGCACACTCCACTTCCCTCGGAAGCTTTAACTTTCTCCTAAAAATCATTCACTAGAGCCTAAAATTCCTTAATCCCTCTGCAATGGCTCCTTGAAGAGTTGCGAAGAAGGTTCTTCAAATCGGTGAATCAAGTGCTTGCAGCACAGATGCAAAAGAAAGAAAAGAAAAGAGAAAAAGGTCTGCTCCAGTCTAGCAAGATGAATAAACTCCTCCTCCTCCCGGACAGCATGTCTCAATGATCAATCATCCTGTCACCTGCGTAAGAAGGATCGACTTTACATTCCTAGAAGAAATGGGAATGAAAATCGAAAACTAGATAGAGAGTCAGGGGTGGAAGCATTTTTGTTCCTTGGATATATTAACCTACCCTTCACTAGTACGAATGTTTTATAAAAACCTTATCATTAAAAAATTTCATTTGGAATCTACAGTCAAAGGGAAGACAGTTATAGTAGCTAAAGAAAGATTGGGTAGATTACTGCAAATACCAACGAACGGTGCTACTGAACTTCTTCTACCGGACAAAGAACACATTCTAAAATTAATTTTGGAAAAAGAAGATGCGAGTACAGTCCAACCTGTACAAGCCAATCTACTATCGAAGGAAATGGGGCTGCTACACAATATGATCAGCAGAATATTTCTTCCAGGAACTGGCCACTTTGATTGGGTCAGTGAGAAGGATATGACAATTATGGGACACTTAATTGAAGAAAAGCCTCTTAACCTTCCCTATATAATGATGATCCAAATGACTGAAGCAGCAAGAAAGGTTAAAGCCTGTCTACCCTACGGTATGGTCTTCACTTTGTTATTTGAAGAAGTAGGAGTTGACTTATCAAATGAAATAGACAAGCCATTACACCACTTTGATATCTACTCCTTCAATTCACTAAAAAGAATGGGATACAAGTTACAAGAAGGAGAATGGATAAAGAAGATGCCTAGTCAGGTTGCTGCTATCATTTCTAAAGAAAATGAAGCTGCTGATGAAGAAGGGACTGAAGAAACAATGGTTACTCCATCAAACCTAAAAAACCTGATATTTCAAAAGATGGAAGCTATCTCCAACTCTTTGACTGATCATATGGATTCTGCAATTGAGGAAATTAGAAAATCAGTTGACATTAGATTGCAGAAATTAAGATCCGAACAAGAACTTCACCATCAAAATGTGGAAAAGGAAATGGAGGACTTCAAGGAAGAAATTAGAAGCATCATACTGCAATCACAAAAAGAAACCATTCCCGCTGAAGATGCTCCTGAACAGATCATCAAGGAATCACTTGACTTTCCTGCTCCTGTTCCTTTGTCTGATCCACCTAAACCTACTAAATAACCCAAAACCAAGAAGACTAAAGTTCTTAGAGCCCATGTTAGAACTAGATTCAGAGATTTAAGGTTTAAACCCCTGAAAACTAAGACCTCTGATAGAGTTATAGATGTAGGCTCCTCTTCTTCTAATAAAGAAGAAGAAGAAGAATAGATCCTTTAGTTAGTCTTTTGGTTGGTTCTGAAATTATCAATGTTATATTTTTTTCTGCAATATGAATGTACTTGTATTGTGAACTTATGTGAAAATCTTATCAATAAAGTATCTTTTGATTTTATTCACTATCATGTACAATGATTCAATCTTTGCACTTGTTATAGTACAACTATAATTAAATTTTAATTAGAATTTCCAAGTTGAGAATGTGAAATTATCTCAAACAAATATTAAAAATTTTCTTAATCTATTTTAAAATCTGAGCTTTATTCGAAATCATCTTTTTGATTGATTGAGAAAAAAGGAGAGAATTATAAAATATGAGAGAAATTTGAAAAGAATGGAAATAGTATATTTGTTGAGTTTCCTACCCACTACTTTTAAAGTGCATGAAAACAGTAAAAAAGGGGGAGCACAAAAATGATAAATGATAGCATTACTTAAACTACTTTAGAATCTAGAGAAAGGGGGAGATTCTCTTGAAATGATCTTGCTCTAATTATTATCTTAATGCTCTGATTACTATTGCATGCTCTAAATTGATGTTAATTCTGTCAATTTCTTTTTGGAACTCTGATACTCCATGTTTTGTGCTAATTATAATATCTTGAAGCATGAGAAGTTCAATATTTTGATGATATACTATGATATCATCTCTTGAGCTCAGATACTTGCTTACTAATTCCATTAGCTCTGATACATGTGAATATTTAATTTTCAAATACTGTTATACATGTAAAGTGTAAAGAATTTTTCATGCCCAGTGTTTTGTCATCATCAAAAAGGGGGAGATTGTTGACCCCATAAGTGATTTTGATGATAACCAAATATTGGATCATGTACATTTATTTCTAACAACTCTTCAAGTGTTTGACAAGTTTTTGTAGGATGATCCTACACTTCTGTTTTCTTGGTTGAGTTGTGTTGTAAATATTTTTGTAAAGAAGAACCCAATCAAAATGCTAAGAAAAATCAATTAAAAGGGTTACTTCTATGAGTGTGTGTGCCATGAATTTTAGTTTGAGTTGGTATTGTATGAAATTGTAAAAGAGTTGGTGAGAGTTTTCTTTAAGTTCAATTATAAAAATTTTGAAGAAGACACTCAAGCCGATCCTAAGTAATGAAGAGCCGACTCTGCTTACTGGCATGCAGCAAGGATTCTGGAATGCAGCAATCCGAGCTGACTTGATGGATATCAAGCCGACTCCAATGAATCTGAGTCGATTGGAATCAGTCCGAGCCGACTCCTCCAGAGTCCATGTCCTGAAGTTTTCTGAGAACAGCCAGGCGAGCCGACCCGAACCAAAAAGAGCCAACTCTGCCAGACATAATTCTGAAAGCCTGAGAAAGCGAGCTGACTTGAACTGCATCGAGCCGACTCTTCCAGAGTGATGTTTTTTGAACCTAAGAAGAAGAGCCGACCCAAGCTGAAAAGAGCCGACTCCTCGAGTTCAAGATTTTCAAGATTCAAGTTCGAGCCGACCCGAGCTACAAAGAGCCGACTCGTAAAGAGTGATGTTTTGCATCCTGAGACAAAGAGCCGACTGCATTGAAGATTTGGCAACTTGACCTATCGACTCGAAGGATCCGAGCCGACTCGAAGGAATCTGAGCTGACTCGAATGCCGCTTTCAGGTATCCAACGGCTAGTTCCAGAATTTGTTTTTGAATGCTAAAAAGTGCTCCAACGGTCAAAAATCATTCCCCAATAGTCTACAATGGCTAGAACTACCTTGGGATGATGGAAGACTTTAAATTTGAAGGATTTAAACTTTCTTGAAGTGAAGTTATTAGTGAGTTCTAAAAAGAAAAGTGAGCTTCATTGAATATCCCACCAACCTACAGCAAAAGAGCACAAGAGCATTCAAGTCAAGCTTTCAAGTCTTCACCAACTCCAATCTAAAGCTTGAAACAACTTTTGAAAGAAGCCACTGAAGTCATTAAAGCTTATTCAAGTGCATTCAAGTGGACTTCCAACAAGCTGCACCGGCAACTATCCGACAAATTGAGTTTGTCATTCTTGTTGCATTTATTTTCAATTCAATCTTTGAATTGTTAGGTTATTGGTGAGCCCGGTTGAAAAACCAAATAGGTTCTTGGTGAGCCTTATTCAAACCAAGAGTTAGGTTCTTGGTGATCCTGTGAAAACCATGTTGGGTTTCTTTGATGAGCCTATTAAAACCAAAGGGTATTGGGTTTTCTTTGGTGATCCCGTAAAACCAAAGTGTAGAGGTTTTGGATTATGATTTGTAAAACAATCCTACTGTATTTGGGTATGAATATAGTGGAAATCCCCAGTGGTATCTTGGGTAGTGGACGTAGGAGCTGGGTTGCTCCGAACCACTATAAATTTGGTATGTTTGTGTTGTACTTTCTTGACTCTGTTTAGCTTCTGTATTTTATAACTCTATCACAGCACCTATCACTTGCAAAGGATTTTGAATTGCACATTACTTGCTTTAATTTTTAATAGACCCAATTCACCCACCCTCTTGGGTAGCCACCTGGGCAACATATTCATCCAAGACTTTACATTACAAAAGTTATGAATTTAGTGGAGGATTCTAGAAAAGGAAATGATCTGATGCAAGAGTCATAGGAGCTTCTAGCACAAAGGATGATGATGATGATGAGAGTGCAAAAATACCTAGAGAGATCACTTCTGATACTGCTGCACTCTCTGCTTTGGAGCCGTCAGAGCTTGTCATTGATCTACCTATTATTGAGGTTGTTGCACCTGAGCTAGTTGCACATGAGGCTGTAGAGACTATGCCTATTAAGGAGGGGGGTCCTAGGATCTCTCCTTCACCTGCTTCTCCACGTATATTTTCATCTCCACTGGTTCCACCTACTCCATCAGTTTCAAAATATGTTTTAGGACCATCTACTATTTTCTGTTATAGTGACTCAGGAGTTCATTACCGAGCAGATGAGAGGACTTGCAGATACACTGACCTGCTCTTTGACTAGTATGTTTGGCGAGCTTCACCAGTCAGTGGACACTAGATTAGACCTGCTCAGCATTGAGGTCAGAGAGCTTCGCACTAGAGTTGACTCACTTGAGTCATCTAGACCTGCCTCTTAGCTTGACACACAGCCCCTAGCTGCTACACTCCAATCTGCCTCTGAAACTATAAAAATATCAGTTGAACAAAGTATAGAAGAATTTAGAACAAAGCTGTGGGAGTTAAGATTTAGAATGGGAGGTATGGAACAAGACAAAATAATGGAGGAGGACTACACCAAGGGCATAGCGATCCTTAGGTATGAGTTTGGAAGACTTAGAAGTTTTGCTAAAGCATTTGCGAATGCCCAAGCTGCTAAACTAATTACACTGAACACTGAGGTGAAGAAGCTTCATGAAGAGATAGATACAGTTCAATTTCAACTTGATCAGCTCTCCACCACTGTCATTTCAGCATTTGCCTCTCCTAGACCTTGGCCTATACCTACACCTCAACCTGCACCTCAACCTACACCTCAACCTGCACCTCAACCTACACCTCAACCTGGACCTACTGTACTCCACACCCTATGTAGCCAGCTCCTCATCTTAGGCCCCGAGATTCTACACCACAGTATGTGGACCCAATAGCCTCAATGCCATCTTTTGGACCATCTTTTGTACCACTTTTTGGGCCATCCACTAGTACTAAGATAGATATACCTAGTGATAGTGAATAGACTTTTGATCTTAATCTTTTGTAATTTGTAATAAAAATTTTATGAATGCAATGAATACATTTTTGGCATATCTTTTGTGTATGAATTGAGCTTGTGCAATACTCTCAAATTAAATTTTAATTAGAAAATCAAAGTTGAGAAGAGAAAGTGAAATTATCTCAAACAAAAATTATCAACTTTCTCTTTCTGTTATAAAATTTGTGCTTTGAAAAATCAATTAAACACCTTTTTGATTGTTGACAAAATGGGAGAGAATGTTTAGAAATGTATGAAAAAGAAAGAAAGTAAAAGAGAGAATAAATATGAAAGAAAAAGGGGGAGAAAACTTGTTGAAACTCACCTTTAGTTCATCCTCTATGCTCTCAAAACTTGCAAACTTACCTTGAAGATCTTAAAGCTTTGACTCTGATACTTTTTAACTCTGATACATTTCTGATACTTTGCAAAATTGAGCCTTGATACTTTGCATACATTAATAGCTCTGATACTTTGTGAAAGTACTAGTCTTAACACGCTGATACATATAAAAGCACTGACACTGATACTGTATAGTTTGTTTTTCATAAAAAGTTCTGATACATACTTGCAAATATAATTAGCTCTGATGCATGTTAATGCTCACTTTCAAATTTAGTTATACATGTAATTGTAAAGAGTTTTTCATGCCTAGTATTTTGTCATCATCAAAAAGGGGGAGATTGTTGACCCCATAATTGATTTTGATGATAACCAAACATTAAAGCATGCATTTTTTTACTAACAACTCTTCAAGTGTGTTACAAGTTTTTGTAGGATCATTCTAATGCTCAATTACAACTCCTACATCCTTAGTTTTGGAAATGAGTTGTGTTGTAAGTGATTCATGTAAAAAAGAACCCAAAGAAAAGGTTAAGTAAAAATCATGAAAATGGGTTACTTCTAGATGTGTTTCAGGCTTAAAATTTCTTAGAAATATGGTTTCAAGAGTTTGAAGGCATCTTGAGACTTTGAAGACTTGCTGGATGATTTTTGGAAAAAAATTGATAATTCACTGAAGAATTCATCCAAGCCCACTCGAAGACAAGAGAGCCGACTCTAGCACATGGCACACATGAAGATTTCTGGCATGCAGATATTCGAGCTGACTCTAAGAAACCCGAGCTGATTCATCTAGAGTACCATTTCCTGAATCAGATAGGCGAGCTAACCCAAAGAAAGTCTGAGCCGACTCTAACATTTAGTCAGACATCCGAGTCGACCCTTCAAAAGTTTGAGCCGACTCCTCTAGAGTCTTGAAAAAGAGTTTTAAGTGAACAGCCAATCGAGCCGACTCTAATGATAAAGAGCCGAATCTTCCAGACTGGATTTTTGAATGCCTGTGAATCCGAGCTGACTCAAAGTAAGGCAAGTCGACTCTTCTAGAGTAAGGAATCAAGCTATTAAGAAACCTAGCCGACTCAATTGAAGAGAGCTGATTAGACCAGAACTACTCTGTGGATCCGAGCCGACTCAAGTAGATCTGAGCTGACTCAAAGATCGATTTCATGCCTATAACGGCTAGTTCCAGAACTTGGAATTTGAATCCAAAAAGTGCTTCAACGGTCAAATATTACATTCCAACATTCTATAATGACTAAAATCATCTGAGAAGAGTACAAGACTATATATTTGAGGGATTTGAACTACTTTTAATAGAGGAATGAATATTTAATGCTTACTTGAGCTTGTGAGCAAAAGAGCACTGAAGATCATTCAAGATAGTCTTCAAGTTTTCACCAACTCACATATGAAGCTTGAAGCATTTATTGAAGAAGTTAAAGAAGCCAACCAAGTGCATTGAAGTGCAATCAATTGGGCTTCTCTTGAGCTGCATCGACAACCATTTGGCAAAATTTATTTGTCATTCTGTTGCTTTCTCTTTACAATTCTTTTTATATTGTTGGGTTATTGGTGAGCCCGGTTTAAAAACCAAATAGGTTCTTGGTTAGATTATGTTAAAACCAAGTGTTGGGTTCTTGGTGATCCTGTTAAAACCAAGTATTGGGTTTCTTTGGTAAGCCCGGATAAAAATCAAAGTGTAGAGGTTTGGATTGTGAGCATGTTAAAACAATTAGACTGTATTCCAGTGGGGGATATAGTGAAAATCCCAAGTGGTAATCTTGGATAGTGAATGTAGGAGCTGGGTTGCTCCAAACCATTATAAAATTTTCTATGTTTGTGTTGTGCATTCTTTTTATATCTTGCTTCTACTTTTAATTATCTCAATCACAGCACTTAACACTTCAAGGAATTTTCAAAGAGACATAATTGCTTAAACTTTTTAAATTTCCAATTCACCCCCCTTTTGGGAAAGCCACCTAGGCATCAAATACATATATGTGAACAACTTATAATATGTCCATGGTGGATGAGTTGTGCAATTTGATTAAATATTATGGTTTGATTAATTAAGTTTTGAGTTTCATTTTGAAAATTTTGTAGCATTGGCATACAAATTTATAATTTGGATATTTTTGTTAAACCAAAAATAGAAAAAAATATTTCCAGCAAAGTACTTCAATGGTGAAAGTATATCTATCCCAATGAATATATTTATAGCCATTGATAATAATAGATATATATGTTTTCTTGAACCTTTTGCCAATGGATATATATTTATTGGTAAAACTTTTAATTATTCCCTACGGTAATAAGCCTGTGGTGAAAGAGTTTATTTTTTTCGACGGATAACTTGTCGTCATAAATACAGTTTTTTCTAACAGAAAAATTTTCGTCATAAAAAACTATACTTTTCCCGATGGCCTTTCCTAGTGAGTATATTTATAGCCATTGCTAATAATAGTTATATATGTGTTGATACTTAAACCTTTTGCCAATGGATATATATTTGTTGGTAAAACTTTCAATTATTCCTAATGGTAAAAATTTCGTGGTGAAAAATTTTATTTTTTTCTGATGGATAACTTGTCGTCATAAATATAACTTTTTCCAACAAGATAATTTTCGTCATAAAAACTGAACTTTTTCCAATGGCTTTCCATGTCATTTTTTTTTGCCCATAAGAGTTTTGCCAACTGTTCCCAACGGACTTAAAATATGTTAAGAAAACTTTTTCTAACGGTTTCATTACTTTTTCCAACGAAATTTTCCATTGGAAAAAACTTTTTTGTCAACGAACCAAGCGACGCCTCGAGGAGCATGATCTCGAGCTGTGTGATATCAACCACCAACTCTCAAACATCCAAGGGGAGGATTGGGGCCCTATCGAAATGGATACTAGCTCCCTCTCTTTCGACATGTCATGGAAGAGTTGATCCGGGTTGGTTAAAAATGCTATAGCCGAAGCCATATGATGTCACCACCGATCCATTGGACCACCTTGAGAGATATAAGGATCTCATGAGGATTTAGGGCACCACCGATGCCCTACTATGCATCACCTTCCCAACCACCCTTCGAAAGGTAGCCCAGGCATGGTACTCTTTGCTAGAGTTGAGGAATATTGACTCTTTTTTTTAGCTGGAGAAGAAGTTTGTGCATACTTCAGTGCTTGCTAGAAGATGCAGCATGAGGTCGACAACCTCTTCTCCATCTGATAATAAGACAAGGAGCTATTGGAGGACTACATGGCCTGGTTAAAGGTAGCCATGCTAGAAGTCTATCACCTTGATGACTCCCTAGCCATGTTGGCTCTAAAACGAGGACTTCACCCTTCTTAACTGACTTACTCACTGGATGAGATCCCAACAATGTTTTATTCGGAGGTGCTAGCCCGTGCGGAGAAATACATCCATGAGATGAAGGAGCCCTCTCTCGGAGAGAGGCAGGAGGGAAGCTGAGGCATAAGAAAGCTTGGGAAGAGCCTTCTAGAGCCTTATCTAGCAAACCTTGCCCCTCTCCCCAGTAGAGCCCCAAGCCAAGAAACCCTACCAATCGATCGTCCAACTGCACCCCTCTTCTCATCCCTCGCTCAAAGATTTTGATGAAAATTAAAGGAGAATAGTACCTACAAAAGCCCAACACTTTGAAGCCTTTCGCCTTTCAGAACAAGGGCAAGTATTGTTGCTTCCACCATGACCACAGCCACAACATGGATGAGTGCCACCAATTGAAAAAGGAGATTGAAAATCTTATCTAATGTAGCTATGTTGGTAAGTATTTTCATAGAGGCATCACTTGACTTGATGCCCCAAACCCTGGGAGGAAGCCATCCTTTCCCAAGATCGATAATTGACTTATTGAGAATAAAATCAGCATGATATCCTGGGAGGCAGGGTGATCTTCAAAGAAAACGAGAGAAGAGGGAAGAAAAATAATGTAATTTCTTTTTCTGATGAGGACTTGGTTGGAGTTTATAACCCCAATAATGACCCTATTATCATTTCAATGATGATAGCAAAGCATCATATAAAAAAAAATTCTTATTGATAGTGGAAGCTCGGCCGATGTCTTATTTATGAACCTTTGTTTGGATGAATTTTTCATTGGACTGCCTAAAATCCGTTTCCATACCTTTGGTCACCTTTAATGGAGAATCAGTCAGTGTCGAAGGGGAGGTAACTCTTCCTGTCGTAATAGGAACTCCATCCCAGTTGAAGATAGTTTTCATCACCTTCACAGTGATTCGAGTCCCTTCAGCATATAATGCCATTCTAGGATGCCCAGGCTGAATCAGCTAGACATCACCATTTTTACTAAACATCTTCTCATCGTTTTCCCATGGACAATGGTGTTGGAGAAATGCAGGAAGGCCATCAACTCGCTCGATAGTGCTTCCAAATGGTAACTAAATAGCCAAGGCCTGGCGAGCATCAACCTATTGAGCTATTAGACAAAAGGGAACTTGAGAAAAGGGGTGAGCCAGTCGAGAGCCTTCTCTCTTTTTCCTTGGATGATGACCTCATGAAGACTGTACAGATTGAGGCATCTTTGCCCAAGCCCGAAAAAATTAGCTTCTAAAACTTCTATGCTTGAATGTGGATATCTTCGCTTGGTTAGTATCGAACATGCTAAGAATCACTTCCAAAATAATCATCTATGAGCTAAATGTCGACCTAAGTTTTAAATCGATCTGATAGAAGAAGAGGAGCTTTGTCCTAGAGAGATATAAAGCAATCGATGAAGAAGTCGACAAACTCCTGGCCATTGGGTTCATTTAAGAAATCCATTACCCCAACTGGTTGGCCAATGTTGTCTTGGTAAAGAAAGCGAGTAGGAAGTGGCACATTTATGTAGACTACATCGATCTGAACAGGGCTTGTCCAAAGGATAGTTTTCCCCTACCAAGGATTGATCAGCTAGTCGATGCCACTTTAGGCCATAGACTACTCAGCTTTGTTGATGCCTTCTTAGGTTATAACCAAATAAGAATGGTCCTCGAGGATGAAGAAAACACAACCTTCGTAACTGATAAAGGTATGTATTATTATAATATAATGCCTTTTGGTCTTAAAAATGCAGGGGCCATGTACTAAAGACTCGTCAATAAGATCTTCAAAAACTAGATCAGCGAAAATATGGAGGTCTACATCAATGACATGCTTGTCAAAAGTATTAAGAAAGCCAACCATGTCAGAGATCTAGAAGAAACCTTCAATGCCCTTCGGTAACATTGCATTAAGTTGAATCCAACTAAATGCACATTTGGCATCACCGTTGAAAGGTTTCTTGGGTTCTTGGTTATTCATCAAGGCATCAAAGTGAACCCGGAGAAGATCCAGGCCCTCCTAGACATGCAGCATTCGATGTCCAAAAAGGAGATACAACAACTCATCAGTCGCGTAGCCACTCTAAGTTGATTTATCTCAAGGTAGGCCGAGTGATGCTTGCCGTTCTTCAAAACTTTATAAAAGATGAACAGCTTCGATTGGATGGAGGAATGTCAGCAGGAAATAAAAAATTTGAAAAAGCTTCTTCCCTCTCTCCCTTACTCTTTAAACTTGAGCTCAGAGAGGAATTATACCTATACCTTACCACCTCTCAAGATGCGATTAGCTCTATACTTGTTTGGCTAGATGACAAAAAGATTCAGAAACCCATATATTACACAAGTTAAGTGCTGCATGACATAAAAACGAGGTACTCTAAATCCAAAAGGAGAGCTTCTGTACTAATCACATTTGCATAGCATCTCAGGCCATATTTTCAAGAGCACCTAATAATCATCCTCATCGATCAACTACTCCACACCATCCTACAGTGCTTAAACACCTCTAGGTAGATGGCAAAGTGGGCAATCAAGCTTGGAGAATTTGACATCTTGTATCATCCATGCTCATCTATAAAGGTACAAGTCTTGGCCAACTTTTTCGTGTACACCTGATCAGACGACGTGCCTACTGACCCTGCCACCAAGCAACCTGATGTAGTAACAACTTAGATCCTCCATGTGGATGGAGCTTCAAATTTCCAAGAAAGTGGAGCTGGGCTGATTCTTGCGAATCTTGAAGGTGTGGTCACCGAGTATGCCTGTGCCTCTTATTCAAGGCAACCAACAACTAGGTTGAATATGAAGCCCTCTTGATTGGCTTAAAGCTTGTGAAGTATCTTGGAGTGGAGCACTTGAATGTTCTCATTGACTCCTAGTTAGTGGTTGGATAGGTAACAGGCAAATATGAAGCTCGGGACTCTATGATGGCCAAGTATTTGGATAAGGTTCAGACCTTGACCATGACACTCAAGCACTTTGGCATCATCCATATCCCTTGACATGAGAATGTCTACATTGACACTCCCTCTTGGCTAGCAATGGCGATGGATAGCTTACTTGGCTGAGTTTACATAGAGTATCTCGAAGCCCCAAGCATCAAGGAGACTTAAGAAGTTCACCAAGTCGACCACAAGCCAAGCTGGATGGATCACTTTGTCAAATACCTAATTGATGCACTATCCTTAATAACCCTCTTGAAGGTAAAAGGTTCAAGTGGAAGGTCTCCTGGTTCATGTTGTTGGATGGACAACTCCACAGAAAATCCTTTTCTCTTTCGCTCCTCAAGTGCTTGCAACCCGATAAAGCTGACTACGTTTTTAGAAATGTCCATGAAGGAATCTGTAGAAACCATTTGGGAGCTAGGTTGGGAGCTAGGTCCTTATTTTACAAAGCCCTAAGGCAAGGGTACTACTGACTAACCATGCATGAAGATGCGATGGAGCTTATCCAGAAGTAAGATCATTGTCAGTGCTTTGCCAATATATAGCATTTGTCGATGAGCTAGCTGAGCCAGCTCTCCTCCCCATGACCGTTTGTTCAATGGAGAATGGACATAGTTGGTCCATTCTCCCTAGCATCCGGATAATAAAAGTTCCTTATCATCACCATCGACTACTTCCTTACAGGGTAACGGAAGCCCTCCACCAAGAAGCTTACCAGATTAAAGACCTTGATGGAACTCCTATTTCTCGGACATGGGATACCAAAAATCTTCAGATGTACCACCAATGATGTAATCTTTTACATTGATGAAGATAAGAAAACTTTCTAGGATAACGTCTCTCTGGACTACTCGATTTCACACTCACTCAGTAGCAACTTCACACAAGCTTGCCAAAATCCCAACCAATCTATGACTGATTAAAGGAGATGACCAGTCAACCATCTCCAACTTGGGTAACTCTCGCCTCGGTAACTCCCAACTTGGATGACTCCTGTCAAGGTAACTCCCAACTCAGGTAACTCATGCCAGGGTAACTCCTGCCAGGATAACTTCCAACTAGAATAACTCCTACCAGGATAACTCTCAACTTGGATAACTCTCATGTAGGATAACTCTTGCTAGGGTAATTCCGAACTCGAATAACTCCCATCAGGGTAACTTCCAACTCGGGTCACTTTTAACTTGGCTAACTCCCATTAGGGTAACTCCTAACTCGGATAACTCCAATAAAAGCGTCCCTCTACTCAAGCAACTTCCATGAAGACAACTCCTAAACACCCAACTCTATTGTTGACCAAATACTCCAAAAATTCAAGATAGAAGTAACTCATGATTTACATGATAATGGAGTTTTCCTAAGCACTAGTGTTCAACAGGAAGCATCCCCCGGTTCGATGATTGGATATGCCCACTTGGATGACAAACATAACCGACTCTATTTTCCTATCTTGACACTACCCCCAATGAGGTACTTAGAAGAAATTGAAAAATTGGGCAAACATAGAAGAGACGCCATCTTTATAAAAAAGATAGTATTTCATTCCGACATCATCTTTATAAACAAGATGGTATTTCATTCCCAAATTTGATCAAATATTTACAATTGGGAACCAAAAGCCCAACAAGAAAAATTTAGGCCAAAGGATCCCAAAAAAAGAAATAAAAAATACAAGGAGAAGAAAAAAGAAAAGATAATCCACTCCCGAGATTACTCTCTCTGAGTGGTGCCAGACTCCTCCATGGGCTCAGCCATAGCAGCAGCATCTTGGAGAGTCACAGCCGATGAAACTCCAGTTGAAGCCTTCACTTGCTCGAGAACCTTGGGCATGGGAATCTCAACAACCTCCTCACTGGTGTCACCCCTACTGGTGACTTGTGTGGGCTCCTCCCCCTCAGTCTTCGAGTCCTCCACTTCGTCCCCCTTTAGCTTACCCATCAGAGTGATTCGATAGAGGTTGAGACTTGGGAAAGCATCGATGACCTTTTTTTGTAGTCACCAAACTCGAGGTTGTAAGCTCCGATAGTAGCTACTAATGCATCAGTCTCAAAGGCATCAGAGTCCTTGCACTCTTCCATCATGTGTGTGGCCCAGCTCTTAGTAGCGTCAACTTGAGCTTCTTAGTTGCCGATTGTCTTAGCATACTTAAGGACTAGGACATGCATGGTCATCAAGTCATATAGGAGCTGCACCAGAATAACAAGGGAAGTTAGCCGAGCGACTCCTTAGCTAATATTCGAAAAAGAAAAAGAAATGAGATAAAACTTACCTTGACGACCGTCGGGAATGTCCCATTGACTATCTTGCTAACTATCTAGGAGTCTAACTCTTCTATGTCCCAGAGGTGCAGCATAACCCAGGATAGCTCTTGGGAAACCACGGGGCTATGTAGCACCGAGTCATTCTCGTCGTTGTGGATCTGGTAAATCCACTCACCATCAGTTCTACTCTGGGACATGGAAGTTTGGTGCCTGGGAGACTTCTCCAAAGTCCCAGCCTCTTGCCGAGTCGAAGATGTCCCGACCCCACCTGGGGCCAACGAACTCTCGGATGCTCTTAGCCCCAAGGATAATGAAGGGGCCATAGTCGCCCCTAGAGTAGTCATGTCCATCCTGGCATGCCTGATGGTTGGCCCAGGCTAAATACCATCGTTACAGCCACTTGGGACATTGGGATGGTGGGTAAGGGGGTCGAGATGATAGAGGGGGCCAATACGCCTTGACCTCCTTGTCACTAGGGTCAGCATCCCTTGGAAGAGCGTCATCGACTCAAAGTGCACTCAACCTTGCTACTGCCATAGAGTTCCCGATGATGGCCTAAGGTCTTAGGCCTTTTTCTAATGGACTTTTTTTTTCTTTCAACCATTGGGAGTATGCCTCTTCAGTGCAGCCACCCGAATGCATTGTTCAACACTTGCCTCATCGCTGCAACAAAATAAAAGTTAGTACCTGATTCAAGCAACAACTAATAAAAGACTTAGAAATCTTACTAAGAGAGTTGATCAGACTCAACTCGACATCATACAAGATTTTCTCAATCAAGAGCTCCTTCAGTGGAGAGACTTTTATATGGGAAAGCAACTTGAAATTCTGCTTATCAGAATCGATCACTCAATCATTCTAATTGGTAGAAGTATCTGGCTCTCTCCAAGATGTTTAGAATCCCCAATGTTGGTCGGTCAAGACAAAGAAGAATCAGGCCTTGTAGTGGTGAATGGAATTAAAAAGTTTTATGAGCTTCTTCCCCTTTCTCAGGCTAAAGAAGTACCAACCCTTTGACTCAGAGAGTTTTTTTAGTTTAAAGAAGGTCCAAAATAAGGATAATTGGGGGTGGATTCCATGGAAGTGGTAGAGAATTATGATGCCAACCAAGACTTGAAAAGAATTTAGGCCAAGCTACATAGGTACGATATTACACTGATTCAACATGTCCCAAATCAACGGGTACAGAGGAAAGTGGAGGCTAGCATGAAGGTCTTTCTCATACATAGTGACAAAACTAGCCAAACCAGAGGCAACTCGATCCTCTGGTCTTGGTACATGGAGAAGAAACTTGTCCAGGATCCCATACATCTCCTGGAATCTGACAATGTCTCCCTCAGTCACATTCAAGACCTCGAACATCAACCTTATGAAAGGTCTGGTCAAGTTTCAAGAAGTTCTTGCTCGACCTTTCATCTAGGGAATAGGGGCCTCCTCAGCCTGGGGTTCCTCCCTTACTGAGCCTCCTCTTAACAAAGGCTCCTTTATTAGAAACGTTCCTCTACTAGACTCACATCTTTGGAAGGACCATCGAGAGATTCATTTCCCTGATAGAGAGATTTGTCGGAGCTCAGCACCCCTAAAAGATGACTCACCGAGTGACTCTCATCATCGAAAGACATCCCCCAAGAGTGCAAAGGCCAACTCAAACAAAAAGTAAGAAAGGAAAATGATTCTACCCAAAGGATAGGTGGAAGAAGAAAGAAAAGGCTATGAAGAAGAAAATAGGGATTGGGATAATAACCCGGCAACTCCTGGAACACCCTAAACTCTACAAGAGAGACTAGAAGAGCAAGGAGGACAGAAACCAACCTTGAAGGGATTCAGGGGAGAGAGCACAGAACTCTTTCTCCAGCAATCACCTCTTAAGTGAAATGGTGAGGATTCTTTAAACTACCTAAGGGACTCTTATTTATAAAGGATTCCTATTTATAAAGCCCTTGATTGGTCGAGATCGAGAGCTTGACATCCTTGAGGCACCTGGATCATGCCATGTAGACCACTCCCATCTAGGTAAGGGCACAATGCTTCGAAAGTCTAACCACCCGACCACCTTATCGCCCCGGGCTCCATGCATAGAATTTATGGCTCAAAGTGAAAGTTAAAAAGGCATAGCAGGTAGACAGACTTTATTTTAAAACTATTTTAAAGATAGCATGGCGAAAGACTTGGTAGATCGGTCAAGTTGATCTACCAATCTGCCTGCAATAGGATCTGACATAATAAAAGTGCATGTAGAGATATCAAGAGCAAAGAAAAGGAAAGGGTACATTACCTTTGACCTTTGGATGTAGGTGATGAAGAGTCGCTGAGCCACACAAATGTCTAGCCTCTTGGTAGGAACACCAAGATCAGACACAGATCATTGGATCCCATATGGTTTACTGATTAAAGTTTAGGATTTTAGTCATGTGTCATAATTTTGTAAGAAAGTAAGATTGAGTTGTAATAAGGTGAGACTAATTGAATGTCTCGACCTAGTCTAGTATATTAAGTCCTATACATCAGTTATGAGTCTAGTATGAGCCCAATTTTTATACAAGAGAGGAGGTTACCCTATGTTGGAGTTCCACCAGGCCACATCCAGGAGTCAGAGGCCACTACATCAACCCATTGGATTTTGTGTGATAACCTAGGATCCAAGATGCTTCCAGAAACCCTGATTCTTTCCAAATGTCCTCTAGATGCCCAGATTTCTCTCCAGATGCTAGAGCATATTCCCAAACCAGGGCATCCATGATTTTAGAGGTCCACCTACATCCCAACCCAAGGAAATCAAGCCCAGGCACCAAGCCCAAGCCCTTAAGAAGCAAGATTCTATGGAATATTTCTATTACCAGGCTACCAGGCCACCCCAACTTCCAGAGGCCCAAGCCCATGCACCCAAGCCCCTTTAGGCCGACTCCTTGCTATCCCTAGAAGCCCAACACGCCCTCCTAGGCATCCTTGAAGTGTTGACCAAGTCCAAGAGGTGTCCTTGAGTGGAATAGTCAAAGCATGAAGGGAGAAGGAGAAGACTAGGTCAAATCCTAACCTAGTTGGGACTTATGCTCCTAATTGTTTTAAGATTTATTTTTCTAACCTAGCTAGAAGAGGACTTGTAACCCAAGTGTGTAACCCTAGTTAGAGGACATGGGAACTCTATAAATACCCCACCCCTCCTCCTCTTATAAGCAATTTTTATTCATGATATCAAAATCCTAGTAAATTTATTTGAGCTTGCGAGCTTGGGTGTTACTTTGCTTTTGTTCTTTGGTTTGTATTTGTATTCTCTTGCTTGGCCGAATTCCTTGCTACCCTAGCATCCTTCCATGCCCTAACTCACTACCATCCAAGCCTTCACACATCCAAGAAGGAGTGCCCTAGGCCGCCAAGCAAGGAGATCTTCATCAAGCTTCAAGCCGCCCCGCTTCTAAACCCTAACCTAATCCTTCTAAACCTAGTTCCCTTTCTTTTTCTTACTTACTATTTTGATTGACCCTTGATGTTTTGCAGGATCCCTGAGGTGTTTCACCTCCTTAGAAGAGGCTTTCCTTGCCTTCAGACTGGATCCAGATCAGTCATTTAATTCAAGGAATTGAAGCTTCTTCTTCCTGGCTCCAATCAGAGTGTGAGTGATCCTTTCCACTACAAAGTTTTCAATCTCTGACAGGTAAGAAACCTTCTCTTCTCTTGATATTTGTTTGATGAAGATAAACTATCCTAAACCGGGAGTTTCTCAACTCTCGGGTCTTGGCTACTTATTATATTGCATAAGTTCTTTGCGATACGATGATTCTTTGCATTGCTAGTCTTTTTGCTAGTTCTTTACTTAACTTTGGAATTTAGCCTACAAACATAAATCATAAAAATCATTAAAAAATTAGTTTACTATTTTTTCATGCATGTTTAGCAATCTTAGAGTCATCCTGCATCACCTCTATGGGTAGTTCACACCAAGGCTCGATCTCAATCAACTTCTTTGGAGTGCTAGCTCTTCAAGATCCTTGAGGCTGAACATTTCCTTCCTCGGACCTGCAAGACTTTCTTGAAGCTGCTGGAAAATCTGGTTGGGGAATAATGGGAAGAAGTAGAAGTGGAACCCTTCCCAACTAATTCTTTCTTCCCAGACCTTAGCTTGATTGCTAGGTAGGCTCACACCCAAAAACCTAATCCTCTCAAACCCCACTCTTAGGATACCTTCCCTTCCTCTCTATGAAAAGCCCGGCAAATGTCAACCTCAACATAACTCTGCTACCTTTACAAAGATACCTATTTATAGTAACAGCAAAGAGGGAGAAAGATATGGAAGGAGGAGTGATTGGGGGAGAGGGTTAAGGGTTGAACTAAATTAGCTCTAGGTTTATATGGGAAAAAATCTGCATTCCAAATAATGCATTCCATAAAAAAAACTTTGAAGCCAATTTCAGCCAAGATTTGAAATTTGAATTCAAAACTCAAATTTAAATCTTTTAAAGAAAAGTGATCATGACAAATCAAATCTAATTTGATCCTAAGCCAAATCACATTTGGCTTGACCCATTAGATTGCAATCATATTGTAAATAAGTCCACCAAAAATTCACTAATCGAATTAGTGAAAAATCCTCATCATAGACAAGTGTCGACTTATGGAAGTGCCGACATTTGGGTCATGGTTGATGCAAGCACTTGGGCCAAAAAATATTGACAGGTTGAAACCACATCCCTGTGAATCACCTATAAATAAAGCCCTGAACCCAACCCCTTTACCCATGTAAATATTTTATTTTAAATTCTATTATTTTGGCTTAGTTAGGATTAGCCCTTTTTACCAAGTGTAATTAGGGTTTTGTTATTTAGCTTTTTGGGATAAATCCTTTTTACCACATTGAGTCAAAATCCCATTTATCGGTTGTGTCAAACCCTATTGGGCCAAACCCTGTTTACCAAATTTATTTTTTTTGTTGCATGAGGTTGTGCCTTTTTGATCAATTTGATCAAGTTAGGCTTAGAGTTAGGTTTTAGTTGGTTAAATCATGTGATTAGTTAGTTATTGAGTCCTATAATATAAGGGAGACCCAATTAAAGATCCATGTGACTTCATGTGCACTCAAATCAAGACCCATGTGCTAGCTCAAGATAAGCCATGTGACTCCACGTGCTAGTCCAAGTCACTTGTCAGATGCAACCATCTTTTGGCGCCACCTTTTTCAAGAATTTGGACAACATCACATGATTTTTAGACATCACTCGCCACATCACCCAGTACATATCACATGGTATGTCACTTATGTTTGGACATCCCACATGCCATGTCTTAAATGAAAGCAAGAATTGGCGCCACTTAATTTTAAGATGTGTAAATGAGAAGGACTCTCCAAATTAGCGCCCCCACTCAAGTAATTCATGCCAAAAAATTCCAAGGAGTCGGCCAAGCATCTCTTCCTCTCTTTCACGCCAACTTCCAAGAGTTTTAAGCCTAGTTGATAGCCCACAGTGAAGGAGATTCAATAGTTTTCTACCTAAGTATTTTGATCAAATAGGTTCCCAGTTGCTCAGGATTAGAGAACTCAAGAATCCTATAAAAACTCTTGAATTTTCTTCTACCCATAATGAAGAGTCCACCATCCTGTAGGAGCCCACATCATCTAGACTCTAGAGTCCAGTAATCAGAGTAATCCATGAAGCAATCTTGGCCCTTCATCATGACACCTCACCAATCCACATCTTGGTGCCAACTTTGGATGAGAGGCCCATGAATTCATCCACCTTGGAGAGAGTTCCATATCAGCCCAAGAGTAGGAGTCCAAGATGCCCAAAGCAAGGTTTCTAGGAGTCATTGCCTAAGGGAAACAAACATTAGTCTTTGTAACCCTTACATCTCTAGTTGTTGGTCTATAAATACTCCATTAACCCCCCTTGTATTATGAATGATTTTGATGAAATAAAGTGACATTCTATGCAATTCTTTTCCTTTGCTATGTGCAACATGGGGTGTGAGGCCCTTTTTCTTTGTTCTTCAGAACATCACGAGGTATGAGGCCCTAGTTATCCTACTTATCCAGACATCAAAAAAATTCTAGCCGACCTCTTCCTTTCTTCTTATCTTTACTTTTCCATTCTTTTCTTACTTTGGTTCTTTCTGATTGAAATCTTCCTTTGTTAAGTGATTGCAGGTGATCAGGAACTAAAGTCGAGGTGTTCTTGCCTTCGAACAGAAATTGTGAAAGATCGGAGCCCGAAGATCGAGATCTTGAAGCCCTACCATAGATTCTTGAGAGTCCAGCTAGATCTGCATTAGAGAGATGATCTATGTTGGTAAAACTTAAATCCTATTCCTTTCTCTATGATCTTTGATTTGTTGAAAGAAAATCCTATGGTGGTTTCTTAGCCATCAGTTCATGTTTTTTTTTTCTAGTTACTTTGTAGATTTACTTGCGAGTAATTAGCTAGAACTAGTTTCCTTTACCATCACCTTTGAGTCTTAAAAATCTGAAAAAATATAAAAAAATATTCTCTACTATTCTCTGATAATTAGACTTTAATTATTTATTCCGCATCAATTTTGGTATCAGAGCCAGGTTAAAATAGGGTTTAATCATTCTTGTGCTGAAATTTCTACATACCAGGTTAGGACTTAGTTTCTCTTTAAGTACTCGGATTGGGTGCTTTACCATGGCCATCCGATTATAGAAAAAAGTAGGGCTATAAGACCTTCGCATCACATTCAAAAGGAATTTCTTATGGCATGTAGGGGTGCCACTGTGATTGACCCTTGAAGAAGAAAATAAATAGATAGGCATCTTTAGGTTTAATTTTCTTCATCACGTCCATCCCAGTATATGGTCTATTATTTTAATTATTTCTATATGTAGGAAGATAAAAAAAATTGATTCTTATTTTGCTGGATTCCTCATAATTGATAATATTTATCAAAGTTTTTTCATAATTTAATTCAGATTTTAATTCATCTGAATCTCTTATTTACTGCCTGAGAATAGTTCTGCCCTAAATTTTTAGCAATTCTAGTTTAGGGTTCTTTTTGCATAAATTTTGTGTATTTTAATTTTCTTCATATTTTCTACATATTAGGTACTTTTCTTTAATATATATCTTTTCTAAAAAAAAAACCTTGGAAACCCTAATTGCATCTTCATATGCTTGCTATCATCATTCAAACCTAATCTTAAGGGCACTCAATATCTACATAAGGGAAGGATTTCATCACCCTTCATTGGCCCACAACCACCACCTTTGCATCGAGCCTAATCCTAATTTAAATTAATTAGACTTAATTTGCTCTAGTGAGCTAGGGACACCAATAGGTCGGGTTCTAAGTATTGTGTGTAAGCTAGTGCACCCAATCCTCTGATTATTACTTGAATCTGGTGTCTAAGGCTAGAGATCCAGAGGCAAACACCCTAAGCGATTTTGTGGTCTTTAATTAGGACCCTACGAGAGCAGGGGGAGCCACCCACGACCCCACCTCTTACCTGGCCAGTGGACAGGATAATAACGGCTATAATTTAAGCTGACCCATTTTACTTGAGCTCTAGGTCTAGGATACCCTAGTCCGAGTCGAGTTCTATGTGTCTGCATTGCATAACCAATAGATTAGGAGTCTGTCCCAACCAGTAGTCTCACCCCAACCTATTGTAACAATGGAGTACAACCTTGAAACCTTTATGAGGTTCATAAATGATCAGTTTGCCCTGATGAACAATAAATGTGACCGAATAGATAAGCGATTCAAAAATCTAGAGAGAATCCATAAGATTCGTACTAACCCTGGTTCACCTAGACCAACTTCCCTTGGCCCCTTAACCCATCAACCTGAACCCACTAGGATCAGTATACCTACTCAGAACCTCGAAATCAGTCCACCTCCCCTTAATAGACCCACCTCTACTACCCCATTGGTTCACCAAGGTACCATTGTAGTGGAAGTTTTTGATGCTGATGTGAGCTTAGTAGATGAGTATGTAGATGAGGAGATACAGGAGGTAGACCCAGAGTTAGATAATCCTGACCATACCCAAACTAAGGCCAACCCAGAATTAGCTGATCCAGTAGGCACCCAGGCTGAAGCCAGCCCAGAATTAGTTGACCCTGATTGTACCCTGACTGAAACTATACTGGTAGGACCCTTAGAAAAAGAGATCCAAGAGGAACCTAACCCTACTGCTAAAACTTTACCTAAGGAAACACAAGAAGAGACTCAAGTCATAGAGCCCATCAAGGACATGATTTCTTTAGTCCAGTACCCTCAGGCTGAAGTCACCCCTTTGACTCCAATTGAAGATCTTTTTTCTGAGATTAGTGACCCATTCTTCTATAGGGCAGACCCTGTAGCTATACCTCAAACCCTTAAGGTCAACTGCATTAGTCTAGGACTATTCCTTGAAAACCCTTCTTATTTCTAGTTTAACCCCAGATCCACTTCTTATTTTCTACCTTTTCCTGAAGCTTCCTATGTTTCTCTAACCAATAGATTGCATTTTGTAGAGGTTAGTTATTACATACATTCAATGAAAATGTTAGGTTTACAACCTATTTCTGGTAGACTCTGTGGCATCTATTAGGAATTCATGCTAAATTTTTATCGACATGTCATACATTAACCAAGGATAATTCTAAGAGAAGACTCAAGGAATACAATGAAGAAGACTTTGTTATGGTTAAACTACGACCTAAATAGTTCTCACCTGGAACCATGAAAAAGTTACATGCCCATAGTAGTGGACCATACAAAGTGATTAGGAAAATTGGGTCTAATGCCATTGTGCCCGAGTTACCACCTGAACTAGATATTAGTCCAACTTTCAATGTTTCAGACCTTATTGAGTATAGGGAGCTAATGTTGATTCCTAGTGAGCCATTTGGGCCTAATCCAATCCTTGAGAGTGAACCAATCCAAGTGTGTCCACCCACCATACCACTAGCCCGGAGAGACAAGATCGAGTGGATCTTGGATGACAAGATCATTGCTACCCGGAGCAAAGATTACTAGCGGTATCTGGTTTGTTAGCAAGGACAACCTAAAATTGATGATTCTTGGATCACCAGAGAGGACTTGCAGAGAGTTGACCCAGACTTGCTAGAGCGCTATCATAATGATGTTAATCCATACTCGACAGGGTCGAGTTCCTCCCACTCGGGAAGAATTGGTGCGGGCACCAGGACCAGAAAATATCGACAGGTTAAACCCACATCCCTGTGGATCACCTGTGAATAAAGCTCCGAACCCAACCCCTTTATCCATGTAAATATTTTATTTTAAATTCTATTATTTTGACTTAGTTAGGGTTAGCCCTTTTTACCAACTGTAATTAGGATTTTGTTATTAAGCCTTTTGGACTAAACCCTTTTTACTACATTAAGTCAAAACCCCATTTATCGATTGTGTCAAATCCTATTGGGCCAAGCCCTGTTTACCAAATTTATTCTTTTTTGTTGCATGAGGTTATGCCTTTTTGATCAATTTGATCAAGTTGGGCTTAGAGTTGGGTTTTAGTTGGTTAAATCATGTGATTAGTTAGTTATTGAGTCCTATAATACAAGGGGGACCCAATTAAAGACCCATGTGACTTTATGTTCACTCAAATCAAGACCCATGTACCAGCTAAAGATAAGCCATGTGACTCTATGTGCTAGCCCAAGTCACTTGTCATATGCAACCACTTTTTGGCACCATCTTTTTCAAGAATTTGGACAACATCACATGACTTTTGGACATCACTCGCCACATCACCTAGGACATTATCACATGGCATGTCACTTATGTTTGGACATCCCACATGCCATGTCTTAAATGAAAGCAAGAATTGGCACCACTTAATTTTAAGATGTGTAAATGAGAAGGACTCTCCAAATTGGCACCCCGACTCAAGTAATTCATTTCAAAAAGTTCCAAGGAGTTAGCCAAGCATCTCTTCCTCTCTTTCATGCCAACTTCCAAGAGTTTCAAGCCTAGTTGATCACTTACAGCGAAGGAGATTCAATGGTTCTCTACCTAAGTATTTTGATCAAATAGGTTTCCAGTTACTCAAGATTAGAGAACTCAAGAATCCTATAAAACTCTTAAGTTTTCTTCTATCCAGACTGAAGAGTCCACCATCTTGTAGGAGCCCACATCATCCAGACTCCAGAGTCCAGTAATCAGGGTAATCCATGAAGCAATCTTGGCCCTTCATCATGACATCTAGCAAATCCACATCTTGGCACCAACATTGGATGAGAGGCCCATGAATTCGTCCATCTTAGAGAGAGTCCCAAATCAGCCCAAGAGCAGGAGTCCAAGATGCCCAAAGCAAGGTTTCCCGGAGTCATTGCCTAAGGGAAACAAACACTAGTCTTTGTAACCCTTACATTTATGGTTATTGGTTTATAAATACTCCATCAACCCCTCCTATATTATAAATGATTTTGATGAAATAAAGCAACATTCTGTCCAGTTCTTTTCCTTTGCTGTGTGCATCACAGGGTGTGAGGCCCTTTTTCTTTGTTCTTTGAAACATCATAGGGTTTGAGGCCCTAGTTATTCTACTTATACAGACATCAGAAAAATTTTAGCCGACCTCTTCCTTTCTTCTTATCTTCACTTTTCCATTCTTTTCCTACTTTGCTTTTTTCTAATTGAAATCTTCTTTTGTTGAGTGATTGCAAGTGACCAGGAACTAAAGTCGAGGTGTTCTTGCCTTGGAACATAAATCATGGAAGATCGGAGCTCGAAGATCGAAATCTTGAAGCCCTGCCATGGATCCTGAGAGTTTCGATAGATCTACTTCAGAGAAAAAAAATTCGACGTTGGTAAAATTAAAAATCCTTTCCCTACTCCTTAGTTTCTAATCTTTGAAAGTAAACCCTAGTTTAAGGTGATTTCTTAATCACCAAATCCTTATTATTTTAGTTACTTTGTTAGATCTACATTTGCAGACATAACTAGTTGACTAGTTACCTTAATTACATACTTTGAGTCTAAAAATCCAAAAATTATTAAACAATTTTAATTGCTATTTTTCACTGTTAATTAGGTTCATAATTAGTAGATTAGGTTTTCATAATTGTCTTGCAACAATGGTCAATCATATTGATCCCATAGTGATGCTAAACGTTCTCAATCATCGATCGGCCTTTAGATCAGGTAGAAACCCTTATGGTGTGTGACCCCATAGGTTCGAACACTAAGCCGGTAGCATTGGAACATTTCCAGTACAAGTCAAAGTCATCATCTAGCAATGATACCCGATGTTCGGATAGGTTGAAGATGCAGAGCAACTCTATAGAACATATGGCATATGGTTACAGCATAATTCATCCTTTTGACCTCATAATGCTCAGGATGACCTAGGGTTTGATTGCCAACCCTAATTTAGTACATCCAGATCATGTCTCAACCTTACAAGTTCTATGACTCTTCATAAGAACTATCCTGGCCAACATTTTGCTAAGTTGAGATATAGTGAGTCATTCACTCCAAACTATTTGGGGTGTCAATCCCATCTTGATCTACCACTACTCCATAAGTACTTGACTGTACCCAGAAACCTTCTGCTACTAGATTAGAAATTCAGGTAGTCCGGTACCAAAGTATAGTGAGTTGCATGCAAGCTATCATGGTGACCTCAGGTTTGAGGGACACATATACCCATATCCCTTCACGAGCAACTCTTTGGTAGAAGGGACCTCCGCAGATGGTCACGTTCAATGAGACATCATATATTTTACCTGTATGTCATATCAATGTCTTTACACTCCTTGGTTAGGAGGACAACCAACCAATATGACATACAATAACCTACACTTGATACATCGTCATCCTATAATAATGTATCATTTAGTTGTGAACTAATTTAAGAACTACTCGATACATCCTCTCTGTATCAAATATAATGTTGTTCTAAGGACTCCATCATACAAAAATTCTTTTTAGGAAAATACGCATGTAATGAACAGCCAAAAAAGTAACTTTTATTTATTTAAATAATTTATATATAATCACAAAATAGCACAACCATCTACATCCTAGATGATTGGCTTTGGGATACTATTCCCAACAACTCCCACTTGTACTAAAGTTAATCAGTATAAAATCTTATTCCCATTTTTCATTTATAATTGTTGAACTCTTGAACTCTGAAGGCTTTAGTGAAAGGTTTGGCCAGGTTCTCCTTTCCATCGATCTTCTGAAGGTTGATGTCATCTCATTCCATGATTTCTTGTACAAGGTGTAGCACCGTAGAATGTGTTTGGTACGGTGATGGGACTTCAGCTCTTTGGCTTGAGCAATATCTCTAGTGCTATCAAAATACACCAGAACAGGACTATCCAGGGAAGGTGCCACTCTCAGCTTGCCTAGAAATTTCTGCAACCACATAGCTTCCTTTACTGCATTCGATGCTGCGATGTATTTTGCTTCGCATACTGAGTCTGCAACAGTAGGCTGCTTTAAACTTTTTCAGCAGATCACTCTCCCATTTAGGATAAAGATAAACCTTGATATACTTTTGCTGTCATCCCTATCTGACTAAAAATTGGAGTCAGTATACCCCATAAGTTTCAAGTCAGGTTCTCCATATATCAGCCATTGGTCCTTAGTATTTTTTAGATACTTAAGGATGGTCTTTACCACTTTCCTATGAGCTTCACCTGGGCCAGACTGGTATCTGCTCATTATGCCTAGTGAGTATGCCATGTCTGGTCTAGTACATGTCATGGCGTACATGATGGAACCCACTACCGAAGCATATAGAATTCTACTCATATGCCCTCTCTCCTTAGGAGTTATTGCATAACCCTTTTTAGAGAGTGTAATTCCAGGGCCTATGGGAAGATACCCTTTCCTGGAATTCTCCATGCTGAACAGATTCACCAAAGTATCAATGTATGTAGACTGGGACAGTCCCAGAAGCCTCTTAGATCTATCTCTATAAATCTTTATACCTTGTTTGTAAGAGGCTTCACTCAAGTCCTTCATAGAGAATTGGGAGGATAACCAGACCTGTATTTCTTATAGTGCTAAGATGTCATTTTCGATTAAGAGAATATCATCCGCATACAACACAAGGAATACAATCATAGAACCATTAGCCTATTTATAAATGCAAGGTTCTTCTCCATTCCTAACGAAGCCATATGACTTGATACACTTATCAAATTGCTTGTTCCAACTTCGAGATGCTTGCTTTAGTCCATAGATAGACTTTTAAAGTTTGCACACCTTTGACTCATTTGTGGATGTGAACCCTTCAGGTTGTACTATGTACACCTCCTCTTCTAGCTCACCATTCAGGAAAGTAGTTCAGACATCCATTTGCCAGATTTCATAGTTAAAGTATGCCACTAAAGCAAGCATGATCTGAATGTATTTGAGCATTGCCACAAAAGAGAACATTTCATCATAGTCAATACCATAACATTGACGATACCCCTTAGTAACCAGACGGGCTTTATAGGTCTCTATCTGCCAATCTGCACCCCTTTTTCTTTTGAAAATCCATTTGCATCCAATGGATTTTATCCTCTCAAGTGGATCAACCAATATCCATACATTATTGATTTCCATGGACTCTATTTTTGATCTTATGGCTCTTAGCCATAGTTCAGAGTCGAACCTTTACATTGCATCCATATAGGTGATCGAGTCCTCATTATTCTCATCGAGTTCAATGGGATCACCATCCCGGATCAAGAAACCATAGTATCTATCCAGTCAACGCGGTATACTACTAGATCTCCTTAATGGTTCTTGTGTGGGCTCTGAGTGTGATCTAATCACAACCGGTTCTATGTTGTCCCTTAAGTGTGTCAGTTCTTCTACTTGTTGAAATTTATTAAGTTCAATCTTAGTGGCTATAGTTCCTTCACCAAGAAACTCCTTTTCTAAAAAGATAGCTCTAAGACTGATGAACAACTTTTGTTCCATAGCCAAGTGGAAGTAGTACCCCTTAGACTTTTTTGGATACCCAACAAATAGGCACCTGTCAGACCTAGGTCCAAGCTTATCCATTTCCAAATATTTGACATAAGCCGGGCAACCCCAGACCCGAAGGTGTGCGAGTGTCGGCTTACGTGCAGTCCATATCTCATATGGGGTTTTGCTAATGGACTTAGTCAAAACCCTATTTAAAAGGTAGCAAGCTGACTCTAGAGCATATTCCCAAAAGGATAGCAGCAGAGAAGCAAAGTCCATCATGGATTGAACCATGTCTAACAAGGTTTGATTCCACCTTTCAGACACTCCATTTAACTGAGATGTCCCTGGAGGTTTCTATTGAGAGAGAATCCCATTCTCCTCAAGATATATCAGAAAATCACTAGAAAGATATTCACCACCTTGATCTAGTCGAAGGGTATTGATATACTTTCTAGTTTATTTTTCTACTTTATACGATATCGTTTGAATACTTCAAATGATTCAGATTTATGTCTCATCAAGAAGACATAACCATACCTCAAAAGGTTATCTATAAATATAATGAAATAATTGTACCCACCTCTAGCACTAATATTCATAGGTCCGCATGCATCAGTATGTACTAGACTTAGAATTTCTTTGGCTCGTTCATCTTTTTCAGTAAAAGGTGATTTTGTCATCTTTTCAAGAAGACAGGACTCACAGGTTGGTAGCGAATCATATTCACTAATCTCGAGAAGACCATCGCTATTCAACCTGTTTATCCTGTTCTTGTTGACATGACCTAGCCTACAATGCCACAGATATGCTTCGCTAACATTATCTATCCTAGGGCATTTGCTAGATGTGTATACTACACTAACAGGTCGTGATAGTACATAAATATCATTATTCATGTATCCATTCATCACAACAGAACCATTCCAAATGATTTTGCAAATGTCATTCTTTATTGATAGTTCATAACCATACATGGCCAACTAGCCTACAAAAATGACATTCAAAATGAAAGACGAATAATAATGACATTCATTCAAAATGATTGTACAAGACTCAAAAACTAATTTGAGGGTTCCCAATGCTAGGACTGGAACTTGGCTTCAATTTTTCACGTTCAAGGATCTCTCACTGTCATTGAATCTCCTACTAACTTGAAGTCCCTACAAAGAATTAGAAATGTGAATTGGACTTCCAGTATCCAATACCTAGTTAGTAGTATTGTAGATAGAGAAACTACAAGGTGTTATCATATAAATACTTTGTCCAACACTCCCTTGTTGCTTTCTCTTCTTAGACCGTTCGGGTCAAGGGATGCAATATAAAGAGGACAGTTCCTCTTCCAATGACCCAGCTTCTTACAGAAGAAGCACACTATCTTGCTCTTATTAGCCTTTACCTTCTTGACCTGACTGGGCCCAGAAACATTTTGCATCTTCTTCCCTTTATTTCTCTTTTTCCCTTTCTTAAAGGGACAATGTCCTGCAGAGGATCCTTCCACTAGTTTTACCATCCCTTTATTGAGTTTGTGGTCTTTCTCATAAGACTGCAGTAACCCCAACAGACCATGGTAGTTAACTACAGGCTTTTTCATTCTAAAATGATCGAGAAAGTCTAGATAAGAAGAGGGCAGGAAATTTAGTATCGCATCTTTCTCGAGTTGTTCATGCAAGGGACATCCAAGCTTGCCTAGGTGCTCAATCATCTTGATTATGTACAATACATGATCAATGATAGAGGTCCCATCAAGCATCCGTGTATTATAGATAGCATAGGAGATCCTATTTCTTTCAACATCATCTAGTGTACCGAAGGACTCCAACTTTTGAAGGATCTCCTCCGGTTGGGCTTCTTCGAATTTGCAATTAAACTCATCGTTCATCACTGCAAACATGATGCATCGGACAGTGGTCCTATCAAAGAACCACTTCTGATAAGTGTCTCTAACGGAACCCCGAGCATTAGGAGCAGGGAATTCAGGCATCGGATTCGATATCACATATAAGATCCATTCATACTCCAGGACAATCCTGAGCCTTCGATACTAGCTATTGAGGTTGGGACCCTTGAGCTTCTCATTATCAAGAAAAGATCGGAGTGACAAGTTGGTAGACATCTGAATGAAAAACCAAAACTTATTAGTGTATATGAATTACTAACCTAAAGACATGGACTTTAGTCTAAAGGCCCTCCTGTTGGGAATTGTGTTCCAAAGTCAATCGTCTAGGCTATAGATGGTTGTGCTATTTGTATATTGAATATGAATTTTGATATAAATAAAAGTTATCTTTTGGCAGTTCATTATAGGTGCATTTTTTTTAATGTGAACTCTTATATGATGAAGTCCTTAGAACTTCCTTGTACTCAATATAAAGAGGATATATCGAGTAGTTCTTAAATTATTCATGATCGAATGATACATTATTATAGGATGATTATGTATCAAGTATAGATCATTGTATGTCATATAGGGTGGTTATCCTTTTAACCAAGGAATGTGGAGACATTGGTATGACATGCAATGGAGTGTATGACATTTTACTGAACATGACCCACCTAATGGAACTCCCTTTTCTATCAATGGGTTGTTCACGAAGGGATATGGATATATATGTCCCTCAGACCTGAGATCATTATAGTAGCTTGTAAGCAACTCACTGTGCTTTGGTACCGGACTCCTTGAATTTCTAATTCGGTCTTGAAAGAATGTTGGGTACAGTCAAGTACTTATGGAGCAATGGTAGGATCAAGATGGAATTGATCTCTCTGAATTGATTGAAGTGAATGACTCATTGATGTCTCAATATAGCAAAATCTTGGCCAGGGTAATTCTAGTGATGAGTCACTGAACTTGCAAAATTGAGACATATGTTTGGACGAGCTGATCTAGGGTTGGCAGTCTAACACTAAGTCATCTAGAGAATTAAGTGGTCAAAGGGATGAATTATATAGTAACCATATGCCAGAGATTTTTGATGGTTGCTCTGCAACTTCGATCTATCCGGACATCGGGTGTTATTACTAGATGGAGACTTCGATTGGTACTGAAATTATTCCAATGATACCAGCTTAGTGTTCGAACCTATGGGGTCACACACCATAGGGGTAACTACTAGACCTGAAAGCCGATTGATGATTGGGAATCATCTAGGGGTCAAAATTTCATAAGATAAAATTTGTACCCGTGTCGACACATGGCTTTACAAAAGTTATGAAATTATTCTTTTTTCATTAATTGTTAATGATGTCTTGGAGGCTCAATGTGCAATATGATTGCTTTTAAACTCAATTTGATTGAGTTGCAAATTTACTAGTTCGAATCAAATCGGATTTGATTCGGGCTAGGTTTGGGTGAACTCGGGTTGAACCAAAATTGGTGCACCTTATCCATCTAAGTTTGAAATTGGATTTTAAACTCAAACATCATTTAATTTTGAATTATTAGTTTAATTTTTGAATTTAACCTGATATTTGAAATTAATGGTTGGATGAATGCTATCCTTAACTCCCTCCCCACTAACTCTCTCCATAACTCTCCCCATAACTCTCACCCACCTTCCTCACTATCTCCTATAAAATAGGGGTTGTTTAGGACATGGAAAAAGAGAAGAAATGAAAGGTTTTTGATACAAAGCTTTGCAGAAATTGAGAGAAAAAGGAGAGAAAGCTAGAATGATTTTCTACCTAAAGTTGGGAAGAGAGATCTAAGGGTATTGGATATGTGATTGCCTAGTGCTCTAGGCTAGGAAAGAGAGTCTAGGAAGGATTGTTTTCATAGTGTTTCCCACCTCCATTGTGTTCTTCGATGGTGCGAGGAGTCTTGACATTCGAGGAAAAAAAATTGGATACCATGGAGTTTCCGAAGCAAGCACTTTGGAAAGTGCTGGTCAATCAAGTCCCTTGTGTGAACTACCCATGAAGGCCAGACGATTATGTGGCTAGCAGAGCTTCATCCATCTCTTCAGTTGGTGATTCGAGAGCGTCATCCATTCCATCTTCCACTACTGCAAGGAGTCGCTTTGCATCCTTAAAAGGTGTGCATCAAAAGGTTTGATATGGTAGGTTCATGTTTTATATTATATATTGCTTTCATGTCATATTACTTTGGTAGGCTATGTAGAAAGTAGTTTCTATATCATGTTTACATTAAAATAGTTTAATCTTTACACTTCCGCTACAATGCATGTTAAAAAAAATTTAAAATGCATATCTATAGCCTGCTTATGGTTCCTTTCAAGTGGTATCAAAGCCAGGTTGATATTGACATGATTAGTTTTGTACAATATATTCCATGTTATCCTTGGTAGATTCCTATATTGGATGGAAACATCAGGGCATCTAGTTATAGGAGATTAGTAGGGTTTAAAGGCCCTCACTTCCCATTCAAGGGGGTCTCCTATAGCATGTTAGGGTGCTAAAATGAATCAAAACAGAGTTGTAGATTAAAGCTAGTTTAATCTAACATAGTAGATTAAAATTGTTTAATCTTGGTTTGTTCTAAATTTGATGACATAAAAGGTTTAGATTAGATCTAAAAGAAGTTTATAATTATGTTAAAAAGTTGTTTTAACATGAAAAATCAATTTTATAAGTAATTTTTTTAAAGTTTACTCACAGAAAATAGAAAGTCAAAAGTTCAAAATTCGATGTAAAATCGATTGACATTAATCTTGAAACTATTTCAATGATTAAAAAAATGTTAAACTTGATTTAGAATTAAGTTTTCTAATGACCAGAGAGATCTAGGAACTTGATTTGAAGATCTTAAGTCATCTAAACCAAACTTGGGTCAAATGGGATGGGCTAGAAATAGACCTTAATTGGATTAGACCTAAGGTTAGATGAATTGAATTAATTAAAGATAAGAAACTATTCAAAAGTTGAATTAGGTTTCATTTCTCTATAGTTTCTAATAGTTAGAAAGTGTGATCCAAACATCTAAAAGGATCTATTATGTCTTAGTGATTAATCTGGTTTTTTAAGTCTGATATGGTTGAGGAAGGTGAACCGAATTGGTGTCTAGGCAAGCAGCCTTATGGTCTATGGTTATAAGGGTACTCTTACCTGGCTAGCTCACTTGTAGCTAGTGTTTAAGGAAAGATGGTTAATGCTGGAACTCATACCTTGATTGCGCTTACTTGACCGATATGGCTAACCGGAATTGACTCATGAGAAGCTTACTGATTTGGATTAACCATGTCACTTAAGGTTAATCAGATTTGTCTGATTTTAGGTGCCCATGGACCAAGATGTTCATGAACCTTTTATAAGTTAGTGGGAGGATTCTTGATCATGGTCCATGTATTCTTCATATGTCACTTTTTTAAATCCTCTAAATTATTAAGTCTTTAAAAAGATGAAGTTATAGGGATAACTGAGTCTTAGCCTCCCATAAAGTTGGATGGCAATGTGTCCTTTAGTTGGGTGATCATCGTCAGTACCAAAGTACGGGTGGTTATCAGGCCATTGGAATTGCCATTCATAATATGATGGCTTAGTGCAACTCTCTTAATGGTGGTCAGGTGAGTCGGCCAAAGTCGGGCTTGATCATTCATTGGTTAGAAGCACTGAATTTAGTCATGTTAATGGTTGGACCTAACTAGGACATTCTTTAGCAGGAAGCCCAAAGCCCGATTGAAGTGCCCCTGGGGCAAAATTTGAAATACTAGAAATTGCTTAGAAGAAGCAATTGGTTAATTGAACCTATTTTTAGGTTCACGTGGATGAGCCGGCCAAAGTCGGGCTCATGTGGCACCTTTAGCATTCTAGTACCCACTAAGGAATTAAGTGAAATTCCTTGGATTGGAGGTAGAGGCTACTAATCTGAACAACATATATGGGACGACCTTTAGATTAAAGTCCATGTCTTTAGGATTAAAATTGAAATTCATACACTAATTGGTCTTATAGTTTTCCTTTCAGGAAAATGTCTACCAATTTGTCCCTCCACTCATTGCTTGACAATGAAAAACTTTCAGGCCCAAACTTCGATAATTGGTATCTAAGGCTTAAGATTGTCTTAGAGCATGAAAGGATCCTATATGTTGTATCGGATCCAGCACCTGAGGTCCCTGTAGCCAATGCTCATACATTTGTCAGGGATACTTATCAGAAGTATCTTTCTGATAGAACTACTGTACGTTGCATTATGCTGGAGGCTATGAACGACGAGTTCAGTCGCAAATTCAAGGAGGCTCAATCGGAGAAAATCTTGCAAAAGTTATGGGAATCCTTTGGCACGCATGATGATGTAGAGTGGTACAAGACTTCTTATGCCATCTATAATAACCATATGCAAGATGGTGCATCAGTAACTGATCATATATTATACATGACCGAGTTGTTTGAATGCCTAGCCAAACTCGGATGTCCCCTGCATGAACAGCTGGGAAAAGATGCTATACTGAATTCTCTGCCCCCTTCTTACCTTAGTTTCCTTGACCACTTCCAAATGCATAGGCCTGTAGTAAACTACCACAATTTGTTGTGGTTATTACAGAACTATGAGAAGGACCACAACCTCAATAAGGGGTTAGTGTACTTGGTGGGAGGAAATAGGGTAGTGCATCGTCCCCTTGGGAAGGGGAAGAAAAATAAAAAGAAAAAGACTAAAAAGGTGCAGAGTGTTGGTGGGGCCAGTCAGGCTGGGAAGAAGAAGATAGACCAGAGTCAGGCGAAGTGCTTTTACTATAAGAAGTAGGGTCACTGGAAGAGGAATTGTCCTCTGTATATTGCATCCCTTGATTCAAACAGGCTGAAGAAGAGGAAGCAGCAAGATGTTGCTGCTCAAGGTATTTATATGATAAATCCATATACCTATTTTTTTTGTGATACTACTAATTAGGTACTTGATACTGGGAGTCCTTACCATATTTGCAACAAATTGCAGGGACTTCAAATTAGTAGGAGGTTCGAGGATGGTGAAAGGTTTCTGAATGTTGGAGATGGAAGTCGAGTTCCAATTCTGGCGTTAGGAGGTTTCTCTCTTATTTTTGAATCTTGTAAAATCATTTTACATGACTGCCATTATTGTCCTGCATTTCTTATAAACATTGTCTCTGTAGGCTTGTTGGCCAAAGAATGTTTTGAACTTTCAATAAAGAGAAATGTTTGCAACATTACTTTGAATGGTTCAGTTGTAATGAATGGAAATTTGGTAAATGGAATTTATTTTCTATCACAGCCTGTGAGTGTAATATACACGACAAGCAAATGCCCTAGAATGGATAATGTCAGCAATGCTTATCTCTGGCACTGTAGGCTAGGTCATATAAACAAGAACAGGATAAACAGGTTGTTGACCCCATAAGTGATTTTGATGATAACAAAATATTGGAGCATGCATTTGTTTTACTAACAACTCTTCAAGTATTTTACAAGTTTTGTAGGATGAATTCATTGCTCAATTTCAACTCCTACATTTCTATTTCTTGTGTTGAGTTGTATTGTAATTGAATCTTGAAAAGAAGAACCCAAAGAAAAATTTAAGTATAAACCAATTAAATGGGTTACTTCTAGGTTATTTCAAGCTTTAAATTACTTTGAGTGTGTTGTAAGAAGAGTTTGAAGATATCTTGAAAGCTTGAAGCCTTGCTGGATGAATTATGGAGAAGGATTAAAAATTCATTGAAGAACTCATCCAAGCCGACTCGAGGAGAAGAGAGCCGACTCTAGCACATGGCACGCATGAGGATTTCTAGCATGCAGATATCCGAGCCGACTCTAAGAGACCCGAGCCGACTCATCCAGAGTACTACTTCTTGAATCAGACAGGCGAGCCGACCCAAAAGGAATCCGAGCTGACTCTATCATATAGTCAGTAATCTGAGCTGACTCTTCAATAAATCGAGCGGACTCCTCTAGAGTCTAGACAAAGAGATCTGAGAACTATAGCCAATAGAGCCAACTCTAAAGAGAAAGATCCAACTCTTCCATACTATATCTTTGAAGGCCTGAGGATCCGAGTCAATCAGAATCAAGGCGAGCCGACTCTTACAGAGTGAGAAATTAGGATACTATGCAAGCGAGCTGACTAGATTAAAGAGAGTCAACTTAACCATAACTACTTTGAGTATCTGAGCCGACTTGAGTAATCTAAGCTGACTCGAAGGTCGATTTCAGACTTATAATGGCTAGCTCCAGAACTTGGAATTTGAATCCAAAAAGTGCTCCAACAATCAAATGTCACATCCCAATGATCCACAATAACTAAAACTATCTGAGAAAGGTACAATACTATATATTTGAGGGATTTAAACCATTTTAGAAGAAGGTTTGAAAAGAAATGAAGAGTTAATGTGTTATTGAATATCCAACCAAGCCAACAAGCAAGAGAGCACTGAGAGCATTCAAGATAGCCTTCAAGCCTTCACCAACTCTCATTTGAAACTTGAAGCACTTAGTAAAGAAGCTATAGAAGCTATTAAAGTGCATTGAAGTACATTCAAGTGGGCTTCTCTCGAGCTATATCGGCAACCATTTGATAAAAATTTGTTTGTCATTATGTTGCTTTTCTTTACAATTTGTTTATTGAATTGTTAGGTTATTGGTGAGCCTGGTTGAAAAACCAAGTAGGTTCTTGGTTAGCTTGTGTTAAAACCAAGAGTTGGGTTCTTGGTGATCCTGTGTTAAAACCAAGTTGGGTTCTTGGTGATGCTGGTAAAACCAAGTTGGGTTTCTTTCGTGAGCCCAGTTTAAAAATCAAAGTGTAAAGATTTGGATTGTGAGCCTGTTAGAACAATCCGACTGTATTCCAGCAGGGGATATAGTAGAAATCTCAAGTGATAATCTTTGGTAGTGGATGTAGGAGTTGGGTTGCTCAGAACCACTATAATTTATTTGTGTTTGTGTTGTGCTTTTCTTATTTGATTATGCTTCTGCATTCTATTATCCTATCACGGCACTTAACACTTATAAAGGATTTCAAAGAGCACATTATTGCTTAAATCTTTTAAATTCCTAATTCAACCCCTCTTGGAAAAGCCACCTGGGCAACACAGGTTAAGACAAGAAGGTCTCTTAGAAGTAAATTATTTTGAATCATTGCCTATCTGTAAATCTTATTTACTTGGAAAAATGATCAAGTCATCTTTTTTTCTGGAAAAGGTGAAAGAGCTAAAGAAATTCTAAGTCTAGTACATACAGATGTATGTGGACCTATGAATGTTAGTGCTAGAGGTGGGTATAATTATTTCATTACTTTTACAGATGACCTATCTAGGTTCGGTTATGTCTATCTTATGAGACATAAGTCTAAGTCATTTGAAATGTTCAAACGATATCATAATGAAGTTAAAAAGCAAACTAGAAAGAGTATAAAGACTCTTCGATCTGATCGAGGATGCGAATATCTTTCTAGTGAGTTTCTGACTTATCTTCAAGAGAATGGGATGCTCTCTTAATGGACACCTCCGGGGACACCCCAACTGAATGGTGTGTCCGAAAGGAGGAATGGGACTTTGTTGGACATGGTCCGATCCATGATGGGCTTTGCCGCACTACCTATGTCTTTCTGGGATTATGTCCTAAAGTCTGCTTGTTATCTTCTTAATAGGCCTCCTAGTAAGTCTATGGACAGGACTCCATATGAGATATGGTCTGAACGGAAATCGGTGCTTTCACACCTTAGGGTATGGGGGTGTCCAGCCTATGTTAAGCATTTGCAAACTAATAAACTAGGACCTAGGTCTGACTGGTGCCTATTTGTTGGGTATCTGAAAGAGTCTAAAGGGTATTTCTTTTACTTGTTTGATGAACAAAAGCTGTTTGTTGATCTTAGTGCTATCTTTTTGGAAAAGGAGTTCCTTAGTGAAGGAACTGTAGCCACTAAGATTGAACTTAGTGAAGTTCAACAGGTAGAAGAACCAACACATTTAGGAGGCATCTCAGAATCGGATTTGACTAATTCAAATTTGGAGCCCATTGACCACCCATTAAGGAGATCCAGTAGAGTACCGTATCAACCGGATAGATCTATGATTTCTTGGTCTAGGACAAAGATCCTATTGAACTTGATGAAAACAATGAGGATCTGATCACCTACATGGATGCTCTACAAAGGTTCGACTCTGATAAGTGGCTAGAAGCCATGAAATCCGAAATAGGGTCCATGGAGATCAATAATGTGTGGACATTAGTTGATCCACCTGAAAGGATAAAATTCATTATGTGTAGATGGATTCTCAAAAGGAAATGGGGCATAGACGGAAGGGTGGAGACCTACAAAGCCCATCTGGTTGCCAATGGATATCGTTAACGTTATGATATTGACTATGATGAGACATTTTTTCCTGTGGCAATGCTCAAATCTATTCAGATTATGCTTGCTTTAGCTGCAAACTTTGACTATGAAATCTGGCAAATGGATATCCGAACAGTCTTCCTAAATGGTGAGCTGGAAGAGGAGGTGCATACGATGCAACCTGAAGGGTTCACATCCACAGATGAGTCAAAGGTTTACAAGCTCCAAAGGTCTATCTATGGAGTGAAGTAGGCATCTCGGAATTGGAACTTACGATTTGATAAGTGTATCAAGTCGTATGGCTTCGTTAAGAACAGAGAAGAACTTTGCATTTATAAGTGGGCTAATGGTTTTGTGGTTGTATTTCTTATATTATTTGTAGATGATATTCTCTTAATCGGGAATGACATCCCTGCACTACAGGAAATAAAGGTCTAGTTGTCATCTTGGTTATCTATGAAGGACTTAGGTGAAGCCTCCTACATCCTAAGGATGAAGATCTATAGTGATAGATCTTCGAGACTTCTGGGACTGTCCCAGTCAACGTACATTGATACCATGCTGAAACGGTTCAGCATGAAAAAATTTAAAAATGGCTATCTTTTGATAGGCCATGAAATTTCTCTCACGAAAAAGGATTGTGCATCAACTCCTGAAGAAAGAGAGCACATGAGTAGAGTCCCATATGCTTCGGTAGTGGGATCTATAATATATGCAATGACATGTACTAGACCAGACGTGGCATACTCACTAGCAGTAGTGAGCAGATACCAGTCTGACCCAGGTGAAGTGCATTGGAAGGTGGTAAAAACCATCCTAAAGTATTTGAGAAATACTAAAGACCAATGGCTTATTTATGTAGAGCCTGACTTAAAACTTGTCGGTTATATCGATTCAAGTTTTTAGTCACATAGAAATGATAGAAAAAGTATGTCGAGCTTTATATTTACCCTAAATGGAGGAGCCATCTACTGGAAAAGTTCCAAGCAATATTGTGGTGGACTCGGTTTGTGAAGCAGAATACATTGTAGCATCAGATGTAGTGAAGGAAGCTATGTAGCTACAAAAGTTCCTAGGCAAGCTGGGAGTGGCACCTTCCGTGGATGTCCCTTTTCTAGTATTTTATGACAGCACTGGAGCCATAGCTCAAGCCAAAGAGTCAAAGTCTCATTAGTGAACCAAGCACATTCTGTGCCACTACCATCTCGTGCGAGAGATTGTGGCATCAGGGCACATCGACTATCAAGAGATAAATAGAAAGGAAAATCTGGCCGACCCCTTCACTAAAGCAATCGAAACTCAAGAGTTTAAAGATTGTAATTGAAAAATGGGAATGCGATTCTATACTGATTGGCTTTAGTCCAAGTGGGAGTTGTTGAAAATTATGTCCGAAAGCCAATCGTCTAGGCTGTAGATGATTGTACTATTTGTATATTGGATATGAATTTTGATATAAATAAAAGTTATCTTTTGGCAATTCATCACAGGTGCATTTTTCTTAATGTGAACTCTTGTATGATGAAGTCCTTAGAATTTCCTTGTACTCGATATAGAGAGGATATATCAAGTAATTCTTAAATTGTTCACGATCGAATGATACATTGTTATAGGACAACTATGTATCAAGTATAGATTGTTGTATGTCATATAGGTTGGTTATCCTCTTAACTAAGAAATGTGGAGATATTGGTATGACATGCAAGTGGAGTATATGACATTTCACTGACATTACCCACCTAACGGAACTCCCTTTTCTGTCAAAGGATTATTTGTGAAAGGATATGGATATATGTGTCCCTCAGACTTGAGATCACCATAGTATCTTGTAAGCAACTCACTATGCTTTGGCACTGGACTTCCCGAATTTTTAATTCGGTCTTGAAAGGATGCTGGGTACAGTCAAGTACTTATGGAGCAATGGTAGGATCAAGATGAAATTGAACTCTTCAAATTGATTGGAGTGAATGACTCGCTAATGTCTCAATATAGCAAAACCTTGGCCATGGTAGTTCTAGTGAAGAGTCACTGAACTTGCAAAATTGAGACATATATTTTGATGACCTGATCTAGGGTTGGTAGTCTAACCCTAAGTCATCTAGAGCATTAAGTGGTCAAAGGGATGAATTATATAGTAACCATATGCCAGGGGTTTTTGATGGTTGCTCTACAACTTCGACCTATTCGGACGTCGGGTGTCATTGCTAGATGGCGACTTCGATTGGTACTGAAATTGTTCCAATGCTACTGGCTTAGTGTTGGAACCTATGGGGTCACACACCATAGGGGTAACTACTTGACCTGATAGCCGATTGATGATTGGGAATCATCTAGGGGTCAAAATTTCATTAGATAAAATTTTTACCCATGTGTCCACTTTATTGTGTCGACACATGGACTTATCTGATGTGTCGACACATGGCTTCACAAAAGTTATAAAATTATTCTTTTTTCATTAATTGTTAATGATGTCTTGGAGGCCCAATGTGCAATATGATTGCTTCTAAACTCAATTTGCTTGAGTTGCAAATTTACTAGGTCGAATCGAATCAAATTTGATTCGGGCTAGGTTTGGGTGAACTCAGGTTGAACCAAAATTGGTGCACCTTATCCATCTAAGTTTGAAATTGGATTTTAAACTCAAACATCATTTAATTTCAAATTATCAATTTAATTTTTAAATTTAACATGATATTTGAAATTAATAGTTGGATGAATGCTATCCTTAACTCCCTCCCCACTAACTCTCTCCATAACTCTCCCCATAACTCTTACCCACCTTCCTCACTCTCTCTTATAAGATAGGGGCTGTTTAGGACGTGGAAAAGGAGAGGAAATGAAAGGTTTTTGATAGAAAGGCTTTGTAGAAATTAAGAGAAAAATGAGAGAAAGCTAGAATGGTTTTCTACCTAAAGTTGGGAAGAGTTATCTAAGGGTATTGGGTATGCGATTGCCTAGTGCTCTAGGTTGGGAAAGAGAGTCTGGGAAGGATTGTTTTTAGAGTGTTTCCCACCTCCATTGTGTTCTTTGATGGGGCAAGGAGTCTCGATGTTCGAGGAAAAAGAATCGGATACCAAGGGGTTTCCGAAGCTAGTACTTCAGAAAGCGCTGGTCAAGCAAGTCCTCGATGTGAACTACCCGTGGAGGCCAGATGATTGTGTGGCTGGCAGAGCTTTGTCCACCTCTTCAGTTGGTGATTCGAGAGCATCATCCATTCCATCTTCCACTACTGCAAGGAGTTGCTTTGCATCCTCAAAAGGTGTTCATCAAAAGGTTTGATATAGTAGGTTTATATTTTATATTATGCATTGCTATTCATATCATATTACTTTGGTAGGCTACGTAGAAAGTTGTTTCTATATCATGTTTAGATTAACATAGTTTAATCATTACTCTTCTACTGCAATGCATGTTGAAAAAGTTTTAAAATGCATATCTATAGGCTGCTTATGGTTCCTTTTACCTCCCACTATTTTGTTCAGACTGGTAGCATCTACCTCCTATCTGAGGAATTACTTTAATTCCTTAGTAGGTATTAGAACCCAATAGACAACACATGAGCCCAATTTTGGCCGGCCCACCTATGTACATCTAAAGGTAGATTCTTTAACCGATTACTTCTCCAAGTAACTTCTAGTATTTTGATTTTGCCCCAAGGTGCACATCAATCAACCTTTGGGCCTCCTATTGAAGGTCCCATGTAGGTCCAACTATTAACATGACAAAACTCAATGCTTCCAACCAACAAATAGTCAAGCCTGACTTTAGCCGGCCCACCTGACCATTATTAAGAGAGTCCCACTAAGCCATCATATTAGGAATGGTAATTTCAATAGCTCGATGAACATCTGATCTTTAGATCTACCGATGAACACCTAACTATTGGACCCATTATCATTCTACTTAATGGGAGGCTAGGACTTAGTTATCCCCATAACTTCATCCTTTTATAGACCTAATAATTTAGAGGGTTTAACTTTAATATGACAGATGAAATAGATAAGAAGACATGGATTAACCTCCCACTAATTACATTGTCATAAAAGAGGGTTTCAGAAACTAATGATCCATGGGCACCTAATATCAATAAAGACTGATTAACCTTAGGTGACATGGATTAACACGAGTCAGTGAGCTATCCAATCAATTCTGATTGACCACATTGGCCAGGTAAGTGAGATCATGGGATGGGTTTTGCCATTAACCGTCTTGCCTTAGATACCAACCGGGTTGGCCAGGTAAGAGGTAGCCCCATAGATCCATGATCAAATGCCATCTTTACCTTATACACTAATTGGTTCATCAGACTCGATTTGACTAGCTTAAAGACTCGGGCTGACCACTAAGCCATAAATTAGGTCCATTTAGATTTATGGACTAATCAATCAACTATTAGAGAGATCTATAGAGAAGAAATTCTAACTCAACATTTGATTAGATTAGTTCTCTATTTGATCCATTCATCTAAACTTAGGTCTAATCCAACTAAGGACCTAATTGAAGCTAACCCATGATCCTTAAAGGTTATGAAATCACTTAGAGTATTTGAATCATATTCCTAGATCACTTTATCATTCAAGGTAACTTAATTCTTAATTAAGTTCAATATTCTTGATAAATCAAAACAATTTCAATTTATATTGTAAAATAATTTTACAAGCACATTGAATTTGAATTCACTATTTCAAGGTTTTCTGGTCGAGTCGACTCATGCAGAATGTGAGTTGGCTCATCCAGAACTAAAAACTAATAGATTGTTCTGTTTGCAGAGATGAGTCAGCTTGAGCAGGAGTCGAGTCGCTCATTCAGAATACAGAATAGACAGACTATTCTGTCTGCAAAAAATAGTGACTTCAAATTCATGCATTTTACTTGAACTATTCAATATTTTTAGATCAAACATCAATAGATTAAAACTATTTTAACCTATCAAATCCCTCACTTTCTTCTTCATAAGGTCATGACGTAGCGGTATCCCTATACACCATAGGAGAATCCTATTGAATGGAAAGTGATGGCCTTCAAACCATACTTCTCTCCTATGACCAGACGGCTATGGCGAATTCACCGTAATCCAAGTACTTTATGAGAAAAGCTAATGATATTTTAACATGCTACTATTATTATACTACAACAACCTGGCTCTGATACCAATGAAAGTTTAAAAAGGCATAGCAGGTAGATGAACTATATTTTAAAACTATTTTAAAGCACAACATAGCGGAAGACTTGGTAGATCGATCAAGTTGATCTACCAATCTGCTTGCAACAGGATCTAACATAATAAAACTGTATGTAGAGATATCAAGAGCAAAGAAAAGGAAAGGGTATGTTACCTTAGACCTTTGGATGCAGGTGATGAAGAGTCACTGAGCTACACAAATGTCTGGCCTCTACGGGTAGTTCACACCAGGGCTTAATCCCAATCAACTCTCTTAGAGTGCTAGCACCTCAAGATCCTTGAAACTGAACTTTTCCTTCCTTGGACCTGCAAGACTTTCTTGAAGCCGCCGGAAAATCTGGTTGGGGAATAATGGGGAGAAGTAAAAGTGGAACCCTTCCCAACTAACTCTTTATTCCCAAACCCTAGCATGATTGCTAGGTAGGCTCACATCCAAAATCCTAATCCTTTTAAACCCCACTCTTAGGATACCTTCCCTTCCTCTCTATAAAAAGTCCGACAAAAGTCAACCTCAACTTAACTCTACTACCCTTATAAAGATACCTATTTATATTAGCAGCAAGAGAGAGAGAGAGAGATGGAAGGAGGAGTGATTGGGGGAGAGGGTTAAGGGTTGAGCAAAATTAGCACTAGGTTTATATGGGAGAAAATCTGCATTCTAAATAATGCATTCCACAAAAAAACTTTGGAGCCAATTTCAGCCAAGATTTGAAATTTGAATTCAAAATTCAAATTTGAATTTTTTAAAAGAAAGTGAGCATGAGGAATCAAATCTAATTTGATCCTAAGCCAAATCACATTTGGCTTGACCCATCAGATTGCAATCATATTGCAAATAAGTCCTCCAAAAATTTACTAATCAAATTAGTGAAAAATCTTCGTCACAGCCAAGTATCGACTTATAGAAGTGCCGACATTTAGGTCATGGTCAATTATATTGATCCCATAGTGATGCTAAACGATTCTCAATCAGCGATCGGCCTTTAAATCAGGTAGAAATCCCTATATTGTGTGACCCCATAGGTTCGAACACTAAGCCGGTAGCACTGAAATATTTTCAGTAGCAGTCAAAGTCATCATCTAGCAATGATACCCGACATCTGGATAGGTCGAAGATATAGAGCAACTCTCTAGAACCTCTGGTATATGGTTACTGTATAATTCATCCCTTTAATCTCATAATGCTTAGGATGACCTAGGATTTGACTGCCAACCTTAATTTAGTACATCCAGATTATGTCTCAACCTTACAAGTTCTGTGACTCCTCATAAGAACTATCCTGGCCAAGGTTTTGCTAAATTAAGACATAATGAGTCATTCACTCCTGAAAGATTGTGCCCTGAAAGCCAATTGAAATATTGTATTTTGATCCCAAAATCAATGAATTGATATTTTTTTTATAATAAAGGCATTATTTTCATCATACGCTATGTCTTTATGATTTTATGATGAACCCCATAGATTAGGGCTATGGTTCTAGGGTTATGATGAGTTCATACCAGTGAGATCTAAAGCCTTAAAACCCTAATCTAAAATATTCCTGGTCGATGGGACATTGAGTTGGGGATCAATGTTTCCGGCAAGACCAGCACATCCTATATATGCTTTGTGATGAGGGTGACTGATCTCACAGTCACTTGTGTTTGACACTAATACTAGGATGTGAGTGTTCATTAGAAAATGAGTTCACTGAATTGATCCAGATTGAGAATATCTAATGAAACCTTATCTGTTTGTCAATAGATAATTCTCATAGTGGGAGTAGTGCATGTGGTCCTTTGACCTGAGACTACCTTAGTACCTTATATATATGAATCCATACTTTGGTTCGCAATCAATCATGACACTGAGTCATGCACGAGGTGATACTGGTTATGGTGGATTGTATATGGAGGTTGTGAGTAGGTTAATAAGGAATTGATCAGCCCTAGTAAGAGGGAATTGCATCCAGCTAATTTCAAATGATGAATTCCGGAAATCTTTGATCAAAGTATGAACATTAGAGTTATTTTCTAATGGTTCATTAATGAATCATCATTATAAAGATTGAGCTAGGGATGAATATGAAATTGGATTTGACAAGTATCCATATTCATAATCATATTCGGGATGCAAGTTGATCAAAGGACTGAATTGCTCGGTAACTCACCACTGAAGGGTATTTTGGTAATTCCACCAAAATTCCACATCTTCCGGGTAGACATGATACATTGCTAGACGTCAATCTTGTCTTGTAGGTATATGATTGAGTTATGGTAATTCAAATCAGTTAATTAGATTTAGATTCTAATTGACCGAGTCGAGCTAGTTTGAGTTGACCTAAATCGGCTTAGTTGAGATCTAACTGAATTAAGTCAAATAGCACTCGGACCTACCGTTGGCTAGGTGTGGAACCCAATGGGTCACACACAAAAGAAAATTGATGAAGGATTTAATTTGGAATTAAATCATGTTTGCAGGATAAACACACTAGCATGTGTTGCAGACCAAATTTCTATTCGAATCAGATTCGAATTTGGTTCCGAATTGGGCTTAATTTGGTTCTAATTAAACCAGATTAAGGTCTAATTTAAATTTTAGGACATTGGGCTAACCCATGGCTGAACCCAAGTGAATTAAGTTCACTGAGACCCTCTCTCCAAGCCGCCCTCTCCCTTTCTCACCCGCGCGTGCCAAGAAGAAGAGTCCATGCACGTGGACTCCTCTTCATGCGCGTGAGAAAGAAAATACCATCGGAGAAAAATCTGAAAAAGGGGCGATTTGGATCCTTATCTGACACCCTTGGATCTGGATCTGATGGCCAGAAAAAATTAAGGAAAAGATCCATCACTTTTCGGTCGCAAATTCGTCTCCAAAAGTCACGATTCTTCCTGAAGTTTTTTCGAGAGTCCTCCTCGTCGGAAAAATGAAAATTAAATCAGAGAATCTTGATTTTTGGTTGAGGGGACGCGTAAGGAATGAGGGATCGTAATTCCTGGGGTTTCAAAGGGTTGCGTTGTTTTGAGAAGATGCCCCTCTGAGATCTATAAATAGGGTTGGGTTCTCGGGGGTTTTCATGTAAGATAATTCAGAGATCAGATTCCTTTTCTTCCTCTTCAGAATACTCCTTCCCCTTGTTCTTGTTGGGTATTGTTTTCCTTACAGAGGTATCCTCTGTCGAAACTCTGACCCTAAACAAGAATAAGTGGAAGGTCTTGAACGGTAAAGGAAAGAAAAAGGAAAGGATCTGTTCTTCTTCTTTTCCTTCTTGAATTAAGACTTTTCCTGTCTTAATTTTTCTTCCAATTCAATTCAAGAAAAGGAATTCAAGAAAGGAAATTCTTGAAAAAAAAAATTCAAGAAGAGGAAAGAAGGAAGAAAAGAAATTTTTAAAAAAGAAAATTTCAGCCTAAAAGTCCAAGAATTGAATTCTTGAAAAAGAATTCAAGAAGAGGAGCCAAGAACAAGAAATTGTTGTCTTCATCTTTTTCTGTGTGGATCACCATTGGAGGGTGAACATTTGGGCACCTGGTGGAGATTCAGAGTTTGGATTTTAGCGATACAGGTTAGTACTTTAATTTGAGATTAAATCTTATATATACATCTTATATGTTTTAATTATTTTAAGGAGATCTTGGGTTAAAGGTTTGGTGAAGATTTCATAAAGATAAAAATTTTGAAATCTATGTTTCTGCCTTGCCATCGAACCCTACAGTGGTATCAGAGCCTCCTTATTAAGATTAAAATATATATGCTGATTTTTAGATGCATATTTATATAAGTAACATGAGATGCATATATGTTTGATGTATGCCACTAATTAAGGTTTTCACTTAAACCTTAATTTGTATAGAGATATGTTTAGCCTTCTAGTCATCATACTGAAGTAAGGTTGCCCTGGCATAATGGTGGATCCATTATGTGGTAAATGGTTGTCCTAGTATGATGGCACACTATGGCACATATTTGCTAGAATATGCTTTGTTTTAATAAAGCCCTCTTTAAAAACATATTAAGTTGTAGTGTCATATATCAAAAGCTAAAATAATCAATATGATTAGTTTATCATTCGGTGTCTAGGAAAAGTGGTTCATGATCGGTAAAGTGGACGTGGTTTTTAATTGGTTCCGTTGACTGACCTGGCCAATTCTTATTGGTGTCTAAGGAAAGCAACGGGGGAACTCCCACCACTGTCCCACTTACCTAGCCGATAAGATTAATTTAATTATTGATTGATATGCTTAGTGTAATATTCACTACATGTGGCCTTCCTTCATGCCAAGTCATTATTATGTTATGATCCATATTAGGTTTGTTGTGTACACACAAGGCTTTTTTTATGGTGACTAACATAATTTTGGCTTGGTACATTTGATGTTTATGGCATGATTTAATATAATACTTTGTTGTGTACACACAAGGCTATTAATATTTTAGAGGCCAAGATAAGTTGAGAATTGTATGAGTTACAATTGGAAAGAGTTTTTCTACCTTTGAACTTATATAAGATTTGTTGTGTACAAACAAGGTCTTTTGTAAGGAATTAGGATCTCAACCCCACTAAGAGAACCAATTAGGGTTTTCTCGATCATCACATGGAGGGTTATGATGCTTGAGAAAATAGTGGGAGACATAATTAAGTTAAAGTCCTAATTTAATTATGTTTTGTCAACATTGATTGTTTGCTTATGTAATGTTCTTTGTTAATGTAGATTAAATGGCCTCTTCACTCTCACTCCGTAGCATTCTTGATGCAAATAAATTGACTGGACCAAACTATGTTGATTGGTTGAGAAACCTGAAGATAGTACTCAGCCAAGAAAGAATTTATTATATTCTTGATACCCCAACCTTGGAACCATTAGGGGAAGATGCCTTGCAAGAGGATAAGACCACATATAACACGTGGCAAAATGACTCACTTACTGTCAAGTGTATAATGCTTGCCTCTATGACCAATGAGTTACAGAGGCAACATGAAAGCATGGACACAAACTCCATATTGCTCAATTTAAAAGAACTTTATGGAGAACATAGTCGAACTGCAAGATATGAAATATCTAAGCAGTTATTCTGTGCAAGGATGATAGATGGTACATCCGTACAAGACCATGTATTAAAGGTTATTGACCTAATCACCCGATTGGGTCAATTGGATTTTATTATGGATGGGGAGTTGAATCAGGATTTAATCCTGCAGTCACTCCTAGAGTCATTTTCACAGTTTGTTCTTAATTATCATATGAACAAACTTAACACTTCCTTGCTTGAGCTGTTGAATATGTTAAAAATAGCAGAGAGCTATTTAAACAAAAATAAGGCTCTACTTCTTCTTGTGGATGGTGTAAACAAGAAGAAAATAGGCAAAAAGGGTTCCAAGAGGAGGTTGAACCCAAAAGAGGGCATCAAGAAAAAGAAAGGAAAGAAGGCCTCCAGACAAATGACCTGCTTTCATTGTGGCAAGCCGGGTCACTGGAAAAGAAATTGCAAGGTTTACCTTGCAAGTATGAAGCCTGGTGCTAGTGATGCACCAAAAGGTATGTATAAGATACATGCAATTTTGTCATTAGACTCTTCTAATTCAAACTCTTGGGTATTGGATACTGCTTGTGGTCATCATATCTGTAAATCATTGCAGGGACTACAGAACATTAGAATTTTGAAGGAAGGCGACTTCGAGCTCTACGGTGCTGGAGGAGATTCCATCCAAGCAGAAGCTGTAGGGACTTATATGTTGAAGCTGCCTTCTGGGAAGATTTTAGAGTTAAAAAATTATTATTTTATGCCTAGAATCTTTAGAAACATCATATCTGTACCCTTGTTACTTAAATAAGGATATATTATGAATGTAATGAGCAGTGGCTGCTCAATCAGTTTTTCTAATGAAATAATATTTAATGGCATATTTTGCAATGGTCTCTTAACTTTATCTTCTGATGACAATATACTACATGTTAGTAATAAACGAAAAAGAGATGAAGTAAACAATACTTTACTTTGGCACTATCGTCTTGGACATATTAGTGAGCAGAGGATTAACAAGTTATACAAGGAAAAATTCCTTAATCCTTATGACTATGAATCATTAGGAACTTGTGAATCATGTCTCATGGGTAAAATGACCAAGACTCCATTTAGTGGACATAATGAAAGGACAACAGAGTTATTAGGACTCATACACACTGATGTATGTGGACCTATGACAACTCAGGCCAAGGGTGGATACTCATATTTCATCACATTCACTGATGATTTTTCAAGGTACGAATTTGTGTATCTAATGAAACATAAGTCCGAAGCTTTTGAAAAATTTTTAGAGTATCAAAGTATGGTAGAGAAACAAACGGGAAAAAGTATTAAGATCCTTCGATCAGATAGAGGAGGTGAATACTTATCCACCGAGTTTCTTGATCACCTTAAACAAAAGGGAATCATCTCTGAATGGACTCCTCCTTACACACCACAATTAAATGGTGTTGCTGAAAGGAGAAATCGTACTTTATTTGATATGGTACGATCCATGATGTGCTTCACAGACTTACCTGTTTCTTTCTGGGGATGTCTTGGAAATAGCGGCTAATATTTTAAATAGAGTACCATCCAAATCTGTATCTAGCATTCCATATGAGTTATGGAGGGGAAAGAAACCCAATCATAAGCACCTTAAGATATGGGGATGTCCAGCCTATGTCATAAGAAATTTTGGACATAAGCTTGATGTTAGAGCAGAAAAGTGTCTATTTGTTGGATATCCTAAAGATAGTATAGGATATCTGTTCTACCACCCTACTGAACAAAAGGTTTTAGTCAGTAGGCATGCCATTTTTATGGAGAAAGAGTTCATCCTACAAAAGGGCAGTGGGAGAAATATCGAACTTGAAGAAGTTCAACAAGTAGATACATCTCAACAAAATCATAACATAGTTAGTATAGAACCTGAACACACCACTCCTATCCGTAGGTCTGATAGGGTGCGACATGCACCTGAGAGGTATGGGTTCATTATTGAAAATAATGAAGCCCGAATCATTGATAATGATGAGCCTCTAACATATACGGATGCTGTCATAAGTAGTGACTCAGACAAATGGCTGGAAGCCATGAGATCCGAAATGGACTCCATGTATGTCAACCAAGTCTGGACTTTGGTTGATGCACCAGAGGGTGTTAACCCTATTGGATGAAAATGGGTCTATAAGAAAAAGATTGGAGCAGATGGCCAAGTTGAAACTTATAAAGCCAGATTAGTGGCTAAGGGTTTCAAACAAAAATAGGGAATAGATTATGATGAAACATTTTCTCCTGTTGCCATGCTCAAATCTATTCGGATTATGCTTGCTATAGCAGCATATCATTATTATGAAATCTGGCAGATGGATGTGAAAACTGCATTCCTCAATGGTTTCCTTGAGGAAGAGGTTTATATGTCACAGCCAGAAGGTTTTATCTTGGAGACTAAACCTAATCAGGTATGTAGACTGAAGAAATCTATTTATGGATTAAAGCAAGCATCTAGGAGTTGGAACATCCGATTTGATAAGACAGTCAAAGAATTTGACTTTATCAAAAATGAGGATAAACCTTGTGTGTACAAGAAGACTAGTGGGAGTGCCATAGTTTTCTTGGTTCTGTATGTAGATGACATACTCCTCATTGGGAATGATATCCCAATGTTACAATCGGTCAAGGTATGGTTATCTAAACAGTTTTCCATGAATGACTTGGGAGAAGCATCTTATATACTAGGCATCAAGATCTATAGAGATAGATCTAGGAGGATGCTAGGTTTATCCTAGTTTAGGTACATTGACCAAGTGCTAAAAAGATTTAGCATGGAGGAAAGTAAAAGAGGTTACTAACCTATTGGTCATGGCATACATCTTTCTAAGAAGATGTCTCCTAAGACACCTGAAGAAAGAAATAGAATGAATTCTATACCTTATGCTTCGGCAGTAGGGTCTATTATGTATGCTATGCTATGTACTAGGCCTGATGTGGCATATGCCTTAGGTATAGCCAGCAGGTTTCAGGCTGATCCAAGAGAGGATGATTGGACGGCTGTAAAAAATATTCTTAAGTACTTAAGAAGAACTAAGGATATTTTTCTAATATACGGAGGATCTGATCTTAAACTAGAAGCTTATTCAGATTCTAGTTTTCAATCAGATCCAGATGACAGCAAATCTATATCTGGGTATGTTTTTACCCTTAATGGAGGAGCTGTAAGCTGGAAGAGTTCTAAACAGCAAACTGTAGCTGACTCAACAACTGAGGCAGAGTACATTGATGTTAGTGAAGCTGCCAAGGAAGCTGTCTGGATGAAGAAGTTCATATCAGAGTTGGGCGTAGTTCCTGAGATTGAAGGTCCAGTATCACTTCACTATGATAATACGGGGGCTGTTGCTCAAACAAAGGAACCAAGAGCTCATCACAAATCAAAGCACATTCTGAGACGCTTCCATCTCATTCGAGAGATTGTCGAAAGACAAGAAGTCTGCATTAAAAGGGTAGAAATGAAGAACAACATAGCAGACCCATTCACTAAGGCTCTATCACAGCGAGAGTTTGATCACCACCTTGATTGTATGGGGTTAAGATTTAAAGGCGATTGGCTTTAGTGCAAGTGGGAGATTGAAAGATTGTGCCCTGAAAGCCAATTGAAATATTGTATTTTGATCCCAAAATCAATGAATTGACATTTTTTTTATAATAAAGGCATTATTTTCATCATACGTTGTGACTTTATGATTTTATGATGAACCCCATAGATTAGGGCTATGGTTCTAGGGTTATGATGAGTTTATACCAGTGAGACCTAAAGCCTTAAAACCCTAATCTAAAATATTCCTGGTCGATGGGACATTGAGTTGGGGATCAATGTTTCCGGCAAGACCAGCACATCCTATATATGCTTTGTGATGAGGGTGACTGATCTCACAGTCACTTGTGTTTGACACTAATACTAGGATGTGAGTGTTCATTAGAGAATGAGTTCACTGAATTGATCCAGATTGAGAATATCTAATGGAACCTTATCTGTTTGTCAATAGATAATTCTCATAGTGGGAGTAGTGCATGTGGTCCTTTGACCTGAGACTACCTTAGTACCTTATATATATGAATCCATACTTTGGTTCGCAATCAATCATGACACTGAGTCATGCACGAGGTGATACTGGTTATGGTGGATTGTATATGGAGGTTGTGAGTAGGTTAACAAGGAATTGATCAGCCCTAGTAAGAGGGAATTGCATCCAGCTAATTTCAAATGATGAATTCCGGAAATCTTTGATCAAAGTATGAACATTAGAGTTATTTTCTAATGGTTCATTAATGAATCATCATTATTATAAAGATTGAGCTAGGGATGAATATGAAATTGGATTTGACAAGTATCCATATTCATAATCATATTCTGGATGCAAGTTGATCAAAGGACTGAATTGCTCGGTAACTCACCACTGAAGGGTATTTTGGTAATTCCACCAAAATTCCACATCTTCCGGGTAGACATGATACATTGCTAGACGTCAATCTTGTCTTGTAGGTATATGATTGAGTTATGGTAATTCAAATCAGTTAATTAGATTTAGATTCTAATTGACCGAGTCGAGCTAGTTTGAGTTGACCTAAATCGGCTTAGTTGAGATCTAACCGAATTAAGTCAAATAGCACTCGGACCTACCGTTGGCTAGGTGTGGAACCCAATGGGTCACACACAAAAGAAAATTGATGAAGGATTTAATTTGGAATTAAATCATGTTTGCAGGATAAACACATTAGCATGTGTTGCAGACCAAATTTCTATTCGAATCAGATTCGAATTTGGTTCCGAATTGGGCTTAATTTGGTTCTAATTAAACCAGATTAAGGTCTAATTTAAATTTTAGGACATTGGGCTAACCCATGGCTGAACCCAAGTAAATTAAGTTCACTGAGACCCTCTCTCCAAGCCGCCCTCTCCCTTTCTCACCCGCGCGTGCCAAGAAGAAGAGTCCATGCACGTGGACTCCTCTTCATGCGCGTGAGAAAGAAAATACCATCGGAGAAAAATCTGAAAAAGGGGCGATTTGGATCCTTGTCTGACGCCCTTGGATCTGGATCTGATGGCCAGAAAAAACTAAGGAAAAGATCCATCGCTTTTCTGTCACAAATCCGTCTCCAAAAGTCGCGATTCTTCCTGAAGTTTTTTCGAGAGTCCTCCTCGTCGGAAAAATGAAAATTAAATAGGAGAATTGTGATTTTTGGTTGAGGGGACGCGAATGAGGCATCGTGATTCCTGGGGTTTCAAAGGGTTGCGTTGTTTTGAGAAGACGCCCCTCTAAGATCTATAAATAGGGTTGGGTTCTCGGGGGTTTTCATGTAAGATAATTCAGAGATCAGATTCCTTTTCTTCCTCTCCAGAATACTCCTTCCCCTTGTTCTTGTTGGGTATTGTTTCCCTTACAGAGGTATCCTCTGTCGAAACTCTGACCCTAAACAAGAATAAGAGGAAGGTCTTGAACGATAAAGGAAAGAAAAAGGAAAGGATCTGTTCTTCTTCTTTTCCTTCTTGAATTAAGACTTTGCCTGTCTTAATTTTTCTTCCAATTCAATTCAAGAAAAGGAATTCAAGAAAGGGAATTCTTGAAAAAAAAAAAATTCAAGAAGAGGAAAGAAGGAAGAAAAGAAATTTTCAAGAAAGAAAATTTTAGCCTAAAAGTCCAAGAATTGAATTCTTGAAAAAGAATTCAAGAAGAGGAGCCAAGAACAAGAAATTGTTGTCTTCATCTTTTTCTGTGTGGATCACCATTGGAGGGTGAACATTTGGGCACCTGGTGGAGATTCAGAGTTTGGATTTTAGCGATACAGGTTAGTACTTTAATTTGAGATTAAATCTTATATATACATCTTATATGTTTTAATTCTTTTAAGGAGATCTTGGGTTAAAGGTTTGGTGAAGATTTCATAAATATAAAAATCTTGAAATCTATGTTTCCACCTTGCCATCGAACCCTACAACTCCAAACCATTTGGAGTGGTCAATTCCATCTTGATCCACCACTACTTCACAAGTACTTGACTGTATCCAGAAACCTTCCATCACTGGATTAGAAATCCAGGTAGTCCGATACCATAGTATAGTGAGTTGCTTGCAAGCTACCATGGTGATCTCAGGTCTGAGGGACACATATACCAATATCCCTTCACGAGCAACCCTTTGGCAGAAGGGAGCTCCGCAGATGGTCACGTTCAGTGAGATGTCATACATTTCACCTGTATGTCATATCAGTGTCTCTACACTCCTTGGTTAAGAGGACAACCAACCAATGTGACATATAATAACCTATGCTTGATACATCATCATCTTATAAAAATGTATCTTTTGATTGTAAACCAGTTTAAGAACTACTTGATATATCCTCTCTATATCAAATATAATGTAGTTCTAAGGACTCCATCACACAAGAGTTCTTTTCAGGAAAATGCACATGTGATGAACAGCCAAAAGAATAACATTTATTCATTTAAAAAATTCATATACAATTACAAAATAGCATAACCATCTACACCCTAGATAATTGGTTTTGGGATACTATTCCCAACACAAAGTTGGTGGACCATGTGGCACCACCCAGCTGGCGGATAGGGATCATGCATATTTTTGTTGATCAAGGTATGGCTCTTTGGGTGCCGAGGTAATAACTTCCCTTCACCGCCTTGATGCTCCCCTCAAAATAACATAGTGCCTCCTTCGAAGTAGCAAGACAATGCTTAATAACTCCTGGGTGGCAAATTCTAAACTAAAAGGTGAAACAACAAACTTGACTCTTTGGGCCAGCTAAGTGGCTGTTCCCGATTCACTAAAGTGGCAAGCCCTGACAAACCAACTCAGTACCATTCTAGACTCAGGAGCGGAGGGTATCAATTATGGTGACTACTCCTTCTTGGACCTAAGCCCACTGGATTGCCAACTATGGTATCGGTGGACGTCAAGTGATCAGATAACTCTTTCATCATCGGCCACCTCCTATAGAAGCTCTAGAAGACTTCGTGGTCAAGGCTAGCTCCCATCTCTATCGAATACTTAATCAGGCTTGACCTGGATCTCCACTTGGTTAGGCACACATAGAGTGATACCCGGTACCCTCTCTTATTGCTTGGCCCATACTCAATGCTTATTCCCTCTTAGCACCTAGCCAGCTCTCGGCATCAAGACCGATATGGTTGACCCCACCTACTCCAACTATACCAACTTTTCTACTTGTTCGGTATAACAGATATGGCCAACACAACCAACAGACGAGTTCATGGGGAACACTATCTTAACAGAATTGGTGGCCCTGATAGAAAGGATGCTAGCAGAAGGAATCTCAGGAGGCCAGATCATAACAACATGTGAGGATCTGTTACTCTCGCTAGAGGCCACCTCCTTGGAAACCTTTTCGTAGCCCCACATGGCACTATAAATAGGAAAGGGGACACCCAGTAAGAGAGACCACTCTAAGGGCTCATCACACTAGCGCCCTCATCATCATCATGGCTCACAGCTCCGATGTTGGCTCTACCTCGTGATTTTAATGAATAATAAAACGTTAAGTACATATTGTGTACTAATGTATATTTCTAGTTGTGAGTTTTTAGGAAACAAGCACCTCAAATTCTCAAAATTAAAGTTTCATGGCATGCTTTGGCATGAAGTATCTTTCACGATTTGAGGAGTCTTCTCCATGCAAAAAGGACTCAAACAAGTTCTATTATTGCTTATTTATATTGCATTTAAGTTTCAATAAACAATATTTATGTTTTTTGCTTGATTGGCACTTAATTCTAAAGTGTGCAGAACCAAGTGTCGACACCTGGAAGGCTAAGTGTCGACACTTCAGCATTTGGCATGCAGAAAATCTTCTTGGCATGCCAAGTATCGACACCTAGAATTCAAGTGTCGACACCTGAAAATTTTGTGCCGACACTTAAGTTTCCAAGTGTCGACTCAAGGCCTGAGACTTTTTAAAAATCTAGAACTTGGCCATGGAGAGTTTTTGTGTCAAGTATCGATACCTGTGAATCAAGTGTCGACACTTGAAAGTTCAAATGTCGATACTCGGGTTCTGACAGTCCTAATGGATCTATTTTTTTGAAGTGCAGAAACATCTTTTTAAGCTCCAAATGGTTAGATTCAAAGCTCCAACGGTCATAAACCATTTTTTAGAAGTTTTTGAAGTATTTAAGCTTTACCAAACCTATTCTTGAAGCATTGAAGTCCATTGAAAGCTCAAAAGATAATATTCCCTCAAGAACTTCACTTCAAAAGCTATTAAAAGAGAGATTCCCTGAAAAGGCTTACAAGCCTATCCTTTCATCATTCCAAAAAGAGAGCTTAAATAATATTCCAAGGAGAAGACAAGATAAGCATTAATTAGAGACTCAAAGCTTCCATTCTACTCTTGAAGAGAGTTTGTTTTGTTTATTTAAATTATATATCTAAAATTTTCTTGTGTTTTAACCTAGCTTTCAAGGATTTTTTGAAAGTAGGTTGTTGTGGTTGTTGGTGAGCCAAAGGGACAAAACCAACTAGGGTTGACTTATGAGCCCGAAGCCAAAACAAGTGTAAAGGCTTGTTGGTAAGCCTAGATGATAAAACCAATATAGGTTTTGACTTATGAGCCTTTGAAAAAATAAGTCGGCTATAATCTTGGAGAGCTTATAGTGGAATTCCCAAGGGTGGCTTGGGGAGTGGATGTAGGTGCTAGGTTTGCACCGAACCACTATAAACCTTGTATTTGTGTGTGATTATCTCTTCTACCTCTTGTTCTTTACTTCTTGCACTCTAATTATTGCTTTCCACTGCATATAATCTAGTGCATCAATTTCATTACTCACAAACACCACAATGCCTGCGCATTATTGCTTTAAATTTTTAAAAGATCCAATTCACCCCCCTCTTGGGCTCTATTTCTGGGCAACAAGTAGTATCAGAGCATCGGTACTCTCTTGTAGGTCCAAGGATTTTGAGTAAAGGATCATGGCGGCCCCAATAGGAATGGATGTTGTTGAAGGTCAAGCTTCAAATCATCCACCATTATTTAATGGCACAAATTATACTTATTGGAAGACTCGCATGCATATATTCATTCAAGCCATTGATTATAATCTTTGGAGGACAATCATAAAAGGTCCTCATTAGCCTACTATGTTGGTTAATGGCATTCTCACTCCAAAAATGGAAGATGATTGGGATGAGGATGATATTAAGCAAATAGAGCTTAATGCGAAGGCTATGAATCTATTACTTTGCTCTCTTGATCCAAGTGAATTCAATAGAATATCTAACTCTCTCCGCTAAGAAAATATGGGACACACTTGAGGTTATCCATGAAGGTATATACCAAGTGAAAACTACTAAGGTAAACATGTTCATTCACACATATGAAATGTTCAAGATGGAACCTGTTATCGCTCGGATTGTCATGGCCAGTAGCTGCTGATGGCGTTAGGTGTGTCGTGTCCGTCCGCCTGGGAATGCCTCCGGTGCCTCGGGACTTACAAGGAAGCAACGTCAGGGACCCAGGCCGGGGATTCTGGAGGGGGCACATCGATGGTCAAGTCAGTGGCGATCCAGGGGAACAGATCCTCCTTGTCGAGCCCCTCTGGATGAGCTCAATGCTAGGAGGAGTGAATATAGTGTGAGTGGAAGGTGAGGACGAGCTGGGAATGGTGTTGGCCGAGGTGGTCTTGCCCTTCACTCTGGCCTTCTTCCCTTGTGTCACCCTGGTTCCTCTCTTCTTTGTGGTGGTTGTGTTGTTCTTGCTTGGAATTGAGAAATGAGTGTTACCTCCCTTTCTGCTTACACTGGCTGGGTCCTCTTTTATGGCTTGCCTTGGAGTTCTCCCATGTTGGCAGATGGGTATGACGTGATGTCGTGCCATGAATGATATGCTTTCTTTATTAGGTATCTGGGGAAGCTTCCACGAGCCTCTGACATTCCTTCGATTTGCCATTCCTAGAAGTACGGCAAGGCCTCGACTATCGCGCAGCCACTCTTGGGAATCGCGCTCCTTATTATCTTTTTTCCGGTCATACAGCAAGCCGGTAGGGGGCACAGTGCCTTGATGTGAGCTTTCCTTCTTCCTGGTGTGAATGATGACCGTGGGCATTAATGGTGACATGGCGGGTGTTGTCGCACGGTCCTCGGGGGGCCCGCCCCCTCCTTCGGATAGGAGGTGCTGTTTCCTTGGCGATTGACATCTTGATTTGCATTGGGGGCCGAGATGGAATGATGAGACCTACTTGTAAGGGACCCCCCTTGCAGCGGCTCGGCTATGAGGGAAGGGGCCAAGCTCGGTACTAGGCCAGAGGGGCCTAGCCTTTACTGAGCTCGGATTGGCTGAGGTGGATGAGGCATGCCCAGGCCAGGGGACCCAGCCTCCAGGGGGCTCATCGTGGCGGAGGAGGCTTGAGCTCGACTCGAGACAACGGGACCCGAGCTCGGGCGCGAGAGGTCTGCCTCTAGTGGGGTTTGAGCTCGGCTCCGACCTAGGCATCCCAACCTGGCGGGGGACGGAGCCCGGCTTCGACGGGCGGCCCCGTTGTTATCCGGGAGCTCAGCCCGGCGAAGGGGCCTGTGGGGGTAATCCGGCATGGTGTCCAATGGGGTCTCCACGTCAGGCTCCTTGCTCCATGTCAGCGATCCGGCCACATCATTTACCCCCCACTCTTGAGGCCCGTTGTCGCATTACGCTCGGGGCAAAGGGAGTAATTGCGGTGCTGGCATGGAAAGGTGAGAAATCTGGTGCAATAATGACCGATATCGACGGCGTCTCGCCCGGCGCACCCTTGAGCCTGTGCAGGGGCGCCGCGTGGCCATGTCTTCGGAGCAGTTATGGCGGGCATGAAAACTCAAGCGGCTGCGATCAGATGGGGGTGCTGGCTCCGTTGATTGGCGACACATGGCTTGACTTTTGGAGAAGCCGTAACGGTATGGTCGGATGCAGGTTGTCTCGAAGGGATGGGTAAGCCCTTTTGGAACATACCTCTTTCAAATTCTTCGTGCCCGGAGTCGCACGGAAGCCCCCCTCTTCTTCTTCTCCGGTCACCGGCATCTTCGTTGAGTTCTAGCAGGTTAGCTCTTCCCTCTTGCTTGTTAGAAGTCACCATAGGTCTTCTTCCGTTCGCCTCCTCCTTGTCGTTATTTAGGAGTTGCCCCTTTCTCTTCCATGGACCACTTCGGGCCCAACTTCCGTCCCTCTTTCCAGGCTGAGGTCGGACCTTCCCGGCTGAAGACTCCTTCCTCTTTCGATGAGGTGATGGAGGCAGTGAGGTGCGAGTTCAGTAGAAGGCCTTTCCATGGCCCGGTGTCCATTAGGGAACCCGGGACTTCTCCTCCTCCTCGCTTGGCTTCTCTTCCAGCTCCTGCTCCTGCTTCTACTTTTGCTTCGTTTCTCTCTCTGAGCCTGAGTCTTCTCGATCATCAGGTCCAGGAGGGATCACCTCGGTGATTACCACTGAGGACGTTGCATTCATCCGGGAGGCTTACAGCATCCCTGAATCCATCCAGCTTTCCGTTCCTCGTCCCGGAGAGCGAGTCACTTCCAGTGGTCCTCGACGGATCACCTTCTACGAGGAGACCTTTGCTGAGGGTCTCCGCCTCACTATGCACCCTTTTTTCCTTTCTTTCTTGGCGAGCTACCAGCTTGTCCTAGCCTAGTTGGTCCCTAATGCCATCAGAATGATATTTTGTTTCATCGTTCTGTGCCACTTCCACGGGATTGTTGCCCGTTTTTCCTTGTTTAGGGCCTTCTTCACCCTAAAATGCCACCCTACCGAGAACGGGTGGTGGTCCCTTTCTTCCCACCCTCGGGGTATCAGATTTGTGCTCCCCTCTTCCATCAAGGGATGGAAGAGTAGGTTCTTTTTCGCTTCTGTAGAGGGGATCGACTGGGTTTGGAGCGATCCAGATCGATCTCCGAACATGAACTCCTCCATCGAAGCTACCGACCTCGATATGTATGACCTGCTTAGATCGGCCGAGATCCCATCACTGGAGGTCTTGCTGTCATAGCAGAATCTTCACGAGGCCGGGGTCAGCTCGGCGCGGGAGCCGGGTGAGTTTGACTTGGCCACTTCCTCGTCATTTCTTATTTATTTATTTTTTTCTTTTTCTTCATTTCTTCTCTCTCTCTTTCTTTGTTTGTTTTTTTTTTGCTACTGCTGTTAGGCCGACCTCATTCCCTTTGGTGCAAAAATGAAGTTTTCGATGGATGAGATGCTCTCGTTTTCTGAGGAGCGAGAGCAGGCTGCTGAGGCAGGTGAGCCCGCTCTGAAGAGGGCTTGAGCCAAGGATGGGGCGAGGCCAGTGCAGGCCAGGGTGGATGCACCGATTCAGGAACGATGGCGAAAAATGGTGGCCGAGCCCGTTCTCGTGCCTGCCGGGCAGCGTGAGCTGGTGGCGGCGCCCGAGCCCGAGATGGTGGCCCGAAAGAGATTGGCTGTCACTGTCGCCAGGTCGGCACCCCCCATCCCGGAGGTCATCAACATCGAGGAGGAGGTCCCAGAAGAGATCAAGCCGACATCCCAGGTGCGGTCCGATGCAGCTCCAGTCCCGCAACTGGTGCCAAGGGCACCACCCGTTGATGAAGGAGCTGAGCCGGCGGGGACCAGGGACAGAGATTACCGAAGGGTCCCCTTCAAATTGGGGTCGAACGTCTCTTTGGTTAAAGACCCCAACCTCGCAGAGCAGATGATGGACTTCTCCATCCAGTCCTGCGACAAGCGAGACGGAAGCGGGAGGCTTCTGGGCAACGTCATCAGTGCAACATTCGTGAACCTCTACGTTGTAAGTCTTCTGCCCATCGTTGCTTCTCCAAGTCACTTCTTTTTCTTCTTACTTGATAGCTGACATCCCTTCCTCAATGCAGCAAGGCAGAGAGCTTCTTCTTATTCGGGACTTCTACCGGCATTGGGCTAGAGGGGAGAAGGAGCGACTGGCCGAGCTTGAATCTCTGTGGATCGAGGTGAGAGAGAAGAGCCAAGACGCCCAGGATGCTCAAGTTCAGAATAAGGGCCTCGTGGCCGAGGTTGGCGACCTCGTCCGGACGACGAAGGAGCTCGAAAATGAGCTGGAGTCGAAGAGAACTCGGTTGAAGGAGCTCCGGGTTGAGTCCGAGAGGAAGGTGGCGGCCGCGGAGAAGAGGTTCGCTGAGGCTGAGGTTAGGGCCACTAAGGCCGAGAAGAAAGCTGCTGCTGCCAGCCATGCCACCGAGGCCACCGAGAAGGGAATGGCGGCGGTGATTCGTCAGGTTGAGCATGCTGAGGACCTGGTGGCCACTGAAAGGAGCAAGGCGGAGGGCGCCCGAAGGGACATCACCGGCGTGGTGGCTGCCTTCAAGGCTTCTCCTGAATACCTCAGAGACTTCAAGGAGGTGGCGATGGACTCCTTTGCTAAGGGGTTCACCTATTGCCGCCAGCAGCTGCGGGGTATTCTATCTGAGGAGCGGTTGGTCGCGCTCCGGACTTCGGGGAAGAAGGCTTCCTCTGCAATGACGATGGTGGCGGCAGGGCAGGAGGCCGCTCTGGCTGAGGCTAGCATCCCAACGACCTCAGCAGTGCCCGGCCTCAAGGAGCCGACATCAATGGGGGATGCTGATCCGATCTCAGTGGCTTCAATAGTTGAACCTACTCGTCCAGCGGAGGTCACCCAGGGGCATGCCTGATGCAGAACGAAAGAAGAGAGATGATGCGATGCGGAAATAAATTAAGATTAATTCTTTTTTTTTATATATATTTTACAAAATTGGCTTTGACTCAAAGGAAAGCTAAACTAAATTGAAAAAAACTAGGTAATAATTGAAAGCACAATTTAAATAAAACTGGATTATCAGAGTAGTTCAGAAGTAACGGATCGTTGGGGGTTGAGAAACTCCCAGATCTAGGGTTTCGCTCTGAACTTTCAACAAGACAGAAATAAAGAGAAGAGATGGGTACCAACCAGACAGTGATATTCACAAAGTTTGGTGGAAGAACTCTCTCGAGCAGATTGTTGGATCCTCGGATTCGGATACCTTCGCAATGGATCCTCCAATACTGGTCCTGTGGCTGAGTCGGCCTCTCCTGGACTCAAGATCTGGGAAAGAAGAAGAACAAGTGATGGAATCAGATACTCAAGGAAGAATTTACCAAATTGAAGAACTTGAAAGTTGATGTTGCTGAAATCCGGATTCTCCTGGAGGTTGATCAGACTTCCTCTGGGATTTGCTCTGGATCTGAAGTATCCGGACTGGACCCGGATGCTGGGGTCGGCCTTGAATTGAAGAGGGTGGCCGTGAGAGGTGGGATATGCTAGGGCTTGGTGGAAAGAGAAGGAAGATGGGTGGCTAGGGTTTGGGAGTGAAGTGGCTAACCTAGGGTTTGGGTTTTGGAGATCTCACACCTCCTCAAGGTTCCTGGGGAACCCGGATTTACTCCCTCATGGAGCTCAACACCTGGATGCAAGTGCGGAAGAGAGAAAACACAGAGTTTGCTCACATAAAAGTTTGAATTCATTCATCAGATTACCTTAAAGTTTACAAGAGGGGTTTAATTTATAGGACTTTACAAGAGAGTAGGGTTTTACATCTTCCCATGTCGGACTAAAGGAGGGGATCTTCAAATTAGGATTGTAGGATCAATCCCTACACATATGAACGGTCAAATAGTTCAAAAAAAATTGATTGGAGGCTTTAAAAGGAAGGTAGGTGGCGCCTCCTAACCTTGTTCTTCAAGAGAGGATTTCTTTCCTTCCATGGTTCAACTCTTTTGGACTCCTCCTTTTCTTTCTCCCTAAGTCATGGCTCTTCCCATCTTTGCTTTGGGCATTTTTGGCATGAAATGGACGCCCCCTTGAAGTACTCCCCAAGAAGAGCTTCTTCCTTTACATAGCTTGGCTCTTATGGAAAGTTTTGGGCCGCCCCCTTGAATTGTGGATCCCAGATTGCTCTCTCCTCAAATGGCGCATGAGAGAAGGGACCTGCTATCTTGTGGTGTGGGGACCAAAGCCTACTGGATGGAGATGTGGCACCCCCTGGATTCAGGCGTGTGGCTGGGAGTGTGGCGCCCACTTGCTTGGCCTTGGAAGAAAATGTGACACCCCAGGTTGAAGTCCTAGACCACTACTGAGTCAACATGACTCAACAAAATAAAATTGCAGGGAATACAGACTCAAGCTAAAATTGAGTTGATCAAGTCAACCCTTATTACAAACCAGAAAATCCTAATTCTTCGGGCAAGGTCAATCAGAGATCCAGATGGAGCTCTGAAGTCTTCATCTGAGTCTGGTGCCCGCACCAATTCTCCCGGGGTGGGAGGAACTCGACCCTGTCGAGTATGGATCAAGTTGGCTCTGGTATCTCTCCAAGAGGTCTGGGTCCAATTCTTGTAATTCTTCTCGGGAGATCCAAGAGTCATCAGAATCTGGCCTTCCTTGCCAGCGGACCAGGTATCTTTGGTATCCTCGATTACGAGTAGAGATAACCTGATCATCCAGGATCTTTTCAATCTACTCTTTCCTCATAGGCCATTTTGTTGGTGGACACACAGGGTTGGGTTCACTCTCAAGAGCAGGATTAGGTTCAAAAGGTTCACTGGGAATCACAGCTGGCTCTCTATACTCTACTAGTTCTGAAATGTTGAAAGTGGAACTAATGCCTAGTTCTGGAGGTAACTCGAGCACATAGGCATTGGATCCTACTCTCTTCACCACTCTAAATGGTCCAGCTCCTCTAGCATGTAACTTTTTAACGGTTCCAGGAGGAAACCGTTCAGGCCTTAACCTAATCATTACATAGTCTCCCTCATCAAAAGTTTTGACTCGCCTTTGAGAATCAGCCAACTTCTTATAAGTTTCATTACTTAAATTTATTTTGGCATGAATTTCTTTATGCAAGTCTTTTATATGCTGTGCAAAAACTTCGGCAGACTCGGAGACTCGTGTGTGGACTGGTAAAGGAGCTAGGTCAAGAGGTGTGTGAGGTTTGTAACCATGCACAATTTCAAATGGACTCTTACCCGTAGACCTATTGACCGAGTCATTGTATACAAATTCAGCTCTAGGTAAGTACAAATCCCAGTTCCTAATGTTTTCACCAACAAGACACCGTAACAGATTGCCTAAACTACGGCTCACTACTTCGGTTTGGCCATCAGTCTGGGGGTGATAGGCAGTTGAAAACTTAAGTTTTGTCCCTAACTTATGCCAAAGGGTTTTCCAGAAATAGCTGGTGAACCGGACATCCCTATCGGAAACAATTGTCTTAGGTAGGCCATGGAGTCGAACTATCTCATTAAAGAACAGGGTGGCTACCTTAGACGCATCAAATATTTGGGAACAAGGCAAGAAATGGGCCATCTTGGAAAATCGGTCGACTACAACACAGATAGAGTCATGTCTCCTCTGGGTCTTAGGCAAACCTAACACAAAGTCCATGCTCACATCTTGCCAAGGACGATCTGGGACAGGGAGTGGGGTATAAAGGCCGGTGTTCTATTTTCGCTGTTTGGCAACAGCGCAGGTCCGACACCTAGCCACAATGTGTGCTACATCTCTTTTTAAACTAGGCCAGAAAAAGTGGTCTTCAATAGCCAGGGTGGTCTTGTCTTTTCCGAAATGGCCAGCTAAACCTCCAGCATGAATTTCCCAAATCAAAAATTTCCTAAGAGAAGTTCTAGGGATGCAAAGCCTATTCTTAAAGAACAGAAAGCCATCTAAAAGGGTATAATCCTTATGGTCACTAGATGGTCCTTTAGTTAGATCCTGGTATACAGTCTTAAAGTCCGGACACGACTCATATTCCTCTTTGATTTGCTCAAACCCTATGACTTCAGCCCTAACAGAATTCAACAACAAAGATCGACGACTAAGGGCATCAGCTACCTTATTTTCAGATCCAGCCTTATGCTTCAAAACAAAAGTATAGGACTGGATATGCTTTAACCACTTAGCATGCCTAGGGTTAAGCTTCTTTTGGGAATTCAAGAATCTAAGAGCCTCATGGTCCGAAAACAACACAAATTCTTGCGGTAGCAAATAATGTCTCCAGTAACGCAAAGCTTGCATTACCGCATAAAATTCCTTATCATAGGTAGAATACCTAAGCTTAGCATCATTAAGTTTTTCACTAAAGAATGCTACGGGATGGTTCTCTTGGCTTAGGACTCCACCTATACCTACTCCTGAAGCATCACAGGCAACCTCAAATACCTTTGAAAAATCGGGTAACCTCAAAATGGGTGCCTGGGTCATCCTATCCTTAAGATCTTGGAAGGCTTTATGGGCTGCTTTAGTCCACTGGAATTCTCCCTTCCTAATACAGTCTGTGATAGGAGCAACTACAGTACTAAACCCCTTGATGAATCGCCTATAGAAGGTAGCCAAGCCGTGAAAACTTCTGACTTCATGCACACTGGTCGGCTCTGGCCATTCTACTATGGACCTAATTTTTTCTGGATCGGCAGCCACGCCGTCAGGGGTTACTACAAAACCAAGGAAGATAATTCTACTGGTCATGAATTCACACTTTTTGAGATTACCGTAGAGACTATCATTCCTCAAAACTTGACAGACTTGTCTAAGGTGGCCTAGGTGGTCTGCAGGGGTCTTACTATAGATCAGGATGTCATCAAAATAGACCACTACAAACTTCCCTATGAAAGCTCTAAGTACCTGGGTCATAATCCTCATGAAAGTACTAGGGGCATTGGACAACCCAAAAGGCATAACAACCCATTCATAGAGACCATCCTTAGTTTTGAAAGCGGTTTTCCACTCATCCCCTGGTCTAATCCTAACCTAATGATAGCCTCTCTTAAGATCAATTTTAGAAAAAACCATTGCACCGGCCATCATATCTAGCATGTCATCTAGTCTAGGGATGGGGAACCTATTCTTGATTGTGATTTTGTTGATGGCACGACTATCAACACACATCCTCCACGTGCCATCCTTCTTCGGGGTTAGAAGTGCAGGGACTGCACAAGGGCTAAGACTCTCTCTAATGAACCCCTTCCTTAACAATTCTCCAACCTGCTTTTGCAGTTCCTTATGCTCAGATGGATTCATCCTATAATGGGGCAAGTTGGGTAAAGTAGCTCGTGGGACCAAATCTATGGAATGCTGGATATCCCTAAGAGGTGGAAGGTGGTCTGGCAGATCCTCGGGAAAAACATCCTCAAATTCTTTTAACAAAGGTTTAACTTCCTGAGGAGGCTCTGAGGGTGTAGGAGTCCTAAGTTTCTTAGCAGTCAACATCCAAATAGGTGAACCACTATGAATTTCCTGTTCTAGATCCTTAGCACTAATTAGGTTCACTCCAGTCTTCATTTCTCTGACCTTATTGGTTCCTTTAGCTACCTTGTCCTTAGGAGGAACTAAATGGATTGTGATTTTCTTCCCATTAAAACTAAAGACACAGGTGTTGGATTTTCCTAAGTGGGTGGCATCATGATCATATAACCAAGGACTTCCAAGAATTATACTGCTCACCCCCATGGACAAGACATCACACCAAATCTTCTCTTGATAGGATTGCATTTGGATTTGGACCTGACATCTAGACCGGATGGGTATAGAGGTAGAGTCTACCCAAGAAACCTTATAGGGGTTGGGGTGGGGGACTGGGATTAAGCCTAACATTTTGACAGTGCTAGCAGAAATGGCATTCACACAGCTCCCACTATCTATGATGATTTTACAAACCTTATCCCCTAGCTTAAGGAAAGTCTGTAGGATGTTAGTCCTACGCCAATCTTCCTGAACTCTATTCTGGTATAGGATGCATCTCACAACCCCTAATTGGTCAGACTCTGTGGAATCCTCCTCTCCTTCATACTCATCGACCAAATTCATTCTGGCCTCATAAACTTCTTCTTCAAACTCTTCATTGGGTCCGGAACTCTCTTCCTCTGCTTCTTCTATGTAAAGGGATCTACGAGGGCACTGGCTAGAAACATGACCTACCTTGTGGCACTTAAAACAAGCTATGGCTATGCACTGGTTGGAGATATGACCGGGCTTCTGGCACTTAAAACAGATGATACTAGGGGTTCCCTGGGTGTCAGGTGCCTTACCTTTGTGCATGGGCCTAGGGGTGGGAATACCCTGATTAGACTTGCTAGGGGTAACTTGGCTAGGTCCATTTCTTGGGATTGGGGCACTAACCCTAGAAGGCATAGGTCCTCTCTGAAATTTCTCAGTGTTCAGTGCAATCTGATAGGCTTGGTCTAGGTCAGTAACCTCTCTCAGAAACAACTCCCTCTTTATGTCTTCCCTAAGTCCATCCCTAAACCAAGACAAAGTGACCTCATGGGCTTCACTCACATCACATCTCATCAGGTATTCATCAAAGGTAGTTATGTAGTCTGATACAGATCGGTTCCCTTGTTTCAAAGTCTGCCATTGATCTAACAGATTCTGCTGGTATGAAATGGGTAGGTACTTATCTCTAAGTTTCTCTTTCATACCCTGCCAAGTTGTTATAGGCTCTACATTTCGTCTTCTAGTGGTTAGCTCAATGTTCCCCAGTATAACCTAGCTTGACGTACTAACTTCATCTTGGCAAACTTGAACTTCCTTTCCTCAGACATGGCATACCACTCAAAGTACTGGTCCATCTCACCCTCCCAATCAGAATACACCTTAGGGTTTAAGCTACCATCAAAAGTGGGTGCATCTAATTTGATGTTCCGAATGAACCTATCATCTCTATCTTCAGGTTCTGGGTCAGGCCTCCTATGATTAGGTTCAGGATCTCTATATAAAGGTCTTCTAGGCTCTTGGTGTGGGTGAGGTTGAGGAACATTAAAATCTGGGTTAGGAGTCCAATTCTGATGCCTAGGTTTCTCAAGTACTTGGACTCGATCCCTAAGCTGGGCAAAATTCTCATGGACCTGTTCCTTAAACTGGGCAACCGTAGCAGTCACATCCTGACTCAATTTGTTCATACTCTCAGTAAGAGCTCTAACCATGGCCTCTAAATCAGGTTGGATTTGACCAGGTTGGTAGGGTACTCCATTCCGAGTAGACATGATGATGCAAGCAAACACACAAAATGAGACTCAACTGAACGACTACGGGCTAACTAGACCTAGAGCCCAAACTAGATGCCCAATCAGACTGGCAAGCTAGCCTGTAGTAACTCGGGACTTAGCCAGGCAGCTGTAAGGGGAGTGTTAGGTCCCTAATTACCAATCCTAGACACCAATCAGTGATTGGCCAGGTAGGCGGACCAGCACACAAGCCCTTCAGGACGTAGTCCCTGAACCACCATTCTAGACACTGAGTACAAAGCACACACAGAGTAACTAGACAAACTGACTCAACACTAGCCTTGACCCGACTTGTTGATGTCCCTAGCCCACTAGGGCAAATTAAGTCTAATAAATTTTAAAGTTAGGCTTAGGATCGAATGAGTGGGTGGTAGTTTTGGGCTAAGGAGAGGTTATCAACTCCTCCCCTTATCTTAGATGCTCAAATGCCCTTAGGATGAGTTAGGAGATGTTCACTCAAGATAATTGAATTGCAGAACACAAAAACAGAGTTGCAGTAATTTAACTCTCAGAAATTTCACGGAAACCAATAAATCACAGGAAAATTTTGTAAAATAGATTCAATTATACTGGTTCCAGAAAAATAAAAATCATGCAATTCAGAGTTAACTGCACTGAGAAACAATTCCTCCAATAGGATAGTTATGGACTGAAAACAGGGTGCTTCCCCCGTTTACAATTCCTGCTACGAAGTTGTAACCCAACGGATCCCCTACATGCCCTAGGAACACCCCGTGGAATGGGAAGAGGAGGTTTGCACCTCGCTTCGTTCATAGGACCGGACGTCTTGGGGAGTCTACTTCGAGCAGACAAAGTAAAAAGGAGAGAGACTTAAAACAAGCAAGCAAAACAGAAACCCTAGACTGGGCTCTGATACCAAAATTGATGCAGAACGAAAGAAGAGAGATGATGCGATGCGGAAATAAATTAAGATTAATTCTTTTTTTTTTATATATATTTTCTGAAATTGGCTTTGACTCAAAGGAAAGCTAAACTAAATTGAAAGAAACTAGGTAATAATTGAAAGCACAATTTAAATAAAATTGGATTATTAGAGTAGTTCAGAAGTAACGGATCGCTGGGGGTTGAGAAACTCCAAGACCTAGAGTTTCGCTCTGAACTTTCAACAGGACAGAAATAAAGAGAAGAGATGGGTACCAACCAGACAGTGATCTTCACAAAGTTTGGTGGAAGAACTCTCTCGAGCAGATTATTGGATCCTCGGATTCGGATACCTTCGCAATGGATCCTCCAATAATGGTCCTATGACTGAGTCGGCCTCTCCTGGACTCAAGATCTGGGAAAGAAGAAGAACAAGTGATGAAATCAGATACTCAAGGAAGAATTTACCAGATTGAAGAACTTGAAAGTTGATGTTGCTGAAATCCGGATTCTCCTTGAGGTTGATCAGACTTCCTCTGGGATTTGCTCTGGATCTGAAGTATCCGGACTGGACCCGGATGCTGGGGTCGGCCTTGACTTGAAGAGGGTGGCTGTGAGAGGTGGGATATGCTAGGGCTTGGTGGAAAGAGAAGGAAGATGGGCGGCTAGGGTTTGGGAGTGAAGTGGCTAACCTAGGGTTTGGGTTTTGGAGATCTCACACCTCCTCAAGGTTCCTGGGGAACCCGGATTTACTCCCTCACAGAGCTCAACACCTGGATGCAAGTGTGGAAGAGAGAAAACACAGAGTTTGCTCACACAAAAATTTGAATTCATTCATCAGATTACCTTAAAGTTTACAAGAGGGGTTTAATTTATAGGACTTTACAAGAGAGTAGGGTTTTACATCTTCCCATGTGGGACTAAAGGAGAGGATCTTCAAATTAGGATTGTAGGATCAATCCCTACATATATGGCCGGTCAAATAGTTCCAAAAAAATTGATTGGAGGCTTTAAAAGGAAGGTAGGTGGCGCCTCCTAACCTTGTTCTTCAAGAGAGGATTTCTTTCCTTCCATGGTTCAACTCTTTTGGACTCCTCCTTTTCTTTCTCCCTAAGTCATGGCTCTTCCCATCTTTGCTTTGGGCATTTTTGGCATGAAATGGGCGCCCCCTTGAAGTACTCCCCAAGAAGAGCTTCTTCCTTTACATAGCTTGGCTCTTATGGAAAGTTTTGGGCCGCCCCCTTGAATTGTGGATCCCAGATTGCTCTCTCCTCAAATGGCACATGAGAGAAGGGACCTGCTATCTTGTGGTGTGGGGACCAAAGCCTACTGGATGGAGATGTGGCGCCCCCTGGATTCAGGCGTGTGGCTGGGAGTGTGGCGCCCACTTGCTTGGCCTTGGGAGAAAATGTGACACCCCAGGTTGAAGTCCTAGACCACTACTGAGTCAACATGACTCAACAAAATAAAATTGCAGGGAATACAGACTCAAGCTAAAATTGAGTTGATCAAGTCAACCCTTATTACAAACCAGAAAACCCTAATTCTTCAGGCAAGGTCAATCAGAGATCCAGATGGAGCTCTGAAGTCTTCTTCTGAGTCTGGTGCCCGCACCAATGCCCAAGTGACGGAGGTGGAGGAGGGAGAGGTCTCAGCCGCACAACGTCCGATGAAGGAGCCGGCTGCTTAGGATAGGATTCCTTCACTTTTCTTCTTATACTTGTATTTTCTTTCATTTCTTGACCGAGTCAACCGGCCTGTCGGGGCCCGGAAGATAATGTAATTACTTCTTCCAGCAATGAAATGCATCTTTGTGATCATGGTGTCTCCGTTGTCTGCAATTTGGAATGTCCCCTCTCTCCCTTCTTCTCCCTTTCTTTGCTACTTCTTTCTTTTCGATGCAGGGAGGTCCGAGATGGGAGTCAGGAACTTCGACTGGCACTGACCCGGTGTTGATCTTGATATCATGCCGGTGAAGGATGTTGACCTTGGACTCAGCTGCTTGGAGACATGATCCAGTGGTCACCGTCTCGGAGCTAGGCTCGGCGGCGTCGACGGATGAGGTCCCTGATATCGGAAGCCTGAGTCTTGAATCTTAGTGTCTCGGAGCCAGTTCCAAGGATGTTGATGTTTGAGAATTGCGGCACCAGAAATCTGAGTTCTGGGCCTTGGCATCCTGGAGTTAGGCTCGGAGGCACTAAGTGCCTAGGGACTTCCCAGGTCCTTTGCTGGGGAGATGGGCTCACAGGTGCTGGAGGGTCTCCGGTCTTTGGTGCCGGAGGGTCATTCGATCTTTGAGGCCGGGGAGCTAGGCTCGTCGATGCCTGGGGGCTTCCCAGGTCTTTGTGCCAAAGCCCTCTTCTCTGGGCTTTGATGCCGGGGAGCAAGGCTCGCTAGTGCCTTGGGGCTTCCCAGGTCTTTGGTTAGCGACGATGCTGTCCAGCCCAAGGGACCGGAGCTCGGAGGGGCACCTTGCGACGGAGGAGATTGATGTCGACTCCTGACCATGGGAACCGATCTCGAGGGGTCCGCCTTTTGTGGAAGCTAGTGCTTGGCTCCGGCCTAGGCATCCCGGGCTTGCGGGAGCGGACCTGGAGGAGGACGGGGCCTAGCTCCGGCTGTCATCATGAGGCCGGGCCTAGACACGTTGATGATGACGAGTTGTAGGGTTCCAAAGCACCCTTGGCCGAAGGTCTGAGCTCCGGTCTTGCGCAAGCATCCTGGAGCTGGGCTCGAAGATGATGGGAGCTTGAGACGGCACCTGTGCGTTGGGCTCGTAGGTGCATTGGTTGAGAGAATTCCCTTGGCCAGAGATTTGAGCTTCAGTCTTGGGCTATCATCTTGGAACTGGGCTCGCCGGTGCTGGAGGTCGTCCGTTCTTTTGATGCCGGGGAGGTTGGCTGGCCGTGTCGGAGGTCGTCCGGTCTTTTGATGCCGGGGAGCTGGGCTCACCGATGCCGGAGGTCATCCGGTCTTTTGATGCGGGGGAGCTGGGCTCGCCGGTGCCGGAGGTTGTCCGGTCTTTTGATGCCGGGGAGCTGGGCTCGCCGATGCCGGAGGTCATCCATTCTTTTGATGCTGGGGAGCTGGGCTCACCGGTGCCGGAGGTCGTCCGGTCTTTTGATGCTGGGGAGCTGGGCTCACCGGTGCCGGAGGTCGCCGGTCTTTTGATGTCGGGAAGCTGGGCTCGCCGATGCTAGAGGTCATCTGGTCCTTTGATGCCGGGGAGCTGGGCTCGCTGTTGCCGGAGGTCATCCGGTCTTTTGATGCCAGGGAGCTGGGCTCGCCGGTGCCGGAGTTCATCTGGTCTTTTAATGCCGGGGAGCTGGGCTCGCCGTTGCCGGAGGTCATCCGGTCTTTTGATGTCGGGGAGCTGGGCTCGCCAGTCCTGGGGGCTTCCCAGATCTTCATGCCAGAGTACTCTTCTCTGGGCTTTGGTGCCTGCAAGGCAGATAAATCATGTCACGGAAAGGAATCTTTATTTCTCATGGAGGGAATACTTACATTATTGATAGTATCTCCTCAAATTACAAGCATTCCAGGTTCGGGGGAACCTGGCGCCATCCAAGTCTTCTAAGTAGTAGGCCCCCTGCGACAGGGCCTCGGCCACTTTGTAAGGGCCCTCCCAGTTCGGTGAGAGTTTTCCGCTCTCCCAGGGCTGGGATGCTTCTTCTCGTCACAACACTAGGTCACCAGGTCGGAAAGCCTTCTGCCTCACCCGTGCGTTGTAGTACCGGGCGACCCGTTGCTGGTATGTTGCCATCCGGAGTCGAGCTTTGTCTCTTGTTTTCTCAAGGAGGTCTAAGTTGAGGAGAAGGTGTGTCGAGCTCTGTGCTTCGTCATACTGTTGTACGCAGAGTGTGGGTACACCGAGCTCAACTGGAATGACCGCTTCTGATCCGAAGACCAGGTTAAAAGGCATTTCGCCCGTTACCATCCTGGGCGTTGTGTGGTAGGCCCACAAGATGCTTGGAAGTTCTTCCACCTATCTGCCCTTCGCTTGGTCCAGCCAGGTGCGGAGTCCTTGAAGAATGGTTCGGTTGGTGACCTCGGCTTCCCCATTCGTCTGGGGATGGGCGACCGAGGTTAACCGATGCTGGATCCCGTGCTCGGCGTAGAACCTCTCGAACTCTTGGTTATCAAACTGTCACCCGTTATCGGTGATGATGCAGTTGGGGAGTCCGAAATGGCAGATGTCAGACTTCTAGAAGAACTAGCAGACATTGGCCTCCGTGATCCGAGCTAGCGGCTCTGCTTCAACCCATTTGGTGAAGTAGTCGATCGCCACTAGCTGGAACTTTCGCTGCCCTGGGGCAGTGGGGAACGGTCCCAGGATGTCCATCCCCCATTGCGCGAAAGGCCAGGGAGATGACAGCTAGGAGATCAGCGCAGCCGGTAGGCGCTGAATGTGGGAGTGGCGCTAGCACTTGTCACACTTTTTGATGAAGTCAGTGGCGTCCTCCCTCATTGTTTCCTAGAAATACCCCTGGCGAAGGGCCTTGTATGCCAGGGTCCTCCCTCCTACATGATTTCCGTAGAGGCCTTCGTGTATCTCCTGGAGTACGAAGGCTGCCTCTGCGGGCCTGAGGCACTTCAGGAGAGGATAAGAATAGGATCAGCGGTAAAGCTGGCCATCCATCAAGACGAAGCGGGTGGCCTTCCTTCTGACAAGGCCAGCTTCCTTGCAGTCTTCCGGTAGTAGGCCATCTTGGATGTACCTAACACACTTGTCCATCCAGCTTGGCTCGGAGGCTACTTGCTGCACCTCCCGGGGCTTTCATAGTTTGGGCTCTCGAGATATTCGATGTATGCGCGCCCTAAGGATGAGTCCGGTAGGGTGGCGAGCCTTGATAGTGCATCCGCACGAGCATTTTCTCCATGGGGAATGTGGGAAATGCAGAAGTAACGGAAGCATGTTGAGCTCGAGCGGACCCTCTCCAGGTACTTCATCATCTGGGGATCTCGGGCCTCGTACTCTCCGGAGACTTGTCCGGCAGCCAACTGGGAGTCGGTAAAGACCTTGAGGTTCTGTACGCCCAACTCACGGGACACCTTCAGGCCCATGAGGAGCGCCTCGTACTCCGCTTGGTTGTTTATGGCGGGGAACTTGAAGCGAAGCGCACACTCCATCACCACTCCGTTAGAATTGGCGAGGATGAGGCCTGCTCCGCTCCCGCATGAATTGGAGGCACCGTCCACATGTTGGATCCAGGGGTCCTCCAACGGGGCAGGCTCGGCTTGGCTCTCCGGGACCGTCCGTTCTGGTTCCTTGGGAAACCCTATGCATTCAATCATGAAGTCGGCTAGGACTTGGGCCTTCTGCAATGACCTCGGTCGATATGCAATGTTGTGCTCGCTTAGCATCAGGGACCATTTGGCTAACCTTTCAGAAGTCTCGGGATGGCTTACCATGGTCCTCAGTGGCTGGTTAGTCATAACCATGATGGGATGTGCTTGGAAATAGGGCTTGAGGCGCTTAGCAGACATTATTAGTGCAAAAATGAGTTTTTCGAAGTGGGTATACTTGATCTCCGCATCATGGAATATTTTGCTAGTGTAGTACACCGACTTTTGCATTCTGTCATGGTCTGTACGGACGAGGACCGAGCTGACGGCCCCCGGGGTAACTGCCAGGTAGAGCAGGAGCTCTTTTCCCTCTTCGGGTCTGGACAGTAGAGGCGGGGAGGTCAGAAACTCCTTCAGCTCTTCAAAGGCTATCCGACATTCTTCAGTCCAGGTGAAGTCATGCATCTTGCACAGCGCCTTGAAGAAGGGGAGGCAGCGGTCAGCCGACCTCGAAATGAACCTGCTTAGGGCTGCGAACCTTCCCATCAGGCGCTGAACCTGCTTCTTGGACGTAGGGTGCTCCATGTCCATGATTACTTGGACCTTCTCCGGATTCACCTCGATGCCTTTCTGGGTGACCATGAAGCCAAGAAATTTCCCATCCACCACCTCGAAGGCGCACTTCGCTGGGTTGAGCTTCATCTGGTGCTTTCGGAGATTGTGGAAGGCTTCAGCGAGGTCGGTAATGTGGTTTGAGCTTGGTTTGCTCATGACGAGCATGTCATCCACGTACGCTTGCACGTTCCGGCCTATCTGGTCCTTGAAGACCTTGTTGACCAGGCGTTGGTACGTGGCCCAAGCATTCTTCAGGCCAAAGGGCATCATTCTGTAGCAGTACATCCCCCGGTCAGTGATGAAGGCGGTGTGCTCCTTGTCCTCCAGGTGCATCCAGATCTGATTGTACCCAGAGAATGCATCCATCAAGGAGAGTAGCCTATGCCCCGAAGTGGCATCCACCAGCTGGTCTATCCTTGGCAGAGGGAAGCTATACTTCGGGCATGCCTTGTTGAGGTCGGTGTAGTCTACACATATCCTCCACTTGCCATTATTCTTCTTTACCATCACCAAATTCGCCAGCCAGCTCGGGTATTGCACTTTTCAGATGAATTCAGCGGCGATGAGTTTCTCAACTTCCTCGTTGATGGTCGCTTGACTTTCTGGGGCAAAGCTTCTCTTCTTTTGTCGAACTGGCTTGCACTTTGGATCAACATTAAGTCTGAGCATGATGACTTTAGGGGGAATACCTGGCATGTCGGCCACTGTCCAAGCGAACACATCCGCATTCGCCCTCAAGAACTCTAGCAGCAGGGTTTTCTCCTCCTCGGGCAGCTGAGCTTCGATCTGCACGATTTTCGCCTGGTCGGCTTCGAGCTGGTGGGAAAGCAGGTGCTCGTCCGGGCCTCCTCTGGGGTCCTGGGCCCTCTGGTCGAGTCTGTCCACCCCGGAATCTTCCTCGGGCACCTGGGCCCCAGGGAGGGTCTGGAAGCAGTGCTGCACTGGCTGGGGCGTAGCCCTCATCTCCCCAATGCCGCAAGTGGCTGGGAATTGGACAAGCAACCTCTTGGTCGAGACGACAGTGTCGAGGAGGTTAAGCCCAAGTTGGCCCAAGATCATGTTGTAAGGTGAAGGAAGCCTAACAACCATGAACATCATCATGATGGTACTCTGCCAAGGCGGGGTCCCGGCAATGACTAGGAGAGTGATCTCCCCCTCTACTCTGGCGGAGTCTTCCATAAAACCAACAAGAGGAGTATACACTGGCTTAAGCTGAGTAGGGGAGTTGTTCATCCGGGAGAAAGCATCATAAAAAAGTATATCCGTAGAGCTTCCACTATCTACCATGATGCGCTGTACAAGATGCTTTGCGATCGTCATCTCAACGACCACAGCATCATTATTTACATTTTTCTCTCCATTATCCCCTTCCCTCATAAATGAGAGTACATTCTCAGAGTTACCTGCCCCTCGGGTTTTCTTGGATGCACGCTCTGCTCCCCAAGAGATCATGCCCACCGGCTTCTCGGTGGGGCGGTTGTTGATAGCCAGAGCTGGCGGGAGAGCAACGAGCACTTGGGACTCTGGTTGAGGTTTGCCCCCCACATATTTTTCGAGGTAGCCCCTCTTAATGAGCTCCTCAATTTTCCACTTGAGGTTGCGGCATTCCTCGGTGTCGTGCCCGTGGTCACGGTGGAATCGGTAGTACTTCATCTTGTCATGGGTGAAGGTTGGCTTCAGCGGCCAAGGATGCCTCAGATAAGTCTCACCCTCAATCTCCATGAGGATCTTTGTTTTTGGGGCGAGAAGGGGAGTGAAGTTCCCCTGAGAGATGGGAGCATTCCTTGGCCTTGGCACCAGTCGGGAGCTTTGAGCTGGCGGTCCCGGCCTCCGCGCTTCAGGCTTCTTGGTGGGTGCCAGCCTCCTTAGTGGCTTCCCGTCAAGCTCCTGCCTCGTGCGATCTGCCTCCTCGGCGTGGATGTACTTCTGAGCCCGGAAGAGCAGCTTGGTGTAGGTCTTCGGGGACTTCTTGTCAAGCGAGTAGGTCAGGCGGGAAGTCCTAAGCCCTCTCTTCAGAGCTAGCATCGCCACTAACTCCTCCAGGCTATAGATCTCCAAGGCAGTAGCTTTGAAGCGGGCCACGTAGTCTTGCAGCGGCTCATGGTCTTGCTGCCTGATGAAGAAGAGGCTATCTGCCTCGCGTGGCATCTTCCGGCAGGCGTCGAAATAGGCCACGAACTTCTGCCCCAGCTGGGCAAAAGAACTGATACTTTCTGGCTCAAAGCGGGTGAACCACACTCGAGCGGCCTTCCGAAGGGTAGCAGGGAAGGCGACGCACAGAAGGGCATTAATGGCTCCCTGGACCCTCATGAGGGCCCGGTAACTTTCCAGGTGGTCCAGGGGGTCGGTGGTCCCATCGTAGGGATCCACCTGTGGTATGCAGAATCGATGAGGAATTGGCTCTGTTTGGATCTCCTGGGAGAAAGGAGGGCGGGCGTCATAGCCCGCTGGCTCACTAGTGGAGCCAGGCAAGTTGGCGAACCGGCGGGCAAACTCCTCCAACTTGCGGTCGTGCTCCTCCAGGCGCTTCTGCACCATGTGCCTGATGGCCTCGTCTATGGACCCCTTCGCTGAGGGGGGCAGAGATGGTGACGCGGAGGCGCGGTGCCCATGGCGGGGAGCCTTGCCTTTCCGATCTGGGCAGGGTTTGGGTGCCCCCCGGCCAAGATGCGGTGAGCAGCTTTCTTCTTTGGTGGAGCTGGCTCACCGTCACTTTCCTGGGGCTTGATGGGTATCCCGAGGGTCCGTAACTGCCTGCGGCTACGAGAGCCTCCCATGGAAGGAACACAGTCTGTCATGGGGTGCCGCGACGTGGGCCACGGTGGTCTCTGGCTATTGGTGAGTGGCCAAGGACCGATGCTGGTGCTGATGCTGGAGCTGGCGTACTGCCATAGTGAGAGTGTACATTTGCTGGGTGAGTGTGGTCTGCTAGGTTTCTAGTGGGGGTGGCTGAATCGAGGCAGGAACTTCCATCTCTGGTCTGTGCGGGTTCCCATGAGAAGGGGATGCCTCTGCACGGCCGGGAGAAGCTCCCCTTGCCCGAGTGGTCACCATCCTTCCAATAGACTGGCCAAGCAGGACTTGAACTGGAGGAAGTGTCGTTCTCCCCCCTACCTAGCATGCCAATCTGTTGCCGCCAGGATCGTCGTGGCCCATAGCTGCTGATGGCGTCGGGTATCTCGCGTCCGTCCATCTGGGAACGCCTCCGATGCCTCGGGACCTGCAAGGAAGCAATGTTAGGGACTTGGGCTGGGGATTCCGACGGGGGCACTCCGACGGTCATGTCAGTGGCGATCCAAGGGAACAGATCCTCCTTGTCGAGCCCCTCTGGATGAGCTCCATGCTAGGAGGAGTGAATATAGTGTGAGTGGAAGATGGGGACGAGCTGGGAATGGAGTTGGCTGAGGTGGTCTTGCCCTCCTCTCTGGCCTTCTTCCCTTGTGTCACCCTGGTTCCTTTCTTCTTTGTGGTGGTTGTGTTTTTCTTGCTTGGAATTGAGAAATGAGTGTTACCTCTCTTTTTGCTTACACTAGCTGGGTCCTCTTTTGCGGCATGCCTCGGGGTTCTCCCATGTTGGCAGATGGGTATGACGTGATGTCGTGCCATGAATGATACGCCTTCTTTATTAGGTATCTGGGGAAGCTTCCACGAGCCTCTAACATTCCTTCGATTTGCCCTTCCTGGAAGTATGGCAGGGCCTCAACTATCGCACCGCCACTCTTGGGAATCGCGCTCCTTGGTGTCTTTTTTCTGGTAGTACAGCTAGCCGGTAGGGGGCATAGTGCCTTGATGTGAGCTTTCCTTCTTCCTGGTGTGAATGGCGGCCATGGCCATTAATGGTGCTGTGGCGGGTGTTGTCGCACGATCCTCGGGGGGCTCGCCACCACCTTCGGATGGGAGGTGATGTTTTCTTTGCGGTTGACATCTTGATTTGCGTTGGGGGCTGAGTTAGAAAGATGGGACCTACTTGCAGGGGACCCGCCTTACAGCGGATCGGCTGTGCGGAAAAGGGCCGAGCTCGGTACTAGGCCAGAGGTGCCTAGCCTTGACCGAGCTCGAGCTGGCTGAGGTGGATAAGGCATGACCAGGCCAGGGGACCCAGCCTCGAGGGGGCTCCTCGTGGCGGAGGAGACTTGAGCTCGACTCCGGACCATGGGACCCGAGCTCGGGCTCAAGAGGTCTGCCTCTGGTGGGGTTTGAGCTCGGCTCCGACCTAGGCATCCTGACCTGGTGGGTACCGACCTTGCGGGGGACGGAGCTCGGCTTCGACAGGCAACCTCGTTGGCATCGGGGAGCTCAGCCTGACGAAGGGGCCTGTGGCAGTAATCCGGCGTGGCATCCAATGGGAGCTCCACGTCAGGCTCCTTGCTCCACGTCAGCGATCCGGCCAACCTACCGAATCTATTAGTGAGATGTATACTAGGTTCACAAATATTATGAATGGCATGAGAAGTTTAGGAAAGATTATTTCTAATGGTGAGCTTGTAAACAAACTTCTCAGGTCTCTACCAACTTCTTGGGATGCAAAGGTGATAGCTATAGAAGAAGCCAAGGACGTCAACACTCTACCCCTTGAGCAATTGTTGGGCTCATTGATGACATATGAGCTTTTCCTAAAATAAAAGAATATAGATGTTGACAAGAAGAAGAAAGTGATCGCTTTCAAGTCAACAAATAAAGATGACTCAAGTGAAGACTCAGAAAAAGAAGATGAAGAAGATGAGACGGCTCTCATGGCAAGAAAATTTAGAAGGTTCATGAGAAAGAAGAAATATAACTTCAAGAAGAAATCTCTAAAAGGTGAGCCGAGCAAAGAGAATGAGAAAGAGAAAGAGAAGGAGCAGCCCACATGCTTCGAATGCAAAAAATTGGGCCACTTCAAGATGGTCTGTCCCTTACTTAAGAAAAGCAGAAGAAAACTAAGAAAGAAGGCCATGATGGCAACCTGGAATGACAGCGAAGACTCCAGCTCTGAGGAAGAACAGCAAGAAGTTGCAAACTTTTGTTTGATAGCCGATCATGATGAGGTATTATCCGAAACTGAAAATGAGTTTACTTTTGATGAGTTGCATGACATTTTTGATGAGTTAGTTATAGAATTTCAAAAATTGAAATCAAAACATAAAGAACTAAAAAGGCAAAATTTGGATTTAGTCAAAGCTAATGACAAGTTTTCAACTGAAAATGATTGCCTACTTCTTCAAAATAAAAGGTTAAATGATAAGATTGTTATTCTTGAAAATGAAAAGGAAGTTTTGAAAAAGAAAAACTTTTGAAATAAAAACTTTTCAAAATAGAACAAAGAAATTTTGGAAGAAAACAAAAAAAATAAAGAAGAAATTGAAAAGTTAAAACCTTTTGTTGATAAATTTACATATAGTTCTGAAAAATTAAATATGCTTTTAAATAATCAAAGAGCTATTTTTGATAAAACTGGTTTAGGTTTCACAACTCAGAAGAAACAAAAGTTTTTCAAAAATTTCTTTGTGCCTGCATCATCATCTATTACTTGTTATGCTTGTGGTACTATAGGGCATAAATCTTACTTGTGCAATAAGAGAAAATTGAGTAATGTTAAAAAAATTTGGGTTCCAAAAGGAACTTTTACCACTAACCTGAAAGGATCCAAGATGACTTGGGTACCTAAAGTCTCAACTTAATTTTTGTTGTAGGTATGCCTTGCAACCAATAAGAAAAGAATGTGGTACCTCGATAGCAGTTGCTCAAGGCATATGACCACAGATGTGGAGCATTTTTCATCACTCGAATATCAAAATGATGGTAATGTGACATTTGGTGATAATGGAATGAGCAAGATTATCGGAATTGGTAAAGTCCATATCACCCCTTCTACTTATATTGATAATGTATTGTATGTTGATGGTTTAAAACATAATTTACTTAGCGTTAGTCAATTTTGTGACAAGGATTTCAAGGTTGTTTTCGAATCTTCTATGTGCATTGTTTCTAGTTTAGATGACAATGGCATTAAGTTCATTGGTCATAGGCATGGCAATATTTATATGGTTGATCTTGATTATCTTCCTGTTCAAAATGGTCAATGCCTAGTGGCAAAGGATGCCAGGATCAAAGAAACTAGTTGGCTTTGGCATCGTAGACTAGGATATGATAGTATGCATTTGATTTCAAAACTTGGCGAAAAGAATTTGATAAAAGATTTACCAAAACTTAGTTTTGAAAAAGATAAGATTTGTAGTGCTTGCCAGCTTGGAAAACAAACCAAATCATCTTTTAAATCGAAAGGAGCAATCTCTACATCTAGACCCTTAGAGTTGCTTCATATAGACCTCTTTGGGCCAACTAAAACATCTAGTTTGGGAGATAAGAAGTACGGTCTAATTATTGTAGACGATTTCTCACGTTTTACATGGGTCATATTTTTAGCACACAAAGATGAAACATTTTCTGAATTCATTAGATTTCATAAAAGAGTTTCAAATGAAAAAGGTGTTTCAATTGTATCTTTAAGAAGTGACCATAGAACCGAATTTGAAAATTCTAATTTTGAAAAATCTTGTATTGAAAATGGCATTCATCACAATTTTTTAGCACCTAGGACACCTCAACAAAATGAAATGGTAGAAAGAAAAAACAAAACTCTTGAAGAAATGGCATGCACCATGCTTTGTGAAAATAACCTATCTAGATATTTTTAGATGGAAGCCATAAACACTGCATGTTATGTCTTGAACCGTGTTTTAATCCGACCGATTTTAAAGAAAACTCCATATAAACTTTGGAAGGGTAGAAAACCTTCAATTAAATATTTTCGAGTCTTTGGGTGCCGTTGTTTCATCTTAAACAATGGTAAAGACAATTTAAGCAGATTTGATGCCAAGTCAAATGAGGGTGTCTTTCTAGGCTACTCTACATATAGCAAGGCATACAGGGTCTTCAACAAAAGAATACTTGTTGTTGAAGAATCAATACATGTTGTGTTTGATGAATCTGACTAGAAATCTTCTAGAAAAGAAGATGTGCATTGTGATGAAACAGGTACCAAAAGAACTGAAGAAGTGAATAACAATGAAGAGCCTACAAAGGAACAAGAAGTTGATCAAAACAATGAAGGGGATCAAGAACAAAGTAATGAAAACACATCTACTGTTGATCCTCTATCCAAAGAATGGAGGTATGCTCATGGACACCCCAAAGAACTTATCATTGGTGATCCATCTAAAGGTGTAAGTACTCGATCATCCCTTAGGAATGTTTGTGATTATCTAGCATTTGTATCTCATATTGAACCTAAAACTATTGAAGAAGCTGAAAATGACTGTAATTCGATTAATGCTATGCAAGACAAACTTAACCAATTTAAAAGAAATAATGTTTGGACTTTAGTAGATAGGCCTTCAAATGTTTCAATTATTGGCATAAAATAGGTTTTTAGAAACAAACTTGATGAAAATGGAATAGTTATAAGAAATAAAGCTAGACTAGTTGCCAAAGGATACAATCAGGAGGAAGGGATTGATTTTGATGAAACCTTTGCTCCTGTGGCTATACTTTAGGCAATTAGGCTATTGTTGGCTTTTGCTTGTTTTATGGATTTTAAATTATTTTAAATGGATGTTAAAAATATCTTTTTAAATAATTTTATCGAAGAAGAGGTTTATATTGAACAACCACTTGGTTTTGAAAACCATGAATTTCCAAATCATGTTTTCAAACTTCATAAAGCTTTGTATGGTTTGAAACAAGATCCTAGAGCTTGGTATGATTTTTTAAGTTCTTTCTTGCTAAAAATGATTTTACTAGAGGTAATGTTGACAAAACTTTATTTTTGAAGAAAAAGAATGATGATCTCTTAGTAGTACAAATATATATAGATGATATCATATTTGGTACTACTAACGAATCTCTTTGTTAAGAGTTTGCAAAGTTAATGCATGGTGAGTTCGAGATAAGCATGATGGGAGAACTTAATTTTTTCCTCGGACTCCAGATAAAGCAAACTAAAGAGGGGATCTTCATCAACCAAGCTAAGTACACAAAAGAAATACTTAAGAAGTTTGGGATGGAGAACACCAAGCCTTTAGGTATGCCTATGAGCTCTTCTTGTAAACTTGACAAAGATGAATCAGGTAAATCTGTTAACAAAAAACTATATCGTGGCATGATTGGTTCATTGTTATATTTAACTGCCAGTAAGCCAGATATTATGATTAGTGTTTGTATGTGTGCTAGATATTAGTCTATTCCTAAAGAGTCTCATATTTTGGCTGTTAAACGCATACTTAGATATCTATCTAGCTTAATTGAAATTATTCTTTGGTACTCTAGAGATTCTTTATTTGAATTGATTGCTTATTCTGATGCTGACTTTGCTGGGTGTAAACTTGATCGTAAAAGTACTAGTGGAACTTGTCAGTTTCTTAGAGTAAATTTGATCTCATAGAGTGCAAGAAATAGAATTCAGTTGCTCTATCTATGGCAGAAGCTGAATATATAGCAGCTGGAAGCTGTTGTGCTCAAATCCTTTGGATCAAACAACAACTCGAAGATTTTGGCATTAAACTAATTAAGATATCCATAAGATGTGACAATACTATTGCAATCAATCTAACTAAGAATCCAATGCAACATTCAAGAAGTAAACATATTGAAATAAGACACCATTTCATAAGAGATCATGTACAAAACTCTAATGTAGTACTTGAATTTATGTGTACTGATGATCAATTAGCTGATGTGTTTACCAAACCCTTGAGTGAAGAGAGATTTTGTATGATTAGAAGAGAGTTAGGTATCATTGATCCATTCTCCTAGAACTCTCTCAAATTCTATCTTACCCAAGGTGTTTTTTACTCAAAAATCATTTTTATTAAGTTCCAAAAGCTTTTAAAACATTCCTTGAATTTTTGAAAACTTTTCTAATTTTTTTGGGAATTTCTTGGCCAAGTGTCAACACTTGGATTTTGCAAAGTATCGACACCTGACCAAGTGTCGACACTTGAGAAATTCCAAGTGTCGATAATCACAAAAATTTCAGACTTTTTTAGGGCAAAATAGAGCTTTTGTATTTTACTTTCCCTTGTTTTCTCCCAAGCCATTGTGGTCTCCAAGAGTCCTCTACCTTCCGAATTCCTCGTTTTCCCTCTTTGCCCCGCCAAAATCAGGTAATTTTCTCCCCTCTCATTCATTTTCAAACTGTAAACCCTAGTTTCTCTATTTATCATCCATTTTAATGAATTTAAATCGGGTTTTTCAATGTTTTGAATCATTTATAAGTTTCCATTTGGTTGGAATCTTGTGTATTCACATTATTCTCATATTTTCCCTCAGATTTTGACCATTTCCTCACCTAATACGTCCAATTTTCGATCTTTCACTGTTGCATTGCATGTTTTGGCCGAAATCCCCAATGTTTTCAATTTAATCTTAGATTTCTTGGCTATGTGTTAGGTTTCCTCGGATTTCATTCATTTGGAAGGAGTGTATACCTTGTTTCATGATTTCCACTCCTCATTTCACTATTTTGCTGTTGGATTGCACGTTTTTAACCTAAAGCCCTAATGTCTTTTATTTCTAGTCCTGATTTCATGAGTTTATCTAAACATTTTATATGTTTAGTTTTATTTTTGGTGCTTCACTTGGCCTTTAGATTACTTATTTTTTGTATTGGGATAAAAACTTTGTTTTGGAAAAACCACTGGTTTGATAGTTTTCCCTCTTTTTAAACTATTAAAATTTTACTTGGCATTATTTTAATCATTTCAACCAATTTTCTAAAAGCTTTTATCTCTCGAATTCATGTTTTGGAGTCTATCCTTAAGTCAATTTGATTTTTGCTCTAGTTTTCAAAACAAACCCTAGCTTTTATTATTCAAGTATCCTTCTTTTAGGAAAACTCAGGCTTGTTTAGTCTCCTTAAGTCTAACCCTTGGCCGATCTTCAGTTCTCAACCTGCTTAAACTTGTCCACCCTTCAGTATGTTTATCCTCTTCCTTTCTCATCTTGCTCAGCTTGTTGTGATGGGTCTGAGGAAGAGACTAGCTATTAGGAGTAGGATTGGACAGAGTTCTGAGAGGAGGACGAAGACCCGGCACGATGTTGGATAGGCTAGTAGTTTTGCAGCTCCAGTTTTCCCCTGCAGAGAGGATGGTAGGGAAGGCCGTGGCTACAGGCAGATGGATTGACTTGGAGTTCTTTTATCGACAGCACTTCCTGATTCGGCAGAAACTCTTAGATGCTGGATTAGTACCTTTTTGCACTATGCATGAGAGGTACTATCCTCATCTGGTGAGAGAGTTCTATGGTGTATTGGACTGTCGACGATTATTATGGAGCACCACCGTCAGGGGAGTAGAGATTTCATTCACTGAAGAGCTATTGAGTAGAGTTTGGGAGGTTCCTCACTGAGGTGTATGCACTTTCTCAATAGAGGACAGGGAGGTAGCTATTAGATGTATTCTAGAGAGAAAGGACGTTCATGGTGTAACAGTGGTCACCGCGAACCAGTTGTCCGTAGAGATACGCTTGTTACATCACATCATTACTCGGATCTTGCTTCCAAAGACTGGACGATTTGACTTCATCATAGAGCGGGAGTTGATGTTGATGGTTAGTCTGATCTAGAGGACCCAGGTTGATATTCCCTCACTTATGCTGGTTCTGATGCGCGATGCGGCGACATAGAGGAGACATTATTTTCCGTATGAGATGGCGCTGACCCGTTTGTTTCGATCTTGTAGAGTTCCTTTGGAGGGGGAGATCCCCAAGGAGATTCTACACACATATGTATATGACGAGCGGTCGCTACACCGGATGGGCTATCGTTTGGCCGCAGGGCACTGGATCAGGAGAGAGTTTGGTCAGGAGCCACACGAGGAGGATGAGATCAGAGAGGCTGAGGTCGGGCCATCAGGGCCAGTCATTACACCTCCTCGTGTTGCTCCAGCATCAGAGGCAGAGCCTGTGACTCTTACTACTACACCTTTAGCTCCTCCTCCATCGACTACTGAGTTATCTTTTGAGGAGCACTCCCGACGGCAATTTGCTGAGGTACGGAGTGAGCTTATTGGACTTGGAGTATGTATGACTCAGCTAAGGATTGAGATAGAGGGCCTAAGAGCCCATACAGCTATAGAGCATGCTGAGCTACGTCACACTATGAAGGCGGGATTCACCTGCATTGAGGATTTGCTTAGATCCCTCCTTCCTCCGATAGCTCCTACAGTCCTACCTGCTGATGATGATGACCACCCAGACGGACATGATGACACTGATGAGGGTGGTGTTGGTGATGGAGATGGTGATGATGGTGATGATTGTGATGATTCTGATGCTGATGATTCTAGTGATGGGAGTTCAGATGACAGCGTTGATCGTGCTGGATGATATCAGATGCTCAGTAGAGATGATCCTCCAGCTACTCCTGCAGTCCCTCCTCCAGCTGATATAGTTTATTCCACTCCAGATTTCAGTACTCCAGCTGAGATGCTTTCCCCTCCATCCACTAGATCTTCCAGGGTTATACCCTTACTAGGACCTTCTAGCCGTACTAGGAGTCGTAGGGCCTTAGCTCAGGGACCTCCTAAGCTTTAGTTCCTAGATCCAGGATTAGTGCCCCGATTACTCTTGAGCTTCCATCTGATGAGGATTAGCCTCACAGATGTTCTTTCTGGTGTATGTTATCTATGTTTTATGTTATCTATGTTGTATCATGTTGTTTCAGTGTTGCTGATGAGTCAGCAAATTTTGTACTGAAAACCTAAGTTGATATATATATATATATGCATTTCACTTTGGTGCTTACACTGCTTGAATTCAATGTGTTTGATTATGACTTTGACAATCTTGAATTAGATACTTTACTTTTCGGCTCTAATACTTGTTTACTCTTGAAAAACTAACTCTTGTATCCACTCTAATACCTTTTGTCTATATGCACTCTTTGAGGGGGAGCTTACGCCCTTTTCTATTTAATGATTGACAAAAAGGGGGAGTAGGATATAGAAATATATTATTTGGTTAATTTAAATTTCAAATTTGATATTTCAAACTTCATTTTGCTCTTCAAAACTTGTTCTGATATGAATTATTTCACTAAGGGGGAGATTCATTCCTCTTAACTATGTAAGTTGTGATTGTATGAGCTTGAGATCATATTTATGAAGTATCATATCTAAAATTTGATTCTAAATGTCTATATACTCAAGGTTTTGTCATTATAAAAAGGGGAGAGATTGTTGGCTCTACCTCGTGATTTTGATGAATAACAAAACGTTGAGTACATATTGTGTACTAATGTCTATTTCTAGTTGTGAGTTTTCAGGAAACAAGCACCTCAAATTTTCAAAATTAAAGTTTCGTGGCACGCTTTGGCATGAAGTATCTTTCATGATTTGAGGAGTCTTCTCCATGCAAAAAGGGCTCAAAAAAGTTCTATTATTGCTTATTTACATTGCATTTAAGTTTCAATAAACAATATTTATGTTTTTAGCTTGATTGGTACTTAATTCTGAAATGTGCAGAACCAAGTGTCGACACTTGGAAGGATAAATGTCAACACTTCAGTATTTGGCATGTAGAAAATCTTCTTGGCATGCCAAGTGTCGACACCCAGAATTCAAGTGTCGACACCTGAAACTCAAGTGTCGATACTTAGTTCCCAAGTATCGACTCAAGATCCGAGACTTTTTAAAAATCTAGAACTTGGCCATGGAGAGTTTTTGTGTCAAGTGTCGATACCTGTGAATCAAGTGTCGACACTTGAAAGTTCAAGTGTCGACACCTGAAACACTTGAAAGTCAAGTGTCGACACCTGACAGCCAAGTGTCGACACCTGACAAACCAAGTGTCGATACTCGGGTTCTGACAGCCCTAACAGATCTATTTTTTTGAAGTACAGAAATGTCTTTTCAAGCTTCAAATAGCTAGATTCGAAGCTGCAACAATCACAAATCGTTTTTTGAAAGTTTTTGAAGTATTTAAGCTTCACCAAACCCATTCTTGAAGCATTAAAGTCCATTGAAAGCTTAAAAGCCAATATTCCCTTAAAAACTTCACTTCAAAAGCCATTAAAAGAGAGATTCCCTAAAAAAGCTTACAAGCCTATCCTTTCATCATTCCAAAAGAGAGCTTGAAGAATATTTCAAGGAGAAGACAAGACAAGAATCAATTAGAGCATCAAAGCTTCCATTCTACTCTTGAAGAGAGTTTGTTTTGTTTGTTTAAATTGTATATCTGAAATTCTCTTGTGTTTTGACCTAGCTCTCAAGGGTTTCTTAAAAGTAGGTTGTTGTGATTGTTGGTGAGCCAAAGAGACAAAACCAACTAGGGTTGACTTATGAGCCCGAAGCCAAAACAAATGTAAAGGTTTGTTGGTGAGCCTAGATGATAAAACCAACATAGGTTTTGACTTGTGAGCTTTTGGAAAAAAAAGTCGGCTGTAATCTTGGAGAGATTATAGTGGAATTCCCAAGGGTAGCTTGGAGAGTGGATGTAGGTGCTAGGTTTGCACTGAACCACTATAAACCTTGTATTTGTGTGTGATTATCTCTTCTACCTCTTGTTCTTTACTCTTGCACTCTAATTATTTCTTTCCGTTGCATATAATCTAGTGCATCAATTTCATTACTCACAAACACCACAAGGCCTACACATTATTGCTTTAAATTTTTAAAAGACCCAATTCACCCCCCCTCTTGGGCTCCATTTCTGGGCAACATCTGGTAACTATTGTCCATTTTACCATTCCTTTCTAACTTGATCATCAAGTGTCCTCACCGATAATCCTGATCCCGAAACCTTTTTATAGGACCCATCGGTGAGCCATTGAAGGTAGCATTCAAACTTGTCGAAAAGGACTGGAGGATTTCCTAGCAACATCACGACCCCTCGAGGGTGATCTAGTAGCAACAATACCAAATATTAAAGTTGTTATATTTCGTGCTTCGCATAAGCCTAACATCTAATTTTATATAATACTCATGAACATTTTAAAAAATATACAATCATATTAACATAATGTTAACTTGATTAACAGTTAGTAATATTTTTGATTTTGTAGTCATAAAGTTTAATTATTCAATTTATATTCATATTTATATCTATACTTTTCATATCTAATTTATACTATATCTATTTAAAATACATATAAATATAAATATTTTTTATCAGACTAATATCCATATCCATATTTGTATTTATTGAAACAAATAAATATAGATATTAATTTACTAGTATCTAATATGGTTTCAACCTTCTTATAAATGGATTAGGATGAATATATCATTCATGCTTAGGGATGGCAATTTTTACCAACTCGGTGGATACCCGACCCGACTCGATCATAATGGGACGGGTAAAATCTGACCCATCTAATTTATAAATGGATATGGGTTATATAAAAAAAAACTCGACTCGGGTTCGGATCGGGTACGGGTAATAATACATCCTGGTTCAAATATGATCCGTTTATATATAAGAAAAGCTATATTTATAAAATATTTAAATAAACTGGATATATGGCAGATATACGCGATCCGATCCGATCTGTTTAGATTTTAAGTAAACTAGGTTTTATAAGACCAGGTATACTTGACCCGACCCGATCCAAACGTAGTTTTTTTTATACCCGACCTGACCCGATCCAAGACAGGTATGAAACGGATATGGGACGGAGAATTTGTTTGCAGGACGAGTATGAATTTTGAATGACCCAATCTAAACTCGACCTGTTGCGATCCCTGCTCATGCTATGTATTGTTATTTACGATTGTTTTGGCGAGTTGTAGTTTTTAGCACCTTCAAATTGGATATTAATGTAAAAATTATATTAATAGTGACTTTCTAGGTTGCTACGTAAATTGATTTCAAATCAAATTTAATTAATTTGATAGGAAAATTATCAATAATTAATTGTCATATCTTACCCCTTTCTTTCTCATATGGCCTGGATTATGCGCATTGTAGGTAGCTGTCAAGAGAGATCTTTCGTTTAGACGCCAAAAACTTGAGCAAATTGGGAGAGGACAATAGCATGTACGAATGAGGTATGACAAGCCACTCTCCCGGTGCAAAATGTCTGGCTGGAACCACACACATCAATGAAAATTGAGTTAAAAAATATTGGAATTAGAATAATAGATAACTGTAAATAATTAAAAAAATAATTGAATCAAGAGGGACAAGAACTCACGATCTCTAATTCAAAACTTAAGCTCCGGTATCCAAAAATTTAAGCTAATAGAAAAAGGACCAACAATGTTTATCCGGTTTAGAAAAAGAGTTTCAAGGAGCAGCGGTAACTAAAACAATGAATAAAGAGTGTAGAAAGAAGGAATAAACATCAAACTTGGCATTCTCAACATTTGTTGTCTTGGACTAAATATTCTGCATGTTTAGAAAAAAACCGCATTTCTTTAAATTTTTTTCTTTTCTTTTCTTTTTTTTTTTTTTGAGAAAACCTTTAGGAGAATCGCATACTGTTATAATTAGTTTATTTATTCAACTTATTGTTTAGTTTACTGCTAAGAACTAGGAAATCCTCTTCTCAAAGGTATTGAAGCATATTATTTAGGACAACTTTTGCATGCAAGGTCAGCTAATTACTTTCATTATATGTGTACCATCGGACCATAATCTTAATGCCAAGCTACTACATATCTTTGGCCATTCTCAATCAGATCATAATCAGATGGTCATTTTGATATATATCAACGATAAGTATACTAGAAAGCTTGCATGGAGGTGCGTAATAATGATGTCACGGTGAGGCAAGAAGATGAGAAGAAGAAAACAGCTGGCTCTAAAAGATAGGAGGAACAATTGCAACCCCCCCTCCCCCCGAACAAAAAAAAAAAAAAAAAAAAAAAAAATGGGGGATAGGAAGAAGATGCGGTGCCGGAAATAATACGGAACACGGCGTGGCGAGCAGGGTAAGGTGGTCTCCACATCTACCGAACCGTAGGTGCGGCGCAGAGAGAGGAATTTGGTCCCACTCATGTGGGTGGGAGAATCCCGTGTGGGGAAAAGATAGAGAAAAAATAATAGAAAAAGGGGTTGACAAATCCCATTTGAACAGAATGAATCAATCGAGCAATGAATTCCCCAAGTCAAAACGCGCTTTTGGAAATTGTGCACCATCCACTCCGCTTGCATGGTTCGAGAGCAGCTGCCTCGTAGATCAGTTTGGCATTCTAGGTGGATCTCCTCAAAGCCATTTCAAACAAGACATACAGAAACAAGGCCATATTTGATTTGTGTATGAGAAAATTTTGAGTTAAGTCTCTTATATATAGTTTTATGTATCATGCCATACCCTATTTTCTTTCTTGAAATATTATTCTAAAGGTTTGGTTGGAAAGCAAATATGAGATGGAATAGTTTCTTAATATCATTCTATTAGATAGGGAAGAACAAATCGATGAAATTAAGCTAACTTTTTCAAAAATCAAAATGAGTAAAATCACCCCAATAACTTGAATTATAATGCTATCCAGCCTTCTCCTGAATATTAGGTATTTGTTTTATCTACTCCTTTTTCCTTTTTTTTTTTTTTTTTTTCTTTTTTGATTGGACAATTAGGAACTTGTTGACTGAAACAAAAACTATGTGGGTTCAATAAATTTAAAAATAAAAACATTTTTTTAAAAAAAACTTATGATATTTGACTGAATAAATTTGTAATACATGATCTATGAGGTAAGCTTGGTCTACAGAGGCACATATTGTTGTAGGGTAAACATATTGCAGGTATCTTTACCTAAAGCCAGTCGTTTATGGCCATCTTTTCTGCATTTTTTACTGTTTAGTGGATATCTGGTTGCATTTGGATTGGACAGTCGTTTAATCTTGCACTTTTTAAAAGTCTAATCCAATCTAATTCATATTTAAAAAATATTAGACAAAGATGGATACCCACTTTGGCTCCTCAGAATGCTCTTTTATTAAGCAATGTGGTTCTTGGGAGGAGGCGGCCAGGGGAGAGGAGGAGAGAGAGAAGTGAATAAACATTATTAATGAGTTGTCAAAATACTAAACTATAATGCTTAATGGATTGAGATTCCAATGTAGGATGTATTCAACTAAAGAAGACTTCCACATAATCTGATTATGGTGGGTGGGCGAAGCCATTCTATTAGTCTGGCAGATTGGAAAGGTTGGGCAAATTGAATGATGACAAATTGACAACAAAACTACATGCTTAAAAAGTTTGGATAGGATATGCTATGACTAAAGTAAGAGAAGAGAAGTCCAAAGCATGCTTCTCACTTCACCAACTTTTATTAAATTCTTTCATAGGTGGTTAGGTAGCTTGATACGTTCAGGCTCTCTAACAGCACCAGCTTCTCTTTCATAACCTTTGACAATCCCTAGAATTAGTTGTTTCAGATGCATCATCTAGACTACAATCTACTACTCTGTAGATCAACTTTTCCTCTCTTTGGAGTTGAAATTTTGTGCTAACTAGTTTCAAACGTAATCAAGTGATTATCCGCTGAACAACGTGAAATTCTGCAATTATTAGTAGTAGATTTGTGCTACACATGCAACCTAGGGTTGAGTATTGCTCCAAAAAAAAAAAAAAAAAAAAAAAAATGGGAAAAGACAAATTGAAGGAAATTCCTTTTACTCGAATACTTAACCTGATTTTGATAGGCCAATAATTTATGAAAAAATTCATTTCCCTCATAAAAATATTAATCACTTTAGCGAATTATTGGATTGGGCCCAATGTTTTTCCAGCCTATAAAAATCTGCCACGTGTCTATAGGACTTTTCTTCTAAGCTGTGGTTTTAGAGGATTCATTGCTTATCTACTTATTCTTACTTCAATTTTCACAAGTGTTCTATCAAATTGAAAATTTGAAACTAATCAATTTTGTTTTCTTTTTTTTCAATTGGTTGTCCTATACGCACAAAAGTATGCAGAAAGTGGTGCTAATTGTGTGGCTGTCCTATTAATCCTGACATAAATATATGCAGGATGAGCTCCAATTAATTCCAAATCTAAGAACATGATTTCCATAAAGTGTCTAATTATCATTTCTAGTCATCCAAACCGCAACTCCATCCATGGGATACACTCCATTTCCAAATCTAAGAACATGATTTCCATAAAGTGTCTAATTATCATTTCTAGTCACACAAACCACATCTCCATCCACCAATAGTAGCATCACAGCAGTGCATTACTTTTTTTTAGCTTACGTGATGATTTATACAAGTGGATAGGACTGTTCACTAGGCAATTGCAGCCAGTAGATTGAGTGCTGGTAAGAATTAAATTAAAATCCACATCTTGTCTACATAACAATTATAACTTTCTTTTGACTCATAAACAGAGTGATAGCACAAAATATAGAATTCCAAAATCTAATTATGTGGTAAAAGAGGTTCACTTTATTTCATTGTTGGAGATATAAGACACACTTATTAGTCACTTAATCATTTATTTAGAAACTATCTATTTTGATTTTTGTTGAATCATACCCATTTCTTCATGAATACTATAATTAAAAAGAAAATTATTGGTGTACTATGTACCTCTATTCTTCATCAATCTATATCATGTGTACATCTGTTAGCCATATGCATGCGGCTATGAGCTAAATATGTCCATTTATTTTAGACATGGGGTATCATGGTTTAACAAAGTCAAATACAAAATATTGTTTATGAAATCAATATTAATATTTTCTAGACAAAATGAAAGTATTTTTCTAGCAAAACTATATATGTAATATCTAATTAACTTCATCAAAATTTATCCTCCCACCAAAAATGTCACCAAATTTAATTTTCTTGAGAAAAGAGTCAGGGAGCCTTGGCTATATCAAGTAGAGAGAGAGATAGAGAACTAGCCAGTGATAATAAGGTGTAATTTACAAAGATGGGTAGGAATTAAGAATAAGAGGTAAGAGATATTTTTGCTATGTCCGGGCTAGCAAAGGTCCAAACTTGTAGAAGAAGAAGATTTGCTGATAAACCATATTTATTAAAACTGCTTCGAATTGAAATATCCTTTTGTTGCTTTTTAGAAATAACTAAAACTAAATTGTCCCAAGATGGAGGAGGCCACATTTATTATTATTGTTATTGTTGTTATTACTATCTAGCTAGATAACCTAAGAGTGAGGGTGAATTAGATTTTTCAAAAATTTAACTCAAGTATGTACTACCTTTGAAAAAGGGTTAAAGATGAAAAAATTCTTAAAAAAATTGGGAATTTTCAATTTTAGCATATCCTTTAATTTTTTTCAATCGATCATGTATACTTTTGAATTTATTTCAATAATATCATGCTATCAACTGGGGTGATGTTTTATCATTAAAGTACTGACATGGATATACGTTGGCACCTGACATGCCATCCACGTGGACCGGTGGGATTTAAAAGGCTTTTTATTTCGATGATGGGGAGGCTTTTGTGATGCGGAACTAAAATGCATGCATAATATTTTTTTGTATATTTATAGGTTAAGTGATGTAACTAAATCCCGAAGATAAGGCCACGAATCTAAGTAGAGAGTTCTATGCAAAACAAGAAGCAACAGCATGCAAAATAGAACCTAAAAGCAATAGAAATAAGGATCGCCGAGGCTGAGAAGTCTCGGTTGGGCTAGTTCCCCTTCAAGAACACTACTGGCAAGCAGAGGAGGTGTACCTAAAAATGGTTGAAGCGCCCAATGAAGATCATAGACGAAGGGATCGCTCTCGCTCTCGGATACGGCCTACATGATCAAGCTGGAGACCAGCAGATTCTTGGCTTTCAACCCGGTGATCTGACTGTCCGGCTGGAGTCGTTGGATTCGTAGAAGTCGAGGGACCTGCAAACAGCCTATCAAGGGTTAGGAATCATTGAAAGGATGAAGGAATAAACTGAAAATCAGCAAGGAAAGGAGATGTTTGATGTGGATGGCCAAGGCTTGGAGAAGTGGATGGCGACTGGAGACTGGGCACAGGACACAAGGAGGAAGGAGGGGCTCACACAGAACCCCTTAGCACACAGCAGATATCACAGAGCAGATGGAAAACTTAGTTGTATTAATCAAAATTGTCTTCATACAAGAGAAGAGAGTCTCTTAAATAGACTCATAAACTTGTCCCCCAAGTAAGGATACGAAAGACTTTTTCTAGGAATTTGAATCCTACCCAAACCCTAGCTAGAATACATGGTAGGTCCAAGATTTGATTTCCCTCAAATTGCTCCCTCTCTCTCTTGCCTTGGTCGGCCAAGGGAGGTGACCCTAAGTGGCCGACCAAGGGTGGTGACCATAGGGTGGATGGCACCAAATGACTCCTCTCCTGGGCCTTTGCTGGCCTAGTTTGCTTCATGCTATGGTCCAGAATTCCAGGGCTTCTGATTTCTTTTATTGGACCTTCCATGGTCTTCATAACTTCAAGCTGGGTTGATCTGTACTTGTACTAGCTTAGTCTTCACTTGTACTGAGTTTTCACTTGACTTGGACTAACATATACATGACTCAGAAAGAAAACTAGCTCAACATGAGCTGACTGGTACAAGACTCAAATAATGAAAATGATAACTCAATTAGGCTAAGCCCTTATTATAAATGGACTCAAACATTACTAAGTAATTCACAGAGGGTTGAGAAGCCTCAGTCTTATTCTGGTGCCTCTGGTGTCCGCACCAATTCTCCCGGGGTGGGAGGAACTCGACCCTGTTGAGTAAGGATCATACTGGCTCACATATCTATCGAGAAGGTCTGGGTCGAGGCACTGCAAGTCCTCTCAAGAAATTTATGAATCGTCCGACTCTGGTCGGCCTTGCCATCGGACCAAGTAGCGTTGATAGCCACAGCCCCGGGTCATGATGGCTTGATCATCCATGATACGCTCAATCCGTTCTCCTCTCTTAGGCCAAATAATTGGTGGACACTCTGGGCTAGGGTCACTCAATGGAAGGAGTAGGTCCAAAGGCCTCACTAGGTATCGATGCCGATTTCTTATACTCAACCAGGTTTGCGATATTGAAGGTAGAACTAATGCCCAAATCTGAAGGCAAATATAGCACATAGGCATTTGGTCCAACATTCTCTATTACTTTAAAAGGTCCGGCTCAACGAGCATGAAGCTTTTTAACGGTCCCGAGTGGGAACTGCTCATGTCTAAGCCTAATCATGATAAAATCCCCTGCATCAAATTTCTTGGTCCTTCTTCGGGAATTAGCCAGTCTTTTATATGTTTTATTACTTAGGTTAATCTTTTGGCTAATGTCCTTATGCAAGTCTCTAATATGCTGTGTGAATGATTTTGCAGACTCTGAGACTCATGCATGAACAGGTAAAGGAATCAATCAATGGGGTAATTTGGCTTATACCCATGGACTATCTTAAAGGACTCTTGCCCGTGATCCTATTTACTGAGCTATTGTAGGCGAACTCAGCTCTAGGCAATAATAGGTCCTAATTTCCAATATGTTTACCTACTAGGCATCTAAGGAGGTTTCCTAGGCTATGGTTCACTACTTCAGTTTGGCAATCTGTTTGAGGATGGTAGGCTGTAGAAAACTTAAGCTTGGTCCCTAACAGGTGCTAGAGGGTTTTCCATAAATAACTGGTGATCATAACATCCCTATCTGATACGATGGTCTTGGATAGGCCATGGAGTCTAATCATATTGTTTAAGAAAAGCTTGGCTACTCTAGATGCATCAAATGTCTGGGAACATGGGATGAAGTGAGCCATCTTAGAGAACCTATCGACCACTACAAAGATAGAATCGTGTCTTTTCTGGGTCTTAGGTAATCCTAACACGAAGTCCATACTAAGATACTGCCAAGGGCGATCAGGCACTGGTAATGGTGTGTAGAGACCAGTGTTTTGCTTCTACTGTTTTCCAATAGCATAAGTTCTACACCTGGCTACAATTTGAGCAACATGCCTTTTCAAACTTGCCCAATAAAACTGGTCTTTTATTGCTAAAATGGTCTTATTCCTACCAAAGTGACCAGCTAATCCTCCAGCATGGGTCTCCCAAATTAGGAATTCTCTGAGAGAAGTTCTAGGGACATAGAGTCTATTATTTTGGAATAGGTAGCCATCCTGAATGGTATACTCACTATGGGTATTGGATGGTCCTAGTGTTGGGAAATATGTCCCAAAGCCAATTTCTACTGTACATAGTTGTACATTTGATGTAATTGTATATGAATTATATTATTAAATAAAATGTTTATTTTGGCAGTTCATCATTATTTCATCTTTCTGAAATGAGTTCTTGAGTGATGAAGTCCTTAGGACATTTGTATGTGATATAGAGAGGATATATCATATAATCCTAAAATTGTTCGCGACCAAATGATACACTTATTTCAGGATGATAGTATATCAAGTATAGGTCGTTATGTGCCATAGTCGTTGGTTGTCCTCTTAACCAAGGAGTGTGGAGACACTGGTATGGCATGCAGATGTTGTGTTTGACATTTCATCAAACGTGACCCGTCTGTATTTTTTTTGCTTAGAGTTTTGATATAGACATAGTTATCCCTCATACATGAGATCATCATGGTAGCTTGCGAGCAACTCACTGTACTTTGGTGCTGGACTATTTGGATTTCTAATCTAGGGACGGAAGGTTTCTGGGTGCAGTTAAGTACTCGTGTAGCAGTGATTGGATCAAGATGGGATTGACCCATCCAAAGTGTTTGAAGCAGATATTTTACTGTGTTTCAATTTAGCAAAACCTTGGCCAGGATAGTCTCTGTAATGTGTTACAGGACTTGTGAGATTGAGACACATTGTTGATGGACTTTATGGGTTGGGCAGTTTAACCCTAAGTCTTCCTAAGCATTGAGGTCAAAGGGATTAATTACAAGGTTTTCATATCTCTTGGTTCTTGATTGTTGCTCTGCAACTTCGACCTATCCGGACATCGGGTGTCATTGCTAGATGGTGACTTTGACTGATATTTGAAATGTTCCAGGGCTACCGGCTTAGTGTTCGAACCTATGGGGTCACACACCATTGGGGTTTCTACTTGATCTAGTAATCGGAGAACGATTGGGAATCGTTCATGGACTCACAAAGAAAAAATATTTTTTCTTTATCCAAGTGTCGACACTTGATATTCTTGAAAGTGTCGATACTTGTGTAAGTGTCGACACTTGTTAATTTTGCAAGTGTAGACACTTGATGTCACAAAAGATTGTGACATAAAATTTTCACTAATAGTTGGTGATGCATGGAGGTGAATTAAGTAATCTGATTACTTGATAGCCCAATTTGATTGAGCTGTAAAAATCTGGAACGAATCAAATAGGATTTGGTTCAAAATAGGTTTGGGTCCAATTGGGTTGAACCCAATGTATGCACACTTGATCCAATTGATTTCAGTTATGAACTAAAATTAATTGAGACATTAATATGAATTTAAATAAGTTTAAATTCAGTTTTGGGGAGTTATGTAACTTTCCATGACCATAACTCCCCATAACTACCCATTACCACTCCATTATCACCTATAACTCCCCACTCTCCCTCTCCCTCTCCATCTACAAAATGAACTGAAATGGAAGGACAAAAATAAGAAAAATTCAGCAAAGAAATGCTGGAAAAATTAAAAGGGAAGAAAGGGAAGAAACTAGGAAAAGTTCTAGTTTTTGTATGGGTGTGAAGTTTTTGGAAAAGTGTGCATATTTGTACCTAGTGATCTAGGTCTTGGGATTGAGTGTTTGGGAAGGGTTTCAACCACTCATTCTCCACCTCTTGAGTTTCTTCATGGCATCGAAAGAAGAAAAGGAGTTCCGATCAAATCGTTCCACAACAAGCTAGCAATTGGAGTGGAAGCAGATTTTGAAAGAGCCCTGGTGTGAACCACCTGTAAAGGCCGGACACATGTGCGGCTAAGCAGAGTTCTTCTTCCTCCTCCTGGATCTTTCACAGCGGAGAGTGTCTCCACTTCATACGAGGTATGGTTTTACATATATAGATATTTTGCTTTGAAATGTTCATAGCATGAGTTCATGATTTCATAGTTTATATTAATCATTCATGTAAGATCTTGGACTAAGTAGCATAGAATAATTCTACAAGCATGCTTAGATTAAATGATTAATTCTCTCGATCATGCTTTTGCTGCATGTTATTTTGAAAAAGTTTTAAAATAGAAAGCATGCTTGCTACTAGTTTTCCTTTCAATTGGTATTAGAGCAACAAGGTTGCTCTAGTATGAATGTTTAGTATAAACATTATGAAATCAGTTTAATATCTTACAAGTACTCGGATTGAGTGCCTCACAAGGCCGTCCGGTCATAGGAGAGAAGTAGGGCTGCAAGACCCTCACTTCCCATTCAAAGGGATCTCCTATGGCGTGTCGGGGTGCCATTGTGAAAGACTCATGAAGAAGAAAAAGAAAGAAAAAGTAAAGATTAAAATATTTTGATCTTTATTATGTTCTAAATTTGAAGTCATAAAATGTTTTAGAAATGTTCTAAAGTTAGTTTATAATTGTTATGTTAAATAGTTTAACATAAAATTCAAGTTTAGAAAAGACAAAGTTTGGATTCCTGCATTTCTGTGCTCGGGTTGGATCAAGTGTTGACACTTAGCTTATTTAGTGTCGACACTTGGGAGTCTAAGTGTCGACACTTGGGAGTCTTGGTGTCGACTCATGAACAAAAAACACAGAAATTGGTTCACTGTTTTTCACTGTGTGTCGACCTGTCTCAGAGTAGTATCGACACCTTGGTGTCGACACTTGCTACTGAAGTGTCGACACTTCACAGTGAACAGAAATTCAAAAGTTGGATTTTCTTGTAAAAATGTTTTATAAAGTTTACTGAAAATGTTTTAATCTGTTGTATGATTAACTTAATTATGAATTAAGTAAATCTAAGTGACTAAATGATCTAGGGATATGATTCTAAGATCTAAGTCATTTTCATAACTTTGGATTAAATGGGTTAGCTTGAATTAGGTCATAATTGGGTTAGACCTAAGTTTAGATGAATTGGACTTAATAGAGAATTAACTTAATCAAATGTTGAGTTAAGGTTCTTCTCTAGTATCTATCTAATAGTTAGATTGATTGGTCCATACATCTAAATGAACTTAATCTTGGCATCGTGGTAGGACCCGATTCCTTAGGCTAGCCTAATCAAATTGGTGTCTAAGGTAAGTATGGCTTTTGATCTATGATTTTTGGGGCTACCTCTTTCCTGGCCAATGATATTGGTGTCTAAGGAAAGATGGTTAATGACTTAACCCATAACCTTGATCTCACTTACCTGGCCAATATGGTCAACCAGATTTGATTAGTTAGCTCATTGATTCGAGTTAGCCCATGCCAATAAGGTTAATCAGCATGACTGATTTAGGTGCCCATGAATTTTGTGGTTCATCTAACCCTTTCATTAATATATGAAGTTAGTGAAAGATAATCCATGACTTATCCTTTCTCTTCTGTCACAACATGTATAAAACCTCTAAATTATTAGGTCTTTAAAAAGATGGAAATTATATGATAATTTTTGTCTTAGCCCCCCATTAAGGTGTTTGGTAATAAGTCCAGTAGTGGGGTGATTATCGGCAGATCCATAGATCGGGTGGTCATCATACTATTGGAATTGCCATTCATTATATGATGACATAATGCAACTTTCTTAAATAGGTGGTCAGGTTAGCCGGCCAAAGTCTGGCTTGATCATTTGTTAGCTAGAAGTATTAAGATCAGTCATGTTAATGGTTGGACCTAACTGGGGCCTTCTTTAGCAAGTAGCCCAAAGGTCGATAGAAGTGTTCCTGGGGCAAAATAAATTACTAGGAGTTGTTTGGAGAAACAACTGGTTATGAACCTATCTTTAGATGAGCATGGGTTGGCCGACCAAAGTCGGGCTCATGCATTGTCTATTGGATTCTGGTACCCACTAAGGGATAAGTGTTATTCTTCGGATTGGAGGTAGAGGCTACCAGTCTGAATAAAATAGTGGGAGGAGCTTTTAGACAAAAGTCCATGTCTTTAAGTTTTAAATAATTCATATACTAAATAGTCTTGGTTTCCTCTTTTTCAGATAATGTCTACCAATCTATCACTCCGGTCATTATTAGATAATGACAAGCTCATGGGACCCAACTTCGATAGCTGGTATCGAAGACTGAGAATTGTTCTCGAGCATGAACGGATCCTTTATGTATTAACGGATCCAGCACCTGAGGGGCCAGCCCCCACCGCACATACTGCAGTCAAGGATGCTTATCAAAAGTGGGTCTCTGACCGTACTACGGTGCGGTGCATTATGTTGGCAGCCATGAATGACGAGTTCAGTCGCTGATTCGAGGAGGCCCAACCGGAGGAAATCCTTAAAAAATTGAAGGAATCTTTTGGTGCCCCAGACGACGTTGAAAGGTACAGGATTTCCTCTACCATCTTCAACGCTCGAATGACTGAAGGGTCTTCGGTCACTGATCATGTATTGTACATGATCGAGATGATCGAGCGCTTGGCCAAACTCGGATATTCTTTCCATGAGCAGCTTGGGAAGGATACGATTTTGAATTCTTTGCCTCCCTCCTACTTACCTTTTCTAGATCACTATAGATTAACAAGGCCTGTAGTCAACTACCATGGGTTGATGGGGTTACTACAGACTTATAAAAATGATCACTAGATCCAAAAGAGCTTGGTAAATTTAGTGGGAGGCAGTGCGGCAAGGCGTCGTCCCTTTAAAGGGAAAAAGAAAAAGAATAAAAGTAAAATGGTGCAAAGTGCTGGGCCCAGTCAGACTAAGAAGAAGGCTGACCAGAGTCAAGCAGAATGCTTCTACTGCAAGAAGCCGGGTCATTGAAAGAGGAATTGTTCTGCTTACCTAGCTACACTTGACCCGAACAGGCCGAAGAAGAAGCAGCAAAAGGTTGCTAGACAAGGTATTTATATGATAAATCTTTGTTGTTTTTCTATTTGTGATACTACTAACTGGATATTAGATACTGGTAGTCCTTATCACATTTGCAATACATTGCAGGGACTACAAGTTAGTAGAAGATTCGAGAATGGCGAGAGATTTCTGAATGTGGGAAATGGAAGTCAAGCTCCAGTCCTGGTGTTGGGAATTGTCAATCTATTTTTCGAGTCTTGTAAAGTTGTTCTTAGTGATTGTCACTATTGTCCATCATTCCTTGTAAATATCATCTCTGTATGCCAGTTGGCCAGTAATGGTTATGAACTATTAATCAAGAGTGATTTTTGCAAAGTCATTATGAATGATATTGTGGTTATGACTGGACATATTAAGAATGGCATTTATGTTTTATCACAGCCTATTAGTGTAATGTACATTTCATGCAAATGCCCTAGATTAGATAATGTCAGTGATGCTTATCTCTGGCATTGTAGGCTAGGTCATATAAACAAGGATAGAATCAACAGGTTAGTGGGAGAAGGTCTCCTAGACGTTAGTGATTGTAAATCACTGCCAACCTGTGAATCTTGTTTACTTGGAAAGATGACCAAGTCACCTTTTACTGGAAAAGGTGTACGAGCCGATGACATTTTGTGTCTAGTACATACTGATGTATGTGGACCAATGAATGTCGATGCCAAGGGTGGGTATAAATATTTCATTATATTTATGGATGACCTCTCAAGGTACGGTTATATTTTTTTGATGAGACATAAATCTGAATCATTTGAATTGTTCAAATAGTATCGTAATAAAGTTGAAAAACAAACCGGGAAGCTTATTAAAATCCTTCGATCAGATCGAGGTGGAGAATATCTTTCTGGAAAGTTTCTGACTTATCTTGAAGAGAATGGGATTTTCTCTCAATGGACACCTCCTGGGACGCCCCAGTTAAATGGTGTGTCTGAAAGGAGGAATCGGACTCTGTTGGACATGGTTAGATCCATTATAGGATTTGCAACTCTGTCAACTTCCTTTTGGGGTATGCTTTGGAGTCAGCATGCTATCTTCTAAATAGAGTTCCGAGTAAGTCTGTTAACAAAACTCCATATGAGATATGGAATGGGCATAAGCCGAGTCTTTCACACCTTCGGGTTTGGGGATGTCCGGCTTATGTCAAGCATTTGGAGACAGATAAACTTGGACCTAGGTCTGACAGGTGCCTCTTTGTTGGGTATCCTAAAGAGTCTAAGGGTTATTTCTTCTATATGCCTGGGAAACAAAAGTTGTTCGTCAGTCTTAGAGCTACCTTTTTGGAAAGGGAGTACCTTACTGAAGGTGCTCAAGTTGCCAATGTTGAGCTTACTGAAGTTCAACATATAGAATAACCAAATCATTCAAGGACTGCTACAGAACACGTTATGATAAGATCAAACCCTGAGCCTATTGACCAGTCATTAAGGAGATCCAGTAGAGTACTGCGTCAACTGGACAGATACTATGATTTTTTGGTCCGGGACGGTGATCCCGTTGAGCTCGATGAGAACAACGAGGATCCAATCACCTATATGGACGTGATGTAGAGGTATGATTCCGAGTTGTGGCTGGGAGCCATGAAATCTGAAATGGAGTCCATGGAAATCAACAAAGTATGGACTTTGGTTGATCCACCTGAAGGGGTAAAACCCATTGGGTGCAAATGGGTCTTCAAAAGAAAACGAGGCGCAGATGCACAGGTAGAGACCTATAAAGCCCGTTTGGTTGCCCAGGGTTATCGTCAACATTATGGTATTGACTATGACGAGATGTTTTCCCCTGTGGCAATGCTCAAGTCTATTCGGATTATGCTTGCCTTGGCTGCATATCTGGACTATGAAATCTGGCAAATGGATATCCGAACAGCTTTCCTAAATGGTGAGCTAGATGAGGAGGTGTATATGATGCAACCTGAAGGGTTCACATCCACAGATGAATCTAAGGTATGTAAGCTTAGTAGGTCCATCTATGGACTAAAGCAGGCATCTCGGAGTTAGAACATGCGTTTTGATAAGTGTATCAAGACGTATGGTTTTGTTAGGAACAAAGAAGAACCTTACATATATAAGTGGGCAAATGGTTCTATAGTTGTATTTCTTGTACTCTATGTGGATGACATTCTCTTAATCGGGAATGACATCCCTGCATTACAGGGAATAAAGGTCTGGTTATCATCCCAGTTTTCTATGAAAAACTTGGGTGAAGCTTCTTTCATACTAGGTATGAAGATCTATAGGGATAGATCAAGGAAGCTTCTGGGTTTGTCCCAGTCTACGTACGTTGATACCGTGCTGAAAAGGTTCAGCATAGAGAATTCCAAGAAAAGCTATCTTCCGATAGGCTATGGAATTTCTCTTTCAAAGAAGGATTGTCCGACATCTCCTGAGGAAAGAGAACGTATGTGTAGGATTCCTTATGCTTCGGTAGTAGGGTCTATCATGTACGCCATGACATGTACTAGACTAGACGTGGCATACTCATTAGGAATAGTGAGTCGATACCAGTCTGACCCAGGTGAAGCACACTGGAAGGTTACAAAGACCATCCTGAAGTATTTGCGAAAAACCAAGGACCAGTGGCTTCTTTTTGGAGGACCTGACTTGAAACTTGTGGGGTATACTGACTCCAGTTTCTAGTTAGATAGGGATGATAGCAAGAGTGTATCTGGCTTTGTTTTTACCCTGAATGGTGGAGCTATCTGCTGGAAGAGTTCCAAGTAGCACACTGTAGCAGACTCTGTATGCGAAGCAGAATACATTACAGCATCTGATGCAGCAAAGGAAGCTGTATAGTTACGAAAATTTCTTGGCGAGCTGGAAGTGGCACCTTCCCTGGATGGTCCTGTTCCAGTGTACTGTGATAGCACCAGACCCATTGCTCAAGCCAAAGAGCTGAAGTCCCATCAATGTACCAAGCATATTCTGCGCCGTTTTCATCTTGTGTGAGAAATCGTAGAACGAGGTGATATCGACCTTCTGAAGATTGACAGAAAGGAGAATCTGGCTGACCCCTTCAATAAAGCTGTTGGAATTCAAGAACTCAATGATTGTAAATGGAAGATGGGTATACGATACTGTTCTGATTGGCTTTAGTCCAAGTGGGAGTTGTCAGGAAATGTGTCCCAAAGCTAATTTCTACTGTACACAGTTGTACATTTGATGTAATTGTATATGAATTATATTATTGAATAAAATATTTATTCTGGCAGTTCATCACTATTTCATCTTTCTGAAATGAGTTCTTGAGTGATGAAGTCCTTAGGACTATTTGTATGTGATATAGAGAGGATATATCATATAGTCCTAAAATTGTTCGTGACCAAATGATACACTTATTTCAGGATGATAGTATATCAAGTATAGGTCGTTGTGTGCCATAATCGTTGGTTGTCCTCTTAACCAAGGAGTATGGAGACACTGGTATGGCATGCAGATGTTGTGTTTGACATTTCATTGAACGTGACCCGTCTGTACTTTTTCAGCCTAGAGTTTTGATATGGACGTAGTTATCCCTCAGACATGAGATCGTCATGGCAGCTTGCGAGCAACTCACTGTACTTTGGTGCTGGACTATCTAGATTTCTAATCCAGGGATGGAAGGTTTCTGGGGACAGTTAAGTACTCATGTAGCAGTGATTGGATCAAAATGGGATTGAACCCTCCAAAGTGTTTGGAGCAGATATATTACTGTATTTCAATTTAGCAAAACCTTGGCCAGGGTAGTCTCTGTAATGTGTTACAGGACTTGTGAGATTGAGACACATTATTAATGGACTTTATGGGTTGGGCAGTTTAACCCTAAGTCTTCTTGAGCATTGAGGTCAAAGGGATTAATTACAAGGTTTCCATATCTCCTGGTTCTTGATTGTTGCTCTGCAACTTCGACCTATTCGGATGTCGGGTGTCATTGCTAGATGGCGACTTTGACTGGTATTGGAAATGTTCCAGTGCTACCGGCTTAGTGTTCGAACCTATGGGGTCATACACCATAGGGGTTTCTACTTGATCTAGTTATCGGAGAACGATTGGGAATCATTCGTGGACTCACAAAGGAAAAGTATTTTTTCTTTACCCAAGTATCGACACTTGATATTCTTGAAAGTGTCGACACTTGTGTAAGTGTCGACACTTGTTAATTTTACAAGTGTAGACACTTGATGTCACAAAAGGTTGTGACATAAAATTTTCACTAATAGTTGGTGATGCATGGAGGTGAATTAAGTAATCTGATTACTTGATAGCCTAATTTGATTGAGTTGTAAAAATCTGGAACGAATCAAATAGGATTTGGTTCAAAATAGGTTTGGATCCAATTGGGTTGAACCCAATGTATGCACACTTGACCTAATTGATTTCAGTTATGAACTGAAATTAATTGAGACATTAATCTGAATTTAAATAGGTTTAAATTCAGTTTTGGGGAGTTATGTAACTTCCCATGACCATAACTCCCCATAACTACCCATTACCACTCCATTATCACCATAACTCCCCACTCTCCCTCTCCCTCTCCATCTACAAAATGGGTTGAAATGGGAGGATGAAAATAAGAAAAAATTCAGCAAAGAAATGCTGGAAAAATCAAAAGGGAAGAAAGGGAAGAAACTAGGAAAAGTTCTAGTTTTTGTATGGGTGTGAAGTTTTTGGAAAAGTGTGCATATTTGTACCTAGTGATCTAGGTCCTGGGATTGAGTGTTTGGGAAGGGTTTCAACCACTCATTCTCTATCTCTTGAGTTTCTTCATTCATTCGGAGAGTCCGGCATCGAAAGAAGAAAGGAGTTCCGATCAAATCATTCCACAACAAGCTAGCACTTGGAGTAGAAGCAGATTTTGAAAGAGCCCTGGTGTGAACCACCCATAGAGGCCAGATACATGTGCGGCTAAGCAGAGTTCTTCTTCCTCCTCCTGGATCTTTCACAGCGGAGAGTGTCTCCACTTCATACGAGGTATGGTTTTACATATATAGATATTTTGCTTTGAAATGTTCATAGCATGAGTTCATGATTTCATAGTTTATATTAATCGTTCATATAAGATCTTGGGCTAAGTAGCATAGAATAATTCTACAAGCATGCTTAGATTAAATGATTAATTCTCTCGATCATGCTTCCGCTGCATGTTATTTTGAAAATGTTTTAAAATAGAAAGCATGCTCGCTACTAGTTTTCCTTTCACCTAGCCTAAGGGTCTGAAAAATGTTATCAAAGTCTGGGCAGGCTTCATACTCTTCCTTTAATCTATCAAACCCTATGACTTGGGTGCTGACTAAACCTAAAAGCAAAGACCTATGGCTAAGGGCGTCTGCTACCTTATTGTCTATTCCGGCATAGTGTTTCAAGACAAAGGTGTATGCCTGAATGTACTCAATCCATTTACCGTGCCTTGGGTTGAGTTTCTTTTGGGAGTTCAAGAACCGGAGTGCCTCATGGTCAGAAAATAAGACAAACTCTTGTGGTAGTAAGTAATGTCTCCAATATCTAAGGGCCTGGATTATCGTATAAAATTTCTTGTCATAGGTAGAGTACTTAAGTTTAGCCTTATTCAACTTCTCACTAAAGAAGGCTACAGGGTGGTTTTCTTGACTCAGTACCCCACCTATTCCTACTCCTGAGACATCGCAAGTGACCTCAAACAACTTAGAGAAATCAAGTAATCTAAGGATGGGTGCATGGGTCATCTTATCCTTAGGATCTAGGAAGGCCTTTTCAACTTCTTTGGTCCACTCAAATGTACCCTTCCTAATGTAATCGGTTATATGTGCGACAACAATACTAAAACCCCTAATAAATCTCCTATAAAAGGTTGTTAGGCCATGAAAACTATGCATGTCATGGATACTAGTGTAGGCCACTCAATAATTGCCCTAACCTTTTCAGGATCTACAGAAACTCCCTCAGGGGTGACAACAAAACCTAGGAAGATAACCCTATGTGTCATGAACTCACATTTCTTAAAGTTGGCATAGAGGTTATTCTTCCTAAGGGTCTGACATACTAACCTAAGGTAACTAAGGTGGTCCTTTTTAGTCTTGCTATAAATCAAGATATCATCAAAATAGACCACAACAAATTTTTCAGTATATTCTCTCAGGACTTGGGTCATAATCCTCATAAATGTACTTGGTGCATTCGAAAGGTCAAAAGGTATCAAAACCCACTCAAACATGCCATCCTTAGTCTTGAATGTGGTCTTCCACTCATCCCTAGGTCTAATCCTAACCCGATGATAGCTGCTCTTAAGGTCTTTCTTTGAGAAAACTTTAGCACCAGCCATCACATCTAGCATGTCATCCAATCGGGGGATGGGAAACCTATACTTCATAATTTTTTTTTAATGGCTCTACTATCTACACACATCCTCTAGGTACCATCTTTCTTAGGGGTCAGTAGAGCAGGGACTGCACATGGACTCATGCTCTCCTTAATGCAACCCTTCCTAAGTAACTCTCCCACTTGTTTTTGTAATTCTTGATGCGCACTAGGGTTCATTCTATAGTGAGGAAGGTTTGGTAAAGTGGCTCCTGGGACTAGATCTATAGCATGTTGGATGTCTCTAAGGGGTGGTAAATGATTAGGTAAATCATCAGGGAAGACATCCTCAAATTCTTTAAGAGCCTCAATAATTTCTGAAGGGTGTTCCTTTTGGGTCGGCTCATGGATTTCTTTAATGGTCAAGATCCAAATAGGGTTACCCTCAGCAATCTCTTTCTCTAACTCCTTAGCCTTAATTAGATTAACTCCTAGTTTCTTGTCCTTAAGGCTACTAGAACCTCTCTTAACTGGGTCTCTAGGTGGAGTTGGATGGATAACAAACTTATTCCCATGGTGGCTAAAAGCACAGACATTGGTTCGACCAAACAGGGTTGCATCATGATCATAAAGCCAAGGTCGACCTAAATTGATACTACTTACTTCCATGGAAAGGACATCACACCAAATCTTTTTCTCATAGGATTGCAGTTTAACTAAGATTTGGCACCTAGACTTGATCTGGATGGAGGTGGAATCTATCCAAGAAACCTTGTAGGGGCTAGGATGGGGAACTGTGATCAACCCTAAAGATTTGACTGTACTAGCAGAGACGGCATTGACACAACTCCCACTATCTATGATGATCTTAAAAACCTTACCCCCTATCTTAACAAAGGTTTGTAGGTTGTTAGTCATACGCTAATCTTTCTTAATTGGTGTTTGGGTCAAGATGCACCTAACCATGCCTAATAGGTTCTCAGACTCAGGTATCTCTTTCTCTCCATCATACTCATCCAACAACTGGTCATCAGCCTCATAGATTTCTCCCTTAGGTTTAGCTATGGGTTCAGGCTCTTCTTTTACTAGCTCACCTAAGTGTAGGGCACTAACTAGGCACTAGCTAGCAAAGTAGCCTGATTTTCGATACTTAAAACAGGTCTTCTGAGGATTGGGACTCTTGTGGACCTCTACAGATTTACCTCTATCATCTCTATAGGTCAAAGGAGTACTAGGCTGGGGTCGACTCAGGTCAGGGTGACTCAGACTAGGTAGACTCGGGCTAGGTCAGCTAGGGCTGGGTCGGCTTTGGTGGGATTGGCTAGCTCCTGGGTACTGACTAGGGTATATAGTGGGCTCGGGTTTATGGTAAATGGGCCCTCTCTAAAAAAGCTCATAATCCCTAGCAATCAGGTAGGCATGGTCCAGGTTACTAACCTCTCTCATGTAGAGCTCCCTCTTAATATCATCTCTAAGGCCAGTTCTAAACCTAGACAAAACAACATCCTCATCCTCATCTAAGTCACATCGCATGGAATACTCATCAATTTTGCGATGTACTCATCTACACTCTTGCTGCCCTGACTCAATCTTTGCCACTGATCCAACAAACCATGATGATATGAGGTTGGAATGTATTTCTGATGGGGGACATGTATCGAATGATGCATTTGAAGAATTAGAGGGACTAAATGAAAATGAAATAGATAAACATGTAGCTATTCTACGTAAAATAAATAGAATTATATGAAAGGTACATAAGGAAAAGAACTAGACTAGAAAAGAATCTCTCAAAGTAATTAAGAAGGGATCTTCGTGGTTAGGAAACCACACAGGTTAGGGCTAGCCTACTTTCCTATTTCAGATCTGAAAGAAGATTATAAAGATGGCTATCTGGCTATTAATAATCTGAAATTCAGAAAAGGGACACTCAAGATGAAGTACTAAGAATAGCAAGGAGTTACTATAGATCTAAAGGCACCTTGTTTATGATTCCTTGGCACAGTAGACCTTCACCTTGAAAACTAGGAGACCCAGGGATCCTGCATAGATACATAGTAAAATTAAAAGATTTAGGTGAAAGAATGGAGAAATGGAAGAGGAAATTAGGAATGGAAGAAATGGCTTAGATTTGGCTTTAAGTAGATCTCTTTTGGCGTCCTTTGCTTGAATCATCTTCAATTGTTGGCGTGGAGAACTCCATTATAGATGATCTCTTTTGGAAGATGGGAAGGTTGAAATTGGAGAGGCTTGAAGAGGATTCTTCAAGGGTGGCCGAATGGGATTGGAAAAGGGACTAGTAGCTTGTTTGGTTAAGTATCCTAGGTCTCACACCTACCTTCTCTCAAGGGTCTTTGGCTAGCAAAGGAAGAAAGCTTTCTTAGAAAAAAAATTTCATTTCATTCATCATTCCCATTACAAGAGAATTCTAGGAGCTTTTATAAACCTTAAGCTCCTTTTCAAATTCAAAATGCAACACTTTTCATGGAGAAAATCAAGGGGTGTCCCATAAAGATATGAGTGGCCCATTCAAATTTAAATCTCCTAATTACAAGGTGGGCACCCATAAAGAGTGGAGCTTCATTCAAATTTGAAAATTCATGGTTGATGTGTCTCGGTGATGTGGCATGATTTATCCTCCAAGTTGGCATGACTTGTCTTCCAAGGTGGCATGGTGCTTTGATGATGTGGTGCTCCAAGTAGTTGGTGAAGTTGGTTGCACTCATTCTTGCTTAATTGATGCCCAATGCAAGTAGATCTTGAACCCGACTCAATACAAAGCCAATTTAACTCTAATTGGGACTCAATTATTCAAATAAAATAAATACATGACTCATGACTTATTACAGGACTTAAATTTCTAGTCTTCTATCCATAAAGAACTTGGCATTAGCTAAAGCCTCTTCTTGAGCCTGGTGCCCACACCAATTCTTCCCGGGTGGGAGGAACTCGACCCTGTCGAGTAAGGATCGGTTTGACTGTGGTATTTTTCTAATATATCTGGGTCAATTTATTGTAGATCCTCTCGGGTAATCCAGGAGTCTTCAGATTCCGGTCGACCGTGCCAACGAACCAGATAACGCTGATAACCCTTATTTCTAGTAGTAATCACTTGGTCATCTAAGATACATTCAATCTTGTCTCTCCGGTCTAGTGAAATTGCTGGTGGACACTCAGGTAGGGTTTCACTCTCAAAGGCAGGGTGAAGTTCAAAAGGCTCTCTCAAAATTAATGCCGGTTCTTTAAATTCTTTCAGATCAGAATTATTAAAAGTGGAGCTAATGCCATAATTAGGTGGTAACTCTAATACATATGCATTAGATCCTATTTTCTTAATTATTTTGAAAGGTCCAGCTCCCCGGGCATGCAATTTCTTCATAGTTCCCGGTGGAAACCTTTCCGGTCTAAGTTTTATCATGACAGAGTCCCCTTCATTAAATTCCTTTATCCGTTTATGTGAATCAGCCACATGCTTATAAACTTTATTACTCATTTGAATTTTCTTACTAATTTTCTTATGTAATTCTTTAAGATGCTGTGCATATGACTCGGCAGACTCAGATACACGTGCGTGTATGGGTAATGGGATAAGGTCGATAGGTCTCCTAGGTCTGTAACCATGGACAATCTCAAAGAGACTTTTACCAGTAGACCTATTGACCGAGCTGTTGTATGCGAACTCAGCACGAGGTAAAAGTAAATCCCAATTTCCCAGATTCTCTCCAACAAGGCACCTTAATAAGTTCCCTAGACTTCTATTTACAACTTCAGTTTGTCCATCAGTCTGAGGGTGGTAAGCAGTTGAGAATTTTAGTTTTGTTCCTAGTAGGTGCCAAAGAGTTTTCCAAAAATAGCTTGTGAAACGGACATCCTTATCTGAAACAATGGTTTTAGGTAACCCATGTAACTTGACTACTTGATCGAGAAAAAGCTTGGCTACCCTGGAGGCATCAAAAGTTTGGAAACAGGGTATAAAATGGGCCATTTTCGAAAATCTGTCGACCACTACAAAGATTGAATCGTGTTTTCTAAGGGTCTTGGGCAGTCCTAAAACGAAGTCCATGCTAAGATCCTGCCATGGATAATCTGGCACAGGTAAAGGAGTGTATAACCCGGTGTTTTGTCTCTGATGTTTGGCAACCGCACATGTCCTACATCGGGCAACAATATTGGCTACTTGTCTCTTAAGGCCTGGCCAGTAAAATTTCTCCTCAATTATCAATATGGTCTTGTTTCTTCCAAAATGGCCAGCCAAACCTCCAGCATGGGTTTCCCAAATTAGAAAATCTCTCAAGGAAGTCTTCGGAACACAAAGTTTGTTTTCCTTAAATAGATAATCATCTAAAGGGTGTACTCACTGTGGTCACTAGATGGTCCTAATTTCAGAGCTTGGTAAACTTCACTAAAGTCTGGACAACTATCATACTCATCCGTAAGTCTTTCAAATCCAACGACTTCAGTGCTAATCGAGTTCAGAAGCAGGGCTCTACGACTTAATGCATCGGCCACCTTATTCTCAGTTCCAGCACGATGTTTTAGGACAAACGTGTAGGCTTGGATGTATTCGACCCACTTGGCATGCCTAGGATTCAGCTTTTTCTGGGAACTAAGGAATCTAAGGGCCTCGTGATCAGAAAACAGGACAAATTCATGCAGTAGTAGATAGTGCCTCCAATACCTTAAAGCTTGCACTACCGCATAGAGCTCTTTATCATAGGTGGAATACTTAAGCTTGGCTTCATTTGATTTTTCACTAAAGAAAGCTATGGGATGGCTCTCTTGGCTTAAAACTCCACCTATTCCAACTCCAGATGCATCACAAGCAACCTCAAAAACCTTGGAAAAATTAGGTAATCTTAAGATAGGTGCTTGTATCATTTTCTTCTTAACATCTAGGAAGGCCCTATCAGCAGCTTTTGTCCATTCAAATTGGCCTTTTCTAATGCAATCTGTGATTGGCGCAACTATGGTACTAAACCCTCGAATGAATCTTCTATAAAAAGTAGCTAGGCCATGAAAACTTCGTACTTCATAAATACTTTTCGGCACTGGCCACTCAACAATTGATTTGATCTTTTCAGGGTCAGCAGAAACTCCGTCAGGTGTGACAACAAAACCTAGGAAAATGACTCTATGGGTAAAAAAGTCACATTTCTTAAGGTTTGCAAAGAGACTATTTTCCCTAAGAGCTAAACAGACTTGATTCAAGTGGTCCAAATGGTCCTTCTGGGTCCTGCTATATATAACAATGTCGTCGAAGTAAACTACGACAAACTTTCCTATAAATAACCATAGGACTTGATTCATAATCCACATAAAGGTACTGGAGCATTGGACAGTCCGAAAGGCATTACTACCCACTCAAAAAGACCCTCCTTGGTCTTGAATGCAGTCTTCCACTCATCCCCTGGTCTAATCCTAACCTGATGATAGCCACTCTTAAGGTCAATCTTTGAAAATATTGTTGCTCCGGCTATCATATCTAACATGTCATCCAAACGGGGTATGGGAAACCTATATTTCATTGTGATCTTATTAATGGCACGACTATCAATGCACATCCTCCAAGTGCCATCTTTCTTAGGGGTCAGTAATGCTGGTACTGCACAGGGACTCAAACTCTCTCTAATAAATCCTTTCCTAAGGAGATCCCCTACTTCTCTTTGTAACTCTAAATGTTCGGTAGGGTTCATCCTATAGTGTGGAAGGTTGGGTAGGGTGGCTCCTGGGACCAAGTCAATGGTGTGCTGGATGTCCCTAAGTGGTGGAAGCTGGTCAGGTAGGTCATCTGGAAATACATCCTTAAAGTCTTCTAACACTTTAGCCACTTCCTGAGGGCGTTCTTTTTGGGAAGGCTCCTGAATTTTCTTAGTGGTTAAAATCCAAACATGTGTACCCTCAATGAGTTCTTTCTCAATTTCCTTTTCAGTGATCAAATTGACTCCCGTTTTCTTTTCCTTTAGGTGGCTTGATCCTCTCTTAACAGTGTCCTTAGGTGGTGTTGGGTTAATCACAAACTTCTTTCCTAGGTGCATGAATGAGAAAGAATTTGATCGGCCGTATAGGGTCGCGTCATGGTCAAATAACCAGGGTCGACCTAGGATGATACTTCTTACTCCCATTGGTAAGACATCACACCACACTTTCTCCTGATAGGACTGTAACTGGATTTGGACTAGGCACCTATGTTTGATAGGAATCGAAGTGGAGTCTATCCAAGAAACCTTATATGGAGTCGGATGGGGAACTGTGGACAAACCTAAAGTTTTGACAGCACTAATGGATATGGCATTTACATAACTCCCACTATCTATGATTATTTTACATACCTTATCCCCTAACTTGATGAATGTTTGTAGGATGTTAGTCCTATGCCAATCTTCCTGTGTCGCGTTTTGGGTAAGGATGCATCTAACTACTCCCAACATATCAGGCTCTATTTGTTCCTCGTCTCCTTCATACTCTTCAGCCAAATTGTCCTCAGCCTGATATACTTCCTCGACATTATCACCTAGGGGTTCTTTGGGTTCAGACTCACTTTCTTCTAATTCTCCTATGTGTAAGGCCCTAGTTGGACAATTGCTAGCGTAATGGCCTAACTTATGACATCTATAGCAAGCCACATTAGAATTTGGAGTCCTCTGAACTTCTGGTGCTTTACCCCTATCATCTCTACGGGTCAGAGGGGTGCTAGGGTTGGGTCGACTGGGTCGCATCTGATTTGTTCCTGGCTGCTGACTAGGTGCACTAGTTCTAGGGGGTTCAGGTTTGCGATAAAATGGTCCCCTATGAAATCTCTCGGCATCTCGTGCTACCTGGTAAGCTAGCTCTAAGTCATGAACTTCTCTCAGAAATAACTCATTCTGTATCTCTTCTCTCAATCCTGCCCTAAATCTCGACAAAGTAACTGACTCAAACTCATCTACATTGCATCTCATTACAAATTCATCAAATTTGGCAATGTATTCGGCTACACTCTTGGTTCCCTGGGTCAATCTCTGCCACTGGTCTAGAAGTCTCTGGTGGTAGGACATAGGAAGGTACTTCTCTCTAAGCCTAAGTTTCATTGCCCTCCAGGTTACTATGGGAACATCACCTCTTTGCCTAATGAACCTCTCGACATTTCTCCAGTACAGCCTAGCCTGACGAATTAACCAAAGCTTCGCGAACTTGCATTTTCTCTCCTCTGTCATGTCATACCAATCAAAGTACTGATCCATCTCTCCCTCCCAATCTATGTAAACCTTAGGATCCATATTTCCATTGAATGTTGGTGCTTCCAATCTAATACTCCTAAGGGTTCGCTCATCACGGTCTGTCTGATCCTGATTGTGTCTCCTAGGGTTTGGCTCATAGACTGGATCATGGTGTGCTATCCTAGGATTTGGGTCGTGGACTCGATCAGGATTGGGCCTCCTAGGATTTGGCTCAAAGAAATGGTCTTGATGAAGAGTTCTTCTAGGGTTGATGGGTGTCTCAAACTCGGATTCAGGCTCTAACTCATTTTGGACTTCATGATTTCCTCCAGGGGTATGAGCTTCTAATCGATCAAGTCTAGCAGTGATGTGGGTTATCTGATCAGTCAAGTTTTGATTGGTCTGGGCTAATTAATCAGTTAAGTTTTGGTTCAGCCTGGTCATTTGGTCATTCAAGGATTTCATTAGACTCTCAAAGTTTTGTTCCATGGTTACACTAGATTGGTCTTGGGTTTGCTTATAAAGTTCTCCTGATCTAGTTGCCATGCACACGGACTCAACTCGGACTAGGGGTTTTGCTAGACCTAGAGTACAAATCAAATATAAGGTCAAATTGACAATCCGGGTTGTAGTAACTTGGCACCTGGCCAGGTAAGTGTAAGGTTAGTGGAGGTTCCTCTTTGCTTGCCTTAGACACCAATTTGAAATTATCCAGGTAACGAACCAACCCACTTTCCTTCGGGCTCTAGTCCCTGAACCACTTGCCTAGACACCAGATATAAGCACACACAAACAGGGTGTCAAAGTTGGCTTGACACTTGACTCGACCCGACCTTGTGGGTGTCCCTAGCTCGCTAGAGCAATTAAATGTCTAATCCGTTTTAATTAGGGTTGGGCTCGTTATGCAAGTTGATGATTTTTGGGCTAGGGACAGGTAATGAAATCCTGACCCTATGTCAATTTAATGCCCTTAATTTTGTTTACCATGAAATGAATGCAACAAACATATGGATCCAAATTTCATGTGCAGAATTAGTGTGTTGCAGTTCTCAAGTGATGGAAAAGTGCAATGTAACAGATTCAAAAAAATTTAAAAAACTCACAGAAGATTGCTAACTTCTAGATGATATGCCATACAAAAGGAAATTTAAAAATAAATTTTATACTATGCTGAGCAGATACTGAAAACTAGATAAAAAAAAAACAGGACTGAACATAAAGGAATTTCAGTGATAGTGATGGGATGCGAGAATTTTCATTTTTTTTGTAATTTTTTTCTGAATATGAAATTTTACATGATGATAACTGACTTAATATGGAGTAGAAAAAAAATTATTTAAATAAAAAATTAACTACTTTCATTCAGATTTTTATGAAAATCTTAGTCAGCTCATTCAGAAATATAGCAAGCAGAATTTAAACAAACAAAGGCATTTACATACCAAACTTCAACCTAAAAATTCACATCCGGCCAGGGCTCATTATTCCCATGGGTCGTGACAGTGTACTGGTGTACACCCGCTCAAGAGGCGTGAATTTTAGATCTAGATTGGATTTTAAAAATAATAACTAAGTAGCATGTATGAATGCTATGCATGCAGAAAATTTCAGCAACCTACCTAAATGCACAAATTCAAAAGTAACCCTAACCTACCATGCTCTGATACCAAAATGATGGGGGACATGTATCGAATGATGCATTTGAAGAATTAGAGGGACTAAATAAAAATGAAATAGATAAACATGTAGCTATTCTACGTAAATAAATAGAATTATATGAAAGGAACATAAGGAAAAGAACTAGACTAGAAAAGAATCTCTCAAAGTAATTAAGAAGGGATCTTCGTGGTTAGGAAATCACACAGGTTAGGGCTAGCCTACTTTTCTATTTCAAATATGAAAGAAGATTATAAAGATGGCTATCCGGCTATTAATAATCTGAAATTCAGAAAAGGGACACTCAAGATGAAGTACTAAGAATAGCAAGGAGTTACTATAGATCTAAAGGCACCTTGTTTATGATTCCTTGGCACAGTAGACCTGCACCTTGAAAACTAGGAGACCCGGGGATCCTGCATAGATACATAGTAAAATTAAAAGATTTAGGTGGAAGAATGGAGAAATGGAAGAGGAAATTAGGAATGGAAGAAATGGCTTAGATTTGGCTTTAAGTAGATCTCCTTTGGCGTCCTTTGCTTGAATCATCTTCAATTGTTGGCGTGGAGAACTCCATTATAGATGATCTCTTTTGGAAGATGGGAAGGTTGAAATTGGAGAGGCTTGAAGAGGATTCTTCAAGGGTGGCCGAATGGGATTGGAAAAGGGACTAGTAGCTTGTTTGGTTAAGTATCCTAGGTCTCACACCTACCTTCTCTCAAGGGTCTTTGGCTAGCAAAGGAAGAAAGCTTTCTTAGAAAAAAAATTTCATTTCATTCATCATTCCCATTACAAGAGAATTCTAGGAGCTTTTATAAACCTTAAGCTCCTTTTCAAATTCAAAATGCAACAGTTTTCATGGAGAAAATCAAGGGGTGTCCCATGAAGATAGGAGTGGCCCATTCAAATTTAAATCTCCTAATTACAAGGTGGGCACCCATAAAGAGTAGAGCTTCATTCAAATTTGAAAATTCATGGTTGATGTGTCTTGGTGATGTGGCATGATTTATCCTCCAAGTTGGCATGACTTGTCTTCCAAGGTGGCATGGTGCTTTGATGATGTGGTGCTCCAAGTAGTTGGTGAAGTTGGTTGCACTCATTCTTGCTTAATTGATGCCCAATGCAAGTAGATCTTGAACCCGACTCAATACAAAGCCAATTTAACTCTAATTGGACCCAAATTAAAATAAAACAGGACTCAATTATTCAAATAAAATAAATACAGGACTCATAGACATATTACAGGACTTAAATTTCTAGTCTTCTATCCATAAAGAACTTGGCATTAGCTGAAGCCTCTTCCTGAGCCTGGTGCCCGCACCAATTTCCCTCTAAGCTTAGCCTTCATGGCCCTCTAGGTGACTATGGGTTTATGGCCTCCTAGTCTAAGTGCTCTCTCGACATTAGCCTAATATAATCTGGCCTGGCGAACCAACTTAAGCTTGGTAAACCTAAACTTACGTTCCTCAGATATATCATACCACTCAAAGTACTGGTCAACTTCTCCCTCCCAATCTATATAAACCTTTGTATCAAGACAACCATCAAAAGTGGGCGCATCAAGTTTAATGTTTCTATAGGATCTATCTTCCTGGTCTATAAAATCCTGATTGGGTCTCCTTGGATGAACCTCTTGGACTGGTTCATGATAATGGGCTCTCGTAGGTTAAGCCTCAAAGTAGGGATCAGGGTTTAGGGTCCTCCTAGGGTCAGCCTCATAGTAAGGGTCATGGCGAGGGGTTCTCCTAGGATGGGGAGGTGACTCAAGACCTATTTCAGAATGGGACCTACGGGTCTCCTCTAGGGTTCCTATCCTATTCTCCATCTGGTCAAACCTCTGATTCATTTGAGTGAAAGATTGGGCTAGCTGATCAGTAAGGGCTTTAATTTGGGCTTCAAGGTTATCCATGGATTCAGCCAGTTATGGGGATGGTGGATGATATGAAGCTCTTGATCTAGTACACATGCAAAACTCAAACCAGTCGACTATGAGTGCCTAGACCTAGAGCTCAATCAAAATGGGTTGACTCAACTTACACACAACTTAACTCCTAGTCCTTCAACTGGCCAGCTAAGAGGTGGGATGGTGGGAGGCCTCCCAGCTCTTATAGGGATCCAATTAAGGAACCACCGATCCGCTTAGGTCGTTTGACACTGTACCTCTAGCCTAGACACCAGCATCCAATAATAGAAAATGAATTGGGTGCACTAGTCATCCCACAATGGTTGAACCTGACCTATTGATGTCCTTAGCCCTCTAGGACAAATTAAGTCTACTAGATTTTAATTAGGGTTGGATTCAGATGCAAGGGTGGTGGTTTCTAGGCTAAGGAAAGGTAATGATCTCCTTCCCTTATCTTGGATATTGTTGCCCTTAAATTAATTATGCAATGATGGTAGATAGATGAAAATGCAAATTAGGGTTTTAAGTGTTTTTGGTGTTTTATGAGTATAAGTAGTTTTTTTTTTTTTGTTTTGGTATTTTTAAAAAGAAAGATAATTTGCAAATAATGACCTAATATTCAGGAAATATGCTAAAATTTTAAGATATGCAAAAATTATACTAAAACAACCCTAAACTTGCTGAAATTGACTTTGCTGCCAAAAATAGGGCAGAACTGTTCTCAAGCAGTATTCCGGCTAGCAGAGAATACATAGACAAAAATAATTTCTAAGAAAATTTTGAAAATTAATTTCAATTATAATAAATTCATAAAAATAAATTTTAGATTTTTTTGAGTTTTATATGAATAGAAACAATTGAAATAGCAGGCTATGTACTGAAAAGGCCGAGATGCAAAAAAATCCTAAAGAACTCTTTGTTTTCTTCTTCAGGGGTCAAATCACAGTAGCACCCCTACACGCCATAGAAGATTTCATAGATTGGGAAAAGTGGATCTTGAAGCCCTACTTGTCTCCTATGACTGGATGGCCATGGTGAAGCACCCGATCCGAGTATTCAAAGAGAACTGAGCCCAAACAGGCTCTGATACTAAATGATGTGGAACTAAAATGCATGCATAATATTTTTATATATTTTTATAGGTTTAGTGATATAACTAAATCCTAAAGATAAGGCAACAAATCTAAGTAGAGAGTTCTATGCAAAACAAGAAGCAACATAATGCAAAATAGAACCTAAAAGCAATAGAAAAGAGAACCGCCGAGGCTGAGAAGTCTCGGTTGGGCTAGTTCCCCTTCAAGAATGCTACTGGAAAGCAGAGAGGATGTACCTGTTAATGGTTGAAGTGTCCAATGAAGATCGTAGAGGAAGGGATCATTCTTACTCCCGGATGCATCCTGGATGATCAAGCAGGAGACCCGTGGATTCTCGGATTTCAACCCGATGATCCGATCACTGCCCAGCTGGAGTTGTTGGATTCGTAGAAGTCGAGGGACCTGCAAATAGCCTATCAAGGGTTAGGAATCACTGAAAGGATGAAGGAATAAATTAAAAATCCGCAAGGGAAAGAGATGTTTGATGTGGACGGCCAAGGCTTGGAGAAGTGGATGGCGGCTGGAGACTGGGTGCAGGACACAAGGAGGAAGGAGGGGCTCACACAAAATCCCCATAGCACATGGCAGAGAGAACACAGCAGATGGAAAACTCAATTGTATTAATCAAAATTGTCTTCATACAAGAGAAGAGAGTCTCTTAAGTAGACTCATAAACTTGCCCCCCAAGTAAGGATACAAAAATATTTCCTAGGAATTTAAATCCCACCCAAATCCTAGCTAGAATACATGGTATGTCCAAGATTTGATTTCCCTCAAATTGCTCGCTCTCTCTCTTGCCTTGGTCGGCCAAGGGAGGTGACCCTAAGTGGCCGACCAAGGGTGGTGACCATAGGGTGGATGGCGCCAAATGACCCCTCTCCTGGGCCTTGGCTGGCCCAATTTGCTTCAGGCTACGGTCCAGGACACCAGGACTTCTGATTTCTTCTACTGAGCCTTCCATGGTCTTCATAACTTCAAGCTGGGTTGATCTTTACTTGTACTGGCTTAGTCTTCACTTGTACTGAGTATTCACTTGACTTGGATTAACATATATATGACTCAGAAAGAAAACTAGCTCAACATGAGCTGACTGGTACAGGATTCAAATAATGAAAATGACAACTCAATTAGGCTATGTCCTTATTACAAATGGACTCAAACACTACTAAGTAATTCACAGAGGGTTGAGAAGCCTCAGTCTTATTCTGGTGCCTCTGGTGTCCGCACCATTTTAACCTTTACACTTCCTCTTCAATTTCCTTCTCCTCTCCTCTCTTATATAGAGTTTCAAGTTAGCCCATTTAGTAGGTCGACTGGTGGAGGAGTTGGCTTTCTGCTCTACTAGGCCAGGCTTAACTTTTTGGTGAGGTTTGGATTTTGGAAGGAGAGCATAGAGCTTGCTTTTTGTTGATGGATAGGTGAGTGGTCTCGATAGTAGAACCCCAATAATGACATTTTCAGTGATCTCTCATTGAGCATCTATCTCGATAGTCCCTCATCGAGCATCTTTCTTGATCAACCCTCATTCCCTCATTGAAACCCTCAAATAATGGTCCCTCATCAACCTGTTTAAAAAAAAGCATGAGAAGCTCATTCCCATAGATGTGCTGGCTTTTTATCAGTTGGTTTTGGGGCAAGGAAGACCTCTTGGATCACACCTCTTGGATCGGTGCCTGGATGATAAAGTCTCATTCCCATAGATGTGCTGGCTTTTTATCAATTGGTTTTGGGGGCAAGGAAGACCTCTTCCAAGGATCGTTTCACCTAAGGGATCTTGCAAACACCACAGTTAGGGTTGGAAATGATAAGAAAAATAATAAATAGGAACTAGGAAGTAGAGGAAAGGCAGGAGGGTGCTGAAGGCTACTTGGCGGCCTGGTTGATGGTAGATGCTTGGGCTCCTAGAGTTGGTGGCTTGGAGGTGGAAGATACCTAAAGGATGGAGCTGGCGGCCTGGGGTTTGGAAAGCTTGAGGGTGGGCGGCCTGGGGTGGAAGTGGGAAGCCTGGATGCTGGGATCTGGAGGATGGAAGTGGTCGACGAAGGGGAAGATGAAGGGGCAGCCTAGGATGGAAGGGGGAGGGGGTGGCTATGGTTTGGGAATTGGACTGGGGTTGCTTGGTTGGGCCTCACACCCTCTCCCTCACGGAGCTTTAATGCTAGCAAGCATGGAAATTGGAAGAAATAAACTCTCATTCATTCATTCAATCAATCATCTTTACAAGAGGAGGGGAAGGGGTATTTATAGATCACCCAGTCTCCCTGTTAGAGTTGGATTACAAGTTTGAGTGGGATAAGGAGTACAAAATTTGAGTAGGATTAGGAAAACAAAGTTTGATTGGGAGAAGGAGACTTGAGTCCTTATTGAACTGGGGAACTTGACTCTTGGTGGGCTGGGGATGCCAGATCTTTGCTGGGCTGGGGTGCTAGTTGGGGAGGGTGCCAACTCTCTTGGGCTTGTAGGCTGGGGTGCCAATCCTCTTGGGCTTGTGGGCTAGGGTGCTAGTAAGCTTGGGTGGCAAGAGGGTGGACTAGGGGAGGACATCTTGAAGTCTTCATCCCTAGGCTTTAGTAAGGGCCCAATCGCATGAGTTGGGGTGGCTTGAGTAGGGGCCCAAGGCTCTGGAAGTCTACTTTAGTGTGGGGGGCCTAGTGACTCTCCTCTTGGACTTGACTTGAATGATAGCCAAAATTACAAGACTCAATTGGACTGAATTGAAAACTGACTCACTTCATTACATAACTCAATTGGCTCACTTTAGTAAAAGTGACTCAGGACTAATGGACTCAATTGGTTCACTTTAATAGAAGTGACTCAGGACTAATGGACTCTACAGGACTCAAAAGTTTAGTCATAAATCTGTAATGGGCCTAGTAATCTCTATCCGATCCTGGTGCCCGCACCAATTCTCCCGGTGTGGGAGGAACTCGACCTTGTCGAGTAAGGATCAATCTAGCTCTGGTATGCTCCAACATATCTAGGTCAAGGCATTGCTAATCCTCCCAAGTGATCCATGAGTCCTCAAATTCTGGTCGACCTCACTAACGAACCAAGTAATGTTGGTAGCCTTTGTTCCGAGTATTAATGGCTTAATAGTCCAGGATATGCTCAATCATTTCTCCTCTCTCAGGCCAACTTGTTGGTGGACACTCTGGGATGGGTTTGCTCTCAGGAATAGGGTTAGATCCAAATGGCTCACTGGGTATCATTGCTAGCTCCCTATACTCAACTATATCTGAGATATTGAAGGTTGAGCTAATGCCAAATCAGGTGGTAACTCGAGCACATAGGCATTAGGTCTAACTTTTTTATCACTTTGAAGGGTCCAGCTCCTCGGGCATGTAACTTTTTCACGGTCCACGGAGGAAACCACTCAGGCCTAAGCCTAATCATTACATAATCTCCTCAGCAAATTATTTAACTCTTTTTCGAGAATTAGCCAAGTTTTTATAAATTTCATTGCTCATATTAATCTTATGGCTAATTTTCTTATGCAGATCCTTAACATGCTGTGCAAATGACTCAGCTGACTCAGAGACTCATGCATGTATGGGCAACGAGATTAGGTCTATGGGTTTGTTAGGCTTATAACCATGGATAATCTCAAATGGGCTCTTGCCGGTGGACCTATTAACTAACTATTATAGGCGAACTCAGCTCTAGGTAATAAGAGATCCCAATTTCTTGTGTTCTCCCTACCAGACATTTTAACAAGTTTCCAAGACTTTAGTTCACTACTTCAGTCTGGCCATCGGTTTGGGGGTGGTAGGAGGTGAAAAATTTAATCTTGGTTCCTAACAAGTGCCAAAGGGTCTTCCAAAAGTTACTGGTGAATTGGACATCCTTATCAGATACTATGGTTTTAGGAAGGCCATGTAACCTATCCATATTATCAAGAAAAAGTTTGGCCACCTTGGAAGCATCAAAGGTTTGAGAGTAGGGTATGAAATGAGCCATTTTAGAAAATCTATCGACCACAACATAGATTGAATCATGTTTCCTTAAGGTCTTAAGCAATCCTAACACAAAATCGATACTGAGGTCTTGCCAATGGCAGTCAGGTACTAGGTAAAGGGGTATACAAGCCAGTGTTTTGCTTCTATTATTTGGCAACAGCACAAGTTCGATACCTAGCTACAATCTTGGCAACATTCCCTTTTAGACTTGGCCTAAAGAACTGGTCTTCTATAGCTAGAATGGTCTTGTTCCTACAAAAGTGACCAGCTAGACCTCCTGCATGGGTTTTCCAAACTAGAAATTCTCTAAGAGAAGTCCTGGGAATGCACAACTTGTTATCCTTGAAGAGGTAACCATCTTGAAGGGTATACTCGCTATGTGAACTAGATGGTCCTTATCTCACAGATTGGTAGATTTCATTGAAGTCAGGACAGGTCTTATATTCCTCTTTTAGTTGGTCAAATCCTATGACTTCAGCTCTAACAGAATTTAGGAGCACGGAATGGTGGCTAAGGGCATTAGCTACCTTATTTTCAGTACCAGCACGATGTTTTAGTACAAAGGTATAGGCTTGAATGTATTCTATCCACTTAGTATGCCAAGGGTTTAGTTTCTTCTGGGAGTTAAGGAATCATAGTTCTTCATGATCAGAGTATAAAACAAACACCGGGGTAATAGGTAATGTCTGCAATATCTAAGGGCTTGTACTATCATATAAAATTCCTTATCATTGGTTGAGTACTTAATGATGCAGGACTATTCATGCATGCCAATTATTTTTCATGTGTTAGGAATTAAGTTAAGAGTTTGTATCCCGAATTTCAAGTAATGTTATTAAGTAGGAAATTCTATAGAAAATTTGAAGCATATGCATGCATAAATAAACCCTAAAAGTGAAGAAACAGGATCGCCAAGGCTAAGAAGCCCTGGTTAGGACTAGCTCTTCTGTAATATTGCCACCAGAGGAGTCTAGGGGGTGTACCTAGCAGAGATTTATAGATCGATCCATAAAGAGTTCGCTCTATGCTCTCAGATGCGGCCTGGAAGACAAAGCTATCGATCTTGTGGATTTGCGACTTTCAATCCGGTTGCCCGAAAGCTGATAAATGGAATCCTTAGATTTGTGAAATTTGAGGGACCTACAAATCACCTAACAAAAGTTAGAAAACAAGGAAAAGTAGGGTTAGATCACTGAAAGAAGAAGAAGGGGAAGAGGTTTGAGGAAGGGGGCCAAGGAATGAAGAAGGCTGGCAGCTTGGAGGTAGGGCACAGGGATCACTCAGATTCCCGGATGGATCACATAGATACCCTTAATCACACAAAAATTCACTCAGAATTTTGAGAAAAACTCAAGAGAAATTTATTCATAACAATTCATAATAATTGATCATTAGTTATAAGAGAGTGGAGGGGTGGGGTATTTATAGATGTTCCCATGCCCTCTCTTAGTTAGGATAGGAATACAAGATTTGATAGAGAGAAGGATTACAAAGTGGCCTAGAACTAGGAGTACACAATTTGAGTAGAAATAAAATAGGATCTCCTCGTTAGAATTGGTCTTCTCTCCTTCTTTGACTTGGTCAAAAGCTCTTTCTTGGGCTTGGACACCTAAATGGACTTGGGCTTGAACTTTAGGGCAACAAGGGCATCATCCAATGGGCTTGGGCAGTCTTCAAACTTGGGCGCATGGGCTTGGTCTTGGGTGGCCTCCAAGGTTGGCTTATGGGCTTGGTTCATGTCCTTTTGGTGGGCTGGAAATCCTAGGCTCCATCTGAACGTGGACTTGGGAAGGCCTGGGGCACCATGGACTCCTGGGATTGAGAAGTCTCCTGGGCTGGGGTGCCTAGAATATTCCTGGGTATCATGTAGTGCCTAGAATCTTCATATATGGAGCTTCATGGGCTTCTACTTTGAGGTTGGTTCTCCTTTTCTCATATTAAATTGGACTTATATTTATAGGACTCAATTGGACTGGACTAGGGTTGAGACAACTAAATTGGACTTCTAGTCTCAACTTAGTACAGGACTGAACTTACTTAACTAGACTGGATTAATTACAAAATTGACACATGATTAAGACCTCAAAATTGACAAATGGCTCACAATGACTGACTCGATCAACTAAGCTTGAATGTAATCCAAAGCTTGACTCAGAGCCTTAATGGCATGAGTCGACTCTAGATACAGGACTTAAGTGTAACAGAGCTCAAGGCCCAAATAAGGACTCAATGGGCACAATCGGGCTTAACTGATCAAAACCCTAATTACAAGACTTCAAGGGCACAATCGGGCTTAACTGATCAAAACCCTAATTACAAGACTTCAAGAGACTCAACTGACTTAAGCCATACTTAGAAGACTCAAACGGCTAACAAGACTTGATTATTGGACTCAAAGACAAAATTGGAATCATGGCTAAGGGACTCATAACTCAGGAAACCATAATGAACTAGGGTTGACCTGATGTCCACATCAATTAATGATGCGGGACTATTTATGCATACCAATTGTTTTTCATGTATTAGGCATTAAGTTAGGAGTTTGTATCCCAAATTTCAAGCCATGTTATTAAATAAAAAATTCTATAGAATTTTTGGAATCACAGGAATGCTGAATTAAACCCTAAAAGTGAAGAAATAGGACCACCAAGGCTAAGAAGCCCTGGTTAGGACTAGCTCTTATGCAATACCGCTACCAGAAAAGTCTAGAGGGTGTACCTGGCAGAGATTTGGAGATCGATCCATGAAAAATTTGCTCTACGCTCTCGGATGCGGCCTGAAAAAATAAGCCGGAAACCTTGCGGATTCACGGCTTTCAATCCGGTGGCCCGAAAGTATGCCGATTGGAGTCCTGGATTTGTGAACACTGAGGGACCTGCAAATCACCTAACAAGGGTTAGAAATCAAAGAAGAAATAAGTTTGAAGACTAAAGAAAGCAAAGAGAAGGAAGGCTTAGAAGTGGGCGGCCAAGAGATGAAGAGGCAGGCGACTTGGAGGCAGGGTGCAAGGATCACATAGATATCCTAAGGGATCACACAGATACCCTTAATCACACAAATTCACTCAGAATTCACACCCAAAGTTGAGAAGAACTCAAGAATGTTTTCATATTTTTTAACATCCAATATACATGAGAGGGGGGTGTTTAAATAGGCTTACAAACTTGGGCTCCATGTAAGGGCATACAAGATAATTCCACTAATCCTTTTCCTACTCAAATACATAGAGATCTCATCTTCTAAATAGGTTCAAACTCTCTCTTCTCACAAGGATTACTCCTCTCCTTCTCTTTGACTTGGTCCAAGGGAGGTGACCATAAGTGGGGTGCCAACATGAGAGGTGACCATAAGGAGGGTGCTAAATTTGAGGATGGGCTAGGGCTTTGGGCAGCCCATTTCAATGCTGGGCAGGCTCTAGGGTTCTCCTGGTGTTCATCTCCTCCTGGTGGGCTGATGTACTTATCGTCCAGGTCTTCAATGATAGCTCTAAGAATCCTTCCATGCTATTAAGTGGCACAATTATATGGATGATTAGATTCCTTGCAGTGGTTGGAGTATTATGCTGATTAGCTTCATAAGTGACTTGAGTCTTCTTAAAAAATTGGATTAGACTCAATATAAGACATACAAAATTGGAATGGACTCATAAAACTCAAAACTTACAGGACTCATAAGGCTTACTAAGCATCCAAAACTTGACTCAATACTCTAATTAGCCAGTTTTTATAGATTTCATTACATAATTAATCTTTTGGCTAATGTCCTGATGCAAATGCTGTGCAGAGGTCAGTATAGGTATAGACAAATGTATTGGGTTTGGAGACTTATTGGACTTAAAACCAACACTTAATAGAGTCGACTATGCATTTCTATTGAAGGAAATTTATTGGACTCTTTGAATCTAGACCTAACAGAATTTAGGCTCTCTTGGTCTAACCCTGGTATGGCATGCACATGAAAATTTATAATAAACTTCTAGTAAATGCCATAAAGTATACCAGAAATATGATGTAAACCTAGCATGCACAAGGAATGTATGAAATATGCTTACTTCGATAAAATGTAGTCTAGTGGTTAGATAAACATGAGAAGCTTCAGAAAAGGGCAAAAATAAGAGGTAGATTCAGGGTTTGTTTGGTAGGGGGAAGTAAGAAAAGGGATTGGGGTAGATCGAATAGAGTAGGATGTAGGAAGGGGTGTCAGTGATTAATCCTAGACTAATGAGGTTGACTTTATGGGGTTGATGTCTATCTATAAAGTCTATTTTATGGAAGAATGGGTCACTAATCTCAGGGAAGAGATTAATTGGAGTCAAAGGAGGGACTTCATCCTAAGGGTATTGATTTAAAGAGATCAAGTCCTTAATAAATTTTTTTGGTTCTTGGATCTCAGGACTGGGCTCTTTAATTGGGCTTTCTTCTAATGGCTCCTCAGGTAAGAGTCTAATAGTAGGGTTGGGTTCCTTATCCTCTAACTGCTCTTCCACTATAGGTTCAGTGTGGGTGTAGTCAGGGTCAACTAACTTTGGGTTGGCTTTTATCTAGGTATCTACCTGGTCAACTAATTCTGGGTTGGTTTCTACTTGGGTTTGGTTAGGGTCAACTAATTCTAGGTCATCTATAGGTATCTCTACTGGACTCGACTCCTTAATATCATCTTTAAACTCATCAATGGGCTTAGGAGTTTCTTCCTCTAAATCTTCAATAGGCTCATTATCTTCACACTCATCTACCAGACTTGGGTCTGCCTCATATACTTCTATATTATGTTCAACAATGGGTTCAGACTCATTTTTATCTAGCTCACCTAGGTATAGGGTGCTGAATGGACACTGGCTAACAAAATGGCCTGGTCTACGACATTTAAAACACACTCTCGGGGGATTGGAACTAGACTTGCCTCTACCTTCTCTAAGGGTCGTAGTGGAACTAGGCTAAGGTTGGCTCAGGTTCGGCTTGTTATGATCTGGTCCAGGGCTAGGGGCACTAGTCCTAAAGGATTTGGATTGACTAAAAGGAATTGAACTAGTACTAGTCTCATATCGAGGAATACCAATCCTATGGGATTCAAGTTGACTAGGGGAAACTGGCCTAGTACTAGACTTATAGGATGTAGGTTCGGATCTATGGGTTATGGATCCACTACACTCATAGGACATGGGTACATAGGATTTGAGTTCAGAGGATCATGGTGCATAAGTTCTAGAGTCATAGGATTTGGGCTCAGATCTATAGGTTGTGGATCTCCTAGATTCAAGGTATGGGGCTCTCCTAGGGTTAGGCTCAAGTATGGGTCAAGGTATTGGGCTTTCCTAGGGTTGGACTCAGGTTTAAGTCTAGGATAGGTTTTAGGGGTTTTCTCTAAACCTCCTAATTCTCTCTCTCTTTCCTTGGGTCACTTTCCTGTGAATCCGCATGTTGATTCTTTACTTGATTTTGGGTTTCTAGCCTACAAATTAATATTCTAAAAATTCTAAAATAAATTATTTTTAATTTTTCTATAATCATGGTAGTCTTAGGATTATCTCGCATAAGTCTGGTTTTAGAGCTAGTTTAGGATAGCTTGCATCTTCATCAAAATCACAAAAACAGTCATTGCTATTTTTTCTGCATTAGGTGTCTAGATTTCAGTCTATTTTATCATCTTAAGTATTTATTTTTTTTCAAAGTTTTCATGGTGTGTCGTCTATTTAGTCCTGATCCTTTTCATAATTTTTAGTTATTTTTACAAAAAAAAAAGAATTATAGAAATCTGCATATTAGGAACCCTAACCCAAATCCTGAGATTTCTGCACACAATCTGAAAGACCCTAGGTTTTGCATCATCATCTGAATTGTTTTTTGCATGAAACTTGGTAGAGATCATTCAGACTTTTCATTCTCTATCTTGAATTTTTTTTGAAATTTTTCTGCATCAGAAACTGAACCAAACTTTGTATCGAATCAAACCCTAATTTCTGTTCTGCATACTTGATCAAACCAAACCTAATCATTTCCAAACCCTACCTCACCCAATTCCAAAATTTGTTTGCTAACTTAACCAACTTAAAACTAATTTGCCACCACATAAAAAGGTAAAAAAGATATTTTTATTTCTTTGATTGTTATAGTTGCATTAAGGCTCATAGTGTGTTCATCATCTCATTAAATCAATTTTAAGGACAATTTCTTCTCTCAGATCAGGGTAGAATTTCATCACCTATCCTGGGCCTAAAACAACCACCCAGCATCAGAACCCAAGCCTTAATTAAAGTCAATTAGTAACCTAATTACTCTAAAGAGCTTAGGGACACCAACAGGTCAGGTTTGAATTGTGTGGGCCAACTAGTGCACCTAATTCCCCAGCTATTACTGAAAACTGGTGTCTAATACTAGAGGTCCAGAGGCAAATGCCCTAAGTGGACTGGTGGTTTTCAATTAGGACCCTGTCGCAGGCAAGGGGAGCCTCCCACCATCCCACCTCTTACCTAACCAGTGGAAGGATTAGCTATTGAGTTAAGTGTAAGTTGAGTAGACCCGTTCAATTTTGGCTCTAGGTCTAGCAAACTATAGTCCATTTCCACTTTGTGTGCTTGACTACATCACACTAATTTGTTTGATTGATTACATGACCACTAGGTTAGGAACCAAATATCAACAGTCTAAACCCCAACATAGCTCAGCCATGGACTCCAACTTTGAGATCTTCATGAAAGCCATGACTGAACGATTTGACCAAATGAACCAGCTGAATGCCCAATCTACTGCCCAATTAACCACCCAGATTACCCAATCCAATACCCAATCTTAAAACCAGTTTGCCCAGTTGACCACCCAGATAAACCAAATAACCTAATAAAATGCCCAAGCAACCATAGGCTTGACCAATTAACTAATAGTTCTGATCAAGTAGAGAACCAATTAGGAGGTTTAGTAGGCGGATCCCAAAACCAGTTTGCCCAATTGACCGCCCAGATAAACCAAATAACCCAATCAAATGCCCAAGCAACCAATAGGCTTAACCAATTAACCAATAGTTCGAATCAAGTAGAGAACTAATTAGGAGGTTTAGAGAAAACCCCTAAAACCCATTCTAGACCTAAACTTGAGTCCAACCCTAGGAAAGCCAAATCCAAATCCCTTGACCCATACTCAGATCCTAACCCTAAAAGAGCCCTATACCTTGAATCTAGGAGATCCACAACCTATAGATCTGAGCCCAAATCTTATGACTCTGGATCCTAAAACTCTAGAACTTATGCACCAAGATCCTTTGAACCCAGATCCTATGTACCCATTCCTATGGGTCTAGTGGATCCATAACCTATAAATCCGAACCTATATCCTATGAGTCCAGTACTAGGCAAGTTTTTCCTTGTCAACCTGAATCCCATAGGATTGGTACCCCTAGATATGAGCCTAGTACTAGTTCACTTCCCTTTAGTTAACCCAAACCCTTTAGGACTAGTGCCCCTAGCCCAGGACCAGATCCTAACCAACCCAACCTGAGCCAACCTCAGCCTAGTTCCACTACGACCCTTAGAGAAGGTAGAGGCAAGTCTAGTTCCAATCCCCCGAGAGTATGTTTTAGATGTCATAAACCAGGCCATTTTGTTAGCCAGTATCCATTCAGCACCCTATACCTAGGTGAGCTAGATAAATATGAGTCTAAACTAATTGTTGAACCCAATGTAGAAGTATATGAGGCTGACCAAAGTCTGGTGGAGGAGTATGAAGATGATGAGACTATTGAAGATTTAGAGGAAAAAGCTCCTGAGCCTATTGATGAGACCAAAGATGACATTAAGGAGTTAAGTCTAGTAGAGATACCATAGATGACCTAGAATTAGTTGACCCTGACCATACCCAAGTAGAAACCAACCCAGAATTAGTTGACCAGGTAGATACCCAGATAAAAGCTAACCCAAAGTTAGTTGACCTTGACCACACCCAGACTGAACCTGTAGTGGAAGAGCAGTTAGAGGATAAGGAACCCAACCCTACTATTAGACTCTTACCTGAGGAGCCATTAGAAGAAAGCCCAATTACAGAGCCCAGTCCTGAGATCCAATAACCAGAAAAATTTATTAAGGACTTGATTTCTTTAAATCAGTACCCTCAGGATGAAGTTCTTTCTTTGACTCCAATTGATATCTTCCTTGAGATTAGTGACCCATTCTTCCATAAGATAGACTTTGTAGATAGACATCAACCCCTTAAGGTCAACCTCATTAGTCTAGGATTAATCCCTGACACCCATTCCTACATCCTATTATATCCGATCGACTCCAATCCCTTTTCTTACTTCCCACCCTGCCAAACTAACCCTGAATCTACCTCTTATTTTTTGCCCTTTTCTGAAGCTTCTCATGTTTATCTAACCACTAGACTGCATTTTGTCGAAGTAAGCATATTTTGTACATTCCTTGTGCTTGTTAGGTTTATATTATATTTCTGGTATACTTTATGGCATTTACTAGAAGTTCATTATAAATTTTCATGTGCATGCTACAACAGAGTCAGACCTAGAGAGCCTAAATTCTGTTAGGTTTAGATCCAAAGAGTCCAATAAATTTCCTTCGATAGGAATGCCTAGTCGACTCTATTAAGTATTGGTTTTGAGTCCAATAAGTCTCCAAACCTAATTCATTTGTCTGCACCTGCACTGGCCTCTACACAGCAATTGCATCAGGACCAAAAGATTAATTTACGTAATGAAATCTATAAAAATTGGCTAATTCCAAAAAGAAAGCCAAGGAATTTAATGTAAAAAATTTTGTTATGGTTAAGAAGCTTCATGCTTGTAGAGTTGAACCTTTAGAGTAATAAAAAAAGTAGAACCAATTGAAAGTTAAAAGGTTCATTTGCAGGTGCCTACTCTAAGCATGCAACAGCAGGGAGCAGGTAAGTATTTTAAAATAATTTTAAAATGCACAGCGGAAAAACTTGCTCCACGTAGGATCTAACACGATCTGGAAGCATGTGCAGACTAAAACATGTTATAATATGGGCATGTAATGTTTATAAAATATTTTAAAAGCTTAGATCTACGCATGCATGAATTTTAAAATCAAAACCCATACCTTATTCCTGCCTGGAATAAATCTGGTATAGTTCTGGAATAAGTGGGATAACAGGAATAATTTTATTGCTGTTGTCTTCCTCTTCAAACGTTGGAATGCCCTGTTTTCTTTTGCTTCAACAGCAACGATGGCCAATCCGAATGACCAATGTTTGATCTCCTCTCTATCACCAACAGCAAGGACTTCTCTTGCTTCAAATGGAGAAGGGATAGGGGTGGATCTTCAATGTTGAAACACACTTGTTCTTCTCCAAAAACAACAAAAGTTAAAACCTGCAACTCAAAAAAACAGGACACTTAAACAGCAAAAAGAGCGTTCATCCGGCTCTAAAGTGCTCAAATGAGCACTCTCCAGAGGGGGAACACGCGTGGGACTCCACAGATCTGGTTCTTAGGCGATGCTAGTCGCCGGAAAACACCTTCAAACAGTGGGAAGAAGCTATGCTGTTTTGCTGCAATGTTTCTCCAAACAGAGCACGAACTTCTTCTTCCAATGAGCACAAGAAATAAGGACAAATGGAATTGATTTTTCCTTCCAATCAATTTCCTAAACCCACCCCAAAAATCTGTGGTGATAGGATGATTAAATCTCTCAAAAAAAATAAGAATCCAGAGAGATATTGTAAGCCTCACAGTTTTCTGCACTGCTGAAAGAACAGCGCCCAGCAGAAAATAATATATGGAGCGATGAACCAATCCAACCGGTGATTTTGGGAGGTGAAAAGTCTTGCGGGAAAACCAAAAGGCAGCATCGATTAAAAATGAATTCAATTCGTTTCAATGAAGCAATCAAAAGAGTTTAAAATCTAGCCAAAACGAAATAAAAGGGGAGAAGAAGGGATGCCCAAAAGCTCTGTTCGCCCAAACAGCAAATCACCATGGAGACCGGTTCAAAGGGTCAAAAACCAATGAAAACGGTTTAAATAAAAAACCCAATGGTTCAAAATAGGTTCATTCAAATAATTAGATCAAAATCTAATTATCAGAAGGCTTTGGTCTTGTCCAGGTTAACCAAAAAAAATTCTGATAAATCAGAACAAAATCAGATAGACCCAAACCCAGGTCAACCCAATGTGCTCAATCAAACCGTCACCGATAAGATTCCTGATCAAATACTGGTACCTGGATTAGGGAGTAATCCTCTATGGCATGTGACCTCATAGGTTCGAACCTAGGCGGTAGCACTGGAACAATTCCAGTACCAGCACAAGATACCATCTAGCAATGGGTCCCGGCGTCCGGATAGGTCGAAGATGCAGGAGCAAACTGTCGAACCTCAGGCATATGGTTACCGTATAGTTCATCCCTTTGACTTCTAATACTCAGGACGACTGAGATTGGGCTGCTAACCCAGACTGAGTCAGTCGACAACGTGTCTCAACCTTGCAAGCCCAGTGACTCTTCACTAGGACTACCCCGGTCGAGGATTTGCTAAATTGAGATACTGCGAGACATTCAATCCAAACTGTTTGGACAGGTCAATTCCATCTTGGTCCATCACTGCTCCACAAGTACTTTCCTGTACCCAGAAACCTTCCATCACCGAATTAAAAATCTGGGTAGTCCGGCACCAAAGCACAGGGAGTTGCTTGCAAGCTACCGTGATGACCTCAGGTCGGAGGGACACATATACCCATATCCAGTCGTGAGTTTCCCTTTGGAAGAAAGGGGGTGCACGGAGTCACATTCAATGAGATATTACATATCCCACTTGTAGATGACATCAGTGTCACCACACTCATTTGGTCAAGAGGACAACCAAACGATGTGAACTGCAGCAACCTATACTTGATATATTGCCGTCCAGTATAATATATCCTTTGGTTGTGAACTGGGTTTAAGGACCAGTCGATACATCCTCTCTGTATCAGAGTCAGTGTAGTCCTAAGGACTTCATCACATGGAAAGAGTTCATTTCAGGGAAATGCAATATGTGATGAGCTGCCAAAAAATAATATTTTATTAATTCACAAAAAGAATACAATACTCAGCACAACCGCCTACAACCCAGGTGATTGGCTTTGGGACACAATTCCCAACAACTCCCATCCATACTTACTACCAGCACCAGACTACCCTATACTCGACAGTGTTGAGTTCTCCCACCACGGTAGAATTGATGGGGACATCATGTCAACCCTAATTTACCATGGGTTCTTGAGTTTTGAGTCCTTTATCCATGATTTCAATTTTATCTTTGATTCCAATAATCTGGTTATGTTAGCCATTTGAGTCCTGTATTTGGGCCATGAGTTTTGTTTTATAGGCTTTGTTACACTTGAGTCTATACCTTGGCTTCTGAATCTCATTTTGGGCTTTTTTATATTTCAAACTTGTAATTAGAGTATTGAGTCATGTTTTGGATGCTTAGTGAGCTTTATAAGTCCAATTTTGTAAGTCTTATATTGAGTCCACTCCAATTTTGTAAGAAGACTCAAGTCACTTATGAAGCCAGTCAGCATAATACACCAACCAATGCAATGAATCCAATCATCCACATAATTATGCCACTGAGGAAGCATGGAAGGAGTCTTGGAGCTATCATTGAAGACCTGGACGATAAGTACATCAGCCCACCAAGAGGAGATGGACACCAGGAAAACCCTAGAGCTTGCCCAGCATTGAAATGGGCCACCCAAAGCCCTGGCCCATCCTTAAATTCAGCGCCCTCCTTATGGTCATCTCTCATGTTGGCACCCCACTTATGGTCACCTCCCTTGGACCAAGTCAAAGAGAAGGAGAAGAGTATTTCTGGTGAGAAGAGGGAGTTTGAACCTATTTAGAAGAGGAGATCTCTATGTATTTGAGTAGGGAAAGGATTAGTGGGAATTCTCTTATATGCCCTTACTTGGAGCCCAAGTCTGTAAGCTTATTTAAAGGCCCCCCCTCTCATGTATATTGGATGTTAATGAATATGAAAACTTTCTTGAGTTCTTCTCAACTCTTGGTGTGAGTTTTGAGTGAGATTAAGTGTATTTGTGTGTTCCCTCAGGGTATCTATGTGATCCCTGTACCCTGCCTCCAAGCCGCCTGCCTCTTCATCTCTTGGCCGCCCACTTCTAAGCCTTCCTTCCCTTTGTTTTCTTTAGCCTTCAAACTTGTTTCTTATCTAATTTCTAACCCTTGTTAGGTGATTTACAGGTCCCTCAGAGTTCACAAATCCAGGATTCCAATCGGTAAGCTTTCGAGGCACCGGATTAAAAGCCATGAATCTGCAAGGTCTCCTACTTATTTTCCCAGGCCGCATCCAAAAGCGTAGAGCAAACTCTTCACGGATCAATCTCCAAATCTCTGTCAGGTACACCCCCTAGACTTCTCTAGTAGTGGTATTGTAGAAGAGCTAGTCCTAACCAGGACTTCTTAGCCTTGGCGGTCCTGTTTCTTCACTTTTAGGGTTTAGTTCTTCATGCCTATACTTCTAAAAATTTTATAAAATTTCTTACTTAATAACTTAGCTTAAAATTCGGAATACAAACTCCTAACTTAATGCTTAATACATGAAAAATAATTGGTATGCATAATTAGCCCCACATCATTAATTGATAGGGATATCAGGTTAACCCTAGTTCACTATGGGTCCCTGAGTTTTGAGTCCCTTAGCCATGATTCCAATTTTGTCTTTGAGTCTAATAATCAAGTCCTATTAGCCCTTTGAGTCTTGTAAGTAGGGCTTAAGTCAGTTGAGTCACTTGAAGTCCTGTGATTAGGATTTTGATCAGTTAAGCCCGATTGTGCCCATTGAGACCTTATTTGGGCCTTAAGCTCTGTTACACTTGAATCCTGTATCTAGAGTTGACTCATGCCATTAGGGCTCATGAGTCAAGCTTTGGATTACATTCAAGCTTAGTTGATCGAGTCAGCTCATTATGAGCCATTTGTCAATTTTGAGGTTTTAATCATGTGTCAATTTATAATTAATCCAATCCAGTTAAGTAAGTTGAGTCCTGTACTAAGTTGAGACTAGAAGTCCAATTTAGTTGTCTCAAACTTAGTCTAGTCCAATTGAGTCCTATAAGTATAAGTCCAATTTAATACAAGAGGAGGAGAACCGGTCTCAAAGTAGAAGCCCATGAAGCTCCATATATGAAGATTCCAAGCACCACATGATACCTGAGAATATTCTGGGCGCCCTAGTCCAGGAGACTTCTTAATCCTAGGAGCCCATGGTGCCCTAGGCCTTCCCAAGTCCATGTTCAGATGGAGCCCAAGATTTCTAGCCCATCAGGAGGACATGAACTAGGCCCTGCTCCAACCTTGGAGGCCACCCAAGACCAAGCCCATGAGCCCAAATTTGAAGACTGCCCAAAACTATTGGATGGCCCCCTTGCTATCCTAAAGTTCAAGCCCAAGTCCATTTAGGCGTCCAAGCCCAAGAAGGAGCTTTTGACCAAGTCAAAGAAGGAGAGAAGACCAATTCTAACAAGGAGATCCTATTTTATTTCTACTCAAATTGTGTACTCCTAGATCTAGGCCACTTTGTAATCCTTCTCTCTATCAAATCTTGTATTCCTATCCTAACTAGGAGAGGGCATGGGAACATCTATAAATATCCCACCCGTCCACTCTCTTGTAACTAATGATAAATTATTATGAATTGTTATGAATGAATTTCTCTTGAGTTTTCCTCAAAATTCTGAGTTAATTTTTGTGTGATTAAGGATATCTGGGTGATCCCTCCGGGAATCTGAGTGATCCCTAAGCCCTGCCTCCAAGCCGCCAGCCTTCTTCATCCCTTGGCCGCCTTCCTCAAACCTCTTCCCCTTCTTCTTCTTTTAGTGATCTAACCCTACTTTTCCTTGTTTTCTAACCTTTGTTAGGTGATTTGCAGGTCCCTCAGAGTTCACGAATCCAAGGATTCCATCTGACCAGCTTTTAGGCCACCTGATTGAAAGTCACAAATCCGTAGAGTTGATAACTTTGTCTTCTAGGCCGCATCCGAGAGCGTAGAGTGAACTCTTCATGGATCGTTCTAAAAATCTTTACTAGGTATATCCCTTAGACTTCTCTGGTAGCGATATTATAGAAGAGCTAGTCCTAACTAGGGCTTTTTAGCCTTGGCGATCCTGTTTCTTCACTTTTAGGGTTTATTTCTGCATGCCTGTGCTTTAAATTTTCTACAAAATTCGTTGCTTAATATCTTGGCTTGAAATTTGAGATACAAACTCTTAATTTAATAAAAAAAATTGGCATGAATGAATGGTCCTGCATCATTTGGTATAAGAGTATATTTTAGGACTAGTTTTTGCATCCCGTAATTCTCATACATGGTCTATTTTTTTTGCTTTTTCTACATGTAGATAGATTAAAAAACCATAATTCTTATTTTTATGGATTCTTTGTAATTGTTAGTATTTTAAAGAATTTTCTCATGATTTATTGTAGCATATATAATTTTTTCATGCCTATTTTCTTTTGCCCTAGTAACTTCTACATCCTATCTCTGCATTAGGGGTCTGATTTTCAGTCTATTTCATCAACATAGGGATTTTATTTTTCATTGAAATTTGCTTGATATACTCTCCATTTAGTGCTAATAATTTTTATTATTTTTACAGAAAAAACATATAAAAGAATTTACATCTTAGAAACACTAACGAAAATGCTGAACTTCTACATATAGTCTAAAAACCCTAGGCTTTTCACAATCATTTGAATTTGTCTTCACATGAAATTTGGTAGGGATTATATGTACTGATCATCCCCTATTTTGAAATTCTTTTGATTTTTTTCTGCACCTAAAACCAAACCTAACTCTATTCCAAACAAACCCTAATTTCTATTTTGCATACTTGATCAAACCAAACCTAATCAACTTCCAAACCCTACCTCACCCAAGCCCAAATTTTGTTTGCTAACTTAACCAACTTAAACATAATTTTCCATCTCATAAAAGACCAAAAAATTTTTTTATATTTTGATTATTAGTAGTTGCATTAGGGCTCATAGTGTGTTCATCATCTCATTTAATCAATCTTAAGGGCAATTTCTTCTCTCAGATCAAGGTAAGATTTAGTCACCTGTCCTGAGTCCAAAACAACCACCGAGCATCAGAACTCGAGCCTTAACTAAAATCAATTAGCAACCTAATTGCTCTAGAGAGCTTAGGGACACCAATAGGTCGGGTCCGAATTTTGTGGGTAAACTAGTGCACTCAATTCTCCAACTATTACTGGAAACTGGTGTCTAAGTATGGGGGTCCAAAGTCAAACAACCTAAGTGGTGTTATGGTTCTTTAATTAGGTCCCACCCCCTACTTGGCCAGTGGAAGGATTAGTTGTTGAGTTGGGCGTATGTTGAGTCGACCCACTCAATTTTGGCTCTAGGTCTAGCAAATCCTAAAACGTACTGCTCCTTGCATGCTTGATTGCACCATACCACTTTAAGTGATTGATTGCATGGTGCGGGCACCAGACTCAGAAGAAGACTTTAGAGCTCCATCTGGATCTCTGATTAACCTTGCACGAAGAATTAGGGTTTTTTTGGCTTGTAATAAGGGTTGACTGGATCAACTCAATTTTAGCTTGAGTCTATATTACCTGCATTTTATTTTGTTGAGTCATGTTGACTCAGTAGTGGACTAGGGCTTCAACCTGGGGTGTTACTTTTTCTCCCAAGGCCAAGCAAGTGGACGCCACACTCCCAGCCACACTCCCAGCCATACGCCTGAGTCCAGGGGGTGCCACATCTCCATCCAGCAGGCTTTGGTCCCCACACCACAGATAGCAGCTCCCCTCTTTCATGCGCCAATTGAGGAGAAATCCACCAGGGGTCCACAAATCAAGGGGGCGGCACAAGACTTCCCAAAAGAAACAAACTATGAAAGGGAAGAAATTCTCTTGGAGAGAAATTCAAGGAGGCGCCCATTACCTGCCAGAAATACTCAAAACAAAGTTAGAAGGAGCCATAACTTGGGGAGAAAGAAAAGGAGGTATCCAAAAAGGGTTGAGCCATGGAAGGAAGGAGATTTCTCTTGAAAAGCAAGGTTAGGAGGTGCCCTAATCATTCCAACTAAAGCCAGATATAAAAGGCAACAAATTTTCTCTTGGAGGGCAAGGTTAAGAGGCACCCAAACACTTCCAGATAAGGCCAAGCATAGAAGGAAAAAATATTTTCTTGGAGGTCAAGACAAGGAGGCGCCACCCACTTTCCTTTTTGAAGCTTCAATCAACTTTGGAATTAATTGGCCGGCCATATGAGTAGGGATTGATATCCTAATTTGAAGATCCCCTCCTTTAGTCCCACATGGGAAGATGTAAAACCCTACTCTCTTGTAATGGCCTATAAATTAAACCCCATGTAAGTTTGAAAAGGATCAGATGAATGAAACCAATATTTTTGTGAGCAAACTTTGTGTGTTCTCTCTTCCGCACTTGCATCCAGGTGTTGAGCTCCGTGAGGGAGTAAATCCGGGTTCCCCAGGAACCTTGAGGAGGTGTGAGATCTCCAAAACCCAAACCCTAGGTTAGCCACTCCACTCCCAAACCCTAGCCGTCCATCATTCTTTTCATTCCACCAAGCCCTAGCCTATCCCACTTCTCATGGCCACCCTCTTCAAGTCAAGGCCGACCACCAGCATCCAGCTACAGTCTGGGTACTTCAGATCCAAAGCTCTTTCCAGTGGGAGTCGAATCAGCTTTCAAGAGAATCCGGATCTCAGCGACATCAGCCTTCAAGTTCTTCGAACTGGTAAATTCTTCTCTGAGTCTCTGAATCCCTCACTTGTTTTTCTTCTTCCCAGATCTTGAGTCCAGGAGAAGCCGACCAAACCACAAGACCAGTATTGGAGGATCCATTGCAAAGATAGCCGAATCCGAGGATCCAACAATCTGATCGAGAGAGTTCTTCCACCCAAATTCTGAGAAGATCACTGTCTGGTTGGTAAACCATCTCTCCTCTCTATTTCTATCCTGTTGAAAGTTCAGAGTGAAACCCTAGGTCTGGGAGTTTCTCAACCCCCAGTGATCCGTTACTTCTGAACTACTCTGATAATTGAGTTTCTTCGAAATTGTGCTTTCAATCCTTACCTAGTTTCTTTCAACTTAGTTTAGCTTTACTTTGAGTCAAAGCCAATTTCTGAAATATATATATATATAAAAAAAAGAAATTAATCCTAAATTTACTTCCGCATATGCTTCTTTGTTCTTTGTTCTGCATCATTTTTGGTATCAGAGCTTCCATTCTGCATCATTTTTGGTATCAGAGCTTCCGTTCTGCATCATTTTGGTATCAGAGCCCTGTCTAGGGTTTCTGTTTGATTGCTTGTTTGAGTCTCTCTCTTTTTACTTTGTCTGCTCGAAGTAGACTCCCCAGGATGTCCGGTCCTAGGAACGAAGCGAGGTGCAAACCTCCTTTTCCCATTCCACGGGGTGTTCCTAGGGCGTGTAGGGGATCCGTTGGGTTATAACTTCATAGCAGGAATTGTAAACGGGGAAGTGCTCTGTTTTTAGCCCGTAATTGTTCTGTTGCAGGAATTATTTCTCACTACATCTAACTCCAAATTCGGTGATTTTTGTTTTCTGAAACCAGTATAATTGAAAGTATTTTTCATAATTTTCCTGTGATTTATTGGTTTCCGTGGGATTTCTGAGGATTAAATTACTGTAACTCTGTTTTTGTGTTTCTGCAATTCAATTTTTTTTGAGTGATCATCTCCTAATTCATCTTAAGGGCAATTGAGCATCTAAAATAAGGGAGGAGTTGATAACCTCTCCTTAGCCCAAAACCACCACCCATTCATTCGATCCTAAGCCTAATTTTAAAATTTATTAGACTTAATTTGCCCTAGTGGGCTAGGGACAACAACAAGTCGTGTCTAGGCTAGTGTTGAGTCAGTTTGTCTAGTTACTCTGTGTGTACTTTGTACTCAGTGTCTAGAACGGTGGTTCAGGGATTCTATCCCGAAGGGCTTGTGTGCTGGTCCGCCTACCTGGCCAATCACTGATTGGTGTCTAGGATTGGCATTCAGGGACCTAACACTCCCCTTACACCTGCCTGGCTGAGTCCCGAGTTACTATAGGCTAGCTTGCCACTTTGATTAGGCATATAGTTTGGACTCTAGGTCTAGTGAGCCAGTAGTCACTTTAGTCTAGTCACATTCTGTGTGCTTGCTTGCATCATCATGTCCACCGGAACGGAGTACCCTCCCAACCTGGTCAAACCCAACCTGATTTAGAGGCCATGGTTAGAGCTCTTACTAAAAGTATGAACAAATTGAGTCAGGATATGACTGCTACTGTTACCCAGTGTAAAGAACAAGTCCATGAGAATTTTACCCAGCTTAGGGATCGAGTCCAAGTACTTGAGAAACGTAGACATCAAAATTGGACCCCTGATCCAAATTTAATAGGCCCAACCTCATCCATGCCAGGAACCTAGGAGGACCTTATACCGTGATCCCGAGCATAACCTTAGGAAGCCTAACCATGATATCTATAGTGTAGATCGTGTCTATGAGAGGTCCTTACAATATTCTAGACTAGTCACTCAACAACCCAAGTCTTCTAGATCAAACCATTTAGATCCACACCCATGCCAAGTAAGGTCTCTACTAGCTTGAAACCCAGTGTGACCCAGGTTCCTATATCGCAAGAATGTTTGTTTTGTGGAAGAAGAGGCCATAAATCTAGTCAGTGCCCATGCATAGGATTGGCTTGTGCTCAGCTAAGTGGTAAGAATCCTAAGGATGACATTAATGAGGGAGAACCCAAGCCTACCAATGAGGAAGAAGGGTTAGGTATGACAAGCCCGGAATCAGTTGACCCGATTATCACTGACCCGAAACCCATTGAAGATGGCATCGAGGAAGTATATGATGCTGGCTTGAGTCTAGTTGATGAATATGAGGGGAAAAACTTGATGAATGTGACATTGATACTATTGGTTCCTTACCTGAGGAGACCTTGGAGAGCAACCAAGTGGTAGGACATAGTTCAGAAATTCAAGAGATTTGTGAGAACCAGGTTCCTTTAGTCAAATACCCCCAGGAAGAACTCATAGTGTTAGCCCGAGCTATCAGTTCGTATCCTCTAATGACAGTCATTCCCCAAGTACCAATTGAAGATCTTTGCGCTGAACTATTTAAGTTTGCCCACCCTATGGTAGATCCTCTCCTTAGGATGACTGAATCAAGCCTCTTACAATTGGACCTTGTCCCATGCCCAGCCACTAAGGTCTCTCCCGTAATCTCAATTGAACATCCTTGTCTTGAGCGGATTGATTCACCCAGTCCTGTAGAAGTCCTCCTTATGGCCCCCGACCCCTTCCTTCGCATGACTGAGCTACCCTTCTATAGAGTATACCTTTCCACACCCATAGGTCAAATTTCAGGTCTTGAGGTCATCATCCATAGGCCCTTCCATGAATCATTCTCTAATCCATTTCTTGAGAAAGTGGATCATTATTTGCTTAGAGAACAAACCTTAACTGTTGCAATCACATGTCCTAGGCTACTTCCCGAACCATCTCTTGATCCATTCCTGGGAGTAGCAAACTTTTCCTTTCGAAAGGATGACCAGTTGACACTCATAGATCACCATTCAAACCTTCAGGTCACCACCTTTAGTCAGCAGGTAATTCGAGACTCCACCTCATATTTCCTTCCATTCTCTAGGACTTCCAATGCTTCTTACACCATCCAAGTATACTTTGTCGAAGTCTTTAGAATGAACCACGTGTCTGAACCTATTAGGTTTGCCACCTACTTCTAGAAGACCTTATGGCACCTAATAGGCACCCATGATAAGTTTTCATGCTCTGCATGTCCTCCTCCAACCCAAGGTCAAACCTAGAGAGCCTTAGTTTGTTAGGTTTAGACCTAGGGTTCCTTTGGAATAAAGTCCATTCTTTAGGAATGCGTCGTCAGTCTAGTTTAGTTTTTCTTGACCCTTTACTAGGCTTTGACTTAGATTTTGGTTTGATTGAGAGCACCAGGAATTGGGATTTGTATTTTGTCCAGGGCTGAAATTGCATTCAATGTTTCGATCAATAGGTCTATGGCTAGAGTCCCTTTGAAATTGTTCATGGATACAAGCCTCACACACCACTTGATCTGATTTCACTATTAGCCCACACACACAAGTCTCTTGATGCACTTGCATAGCATGTAAAGGACTTGCATAAAGAAATTCATGCCAAAATAACTTTAAGTAATAAAACTTATAAGAAGTTGGCTGATTCTCAAAGACGAGTCAAAACTTTTGATGAAGGAGACTATGTAATGATTAGGTTAAGGCCTGAACGGTTTCCTTCAGGAACCGTTAGAAAGTTACATGCTAGAGGAGCTGGACCATTTAGAGTGGTGAAGAGAGTAGGATCCAATGCCTATATGCTCGAGTTACCTCCAGAACTAGGCATTAGCTCCACTTTCAACATTACAGACCTAGTAGAGTATAGAGAGCCAGCTGTGATTCCCAGTGAGGCTTTTGAACCTAATCCTGCTCTTGAGAGTGAACCTGACCCTGTGTGTCCACCAACAAACTGGCCTGTGAGGAAATAGCAGATTGAAAAGATCCTGGATGATCAGGTTATCTCTACTCGTAATCGAGGATACCAAAGATACCTGGTCCGCTGGCTAGGAAGGCCAGATTCTGATGACTCTTGGATCTCCCGAGAAGAATTACAAGAATTGGACCCAGACCACTTGGAGAGATACCAGAGCCAACTTGATCCATACTCGACAGGGTCGAGTTCCTCCAACCCTGGGAGAATTGGTGCGGGCACCAGACTCAGAAGAAGACTTCAGAGCTCCATCTGGATCTCTGATTAACCTTGCCCGAAGAATTAGGATTTTTTTGGCTTGTAATAAGGGTTGACTGGATCAACTCAATTTTAGCTTGAGTCTATATTACATGCATTTTATTTTGTTGAGTCATGTTGACTCAGTAGTGGACTAGGGCTTCAACCTGGGGTGTTACTTTTTCTCCCAAGGCCAAGCAAGTGGGCGCCACACTCCCAGCCATACGCCTGAGTCCAGGGGGCGCCACATCTCCATCCAGTAGGCTTTGGTCCCCACACCACAGATAGCAGCTCCCCTCTTTCATGCACCAATTGAGGAGAAATCCACCAGGGGTCCACAAATCAAGGGGGCGGCCCAAGACTTCCTAAAAGAAACAAACTATGAAAGGGAAGAAATTCTCTTGGAGAGAAATTCAAGGAGGCGCCCATTACCTGCCAGAAATACTCAAAACAAAGTTAGAAGGAGCCATAACTTGGGGAGAAAGAAAAGGAGGTATCCAAAAAGGGTTGAGCCATGGAAGGAAGGAGATTTCTCTTGAAAAGCAAGGTTAGGAGGTGCCCTAATCATTCCAACTAAAGCCAGATATAAAAGGCAACAAATTTTCTCTTGGAGGGCAAGGTTAAGAGGCACCCAAACACTTCCAGATAAGGCCAAGCATAGAAGGAAAAAAATATTTTCTTGGAGGTCAAGACAAGGAGGCGCCACCCACTTTCCTTTTTGAAGCTTCAATCAACTTTGGAATTAATTGGCCGGCCATATGAGTAGGGATTGATATCCTAATTTGAAGATCCCCTCCTTTAGTCCCACATGGGAAGATGTAAAACCCTACTCTCTTGTAATGGCCTATAAATTAAACCCATGTAAGTTTGAAAAGGATCAGATGAATGAAACCAATATTTTTGTGAGCAAACTTTGTGTGTTCTCTCTTCCGCACTTGCATCCAGGTGTTGAGCTCCGTGAGGGAGTAAATCCGGGTTCCCCAGGAACCTTGAGGAGGTGTGAGATCTCCAAAACCCAAACCCTAGGTTAGCCACTCCACTCCCAAACCCTAGCCGTCCATCATTCTTTTCATTCCACCAAGCCCTAGCCTATCCCACTTCTCATGGCCACCCTCTTCAAGTCAAGGCCGACCACCAGCATCCAGCTACAGTCTGGGTACTTCAGATCCAAAGCTCTTTCCAGTGGGAGTCGAATCAGCTTTCAAGAGAATCCGGATCTCAGCGACATCAGCCTTCAAGTTCTTCGAACTGGTAAATTCTTCTCTGAGTCTCTGAATCCCTCACTTGTTTTTCTTCTCCCAGATCTTGAGTCCAGGAGAAGCCGACCAACCACAAGACCAGTATTGGAGGATCCATTGCAAAGATAGCCGAATCCGAGGATCCAACAATCTGATCGAGAGAGTTCTTCCACCCAAATTCTGAGAAGATCACTGTCTGGTTGGTAAACCATCTCTCCTCTCTATTTCTATCCTGTTGAAAGTTCAGAGCGAAATCCTAGGTCTGGGAGTTTCTCAACCCCCAGCGATCCGTTACTTCTGAACTACTCTGATAATTGAGTTTCTTCGAAATTGTGCTTTCAATCCTTACCTAGTTTCCTTCAACTTTGTTTAGCTTTACTTTGAGTCAAAGCCAATTTCTGAAATATATAAAAAAAAAAAGAAATTAATCCTAAATTTACTTCCGCATACGCTTCTTTGTTCTTTGTTCTGCATCATTTTTGGTATCAGAGCTTCCATTCTGCATCATTGCATGACCACTAGATTAGGAACCTAATATCAATAGTCTAAGCCCCAACCTAGCTCAGCCATAGAATCCAACTTTGAGATCTTCATGAAAGCCATGATTGAACGATTTGACCAGATGAACCAACTGAATGCCCAATCCACTGCCCAATTAACCACCCAGATTAACCAGTCCAATACCCAATCCCAAACTAGTTTGCCCAGTTGAACGTCCAGATAAACCAAATAACCCAATCCAATAACCAAGCAACCCATAGGATTAGTACCCTTAGATATGAGCTCAGTATTAGTCCACTATCTTTTAGTCAACCCATCCCTACCCCAGTCATTAGTCAATTTTCTCTTAGTCAACCCCCTCTTACCATGCCATTGGTTCACCAAAATGACCTTGAAGAAGAGATATATGAAGTTGATGTGAGCTTAGTGGATGAGTATGAGGAAGAAGACGAAGAGATACCTATAAAAGACCTAGAATTAGTTGACCTTGACCCTACCCATACTAAAGCCAACCCAGAGTTAGTTGACCTAGACCATACCCAGATAGAAGCTAACCCAAAGTTAGTTGACCCTAACCACACCCAAACTGAACCTGTAGTGGAAGACCAGTTAGAGGAAGAGAATCCAGATACGACTGCTAGAATTTTACCTGAGGAGCCACTAAAAGAAAGCCAATTATAGAGCCCAGTCCTAAATTTCATGTACTAAAGACTTTATTGAAGATTTGGCTTATCAGTACCCTCAGGATGAATCCCCTCCTGTAGTTCCTATTGAAGATTTCTTCCCTGAGATTATTGAATGGGTTAGGCTCAACCTTCAATATCTCAGACTTAGTTGAGTATAGGGAGCTAGCAATGATACCCAGTGAGATTGAGCCTAACCCTTTCTTTGAGATCGAGCCCAACCCTGAGTGTCCACATCAAATTAACCTATAGAGGAAATGATTGAGCGTATCCTGGATGACCAAGCCATTAATAACTGGATCAAAGGCTTCCATGTCACTTGGTTCATTGGCAAGGTCAATCAAGATCTGAGGATTTGTGGATCACTCGAGAGGATCTGCAATGCCTCAACCCAGACCCGTCAGAGCAGTACTTGAGCCAGATCACTCTTCTTACTCGATAGGGTCGAGTTCCTCTCACCCCGGGAGAATTGATGGGGACATCAGATCATATATAGACTTCAAGCTTCAATTTGTTCTCTAAGTCATGTGTTGGTTAATTTTGAGTCCTATAATGGAATTTATTTTTGAGTCCTGTAATAAAGTGAGTCAGTTGGATTCACTAACTCCATTGAGTCCTGTCATTTGAGTTCAGTTGTTTTAGTTTAGTCAAGAGTTGTGTGTGTTTCATTCAAGAGGAGGAACTAGTGGACCCACACTCAAGTCACTAGCCCAATATCTGTACTTCCTTCATGCCGCCCAAGCCCTCCAGGAGATGGTGCCCTAGCATACCAGGCCCTAGGCACCTCAAGCCCACAAGCTCACATGATGAATGGCGCCTAGTCCAGATCCTCAAGAAAGTGGTGCCCAGGTCCAAGCCCTCAAGTCCATGGAACCCTCCCCTCCTAGGCCCACTATAATTGGCACCCAAGCCTTCGACCAAGTCCAAGATACCCAGGCTTTGACCCTGCTAAAGAAGATTTCATCCAAGCCACCAGGGAGTGAAAAAGTCAAAGCAGCCCAAGAGGATTTCATCCTAGCCCAAGCCCATGGAGAAATGTCAAAGCTTCCAAGTTCTACAAGGAGTCCAATGTCCAAGTCCTACTAGAATTTAGGCCTCCTAATTTCAATCAAACCTTGTACTCTTAATTATAGTTAAACCTTGTACTCCTTGTTCCATACAAACTTGTAATCAAATTTTGGCAGGGAAAGGGCCTTGGGTGAATTTATAAATACCGACCACTCCCCTTTTTGTAATCAATCTCTTTTCATAAATTAAACTCTGGTGAATTTTTTTTGTGATAATTTATGTTCTTTGGATGTGTTTGTGAAACTTGTTCCTTTTTCTTCTTACTAAACCCTAGCCATTATCCATCCAAGCAAGAGCCCTAAGATGCCCACCATCAGCCCTCTCCGAGATCCAGATGCCTAAAGCTTCCTCCAAGACCGCCAACCCCTTGCAACTCCATCTTCCAACCATCCTTCAACCCGATCTCTAGTTTCTTATTTTTTCCTTCTTGTTCGCCTCTAACCTTTGACATTTACAGGATCCCTCTAGTGAAATCATCCTTGGATGAAGTTGTCCTTGCCTTCGAACAAAGATAATAAAAAGCTGGCGGATTCATGAGAAAATGGCTAGATCATCTAGGCACTGATCCGAGTAGAACGATATCTTCTACGGACTCAAGAGCATCATTGCTAGGTAAAACTAACCTACTCGCCTCTCTTTTTTTGATTTCTTGAAGGTGAACTGCTCCTAATAGGCCTTCTTAGACCCAGGATCCTAATTTTCTTTTTTTTTGATTGATTTGGTATGTGGGTAGGATGCTAATTGATATAGGATAACCCTAACCTAATCTAAGCTAGTTTTGGGAATCAAAATCATAAAAAAAAATTCAAAAATATTTGCTTGCTTTAATATGATTTTCTTCATCTTAATCCCTTGCATATCATCTTGCATCATACTAAAATCCCGTCCCTCGTCACTCAAGTTTAGTCTCATTGAGTTTCTCACTAAAGAAGGCTACAAGATGACTCTCTTGACTTAGTACTCCTCCTATGCCTACTCATGAAGCATCACAAGCAACCTAAAAAACTTTAGAAAAATTGGGTAACCTCAAAATGGGTGCTTGTGTCATCTTCTCCTTAATGTCTAGGAAGGCTCTATCTGTAGCTTTGGTCTACTCAAAAGTTTCCTTCCTAATGTAGTCAGTAATGGATGCAACTATGGAGCTAAATCCTCGAATAAATCACCTATAGAAGGTAGCTAAGCCATAGAAACTACGCACATCATGAACACTCGTAGGTACTGGCCATTCAACTATGGACATATTTTTTTCTAAATTAGTTGAAAGTCCTTCGGGGGTTACTATGAATCCTAGGAAGATGACTCTATGGGTCAAGAACTCGCATTTCTTCAAATTAGCATAGAGGCTATCTTTTCTAAGGGCTTGACAGACTTGTTTAAGATGGTTTAGATGGTCTTCCTTAGTCCTACTGTAGATCAAGATATCATCAAAGTAAACCACCAGAAATTTTTCAATGAATACCTGTAGGACTTGGATCATGATCCTCATGAAGGTACTAGGGGCAATGGATAATCCAAAAGGCATCACTACCCATTCATAGAGACCATCCTTAGTTTTGAAAGTAATTTTCCACTCATCCCCAGGTTTGATCCTAACTTGGTGATAGTCGCTTTTAAGGTCAATCTTAGAGAAAATGGTTGCATCAGCCATCATGTCTAACATGTCATCCAAACAAGAAATGAGGAATTTATACTTCCATGATCTTGTTTATGGCACGACTATCGACACACATTCTCCAAGTGCCCTCTTTCTTGGGGTTAAAAGGGCAGGTACTGCATATGGACTTAAGCTCTCCCTAATAAATCCTTTTTTTAGGGGCTCTCCAACTTGTCTTTGCAACTCTAAATGCTCAATAGGATTCATCCTAAAGTGTGGGAGGTTTGGGAGGGTGGCTCCTAGGACTAAATCTATGGCATGCTGGATGTCCCTTAAAGGTGGTAATTGATTGGGTAGATCTTCAGGAAACACATCTTCAAACTCATTTAAAATTTTCTCAACTTCCTGAGGGTGCTCTTTCTGGGTTTGATCAGGGATTTCCTTAGTAGTTAACATCCAAACTATCGAACCCTCAGTAATCTCATGTTTTAACTCCTTGGCAGTGATCAGATTTACTCTAAATTTCTTTTTTTTTAGGCTACTGGATCCCCTCTTGATATTGTCCTTAGGTGGGGTTGGGTTTATCACAATCTTCTTCCCATGAAAATTAAAAGAACATGAATTGGATCAGCCATATAGGATAGCATCATGGTCATATAGCCAAGGTCTACCTAGGATAATGCTACTAACTCCCATGGGAATGACATCACACCACACCTTTTCTTGATAGGATTGAAGTTGGTTCATGACTTGGCATCTAAGTTTGATGGGGATGGAAGCTGGTCTATCCAGGACACCTTTAGGGATTGGGATGGGGAACTGGGGATAAGCCTAGGGTTTTGGCAGCACTGGTTGAGATGGCATTCACACAGCTCCCACTATCTATGATGATCTTGCATACCTTATCCCCTAACTTCATAAAGGTCTATAAAATGTTGGTCCTATGCCAATCCTTTTGTGTCTTGGTTTGGGCTAAGATACACCTAACAACTCCCAATAGGTCAGATGGCTCAACTACTTCCTCATCTCCTTCATATTCATCCACTAAGTTCACTTCAGCTTCATACACTTATTCTTCAAACTCGTCAATGGGTTAGGGTCTTCTTCCTCTAGTTCTCCTATGTGTAGGGATCGGGCTGGGCATTGGCAAGCTTAGTGTCCCACCTTATGACATCTAAAACAAGAATTAGTAGGACTGGGATTAGGGTTCCTCTGGACTTAAGGTGCCTTACCCTTGTCTTCCTTACGGATCAATGGGGTGCTACGACTAGGTCGGTTGGGGTGTAGTTGGCCAGAACCTGATTTTGGATTAGGGGCACTATTCCTAGTAGGCTTAGGTTGGTGGAACATGGGTCCCCTCTGGAATCTCTCAAAGTCTCTAGATATCTGATAGGCCTGCTCAAGATCATGGACTTCTCTTAAGAATAGTTCTCTCTAAATGTCCTTATGTAGTCCAGCCCTAAACCTAGATAGGGTCACAGCTTCAGACTCATCTATATTACACCTCATGACAAACTTATCAAATTTGGCTATATACTCTGACACGGTCCTATTGCCCTGACTTAGCCTCTGCCATTGATCTAGGAGTCTCTGATGATAGGATACAGGAAGGTACTTCTTCCTAAGCTTCAACTTCATGGCTCTCCAAGTGACTATGGGAAGGTCTCTTTATTATCTAGCTATGCGTTCAACATTCTTCTAGTATAGCCTATCCTGGTGGACTAACCTAAGTTTGGCAAACTTGCACTTCTTCTCTTCAGTCATCTCGTACTACTCAAATATTGGTCCAAATTTCTTTCCCAATCTATGTAAACCTTAGGATCAAGATTGCCATCAAATGTAGGTGCTTCTAGCCTGATGTTCCTAATGGCTCTCTCATCTTGGTCATGGAATTCGTGATTCAGTCTCCTTTGATGATGCTTTAAGATTGGGTTAGGGCATGGGGGTCTTCTAGGGTTGGGAGGTGTGGGTAAAGGTGACTCAATTTCAGGCTCAGTAGGGGTCTCAGGGGTCCTCTCTAGGTTTCCAACACAGGCCTCCATCTGATCAAACCTATGGTTCAATTGGGCAAACTATTCAGTCATGGTCCTCAACAAGTGGTGGGGACACCTGAGGCACCAGAATAAGACAAGGCTTTTCAAACCTCTGTAAATTGATCAATAATTTATGAGTCCATCTGTAATAAGGGCTTAGCTCATCTGAGTCCATTTTAGTTGTTATTTGAGTATTTTTAGTTGTTATTTCACTTCTGTAATAGTCAGCTCATGTTGAGCTAATTTATTTTTTTGAGTCCTGTCCAAGCATACTGAAGACTCAAGACTATATCATACAAGTGAAAACCAAGTCCAACTAGATTGAAGACATAGAAGTATAGCCCAAGTCCAACCCAGCTTGAAGATTTGAAGACCCCAGGAGGAAAATTCAGAAAACCCTGATTTCTTGCAGATGCCCTCCAGATGCCCAGATTCCCTTCCAGATGCCAAAATATATTCATATACCAAGGCATCCATGATTTTAGAGGTCCATCTACATCCTAGCCAAAGAAATCAAGCCCAGGTGCCAAGCCCAAGCCCCTAAGAAGCAAGATACCAGGGAATATTCCTGCTACCTGGCTACCAGGCCACCCCAGCTTCCAGAGGCCCAAACCCATGCACCCGGGCCCCTTGGGCCGGCCCCTTGCTGCTCCTAGAATCCCAACACGCCCCCCTAGGCATCCTTGGAGTCTTGACCAAGTCAAGAAAATTTTTAGAGATTTTTCTACCTAATATTTCCTTATTTTCTAGCTAGGGTTTGAGAGGGAAAATGATTCTTATGTAAAGACTTATGTACCCTTACTTGGAGCCCAAGGTTAAGGGTCTATTTAAGGGACCCTAGCCTCTTGTATGAGGAAAATTTTGATGAATGAAAACCTTGAGTTCTTCTATTGAGTGGTGTGATACCCTGCTGTGTGCATAAAGGGGTTTGTGAGAGTTTTTCTTCCCAGTGATGCAATCTTCCTGCTGCCAACAAGCCTCTCAGATCCCTGGACGCCCACTCCAAAAAAAGCCTTCCCTTGCTATTTTTCCTTTGTTTTCTTGTTCCTTTGTGAGTTTTCTAACCCCTGACAGGTCGTTTACAGGTCCTTGAGTTTCTACGAATCCAACGACTCCAGCCAAGCCTCAATCGGATCACCGAGCAGAAAGGGTATCCGCGGGTCTTTGGCTCGGTTTTCCAGGCCGCATCCGTCGAGGAACGAGAGACCCCTTCACTGCGATCTTCACAGACATTGTCAGGTACACCCCTCTACCTCCAGTAGTTCTATTGTAGGAGAACTTGCCCTAACCGAGGCTTCTCAGCCCCGGCGGTCCTTCTTTGCTACTTTTCTAGGTCCTAATCTGCATGCTGATCTTCAAAAATTCATACAAAATCCCTACAAATAATTTTGATCTGAAGTTTGGGAATTATCACCTAACTCAACATGTAAAACATACAAAAAAATAGCATGCATATTAGTTCCCCATCATTTGGTATCAGAGCTTAGATTAGGGCTTGTTTTCTGTAATTTTTCAGTCCGTATATACTCTATTATTTTAATTATTATCCCTGTTAAAAACTCAAAAAATTCTGAAATTTATTTTTCTGGATTTACCATAATTCACAGTAATTTTAAATTTTTTCATATTTTATTATGGCCTGTGAATTTTCTGCAAGCCGAAATAGGGCCTGCAAATTTTTGGCTCTGTTTTTTTTAGCAAGATAAGTTTGGAAGTTTTAGGATTTTGTTTAGCATTTTTTACATATCTTTAATTTTAGTATATTTCCTGAATATTAGGCAATAATTTGTAAGTTTCTTTTATTTAAGAAAATACCAAAAAAAAAAAAAATTACATATTCTCCAAAAATACCAAAAACATCTAACCCTAATTTGCATCATTTGCCTGCCATAATTGCATAATCTACTTTTAAGGGCACTCTTGCTATATCAGATGGGGGGAGGAGTTGATAACCTCTCCATAGCCCAAAACCACATCCCTTGCATTCGGTCCCAAGCCTTAACCTAAAATTAACTAGACTTAATTTGCCCTAGTGGGCTAGGGACACCAATTGGTCGGGTCCGGGCTAGTGTTAGATCACTGTATCAAGTTAACCTGTGTGTGCCTTGTGCTCAGTGTCTAGAATGGTGGTTTAGGGATTCAATCCCGAAGGGCTTGTGTGCTGGTCCGCCTACCTGGCCAATCTCTGATTGGTGTCTAGGATTGGCAATCAGGGACCTAACACTCCCCTTACACCTGCCTGGTTGAGTACAAGGTTACTATAGGCTAGTTTGCCACCCTGATTGAGCATCTAGTTTGGACTCCAGGTCTAGTCAGCTATAGTCGGTCTGATCGAGTCTTGCATGAGCACTAGATCAGGAGTTTCATATCACCCACCTCGTTCACAAATGTCTGAATCCATGAAAAATTTACAATCTCAAATAAAAGCCCTAGCTGATCAAATGGCCCAAATGGCTACCCACATAACTACCCAGATAACTACCCAGATGACCCAGTTAACTCAGTCTCGTATTCAAACCAATGATAGAATGACCATCTTGCCAATAGGTTTGATCAGTTAAAAGTCCGGGTAGGGACCCCAGAAAAAAAACCATGGGTCACAGTCTGAGCCAGATCCTGATTCCCCTCAACCTAGGAGGACCCCAAACCCTGATCCATACCTTGAGGCTGAACCTAGGAGAGCCCATCATCCTGACCCAATCCCTAAGGTTAGTCCTAGAAGACCCAATCAGGATTTTGTAGACCAGGAAGATAGATCCTATTTACCCACATCCTCTAAGCCTAGTATACCCACAACCTATAGATCTTATGACTCCAAATCCTATGAACCTAGAACCTATGAATCCAGAACCTATGAACCTAGATCCTATAACTCTAGATCCATGATCATAAATCCTATGCACCCATACCCTATAAGCCTAGTAGACCCAACACCCAATTTTCTGACCCATATAGGGAGTCCAACCCTAGGAGAACCCAATATTCTGACCCATATAGGGAGTCCAACCCTAGGAGAACCCAGTATTCTGACCCATATAGGGAGTCCAAACCTAGGAGGACCCAATATCCTGACCCATATATGGAGCCCAACCTCAGGAGGACCCCATACCATGATCCATCCTTAGAACCTGATCATAGAGCTGACCCAAAATGCTATGACCCCAGATCCTATAATCCCATGACCCATAGATCTGCACCCTTGTCCTATGAGCCTAGAGAACCCATAACCCCTAAGTATCAACCTAGTACTAGTCATGCTTCCCTAGTCAACTTGAACCCCATAGGATTAGTATCCCTAAATACGAACCCAGTAGTGAGCCACTACCCCTTATACAACCTGAACCTACTAGGAGTAGTACCCATAATCAGAGACCAGAACCTAACCAATTTCCTGCTAGCCGACCTTCTCCAACCATTCTTGAGATTCACAAGGCTTACATTAACGCGGAAGTGTATGAAGCTGATGTGAGCCTAGTGGATGAGTATGAGGGAGAAGAGGAGACACCTTTAGTAGACCTAGAATTAGCTGACCCAATAGATACCCAGGTAGAAGCCAACCTAGAGGTAGTTGACCTTGACCACATCCACCTAAAGCTATAGTGGAAGAACAAATAGAGGAAGAGAACCTAGGTACTGCTGCTAGAGCCTTACCTGAGGAAACCATAGAGGAGAGCCAAATTATAGAGTCTAGTCCTAAAATACAAGAACCTGAAGAATTTATTAAGGACTTGATCTCTTTGAATCAGTACCCTCAGGATGAGCCTCCTCCTATAGTTTCCATTAAGGACCTCTTCCCTGAGATTAGTAACCTATCCTTCCATTATGCAAACCCATAGCTATACCGCAACCTCGTAAGGTTAGCCTCATTAGTCTAGGATTAGTCCCTGACATGCCTTCTTATATCGAACTTTATCCAACTAACTTTGAATCTTTTCCCTACCCTATCAAACTAATTCTGAACCACTTCCTATTTCTGCCCTTGCCTAACACCTCCAGTATTTCTAGGATTATTAGATTGCATTTAACTGAGATTAGCATACTGCATGCATTCATCACACATGTTAGGTTTGCATCTTACTTCTGGCATACTCTTTGGAATTTGCTAGGAGTTCACTGTAAATTTCATATGCATGTCAAGCTAGGATCAACCTAGAGAACCTATAATCTATTAGGTTTAGATCCAAAGAGTTCAATAAAATCTTCTTCGATAGGAATGCATAGTCGAGTCTTTAGGTATCAGTATGAGTCCTTTGCATCATCTTGTTAGGAGTCTGCATGTGCCCAGCATGTTCACCACCTGCACTAATTTTGAAACAACTGGCTAATTCCCTAAGATGGATTAAAGAATTTGATGTAGTGGATTCTATCTTGGTTAGGCTTAGGCCTAAAAGAATCTTCATGCTCGCAGAGCCGGACCTTTTAAAGTGATAGAGAAGGTTGGATCAAATGCCTAGGTGTTAGACTTGCCTTCGGATTTGGGCATTAGTTCTACCTTCAATATTACAGACTTGGTTGAGTATAGGGAACCGGCAGCGCTACCTAGTGAGACTTTGGACCTATTCCTTTTCATTGTGAGTGACCCTAACCTAGAGTGTCCTCAAACAAATTTGGCCTGAGAGAGGAGAACGGATCGAGCGTATCCTGGATGATCAAGCCATCATGACCTAGGGCCATGACTATCAACGCTTCCTGGTCCGATGGCAAGGCCGGCCAGAGTCGGACGATTCATGAATTTCTCGAGAGGACTTGCAATGCCTCAACCCAGACCTTCTTGAAAGATATGTGAGCCAGTCTGACCTTCACACGACAGGGTCGAGTTCCTCCCACCCCCGGGAGAATTGGTGGGGACACCTGAGGCACCAGAATAAGACAAAGGCTTTTCAACCCTCTGTAAATTGATCAATAATTTATGAGTCCATCTGTAATAAGGGCTTAGCTCATCTGAGTCCATTTTAGTTGTTATTTGAGTATTTTTAGTTGTTATTTCACTTCTGTAATAGTCAGCTCATGTTGAGCTAATTTATTTTTTGAGTCCTGTCCAAGCATACTGAAGACTCAAGACTATATCATACAAGTGAAGACCAAGTCCAACTAGATTGAAGACATGGAAGTATAGCCCAAGTCCAAAGTATAGCCCAAGTTGAAGATTGAAGATTTGAAGACCCCAGGAGGAGGAAATTCAGAAAACCCTGATTTCTTGCAGATGCCCTCCAGATGCCCAGATTCCCTTCCAGATGCCAAAATATATTCATATACCAAGGAATCCACGATTTTAGAGGTCCATCTACATCCTAGCCCAAAGAAATCAAGCCCAGGTGCCAAGCCCAAGCCCCTAAGAAGCAAGATACCAGGAATATTCCTGCTACCTGGCTACCAGGCCACCCCAGCTTCCAGAGGCCCAAACCCATGCACCGGGCCCCTTTGGGCCGGCCCCTTGCTGCTCCTAGAAGCCCTACACGCCCCCCTAGGCATCCTTGGAGTCTTGACCAAGTCAAGAAATTTTTAAGGATTTTTCTACCTAATATTTCCTTATTTTCTAGCTAGGGTTTGAGAGGGAAAAGGATTCTTATGTAAAGACTTATGTACCCTTACTTGGAGCCCAAGGTTAAGGGTCTATTTAAGGGACCCTAGCCTCTTGTATAAGGAAAATTTTTGATGAATGAAAACCTTGAGTTCTTCTATTGAGTGGTGTGATACCCTGCTGTGTGCATAAAGGGGTTTGTGAGAGTTTTTTCCCAGTGCTGCAATCATCTTCCTGCTGCCAACAAGCCTCTCAGATCCCTGGACGCCCACTCGAAAAAAAGCCTTCCCTTGCTATTTTTTCTCTTTTTTTCTTGTTCCTTTGTGAGTTTTCTAATCCCTGACAGGTCGTTTACAGGTCCCTGAGTTTATACGAATCCAACGACTCCAGCCAAGCCTCAATCGGATCACCGAGCAGAAAGCCGGGTATCTGCGGGTCTTTGGCTCGGTTTTCCAGGCCGCATCCGTCGAGGAACGAGAGACCCCTTCGCTGCGATCTTCACAGACGTTGTCAGGTACATCCCTCTACCTCCAGTAGTTTATTGTAGGAGAACTTGCCCTAACCGAGGCTTCTCAGCTCCGGCGGTCCTTCTTTGCTACTTTTCTAGGTCCTAATCTACATGCTGATCTTCAAAATTCATACAAAATTCCCTACAAATAATTTTGATCTGAAATTTGGGAATTAATCACCTAACTCAACATGTAAAACATACAAAAAAAATAGAATGCATATTAGTTCCCCATCAGCAAGGTTTCAAAATTTGACTCCATGGTTAAATCAGATTGGGTTTGGGTTTGATAGTATTGTGCTCCTGATCTAGTAGTCTTGTAACAAGCACATAGAGCGTTCTAAGGTTTGCTAGATCTAGCAGCTCAAGTTGAATGAGTTAGCTCAACTTGTAACCAGCTCGGTAGTTACCCTTTCCACTAGCTAGGTAAGAGGTGAGAGTGTGGGAGGGTCCCCCTGCTCTCACAGGGTCCTAATTAAGTAACCACATCTTTGCTTAGGACATTTCTCTCTGGACCTCTAGCCTAGACACAGATTCAAGAAATAATTGGAGGATTGGGTGCACTAGCTTTCTCACAATACTATGAACTGAACCTGTTGGTGTCCTAGCTCAATTAGGTTGCTAATTGATTTAATTAAGGCTTGGATTTGAATACAGGGTGGTTATTTTGAGCCAAGGAAAGGTGATGAAATCCTTCCTTTATCTGACAGAGTAGAAGTGCCCTTAAGTTGATTTAGGAATGCATGCACACATGAAACCCTAATGAAACAAAAATCAGCAAATATGCAGAGAATAAAATATTTTTTTCTGTGTTTTATGCAAATGGCAGATTTAATGAAGATTAGTTTTAGTTAATTAAGTGCAAAGAGAATTAAGTCTTGAAGGTTTTAATGTAACTAAATTTCAGCCTTAAACTAGGTGTGCAGAATTTCAGCAAGTAGAGCTTTTTTTTAGGGTTTTCTTTTATGTAGAATTTTTGTTTTTGTTTTCAGATCTGAAATTAGCAAAAAATTGCAGAGATTAAAGAAGATGACTTATGTGTTTAATGGGGAAAAATTTGATGCAAATCAGAGGGTTTTGATGGAAGTAATTTCTAGGTTTTCGACTAGTGTGCAGATTTCAGCATGCAGAATTTTTAACTACTATGCAAGAACATGTCCTATCCTAAGCTCTGATACCAAACTGATGTGGGATGAATATGCTAAGAATAAGCATAAAAAGAATCAGATTAATAGGGAAATGATTTCAGATATTTTATCAGGTTTTGTTCCCGAAAAGGAGTTAAGAACAAGCAAGGGTTTTTATATAAAGATTATAAGCTATTACTCGCAGGTTAGAACCTAACAAAGTAATCAAGAAAAAGGATCCTAGGGTTAAGAAACCATTAATAGGGCATGCCCAGCTTCAGTAAATCAAAAATAGTGAGGGGGAAGGGTTTTGATTTCCTGGCAATGATTGTTTTATCATCGTAGAAGGGATCACACCTCTTGGATCAGTGCCTAGATGAAGAAGCCTTGTTCCCATGGATGCACCGGCTTTTTATCAGCTGGTTTCCGGGTAAGGAAGACCTCTTCCAAGGATCGTTTCACTTGAGGGATCCTACAAACACCACGGGTTAGGGTTGGAGATGATAAGAAAAAATAATAAATAGGAACTAGGAAGTAAAGGAAAGGCAGGAGGGCACCGAAGGCTGCTTGGTGGCCTGGTTGATGGTGGATGCTTAGGCTCCTGGAGTGGTGGCCTGGAGGTGGAAGACTCCTGGAGGATGGAGTTGGCGGCCTGAGGTTTTGGTGCAGACACTAGAGGCACCAGAATAAGACAGAGGCTTTTCAACCCTCTGTGAATTGATCAATAATTTATGAGTCCATCTGTAATAAGGGCTTAACCCATCTGAGTCTATTTTAGTTGTTATTTGAGTCTTTTGAGTTTCAGTTCTGTACTAGTCAGCTCATGGTGAGCTAGTTCAGTCCAGTGTTAGTCAGCTCATGTCGAGCTAATTTTATTTTTTGAGTCCTATTCAACCATATTGAAGACTCAAGACCACATCACACAAGTGAAGACCAAGTCCAACCAGATTGAAGACATGGAAATATAGCCCAAGTCCAACCCAGCTTGAAGATTTGAAGACCATAGGAGGAAAAATTCAGAAAATCCTGATTCCTTGCAGATGCCTTCCAGATGCCCAGATTCCCTTCCAGATGCCAAAATATATTCATATACCAAGGCATCCATGATTTTAGAGGTCCATCTGCATCCTAGCCCAAAGAAATCAAGCCCAGGCGCCAAGCCCAAGCCCCTAAGAAGCAAGATACCAGGGAATATTCCTGCTACCTGGCTACCATGCCACCCCAGCTTCTAGAGGCCCAAACCCATGCACCAGAGCCCCTTTGGGCCGGCCTCTTGCTACTCCTAGAAGCCCAACACGCCCCCCTAGGAGTTCTTGGAGTGTTGGCCAAGTCAAGAGAATTTTTAGGGATTTTTCTACCTAATGTTTCCTTATTTTCTAGCAAGGGTTTGAGAGGGAAAAGGATTCTTATGTAAAGACTTATGTGCCCTTACTTGGAGCCCAAGGTTAAGGGTCTATTTAAAGGACCCTAGCCTCTTGTATGAAGGGAGATTTTGATATATGAAATAAATCTTGAGTTCTTCAATTACTTTGTGTGATTACCCTGCTGTGTGCATAAAGGGGTTTGAGAGTTCTTCTTCCGGTGTTTGCAACCATTTTCTTGTCGCCAACCATCCTTCCAGCACCCTCCAAAACATTCTTCTCTTTGCTATTTTTCTTTGTTTTCTTGATTTCCTCTGAGTTTTCTAACCCTTGATAGGTCGTTTGCAGGTCCCCGAGTTCCTACGAATCCAACGACTCCAGCCCACGCCTCAATCGGACCACCGAGCAGAAAGCCGGGTATCCGTGGGTCTTTGGCTCGGTTTTTCAGGCCGCATCTATCGAGGAATGAGAGATTCCTTCACTGCAATCTTCACGGGTGCTTCAGACATTGTCAGGTACACCCCTCTACCTCCAGTAATTATATTGTAGGAGAACTTGCCCTAACCGAGGCTTCTCAGCCCGACGATCCTTCTTTAGTACTTTCTAGGTCCTAATCTGCATGCATGGCTTCAAAAATTCATACAAAATTCTCTACAACCAATTTTGATCTAAAAATCGGAAATTAATCACCTAACCCCATATATAAACATACAAAAGAATTGCATGCATATTAGTCCTGCATCAGGTTGAAAGCTTGAGGGTGGGCAGCCTGGGGTGGAAGTGGGAAGCCTGGATGCTTGGATTTGGAGGATGGAAGGGGTTGGCGAAGGGAACATGAAGGGGTAGCCTAGGATGGAAGGGGGAGGGGTAGCTAGGGTTTAGGAATTGGACTGGGGGTTGGTTGGTTGGGCCTTACACCCTACACCCTCTCCCTCATGAAGTGTCAATGCTAGCAAGCACGGAAATTGGAAGAAATAAATTCTCATTCATTCATTCAATCAATCATCTTTATAAGAGGGGGGGAAGGGGAATTTATATATCACCCAGTCTCCCTGTTAGAGTTGGATTAAAATTTTCAGTGGGATAGGGAGTACAAAATTGAGTGGGATTAGGAGAACAAAGTTTGATTGGGAGAAGGAGACTTGACTCCTTGTTGAATTAGGGAACTTGACTCTTGGTGGGCTGGGGATGCCAGATCCTTGTTGGGCTAGGGTGCTGGGCTGGGGTGCTAGGCTAGGGAGGGTGCCAACTCTCTTGGACTTGTAGGTTGGGGTGCCAATCCTCTTGGGCTTGTGGGCTGGGGCACCAGTAAGCTTGGGTGGCAAGAGTGTGGACTAGGGGAGGGTGTCTTGATGTCTTCATTCCTGGGCTTTAGTGAGGTCCCAGATGCATGAGCTGGGGTGGCTTGAGTAGGGGCCCAAGGCACTAGAAGTCTACTTTAGTGGGGGGGCCTAGTGACTCTCCTCTTAGACTTGAATGAAAGCCAAAATTACAGGACTCGATTGGACTAGACTGAAAACTGACTCACTTCATTACAGGACTCAATTGGCTCACTTTAGTACAAGTGACTCAAGACTAATGGACTCAATTGGCTCACTTTAGTACAAGTGACTTAGGACTAATGGACTTTACAGGACTCAAAAGTTTAGTCAGTAATCTATAATGGGGCCAATAATCTCCATCTAATCCTGGTGCCCACACTAATTAAGAGAAGGCATCTGGAAGAGTTGGACCAGGTCAGGATTAGCTGGTCAGCTAGTATTAAGGAAAGAGGTTCAAGGATGATGTAGCCTTGAAGGAAGGTGGTTTTTAATTGGTTCTATTAACTGACTTGGCTAATTTATTTATTATCTAAGAAAAGTAATGGAGAGACCCCCATCGACCTTATCCTTACCTGGCTAGTTGGTTAGTTAGTCTTTGACTTGAATGGCTCCAAGGCGGTCTTAGCAGTTAGGAGTTGTCTAAAGATAGGTTAATCCTAGGATAAAGAGTCCATTATTTGATAACTTGTTTGCTAGTGAAAATTTAAATATAATTAAAATTCCCCTTTCTATTGTCTTTAGATTTAGGACTCTTTAGAACTCTCTTCTCATCTTTGCTCTTCTTCTTAAAAAAAAAATTCAAAATTTTAACTTAGAAAAGGGAGTTTGGTTGACTAGTTAGAATAGATCTAAACCCTACCCTTAAGCAAGAAAACTTAAGGTCAACCATAGAGGAAATTGGATATCCCCTAAGCTTGAGAGACTATTGCTACCCAATTAGATCTGCCTAACCATCTTAATTTAGACTACCCCTAACTAATGCTAGTAATTTTGAGATTAAGCCTCAATTATCAACATGCTCCCAAATTTACTAGAATTGAGGATGCATATATTTTCATTAGAGAATTTGAGGAAGTATGTAATACTATGAGAATACATGAACTCTCAGAAGATGCCATTAAACTTAGGCTGATTAATTTCATCCTTATAGAAAATGCTGAGAAATAGCTTTATAGTTTGTCTACCCGGTCAATCAAAATAGGGGAGGGTTTTATTAAAATTTCTCGAGGAAGTTCTTTCCACATCATAAAACAATCAAGTTAAGAAATGAGATTATCCTATTTTATCAATTAGGGAAAGAGCCCTTCTGGAAATGCTTAGACTACTTTAAGAACCTTTTGAGTCGATATCGACATCATAGGATAGAGACTTGGAGACTATGCCAAACCTTTTATAAAGGTCTAAACTCAAATTCTAAAACAATGCTTGAGTCGATGTATTAGGACGATTTCATTTAGAAACCACTTAATGAAGCTTGGCGATTTCTAGAGGACTTAGTAGAAAATAGTCTATAGTGGGAGAAAACTAGAGATCTGAAAACACACCATCAAGAGGTGGTATGCACCAAATCTCAACATGCATTGTTGAAAAGGATAAGATGGTATCCTTGATTCGTAGGATAGAACAAGTTTTAGAACTCAAGGGATAGGCCCCTGTAAATCAAGTGAACCAAGTGTCTATGCCTGTATGCAATAGATGTGCTAATCTTAGACATGTAGTAGAAGAGTGTCTTCACTTCATGATCCAAATTGAAAATGGTTATATACAAGTAAACATAACCTATCAAAGACCTACTAATAATCCTTATACACCAACCTACAACCCAAGGTGTTGCCCAAGTGGCTTCCAAAGACTGTGGTGAATTGGGATTATAAAAATTTGACAAGTATGTGCAATTTGAAATCCTTTTGGTGTTGTGGTGCAATATGCAATGTGGAAGTAATTAGGTAAATGTAATAAGGTAAAGTAAACATAAACACAAACACAAGGAAATTTAGAATGGTTTGGAGCAACCAGCTCCTATGTCCACTATCCAAGGACTACTTGAGATCTCCACTATATCCTCCAACTAGAATACAGTTGGATTATTTTACCAGGCTCATAATCCAAACCTATACACTTTAGTTTTACTAGGATCACTAAAGAAAATCCAACTCCCTTTGGTTTTGAACGGGATCACCAAAGAAACCCTAACACTTAGTTTTATACCGGGATCACCAAGAACCCAACTTAGGTTTTCACAAGGTTCACCTAAAAAACCTTTAACCCTCTCTTAAGACACAACCCCTTGCTGTTCTTAGAGAGAAAACAAAGATATGAGAAAAATATAAAGGAACTACACAACAAACCGAGTTTGTTTAAATGTTGCCGATGAAGATCAAGATGAAGCCTAGCCTTGAATACACTTTAATGCTCTTCAAGCTACTTCTTTTCTTCTTCAATGAGTGGATTCAATGATGAAGAAAAGTTGGTGGAGCTTTGAATCCTTTCTTGAATGCTCTTGAAGTGGGTTGGTGAAAGACTTGAAGGCTTTTCAAAATCCTAAGATAAGTCAAAGAATAATCCCTTTAAAAATTTTTTAATCCATCAAAAGTAATCTCTTTTATAGTTTTCCATGAGATATAGCTGTTGTAGGGCCTAAGGTTCATGAAAAAGCTGTTGGAGATCATTTGGAGTTCAAAATTCACTTTCAGCAACTAGCTGTTAGAGTGCAGAAAATGGTCACTCGAGTCGGCTCGAGGTCCACGAGTCGACTCGAAGTCTTAGACAGTCCAAACAAAATTTCTATGTGAGTCAGCTCTTCAAGCTGGAGTCGGGTTGAAACTTCAATCAATACAAATCAATATTTTCGTTGAATCAGCTCTTCAGGGCAGAGTCGGCTCGAAGTCTCAGTCACCAACAAACATAACTCTGGATGAGTCAACTCTTCTGGGCTTGAGTTGGCTCGAGATCTCATACTTAAAAAACATGTATTCTTCCATGAGTCTGCTTTTGGGGCTTGAGTCGACTCGAGGTACTGAAACTCTGAAATTTTTCATACCATGCCAGAAGGAGTCGGCTCTTGATCCATGAGTCGGCTCTTGCAAAAACTTCATTTAATCTTCAAACTTCTTCAAAATTCTTCAACATATAAATCCAATAAGAGCTAATCTACTCACTCTTATTTTTACAATTTTATAGCCCTTTTACAAGATTATATAGTTAAAAAATTAGGGCTTTTACAATTTAAAGTACATAAAAGTCTATACAATATTGAATTACCTTTCAACCAATTTGAAAAGCAAGTAAAGTAAAGATAAAGATTTTCCTGCAAAAACTTCTCAAGTAATTGAAAGAATTAGTAACTCATACATGCTCCAATATTTTGTGATCATCAAAATCATTCCAAGGATCCCTTTTTGATGAACAAAATACTGGGCATGAACAGGATTTAAAAACACTTTACATTTACTATGTATCATATTCACATGTATCAAATAATATTAAACATAGTGTGTATCAAACCAAATTAAGTATCAAATTGTTAAACTGAAGAGTATCAACATAATGTATATATGTGTATCTTCTATGCACTACGTATCGAAACTTCACAATATTAACTTGTATTTGAAGTAAGTTTCATAAAAACTTAACATAAGCTCCCCCTTATTAATGTAATAATATTTTCTTCATATTTACTTTCATATTCACACTTTCATGCACACTCACACTTTCTCCCTTCTCCCCCTTTTTGTCATCAACAAAAAAGTATGTAAAGGAGAACATTCATTAACAAAATAACTCATTCAAAACATTAATCGGGTGTATCATAAAAGGATATATATATAAGAAAAGTGTCAGTACATGAGTGATACAATACAAAAGTGCCTCGGCACGACAAAGGTAGTATCACAACAATAAAACATACTAAAGATAAAGTCCTAAAACATCAAAAAGAAGGACTAGGGTCATCATCACTAGGTTATTCCTCACTAGAGGAGGAACCGACCTCTAAAATGCCTGGAGCAGGATTGAATTTAGGGAACCTAGGCCTAAGGTCCCTAAGTCTGGGCCTAATAGGAGTAGTAGTCCTAGAAGTTTCAGGTTTAGCTTTAACTTTAGACTTAGAGGAAATCATAATAGGAGTAGGTCTAGTAGTAGGTGGATCAACAAACAAGGCAAGGGTGCTGGTAGTAGATAGAATCTCTATCATCGAAGTGTCTCCAACATCAGAACTCGGAATCTCAATACCAGTGCCAGCCTCAGCAGGAGTAGTCTCTGTAGGAATGTCAGTGAAGTGTGCTGCTTCTCCCTCCCCGCAATCTGTGCTAGTGTCCGGTGCTACTACAGAAGGAGTAAGTGCTGATGTAATCTACTGAAGAATAGTCATGATGTCCTAAAATCCCTGGTGCATCTCTGACTGAAGTGCTGATATCCTGGCATCAGTATCTGATCTCCCTCTCTAAAGACTAGAGATCTCATCTAGTAATGCTGCAGTTTATCATCATCACCTGGTCCAACAGTAGTCGATCCTCTGACAGGTGATCGACGAGTAGAAGGAGCTAGCTTTGAAGGTCCAATCTCGTTAACATGTGGCTCCGCCTCTGCATCCTGTCCCTGTGCTGCCAGATCATCCTCTCCCGAGTCATCATTAGAATGAGTCACTGGAAGTCCTGAAATCTTCCTAATCCAGTGACTCTCAACCTTTAAAAATCTCATCCGGGTCAAAGACTTTAAGTTGTATTTGTCTGTATGCAATAGTGGTCTGTTGTCCTCTCCAGACAAATCAACATGGGCATCCTGAAATAGTAGAGTAAAGACCATCCCGTACGGAAGACATGCTCATGCCCTCCGAGCAGCTTCCTTCATCTATGATAACATGATAAAGGATAAATTGAGGGCCTCCCCCTCAACTATGCATCTCATTAAGACTAGGTCTCTCTCGCTCACCCAGTCGAATCTCCCAGTTGGGGTAGAAAGATGCGACTAATTATATTATGTAGCAATCTCATCTCCAATGAGAGTTGGTTGGCTCTAACATGAATCACTCTAGTCACATTTGTCCTTTCCAGTATAATTCTCAATGTCTTTTGTTTGTCCTTCAACACTAAGTAACCTTCACCTTCTTTTGGTATTTGAAGAACACTAGATAATTTTTGCTCACTGATTTCAATATGTTTCCCCTTCACAGTAGATTCAATATGAAATGCACCCAAAGACATATTCTCAAAAAACTGTCTAACAAGGTTAGGATATGTAGGAAGATTAAGCATGCAAAAATCCTTCCAACCTTGTCTAACTATCCAATCACCAATATGCAAGTTCTCTTGTTCTAAAATGAGAAATTAATACATCGGCCTTGGGTTACTTGCCTATTTCCCATCGAAATTATCTGCCTTGGAGCTTCTTGCTCTTCTTCATACTCTTCTTATTTTTCCTCTAACGGATTTGAAGTGTCCAACCTTCGTTTGGTCCTCCTTTCCTCTGCCACTGACCGAACAACTCTTCTAGGTTTCTTGGCCACGGCCTTCCTAAGAGCCATCTAGGTTAGATTAGGATTTTGGAAAGGTGTAGAGGTGTTCTAGGAGTTTTTTCTTAGGTAGGGAAAGGAAACAGCTAAGGGAAAATGAGTAGAGCGGAAAGAAATTGAAGATTCGAACCTATGATGCCCTATTTAAAAACCCTCGGCCTGACTCTCGAGTCGACTCGCTAAAACAGCAGGTGGCTCGAGTTGGCTTAAGCCCAAATTTAGGTCAAAACTCGAAAAATGGTAAAATAAATTCCTCTAGACTTCTTAGCTCTAAAAGAGGTTATCATAAGCTCTAGAAGGAATTTTGAAAAGTCTTGATAATTTCTCCATATTTTTGAAGAATTAGGTCAAAATATTCAGAATGGGTCACACAGACCTAATTTGCCTCTAATCTTTTCAAAATGATGATGTATAATTTATATTTGCTTAGTTCGAGAATGCTGAATTGGATTTCTAGATAAATTAATAGAACTAGTGTTATCACATTTAATAGGTGTTTTAGATTAGACAATACTATAAACTTCTAGTTGTTGCTTGATCCATAACACTTGAGCACAACATCTCCCCACAGCCACATATTCTGCCTCAGCAGTAGACAGTGCTATAGAGTTTTGTTTACGATAGTACCATGAAATTAAGTTGACAAATAGAATTGACAAGTGCCACTTATACTTTTTCAATCAATTTTATAGCCTCCATAATCAGCGTCATAATAACTAATTAATTTCAAAGATGTATGTTTAGAATACCATAATCCTAGATTGCATGTGCCTTTAAGATACTTAATGATTCTTTTAACAGCTATGATGTGTGACTCTGTTGGATTAGATTGAAAACATGTGCACATACAAATACTAAATAAAATATCAGGTCTATTAGCTATTAAATAAAGTAAAGAACTGATCATACCTCTATATAGTTTTTGATCAACACTTATGCTATTTTCATCTTTATCCAATCTACATACAAGATTCATGGATGTTCCAATTTCTTTGCTTGATTCCATGCCAAACTTTTTGATAATTTTTTTGATGTATTTGGCCTGGTTGACCAGGATACCTTCCTTAGATTGTTTGATCTGAAGTCCGAAGAGTAGCTCAGCTCACCCATCAAGCTCATTTCGAATTCACCCTACATTAACTTAGCAAAGTCTTGATACAAATATTCATTAGTAGATCCAAATATAATATCATCAACATAAATTTGAACAACTAAAATATTATGTCTTTTCTTTAAATAAATAGTGTGGTGTCAACACTACCTCTTACAAAATCATTTGCAATTAAAAGCTTACTTAATCTATCATACCAAGCTTTAGGTACCTGTTTAAGACCATATAAAGCTTTCTTCAATTTGAAAACATGATTTGAAATGTGTGATCAATAAAACCCTGTGGTTGTTCGACAAAAACTTCTTCAGATAAAAATCATTTAAAAATGCACTCTTTACATCCATTTCAAATAATTTAAAATTCATAAAACATGCATATGCTAGTAATAATCTAATAGCCTCTAGCCTAGCTACTGGTGCATAGGTCTCATCAAAATCTATTCCCTCTTCTTGATTATAACTTTAAGCTACCAGTCTAGCCTTATTCCTAATTACATTACCTTGCTCATCAAGTTTATTTCTATAAACCCATCTAGTACCTATAATAGGATAGTCATTAGGTCTTTCTACTAGTGTCCAAACATTATTCCTCCTAAATTGGTTTAATTCATCATGCATAGCTAACATCAAATTAGGATCAGTTTCAGCTTTTTCTATAGTGTGTGGTTCTATATGAGAAGCAAAAGCAATCAAGTCATGTGCATCTCTATGTGTAGCTTTAGTTTTAACACCTTAGGATAGATCTCCTATAATTAGTTCTTTGGGATATGAGTGTACATACCTCCATTCTTTGGATATATCATCATGTTTTTTGCTTACCTCTTCTTCATGTTGTTCACTTGTTTGTTTGTCTTTGAGAGTCAAATCCTTCAGTCCATGTTCTAGTATACCTGCATCATCATCAACACGATCTTCTTTTCTAGAAGATGTAATGTCAGATTCATTGAAAACAACATATATTGATTCTTCCATAGTCAAAGTTCTTTTGTTGAAAACTCGATAGGCTTTACTATTTAAAGAATATCCAAAAAAATAGCCTCATTGGATTTTTCATCAAATTTACCAAGGTTATCTTTACCATTATTAAGAACAAAATTTGTATAGCCGAAAATATGAAAATAATTGATATTAGGCTTTCTATTATTCCACAGTTCATAAGGAGTTTTTCTAATGATAGGTCTAATTAAAACTCTGTTCAAAATATAGCAAGTGGTATTTACAGTTTCTTCCCAAAAGTATTTTGGAAGATTTCCTTCACAAAGCATTGTTCTAGACATCTCTTCCAAAGTACGATTCTTTCTTTCTACAACACCATTTTGTTGTGGTGTTCTAGGAGCTGAGAAGTTGTGATCAATACCGTGCTTTGTGCAAAAGTGATCAAATTGTTGATTTTCAAATTATGTAACATGATCATTATGAATAGAGATAACAGAAAGATTTTTTAAATTAGAAACTCTTTTGTAAAACTTTTTGGATACTTTAAAAGTCTCATCTTTATGTGAGATGAACAAAACCCATGTGTATCTTGAAAAATCATCTACACTTACAAAGCCATACTTCATACTACTTAGGCTTGTTGTCCTAGTAGGTCCAAATAAGTCCATGTGAAGTAGATCTAAGGGTATAGTAGTAGAAACAATATTTTGGATTTAAAACTCTCCCTCACTTGCTTTCCTAATTGACAAGCATCGCAAACATAATCAAAATTAACTTTAAATTTTGGCAAACCTTTAATTAAATCTTTTGAAATAAGTTTTGCAATGGTATCCATACTAGCATGTCCAAGTCTCCTATGCCATAGTAAACTTGATTTTTTGTTTTTATCATTCATTGCTATAAGACTTGTATTGCTTGACATAGATAGATCATTACGATCTACTACATAAATGTTACCAAGTCTATGTCCAATAAACTTTATACTAGAGTCAAATGGATCAACTACTACACACATTGATGACTTGAAGAAAACATTAAAACCAATATCACAAAGCTGACTAATACTCAAAAGATTATGTTTTAACTTTTCTACAAGTAACACATTCTCAATAAATGTAGGAGGAGTAATTTTAATTTTACCAATACCGATTATCCTTTATTTGCGATTGTCACCAAAGGTTACCATTCCACCATCTTTTTGTTCTAGGATGAAGAATTGATCAATATCATCCGTCATGTATCTTGAACAGCCGCTATCAAGGTACCATCTTTTCTTTATATTTGTGGCTGCAAGACATCCCTGTAAAACAATGAGGTAATAGATTTAGGTACCCAAGCTTTCTTGGGTCCTTGCAAGTTAGTAAAAATGGTTTCTTTTGGAACTCAAATTTTCTTGATTTTCTTCTTGTCATTATATTTCAAATGATACTCAAATGCCTTCTAACCAATATTATTGCAATCATAGCATACAATTCTTGGCTTTGAATAAAAAGTATAAGATGATGTAAAGGTCTAAGTTATTTTGAAGTAATAAACTTAGGAGCATATGATGTAGATGCAAAAAAATTATTTGAAATTGAATCTTTGTAACCAATTCCAAATTTATTATTTGTCTCTCTAGGTTCATAGGGTGTGGGTGCATAGGATCTATGATCATGGGATCTAGAGTCATAGGATCTAGGTTCATAGGTTATGGATTCATAGGTTCTAGGTTCATAGGATTTGGAGTCATAAGATCTATAGGTTGTGGGTATACTAGGCTTGTAGGGAGAGGGTAAATAGGATCTATCTTCCTGGTCTATAAAATCTTGATTGGGTCTTCTAGGACTAACCTTAGGGATTGGGTCATGATGATGGGCTCTCATAGGTTCAGCCTCAAGGTATGGATCAGGGTTTGGGATCCTCCTAGGTTGAGGATTGTAGTACGGGTCAGGATAAGGGGCTCTCCTAGGTTCGACCTCATGGTATAGATCAGGGTTTGGGGTCCTCCTAGGTTGAGGGGAATCAGGATCTGGCTCAGACTGTGACCCATGGGTTTTTCTTGGGGTCCCTACCCAGACTTTTAACTGATCAAACCTATTGGCAAGATGGTCAATTCTATTGTTGGTTTCGTTAGCAGACTGAGTTAACTGGTAGTCATCTGGGTAGCCATCTGGGCCATTTGATCAGCTAGGGCTTTTATTTGGGCTTGTAAGTTTTCCATGGGTTCAGACATTTGTGAAGGAGGTGGGTGATATGAAACTCCTGATCTAGTGCTCATACAAGACTCGATCAGACCGACTATAGCTGACTAGACCTAGAGTCCAAACTAGATGCTCAATTAGGGTGGCAAACTAGCCTATAGTAACCCTGTACTCAGCCAGGCAGGTGTAAGGGGAGTGTTAGGTCCCTGATTGCCAATCCTAGACAACAATCAGAGATTGGCCAGGTAGGCAGACCAGCACACAAGCCCTTCAGGATTGAATCCCTAAACCACCATTCTAGACACTGAGCACAAGGCACACACAGGTTAACTTGACACAGTGATCTAACACTAGCCCGACCCGACCAGTTGGTGTCCCTAGCCCACTAGGGCAAATTAAGTCTAGTTAATTTTAGGTTAAGGCTTGGGATCGAATGCAAGGGATGTGGTTTTGGGCTAAGGAGAGGTGATCAAATCCTCCCCCCATCGGATATAGCAAGAGTGCCCTTAAAAGTAAATTATGCAATGATTGCAGGCAGATGAGGATGCAAATTAGGGTTTTGATGTTTTTGGTATTTTTGGAGAATATGTTTTTTTTTTTTTGTAATTTCTTAAATAGAATATCATTTGAAAATTATGCCATAATATGCAAGAAATATACTAAAATTAAAAGATATGCAAAAATTGCTAGATAAAACCCTAAAACTTCCAAACTTGTCTTGCTGAAAAAAACAGAGCCAAATTTGTAGGCTGTATTTCGGCATGCAGAAAATTCAAAGGCCATAATAAAATATGAAAAAATTAAGAAAATTACTTTGAATTATGATGAATCCAAAAATAAATTTTAATTTTTTATAGTTTTTAATAGGGAGAAATAATTTAAAAATAGAGCATATACGGACTGAAAAATTGTAGAAAACAAGCCCTAATCTAAGCTCTGATACCAAATGATGGGTAACTAATATGCATGCCATTTTTTTTGTATGTTTTACATGTTGAGTTACGTGATTAATTCCCAAATTTTAGATCAAAATTATTTGTAGAGAATTTTGTATGAATTCTTGAAGATCAGCATGCAGATTAAGACCTAGAAAGCAGCAAAGAAGGACCGCCGGGGCTGAGAAGCCTCGGTTCGGGCAAGTTCTCCTACAATAAAACTACTGGAGGTAGAGGGGTGTACCTGACAATGTCTGTGAAGATCGCAGTGAAGGGGTCTCTTGTTCCTCGATGGACGCGGCCTGGAAATCGAGCCAAAGACCCGCGAATACCCAGCTTTCTGCTCGGTGATCCGATTGAGGCTTCGTTGGAGTCGTTGGATTCGTAGGAACTCAGGGACCTGCAAACGACCTGTCATGGTTTAGAAAGCTCACAAAGGAACAAGAAAACAAAGTAAAAATAGCAAGGGAAGGCTTCTTTTGGAGTGGCGTCGGGATCTGGAGGTTTGTTGGCAGCAGGAAGATGATTGCAAACACCGGGAAGAAGAACTCTCACAAACCCCTTTATGCACACAGCAGGGATCACACCACTCAATAGAAGAACTCAAGGTTTTCATTCATCAAAAATTCTCCTCATACAAGAGGCTAGGGTCCCTTAAATAGATCCTTAACCTTGGGCTCCAAGTAAGGGTACATAAGTCTTTACATAAGAATCATTTTCCCTCTCAAACCCTAGCTAGAAAATAAGGAAATATTAGGTAGAAAAATCCCTAAAAATTTTCTTGACTTGGTCAAGACTCCAAGGACGCCTAGGGGGGCATCTTGGGCTTCTAGGAGCAGCAAAAGGCCAGCCCAAAGGGGCTCGGGTGCATGGGTTTGGGCCTTTGGAAGCTGGGGTGGCCTGGTAGCTAGGTAGCAGGAATATTCCCTGGTATCTTGCTTCTTAGGGGCTTGGGCTTGGCACCTGGGCTTGATTTCTTTGGGCTAGGATGCAGATGGACCTCTGGAATCATGGATTCCCTTATCTATGAATATACTTTGGCATCTGGAAGGGAATCTGTGCATCTGGAGGGCATCTGCAAGAAATCAGGGTTTTCTGAATTTTCCTCCTGGGGTCTTCAAATCTTCAAGCTGGGTTGGACTTGGGCTATACTTCCATGTCTTCAATCTAGTTGGACTTGGTCTTCACTTCTATGATATAGTCTTGAGTCTTCAGTATGCTTGGACAAGACTCAAAAAATAAAATTAGCTCAAGAGCTGACTAGCATTGGACTGAACTAGCTCAACATGAGCTAACTAGTACAGAACTGAAATAACAACTAAAATACTCAAATAACAACTAAAATGGACTCAGATGAGCTAAGCCCTTATTACATATGGACTCATAAATTATTGATCAATTACAGAGAGTTGAAAAGCCTCTGTCTTATTCTGGTGCCTCAGGTGTCCCCCAATTCTCCCAGGGTGGGAGGAACTCGATCCTGTCGAGTGAAGGTCAGACTGGCTCACATATCTCTTGAGAAGGTCTGGGTTGAGGCATTGCAAGTCCTCTCGAGAAACCCATGAATCATCCAACTCTGGCCGTCCTTGCCATCGACCAGGAAGCTTTGATAGTCATGGCCCTGGGTCGTGATGGCTTGATCATCCAGGATATGCTCGATCCGTTCTCCTCTCTCAGGCCAAATTTGTTTGTGGACACTCTAGGTTAGGGTCACTCACAATGAAAAGGAATAGGTCCAAAGGCCTCACTAGGTAGTGCTGTCAGTTCCTATACTCAACTAGGTCTGTAATATTGAAGGTAGAACTAATGCCCAAATCCGAAGGCAAGTCTAACACCTAGGCATTTGACCCAACCTTCTCTATCACTTTAAAAGGTCCGGCTCTGCGAGAATGAAGCTTCTTTTAGGCCTAAGCCTAACCAAGATAAAATCCACTACATCAAATTTTTTTGATCCATCTTCGGGAATTAGCCAGTTTGTTTAAAGATTAGTGCGGGTGGTGAACATGCTAGGCACATGCAGACTCCTAACAAATGATGCAAAGGACTCATACTGACACCTAACAGACTCGACTATGCATTCCTATCGAAGGAAATGTTATTGAACTCTTTGGATCTAAACCTAATAGATTATAGGTTCTCTAGGTTTGATCCTAGGTTGACATGCACATGAAAATTTACAGTGAACTCCTAGCAAATTTCAAAGAGTATTCCAGAAGTAAGATGCAAACCTAACATGCGTGATGAATGCATGCAGTATGCTAATCTCAGCTAAATGCAATCTAATAATCCTAGAAATGCTGGAGGTGTCAGGAAAGGGCAGAAAATAGGAAGTGGTTCAGAATTAGTTTGGTAAGGTAGAGAAAAAGGTTCATGGTTAGTTGGATAAAGTAGGATAAAAGACAGGGTGTCAGGAACTAATCCTATACTAATGAGGTTAACCTTACGGGTTTGCGATATATCTATGGGGTTTGTATAATGGAAGGATGGGTTATTAATCTCAGGGAAGAGATCCTTAATAGGAACTATAGGAGGAGGCTCATCTTGAGGGTACTGATTCAAAGAGATCAAGTCCTTAATAAATTCTTCAGGTTCTTGTATTTTAGGACTAGACTCTATAATTTGGCTCTCCTCTACGGTTTCCTTAGGTAAGGCTTTAACAGCAATACCTAGGTTCTCTTCCTCTATTTGTTCTTCCACTATAGCTTTTGGTTGGATGTGGTTAGGGTCAACTACCTCTAGGTTGGCTTCTACCTGGGTATTTACTGGCCAACTATTTCTAGGTTATCTATAGGTGTCTCATCTTCTCCCTCATACTCATCCACTAGGCTCGCATCAGCTTTATACACTTCCGCATTGATGTAAGCCTTGTCAATCTCAGGAATGGTTGGAGAAGGTCGGTAGGAAAAAATTGGCTAGGTCCTGGTTTCTGATTATGGACACTAATCCTAGTAGGCTCAAGTTGCCTATGAGATAGTGGCTTACTACTGGGCTCATATTTAGGGGTGCTAATCCATGGGGTTCAAGTTGACTAAGGAAAACTTGACTAGTACTAGATTGATACTTAGGGTTATGGGTTCTCTGGGCTCATAGGACAAGGGTGCAGATCTATGGGTCATGGGATTATAGGATCTGGGGTCATAGGATTTTGGGTCAGCTCTATGGTCAGGTTCTAAGGATAGATCATGGTATGGGGTCCTCCTAAGGTTGGGATCTCTATATGGGTCAGGATATTGGGTCCTCTTAGGATTGGACTCCCTATATGGGTCAGAATACTGGGTTCTCCTAGGGTTGGACTCCCTATATGGGTCAGAATATTGGGTCCTCCTAGGGTTGGACTCCCTATATGGGTCAGAATATTGGGTGTTGGGTCTACTAGGCTCATAGGATGTGGGTGCATAGGATCTATGATCATGGGATCTTGGTTCATAGGTTATGGATTCATAGGTTCTAGGTTCATAGGATTTGGAGTCATAAGATCTATAGGTTGTGGGTATACTAGGCTTGTAGGGAGAGGGTAAATAGGATCTATCTTCCTGGTCTATAAAATCCTGATTGGGTCTTCTAGGACTAACCTTAGGGATTGGGTCAGATGAAGGGCTCTCCTAGGTTCAGCCTCAAGGTATGGATCAGGGTTTGGGATCCTCCTAGGTTGAGGATTGTAGTACGGGTCAGGATAAGGGGCTCTCTTAGGTTCGACCTCATGGTATAGATCAGGGTTTGGGGTCCTCCTAGGTTGAGGGGAATCAAGATCTGGCTCAGACTGTGACCCATGGGTTTTTCTTGGGGTCCATACCCGGACTTTTAACTGATCAAACCTATTGGCAAGATGGTCAATTCTATTGTTGGTTTCGTTAGCAGACTGAGTTAACTGGGTAGTCATCTGGGTAGCCATCTTGGCCATTTGATCAGCTAGGGCTTTTATTTGGCTTGTAAGTTTTCCATGGGTTCAGACATTTGTGAAGGAGGTGGTGATATGAAACTTCTGATCTAGTGCTCATACAAGACTCGATCAGACTGACTATAGCTAACTAGACCTAGAGTCCAATTAGATGCTCAATCAAGGTGGCAAACTAGCATATAGTAACCCTATACTCAGCCAGGCCGGTGTAAGGGGAGTGTTAGGTCCCTGATTGCCAATCCTAGACAATAATCAGAGATTGGCCAGGTAGGCAGACCAGTACACAAGCCCTTCAAGATTGAATCCCTAAACCACCATTCTAGACACTGAGCACAAGGCACACAGTTAACTTGTCACAGTGATCTAACACTAGCCCGACCCGACCAGTTGGTGTCCCTAGCCCACTAGGGCAAATTAAGTCTAGTTAATTTTAGGTAAGCTTGGGACCGAATGCAAGGGATGTGGTTTTGGGCTAAGGAGAGGTGATCAAATCCTCCCCCCATCTGATATAGCAAGAGTGCCCTTAAAAGTAAATTATGCATGATGGCAGGCAGATGAGGATGCAAATTAGGGTTTTGATGTTTTTGGTATTTTTGGAGAATGTATTTTCTTTTTTTGTAATTTCTTAAATAGAAGAACACTTGCAAATTATGGCCTAATATGCAGAAATATACTAAAATTAAAAGATATGCAAAAAATGCTAGATAAAATCCTAAAACTTCCAAACTTGTCTTGCTGAAAAAAAACAGAGCCAAAATTTGTAGGCTGTATTTCGGTATGCAGAAAATTCACAGGCCATAATAAAATCTGAAAACATTATAATACTTACTTTGAATTATGATGAGTCCAGCAAAATAAATTTCAAATTTTTGGAGTTTTTAATAGGAGAAATAATTTAAAAAACAGAGTATATAGACTAAAAAATTGCAGAAAACAAGCCCTAATCTAAGCTCTGATACCAAATGATGGGGAACTAATATGCATGCCATTTTTTTTTTTATATTTTACATGTTGAGTTAGGTGATTAATTCCTGAATTTCAGATCAAATTATTTGTAGGAAGTTTTGTATGAATTTTTGAAGATCAGCATGCAGATTAGGACCTAGAAAGTAGCAAAAGGACCGCCGGGGCTGAGAAGCCTCGGTTAGGGAAAGTTCTCCTACAATAAAACTACTGGAGGTAGAGGGGTGTACCTGTTAATGTTTGTGAAGATCACAGCAAAGGGGTCTCTCGTTCCTCGACGGATGTGTCCTGGAAACCGAGCCAAAGACCCGCGGATACCCGGCTTTCTGCTCGGTGATCCGATTGAGGCTTGGCTGGAGTCGTTGGATTCGTAGGAACTCAGGGACCTGCAAACAACCTGTCATGGGTTAGAAAGCTCACAAAGGAACAAGAAAACAAAGTAAAAACATCAAGGGAATGCTTTTTTTGGAGTGGGCATCCAGGATCTGGAGGGTTTGTTGGCAGCAGAAGATTATTGCAAACACCGGGAAGAACTCTCACAAACCCCTATATGTACACAGCAGGGTATCACACCACTCAATAGAAGAACTCAAGGTTTCATTCATCAAAAATTCTCCTCATACAAGAGGCCAGGGTCCCTTAAATAGACCCTTAACCTTGGGCTCCAAGTAAGGGTACATAAGTCTTTACATAAGAATCCTTTTCCCTCTCAAACCCTAGCTAGAAATAAGGAAATATTAGGTAAAAAATCCCTAAAAATTTCTTGACTTGGTCAAGACTCCAAGGATGCCTAGGGGCGTGTTGGGCTTCTAGGAGCAGCAAAAGGCCGGCCCAAAGGGGCTCGGGTGCATGGGTTTGGGCCTCTGGAAGTTGGGTGGCCTGTAGCTAGGTAGCAGGAATATTCCCTAGTATCTTGCTTCTTAGGGGCTTGGGCTTGTACCTGGGCTTGATTTCTTTGGGCTAGGATACAGATGGACCTCTGGAATCATGGATGCCCTTATCTATGAATATACTTTGGCATCTGGAAGGGAATCTGGGCATCTGGAGGGTATCTGCAAGAAATCAGGGTTTTCTGAATTTTCCTCTTGGGGTCTTCAAATCTTCAAGCTGGGTTGGACTTGGGCTATACTTCCATGTCTTCAATCTAGTTGGACTTGGTCTTCACTTCTATGATATAGTCTTGAGTCTTCAGTATGCTTGGACAGGACTCAAAAAAATAAAATTAGCTCAACATGAGCTGACTAGCATTGGATGAACTAGCTCAACATGAGCTAACTAGTACAGAACTGAAATAACAACTAAAAATACTCAAATAACAACTAAAATGGACTCAGATGAGCTAAGCCCTTATTACAGATGACTCATAAATTATTGATCAATTTACAGAGGGTTGAAAAGCCTCTGTCTTATTCTGGTGCCTCAGGTGTCCCTACCGTTACACTAGGTAGACCATTTTTTGCCAAGCTAATGCCCAAATCAATTACTAAAATGGTTTTTAAAAAACAGTCTCTTTGGCAACATGTCAATAGATCTGAATATTTTTAATCTAACCAATATAAATCAAACAAGGACTTGAACTATGTTCAAGATAATGTGTATAATCCTATTGACTTAAAGATAAAGAATTCAACTTGAAACTCTGGATAAACCAAGATGGCGAAGAGGTTAATGAGATTGCTTCAATTAATGGAAAATCAAGATGGAACCCCATGAACTATGTGAGATAATGGCCGGACCATTATCCAAACCATTAGTGGAGGAAGCATCCATACTAGAATTAAACTACTTCCCAAGTACCTCAAATATGCTACCTAGGTCCTTTAAAAACCCTACCAGTAATCATTTTAGAAATCTAGCTTCCATGCAAGGGGAAAAATTTTTAGAGGAAAATTATTAAGTATCCTTAGAGAAAATAGGGAGCATTTAGGATAGACCTTGGCTGATATAAAGGGGATCAGCCCCTCGATTATTCAACATAGGATTCACTTAGGGGAGTAAGCCAAGCCTGCAAGAGACCCCTAAAGGAGACTCAACCCAACCATGAAAGAGGTAGTCAATAAAAAAATTTAAAACTCCTTCATAATGGAATTACTTATCCAATTTTAGATAGTTCTTAGGTAAGTCTTGTACAAGTGGTACCCAAGAAATCAAGAATTACTGCAATCCAAAATGATAACAATGACTAGTCCCACTAAAATTCAATGGATGCAGGGTTTGCATGACTATAGAAAATTAAACTTATCCCCTCGAAAGGACCATTTTTCTTAATCCTTTATAGACCAAATACTAGAGCAATTAGATGGGCATGACTTTTACTACTTTCTAGATGGATACTATAGTTATAATCATATCGCTATAGTCTTAGAAGATCAAGAGAAGATGATGTTCACTAGTCCATATGGAACCTTTGCCTACAGATGTATGCCTTTTGGCTAATGTAATGTACCATCCACTTTTCAAAGATGCATGATTATATTTTCTTAGACATGGTTGATTGATTCCTTGAGATTTTCATAGATGACCTTTTATCTTTGGGTCTACTTTTTTTAAATACCTATATCACCTTAGATTAGTCTCGATTAAAAAAAGTATTTAAAGATCAGATCGGCAGGAATGTACAAGTGTACGTGGATGACATGCTCGTCATGAGCAAATCGAGCTCGGACCACATTGTCGTAGTCCCGCGAAGTGCATCTTTGGGATGGCAGCCAGGAAATTCCTTGGCTTCATAGTCACCCAGAGGGGCATCGAGGCGAATATGGAGAAGGTCTAGGCGATCCTGGACATGGAGCACCCAACATCCAAGAAGCAGGTCCAGCACCTGATAGGAAGAGTCGCAGCCCTAAGCTTGCTCATCTTGAGGTCGGCTGACCACTGCCTCCCTTTCTTCAAGGTGCTACGCAAGATGCATGACTTCACCTGGACCAAAGAGTGTCGGACGGCTTTCAAAGAGTTGAAGGAGTTCCTGACCTCCCCACCTCTGCTATCCAGACTCGAAGGCAAGGAAGAGGTCCTGCTCTACCTGGCGGTCACACCAGGGGCTGTCAACTTGGTCCTCGTCCGTACAGACTGGGATGGGTCAAAGAAGCTGGTGTACTATACCAGCAAAATACTCCATGATGCGAAGATCAGGTATACCTGCTCCATAAAACTCATTTTTGCACTAATAATTCTGCTAAGCACCTCAGGCCCTATTTCCAAGTGTACCCTATCGTGGTTGTTACTGATCAGCCACTGAGGACCATGCTAAGCCACCCGAGACTTCCGGAAGGTTAGCCAAACGGTCCCTAACGCTGAGTGAGTAGTCATCACATATCGGCCGAGGTCATCGCAGAAGGCCCAAGTCCTAGCCGACTTTGTGGTCGAATGTACAGGGCTTCCCAAGGAACCAGAGCAATGGTCCCAAAGAGCAAAGCCAAGCTCAGCCCGCTGGAGGACCATTGGATCCTCCAAGTGGACGGCGCCTCCAATTCTTGCGGGAGCGGAGCAGGCCTCATCCTCGCCAATCCCGACGAAGTGGTGATGGAGTGTGCACTTCGCTTCAAATTCCCCGCACAAACAACCAAGCAGAGTACGAGGCGCTCCTCATAGGCCCGAAGGTTCCCGCGAGCTGGGCGTACAAACCTCAAGGTCTTCATCAACTCCCAATTGGTTGCCGACAAGTCTCCGGAGAGTACGAGGCACGAGATCCCCAGATGATGAAGTACTTGGAGAGGGTCCGTTCGAGCACAGCAAGCTTCCGTTACTTCCACGTTTCCATATTCCCCGTGGAGAGAATGCTCATGCAGACGCACTATCAAGGCTCGCGACCCTACCAGACTCATCCTTAGAGCACGCCTACATCGAATATCTCGAGAGCCCGAGCTACAAAAGCCCCGAGGAGGTGCAACAAGTAGCCCCGAGCCAAGCTGGATGGACAACTATGTCAAGTACATCCGAGATGGCCTACTATCGGAAGACCACAAAGAAGCTGGTCTCATCAGAAGGAAAGCCGCCCACTTCATCTTGATGGATGGCCAGCTCTACCGCCGATCTTTTTCCTACCCTCTCCTGAAGTGCCTTAGGCCCACAGAGTCAGCCTTCGTGCTCCAAGAGATACACGAAGGCCTCTGTGGGAATCATGTAGGAGGGAGGACTCTAGCGTACAAGGCACTCCACCAGGGATACTTTTGGGAAACGATGAAGGAGGATGCCGCCGACTTCATCAAGAAGTGTGACAAGTGCCAGCGCCATTCCCATATCCAGCGCCTGCCTGCCACACTGATCTCCCAATTGTCGTCTCCTTGGCCTTTCACCCAATGGATGATGGATATCCTGGGACCATTCCCCACCGTGCCTGGGCAGCGAAAGTTTCTGTTGGTGGCGATCGACTACTTCACCAAATGGTTCGAAGCAGAGCTGCTAGCCCGAATTACAGAGGCCAATGTCCGCCAATTCTTCTGGAAGTCTGTCATCTGCCATTTCGGACTCCTCAATTGTGTCATCACCGATAATGGGCGACAGTTCCATAACCGAGAGTTCGAGGGATTCTGCGCTGAGCATGGGATCCTGCATCGGTTCACCTCGATCGCCCATCCCTAGATGAATGGGGAAGCCGAGGTCACCAACCGAACCATTCTTCAAGGACTCCACACCAGTTGGATCAGTTGAAGGGCAGATGAGTAGAAGAACTTCCCAGCATCCTGTGGGCCTACCACACAACGCTTAGGACGGCGACGGGCGAAACACCTTTCAACCTGGTCTTCGGGTCGGAAGCGGTAATTTCGGTTGAGCTCGGTATGCCCACGCTCCGCGTACAGCGGTACGATGAAGCACAAAACTCGGCACACCTTCTCCTCAACCTAGACCTCCTCGAAGAAACAAGGGACAAAGCTCGCTCTGGATGGCAACACACCGGCAACAGGTTGCCCGGTACTACAATACACGGGTGAAGTAGAAGAATTTCTGACATGGTGACCTGGTGTTGTGCTGAGCAGAAGCGTCTCAGCCCCGGGAGTGCGACAAACTCTCACCGAACTGGGAGGACCCTTACAAAGTGTCCGAGGCCCTCTCCTAGGGGGATTACTACCTAGAAGACTTGGACAGCGCCAGGTTCCCCCGGACCTAGAATGCTTGTAATTTGAGGAGATACTATCAGTAATGTAAATATTCCCTCCATGAAAAATAAAGATTTCTTTCTACAACACGATCTATATGCCTTGTAGGAAACCATAGCCGCGAGCCCAGCTCTCTGGCATCAAAGACCAGATGACCCTCCAGCACCGGCGAGCCCAGCTCCCCGGCATCAAAGACCGGACGACCCTCCGACCCGGCGAGCCCAGCTCCCTGGCATCAAAGACCGGACGACCCTCTGGCACCGGCGAGCCCAGCTCCATGGCATCAAAGACTGGATGACCCTCCGGCACAAGCGAGCCTAGCTCCACGGCATCAAAGATCGACGACCCTCCGATACCAAAGACTGGACGACCCTCCGGCATCAAAGACTGGACGACCCTCCGGCACTGGCAAGCCTAGCTCCCCGGTATCAAAGACCGAACGACCCTCCAGCATCAAAGACCAGACGACCCTCCGGCATCAAAGACAAGATGACCCTCCGGCACCGGTGAGCCCAGCTCCCCGGCATCAAAGACCAGACGACCCTCGGGCACCAAAGACCAGATTACCCTCCGGCACCGACGAGCCCAGCTCCCCGGCATCAAAGACCGGACGACCCTCCGGCACTGACGAGCCCAGCTCCCCGGCATCAAAGACCGGATGACCCTCTGGCACCAAAGACCTGGGAAGCCTCCAGGCACCGACGAGCCTAGCTTCTCGACAACAAAGCCTAGAGAAAGTCCTTTGGCACGAAGACCTGGGAAGCCCCCAGGCACCGGCGAGCCTAGCTCCCCGGCATCAAAGCCAAGAGAAGAGTCCTCTAGCATGAAGACCTGGGAAGCCCTAGGCACCGGCGAGCCTAGCTCCCCGGCACCAAAGACCGGACGACCCTCCGGCATTGAAGACCGGATGACCCTCCGACACCGGTGAGCCTAGCTCCCTAGTGAAGGACCTGGGAAGCCCCCAGGCACTCAACATCCCCGAGCCCAGCTCTGAGGTGACATCCCTGAGCTATGCCCTAAGGCGATGTTCCATAGACCCATCTTCTGAAGGTCAAGCCCTGAGCCTAGCTCCGAGGTGTTCAAGATGTGGACCACCCATAGGCACCCGAGTCTGAAATTCCTCCCTACAACCTCCTCATACCAACAAAAAAGAGAAGGAGGGGGAGAAAAGTGACATTCACATCACTGAAGAAAGAAGCCAAATCTATGGAATCAGTTTCATTGCTTGGAAAGAAATTTTACATCATGTTCTGGCCCTGACAAGCGAGCTAGCCCGGTTCAAAGAAAAATACAAAAGAAAGAAAAAGGGACATGTGAGCATCCTAGAGAACGAGGCTGGTTCCTCCCCTAGGAAGTGCACGGTCGAGACTTCCCCCTCTCCAACCTCCGGGTGGGGTTGCGCGCTTGAGTAGGCTCTGCCAGAGGAGCAACTCAGCTATAACTGCCGCAGAGATCGGTTCGGCAGCCTCCTCCTGTGTGCTGCCTCAGCTACTACCACCACCGGGATGGCCTAGCAGCATCCGGGCCACTAGCGGAAATGCCCCGACCGGAGAAGACCCTTGCCCTCCTGTGATTGCCTTCGAATAGGGGCCTTCTTCCCGGGAGCTCGGAGCGTGGCCAGCCACTCCTCGGACAACATTCCCCGCAACTGGGAGACGCAGTACGAATACCCCTTTGCAAAGGAGTCCATTGCTGCTTCTTTGAAGTCCTTGAGGTACATCGGGAGAATTTGAAGGTGACCACCATGCCCGCAACATCCCTCCTCGTGCCATCCACTTTGCTCCTCGCTTTGGCCATCGAGTTTTCGGCACGCTCGGCCTGGCGGATCGCCGTCGCCATTCCCTTCTTGATGGTTTCGGTGGCATGGTTGGCGGCAGCGGCCCTCTTCTCGGCCTCGACGGCCCTTCCCTCGGCCTCAGCTTGGCACGAGGGACGATAAGCCAGATGGATTCAGGGATGCCATAAGTTCCCCGGATGGACACAAGGTCCTCGACGGTAATCACCGAAGTTATACCTCTAGGACCTGTCAACCGAGAAGGCTCAGGCTTAGGAAGGGAAGGGAAAGTAGAAGCAGGAGCAGGAGGGAGAGCCAAACGGGGAGGAGGAGAAGACCCGGGTTCCCTAATAGACCCCGGACCATGGTAAGGCCTTCTACTGAACTCGTACATCTCTGCCTCCCCTTCCTCGTCAGAAGAAGAAGGAGTTTTCGATCGAGAAGGTCCGGCCTCATCTTGGCATGAGGGATGGAAGTTGGGGTCGAAGCGGTCCATGGAAGAGAAAGGGAGAGAGCAGAACAACTCCTAGATAACGAGAAGGAGGGGGCGAATGGAGGAAGGTCTATGGTGACTCCCAACGGGCAAGAAGGGAGAGCTAACCTGCTGAAGCTCAAAGAAGATGCCGATGGCCAGTGAAGAAGAAGAGGAGGACTCCTATGCGACTTCGGACGTGAAGGGTTTGAAAAAAGGAGGGCCTATTTCGAAAGGACTCACCCATCTATTCGAGACAACCTGCATCCAACTGTACCATTACGGCTTCCCCAAAAGTCAGGTCACGTATCGCCAATCAACAAGGACAGCACCCCCATCTGACCGTGGCTGCTTCAGCTTTCGTGCCTGCCATAACTGCTCCCAAGATGTGGCCACGCGGCACCCCCGCATAGGCACAAAGGACCGCAGAGCGAGGCACCACCGATATCGATAATTATTGCACCATATCCCCCTATCTTTCCATGTCATCATGCACCTACTCCCATCGACCCGAACACCACGCGACAACAAGCCTCCGGAGTGGGGGGCAAATGATGTGACCGGATCGTTGACATGGAGCAAGGAGCCTGAGGTGGAGCCCTCATTGACGCCATGCCAGATCCCTAATATCAGCCCCTTCGCTGGGCTGAGCTCCCGGATGCCGACGGGGCTGCCCGTCGAAGCCGAGCTCCGTCCTTCGCCAGGTTGGTACCCGCCAGGTCGAGGCGCCTAGGTTAGAGCCGAGCTCAAACCACACCAGAGACAGACCTTTCGAGCCTGAGGTTAGACCCCGTGGTCCGGAGTCGAGCTAAAGCCTCCTCCACCACATGGGACCCTTCGAGGTCGGGTCCCCTGGCCTGGGCGCATCTCAGCCACCTCAGCCAGCCTGAACTCAGTTAAAGCTGGGCCCCTTTGGCCTCGTGCCGAGCTCGGCTCCTCTCCGCATAACCAAGCCGCCGCAAGGGGCCCCCTGCAAGAGGGCCCAATCTTCCCAGCTCAGCCCCTAATGCAAATCAAGATATCAACCGCCAAGGAAGATCACCTCCCATCCGAAGACAGTGGCGGGCCCCCCCGGGGACCATACGACAGCACCCGCCATGTCACCATTAATGCCCATGGCCGCCATTCACACCAAGAAGAAAGGGAGCTCACATCAGGGGACTATGCCCCCTACCGACTTGCCATACGACTAGGGAAAAGACCCCACCAAGGAGCACGATTCCCGAGAGCAACGGCACAACAGTCGAGGCCTTGCCAGGCTTCCAAGAAGGGAAAATCGAATGAATGTTAGAGGCTTGTGGAAGCTTCCCCAGATACCCAATAAAGAAGGCATACCGTTCATGGCACGATAGCCCGTCTTACCCGTCTGACAGCATGGGAGAACCCCGAGGCAAGCCACAGGAAAGGACCCAACCAAAATAAGTAAAAGAGAGGTAATACTCATTTTTCTCAAGGAGGCAAGAACGGCATTCTCAACACAGGAGAGCACTCAATTTTCTAACAACACATCCACCACAAAGAGAAAGAGGAGAAGGGGGGAGAGGCCAGAGAGGAGGGCAAGACCACCTCGGCCACCACATCTCCCAGCTCACTCATACTCACATATACTCCACTCACTCCTCCTAGCATGGAGCTCATCCCGAGGGGCTCGACCAGGAGGATCTGTTCTCTTGGATCATTACTGACTTGACCGTCGGAGTGCCCCCACCGGAATCCCCGGCTCGGGTCACTGATGCTGGCTATCTTGCAGGTCACGAGGCACTGGAGGCATCCCCGGCGAGCGGACGCAGACCACCCGACACCATCAGCAGCTATGGCCATGACGATCCAGCGACAACATTTATAATTTAGATTTATAGGCTAAATCCCCAAATAAAAGTAAGAACTAACAAGAAGAATAGTGATGCATAGAATCATCGTATCGCAGGTAAACTCATGCAAAATAATAAATTCCAAACCTGAGAATTGAGAAACTTCTAGATTAGGATAGCTAATCTTCATCAAATCAGAAATTAAAGAAGGGAAGGATATTACTAATCAGTGATTTGAAGAACTTTCGATGAAGAGATCACATAGCACTCTGATTAGAGTCTGGATGATGAAGTTCGGTTCCCTTGATTAGATGGCTGATTTGGATGGTTCTGGATGCAAGGAAAGCCTCCTCTGGGGAGGTGAATACCTCAGGGATCCTGCAAAATATCAAGGGTCAATCAAATAGTAAGTAAGAAAATAAAGGAAACTAGGTTTAGAAGGAATCAGGTTAGAGATTAAAGCTGGGCTGTTTGAAGCTTGTTGAAGATCTCCTTGCTTGGCGGCCTAGGGCACTCTTTCTTGAATGTGTGAAGGCTTGGATGGCAGTGATTTAGTGTGTGGAAGGATGCTAGGGCAGCAAGGAATTCGTCCAAGCACAAAACACCAACCAAGAACCTAAACAAACACCAACACAAGGCAATAACTTAAATTTCAGCAAGGTTTATTCATAAGAGAAAGATGCTTACAAGATGGGGAGGGGTGGGGTATTTATAGAGTTCCCATGCCCTCACTAACCATGGTTACACTTGGGTTACAAGTCCTTTTCCAAATTGGAATACAAGTCCTTTCCTAGCTAGGTTAGAATTATAAAGTTTAAAAGGATTAGAAATCCCAACTAGGTTAGGAATAAACTTGGTCTTCTCCTTCTTCTCTTCAACTTGGACTTGTTCAAACCTCTTTGGACATGGTCAACACTTCAAGGATGCCTAGGGGGTGTGTTTGGCCTTTAAGAGTAGCAAGGGACTGGCCCAAAGGGGCTTTGGTGCATGAGTTTGGACCTCTGGAAGCTGTGGTAGCCTGGTAGACTGATAGCAGGAATATTCCCTAGAATCTTGCTTCTTAAGGGCTTGCGCTTGACACCTGAGCTTGATTTCTTTGGACTGGGTTGCAGGTGGACCTCTGGAATCATGGGTGCCCTAATTTGAGAATATGCTCTAGAATTTGGAAGGGAATCTGGGCATCTGGAGGGTATCTGGAAGGAATCAGGATTTTCGGAAGCATCTTGGATCCTAGGTTGTCACACAAAATCCAATGGCTAATGTAGTGGCCTCTGACTCCTGGATGTGGCCTGGTGGAAATCTAAAATAGGATAACCTCTTCTCTTGTATAAAAATTGGGCTCATACTGGACTTATAACTAATGTACAGGACTCAAAATATTGACTAGGTTGAGGGTTAAGACAAATCACTAACCTCAACTTATTACATGACTCAATCTTAATTGATTACAAAACTTTCAAAACTTTGACACATGACTAATTAAACCATATGAAATCTAGGGATCTATACCTGATCCTGGTGTCCTGACCATTCTTCAATGAGTTTAGTGAACTTTAAATATGCTTCCAGAGTCGAAGTGACTATTTCTAGCTATTGAAGATGAAATAGTGCTATTAGGTTCAAATTTGAATCATTCTAAATATTTTGTAGAACTAGTTGAAAGAATAGTATCTTAAAAGCTAGTCATAATTTTAATGTAACAGAAGCATTTATGTAAAATTACTTCGACTCATGTATGATTATATTAATGAAAGGCATTTTGATTCATCATAGCTATGTCTTATATCTTTTATTTTAAGATTATGACGAACCTATAGATTAGGATAAAATTTAGGATTATAATAAAGTTCATAACAGTGAGACCTAAGATCTTATAAATTCTAATCTAAAATAGTTTCAATCATAGGATCATCGAGTCAGAGATCGATATTTTTAAAGAGACAAGCACATCCTACGTATGCGCGATGGAGAGAGTGGTTAGTCTCCCGACCACTTGTATAGGGACACTAATACAAGGATATGGATGCTCACAAGGTATGAGTTTATTGAATTGATCCATTATGAGAACATCTTATAGGAGTCTTACTTATTAGAAGATGATCTCTAAGTGAGAGTTGTGCAAGTGATCCTTAGACTTGAGATCACCAAGGTATCTTATATACATGAATCCATATTTTGATTCATACTCATTCATGACTTTGTGATGTACAAAATGTTCATTGATATGGTGAATTGTGCATGAAGGTTATAAGTAGGTCAACAAGGAATCAATCACTCCTAGTAAAAGGAGTTTTTATCCCATATAATTTCATCAAATGATGACTCAGGAAGTCTTTAATCAAACTAGATAAAATTAAAAAGGATTTCTAATCTTTTATCAATCAAGTCTTCATTAGTGATTTGAGATTTAAATGAATAAAGTATGAGTGTTTGACAATTTTTCATACCCATTACTTATTCGGGGTGAAGAAAGATCGAAGGATTGAATTACATGATAACTTGCCACTAAAGGGTATTTTGATAATTAATATCAATTTTTCATCTTTTAGGTAGGCATGACATATTGTTAAATGTCAATCATGTCTTGTAGGTTTTCATGAACTAAATTGATTGAAATAATGAGTTAATTTGAAATATGGATCAAATTGGTAGCTAAGGTTAGCTCGATTTGATCTAATTTGATTAGTTGATTTCTAATTGAATTAAATTGACATGAACCTGGACCTACTACTAGTTAAATATAGAGCCCAAAGGGTCACACACATTATAAAATTGATTAAGAAAGTCATATATATTTTTATTAGGGTCATAGGATCCTAATTGGCTAGCTAATTAACATACTAGCATATATTGGCTAGCCTAACTCCTAACCTAATTAGATTGATTTTAAATGCTTACTATTTGGGGTAACTAATTTGAGTAGAACTTAAATTAGTTGAGCTTTAAATGGAGAAACTAAATTAAGATTTATCTTGATTTTATAGCCCTTATCCATGTCTTAAACCAAGAGTCCCAAGAATTTACTATTTGAGCTAACTAATTTAAGTGGAACTTAAATTGAGTTGAGCCTTATATGGGATAACCAAATTAAGATTTATCTTGATTTTATAGCCATTATCCATATCTTAAACAAAAAGCCCCAAGGCTTAGGACTTTTGGCACCAATATTGGCATGAACAAAATAAGGGGCACAGAAGGACCAAGAATCCTGCAATTATATCATATTTTTATTGATAAACCTTAGCCCCTATACTCTCTTATCCATACCCATTTAGACTAGATTTGATCGGTCAAGTGGAGAAACTTTGGGCATGAATTCTTGTGGGTGCATGAAAGGATGCGATGCTTGGGATATATGGTGCATGGAATGGATAAAAGACCTGCTTATCAATCCCTTTTTTTTGTATAAGACCATCTATTTTATACCCCTTTTAGGATGGTTGACGAAGTCTTTAGTTGATTAACTAAAAACTTAATTATCAATTTTTTTTGAAGAGTTGCAAAAGCAACTCTTAGCATAAAGTATTTATGAAACACAATATGTTTACGATTTTACTTAACAACTTTCTGCCTAGAGACTCCTTCTACTTGAAGGGTCTTATCTAATATGTTAAATATCAGATTAAGGGATGAGAAAAGGATGCTTTTGGCATCTTCTCTAACTATTTAAGGTTTTGGTGATTGAAACAAATTCATATGAAGTTTGTCTTGATAACTTTTTTCCTTTTCTTGTTAGAATAAGTCTTTTATTTTAAGACAAGTCCACTATTTTAAGACAAGTGCTTAGGAAGAGAATTAGAAAGGACAACAAGATAGTAAGAGAGATTTCAGAGTGTTTTTGAAGTGCTCTTCAGAAGGAAGGAAAAGCTATCAAAGAAAGAAAGGCTACTTGGGAGGAGTTTCTAATCAAGCAAGCAAGAAATAGGAGTACTTCCTTAATCCAGTTCATGTAAAAATCACCTCTGAAGGATATACACTTGTATACCCAACGGAATCTAGCATATTATCATTATTGGCATTCTTCTATATCCTAATATATTACCTTATTAATTATCATACTCAAGGGATCCTATATCTAGGATTTTGATTGACTAGGGTTTTAAGGTTTAAAAATTATGAAATCTAGTCTTTCGCTACGCAACCATAATCCTATGGTGGTATCAGAGCCATCTTAATTCATTCAATTAATAGTCAATTAATATTTGAATGATTATATACTATGTAATTATATTTAGTATAATAGTTGTAGCATATGTTTATCGATGCCACTGATTAGGTATTTCATTTAAAACCTAATCATTATAAAGATATGCTTAGATTATTCAATTGTCATTATGAAATAAGGTTATCCTAACAGTGGTGGATGTCTGCTATATTGTAAGGTTATCCTAGAATGAAAACACACTTGGCAAATATAATGTTATAGTGTTATATGCTTATTAGATAGTTTGTAGTATTAAAATATGCATGAGACCATGAAATCCTTCTTTAAAATTATATTTATTTATAATATTATAAATTCATAACACAAACCCATTTAGGAATTGATCAATCAATGGTATCTAGAAAAGTAATTTTGGAAAGGTAAAGAGAACATGGTTTTTAATTAGGTGTGTTGCTTACCTAGCCAATTTTGGTGTCTAAGGCAAGTATGGGGGCCTCCCACCTCTCTTCCACTTACCTGGCCAATTTAATTGATTTATACCTTGAATTGGAAATACTAATTTATTAAATGGTGCGGGCACCAGAATCAGAAGAAGAATTCAAGGTTTCATTTGGATCTCTGAATGACCTTGCCCGAAGATTAGGGTTTGTAATAAGGGTTGACCTGGTCAACCAGATTATTTTTTTCTTTGAGTCTGCATTTCATTTTGTTGAGTCATGTTAACTCAGTCTAAGTCCAAGTCAAGTCCTGGTTGGCGCCATTCCCTAGGGCGTCATTTTTTCTTCCAAGGCCAAATGCAAGTGGATGCCACACTCCCAGGACCAGTTGGCGCCACAATTCATCCCAGTGTCCCTGGTCCCCATAGGAAGGTGCCCACAAGCTGCCAAAAGTAACCAAGCTAAAGGAGCAGGGATTTTTTTTAGAGAGACTTCAAGGTAGGCGCCCACCTGCCTAAAGTACCTGGCTATGAATGGAAGGAGCCTATCTTGGGGAGAAAGACTAGGAGATGAGTATTTTCTACCAAGAAGAGCAAGTCATGGAAGGAAACCATGACTTAAGGAGAAGAACTAGGAGGTGCCCCACATACCTGCCATATGAAGCCATCCCTTGCATTTGAGGCCGCCCACTCCAAGGAAAGAAGCCTGGTCGGTCAAGGGAAAGTTTTTCATGCTTAGGATGAATGTTTAGTCCCACATGGGAAGTATGTAATTTTGTTCTCTTGCAAGGTCTATATATTGGACCCTTATGTAATCTTTTGATAAGAATGAGTAAATGAAATCTTTTCTTGTATTGAGCAACCTTGTGTTCTCTTCTTCCACACTTCTTTGAGTGTTGAGCTCCGTGAGGGAGTAAATCCGGTTTCATTGGAGCCTTGAGGAGTGAGAGATCTCCAAAGTTACCAAACCCTGCCCCGCTTTCATCCCTGGCCGCCAACCCTAATTTCCTTTCATCATCCTAGTAGCCAACACCCAATTCCTAACCCTATTTCCACTTCATTCAAGGCTGTCATCTCCTTCTCCAAGCCACCGCCCACAATATCAGCCCTAGGTCCTTTTCATTTGCAAGCCGCCGCCCTACCAGCCAACCCTAAATCCACTCCATCTTCCACCGCCACCTCCATACTCTTCCCTCATCTTCAAAGTTCGAGCAGTCCGGAGCTATCCCAGTAAAGTCTCTTCCTTGAGTTTCTTACATCCTTATCTTGTTCTTCATCTTTTTCAATCCAGAGTACGAGAAAGGCCAACCTTGCCATAGGACTACAATCCGAGGATCCATTACGAAGATACCCCGTCTTCAAGGATCCTACAATCTGCTCGAGAGTGTCCTTCAATTGAAGCAAAGAGAGATATCACAGTCAGGTATAAAACCTTCTCTTCTCTCTTCGTCTATTTCTTGAAAGAGGAGTAACCCTAGGTCTGGGGTTTCTCAATCCCCAGCGATCCTACTTCTTTATTACTCTGATAATCTACTCTTTTGAATTGTGCTTTCTTTCAGTGCATATTTTCTTTCAATATTAGTTAGCCTTGTTTTTGAGTCAAGCCAACTTCTAACAAAACAAAAAAAAAAAAAGTCTTAATTTACTTCTACATCGCATCATCTTATTTGTTCTACATCATTTTGGTATCAGAGCCCTGTCTAGGGTTCGTGCTTGTTTGAGTATTTTTTTGTTCCTTTTTACTTTTACTGCCTGGAGTAGACTCCCCTGGCCGTCCAGTCCTAGGAACAAGCGAGATGCAAGCCTCCTCCTCCCCTTCCACGGGGGTTCCTAGGGCGTGTAGGGGTGCCACTGGGTTATAACTTCTAGGCAGGGATTGTAAACGGGACACACGTTCTATTTTCTACGAGTAACTGCCCTGTTATTTAAATTGTTTCTCCCTGAAAAAAATTCCATATTAAGTAATTCTTGTTTTTCTGGAACCAGTATAATTTAGAGTAATTTACATAAAATCTTCATGATTTATTAATTTTTGTAGATTTTCTGAGATCAATTTTACTGCTGTTCTACTTTTTATTTTCTGCAAGATATTTTTTATTTGAGTGTGCATAAATTGAATCTATCTTAAGGGCACCGAAGTTGCAACATAAGGAGAGGATTGAGACCCTCTCCTTAGCCTAAAACCACCTCGCGTGCATTGAACCTAAGCCTTTAATCTTAAATTAATTAGACCTAATTTGCCCTAGTGGGCTAGGGACACCAACTGGTCAGGTCTAGGCTAGTGTTGAGTCAGTTTGTCTAGTTACTCTGTTTGTGCTTTGTACTCTATGTCTAGAATGATGGTTCAGGGATTCTATCCTGAAGGGCTTGTATGCTGGTCCGCCTACCTGGTCAATCACTGATTGGTGTCTAGGATTGGCAATTAGGGACCTAACACTCTCCTTACACCTGCCTGGCTGAGTCCCGAGTTACTACAGGCTAGCTTGCCACTCTGATTGGGCATCTAGTTTGGGCTCTAGGTCTAGTTAGCCCATAGTCATTTCAGTCGAGTCTCATTTGGTGTGCTTGCTTGCATCATCATGTCCACCCGGAATGTAGTACCCTACCAACCTGGTCAAACCCAACCTGATTTAGAGGCCATGATTAGAACTCTTACTGAAAGTATGATGGGGAACTAATATGCATGCAATTTTTTTTATATTTTTATATGTGGGGTTGGGTGATTAATTCCCGATTTCAGATTAAAATAAGTTATAGGAATTTTATATGAATTTTAGAAGATCAGCATGCAGATTAGGACCTAGAAAAGTAGAAAAGAAGGATCGCCGGGGCTGAGAAGCCTCGGTTAGGGCAAGTTCTCCTACAATAAACTACTGGAGTAGAGGGGTGTACCTGACAATGTCTGTGAAGATCGCAGCAAAAGGTCTCTCATTCCTCGACGGATGCGGCCTGGAAATCGAGCCAAAGACCCGCGGATACCCGGCTTTCTGCTCGGTGATCCGATTGAGGCTTGGCTGGAGTCGTTGGATTCGTAGGAACTCAGGACCTACAAACGACCTGTCAGGGTTAGAAAGCTCACAAAGGAACAAGAAAAAAAGTAAAAATAGCAAGGGAAGGCTTCTTTTGGAGTGGGCGTCCAGGGATCTGGGGGTTTGTTGGCAGCAGGAAGATGATTGCAAACACCGGGAAGAAGAACTCTCACAAACCCCTTTATGCACACAGCAGGGTATCACACCACTCAATAGAAGAACTCAAGGTTTTCATTCATCAAAATTCCCCTCATACAAGAGGCTAGGGTCCCTTAAATAGACCCTTAACCTTGGGCTCCAAGTAAGGGTACATAAGTCTTTACATAAGAATCCTTTTCCCTCTCAAACCTAGCTAGAAAATAAGGAATATTAGGTAGAAAATCCCTAAAATTTTTCTTGACTTGGTCAAGACTCCAAGGATGCCTAGGGGCGTGTTGGGCTTCTAGGAGCAGCAAAAGGCCGGCCCAAAGGGGCCGGGTGCATGGTTTGGGCTTCTGAAGCTGGGGTGGCCTGGTAGCCAGGTAGCAGGAATATTCCCTGGTATCTTGCTTCTTAGGGGCTTGGGCTTGCACCTGGGCTTGATTTCATTGGGCTAGGATGCAGATGGACCTCTGGAATCATGGATTCCCTTATTTATGAATATACTTTGGCATCTGGAGGGCATCTGCAAGGAATCAGGGTTTCTGATTTTTCTCCTGGGGTCTTCAAATCTTCAAGCTGGGTTGGACTTGGGCTAAACTTCCATGTCTTCAATCTGGCTGGACTTGGTCTTCACTTGTATAATATAGTCTTGAGTCTTCAGTATGCTTGGACAGGACTCAAAAAAATAAATTAGCTCAACATGAGCTAACTAGCATTGGACTGAACTAGCTCAACATGAGCTGACTAGTACAGAAGTGAAATAACAACTAAAAAACTCGAATAACACTAAAATGGACTCAGATGAGCTAAGCCCTTATTACAGATGGACTCATAAATTATTGATCAATTACAGAGGGTTGAAAGCCTCTGCCTTATTCTGGTGCCTTTGGTGTCCGCACCAATTCTCCCGGGGTGGGAGGAACTCGACCCTGTCGAGTGAAGATCAGACTGGCTCACATATCTCTCGAGAAGTCTGGGTTGAGGCATTGCAAGTCCTCTCGAGAAATCTATGAATCGTCCGACTCTGGCTCCTTGCCATCGGATCAGGAAGCATTGATAGTCACGGCCCCGGGTCGTGATGGCTTGATCGTCCAGGATACGCTCGATCCGTTCTCCTCTCTCAGGCCAATTTGTTAGTGGACACTCTGGGTTAGGGTCACTCACAATGAAAAGGAATAGGTCCAAAGGCCTTACTAGGTATCGCTGCCGGTCCCTATACTCAACCAGGTCTGTAATATTGAAGGTAGAACTAATGCCCAAATCCGAAGGCAAGTCTAACACCTAGGCATTTGATCCAATCCTTCTCTATCACTTAAAAGGTCTGGCTCTGCGAGCATGAAGCTTCTTTTAGGCCTAAGCCTAACCAAGATAGAATCACTACATCAAATTCTTTGACCTTCTTCGGGAATTAGCCAGTTGTTTTAAGATTAGTGCGGGTGGTGAACATGCTAGGCACATGCAGACAAATGATGCAAAGGACTCATACTGACACCTAACAGACTCGACTATGCATTCCTATCGAAGGAAATTTATTGAACTCTTTGGATCTAAACCTAATAGATTTTAGGTTCTCTAGGTTTGATCCTAGCTTGACATGCACATGAAAATTTACAGTGAACTCCTAGCAAATTCCAAGAGTATGCCAGAAGTAAGATGCAAACCTAACATGCGTGATGAATGCATGCAGTATGCTAATCTCAGCTAAATGCAATCTAATGATCCTAGAAATGCTGGAGGTGTCAGGAAAGGGCAGAAATAGGAAGTGGGTTCAGAATTAGTTTGGTAAGGTAGAGAAAAAGGTTCATGGTTAGTTGGATAAAATAGGATAAAGACGGGTGTCAGGAACTAATCCTATACTAATGAGGTTAACCTTATGAGGTTGAGCTATATCTACAGGATTTGCATAATGGAAGGATGGGTCACTAATTTCGGGGAAGAGGTCCTTAATGGGAACTATAGGAGGGGACTCATCTTGAAGGTATTGATTCAAAGAGATCAGGTCCTTAATAATTCTTCTGGTTCTTGTATTTTTGGACTAGACTCTATAATTTGGCTCTCCTCTATGGTTTCCTCAGGTAAGGCTCTAGCAGCAGTACCTAGGTTCTCTTCCTCTATTTGTTCTTCCATTATAGCTTTAAATTCTTCTGGTTCTTGTATTTTGGACTAGACTCTATAATTGGCTCTCCTCTATGGTTTCCTCAGGTAAGGCTCTAGCAGCAGTACCTAGGTTCTCCTTCCTCTATTTGTTCTTCCATTATAGCTTTAGGTTGGATGTGGTCAAGTCAACTAGCTCTGGGTGGAATCTACCTGGGTATCTACTGGGTCAGCTAATTCTAGGTCTACTAAGGTGTCTCCTCTTCTCCCTCATACTCATCCACTAGGCTCACATCACTCATACACTTCCACGTTAATGTAAGCCTTGTGAATCTCAGGAATGGTTGGAGAAGGTCGGCTAGCCAAATTGGTTAGGTTCTGGCCTCTGATTATGGGTACCACTCCTAGTAGGTTCAGGTTGTATAAGAGGTATGGCTCACTATTGGGTTCATATTGGGATACTCATCCTATAGGTTCAAGTTGATAGGGAAGCATGCTATACTAGCTGATACTTAGGGTTATGGTTCTCTACTCATAGGACGGGTGCAGATCTATGGGTCATGGGATTATAGGATCTGGGGTCATAGGATTTTGTGCGTCACTCTATGATCAGGTTCTAGTTGGATCAGGTATGGGGTCCTCCTAGGGTTGGGCTCTCTATATGGGTCAGGATATTGGGTCCTCCTAGGATTGGACTCCCTATATGGGTCAGAATACTGGGTTCTCCTAGGGTTGGACTCCCTATATGGGTCAGAATATGGGTTCTCCTAGGGTTTGAACTCCCTATATGGGTCAGAATATTGGGTGTTGGGTCTACTAGGCTCATAGGGTATGGGTGTTAGGATCTATGATCATGGGATCTATAGTCATAGGATCTAGGTTCATAGGTTATGATTCATAAGTTCTAGGTTCATAGGATTTAGAGTCAAAGATCTATAGGTTGTGGTATACTAGGCTTATAGGGAGAGGGTAAATAGGATCTATCTTCTTGGTCTATAAAATCCTGATTGGGTCTTCTAGGACTAACCTTAGGGATTGGGTCAGGATGATGGGCTCTCCTAGGTTCAGCCTCAAGGTATGGATCACAGGTTTGGGGTCCTCCTAGGTTGAGGATTGTAGTACGGGTCAGGATAGGGGCTCTCCTAGGTTTCGACCTCATGTATAGATCAGGGTTTGGGTCCTCCTAGGTTGAGGGAGTCAGGATCTGGCTCAGACTGTGACCCAGGGGTTTTCTTGGGTCCCTACCCGGCTTTTAAACTGATCAACACCTATTGGGCACGATAGTCAATTCTTCATTGGTTTGATACGAGACTGAGTTAACTGGGTCATCTGGATAGTTATCTGGGCAATTGATCAGCTAGGGCTTTTATTTGGCTTGTAAATTTTCCATGGTTCAGACATTTATGAAGGAGGGGTGATATGAAACTCCTGATCTAGTGCTCATGCAAGACTCGATCAGACCGACTATAGCTGACTAAACCTAAAGTCCCAAACTAGATGCTCACTCAGGGTGGCAAACTAGCCTATAGTAACCCTGTACTCAGCCAGGCAGGTGTAAGGGGAGTGTTAGGTCCCTGATTGCCAATCCTAGCACCAATCAGAGATTGGCCAGGTAGCGGACCAGCACCAAGCCCTTCGGGATTGAATCCCTAAACCACCGTTCTAGACACTAGCACAAGGGCACACAGGTTAACTTGACACAGTGATCTAACACTAGCCCGGACCCGACCAGTTTGGTGTCCCTAGCCCACTAGGGCAAATTAAGTCTAATTAATTTTAGGTTAAGGCTTGGACTGATGCAAGGATGTGGTTTTGGGCTAAGGAGGTGATCAAATCCTCCCCCCATCTGATATAGCCAGAGTGCCCTTAAAGTAATATGCAATGATGGCGGCAGATGAGGATGCAAATTAGGGTGAGTATATTTATTTTTTTTTTGGTATATTTTGGAAAATATGTATATATATATTATATATATTTGTTTTTTTTAAATAGAAGAAACTTGCAAATCATGACCTAATATACTGGAAATATACTAAAATTAAGAAATATGCAAAAACTCCTAAACAAAACCCTAAAACTTCCAACAGTCTTGCTAAAAAAGAGAGCCGAAAATTTGCAGGCCCTATTCGGCTTTCAGAAAATTCACAGGCCATAATAAAATCTGAAAAAAGTTAAAAAATTACTGTGAATTATGATAAATCCAGGAAAATAAATTTCAGAATTTTTGGAGTTTTTAACAGGGAGAAATTAAAATAACGAGTATATACGGACTGAGAAATTACAGAAAACAAGCCCTAATCTAAGCTCTGATACCAAATGATGGGGAACTAATATGCATGCAATTTGTTTTATATGTTTTATATGTGGGTTGGGTGATTAATTCCCGAATTTCAGATTAAAATAAGTTATAGGGAATTTTATATGAATTTTAGAAGATCAGCATGCAGATTAGGACCTAGAAAGTAGAAAAGAAGGATCGCCGGGCTGAGAAGCCTCGGTTAGGGCAAGTTCCTCCTACAAAAACTACTGGAGGTAGAGGGGTGTACCTGACAATGTCTGTGAAGATCGCAGCAAAAGGGTCTCTCATTCCTCGACGGATGCGGCCTGGAAAATCGAGCCAACCCGCGGATACCCGGCTTTCTGCTCGGTGATCCGATTGAGGCTTGGCTGGAGTCGTTGGATTCGTAGGAACTCAGGACTACAAACGACCTGTCAGGGGTTAGAAAGCTCACAAAGGAACAAGAAAAAAATAAAAACAGCAAGGGAAGGCTTCTTTTGGAGTGGGCGTCCGGGATCTGGGGGTTTGTTGGCAGCAGGAAGATGATTGCAAACACCGGGAAAAGAACTCTCACAACCCCTTTATGCACACAGCAGGTTTCACACCACTCAATAGAAGAACTCAGGTTTTCATTCATCAAAAATTCCCCTCATACAAGAGGCTAGGGTCCCTTAAATAGACCCTTAACCTTGGGCTCCAAGTAAGGGTACATAAGTCTTTACATAAGAATCCTTTTCCCTCTCAACCCTAGCTAGAAAATAAGGAAATATTAGGTAGAAAATCCCTAAAATTTTCTTGACTTGGTCAAGACTCCAAGGATGCCTAGGGGGGCGTGTTGGACTTCTAGGAGCAGCAAAAGGCCGGCCCAAAGGGGCCCGGTGCATGGTTTGGGCCTCTGGAAGCTGGGGTGGCCTGGTACCAGTAGCAGGAATATTCCCTGGTATCTTGCTTCTTAGGGGCTTGGGCTTGGCACCTGGGCTTGATTTCATTGGGCTAGGATGCAGATGGACCTCTGAAATCATGGATTCCCTTATTTATGAATATACTTTGGCATCTGGAAGGGAATCTGGGCATCTGGAGGGCATCTGCAAGGAATCAGGGTTTCTGATTTTTCTCCTGGGGTCTTCAAATCTTCAAGCTGGTTGGACTTGGGCTAAACTTCCATGTCTTCAATCTGGCTGGACTGGTTCTTCACTTGTATATATAGTCTTGAGTCTTCAGTATGCTTGGACAGGACTCAAAAAAATAAAAATTAGCTCAACATGAGCTAACTAGCATTGGACTGAACTAGCTCAACATGAGCTGACTAGTACAGAAGTGAAATAACACTAAATACTCGAATAACAACTAAAGGACTCAATGAGCTAAGCCCTATTATAGGATGGACTCATAAATTATGAGTCATTACAGAGGGTTGAGAAGCCTCTGCCTTATTCTGGTGCCTTTGGTGTCCGCACCAAAGTATGACCAAATTGAGTCAGGATATGATTGATACTGTTGCCCAGTTTAGGGATCAGTCCATGAGGATCTTACCCAGGTTAGTGATCGAGTCCAAGTACTTGAGGACCTAGGACATCAGAATTGGACTCCTATCCTAGATTTTAATGCGCCTCAACCTCACCCACACCAGAGCCTAGAAGACCTTTATACAGAGATCCTGAACAAATCATAGGAGGCCTGACCCAGAGCCTGAAGATAGAGATGATAGGTTCATCCGGAACATCAAATAGATGCACCCACTTTTGATGGTAGCTCAAACCTAAGGTGTATTCTGATTGTGAGGGTGAATGGACCAGTACTTTGAGTGGTATACCATGTCTGAGGAAAGGAAGTTCAAGTTTGCCAAGATGAAGTTAGTGGCGTCAAGCTGGTTATACTGGGGGAACAGTGAGCTAACCACTAGGAGACGAAATGTGAGCCCCTAACCACTTGGCAGGGTATGAAAGAGAACTTAGAGATAAGTACCTACCCATTTCATACCAGCAGAATCTGTTAGACCAATGGCAAACCTTGAAACAAGGGAACCGATCTGTCTCACTAGCTACATAGCCACCTTTGATGAGTACTTGATGAGATGTGATGTGAGTGAAGCCCATGAGGTCACTTTGTCTAGATTTAGGGCTGGACTTAGGGAAGACATTAAGAGGGAGTTTTTTCTGAGAGAGTTACTGACCTGGACCCCTATCAGATTGCACTAAACATTGAGAATTTTAGAGAGGACCTATAACTTCTAGGGTTAGTGCCCCAATCCCAAAAATGACCTAGCCAAGTTACCCATAGCACCTTTCAGGTATTCCCACCCCTAGGCCCATGGATAAAGGAGGCACCTGACACTAGAGAATCCTAGTACTAGTATCACCTGTTTTAAGTAGTGTCAGAAACTAGGTCATATCTCCAGCCAGTGTACAGCCATACCTGTTTTAATGCCATAGGGTAGGTCATGTTTCTATCTAGTGCCCACGTAGATCCCTTTACTAGAAGAGGGAGAGAAGAGATTATGGGCCCAATGAGGAATTTGAAGAAGAAGTTTATAAGGCCGGAATGAAACTTGGTTGATGAGAAGGGAGGAGGAGAACCCACAGAGTCTGACCAGTTACGAGTTATGAGATGCATCCTGTCCCAGAGTAGAGTTTCAGGAGGATTGGCGTAGGACTAACATCCTACAGACTTTCCTTAAATTAGGGATAATGTATGTAAGATCATCATATATAGTGGGAGCTGTGTGAATGCCATTTTGCTAGCACTGTCAAAATGTTAGGCTTAACCCCAGTCCCCACCCCAACCCTATAAGTTTCTTGGATAGACTCTACCTCTATACCATCCAGTCTAGATGTCAGGTCCAAATCTCGATGCAATCCTATCAAGAGAAGATTTGGTGTGATGTCTTACCCATGGGGGTGAGTAGTATAATTCTTGGGAGACTTGTGTATATGATCATGCTGCCACCTCTTAGGAAAATCTAATACCTGTTCTTTAGTTTAATGGAAAAAAAATCACAATCCATTCAGTCCCTCCTAAGGACAAGGTAGCTAAAGGACCTAATAAGGTCAAGAGATGAAGACTGAGTGAACCTAATTAGTGCTAAGGATCTAGCTCAAGACCATCTAGTGATCATAGGATTATACCCTTTTAGATGGCTTTCTGTTCTTTAGAATAGGCTTTGCATCCCGAACTTCTCTTGGGAATTTTTGATTTGGGAAATTCATGCTGGGGGTCTAGCAGGCCATTTTGGAAAAGACAAGACCACCCTGGCAGTTAAAGACCACTTTTTTTGGCCTAGCTTAAAAGAGATGTAGCACACATGTGTAGGTGTCGAACCTGCACTGTTGCCAAACAGCGAAAACAGAACACCGGCCTTTATACCCCACTCTCGTCCCAGATCGTCCTTGGCAAGATGTGAGTATGACTTTGTGTTAGTTTTGCCTAAACCCAGAGGAGGCATGACTCTATCTGTGTCGTAGTTGGCCGATTTTCTAAGATGGCCCACTTCTTGCCTTGTTCCCAGACTTTTGATGCGTCTAAGGTAGCCACACCCTGTTCTTAATGAGATAGTTAGACTCATGGCCTACCTAAGACAATTGTTTCAGATAGGGATGTCCGGTTCACCAGCTATTTTGAAAAAACTCTTTGGCATAAGTTAGGGACAAAACTTAAGTTTTCAACTGCCTATCATCCCCAAACTGATGGCCAAACAGAGGTAGTGAACCATAGCTTAGGCATCTGCTAAGATGTTCTGTTGGTGAAAACACTAAGATTGGGATTTGTACTTACCTAGGGCTGAATTTGCATACAATGACTCGGTCAATAGGTCTACAGGTAGAGTCCATTTGAAATTGTGCATGGGTACAAACCTCCACACCTCTTGACCTAGCCCCTTTTACCATCCACACACGAGTCTTCAAGTCTGCTGAATTTTTGCACAGCATATAAAAGACTTGCATAAGAAATTTATGCCAAAATAAATTTAAGTAATGAACTTATAAGAAGTTGGCTGATTCTCAAAGACAAGTTAAAACTTTTGTTGAGGGAGCATGTAATGATTAGGTTAAAGCCTGAATGGTTTCCTCCTGGAACCATTAGAAAGTTACATGCTAGAGGAGCTGGACCATTTAGAGTGGTGAAGAGAGTAGGATCCAATGCCTATGTGCTCGAGTTGCCTCCAGAACTAGGCATTAGCCCCCACTTTAACATTACAGACCTAGTAGAGTATAGAGAGCCACTGTGATTCCCAGTGAGCCTTTTGAGCCTAATCCTGTTCTTGAGAGTGAACCCCACCTGTGTGTCCACCAACAAATAGCCAGAGGAAAGAACAGATTGAAAAGATCTGGACGATCAGGTTATCCTACTCGTAATCGAGGATACCAAAGATACCTGGTGCTGGCAAGAAGGCCAGATTCTGATGACTCTGGACTCCCGAGATGAATTACAAGAGCTGGATCAGATCTTTTTTTCTTTGAGTCTGCATTTCATTTTGTTAGTCATGTTGACTCAGTCTAAGTCCAAGTCAAGTCCTGGTTAGCACCATTCCCTAGGGCATCATTTTTTCTTCCAAGGCCAAATGCAAGTGGACTCCACACTCCCAGCCACACTCCTAGGACCAGTTGGCACCACCATTCACCCAGTGTCCCTGGTCCCCAAGCCCAAGAAAGCAAGAAAATTTTCTTAGGAGAAGTCAAGGAGGCACCCACAAGCTGCCAAAGTAACCAAGCTAAGGAGCACGGGATTTTTCTTGGAGAGAACTTCAAGGTACGTGCCCACACCTGCCTAAAGTACCTGGATATAAATGGAAGGACCTAGTCTTGGGATAAAGACTAGGAGATGAGTATTTTCTTAAGAGCAAGTCATGGAAGGAAAACCCATGACTTAAGGAGAAGAACTAGGAGGTGCCCCACATACCTGCCATATGAAGCCATCACCTTGTATTTGAGGCCGCCCACTCCAAGAAAAGAAAGCCTGGTCGTCAAGGGAAAGTTTTTCATGCTTAGGATGAATGTTTAGTCCCACATGGGAAGTAGTGTAATTTGTTTCTCTTGCAAGGTCTATATATTGGACCCTTATGTAATCTTTTGATAAGAATGAGTAAATGAAATCTTTTCTTGTATTGAGCAACCTTGTGTTCTCTTCTTCTGCACTTCTTTGAGTGTTGAGCTCTGTGAGGGAGTAAATCCGGGTTCCATTGGAGCCTTGCGAAGGTGAGAGATCTCCAAAGTTACCAAAACCCTGCCCCGATTCATCCCTGGCCGCCAACCCTAATTTCCTTTCATCATCCTAGCCGCACCACCCTAAATTCTAAACCCTATTCCCACTTCATTCAAGGCCACCATCTCCTTCTCCAAGCCACCGCCCACTATATCAAGCCCTAGGTCCCTTTCATCTGCAAAAGCCGCCGCCCTACCAGCCAAACCCTAATCCACTCCATCTTCCCCACCGCCACCTCCATACTCTTCCCTCATCTCTTCAAAGTTCGAGTAGTCCAGAGCTATCCCAGGTAAGGCTCTTTCCTTGAGTTCTTACATCCTTATCTTGTTCTTCATCTTTTCCAGATCCAGAGTACGAGAAGAAGACCAACCTTGCCATTGATACAATCCGAGGATCTATTACAAGATACCCCATCTCCAAGGATCCTACAATTGCTCGAGAGTGTCCTTCAATTGAAGCAAAGAGAGATATCATAGTCAGGTATAAAACCTTCTCTTCTCTCTTCATTTGTTTCTTGAAAGAGGAGTAAACCCTAGGTCTGGGGTTTCTCAATCCCTAGCGATCCTACTTCTTTATTACTTTGATAATCTACTCTTTTGAATTGTGCTTTCTTTTAGTGCATATTTTCTTTCAATATTAGTTATCCTTGTTTTTGAGTCAAGCCAGCTTCTAACAAAACACAAAAAAAAAAAAAGATCTTAATTTACTTCCACATTGCATCATCTTATTTGTTCTGCATCATTAAAACACTACTAATTTCCTTTCTTCATGCTAAGCCAAATTCATGTCAATAGCTATAGTAGTTTGTGTTGTATAATACAAGGCCTACTCTAGGATTTGATGTAAAATTTATCTTTGTGCATCTAATACTTTATAGCATGATTAATGATGTTGTTTTGTTGTGTAACATAGAGTAAAATTATTTAAACATGATTATATAGAAATGAAGGGTCTAACTAAACTAAGACATTATAGTTTATTGTGTAATACAATGCTATAAGTGTCTTAGAGATAGCTGTCATGTTAAGAGTTGCATGGATTGCAATTGAAAAAGAAAATTTCCTATCCTAGAACTCATAATATTTGTTGTATAACACAAGGCATTTATAAGGAATTGGAATCTCAATCCCACTAAAAACCCTATTAGAATTTCTCGCTTACCATAAGTATGTAAATTATTATTAAGCTTCTACTTTATCACTACGGGATATTTTAGATGCTAATAAGTTGACCGGTCCTTAATATGTCGATTAGTTAATGACCCTGAGAATTATCTTAACTCGGAGAAGGTCTCCTGCATCTTCGATTCACTTGATGTAGATCTGATTAGAGATGATGCTACAAAGGAAAAAAGGGCCATATATAAAATATAGCAAAATGACAATTTAACTATTAAGCGCACTATGTTGGCCTCTAAGAGCAATGAGTATAAAGGTAATATAAAAAATGGAACCTCGATCCATACTGCTCAATCTTAAAGAGCTTTATGGAAAGAAAAGTAAGGCTATCTGATACAAAATATCAAAGCAGCCATTTTGAGCAGTATGAGTGAGGGCTCGTCCGTTCAGTCTATGTACTAAAGATTTGATTTAATCACTCGATTAGTTCAATTAGAATTTGTTATGTATGGAAAGCTTAATCAGGACTTGATCCTACAATCACTCCCTGATTTCTTCTCTTAGTTTATCATGAAGTATCACATGAACAAACTTAACCTTTCATTACTTGAGTTGCTTAACATGCTTAAGATAGCTAAGAGCCATTTTAAGGGAGATAAGGCTCATCTTCTTGTAATTAATAGGAAGAAAAAATAATAATGAAAAGGGTTCAAGAGAAAGTTGAACTCCAAGAAAAGCATCTAGAAGAGGAAAAGGCAAAAATGCCCTCTACTAATAGAACCTGTTTTTACTGCAATAAGCAAGGATAGTGGAAGAAGAACTACAAGTTACACTATTGATGGGGACCGAGAGTCTATTTATTTTTATTTTATTTGAGTCCGTTGTCTTGTGTCACTTGAGTCAAAGTGAGCCATTGAGTCCTGTAATAAAGGACACAATTGAGTCCTGTAATAAAGGACACAACTGAGTCCAGTTGAGTTCACTTAGCCAGGTCCAGTCATTTTTAGTTTAGTCAAGTCCAATCGAGTGCATTCAAGTTATGTTCAAGAGGAAAGTCAGCAGACCAGGAGATTCACCAGGCCTCCCTAACAGAGCTGGCCTTCATGCACCTGGACCCTTTCATGCCGCCAGGCCCGCAAGAGAGAGCTCCAACCCAAGACAAAGGCCTATTGATGACCAGGTCCACTAGGGTTTCTTGGCCCACAAGTTAGGGTTTCTTAGCCCTCAAGTCATGTACCCTAGGGTCAATCTATAAATATCACCCCTCCGCTCTTGTATGAAGCATATTTTTTCTCATGAATACAACTTAAAATTGAAAGTTATTTTGTTTGAGTTTTTTCTCTAGATTGGAGCGGGTGTGATGCCTTGGTTTCCTATTCTTGAGTGAAAGCCCTAATCCCCTGGTGACATCTACGCTCGCCAGCGATCCTCTGCTTCCCCGTCCCGCAATAACTTGGTATCAGAGCCCAGCGAATTAGGATTTCTCTTCAACCTCGACTCCATATCGTTCCTCCCATTCAGATTTTCCTATGCAAGACTCCTCCTCAAACCTCGATCGACCGTCGAGGTCCGTCAACGCCCTACATCCACCTCCCTCCCATGACCCCAATGCCCCATCATCATCTTCCGCTCAAACCCACAGCAACTGATGCCCACGCACCATCATCGTCCATCACTTCTCCCAAAATGAGGCCCTCATCGACGAGATCCTCTCCAGTGCCTGCACCCGAGCCCCTCTCCTCTTTGTCACCCTTGAAGCCCGTCTCCAGCACCATCTCCAATCAAGTCTCTCCTGCGGCCATGACTCCCGCGACCACCACCCAGCCACCACTGACATCGATCGGACACCCCAAAAGAGCCGATCAATGCCGCCTACCGGTATCTCTCCCGTTTGGACCACCCATCTTCGATTGATGCCTTCTATGGTTGCGCATGCCCTAACTCTGCCCATGCTACAGATCCAAACATACCACCTCCGCACGACGTTGCCAGCCATCAGAACCCCCCGCGTCCGGCCATCTCCCTCCCATGCCGGCATCGTCCTCAGCCCAGCACTGATGCCAGCGAGCCCCACCAGACTTCCTCCCCTGCTCCATCTTGCAACAACCCATGAAGAGGCTGCCATTGGCATTCTCAGCGCTGTTGCCGACAAATCCCATCAGCGAAGCCTCCCCGCATTGCTGCCTGCTCTCCGGTGTCATCGAAAGTGAGATCTGGCTAGAAGACCCCCTGCTCTATTCAGCCCCTTCGATCCATAGAGAAAGAACCTTCTGTTGGCACGAACGTGAAAGCAGTTCACGTTCCTAATGCTAACTTAAGACTCTGCACATAGCTCAAAGCAGGACTTCATGGATCTTAATGCTACATGCTGCACACTCCTCAAAGTGCACGGTCCTCAGAGCTGCATGATCTTTAGCACTGCATGATTTCTGGAGCTAAACGATTTCTAGAGCTGCATAATCCTCAAAGTAGTGGGAATTTCAAAGTTGCATGGATTTTTGAGTCACACGGATCTTAGAGTTACATAGCTCTCATAGCATAGCTGATTAAAAAAATAAAATAAAATAAAATAAAAATGTGAGCCTAGCCTCTTTTAATTTGATTGTTCTAGTTCCATCAAACCCCTGCTCATCCAAACTCGACATAGTCGAGTTCTCCCCACCATAAGGGAATGATGGGGACCGAGAGTCTATTTTATTTTATTTTATTTGAGTCCATTAGTCCTGTGTCACTTGAGTCAAAGTGAGCCAATTGAGTCCTGTAATAAGTGAGACAACTGAGTCCAGTTGAGTCTACTTAGTCAGGTCCAGTCATTTTTAGTTTAGTCAAGTCTGATGAGTGCATTCAAGTTATGTTCAAGAAGAGAGTCAGCAGACCAGGTGATTCGCCAGGCCTTCCTAACCAAAGCTGGCCTTCATGCACCTAGACCCTTTCATGCTGCCAGGCCTGCAAAAGAGAGCTCCAGCCCAAAAAAGGCCCACTGATGACCAGGTCCACCAGGATTTCTTGGCCCACAAGTCAGGATTTCTTAGCCCTCAAGTCATGTACTCTGGGGTGAATCTATAAATACCACCCCTCCTCTTTTGTATGAAGCATCTTTTTTCTTATGAATTCAACTTAAAATTGAAAGTTATTTTGTTTGAGTTTTTTCTCTAGATTGGAGTGGGTGTGATGCCCTGGTTTCCTGTTCTTGAGTGCAAGTCCTAATCCCTTGGTGACTTCTATGCTCGCCAGCGATCCTCCACTTCCCCGTCCTGCATCAATTATGCTAGTCTGAAACCTGATGCTGGTGAAGCATCAAAAGATTTGTACATATTACAAACTAACTTGTCATGGAGTACTTTAGTTTTAGATTCACGGATATGGATACCACATGTAGGTCTTATATTGCAAGTCTTTATAGGGACTTCAAAGAATCAAGAGCTTGAAGAAAGATGACTTTGAGCTTTATAGTGTGAGTGGTGAAGCCATTTAAGCAGAAGCTATGGGCACCTATCAATTATTATTGCCTTCAAGTAAAATTTTAGAATTCAAAGACTGTTACTATATTCCACATATTATTAGAAATATTATTTCGTACTCTTATTATTATAACAAGATTTTGAAATTAATATAAAGAGCAGTGGATGCTTTATTTTTCATTCTAATAATTTCTTTGAAAGTGGTTTATTTATTAATGGTCTTTTAGTTCTTTCACTCAATGATAAAGTTTTACCTGTTGAAAACAAGAAAATAAAGAAAAAGATGTAAATATCACTTTTCTCTAGCATTGTTGATTAGGTCATATTAATGAGTCTAGGATAAATAAGTTATACAATGATAAATTCTTTGATCCTTATTGTTCCGCCTATACCATCATGGCCTGTAGCTAGAGCTGACCTCATCGCACAGGAGCCTGCACGCGCACCCGGACCTGAAAACAAAGGAGACCCAGGCCGGGGATCCTGGCAGGGGCACTTCGATGATCAAGTCAGTGACGAACTAGGAAAATAGATCCTTTCCTATTGGCCCCTTGCTCGGAGTCCACACTTAGAGGAGAATTTAGTTTGAAGTAGAGGGAATGGAGCTGGGCTAAGAAAAGCTGAGGAGAACTCAGGCCTTGTGGCTGTGTCCGTCAAGACCCTTCCGATGAGTCTTCGGTAGCCCAAAGCACACAGTCTCGCTGTTGCTCTCTTGTGCACTACCTTCTTCCCTGTTTGCTCGAGTTAGACTTGCTTACCTTTTCATAGAAGTCCTCGGAGTCCTTTTGCCCTAATCCCTCCTAGTGGCTTACCTTGGGATCTTCCCCCTCTGTCGGCACCGAAGGGTCAACATTTGGCAGTGCTTCATGTCGTGCACACAGGTGCCTTTCCTCATTCTTGATAAGGGGTTATGCTACATGTTCTGACTCTCCATCTAGTGCTCTTCTTCAGGAAACCTGGCAATGCCTCGATCGGGGGAAAGCCATCCCTGGATTTGAATCTTCCGGGATAGTATCCTCTTCCAGGTGGTATAGATAATCGATCGAAAGTGCAGTGCTTTGGGTAGGGCACCTTTTCCTATCTGGTGTAAACAATAGCAGGGGTGATCATGGCATCCTGGGAGGTGCTCCTTCATGGTCCTTGGGTGGCGGCTCGCTGCCCGAGGGAAGTGGCACCATGGGATTTGAATGAGAGCGCAACTTTGATCAAGGTGGGCTCGACCCCAAAGGAGCCACTCGGCGAAGGAGCTCAAAGAGAGCAGGAGCTCGACTTCGACTTTGGTGGGCTCGACCCTGAGGGAGCGACCCAGTGAAGGAGCTTGAAGAGAGAGGAAGTTCGACTTTGGTCGATGTGGGCTCAACCTTGAGGGAGCCACCCGGTGAAGGATCTCGAAGAGAGCGGGAGCTCGACTTCGACCGAGGTGGACTCGACCTCGAGGGAGCAACCCAGCGAAGGAGCTCAAAGAGAGTGGGAGCTCGACTTCGACCGAGGTGGGCTCGACCCCTGGAGAGCCACCTGAAGGAGCTCGAAGAGAGTGGGAGCTCGACTTCGGCCAAGGTGGGCTCAACCTCGAGGTGCCACCTGGCGAAGGAGCTCGAAGAGAGCGAGAGCTCGACTTTGACCAAGGTGGGCTCGACCTTGAGGGAGCCACCCAACGAAGGAGCTCGACTCCGGCCAGGAAGCCTCGACCTCCAAGAGTCGCCTGGTAAAGGGTTTGACATGGCAACATGCGGCATCAAGCCAGATCTGACAAGGACTCCATGTCAGCAATCTTGCCACATCATTTGCCCCCCACTCTTGAGTCCTGTTGGTGCATGATGCTCAGGGTGAAGGAGTAAATACGGTGCTGACATGGAAAGGTGGAAATCAGGTGCCATTAACACCATGATTGACGGTGCCACAGGGAGCGGACCTTGAGCCAATGCGGGGATGACACGTCAGCCAGTCCGAGGAAACATAATGATCGATGCAAGACCCGAAGCAGTTTTTGGTGAATCGAAGCATCGTTCCTTCCTTGCTGATTTTGACATGTGCGGTGTTTCGATGGAGGTGGTTGTGAGGGGTACAACCGCTACCTGGTCATTTCGAAAAGAGTGAAAACTTCCTAAGAACATCACTTCTTTTTAATCCTCTGTGCAAGCCGACGAACCTGATGCAGGATGACTCTAAGATTTCTAGATATGTAGGAAAAATAGTAAACTAATTTTTAAATATTTTTTTATATTTTAATTTGCAGGCTAGATTCCTGAAATCAAGTAAAGACTAGCAGGATGAATAGCAATGCAAAGAATCATCATAATCGCAGGCATGCTCATGCAAAATAAAAAAGTCAGGACCCAAGAATTGAGAAATCCCGGCTTAGGATAGCTAACCTTCAATTAAAATATAAATTAAGAGTTGGAGGGTTTGTACCAGTAAGAGATTGAAGAACTTGCTGATGAAAGGGCCACACAGCTCTCAGATTGAGGCCTGGAAGATGAAGCCTTTGGTTCCCGAATTTGAAGGCGATCTGAACCCGGTCTGAAGGCAAGGAAAGCCTCCTCTAGGGAGGGGAGACACCTTGGAGATCCTCCAAAGCATCAAGGTGAGGTTCGAATCAACAATCAAATGAAATAAACAAGGTATGAAATAGAAGGGAAAGATTAGGGCTAGGAGTGCTAGCGGTTAGGAGAAGGAGGCTCGTAGCAGGTGGCGGCCTTGGGCTTCTTGTCAAAGGATGAAGGCTGATGCTTGAAGACTTAGAAGGTGCTTGGGCGTTGATGAAGGTTGGAGGTAGATGTCGGCCAAGTAACGAACAAAAGCAAATCAAACACAATACTAAAACTCAAGACAATTTTTCACTAGAATTTAATTTCATAAGAGTAGAATTGATTACAAGAGGAGCGGTGGGGTATTTATTGAGTCCCATGCCCTCTCCTAAAGGGATTACAAGTCTTCTCCTAGTTAGAATAGGTTTACACAATTTAAGTGGGAAAATGATTTCAAAATAAACCTAGAATTATGAGTATACAAGTTGAATGAAATAAAAACATAAACTCCTTTCATTTGAACTCTTCCACCATGTTTGGACTTGGTCAACCATTAAGGATGCCACTCTTGCCATGTTGGGTTTCATGGGGGGCAGCAAGGGCCGGCCAAGGTCTTGGGGTGCATGGGCTTTGGGTGATGGGGACATCACTAGCATGGATTCTCGAGCAAGCACGAATCACGGTGCAGTATGAATTTCGATGCAAATATATTTAGATTTGAAGATCATTTCATTCTCCACATGAGAAGGTCTCCATATGAATGCCAAGTGGCGCCCAACACATGATGACACAAGAATGTCCACATGAATGCCAAGTGGTGCCTACCACATGATGACTCATGAATGCCAAGTGGCGTCCATGCATGCAGATTTTCAGATTTGGACACTTGGCAAGCACAAGGAGACACTTGGCACCCATCCATTTTGCCACCCCTTTTCATGAAATTTGAAATTCAAATTTATAACTACATTTCTCCCTCTTTTATATAAAATTTGAATATCAAGTGGGGCTTAGAAGGTTATAAATAGGCCCCTAATCTCATTGTAAGGTATGCTAAGGATGAATGAAAATTTTCTTTTAGAGAACAGTGACTCTTCTTTTGCTCTGTGAGGAGAGGGTGTGAGGCCCAACCCCAGGACATGATGTGAGGTCATGTCTAGTTTTTCCTTGATTTCATCTTCCTTACCACCCTCATGTCCTTTGAGATTCACCCTAACGGTTCCATTAGTGAGGTGGGTGAGATGCCCTAGAGGTGAGAGATCTCTCCATGAGTATGAGTCCCAAAGCCCATGAGTTCCAAACCTTAAGTCCTTCATCCCATTATTCCTTTACCACCCTCCTAGAAAAAAATCCAAAAAAAAAGAAAGTATCCTAATCTAGGTGACTTCTAGGCTCACCAATGATCCTATCCCCGTCTGTCCCGCATCAATTTTGTTATTAGAGCCCAAAAAAATTAGGCTATACCTTATTCTCATATCCGCTATACCGTCTGTCCCGCATCAATTTTTGTTATTAGAGCCCAAAAAAATTAGGATATTTTTTCTCAACCGCTTATTCCCCTTATTCTCATTATTCCTGCTATCCCGACCTTATTCCTCCTCTATTTTTGGTTTATTCCTGTCATCCTCTTCCTCCATCCATTGCCCAAAATATTTTTTTTCAACCATCCCGGCCGATCCATCAACAACGCCACTACCCAACCCATGCAATCGGAGCCGCGCTGCCGCCGTCTACCTCTCGCCACGATGACCTCCGCGCCATTCCTCCTAACCGCGGAAGCCTTTCCAAGCATCCGGTCCCCACGCCCGTGCCACCCCGTCCATGCCCACGCCCATGCCGCGGCCACCTCCCCATCTAAAACCTCCTGGTCGAGCACCCGTCGCTCCGATTCCCGAAGATCCATGCCGGTCCGTCCGCCCTCCACGTCGCCCGCAAGCTCAGCCTTAAGCTTAGGAAGAAACAAAACCATCCAGCCACAGCCACCCCTTCCTCCCCACGCGCCTCCATTATCGCCGTCCAAGACCACCTTCAGCTCCTCCCGCTGCCACTATCACTGATGAAGCCACCGGATTCCCATGCCCGAAAGCCAAGCGTGTCGCTGAATAGCAGAGCCCGTGCCACCCATGATCACCATCCTCCCTCCTTCAACCTCACTGTCGCTTCAAGATCGATGACCGGGAATCCACTGATCGCGCCCTTCCACGGCTGCACCGATCCCATCATCCAACCAATCGAGCATCCGGAACTCCCTGCTGTGGCGACGCCCAACCCTCTCCGCCCAAATCCGAGCCCCCTTCTCCTTCACTCCCAGCCATCTGCCAACACCGGATGCCTCCCTCTGCTGCTGAACACCGGAATGGGGACTGTGCCCCTCCCCTCCCATGCCGCCGTCCATCTCCCACCTTAGAGGAGCTCCCTCCCCAATCCTCCTTCCCCACGGATGCCCAAAACCGTGCCCAGGATCTCACCGCCTCCATCCTCACTGCCACCTCCCCACCTCCCCGCTGCTCCGCCCATGCTGGCCGCTCCCCTCTGGTCTCAGCTTAGAAGTCGGAAGGCCGATCCACCGCGTGTCCCCACCGGCGAGGAGGAATTGCACAGCGACTATAGCTCCTCGTCCTCTGCTGTGGACGATGATGGCGGGGACATCGCGTCCGTTTACTGCCATCTACATCTACCATTCGATCTCAACCGTATCCCGCCACCCGACGATGATGGCCTTGACCATCACTGCACCGCCCTTCGCCTCTGATGTCCCCGATCGGCCGCCTGTCCCACCGACCTGCTCCTCACCGCTTCGATGCCCTAGATGCCCCATTCCTTCGCCTGCAATGGGGAACGCCTGCATCACCTCCAAGGCCACTGACCGTTGTCGACGTTCCCACCCGAAGACCCTCCTCCGGCGCCTCCACCGGATCCACTGTGTCATCAATTTTCTCATCCAATCCACAGCAATCGGACCCCTCATGCTCCACCCTGCAACGGTTTGTGAAGAAGCCACTACCTTCCTTTCCCCATCGCCATCGCCGACAAGAGCCAACAGGATCTGCCCTTTCAACGTTGATCCCCGGTTTTGCATGTCCGTCAAAGCACCTAGAGCATCGCACGATCATGAAAGCCATTCATGCTTCTACTATCAATTTCAAGTTTTGCATGCTTCTCAAAGCGAGGTGCCAACCCGGCTTCAGGATCAGGCTGGAAATAAAAAAATGAAAAAGAAAAAAGAGAAAAAACTTTGAACAGTTTTCGAAGTTGCATAATTTCTAAGCTGCAAGGATTTCAAAGCTACACAAATTTTAACACAAAAGGCAGTGCTGCACAGATTTCATAGTTGCACAGATCTCAGAGCAGAGCTTCTTTCTGAATGGATTTGGTTCCACCAAAGTCCTCGCTGACCCTGACTCGACGGAGTCGAGTTCTTCCCACCTCAAGGAAATGATGGGGACATCGCTAGCACGGATTTAGGAGCAAGCACGAATCACGATGCAGTATGAATTTCGATGCAAATAAATTTAGATTTGAAGATCATTTCATCCTCCATATGAGAAGGTCCCCACATGAATGCCAAGTGGCGCCCAACACATGATGACACAAGAATGTCCACATGAATGCCAAGTGGTGCCTACCACATGATGACTTATGAATGCCAAGTGACGTCCATGCATGCAGACTTTCAGATTTGGATACTTGGCAAGCACAAGGAGACACTTGGCACCCATCCATTTTGCCACCCCTTTTCATGAAATTTGAAATTCAAATTTGTAACTACATTTTCCCTCTTTTCATGTAAAATTTGAATTTCAATTGAGGCTTAGAAGGTTATAAATAGGCCCCTAATCTCATTGAAAGGTATGCTAAGGATGAATAAAATTTTTTTTTTAGAGAAGAGTGATTCTTCTTTTGCTCTGTGAGGAGAGGGTGTGAGGCCCAACCCAAGACATGATGTGAGGTCATGTCTAGTTATCCCCTTGATTTCATCTTCCTTACCACCCTCATGTCCTTTGAGATTCACCCTAATGGCTCCATTAGTGAGGTGGGTGAGATGCCCTATAGGTGAGAGATATCTCCGTGAGTATAAGTCCAAAAGTCCATGAGTTCCAAACCTCAAGTCCTTCATCCCATTATTCCTTCGCCACCCTCCTAGAAAAAAAATCCAAAGAAAAAGAAAATATCCTAATCTAGGTGACTTCTAGGCTCACCAACGATCCTATCCCTGTCTATCCTGCATCAATTTTTGTATCAGAGCCCAGAAAAATTAGGATATATTTTTTCTCCATCACTTATTCCCCTTATTCTCATTAATCCTACTATCCCGACCTTATTCCTCCTCTATTCTGGGTTTATTCCTGTCATCCTCTTCCTCCATCCGCTGCTTAAAATATTTTTTTTCAACCATCCCGGCCGATCCATCAACACCACCACTGCCCAACCCATGCAATCAGAGATGCGCTGCCACCGTCCACCTCCCACCATGATGACCTCCGCTGCCATTCCGCCCAACCACCGGAAGCCTTTCCAAGCATCCGTCCCCATGCCCATGCCGCCCAGTCCGTGCCCACGCCCGTGCCGCCAGCCACCTCCCCATGTAAAACATCCTGGCCGAGCACCCGTCGCTCAGGTTCTCGGAGATCCATGCCAGTCTGTCCGCCCTCCATGTTGCCTGCAAGCTCGGCCTTAAGCCTAGGAAGAAACAGAACCATCCAGCCATGGCCACCCTTTTCCTCCCCACGCGCCTCCATTGTCGCCGTCCAAGACCACCTTCAGCCCCTTCTGCTGCCACTGTTGCCGACAAAGCCACCGGATTCCCGTGCCCGAAAGCCAAGCGCACCGTCGAATTGCAGAGCCCGTGCCACCCGCGATCACCATCCTTCCCTCCTTCCACCTCACCACCGCTTCAAGATCAACGACCGGGAATCCACTGATCGTGCCCTTCCATGGCCGCACCGACCCCATCGTCCGGCCAACCGAGCATCCAGAACTCCCTGCTGCGGCGATGCCCGACCCTCTCCACCCAGATCCGAGCCCCCTTCTCCTCCGCTCCCAGCTGTCTGCCAACACCGGAGGCCTCCCTCTGCTGCTGGATGCCAGAATGGGGACTGTGCCCCACCCGACCCGTGCCACCGTCCATCTCTTGCCTCGGAGGAGCTCCCTCCCCACTCCTTTCCCACGGATGCCCAGAACCGTGCCCAGGATCTCGCCGCCTCCATCCTCACTACCACCTCCCCGCTTCTCTGCCCATGCCGGCCGTGCCCCTCTGGTCTCAGCTTAGAAGTCGGAAGGCCGATCCACCGCACGTCCCCACCAGCGAGGAGGAATTGCACAACGACTTTAGCTCCTCGTCCTTCGCCATGGACAACGATGACAGGGACATCGCATCTGTCTACCACCATCTGCTGTACCATTCGATCTCAACTGTCTCCGCCACCTGATGATGATGGCCTCGACCATCACTACACGCCCTCCACCTCTGATGCCCCCAATCGGGCGCCCGTCCCACCAACCTGCTCCTCACCACTGCGACGCCCCATTCCTTTGCCTGCAACCAGGAACGCCCTCATTGCCTCCAAGGCCATAGACCATGGCCGACGTTCCCGCCCGAAGCCCCTCCTCCGGCACCTCCATCGGATCCACTATGTCATCAATTTTCTTCCATCCAAATCCACAGCAACCGGACCCCTCCTACTCCACCCTGTAATGGTCCATGAAGAAGCCATTATCTTCCTTCCCCCGCCGCCATTGTCGGCAAGAGCCCACCGGATCTGCCCCTTCAACATCAATTCCCTGGTTTTGCATGTTCGTCAAAGCACCTGAGCATCGCACGATCGTGAAAGCCATTCATGCTTCTACTACCGATTTCAAGTTTTGCATGCTTCTCAAAGCAAGGTGCTATCCCGACTTTAGGATTAGGCTGGAAATAAAAAAAATAAAAAAAAAGAGAAAAAGAAAATGGAACAATTTTTGGAGCTGTACAATTTTTAAGCCGCATGGATTTCAAAGCTGCACAAATTTTGACACAAAAGGCAGTGCTGCACAGATTTCAGAGTTGCACAGATCATAGAGCAGAGCTTCTTTCTGATTGGATTGGTTCCACCAATGTCCTCGTTGACCCTGACTTAATGGAGTCGAGTTCTTCCCATCTCAGGGGAATGATGGGGACATCACTAACATGGATTTCGAAGCAAGCACGAATCATGATGCAGTATGAATTTTGATGCAAATAAATTTAGATTTGAAGATCATTTCATCCTCCACATGAGAAGGTCCCCACATGAATGCCAAGTGGCACCCAACACATGATGACACAAGAATGTCCACATGAATGCCAAGTGGTGCCTACCACATGATGACTCATGAATGCCAAGCAGCATCCACGCATGCAGATTTTCAGATTTGGACACTTGGCAAGCATAAGGAGACACTTGGTACCCATCCATTTTGCTAACCCTTTTCATGAAATTTGAAATTCAAATTTGTAACTACATTTCCCCCTCTTGTCATGCAAAATTTGAATTTCAATTGGGACTTAGAAGGTTATAAATAGGCCCCTAATCTCATTGTAAGGTATGCTAAGGATGAATGAAAATTTCTTTTAGAGAAGAGTGATTCTTCTTTTGCTCCGTGAGGAGAGAGTGTGAGGCCTAACCCAGGACATGATGTGAGGTCATGTCTAGTTATCCCCTTGATTTCATCTTCCTTACCACCCTCATGTCCTTTGAGATTCACCCTAACGCCTCCATTAATGAGGTGGGTGAGATGCCCTAGAGGTGAGAGATCTCTCCGTGAGTATGAGTCCCAAAGCCCATGAATTCCAAACTTCAAGTCCTTCATCGCATTATTCCTTCGCCAGCCTCCTAGAAAAAAAATCCAAAAAAAAAAGAAAGTATCCTAATCTAGGTGACTTCTAGGCTCACCAACGATCCTATCCTCGTTTGTCCCGCATCATTGGGCCTCCTAGAAGCTGGGGTGCCTGGGCTGGTATATTCCTGGCATCAGACTGGAATCTTGGTTCTTAAAGGCATGGGCTTGGCACTTAAGCTTGATTTCTCCTGGACTAGGTGTAGATAGACCTTTGGATTCATGATTTGCCCTGGTCTAGGAGTATACTCTGGCATCTAGAAGGAATTTGGATATTTGGAGAGCATCTGGAATGAATCAGGGTATCTGGAGAACATCTGGAGGGTATCTAGGGCTCTGGGGTGTCAAACAAGATCCCATAAGCTATTGTAAATGCCTCTGGCTCCTGGGTGAGGCCTGGTGGAACTCCAAAATAGGGTAACCTCCTCTCTTGTACAAAAATTGGACTCTCACTAGACTAACACTTAAGTATAAGGCTCAATGACTGACTAGGATTAAGATAAATCAACTAGTCTCAACTTATTACAAGACTCAATCTTATTTGCTTACAAAAATGTGACACATGGCTAGGTAAACCAGATTGGGCCCAATAATCTGTGTCTGATCCTAGTGCCCCCACCATAATCAGAGCCCTTCTCTTTTTCCCCTCTGGGTGTTTTTGACTTCCAAATCCACCAGGTTAGTCTTCCATAGTCTTCCCCTATCCTTTGGTTTGGTAGAGCCCATTATCAGAGCCCCTTTGGACTCCAACTTCCTTCCTTCATTCTTCGTCCTTCTTTGTTCCTCCCTGGTCTTTGCTAGAATGGCCCCTTCAGGCCATAGTTTTTGTCCTTCAAGCAATCATGATGAGGCGGGGCCCTCTCGACCGAGGACTCCCTCTTCTGATGAGGAGGAGGAAGTCCTGCTCGAGGTTCACAAGAACCTTCATCCCACCGGGATTGTGATAGGGGGCCTAGGGCCCGCCCTCCTCTTCCTTCCATCCCTAAAGTTCTCCCTGAGCCATCCCACTCGTCTGGTCCCGGCAGGGTCACCTCAGTGATACCAGGGAGGACCTTGCCATAATCCAGGAGGCCTTCGGTATCCTAAGCTCTATCTGGCTCTTGGTCCCTCGACCAGGGGAGCGGGTCATCTCCAATGGCCCGGGCCGAATCTCCCTCTACGAGAAGTCCCTCACAGGAGACCTTCGACTCCCTTTCCATCCTTTCTTCCTCTCCGTTCTTAGCAATTATCACTTTGTTCTAGCTCAGCTGGTTCCAAACGTGGTTAGGACTATTTTTTTTTTCATCATCCTTTGCCACTTTCATGGGATTGTGGCCCATTTTTCCTTGTTTAGGGCTTTCTCCACCTTGAAGCGCCACCCGACCGAGGATAGATGATGGTTTATTTCTCCTCGTCCAAAGGGCATTAAGTTTGAGCTCCCCTCTCCATCAAGGATGGAAGAGTAAATATTTTTTTGCTTCCATCGAGGGGGTCGATTGGGTTGGAGTGACCCAAACCGGGCCCCGAACAAGAACTCTGCTATCGAAGCGGCTGAGCGAGAAATTTACGACCAGCTCTATGCTAACCAAATCCCTTCCTTAGAGGTTCTTCTATCAGAGAAGAATCTCTTCGAAGCTGGGGTCAGCCCAATCCAGGAGTTGGGTGAGTTCGGCCTGAACTTGATTCTCCTTTTCCCAGGTTTGTTCGGGTATGAGGTTGACCTCAATTCCTTTCTTCTTGCAGGCATGAAACTTTCAATAAAGCAGATAGTCCAGCATGCCCAGAGGAGAGGTGTGCCAGGGGGGCCCAGGGAGTCTCCCCCGAAGAGGGCCTGAAATGAGCCCGACCAGAGGCTAGGCCAGTCGCAGCCTTCAGATCAGGCAGAGAGGCAACTGAAAAGGTGCATGATTCGACAAGGTGACAGGCTTCACCTCCGGCCCAGGACTCCATCGCAGGTGTGCGGGTTCGGCTTGCCGCCATCGCTGCCTTACCTCCACCTCCCAAAGTCATCGAGGTAGAGGTGGGAGGAGATGAGAGGAGGATACTACCATCGACGACGCCATCCGGTGTGGCAGCAAGTTTGACAGGGGCTCAGAGATGTCCTCGGCCATCCCTGAGGACACGACAACAGCCCGGGAAAAGAAGAAATTTGGCTCTCGAAGGGTGCCCTTCGAGGTGGCATCAAACTTCTTGGTGACTCTGGATCAGTGCTTGGTTGAGCGCATGATGGACTTCACCATCCAATCATGCGAGCAATAAGAAAGGGGACGAAGGCCCTTGTCGGATGCTATTCTCGGCACCTTCCCCCATTTATTCATAGTAAGTCTCCTTGCCTTCTTTCTTCTTCTCTTTTTCTTCTTCTTTTTGTTGATGCCTTCATTGTTGCAGCTTGGCACGGATCTTCTGCTCATCCATGCTCCCACTGGATCAAGAGGGGGAAGTTAAAAGAGCAGGAGTTGTCATCAGCTATGGTCAAGGCCAAGGAGAAGACGGCCAGGGCTTAGGAAGCTGAAGAGAAAAATAGAGAATTGAAGGCCGAGGCGGCAAGTGCTGAGAGACACATTAAAGATCTCGAGGCATCCCTGGCCTGGGTAAAGGACCGAGTCAGGCGTAGGTCTGAGGAGCTCAAGGCCGAGGTAGCCCGTGCCAAGGAACTCAAGGCCGAGGTGGCCCGGGCGTCGGAGAGGACTGAGGATCTCCAAACCCAGCTTGAGGTCATGCAGGCTCGGGCTATAGCCATCGAAGAAAGGCCATGGGCATGGTGGCTTTGATGGAGGCCACCAAGAAAGAGGCTGCTGATGCGGTGCCCAACTAAAAGGCCTCAGAAGCTTATGTTGACGAAGTCGAGGAGGCGATCCTTGACTCGTTCTCGAAGGGCTTTGAACATTGCAAGTCCTAGGCTGCCCAGCTATTCCCCGGGCTAGACCTGGATGGCCTTGTCTTCATTATGGTCTCGGTTAAGGATCCTAGTGAGGTCACAGCCATAGCAGTGGAGGAGCCTCCAGCCACCATAGAAGCAGCTCCCCCGGTGGCAAAAGCAACGGATGCTGACATGCCATAGCGCCACCCCGGGAAGGGGTCGGTAGAATAGGAGCTCCTTCACTTCACTTGCATTCCGTCATTTTTTCTTTTCACTTCTATCTTCAGACCGCCCGACCTATCGAGGGTCATTGTATGATGTAATACCTTTGCACCTTAATGAAGAATCTCTTTTTTCAGTGGAGTCTAAATTCTCCTCTTCCTTTCCCTCTCTTCCTTTCCCTTTTTCTTTCTTCTTTTCTTTTTTCTCTCTCTCTCTCTCTTTCTTTTTGGGCCTTCGAGGCACATGCTTTAGCTACAATGCCATACAACGGGGTGTTGAGCAGCTAGCTCTTCCTTGTAGACCTCCAAATATACGGGCAAAAGAAGAGAGGGATCTTTGGCTTTCAGCTTCTCCGCCACGTTGAAGACGAGGTGGATAGACTTCGCTCGTCTCCCCTAGGTCGGTTGCATTCTTGGGTCCTCCGCATCCTGAGCAGGGAATAGATGAATGCTCGACCTCGGGGGCGCCATCAAGGTGAAAGAACTCAAGGAATGGGGGTCCAGCCTCATTGTAGAATTCACCCTCAATGGAGAGATTTACCCCAACGGGAGCTCGACCTCAGTTTTCAGCTTCAGTGCAGGGCTTCAAAAGTTTCCTAGCTTGAAGTGCCAGGCTTTAGGAGTTTACGGGCTTAAGGTGCTGGGCTTCAGGAGTTTATGGGTTTAAAGTGCCTGGCTTCAGGAGTTTCTAGGCTTAAGGTGCCAGGCTTCAAGAGTTTCCAGGCTGCAATATTCCTGCAAGGCAAAGATGGTTTGTGCTGAAAGGAATTCTATCATTAATGAGAGGAGATCTTACATCATTGATAATACATCCTCAAGTTATCGACGCTCTAAGTCCATGGAAATCGGGTGCTGCCGAGCTCAGCGAGGTAGTATACTCCGTGGGGGAGAGCTTCTACCACCTTGTAAGGGCCTTCCCAGTTCGGGAAGAGCTTGCCACACTCTTGAGGTTGAAAGGCTGCAGCACATCGCAACACCAAGTCGCCCACTAGGAAGATCTTTGGCCTTACCCGTGCATTGTAGTATCGAGCTACCCACTGCTGGTAGGCGGCCATCTGGAGCCGAACCTTGTTTCTCGTTTCCTCGAGGAGGTCCAAGTTTAGAAGAAGGCGAGCTGGGTTTTCATCTGTATCATACTACTCTATCTGCAGCATGGGCATGCTGAGCTCAAATGGGACAACAACTTCAAAGCCGAAGATGAGGTTGAAAGGCATCTCATCCATGGCCATTCTAGGCATTGTGTGGTAGGCCCAAAGGATATTGGGGAGTTCTTCTACCCACCTACCCTTGGCCTGGTCCAATCTGGTTTGGAGCCCCTAGAGGATGGTCCGGTTGGTCACCTTAGCTTCATCGTTCATCTAGGGATGGGCCACCATGGTGAAGCGGTGGTAGATTCTAAGGTCGGTGCAGAACTCCTTGAACTCTCAGTTATCAAACTGTCATCCATTATTGGTGATGATGCTGTGGGGGAGCCCGAAATGGTAGATGATTGACTTCCAAAAGAACTGGCAGACCTTGGCCTCGATGATCCGTGCTAGTGTCTCTACCTCCATCCATTTGGTGAAGTAGTCAATAGCCACTATCAAAAACTTGCGTTATCTGGATGCAGGAGGAAATGGACTGAGGATATCCATCCCCCATTGAGCAAAAGGCTAGGGGGTCAAGAGTTGGGAGAGTGGCACCATCGGTTGATGTTGTATGCGGCCATGGTGCTAGCAGTGATCGCACCTCTTTACGAAGTCGACAGCATCCGCCCTCATAGTCTCCTAGTAATACCCTTGATGAAGAGCCTTGTATGCTAGCATCCTGCCCCCAACGTGGTTCCCGTAGAGGCCTTCGTGTATCTCCTGAAGCACAAAGGCTGCCTCTATGGGTCTCAGGCATTTCAAGAGTAGACAGGAATAGGACCTGCAGTAGAGCTACCCATCCATTAAGACAAAGCACGCAGCCTTCTTCTTGACTAGGATAACTTCCTTGCAATCTTCCGGCAGGGCGCCATCGTTGATGTACTTGATGTATCGATCCATCAACTGGGCTCTGGGATGACCTGCTGGACCTCCCGGGAGCTTCATAGCTCAAAACTTCCAGATATTCAATATGGGCGCATCCCAGCAATGAGTCCGGTAGGGTTGTGAGCCTCGAGAGGGTGTCAGCGTGAGCGTTCTCTCCATGGGGGATGTGGGAGCTGCTGAAACGCCGAAAGCCCACCGTGCTCAAGCATACCTATTCCAAGTACTTCATCATTTAGGGGTCCCTTACCTCGAACTCTCCAAAGACCTGCCCAGCTACCAGTTGGGAGTCGGTGAAGACCTTTAAGTTGGTTACACCCAGCTTGCGAGAGACTCTCAGTCTCGTAAGGGGTGCCTCGTACTCCGCCTGGTTGTTGGTTGCTGCAAACCAGAAGTGGAGCGCACATTCAGCCACGACACCATCACCGTTGGCGAGAATGAGGCCCGAGTCTCCTTTGTTTTACAAGTCCGGGCACGCGTGCAGGCTCTCATGTGACGAGGTTGGCATTCAAGGTCGGCTTAAGCTATAGGCCATGATGATATAGGCAGCAACAGATTGGCATGCTAGGTAGGGGGGACCGGACATAGTTTGACCCCACCTTTTTCTTTCCTTTTTGTGTTACTCCACTTGAAGTATGGTGATGACGCGAGTGCGAGAGGTCTCCACCAGTCGTGCAAGAGATCCCCTCTCCTGCGGGGGTCCAGACAGTCCAAAGGGGGAGCCCCCAGCTCTGCCACCACTTCCTTCGATGGATGCCCATTTAGTGGCACTCGCCTAGTAGATGCAGCTCTTGACTATAGTGATGCGACAGCTGTAGCATCAACACCAATCCCTGGCCACCCACTAATAGGCAGGAACTCCTGTAGCCCAAGCCGCAGCACCCCACGATAGCCTGCGATCATTCCATGGAAGGCCGTCACTCTCGCGGGCCATGACAAATCCCTGGGGAAGCCACCGATCCTGGCAAAAAGATGGTGGACTGGGTCAGTCGACATGGATAGCCAGTCTCCAGCCCTTGAGCACGCCACTTTAAGCATCACCGAGGCCGTAGAGGCAAGGCCCCCGATCATGACCACCCTCAACTATCACCTTCACCTCCTTCGTCAGCCAAAGTGGATGGCTCCATCGACGAGGCCATTAGGCGCATGGCTGAAAGGTGCCTGGAGGAGAAGGAGCATAAGCTAGAGGAGCTATCCCGCTAGTTTGCAAATTTGCATGGCTCCTCCAGTGAGCTTATAGGCTACGACGCCCGTCCACCTTTTTCCTGAGAAATCCAAGAAGAGTTAATTTCGAGTCAATTCCACATGCCGCAGGTGGGTCCATACGATGAAAGGATTATGCCCTATAATCCAATATTTGTATCTCCCAGACCATTGTAAATTGACAAGTTAATAAAGGCAATAATTTTTCATCATTCGCTGTGTCATTATATGATGAACCCCATAGATTAGGGCTATGGTTGTAGGGCTATGATGAGATCATACCAGTGAGATCTAAGGCCTTAAAACCCTAATCTAGAATATTCCTAGTCATAGGAACCCTGAGTTGGGGATCAGGGTTTCCGGTTAGACTGGCACATCCTATGTATGCTGAAAAGGGTGACTGCTCTCACAGTCACTTGTGTGGGACACTAATACAAGGATGTGGGTGCTCATTAGCGAATGAGCTCACTGAAGAGATCCAGTTTGAGAACATCTAATGGAGCCTTAGCTGCATGTCAACAGATGTTTCTCATAGTGGGAGTTGTACAAGTAGTCCTATGACCTGAGACTGCCATAATACCTTATGTACATGAACCCATGCTTTGGTTCAATCTCAATCATGACACTGGGTCATGCACGAGGTTGATGCTGGGTATGGTGAATTGTATATGAAGGTAATGAGTAGGTCAACAAGGAATTGATCACTCCTAGTAGGAGGAGATTGCATCCAGCCAAATTAGGTCAGATGATGATTCAGGAAATCTTTGATCAAAGTACAGATATTAGAAATGATTTCTAATATCGAATTAATTGAATCATTAGTGTATGACTGAGCTGGGAATGAGTATAAACAAGATTTGACATGATTCCATATCCATAGTTATATTCGGGATGCAAGATTATTGAAGGATCGAATTGTACGGGAACTTTCCACTGAAGGGTAGTTTTGGAATTTCACCAGAATTTCCATATCTTCCGGGTAGACATGACACGTTGCTAGACGTCAATCTTGTCTTGTGGGTTGATCAAATTAAATGGTTTAATTGGATCACTAATTAGGAGGAGTCCTAATTGACTGACTCGAGTTAGCTCGATTTGACCTAAATCGATTAGAATGAGTTTTGATCAAATTAGGTCAACTTGCACTCGGACCCACTGCTGGCTAAGTATGGAACCCAATGGGTCACACACTTAGGACAGATAATCAAGGTTTTAATTTGGAATTAAATCTCATTTGCAGATGAACACACTAGCATGTGTTGCAAACCATGGCTTCTACTTGAATCGGATTCAAGTTAGGGTTCCGATTTGGTCTTTTTTAGATCCAAATTCATTCCGGTTTGAATCTAATTGAAGATTCAAGACATTGGGCTAATAGTATGCTAGCAATTGGGCTAACCTAAGAGGCTAAACCCCTTTCCCACATCGCCTAAGCCCTTTCCCCTCTTTTCCCAGGCGCGCGCGCAAGGAGAAGAGTCCACGCGCGCGTGGACTCTCTCCAAGCGGCGTTTCTGCGTGAGAAAAGAGAAGAAGTCGGCGTTTTGGCTGAAGAGGCATGGAAGAGAGTCCACCTAGGTGTGGACTCTTCAAAAATTGGAATTACCGTGAAAAAGAAAGAAAAAAACACCGAAGGGGCGCGACTCTTCTTTCTGCGCGCGCCCTTCTGTGTTTTTCACGATTCTTCCTTGCGTCTTCCCATCCGAAAGGCCGTGAGATTAATCCCAAGGGCCGTGAGATAAAGGAAAAGGATGTGAGAAGGGAGAGAGAGACGTGAGAGGATGATTACAGATGAGAAGGCGCCTCTCTGTCGCCTATTTAAGGAGAAGACTTCACCGTAAAAAAATCATTCCAGATTTTCTACGGCGAAGCCTTGCTTCTTTTTCTTTCTCCCTCTCCAGAAGATTGTTTCCCCCTCCTCTCTTTCCTCTTTGATTCCTTTACAGAGCCTAGGCTCTGTCGAATCTCAGAACAGAAGGAGAGTCAGAGAGAAACTCTCCGACGGTAAAGGAAGAAGGCGCCTCTCCTTTCTTTCTTACATTAAGACAATCTTGTCTTAATTTTCTTCTCCCTCCAAGACAAGCCTTGTCCCATTTTAGGACAAGGGCTTATTCTTAAGACAAGAGTGTCTTAAGGGGCCAAAGTTGCTAGAAGACGAGGAGAAGGGTAAGAGAGAAGGTTTAGTCCCAGTTTGGCTAGAGGAGTCCTAGCCAATAGCCCATATATCAAGTTCTTTGGGTAGAGCTTGATTGGAAGGAACCCAATTAAGGAGTCAGTGTCTTGATCATCTGCCCGTGTGGATCACCATCGGAGGGCGGACAAGTGGACGTCTGGTGTGTTCAAGAGGCTACTCAATTTGGAGTTCATTTCTGCATCAGACTGGTAATAGCGATCTGAGGTTAGTATTTAAACAATGTTTAAATTTGGACATGCATGTAGTCATAGTTTTAATTGCTAATAAGGAGATTTTGGGATTAGGGTTCGGACCTGATTTCATAAAATTTTAAAATCCACGCTTCCGCACTGGTTCCCGAATCCAACAGTGGTATCAGAGCCTCCTTATTAGGATTAAAACTTATGCAGTTCAATTCATGCTTTATTGAATGATGTAGTATCATGTTAAAGTTTTTATATTGATGCACAATGCATGTCTTTGATTGAACATGAGTTTGATGATTGCCACCAGTTAGGGTTTTCCACTGAAACCCTAATTGTCTTAGAGATATGATTAGCCCTGGAGCCATCATACTGAAATAAGGTTGCCCTGGCATAATGGTGTATCCATTATGTGGTAAATGGTTGTCCTAGTATGATGGCACACATTTCACATATTTGCTTAGTTTAAAGCATGTATTAATATATGTGATAGCTTTTAATTGAATGTGCTGGCATTGCAAAAATCCCTCTTGAAATTATATTAAGTGGTAGTATAGTTAACCGATAAGCATTATTAGTCATGATGGATAATTAGTCATTTCGGTGTCTAGAAAGGTGGTTCTGGGAAGGTAAAGGGAATCGTGGTTTTTAATTGGTTCCGTTGTCTGACTTGGCCAATTTTTAAATTGGTGTCTAGGAAAGCAACGGGGGGACCCCCACATCTCTTCCACTAGCCTGGCCGATCTGATTGATTTAATTCTTGACTAACATGCTTGGTGTTAAAATACTATTATTGGCCTTCCTTCATGATAGGTCATTATTGTGTTACGATCTATACTAGGTTTGTTGTGTACACACAAGACCTAATATGGTGACTAACACAATTTTTGGCCTAATACAATTATTTATTTATGGCATGATTTAATGAAATATTTTGTTGTGTACACACAAGGGTATTACTATTAAAGTCATGACTATATGGCTATGAAGGGTCTTACTTAACTAAAATATTATAGTTTGTTGTGTATACACAAGGCTATTAATATTTTAGAGGCCGGGATAAGTTGAGAATTGTACGGGTTATAATTGGAGAGAGATTTCCTACCTATGAACTTATATAAGATTTGTTGTGTACACACAAGGTCTTTTATAAGGGATTGGGATCTCAACCCCACTAAGAAAACTAATTAGGGTTTTCTCGATCATCGTATAGAGGGTTATGATGCTCGATAAAATAGTGGGAGACATAATTAAATTAAAGTCCTAATTTAATTATGTATTGTCATTTCATGGTTGTTTGCTTATGTATTGTTCTTTGTTTAAATGTAGATAAATGGCCTCTTCACTCTCACTCCGTAGTATTTTAGATGCCAACAAATTGACTGGGCCTAATTATGTTGATTGGCTAAGAAATTTAAAAATAGTACTCAATCAAGAAAGAATTTCCTATATTCTTGATACCCCAATTTTGGAACCACCAAGGGAAGATGCCTCGCAAGAGGAGAAGACCACATATATTATGTGGCAAAATGACTCACTTACTGTCAAGTGTGTTATGCTTGCCTCTATGACTAATGAGTTGCAGAGGCAGCATGATAGCATGGATACTAACTCCATACTGCTCAATTTAAAAGAGCTTTATGGAGAACACAGTAGAACTGCTAGATATGAAATATCTAAGCAGTTGTTCCGTGCAAGGATGATAGAAGGTACATCAGTACAAGACCATGTATTAAAGATAATTGATCTGATCACTAGATTAGGTCAATTAGGTTTTGTAATGGATGGGGAGTTGAATCAAGACTTGATCTTGCAATCACTCCCAGAGTCATTTTCACAGTTTGTTCTTAATTACCATATGAACAAACTTAATTCTTCCTTGCCTGAGCTGTTGAATATGTTGAAGACAACAGAGAGCCATGTAAAGAAAAATAAGGCTCCAGTTCTTCTTGTCGATAAGAAGAAGACAGGCAAAAAGGGTCCTAGTAAGAGGATGAATCCCAAAGGGGGCATTAAGAAGAAGAAAGGAAAGAAGGCCTCCGGACAGATGACCTGCTTTCATTGTGGCAAGCCGGGTCATTGGAAAAGGAACTGCAAGGTTTACCTTGCAAGTGTGAAGCCTGGTGCATCAGAGGCACCAAAAGGTATGAAAGAAGTTCATACTATTTTGTCATTGGATTCTTCCATTTCAAATACTTGGGTGTTGGATACCGCCTGTGGTCATAACATCTGCAAATCATTGCAGGGACTTCAGGGGCTTAAAGTATTGAAGGAAGGTAACTTTGAGCTCTACGGTGCTGGAGGGGACCCCATCCAAGCAGAAGCTGTAGGGACTTATGTTTTGAAGTTACCTTCAGGGAAGATCTTGGAGCTAAGGAATTGTTACTATATGCCAAAAATCATTAGAAATATCATATTTGTACCCTTGTTACTTAAACAAGGATATACTATGAATGTAATGAGCAGTGGCTGCTCAATTTCTTTATCTAATGAAATTATATGTTATGGCATATTCTGGAATGGTCTATTAACTCTTTCCACTAATGACAATATTTTTCATGTTTCTAACAAACGGAAAAGAGATGATGTAAACAAAACCTTACTTTGGCATTGTCGACTTGGACATATTAGTGAGACTAGGATTAACAAGTTATACAAAGAAAATTTCTTTGATCCTTATGACTATGAGTCATTAGGAACTTGTGAATCATGTCTCATGGGTAAGATGACCAAGACTTCATTTAGTGGACATGGAGAAAGGACAAAAGAGTTATTGGGACTCATACACACAGATGTATGTGGGCCTATGACAACTCAAGCCTATGATGGATACTCATACTTCATCACATTTACTGATGATTTTTCAAGGTATGGATTTGTGTATCTAATGAAACATAAGTCCGATGCTTTTGAAAAATTTTTAGAGTATCAAAGTATGGTAGAGAAACAGACAGGAAAAGGTATAAAGATCCTCCGATCAGATAGAGGAGGTGAGTACTTATCCACTGAGTTTCTTGATCACCTTAAAGATAAGGGGATCATCTCTGAATGGACTCCTCCTTACACACCACAATTAAATGGTGTTGCTGAAAGGAGGAATCGTACTTTATTGGATATGGTACGGTCCATGATGTGCTTCACGAAGTTTCCTTTTTTCTTTCTGGGGATATGCTTTGGAAACAGCAACTTATATCTTGAATAGAGTACCATCTAAAACTATCTCTAGCACTCCATATGAATTATGGAGAGGTAAGAAGCCCAATCTTAAGTATATTAAGATATGGGGATGTCCAGCCTATGTAAAAAGAAATTTTGGACATAAACTAGATGCTAGAGCAGACAAATGTCTATTTATCGGATATCCTAGAGATAGTATAGGATATCTGTTCTACCACCCTACTGAGCAAAAGGTTTCGGTCAGTAGGCATGCCACTTTTATGGAAAAAGAATTCATCCTACAAAAGGGCACTGGTAGGAATATCGAACTTAATGAAATTCAACAAATAGACACATCTCAGTCAAGTAACAACATAGTTAATATAGAACCTGAACACACTCCTATCCGTAGGTCTGATAGGGTGCGACAGGCACCTGAGAGGTATGGGTTCATAATCGAAAATAATGAAGCCCAAATCATTCAAAATGATGAGCCTCTAACCTATACGGAAGCAGTCATGAGTAGAGACTCAGACAGATGGCTGGAAGCCATGAGATCCGAGATGGACTCCATGTATGTCAACCAAGTATGGTCTTTGGTTGATGCACCAGAGGGTATTAACCCTATTGGGTGTAAATGGGTCTATAAAAGGAAGATTGGGGCAGATGGCCAAGTTGAAACTTATAAAGCCAGATTGGTGGCTAAGGGTTTCAGACAAAAACAGGGAATAGATTATGATGAAACATTTTCCCCTGTTGCCATGCTCAAATCTATTCGGATTATGCTTGCTATAGCAGCATATCATGATTATGAGATTGGCAAATGGATGTAAAAACTGCATTCCTCAATGGTTTCCTTGAGGAAGAGGTTTATATGTCACAGCCAGAAGGTTTTGTCTTGGAGACTAAACCTAATCAGGTATGTAGGCTAAAGAAATCCATTTATGGATTAAAGCAAGCGTCCAGGAGTTGGAACATCCGATTTGATAAAACAGTCAAAGAATTTGATTTTTTCAAAAATGAGGATGAACCTTGTGTGTACAAGAAGACTAGTGGGAGTGCCATAGTTTTCTTAGTTCTATATGTTGATGATATACTTCTTATTGGGAATGATATCCCAATGTTACAATCAGTCAAAGTGTGGTTATCGAAACAGTTTTCCATGAAAGACTTGGGAGAAGCATCCTATATACTGGGTATAAAGATCTATAGAGAAAGATCAAGAAGGATGCTAGGCTTATCCCAGTCTAGGTACATTGACCAGGTGCTAAAGAGATTTAGCATGGAGGAAAGTAAAAGAGGTTACTTACCTATTGGTCATGGCATACGTCTTTCTAAGAGGATGTCTCCTAAGACACCTGAAGAAAGAAATAGAATGAGTTCTATACCTTATGCTTCGGCTATAGGGTCGATTATGTATGCTATGTTATGTACCAGGCCTGATGTGGCATATGCCTTGGGTGTAGCCAGTAGATTTCAGGCTGATCCAGGAGAGGATCACTGGAAGGCTGTAAAAAATATTCTTAAGTACCTGAGAAGGACTAACGATATTTTTCTTATATACGGAGGATCTGATCTTAAACTAGAAGCCTATTCAGACTCTAGTTTTCAATCAGACCCAGATGATAGTAAATCCATTTCAGGGTATGTCTTTACCTTGAATGGTGGAGCAGTAAGTTGGAAGAGCACTAAACAGCAGACTGTAGCTGACTCAACTACCGAGGCAGAGTACATAGCTGTCAGTGAAGCCGCCAAGGAAGCTGTCTGGATGAAGAAATTCATCACAGAGTTGGGAGTAGTTCCTGAGATTGAGAACCCGGTGCCACTCTATTGTGATAACACTGGAGCAGTTGCTCAAGCTAAGGAACCGAGAGCCCATCACAAGTCCAAGCACATTCTGAGACGCTTCCATCTTGTCCGAGAGATAATCGAGAGACAAGAAGTCTGCATCAATAGAGTGGATACAAAGAACAACATAGCAGACCCGTTCACTAAAGCTCTACCATAGCGGGAGTTTGATCGCCACCTCGACAGTATGGGGTTAAAGAATAAGAGCGATTGGCTTTAGTGCAAGTGAGAGATTGAAAGGATTATGCCCTATAAGCCAATATTTGTATCTCCCAGACCATTGTAAATTGACAAGTTAATAAAGGCAATAATTTTTCATCATTCGCTGTGTCATTATATGATGAACCCCATATATTAGGGCTATGGTTGTAGGGCTATGATGAGATCATACCAGTGAGATTTAAGGCCTTAAAACCCTAATCTAGAATATTCCTAGTCATAGGAACCCTGAGTTGGGGATCAGGGTTTCCGGTTAGACTGGCACATCCTATGTATGCTGAAAAGGGTGACTGCTCTCACAGTCACTTGTGTGGGACACTAATACAAGGATGTGGGTGCTCATTAGCGAATGAGTTCACTGAAGAGATCCAGTTTGAGAACATCTAATGGAGCCTTAGCTGCATGTCAACGGATGTTTCTCATAGTGGGAGTTGTACAAGTAGTCCTATGACCTGAGACTGCCATAATACCTTATGTACATGAACCCATGCTTTGGTTCAATCTCAATCATGACACTGGGTCATGCACGAGGTTGATGCTGGGTATGGTGAATTGTATATGAAGGTAATGAGTAGGTCAACAAGGAATTGATCACTCCTATTAGGAGGAGATTGCATCCAGCCAAATTAGGTCAGATGATGATTCAGGAAATCTTTGATCAAAGTACAGATATTAGAAATGATTTCTAATATCGAATTAATTGAATCATTAGTGTATGACTGAGCTGGGAATGAGTATAAACTGGATTTGACATGATTCCATATCCATAGTTATATTCGGGATGCAAGATGATTGAAGGATCAAATTATACGGGAACTTTCCACTGAAGGATAGTTTTGGAATTTCACCAGAATTTCCATATCTTCTGGGTAGACATGACACGTTGCTAGACGTCAATCTTGTCTTGTGGGTTGATCAAATTAAATGGTTTAATTGGATCACTAATTAGGAGGAGTCATAATTGACTGACTCGAGTTAGCTCGATTTGACCTAAATCGATTAGAATGAGTTCTGATCAAATTAGGTCAACTTGCACTCGGACCCACTGCTGGCTAAGTATGGAATCCAATGGGTCACACACTTAGGACAGATAATCAAGGTTTTAATTTGGAATTAAATCTCGTTTGCAGATGAACACACTAGCATGTGTTGCAAACCATGGCTTCTACTTGAATCGGATTCGAGTTAGGGTTTCGATTTGGTCTTTTTTAGATCCAAATTCATTCCGGTTTGAATCTAATTGAAGATTCAAGACATTGGTCTAATAGTAGGCTAGCAATTGGGCTAACCTAAGAGGCTAAACCCCTTTCCCACATCGCCTAAGCCCTTTCCCCTCTTTTCCCACGTGCGCGCGCAAGGAGAAGAGTCCACGCGCGCGTGGACTCTCTCCAAGCGGCGTTTCTGCGTGAGAAAAGAGAGGAAGTCGGCGTTTTTGGCTGAAGAGGCATGAAAGAGAGTCCACCTAGGCGTGGACTCTTCAAAAAATTGGAATTACCGTGAAAAAGAAAGTAAAAAACATCGAAGGGGCGCGACTCTTCTTTCTGCGCGCGCCCTTCTGTGTTTTTCACGATTCTTCCTTGCATCTTCCCATCCCAAAGGCCGTGAGATTAATCCCAAGGGCCGTGAGATAAAGGAAAAGGATGTGAGAAGGGAGAGAGGGATGTGAGAGGATGATTACAGATGAGAAGGCGCCTCTCTGTCGCCTATTTAAGGAGAAGACTTCACCGTAAAAAAATCATTCCAGATTTTCTACGGTGAAGCCTTGCTTCTTTTTCTTTCTCCCTCTCCAGAAGATTGTTTCCCCCTCCTCTCTTTCCTCTTTGATTCCTTTACAGAGCCTAGGCTCTGTCGAATCTCAGAATAGAAGGAGAGTCAGAGAGAAACTCTCCGACGGTAAAGGAAGAAGGCGCCTCTCCTTTCTTTCTTACATTAAGACAATCTTGTCTTAATTTTCTTCTCCCTCCAAGACAAGCCTTGTCCCATTTTAGGACAAGGGCTTATTCTTAAGACAAGAGTGTCTTAAGGGGCCAAAGTTGCTAGAAGACGAGGAGAAGGGTAAGAGAGAAGGTTTAGTCCCAGTTTGGCTAGAGGAGTCCTAGCCAATAGCCCATATATCAAGTTCTTTGGGTAGAGCTTGATTGGAAGGAACCCAATTAAGGAGTCAGTGTCTTGATCATCTGCCCGTGTGGATCACCATCGGAGGGCGGACAAGTGGACGCCTGGTGTGTTCAAGAGGCTACTCAATTTCGAGTTCATTTCTGCATCAGACTGGTAATAGCGATCTGAGGTTAGTATTTAAACAATGTTTAAATTTGGACATGCATGTAGTCATAGTTTTAATTGCTAATAAGGAGATTTTGGGATTAGGGTTCGGACCTGATTTCATAAAATTTTGAAATCCACGCTTCCGCACTGGTTCCCGAATCCAACATATGACAGGACCACCGACCCCCTAGACCACCTTGAGAGCTACAAGGTTCTCATGAGAGTCCAAGGGATGACCGACGCCCTCTTATGCATCACCTTTCCAACCACTCTCCGAAAGGCGGCTCGGGTCTAGTTTGCCCATCTTGAGCCTGAAAGCATCGACTCCTTCATGCTGCTGGAAAGGAAGTTCGTAGCCTACTTCGATGCCTGCCAGAAGGTGCCTCGAGAAGCGGACAGCCGCTTCTCTAATAGGTAATAGGATCACGAGCCTTTGCAAGACTATATGACCCGTTTCAAAGTCACCGCATTGGAGATCTATAATCTGGATGAGCCTGTTACCATGCTTGCACTGAAGAGGGGGCTCAGGACTTCTCGCCTGACATACTCCCTGGACAAGAAGCCACCAATGATGTACTCCGACCTCCTCCTCTGCATTCATAAGTACATCCATGCTGAGGAGGCGGACTGTACGAGGAGGGAGCAAGATGGAAGCCACTGAAGAAGCATCCTCCAAGGGAGACGCCCGGGGTGTGGAAGCCCAGGTTGACCACCCCGAACTTCCATCAAGGGTCGAGGTCGAAGAGCATCCCCATCCCAGAAGAAAGATACACACTTCTCCTAGCCCCGAGGATGAAGATCCTCATGGAGATTGAGGGCGAGCGCTACCTGCGCTGACCTCCCCCACTGAGGCCATCCAACAATCATGATAAGATGAAGTACTGCCAATTCCATCGCGACCATGGCCACGACATTGAAGAATGCCACCACCTCAAGAGAGAAATCAAAGATCTAATAAGGAGGGGCTACCTCAGGAGGTTCGTGGGGGGTAAGAAAATGGCAGAACCTCAAGCACTTGCTGTTCTTCCCCTTGTCCCTGTAGTAGACAATCGGCCCACAGAGAAGCCCATGGGAATGATAAGTTGGGCAATAGAGCGCACTGCCAAAAGGACTCGGAGAGGAGAGAGTCTAGAAAATGTACTCCCCTTCATAAGAAAGAGGGAAACTGGGGATGAAAATATAAACAACGATGCTGTGGTCATCGAGATGATGATCGTCAGGCATCCTGTAAAATGGATTATGGTTGATAGTGAAAGTTTGACTGATATCCTTTTTTATGATACTTCCTCTAGGATGAATCTGTCATCTACTCAATTGAGGCCTGTGCACAATTCCCTTGTCGATTTTACTAGAGACTTTGTGGGAGTCAAAGAGGAAATAACCCTCCCAGTTACTGCCGAGATGCCATCTCGGTCGAGCACTATCATGATGACCTTCATGGTTGTTAGGTTCCTTCAGCCTACAACGTGATCCTTGGTCATCCCGGGCTCAATCTGCTCGATGCGGTCATTTCTACCAAGTGGCTATTGGTGCAATTTCTCACTACTTATGGCATAGGAGAAATGAGTGGGGCACCTCAGCCGATCCAGCATTGCCTTCAAGCTATCCCGGGGGCCAGGAGCTCCGAGAAAGACCCTAGCACCGATGATCTTGACCAAAGGGTGCAGGACCCCGTGGGTGGCCCTGTTGAGCATTTACTGACATTCTCGCTTAGGGCAGACCCAATGAAGATGGTGCAAATCAGGACCCAGCTATAAGAAGAGGAGCAGACCCGCTTGCTGAGCTTTCTCCGAGCGAATGCAAACATGTTTGCCTGGACAGCAGTAGACATGCCCGGGATTCCCCCGGTATCATCACCCACAGGTAAAACATCGATGCGAAGTGCCACCCTGTTCGGCAAAAGAAGAGGTGCTTCACCCCGGAGAGGCAATGGGCGATCAATGAGGAGGTGGAGAAACTCCTCACAGCCAGCTTCGTCCACAAAGTACAGTACCCCAGCTTGTTGGCAAATATGGTCATGGTCAAGAAGAACAATGGAAAGTGGAGGATCTGCATGGACTACACTGACCTCAATCGGGCCTGCCTGAAGGATAGCTTCTCATTGCCAAAGATCGATCAGCTGGTAGACGCCACCTCGGGACACCGCTTGCTCTCCTTCATGGATGCAATCTTCGGGTATAATCAAATCTGGATGCATCCAGAGGATGAGGAATACACTGTCTTCATCATAGATTGAGGGACGTATTGTTAATGGATAATGCCCTTCGACTTGAAGAACGCCGGTGCCATATACAAATGGCTGGTTAATCCAGTTTTTAAAGATCAGATCGGTCGAAATATGCAAGTCTATGTAGACGACATGCTCGTTATGAGCAAGCCGAAGTCAGACCATGTCGTCGACCTATCGAATCCTTCTAATACCTTTGCCTGCACCAATTGAAACTGAATCCAATGAAGTATGCTTTCGGCGTGGCGGTAGAGAAGTTTCTTGGCTTCATGGTCACCCAAAGGGGAATAGAAGCAAATCCTGAGAAGGTCCAAGCAATCATCGATATGGAACACCCTACCTCTAAGAAGCAGTTCCAGCACCTAACGGGCTGGATTATCGCCTTGAGCCAGTTCATCTCGAGCTTGGCTGACCAATGTTTACCTTTCTTCAAGGTGCTGTGCAAGGTGCACGACTTCGTCTGGAAGGAGGAGTGCAAGGTGACCTTTGAAGAGCTGAAGAAATTCCTGGCATCGCCACCATTGCTCTACAGACTAGAGGATGGAGAGGAACTCTTGTTGTACCTGGCGGTCACCCCAGTGGCCATCAATTCGGTCCTTGTCGATATATATGGGGATGGAGTCCAGAAGTCGGTGTACTATACTAGCAAGCTCCTCCGAGACACGAAGGTCAAGTACACCCGCTCTGAGAAGTTAATCTTCGCTCTCATAATGTCTTCTCAGCGGGTCATGCCATACTTCCATGTGCATCCAATTATGGTCATGACAGACCAACCACTGAGGGCCATACTTGGCCGCCCCGACACCTCCAGGTACTTGGCCAAGTGGGCTCTGATGCTCAGCGAGTTCAACATCGCGTATCGACCGAGGTCATCCCAGAAGGCCTAAGTGCAGGCTGACTTCCTGGTCGAGTGAACGGGCATGGGCAAGGAGCCCGAAGAGATCACCTTGGAACACCAGCTAGAGCCCGAAATCGAGTAGGAGATCTGGGTCATCCATGTGGACGGCGCATCAACTCGATAGGGAGCGGAGCGGGCGTTATCCTCGCCAACGATAATGGGGTCATGGCTGAATGTGCACTCCACTTCCTCCCAAGTTGGATGCTCCATCCACATGGAGGACCTAGATCACCTCCTAAGTTCTGGGCTCCAAATGGTGTTCCAAGGTGGTCTCCTCGAGCTCCTCATCCATGCACGTGCACTCATCCAAGAAGTCAGCCAGCACTTGGGACTTCTGGGATGACCTCGGTCGGTACGTGATATTGAACTCGCTGAGCATCAGAGCCCATTTGGCCAGGTGCCCGAAGGTATCGGGGCTGCCAAGTATGGCCCTTAGCGGTTGGTCCGTCATGATCATAATCGGATATGCTTAGAAGTATGGCCTGAGGTGCTAAGCATACATTATGAGAGCGAAGATCAACTTCTCATAGTGGGTGTACCTGACCTCCGCATCTCAGAGGAGCTTGCTAGGATAGTACACCGGCTTCTAGACTCCATCCCCATATGTACAGACAAGGACCGAACTGATGACCCTTGGGGTGACTGCCAGGTAAAACAAGAGTTCCTCTCCTTCTTCTGGTCTGGAGAGAAATGGTGGCGATGCCAGAAATTTCTTCAGCTCCTCAAAGGTCACCTTGCACTCCTCTATCCAGATGAAGTCATGCACCTTGCACAGTGCCTTGAAGAAAGGTAAACAGTGGTCAGCCAAGCTCGAGATGAATTGGCTCAAGGCGATAATCCAGCCTATTAGGTGCTGGACCTGCTTCTTTAAGTTTGGGTGTTCCATATCGATGATTGCTTGGACCTTCTCAGGATTTGCATTTATTCTCCTATGGGTGACCATGAAGCCAAGAAACTTCCCTAATGCCATGTCGAAAGCACACTTCACTAGATCAGTTTCATCTAGTGCAGGCAAAGGTTATGGAAGGCTTCTGCCAGGTTGGCGACATGGTCTAACTTTGGCTTGCTCAAATAAGCATGTCGTCTACATAGACTTGCATGTTCCGGTCGATCTAATCATTAAAAACTCGATTAACCAATCGTTGGTATGTGGCACCAGAATTCTTCAGGATGAAGGGCATCATTCGATAGCAGTACATCCCTTGATCTATGATGAAGGTAGTGTATTCCTCATCCTCTAGATGCATCAGGATCCGATTATACCCAGAGAACGTATCCATGAAGGAGAGCAAGTGATGCCCCGATGTGGTGTCTACTAGCTGGTCAATCATTGATAATGGGAAGCAATCCTTCAGGCAGGCCTGATTGAGGTCGGTGTAGTCCATGCAGATCCTCCACTTCCTATTGCTCTCCTATGCACTACCTTCTCCCCCGCTTGCTCGAGTAAGACTTGCTTACCTTTTCAAGAACCCTCAGAGAGTCTTTTTTATCCTGATCCCTTCCAGTGGCTTACCTTGGGATCTTCCCCCTCTGTTGGTTCCAGAGGGTCAACATTTGGTAGTGCTTCATGTCGTGCGTAAGGTGCCTTTCCTCATTTGTGATAAGGAGTTATGCCACATGCTCTGACTCTCCATCTGGACACTCTTCTTTGGAAAACCTGGTAGTGCCTTGATCGGGGGGTAGCCAACTCTTGGATTTGAATCTTCTGGGATAGTTTCCTCTTCTGGGTCGTGCAGATGATCGGTCGAGAGTGTGGTGCTTTGGGCAGGGCATCTTTTTTTATATGGTGTAAATAGTAGCAGGGGTGATCATGGTATCCTGAGAGGTGCTCCTCTGTGGTCCTTAGGTGGTGGCTCGCTGCCCGAGGGAAGTGGCACCGTGGGATTCAAACGAGAGCTCAACTTCGATCGAGATGGGCTTGACCCCTAGGGAGCCACCAGGCGAAGGAGCTCGAAGAGAGCAGGAGCTCGACTTCAGCTGAGGTGGGCTCGACCTTGAGGGAGCCACACAGTGAAAGAGATCAAAGAGAGCAGGAGCTCGACTTTGGTCGAGGTGGGCTCGACCCCGAGAGAGCCACTCGGTGAAGGAGCTCGAAGAAAGCGGGAGCTCGGTTTTGGCCAAGGTGGGCTCAACCTTGAGGGAGCCACCCGGCAAAGGAGATCGAAGAGAGTGGGAGATTGACTTCGATCGAGGTGGGCTCGACCTTGAGGGAGCCACCCGGCGAAGGAGCTCGAAGAGAGTGGGATCTTGACTTTGACCGAGGTGTGCTCGACCTCAAGGGAGCCACCCGGTGAAGAAGCTCGAAGAGAACGGGAGATTGACTTCGACCGAGGTGGGCCCAACCTCGAGGGAGCCACCTGACGAAGGAGCTCGAAGACAGCAAGAGCTCGACTTCGGTCGAAGCGGGCTCGACTTCGGTCGAGGCGAGTTCGACTTCGGTCGAGGCGGGCTCGACTTCGGTCAAGGCGGGCTCGACTTCGGTCGAGGAGGGCTCGACCTCGAGGGAGCCACCCAGCGAAGGAGCTCGACTTCGGTCGAGGAGGGCTCGACCTCGAGGGAGCCACCCAGCGAAGGAGCTCGACTCCGGGGAGTCGCCTGGTGAAGGGTTTGACATGGCAGCACACGACATCAGGCCGGATCTAACAGGGACTCCATGTCAGCGATCTTGCCACATCACTTATGATAATCAATTATTAGGAACTTATGAGTCCTATCTCATGGGCAAAATGACCAAGCCTCCATTTATTGGTCCTGAAGATAGGGAAACTGAGTTATAAGGTCTAATACATATAGATGTAAATTGACCTATGGCAACTCAAGCCATGAGAGGATACTCTTATTTCATCACCTTTACTGATAATTTATTTAGGTTTGGATATATGTATCTTATAAAACACAAATCTGAAGCCTTTGATAAATTTAAAGAGTATCAAAGTATAGTTAGGAAGCAAACTAGAAAAAGTATTAAAATCCTTCAGTCAAATTGAGGAGAATACTTATTTAGTGAATTTCGTGATCATCTTAAGGGCAAAGGCATTCTCTCAGAATGGACACCTCCATGTATATTATAATTAAATAGTGTAGCAAAAAGGAGGAATCATACCTTGTTTGATATGGTAAGGTCCATGATGAGCTTCACTAATCTTCCTATATCCTTCTAGAGTTATGCCTTAGAGATTTCTACTTATATACTTAATAGAGTACCATCAAAATCGGTAGCTAGGACTCCATATATATTTTGTAAAGGCAAAAGATCAAGTCTTAAATATCTTAAGACTTGGGGTAGCCCTACTTATGTTAGAAATGTGTTTGGACATAAGCTAAGTACTAGGACTGATAAATATAGGTTCATAGGTTATTCTCGAGAGGATATTAGATATCTCTTTTATCATCCTACTGAATAAAAGTTTTTGTCAATAGGATGCCACTTTCTTAGAAAAGGAATTTATCCAAGAAAGAGGTAGTGGGGGATAATTGAACTTAGTGAAATTCAAAATCAATAACCTACTTGATAATTATATGATATACATATATAAAAATATTAATTTAATAATTAAATTATATTTATTTATTTAAAATTGATACTTTTATATGTCTTTTGTAAAAAAGAGAGTGCCAACATGAAGAGCTTAATTTATGGATTCAAAGAAAATAAGTTTGAGGTGAATCGGATCTAAAATGAGTCCAAAATTGATTTTTGAAGATTTAATACAGGAATTGCATAGAATTTGAAGCAATCAGTCCACCATGGATCGGTTGCCTGGTCTACCAAACACCCTGCAGTCCATGAGCAACCATTACCCATGGTCCATGGTGGAACATCGTGGGCCATGGGCTGAATCCATCAACCACCATCCAAAAGGATGGTCGGTGGCCAGCCCATGATGTCCGGCGAGGTCCCCGAAGTAGCGAAGATGGCGACAGTGCTAGTAATTGATGGCTATGGCAAATTGATGATGATCCATGGATTCCATGACTGCAAAACAAGATGCCAGTTGTCTTGAACAATCCAGCGATGATGAAGGGCATTTCACCGGCAAGAAAGATGTCGATGAGCAATATCAGTAGTGGCAACGACTCTACTATCTATGGCAATGACACCAACAATGAAGAGCGACACCGACGACGGTAGCATGGGGAGACTCCATCGATGGTGCAAGAGACCCAGGCAGCAGTTCTTGGCAGTGCACAGGTGGATCCAATGAGGTCCGGTGTGGTTCCCATTGGTGGCGGCAGCAGCCCAAGAGGAGATGGTGATGGCACTAGACGATGGGACCAAAACTATCAAGGAGGATAGCACATATCTTAAAGCAATCAAAAAAGGTCTAAGCCTCCGATCAAGATCTAATGGAAAAAAGGAAATCAAGCAATCTAATACAAATTGTAATAGGATTATAAGCTATTTTGACTATCCAACTATTGATTTATTGTAAAACTAAATCCTAGCCACCCGTATGATCCTCACGTTTAGTCCCATATTAGAAGAACATAAAGATCCCTCCCCTATTAAACCTTATAAAAAGGTTACTATGCCTCTACCTGGGGCAAGCAACTCTCTGGAGTTCCTCTAGAACCTTTGTGAAGAAGGATAGGAGGGGATCAACTTAGAAGTAGGGCAGTGTAGAAGTATGGAAAGGAAGAAAAAGTTTTGTATGAGGCAGAGCAGGGTTTTCTTATTCTCGAGTCTTTTGTATTTCTTTGGTCAATAATAAAATACTATATTTTTATTGATGAGTTTATCATTTGTTCTCTTTTATTTGCTCTTTATTATACTTTATTGTTAGATTGAGTTTAGGGATAACCCTTACTTTCCATAGATGCGCCATGATCTGTTACAAGTACGGGGCATGCCGAGGAAAGAAGAGTTGGATACCTTGTGCCGCCTGAAGATGTGCCATGATCTATTACGGATACGGGATATGCCGAGGGAAGATAGATAAATCCCTAAAATTAATTATATTCTAATTATAAAATAAATACTATTTAGTAATACAAACCAATCTTCCACTCTTGAAACAATCCCTTTTACCTACTTTGCCCTTAAAAGTAGTTTATTTCTTGTTACTTTTACTTTTTACATCCCAACAAGTATCTTCTTTGTTTTTTTTTAAATCATAACTTAGCCCTAAGGTTCTTGAGGATACGATCCCGACTCATCCTAGCTTAGAGTTGAGTTGGTGAATTATTTTGATCGCCTATGATAGCAATCAAATTTTGGTGCCATTACCGGGGACCCTAGGTAAGGTTGTGATTTAAAAATCCAAAAAAAAATGATGCGGAACTAAAATTGCATGCAACTATATTTTTATATTTTCTTAGGTTAAGTTGTGAATCTAAATCCTGAAGAACATACCAAGAACCTAAGTAGAGAATTCAATGCAAGTAAGAAACAACATCATGCAAAGTAGAACTTAAAAGCAATAAGAAAGAGGACCGCCGAGGTTGGGCTAGTTCATCTCTAATAAGGCTACTGGTAGGCAGAGGGGGTGTACCAGATAATGGTTGATGCACCCGATGCAGATCGTAGATGAAGGGATCGCTCTCGCTTCCGAATGCGGCCTAGAAAATCAAGTCGAAGACCCGCGGATTCTCGGCATTCAACACGGTGATCCGATCGCCACCCGACTGGAGTCATTGGATTCGTAGAAGTTGAGGGACCTGCAAACAGCCATTCTAGAGTTAGAAAACAAAGCAAAGATGGATGATTAATTAAGAAACAGCAAGGGGAAGAAAGGGATTGATGTGGGTGGCTAGGGCTTGGAGAGGTGGATGGAGACTGGAGACAGGGCGCAGAACACCAGGAAGAAGAAGAGGGATTCACACAGAATTTCCTTAGCACACAGTAGGTAGCACACAGCAATAAGAGAAATCAATTGTATTCATTCAAAAAGGTTGTCTTCATACAAGAGAATAGAGTCTCTTAAATAGACTCTTAAACTTGGCCCCCAAGAAAGGTTACAATAGACTTTTTCTAGGTATTTGAATCCCACCCAAACCCTAGCTAGAATACATGGTAGGACTAGGATTTAAAATCCCTCAAATCACTCTCCCCTCTCTTGCCTTGGTCGACCAAGGGAGGTGACCCTAGTGGCCGACCAAGGGGTGGTGAGGATAGGGTGGATGGTGCCCTAGCTCCCTCTTGGGCCTTGGCTGGCCCAATTTGCTTCAGGCTATGGTTCAGGGCTTCAGGACTTCCGACTTGACTCTAGGGCTTCTAATTTTTTCTAGTAAGCCTTCCATGATCTTCATAACTTCAGGCTGGGTTGATCTTTACTTGTATTGGCTTGGTCTTCACTTGTACTTGGGCTTACATGTCTTCACTTGTACTTAGATTGATATGTATAAGACTCAAGAAGAAGACTAGCTCAACATGAGTTGACTGGTACAGGACTCAAATAATAAAAGACAACTCAAATAGGCTATGCCTTTGTTACAAATGGACTCAAATGCTACTAAGTAATCCATAGAGGGTTGAAAAGCCTCTGACTTATTCTGGTGCCTCTGGTGTCCGCACCAATTCTCCCGGGGTGGGAGGAACTCGACCCTATCGAGTAAGGATCACACTGGCTCACATATCTGTCAAGAGTGTCTAGGTCAAAAGGTGCTGCAAGTCCTCTTGAGAAATCCATGAATCATCCAACTTTGGCTGGCCTTGCTAGCAGACCAGGTAGCGTTGATAGCCGCGGTCCCAGGTCATGATGGCTTGATCGTCCATGATATGCTCGATCTGTTCTCCTCTCTCAGGCTAATTTATTGGTGGACACTCTGGGCTAGGGTCACTCACAATGGAAGGAATAGGTCCAAAGGCCTCACTAGGTATCACTGTCGGTTCCTTATACTCAACTAGGTCTACGATATTGAAGGTAGAACTGATGCCCAAATCTGGAGGCAAATCTAACACATAGGCATTTGATCCAACCCTCTCTATCACTTTAAAAGTTCCGACTTTGCGAGCATGAAGCTTCTTAATGGTCCGAGGTGGGAACCGCTCAAGTCTAAGCCTAATCATGACAGAATCCACTACATTAAATTTCTTGGCCCTTTTTCGGAAATTAGTCAGTTTGTTTCAAAATTAGTGCAGGTGGTGAACATGCTGGGCACATGTAGACTCCTAACAGGTAATTCAAAGGACTCATACTAATACCAAATAGACTTGACTATACATTCCTAACGAAAGAGGTTTATTAGGTCTTAACTACGACTTGGGCATAGGGGATGAGTCATGGTTGATGGATGACATGCAAAACAAAATTTGCCAGGAACTCCTAATAGATGCCAGAGGGTCTTCTAAAAGTAGGTAGCAAATAGGATGGGCTCTATAGATTCTTGCAACTTGGTAACATCAACAAAATGTGACCCAATGGTTCTAGAAATATGTGACGACTCAGGGAATGGTAGGAAATAGGAAGGGGATTCAGGGACTGGTTTTGGGCTAAAGAGACTGACCATAATGTATGAGCATTGGGTTATGTCTCTAGGCAAGAAAAGGTCCATGCTATGGAAGGAAGGGTCAACAATTTCTGGGAAGAGGTCCTCAATGGGAACTATGGAAGGGGGCTCATCCTGGGGGTACTGATACAAAGAGATCAGGTCCTTAATAAATTCTTCTGGTTCTTGTACTTTAGTACTAGACTCTATAATTTGGCTATCCTTCATGGTTTCCTCAGGTAAGGTTCTAGCAGCGATATCTAAATTCTCATCCTCTAATTGTTCTTCCACTACAAGTTCCTTTACTAGACTTAACTCATAGGTGGCCTCTTTAGATTTCTTAGTGGGCTTAGGAGTTTCTTTCTCTAAATTTTCAAGGGGTTCATCCTCTTCAAAGTCTTCTCTTTTGTACTCGTCTACTAAACTAGGATCAGCCTCATACACTTCTACCTCAGGCTCATTAATAGGTTATGGGGTCTTTTCCTTGCAAACTAATGGGATAGGATTAGTAGGCTGGTCTAAATGAAGTCGGCTAGGTTTGGACTTAGGTTCAAGGGAATTAACCTTGTTGGACTTAGATTGACTGATCATGAGTTCCCTCTGATATAACTCGAATTCCCTCGCTAGGTGATAGGCTTCTTCTAGGTCTTGAATTTTCCTATGAAACAGCTCCCACTAGATATCCCTACATAGGCCATCTTGAAATCTAGCCATGATCTTATACTCAGGTTCAACTGTGTTACATCTTCTAATAAACCCATTAAATTGATCAATATACTCAGACACAGTTTTATTACCCTGCCTCAATTCGTACCATTGGTCTAAAAGCTTGTATTCATAAAACTCACCTTGGTACTTCTCTCTCAATTTACTTCTCATGGCTTTCCAGGTATGTATTTCACTCAATAACATTCATCCTCAATAACTGCCCAATGCAACTTAGCATATCGGGTTAACCTATGTATGGCCAATCTAAATTTTTCCAACTCCGACATCTTAGTGTACTCAAAATACTGATCCATTCTCTCCTCCCAATCAATATACAACTCTTGGATTCCATCAAAAGTGGGTGCATAAGGTTGGGTGTTCCTAATGGGTCTTTCCTCTGAATCAACCAAGTATGGGTATGGACATCTAGGATTAGACTTAGGTGCAAGATCATGATAATAGGCTATTGGATCAAGGGAGTTGGGCCTAGATGATCTATGTTTAGTATAGGCCATACGGGCTTCTAATCTAGGCTTCAAGATTATCCATGGATTCAGCCAAAGGTGGAGATGGTGGGTGATATAATGCTCCTGATCTAGTGCTCATGCAAGACTCAACACTGACTCGACTACAGCTGCCTAGACCTAGAGTCCAATTAGAATGGGTTGACTCAACTTATACACAACTCAAATCCTAGTTCTTCAACTAGCCAAGTAAGAGATGGGATGGTGGGAGGCCCCGTGCGAGCCTAGAGCCCAATCAGAATGGGTTGATTCAACTTACACACAACTCAAATCTTAGTCCTTCAACTGGCCAGGTAAAAGGTGGGATGGTGGGAGGCCCCCTCTCTTGCAAGGACCTAATTAAGGAACCACCAATATGCTTAGGTCGTTTAACACTGTACCTCTAGCCTAGACACCAGAATCCAGTAATAGGAGATGAATTGGGTGCACTAGTCATCCCACAATGATCGAACCCGATCGATTGGTGTCCCTAGCCCACTAGGGCAAATTAAGTCTAGTTAATTTTAGATTAGGCTTGGGACCAAAGCAAGGGATGTGGCTTTGGGCTAAGGAGAGGTTATGAACACCTCTCCTTATCTAACATATAGAAAGTGCCCTTAAAGTATTTTATGCAATGATGGCAGGCAGATGAAAATGCAAATTAGGGTTTAGCTATTTTTGGAGTTCTTTTGAGTATATGTAATTTTTTTTTGGGATTTTCTTAAATAGAATGATAACTTGCAAATTATGACCTAATATGCAGGAAACATGCCAAAATTATAAGATATAAAAAATTATACTAAAAGAACCTTGAACTTTTCGAAATCAGCTTTGCTGCCAAAATAAAGTAGAACAATTCTCAGGAAGTATTCCATCTGGAAAAAAATTCACAGACCGAGATAATTTCTGAGAAAATTCTAAAAATTAATTTCAATTATAAGGAATTCAACAAAAAAAACTTCAAGTTTTTTCTGAGTTCTATGCATGCAGAAACAATTGAAACAACAGGGGATGTACTGAGAAGGCCGAGAATGCAAAAACCTTAATGGAACTTTTTGTATTCTTCTTCAGGGGTCAATTCATAGTGGCGCCCCTACTGCCATAAGAGATCTCGTAGATTGGGAAGAGAGGGTCTTGCAGCCATACTAGTCTCTTATGACCAGATGGCCATGGTGAAGCACCCGATTTTAATATCCAAAGAGAACTGAGCCTAAAACAGGCTCTGATACCAAATGATGCGGATCTAAAATTGCATGCAAATATATTTTTGTATTTTTTTTAGGTTAAGTTGTGAATCTAAATCCCGAAGAATAGACCAAGAACCTAAGTAGAGAATTCAATGCAAGTAAGAAACAACAGCATACAAAGTAGAACCTAAAAACAATATGAAAGAGGACCGTCGAGGTTGAGAAGTCTCAGTTAGGCTAGTTCATCTCCAATAAGGCTACTGGCAGGCAGAGGGGGTGTTCTTGACAATAGTTGATGTGCCCGATGCAGATCGTAGATGAAGGGATCACTCTCGCTCCTGGATAAAGCCTGGAAAATCAAGACGGAGACCCGCGGATTCTCGACTTTCAACCCGGTGATCCGATTGCTGCCCGGCTGGAGTCGTTGGATTCATGGGAGTCAAGGGACCAGCAAAAAGCTATTCTAGGATTAGAAAACAAAGCAAAGATGGAGGATTAATTGAGAAATAGCAAGGGAAAGAAGGGGATTGATATGGGCGGCTAGGGCTTGGAGAGGCAGATGGAGACTGGAGACAGGGCGTAGAACACCAGGGAGAAGAAAAGGGATTCACACAGAATTCCCTTAGCACACAGCAGGTAGCACATAGCAATAAGAGAAATCAATTGTATTCATTCAAAAAGGTTGTCTTCATACAAGAGAATAAAATCTTTTAAATAGACTCTTAAACTTGGCCCCCAAGTAAGGTTACAATAGACTTTTTCTAGGTATTTGAATCCCACCCAAACCCTAGCTAGAATTCATAGTAAAACTAAGATTTAAAATCCCTCAAATCACTCTCCCCTCTCTTGCCTTGGTCGGCCAAAGGAGGTGACCCTAGTGGCCGACCAACGGGTGGTGACCATAGGGTGGATGGCACCCTAGCTCCCCTCCTCGACCTTGGCTGGCCCAATCTGTTTCAAGCTATGGTTCAAGGCTTCGGGGCTTCTGACTTGACTTCAGGGCTTCTGATTTCTTCTACTAAGCCTTCCATAATCTTCATAACTTTAGGCTAGGTTGATCTTTACTTGTACTAGATCAGTCTTCACATATACTTAGGCAGACATGTCTTCACTTATACTTGGACTGACATGTGCAGGACTCAGGAAGAAGACTAGCTTAACATGAGCTGACTGATACAGGACTCAAATAATAAAAGATAACTCAAATAGGCTAAGCCTTCATTACAAATGGACTCAAATGCTACTAAGTAATCCATAGAGGGTTGAGAAGCCTCTGTCTTATTCTGGTGTGTTGACCCCTGGAATGATTTTGATGATCACAAAACATTGGAGCATGTATTTGATACTAACTCTTTACAAATGTTTAAGAAGTCTTGCAGGAATTGATTATCTTTGTTTAAAATGGTATTCAAATTTACTTAAAGGTAATTCAATTGAGTTTGTAAAAGCCCTAACTTATGAATGCTGTAATTATGAAAAATGGGCTCAAAATTGTAAGTATTTTGATAAAGTATGTAATTTAGCTTCTAGTTGATTCAATGATGAAGTTTTTGGAAAGCTTGAAGCACTTTTTTAAAAGACTTGTAAGAGCCAACTCAAGATGGAATGGCACGGAGGTAGATTCTAAGTTTCAGAACTAAGAGCCGACTCCTAGTTCAAGAGCCGACTCTTCCAAAAGTATATTTTTTGAAGTTCTGAGAACAAGAGCTGACTCTCAGTTCAAGAGCAGACACTAGGTATGTATGTTTGTCATGACTGAAAGCTTAAAGGCAAGAGCCTACTCCTAGTCCAAGAGCCGGCTCCCACAGAAGTTTGATTTTGGCCTGTCTGAGACTTTGAGCCGACTCTTGGAGCTCGAGCCGGCTCGTAGAGCCGTTGTCTGCACTTCAATGACTAGTTGCTGAAATTAAAATTTGAATTCCAAATCACCTCCAACGGCCATTTCATGAATCCCAAGGCCCTACAACGGCCATATCTCATGGAAAACTATAAAGGGGATTATTTTTGAAGGATTAAAGAAGGAATGAAGATTTATTGCTGAATTTTCTTGGAAGAACAAAGAGCTTCCAAGTTATTTCTCTACCTACCTTAAAGAGCATTCAAGTGAGATTCAAAGCTTCACCAACTCCACTCTATCATTGAATCCACTCATTGAAGAAGGGAAGAAGCAGCATTGAAGAGCATTGAAGAGCACTTAAGGCTTGACATCATTTTGATCTTCATCGGCAACATCAAAACAAACTTGGTTTGTTGTAGTTGCTTATTTTACATTCTTTATCTTGGATTGCTCTCTTAGAATAGCAAGGAGCTGTATCTCGAGAGAGAGTTGAAGGTTTTTTGGTGAACCTTGTAAAACCTAAGTTTGGGTTCTTGGTTTTTCTGGTTTAAAACCAAGTGTTTGGGTTTTCTTTGGTGATCCCGTGTAAAACAAAAGGGAGTTTGGATTTCTTTGGTGATCCCAGTAAAATCAAAGTGTATAGGTTTGGATTGTGAACCTAGTAAAATAATCCGATTGTATTCTGGTTAGAGGATATAGTGAAAATCCCAAACGATCCTTGGGTAGTGGATGTAGGAGCCGGTTGCTCCGAGCTACTCTACTTCTTGGTGTTTGTGATTGTATATTTATTGCTTGATTGCTTAAATTTATTTACTTCCACTTTGCACACTTCACCTCTACACTAAAAGAATTTCAAAGTGCACATACTTGCAAAAGTTTTTAATCCCAATTCTCCCCCCTCTTGGGAAGCAACCTGGGCAATAAGTGGTATCAGAGTAGAGTCTCTGAAAGTTAGTTAGAGTAAAAACATATGGCACATCCCATGAGCACTTCATTGGCCGAAGGTCAATCCATAAATAGACCACCACTTTTCACTGGAGTTAATTACACTTATTGGAAGTCAAGAATGAAGATATACATTCAAGCCGTAGACTTTCACTTATAAAAAATCATCATGAAAGGACCTCACACACCCACAACTAAAGTTAATGATGTAGAGGTTTCCAAACTAGAAGAGGATTGGGACGAGAACGATATGAAATTAGCTGAATTAAATGCCAAAGCAATGAACCTATTGTTTTGTGCTTTGGATCCAAATGAGTTTAACAGAATTTCAACTTGCAATTCTGATAAAGAAATTTGGGACAAATTAGAAATCACACACCAAGGCACCTCTCAAGTTAAGAAATCAAAAATCAATTTGCTTGTACATAATTATGAGCTGTTTAAGATGGATCCTAGTGAGACTATATCTGCCATGTATACTCATTTTACTGATATCATAAATGGTCTCAAAAGTCTAGGTAGAACTTATTCTAATGCTGATCTTGTTCAAAAAGTATTAAGATCTTTGCCAGATAAGTGAGAAGCCAAAGTGATAGCAATTCAAGAAGCAAAGGACCTGAATACACTGCCACTAGATGTACTACTTGGATCCTTAATCACATATGAATTGGCTATGCAACAAAGGACTGAAGAAGATAAAAAAAGGAAGAAAGCCATTGCATTTAAAGCAACCGAGGAAGATAAGAATGATGAATCTGATTCATTAGATGATGATCTTGGAAGTGACAAAATTGCCCTAGTTATGAGGAAATTCAAAAGATTTATGGGCAAAAAAAAAATGAATAGATGGAGAAAGCATTACAGAAAAGGTGACTTTGGAAAAGAAAAGGAAAGAGATAAAGAAAAAGATAAAGATCAAGTACCTATCTACTATGGATGCAAGAAACCAGGACACATCCACCCTGATTGCCTTGAAGGAAAGAAAAAGATATTTTTGAAAAAGAAGAAGAAAGCAATGCTAGCAGCATGGAGTGACAGCGATGAAACTACATCTACTGAAGAGGATGAAGAAACAACAAAAACAGCACAAATCTGTCTTATGGGTTTGGAGGATGAGGTAAGTACTTCTGAAGCTAATTTAGAATTCACTTATGATGAATTACATAATGCTTTTTGTGAACTATTGATAGAATATAAAAAAGCTGATTTGAAATTGAGAGATTTAAAAAATAAATGTGATGTATTTGAAAATGACAAAAATGAATCTTGTGAAAAAAATAAAATCTTACAAAGAGAACTAAATTTGGTTTGTGAAAGACTTAAGATTGTTCAAATTGAAAAAGAAGAGCTTTTGAGAAAAATAAGAATTTGAAAAATGAAAATGATGATCTAAAGAAAGAAGTTCAAAAATTAAAACCATTAGTTGAAAAATTAACCCTAAGTTCTAACAAACTTGAGTTAATTTTAAAAGATCAAAAAGAAACAAATAATAGATTTGGAATTGGTTATAAAGGCTCTATTTCAAACACTTTTTCTACTTCTACTTCATATGCTCCTAAATTCATTAGTCCTAAACATGTTAGACCTAAATTTGCATCATCTCGTAGTTATTATTCAAATTCAAGGATTGTATGCTATGCATGCAATAACATTGGTCATAAAGCTTTTGAATGTCATTTGAAATATAATGACAAAAAAAAAATTAAGAAAGTTTGGGTTCCAAAAGGAACCATTTCCACTAACTTGCAAGGACCCAAGAGAGCTTGGGTACCCAAATCTATTAAATGATTATTTTGCAGGGATGTCTTGCAGCCACAAGCATAAAGAAAAGATGGTATTTGGATAGCAGCTGTTCAAGACACATGACGGGTGATGCTGATCAATTCTTCATCCTAGAACAAAAGGATATTCGGTATTGGTAAAATCAAAATTACTCCTACATTTATTGAACATGTATTACTGGTAGAAAAATTAAAGCATAATCTTTTGAGTATTAGCCAGCTATGTGACATTGGTTATAATGTATTCTTCAAGTCATCAATGTGTATAGTAATTTATCCACTTGACTCTAGTACTAAGTTCATTGGACATAGACTTGGCAACATTTATGTGGTAGATCTTAATGATCTAGCTATGTCAAGTAATACATGTCTTGTAGCAATGAATAACAAGAGCAAGGAATCAAGTTTACTATGGCATAGGCGACTTGGTCACGCTAGTATAGACACAATAGCTAAATGATTTCAAAGGACTTAGTCAAAGATTTGCCGAAGTTTAAAGTTAATTTTGATTATGTTTTTGATGCATGTCAGTTAGAAAAATAAGTGAAGGGGAGTTTTAAATCTAAAAACATAGTTTCAACTTCTAGACCCTTAGAGCTACTTCACATGGACCTATTTCGACCTACTAGGACTACCAGCCTAGGTGGTATGAAATATGGACTTGTGATTGTAGATAATTTTTCAAGATACACATGGGCTTTATTTATTGCACATAAGGATGATACTTTTAATGTATTCAAAAAGTTTTACAAAAGACTTACAAATTTGAAAAACTTATCTATTATTTCAATTCGTAGTGATCATAGCACCGAATTAGAAAACCAATATTTTGATCATTTTTGCACAAAGCATGGTATTGATCATAACTTTTCTGCACCTAGAACACCACAGCAAAATGGTGTTGTAGAAAGAAAGAATCGTACTTTGGAAGAGATGTTCAGAACGATGCTTTGTGAAGGAAATCTTCCAAAATACTTTTGGGCAGAAGCTGTTAATACCGCATGCTATATTTTAAATAGAGTTTTAATTAGACCTAGAATCAAAAAAATCCCCTATGAGCTTTGGAACAATAGAAAACCAAATATCAAATATTTTTATATTTTCGGATGTAAATATTTTGTTCTCAATAATGGAAAAGACAATCTTGGTAAATTTGATGCAAAATCTGATGAGGCTATTTTTCTTTGATATTCTTTAAATAGTAAAGCCATCGAGTTTTCAATAAAAGAACTTTGACTGTTGAAGAATCTGTTTATGTTGTTTTCAATGAATCTGACATACATCTTTGAGAAAGGAAGATTTTGCTGATGATGATGCAGGTACACTAGAGCACGGAATGAAAGATTTTACTCTTAAAGACACACAATCAGGTCAACCACATGAAGAAGAGGTGAGTAAAAAGTATGATGATATACCTAAAGAATGGAGGTATGTACAATCACACCCTAAATAATTAATTATAAGAGACCCATCTCAAGGTTTTAAAACTAGATCTGCACATAGAGATGCACATGATTTAATTACTTTTGTTTCTCATGTAGAACCTCATAATATAGAAGAAGCCGAAACTGATCCTAGTTGGATGTTAGCAATGCATGATGAATTAAACCAATTTAGAAGAAATAATGTTTGGACCTTAGTAGAAAGACCCAATGATCATCCTGTTATAGGCACTAAGTGGGTTTACATAAACAAACTAGATGAAAATAGAAATGTAATTATAAATAAGGCTAGATTGGTTGCACAAGGATATAATCAAAAAGAAGGAATAGATTTTGATAAAACTTATGCACCTGTAGCTAGATTAGAAGCCATTAGATTGCTACTAGCATATGCATGTTTTATTAATTTCAATTTATTTCAAATGGATGTAAAGAGTGCATTTTTGAATGGATTTTTATATGAAGAAGTTTTTGTTGAGCAACCTCCCGGTTTTATCGATCATATTTTTTCAAATCATGTTTTTAAACTGAATAAAGCTTTATATGGTCTGAAACAGGCACCTAGAGCCTGGTATGATAGACTAAGCAAATTTTTAATTGCAAATGAATTTGTAAGAGGTAATGTTGACACCACACTATTTATTCAAAGAAAGAAAAATGATATTTTAGTTGTTCAAATATATGTTGATGACATCATCTTTGGATCTACTGATGAATCTTTGTGTCAAGACTTTGCTAAGCTATTGTAGGGAGAATTCGAAATGAGCTTGATGGGTGAATTAAGTTACTTTCTTGGACTTCAAATTAAACAAACTAGAGAGACTTGACAAAGATGAGAATGGCATAAATGTTGATCAAAAGCTGTATCGAGGTATGATTGGATCATTACTTTATTTAACAGCTAGTAGACCTGATATATTATTTAGTGTTTGTATGTGTGCACGTTTTCAATCTAATCCTAAAGAATCACACATCACAACTATTAAGATAATTATTAAATACCTGAAAGGTACTTGTAATGTAGGTCTGTGGTATTCTAAGCACACATCACTGAAACTAATTAGTTATTCTAACGCTGATTATGAAGGATGTAAAATAGATAGAAAGAGTACAAGTGGAACCTATCATGTTGACTCTAGTCTTGATTTTGATGATTGACAAAATGTTTAAGTATATATGAGTACTAATTGTGTTTTAAGTGTATTTCTTAGATCTTAGTACTCAACTATGTTGAATGAAGAAATGATTGTATTTCAGTTGAAAAAGTCCTTAAATTAATGGAAAATCAAATATATGGACTTTGGAATTAATATGAAAGGATTTGAAGATGGTTCAGCAAAACCGGCACGGCAAAATTTCAGTGGCACGCTTCAGAGGTCGACACCAGAGGTCGACACCTGTCCAGAGGTCGACACCTGAGGTCAACACCTGTCCAGAGGTCGACACCAGAGGTCGACTCATAGCCTGAGAATTCAAACTGGGCAGAACTATGATTTTCTGGATTTTTGCCTTAGATAAACTGGAGGTCGACTCATGAGGTCGACACTTGATCCAGAGGTCGACTCATGAGGTCGACTCATGGTATAACGGCTAGTTTTTCTAAACTTCTGATTTGATTTCTAACGGCCATAAACGGCCATATTTTTTATTCTAACGGTCTTGTGGAGTTGTTTCAGCATGAATGAGGTATTTAACCTCCACCAAACTTCAAAAAAGACATGGAGACAAGGTGAAAAGGATTAGAGTGAAAGTAAAAAGCCTTCAAGGAATTCCAAGCCAAAAAGAGTGAGAAATCCAAGAGATTCCTTAGCCAAAAGCTTTCCATCTTTGAGGAATCCAACTTTCAAGAGTTTGGCATTTAGTGAGGTCAAAGATTCCAAGGGAAAAGGCTTGAAGAGTCTCCATCAAAAGCTTCAACGAATTTCTTATTGCTCAAAAAGGAGTTTGTATTGTTTTTATTCATTGTATTAAAATTCTATTTGTGGTAGGCTAGTTTCAAGGTAATTTGAAACTAGTGTGAGGTTTGTTGGTGAGCCAATTGATAAAACCAACTAGGGTTGCTTGTTAGCCCGAAGCCAAAACAAGTGAGTGAGGTTTGTTGGTGAGCCAATTGATAAAACCAACTAGGGTTGCTTGTTAGCCCGAAGCCAAAACAAGTGTGTAAGGTTTTGACTTGTGAGCCTGGTAAAACAAGTCGGCTGTAATCTAAAGATTATAGTGGAAATTCCCAAGTGGAGCTTGGGGAGTGGATGTAGGTGCTAGGTGCACCGAACCACTATACTTCTTGTGTGTTTGCATTGCCTTTCTCTTTATCTTCTTTTGCTCTTTAATTATCGTTTTATTTCATTGCTTCCGTTGCACAATTATTTGAGCACTATCACTCTTCATCTTAGATCTTGTTAGCACATATATTGCTTTAATTTTTAAAATACCCAATTCACCCCCCCCTCTTGGGCACCATATCTGGGCAACAAGTGGTATCAGAGCTCGGTGCTCTGATTGAAAATCTAACGATTTTGAGCTAAAGATTATGGTAACCCTTGTAGGTATTAGTGTTAGACCACCTTTTTTCAATGGCATAAATTACATATTTTGGAAAACTCGCATGCGCATCCATATTCAATCTATTAGTTATCATCTTTGGAAAACCATTATTAGTGGTCCTCATATTCCTTCCATTTTGGTTAATGGCATTTCCATTCCAAAGCTTGAAGAGGATTGGAATGAATATGACATTAAACAAATTGAACTCAATGCTAAAGCAATGAACTTGCTTTATTGTGCATTGGACTTAAATGAATTTAATAGAGTTTCTACATGCACATCAGCGAAGGAAATATGGGACACACTTGAAGTTACTCATGAGGGTACTCTTCAAGTGAAGAACACTAAAATTAATTTGCTTATACATTCTTTTGAAATTTTTGAAATGATGCATTATGAATCTATATCTGATATGTTTTCAAGATTTATGACTATTATTAATGAATTAAAAAGTCTTGGCAAAATCTATACTAATGCTGATTTGGTGAACAAAATTCTTAGATCCTTGCCAAAATCATGGGATCCAAAGGTGACGGCGATCCAAGAAGCTAAAGATGTAGAAACCTTACCTTTGGAAGAGCTTATCGGTTCACTCATGACCTATGAGTTGAACTTATGGCAAAGGATAGTGGAAGCTGATACAGAAAATAAAATAATAGCTCTCAAGGCCAAAAGGAAATTCAAGGCAATGATGGCAACTTGGAGCGATAGCGAAGATTCAAGTACGGATTATGAAGTTGCCCATCTTTGTTTCATGGCAAATGAGAAAAAGGTATGTGCTAAAAATAATTATGATTTTACCTTTAAAGAATCACATGATGCATCTAATGATCTTGTGCATGAATACAGATTGCTAAAAATTGAGCACAAGAAATTAAATAGGCATGTAGATTCATTTTCTCTTGACAACACCAATCTTGCAAATAAAAATGATGATTTAAATGCCAAGATTGATATTTTGAAAAATGAAAAGAATAATTTTACTAAAGAAAAAGAATTTTTAGAAAAAGAAGATGTTATTTCAAAAGATTTATGTAAAAAAGTTTTTAATGAGAAAAATATTTTGATTGAGGAAAAGAAGCAAAAACTCTTGAAGAACTTCAATATTCCTGCTTCTTTCAATTCTTCTAATAAATGTGGTTTCAATGCTTATCCTTCTAGAAAAGTTTGGGTTCCAAAAGGAACCATAATTACTAATCATAAAGGACCCAAGAAAGTTTGGGTACCAAAAATGTCCACTTAATTTGTTTTGCAGGAATGTCTTGCAACCCAACATGAAGAAAGGAAGTTTTTGAAAAGAGGTTGTACAAGACAATTTAAAGAAGTGGACAAGCTATATTCTGGACTAAATGGTAAAAGGAAGGATTATGTATATTGGTAAATTCTAAACATCTCCTTCCATAATTAAAATTGTAGATTAATTTTTATTGCATCAATTACTTTGAAAAATTATTTTAAATAGTTAATTAGAATCAAGTTTGGACTTATCATCGTTGGCTATGATCATGAACTTTTTGGTGTTGATGAATTTCATGCTATCATGACTAAATTTATGATTGTAAGACCTTCACTTGATTTTGATTAATGTATTTCATGAAAAATACTTTTAAAGATGCATATTGATTTGAAAAATGTTTTAATTGATTGATTAGAATCAAGCTTAGACTAATAATCATTTGTTGTGATCATGACCATTTTGATGTTGATGGATTTCAAGCTCTCATGGTCAAACTTGTGATTATTAGATCTTCACTTGATTTTGATTAATATAGTTTCTAAATTATTTCAAGTGAAATGCTATGATTTATATGTTTTTATTTTTGGCATCTATGCATAATCTAGAAATGATTTGGATCAAGTATAGAACTAGTAGTTAAGGGTTACTTTTAAGAAGAAGGTATGCTTATTGACAAACCCTTGCTCTAATAGCTAGACTTGATATCATATTACTTCTAGCATTTGTATGGATATCAAATCATCTTAAAATAAATTTGAAATAATGCTAAACGTTTTTATGCGATATAAATGCTTTGTATTTTGAAAATCATGAATATCTTGAAAAATTTCAAATCTTGATGCATAAGCTTTCATGTTTTATTCCTGAAATAAATGCATATTTTTTAAAGGAGGAATAACATTCAGGGGGAGCATCCAAAGATTTGTTATCATATTTGATGCTTTGAATATCTTGTTGATATCATGCTTTGCTTATATTGCTCCGGTACTCCTTCTTGTTTTCAAATCTAATTCTTTGGAGGAGTTACATTCAAATGGTATCATATTCTATTGGCATCAAAAAAATTTTATATAAGATTTCCTAGTAACCGCTTCGGATTGGGTTAGTCACCATGGCCGTCCGGTCATAGGAGATAAGTAGGGCTTAAAGACCCTCTCTTCCCATTCAACGGGCTCTCTTATGACGTGTAGGGGTGCCGCTGTGACCTTATCCCATGAACAAGTAAAGCGAATGGATAATATACATCAAATCATTTCTTGCATGTGCTTACATTCTTTGGTATCTTGTTCACCTTATATCATATTCAATTGATATCATAAATATTTGATTTCGTGCATTGATTTTGATGACCTACTTGCTATTCTTTCCAACTTCATTCCCACTTTGTATTGCCTTTCACCCTTTTTCATGATGTCAAAAAGGGGGAGAAAATTGTTAAGTATGAAAAGGGGAAGATTGGATAAACATGAAAAATCTTTTGAGAAATGAAAGAAAGTGCAAAAGGGGGAGAAGAATGTAAAATGTTTTTATCTAGAGGAAAGAATTAGTAAGAAGAAGAAATTTTGAAAATTTTAAATTTTTCTTTTGCATATTTTAAAAAATATTTTTAAAGATTTTTTGGATCATATTTTGAGGGGGAGCTTGGTGCTTATTGTTTTGAGCTTGCATGTTTATCTTATTGTTAATCTTTTTAAGCTTACCCTATTCATATACTTAAAGGTTTTGTCATCATCAAAAAGGGGGAGATTGTTGACTCTAGTCTTGATTTTGATGATTGACAAAATGTTTAAGTATATATGAGTACTAATTGTGTTTTAAGTGTATTTCTTAGATCTTAGTACTCAACCATGTTGAATGAAGAAATGATTGTATTTCAGTTGAAAAAGTCCTTAAATTAATGGAAAATCAAATATATGGACTTTGGAATTAATATGAAAGGATTTGAAGATGGTTCAGCAAAACCGGCACGGCAAAATTTCAGTGGCACGCTTCAGAGGTCGACACCAGAGGTCGACACCTGTCCAGAGGTCGACACCTGAGGTCAACACCTGTCCAGAGGTCGACACCAGAGGTCGACTCATAGCCTGAGAATTCAAACTGGGCAGAACTATGATTTTCTGGATTTTTGCCTTAGATAAACTGGAGGTCGACTCATGAGGTCGACACTTGATCCAGAGGTCGACTCATGAGGTCGACTCATGGTATAACGGCTAGTTTTTCTAAACTTCTGATTTGATTTCTAACGGCCATAAACGGCCATATTTTTGATTCTAACGGTCTTGTGGAGTTGTTTCAGCATGAATGAGGTATTTAACCTCCACCAAACTTCAAAAAAGACATGGAGACAAGGTGAAAAGGATTAGAGTGAAAGTAAAAAGCCTTCAAGGAATTCCAAGCCAAAAAGAGTGAGAAATCCAAGAGATTCCTTAGCCAAAAGCTTTCCATCTTTGAGGAATCCAACTTTCAAGAGTTTGGCATTTAGTGAGGTCAAAGATTCCAAGAGAAAAGGCTTGAAGAGTCTCCATCAAAAGCTTCAACGAATTTCTTATTGCTCAAAAAGGAGTTTGTATTGTTTTTATTCATTGTATTAAAATTCTATTTGTGGTAGGCTAGTTTCAAGGTAATTTGAAACTAGTGTGAGGTTTGTTGGTGAGCCAATTGATAAAACCAACTAGGGTTGCTTGTTAGCCCGAAGCCAAAACAAGTGAGTGAGGTTTGTTGGTGAGCCAATTGATAAAACCAACTAGGGTTGCTTGTTAGCCCGAAGCCAAAACAAGTGTGTAAGGTTTTGACTTGTGAGCCTGGTAAAACAAGTCGGCTGTAATCTAAAGATTATAGTGGAAATTCCCAAGTGGAGCTTGGGGAGTGGATGTAGGTGCTAGGTGCACCGAACCACTATACTTCTTGTGTGTTTGCATTGCCTTTCTCTTTATCTTCTTTTGCTCTTTAATTGTCGTTTTATTTCATTGCTTCCGTTGCACAATTATTTGAGCACTATCACTCTTCATCTTAGATCTTGTTAGCACATATATTGCTTTAATTTTTAAAATACCCAATTCACCCCCCCCTCTTGGGCACCATATCTGGGCAACATATCAATTTCTAGGTGTTAACTTGATCTCTTGGCACTATCGCAAATAGAACTCTGTAGCTTTATCTACTGCTGAGGTAGAATATGTAGCTGCTGGGAGCTGTTGTGCTCAAGTGTTATGGATCAAGCAACAACTAGAAGATTATGGTGTTGTCCAATCTAAAATTCCTATCAAATGTGACAATACTAGTGCTATTAATTTATCAAAAAATTTAATTCAGCACTCACGAACTAAGCACATTAAAATTTGACATCATTTTATTCGTGATCATGTTTTAAACAATATTATGGAACTTGAATTTGTACCTACTGAAGACCAATTAGTAGACATTTTCACTAAACCATTAAATCTAGATAGATTTGAGAAAATTAGAGGAGAATTAGGATTATGTGACCCATTTTAAACCTATCTGACCTAATTTTTAAAAATTAAGGAAAAATTATCTAGAAATTCCAAACCTCTCTTTAGAACATAGGGCAACCTAGTTTAAACTCTAAGAACTCTTAGAAACTGAGTTTGACTCATTTTGATTTTTAGAATAGATTTTTGCTCGAGCCGACTCGAATTCTCAGTACTCTAGGGAGCCGATTCGTAGGTCGGACCGAAACTTTTTAAGTAGGGTTTCCACTTTCCCTATTCATTACATTTTCAAGATTTTGACCGTTTCTCTCTAGCCAACTCTTCACTCTATACTAGAAACCACTCCAAAAACCCTCTCTACCTATTCAAATCCTTAATCTTTGGAGAATGGGGCCTCGAAAGGTGGTGGCAAAGAAAGCAACAAGGGTTGTTCGTACTATGGCTGAGGAAAGAAAGAGCAAGAGGCAATTGGATACTTTGATTCCGTAAGAAGAGCAGCAGGCTGAGCAAGAAGAAGTCATTCCAGCACCCCGGTAAATCATTCCAATGGAAAATCATCAAGTGACCCGTGGTAGGTGCATCGATTTCAATTTTATTGAACAAGAACAGTTGAATATTGGTATATGGCTTGAAAGACAGAGTTGGAAGGAGTTTTGTCAATTAAATGTTCCAACTTACCTAAATTTGGTTCGACAATTCTTTGAGAACATGTTACTAGGAGCTTATCATATTGAAGGAACAGTAAAAGGAAAATTGATAGAAATAAATGAGCAAAAATTATCAAATCTGTTGAATATACCCAAAGAAGGGGACTATTATTTGGTTATGAAGGAAAGAGTGAAGACTCTCAGACTCATCTTGTGAAGATCCAATGTGAAAGGAATCATTCAAGTGCGTGCAAATCAACTCTCATTGGAAATGAGACTGTTGCACAACATAATTAGCCAGATTTTCCTACCCAGGACAGGCAGATTCGACTGGGTTAGTGAAAGAGATCTCATATTCATGAGGCAACTGATTGAGGGGGAGCCCCTCAACCTTCCATTCATTATGATTTCTCAGATGAGAGAGGCTGTACGTAGGGCACAAGCCTATTTGCCCTATGAGATGGTGTTCACTTTGTTATTCCAGGATGCTGATATAGATCTTACTAGAGAGGACTGTCAGTTATTGCTGCACACCGAAAATACACAGTGAAATCCCTGACTAGAATGGGATTTATTAAAGTTGATAGAAATTGGATCAGAAAGACTTTAGGAGTTCCTATAGCACACTCAGAGGACTCAAATGATGACATATAGGCTACACAGGGACATGGTGAGTAGACTAAGGGACAGACTGATGTTGCTGGACCATCCGAGCTAGCTCCTGCTTCACCACACTCACCAGTCAGGACTCCTACTACTGATAGAGTTGATACCGATGATAGACTCCATAGAGTTTTAGAGGAGATTTCTTGCTCAGGACTGACACTGACATGAGGATTACTTCTCTATAGTCTGAGATGCAGCAGGGCTTTCATGATATCATGGTTATATTGAGACAGTTATCAAAGGCCATCCAGCATGCACCTTCTACTGGCACTTCTACTGTTACAGCTACTGGCATAGCGACTGGCACGGGCACTGAGATTGGTATGGCACACATGCTGAGCAGGGACAGGAGATACATTGTGCTGATGCACCGTATCACGCCACACCTACTGTTGGTGAGCCTCGGGATAGTATGGAGGCTGCTGGATCTACTGATAGTGGAGTGACTCCTGCTACTCAGATACTTTCATCTACCAGCACTTTGGCCCTATCTCTTAATCCACCTACTACCAGACCTACACCCATCTTCATTTCATCTGAATCAAAAACTAAACCTAAACCTAAATCTAAAGTAATTAGGACTTCTACACCCACTAGGACTAGGATTAGGGGTCTCCGCCCTAGATTCCCCAAGTTCAAACCTAGTCCAGGTATTCTAGAGGTTGGTTCCTCCTCTGATAAGGAAGAACCTGATAGTGATCCTAGCACTTCATTCTGATGATTAGGTTTCTATCTTTTTAAGACTTGATGTTATGGTATTTTGGTTATGTGATACTATTTTGTTATGCCGTGGCACATTTGTAAAGTATCACATATTGGTATGTATTGACTTATATCATATATATACTTCACTTGTTACTAAATTAGTGCTATGTGATTATTGTGAATGATTGTCCATTTCTCATTTACCTTTTGTTGATGACAAAAAGTGGGAGAATGGAGACTGTGTGTGGTCATGAAAAAGTAAAAAGGACAAAAGCTGTTGTTTCATGCAAGTTTCATAAAAATTTCTTGGAAATCTATGTTGATTTATGAAAATTGCTCAAAATTGTTTACAAATGCTATATGGATAATTGAATATTATGAAACTTTGATGAAATAAATGGTTGATTCATAGAAAGTTGATGAAACTTAAGTTTACTTCAAAAGTTTGAAAATTTTCTAAGTTTCGATACGCTTTGTATAGTCAATATTTTTTATACATCATGTATCGATACATCGTGTTATGATACATATGATACATCATGTTTCAATACACTTCATACACATGTTATGTAGTATTCAATACCATACATTTGATATATTTTGGCACATTGCATTGATACACTGGTACCTAATCTATATGATACGCATAGACTTGAAAATACTGCAATTGTAAAGTGATTTCAATTTTTTGATCATGCCCAGTGTTTTGTCATCATCAAAAAGGGGGAGATTGTTGATCCCTGGAATGATTTTGATGATCACAAAATATTGGAGCATGTATTTGATACTAACTCTTTACAAATGTTTAAGAAGTTTTGCAGGAATTGATTATCTTTGTTTAAAATGGTATTCAAATTCACTTAAGGGTAATTCAATTGAGTTTGTAAAAGCCCTAACTTATGAATGCTGTAATTATGAAAAATGGGCTCAAAATTGTAAGTATTTTGATAAAGTATGTAATTTAACTTCTAGTTGATTCAATGATGAAGCTTTTGGGAAGCTTGAAGCACTTTTTTAAAAGACTTGTAAGAGCCAACTCAAGGTGGCACGGCACGGAGGCAGATTCTAAGTTTCAGAACTAAGAGCCGACTCCCAGTTCAAGAGCCGACTCTTCCAAAAGTATATTTTTTGAAGTTCTGAGAACAAGAACTGACTCTTAGTTCAAGAGCAGACTCTAGGTATGTATGTTTGTCATGACTGAAAGCTTGAAGGCAAGAGTCGACTCCTAGTCCAAGAGCCGGCTCCCACCGAAGTTTGTTTTTGGCCTGTCTGAGACTTCGAGCCAACTCCTGGAGCTTGAGCCGGCTCGTAGAGCCGTTGTCTGCACTTCAACGACTAGTTGCTGAAATTAAAATTTGAATTCCAAATCACCTCCAATGGCCATTTCACAAATTCCAAGGCCCTACAATGGTCATATCTCATGGAAAACTATAAAGGGGATTATTTTTGAAGGACTAAAGAAGGAATGAAGATTTATTGCTGAATTTTCTTGAAAGAACAAAGAGCTTCCAAGTTATTCCTCTACATACCTCAAAGAGCATTCAAGTGAGATTCAAAGCTTCACCAACTCCACTTTATCATTGAATCCACTCATTGAAGAAGGGAAGAAGCAACATTGAAGAGCATTGAAGAACACTTAAGGCTTGACTTCATTTTGATCTTCATCGGTAACATCAAAACAAACTTGGTTTGTTGTAGTTGCTTATTTTACATTCTTTATCTTGGATTGCTCTCTTAGAATAGCAAGGAGTTGTATCTGGAGAGAGAGTTGAAGGTTTTTAGGTGAACCTTGTAAAACCTAAGTTTGGGTTCTTGGTTTTCCCGGTTTAAAACCAAGTATTTGGATTTTCTTTGATGATCCCATGTAAAACCAAAGGGAGTTTGGGTTTCTTCGATGATCCCAGCAAAACCAAATTGTATAGGTTTGGATTGTGAGCCTAGTAAAACAATCCGACTGTATTCCGGTTGGGAGATATAGTGGAAATCCTAAGAGGTCCTTGCATAGTGGATGTAGGAGACGGTTGCTCCGAACCACTGTACTTCTTGGTATTTGTGATTATGCTTTTATTACTTGATTGCTTAAATTTATTTACTTTCACTTTGCACACTTCACCTCTACACTAAAAGAATTTCAAAGTGCACATACTTGCAAAAGTTTTTAATCCCAATTCACCCCCCTCTTGGGAAGCCACCTGGGCAACATAGTGCCTCTGGTGTCCGTAACAAAAAAGAAAAAAATCAGAAAGGTACAAAAAAATTAGTTAATATTTATTTTTTTACTACTTTCATAACTAATTTACTATTTCTAAATCTAATTAACCACTTAACTGCCTTATAACCCTAATCTAATTTAGTTTTCTTTTTCTCATACTTAATTAACTAAATTTAAAACTTATCTAGAATAACCTAACTTTAAAAGAAAACAAGACATCTCATAATACATAATTAAAATTAAGAAACTAATTAAACCTTAAAAACTAATTACTTATAATCGACATCTATTTTCTCTACATTGCATATCTCATAAAACATCTTAAGGGTACTAAACCTCTAAACAATATAAGGTGGGGATATCATTACCCTTCCTTAGACCCAAACCACCACCCTACATATCGCATTGACCTAAGCTTTGATCTAAAATTAATTAGATGTTGGCCCCTAAGGATTTTCAAGCTCACTAGGATAAGGGACACTAAGAGTTGGACTAACTCAGAATTAACTGGTTCATTGGTGTCTAAGGAAAGGGGTTTAAGGATGATGTAGCCCTAAAAGAAGGTGGTTCTTTAATTGATTCTGTTGTTTGACCTGGCTAATTAATTTGGTGTCTAAGAAAAGCAACGGAGGGACCCCCACCGACCTTACCCTTACCTGGTCAGTGGGTAGTTAGTACCTGACTTCAAAGGCTCAAAGGTAACCTTGGAATAGTTAGGAGTTGTCTAGAATTAGGAAACCCTAAGATAGAGAGTCATTGATTGCTAACTTATTTGAAATTAACCTAGAACTTTAATTAATACTTCTGCTCTATCCCTCTTAGTTCCAGAACTCCTTAGGCTCTCTTCTTTAGACTTCTCTCTTCTTCTCCCCTCTCCTCTCTAAAAAATATATAATAAAAAAAATTTAGAAGAGGATTGCTCTAATATAAGACCTTTGATTAAATATTCCAAAACCATCAGAATAATCTGATGAATTAGTGTCGTATTAGGAATATGGATCTTAATAGTAGAGTGGATAAGTTATCCCATTACTTCGATACCACACCCTATGAATTTGATTACCTACTAACTATCAGACACCCTTCCACTCCTTTCTTTTTCCCTGCATAATAGGCATGATCCACATATTCGGGTCCAACTTACTTTGTAAGTGAATGCCTACCCATGTTTCAATTTCCTGAGTCTTGGTATGACCAAGTCTACAAAGATCAAACTCCAATGAACTGCAAACCAGGAGAAAACCTAAACTTTAATACTTACAACCCAAGTTGGGGGGCTCAACCAGATTTATCATGGCAACCATACCTAGTGGTTACCCTGATACGACAAAGACCTTCGTTTGTAGATGTTCCTCATTACAATAAGCTCTATTTATATTATCATCCTTCTCCTACTTATAGCCTATCATTTCAAGAGAAGGTTCTACAAGCAATAGAAAAAATCAAAAAAATTAGTCAAACCCCACTTCTCTAATTGACCAACCTAGATATTGATAGATTTGCTCAATTTCAACAACCAATCATGCCTCAGCAGCAATCTATCGATGAGCTTATGGATCAAACTGACCAATTATTAACTAAAGTTGATAGGGAGGAGGTAAGAATACTACCTAGTCAGTCTGAGAGTAACCTATAGGGATATTACCTGGCTAAAAATTTTAATTGTGATTTAGAGGGACACAACCAAGTTGAAAATTTTAATGATCCTTTAATTTTTTCTGAAGAATTAACCATAACTTTCGAAAATGAATTGGTCATGAAATAACCCTGCACCATCATAGAGACCAATATAGATGATTTGACTGAGACAGAGAAATCAAACTGGTGGGATGAACCACTTCCATCATATCCTACTCACCAATGGCCCCCTTTCCAACTGCCCAAGAATCATCCACTCCTTTTTACAGGATAGAAGAAGAAATTAATGACATGATGAAATTAATTGAGACCTCTTAGGAACCATAATAGAATAGCATAACAAGGGAAGCCATACCTCCAATTCATCCCCAGAAGTTGTTAGATCTTTCTATGGCTTATTATGGGGTAGATAATTTTAATGTAGATGGATATATCACAGGGATGAGTAACCTACTCGATGTACCACACTTCAAACTCACCCCTCTTTGGATTAAAAAATATGAGCCAACACCTAGCCCCTCCAATAGCTCTCTTGTTAGAATCACGACCGGATCTAGAATTGAAGTCACTTCTTGTCACACCTATTGACACCCTACCAATATCACTAACTAGGAAGATCAAATAGTTGGTGTTTTAAAGATGCATAAAAAAGCTAATGGATGGGATATTTCTAAAATGAGGGATAATGATTTTGAAGATTTTATAGCTAATTTCTCTATATTTGGCACTACTTTCGAGGACCGCCTCCAAAATCTGTCTTTTATCCTAAAATGATATATGGAGATATATTTAAAGTTAACTTGGATAAAGTGCCAACAGGAAGGGATGATGTCAAGATACGTTATACTCAAGAAAGGAATTAGGGTAGATCTTTCTAGAATTAGAAAAATTTTCAAACTGCCATCCCCACTCTCAGCCCAACACACATAATCCCTTCCTAATCTTCATTCAAATTATAATAATACTCTCAAATCTTGGTCTAGAATGCTTGCTCGATGCACTCTATTGATTAGGGATAATCATCGTAGAATACTCTATGAATAATTTTTTGCCATGATGACAAGGCCTCCTAGTTGGTCCTATCTTTTGAGAATCTTAAGGGACTTACACAAGTTCAATATAAGTAATATTATCTCATTAAGTTCAGTTAAAGATGTTAAACTTAGTGCTGGTTGGGAGGCAGCCCAATAATCTCATTTTCTTTTTAGTGTAATTACAAGACTTAGGTGGAAGAACAAGAGCCCGCAATTCTATGACGCCCTCTTCAACCCCCAAGCACACTCACCCTAGGTGTATTCTATCATTTTCTTTTATGTACTTATTTTCTCTCCTACTCCATTGTGAGCAATGTCCATTAAGTTAGAGAGGAGAATAACTAATCTAATTAAGTCTTCAAGTATGATTAAAAGTAATTAGTTTTGTATCCAAATTTTATCTCAATTTAAAGTTAATTAGGCACCCTAATCAATGATTAATTAATGGCCTAGATAGTTTTAGAGATACAAAGGGGCAAATCACTAAGAAAATCCAATAAATGTAGGGTGTTGACTAAATTAAATTTTAAGAGTGATTCCAGAAGTCTCTTCCTTCTTATCTTAATAAAGAATCTGCTTATTAAGAGTATGGATAGAAAGGTTGAGATATACACAAAGTTATTTATATAGAAAAAGAGAAAATATTATTCGAGAGTTAGTCTAACCTCACAGCACTTCTTGAACTCTTATTAAGTAATCGAACCTCTTCATCTAAGTAAGCATTGTGGTTCGCATCAAAAGATAAGAAGGTCAAGAGATCTATTAAGCAATAGCACCCCACCAAGTAACCAGGTCCCTTCACCTAAGTAAATATTATGATTCATATCAAAATGTGAGGATGCTAATACTTAAGAAGTTAGGACATTGCATTAGACTCTAAAAAAGAGAAAAAAGAAAAAAAATTGAAAGGGCTAAAAGATTACAAACCTGACTTAAATCAAGTTAGAGAATTTAAAGAGTAAGTTGGGGGGATGGTAAGGAAGACCTCTAAAGATTTCTATGGTCAACACTTAATCAATAATTGGGTTGACTCAGTGATCCAATGAAGTATCTCTTTAATGATCTAGTCAGATATCAGTTATCTTTAGGACTATCTAAGTCAACTTTCAATTCAAGGATGAGTTTGTATACATAGCTAATTTATTTTCTTTACTCGAGGATGAACAAAGTTCAAGTTAGGGGATATTAAAATTATGTTATATATATATATAAGTATTAGTTTAATAATTAAATTTTATTTATTTATTTAAAATTAATATTTTTATATATTTATTGTAAAAAAAGAGTGCTAACATGAAGAGCTCAATTTATGAATTCAAACAAAATAAGTTTGAAATGAATCAATCTAAAATGAGCCCATAATTAATTTTTGAAGATTTAAAACAGGAATTGCACAAAATTTGAAGCAACCAGTCCACCATGGACTGGCTGCCTGGTCTACCAAACACCCTGCAGTCCATGAGCACCCATTACCCATGGTCCATGGTGGAACCTCGTGGACCACAGGTCGAATCCATCAATCATCGGTCAAGAGGATGGCCGACTGCCACCCCATGATGTCCGACAAGGTCCCCAAAGCAACGAAAAGTGCAGCAATGCTAGGAATCGATGACTATGGTGAACCAACGATGATCCATGGATTCCATGATTGCAGAACACTATGCCGGTGGTTTTGAATAATCTAGTGATGATGAAGGGCATTTCACTAACAACAAGGATGTTGATGAGCAATACCAGTAGTGGCAATGACTCTCCCATTTATGGTAGTGACACCAACAACGAAGAATGGCACCGATGGTGGCAGCATAGGAAGACTCCATCAGCGGTGCAAGGGGACCCTGGCGGCGGTTCTTGGTGGCACATGGGCAGATCTAGCAAGCTCTAGTGTGGTTCTCGTTGGTGGCGGTGGCAACTCAAGAGAAGATGGTGGTGGCACTGGACGATGGGACCAAAACTATCAAGGAAGAGTATAGCATAGATCTCAAAGCAATCAAAAAGGGTCTAAGCCTTTGATGAAGATCTAACCGCAAAAGGGAAATCAAGCATTCTAATACAAATTGTAATGGGATTCTAAGCCTATTTTGACTATCCAGCCATTGATTTATTGTAAAACAAAATCTTGGCCACCCGTATGATCCTTGTAGTTAGTCCTATACTAGAAGAACATAAAGATCCCTTCCCTGTTAAATCTTATAAAAAGACTCCTATGCCTCTACCTGGGGCAAGCAACTCCGTGGAGTCCCTCTAGAGCCTTTGCATAGGAGATAGGAGGGGATCACTTAGAAGCAGGGTAGCGCAGAAGTGCGGGAAGGAAGAGAAAATTTTGTACGAGGTAGAGCGGGGTTTTCTTGTTCTCAAGTCTTTTATATTTTTTTGTTTTACAATAAAAGAGTATGTTTTTATTTATAAGTTTATCATTTGTTCTCTTTTATTTACTCTTTATTATGCTTTACTATTAGATTGAGTTTAGGGACAGCCCTTACTTTTCAGAGATGTACCGTGATTGGTTATGGGTATGGGACATGCCAAGGAAAGAAGAGTTGGATACCTAGTACCTCACAAAGATGCTTCGTGATCTATTATGGATACGGGGCATGCCAAGGGAAGACATGTAAATTCTTAAAATCAGTTACATTCTAATTATAAAATAAATACTATTTGGCAGTGCAAAGCTAATCTTCCGCTCTTGAAACAATCTCTTTTACCTACTTCATCCTTAAAAGTAGTTTAATTCTTGTTACTTTTACTTTTTACATCCCAACAAGTATTATTCTTTGCTTTTTTTAAAATCATAACTTAACCCTAAGGTCCCGAGGATATGATCCCAACTCATCCTAGCTATAGAGTTGAGTTGGTGAATTATTTTTTACCGCCTACGACAGCGATCACTACTCCTATAGACAAACAACCTCAAATTTTTCAACCACAAGTACCTATTAATCAGGTACAATCATAACACACACCTCCTCTCCATAAGTTAGAGAGAGTGCAAAATGCACCTCTCAGATATGACTTTGTCATTGAAAATGACAATGAAGCTAGCATCATTCAAGATGATGATCCTTTGACTTATATGGAAGCTATCACGAGTAAAGACTCTGATAAATGGCTTGATACATGAAATCTAAAATGGACTCCATGTATTTCAACCAAGTTTGGACCTTGGTTGATCCACCAGAGGGAGGAAACCCAATAGGATGTAAATGGGTCTTCAAAGGAAGATTGGAGTATATGGCCAAGTAAAAACCTACAAGGCTAGGCTAATGGTAAAAGATTTTAGACAAAGACATAGAATTAACTATGATGAAATATTTTTACTAGTAGCTATGCTCAAGTCTATTAGGACTTTGCTTACTATAGCTACATACTATAATTATGAAATATGATAAATGGATGTAAAAACTGCCTTTCTCAATAGGCATCTTAAGGAAGAAGTCTATATGTTTTAGTCAGAAGGGTTTATCTCAAGTGGGAGACTGAACCAAGATTGCAAGCTTAAGAAATCCATTTATAAATTAAAGCAAGCATCGAGGAATTGAAACATCCACTTTGATGAAACAATCAAGAAATTTGGTTTTATCAAAAATATGGATGAACCATGTATGTATAAGAAGATAAGTGGGAGTGACATTATCTTCTTAATATTGTATGTTGATGACATATTTATTATTGAGAATGATATTCCAATGTTACAATCGGTCAAAGCATAGCTATCTAAAAAGTTTAATGATGGGGACCCGAAGTAGACCGAGAGTCTATTTTTTATTTATTTGAGTCCATTAGTCTTGTGTCACTTTAGTGAAAGTGAGCCAATTGAGTCTTGTAATAAAGTGAGACAACTGAGTCAGTCGAGTCCACTAAGTCAGGTCCAGTCATTTTAGTTCAATCAAGAGTCCAGTTATGTTGTTCAAGTCAAGAGAAAAGTCATCAGACCTGGAGATTCACAGGCCCCCCAACCAGAGCCGGCCTTCATGCCACCAAGCCTGCAAGATAGAGCTCCAGTCCAAGACATGCCTACTATTGACCAGGTCCACCAGGATTTCTTGGCCCACAAGTCAGGATTTCTTAGCCCTCAAGTAATGTACCTTGGGGCGAATCTATAAATATCGCCCTTTGCCTCTTGTATTAAACATCTTCTTCTCATGAATACAACTTAAAAAGTTATTTTGTCTGAGTTTTATGTTTTCCCCGGATTGGAGTGGGTGTGATGCCCAGGTTCCTAGTTCTTGAGTGCAAGCCCTAATCTTCTGGTGACTTCTATGCTCGCCAGCGATCCTTCCCCCGCTTCGTCCCGCATCAACTTGGTATCAGAGCAAGTTGTGGATTAGGGTGTGCTCCATTTTTTCGAACTCGATAGAGTCAAGTTCTTCATAATCGAGAAGAATGATGGGGATCTAGCCATTGTTCGGGTATTTTTTTTTCATTTTCTTAATTTTCTTGTATTTTTTTTATTTTCCTATTCCCGCTATTCCACCTATCACCGCTATTCCAGTTTTATCCCTAAGTTATCCCAGCCTTATTCAATCTCCCTCCATCCTTCTCCCATGATCTTTTTTTTTTTAAATTCTCGAACGCTAGCCCACCGCCCCGCCACCCCCCAGATGCGGGCCGCCCGACCCCGGCCACCTCCGCCGGCCCGCCACCGGCCCCGCTCCCCGCCGGAAAACCGGCATCCACCGTCGCCCACGCCGTGGAAGGTGAACGGTCCATGGGAAGACCAACGATCACCCACGGTTGTCGCCTGCCACCGTCGGCCTGCCACCGGCCCCCACCGGCCCATGCCCGGCCGTCACCGCCCTCACCGGCGCCCTTGGGTCCCACGCCCACGGGAAGACCGAACGGCATGCTCATGCATGCCATGAGGTCGTGCCGCCCCTGCGCGGTCGCTCGTCGCTGCCGCCGCCATCATCCCACCGAAGCCATCGTCCAACCGTCCGACATCCCACTGGAGCCTCGCCGGCGTGTAGGGTTCCCCCATGGCTGTGAGAGACCAAACAACATGCCCTGGGTGTGCCGTGCCATCTCTATGCCGCCACCCTGCCTGCAGCTCACCGCCCACCATCCGTCGCTCGCCATCCGCTGGCCCCATCCGCCGCCTGCTTCCCGGCTGTCGGTTGCCATCGGAGATTGATCCTCCTCTGTGCACGTCCATGAGAGATGGTTCTGCATACTTTCTGGAGCAGTCCAAGCAGCATGCTTTTTAGAGTAGATCATCAAGTCGATATGCTTCCTAGAGTAGATCAGCACCAATATTGATGTAGCATGGATTTTGAAGTAATTTATTTTTTTTGGGATTTCTTGTAGGCTAAGTAAGTGAGGGGTTTGGTTTTTCTATATAAAGGCCCCCTCTCCCCCTGTAATGAACAAGTTTGATATGAAATTTTTGGATTTTCCATTGGTTCAGTTCTAGGCTGAGGCTTGTCTTTCCTTCACCTGCGAGTGTCGAGGGGTGTGTGACCCCACTTCCTTCGCTCCATGCAAGCGTCGAGGGGCACGAGGCCCTAGTTATCCCTTTTCTATCAAGTCCCCCTCTAGGTCTTAGGGATTTTTCTTTATGGCCTCAGCTAGCGATTTGGGTGGGATGCCCTAGGCTCCGCATGTAGTGAGATGGGTGGGATGCCCTAGATTACACGTAGTGGGGTGGGTGAGATATCCTAGAGGTGCGACATCTCTCTGTGAAGGTGAGTCCCCAGTCCTAGAGTGTCCATGTTTCCTATCCTCCATCCCATTGTTCCTTCACCAAGAAAATTGAAAACCAAAAGAGTTCAGCTATTTTAAGGTTTAGTGTCTGTTCATCCCAGTCCTGGGAGGCTTCTTAGCCCTCCCACAGTCCTAGTTTGTTTAGGTTTTTTCCCTTTTTTCAATAAATCAGGTTACGTCTCATCCATCCATGATCAATTTGGTATCAGAGCCCAGTGGATTAGGATTTTCTCTTCCTCCCCAGCTTCCCATTATTCCTCGTGTTCAGATCTTCTTGTGCAAGGCTTCTCAAACCTCGGTCAGCCACCAAGGCTCGTCAATGCCCTGCACCCGAGCCCCTCTCCCCTGCTGCCATTGCCTGTGAAGCACGCCTCCACCAACACCAATCCAGAAGTTCCCACCCGTGAAGCCGGTCTCCAACCTTCCGCCTCCATCCTGTGACCCAACCCCAACATCCAGCAGACGAGTCCCGCGCCAAGGCCCAAGCTGCCGCCACCGCCCTCACCGACCCCGGCCTCGACCATGCGGCCGACCGTGACATCCCATCTGCCCCTCCTGCCGGATCTATCCCAGACCCGATCGGCGCCTCCCGTTAGAACCCCTATGGCCATGACTCCCACGACCACCGCCCATTCATAGCCGACGCCGATCGGACACCCAATAAGAGCCGATCAACGCCACCAGCCGGTCTCTTACCGGTCTGGACTGCCCATCTTCATTCAACGTCTTCCACTGCCACCGCTGCCCTGTGCCACAGATTCGTGTCGACCGTCCATGCCGCCCATGCCCGTGATGCTTCACCATCCATGCTCCCCTGCCTGAAGCCGGCCATCCCCGTACCAGCAAGAAGCCATCCTCCCCCCCTTCCAGCCACCCGTCTCCTCCTTCAAAGCTCCTCCAGCTGCTTGAGATTCGATCTTCCGCGCAGCACCATTCCATCATCTCCACAGCAGCCGAAGACCTGCCTCTCATTCATGAAGAAGCTGCCGCCAGTGTCCTCAGCACCGTTATCGACGAAGCCCACCGACAAAGTCTCCCCACGTTGCTTCCTACTCTCCGGTGCCACCGCTGGTGAGATCTAGCTGGAAGACCCCCTACTTCATCCAGCTCCTTCAGTCCATGGAGAAGAAACCTATTGTTGGCACGAATGTGAAAGCAATTCACGTTCTCTAATGCCGACTTTAGATTTTGCACAAATCTCAGAGCAAGACCATAGGGATCTCAAAGTTGCATGCTGCACACTCATCAAAGCACACAGTCCTCAGAGCTGCATGATCTTCAAGGTTGCACAGATTTCAAAGCAGCACCAATTTCAGAGTGGCACTGTTCCTAGAGCCCCTCTTTATTTCAAGTTTATTTAGATATTTTTGGGTTTATTTGATTGTGTCTATTTTATGGGTTTGTCTTTTGATATGCTTGGATTCAGTTCCATCAAATCCCCGCTGAGCCTGACTCGATGGAGTCGAGTTCACCCTACCGTAGGGGAATGATGGGGACCCGAAGTAGATCGAGAGTCTATTTTTTTTATTTTATTTGAGTTCATTAGTCCTGTGTCACTTTTGTCAAAGTAAGCCAATTGAGTCCTATAATAAAGTGAGACAACTGAGTCAGTCGAGTCCACTTAGTCAGGTCCAGTCGTTTTAGTTCAGTCAAGAGTCCAGTTGAGTCGTTCAAGTTAAGAGGAGAGTCATCAGACCCGGAGATTCACTAGGCCCCCCAACCAGAGCCGGCCTTCATGCACATGGACCCTTCATGCCTCCAGGCCTGCAAGGGAGAGCTCCAGTCCAAGACAGGCCTACTATTGACCAGGTCCACCAGGGTTTCTTGGCCCACAAGTCAGGGTTTCTTAGCCCTCAAGTAATGTACCCTAGGATGAATCTATAAATACCACCCCTCCCCTCTTGTATTAAACATCTTCTTCTCATGAATACAACTTAAAAAGTTATTTTGTCTGAGTTTTGAGTTTTTCCCTGGATTGGAGTGGGTGTGATGCCCAGATTCCTGGTTCTTGAGTGCAAGCCCTAATCCTCAGGTGACTTCTATTGATGCAGAACGAATGCTCTGATACCAAAAATGATGCAGAACAAAGAACAAAGAAGCGTATGCGGAAGTAAATTTAAGATTAATTCTTTTTTTTTTTTATTTCAGAAATTGGCTTTGACTCAAAGTAAAGCTAAACTAAGTTGAAGGAAACTAGGTAAGGATTGAAAGCACAATTTAGAAGAAACTAAATATCAGAGTAGTTCAGAAGTAATGGATCGCTGGGGTTTGAGAAACTCCCGGACCTAGGGTTTCGCTCTGAACTTTCAACAGAACAGAAATAGAGAGGAGAGATGGTTACCAACCAGACAGTGATCTTCTCAGAATTTGGGTGGAAGAACTCTCTCGAGCAGATTGTTGGACCCTCGGATTCGGCTATCTTCATAATGGATCCTCCAATACTAGTCTTGTGGTTTGGTCGGCTTCTCCTGGACTCAAGATCTGGGAAGAAGAAAAACAAATGAGGGATTCAGAGACTCAGGGAAGGATTTACCAGTTCGAAGAACTTGAAGGTTGATGTCGCTGAGATCCGGATTCTCTTGAAGGCTGATTCAACTCCCATGGAAAAGAGCTTTGGATCTGAAGTACCCGGACTGTAGTTGGATGCTGGTGGTCGGCCTAGACTTGGGGAGAGAGGCCGTGGGAGGTGGAATATGCTAGGGCTTAGTGGAAAGAAAAGGGTGATGGGCGGCTAGGTTTTGGGAGTGGAGTGGCTAACCTAGGGTTTGGGTTTTGGAGATCTCACACCTCCTCAAGGTTCCTGGGGAACCCGGATTTACTCCCTCACGGAGCTCAACACCTGGATGCAAGTGCAAAAGAGAGAAAACAAAGTTTGCTCACAAAAAAAATTTGGTTTCATTCATCTGATTATTGTAAACTTACAAGAGGGGTTTAATTTATAAGGCTTTACAAGGGAGGAGGGTTTCATATCTTTCCATGTGAGACTAAAGGAGGGGATCTACAAATTAGGGTAAATCCTTCACATATGGTCGGCCAAAATACCAAAAAAATTGGATTTGGGTTATAAATGGCAGGTAGATGGCGCCACCTTGCTTGGATCTTCAAGAAAAATTTTCTTCCTTCCCTGGATCAACTCTTTTGGACTCCTCCTTTTCTTCCTCCCTAAGTCAAGGTCCTTCCCATCTTTGTTTTGGTTGTCTTTGGCAGGTAGTGGGCACCCCCTTGAAATTCTCTTCCAGAGAATTTCTTCCCTTCTTTGCTTTGGGTTTCTTGGGAAAGTCTTGGCCGCTCCCCTTGATTTGTGGTCTCTGGTGGACTTCTCTTTATCTGGCACATGAGAGAAGGAAGTTGCCATCTGTGGAGTGGGGACCAAAGGCTGCTGGATGTGGATATGGCGCCCCTTGGACTGGGAGTGTGGCTGGGAGTGTGGTGTCCACTTGCCTGGTCTTGGAAGAAAGTGTAACATCCCAGGTTAAAACCCTAATCCACTACTGAGTCAACATGACTCAACAAAATAAAATGCAGGTAATGTAGACTCAAGCTAAATTAAGTTGATCTAGTCAACTCTTATTAAAAACCAAAAACCCTAATTCTTCGGGCAAGGTTAATCAGAGATCCAGATGGAGCTCTGAAGTCTTCTTCTGAGTCTGGTGCCCACACCAATTCTCCCAGGGTGGGAGGAACTCGACCCCGTCGAGTAAGGATCAAGTTGGCTCTAGTATCTCTCCAAGTGGTCTGGGTCCAGCTCTTGTAACTCTTCTCGGGAGATCCAAGAGTCATCAGAATCTGGCCTTCCTAGCCAGCGGACCAGGTATCTTTGGTATCCTCGATTACGAGTAGAGATAACCTGATCATCCAGGATCTTTTCAATATGCTCTTTCCTCACAGGCCAGTTTGTTGGTGGACACACAGGGTTGGGTTCACTCTCAAGAGCAAGATTAGGCTCAAAAGGCTCATTGGGAATCATAGCTGGCTCTCTATACTCTACTAGGTCTGTAATGTGAAAGTGGAGCTAATGCCTAGTTCTGAAGGCAACTCGAGCACATAGGCATTGGACCCTACTCTCTTCACCACTCTAAATGGTCCAGCTCCTCTAGCATGTAACTTTCTAACAGTTCCAGGAGGAAACCGTTCTGGCCTTAACCTAATCATTACATAGTCTCCTTCGTCAAAAGTTTTGACTCGCCTTTGAGAATCAACTAATTTCTTATAAGTTTCATTACTTAAATTTATTTTGGCATGAATTTCTTTATGCAAGTCCTTTACATGCTATGCAAGTGCATCAAGAGACTTGTGTGTTTGGACTAATAGTGAAATCAGATCAAGTGGTGTGAGAGGCTTGTATCCTTGAACAATTTTAAAGGGGCTCTAGCCTATAGACCTATTGATCGAAACATAATATGCAAATTTAGCCCTGGGTAAATACAAATCCCAATTCCTGGTATTCTCACTCAATTAAAATCTGAGACAATGTCCTAAACTCGACTGACGATGCATTCCTAAAGAATGGACTTTATTCAAAGGAACCCTAGGTCTAAACCTAACAAACTACGGCTCTCTAGGTTTAACCTTGGGTCGGAGGATGGCATGCAGAGCATGAAAACTTATCATGGGTGCCTAGTAGGTGCCATAAGGTCTTCCAGAAGTAGGTGGCAAACCTAGTAGATTCTGACACATGATTCACTCTAAAGACTTCGACAAAGTATACTTGGATGGTGTAAGAAGCATTAGAAGTCCTAAAGAAAGGAAGGAGATATGAGGTGGAGTCTCGAATTACCTGTTGACTAAAGGTGGTGACCTGAAGGTTTGAATGGTGATCTATGAGTGTCAACTGGTCATCCTTACGAAAGGAAAAGTTTGCTACTCCCAGGAATGGATCATGAGATGGTTCGGGAAGTAGCCTAGGACATGTGATTGCAATAGTTAAGGTTTGTTCTCTAAGCAAATAATGATCCACTTTCTCAAGAACTAGATTAGAGAATGATTCATGGAAGGGCCTATGGATGATGACCTCAAGACTTGAAATTTGACCTATGGGTGCGGAAAGGTATACTCTATAGAAGGGTAGGTTAGTCATGCGAAGGAAGGGGTCTGGGGCCATAAGGAGGACTTCTACAGGACTGGGTGAATCAATCCGCTCAAGACAAGGATGTTCAACTGAGATTACGGGAGAGACCTTAGTGGCTGGGCATGGGACAAGGTCCAATGTAAGAGGCTTGATTCAGTCATCCTAAGGAGAGGATCTACCATAGGGTGGGCAAACTTAAACAGTTCAGTGTAAAGATCTTCAATTGGTACTTGGGGAATGACTGTCATTAGAGGGTACGAACTAATAGCTTGGGCTAACACTATGAGTTCTTCCTGGGGGTATTTGACTAAAGGAACCTGGTTCTCACAAATCTCTTGAATTTCTGAACTAGGTCCTATCAGTTGGTTTCTTTCCAAGATCTCCTCAGGTAAGGAACTAATAGTATCAATTCACATTCTTCAAGTTCTTTCCCTCACATTCATCAACTAGACTCAAGCCAGCATCATATACTTCCTCGATGCCATCTTCAATGGGTTTCGGGTCAGTGGTAATCGGGTGTACTGATTCTAGGCTTGTCATACCTAACCGTTCTTCCTCATTGGTAGGCTGGGGTTCTCCCTCATTAATGTCATCCTTAGGATTCATACCACTTAGCTGTGCACAAGCCAGTCCTATGCATGGGCACTGACTAGATTATGGCCTCTTTCTCCACAAAACAAATATTCTTGAGATATAGGAACCTGAGTCACACTGGGTTTCAAGCTAGTAGAGACCTTACTTGGGCATGGGTGTGGATCTAAATAGTTTGATCTAGAAGACTTGGGTTGTTGAGTGACTGGTCTAGAATATTGTAAGGACCTCTCATAGACACGATCCACACTATAGATATCATGGTTAGGCTTCCTAAGGTTATGCTCGGGATCACGGTATAAGGTCCTCCTAGGTTCCTGGCATGGGCGAGGTTGGGGCCTATTAAATTTTGGATCAGGGGTCCAATTTTGAAGTCTACGTTTCTCAAGTACTTGGACTCGATCCCTAAACTGGGAAAAACCCTCATTCATGTCCTGACTCAATTTGGTCATACTTTCGGTAAGATTTCTAACCATGGCCTCTAAATCAGGTTGGGTTTGACCAGGTTGGCAGGGCACTCCATTCCGGGTAGACATGATGCAAGCAAAACACAAAATGAGACTCAACTAAACGACTACGGGCTAACTAGACCTAGAGCCCAAACTAGATGCCCAATCAGAGTGGCAAGCTAGCCTGTAGTAACTCAGGACTCAGCCAGGCAAGTGTAAGGGGAGTGTTAGGTCCCTGAATGCCAATCCTAGACACCAATCAGAGATTGGCCAGGTAGGCGGACCAGCACACAAGCCCTTCGGGATGGAATCCCTGAACCACCATTCTAGACACTGAGTACAAAGCACACACAGAGTAACCAGACAAACTGACTCAATACTAGCCTTGACCCGACTTGTTGATGTCCCTAGCCCACTAGGGCAAATTAGGTCTAATCAATTTTTAGATTAAAGGCTTAGGTTCGAATGAGTGGGTGGTGGTTTTGGACTAAGGAGAGGTTATCAACTCCTCCCCTTATCTTAGATGCTCAAATGCCCTTAAGATGAATTAAGAGATGAACACTCAAAAAAATTGGATTGCAGAACACAAAAACAGAGTTGCAGTAATTTAATTCTCAGAAATCTCACGGAAATCAATAAATCAGAGAAAAATTATGCAAATTAGTTTCAATTATACTGGTTTCAGAAAAATAAAAATCACTGAATTTAGAATTACCTGCAGTGAGAAATAATTCCTGGAACAGGGCAATTACGGGCTGAAAACAGAGCACTTCCTGTTTACAATTCCTGCTACGAAGTTATAACCCAACGGATCCCCTACACGCCCTAGGAACACCCCGTGGAATGGGAAGAGGAGGTTTTCACCTCGCTTCATTCCTAGGACCGGACGTCCTAGGGAGTCTACTTCGAGCAGACAAAGTAAAAAGAGAGAGACTCAAACAAGCAATCAAACAGAAACCCTAGACAGGGCTCTGATACCAAAATGATGCAGAACGAATGCTCTGATACAAAAATGATGCAGAACAAAGAACAAAGAAGCGTATGCGGAAGTAAATTTAAGATTAATTCTTTTTTTTTTTTATTTCAGAAATGGCTTTGACTCAAAGTAAAGCTAAACTAAGTTGAAGGAAACTAGGTAAGGATTGAAAGCACAATTTAGAAGAAACTAAATTATCAGAGTAGTTCAGAAGTAATGGATCGCTGGGGTTGAGAAACTCCCGAACCTAGGGTTTCGCTCTGAACTTTCAACAGAACAGAAATAGAGAGGAGAGATGGTTTACCAACCAGACAGTGATCTTCTCAGATTTGGGTGGAAGAACTCTCTCGAGCAGATTGTTGGACCCTCGGATTCGGCTATCTTCATAATGGATCCTCCAATACTAGTCTTGTGGTTTGGTCGGCTTCTCCTAGACTCAAGATCTGGGAAGAAGAAAAATAAATGAGGGATTCAGAGACTCAGGGAAGGATTTACCAGTTCGAAGAACTTGAAGGTTGATGTCGCTGAGATCCGGATTCTCTTGAAGGCTGATTCAAATCCCACGGAAAAGAGCTTTGGATCTGAAGTACCCAGACTGTAGCTGGATGCTGGTGGTCGCCTAGACTTGGGGAGAGAGGCCGTGGGAGGTGGAATATGCTAGGGCTTAGTGGAGAAAAGGGTGATGGGCGGCTAGGTTTTGGGAGTGGAGTGGCTAACCTAGGGTTTGGGTTTTGGAGATCTCACACCTCCTCAAGGTTCCTGGGGAACCCGGATTTACTCCCTCACGGAGCTCACACCTGGATGCAAGTGCAGAAGAGAGAAAACAAAGTTTGCTCACAAAAAAAATTTGGTTTCATTCATCTGATTATTGTAAACTTACAAGAGGGGTTTAATTTATAAGGCTTTACAAGGGAGGAGAGTTTCATATCTTTCCATGTGGGACTAAAGGAGGGGATCTACAAATTAGGGTAAATCCTTCACATATGGTCGGCCAAAATACCAAAAAAATTGGATTTGGGTTATAAATGGCAGGTAGATGGCGCCCCTTGCTTGGATCTTCAAGAAAATTTTCTTCCTTCCCTGGATCAACTCTTTTGGACTCCTCCTTTTCTTCCTCCCTAAGTCAAGGTCCTTCCCATCTTTGTTTTGGTTGTCTTTGGCAGGTAGTGGGCACCCCCTTGAAATTCTCTTCCAAGAGAATTCTTCCCTTCTTTGCTTTGGGTTTCTTGGGAAAGTCTTGGCCGCCCCCCTTGATTTGTGGTCTCTTGGTGGACTTCTCTTTATCTGGCGCATGAGAGAAGGAAGTTGCCATCTGTGGAGTGGGGACCAAAGGCTGCTGGATGTGGATATGGCACCCTTGGACTGGGAGTGTGGGAGGGAGTGTGGTGTCCACTTGCCTGGTCTTGGAGGAAAGTGTAACATCCCAGGTTGAAACCCTAATCCACTACTGAGTCAACATGACTCAACAAATAAAATGCAAGTAATGTAGACTCAAGCTAAATTAAGTTGATCTAGTCAACTCTTATTAAAAACCAAAAACCCTAATTCTTCGGGCAAGGTTAATCAGAGATCCAGATGGAGCTCTGAAGTCTTCTTCTGAGTCTGGTGCCCGCACCATCTATGCTCGCCAGCGATCCTTCCCCGCTATGTCTCGCATTATTTTCCATCAAGGATTTGGCAGAAGCATCCTATATACTAGGTATAATGATCTATAGAGATGGATCTAAGAGGATACTTAGCTTATCCCAATCAGATACATTGACTTAGTATTAAAAAGACTCAATATAGAGGAAAGTAAAATGGTTTACTTGCCCATAAATCAAGGTATACATCTTTCTAAGAAGATGTCTCCTATGACACCAGAAGAAACATAAAGGATGAGTAAGATTCCTTATGCTTTGGCTATAGAATCAATCATATATACCATATTATGTACCAAGCCTAATGTTGCTTATGCCTTAGGCATAGAAAGCAGATTCTAGGCTGATCTAGGAGAGGATCATTGGAAAGCTTTGAAAAATATTCTTATATACCTTAAAAGGACTAAAGATATTTTTCTGATATATGGTGGATTAGATTTAAAACTAGAAGGCTATACTAACTCTAGATTTCAATCAGATCCAGATAATAGTAAATCCATATCATGATATTTCTTTACTCTGTATAGAGATATAGTGAGTTGAAAAGGTATCAAGCAGCAAACTATAGCTGACTCAGCTACTGAGGCAGAACACGTAGCTACTAGTGAAGCTACTAAGGAAGCTGTCTGGATGAAGAAGTTCATTTCATATTTGGATATAGTTCCTAAGATACAACAGGTGCCACTTTATTATAATAACACTGGAGCTATTACGTAAGCAAAGAAACTAAGGTCTCATTAAAAGTCTAAGCACATCCTAAGACGCTTTCATCTTGTTTGTAAATCATTGAAAGACAAGATGTGGTATAGAATAAGTATATGCAAAGAATAACATAGTAGAACCATTCACTAAGGCTCTTCCTCAACATTAGTTACATCACTATTTTGATTATATGGGAATTAAAAACAAGGGCGATTGGCTTTAGTGCAAGTGGGACATTGAAAGAATAATACCCTGAAAGTCAATCATAATTCTTATATAATAGTAGCTTTTTTATAAAATTCTTCTAACTTATATATGATATTATATTAATAAAAGGTATTTTGATTCATCATATATAGTATCTTTAACTTTTTGTTTTAAGATTATGATGAACCCCATAGATTAGGACATAGATTTAGGGTTTAATGAAGTTCATAATAGTAATACCTAAGATCTTATAAATCATAATCTAAAATATTTTCAATCATAAGATCATCGAGTTAGGGATCGATATTTTCAAAGAGACTGGCACATCCTATATATGCTCAAAGGAGAGAGTGGTTGGTCTCGCCACCACTTGTGGAGGAATATTAATACAAGGATATGGGAGCTTATTAGGATATGAGTTCACTAAATTGATCTATCATGAGAATATCTTATGGAAGTCTTACTTACTTATCAAAAGATGATTTTCTTAGTGGACGTTATGCAGGTGATCCTTAGACCTAAGATCATCATGGTATCTTGTATATATGAATCCATTTTTTGGTTCATACTCATTCATGATTTAGTCATGTATGGAATGTTCATGGATATGGTAAATTATGTTTGAAGGTTACAAATAGGTCAATAAGAAATCGATCACTCCTAGTAAAGAAAATATTTATCATATATAATCTTATCAAATAATGACTCAGGAAGTCTTTGATCAAAGTAGGATGAAATTAGAAAAGTATTCTAATCTTTCATCGATCAAGTTTTTATTAGTGATTTGAGATTCGAATGAATAAAGTGTGGAGTTTGATAATTTTTCATTCCCATTACTTATTCAGGATAAAGAAAATTGAATGATTGAATTACATGGTAACTTACCACTAAAGAGTATTTTAGTAATTTCTATCAAATTTCTCATCTTCTGGGTAGGCATGATACATTGCTAGATGTCAATCATGTCTTGTAGATTTTCATGAATTAAATTGATTGAATTCATAAGTCAATTTAAAAGATGGTTCAAATTGGCAACTAGGATTCGCTTGATTTAACCTAATTGATGAGTTGATTCTAATTGAACTAAATCAACATGAACCTAAACCTACTACTAGTTAGATGTGGAGCCCAAAAGGTTACACATGTTAAGAAATTGATCAAGGAAGTTACATATATTTTTATTAAGATCATAGGATCCTAATTGGCTAATTAATTAATATACTAGTATATTGGCTAGCCTAACTCCTAATCTAAATAGATTGGATTTAAATACTTGCTATTTAGGCTAACTAATTTGAATAGAACTTAAATTGAGTTGAGCCTTATGTGGGGCTACCAAATGAGATTTATCTTAATTTTATAGCCCTTATCCATGTCTTAAGCCAAGAGTCCTAAGGGCTTGGGACTCTTGGCACCAATATTGCTATGCACATAAAATAAGGGGCGTAAAAGGACCAAGAGTCGTTCTATAATTAAATCACCTTTTTTTTGATAAACCTTAGCCCCTATCCTCTCTTATCCATGCATATTTGGATTGGATTTGACCAGTCAAGTGGAGAAACTTTGGGCATGAATTCTTGTGGCTACATGAAAGGATGCAATGCTTGGGATATATGGTGCATGGAATGGATGAGAGTCATTCTGCTTATTAATCACCTCTTTCAGATAAGACCATCTATTTTTTATGCCTTTTAGGATTGTTGACCAAATTTTTAGTTGATTGATTAAAGAATTAATTATTAGTTTATTCCGAAGAGTTGCTGATCGCAACTCTTGGTGCAAAGTATATATGAAACACCATATGTTTACAATTTACTTTGCACTTTTTTACCTAGAGACTCCTTCTACTTAAAGGATCTTATCTAATATGTTAAATATCAAATTAAGGGCTAAGGAAAGAATGCTTTTAGCACCTTCTCTCTAACTATTTAAAGGCTTCGATAATTAAAGCAAATTCGTTCGAAGTTTGCTCGGACACAACTCTTTTCCTTTCTTTGTTAGGACAAGTCTTTTACTTTAAGATAAGTCTACCATTTTAAGATAAGGGCTTAGAAAGAGAATTAAAAAGAATAATAGGACAATAAGAGAGGTTTCAGAGAGTTTTGAAGTGCTCTTCAGAAGAAAAAAGTCTTAGAAGAGAGGAAAAGCTATCAAAGGAAGAAAAGCTACTAGGAGAGATTTTAATCTTGCAAGCAAGAAATAAGAGTGCTTCATTGATCTAGTTCCTATGTGGATCATCTCTAGAGGGCATACACTTGTGTGTCTAGTGGAATAAAGGATATTAGCATTACAAGTTGTCTTCTTCATCCTATTGCCTTTGTTAATTATCATTGTCAAGGGGTCATAGGTCTTGGGTTTTGATTAATTAGGATTTTAAGGTTTAAAAACTTTGAAATCCAGTCTTTCGCTATACAACTGTAACTCTTCACTAGTCATTATGCTTATCAGCAGTTCTCGAGTTGAATCTAATCACTGTTGAGTCAACTTGGATCCCATCCAAATTAGCTTGGTTCTTAATTGAGTAGATTCAGTCTCAGTTCTCTAAAATTTATCTTTCTATTTTCTACTATTAAATCAGTTCAGATTATTGGGATCAACTCAGTTATCATTCCATAAAAAATCAATTTTCTATAGAGCTCTGTTCAATTAGCTCAGATTCATGGGATTTACTCGATTTCTATCCAAGTCAGCTCAGTTACCATTTGAGTTGGCTCAATAGTCAGTCTCCAAAAAAATAGCTTCTGTACTTTCAACTCCCCTTGTTGACTTAGTTTCCATCCGAGTCGGCTCGGCAGCATACCGATTGAAACTTTTTGTGCCAAGTCGGAACTCTTCTATATCAGGCTGAAACTTTGATTCTTTAAAAAATTCTTGAGTCCACACTTAATACTCTATTTTTACATGAATTTTACTAGCTTTTCCTTTTCTTTTGAGCTTTAAAAACATATCTTCCAAATCAAATTATTATTTTTAATTATTCTTTTGGTACTTTAACATTTTTTAAACATTAACTTATTCAACTTATTAGTTACTTTATATACTCAAATATTTGTTATTCATTAAAATCAATCTTTGAAACAAACAATAATTATTATTATGATCATCATCATCATCATCATCAAATTATTTATGTAATTTTCTCAAGTTTCTTAGGATATTAACCATGATATCCTAGAACCCTATCTTAAAGGACTAGTTGATCTTGAATGAGTATCCAAGATTTATCTAGTGCATGCCTAGTACAAAATCGATAAGGACTCATTTGTGCATGTATTTAGTTTTACATTGGCTATGTGGTGGCTAGATCCTAGATACTTATATAAGACAAAGGAACCTAAATAATATCTCTAGCTAATCTTTTTTAACTAAGGTAATAAGTTATTACAAATAATATCATAATAGACTCAGCTTATGATTTATGTGGATTAGGGGATACTATAGTACATACCCTTTTAAAATGATCATAGGTTAATTACGAAGTTTGTATTTGAATTTATGATACTCATGATGTTTGTAATTAAACTATGATATTTGTAACAGAATTTAATGGATTTGGACTCTTGGTCTTACAAGAATACTAAAACTTAAATGGAGTATGTGAGAATCGATGTGAGCTTGTTTTTGTCCCACATGGACTATATACTATGTAGAACATGGGTACCTATAATAGGCTAAAGAACCCAAATAACACTTTCTGGTTAGTAGTTTTGGGTGAGATTTTAGATTGTTATAAAAGATATCAGAGTAAACATAGTCCATAATCCATGTAGATTATAGAATACTGTAATATGGGTCAAGATTAGTGTTGCTACGTCAACTCCTGGACCGGGAACCGGGATGGCTGGATGGGCTGGAGCGCTCTTCTCCTGGGCGAACCTGCAACAAAGTCTCCAAGGGCACCGATGGTGTTCCGATGGGGGACCCTTCGATGTTTATGTTAGCAGGAGATTGAAGGCAACAGAATGGAGGAATCAAGGAATGAACAGTCTCTGGAGAGGGAAGAGTTGTTCTACCTTCGAACGGGGCCCTCTAGGTACCTTATATAGGCACGGAACAGTCCAAAATCTATTAGGGGAGAGACTAGAAAGACCGATCTTTCCCTAAGAGAATCTGGAGGGTGACCACGTGGCATGCAGATACGGCGGCATCATGGAAGTAGTAGAGCAGGGCCATTGGGATAGCAGGATCCCGTAGTAACAGAAAGGTGCTTCTGAAATACCCTGGATGCTAAGACTCACCTGTCGGACGTCGGTTGTGAGACAGTCGGTCAGTTAGACCAAAGGCCAAGCCTTCGAAGGAGAGCGATGGGCCGGACCCCAGCAGGAGAGGGTCGTTTGGACCTCAGCTCTGGTGGGTCAGACCTCCGAAGGAGAGTGATGGGCCGGATCCCAGCAGGAGAGGGTCGTTCAGACCTCAGCTCCAGTGGGTCGGACCATCAAAGGAGAGCGATGGGCCAGACCCCGGCAGGAGAGGGTCGTTCAGACCCCTGCAAGAAAGGGTCGTTCGGACCTCAGCTCTGGGGGGTCAAACCTTCGAAGGAGAGCGATGGGCCAGACCCCAACAGGAGAGGGTCATTTGGACCTCAGCTCCAATGGGTCGGACCTCCGAAGGAGAGCGATGGGCCGGACCCCAATAGGAGAGGGTCATTCGGACCTCAACTCTGGTGGGTCGGACTTCCGAAGGAGAGTGATTGGAAGGGTGGCCAGGTCGGACCGCAGGGCTAGGCCGGTTCTTGCTGAGGGTGAGCCGTCATGGTACAACAGTTGTCCCCCTTACCCTTGTGCTTCGAGCGAGTCCGTAGGCTTGAAGGGTGAGGGCATTAAATGGCAGTAAATGCTCCAGCCTTTCAAATGATGAGGAATCCGATTTGGCATGCTGCATCCAGCCGCCTCCTACCCCAATTTTTGCCCCGGGATAGGTGTCAGTGCCTGGTTGGCATGGACAAGGAGAGCAGTTATGGTCAATACGGTGCCTGGTAGCTGCTCGTTTGGATTCTTGATGCGACGTGGGACAGTGGCACCATCAAGGTGGTTAGTGCACTTGCCGGAGTGCCCCATCTACCGTTGCTTCGACTGTTACATGGATCATGGCTGGATACGATCCGGCGCGTCCCCTTGAATTCTCGCCCAACTCGGGAACTGAAGCGGTGGCCCGTCGGATCTCGGCACGTGCGGGGGGGGGGGTGGTGCGTTGGGATGCGGCCCCTGGATACATATAAAAGGAGGAGGACAGTGCCCAAAAGGAACCTGTTGCTACATTTGTGCTGGAAAAGAAAGTTGCCTCCTCCCTCCCTGCACTGCTTTTAGGCTCCTTTAAAGACCCAGAGAATCAGGTTAGTCCCATCTTCATCTTCCCCCACCTCCTTCCTTCTCTGCAACCCATTTTAGGATGGCCATGGCTCGCGGTCATAGGGAACCTGGTCCCTTTGACATCCCGTCGGCCATGACCGAGAGAGGGTCGAGAACCTTAGGATCATAAATATCATTCCTTCCACCTTACACCTGACCATCCCCAGCCGCGAGGGTAGGGTGAACGGACCTCTGAACTTAGGAGCCCTCCCCATGTACGAAGACCACCTAAAAGCCAGCCTTCATTTCCCAATTCATAGCTTTTTCATCCAGGTCTTCAATACTTATAGGATCACACCTTCCCAGTTGACGCCGAACAGCATTAGGGTCCTGTGCAGCTTCGTATTCCTCCATCGGGAGGCCGACATAGAGCCTAGGGTATCCCTATTTTCAAATTTTTTCTATTGAAGCAGGACTTCCAAAGTCAGGAGTGGTCGATGTTCAGTCCATGCCATGGCCGGAAGATTCTAGGGAGACTTCCATCCACAATTCATGGATGGAATTCCCGATACTTCTTTGTAGATAGCCTTGAGCCATGGGGCTTTGAGGCGGCCTGGAAAGAGCCGAGGCCAAATGCTCTGAATGGAAGGAAAGTCTCGAGGGCCGACGAGGCTGACTTCCATAAGTTGGAGGGAGAGGATCCAAAGTTCATCGGCTTCATGCTTCTTAAGGGGAGCCTCCACCAGACCAGACTCAGCCAGCAGCCGATGTTAGGTAGGATGAAAGTCATGTAGAGAGAGGTCGGCTTCTCGTTTTTATTTTATGTTGGCTTGGCGACTGCAGCTAACTTTGACTTCGGTTATTGACAGGCAAAAAGATGAAGCCAGATCAGGCGGTCCTCTCAGCATGATCCACACAACGGAGAGCCGTCCGCATCGTGGAGCAGACACCGTAAGAGCCAAAGAAGCGGGCGACTAAACCAGCACCCGAAAGGCCGAAAAAATAATGGACGGCAGAACCGTCCACTGTGGTGCTGTCGGTCGAGTTAGGGGATAACATGCCCCTGACCGAATGTTGAAGGCTAATCACTTCTGAGCGATCTTCTTTGGTCGGACAGCCGGGCGCCTAGATAGAAGAAAGGTGCTCAATGTCGACAGGGGCAAGAGCGGCCCCTGTGCTCCCACCATTGGAGACGATTGCACTGATCCCTCCGATGACCCGAGGAACCCCTACGGGGGAAGGGCCATCGGCTATTGACAAGAGGGCAGGCGGTGCCCTGGGGTAAGAGGAGGAACTGCTTCAGAGGGCCACCCCCGACACTTACGGGTGGTCAGTGAATAAGGCTGCCAGGAGTTCTCTCCATCATCTTCTGGGCATAAGTTTCGCTCTTCCTATCTTTACTTTGAGTTTATAACTAGCAATTCTCTAACCATGAGCATCTATCGGCCGCTTGTCAAGGACAATCTTCTGATGGATGAGGGACTGGGTGAGCTGCTCTATATAAAAGAGCAGTTAACCCAGAGGGCATAGGCGGCCGAGCTAGCGAGCGACACAGCCTGGGAGGCATTGACGGCTTCCAGGGAAGAGGTGCTCGGCTCGAGGGCCGCAGCAGCAGAAGTGTCCCCCTTGCAGGCCGAACTAGAGGCCCAAAAGAAATAGGTGGAAGACTTGCTTATCCAGAAGGCGGATCGGGAGGCAAGGCTGAAGGACAAGAAGAAGAAGATTAAGACCCTAGCCCATCGGTTGGCCATCGAGGAGGGTCGTCTGACCGATCTTGACATCCGCACGAAGGGGTATCATGCGTCGGCAGAGAGATACAAGGGCTTGCTGAAGATGGCCCAAGATCTACTGAAGACGGCCGGCGAGAAGGCTGTTGCAGAGTGCAATGCCTTCGAGGACTTCACGAAAGATATGAACAAAGCTAGGACTGTCGGCTTCGACTACGGGTATGATGAGTGTCCAGGAAAGGTTAGTGCCACCTTCCCAGAACTTGATCTGGCATTCCTTCAGCCACCGAAGCTGGCGAAAGCAGAAGCTTCGGATGGGACGGACCCGACTGCCCAAGTGGCTGACACCCCGGCGGAGGTCGTTGCGAAAGTAGCCGGAGTGGATGCCCTAGCTAGAGTCGAGGTGAAGGCAACCGAAGGGGTCAAGGAGGCCGGAGCAGCTGCCGTTGCCGAGGGGGCCGAAGTGGCCATGGATGTAATTTCCGAGGGTCAGACCTAGTTGTTTGTAAAGGTCTGACCTTCAGTTTTGTAAAGACATCTTTTGAAGTAATGGAAAATTTCTTTCTCAATGTCTTGTCTTTTTCCCTTTGAAATTTTGCTAAGTGTAGATTAGTCGGCTGATATGAGCAAACGGTCGGATCTCCAAGGCAAGTGTTGAATAGTAGCCCAGGCCGAACAAGATTCTCTTAGGATTTCCACTCTAAGTACTGGCCGTCAGCCTTCTAGATCGAGAATAGACTAGGGCAGTGGTTGGATTTCAGCTCAGGCCTGAGCAACAAACTTAGGAAATTTATCCTAAGTGTTGGTCCATCGGCTTTCCGGACCCAAAAGCAATTGAAGCAACAATCGTATCTCAGATCAGGCCGAAGCAACAAGCTTAGGGAATTCATCCTAAGTGTTGGTCCGTCAGCTTTCCAAACACAGAAGCAGTTGAGGCAGCGGTCGGATTTCAGCTCAGGTTGGAGCAACAAGCTTAGGGAATTTATCCTAAGTGTTGGTCCGTCGGCTTTCCAGACACAGAATCAGTTGAGGCAGCGGTCGGATTTCAGCTCAGGCTAGAGCAACAAGCTTAGGAAATTTACCCTAAGTGTTGGTCCATCGGCTTTCTGGAATGAGCTACCCTAGAGCCTTTGTCAACCGGAGTTAGACTTTCAAATGTGGGCTACCCTAGAGCCTTTGCCGACCGGAGTCGGACTTTCGGAAGTGGGCTGCCCTAGAGCCTTTGTTGATCGGAGTCAGACTTTCGGAAGTGGGCTACCCTAGAGCCTTTGCCGATCGAGGTTGGACTTTCGGAAGTGGGCTGCCCTAGAGCCTTTCCTGACCGGAGTCAGACTTTTGGAAGGGGCTGCCCTAGAGCCTTTACTGACTGGGATCAAACTTTCAGAAGTGGGCTGCCCTAGAGCCTTTGCTGATAGGAGTCGGACTTTTGGAAGTGGGCTGCCCTAGAGCCTTTGTCGACTGGAGTCAGACTTTTGGAAGTGGGTTGCACTAGAGCCTTTGCTGACCGGAGTCGAACTTTTGGAAGTGGGCTACCCTAGAGCCTTTGCCGATCGGAGTCAGACTTTTGGAAGTGGACTGCCCTAGAGCCTTTGCCAACTGGAGTCAGACTTTCGGAAGTGGTTCATAGAATAAATATGAACTTCATTGATAGTACTTGTGGAGGTTGTCTACATTCCACGGACGCGCCAACTGCCGTCCGTCCAAAAATTCAAGTCGATAGGTGCCGGCTCGAACCACTTTGGTGACCCGATAAGGTCCTTCCCAATTTGGGGAAAGCTTGCCTTGCTCGGTCGGCCTCGAGATTTCGGCCCTCCGCAGGACCAAGTCTCCGACTCGGAAAGCTCGTGCCTTGACTCGCGAGTTGTAATATTTCGCCATCTTTTGGCGGCATACCGCCATTTCATGCTTGCCCAAAGTCTAGTTTCCTCAAGCAAGTCCAGGTCAGCCCTTCATCGCTCGGAGTTGGCCGGTTCAGCATAGTGGTCAATCCGGAGAGATTGAAGAGAAGTTTCAATAGGGATGACAGCTTCACCTCCGTAAGTGAGGTTAAACAGAGTTTCGCCGGTCAATGCTCTGGTAGTCGTCCGATATGCCTATAATACTGAATAGAGTTCCTCCGCCCAAAGTCCCTTTGCTTCATTGAGCTGGGTCTTCAGCCCGTGCAAGATTGTTCGGTTGGTGACTTCAGCCTCTCCGTTGTACTGAGGGTGGCCGATCGAAGTAAGTCAGTGAGAGACATGATATTGCTGACAGAAATCCTGAAACTTTGAGTTATCAAATTGTCTTTCGTTGTCCGTAATAATCATCCGGGGAATGCCGAATCGAAAGATGATATTGTTCCGGACAAAGTTATCCACCTTAGCCTCCGTTATCTTTGCTACTGGTTCGGCTTCCACCTACTTGGTGAAATAGTCGATAGCTACAAGCAAAAATTTGTGTTGCCCGGAGGCTGGGGGAAAGGGTCTCAGGATATCCATCCCCCACTATGCGAAAGGCCATGGGACGGTGATCGGCGTCAGCTCACTGGCTGGTCTCCTTTGAATGACGGAGTACCTTTGACACGCGTCGCACCTTCGGATGAAGTCTGACGCGTCCTTCTGAATGCTGGGCCAATAATATCCCTGTGGATGATCTTGTAAGCTAGGGATCTCCCTCCGAGGTGGTCACCGCAAATACCTTCATGGACTTCTCTGAGGGCATAGTCGGCGTCCACCGACCCCAAGCACTTCCATAGTAGCTACGAGAATGACCGCTTATAAAGGATGCCGTCAAGAATGATGTACTTAGAGGTCGTCAGGCGCACCCGCTTGCCCTCCTCCAGATCTTCCGAAAGAGTTTCCTTGGCCAAGAAAGTAAGGATCGGATCCATCCAAGAAGCTTCATGTTCCACCTGGTGGACCTCGGTTGGCTCTTCGGCAATGCTAGGGTGCCACAAATACTCCACAAAGGTTCAGTCAGAAGTCCTGCTGGCGGTCGTAGACAACCTCAAAAGAGCGTCAGCCTGAGAGTTTTGTAGACGAGGAATGTGGACGATTTCAAAAAATTTGAACCGAGGAATGAGGTTTTGTACCTTGTTTAAATATTTTGCCAGGGTTGGATCCCTGGTTTCAAATTCCCCTTCACTTGATTGACCACCAGCTGGGAGTCGGAGAAATCTCTGAGTCGATTGATGCCCAGTTCGTTGGCAATCCGCAGCCCCGCAAGGAGGGCTTCGTACTCCGCTTGATTATTTGACACCTGAAATAAAAAATGTAATGCATACTCCAGGTTCTCCCCGTTCGGGTCAGCTAGAATCAGTCCAGCCCATAGCCTGTGAGGTTGGACGCTCCGTCCACATGGAGAGTCTAGGCTGGTTCTACTTCATAGACAGCGTCAGCTTCAGGTACTACGGCCATTCAAGGAGGCATCTCCTGTCTCCACGTGCACTCTACAATAAAGTTAGCAATTACCTGGGCCTTCAAAGTAGAACATGGCTGGAAAGAGATGTCGAACTCCCCTAACTTGATGGCCCACTTGGCTAGCTGACCGGATGTATCTGGGCTCCGAAGGATTGCCTTGAGGGGTAGGTTGGTCAGCACTATAATCGGATGTGCTTGGAAGTACGGTCGGAGCCACTTGGTTGATGTGACCAAGGAGTATATTAACTTTTGCATCTTGGGGTCCTTGTTTCGGTGTCGTGGAGGACTTTGCTGATATAATAGATAGGCTTTTGCTGTCCGTCCTCTTCGACTCGCACAAGGATGGCGCAGATCACTTCGTCTAACACCGAAAGGTAGAGGTACAAAGGCTCCCCTTCCATCGGCTTGGCTAGAAATGGAGGGTTCTTCAAGTACTCCTTTAGTGTTTCAAAAGCTGACCAACACTCATCAGTCCAAACAAAACCATCTAACCGGTGCAGGGTCTTGAAGAATGGCAGGGACTTCTCAACCGAACAGGAGATAAAATGGTTGAGAGAGGTGATTCGGCCGGTAAGCTCTTGAACCTGCTTTTTGTTGGTCGGGTGCACCATCTCTGTGACAGCTTTTATCTTGTCGGGATTCACTTCAATTCCCCTCTGTGTAACCAGAAAACCAAGGAATTTGCTAGAGGTTACCCCAAAAGTGCATTTCATGGGGTTCAGCTTCATCCGATGGTGCCTGAGTGCATCAAAGGATTCCTGCAGGTCTTCGATATGGTTAGCCTTATGGAGACTCTTCACTATCATGTCGTCCACATAAGCCTCCATGTTCCTGCCTAGCTGACCTTCGAACACCTGGTTGATCAACCTTTGAAAAGTGGCGCCGGCATTCTTCAAGCCAAAGGGCATCATCCGATAACAGTACAGACCCTTGTCAGTGACGAAGGCGGTCTTCTCCTCATCTTCCAAATGCATCTTTATTTGATTGTAGTCGGAAATGGCATCCATAAAGCTGAGAAGTTGGTTGTCGGCCATGGCATCTGCCAGCTGATCAATTTTGGGTACTGGGAAGCTATCCTTCAGACAGGCCTTGTAGAGGTCGGTGTAATCCACACAGATCCTTCACTTTTCATTGGACTTCTTCACCATGACCAAATTCGCCAGCCACTCAGGGTAGTGGACTTCCCTGATGAAGCCAGCATCATGGAGCTTCTTTACTTCCTCGTCAATGGCTTTCTGTCTTTCGACAGCGAAGCTCTTCTTCCCCTATCGGACGGGTCGGTAGGTCGGATCGACCTTGAGTTGGTGAGTGATGACCTCCGACGGTATTCCAGGCATGTCCAATGCCGACCAAGCAAAGACGTCGGTGTTACTCCTAAGAAAGCTGATCAGCTTCGACTTAAGGTCTTCACTGAGGGAGCCTCCAATCTGAAGGACTTTGGTGGGGTCATCCTTTTGAAGGGGAACAAATAGAATCATTTCCCCTGGCTGACCAAGGCCATCGGCCTTAACCCTTGGGTCAAGTTGCTCCAGGGTGGGAATGCCTTCTGACTGTTGATTCATAATGGTTAGACACTGTCTGGCCATCCGACGGTCTCCCCTCATCACTCCGACTCTGCTCCTGGTCAGAAATTTTGCCAACAGGTGGTAAGTGGATACGATGGCTCTGAATTCGTTGAGGGCTGGTCAGCCCAGGATAGCATTGTAAGGCGAGGTCGTCCGAACGACCACAAAATTGATGACGAGGGTTTTCTAGAGAGGCTCCATCCCAATTGTCACAAGGAGAATTATTTCTCCTTCCACTCCGACGGGGTTGCCCCCGAAGCCTGTTAGTGGCATGGGGGATTCCCGCAGCATGGATCTGGCTAGATTCATTCTTACAAAAGTATCATAGAGCAATACCTTGTTAAGCTTCCATTATCAATAAGTATTCTCCTTACATCGTAATGGCAATCACTGCCGACACGACTATAGGATCATTCTCAAAAACATGAGTTTCCAGGAGATCTTCATCAGAGAAGGTGATGTTATTGGAGCCCTGGGACATTTTAGCAGTATCGGTCCTGTCCTCATGACTTCCTCCGGATTGTCGATGCAGCATGTCAACATCCCCACCAGTTGGCCTCTAATTGGGGAGCTCCATCTCCTCCAAAGGGTTTTAGGCATTTGATGCTTCTGCCCGGTCCTGATGGGGTCGGACATACTTGTGCAGGTATTCCCTCCAGATGAGGTCTTCAATGGCATCCTTCAGCTGCAGGCACTCTTCAGTACTTTGCCTATGTCCCTATGGAAATGACATAATTTATCTTTGTTTCTTAGGGCAGGAGGGTCCCTCATCGGTCGAGGCCTTTGCAGAAAGGTCTCGTTCTTGATCTCCATCAGGATCTTCTCTCTTGGCAGGGATAGAGACGTGTAAGTCTTGAACCTTCGAGGGAAGTCCCTTAGCTTCGAATTTCGGCGTTGGGCCGATAGCCGACTATCACTCGGAGGTCAGACTTCGGGAGCTTTATCGCTCCGCTTCTTGGGGGCCAGCCTTCCTTCAGCTTAACGTCGGTCAGCTGCTTGTTCTTCCATAAGGGCATACTTCTACGCTCTGGCTAGGAGATCACTGTAGCTTCTCGGATGTTTCTTGTTCAGGGAGAAGGTCAGCCTGGATGAGCAAAGCCCTTGCTTGAAGGCTGACATCGCTATAGCCTCAAATCCGGGACTTCCATGGCTGTTGAGTTGAAACGGGCCATAAAATCCCGAAGGGCCTCTCCCTCCTTTTGCAGCACGAGGAAGAGGCAGTCGGTGTTCCTCGGGGTCCAATTGCAAGTCCTAAAATGGGAAATAAAAAGTGATTCGAGTTAAGAAAAGGAGTGGATCGTACCTGGCCGGATGGCGGAGAACCACATCCGGGCGGTCTTCTTGAGGGTTGCAGGGAAGGCGATGTAATGGAGAGCATCGAAGGTGCCTTGGACCATCATATGGGCTTTGTACGTGCCCAAATGGTCCATCATCGGATCAGTGGTACCATCGTAGGGGTCCATCTGTGAGATCTTGAAGTGGCGAGGGATCGTCTCCACCAGAATCTCCTCAAAGAACGAGGGACGGGAGTCATATACCTGTCCCCCTTCAGCCTTTTGCCGGAGGGTGATTTCAGCAATGCGCTCCTCCATGCGTATGATCTTGATGGCATAGTCCTTCAGAGGTTCGGCGGCAAGCCGACCACCAAACGGGACAGATTTGGTGTAGGAGGGCGAAGCAGACCTCGCCCTCTTGCCATCGATGTGGTTACCCAAGGACCTCCAGGGCCCCGCGGCAGTGTGAGAACCACGCTGAGGGATCTCTGGTCGTCAGCCTCCCTTAGCAGCAGTCGGAGGATTGGTGCAGGTAGCAGCTGGTAGTTGCTGTCGGTTGTCAGCTGCATCCTGGAAATGTTGAACCGCAACCGTAAGTGTTTCAATACGATTCACCAAGGTTTGAAACTGTTGCAACCCCAAAGTGATAGTAGGTTCTGTAGTAGTAGGGGTGGTGGCAACAAAATCATTCTCCCTGAGAGGCTCCTCAGACCTGGAAGGAGAGATATCCCTCCTGGCGGTGGCATTTGGAGCCCTTCCTTTAGCCATTTTCTTGCCGGGATGATGGATTCCTCCTTTTAGAAGAAAGAGAGTGGCCCTTCCTCTAGCGCCAATCTATTGTTGCGTCAACTCCTGGACCGAAAATCGGGATGGCTGGATAGTCTGGAGCACTCTTCTCCTGGGTGAACCTACAACAAAGTCTCCAAGGGCATCGGTGGTGTTCCAGCAGGGGACCCTCCGATGCTTAAGTTAGCAGGAGATTGAAGGTAATAGAATGGAGGAATCAAGGAATGAACAGTCTCTGGAGAGGGAAGAGTTGTTCTACCTTCGAACGGGATCCCCCAGGTACCTTATATAGGTGCGGAACAGTCCAAAATCCATTAGGGGAGAGGCTGAGAAAGATCGATCTGCCCCTAGGAGAATCTGAAGAGTGGCCACGTGGTGCTCAGATACGGCAGCATCGTGGAAGTAGTGGAGCAGGGCCGTTGGATAGCAGGATCCCGTAGTAACAGAAAGGTGCTTCTGGAATACCCTGGATGCTAAGACTCGCCTGTCGGACATCGACCGTGAGACAGTCGGTCAGTCGGACCAAAGGCCAAGCCTCCGAAGGAGAGCGATGGGCTGGACCCCAGCAAGAGAGGGTCGTTCAGACGTTAGTTCCGGTGGGTCGGACCTTCGAAGGAGAGCGATGAACCGGATCTCAACAGGAGAGGGTCGTTCGGACCTCAGCACCGGTGGGTTGGACCTCCTAATGCGGGATAACTCTAAGACTACCAAACATGCATGGAAAATAGTAAAATATTTTTTTTATGATTTTTGTAATTTTATTTGTAGGCTAGATTTCAAAAATAAAGCAAGAACTAGCAGAAAGTCTAGCAGTGCAAAAAATCATCGGGTCACAGGTGAACTCATGCAAACTAATGAAATAACCAGGATCCGAGAGTTAAGAAACTCCTAGTTTAAGATAGCTTTTCTTCATTAAATCAGATAATAAGAGAAGGGAAGGTTTCTTACCAGCCAGAGATTGAAATTCAGTAGCAGAAGAGATTACTCACAACTCTGATCGGAGCTTGGAAGAAGAAGCCTTGTTTCCCTCAAATCTGATGGCTGATCTAGGCGGTCCGGGCAGCAAAGAATGCCTCTTCATGGTAGGGGAAGCACCTCGGGGATCCTACAAGCATCAGGGTTAATCAAAACAGCAATTAAAAAATAAGAAAATGAACTATGGGTTGAAAGGAATCAGGATTAGGGTTAGAAGATGGCTATTTGAAGCTTGTTGAAGATCTCCTTGCTTGGCGGCCTAGGACACTCTTCCTTGGACGTGTGAAGGCTTGGATGGTAGTGATTTAGGGTATGGAAGGATGCTAGGGCAGCAAGGAATTCTTCCAAGTACAAAACCACAAACCAAAGAACCAAAACAAACCACCAACACAAGGCAATAACTCAAATTTCAGCAAATTATATTCATAAGAAAGAAATGCTTACAAGATGGAGAGGGGTGGGGTATTTATAGAGTTTCCATGCCCTCACTAACCATGGTTACACTTGAGTTACAAGTCCTCTTCCAAATTGGAATACAAGTCCTTTCCTAGCTATGTTAGAAAATAAATCCCCATTAGGTTAGGAATTGATCTAGTCTTCTCCTTTTTCCTTCATGCTTTGACTATTCCACTCAAGGACACCTCTTGGACTTGGTCAACACTTCAAGGATACCTAGGGGGCATGTTGGGCCTCTAGGAGCAGTAAGGGGCCGGATCAAAGGGGCTTGGGTGCATGGGTTTGGGCCTCTGGAAGCTGGGGTGGCCTGTTAGCCTAGTAGCAGAAATATTTTCTGGAATCTTGATTCTTAAGGGCTTGGGCTTGGTACCTGGGCTTGATTTCTTTGGGCTTGGATGCAGGTGGACCTCTAGAATCATGGGTGCCCTGTTTTGAGAATATGCTCTAGCATCTGGAAGGGAATTTAAGCATCTGGAGGGCATCTGGAAGGAATCAGGGTTTCCGGAAGCATCTGGATCCTGGGTTGTCAAACAAAATCCAATGGGCTGATGTAGTGGCCTCTTACTCCTGGATGTGGCCTGGTGGAACTCCAAAATATGATACCTCCTCTCTTGTACAAAAACTGAGCTCATATTGGACTCATAACTGATATACAGGACTCAAAATAATGACTAGGTTGAGGGTTGAGACAAATCAACTAACCTCAACTTATTACAGGACTCAATTCTAGTTGATTATAAAATTTGACACATGGCTAGGTAAACCAAATAGGGCCCAGTAATCTGTGTCTGATCTTGGTGCCCCCACCAATTCTCCAGGGTTGGAGGAACTCGACCCGTTGAGTGTGGGATAACTTGGCTCTCATAGTGCTCGAGTAGGTCTGGGTTGAGGCGCTGCAGATCCTAACGGGTGATCCATGATCCTCAGATTCTAGCCGACCTTGCCATCGGACCAAGTACATCTGATAGCCACGATTCTGGGTACATATGGCTTGATCGTCCAGGATTCTCTCGATCTTTTTCTCACTATCTGGCTAATTGGTTGGTGGACACTCTAGGATGGGTTCTCTCTCAAAGGGAGGGATAGGCTCAAGGTGCTCGCTCGGTATCACTGCTGGCTCCCTAGACTCTATAAGATGTGAGATGATGAAGGTGGAGCTAATACCTAAATCAGGTAGTATCTCATGCATATAGGCATTGGGTCCACAGATATTCATTATCTTGGATGGGCTAGCTTCGCGCGCAGAAAATTTTTACAACTACAAAATCCCCTACAAAATTCTTTATCTCTCTTTGGGGAATTAGCCAAGTTGTTATCTAGTTCATTAGTTATGTTCAGCTTTTGACTAATTCCATATGCATATGCTGTGTAGAGGGTTGTGCAGGTATAGACATGTAATTTAGGACTATGAATTTTATTGGACTCAACTAATACCTATTAGACTCGACTAAACTTTCCTATCAAAGAAAATTTTATTGGACTTTCTATGGTCTAACCTAACACACTATAGACTCTCTAGGTTTAACCCTAGCATGGCATGCACATGAGAATTTACTATGTATGCCTACTAATGCCAAAGGGTATGCAAGAAGTAAGATGCAAACTTAACATGTGCAAGAAATGAATGTAACATTCAAACCTCTACATGATGTAAGTGAATGGTTAAAGAAATATAATAAAACTCAAGAAAAGGTAAAAAATATAAGGTGAATTTGGGGTTGGTCTGGTTGGATGGAAAGTAAAAAAAGGGTTTGGGGTTAATTGGATAGACTAAGATATAAGAAGGGTGTCGGAATTAATCCTAGACTAATGAGGTTTACCTTATGGGTTTGATGTCTATCTAAAGGGTCTACATAATGGAAGAAAGGGTGTTGATTTCAGGAAAGAGATCAAGTGGAGTCAAAGAGGTGACTTCATCCTGAGGGTACTGATTCAAAGAGGTCAAGTCATTAATAAACTCTTCTGGCTCATAAATCAAAGGACTGGGCTCTCTAATTAGGCTTTCTTCTAGTGGCTCCTCAAGTAAAGCTCTAATAGTGGGACTGGATTCCTCATGGTCTTCTTCCTTTAAAGGTTCTTCCACTACAGGTTGGGTGTGGTTAAAGTCAGCTAACTCTAGGGTGGCTTCAACCTGGGTATCTACTAGATCAACTAACACTGGATTGGCTTCTACCTGGGTTTCTACTGGATCAACTAACATTAGATTGGCTTCTAATTGGGTTTCCACTGGGTCAACTAATTCTGGGTTGACTCCTAACTCTAGGTCACCTGTAGGTATCTTTTCTTCTAAATCTTCAATGGACTCATTATCCTCATACTCCTCTACCAAACTTGGATCAGCCTCATATATTTCTTCTTCTAAGTCATCTTGGTGAACCGATGGGGTGGTAAGAGGGGTTTGGCTAATGGAAAATTGACTAAGGTTTGGGATAACTAGGGTGGGTAAACTAAGGGTTATGGGTTCATAGGTTATGGGTTAAAAGTTATGGGTTCAAAGGTTATGGATTCAAATCTAGGGGTATTAATTCTATAGGATTCAGGTCGACTGAGGGATAGTGGGTTACTATTGGGTTCATATCTAGGGACTATGGGTTCCTGGGGTTCAGCTTTATGGGTCTTACCTAGGGTTCCTACTTGGTTGAATCTTTGGTTCGTTTGGTAAAGCTGGTTTATTCGGGTAGCCAATTGGGCATTCAGTTGGGCTAATTGATTTTGGGTTTGGGTGTTGGATTGGTTTATTTGGGTAAGCTGGGCTTAGGTTTGAGCATTCATTTGGGCAAGTTGAGCTAGGATGGTCTCCAAAGTGGGTTCCATGGTTGGGCTAGGCTGAGGTTTGGACTTTTGATATTGGGTTCCTAGTCTAGTGATCATGCAACAAATCAATCAATCAAAATGAAATGATGCAACCAAGCATGCAAAAGAGAAAGAAAAGGCTAGTATAATCTAGGGTTTCCTAGACCTAGAGCCAGAAACTAGGTGGGTGAGCTCAACTTACACCTAACCCAATAGCTAATCCTTCCACTTGCCAGGTAGGGGTGGGGAGTGTGGGAGGCCCCCTGCTTTCGCAGGGACCCAATTAAAAACCACAACACCACTTAGATCATTTGACTCTGGACCCCCAGCCTTAGACACCAGCTTTCAGTAGTAGCTAAAAGGTTAAATGCACTAGTTGGTCCACAGAGCTCGGACCTGACCTGTTGATGTCTCCTAGCCCACTAGGGCAAATTAGGTCTAATTGGTTTTAATTAGGCTTGAGTTAGTATAATGATGGTGGTTTTGGACCCACGACAGGTGATGAAATCCTGCCCTGATATGAGATAGTGAGTTGCCCTTAAGATTAGGTTAAGAATGATGGCAATCAATGGACCTGATGCAATCTAAAAATAATCAAAAAAATAAAATATTTTTTTAATATTTTATGATGTGTCAAATTAAATTTAAGTTAACTAGGGTTATCAAACAAGGTTTGGCTTGGGATGGGGGTTTGGAAGTTGATTAGGTTATGTTGAGTTAAGTATACAGATATAGCAGAAATCAGAAAAACTAGGATTCAAATGATGCAGAATTTGACATAGATCTCGATGCATAAAAAATCAAAAAAATATGAAACAGAGGATGGACGATGTTGATGAAATATACCAAATTTCATGCAGAACAAAAATCATATGATAATAAAAACCTAGGGTTTTTTTGGACTGCTACAAAAATTATCAGGATTTTGTTAGAGTTTCTACTATGCCGAGTTTTAAAGATTTAAGTTTTTTATAAAATTAATTAAAAATTTTAATTAAATAGTGAACTCAACAGAGAACAATTCAAGCTAATTTCAAAGAAAAATAAAATTCTTAGATGGCCAAAAATAGATGCAAAAGTGATACCTAATGCAGTGGACAGAATGCTGAAATTTGGGTTTGTGAATGCAATGCAGATAAAAACTATCCTAAACCTGCTCTGATATGAAACTGATGCGAGATGACTCTAAGACTGCTAAACATGCATGAAAAATAGTAAAATATTTTTTTATAATTTTTAAATTTATTTGCAGGCTAGATTCCCAAAATAAAGAAGAACTAGCGGAAAGTCTAGCAGTGCAAAAAATTATCGGGTCGCAGGTGAACTCATGCAAACTAATGAAATAACCACGACCCGAGAGTTGAGAAACTCTCAGTTTAGGATAGCTTTTCTTCATTATATCAGATAATAAGAGAAGGAAAGGTTTCTTACCAGTCAGAGTGGTGCGGGCACCAGACTCAGAAGAAGACTTCAGAGCTCCATTTGGATCTCTGATTGACATTGCCCGAGAAATTAGGGTTCAAGCAAGTGGAGGCCACACTCCAAGCCACACGCCCAGCCACACTCCGAGCACACGCCAGAGTCCAGGAGGCGCCATAGAGGCATCCCAGTGTCATGGTCCCCACATCCAAAGAAGAAAAAATCAAATTGGAGGCTAAATTAAAGGAGGCGCCCACACCTGCCTAATTTACCTAAGCAAGAGGAAGAAAACTTCTCTTGGAGAAGAAATCAAAGAAGGACATCCAACCTACTCCTAATTGAAGTTCAAATCAAAATCAAAGAGCTAACTTGGAGTGGAAGAAAAGAAGAAATACCTTAAGAAGAAGAGGACTCAAATCCAAATCCAACTCCAAAGGAGGTGCCATAAAAGTTCCAAAACAATTCCTTTATGGCTGTCCCATTTTTTTTTGGACTCTTGGTCGGCCAAGGGAGAGGATTTCTACCTAATCTAGGGGTTGGAAGAGTTTAGTCCCACATGGGAATTTGTACAAGCTAGGAGAAAATTTTAGGTCTATATAATAGACCTCTCTTTGTAACTTTGAAAATCAATGAAGAAAAAATATTTTTGCTATTCTCTTGTGTTGAGTGACCTAGGTTTCTCTTCTTCCGCACTATTCTAAGTGTTGAGCTCCGTGAGGGGGTAATCCGGGTTCCATTGGAGCCTTGAGGAGGTGAGAGATCTCCATCTTTATCCAAAACCCTAGGTTAGCCACTTGAAATTCCAAAACCCTAGCCACCTTTCATTTTCCATCCACCAAACCCTAGATCCATCCATCTCCCACGGCCTCTCTCTCTCTACAAGTCCAGGCCATCCACCTTCATCCAGATCCAGTCCGGCTACTTCAGATCCAGAGCAAGTTCCAAGGAAAATCACATCAGCCTCCAGGAGAATCCAGTTTTCAGCAATTTCGATCTTCAAGTTCATCAACCTGGTAAATCTTTTCCTTGACTCTCTGATTCCATCAATTGTCTTTCTTCTCTTCCAGATCTTAAGTTCAGGAGAAGCCAACCCGCCAAAGGCCCAGTATTGGAGGATCCATTACGAAGATATCCGACTCCGAGGATCCAACAATCTGCTCGGGAGAGTTCTTCCACCAAAATCTGTGAAGATCATTGTCTGGTTAGATAACCCTTCCCTTCTCTTTATTTCTGTTATGTTGAAGCTCGGAGTGAAACCTAGGTCTGGGAGTTCTCAACCCCCAGCGATCCGTTGCTTCTGAATTACTCTGATAATTTAGTTTCCTTAAAGTTGTGCTTTCAATTATCACATTAGTATCTTTCAATGTTAGGTTAACTTTTCTTTGATTTGAAGCCAACTTCTACAAACCTATAAAAACCACAAAAAAATTAGTTAATCTTAATTTACTTCCGCATCGCATCCCTTAATTTGTTCTGCATCACAGAGATTGAAATTCAGTTGTAGAAGAGATCACTCACAACTCTGATCGGAGCCTGGAAGAAGAAGCCTTGTTTCCCTCAAATTTGATGGCTGATTTGGGCAGTCCGGGCAGCAAAAAAGGCCTTCTCAGGACAGGGGAAGCACCTCGGGGATCCTACAAGCATCAAGGTTAATCAAAATAGCAATTAAAAAATAAGAAAAGGAACTATGGGTTGAAAGGAATCAGGATTAGGGTTAGAAGATGCCTGTTTGAAGCTTGTTGAAGATCTCCTTGCTTGGCGGCCTAGGACAATCTTCCTTGGACGTGTGAAGGCTTGGATGGTAGTGATTTAGGATGTGGAAGGATGCTAGGGCAGCAAGGAATTCGTCCAAGCACAAAAATACAAACCAACGAACCAAAACAAAACACCGACATAAGGCAATAACTCAAATTTAGCAAATTGCATTCATAAGAAAGAGATGCTTACAAGAGGGGGATTGGTGGGGGTTACAAGTCCTCTTCCAAATTGGAATACAAGTCCTTTCCTATCTATGTTAGAAAAACAAATCCCCATTAGGTTAGGAATTGACCAAGTCTTCTCCTTTTTCCTTCATGCTTTGACTATTCCACTCAAGGACACCTCTTGGACTTGGTCAACACTTCAAGGATGCCTAGGGAGGCGTGTTGGGCCTCTAGGAGCAGCAAGGGACAGGCTCAAAGGGAATTGGGTGCATGGGTTTGGGCCTCTGGAAGTTGGGGTGGCCTGTTAGCCTGGTAGAAGGAATATTTCATAGAATCTTGCTTCTTAAGGGCTTGGGCTTGGTACCTGGGCTTGATTTCTTTGGGCTTGGATGCAGGTGGACCTCTAGAATCATGGGTGCCCTGTTCTAAGAATATGCTCTGGCATCTGGAAGGGAATCTATGTATCTGGAGGGCATATGGAAGGAATCAGGGTTTTCGGAAACATCTTGGATCCTGGGTTGTTACACAAAATCTAATGGACTGATGTAGTGGCCTCTGACTCCTGGATGTGGCCTGGTGGAACTCCAAAATATGGTAACCTCCTCTCTTGTACAAAAACTGAGCTCATATTGGACTCATAACTGATATACAGGACTCAAAATAATGACTAGGTTGAGGGTTGAGACAAATCCACTAACCTCAACTTATTACAGGACTCAATTCTTGTTGATTATAAAATTTGACACATGGCAAGGTAAACCAAATAGGGCCCAGTAAACTGTGTCTGATCCTGGTACCCCCACCACCTCCGAAGGAGAGCGATGGCCGGACCTCGGCAGGAGAGGGTCGTTCGGACCTCTGCTCTGGTGGGTCGGACCTCTGAAGGAGAGCGATGGACCGGACCCTAGCAGGAGAGGGTCGTTTGGACCTCAGCTCCGGTGCGTCGGACCTCTGAAGGAGAGCGATGTGCCAAACCCTGGCAGGAGAGGGTCGTTCGGACCTCAGTTCCGGTGGGTCGGACCTCCGAAGGAGAGCGATGGGAAGGGCGGCTGGGTCGGACCGCAGGACTGAGCCGGTTCTTGCTGAGGGTGAGCCGTCATGGTACAACAATTAGATTTATAATACATTAGATTAGATTTAAATATATTTGGATCCTTAGTTTGTTAAGGATGCCAGAGCTTATCTAGGGAGAGTATGTGAGGACTTGTTCGAATATATTTTGAATTATTTGCATATCATTTATACAATAAATAGATTTTGGATACCTATACAAAATCAAATAATCGAAATAATACATTCTAGTTAATCTTTTGGATAGAGTTTTAGGTAGCTACATTAACAAACATGAAATTTGCTCCACTAAGCTAGCTCTCCATCATCTGATGGAGTTTTTGACATATGGATCGTATGGTAAGGAATATAATTTCTAGGGCAGCTAGCCCAATGTGATCGAGAGATGTGGTAAAAAGGATATGATTAATTTATAAATTGTGTTTGTTTTCTTTGGAAACATCAGGCTTTAACTTAGCTTTCCCTAACACTAGAATGATTTTGTCCTCCATTGGGTCAGCTCTGGTCACCTGATGGACCCTACGATGCAGGAGCCGCGTCACAAAGTAAGGTATTTTGGGTGCAGGGATCCGAGTTCTTTTAAGCAACAAGGTCTTGAAAAAAATCCATTGACCCATGAAACTTTTTTTTTGCGAGGGGGGTTGCGGGGGCAGAGGGCGCTTGAGTATGTGTCATGATGGTGAGAGGGAGACTGAGGGATGGGTTGGACCTACTCCTGGCATTTGCTTTCTTCATTCCCATCATTACTATCGATAGAGGATACGTTGTTCATACCCACTTGTCCCGATACATCTCTATCTCTTTAAGTACTCAAGCAAGCAACAATAAGATTTTTTTGTCCACAAGAATACAATAATAATATATGCGATGAGGTCCTCATCAAGACTTACATATCAATGCTATGCTAAATCAATATATCGCTTTAAAAACCTTGAGTTGGTTTCAGGTATTCAAGAATCAGTGGAGAGTAATAATTGTTAAAATAGTTTAATATGGGTATTAGCATTGTGGAAACAATCATATGAACTACCTGTCCCGGTAGTTCACCTCATTGTAGAGTGTTTTTGTCATAATTTGTAATAATTTATTGGTAAGAGAATATGAAATGCCATCTCAAGCCGTGAAGGAATTAATAACTGAAGTGCCATGCAAAGAAACATTCCAGACATTTATTTTAAGGAGAATAAATAAATATTTTACTACACGTTCTCTAGACTTCGGAGGAGATCATGAAAACCTAAATTACAAAGGATAGTGCCTTCTAGAGACCACACATCAAGCAACATAAAAATATTAAAAAAAAATAGAAGAAGAAAACCCAAAACGAGAAGCAACAGAAAGAATAACAAAACAGGAAGCAAATTCTTTTTAGTTATATTAGTGTCTTATTTCTCAAATCCTCTGGCCATAGTTAACACTGAATAGTCTCCATTAATTAGCAGCTACTAAAATGACTTTTGGTGCTTAGAAAAAAAAAAAAAAAAAAGAAAATTCCGGAAGTCCTTTACTCCACCAAGTGACCACTAGTGCATCCCACCTTGTCTTCACTCGATATTAACTTTATTCAGCCTCCATATCAAGTCCATAAATCCATCAGACTGTTAGGAATCAAAAAGACAGTCATGCTAGCCACTCCTTTAAATGCCTAAAGAAAGTAGCATGGTGCATATAAAAGAGTGATACAGGAACCAAAAGAATATATTAAACAAATAAATTGCACCTGAAGTTTTAATAGACCCGAAGTTGAGATATACTGTGCCTTTGGAAATATATATATCAAGCCAAAAATGACCGAGTCATTGACAGTGCACAATATACCATGAGTTATACATATATATGACCCCATACATATCTCTACAGAACAATCACAAATAACCTGATAATTGTTTGTTGCTTCAGGAAATCACCAGGCTTCCATCCTTGATTTGTATTTTTTTTTTTTATATTGTCAGAAGAATGATCATTATATTAAGAATGAATGAATAGTCTTATACATTGATTTGAAGTGATCAATCAAACTTATTGGCCGTTTTGACTACTTAATTTGACCATACTAATTATTGGCTCATCTGTTTGACTCGCGCATTGATTTGATTACACTTGGGCAATTTAACCATCATGACCAGTTTACAAGTTGAACTAATTCAACTAACATAACTAATTTGCCTGACAAGTTTGAGATTGGAGCAAGTTTAAGTGACATAATCAGCTCACCTGCTCGACAGATCAATGACATAAGACAGCATCTATTTTGTCTCCCAAATAAAGTCAATTGGAATTCCAGCTCCATAGATTAGAATAGGAATATTTCTGGTATCTTGTCCTAGTCAACTAATACATAATTTCCTGATCATATCCCATACGTGCATTTGCTAAATGTCCATTCCTTATTGATGTCAGTACTTGGGCACGTTTAATAGAATGTTTTTATACTTTTATAATAATTATTATAGTTAAGATAGCACTCCACGGGCTGGGATATTCAACTGTACCATGCGCTGCATATTATTAGTACAGATAAATGCAAACCAACATTCACCAAGGAGACTCTCCAAAGGTTTAGACCACCAAATCTCAGATTTTTGCGACCTAAGAGTGTATGATTACTTGAACACAAAGAAACAGAAACATTGCTCCAAGGGAAAAAAGCAGCATGATCTCAGTACTTTCATATAAAGGGAAAGCATTAGTTAAGCTCCAAGAACCAAAATCCTAGATAATCCGAAGGAAGGTTACAACTGCTCTTAGACTCGTTACCATGTCCACCGAGAATCTTCACCTACTTTATAGGTACTCCATCAGTTGCCAAACCCTGCGGTTGGGCAGTTGATTATTTGGTGTTCCAAGAATCATTATCAGAGTATGATATGTTGGTTGGATTAGCTAAGCATAACATATTGGGTCAATTTGGTGAAAGCTATGGAAGGCAACATCATGCATATATATATATATATAGCTTAGGTTGGCTAGGACCTTTTGGGCTTCTCGGTCAAGGTCTAAAGCAGTTGAAATGCCACTGACGTATTGAGGTGGACCATCATTCTCTTGTCAAGGAATGTTGGCAAACACCTAACCTAAGAAGTAACTTGTCTTGAGAAGACTCCAACATGAGAGTCATCTGAATGAGTGCAGTAGTATTAAGAGTCTCAACATCTATTATGAGCCTAGTTTTGTTTGCTTTCCTTTGATGGAATGGTGGGTCACCTACTCTTTTGAGAGTATCAAATATTCAATGAAATATGAAAATCGATTTTGGCTTGGGGAGAGTAGGCTCAGATCATGAACCATGGTCCGAGCCAATCGACCAGCTCATAGATCTTCTTAATTCGTAGTGTGATCTCGAAGTCATGCCACAACCATGAACTCAAAATCTGCTCTTTCATATAAAATACAAACTGGTCTGACTCGATTCGATTCATTCTGATAATAGTTGATTCTAGGTCCTTAATTTAGTGTGCACATGCTTAACTATCAGGCTCCTTCTAACAGAAAACCAAGACGCAAGGACTATTTTAAAGGCCTTAGAGACTGTACCAACCGATTCACATCATGTTCAAGGTATAAGATCAGATTTAGGTTACACAAGTTGCTCATTTTTTGTAGCAATCAAGAGGAGTTGGTGAATCAGATCCTTCTTAATTGACCCTTTGCTGCATGTATTTTGAATTGATTGGATGCTTGGGAAAAAAAAACTTAGCCGTTGATATATCTTTGTTTCCCCTGACAACTTGGAGAGAGAGGGTTATGAATGGCATCTTTTTGTGCTTCTTGAATAAATCAAGCACTTTCCAATCATTATTGTTTATTTCAGCAAGGGAAGGAAAAAAAAGTTCAGCAATATATACTGCTAAGTTGAAGATCCTCCTTGGATTCATTTGTTCTTATCATTCTTCTATAGGTTCACCTAGTTCTTTTTTGATTAATTGTTAACTTCTCTAAAATAAATTAGGTTCTTGGTAGGACATTGTGAAATTAGTATCATTCCTTCTTGCAGTTAACAGCACTTTAATTAGCATTATCAACCTTGTCTATCTACCAACACTTCCCCAAGGTTCATGTCTTCTAATCATGTGACTTCATAAAAGTACCTCATCCAAGCTTTAGGATCATGGAAGGCTAACTCATCTTTCTTGGATCTCACTTGCATGATGCTCATCGAGATATGAAAGACCACATCTAGTGGTCAGTCTGTTAATCCACTCAGTGTATTCAATCTCTGACATATTAGTTTTTTCTCGAGTCCTCATCCCTCTCAAACTTGAACAAGATCATAATAGGCATGCATATAATCTAGTACAGTTCTCCACTGATAGTTCTTTGCAACAAAATCCTCGGTCTAGATAAATGCATCAGGCTGTGTAATCTTCAATTAGGTAAGCCAACATTTATATGCTTCTTCACTTGTACCTGCTTAATGGTTCTATTAGACTCACTTTGGGTCTCATGGTGAAATAAGCAATTCAACATCATTCTTTTCCAAGATTGAGTTCTGATACGAAATCTAAATGATGGAGCTCACCATGGCACTCGTAAAGTCATGGGCCTTGCATGATCCCGGGCTATTTGAGCAAAACGGCCCGAGTTTATAGGCTGGACCTCTCTAGTCACTGTACAAACTTGCAACCAGAGAGGTTCCGAGTCAATCTGACTTTGTTGCAGGGTTACGGTTATTTATTTTTTTTTTTTAAAAAAAATAATAAAGAAAATAAATAGGGAGATAAATTATCGGCCAGTAGAACGGGGACAAAAAGGAAAATTCTGACCTCTCACTCATACCGGTGATACAAGACGTCAACCTGACACTACTAAAATACCGACTAGTAAAATGGGAATAAAAAATAAAATCCTGGCCTCTCATTCACACCAACGATCTGGATCCCAGAAAAATTTTTGGATTTAATCGAACTACCATTGGGATCATGTTTCAAATCTATGATCGATTGATAATGAGGTAAAGCCTGTATCAACCGGCTACCGTCTTAACGGTTACGATTCTTCTTTGGCTAGCTAAATCTCTCCTTTTATTTCATTCATTCAGCGTTTGCCTGTTGCTCTTGTGCACAATTGCATGCGTGCGTTAAAATGCTTTCAATAATTAATGATTGGCATTTTGTCATTTGATAAACTAAAAGATGTTTATTTATGACAATGGATTTTTGGCATTAAATATGACCGATAGAAGCCTAATATGTGGCGTCGGATCCAAATTACTAACTCAGCACAATCTTGGCAAAGAAATTAGGATCCAAAATTCCGCAGCTTGGTCTGAATATTGCCTGCATGTCCCACTTAAGGGATCAAAAAGTCCGCATTATGAAAATCGTCTCGATTTAATCTTGTTTAGAAGAGTTGGGTGCTAGCAATCTTGCGTTTGGACAGAGCATGAGACAAAAAGTTCTCATCACCTGAAAAGTAGCTGGGGATTGGAACACTTCATATTAAGTTTTTGATATGAGATTACAAGTTAGAAATTATGAAAACCATCGTGTGCTCATAAAAAACAATTTTTAGACATTTTATCATAATAAGATAAAATAATAATGGAATATATTCAATTAATATATCCATATTTAAATAACTAAAATTAAAAAAAAAAAAGAAAGGTCTTACATCCAAAATTATCTAAAATTTTCAATCTCAAATAAAGATATCAAAATACTATTTTAATTTTTAAGATCTACAAAAATAGTAATATATGAAATAATGAGCTATACAATTCACTAAACAATGCACACTCTAGCTAGATAAATCAAGTAATAATAATATATTGAAATAAATATATAAAGTACATTAATTCAAAATATACAATAATATCAAAATAAAATGTATGAGAATTCAATATTTTCAATTTTTATTTTTGTTTATAAATTAATTTCTTTCATGCTTCTGGTTTATCTCGACAATGATGAATTATGAGTTTATGAGCATATTTATATCCGGTAAGTTAAAATAATTTATCCATTTTTCTTCCCCACTATCATTCACATCAAATTAAGGTAGAGTAAATACACCACTACGTGAAATCCTAAGCTCCTAAAATTTGTTTTCTAATCTTCTTTTTCCCTTTTTTTTTTTTTTTTTTTTTTTTTTTTTTTTTTTTTTTTTTTTTTTTTTTTTTGTGGAGTAGGAGGGATAATCCCCACATGCTACCGTACACACTCCATGTCACCTTGGCATAGGGTAGTCCCCAGACAGATTGAGTCAAAGCCTACTGAACGGTGGCTTTGCTAATCAGTGATTGAAGCGAGCGTTGATGCCATTGGTGCCGCCTAGTATTGAACCTCTACTACCATCCATGCAAGCACTGTGGTGTGCTGGTCTAAGGCCCTAAAAGCAAATTCCCAATTTTGAAAGCTAATTGAAGTCTGCGCCGTTCAACTATGTATTGTCCATAGATTTTATTGCAAGGTTAGACTAAGTTTCAAATGTTATTCCAAAGCGAGGGCTGATTGAGTTTAGACAAACTTCGTGCCTTGATCTCGAATTGTGGTTCGATTCAAATTATCAAAGCCCTCGTAAATATACAGTTCTAATTTAACATTCATATCCAATCAAAAAAAAAATCTGTTATAGGGTTATATTTTTTTTTCAAGAAGAGATCATATGAAAGCCGACAAGAAAAGCTTATACGAAAAGATCATGTAAAGGTTCATCAGCAGAGGTCATGTGAAGGCCGACTAGAAGGGGCTACATGAAGATATTATATGAAGGCCGAATAGCAGAGATCATATGAAGGCCGATCAGAAAAGATTATATGAAGAGGTTATATGAAGACTGACCAAAAGAAATCATATGAAGAGGCATCCTATGGAATACTTATATCATGCCCCGAATCCAATACCAAAATCGGCTACGCCACCGGCTGCACAAACCCTAGAATACATTCTAGAGATCATGCAAGGCCTAGGTACTCAACATTCACTTCATTCAAAAATCACTTCCAACAAACCAATATTATATAAACAATTATTTAATAATTAAACAGTTCATTTACCCAAGAACAAAATCGCTAAAAGGTCCTGATGTGGCGACATTCGCTGACATGGAGCACATGGGCGGCCACGACGACAGGAGACCCGTCACCTGGGTGCAGCGGCCTGGCGAAGAGCCGAGGCCAGGCTCATTGGGCGGGCCCCCTGTCTGAGGTCAGCCTCCCTGTCGAGGTCAAGCTCCCTGCCGAGGCCGGGCTCATTGGACGAGCCCCCCGTCTGAGGTCAGCCTCCCTGTTGAGGTCAAGCTCCTAGCCGGAGCCAAGCTCACGAAGCGCACCCCTATCCGAGGTCAGCACCCGCGGCCAGGGCCACGCCCGTGTCCCAAGGCAAAGTTTCAGGAATGGAATTCTCGCCAGAAAGCAGATATTCAAATCATGCCACAGCAAAAGCCTGGCCACCCGCAGCCTTCTGCAAGCGACACCAGCCTTACTAGAGGTACAATACAGGCACCCCCAGGCCCCAAGCCCGGTGGCATGCTATCATGCCCATAGCCGTACCACCAACAGCCACCCACCACCACAGCATGATACCCGGAGCTTCCCCAAGAGATGAATCTAGCCAAGGTCCCAAGACTTGTAATGCCTGGGCGGTCCCTCCTAAAATAGAAGCGCCTTTCTTATAAGGAGCATGGGAGAAGAAAGGAGAAGAAAAGAGGCTTTTTCTTCCGGACTTTCTCCCAGTTGAAGAGAGAACTTCCGGAGTCTTGAGAGGTTCGCAGGGGCTCGCATCCAGGGGGCTTCTCTGGGTTCCTTGAGACCCCTTCTCGGAGAGAGCCTCAGCCCCGCCTCCAGAAAGAAGGAGGAAAGTAAGAATGCGAAGGAAGGCAAGGGAGTGGTAAGTCCCCATTCCCCACTCTCGATCCCTACTCTTTCCATTTCCTTTACATTTCTGTCTAACATGCACCCTCCTGGCAGACGGGTGCCCCGAGCCCTATGCCATGGAGGTCTTTTCTGTCTCCCTCGATCGTTCCACTGACTTGATCATCGGAGTGTCCTCGCCAAAATCCCCAATCTCGGGTCTTCCTTGTTTTGCAGGAAGGAAGGGAGGATTGTCGCGCCCCAAACCCAAGACCTGGGCCAGAAGTGCGACAAACGGCCGTATGTTCTAGGGTTCAATCTTTCCAGAGACATACCAGGCCTGTACCAACTATTTCTTATATAAAATGAGTAACCAGGCAATATACCAATAAAAGCAAAAGTAGGCAAGTAGATTCAAATGTCATAAAGCCAACCGTCATACATTTATCATAATCTAATTTCAGACAATAATTAAAAAATATGATAGTGTCCACTAGAATCCTAAGCCTCACTGATTGAATCCCTAGCCCACGTGTTCCTCTGATCCTGAAAAAAAAATGCAAGGGATAGGAATGAGTTTCCCTTAAACTCAGTAAGTCATCACATGTCACAAATATAAATTTACCATGAATCTAGAGTAATTCCATACATAGGAGCAACCAAAATATATAAGCCATTTCCCATTATTAACCTTTTTATTTATTTTTCTAACATCATACAAATTTTTAGGATGGCCATCCGAACACACTCACTTAGTCCCTCATACTATGGCCACGATCGGCCCGTGGCTCACCCCAAAAGAGTCTAGACCCTGTGTCACATGCCGCACACCGGTCATGTGCCAGCGATAGCCCCGCTGGAAGCCCAAAAGGAATCTAGCTCTGAGTATCACACGAGGGACATGCTTCCCAGCATGGGCTAGAACAAAACAACAACTCCTGTGTCACATACCGCACGTCGGTCATGTGCCAGCGATAGCTCCGCTGGAGGCCCAAAAGGAGTCTAGATCCTCGTGTGATCATAGTCGGACTAGGGAGCAAATACAACCAACTCACCCCATGACTCGTTACATTTTAGCCTAAGGTTAAATTTCATAACGCATTAAGATATATGTATGTAGCATGAACATAAACAATAAAATTTATTAACAAGTCAAGTAATGTGTTCACAGCATGCATGGCAAAATTTTATCGGTGAGTGACAACTTACCGTTTCACCAACTCAGCACTAATCCTGATTTTCCAAGGAGGATGACGATCCTGCATCACAATTTATTTTATTTATTATTTAATATTATTAATTTTAAAAAAAATAAAATAAATCCCTTGGGGCAACCCCAAACAATACTTTCCTTCTTGCCGGTACTGGGTTGGCCCATTCAAGATAAAAGGCCTAGCCTAACAGGGCATGGCTCAACCAAGTCCGGCCCAACGAGGCCCGGCCCAGCCAAGCCCAGCCCGGCCCGGCCCAGCCAAGCCCGGCCTAGCCCGGCCCGGCCCAGCCAAGCCCGGCCCATAACAGGCTTGGCCCAGCCAAGCTTGATCAAACCGAGCCCCGCCTCCAACGGCCAGGGCATTTACCCAAACCCATGGAAGAAGCAGGGAGGATTGACGGCGATCCTCCCGTCCGACCATCACGGAGTCCTCGCCGGAGAAGGAAGAAGGTCCGGCGACCCCTACGGTGGCCGTCCGATCGACAGCCGGTGAGCACTGAGCCGGAGACTACCGCCTGCAATAGGACCTCTCGACTGACCAAAATCCATCTCTCCCTCCCTCACTCTCCCCCCCCCCCCAAGCAAGCGAAGGGATGGCGGCAATCCCCGTGATCGGCCACCCAAGACGGTTGCCGGAGAGGAGGAGTCCGGCGGTGGCTTTCTCGCTGCCGGCCACAACCCATGGCTTCAACGGAGAGGAAGAATCAACCGGATTCTCCCCTCCGTCTAGCCGCATGAACACCCACTACCCATTCCAAGGAGGGAGGACTTACCGGTGAGGGCGGCTCCGATCGCATGACCTCCGGCAAAGAGCGTTTCGGCGAGGGTAGGGACACTCGAAGAACCATCGACGCTCCACCACAGGAAGATATTCCTGGATCAACAGAGGTAACCCCAGTCCCTATAAACCCGAGGAAGAATCCTTATCTCCCCCTTCTCCGGCGGCGTCGTCGGATTTGTCCGGATTTCTCGCCGGAAAATCCGATCTTCCGAACCCATAGGAATTTTAAACTGAAGTCGGCAAGGACCGCCGACTTCAGCCCAAATCCAGCCCAAAAGAACCGACCCTCACATTCTCCCCACCTAAAAAAAAAAATTTCGCCCTCGAAATTTACATACCTGGGTCCTGGAAAAGTTGAGGATATTTAACTTTCATGATTTCTTTTAACTCCCAAGTGGCTTCTCGTTCTGAATGATTACTCCACTGGACCTTAACATAAGGAATGACGCGTCATCTCAAGACTTGTTCCTTTCTATCCACCACCTTCACTGGTTGTTCCTCATAAGACAAATTTTCCTTGAATTGAAGTGGTCCCAATTCAATTACATGATTTGGATCAGGTACATACTTCCTCAGCATAGAAACATGAAAAACATTATGTACACCAGCAAGAGATGGTGGTAAAGCAAGCCGATAAGCCACAGCTCCAATTTTCTCCAAGATTTCAAAAGGACCTACATACCGAGGGCTTAGCTTCCCTCGCACCCCAAATCTCATAACTCCTTTAGTAGGGGATACCTTAAGAAGCACATGGTCCCCCACCTGAAAATTCAGTTCCCTTCTCCGATTATCTGCATAACTCTTTTGTCGACTCTGAGCTGTAAACAGTCGCTTCCTAATAAGTTGAATTTTATCTGTGGTTTGCAGCACAATATCCGGTCCCAAAAGTTTCCTCTCGCCAACATCATCCCAACATACCGGGGTCCTACATCTCCTCCCATAGAGAGCTTCAAAAGGTGCCATCTTAATGGTTGCTTGATAACTGTTGTTATATGCAAATTCTATCAGTGACAGATGATCATTCCAAGACCCTTTTAAATCAAGAACACATGCTCTCAACATATCTTCTAATGTCTGAATCGTCCTCTCTGACTGCCCATCTGTTTGAGGATGAAAGGCTGTACTAAACTCTAGCTTGGTTTTCATAGCTTGATGCAAACTCCTCCAAAATTGAGAAACAAATCTAGTGTCCCTATCAGATACAATTGATACAGGAATACCATGCAATCTAACAATCTCATCGATATATAATTTTGCTAGCCTTTCCATGGAGAAATTGACCTTGATAGGTAGAAAATGAGCTGACTTTGTCAATCGATCTACAACAACCCATATAGCATCAAATCCTCTGAGAGTCCTTGGAAATCCTAAAACAAAGTCCATTGTGACATTCTCCCATTTCCATACAGGGATAGCTAGGGGTTGTAGAGGTCCTGCTGGTCTCTGATGCTCAGCCTTTATTTGCTGACAAGTTAAGCATTGAGCCACAAACATGGCTATTTCCCTTTTCATACCTTTCCACCAGAAGTTCTCCTTAAGATCTCTATACATTTTTGTGCTTCCAGGGTGAATAGTGTAAATAGCATTGTGGGCATCGATCAAGATTTCCTTCTTTAGACTTGCATCCCCTGGAACACACAACCTGTTTCCAAATCTTAAGGATCCATCCTCATGAATTCGGAATTCTGAGATTATCCCAGATTGTATCTTCTCTCTAATCTTTTGAAATTCTGAATCACACATCTGCGATGCCTTAATTCTATCAATCAGGATAGATTGTATCTTAAGAGTAGCAAGTGAGAATGTAGAGTTACGCATCTGGATTTCCAAATTCAGCTTTCCAAGATCTTGAAGAATTTCTCCTTGAGAAGTGATTAAGGTTGCCAAGCTACCTCCGGCCTTTCTGCTCAACGCATCAGCCACTACATTTGCTTTTCCCGGATGATAACTTATTTTCAAATCATAGTCTTTGATCAGCTCCAACCATCTCCTTTGCCTCAAGTTTAACTCTTTCTGAGTAAATAAATACTTAAGACTTTTATGATCAGTAAAAATTTCACAAGATACACCATACAGGTAATGTCTCCAAATTTTCAGAGCAAAGACTACAGCAGCTAGCTCCAAATCATGAGTAGGGTAGTTTAATTCATGTGTTTTAAGCTGCCTAGATGCGTAGGCCACCACCTTCTCCTTTTGCATAAGAACACATCCTAACCCTTTTCTGGAGGCATCACTGTAAATAGAAAAACCCTCACTTCCAGTTGGTAAGGTAAGAATAGGAGCTGATACCAAGCGCTTCTTTAACTCTTGGAAGCTTTTCTCACAATCATCAGACCAAACAAATTTAATCCCTTTATGGGTTAGCTGGGTCAGCGGCAAGGCTATATGGGAAAATCCCTCCACAAACCTTCGGTAATAACCAGCTAGACCCAGAAAACTACGGACTTCTGTCACATTAGTTGGTCTATTCCATTCAACAATTGCTTCAATCTTTGCTGGATCAACAGATATTCCTTCCTTAGAGACTGTGTGGCCAAGAAAAGAAATATTATCAAGCCAGAATTGACATTTCTTCAGCTTTGCATACAATCTCTGCTCCCTTAGTATTTGTAAGATTTTCTTTAAATGTTCTTCATGCTCCTCCGGGTTCTTGGAATAAACTAGAATGTCATCAATAAAAACTACTACACACTGATCCAAATATGATTTGAATATCCTGTTCATCATGTCCATGAAAGCTGCCGGAGCATTCATCAGTCTGAAAGGCATCACCAGAAATTCATAATGCCCATATCTAGTCCGAAAGGCTGTTTTGGATATGTCTTCATTCTTAATTTTCAACTGATAATATCTGGACCGCAAGTCGATTTTTGAGAACACCTGAGCGCCTTGCAACTGGTCAAAAAGATCATCAATTCTGGGAAGGGGATACTTATTTCGAATTGTCAACTTGTTCAATTCTCGATAATCAATACACAACCTCAGACTCCCATCCTTCTTCCTGACAAATAGTACCGGAGCACCCCATGGTGAAACACTCGGCCTGATGAATCCCTTATCGAGCAGATCCTAGAGTTGTTCCTTGAGTTCTTTCAATTCAGCTGGCGCCATTCTATAGGGAGCTTTAGACACAGGTTCTGCACTAGGTAAGAGATCAATAGAAAATTCTATCTCTCTGTCAGGAGGTAATCCCGGAAATTCATCTGGAAATACATCCGGAAATTCTTTCACAATAGGAATATTTTCCAACCCTTTTCCTTCTTGCTGGAGATCCATAACATTGGCCAAATATCCTGCACAACCTTACCTCAGCATCCGTTTAGCTTGCATAGCTGTAATCATTCTCGTAGGGGTCTTCCCTTCACTGCCAAAGAAACCAAAAGGTTCCTGACCTGGAGGGTAGAAAACTACTCTCTTCCCGAAACAATCTACTGTGGCATGATAAGAAGCTAGCCAATCCATTCCCAAAATAATATCAAACTCTTCCATTTCCAATACCATTAGATCGGATGAAAATTCATGGTTTCCAATGCTCAGAGTGCAGGATGGACAAATCATGTTGACCATGATAATGCCCCCATTTGGAATGGATACTCCGATCTCAAAATTTAGAGGTACTGGTTCCATACCAGCCTTCTTAGCAAATCCGGTTGAGATAAAAGAGTGTGTTGCTCCGGAATCAAATAAAACACGGGCATATGAAGAGACTACTTTGATGGTACCTACCAGATAATTCTTACTTATAATTATTTGCACTCAATTAAATCAACTAAAAAAACTTGTGAAATTACCTGTCACCACAGCATTCGATGCCTGAGCATCTTGATGAGTTAGAGCATACACACGAGCCTGGGTCTTCTGCTTCTGGCGCTCACCAGATCCATAAGCTATAGGTTGTCCTTGGTTAAAAGCTGGTACATTTGAAGGAGGAGGTGCTGGCGATCGCGGTGCATTCTGGAAGGTATACTGATTCCCAGGATTCTGAGAACGTGGGCAATTCATAGCTTTGTGGCCCTGCTGACCACAATTAAAACAAGCCCTAGAAAACCAACGACAATCCTGCTCTAGATGAAAACCTTGACATCTTTTGCAACGAGGACCATTACCCTGCTGAGGACCTGGATCTTGCCTTTGATTTCCCCTCTGTCTAGGTTGTTTGCCAGAGTGTTGGTTCCCTCGCTGCCCATCAGGTCTGGATCACTTCCTCAGCTGCCGTTCCCTCTCCTATTGCATATTATCAACCTCTTGCTCTACAATTTTTGCTTTACTAACGACGTCCCGGTATGAGGCCAGCTGCATGGGTCTTACTCCAGCACGAATCCTGGGTTTAAGCCCTTTCTCAAATCTCCGTGCCTTGATATAGTCCGTGGCCACCAACTCCGGAGCAAAGCGGGACAGTTCAATAAACTTGGCTTCATATTGTGTCACGGTCAAGCCTCCTTGTATTAATCTGGTAAATTTACTCTCCTTCTCAAATCTGAGACTTTCAGGAAAATACATATCCAAAAACTCTTGGCGAAAAATATCCCAAGTTATTGGCTCTTCATTGCCATATTGTCTTCTGACAGCATCCCAGCATTCCGAAGCTTCGCCTTGCAGTTGATAAGCTGCAAAGCGAACTTTTTCCTGATCCGTGCAGTCCATGCTGACAAAGACCTTCTCTATTTCTTTCAGCCACTTCAAGGATTTAGTAGGTTCAGTAGAACCCTCAAATGCAGGAGGCGCCAACTTCTTAAATTCAGTGATCCCCCGATCCATTTTAGATGACTGACCACCCCTATTCCCCTGCTGCCTCAATTCCTGGACAAGTCCAGTTAGAGCCTGGATAAGACCTACCACCTGACCATCAGAATTGGCTGTCCTCATATCATGCTGCAGAGGAGGAGGACTAACTGCTCGACTCTCACCCTGATCAGGTGATAGGCTACGAGTCATGTAAGCGCCGGCCGCCCGAGATGGACCCGCTGCCTGCGAAGTATCATGAGCTCGAGACGCATGATCATTTTGATTCGATGTCCTCATGGATCGGGTCCGAGCCATTAAACCTATAACACAAATGTTAGTTAGTTAAATAATATGACCTACTTAAACTTGCCCTAATTATCTCTACCCCGCTCTCACTATCTAAAACATTTTAGTTTCTGAGACAAGCCTGGCTCTGATACCACTAAATCTGTCGTGCCCCAAACCCAAGACCTGGGCCAGAAGTGCGACAGACGACCATATGATCTGGGGTTCAATCTTTCCAGAGACATACCAGGCCTGTACCAACCATTTCTTATATAAAATGAGTAACCAGGCAATATACCAATAAAAGCAAAAGTAGGCAAGTAGATTCAAATGTCATAAAGCCAACCGTCATACATTTATCATAATCTAATTTCAGACAATAATTAAAAATATGATAGTGTCCACTAGAATCCTAAGCCTCACTGATTGAATCCCAGGCCCACGTGTTCCTCTGATCCTGAAAAAAAAATGCAAGGGATAGGAATGGGTTTCCCTTAAACTCAGTAAGTCATCACATGTCACAAATATAAATTTACCATGAATCTAGAGTAATTCCATACATAGGAGCAACCAAAATATATAAGCCATTTTCCATTATTAACCTTTTTATTTATTTTTCTGACATCATACAAATTTTTAGGATGGCCATCCGAACACACTCACTTAGTCCCTCATACTATGGCCACGATCGGCCCGTGGCTCGCCCCAAAAGAGTCTAGACCCTGTGTCACATGCCGCATACCGGTCATGTGCCAGCGATAGCCCCGCTGGAGGCCCAAAAGGAATCTAGCTCTGAGTATCACACGAGGGACATGCTTCCCAGCATGGGCTAGAACAAAACAACAACTCCTGTGTCACATACCGCACGTCGGTCATGTGCCAGCGATAGCCCCGCTGGAGGCCCAAAAGGAGTCTAGATCCTCGTGTGATCATAGTCGGACTAGGGAGCAAATACAACCAACTCACCCCATGACTCGTTACATTTTAGCCTAAGGTTAAATTTCATAACGTATCATGATATATGTATGTAGCATGAACATAAACAATAAAATTTATTAACAAGTCAAGTAATGTGTTCACAGCATGCATGGCAAAATTTTATCGGTGAGTGACAACTTACCGTTTCACCAACTCAGCACTAATCCTGATTTTCCAAGGAGGATGACGATCCTGCATCACAATTTATTTTGTTTATTATTTAATATCATTAATTTTAAAAAAAATAAAATAAATCCCTTGGGGCAACCCCAAACAATACTTTCCTTCTTGCCGATACTGGGTTGGCCCATTCAAGATAAAAGGCCTAGCCCAACAGGGCATGGCTCAACCAAGTCCGGCCCAACGAGGCCCGGCCCAGCCAAGCCCAGCCCGGCCCGGCCCAGCCAAGCCCGGCCCAGCCCGGCCCGGCCCAGCCAAGCCTGGCCCATAACAGGCTTGGCCCAGCCAAGCTTGATCAAACCGAGCCCCGCCTCCAACGGCCAGGGCATTTACCCAAACCAATGGAAGAAGCAGGGAGGATCGACGGCGATCCTCCCGTCCGACCATCACGGAGTCCTCGCCGGAGAAGGAAGAAGGTCCGGCGACCCCTACGGTGGCCGTCCGACCGACAGCCGGCGAGCACTGAGCCGGAGACTGCCGCCTGCAACAGGACCTCTCGACCGACAAAAATCCATCTCTCCCTCCCTCACTCTCCCCCCCCCCCAAGCAAGCGAAGGGACGGTGGCAATCCCCGTGATCGGCCGCCCAAGACGGTTGCCGGAGAGGAGGAGTCCGGCGGTGGTGGGGACACTTGAGGCACCAGAATAAGATAGAGGCTTTTTCAACCCTCTGTAAATTGATCAATAATTTATGAGTCCATCTGTAATAAGGGCTTAGCTCATCTGAGTCCATTTTAGTTGTTATTTGAGTATTTTTAGTTGTTATTTCAGTTCTGTACTAGTCAGCTCATGTTGAGCTAGTTCAGTCCAATGCTAGTCAGCTCATGTTGAGCTAATTTTATTTTTTTGAGTCCTGTCCAAGCATACTGAAGACTCAAGACTATATCATACAAGTGAAGACCAAGTCCAACTAGATTGAAGACATGGAAGTATAGCACAAGTCTAACCCAGCTTGAAGATTTGAAGACCCCAGGAGGAAAATTCAGAAAACCCTGATTTCTTGCAGATACCCTCCAGATGCCCAGATTCCCTTCCAGATGCCAAAGTATATTCATAGATAAGGGAATCCATGATTCCAGAGGTCCATCTGCATCCTAGCCCAAAGAAATCAAGCCCAGGTGCCAAGCCCAAGCCCCTAAGAAGCAAGATACCAGGGAATATTCCTGCTACCTGGCTACCAGGCCACCCCAGCTTCCAAAGGCCCAAACCCATGCACCCGAGCCCCTTTGGGCTGGCCTTTTGCTGCTCCTAGAAGCCCAACACGCCCCCCTAGGCGTCCTTGGAGTCTTGACCAAGTCAAGAAAATTTTTAGAGATTTTTCTACCTAATATTTCCTTATTTTCTAGCTAGGGTTTGAGAGGGAAAAGGATTCTTATGTAAAGACTTATGTACCCTTACTTGGAGCCCAAGGTTAAGGGTCTATTTAAGGGACCCTAGCCTCTTGTATGAGGAGAATTCTTGATGAATGAAAACCTTGAGTTCTTCTATTGAGTGGTGTGATACCCTGCTGTGTGCATAAAGGGGTTTGTGAGAGTTCTTCTTCCCGGTGTTTGCAATCATCTTCCTGCTGCCAACAAACCCTCCAGATCCCTGGACGCCCACTCCAAAAGAAGCCTTCCCTTGCTGTTTTTACTTTGTTTTCTTGTTCCTTTGTGAGCTTTCTAACCCCTGACAGGTCGTTTGCAGGTCCCTGAGTTCCTACGAATCCAACGACTCCAGCCAAGCCTCAATCGGATCACCGAGCAGAAAGCCGGGTATTCGCGGGTCTTTGGCTCGATTTTCCAGGCCGCATCCGTCGAGGAACGAGAGACCCCTTCACTACGATCTTCACAGACGTTGTCAGGTACACCCCTCTACCTCCAGTAGTTTTATTGTAGGAGAACTTGCCCTAACCGAGGCTTCTCAGCCCCGGCGGTCCTTCTTTGCTACTTTTCTAGGTCCTAATCTGCATGCTGATCTTCAAAAATTCATACAAAATTACCTACAAATAATTTTAATATGAAATTTGGGAATTAATCACCTAACTCAACATGTAAAACATACAAAAAAAATTGCATGCATATTAGTTCCCCATCATTTGGTATCAGAGCTTAGATTAGGGCTTGTTTTCTGCAATTCTTCAGTCCGTATATACTCTGTTATTTTAATTATTTCTCTCTGTTAAAAACTCCAAAAATTATAAAATTTATTTTCATGGATTTATAATAATTCACAGTAATTTAAAAAATTTCTAAAGATTTTATTATGGCATGTGAATTTTCTGCAAGCCGAAATAGGGCCTGCAAATTTTCGGCTCTGATTTTTTTAGCAAGACAAGTTTGGAAGTTTTAGGGTTTTGTTAAGGAGTTTTTGCATATTTCTTAATTTTAGTATATTTCCGGTATATTAGGCCATGATTTGCAAGTTTTCTTCTATTTAAGAAATACCAAAAAAAATATATATTTTCCAAAAATACCAAAAAAAATATCTAAACCCTAATTTGCATCCTCATGTGCCAGCCATCATTGCATAATTTACTTTTAAGGGCACTCTTGCTATATCAGATGGGGGGGAGGATTTGATCACCTCTCCTTAGCCCAAAACCACATCCCTTGCATTCAGTCCCAAGCCTTAACCTAAAATTAATTAGACTAAATTTGCCCTAGTGGGCTAGGGACACCAACTGGTCGGGTCCGGGCTAGTGTTAGATCACTGTGTCAAGTTAACCTGTGTGTGCCTTGTGCTCAGTGTCTAGAACGGTGGTTTAGGGATTCAATCCTGAAGGGCTTGTGTGCTGGTCTGCCTACCTGGCCAATCTCTGATTGGTATCTAGGATTGGCAATCAGGGACCTAACACTCCCCTTACACCTGCCTGGCTGAGTACAGGGTTACTATAGGCTAGTTTGCCATCCTGATTGAGCATCTAGTTTGGACTCTAGGTCTAGTCAGCTATAGTCGGTCTGATCGAGTCTTGCATGAGCACTAGATTAGGAGTTTCATATCACCCACCTCCTTCACAAATGTCTGAACCCATGGAAAATTTACAAGCCCAAATAAAAGCCCTAGCTGATCAAATGGCCCATATGACTACCCAGTTAACTCAATCTGGTACCCAAACCAACAATAGAATTGACCATCTTGCCAAAAGGTTTGACCAGTTAGGAGGCCATGTAAAGACCACAGCAAGAACCCATGGGTCACAATCTGAGCCAGATCCTGAGTCCCCTCAACCTATGAGAACCCCAAACCCTGATCTATACCATGAGGTCGAACCTAGGAGATCCCCTTATTCTGACCCGTACTACAATCCTCAACCTAGGAGGACCCCAAACCCTGATCCATACCGAGAGATTGAACCTAGGAGAGCCCCTTAGCCTGACCCATACAATAATACTGAACCTAGAAGAACCCCTTACCATGACCCTTATTATGATACTGAACCTAGAAGAACCCCTTACCGTGACCATTATTATGATACTGAACCCAGGAGAACCCAATACTCTGACCCATATAGGGAGTCCAATCCTAGGAGAACCCAATACTCTGACCCATATAGGGAGCCCAACCCTAGGAGAACCCAATACTCTGACCCATATAGGGAGCCCAACCCTAGGAGAACCCAATATTCTGACCCATATAGGGAGTCCAACCCTAGGAGAACCCAATATCCTGACCCATATAGGAAGCCCAACCTTAGGAAGACCCCATACCATGATCCATCCTTAGAACCTGATCATAGAGCTGACCCAAAATCCTATGACCCCAGATCCTATAATCCCATGACCCATAGATCTGCACCCTTGTCCTATGAGCCTAGAGAACCCATAACCCCTAAGTATCAACCTAGTACTAGTCATGCTTCTTCTAGTCAACCTGAACCCCATAGGATTAGTATCCCTAAATATGAACCCAGTAGTGAGCCACTACCCCTTATATAACCTGAACCTACTGGGAGTAGTGCCCATAATCAGAAACCAAGACCTAGCCAATTTTTTCCTAGCCGACCTTCTCCAACCATTCCTGAGATTGACAAGGCTTACATTAATGTGGAAGTGTATGAAGCTGATGCGAGCCTAGTGGATGAGTATGAAGGAGAAGAGGAGACACCTTTAGTTGACCTAGAATTAGCTGACCCAGTAGATACCCAGGTAGAAACTACCCTAGAGCTAGTTGACCTTGACCACATCCAACCTAAAGCTATAATGGAAGAACAAATAGAGGAAGAGAACCTAGGTACTGCTGCTAGAGCCTTACCTGAGGAAACCATAGAGGAGAGCCAAATTACAGAGTCTAGTCCAAAAATACAAGAACCAGAAGAATTTATTAAGGACCTGATCTCTTTGAATCAATACCTTCAAGATGAGTCCCCTCCTATAGTTCCCATTAAGGACCTCTTCCCCGAAATTGGCGACCCATCCTTCCATTATGCAAACCCTGTAGATATAGCTCAACCTCGTAAGGTTAACCTCATTAGTATAGGATTAGTTCCTGACACCCCGTCTTTTATCCTACTTTATCCAACTAACCATGAACCTTTTTCTCTACCTTACCAAACTAATTCTGAACCCACTTCCTATTTTCTGCCCTTTCCTGACACCTCCAGCATTTCTAGGATCATTAGATTGCATTTAGCTGAGATTAGCATACTGCATGCATTCATCACGCATGTTAGGTTTGCATCTTACTTCTGGCATACTCTTTGGAATTTGCTAGAAGTTCATTGTAAATTTTCATGTGCATGTCAAGCTAGGATCAAACCTAGAGAACCTATAATCTATTAGGTTTAGATCCAAAGAGTTCAATAAAATTTCCTTCGATAGGAATGCATAGTCGAGTCTGTTAGGTGTCAGTATGAGTCCTTTGCATCATTTGTTAGAAGTCTGCATGTGCCTAGCATGTTCACCACCCGCACTAATCTTAAAACAACTGGCTAATTCCCGAAGAAGGGTCAAAGAATTTGATGTAGTGGATTCTATCTTGGTTAGGCTTAGGCCTAAAAAAAGCTTCATGCTCGCAGAGCCAGACCTTTCAAAGTGATAGAGAAGGTTGGATCAAATGCCTAGGTGTTAGACTTGCCTTCGGATTTGGGCATTAGTTCTACCTTCAATATTACAGACCTGGTTGAGTATAGGGAACCGGAAGCGCTACCTAGTGAGGCCTTTGGACCTATTCCTTTTCATTGTGAGTGACCCTAACCTAGAGTGTCCACAAACAAATTTGGCCTGAGAGAGGAGAACGGATCGAGCGTATCCTGGATAATCAAGCCATCACGACCCAGGGCCATGACTATCAACGCTTCCTGGTCCAATGGCAAGGTCGGCCAGAGTCGGACGATTCGTGGATTTCTCGAGAGGACTTGCAACGCCTCAACCCAGACCTTCTCGAGAGATATATGAGCCAATCTAACCTTCACTCGACAGGGTCGAGTTCCTCCCACCCCGGGAGAATTGGTGGGGACACTTGAGGCACCAGAATAAGACAGAGGCTTTTTCAACCCTCTGTAAATTGATCAATAATTTATGAGTCCATCTGTAATACGGGCTTAGCTCATCTGAGTCCATTTTAGTTGTTATTTGAGTATTTTTAGTTGTTATTTCAGTTCTGTACTAGTCAGCTCATATTGAGCTAGTTCAGTCCAATGCTAGTCAGCTCATGTTGAGCTAATTTTATTTTTTTGAGTCCTGTCCAAGCATACTGAAGACTCAAGACTATATCATACAAGTGAAGACCAAGTCCAACTAGATTGAAGACATGGAAGTATAGCACAAGTCCAACCCAGCTTGAAGATTTGAAGACCCCAGGAGGAAAATTCAGAAAACCCTGATTTCTTGCAGATGCCCTCCAGATGCCCAGATTCCCTTCCAGATGCTAAAGTATATTCATAGATAAGGGAATCCATGATTCCAGAGGTCCATCTGTATCCTAGCCCAAAGAAATCAAGCCCAGGTGCCAAGCCCAAGCCCCTAAGAAGCAAGATACCAGGGAATATTCCTGCTACCTGGCTACCACGCCACCCCAGCTTCCAAAGGCCCAAACCCATGCACCCGAGCCCCTTTGGGCCGGCCTTTTGCTGCTCCTAGAAGCCCAACACGCCCCCCTAGGCATCCTTGGAGTCTTGACCAAGTCAAGAAAATTTTTAGGGATTTTTCTACCTAATATTTCCTTATTTTCTAGCTAGTGTTTGAGAGGGAAAAGGATACTTATGTAAAGACTTATGTACCCTTACTTGGAGCCCAAGGTTAAGGGTCTATTTAAGGGACCCTAGCCTCTTGTATGAGGAGAATTTTTGATGAATGAAAACCTTGAGTTCTTCTATTGAGTGGTGTGATACCCTGCTGTGTGCATAAAGGGGTTTGTGAGAGTTCTTCTTCCCGGTGTTTGCAATCATCTTCCTGCTGCCAACAAACCCTCCAGATCCCTGGATGCCCACTCCAAAGAAGCCTTCCCTTGCTGTTTTTACTTTATTTTCTTGTTCCTTTGTGAGCTTTCTAACCCCTGACAGGTCGTTTGCAGGTCCCTGAGTTCCTACGAATCCAACGACTCCAGCCAAGCCTCAATCGGATCACCGAGCAGAAAGCCGGGTATTCGCGGGTCTTTGGCTCGATTTTCCAGGCCGCATCCATCGAGGAACGAGAGACCCCTTCACTGCGATCTTCACAGACGTTGTCAGGTACACCCCTCTACCTCCAGTAGTTTTATTGTAGGAGAACTTGCCCTAACCGAGGCTTCTCAGCCCCGGCGGTCCTTCTTTGCTACTTTTCTAGGTCCTAATCTGCATGCTGATCTTCAAAAATTCATACAAAATTCCCTACAAATAATTTTGATCTGAAATTTGGGAACTAATCACCTAACTCAACATGTAAAACATACAAAAAAAATTGCATGCATATTAGTTCCCCATCAGGCGGTGGCTTTCTCGCTGCCGGCCACAACCCATGGCTTCAACGGAGAGGAAGAATCAACCGGATTCTCCCCTCCGTCCAGCTGCACGAACACCCACTACCCATTCCAAGGAGGGAGGACTTACCGGCAAGGGCGGCTCCAATCGCACGACCTCTGGCGAAGAGCGTTTCGGCGAGGGCAGGGGCACTCGAAGAACCGTCGACGCTCCACCACAGGAAGATATTCCTGGATCAACAGAGGTAACCCCAGTCCCTATAAACCCGAGGAAGAATCCTTATCTCCCCCTTCTCCGGCGGCGTTGTCGGATTTGTCCGGATTTCTCGCCGGAAAATCCGATCTTCCGAACCCATAGGAATTTTAAACTGAAGTCGGCAAGGGCCACCGACTTCAGCCCAAATCCAGCCCAAAAGAACCGGCCCTCACAAAGATGCATGACAGCGGGGGAGGAGGAAAGCCCCGGCGCGACCGAGGTACAGGCCACAGCAATCTTGGTGGCAACAAATTGGCACGCTGGTAGGGGCCAAAGTTCCAAGATCACCAACAGATTGGCACGCCGAAACAATGGCAACAATCCTCACCCCTAGGGTGCAGACCGGGGGCACAAGAGGGGAAGCACGGAGAAGATGACCGTGCTTCCCCAAACGACGGTCACCTCCTACAGCACCCTCCGGTTGGAACCAACACCATCCATCTCTTTTCAAGAGGATGGTCAACGAGTTTGACCCATGCCCCCTGAAGGAGTAACACACTCCCATCCTTGCGATCGGAGTCCGATGGGTAATTCTCTTCCCCTATTACCCTTACAATATGAAGAGCTATGTGACAGGTTCACAAGAAAGGCTTATGTCTCATCATCAATGGCAAGTATTGATGTCTAACACCTGCTGTTGAGCCCATAGTCTAGGGATGTCAGCCGGGAAGCCCTTGGGGTCCCGCCATCTACCACTAGACTCCCAGTTCAGCTCTTGCCATGCTCACGGTATGGAGATGTCTGCGGTGACTCAATGAAGTCCCGCCATCTACCGCGAGGCTCATAGTTTGGCAACTACTATGCTAACAGTCTGAAGATATCCATGGAGACTCCAAAGGTCCCCTGCCATCTACCGCTTGACTCTCAGTTCAACTCTTGCTTTGCTCATAGTTCGGAGATGTCTGCGGAGACTCAACGAAGTCTCGCCATCTATTACGAGACTCATAGCTTGGCATCTGCTATGCTCACAGTCTGAAGATGTTTGCGGGGAACCCCGGCGGTCCCGTTATCCATCGCTTGACTCATAGACTGGCATCCACTACACTAACAGTTTGGAGATGTCCGCAGAGATGCCAGAAACCCCATCAGCTGACTAATAGCATGGTCAACCAAAGAGCCGAGCCCTCTTAACGGGCCTGCATCAAAGCTTTGAGCTTGGAGCAATCCACCACCTTGTCAAGGATGTAAGACACCCCCTTTAATTATTGAAACTCACTTTTAGTGCAACCTTATCTCCCGCTTGTGCAGGCACTCGTCCGACCAACCCTAAGCCCAGAAACTTACGAAACCTGGCACCTTAATCCTGAAAACTTATGAATCCCGATAGTCTAAGCCTGGAAACATATGAAGCCCGGCACCCTAAGCCCGGAAACTTACGAATCCCAGCACTCTAAGCCCGAAAACTTACGAAGCCTGGCACTCTAAGCCCGAAAACTCCCGAAGCCCGACACTCTAAGCCTAGAAAGCTACGAAGCTCGACACTCTAAGCCCAAAATTCTCGAAGCCTAGCACTTTAAGCTCAGAAACTTACGAAGCCTGGCACTCTAAGCCTGGAAACTTTCGAAGCCCAGTACTCTAAGCCTAGAAACTCCCGAAGCCCGGCACTCAAAGCCCAGAACGTCCTGAAGCCTGGCACTCAAGACCAGAAGCTTAGCTAGCCTCTTGGCTCCAGCCGTCTCATTCACAGTCCGGAGATGTCCACCAGGAAACTCCAGAAGTCCCGGCCATCTACTGCCTGACTCATAGCTTGGCGCATCAGGCCTCTCGGCCCCCTCCATCAAGCCCCTCGACCTCCTTCATCAGGCCTCTAGGCCCCCTCCATCAAGCCTCTCGGTTCCAGCCACCTTACTCACAATCCGGAGATGCCCATCGGGAAACTCCAGAAGTCCCAACCATCTATCACCTGACTCACAACTTGGCGCATCAGGCCTCTCGACCCCCTCCATCAAATGATGCGGGACAGATACGATGTGGTGTAAGATGATTCAATTCTAGCCTAGATGATTTAGAGAGCAATGATCATAGTAAAGCAACTAACATAATAAATTGAAGAGAGTAAAGAAGGCAATTAACCACTTACCCGCAATCCGCTCCGCAAGCTATGAAGAATAAGAACCCGACAGCTAGGAAACCATCTAAGATCAGGCTATTCTATACTTCAATTACCAAATCTAATGAGAAAAAGATTGGTTACTTACTCCAATGGAGATTCACTTTGAATCGAGATGGATTTGCTACTCGATCGCTCAGATTTCATAGTAAGATAAAGAACAGGACTCCAGATTTTAGATCTATCGTCAGATCTTGGTTCAGAAGCAAAGGATCCAACCTTTAAGGTCCTTGAATACCTAGGATCTGCAAAGAAGGTAGCAAACAAAACTTAAGATTAACGTAATTTAGATTCGAAATGGAAAATCGAAAGGTTGGATGCAAAGAGCTAGAAGAAGATCAGTAGCAACTGTCGAATCCGGCAGAACCTCCACTAAAGGGCCTCACCTCCTTGAGCTCTCAAGGACCTCCCCGTCTTGAGCTCTTAAGGACCTCCCCGCCCTTAGAGAAAATCACTAAGCCTACCCAGCTTTGTGGAAAAGACAGCATTTCATTTCATAATTCAATAATCAATAATTACAAATGGTATGGGGTCCTATTTATAGAGTTCTTCACACATGAAGATATCATAGGACTCTTTTAAATTTAAATTACATTTAAATTTAAACACTCCTTGGCTTCTTGGTTTCTTCCTTGAATTTTGAATTTTGAATTCCTTCTCTCCATGGCTTGGGCGACAACATAAAAAAATTGTTTGGCAAAATGAAGTTGGGCACTAATCCTTCTTTCTTATTTCTCATTTGGCACTAATTCCTTCTTATCCTTGGTGTAAAATCTGAATTGAATTCTATTCCCTTGGTCAGCAACATGGGATAAGAAAGGCTTTGAATGCTTTAATTTAAGTTTAAAATCCCTCCTTTGAATTTAAAAGAAGATAGAAGATAACTCCTCCTTTGAACTTTGGATAGACCTCCATTTATCTTAGACTCTTCAATTCATCTTAGACTCTTCCATTTAATTTTTGAATGGACCATGGGGGCGTCATCTGGAATGGGCATCAAGAATGAGGGAGGGGGCGCCAGATAAGAAGCAGAGTCCTTCTGCTTTACTCCTTTCAATTTAGCGCCTCCTTGAAATCTCAATGGGCGATGAAAAATGGGATGGGGCACCTCTTTTGGATAAAGATGGATTTTGAATGTTGTCCCAATATCTGGATGTCTGGATGTCCGAATGTCTGAGTATCTGGATACCTGAATGTCTGAATGTATGAAAAAAAATTTGGACAACCCCTTTTTTACCTAAAATTGATCTACCAAGGTAATGACAACTTGGGTCTTGGGTACCTATGACACCCCTTAACTTATTCAAACACTAATTACAGGACTCAAACTAGACAATTCATCAAACAAAGCAAATTAGTGCTATTTACAAGACTCTTAAACCAATTGATGGACTCAATTGGTAACTCAGCAACCCTAATTGACCAAATTACACTCAATTTGATCAAATTACAACTCAATTTGACCTAATTATAACTCAAAATAACTGGGACTCGAGTGTTCTTTGTGAAGAACATATGGACTTACTCACTGGTGATCCAAATTGAATTGAAAATATTTGCTTCCTTTTCCTAGCTCTTGTATCCTCACCAATTCTCCCAGGGTGGGAGGAACTCGACCCCATCGAGTATGGGTCAATTCGGCTCTGGTAATGTTCTAGCAAGTTAGGGTTCAACTTTTGAAGATCTTCTCTAGTGATTCAAGAATCCTCAGACTCGGGTCTCCCTTGCCAACAAACTAGATATCTTTGGTAGTTCTTATTTCTAGTAGTTATGATCTTATCATCCATGATTTGCTCAATCTTTTCTTTCCTCTCTGGTAATTTGGCTGGTGGACATTTTGGGATAGGATCACTCTCAAAGGTGGGATCAAGCTCAAATGGCTCACTAGATATCACCATTAGTTCCTTAAACTCGACTAGATCAGATATATTGAAGGTCGGACTAATACCTAACTCAGATGGTAATTCTAGCATATAAGCATTAGGTCCAATCTTCTTTATAATCCTATATGGTCCAGCACTATGGGCGTGTAGCTTCTTCATGGTTCCAACTAGAAATTGCTCAGGTCGTAACCTGATCATGAAGAAGTCCCCTTCGTTAAACTCTTTAAATATCTTAAATAAGTTAGCCTTGTGCTCATATGATTCATTGATCTTTTTAATTTTGTTACTAATTTCTTTATGCAATGTTTTGATATGTTGTGCAAATGACTCGGCTGATTCAGAAATGTGGGCATCCATGGGTAATGGAATCAAATCTAAAGGCTTTCGTGGCTTGTACCCATGTACAATTTCAAAAGGACTCTTACCAATAGATCTATTGACTAAACTGTTATAAGCAAACTCAGCTCTAGACAGTAATAGGTCCCAATTGCTAGTATTCTCCCCTACCAGACATCTTAAAAAATTTCCTAGACTTCGGTTCACTACCTCGCTCTGGCCATCATCTTGAGGGTGATAAATTATGGAAAACTTCAACTTAGTCCCTAACATATGCCAGAGGGTTTTCCATAAATAACTTGTGAACCATACATCCCTATCAGACACAATTATCTTGGGTAAACCATGTAATCTGACCACCTCATCTAGGAAAAGTTTGGTGACTCTAGAGGCATCGAATGTTTGTGAACAAGGAGTGAAATGCGGCATTTTGGAAAATCTGTCTACCATGACAAAGATGGAATCGTGTTGCCTCATGGTTTTTGGTAAACCTAGAACAAAGTCCATACTTAGATCTTGCCAAGGGCAGTCGGGCATAGGCAAAGGGGTATAGAGGTCAGTGTTCTATCTTTGCTGCTTCTCAACAGCACAAGTTCTACACCTAGCCACTATTTGTGCTACATTTTTCCTAAGACTTGGCCAAAGAATTGGTCCTCCATTGCCAGAATAGTCTTATTTCTTCCAAAATATCCTGCTAAGCCTCCAGCATGGATCTCCCAAATCAGAAATTCCCTAAGGGATGTTCTAGGTATGCAAAGCTTATTTCCCTTAAAAAGATAACCATCTCGCAAAGTATAATCACTATCCAAACTAGATGGTCCTTGCTTGATTTTCTCATAGATTTTTCCAAAATCTAGACAAGACTCATACTGGTCCTTGAGCTTGCCACATCCAATATCCTTAGTATTAACACAATTCAACAACATTGATCGGTGAGTAAGGGCATCTGCAACCTTATTTTCTAAACCAGCCCGATGCTTCAACACGAAAGTATAAGACTGGAGATACTCTACCCACTTAGCATGTCTTGGATTTAATTTTTTCTAAGAGTTTAGAAACCAAAGTGCCTCATGGTCAGAGTACAAAATAAATTCTTGTAGTAGTAAATAATGTCTCCAATATTTCAATGATTGTACTACCGCATAAAACTCTATATCGAAGGTTGAGTACTTGGATTTAGCCTCATTTAATTTTTTACTAAAAAAGGCTACATGATGACTCTCTTGACTAAGTACTCCTCCTATGCCAACACCCGAAGCATCACAAGCAACTTCAAATACTTTAGAAAAATCAGGAAGTCTCAAGATCGGGGCTTGTGTCATCTTCTCTTTTATCTCTAGGAAGACTTTATCAACATTCTTGGTCCACTTAAAGGCTCCCTTCCTAATGCAATCTATAATCAGTGCCACAATGGAACTAAATCCTTTGATAAATCTTCTATAGAAGGTGGCTAATCCATGAAAACTGCAGACATCATGGATATTCCTAGGTATCGGCCACTCAACTATTGATTTGATCTTCTCAAAATCAACTGACACTCCCTCTGGGGTTACTACAAAACCTAGAAAGACTGTCCTAGTGGTCATGAAGCTACACTTCTTAAGATTGGCATACAGATTTTCTTTCCTAAGGGTCTGATACACTACATAAAGATGGTCTAAGTGATCCTTCCTTGTTTTACTGTATATGAGGATATCATCAAAGTATACAACCACAAATTTTCCTATAAAGGCTCTTAATACTTGGGTCATTATCCTCATAAAAGTGCTAGGAGCATTGGACAAACCAAAAGGCATTACCAACCATTCGTACAAACCATCCTTAGTCGTAAAGGCTATTTTCCATTCATCCCCAATTCTGATCCTAACTTGATGATAGCCACTTTTAAGGTCAATCTTCAAGAAAATGGTTGATCCGGCCATCATATTTAATATATCATCCAAATGGAGAATTGGAAAACTATATTTAATAATGATTTTGTTGATGGCTCTATTGTCAACACACATCCTCCAAGTGCCATCTTTCTTAGGGGTTAATAAGGCTGGAACTGCACAAGGACTAAGACTCTCCCTAATGAATCCTTTCTGAAAAAACTCCCCTACTTGTCTTTGCATCTCTAAGTGTTTTGTAGGGTTCATCCTATAATGTGAAAAGTTTGGCAATGTAGCTCCTGGGACTAGGTCTATGGCATGTTGGATGTCCCTTAATGGTGGCAGTTCATTTGGCAAGTCTTCAGGAAACACATCCTGAAAGTCTTTCAAAAACTCTATAACTTAGGGTGTTCAGGTTTAGGTTGTTCATGAGTCTCTTTAACCACTAAAACTCCAATGGGTGCACCTCCAATGATTTCTCTTTCCATTTCCTTAGCAGTAATTAAGTTCAATCCTGGCTTCTCTTCTTTCAAATTAGTGGACACCCTCTTAATGTTTTCCTTGGACGGGGTTGAATTTATAACTATCCTCTTACCCTGATAATTAAAAGAACAAGAAATTGATCTTCCAAATAGGGTAACATCATGGTCATATAACCAGGGTCTTCCCAAAATTATGCTACTGACTCCCATTGGTAACACATCACACCATACCTTCTCTTGGTATGACTGGAAATGGATTGTGACCCGACAAATCGACTTAATGGGATTTGAGGTAGCATCAATCTATGAAACCTTATAGGGGTTGGGATGGGGTGCTGTAAATAAACCTAGACTTTTGACTGCATTGGTAGAAATAGCATTGATACAGCTCCCACTGTTTATAATGATTTTAAACACTTTGTCCTCTAATTTGATAAAGGTTTGCAGGATGTTGGTCCTACACCAGTCCTCGTTCTTCTTGGTCTAAGCTAGAATACACCTAACAACTCCTACAAGATTAGGTGACTTTATTTCCTCCTCATTACCTTCATACTCTTCTGCTAAGTCAAGCTTAGCTTCATATACTTCCTCTCCACACTCTTCAGCTGCTTCAGGTTCCTCTTCTTCTCCCATCTCACCTATGTGTAGGTTCTATACAGGGCATTTGTTAGCAAAATGGCCAACCTGATGACACCTAAAACACTCTACATTCTGACTTCCTCCTCCATGTACTACAGGTGCTCTTCCTCTGTCATTCATATGACTTATTGGTGCCTTTCCTCAATCATCCACTCACCCAATTGGTGCCTTTCCTCGATCATCCATTCGTCCAATTGGTGCCTTTCCTCGATCATCCATTCGACCTACTGGTGTGGATTGACTAGGCCGACTAACAGGAAATTGGCTTGATCTATTTCTAGGGTTACTAAACCAATTGAGTTCAGGTTGGTAGATAGGTTGTCTTCTTTGAAATCGTTCATAATCTTTAGCAACCTGGTAAGCATGTTCCAAATCATGTACTTCCCTTAGAAATAGTTTCCTTCTAATATCCTCATTCAAGCCTTTTCTAAACCTAGATAGTGTCACAGATCCTGACTCGACTACACTACATTGCATAACAAACTCATCGAACTTGGCAATGTATTCGGTCACGATCTTATTACCTTGGGTCAAGTCTTGCCATTGATCCAATAGCCTTTGTTGATATGTTAATGGCACATACTTCTCTCTCAACTTGTCCTTCGTATCCCTCCATGAAACTATGGGCATGTGTCTTCTCTGAAGGGTCAATCTCTCAGTATTACCCCAATACAATCGTGCTTGTCAGACTAACTTGAACTTTGCAATTTTTACCTTTCGCTCTTCTGACATTTCATACCATTCGAAATATTGATCCATGTCACTCTCCCAATCCGTATAGACCTTAGGATCTAAGTTTCCATCGAACATGGGTGCATCAAATTTGACACTCCTAAAGGCTTTATCTTCTTTAGTTTCATCCTGAGTTGGGCGTCTAGGATTTGGATTAGTTATAGGGTCAAGACGTTGGGCTCTAAGAATATGAACTGGAGTGGGTCTAGGAGGCGTAATGTCTGGCGGAGACACATGAGATTCTTCAAGGTTTCCCATTCTATGCTCAATTTGGTCTAGCCTACCATTCAACTGCCTAAACTGTTCAGTCAAAGTATACCTAAACTGTTCAGTCAAAGTATGCATCAGGCTTTCTAGACTAAAATCCATAGATGCAGATGTACTGGCTTGAGTTTATTGATCTTGGTATGGGCTACCTGCCCTAGTAGACATGCAGTGCAAACAATACAAATCAACCTAAGTCTAGGGTTTCTAGACTAAGGGCCAATATAGTGCTTAGTCAAGGTTATAACCAAAACTGTAGTAACTCCTCGATTGGCCAGGTAAGAGGTGGGGTGGTGGGAGGCTCCCCTCACTTTCATGAGGTCCTAATTAAAAAACCACCAGTCAACTTAGGGCGTTTGCCTCTGGAACTCTAGTCTTAGACAAAAACTCTCAGAAGTACACATAGAAGTGACTACTACAATGGGTTAACACGTATATAAAACCCGACCTGTTGCTATCCCTAGCTTTAAGTGCTATTCGATTTTAATTAAGGCTTAGGACTATGCAAATGGGGTTGGTTGTTTTGGGCTAAGGAAAGGGTCTCAATCCTTCCCTTATGTTATATTGCTTTCCCTTACAATTGGTTTAAAATATGAATGCACAATCAATTCTAGTTACCAAGATAAGATATGATAACACTAGCAACTCAAAATTTAAACTTTAAATTTTGAATTTTAAATTTAGATTTCAGATTCAAATTTTAAATTTTAAATTTTGGATTTTAGATTTAAATTACAGAAATTAAATTTTAGTGGAATCTAAATAGATCGAATGTGCCAAAGAAACCCTAATTTGTGCTTAAGAAATTAGTCAAGCAATCTTAAACACACAAATCACAAAAAAAATCCAGCAAGCAAGCATACACTTAAGCACAAAACAAAACTTCAATCTCGGGTTATCACGTTCGGCCGTAGCTCATTACTCCCATGGGTCATAAATATACTTTCATATATTCGCTTAGGAGGCGTGATTTCCTTCCACCAAAGTACTCTAAAATAATTAAAATATATATATACATATTTTTTAAACCCTCAGATCTAAAATCTATAAGGAAGATTTAGATCTGAGTTTGTTTTGGCTTAGATTAAAAAAAAAAATCAAGTGAACTAAGTTTCAGATAGCTATGATGAAAGCTATCGAAACTAGGTAAAAAGAATTGCAGCAGACCTAAACTATACAGCAGAGATTAAAAAAATTACAGAAAAATATTTTTTTATTTTTTTAATAAAATTTAAGAAGCTAATTATTGACTTACTGGGGATTAACAAAAAATTAATTTCAGATGAAAATAACTAATCTAATATGGTATTCTATGCAGATCAAGTTCAGGAATATGCAGAATTTAGCAAGCATGAAACCCTAATCTAACCTAAGGCTTTGATACCAATAAAGATGATGCAGGACAGATACGATGCAGTGAAGGATGATTCAATTCTAGCCTAGATGATTTAGAGAGCAATGATCATAGTAAAGCAACTAACATAATAGATTAAAGAGAGTAAAGAAGGCAATTAACCACTTACCCGCAATCTGCTCCGCAAGCTATGAAAAATAAGGACCCGATAGCTAGGAAACCATCTAAGATCAGGCTATTCCATACTTCAATTACCAAATCTAATAAGAAAAGGATTTGTTACTTACCCTAATGGAGATTCACTTTGAATCGAGATGGATCTGCTACTCGGTCGCTAAGATTTCGCAGTAAGATGAAGATCAGGACTCCGAATTTTAGATCCACCATCAGATCTTGGTTCGGAAGCAAAGGATCCATCCTCTAAGGTCCTTGAACACCTGGGATCTGCAAAAAAGGAAACAAACAAAACTTAAGATTGACGTAATTCAGATTCAAAATGGAAAATCAAAAGGTTGGATGCGAATAGCTAGAAGAAGATCGATAGCAATTATCAAATCTGGCAGAACCTCCACTCAAGGACCTCACCGCCTTGAGCTCTCAAGGATCTCCCCGCCTTGAGCTCTTATGGACAACCCCACCCTTAGAGAAAATCACTAAGCCTACCCAGCTTTGTGGAAAAGACAGCATTTCATTTCATAATTCAATAATCAATAATTACAAAGGGTATGGAGTCCTATTTATAGAGTTCTTCATACATGAAGATATCATAGGACTCTTTTAAATTTAAATTACATTTAAATTTGAACACTCCTTGGCTTCTTGGTTTCTTCCTTGAATTTGAACTTTGAATTCCTTCTCTCCATGGCTTGGGCGACAACATAAAAAAATTATTCAGCAAAATGAAGTTGGGTGCTAATCCTTCTTTCTTATTTCTTATTTGGTGCTAATTCCTTCTCATCCATGGTGTAAAATCTGAATTGAATTCTATTCCCTTGGTCGGCAACATGGGATAAGAAAGGCTTTAAATGCTTGAATTTAAGTTTAAAATACCTCCTTTGAATTTAAAAGAAGATAGAAAATAACTCCTCCTTTGAACTTTGGATAAACCTCCATTTATCTTGGACTCTTCAATTCATCTTGGACTCTTCAATTCATCTTGGACTCTTCCATTAAATTTTTGAATGGACCACGGGGGCGTCATCTGGAATGGGCGTCAAGAAGGAGGAGGGGGGTGGCACCAGATAAGAAGCAGAGTCCTTCTGCTTTACTCCTCTCAATTTAGCGACTCCTTGAAATCTCAAATGGGCGATAAAAAATGGGATGGGGCACCTCTTTTGGATAAAGATGGATTTTGAAAGTTGTCCCAATATCTGGATGTCTGGATATCCGGATGTCTAAGTATCTGGATGTCTGAATGTCTAAATGTCTGAATATTTGAATGAAAATTTGGACAACCCTTTTTTTACCTAAAATTGATCTACCAAGGTAATGACAACTTGGGTCTTGGGTACCTATGACATCCCTTAACTTATTCAAACACTAATTATAGGACTCAAGCTAGACAATTCATTAAACAAAGCAAATTAGTGCTATTTACAAGACTCTTAAACCAATTGATGGACTCAATTGGTAACCCAGCAATCCTAATTAACCAAATTACACTTAATTTGATCAAATTACAACTCAATTTGATCTAATTACAACTTAAAATAACTGGGACTCGAGTGTTCTTTATGAAGAACACATGGACTTACTCATTGGTGATCCAAATTGAATTGAAAAAGGTTTGCTTCCTCTTCCTAACTCTTGTGTCCTCACCATCAGGCCTCTCAACCTCCTTCATCAGGTCTCTCGGCCTCCTTCATCAGGCCTCTCGGCCCAATTCATCAAGCCTCCCGGCCCCCTGCATCAGGCCTCCCGGCCTCCTCCATCAAGCCTCCCGGCCTCCTCCATTAAGCCTCTTGGCTCTAGCCACCTTGCTCACAATCCAAAGCTATCCATCGAGAAACTCCAGAAGTCCCAGCCATCTACTACCTGACTTACAGCTTGATGCATCAGGCCTCTCGGTCCCCCTCCATCAAGCCTCCCGGCCTCCTTCATTTGGCCTCCCGACCTCGTCCATCAAGCCCCTCGGCCTCCTTCATCAGGCCTTTTGACCTCCTTCATCAGGCCTCTCGGCCCCCTCCATCAAGCCTCTCAGCTCCAATCGTCTCACTCACAGTCCAGAGATGTCCGCTAGGAAACTCCAAAAGTCTCGGCCATCTACCGCCTGACTCATAGGTTGGCGCATCAGGCCTCTCAGCCCCCCTTCATCAAGCCTCCCAGCCTCCTTTATCAGGCCTCCCGACCTCCTTCATTAGGCATCTCAGTCCCCTCTATCAGGCCTCTCGACCTCCTTCATCAGGCTCCTCAGCCTCCTTCACTAGGCCTTTCGGCCCCCTCCTTCATCAGGCCCCTCGGCCACCTTCATCAAGCCTCTCGGCCCCCTCCATTCAGCCTCCTAGCCTCAACCGCCTTGCTCACCGTCCAGAGATGCCGGTCGAAAGACTCCAGAAGTTTGGCCATCTACTGCCTGACTCACAGCTTGGCAGATCAAGCCTCTCAGCCAGTTCAGCCAAACCTGGGAGTGCTGGAAGTCCAAGAATTCCCCAAGTCCAGCACCCGGACCAGTGCAACTTTGAGGCTAGAAAAATGGGGATGGGATGCCCCCCTGAAGCTTTCATGCTAGCTCTAAGCTCTTGAGGCCGGCCTGAAGCAACCAAGGCTTGAGAAAGGCATGCTCTTCTTCGAAAGGTGAAGCCCGGGCCAAATGCTCTAGCCGGGCCAGTTCGCATCCCCATGGTAAAGAACTCACGGAAAGTCCTTCAAAAAAAAGGGGGAAAAGAGAAAAGAAGAAGACGGAGGCTAGAGGAATAGAAGTCGGAGATGCATCAGATGATAAAAAAAGATGCCTTCATTGATCAAAAGTCTCTTACATCAAGGAAGATCCACGACAGGCCGGGGAAATCACTCAAAAGCTAGAGCACAAATAGAAAGGGATGGAAGCTTGGTCTGCCCTGGACCTGGCCCTGGACTTGACCTTAATCTCCATGATTGGTGCAGAAGGCACTAGCAGGACAGGCCGAGCCCATAGGGGCCCTTCCTCAGGTGTCCGTCGGATCTCTAGAGTCTGAAATTGGCTCCCCCGCCTTCTCCTTGGATTTCACCAATCCCATGATTCCAAGGTCAGCTACAGCAGCCCCTCGTTATGCCATCTTTGATGGCATCAGAGGGGTCATGATCTGTCGCACAACGACCCCACCTCAGCCACCACCTCCTCGTCAAAGACCTCCGATCTTGTAAACTAGGGGAGGTGCGAGCGGCCACTTTCTGCCTCCTCTATTCTTCCCCGGCTATGCGACCAGAGGCTCTCCCCCTTGTCCTCCTTGGAGGAGCTTTCGAGCTTGATGGGTTTCTTCTCCAAGCTAGATGCCATCGCCTTGAAGACTGTCTGATCCCTCCCAGAGGGTTTTCACTCGACTCTCTGATTCCTTGGCAAAGAGCCTGAAGCCCACCAAGAACCCTCCCTTGGCACAGCCCGAAAGAGAGGGAGTGAAGGAAGAAAGCATGGGGGAAGGATCTAGCCGATCAAGAGCTCTCAACACCTAAGTGGAAGAAGAACCAGAGGGAAAAGAAGGAGCGCACTACACAATATTGCTGGCTAGCACTCAAGGACTCCTAAAAAATGGAGGACGCAGACCCTTTGCAGTAAAGGTTGCCACCCACCATCACCTCATTCCCATGCAAGGCACGCACCCTCTCAGTTCTTTGGCCAACTAGAGATCGCCATGTGGCCCAATCGGACATCTCAAGTATGTCCAACCTGCGACCGTTGCTTCGGTACAAAAGGAGCAGTTATGATTCCCCATTGGAAGGCTGAGCAGAGCATCACCTCGTTCGCACCAAGGGCACGATTTTCGAGCTACAGGTGCCCGATGGTGGGGACACCGGAGGTATCAGAATAAGATAGAGGCTTTTCAACCCTCTGTGAATTGATCAATAATTTATGAGTCCATCTGTAATAAGGGCTTAGCCCATCTGAATCCTTTTTTTAGTTGTTGTTTGAGTCTTTTGAGTTGTTATTTCAGTTCTGTACTAGTCAGCTTATGTTGAGCTAGTTCAGTCCAATGCTAGTCAGCTCATATTGAGCTAATTTTATTTTTTTGAGTCCTGTCCAAGCATACTGAAGACTCAAGACTATATCATACAAGTGAAGACCAAGTCCAACTAGATTGAAGACATGGAAGTATAGCCCAAGTCCAACCCAGCTTGAAGATTTGAAGACCTCAGGAGGAAAATTCAAGAAACCCTGATTTCTTGCAGATGCCCTCCAGATGCCCAGATTCCCTTCCAGATGCCAAAGTATATTCATAGATAAGGGCATCCATGATTCCAGAGGTCCATCTGCATCCTAGCCCAAAGAAATCAAGCCCAGGTTCCAAGCCCAAGCCCCTAAGAAGCAAGATACCAGGGAATATTCCTGCTACCTGGCTACCAGGCCACCCTAGCTTCCAGAGGCCCAAACCCATGCACCCGAGCCCCTTTGGGCTGGCCTTTTGCTACTCCTAGAAGCCCAACACGCCCCCCTAGGCATCCTTGGAGTGTTGGCCAAGTCAAGAGAATTTTAGGAATTTTTTCTACCTAATGTTTTTTTTATTTTCTAGCTAGGGTTTGAGAGGGAAGAGGATTCTTATGTAAAGACTTATGTACCCTTACTTGGAGCCCAAGGTTAAGGGTCTATTTAAGGGGCCCTAGCCTCTTGTATGCAACCTAATTTTTGATATGAATTAAAACCTTGAGTTCTTCTATTGAGTTGTGTGATACCCTGCTGTGTGCATAAAGGGGTTTGTGAGAGTTCTTCTTCCCGGTGTTTGCAATCATCTTCCTGCTGCCAACAAACCCTCCAGATCCCTGGATGCCCACTCCAAAAGAAGCCTTCCCTTGCTGTTTTTCCTTTGTTTTCTTGTTTCTTTGTAAATTTTCTAACCCCTGACAGGTCGTTTGCAGGTCCCTGAGTTCCTACGAATCCCACGACTCCAGCCACACCTCAATCGGATCACCGAGCAGAAAGCCAGGTATCCGCGGGTCTTTGGTTCGGTTTTCCAGGCCGCATCCGTCGAGGAACGAGAGACCCCTTTGCTGCGATCTTCAAAGACATTGTCAGGTACACCCCTCTACCACCAGTAGTTTTATTGTAGGAGAACTTGCCCTAACTGAGGCTTCTCAGCCCCGGCGGTCCTTCTTTGCTACTTTTCTAGGTCCTAATCTGTATGCTGATCTTCAAAAATTCATACAAATTTCCCTACAATAATTTTGATCTAAAATTTAGGAATTAATCACCTAACGCAACATGTAAAATATTAAAAAAAAATGGCATGCATATTAGTCCCACATCATTTGGTATCAGAGCTTAGATTAGGGCTTATTTTCTATAATTTTTAGTCCATATATGCTGTATTATTTTAATTATTTCTCCCTGATAAAAACTAAAATATTCTAAAATTTGTTTTTGTGGATTCATCATTATTCACAGTAATTTTAAAATTTTTTCCAGATTTTATTATGGCCTGTGGATTTTCTGCAAGCCAAAATACAGACTGCAAATCTTTGTCACTATTTTTTTCAGCAAGTCAAGTTTGGAAGTTTTAGGGTTTTGTTTAGCATCTTTTACATATCTTTTAATTTAGTATATTTCCAGCATATTAGGTCATGATTTGCAAGTTTTATTTTATTTAAAAAAATACAAAAAAAAATTACATATTCTCCAAAAATACCAAAAACATCTAAACCCTAATTTGCATCCTCATCTGCCTGCCATCATTGCATAATTTACTTTTAAGGGCACTCTTGCTATATCAGATGGGGGGAGGATTTGATCACCTCTCCTTAGCTCAAAACCACATCCCTTATATTCGGTCCCAAGCCTTAACCTAAAATTAACTAGACTTAATTTTTCCTAGTGGGCTAGGGACACCAACTGGTCGGGTCAGGGCTACGTGTCAGATCATTGTGTCAAGATAACCTGTGTGTGCCTTGTGCTCAGTGTCTAGAACGGTGGTTTAGGGATTCAGTCCCGAAGGGCTTGTGTGCTGGTCTGCCTACCTGGCCAATCTCTGACTGGTGTCTAGGATTGGCAATCAGGGACCTAACACTCTCCTTAGACCTGCCTGGCTGAGTACAGGATTACTATAGGCTAGTTTGCCACCCTGATTGAGCATCTAGTTTAGACTCTAGGTCTAGTTAGCTGTAGTCGGTCTGATCAAGTCTTGCATGAGCACTAGATCAGGAGTTTCATATCACCCACCTCCTTCACAAATGTCTAAACCCATGGAAAACTTGCAAGCCCAAATGAAAGCCCTAGCTGATCAAATGGCCCAGATGGCTACCCAGATGACCCAGTTAACTCAGTCTCGTATTCAAACCAATGATAGAATTGACCATCTTGCCAATAGGTTTGATCAGTTAAAAGTCCGGGTAGGGATCCCAAGAAAAATCCATGGGTCACAGTCTGAGCCAGATCCTGATTCCCCTCAACCTAGGAGGACCCCAAACCCTGATTAATACCATGAGGTCAAACCTAGGAGAGCCCCTTATCCTGACCCGTACTACAATCCTCAACCTAGGAGGACCCCAAACCCTGATCCATACCTTGAGGCTGAAGCTAGGAGAGCCCATCGTCATGACCCAATCCCTAAGGTTAGTCCTAGAAGACCCAATCAGGATTTTATAGACCAGGAAGATAGATCCTATTTACCCTCTCCCTATAAGCCTAGTATACCCACAACCTATAGATCTTATGACTCCAAATCCTATGAACCTAGAACCTATGAATCCATAACCTATGAACCTAGATCCTATGACTCTAGATCCCATGATCATAGATCCTATGCACCCACACCCTATGAGCCTAGTAGACCCAACACCCAATATTCTGACCCATATAGGGAGTCTAACCCTAGGAGAACCCAATATTCTGACCCATATAAGGAGTCCAACCCTAGGAGAACCCAGTATTCTGACCCATATAGGGAGTCCAACCCTAGGAGGACCCAATATCTTGACCCATATAGAGAGCCAAACCTTAGGAGGACCCCATACCATGATCCATCCTTAGAACCTGACCATAGAGCTGACCCAAAATCCTATGACCCCAGATCCTATAATCCCATGACCCATAGATCTGCATCCTTGTCCTATAAACCCAGAGAACCCATAACCCCTAAGTATCAATCTAGTACTAGTCAGGTTTCCCTAGTCAACTTGAACCCCATAGGATTAGCACCCCTAAATATGAGCCCAGTAGTGAGCCACTACCCCTTAGGCAACCTGAACCTACTAGGATTAGTGTCCATAATCAGAAACCAAGACCTAGCCAATTTTTCCCTAGCCGACCTTCTCCAACCATTCCTGAGATTGACAAGGATTACATTAACGCGGAAGTGTATGAAGCTGATGCAAACATAGTGGATGAGTATGAGGAGAAGAGGAGACACCTTTAGATGACCTAGAATTAGCTGACCCAATAGATACCCAGGTAGAAGCCAACCTAGAGGTAGTTGACCTTGACCACATCCAACCTAAAGCTATAGTAGAAGAACAAATAGAGGAAGAGAACCTAGGTACTGCTACTAGAGCCTTACCCGAGGAAACCATAGAGGAGAGCCAAATTATAGAGTCTAGTCCTAAAATACAAGAACCAGAAGAATTTATTAAGGACTTGATCTCTTAGAATCAGTACCCTCAGGATGAGCCTCCTCCTATAGTTCTCATTAAGGATCTCTTCCCTGAGATTAGTAACCCATCCTTCCATTATGCAAACCCCATAGATATACTGCAACCTCGTAAGGTTAGCCTCATTAGTCTAGGATTAGTCCCTGACATGCCTTCTTTTATCGAACTTTATCCAACTAACCTTGAGCCTTTTTCCCTACCATACCAAACTACTTCTGAACCCACTTCCTATTTTCTGCCCTTTCCTGACACCTCCAGCATTTCTAGGATCATTAGATTGCATTTAGCTGAGATTAGCATACTGCATGCATTCATCACGCATGTTAGGTTTGCATCTTACTTCTGGCATACTCTTTGGAATTTGCTAGGAGTTCACTGTAAGTTTTCATGTGCATGTCAAGCTAGGATCAAACCTAGAGAACCTATAATCTATTAGGTTTAGATCCAAAGAGTTCAATAAAATCTCCTTCGATAGGAATGCATAGTCGAGTCTGTAAGGTGTCAGTATGAGTCCTTTGCATCATTTGTTAGGAGTCTGCATGTGCCTAGCATGTTCACCACCCGCACTAATCTTAAAACAACTGGCTAATTCCCGAAGAAGGGTCAAAGAATTTGATGTAGTGGATTCTATCTTGGTTAGGCATAGGCATAAAAGAAGCTTCATGCTCGCAGAGCCAGACTTTTTAAAGTGTTAAAGAAGGTTGGATCAAATGCCTAGGTGTTAGACATGCCTTCGGATTTGGGCATTAGTTCTACCTTCAATATTATAGACCTGGTTGAGTATAGGGAACCGGCAGCGATACCTAGTGAGGCCTTTGGACCTGTTCCTTTTCATTGTGACTGATCCTAACCTAGAGTGTCCACTAACAAATTGGCCTGAGAGAGGAGAACGGATCGAGCGTATCCTGGACGATCAAGCCATCACGACCCGGGGCCGTGACTATTAACGCTTCATGGTCTGATGGCAAGGCTGGCCAGAGTCGGACGATTCGTGGATTTCTCGAGAGGACTTGCAGCATCTCAACCTAGACCACCTCGAGAGATATGTGAGCCAGCTTGATCTTCACTCGACAGGGTCGAGTTCCTCCTACCCCGGGAGAATTGGTGGGGACACCAGACATACCAGAATAAGACAGAGGCTTTTCAACCCTCTGTGAATTGATCAATAATTTATGAATCCATCTGTAATAAGGGCTTAGCCCATTTGAGTCCTTTTTTTAGTTGTTGTTTGAGTCTTTTGAGTTGTTATTTTAGTTCTATACTAGTCAGCTTATGTTGAGCTAGTTCAGTCTAATGCTAGTCAGCTCATGTTGAGCTAATTTTATTTTTTTGAGTCTTGTCCAAGCATACTGAAGACTCAGACTATATCATACAAGTGAAGACCAAGTCCAACTAGATTGAAGACATGGAAGTATAGCCCAAGTCCAACCCAGCTTGAAGATTTGAAGACCCCAGGAGGAAAATTCAAGAAAACCCTGATTTCTTGCAGATGCCCTCCAGATGCCCAGATTCCCTTCCAGATGCCAAAGTATATTCATAGATAAGGGCATCCATGATTCCAGAGGTCCATCTGCATCCTAGCCCAAAGAAATCAAGCTCAAGTGCCAAGCCCAAGCCCCTAAGAAGCAAGATACCAGGGAATATTCCTGCTACCTGGCTACCAGGCCACCCCAGCTTCCAAAGGCCCAAACCCATGCACCCGAGCCCCTTTGGGCCAGCCTTTTGCTGCTCCTAGAAGCCCAACACGCCCCCCTAGGAGTCCTTGGAGTGTTGGCCAAGTCAAGAGAATTTTAGGGATTTTCTCTACCTAATGTTTCCTTATTTTCTAGCTAGGGTTTGAGAGGGAAGAGGATTCTTATGTAAAGACTTATGTACCCTTACTTGGAGCCCAAGGTTAAGTATCTATTTAAGGGACCCTAGCCTCTTGTATGAAACCTAATTTTTGATATGAATTAAAACCTTGAGTTCTTCTATTGAGTTGTGTGATACCCTGCTGTGTGTATAAAGGGATTTGTGAGAGTTCTTCTTCCCGGTGTTTGCAATCATCTTCTTGCTGCCAACAAACCCTCCAGATCCCTAGATGCCCACTACAAAAGAAGCCTTCCCTTGCTGTTTTTCCTTTGTTTTCTTGTTCCTTTGTGAATTTTCTAACCCCTGACAGGTCGTTTGCAGGTCCCTGAGTTCCTACGAATCCAACGACTCTAGCTAAGCCTCAATCGGATCACCGAGCAGAAAGCCGGGTATCCGCGGGTCTTTGGCTTGGTTTTCCAGGCTGCATCCATCGAGGAACGAGAGACCCCTTTGCTGCGATCTTCATAGACATTGTCAGGTACACCCCTCTACCTCCAGTAGTTTTATTGTAGGAGAACTTGCCCTAATCGAGGCTTCTCAGCCCCGGCGGTCCTTCTTTGCTACTTTTTTAGGTCCTAATCTGTATGCTGATCTTCAAAAATTCATACAAAATTCCTTACAAATAATTTTGATCTAAAATTTAGGAATTAATCACCTAACTCAACATGTAAAACATATAAAAAAAATGGCATGCATATTAGTCCCGCATCACCCGAGGCATTAATGGCACAACAGGCACGTCGCCCCTTGTCAGCAGGTTTATTACTCTCTTCGTCACAAGCGCTACCTTATCCTCTGGGCTCAGGAGTGGGGGGCATCTGATGTGGCAACATCTACTGACATGGAGCACGTAGGCGGCAACAATGATAGGAGACCCGCCACTCGGTGCGACGGCCTGGCAAAAAGCCAAGGCTGGGCTTTTTGGGCGAGCCCCCCATATGAGGTCAACCTCCCTGTCGAGGTCAAGCTCTCAACCAAGGTCGGGCTCATTGGGCGAGCCCTCAATCTGAGGTCAACCTCCCTATCGAGGTTAAGCTCCCAGCTGAGGTCAGGCTCATTGGGCAAGCCCCCCATCTAAGGTCAGCCTCCCTACTGAGGTCAAGATCCCAATCGAGGTCGGGCTCATTGGGCGAGCCCCCCGTTGAGGTCAGCCTCCCTATCGAGGTCAAGCTCCCAGCTGGAGCCAGGCTCACGAGGCGCACCCCTGTCCGAGGTCAGCTCCCGGCCAGGGCCACGCCCATGTCCTAAGGCGGAGTCCCGGGCATGGAATTTTCACTAGAAAGCATATATTCAAATAATGCCATAGCAAAAGTCTGGCCACCCGCAGCCTTCTATATGTAGTGCCAGCCCTACTAGAGGTATGATACGACCATCCATAGGCCCCAGGCCCAGTGGCGTGCTGCCACGTCCATAGACGTACCACCAAAGGCCACCCACCATCATGGCACGATACCCAGAGTGATGGGGACATTTCAAGCACGGATCTTGAAGCAAGCATAATTCTTGGAGTGGCACAGATCTTGAAGCATTTTTGGAATAATTTATTTAGGATTTATCTTTTGTTTAAAATTTGAATTAGGATTTGGTTGGTTAGGATTGATATATGGATAGGCTCATCTTATCCTATCTTATATTTGAATTTGATTTAGGATTTGGTTGGTTAGGATTGATATATGGATAGGCTTATCTTATCCTATCTTATATTTGAATTTGATTCGTTCTTATCTTTTTATCTTGTATTCAAATTCAAATGAGGGTTGGAAAATCTATAAATACCACCCTCAGCCTTTTGTAACAGGAGGATGGATGAATAAAATTTCTATTGTTCTGTGTGAAGGATCTGTGTGCTCCTAGGGTATCTGTATGATCCCTTCTCCATCTTCCCAGGGTTTCTGTGTGATCCCTGATTTTGGGCATCTGTGTGAGCCCAGGGCATCTATGTGAGCCCCTTTGCTATGTGCTTGTTCTTCTTGGGGAATCTATGTGAACCCCAGTATTTTATCTTAACCCTGCACCCTCTTCTTTCCTCCTTTGCAAATCCTAATCCCTGGTGACTTTCATGCTCACCAGCGATCCAGTCCAATCCCTGTCCCGCATCAAGTGGTATCAGAGCTAAAGGATTAGGATTTTTCTTCTTCATCACCGGCCCACTGTTCTCTTTCTTCCCTGTTTCAAATCTCGTCCACGGATCCTTCCCCAACATTGACGTCGGACCATTCGCCCCCCAGCCGTCCTCAACCCCAGCTCCCAGCCACTCCGTGAAAGACTGGTCCGCCGACCTCACCGGAGAGATCACCTCCGAGCCCACCGGCGGTCATCTTCTTCTCTCCGTCAACGACATCTCCCCTACCTACAGCCGGCGACCCCAACACCTGATTCATCGTCGCCCTCAAGCTTCAGATCGAATGCTCCACCAGATCACCTCAGTGCTCTCCGTGGCTAGCCGCATTCCTCCGCCATGGCCGCCACCGTCATCAACCTCGCTCAGCATCGGAGTCCTTTTTGATTGGTTTCAGTTCCATCAACCTCGCTCAGCCTGATTCGATGGAGTCGAGTTCACCCCACCGTAGGAGAATGATGGGGACATTTCAAGCACGGATCTTGAAGCAAGCATAATTCTTGGAGTGGCACAGATCTTGAAGCATTTTTGGAATAAATTTATTTAGGATTTATCTTTTGTTTAAAATTTGAATTAGGATTTGGTTGGTTAGGATTGATATATGGATAGGCTCATCTTATCCTATCTTATATTTGAATTTGATTTAGGATTTGGTTGGTTAGGATTGATATATGGATAGGCTTATCTTATCCTATCTTATATTTGAATTTGATTCGTTCTTATCTTTTATCTTGTATTCAAATTCAAATGAGGGTTGGAAAATCTATAAATACCACCCTCAGCCTTTTGTAACAGGAGGATGGATGAATAAAATTTCTATTGTTCTGTGTGAAGGATCTGTGTGCTCCTAGGGTATCTGTATGATCCCTTCTCCATCTTCCCAGGGTTTCTGTGTGATCCCTGATTTTGGGCATCTGTGTGAGCCCAGGGCATCTATGTGAGCCCCTTTGCTATGTGCTTGTTCTTCTTGGGGAATCTATGTGAACCCCAGTATTTTATCTTAACCCTGCACCCTCTTCTTTCCTCCTTTGCAAATCCTAATCCCTGGTGACTTTCATGCTCACCAGCGATCCAGTCCAATCCCTGTCCCGCATCAAGTGGTATCAGAGCTAAAGGATTAGGATTTTTCTTCTTCATCACCGGCCCACTGTTCTCTTTCTTCCCTGTTTCAAATCTCGTCCACGGATCCTTCCCCAACATCGACGTCGGACCATTCGCCCCCCAGCCGTCCTCAACCCCAGCTCCCAGCCGCTCCGTGAAAGACTGGTCCGCCGACCTCACCGGAGAGATCACCTCCGAGCCCACCGGCGGTCATCTTCTTCTCTCCGTCAACGACATCTCCCCTACCTACAGCCGGCGACCCCAACACCTGATTCATCGTCGCCCTCAAGCTTCAGATCGAATGCTCCACCAGATCACCTCAGTGCTCTCCGTTGGCTAGCCGCATTCCTCTGCCATGGCCGCCACCGTCATCAACCTCGCTCAGCATCGGAGTCCTTTTTGATTGGTTTCAGTTCCATCAACCTCGCTCAGCCTGATTCGATGGAGTCGAGTTCACCCCACCGTAGGAGAATGATGGGGACATTTCAAGCACGGATCTTGAAGCAAGCATAATTCTTGGAGTGGCACAGATCTTGAAGCATTTTTGGAATAAATTTATTTAGGATTTATCTTTTGTTTAAAATTTGAATTAGGATTTGGTTGGTTAGGATTGATATATGGATAGGCTCATCTTATCCTATCTTATATTTGAATTTGATTTAGGATTTGGTTGGTTAGGATTGATATATGGATAGGCTTATCTTATCCTATCTTATATTTGAATTTGATTCGTTCTTATCTTTTTATCTTGTATTCAAATTCAAATGAGGGTTGGAAATCTATAAATACCACCCTCAGCCTTTTGTAACAGGAGGATGGATGAATAAAATTTCTATTGTTCTGTGTGAAGGATCTGTGTGCTCCTAGGGTATCTGTATGATCCCTTCTCCATCTTCCCAGGGTTTCTGTGTGATCCCTGATTTTGGGCATCTGTGTGAGCCCAGGGCATCTATGTGAGCCCCTTTGCTATGTGCTTGTTCTTCTTGGGGAATCTATGTGAACCCCAGTATTTTATCTTAACCCTGCACCCTCTTCTTTCCTCCTTTGCAAATCCTAATCCCTGGTGACTTTCATGCTCACCAGCGATCCAGTCCAATCCCTGTCCCGCATCACAGAGCTTCTCTAAGAGAGGAATCCAGCCAATGTCCTAGGACCTGCAACGCCTAGGTAGTCCCTCCTGATATAGAAGCACCCCTCCTATAAGGAGCACGGGAGAAGAAAGGAGGAGAAAAGAGGCTTTTTCTTCCGGACCTTCTCCCAGCTGAAGAGAGAACTTCCAGAGCCTTGAGAAGTTCATAGGGCTTGCATCCAGGGGGCTTCACTGGGCTTCCTGAGACTCCTTCTCAGAGAGAGTCTCGGCCCCACCTTCGGAGAGGAGGAAGGTAAGGAAGGTAAGAACACGGAGGAAGGCGAGGGAGTGGTAAGTCTTTATGCTCCACTCTAGATCCCTACTCTTTCCATTTTCTTTACATTTCTATCTAGCATGCACCCTCCCGGTGGATGGGTCCCCCGAGCCCTATGCCACAGAGGTCTTTTCTATTCCCTTCAATCATCCCACTGACTTGATCATCAGAGTGTCCTCACTAGAATCCCCGACCCAGGGTCTCTCCTATTTTGCAAGAAGGAAGGGAGGACGCACGGCGACGGGGGAGGTGGAACGCCTAGGCATGATTGAGCTATAGGCCACGACGATCATGGAGGAAACAGGTCCACTAATTCACACAAGCATCAGTAACTGAAAAAAACTAAAACTCATTAAACTATATAAACAATGTTGACATTTAATCTCACGCCAAGCCCGATCCTTGCTATGCATCCTAAGTCTCTAGAAAAATCAAAAAGTAAGGAGTGAGCTCTACAACCCAGTAAGGTCTCCAAATAATTACACCAATAATAGTATAACTTAAAAACAATAGGAAAACAATAGTTATCAGATAACGTAACGAAAAGAACTCAAATATTAAGTATAACAAAATCTTTGATAACATTATGTTTTCTTTTAGTATATCCATTAGTTATCCTTCTTTTTTAGGATTCTTGACTAACCATGGTCATGCTCCAACCCATGACTGGCAAAATCATTGTCCATGCTTGTGAAAGGCAATATTTGTCACGATTTCGCTTGTGACCGGCAATATTATTGTCCAAGCCTATGAAAGACAACATTTGTCATGATTCCGCTTGTGACCAGCAATATCATTGTCCTTGCCTGTGAAAGGCAATATTTATCATGATTCCGTCTGTGACCAGCAATATTATTGTCCATGCCTGTGAAAGGCAATATTTATCATGATTCCGCCTGTGATTGGAAATATCATTGTCCATGCCAGTGAAAGGCAATATTTGTCATGATTTCACCTATGATCGGCAATATTATTGTCCGTGCCTGTGAAAGGCAATATTTGTCACAATTCTGCCTGTGACCGAAAATATTATTAACCATGATCCCATGGCATGACTAGTCCAATTAGCTTAATTTCTTAATTAACACTTTATTCTTTCACATAAGTCATATCATTTACAGCTTTCCAATAACTGATATCATGGTCCAATCCATACAAATATCACATTATTTGATAAAACATAGTATACAGGAACATAGCTTATAACAACAACAATCATACTGTCCAATATAAAAATCAAACTATTCCATGCAAAACTAATCATGCATGCCGATGCTCATATGCACAGATCAAATCATGTCATAATAAACATATATATATATATAACTGGTGATCCGGTCTAGAAATTTTTACCTTTAAAAGCTAATCCTAGTATAACAGATATTAATCCATGTTTGGGGCTAATTCAACACTTCCCTGCTCAGAAGACTGATTCCCTATAATAATAAATAAATTTTTATTCAATTCAAAACCCTAGCTTCATTGATTCTAAGAAAGAAAGGTTTTCCCCGATTCTCTCCTATAATAATATATTATTATTATTATTTTAAATTTTATTTCCTATTTTTCTCTCTCCTCCTCTTCTCTCTCCTCTTCTCTTTCCTCTTTTTCTCTCCTCTTTTTCTCTCCTTTTTTCTCCTCCTTCCCTCTCTTATTTCTCTCCTCCTCCTTCTCTCTCCTCTTTTGTTTTTTTTCTCTTCCTTTTCTTCCCTTCTTTCTTTCTTTCTTTCTTTCTCTCGAACCCCTCTCCCTGCTACCTTCCTCAGCTCAACCGAGCCAACCTCCCCTGGTTGCCGGCAACGGCCATGGGAGGTGGTTGCCCGGGAGGGCTCGATTGATCGGAGGCGGATGATGGCACGGCCGTCGGCGGTCCATGGCTCTAAGACAACCCAAACAAAAACAAACCAAAAATAACTAGATTTAAACCATTCTAAACCATAAAAGAAATCTCACTAGGCCTCGATGGTCCCTCGGATGCTTGTCAGAGAGGAAAATGATGGTGTGGGAGAGCTCGATCAGGCTTGATTCGATGGTGGTGAGAAGGATTTAAATAACCCACACTGACGGGTTCCCTCGTCATTTGGGAAACAAACTCTACCCGATTGAAGTTCCAATCCATCCCGGACTTGTCACCGACCACCTCCCTCTCCCCTTACGAGTCCTCCTTCGAAACCTCTGGTGAAAACTTCGACCGGATAAGGGAAGCAAAAACCTCCCCTATTCCGATTCACATCTCCCCTGTTCCAAATTTTTTTTTTCCAAACTGGGTCGAAGCCAGCTGGGCCTGTTGACTTTAGCCCAAAGGTCCATGTATCACATTCTTCCCTCGTTAAAATAATTTCGTCCTCTAAATTAGCTTGATTGAGACTTTAGTTCTTGAAAGTATCCACCCCTCATGTCATTCTCAAACTCCCAATTAGCCTATCTCTTAGGGTACTTGTCTCTCAAGTCTTGACATAACAAAATTAAATAATACTCAAAACTTGATCTTTTTCATTTACAATCCATATCAAATTCCCTCGAGCTCTTCAAAAAGAACACTAACCCTTTGATACGATTAATTATCCTTAATTAACTTCACAAGAACTTCATGCTTAGAAATATCCAACCTTAACATCATCCTTGAGCTTTCAGATAATCCCACTCTTAAAATGTTTTCCTCGTACACCCTTTACTTAACAACATGATATAGCATTTTATTTTGGTCATCACCATTTATCTATATCATTAATTCTTTCAATTTCCTTCAAATGAACCTTAGCACCTCAATCTCAAATTAAAATACATAATTCTTCATCCCTAAAATTTATTTTTCTTGATTAATGCCACATGAAAATCATAATTGGTCCACTCTATTCTTAACCAAAAGTAGAAGAAAGCTTGAGCATTAAATACTTGCCATGGTCTTTAGCATTCTCTCTTCTCTAGACATTCTCCATGATTATATAATTAATCTTTTATCTTATGAAAACCTCGAGCACTTTTGAAATAGAGAAATCATAAGGTCATAACTAAAGGAGTTTTGTGTCACATATATTCCTGATCCTAGTCGGTAAAGGATCATCACTTCATTATTCTAGGTTTAGATATGTCCAAGATTTTTACTAGAGTCCTCTATACTAGGGAACCTATTGATGAAAATTGCCCGGCAACACCGATAGATTAGCCCAAGATCAGCAACATTATCTTTTCATCTTGTTATTGAAATTCAAATTAGCACTTCCCATCATAATACTTTTAAATTTAAAGTTAACATTCCTAATTGATTTCAGGATAACTCAAGCCACTACGCTTCTACTATGCACTCTGATAAAAACTCACTAAACCATCTAGGTTCACTAAATGTATCCATCCAAAAACTTATCTTATTTTGGTATCAGGCAAATCTCAAGTTATTAAAATAAAGCTGTTGAGTCTCTTTATCTCATTCACATCTCAGGCATGTCATATCAAGATTTATCCTAACCCAATTTTCATATTGAAAGTCCTTCAAAATTTTAGCATTCTTTTAAAACATCAATAATTCCAAGTCAAGTCCAAATTAATCATGCTTTCCTTGACAACTCAATTAGACAATCTAAATCAACTTTTCTCTAAGAAAGTTATCATTAACTCTAACAAAGTAAAAGATTCCAATCAATGTTCTTATGAATAGAATTAATCATATTATCGCTCTTAGAACTATCTTACCATACTCTTAGCATCAATTAACAAACTACCTAAAATATTGTCCCTCCTAAGCTACACCCATATAAGTCTTTCAATACCAATTTCTTCATTCAATATAACATGAGTAACATGATAACCTAGATCTTCTTATAGATCTTAATTTTACATGGAGTTTAACATACTCAATAATCCCCAATCCCCAACAATAATAGAATAGATCCAGTAATCCAATCCACAATTGCTAACATAAACTATCAAGATTCTTATCAAAATATGAATGACATGTCAACATAATAGAGTCTAATCCATCAATAAAGAGCTACAAAGCTATACATCATCTCAAACACATTTTTCGTTATATATTTTAATCATAATTCATATACAAGTTTATTAAAAATATATCCTTTCTAATATCATTGAACTATTCCATGACTTATACTCTAAACATCTTCTTACATCTTCTTACAATAGTCCCGAAATTTATAATTTAACAATAAAACCGGCATGTTATCATGATCTGCATTCCTATCAAGTTCAGGACTCCAAAATCATTCAATTGATAATTAAACCACTTATTTAGCATAACCTAATCATACCTATCACTACTGAATTAGATGCATTGGCATCCTACTGCGTGAGTGCATACACCCATCCTTGGGTGCTCGAGTTTTGCTGCCCTCCTTCTTGTTGTTGTCTTCCTTGAGGTGGTTGGTACTGTGATCCCTTTCTATTATGGCATATAATAGCTTTGTGACCCGCCTTGCCACAATTATAACACTTCCACCCTTCTAGCTAGGTGCAGTCTCGCTTAAGGTGTGGCCCACCACACTTCTAGCACTAGATATCATCCTTTTGTTGAGTCTTATCATTTGAAGTAGCATTGTTAGGCTTTCTTGTCTTTGCTTCGATGTTCCTATTAGGTTGACCCTGAAATCCTTCTCATCTTGATCTTTTCTTCAAAGCCTTTTCTCTCTCACTTGAGCAACAGAAAACCCCTTTCTATTATCAAAGCCTTATTAACAACCTCCTTATAGGTGGGTAGCTCGAAAGTAGTTACCTGTTGTTGAATTTGACCTCTAAGTCCATTTTCAAATTTTCTAGCTCAGACCCCTTCATCTTCTATCAATGTCGGAGCATATCTTGATAGTTCTTCGAACTTTGTAGCATATTGAGCAACTGTCAAACTACCCTACTCCAGGTGGTCAAATTCTCAAAATTTTTGCATCCAAATACTCTAAGAAAAATACCTCTCATAGAAAACCCTCCTGAAAACTAACCATGTAAAAGGTACATCATTTGGTCCCTAATTCTCAAGCTTTAACTCCCACCAAGCGGTTGCCACATCTTGCAACAAGAAAGTAGCAAAAGTAACTTTTTCTTCTATTGGGCATCGTAAGGCCTGGAATACTTTCTTAACAGCTTTTAACCAACCCTTTGCCTCCATGGGGTCAGATGTTCCTTGAATACTGGTGGTGCATATTTCTTGAAATCTATCAAGGTTATTTGTCATTCTTGCGGGACACTAGCTTCCAGCAGTCATTGCAAAATTTTTTGTTATTGCTATTGCAATAATTACTACATGAACTATTGCTGTCGCTGTATAAGTTATTGTTGTTGTTATTGTGCTTTCATTAATCTTAGTGATACAGAACAAATAAGATGATGCAATGCGGAAGTAAATTAAGACTAATTCTTTTTCTTTTTTTTTTATTTTCAGAAGTCGGCTTTGACTCAAAGGAAAGATAAACTAATATTGAAAGAAACTAAGAAATGACAGAAAGCACAATTAAAAGGAATGGATTATCAGAGTAACTCTGAAGTAGGATCGCTGGGGATTGAGAAACCCCCAGACCTAGGGTTTACTCCTCTTTCAAGAAACAGACGAAGAGAGAAGAGAAGGTTTTATACCTGACTGTGATATCTCTCGTTGCTTCAATTGAAGGACACTCTCGAGTAGATTGTAGGATCCTTGGAGACGGGGTGTCTTCGTAATGGATCCTCGGATTGTAGTCCAATGGCAAGGTTGGCCTTCTTCTCGAACTCAGGATCTGGAAGAAGAAGAACAAAAGAAGAACCAGAAACTCAAAGAAAGACATAGACCTGAGGACTTAATGAAGATTGTTGGATGTAGAAGTTCCGGAGATCTTGATACTGATCTGACTCTTCTTCGAACTTGCTCTGTAGTTGAAACAATTGATCTGAACCTGGATGCTGGTGGCTGGCCTGTATGTGGAAGAGAGGGGCCATGGGATATAGATGGAAAATTAGGGTTTGGATGGTGATTGGAGGAGAGATGATGGGCGGCTAGGGTTTTGAAATTGAAGTGGCTAACTTAGGGTTTTGGTAGGGTTTGGAGATCTCACACCTCCTCAAATTTCCTATGGAACCCAGAATCACTCCCTCACGGAGCTCAACACTTGAATACAAGTGCAGAAGAGAGAAACACAAAGTTGCTCACAAAGAAATTGATCTCATTCATCATTATGATTCAAGAGTTACATAGAGTTGAATATATAGACATAACAAAGAAATAAAATTTCATACATTTCCCATGTGGGACTAAACTCCCTAGCCTATACTTTTGGTAGAAAATATTCTTCCTCATGGCCAATCAAAGAGTCCTACAAGGAGTAGGCGGCCCTAAAAGTCATGAAAATCCTCTCAAAAGGTAGAAAGATGGTACCTCCTAAGTCTTCTCCTTGAATTTAGGGTTCTTCCTTTAATGGTTCAATTATTTTGGATACCTCCTTTTCTTTCTCCCCAAGTCATGGCTCTTCCCAACTTTGCTTTGGTCATTTTAGGCATGGATTGGGCGCCCCCTTGAAGTGCTCCCCAAGAAATGCCTCTTCCTTCCTTTAGCTTGGCCTTTTAAGGTATATATGGGGCGCCTCCTTGATTTTGGCTTCAAGAAAAATTCTTGCTCCCTTGGGTGTGGGGACCAAGACACTGGGATGTAGATGTGGTGCCTCCTGGACTCTGGCATGTGGCTGGGAGTGTGGCACCCACTTGCTTGGGCCTTGACCTGACTGGAAAAATGGCACCAACCTGGAGAAGACCTAGACCACTACTAGGACTTGTACTGAGTCTACATGACTCAACAAAATAAAATGCAGACTCAAAGAAATAATCTGGTTGACCAGGTCAACCTTTATTACAAACCCTAATCTTCGGGTAAGGTCATTCAAAGATCCAGATGGAACCCTGAAGTCTTCTTCTGATTCTGGTGCTCGCACCAATTCTCCCGGGGTGGGAGGAACTCGACCTTGTCGAGTAAGGCTCAAGTTGGCTCTGATATCTCTCCAAGAGATCTGGATCCAGCTCTTGTAATTCATCTCGGGAGATTCAAGAGTCATCAGAATCTGGCCTTCCTTGCCAGCGGACCAGGTATCTTTGGTATCCTCGATTACAAGTAGAGATAACCTGATCGTCCAGGATCTTTTCAATCTGTTCTTTCCTCACAGGCCAGTTTGTTGGTGGACACACAGGGTTGGGTTCACTCTCAAGAACAGGATTAGGCTCAAAAGGCTCACTGGGAATCACAGCTAGCTCTCTATACTCTACTAGGTCTGTAATGTTGAAAGTGGAGCTAATGCCTAGTTCTGAAGGCAACTCGAGCACATAGGCATTGGATCCTACTCTCTTCACCATTCTAAATGGTCCAGCTCCTCTAGCATATAACTTTCTAACGGTTCCAAGAGGAAACCGTTTAGGCCTTAACCTAATCATTACATAGTCTCTCTCAACAAAAGTTTTTACTCGCCTTTAAGAATCAACCAACTTCTTATAAGTTTCATTACTTAAATTTATTTTGGCATGAATTTCTTTAAGCAAGTCCTTTATATGTTGTGCAAAAACTTCAGCAGACTCGAAGACTCGTGTGTGGACTGGTAAAGGAGCTAGGTCAAGAGGTGTGTGAGGTTTGTACCCATGCACAATTTCAAATGGACTCTTACCTGTAGACCTATTGACCGAGTCATTGTATGCAAATTCAGCCCTAGGTAAGTACAAATCCCAATTCCTAGTGTTTTCACCAACAAGACATCTTAACAGATTGCCTAAGCTACGGTTCACTATCTCGGTTTGGCCATCAATTTGGGGATGATAGGCAGTTGAAAACTTAATTTAGTCCCTAACTTATGCCAAAGGGTTTTCCACAAATAGCTGGTGAACCGGACATCCCTATCTGAAACAATTGTCATAGGTAGGCCATGGAGTCGAACTATCTCATTAAAGAACAGGATGGCTACCTTAGACGCATCAAAAGTCTAGGAACAAGGCAAGAAGTGGGCCATCTTAGAAAATCAGTCGACTACGACACATATAGAGTCATGCCTCCTCTGGGTCTTAGGCAAACCTAACACAAAGTCCATACTCACATCTTGCCAAGGACAATCTGGGACAGGGAGTGGGGTATAAAGGCCGGTGTTCTGTTTTCGCTGTTTGGCAACAGCGCAGGTCCGACACCTAGCCATAATGTGTGCTACATCTCTTTTTAAGCTATGCCAAGAAAAGTGATCTTCAACAGCCAGGGTGGTCTTGTCTTTTCCAAAATGGCCTGCTAGACCCCCAGCATGAATTTCCCAAATCAAAAATTTCCTAAGAGAAGTTCTAGGGATGCAAAGCCTATTCTTGAAGAACAGAAAGCCATCTAAAAGGGTATAATCCTTATGATCACTAGATGGTCCTTGAGCTAGATCCTGATACATAGTCTTAAAATCCGGACACGACTCATATTCCTCTTTGATCTGCTCAAACCCTATGACTTCAGCCCTAACAGAATTCAATAACAAAAATCGACGACTAAGGGCATCAGCTACCTTATTTTCAGTCCCAGTCTTATGTTTCAAAATAAAAGTATAGGACTGGATATACTTTACCCACATAGCATGCCTAGGGTTAAGCTTCTTCTAGGAATTCAAGAATCTAAGAGCCTCATGGTCCAAAAATAGCACAAATTCCTGCGATAGCAAATAATGTCTCTAGTAACGCAAAGCTTGCACTACCGCATAAAATTCTTTATCATAGGTAGAATACCTAAGCTTAGCATCATTAAGTTTTTCACTAAAGAATGCTACGGGATGATTCTCTTGGCTTAGAACTCCACCTATACCTACTCCTGAAGCATCACAGGCAACCTCAAATACTTTAGAAAAGTCGGGTAACCTCAAAATGGATGCCTGGGTCATCCTATCCTTAAGATCTAGGAAGGCTTTATGGGCGGCTTTAGTCCACTGAAATTCTCCCTTCCTAATACAGTCTGTGATAGGAGCAACTACAGTACTAAACCCCTTGATGAATCGTCTATAAAAGGTAGCCAAGCCGTGGAAACTCCTAACTTCATGCACACTGGTCGGCTTTGGCCATTCTACTATGGACCTAATCATCTCTGGATCGGCAGCCACGCCGTCAGGGGTTACTACAAAACCAAGGAAGATAACTCTACTGGTCATGAATTCACACTTCTTGAGATTACCGTAGAGACTATCATTCCTCAAAACTTGGCAGACTTGTCTAAGGTGGCCTAGGTGGTCTGCAGGGATCTTACTATAGATCAGGATGTCATCAAAATAGACCACTACAAACTTCCCTATGAAAGCTCTAAGCACCTGGGTCATAATCCTCATGAAAGTACTAGGGGCATTGGACAACCCAAAAGGCATAACAACCCATTCGTAGAGACCATCCTTAGTTTTGAAAGTGGTTTTCCACTCATCCCCTGGTCTAATCCTAACCTGATGATAGCCACTCTTGAGATCAATTTTGGAAAAAATCATTGCACCGGCCATCATATCTAGCATGTCATTTAGTCTAGGGATGGAGAACCTATACTTGATTGTGATTTTGTTGATGGCACGACTATCAACACACATCCTCCTCATGCCATCTTTCTTTGGGGTCAGTAGTGCAGGGACTGCACAAGGGCTAAGACTCTCTCTAATGAACCCCTTCCTCAACAATTCTCCACCTGCTTTTGCAGTTCCTTATGCTCAGATGGATTCATCCTATAATGGGGCAAGTTGGGTAAAGTAGCTCCTGGGATTAAATCTATGGAATGCTGGATATCCCTAAGAGGTGAAAGGTAGTCTGGTAGATCCTCGGGAAAAACATCCTCAAATTCTTCTAACAAAGGCCTAACTTCCTGAGGAGGCTCTAAGGGTGTAGGAGTCCTAAGTTCCTTAGCAGTCAACATCCAAATGGGTGAACCACTATGAATTTCTTGTTCTAGATCCTTAGCACGAATTAGGTTCACTCCAGTTTTCATCTCTTTGACCTTATTGGGTCCTTTAGCTACCTTGTCCTTAGGAGGGACTGAATGGATTGTAATCTTTTTTCCATTAAAACTAAAGACACAGGTATTGGATTTTCCTAAGAGGGTGGCATCATGATCATATAACCAAGGTCTCCTAAGAATTATACTGCTCACCCCCATGGGCAAGACATCACACCAAATCTTCTCTTGATAGGATTGCATCTGGATTTGGACCTGACATCTAGACTGGATGGGTATAGAGGTAGAGTCTACCCAAGAAACCTTATAAGGGTTGGGGTGGGGGACTGGGGTTAAGCCTAACATTTTGACAGTACTAGCAGAAATGGCATTCACACAGCTCCCACTATCTATGATGATCTTACATATCTTATCTCCTAATTTAAGAAAAGTCTGTAGGATGTTAGTCCTACGCTAATCCTCTTGAACTCTATTCTGGGACAGGATGCATCTCACAACCCCTAACTGGTCAGACTCTGTGGGTTCCTCCTCTCCTTCATACTCATCAACCAAGTTCATTCCGGCCTCATAAACTTCTTCTTCAAATTCTTCATTGGGCCTGGAATTCTCTTCCCCTCCCTCTTCTATGTAAAGGGATCTACGTGGGCACTGGCTAGAAACATGACCTACCCTATGGCACTTAAAACAGGCTATGGCTGTACACTGGCCGGAGATATGACCTGGTTTCTGACACTTAAAATAGGTGATACTATAACTAGGGGGTCTCTGGGTGTCAGGTGCCTTACCTTTGTCCATGGGCCTAGGGGTGGGAATACCCTGAACAGGTTTGCTAGGGGTAACTTGGCTAGGCCCATTTCTTGGGATTGGGGCACTAACCCTAGAAGGTATAGGTCCTCTCTGAAATTTCTCAGTGTTCAGTGCAATCTGATAGGCTTGGTCTAGGTCAGTAACCTCTCTCAGAAAAAACTCCCTCTTAATGTCTTCCCTAAGTCCAGCTCTAAACCTAGACAAAGTGACCTCATGGGCTTCACTCACATCACATCTCATCAGGTACTCATCAAAGGTGGCTATGTAGTCTGAGACAGATCGGTTCCCTTGTTTCAAGGTTTGCCATTGGTCTAACAGATTCTGTTGGTATGAAATGGGTAGGTACTTATCTCTAAGCTTCTCTTTCATACCCTGCCAAGTGGTTATGGGCTCAACATTTCGTCTCCTAGTGGTTAGCTCAATGTTCCCCAGTATAACCTAGCTTGATGCACTAACTTCATCTTGGCGAACTTGAACTTCCTTTCCTCAGACATGGTATACCACTCAAAGTACTGGTCCATCACACCCTCCCAATCATAATACACCTTAGGGTTTAAGCTACCATCAAAAGTGGGTGCATCTAATTTGATGTTCCGGATGAACCTATCATCTCTATCTTCAGGCTCTGGGTCAGGCCTCCTATGATTAGGTTCAGGATCTCTGTATAAAGGTCTTCTAGGCTCCTAGTGTGGGTGAGGTTGAGGCACATTAAAATCCGGGTCAGGAGTCCAATTCTGATGTCTAGGTTCCTCAAGTACTTGGACTCGATCCCTAAGCTGTGTAAGATCCTCACGGACTTGATCCCTAAACTGGGCAACAGTAGCAGTCATATCCTGACTCAATTTGGTCATACTTTCGATAAGAGTTCTAACCATGGCCTTTAAATCAGGTTGGATTTGACCAGGTTGGTAGGGTACTCCGTTCCAGGTGGACATGATGATGCAAGCAAGCACACCAAATGAGACTCGACTGAAATGACTATGGGCTAACTAGACCTAAAGCCCAAACTAGATGCCCAATCAGAGTGGCAAGCTAACCTGTAGTAACTCGGGACTCATCCAGGCAGGTGTAAGGGGAGTGTTAGGTCCCTAATTGCCAATCCTAGACACCAATCAGTGATTGGCCAGGTAGGCGGACCAGCACACAAGCCCTTCAGGATAGAATCCCTGAACCACCATTCTAGACACTGAGTACAAAGCACACATAAAGTAACTAGACAAACTGACTCAATACTAGCTTAGACCCGACCAGTTGGTGTCCCTAGCCCACTAGGGCAAATTAGGTCTAATTAATTTTAAGATTAAAGGCTTAGGTTCGAATGCACGGGAGGTGGTTTTGGGCTAGGGAGAGGGTCTCAATCCTCCCCTTATGTTGCAACTTCGGTGCCCTTAAGATAGATTCAATTTATGCACACTCAAATAAGAAAAAACAGCATGCAGGAAATAAAAAAAAATAGAATAGCAGTAAAATTGATCTCAGAAAATCTACAGAAATTAATAAATCATGAGAATTTTATGTAAATTACTTTCAATTATAATGGTTATAGGAAAACAAGAATTACTTAATTTTAAATTTTCAATAGCGAAAAACAATTCTAATAATAGGGTAGTTACTGGCAGAAAATAGAATGTTTGTCCCGTTTACAATCCCTGCCTAGAAGTTATAACCCAGCGGCACCCCTACACGCCCTAGGAACCCCCGTGGAATGGGAGGAGGATGCTTGCGTCTCGCTTGTTCCTAGGACCGGACGGCCAGGGGAGTCTACTCCAGGCAGCAAAAGTAAAAAGGAACGAAAAAAAAAATAATCAAACAAGCAAGAATCCTAGACAGAGCTTTGATACCAAAAATGATGCAGAACGAAAGCTCTAATACCAAAAATGATGCAGAACAAATAAGATGATGCAATGCGGAAGTAAATTAAGACTAATTCTTTTTTTTTATATATATTTTCAGAAGTCTGCTTTGACTCAAATGAAAGATAAACTAATGTTGAAAGAAACTAAGAAATGACAGAAAGCACAATTAAAAGGAATGGATTATCAGAGTAACTCAGAAGTAGGATCGCTGGGGATTGAGAAACCCCCAGACCTAGGGTTTACTTTTCTTTCAAGAAATAGACGAAGAGAGAAGAGAAGGTTTTATACCTGATTGTGATATCTCTCGTTGCTTCAATTGAAGGACACTCTCAAGCAGATTGTAGGATCCTTGGAGACGGGGTATCTTCGCAATGGATCCTCGGATTGTAGTCCTATGGCAAGGTTGGCCTTCTTCTCGAACTCAAGATCTGGAAGAAGAAGAACAAAAGAAGAACCAGAAACTCAAAGAAAGACACAGACCTGAGGACTTAATGAAGATTGTTGGATGTAGAAGTTCTGGAGATCTTGATACCGATCTGACTCTTCTTCGAACTTGCTCTGTAGTTGAAACAATTGATCTGAACCTGGATGCTGGTGGCCAGCTTCTTTGTGGAAGAGAGGGGCCGTGGGATATAGATGGAAAATTAGGGTTTGGATGGTGATTGGAGGAGAGATGATGGGCGGCTAGGGTTTGGGAATTGAAGTGGCTAACTTAGGGTTTTGGTAGGGTTTGGAGATCTCACACCTTCTCAAAGTTCCTGTGGAACCCGGAATCACTCCCTCACGGAGCTCAACACTTGATTACATGTGCGGAAGAGAGAAACACAAAGTTGCTCACAAAGAAATTGATCCCATTCATCATTATGATTCAAGAGTTACATAGAGTTGAATATATAGACATAACAAAGAAATAAAATTTCATACATTTTCCATGTGGGACTAAACTCCCTAGCCTATACTTTTGGTAGAAAATATTCTTCCTCTTAGCCAATCAAAGAGTCCTACAAGGAGTAGGCGGCCCTAAAAGTCATGAAAATCCTCTCAAAAGGTAGAAAGATGGCGCCTCCTAAGTCTTCTCCTTGAATTTAGGGTTCTTCCTTCAATGGTTCAACTCTTTTGGATACCTCCTTTTCTTTCTCCCCAAGTCATGGCTCTTCCCAACTTTGCTTTGGTCATTTTAGGCATGGATTGGGCACCCCCTTGAAGTGCTCCCCAAGAAATGCCTCTTTCTTCCTTTGGCTTGGCCTTTTAAGGTATATATGGGCGCCTCCTTGATTTTGGCTTCAAGAAAAATTCTTGCTCCCTTGGGTGTGGGGACCAAGACACTGGGATGTAGATGTGGTGCCTCCTGGACTCCAGCGTGTGGCTGGGAGTGTGGCGCCCACTTGCTTGGGCCTTGACCTGACTGGAAAAATGGAACCAACCTGGAGAAGACCTAGACTACTACTAGGACTTGTACTGAGTCAACATTACTCAACAAAATGAAATGCAGACTCAAAGAAATAATCTGGTTGACGAGGTCAACCTTTATTACAAACCCTAATCTTCGGGCAAGGTCATTCAGAGATCCAGATAGAACCCTGAAGTCTTCTTCTGATTTTGGTGCCCACACCACTTAGCATATCAGTCCTTGTAATAGCTTGTTGTTGCACCAAAAATTGCATCAGCTGAGGGAGGCCAACTTGGTCCCCAGGCTGAACTCCAGGTCCTCCTAGAGTTCCATTTCTACGGTCCCAGTCTCCAGGATATTGTCCATGGGATTGGGTGTTAGTTCTATAAGATGCTCATCATTATCTGGTAAACTTCCAGCATCTTCTTGCTGCTCCAAAGGCTCCTAAGCATTTGCTCAATTTGCAAATCTTGTGGGCCTCCTAGTACATCCATGCCTACCACCATGTGCCATAGAAAATCTATACCAGTCATCGTCAGAATACACCTATCATTTAAATTATCAAGAATATATTGCATCATCTACCCCACCTAAGAATCAACCCACACTCTTGATGAACTTATATCCTAAAATCCTACAACCTAGTTTGCTCTGATACCACTTTATCATGCCCTGAATCCAACACTGAAATCGACTACGCGATCGACCGCACAAACCCTAGAATACATTCTAGAGATCATGCAAGGCCTAGGTACTCAACATTCACTTCATTCAAAAATTACTTCTAATAAACCAATATTATATAAATAATTATTTAATAATTAAATAGTTTATTTATCTAAGAACAAAATCATTAAATGGTCCACTGATTCACACTAGCATCAATAACCGAAAAAAACTAAAACACATTAAACTATCTAAACAATGTTGACGTTCAATCTCACGCCCAGCCCGATCATTGCTATGCATCCTGAGTCTCTAGAAAAATCAAAAAGTAAGAAATGAGCTCTATAGCCAAGTAAGGTCTCCAAATAATCATACCAATAATAGTATAACTTAAAAATAATAGAAAAATAATAATTATCAGATCACGTAACCAAAATTGCTCAAATATCAAGTATAGCAAAATCTTTGATAACATCATGTTTTCTTTTAGTCTATCCATTAGTTATCCTTCTTCTTTAGGGTTCTGGACTAACCATGGTCATGCTCCAGCCCATGATTAGCAAAATCATTGTCCATGCATATGAAAGGCAATATTTATCACGATTTCACCTGTGACCGGCAATAATATTATCCATGCCTATGAAGGCAATATTTATCATGATTCCATTTATGACCGGCAATATCATTGTCCATGCATGTGAAAGGCAATATTTATCATGATTCCATCTATGATCAGTAATATTATTTTCAATGCTTGTGAAAGGCAATATTTGTCACGATTCTGCCTATGATCAGCAATATCATTGTCCATGCCAGTGAAAGACAATATTTGTCACGATTCTGTCTTTGACCGGTAATATCATTATCCATGCCTGTGAAAGGAAATACTGTTATGATTCTGCCTATGACTGGCAATATTATTAACCATGATACCATGGCATGGCTAGCCCAATTAGCTCATTCTCTTAATTAACACTTTATTCTTTCATGTAAATCATATCATTTACAACTTTCTAATAACTGGTATCATGGTCCAATCTATACAAATATTACATTATTTGATAAAATATAGTATACATGAACATAGCGTGTAACAACAACAATCATACCGTCCAGCATAAAAATCAAACTATTCTATGCAAAATTAATCATGCATGTTGATGCTCATATGCACGGATCAAATAATGTCATAATAAACACACATATATATAACTAATGATCAGGTCCAGAAATCCTTACCTTTAAAAACTAATCCTAGTATAACCGATATTAATCCATGTCCGAGTTTCTTTCAACACTTCCCTACTCAGAAGACTGATTCCCTACAATAATAAATAAATTTTTATTCAATTCAAAACCCTAGCTTCATAGATTCTGAGAAAGAAAGTTTTTTTCCCGATTCTCTTCTATAATAATATATTATTATTATTATTTTAAATTTTATTTCCCCCTTTTTCTCTCTCCTCATCTTCTCTATCCACTCATCTTCTCTCTCCTCTTCTCTTTCCTTTTTCTTTCTCCTTTTTTCTCTCTCCTTTTTCTCTCTCCCTTTTTTCTCTCTGGTGTGGACACCAGAGGCACCAAACTTAGGCAGAGGCTTCTCAACCCTCTGTGGCTATCTGATTAGTATTTTCAGTATTTGAGTCCAATTTTATAATAAGGGCTTAGCTTATTTGAGTCCCTACTTTGGCCCTTGAGTCCTGTTTTAGGCATTTCAATGTTTGAGTCTTGTATTTAGAGTCAATCATACCATTAGGGTATTGAGTCAAGTTTTGAATGCCCATTGTAAGTTTTGTCGCTCTGAGTCTTATGAGTCTTATATTGAGTCCAGTCCAATTTTGTAAGTCTTATATTGAGTCCAGTCCAATTTTGTAAGAAGAAGACTCAAGCCACTGATGGACCCTAGCTAGAGTGATAATCTGACAACTACAAGGAGTCCCAGTTATACTTGAATGTGCCACCTTGGATTGCATGAGAAGAATATTAAGGTCATCACCATTGAAGACCAGGATGACAACAACATCAGCCTACTGGGAAGATGGAAAATAGAAAAAACCTTAAAGCCTGCCCGTAACTGAAGTGGGACGCCTAAGGCCCATGCTCTTCATGAATTCGGCGCCCCTTATGGTCACCACCATATGGTCGGCCACCTTAAGGTCATCCCCTTGGCCGACCAAAACAAGGAGAGAGAGCCTCAGTGGGAGAGGAGTTCTATTATAGGGTTTGTGAGGGAAAAGGAAACAAAGAGAGTTACTTGTATACCCTTACTTGGAACCTAAGTTTTGTAAGCCTATATAAAGGCCCCCCTCTCATGTATTTTGATGAACAATTAATGAAATTTTCTTGAGTTTTCTCCAAATTGTTGTGCACTTAGCTTTGTGCTTTGTTCTTTTAAGGGTATCTGTGTGATCCCTACTGCTACTACAAGCCTCCTGCACCCTGCCTCTAAGCCTCCTACAAAACCCTAGCCGTTAGCCTGCTTCAACCCTTGGACACCACACCGCTTGGCCATCCCACATCAATCCTCTTCCTCCCTTTCTTCCTTCTGCCTTCAACTGTATTTCTCCCTTGTTTTTTAATCATTGAGAGGTGTTTGCAGGTCCCTCAGAGTTCATGAATCCAGGATTCCATCTGACCAGCTTTCGGGTCAGCGAGATGAAAGCCACGGATCCACGGGGTCTCTGGCTTGATTTTCTAGGATGCATCTGGGAGCGTAGAATGATCTCTTCATGGATTCATCTTCAAATTGAATCCAGGTACACCTTGTTGACTCACTAGTGGTGATATTACAGAAGAGCTAGCCCCATCAGGGCTTCTTAGCCTCGGCGATCCTGTTTATTTCACTTTAGGATTTATTTTTGCATGCATGTGCTTCTAATTTTCTGTAGAATTCCTTGCTTCAACTCTTGGCTCAAAATCTAGGATACAAACTCTTAGCTCACTTCCTAATAACATAAAAATAGTTTGCATGCATAAGTAGTCCCTCATCATTTGGTATCAGAGCATCTTTTAGGGCTAATTTTTGCATCCCATAATTCCTGTACATGGTCTATCATTTAAATTTTTTCTACATGTAGGTAGATCAGAAAATCTTGATTATTATTTTTCTGGGTTCCTTGTAATTGAAAATATTTATAAAAATCTTTTTGTAATTTAATTCGACTTTTAAGTCTTCTGCACACCTAATTTACTACCCGAGAAAAGTTCTGCCCTAAATTTTTAGCAAGTCTAATTTTAGCATGTTTAGGGTTCTTTTTGCATAATCTTTGCATATTTTAATTTTCTTCATATTTTCTCATATTAGGTAATTTCCTGCATATTATATTTTTGTAGAAAGAAACACATAAAATATATAAAAAAATAGAAACCCTAATTTAGTTTTCATATGTGTGCCATCATATGCATAAGCTACATTAAGGGCAATTCTACTATGCCAGATGGGGGAAGGATTTGATCACCTCTCCTTAGTCCAAAACAACAACCCTTGCATTCGAGCCCAACCTAATTAAAATCAATTATACCTATTTTGCTTTGCTCTAGTGAGCTAGGGACACCAACAGGTCGGGTCCAACCTTTATGGGAAGACTAGTGCACCTAATACCTCTCCATTACTAAAAGCTGGTGTCTAGGCTAAAGTCTAGTGGCAAATGCCCTAAGCAGATCGGTGGTTTCTTAATTGTGTCCCTGCAAAAGTAGAGGGGCCTCCCACCATTCCACCTTTTGCCTGGCCAGTGGAAGGACTAGGAGTTGTGTTGTGTGTAAGTTGAGTTGACCCATTCTGTTTGGACTCTAGGTCTAGGCAGCCTTAGTCAGTTTGTCTTATGTGTGTTGCATGTCCACTAGATTAGGAGCCTATTAGCCCATCAGCCAATGTCCATTAGGCTATCAGCCCATGTCCAGTCTAGATTAGGAGCCCATTAGCCCATCAGCCCATGTCCGTTAGGCCATCAACTCATGTCCAATCTAGACGAGGAACCCAATACCAATATCCTCAACCCAACCCAACCTAGTGTGACCATGGAGCCCAACCCTAGGAGAACCCCAGACCATTACCCATACTTGGTTGACTCAAAGGAAAGACCTACTAGGAGCACCCAACCCTATGCACCCACTTTTAATGGAAGCCTTGATCCTAAGTTTTACATTGACTGGGAGGTAGATATGGACAATTATTTTAAATGGGATGAAATGTTTGAGGATAAAAAGGTTAGGTTTGTCTAAATGTAACTATGGGGTCAAGCCAAGTCTTATTGGCACAATGTTCAAGGAAAGATAGCATATAGGAGACACGAATCCATTAGGACCTGGGAAGAAATGAAGAACAAGCTTCGTGAAAGGTATCTTCCTGTGTATTACCAACAAAATCTCCTAAACCACTTAAAAAGGATGACCCAAGGTAAAGGATCAATCATTAATTATATTGATAGATTTGAGTACCTAATGCGTTATATTGTGAATAAGGATCCGTATGACACCCTAATCTAATTTGGAGAAGGTTTGAGGAAAGATATCCGAAGAGAATTGTTTAGACATGATATCTATAGTTTGGAACAAGCTTACCAAATCGCCCAAAACTATGAGAGATCCTTAACGCATGCTAGATCAAGTACTTTGGACCTAAATCCAACCTCTACCGACTTGAGTCAAATCCCTATTAGTCTGACATCTAGTGTGAACCAAACTTTTGTTGGTCAACCCTCATCTGTAGCACCTCCAACACAGAAGGATGATATTAAAGAGGAGGAATATATTGTAGACCTAGAATTGGTTGACCCAGAAAACACCCAGACTGAAGCTATATTGGAAGGACCCTTAGAGGAAGATCTTGAACCCACTAGTGAGCCTGAAGTAGAAGTGTATGAAGCTGAAGCACACTTAATAGATGAATATGAAGGACAGTTAGAAGAAGAAAGCTATGACACTGATACTATAATGGCTTTACCTAAGGAGACACTAGAAGAGAAGCCAATTTCAGAGACTAGTCCTAAAAGCCAAGTGGAAATTATTGAGGATATGGTCTCTTTAATTCAGTACCCTCATGAGGTGTTCATCCCTTCAATCCCAGTTCAAGATCTCTTCCCATCCTTCCATTGCATGGACCTTTTCTTGCCCATAGATATAACTTAATGTTCATACATTAAGGTCAGTCTCCTTAGCCCAGAACCAGTCCCTAAATCCTCTTCTTATTTCCTACCCCTCCCTGAGTCTTCTCATATTTTTAGAACCATTAGGTTACATCTTGTTGAGATTACCAAGTTGCATGAATCCTTAGAGCCCATCCCATTTGCTACCTACTTCTAGAAGACCCCCTGGCATCTATTAGGAGTTCTTGTCAAATTCTCATCTACATGTCTCCCATTAACCATGACTCCTGCCCCATGCCCATGTTATAGATAAGATCTAATAAATTTCCTTCTATAGGAATGCATAGTCAAGTCTATTAGGTGTTGGTATGAGTCCTTTGCATCACCTGTTAGGAGTCTGCATGTGCCCAGCATGTTCGCAATCTGCATAAGGAGATTAGCCAAAAGATTAATCTAAGTAATGAAACATATAAGAAACTAGCTAATTCCCGAAAAAAAGCCACGAAATTTAATGTAGGGGATTCTATTATGATTAGGCTTAGGCCTGAGCGGTTGCTATCAGGGATCGTTAAGAAGCTTCATGCTCGTAGAGCTGGATCCTTGAAAGTGATAGAGAAGGTCAGACCCAATGCCTATGTGCTAGATCTGCCCTCGGATTTTGGTATTAGCTCTACCTTCAGTATTGCAGACTTGGTTGAGTATAGGGAACTAGCAGTAATTCTTAGTGAGACCTTTAGACCTACCCCATCCTTTGAGAGCGAACCTAATCCAGAGTGTCCACCTATAAATTGGCCTAAGAGAGGAGAACGGATTGAGCATATCCTAGACAATCAAGCTATCATGACCAGGGTCCGCGGCTATCAACACTACTTGGTCCGATGGCAAGGTCGACTAGAATCCGATGATTTACGGATTACTCGAGAGGACTTACAGCACCTCGACCTAGACCTCCTTGAGCGATACCAGAGCCAGAGCAACCCGTACTTGATGGGGTCGAGTTCCACCCACCCCGGGAGATATGGTGCGGACACCAGAGGCACCATACTTAGGTAGAGGTTTCTCAACCCTCTATGGTTATCTGATTAGTATTTCTAGTGTTTGAGTCCAATTTTGTAATAAGGGCTTAGATCATTTGAGTCCCTACTTTGGATCCTGAGTCTTATTTTGGGCCTTTCAACATTTAAGTCCTGTATTTAGAGTCACTCATACCATTAGGATATTGAGTCAAGTTTTGGATGCCCATTATAAGTTTTGTCGCTTTGAATCTTATGAGTCTTACATTGAGTCCAATCTAATTTTGTAAGTCTTATATTGAGTCTAGTCCAATTTTATAAGAAGAAGACACAAGCCACTAATAGACCCAAGCTAGAGTGATAATCTGACAACTACAAGGAGTCCCAGTCATACTTGAATGTGCCACCTTGGATTGCATGAGAAGGACATTGAGATCATCACTATTGAAGAGTAGGATGACAACAACATTAGCCTACTGGGAAGACGGATACCAGAAGAAACCCTAGAGCTTGCTCGGGACTAAAGTGGGCCACTCAAGGCCCATGCTCTTCATGAATCCGGTGCCCTTTATGGTCACCACCATATGGTCGGCCACCTTAGGGTCACCCCCTTGGCCGACCAAAACAAGGAGAGAGAGCCTCAGTGGGAGAGGAGTTCTATTGTACGGTTTATGAGGAAAAAGGACCGAAGAGAGTTACTTGTATACCCTTACTTGGAACCTAAGTTTTGTAAGCATATATAAAGGCCCCCCTCTCATGTATTTTGATGAACAATTAATGAGTTTTTTTGAGTTTTCTCCAAATTGCTATGCGCTTAGCTGTGTGCTTTGTTCTCCTAAGGGTATCTATGTGATCCCTGCTGCTACTACAAGCCTCCTGCACCCTGCCTCTAAGCCTCCTACAAAACCCTTGCCGCCAGCTTGCTTCAACCCTTGGACTCCACACCTCTTGGCCATCCCGCATCAATCCTCTTCCTCCCTTTCTTCCTTCCACCTTCAACCTTATTTCTCCCTTGTTTTCTAATCCTTGATAGGTGTTGCAGGTCCCTCAGAGTCCACGAATCCAGGATTCCATCCGACCAGCTTTCGGGTCAGTAGGACGAAAGCCCCGGATTTGCGGGGTCTCCGGCTTGATTTTCCATAATGATCCGGGAGCGTAGAGTGATCTCTTCATAGATTCATCTTCAAATTATAGCCAGGTACACCCCCTTGACTCACTAGTTGCAATATTGTAGAAGAGCTAGCCCTACCGGGGTGATGCAGAATGAAAGTTTTGATACCAAAATGATGCAAAACAAAAAAAGATGATGCGATGCGGAAGTAAATTAAAATTAATGTATTTATTATTATTATTATTTTGTATATTTTCAGAAGTCGGCTTTGACTCAAAGGAAAGTTAAACTAAATTGAAAGAAACTATGTAATAATTGAAAGCACAATTTAAAGAAACTAGGTTATCAAAGTAGTTCAGAAGTAAAGGATCGCTGGGGGTTGAGAAACTCCCAGACCTAGGGTTTCACTCTAAACTTTCAACAGGATAGAAGTAAAGAGAAGAGAAGGGTTACCGACCAGGCAGTGATCTTCACAGAGTTTAGTGGAAGGACTCTCTTGAGCAGATTGTTGGATCCCCGGATTCAGATATCTTCGCAATGGATCCTCCAATACTGATCCTTTAGCAGAGTTGGCTTCTCCTGAACTCAAGATCTGGGAAAGAAGAAGAACAATTTATGGAACCAGATACTCAAGGAAGGATTTACCAGATAGAAGAACTTGAAAGCTGATGTTACTGAAATCCGGATTCTCTTGGAGGCTGATCTGACTTCCTCTGGGAATTGCTCTAAATCTGAAGTATCCAGACTGGACCTGGATGCTGGTGGTCGGCCTTGACTTGGAGAGAGTGGCCGTGAGAGATGGGGTAGGCTAGGGTTTGGTGGAAAGAAGAGGATGATGGGTGGCTAGGGTTTGGAAGTGAAGTGGCTAACCTAGGGTTTTGGGGTTGGAGATCTCACACCTCCTCAAGGTTCCTGGGGAACCCGAATTTACTCCCTCACAGAGCTTAACACCTGGATGCAAGTGCAGAAGAGAGAAACACAAAGTTTGCTCACACATAAATTGGATTCATTCATCAGATGACTTTAAAATTTACAAGAGGGGTTTAATTTATAGGACTTTACAAGAGAGCAGGGTTTTACATCTTCCCATGTGGGACTAATGGGGTGGATCTTCAAATTAGGTTTGTAGAATCAATTCCCATATATATGGCCGGCCAAGAGGTTCCAAAAATATTGATTGGTGGCTTCAAAAGGTAAGTAGGTGGCGCCTCCTAACCTTGTTCTTCAAGAGAAAATTTCTTTCCTTCCATGGCTCAACACTTTTGGACACCTCCTTTTCTTTCTCCCTAAGTCATGGATCTTCCCATCTTTGCTTTGGGCGTTTTTGGCATGGATTGGGCGCCCCCTTGAAGTGCTCCCCAAGAAGAGCTTCTTTCTTTACATAGCTTGGCTCTTATGGAATGTTTTGGGCTGCCCCCTTGAATTGTGGATCCCAGATTATTTTCTCCTCAAGTGGCGCATGAGAGAAGGGACCTGCTATCTTGTGGTGTGGGGACCAGAGCATACTGGATGGAGATGTGGCGCCCCTGGACTCAAGCGTGTGGCTGGGAGTGTGGCGCCCACTTGCTTGGCCTTGGGAGAAAATGTGACACCCTGGAGAAGTCCTAGACTACTACTGTGTCAACATGACTCAACAAAATTAAATTACAGGGAAATACAGACTCAAGCTAAAAATTGAGTTGATCAAGTCAACCCTTATTACAAACCAGAAAACCCTAATTCTTCGGGCAAGGTCAATCAGAGATCCAGATGGAGCACTGAAGTCTTCTTCTGAGTCTGGTGCCCGCACCAATTCTCCCGGGATTGGAGGAACTCGACCCTATCGAGTATGGATCAAGCTGGCTCTGGTATCTCTCCAAGTGGTCTGGGTCCAATTCTTGTAATTCTTCTCGGGAGATCCAAGAGTTATCAGAATCTGGCCTTCCTTACCAGCGGACCAGGTATCTTTGGTATCCTCGATTACGAGTAGAGATAACCTGATCATCCAAGATCTTTTCAATCTGCTCTTTCCTCACAGGCCAGTTTGTTGGTGGACACACAGGGTTGGGTTCACTCTCAAGAGCAGGATTAGGCTAAAAAAGGCTCACAGGGAATCACAGCTGGCTCTCTATACTCTACTAGGTATGTAATGTTGAAAGTGGAGCTAATGCCTAGTTCTGAAGGCAACTCAAGCACATAGGCATTGGACCCTACTCTCTTCACTACTCTAAATGGACCAGCTCCTCTAGCATGTAACTTTCTAACGGTTCCAGGAGGAAACTGTTCAGGCCTTAACCTAATCATTACATATCTCCCTCAACAAAAGTTTTGACTCGCCTTTGAGAATCAGCCAACTTCTTATAAGTTTCATTACTTAAATTTATTTTGGCATGAATTTCTTTATGCAAGTCTTTTATATGCTATGCAAAAACTTCAGCAGACTCTGAGACTCGTGTGTGGACTGATAAAGGAGCTAGGTCAAGAGGTGTGTGAGGTTTGTAACCATGCATAATTTCAAAGGGACTCTAGCCTATAGACCTATTGATCGATACATTGAATGCAATTTCAGCCCTGGACAAAATACAAATCCCAATTCCTGGTGCTCTCAATCCAACCAAAATCTGAGCCAAAGCCTAGTAAAGGGTCAAGAAAACTAAACTAGACTGACGACGCATTCCTAAAGAATGGACTTTATTACAAAGGAACCCTAGGTCTAAACCTAACAAACTAAGGCTCTCTAGGTTTGACCTTGGGTCGGAGGAGGGCATGCAGAGCATGAAAACTTATTATGGATGCCTAGTAGGTGCCATAAGGTCTTCCAGAAGTAGGTGGCAAACCTAATAGGTTCTGACACGTGGTTCACTCTAAAGGCTTCAACAAAGTATACTTGGATGGTGTAAGAAGCATTGGAAGTCCTAGAGAAAGGGAGGAGATATGAGGTGGAGTCTCGAATTACCTGTTGACTAAAGTTGGTGACCTGAAGGTATGAATGGTGATCTATGAGTGTCAACTGGTCATCCTTACGAAAAGAAAAGTTTGCTACTCCCAGGAATGGATCAAGAGATGGTTCGGGAAGTAGCCTAGGACATGTGATTGCAATAGTTAAGGTTTGTTCTCTAAGCAAATAATGATCCACTTTCTCAAGAACTGGATTAGAGAATGATTCATGGGAGGGCCAATGGATGATGACCTCAAGACTTGAAATTTGACCTATGGGTGAGGAAAGGTATACTCTATAGAAGGGTAGGTCAGTCATGCGAAGGAAGGGGTCTAGGGTCATAAGGAGGACTTCTACAGGACTGGGTGAATCAATCCGCTCAAGACAAGGATGTTCAACTGAGATTACGGGAGAGACCTTAGTGGCTGGGCATGGGACAAGGTCCAATTGTAAGAGGCTTGATTCAGTCATCCTAAGGAGAGGATCTACAATAGGGTGGGCAAACTTAAACATTTCAGTGCAAAGATCTTCAATTGGTACTTGGGGAATGACTGTCATTAGAGGGTACGGACTGATAGCTCGGGCTAACACTATGAGTTCTTCCTGGGGGTATTTGACTAAAGGAACCTGATCTCACAAATCTCTTGAATTTCTGAACTAGGTCCTACCACTTGGTTGCTCTCCAAGGTCTCCTCAGGTAAGGAACCAATAGTATCGATGTCACATTCTTCAAGTTCTTCCCCCTCATATTCATCAACTAGACTCAAGCCAGCATCATATACTTCCTCGATGCCATCTTTAATGGGTTTCGGGTCAGTGGTAATTGGGTCAACTGATTCTGGGCTTGTCATACCTAACCTTTCTTCCTCATTGGTAGGCTTGGGTTCTCCCACATTAATGTCATCCTTAGGATTCTTACCACTTAGCTGTGCATAAGCCAGTCCTATGCATGGGCACTGACTAGATTTATGGCCTCTTTCACCACAAAACCAACATTCTTGCGATATAGGAACCTGGGTCACATTGGGTTTCAAGCTAGTGAGACCTTACTTGGGCATGGGTGTGGATCTAAATGGTTTGATCTAGAAGACTTGGGTTGTTGAGTGACTGGTCTAGAATATTGTAAGGACCTCTCATAGACATGATCCACACTATAGATATCATGGTTAGGCTTCCTAAGGTTATGCTCGGGATCACGGTATAAGGTCCTCCTAGGCTCCTGGCATGGGTGAGGTTGGGGCCTATTAAATTTTGGATCAGGGGTCCAATTTTGATGTCTACGTTTCTCAACTACTTGGACTCGATCCCTAAGCTGGGTAAAATTCTCATTCATATCCTGACTCAATTTGTTCATACTTTCAGTAAGAGCTCTAACCATGGCCTCTAAATCAGGTTGGGTCTGACCAGGTTGGTAGGGTACTCCATTCCAGGTAGACATGATGATGCAAGCAAACACACCAAATGAGACTCGACTGAAATGATTACGGGCTAACTAGACCTAGAGCCCAAACTAGATGCCCAATCAGAGTGGCAAGCTAGCCTGTAGTAACTCGGGACTCAGCCAGGCAGGTGTAAGGGGAGTGTTAGGTCCCTAAATGCCAATCCTAGACACCAATCAAAGATTGGCCAGGTAGGCGGACCAGCACACAAGCCCTTCAGGATAGAATTCCTGAACCACCGTTCTAGACACTGAGTACAAAGCACACACAGAGTAACTAGACAAACTGACTCAACACTAGCCTAAACCCGACTTGTTGGTGTCCCTAGCCCACTAGGGCAAATTAAGTCTAATAAATTTTAAATTAGGCTTAGGATCGAATGAATGGGTGGTGGTTTTGGGCTAAGGAGAGGTTATCAACTCCTCCCCTTATCTTAGATGCTCAATTGCCCTTAAGATGAATTAGGAGATGATCACTCAAAAAAAAATTGAATTGAAGAAACAAAGAAACAGAGTTGCTGTAATTTAACTCTCAGAAATTTTATGGAAATCAATAAATTACAGTAAAATTATGTGAAATAGTTTCAATTATACTGGTTCCAGCAAAATAAAAATCATGTAATTCAGAGTTACCTGCAATGAGAATCAATTCCTACAATAGGGTAATTATAGACTGAAAATAGAATGCTTCCCCCGTTTACAATTCCTGCTACGAAGTTGTAACCCAGCGGATCCCCTACACGCCCTAGGAACACCCCATGGAATGGGAAGAGGAGACTTGCACCTCGCTTCATTCCTTGGACCGGATGTCCTGGGGAGTCTACTTCGAGCAGACAAAGTAAAAAAGAGAGACACTCAAAACATGCAAGCAAGTCAGAAACCCTAGACAGGGCTCTGATACCAAAATGATGCAGAACGAAAGTTCTGATACCAAAATGATGCAGAACAAAAAAGATGATGCGATGCGGAAGTAAATTAAAATTAATGTATTTATTATTATTATTATTATTTTGTATATTTTTAGAAGTCGGCTTTGACTCAAAGGAAAGTTAAACTAAATTGAAAGAAACTATGTAATAATTGAAAGCACAATTTAAAGAAACTAGGTTATCAGAGTAGTTCAGAAGTAAAGGATCGCTGGGGGTTGAGAAACTCCCAGACCTAAGGTTTCGCTCTGAACTTTCAACGGGACAGAAGTAAAGAGAAGAGAAGGGTTACCGACCAAGCAGTGATCTTCACAGAGTTTAGTGGAAGGACTCTCTTGAGCAGATTGTTGGATCCCCGGATTCAGATATCTTCGTAATGGATCCTCCAATACTGATCCTTTGGCAGAGTTGGCTTCTCCTGAACTCAAGATCTGGGAAAGAAGAAGAACAATTTATAGAACCAGATACTCAAGGAAGGATTTACCAGATAGAAGAACTTGAAAGCTGATGTTGCTGAAATCCGGATTCTCCTGGAGGCTGATCTGACTTCCTCTAGGAATTGCTCTGAATCTGAAGTATCCAGACTGGACCTGGATGCTGGTGGTCGGCCTTGACTTGGAGAGAGTGGCCGTGAGAGATGGGGTAGGCTAGGGTTTGGTGGAAAGAAGAGGATGATGGGCGGCTAGGGTTTGGAAGTGAAGTGGCTAACCTAGGGTTTTGGGGTTGGAGATCTCACACCTCCTCAAGGTTCCTGGGGAACCCGGATTTACTCCCTCACGGAGCTCAACACCTGGATGCAAGTGCGGAAGAGAGAAACATAAAGTTTGCTCACACATAAATTGGATTCATTCATCAGATGATTTTAAAATTTACAAGAGAGGTTTAATTTATAAGACTTTACAAGAGAGCAGGGTTTTACATCTTCCCATGTGGGACTAATGGGGTGGATCTTCAAATTAGGTTTGTAGAATCAATTCCCATACATATGGCCAGCCAAGAGGTTCCAAAAATGTTGATTGGTGGCTTCAAAAGGTAAGTAGGTGGCGCCTCCTAACCTTGTTCTTCAAGAGAATTTTCTTTCCTTCCATGGCTCAACTCTTTTGGACACCTCCTTTTCCTTCTCCCTAAGTCATGGATCTTCCCATCTTTGCTTTTGGCATTTTTGGCATGGATTGGGCACCCCCTTGAAGTGCTCCCCAAGAAGAGCTTCTTTCTTTACATAGCTTGGCTCTTATGGAATGTTTTGGGCCGCACCCTTGAATTGTGGATCCCAGATTATTTTCTCCTCAAGTGGCGCATGAGAGAAGGGACCTGCTATCTTGTGGTGTGGGGACCAGAGCATACTGGATGGAGATGTGGCACCCCCTAGACTCAGGCGTGTGGATGGGAGTGTGGCTGGGAGTGTGGCGCCCACTTGCTTGGCCTTGGGAGAAAATGTGACACCCTGGAGAAGTCCTAGACCACTACTGAGTCAACATGACTCAACAAAATTAAATTGCAGGGAAATACAGACTCAAGCTAAAAATTGAGTTGATCAAGTCAACCTTTATTACAAACCAGAAAACCCTAATTCTTCGGGCAAGGTCAATCAGAGATCCAGATGGAGCCCTGAAGTCTTCTTCTGAGTCTGGTGCCCGCACCACGGGGCTTCTTTGTATTGGTGGTCCTGTTTCTTTTACTTTAGGGTTTATTTCTACATGCATGTGCTTCTAATTTTCTGTAGAATTCCCTGCTTAGACTCTTGGCTCAAAATTTGGGATATAAACTTTTATCTCACTACCCAATAACAAAAAAAAGTTTGCATGCATAAGAAGTCCGGCATCACTCTCCTCTTTCTCTCTCTCCTCCTCCCTCTCTTCTTTGTCCCTCCTCCTTCTCTCTCCTCTTTTCTTTTTTTTTTCTTCCTTTTCTTTCCTTCTTTCTTTCTTTCTTTCTTTCTCCCGAACCCCTCTCCCTACTGCCTTCCTTGGCTCAACTAAGCTAACCTCCCCTGGTTGTCGGTGGCGGCCATGGGACATGGTTGCCGGGGAGGGCTCGACGGACCGGAGGTGGATGGTGGTGCGGTCGCTGGCTGTCCATGGCTCCAAGATAACCTGAACCAAAACAAACCAAAAATAACTAGATTTAAACCCTTCTAAACCATAAAAGAAATCTCACCAGGCCTCGACGGTCCCTCTGATGCTCACTGGAGAGAAAAATGATGGTGTGGGAGAGCTCGATCGGGCTTGATTTGATGGCGATGAGAAGGATTTAAAGAACCCACATCGACAGGTTCCCTCATCATTTGGGAAACAAACTCCACCTGATCGAAGTTCCAATCCATCCTGAACTCATCACTGACCACCTCCCTCTCCCCCCTCGAAACCTTCAGTGAAAACTTCGACAGGAAAAGGGAAGAAAAAACCTTCCCTGTTCTAATTCATGTCTCCCCTTTTCTGAAATTTTTTTTTTTTGAACTGTGTCGAAGCCGACTGGGCCTGCCGACTTCAGACTAAAGGTCCAAGTATCACAACTTATCGGATAAAAACCTATCTTTTATTAAGATGCATGATGCCTGATAGCAATTAGCTAATATTTTATTGAGGTACAAGGTGCCCAATGGTAAAGAGCCGATTTTTATTGAGGCATAAGATGTCCGATGACTAGAAGCCGAATTTTATTGAGGCATAGAATGCCTGATGGTCAGGAGCCGATCTCTTATTGAGGCACAAGATATCCAATGGCTAGAAGCCAATCACTTATTAAGGTACAGGATACCCGACAGCCAGGAGCAGATCTCTTATTAAGGCACAGAACTCTTGATAGCCAAGAACTGATCTCTTATTAAGACATAAGATCCCTGATGATCAAAAATTGATCTTTTATTAAGATGCTGAATACCTGACGGTCAGGAGCCAATCTCTTATTGAGATATAAGATGGCTGACAGCCAAGAGCCAATCTCTTATTGAGGTATAGGTACTCGACGATGAGAAATTGATCTCTTATTAAGGCATAGGGTGCCCGATGCTAGAAGTCGATCTCTTATTGAGGCATAGGATGCTGGCTAGTAGTTGATCTTTTATTAAGACATAGGATGCCCGATGGCCAAGAGCCAATCTCTTATCAAGGCATAGGATGCTCGATGACCAAAGCAGATCTCTTATTGAGATACTTTTGTACCTGATTGCTTGGAGCTAATCTCTTATTAAGGTGCAAGATGCCTAACGACCAAGAGTTGATCTCTTATTAAAGCACAAGATGCTCAACCACTCATTGATCAGGTGCTGACCACTTACCTAAACCAGATACAAAGTTCTATGACTTTTTCTAACTTATCTCTTAAAGTCGTTAGAGCTGTTATGACAAAGTTATTAAAGTAGTTATCAAGAAATGTAACAAACCACTTAGTAAATCACTTCATAAACTAACTTCTTAACAGTCTAACTAAATTAATAACTTTCTTAACTGTATAAGTACCTCATCAAATAGTTATAATTGATTACAATCTCGATCCTAATCTCTAACTAGGGATCAAGGGAAACTCCAAGGGGGAGATTCAAACACACTCTCTTTCTTTCCATTTTTTTTCTCACTATTCTCCCTCTCTAAGTTGACTTAAGCATTGGAAGGACCCCGTTAGAGAAATCCCATCAATTTTTTCAACAATAAGAACTTCTTTTGCAAGTCCAGGAGTTGATCAAGCCTACATTGGAGGTCATTAGCCAATTTTCTAAAAATTCTTGGAAGCTCTAAAGCAACTTTAGTGCATTTGATTGATCCAGCTCAAAGAAGAGTAGTAATAGATTGGTGCTAGAGAAAGGACCTTATTGTCTAAATTATTCAAAAAAATGGCAAGAGATAGATGTCTAATTAACTCTACTCCTCGATAGCGATCTTCTCAAAATGATTCTAGCATAGCAAAAGTTGATGCAAGAAATTCCCAATCTACTCTTATACTGATCAAAGGCTGGACACTCTGATTGAGCAAGTCCAGCTACTATTGAGCTCCATCCATCTTCTTCAAACTGTCATTTGACCTCCAACCCCATTGGTTGAACCATCACCATGGAGCAATCGGCACCTATCCAATGGAGGCAATAGAAGTCATCAATTTCCCTATAGGAGGAGGAAATCAAATAATCGATTCCTCCTCAAGAAGAAGGAAGCATCACCACTACTCCCTAGAGGTTCTGATGGGGGACTAATATGCATGCCATTTTTTTGTATGTTTTACATGTTGAGTTAGGTGATTAATTCCTGAATTTTAGATCAAAATTATTTGTAGAAAATTTTGTATGAATTTTTGAAGATCAGCATGCAGATTAGGACCTAGAAAAGTAGCAAAGAAGGATCGCCGGGGCTGAGAAGCCTCGGTTAGGGCAAGTTCTCCTACAATAAAACTACTGGAGGTAGAGGGGTGTACCTGACAACGTCTGTGAAGATCGCAGTGAAGGGGTCTCTCGTTTCTCGATGGATGCGGCCTAGAAAACCGAGCCAAAGACCCGCGGATACCCAGCTTTCTGCTCGGTGATCTGATTGAGGCTTGGCTGGAGTCGTTGGATTCGTAGGAACTCAGGGACCTGCAAACGACCTGTCAGGGGTTAGAAAATTCACAAAGAAACAAGAAAACAAAGAAAAAACAGCAAGGGAAGGCTTCTTTTGGAGTGGGCATCCAGGGATCTGGAGGGTTTGTTGGCAGCAGGAAGATGATTGCAAACACCGGGAAGAAGAACTCTCACAACCCCTTTATGCACACAGCAGGGTATCACACCACTTAATAGAAGAACTCAAGGTTTTCATTCATCAAAATTCTCCCTTCATACAAGAGGCTAGGGTCCTTTAAATAGACCCTTAACCTTGGGCTCCAAGTAAGGGCACATAAGTCTTTACATAAGAATCATTTTCCCTCTCAAACCCTAGCTAGAAAATAAGGAAACATTAGGTAGAAAAAATTCCTAAAAATTCTCTTGACTTGGCCAACACTCCAAGGATGCCTAGGGGGGCATGTTGGGCTTCTAGGAGCAGCAAGAGGCTGGCCTAAAGGGGCTCGGGTGCATGGATTTGGGCCTTTGGAAGCTGCGATGCCTAGTAGCCATGTAGCAGAATATTCCCTGGTATCTTGCTTCTTTAGGGCTTGGGCTTGGCACCTGGGCTTGATTTCTTTGGGCTAGGATGCAGATGGACCTCTAGAATCATGGGTGCCCTGGTCTATGAATATACTTTGGCATCTGGAAGGGGTTCTAGGCATCTGGAGGGCATCTGCAAGAAATCAGGGTTTTCTAAATTTTCCTCCTAGGGTCTTCAAATCTTCAAGATGGGTTGGACTTGGGCTAAACTTCCATGTCTTCAATCTAGTTGGACTTGGTATTCACTTGTATGATGTGGTCTTGAGTCTTCAGTATGCTTGGACAGGACTTAAAAAAATAAAATTAGCTCAACATGAGCTGACTAGCATTGGACTAAACTAGCTCAACATGAGCTGACTAGTACAGAACTTAAATAACAACTCAAAGACTCAAATAACAACTAAAATAAACTCAGATGGGCTAAGCCCTTATTACAGATGGACTCATAAATTATTGATCAATTCACAGAGTGTTAAAAAGCCTCTGTCTTATTTTGGGGCCTCCGGTGTCCCCACCATTCTCCCGGGATGGGAGGAACTCGACCCTGTCGAGTGAAGATCAGACTGGCTCACATATCTCTCGAGAGGTCTGGGTTGAGGCGTTGCAAGTCCTCTCGAGAAATCTATGAGCATCCGACTCTGGTTGGCCTTGCCATCGAACCAGGAAGCATTGATAGTCACGGCTTCGGGTCGTGATGGCTTGATCGTCCAGATACGCTCGATCCGTTCTCCTCTCTCAGGCCAATTTGTTAGTGGACACTCTGGGTTAGGGTCACTCACAAGAAAAGAAATAGGTCCAAAGGCCTCACTAGGTATCCTGCCGGTTCCCTATACTCAACCAGGTCTGTAATATTAAAGGTAGAACTAAATTCCCAAATCCAAAGGCAAGTCTAACACCTAGGCATTTGATCCAACCTTCCTCTATCACTTTAAAAGGTCCGGCTCTGCGAGCATGAAGCTTCTTCTAGGCCTAAGCCTAACCAAGATATAATCAACACATCAAATTCTTTGATCCATCTTCGAGAATTAGCCAGTTTGTTTAAAATTAGTGTAGGTGGTGAACATGCTGGGCACATGCAGACTCCTAACAAATTTCAAAGGACTCATACTAACACCTAACAGACTTGACTATGCATTCCTATAGAGCCAAAGATTTATAGGCTGTATTTTGGCTTGAAGAAATTCACAGGTCATATAAAATCTGAAAGAAATTCTTAAAATTACTTTGAAATATGTTGAATCCAACAAAATAAATTTCAAAATTTTTTGAGTTTTATCAAGGAAATAATTAAAATAACAAAGCATATACAAACTAAAAATTACAGAAAACAAGCCCTACTCTAAGCTCTGATACCAAATGTGGGGGACTAATATGCCTGCTATTTTTTTGTATGTTTTACATGTTGAGTTAGGTTTATAATTCCCAAATTTCAGATCACAATTATTTGTAGAGAATTTGGTATGAATTTTTGAAGATCAGCATGCAGATTAGGACCTAGAAAGTAGCAAAGAAGGACCGCTGGGGCTGAGAAGCCTCGTTAGGGCAAGTTCTCCTACAATAAAACTACTGGAGGTAGAGGGGTACCTGACAACATCTGTGAAGATCGCAGCAAAGGAATCTCTCGTTCCTCGATGGATGCGACCTTGAAACCGAGCCAAAGACCGCGGATACCCGCTTTCTGCTCAGTGATCGATTGAGGCTTGGCTGGAGTCGTTGGATTTGTAGGAACTCGGGACCTGCAAACGACCTGTCAGGTGTTATAAAATTCATAAAGAACAAGAAAATAAGGAAAATAGCAAGTGAAGGCTTCTTTTGGAGTGGGCATCCAGGAATCTAGAGGGTTTGTGGCAGCAAGAAGATGATTGCAAACACCGGGAAGAGACTCTCACAAACCCCTTTATGCCACAGCGGGTATCACACCACCAATAGAAGAACTCAGGTTTTCATTCATCAAATTCTCCCTTCTACAAGAGGCTAGGGTCCTTAAATAGACCCTTACCTTGGGCTCCAAGTAAGGGCACATAAGTCTTTACATAGAATCCTTTTCCCTCTCAAACCCTAGTCTAGAAAATAAGGAAACATTAGGTAGAAAAAATTCCTAAAATTCTCTGACTTGCCAACACTCCAAGGACACCTAGGGGGGCATGTTGGGCTTCTAGGAGCAGCAAGAGGCCAGCCCAAGGGGCTCGGGTGCATGGGTTTTGGGCCTTTGGAAGCTGCGATGGCCTAGTACCATTGCAGGAATATTCCCTGGTATCTTACTTCTTTAGGGCTTGGGCTTGGCACCTGGGCTTGATTTCTTTGAGCTAGGATGCAGATGGGCCTCTAGAATCATGGATACCCTGGTCTATGAATTACTTTGGCATCTGGAAGGGAATCTGGGCTTCTGGAGGGCATCTGCAAGAAATCAGTGTTTTCTAAATTTTTCCTCCTAGGGTCTTCAAATCTTCAAGCTGGGTTGACTAGGGCTAAACTTCCATGTCTTCAATCTAGTGTTGGACTTGGTATTCACATTGTATGATGTGGTGTTGAGTCTTCAGTATGCTTGGACAGGACTCAAAAAAATAAAATTAGCTCAACATGAGCTGACTAGCAGGAATGAACTAGCTCAACATGAGCTAACTAGTACAGAACTGAAATAACAACTCAAAAGACTCAAATAACAACTAAAATAAACTCAGATGGCTAGCCCTATTACAGATGGACTCATAAATTATTGATCAATTCACAGAGGATTGAAAAGCCTCTGTCTTATTTTGGGGCCTCCGGTGTCCCCACCAGCAGTCCAAGCAGTATATTTTTTGAGCAGATCATCAAGCCAACACGCATCCCAGAGCAGATCAGCACCAATATTGATGTATCATGGATTTTGATGTAATTTATTTTTCCTTTCTTGGGTTTCTTGTAGGCTAAATGAGGGTTTGGTTTTTCTATATAAAGACCCCCTCTCCATGTAATGAATAAGTTTGATATGAAATTTTGGATTTTCCATGGTTCTAGCTCTGGGCTGAGGCCCATCTTTCCTTCACCTGCAGGTGTCGAGGGTGTGAGACCCCACCTTCCTTCGCTCCATGCGAGCGTCAAGGGGCACGAGGCCCTAGTTATCCCCCTTTTCCATCGAGTCCCCCTCTAGGTCTTAGGGATTTTTCTTTACGGCCCCAGGTAGCGATTTGGGTGGGATGTCGTAGGCTCCGCGTGTAGTGAGATGACTGGGACGTGCTAGACTACATATAGTGGGGGGGGTGAGATGCCCTAGAGGTGGCGAAGTCTCTTCGTGAAGGTGAGTCCCCAGTCCTAAGGTGTCCCTGTTTCCTATCCTCCATCCCATTGTTCCTCCTCCAAAAAAATTGAAAACCGAAAGAGTTCAGCTGTTTTAGGGTTTAGTATCAGTTCGTCCTAGTCCCAGGAGGCTTCTTAGCCCACCCACGGTCCTAGTTTGCTTAAGTGCATTTTCCTTTTCCAATAAATCAAGTACGTCTCATCTGTCCCTCATCAATTTGGTATCAGAGCGAGTTGCGGATTAAGGTGTGCTCCATTTTCGAACTCGACAGAGTCAAGTTCTTCGCGATCGAGGAGATTGATGTGGATGCAGGGCAGGTCCAGGTTTTTTTTCCATTTTTCTTAATTTTCTCGTATTTTTTTATATTTCCTATTCCTGCTGTTCCACCTATCCTCACTATTCTTGTTTTATCCTAAGCCTATCCCCACTTTATTCCAGCCTTATTCCATCCTTCTCCCGTGACTTTTAAAAAAAAAAACCCCGAACCGTAGCACACCGCCCCGCCGCCGCCCGTAGATTCGGGCCGCTTGACCCCCGCCGACCCACCAGCCCACTGCTAGCCGATGCCGGCCCCACTCCGTGCTGGAAAACTGGCATCCACGCCACCCAAGCTGTGGAAGACAAACTGTTCGTGGGAAGACCAACAGTCACTCATAACCAACCGCTGTCGCGTGCCACCGCCTGCTACCGCCGGCCTGCCACCGTCGCCCGCGCGCCACCCACCAGCCCATGCCCGCCGCCGCCGTCCTCACCGGTGCCCAAGGGCCCACGACCATGGGGAGCCCAAACAGCACGACATGCAACCGTGGCGCCCCTGCACCATCGCCCGTCGCTGCCACCGTCGTCCCACCGAGCCGCCGTCCACCGTCCGCCATCTCGCCGAGCCTCGCCAGCACCCAGGGGCCCCCCACAGTCGTGGGAGACCAAACGGCACGTCTTGGCATGCTGTGCCATCTCTGTGCTGCCGCCCCGCCTGCAGCCACCACCGACCATCCACCGCTCGCCGTCCCCGGCCTCGTCCGCCCCCGTCTACCGGTTGATGCCGGAGTTGGTTCCCTCCCTCTGTGCACGTCCACGAGCGAAGAGTCTGCATGCTTCTGGAGCAGTCCAAGTAGCATGTTTTTTTTTTGGTTTTCCATTAGTTCTAGTTAGTGCTGTGACCCATCTTTCCTTTACTTGCAGGTGTCGAGGGGTGTGAGAACCCACTTCCTTCGCTCCATACGAGCGTCAAGGGGTACGAGGCCCTAGTTATCCCCTTTTCCCTCGAGTCCCCCTCTAGGTCTTAGGGATTTTTCTTTACGGCCTAGGTAGCGATTTGGGTGGGATGCCCTAGGCTCCGCGTGTAGTGAGATGAGTGGGACGCCCTAGACTACATGTAGTGGGGTGAGTAAGATGCCCTAGAGGTCCAACAATCTCTCTGTGAAGGTGCGTCCCCAGTCCTAGAGTGTCCATGTTTCCTATCCTCCATCCCATTGTTCCTCCACCAAGAAATTGAAAACCGAAAGAGTTCAGCTATTTTAGGGTTTAGTGTCAGTTGGCCCTAGTCCCGGGAGGCTTCTTAGCCCTCCCACGGTCTTAGTTTGTTTAGGTGTTTTTCCCTTTTCCAAATAAATCAGGTTACGTCTCATCCATCCCTCATCTTCTTTGATAGTTCTTGATATGTGGGTAGAACTCTAGTTGTTACATGAAAACCCTAACCTATTCTTGACTTTGTTTCGGGAACATAACCATATAAACAATAGAAAAGCATTGCTCTTAGATCTGAAATTTCTTTATGTTAATCTCTAGCATGTCATCCCGCATCGGTCTAGGTTTCATTCCTCATCAATTTTGGTATCAGAGCTTAGGATAAGGCATGTTCTTGCATAGTAGTTAAAATTCTGCAAGCTGAAATTTGCATAGTAGTCTAAACTTAGGGCTGTTTTTCTATCAAAAAAACCATTCTGTTTTGCACCATTCTTTGCATCAATCATTCACATATTAGTCCTTTTTATTTCTGCAATTTTTCAGTAATTTTCTGATCTAAAAATAGGGGAAAATCTGCATAAGAAAGAACCTTAACACAAAAACTGCATGCTGAAATTTCTGCACACTCGTAGTCTAAACCTAGGGTGTGTTTTCCGCTAAAACCTATTTGTTTTCATCAATTCTTGCACCCATTAGTCATGTAGTTCTTATTTCTGCAATTTTTTTTAATTTTTCGGATCTGAAAACAAAACAAAATCTGTATGAGAACCCCAGTATGCCTTGTTGAAATTTCTGCAACTAGTATAGGGCTGAAATCTATTTGCATCAAACCCTTCAAACTTAATCTTTTTGATGCAGGATGATCCTAAGACTACCATAATTACAGGAAAACATAAATTATTATTTTTTTTGTAATTCTTATAGAATTCAATTTGTAGGCTAGAACTTTAAATCAAGAACAGCAGGCAAGTGTGTAATGAAAGAAAACATCATACCGTAAAAGAACTCAAGCAAAATAATGAAAGATAGGATCCTGGGAATTGAGAACCCCTGGTTTAGGATAGCATACCTTCAACAATTCAGAAATCAGGAGGGGAGAGGATTGTACCAGGCAGAGAGATTTGAAGAACCTTCGATGAAGAGATCCACAGGATCGGGATCGCACCTGGAAGACAAGCTGTAGTCCTCAAACAGATGGCTTATGTAGGTTGGTCTAGGAGGCACAAAGGGCCTCCTCCTTGGAGGGGAAATTATCATGGGGATTTTATAAGCATCAGAGGTTAATCAAAGAAATAATAAAATAAAAGAAAGAACTAGATTTTGGAAGAAAGAAGGATCAGGGTTGGAATAGCTAGCGGCCTGGGGAAGAAGAAGATCCTTGGCATGATGGGCAGCTAGGGCTTCTTCTCCTTGGGTATAGAAGATGAAGACTTGGGCATGGAGGCAGGGGTCGGCTAGGGAACACAAGAACAACCACACAAAACACAAGAATACCAATGCTAGAAAACAAATCACCAGAGTTTTATTTCATCAATAAGTTAAACTGATACAAAAGGAAGAGGGGTGGGTATTTATAGAGTTCCCATGCCCTCTCCTAATTAAGATAGGATTACATAATTTGAGTAGGAAGAGGCTTATAAACTTTGAATTCAATTACAATTCCCAAAGAACTTAGGAAGAGAAATCCTTAATAGGTTAGGAAGGAATATTCTTGTTGACCTAGTCTTCATCCACCTTGCTTGGACCGGTCAAAGGGGCTCGGACTCCTCTTGAATTTGGCTTGGACCTCATGGGCAGCAGCAAAGGGCATCCTCCTTGGGCTTTGACGAAAATTAGATGGGCCCTGGTTGGCTTCCAAGGGCTGGGGCGCATAGGCCTCGCCCCTGGTCTGGAAAACCCTGGGTGCCCAATCTGAAGTGGACCTGGGAAAATGCTTGGGATGCCTCCTCTTACTGGGCTCTTGGGCTTAAGAAGCTCTTGGGCTGGGGCACCTGGCATATACATGGAATCATGGGGCACCCTTGGTCACGTAATATACTCTGGCATCTGGAGGGCATCTCGGTATCTGGAAGTTATCTGGGGGAATCTTGGTATCTGGGACGGTAATCAAGACCCATTAAGCTTATGTGAAGGCCTCTGGCTCCTGGATGAGGCATGGTAGAACTCTAAACAGGGTATCCTCTTCTCTTCTACAAAAATTGGACTAGTACTGAACTAATACACAAGTACAGGACTCAATGACTGTACTAGGGTTGAGACAAGCCAACTTGGACATCTTGCCCCAACTTATTATAGGACTCAATCTTACTTGATTACAAAATTTGACACATAGGCAAGGGCTCAAAATCCTAATTAGTAAACCAAATAGGGCCCAGTAAATGTGTCTGATCCTGGTGCCCACCAATTCTCCCGGATGATGGAGGAACTCGACCCTGTCGAGTAAGGGTCAACTCGGCTCTCATACTGCTCAAGAAGGTCTGGGGTTGAGGCACTGTAGATCCTCGCAGGTGATCCACGAGTTATGAAATACTGGCCAACCTTGCCATCTGACCAAATATAGCTGATAGCCTTTGTTTCGGGTACTGATGGCTTGATTATCCAGGATTCGCTCAATCCTTTCCTTACTAATAAGCCAGTTTGTTGGTGGATACTCTGGGGTGGTGATGGGGGACGGAAACGAAGAACCCAGGTTATTGTGAAAGGGAAAGGCCTAAAGCAAACGACTTGGGGAGGGCTAAGAAGCCTCCCAGTACTAGAACGACTCAGAAACTAAATCCTAAAATGGCTAACCTCTTTTGTTTTCAAATTTTCTTGGTGGAGGTGGCGAAGGAAGGATGGGGATAGGAGACTGGGAAATGGAACTCATGGACCTTGGGACTCACCCTAACGAAGAGACCTCTCACCTCTAAGGCTTTACACCCTCCTCGATACTTGAAGGCGCTATGATGAATCTCAAGGTCACGAGGGAAAACAGAGAGAGACATGAAGGTGGGAGACAGAATGGAGATACCTGGGATCTCACACCCCTCGATGTCCAAAGAACGAAGGCAAGACGGGCCTCACACCCTTCGACATCCCTAAGGACGAAGGCAAGATGGGGCCTCACACCCCTCGACGTCTCGAAGGACGAAGGCAAACGGGCCTCAGCCCAGAACCACAATAAGGTTACAAACCCTCAAAAGTTCAATTTTTTTTAAACTTTATTACAAGAAAAGTATGGGTATTTATAGATTCCCATATCCCTTTTGAAATTCAAAATAAAATCCCTTGAAATCCTCCCTTGATTTTGAATTCAAATTCAAAATCAAAAAATATCAAATTTCCACCTTTAAACCCAACTTACATTCATGAAAAAAATTTACCAATAAATCCCTTTATTTGAATTTTGAAATCCCCTTCTCTTTGAAATTCGTGTTGCTCCAAAAATCATGCAAAATAACTCCTCGTCCAGCTACTTTGAGAAGCATGTAGAACTTATTTGGGTTGCTTTGAGAAGCATGCAAAAACTCTTCATGGTAGAGCAACAGGGGGTCTTCACGTCCGTGCAACAGGGGGGCTGGATCTCCAGCGACCGGCCGGCGAGCGACGGCAGGGCGACACGGTGCACGCCGATGGGCGGCGGCGGCGACGGGGTGGCACGGCGGCACGGACGGGTGTCACGAGTGCCCGTTCACCTTCTGTGACCGTGGGTGGTGGCTGGGCACCGGTGAGGCCTTCGACCGGCCGGGCGGGGGCCAGCGGGTGGCGGGCAGCAGGACGGCGGCGGGACGGCATGGCCGCCGTGGGCGAACAGACGCCTCCCGCATCCGTTTGTCTTCCCGGGCGTGGGCGTCAACGGCCGGCTTTTCCGGTGAGGGCGGGGCCGGCGAGCACCGCGACGGGTCGGCGGGGGCAGCCGGGGGTCGGGCAGTCGGGATCTGGTGGAAGGGGGGGCTAGGTTTTTAAATAAAAAAAAAAACAAAAAAGAAACTTTACAGGATCATAAGGTTGAAGATGGAATAAGCCGGGATAACATCGGGATAAACCTTGAATAACACTGGGATAATAGGAATAGGTGGAATAACATGGATAAAAAACTTAAACTGAAATTAAAAAAAAATCTAGAAAATTAAAAAAAAAAATCCAGATGGGTTTCGGGTCCCCCATCAGGTGGGTTCACTCTCAATGGAAGGGATAGGTCAAATGGCTCGCTATGTAACGTTGCTAGCTCCCAGTACTCCACAATTTCTGAAATATTGAAAGTGGAACTAATACCTAAATCGGTGGCAACTCAAGTACATAGGCATTGGATCCAACTCTTTTTATTATTCTAAATGTTCTAGCTCTGTGAGCATGCAATTTCTTTATGATCCATGGAGGAAACCGCTCAGGTCTAAGCCTAATCATTATATAATCCCCTGTAGAAAACTCTTTAGCTCTTTTTTGGGAATTAGCCAAGTTTTTACATAATTCATTACTTATGTTTATCTTTTGGCTAATTTCTTATGCAAATCCCCAACATGCTATACGAAGGACTCAACTGACTCAGAGACTCGTGCATGTGAGGGTAAGGGGATCAGATCAAAAGGTTTATCATGCACAACCTCAAATGGGCTTTTTCCTATATACCTATTGACAAAACTGTTATAAGCAAATTAGCTCGGGATAAAAGAAGGTCCCAATTTCCAATATATTCACCTAGGAGGCATCTAAGTAGATTTCCTAAGCTGCGGTTCACAACCTCAGTTTGGCCATCAATCTGAGGGTGGTAGGCTATGGAAAATTTAAGCTTGGTTCCTAATAAGTGCCAAAGGGTCTTCCAAAAATAGGTGGTGAAACGAACATCCCTATCTGACACTATAGTTTTAGGAAGGCCATGTAACCTAACCACATGATCAAGGAAAAGTCGGGCTACTTTGGATGCATCAAATGTTTGAGAGTAGGTATGAAATGGGCCATTTTAGAAAACCTATCAACCACTACACATATGGAGTCATGTTTCCTTAGGGTCTTAGGTAGGCCTAACACAAAGTCCATGCTCAGATCCTGCCATGGACGATCCGGTATGGGTAAAGGGGTATACAACCCAGTGTTTTGCATTTGCTGCTTTGCAATACCACAAGGACTCAAGCTCTCCCTAATAAACCCTTTTCTAAGGAGTTCACCTACCTATCTTTGAAGCTTTAAATGCTCAGTTGGGTTCATCCTATAATGGGATAGATTGGGTAGGGTAGCTCTTGGGACTAGATCTATAGCATGTTGGATGTCCCTTAATGGTAGTAATTGGTCAGATAAATCATCAGGAAATATATCATTAAATTCACTTAAAATTCCCTTGACCTCCTGAGGGTACTTTTTATCAGATTGATCAGAAGATTCCTTTATAGCTAACATCCAAACAGTAGTTCCCTCAGATATCTCCTTTTCTAGCTCTTTTGCAGTGATTAGATTAACTCTAGACTTCTTTCCTTAAGTGAGCTAGATCCTCTCTTAACTATTTCCTGAGATGGGGGAGAGTTAATGGTAATCTTCTTCCCATGAAAGCTAAACATACATGCATTAGACCGGCCATATAGGGTGGCATCATAATCATAAAGCCAGGGTCTACCTAAGATTATACTGCTCACTCTCATGGGCACAATATCACACACACTCCATCTTGATAAGATTGAAGCTGGATCTGGACTTGGCACCTGGACTTAACGGGCATGGATGTGAAGTCTATCCAAGCTACCTTATAGGGGCTAGGGTGGGGAACTTGGTGCGGGCACCAGACTCAGAAGAAGACTTCAGAGCTCCATCTGGATCTCTGATTGACATTGCCCGAGAAATTAGGGTTTGTAATAAGGTTGACCTGGTCAACCAATTTATTTATTTTTATTTATTTCTTGAGTCACCATTTAAATTTGTTGAGTCATGTTGACTCGATGCAAGTCCCGATGTGGTTTCAATTTTATCCAATATGGTGCCGTAATTGTCTTCCAATCAAATCAAGGTCCAAAATGGTGCCACATTTGTCTTCCAATCAAATCAAGGTCCAAGCAAGTGGAGGCCACACTCCAAGCCACACGCCCAGCCACACTCCGAGCACATGCCAGGGTCCAGGAGGCGCCACAGAGGCATCCCAGTGTCATGGTCCCCACACCCAAGAAGAAAAAAATCAAATTGGAAGCTAATTTAAAGGAGGCGCCCATACCTTCCAATTTTGTCTAAGCAAAGAAGGAAAAGACTTCTCTTGGAGAAAAAATCAAAGAAGGACATCCAATTGAAGTTCAAATCAAAATCAAAGAGATTAACTTGGAGTGGAAGAAAAGAAGAAATGCCATAAGAAGAAGAGGACTCCAAATCCAAATCCAACTCCAAAGGAGGCGCCATAAAAATTCCAAAAAAATTCCTTTATGGCCGTCCCAAATTTTTTGAACTCTTGGTCGGCCAAGAGAGGAGATTTTCTACCTAATCTAGAGGTTGGAGGAGTTTAGTCCCACATGAGAATTTGTACAAGCTTGGAGAAAATTTTAGGTCTATATAATAGACCCCTCTTTGTAACTTTAAAAATCAATGAAGAAAAATTATTCTTGCTATTCTCTTGTGTTGAGTGACCTAGGTTTCTCTTCTTCCGCACTATTCTAAGTGTTGAGCTCCGTGAGGGGGTAATCCGGGTTCCATTGGAGCCTTGAGGAGGTGAGAGATCTCCATCTTTATCCAAAACCCTAGGTTAGCCACTTAAAATCCAAACCCTAGCCACCTTTCAAATCCAAAACCCTAGCCACCTTTCATTAATCCATCAAACCCTAGCTCCTCCCATCTCCCATGGCCTCTCTCTCTCTACAAGTCCAGGCCGTCCACCTTCATCCAGATCCAGTCCGGCTACTTTAGATCCAGAGCAAGTTCCAAGGAAAATCACATCAGCTTCCAGGAGAATCCAATTTTCAGCAATTTCAATCTTCAAGTTCATCAACCTGGTAAATTTCTCCCTTGACTCTCTGATTCCATCAATTGTTTTTTCTTCTCTTCCAGATCTTGAGTTCAGGAGAAGCCAACCCCCAAAGGACCAGTATTGGAGGATCCATTGCGAAGATATCTGAATCCGAGGATCCAACAATCTGCTCGGGAGAGTTCTTCCACCAAAATCTGTGAAGATCATTGTCTGGTTAGGTAAACCATCTCTTCTCTTTATTTCTGTTCTGTTGAAAGTTCGGAGCGAAACCCTAGGTCTGGGAGTTTCTCAACCCCCAGCGATCCGTTGCTTCTGAACTACTCTGATAATTTAGTTTCCTTAAAATTGTGCTTTCAATTATCATATTAGTATCTTTCAATGTTAGGTTAACTTTTCTTTGATTTGAAGCCAACTTCTACAAACTATAAAAACAACAAAAAATTAGTTAATCTTAATTTACTTCCTCATCGCATCCCTTTATTTGTTCTGCATCAGAACTAGGTTTAAGCCTAGGGTTTTGACTACCTTATATGAGATGGCATTCACACAGCTCCCACTATCTATGATTATCTTGCATACCTTATCCCCAATTTTCACAAAGGTTTGTAGGATGTTAGTCCTACTCCAATCTTCCTAGGTTTTGGTCTGGGACAAGATGCATCTAACTACCCCTACGAGGTTAGACTGGTCAAAATCCTCCTCATCTCCTTCATACTCCTCTATTAAGTCTGCCTCAGCTTCATAAAACTCTTCTTCCTCATTCTCATTGGGTTCAGGCTCTTCTTCCTCAAGCTCCCCTATGTGCAATGATCTGGTGGGATATTGGCTAGCAAAATGACCTACCTTATTACACCTAAAGCAGGCATTGGGGCTGGGGCTTGGGTTCTTCTGAAAAGCTGGTGCTTTACCCTTGTCATTCCTAAAGGATATAGAGTTACTAGAACTAGACAGACTCGGACATGGTTAGGACGAGATGGGTTAGGGTTGGGACGGGTTGGGTTGGGATTGGGTTGACTTGGGTTTGGGTTTGGCTGACTTTGGTTTGGGTTAGGACGAGTTTGGTTAAAGCTAGGTCGGCTTAGGTAAGCTTGGTTCTGGTGTGTTCTAAAACTAAGGGTACTGGCCCTAAAGGTTTTAGGACATCTGACTAAAGGTACTTTCTGGAACCTCTCAAAGTTTTCAGCTACCTGATAGGCCTGGTCTATGTGCTCAACTCCCCTAAGGTATAGCTCTCTAGATATCCTCTCGAAGGCTAGCTCTAAACCTAGATAGGATAACTGACTCAGGTTCATCTAGGCCACATCTAAGAGCACACTCATCAAACTGGGTTTTGTATTCTTTCATAGTCTTGGCTCCCTATCTAAGTCTTTGCCACTGGTCTAGAAGGCACTATTGGTAGTATGGGGGAAATACTTTTCTCTGAGTTTGAGTTTCTTGGCTTCCCAGGTAACAATGGGTGGATGGTTTCTTTGTCTACAGAGGCACTCTACTTGTTCCTAGTATAACCTAGCTTGATCAGATAACCTAAGCTTGGCAAATTGACACTTCCTCTCATCACTCAAGGCATACCAGTGAAAGTATCTCTCCATGCTTCCCTCCTAATCTATGTAGACCTTGGATCTAGGGTTCCTTCAAAGAGGGGTGGATCTACTCTGATGCTCTTAAGGATTCTATCATCATGGTCCTGGTCATCATAATTGGATCTCTTATAGTTAGGATCCTGATATGGCTCCTAGCATTAGGCTCTCCTAGGATTGGGCTCTACAAATGGGTCATGGTTTTGGCTCTCCTAGGGTTGGGCTCTATAAATGGATCATAGTTTTGGGCTCTCCTAGGATTGGGTTCTATAAATGGGTCATGGGTTTGGGTTCTCCTGGGATTATGAGAAGTGGAAAGTGGTGAATCAGGATCAGGCTCAGTATTGGACTCCTAGGTTCTTTCTATGGTTCCTAATCATTTTTCTACTTGGTCCAACCTATTGGTTAATTGGACAATCCTATGGATTGCTTGGATATTCAATTGGGTCATTTGGTTGATCTGGGGTGGTTAATTGGGCAAACTGATTTTGGGATTGGGTATTGGTTTGGTCTAGCTTGAGGTTCATCTAGGTGATAATCTGGTCACTCATGGCCTTCATGAGGGCCTCAAATTGGGTTCCATGGTTGAACTAGTTTTGGCTTAGACTAGTTGTACTGGACTCTTGACCTGGTGGTCATGCAATCAATCACTCAAAGTGGTATGGTGTAGTCAAGCATGCAAGGATCAGTATGTTCTAGGGTTTGCTAGACCTAGGCCAAAGTTGAGTAGGTCGACTCAACTTACACCCAACTCAACAATTAATCCTTCCACTGGCCAGGTAGGGGTGGGAGTGTGGGAGGCCCCCCTACTTTGTAGAGACCAATTAAAAAACTACAACACCACTTAGGTCATTTGACTCTGGACCCCCAGCCTTAGATGCCAATTTCTAGTAATAGTTGGAGAATTGAGTGCACTAGTTTACCCACACAATCCAGACCCGACCTATTAGTGTCATCTAGCTCTCTAAAGTAGAGATAATTTAATTAATTTTAATTAAGGCTTGGGTTCTGATGATGGTGATTGTTTTGGGCCTAGGACAAGTAATGACCTCCTGCCCTGATCTAAGATAGAGAAATGCCCTTAAGATTAGTTTAAGAAGATGATGAACATTCAATGGTCCTGATGTAATCTAACAACAATCAAAAAAATAAAAGAAAAATTGTCTTTTATGAGATGGAAAGTTAGATTTAAGTTGATTAAGTTAGCAAACAAAATTGGGCTTGGGATTTGAGGGGTTTGGCAGTTGATTAGGTTAGGTTCAGTCAGGTGTGCAGAAATCACAGAATCAGAAAATTAGGATTCAGTTTGATGCAAAATTTGACACAGTTTTCGATGCAAGAAAAATATAAAAAAATTACAAAATAGAGGATGGATGGTGATGATGATCCCTACAAAGTTTTATATAAAAAAATCAGATAATGATGCAACTCCTAGGGTTTTCAGACTTGGTGCAGAAATCTCAGGAATTCGGTTATGGTTTCTAAGATACCAAATTTTAAGACCTTTTAATTTCTATAAAAATAATTAAAAAATTATGAAAATTATCAAGACTAAACATAGAGAATTTCATGAAAATCTTAATGAAAAATAAAATTTTTAAGGTGATGAACTAGACTGAAACTCAGACACCTACTGCAGAAGACAGGATGCAGAAAATTAGAGATGAAATTTTCTTTTGGTGTTTTTGATGAAGATGCAACTATCCTAAATTAGCTCTGATACCAAACTGATGCATGATGATCATAAGACTACCATGATTGTAGGAAAGTAAAAACTAATTTTTTTTATAATTTTTTAGGATTTAATTTGTAGGCTAGAAACCCGAAATCAAGTAAGAACAACAGGCAAGTATGTAATGAAAGAAAACATCATACCAGCAAAAGAACTCACGCAGAAAAATAAAAGACAGGATCCTGAGAATTGAGAAACCCTCGGTTTAGGATAGCATACCTTCAACAGTTCAGAAATCAAGAGGGGAACGATTGTACTAGGCAAAGATTTGAAGAACCTTCGATGAAGAGATCACACAGCACTCAGGATCAGCACCTGGAAAACAAGCCTGTAGTTCTCGAATCAAATGGCTATCTAGGTTGGTCCAGGAGGTAAACAGGACCTCCTCTTTGGAGGGAAAACACCACAGGGATCCTGCAAGCATCAGAGGTTAATCAAAGAAACAAGGAAACAAAAGAAAGAAACTAGGTTTTAGAAGAAAGAAGGATCAGGGTTTGGAATAGCTGGCGCCCTGGGGAAGAAGAAGATCCTTGGCTTGATGGGCAATGTTGCCACCAAGATCGCCGTGGCTCGTAGCTGCTATCATCGTCGGATCTTCCCTCATCTCTTCGGGACTGGTTCGCTCTTCGGAACCTGTGAAATAGGGTTAGAGACCCGGGCTGGGGATTCCGGTGGGGACACTCCGACAGTTAAGTCAATGACGATCCAGGGGAATAGATCCTCCTGGTCAAGCCCTTGAGGAGGACTACATGCAAGGAGGAGTGAATAATGTGAATAGGGTGCAAATGTGCTGGGAATAATGGGGGCCTAGGTGAACTGGTCATAGTTTTCCTATGTGGCCTCTTCTCCCTCACTTGCTTGAGTGTTGGAGTATGTCCGTTACCTCCCGTTGAGGGTGTTGATGGCTTTTTTAAGTCCAGGTGATTGCTAAACACCTACCTTAGTATCTCCCCTGTGTCAACAGGCACGTGCGACGGTGTTCTATTCCATGGATGGGACATCTATCCCGATTCGTGATAAGGGAACCTGCTATGCGCTCTAACATTCCTTCCGGTCACTCCATTCAGGAAAACTTGGCAGGGTCTCGATCGGGGGGCCACTAACCTCGGGATTCAAATCTCTTGGTTGACTTCCTTTTTTGGGTAGTGCAGGCGGTTGGTGGAGAGCAAGCACCTCAGCCAGGGAGCTTCTTCCTCTTCTGGTGTAAGTGGTAGCCGCGGGCAGTAATTATGGCCTGGAGGGCATTTCTTTGCAGTCCTTGGGTGGCTTGCCAGTGCCCAAGGAGGGCGGCATCGCTCCCTTGGTGGCCAACACCTTTTTCCGAGATGGAGGCCAAACTGGGGAGGCAGGGCTCGACTCCGACCTAGGGGGGCCGACTTCAAGGGGGCGCGACCTGGCAGAGGAGGGCAGGACTCGACTCCGAGGGGCTCAACCTCAAAGGGGCTCCACTTGGCGAAGGAGGGCTGGGCTCGACTCTGGACCAAGGGGCTCGACTTTGAGGGGGCTCGACCTAGAGGAGGAGGGCAAGGCTCGACTCCTACACAGAGGGCTTGACCTCGGAGGGGCTCGACCTGGCGGAGGAGGCAAGGCTTTGACTCCGGTCTAGGGGGCTCGGCCTCGGAGGGCCTCAATCAGGTAGAGGAGGTCAGTGCATGACTCCGGTCCAGAGGGCTCGACCTCGGAGGGCTCGACCTGGCGGAGGAGGGCTGGGCTCGACTCCGGCCCAAGGCGCTCAACCTCGGAGGGGCTCAATCTGGTGAAGGAGATCACTACACGACTCCAGCCCAGAGGGCTCGGCCTTGGAGGGGCTCGACCTGGCAGAGGAGGGCTGGGCTTGACTCCGGCCTAGGGGCTCAGCCTCGGAGGGGCTCAATCTGGCAAAGGAGATCGCTCGACTCTGACCTAGGCATTCCGGTCTTACGGGAGCTGACCTGGTGGAGGACAGAACTCGACTTCGACAGGCCACCCAATATTCTGAGGGAGCCTAGCCCAGCAAAGGAGTTCGAGGAGGAGTGTCCGTCGTGGCAGCCTTCTCTGACATGGCACCTAACAGGATTACACGTCAGCATTCCACCACATCATTTGCCCCCCACTCCCGAGTTCCGTTGGCGCGGGGTACTCGGGGTGAAAGGAGTAAATGCAATGCTGACATGAAAAGAAGAGAATCTGGTGCAATGATGGCCATGATCACCGGTGCTTCGTGAAGTGGTTTCTGTAGCTTATCTAGGGGAGCCACATGGACACATCCGAGGAGTAGTTATTATGGGCACAGAATTTAAAGTGGTCACAATCAAAACCAAATGCCATTCTTGTCGATTGATGACACATGGCATGGATCCATCTGTGGGGGAGCTATAATGGTACGATTGAGCACCGGTCACTTTGAAAGGAGATGCAACCATTCCCAAAACATATCTTTTTTCAAATCCTGCGTGCCCGCCATTGTACCGAAGTTCTTCCTTCGCTCTCCTGGCCATCTTTGTCTTCCCAAGTTCAGTAGGTTAGTCTCCTTCCTCCCCGTCCCGGCCAAGTAGAGACTCCTTTCTAGGGCCAATTTCTTCCCCAGACTCTTGTCCGTCTTCTCTTGCCTTCTTCCTCCTTTCTACTTTTTGCCTTCATCTTCTTCTCTATGTCCCGCTTCAGCCCAAACTTCCATCCCACTACCAACCAGGGTGAGGGCGGGCCTTCCAGGACAAGGTTGCCTTCTTCTTCTTCTGATGAGGAGGAGGATGTGGCATGCTTCGAGCTCAGCAGATGACCCGCGCCTAAGGGGATAGTAATTAGGGAACCAGCATCTTCTCCTTTACCTCATCTTCCTCCTCCTAAGCCTATCCCTGATCCTCCTCAGTCGATAGGTCTTGATGGGATCACTTCGGTGATCACTGCCATGGAACTGGCGACCATCCAGAAGACCTATGGTGTCCTGGACTCCGTTGGACTCTCAGTCCCTCGACCGGGGAGCGAGTTAATTCCGATGGTCCATGCTAGATAGCCCTCATGAGGAAGCTCTCATGGGGGGCCTTCGGTTTCCATTCCATCCATTTTTTTTCTCCATCTTGGACAACTACCTCCTTGTTCCTGCCCAACTCGTCCCAAATGCGATTAGGACAATTTTTTGCTTTGTGTCATTTTCATGAGATAGTTGCCCATTTTTCCTTGTTCAGGGCCATTTTTATCCTGAAACGCCACCCCACCGAGGAGGGGTGGTGGCCTCTTTCTTCTTCCTGCCCAAAGGCATCAGGTTCAAACTTCCCTCTTCCATCAAAGGGTGGAAGAGTAGGTATCTTTTTGCATCGGTTGAAGGGGTTAATTGGGTTTGGAGTAACCCAGATTGGACTCCCAACCGGAACTTTGTTATCGAGGCGGCTAACCGAGATGTATATGATTAGCTCCACTCCACTCAGATCCCTTCACTTGAGGTCCTGTTGTCCGAGCAGAATCTCTTCGAGGCTAGGGTCAGCCAATACAAGCATTGGGTGAGTTCAGCTCGAACCTCTTCTACTCTTTCGATGTTGGTGCCGAGCTCGGTGCCCCGGGCACCGAGGACCGTCTGAAGGCAATGCTGGATTGGCTGGGCTGCCCCCCTCATCACCCCAAGCCCGGAGGCTATGGGGAATTGCACCAGCAGTCGCTTTGTAGAAATCATGGCATCCAACTGGTTGAGCCCAGTGCACCCGAGGATCGCGTTATAGGGCGAAGGGAGCTTGATAACGGTAAACGTTATCATGACTGTGGACTGCTGAGGTGGGGATCCAGCGGTGACCGGGAGAGTGATCTCCCCTTCGACCCCCACCGAGTCCCCGGTAAAGCCTACCAGGGGTGTGCACCGGCCTCAGCTGATCATGGGACAGATTCATTCGGGAGAAAGCATCATAAAAAAGCACTTCAGCCGAGCTCCCACTATCTACCATAATTCAGTGTACAGGATGCTTCGCGATGGTCATCTCGACCACCACGGCATCATTATTTACATTCTTATTTTCACTCCCCTTCTTAGCAGGGGTACATCCTCTGGGTTCCCGACCTCCCGGCTCTCTTTGCTTCCCGCCCGGTCCCACACGAGATCATGCCTACCGGCTTCTCCGTTGGGTAGTTGTCAATTGCGGGAACTGGGGGTAAGGCCGCGAGCGGCTGTCCTTCCATCGAGACCTCGTTCCTCATGAACTTCCTGAGGTAGCCTCTTTTGATCAGCTCCTCGATCTCCCGCTTCAGATTACGACACTCCTCCATGTCATGGCCGTGTTCACGGTGGAACTGGCAGTACTTCGACTTATCTCGGATGCCTCTTGGGTTCTGAGGAGGAGGTCGGCGGAGATAGTGCTTGCCCTGGATTTCCATGAGGATCTTAGTTCGGGGAGCGAGGAGAGGGGTAAACCTCCGCTCCTGGGTAGCCTCGCCCTTCAGCTTCGGATTTGGATGGGGGCCAACGGACGGTCCAGGCTGTCGGGCCTCTGGAGTATCCCTTGGACCCAGCCTCTTCAAAGTTCTCCCGTCCAACTCTCGTCGGGTGCGATCGGCCTCCTCCGCTCGATGTACTTGTGGACGCGGAGGAGGAGCTCGGAGTACATCCTGGATGGTTTTTTGTCTAGGGAATAGGTCAGGCGGGATGTCTTGAGCCCGCGCTTTAAAGCCAGCATGGCGACGGGCTCGTCCAGGCTATAGATCTCCAGGGCAGCAATCTTGAACCGGGTGACGTAGTCCCGGAGCCGCTCCTGGTCCTGCTGGCGGATAGAGAAGAGGCTATCCACCTCTCTCGGCACCTTTCGACAAGCGTCGAAGTGTGCCACAAACTTCCTTCCAACTGATGGAAGGAGGAAATAGATCCGGGCTCGAGGCGGGTGAACCAGACTCGAGCGACCTTCCGGAGGGTAGCAGGGAAGGCGATGCACAAAAGAGCATCCGTGGCCCCCTAGACCCTCATGAGATCCTTGTAGCTCTCCAGATGGTCCAGAGGGTCGGTGGTCCCGTCGTAGGGATCCACCTGTGGCATGCGGAACCGGCTCGGAACCGGCTCCGCCTGGATTTCCTCGGAAAATGGGGACGGGAGTCGTAGCCCGTCGGGTCTGCCGAGGAGTTCTGCAGGTCGACAAATCGGTGGGTGATCTCTGCCAATTTGCGTTCGTGCTCCTCCAGGCACCTCTCGGCCTGGTGCTTGATGGCCTCGTCGGTGGAATCTTCCACCGAGGCTGCTGGTGAAGGGGGCGCCGATCGGTCTCGGTGCAGGGTCTTGCCACGGCGTCGCTTACTGCGACGCGCTGTCTCGACTTCATCGACCGGGGATCGACTCTCGTGATCCGCCGAACCGGAGTAATTTCTTTTCGCGAGAGTTTGGTGACTCTCGCGGGGGTGGAGCTGCCCGCGGTCGGGATGGCCTGCCTTGGATGGAGCGCAGGCTCTCGCACGGTCCCACGGCCCGAGCTGTGGGTGTCCCTGGCTGAGGCTGCATGGCCAGGGAGCGCTGCTGATGTTGTAGCTGCCGAACCGCCGTAGTCAAGGTCTGCAGCTGCTGGATGACGCCGCAAGAGGTCCGTCTGCTGAGGCCGGCTGTGGTGGAAGAAGAGGGGGAGCAGGAAGCTCCCTCTCCGGGGCTGGGGGCCCTTGAGGGGAGGGGATCTCCCCTGCTCGGCTGGTGGATGCTTCGCATCCGCGGGTGACCACCATTGTCGGAGCGCGCTTTGCTTACAGAAAGGCGACTCCCACTAGGGTGTTGTCCTGCCCCCCTTCCTGGTGCGCCAATCTGTTGCCGATCCCACCGCCGTGCCTGTGGCTTCGGAGCCACCGATCCGACTAGACCGTCTCGCCCTCGGGGTCTCCTGGCTAGATCAAACCTACAAGGCAAAGTCAGAAACCCTGGCCGGGGATTCTGGCAAGGGAGCTCCGACGGTCAAGTTAGTAGATGGCGAGAGGGAACAAATTCTCTGGGATGGGCCCCCGAAGGAGTCCCAGACTCAGAGAACGTGCTAGCAAGAAAGTAACAGAGAGACCAGAAACCCGGCTGGGTTCCTTCGCCGAGCTCACGCCAAGGGGCCCCCTCTCGGGACCTTGGATCTCACTCCTCGAGCGGAGTCTCCAACCTTTGTTTTATTGTTTGCTCACCTGCCTTGTCATCTATTCTCTCCTTCATTTTATCTCTTCCTGTTGCCCCCTCGTTTTTTCTCCTAGGAGGCTTCTTTGTCGCTTTCATCTCCTTCCCTCTGCCCCTTTCTCTTTCCCCTTCTGGATCAGAGAGCCGGGTGGCTTTTCGCCTCATTTGCTGAGCCTAGCGGGGAAAGAGTAGGGGAGGGGGGTGCTGGTCAGGCCACCGACCAGACCTTGGGCCGAGCATGAGCGCTCTCCTTTCCAAGCACCGACGCTGTCCGTTATCGGGTCCTGCTTTGTCAGGGCCTCATCTTTCGACTGCGGAACATGTCGGGCTGACGTAAGTGATGTTTCGCGTGCCGCCACTGACCGTACGGGGTGCCTTTCTCGGAGTGCGGTGCGCACGGCTCGAGGGGCAACCTCGGAGCTCGTGCCTCCATTCCTCGGGACCTTCTTTGCAACGGTCGACCCACGATGGCCGAGGTGGACCCTTCCGGGGTGGACACCTGGCGGAGCGACAGGAGGTCGCTCAACTTCGGCCGAGGTGGTCCCGTCTCTGGGCGCCACCTGGCGAAGGAGCGAAGGGGCCCGGCTCGACCTCGGCCGAGTTGGGACCAACTCAGGGTGCCACCTAGCGAGGGAGTGGGGGAGCTGCTAGCTTCGGCCGAGATGGACCCCTCCTGGGTGGACACCTGGCGGAGCGACAGGAGGTCGCTCGACTTCGGTCGAGGTGGTCCCGTCTCCGGGCACCACCTGGTGAAGGAGCGAAGGGGCCCGGCTCAACCTCGACCGAGTTGGGACCGTCTCAGGGTGCCACCTAGCGAGGGAGCGGGGGAGCCGCTGGCTTCGGCCGAGGTGGACCCCTCCTGGGCGGACACCTGGCAGAGCCGTAGGAAGTCGCTCGACTTCGACCGAGGTGGTCCCGTCTCCGGGCGCCACCTGGCGGAGGAGCGAAGGGCCCGGCTCGACCTCGGCCGAGGTGGGACCGTCTCAGGGTGCCACCTGGCGAGGGAGCGGGGGAGCCGCCAGTTACGGCCGAGGTGGACCCCTCCTGGGTGGACACCTAGTGGAGCGGCAGGAGGTCACTCGACTTTGGCCGAGGTGGTCCCATCTCCGGGCGCCACTTGGCGAAGGAGCGAAGGGACCCGGCTCGACCTCGACCGAGGTGGGACCATCTCAAGGTGCCACCTGGTGAGGGAGCGGGGGAGCCACCGACTTCGGCCGAGGTGGACCCCTCCTGGGTGGACACCTGGCTGAGCGGCAGGAGGTCGCTCGACTTCGGCCGTGGTGGTCCCGTCTCCAGAGCCACCTGGCGAAGGAGCGAAAGGGCCCGGCTCGACCTCAGTCGAGGTGGGACCATCTCAGGGTGCCACCTGGCGAGGGAGCGGGGAGCCGCCGGCTCGACCTCGGCCGGGCCCGGGCCGAACTCGACCACGGCCGGAGCAGAGCCGCAACTAACTTGGCCGAAAAAACTCCATGTGGCTCGAATCATGCCCAACGAAATCTGAGATGTGCCACGTCGTCGTTATGGCCATAACAGATACCAAGAAGCTAGGCTCCTAGTGCCGGAGCAGGGTCCGGTCTTTGGTGCTGGAGGGTCATGCGATCCAGGCTTAGAATGCCAGGAAGCTAGGCTCCTGGTGTCGGAGCAGGGTCCGGTCTTTGGTGCTGGAGAGTCATGGGATCAGGGCTTAGAATGCCAAGAAGCTAGGATCCTGGTGTTGGAACAGGGTCCGGTCTTTGGTGCTGGAGAGTCATGGGATCTGGGCTTTCGCATGCCAGACCTGGGGTCGGGCGATGATTCCCTGCAAGGCAAAAAGTTTTGCATAAGGAGAACCTTTATCATTAGTGAGGAAGGATCTTACACTATAGATGCCAGAGAACTAGGCCCGAGCTTCGGTGCCGGGGAGCTAGGCTCTAGACTTGAGAATGCCGGAGAGCTGGACTCCAGGCTTGAGCACGCCGGAGGGCTAGGCCCCGGGCTTGAGCATGCCGGAGAGATGGGCCCCGAGCTTCAGTGCTGGAGAGCTGGGCTCCAAGCTTGAGTATGCCAGAGAGTTGGGCCCCGGGCTTGAGCGTGCCAGAGAGCTGGGCTCCGAGCTTGAGCATGCCAGAGAGCTAGGCTCTAGGCTTGAGTGTTCCAGAGAGCTGGGCCTCGGGCTTCGATGCTGGAGAGCTGGGCTCCGGGCTTTAGCATGTCAGAGAGCTGGGCCCCAAGCTTCAGCATGCCAGAGATTTGGACTCCGGGATTGGGCATGTCGAAGAGCTGGGCTCCGGGATTGAGCGTGCCGGAGAGCTGGGCTTCGAGCTTCAGTGCTGAATGTTGGGCTTTAGGCTTGAGTGTGCCAGAGAGTTAAGCTCCGGGCTTGAGTGCCAGAGAGTCGGGCTCTGAGCTTCGATGCTGGGGAGCTGGGCTCCGGCTTGAGCATGCCAGAGAGCTAGGCTCCAGGCTTAAGCATGCCAAAGAGTTGGGCTCCAGGCTTAAGTGCCAGAGAGCTGGGTTCCTGGCTTCGAAGCTGGAGAGCTAAGCTCTGGGCTTGACCGTGCTAGACCTTGGGCTGGGCAGCGATATCCCTGCAAGGCAGAAAGTGATTTGTGCAAAAGAAAGTCTTTATTATTATTAGGAGAAAGCCTTACACTATTGATAGTATATCCTTAGGTTGCAGGCATTCCATGTTCGTAGGAATCTGGCACCGTCCGGATCCTCGAGGTAGTAGGCTTTATGTGGAAGAGCTTCGGCCACCTTGTAGTGCCCTCCCAGTTCAGTGAGAGCTTGCCACACTCTAGGAGTTGAGATGCTTCAACTCGGTGCAGCACCAGGTCACTGGGTCGAAAGACATTTGCCTCACCCGTGCATTATAGTACCGGGCCACTCATTCCCAGTATACTACCATCCAGAGCTGAGTTGGTGCGGGCACCAGAATCAGAAGAAGACTTCATGGTTCCATCTAGATCTTTGAATGACCTTGCCTGAAGATTAGGGTTTGTAATAAGGGTTGACCTGGTCAACCTGATTATTTTATTTCTTAAGTCTGCATTTCATTTGTTGAGTCATGTTGACTCAGTCTAAGTCCAAGTCAAGTCCTGGTTGGCGCCATTCCCTAGGGCATCTTTTTTTCTTCCAAGGCAAATGCAAGTGGATGCCACACTCCCAACCACACTCCCAGGACCAGTTGGTGCAACATTTCATCTCAGTGTCCCTGGTTCCCACGGCCAAGAGAGCAAGAAAATTTTCTTAGGAGAAGTCAAGGCAGGCACCCACAAGCTGCCAAAAGTAATTAAGCTAAAGGAGCAGGGGATTTTTCTTGGAGAGGACTTCAAGGTAGGCACCTACACCTGCCTAAGTACCTGGCTATGAATGGAAGGAGCCTAGTCTTGGGGAGAAAGACTAGGAGATGAGTATTTTCTTCCAAGAAAGAGCAAGTCATGGAAGGAAAACCCATGACTTAAGGAGAAGAACTAGGAGGTGCCCCACATACCTGCCATATGAAGCCATCACCTTGCATTTGAGGCCGCCCACTCCAAGGAAAGAAGCCTGGTCGGTCAAGGGAAAGTTTTTCATGCTTAGGATAAATGTTTAGTCCCACATGGAAAGAAGTGTAATTTTGTTTCTCTTGCAAGGTCTATATATTGGACCCTTATGTAATCTTTTGAATAGAATGAGTAAATGAAATCTTTTCTTGTATTGAGCAACCTTGTGTTCTCTTCTTCCGCACTTCTTTGAGTATTGAGCTCCATGAGGAAGTAAATTCGGGTTCGATTGGAGCCTTGAGGAGGTGAGAGATCTCCAAAGTTACCAAAACCCAGCCCCGCTTTCATCCCTGGCCGCCAACCCTAATTTCATTTCATTATCCTAGCCGCCAACACCCAAATTCCTAAACCCTATTCCCACTTCATTCAAGGCTGCCATCTCCTTCTCCAAGCCACCGCCCACTATATCAAGCCCTAGGTCCTTTTCATCTGCAAGCCGCCGCCCTACCAGCCAAACCCTAAATCCACTCCATCTTCCACCGCCACCTCCATACTCTTCCCTCATCTTCAAAGTTCGAGCAGTCCGAGCTATCCCAGGTAAAGGTCTCTTCCTTGAGTTTCTTACATCCTTTCTTGTTTTTCATCCTTTCCAGATCCAGAGTACGAGAAGAATGCCAACCTTGCCATAGGACTATAATCCGAGGATCCATTGTGAAGATACCCCATCTCCAAGGATCCTACAATCTACTCGAGAGTGTCCTTCAATTGAAGCAAAGAGAGATATCACAGTCAGGTATAAAACCTTCTCTTATCTCTTCGTCTTTTCTTGAAAGAGGAGTAAACCCTAGGTCTGGGGGTTTCTCATTCCCCAACGATCCTACTTCTTTATTACTCTGATAATCTACTCTTTTGAATTGTGCTTTCTTTCAGTGCATATTTTCTTTCAATATTAGTTAGCCTTGTTTTTGATTTAAGCCAACTTCTAACAAAATACAAAAAAAAAAAAAAAAAAAATAGTCTTAATTTACTTTCGCATCGCATCATCTTATTTGTTCTACATCATTTTGGTATCAGAGCCCTGTCTAGGTTCTTGCTTGTTTGATTATTTTTTCGTTCCTTTTTACTTTTGCTGCCTGGAGTAGACTCCCCTGGCCGTCCAGTCCTAGGAACAAGTGAGATGCAAGCCTCCTCCTCCCATTCCACGGGGGTTCCTAGGGCGTGTAGGGGTGCCGCTGGGTTATAACTTCTAGGCAAGGATTGTAAACGGGACACACATTCTATTTTCTGCCAGTAACTGCCCTGTTATTTGAATTGTTCCTCCTTGCAAAAAATTCTAAATTAAGAAATTCTTGGTTTTCTGGAACCAGTATAATTGAATGTAATTTACATAAGATTTTTATGATTTATTAATTTTTGTAGATTTTCTGAGATCAATTTTACTGCTGTTCTACTTTTTTATTTTGTGCAAGCTATTTTTTTATTTGAGTGTGCATAAATTGAATCTATCTTAAGGGCACCGAAGTTGCAACATAAGGAGAGGATTGAGACCCTCTCCTTAGCCCAAACCACCTCCCGTGCATTCGAACCTAAGCCTTTAATCTTAAAATTAATTAGACCTAATTTGCCCTAGTGGGCTAGGACACCAACTGGTCGAGTCTAGGCTAGTGTTGAGTCAGTTTGTCTAGTTACTCTGTGTGTGCTTTGTACTCAGTGTCTAGAATGGTGGTTCAGGGATTCTATCCCGAAGGGCTTGTGTGCTGGTCCGCCTACCTGGCCAATCACTGATTGGTGCCTAGGATTGGCAATTAGGGACCTAACACTCCCCTTACACCTGCTTGGCTGAGTCCCGAGTTACTACAGGCTAGCTTGCCACTATGATTGGGCATCTAGTTTGGGCTCTAGGTCTAGTTAGCCCATAGTTGTTTCAGTCAAGTCTCATTTGGTATGCTTGCTTGCATCATCATGTCCACCCGGAACGGAGTACCCTACCAACCTGGTCAAACCCAACCTGATTTAGAGGCCATGATTAGAACTCTTACCGAAAGTATGACCAAATTGAGTTAGGATATGACTGATACTGTTGCCCAGTTTAGGGATCAAGTCCATGAGGATCTTACCCAGCTTAGGGATCGAGTCCAAGTACTTGAGAAACCTAGACATTAGAATTGGACTCCTGACCCAGATTCTAATGTGCCTCAACCTCACCCACACCAGGAGCCTAGAAGACCTTTATACAGAAATCCTGAACCTAATCATAGGAGGCCTGACCCAGAGCCTGAAGATAGAGATGATAGGTTCATCTGTAACATCAAATTAGATGCACCCACTTTTGATGGTAGCTTAAACCCTAAGGTGTATTCTGATTGGGAGGGTGAGATGGACCAGTACTTTGAGTGGTATACCATGTCTAAGGAAAGGAAGTTCAAGTTTGCCAAGATGAAGTTAGTGCATCAAGCTAGGTTATACTGGAGGAACATTGAGCTAACCACTAGGAGACGAAATGTTGAGCCCATAACCACTTGGTAGGGTATGAAAGAGAAGCTTAGAGATAAGTACCTACCCATTTCATACCAGCAGAATCTATTAGACCAATGGCAAACCTTGAAACAAGAGAACCGATCTGTCTCAGACTACATAGCCACCTTTGATGAGTACTTGATGAGATGTGATGTGAGTGAAGTCCATGAGGTCACTTTGTCTAGATTTAGGGCTGGACTTAGGAAGACATTAAGAGGGAGTTGTTTCTGAGAGAGGTTACTAACCTAGACCAAGCCTATCAGATTGCACTGAACACTGAGAAATTTTAGAAAGGACCTATACCTTCTAGGGATAGTGCCTAAATCCCAAGAAATGGACCTAGCCAAGTTACCCCTAGCAAACTTTTTCAGGGTATTCCCATCCCTAGGCCCATGGACAAAGGTAAGGCACCTGACACCCAGAGAACCCCTAGTTCTAGTATCACCTGTTTTAAGTGTCAGAAACTAGGTCATATCTCCAGCTAGTGTACAGCCATAGCCTGTTTTAAGTGCCATAGGGTAGGTCATGTTTCTAGCCAGTGCCCACGTAGATCCCTTTACATAGAAGAGGGAGAGGAAGAGAATTCCGGGCCCAATGAGGAATTTGAAGAAGAAGTTTATGAGGCCAGAATGAACTTGGTTGATGAGTATGAAGGAGAGGAGGAACCCACAGAGTCTGACCAGTTAGGAGTTGTGAGATGCATCCTATCCCAGAGTAGAGTTCAGGAGGATTGGCGTAGGACTAACATCCTACAGACTTTCCTTAAATTAGGGGATAAGGTATGTAAGATCATCATAGATAATGAGAGCTGTGTGAATGCCATTTTTGATAGCACTGTCAAAATATTAGGCTTAACCCCAGTTCCCCACCCCAACCCCTATAAGGTTTCTTGGGTAGACTCTACCTCTATACCCATCCAGTCTAGATGTCAGGTCCAAATCCAAATGCAATCCTATCAAGAGAAGATTTGGTGTGATGTCTTATCCCATGGGGGTGAGCAGTATAATTCTTGGGAGACCTTGGTTATATGATCATGATGCCACCCTCTTAGGAAAATCCAATACCTGTGTCTTTAGTTTTAATAGGAAAAAGATCATAATCCATTCAGTCCCTCCTAAGGACAAGGTAGCTAAAGGACCCAATAAGGTCAAAGAGATGAAGACTGGAGTGAACCTAATTAGTGCTAAGGATCTAGCTCAAGGACCATCTAGTGATCATAAGGATTATATCCTTTTAGATGGCTTTATGTTCTTTAAGAATAGGCTTTGCATCCCTAGAACTTCTCTTAGGGAATTTTTGATTTGGGAAATTCATGCTGGGGGTCTAGCAGGCCATTTTGGAAACGACAAGACCACCCTGGCTGTTGAAGACCACTTTTTCTGGCCTAGCTTAAAAAGAGATGTAGCACACATTGTGGCTAGGTGTCGGACCTGCGCTGTTGCCAAACAGCGAAAATAGAACACCGGCCTTTATACCCCACTCCCTGTCCCAGATCGTCCTTGGCAAGATGTGAGTATGGACTTTGTGTTAGGTTTGCCTAAGACCTAGAGGAGGCATGACTCTATCTGTGTCGTAGTCGACCGATTTCTAAGATGGCCCACTTCTTGCCTTGCTCCCAGACTTTTGATGCGTCTAAGGTAGCCACCCTGTTCTTTAATGAGATAGTTAGACTCCATGGCCTACCTAAGACAATTGTTTCAGATAGGGATGTCCGGTTCACCAGCTATTTTTGGAAAACCCTTTGGCACAAGTTAGGGACAAAACTTAAGTTTTCAACTGCCTATCATCCCCAAACTGATGGGCAAACTGAGGTAGTGAACCGTAGCTTAGGCAATCTGCTAAGATGTCTTGTTGGTGAAAACACTAGGAATTGGGATTTGTACTTACCTAGGGCTGAATTTGCATACAATGACTCGGTCAATAGGTCTACAGGTAAGAGTCCATTTGAAATTGTGCATGGGTACAAACCTCACACACCTCTTGACCTAGCCCCTTTACCAGTCCACACACGAGTCTCCGAGTCTGCTGAAGTTTTTGCACAGCATATAAAAGACTTGCATAAAGAAATTCATGCCAAAATAAATTTAAGTAATGAAACTTATAAGAAGTTGGCTGATTCTCAAAGGCGAGTCAAAACTTTTGTTGAGGGAGACTATGTAATGATTAGGTTAAGGCCTGAACGGTTTTTCTCCTGGAACCGTTAGAAAGTTACATGCTAGAGGAGCTAGACCATTTAGAGTGGTGAAAAGAGTAGGATCCAATGCCTATGTGCTCGAGTTGCCTCCAGAACTAGGCATTAGCCCCACTTTCAACATTACAGACCTAGTAGAGTATAGAGAGCCAGCTGTGATTCCCAGTGAGCCTTTTGAGCCTAATCCTATTCTTGAGAGTGAACCCAACCCTGTGTGTCCATCAACAAACTGGCCAGTGAGGAAAGAACAGATTGAAAAGATCCTGGATGATCAGGTTATCTCTACTCGTAATCGAGGATACCAAAGATACCTGGTCCGCTGGCAAGGAAGGCCAGATTCTGATGACTCTTGGATCTCTCGAGATGAATTACAAGTGCTAGATCCAGATCTCTTGGAGAGATACCAGAGCCAACTTGAGCCTTACTCGACAGGGTCGAGTTTCTCCCACCCCGGGAGAATTGGTGCGGGCACCAGAATCAAAAGAAGACTTCAGGGTTCCATCTGGATCTCTGAATGACCTTGCCCGAAGATTAGGGTTCGTAATAAGGGTTGACCTGGTCAACCAGATTATTTTATTTCTTTGAGTCTGCATTTCATTTTGTTGAGTCATGTTGACTCAGTCTAAGTCCAAGTCAAGTCCTGGTTGGCGCCATTCCCTAGGGCATCATTTTTTCTTCCAAGGCCAAATGTAAGTGGATGCCACACTCCCAGCCACACTCCCAGGACCAGTTGGCACCACATTTCATCCCAGTGTCCCTGGTCCCCACGCCCAAGAGAGCAAGAAAATTTTCTTAGGAGAAGTCAAGGAAGGCACCCCCAAGCTGCCAAAAGTAACCAAGCTAAAGGAGCAGGGGATTTTTCTTGGAGAGGACTTCAAGGTAGGCACCCACACCTGCCTAAAGTATCTGGCTATGAATGGAAGGAGCCTAGTCTTGGGGAGAAAGACTAGGAGATGAGTATTTTCTTCCAAGAAAGAGCAAGTCATGGAAGGAAAACCCATGACTTAAGGAGAAGAACTAGGAGGTGCCCCACATACCTGCCATATGAAGCCATCACCTTGCATTTGAGACCACCCACTCCAAGGAAAGAAGCCAAGTCGGTCAAGGAAAAGTTTTTCATGCTTAGGATGAATGTTTAGTCCCACATGGGAAGTAGTGTAATTTTGTTTCTCTTGCAAGGTCTATATATTGGACCCTTATGTAATCTTTTGATTAGAATGAGTAAATGAAATCTTTTCTTGTGTTGAGCAACCTTGTGTTCTCTTCTTCCTCACTTCTTTGAGTGTTGAGCTCCGTGAGGGAGTAAATCCGGGTTCCATTGGAGCCTTGAGGAGGTGAGAGATCTCCAAAGTTACCAAAACCCTGCCCCGCTTTCATCCCTGGCCGCCAACCCTAATTTCCTTTCATCATCCTAGCTGCCAACACCCAAATTCCTAAACCCTATTCCCACTTCATTCAAGGCTGCCATCTCCTTCTCCAAGCCACCGCCCACTATATCAAGCCCTAGGTCCTTTTCATCTGCAAGCCGCCGCCCTACCAGCCAAACCCTAAATCCACTCCATCTTCCACCGCCACCTCTATACTCTTCCCTCATCTTCAAAGTTCGAGCAGTCCAGAGCTATCCCAGGTAAAGGTCTCTTCCTTGAGTTTCTTACATCCTTTCTTGTTCTTCATCCTTTCCAGATCCAGAGTACGAGAAGAAGGCCAACCATGCCATAAGACTACAATCCGAGGATCCATTGCGAAAATACCCCGTCTCCAAGGATCCTATAATCTGCTCGAGAGTATCCTTCAATTGAAGCAAAGAGAGATATTACAGTCAGGTATAAAACCTTCTCTTCTCTCTTCATATGTTTCTTGAAAGAGGAGTAAACCCTAGGCCTGGGGGTTTCTCAATCCCCAGCGATCCTATTTCTTTTTTACTCTGATAATCTACTCTTCTGAATTGTGCTTTCTTTCAGTGCATATTTTTTTTCAATATTAGTTAGCCTTATTTTTGAGTCAAGCCAACTTCTAACAAAATACAAAAAAAAAAAATAGTCTTAATTTACTTCCGCATCGCATCATCTTATTTGTTCTGCATCATGAGCTTTGTCCCTGGTTTCTTCAAGGAGGTCCAAGTTGAGTAGAAGGCATACTGGATTCTCCGCTTCGTCATACTGCTGTACCCATAGTGTGGGCAAGATGAGCTCAATTGGGACGACGGCCTCCATGCCGAAGACGAGGTTGAAAGGCATTTCATCCATTGCCATTCTAGGCGTTGTGTGGTAGGCCCACAGAACACTTGGGAGTTCTTCTGCCCACCTACCCTTGGCCTGGTCTAGCCTGGTCCTGAGTCCTTGAAGGATGGTCTGATTGGTCACCTCAGCTTCCTCATTTGTTTGGGGGAGAGCTACTGAGGTGAAGCAGTGTTGGATGTCGTGCTCGGCATAGAACCCTTCGAACTCTCGGTTGTCGAACTACCATCTGTTGTTGGTTATGATGCAGTGAGGGAGTCCGAAGCAACAGATGATAGATTTCCAGAAGAACTGGCGGACCTTGGCTTCTATGATCCATGCTAGTGGCTCTTCTTCTACCCACTTGGTGAAGTAGTCGATGGCCACCAGCAAAAATCTCTACTGCCCCGGTGCGGGAGGAAATGGCCCTAAGATGTCCATTCCCCACTGGGCGAAAGGCCAAGGAACGGAGAGCTGGGAGAGCGGCGCCGCCGGTTGACGCTGTATGTGAGAGTGGCACTGGCATTTGTTGCACTTCTTCATGAATTCGGTGGTGTCCTTCCTCATAGTCTCCCAGAAGTATCCCTGGCGGAGAGCTTTGTACGCCAACGTTCTTCCTCCCACATGGTTCCCGTAGAGGCCTTCATGTATCTCTTGGAGTACGAAGGTTGCCTCTACGAATCTTAGGCATTTTAGGATTGGGTAGGAGTAGGATCTGCGGTAGAGCTTCCCTTCCATCAGGACAAACCGGGAGGCTTTCTTCTTGATGAGGCTAGCTTCCGTGCAGTCCTCTGGTAAGGTACCATCGATGATGTATCTGACATACCTGTCCATCCAGCTCGAATCTGAGGTGACCTGCTGTACCTCCTCTGGGACTTCATAGCTTGGATTCTTGAGGTACTCCATGTGGGCATGCCCCAGTGATGAGTCCGGCAAGGTTGCGAGTCTCAATAGTATATCCGCGTGGGCATTCTCTCTGCAAGGGATAAGAAAGATGCTGAAATGTCTGAAGCTCGCCGTGCTTGAGCGGACTCACTCCAGGTACTTCACCATCTGGGGATCTTTGGCTTCATATTCTCCAGAAACTTGTCCAGCCACCAGTTGGGAGTCGGTAAAGACTTTCAAGCTTTGCATGCCCAGCTCGTGGGAGACCTTTAGGCCCACGAGGAGTGCCTCGTACTCCACCTGGTTGTTTGTCACGGCGAACTTGAAGCGGAGAGCACACTCTGCCATGACCCCATCATTGTTGGCGAGGATGAGGCATGCTCCACTCCTGCCGAAGTTGGACGCATCATCCACGTGGAGGATCCAGGGCTCCTCTTCTACTCTGGGCTTAACTTGATGCTTTGGGGTTGTTTGTTCTGGTTCCTCGGTGAGTCCCGTGCACTCGACCAAGAAGTCGGCTAGGACTTGGGCCTCCTATGACGACCTCGGTCGATATGTGATGTCGAACTCGCTCAGCATCAGGGACCACTTAGCCAGCCTTCCAGAGGTTTTGAGGTGGCTAAGTATGGTCCTCAACGGCTGATTCATCATGACTGCAATGAGATGCACTAGGAAGTATGGCCTGAGATGCTTAGCAGACATTATTAGAGCAAAAATGAGTTTTTCAGAGCGAGTATACCTAATCTCCACATCATGGAGGATTTTGCTGATGTAGTACACTGACTTCTGAGATCCATCTTCGTGTGCACGGATGAGGACTAAGCTGACAGCTCCAGGTGTGACCACCAGGTAGAGTAGGAGCTTCTCTCCTCCCTCCGGTCTGGAGAGCAGCGGAGGAGACGCCAAGAACTTCTTCAACTCTTTAAAGGTCATCCTGCACTCTTCTATCCAGGTGAAGTCGTGCATCTTGCGCAGTGCCTTGAAGAAGGGAAGGCAGCAGTCAGTCGATCTTGAGATGAACCAACTTAGAGTTGCAATCCGGCCCGTCAGGTGCTAAACCTACTTCTTGGACATCTAGTGCTCCATGTCGACGATCACCTGGACCTTCTATGGGTTTGCTTCAATGCCCCTTTGGATGACCATGAAGCCAAGGAATTTTCTTGTCGCCATCCCGAAAGCGTACTTTGCTGGGTTCAGCTTCATCTAGTATTTTTAGAGATTCTAAAAGGCTTCGACAAGGTCGGCAATGTGGTCCGAGCTCGGCATGCTCATGACAAGCATGTCATCCATGTACACCTGCATGTTCCGGCCAATCTGGTCTTTGAAGACCCTGTTGACCAGGTGCTGGTACATGGCCCCAGCATTCTTCAGATCGAAGGGCATCATCCTGTAGCAGTACATCCCTTGGTCGGTGATGAAGGCAGTGTGCTCCTCGTCCTCTGGGTGCATCCCGATCTGGTTGTATCCGGAGAATGCATCCATGAAGGAGAGTAGCAGGTGCCCCGAGGTGGCATCCACTAACTGGTCAATCTTCGATAGAGGGAAGCTGTCCTTTTGACATGCCTTCTTGAGGTCGGTGCAGTCTACACAGATCCTCCATTTGCCATTACTCATTTTCACCATCACTACATTCGTCAGCCAGCTTGGGTACCGCACCTCCCGAATGAAGCCGGTGGCAAGGAGTTTGTCCATTTCCTCATTGATCACCACCTGCCTCTCCGGGGCGAAGCTTCTCTTCTTCTAACGAACTGGCCGGTGCTTTGGATCAATACTTAGCTTGTGGGTGATGATGTAAGGGAGAATACCTGGCATGTTCGCCGTCGTCCAGGCGAACACATCTACATTCGCCCGTAGGAACTCCAGCAGGAGGACCCTCTCTTTGTCTTGCAACTGAGCCCCAATCTACACCATCTTCACCTGGGGTCATCCTCGGGGGCCTTATCCCCAGGGATAGTCTGGAGACAATGCTGTACTGGCTGAGGTGCCCCCCTCATCTCTCTGATGCTGTAGGGGGTGGGGAACTATGCCAACAGCCATTTATGGAAACGACGATGTCGAGCAGGTTGAACCCGGGTCGGCCGAGGATCACATTGTAGGTTGAAGGAAGCCTGACAACAGTGATAGTCAACACAATAGTGCTCTATCGAGGTGGGGTCCCGGCAGTGACTAGGAGAGTGATTTCTCCCTCAACCCTTACAGAGTCTCCCATGAAATCGACAAGGGATGTGTGCATCGGTCTAAGCTGAGCGGAGGACAAGTTCAATCTAGAGAAGGCATCATAAAAAAGGATATCAGTCGAGCTTCCACTATTAACCATAATCCATTTTATAGGATGCTTCACGATCATCATCTCGACGACCACGGCATCGTTATTTACATTCTCCCCTATTTTCCCCTTCTCTTATAAAGGGGAGTACATTTTTAGAACACTCTGCCCCTCGAGCCTTCTTGGAAGCATGCTCAGCTCCCCAGTACATCATCCCCACCAGCTTCTCGGTAAGGTGGTTGTCAACTGCAGAGACTGGCAGGAGAGCGGCGAGCGCCTGAGGTTCCACTGGAGGTCTGTCCCCCATGAACCTTTCGAGGTAGCCCCTCTTGATGAATTCTTCAATCTCCTTCTTAAGGTTGTGGCATTCCTCAGTGTCGTGGTCGTGGTCGTGATGGTAACGGCAGTACTTCATCTTGTCATGACCAATGGACGGCTTCATCGAAGGTGGGCACTTGAAGTAGGACTCACCTTCGATCTCCATGAGGATCTTTATCCTCGGGGCAAGGAAAGGGGTAAACCTCTCCTCCGAAATGGGGGCACTCCTAGGTCTCGGCCTATGGCAGAAGTTCAAAGCTGGGGGTCCTGGCTTCCGCATCCCGAATGCCTCAACAAGAGTTGGCTTCTTCAATGGCTTCCCATCTAGCTCCCTTCTTGTATGATCCATCTCCTTGACATAGATGTACTTTTGAGCTCGAAGGAGGAGCTCGGAGTAGGTCTTGGAGGGTTTCTTGTCGAGCGAGTAAGTCAGGCGAGAGATCTTGAGCCCTCGCTTCAGTGCCAGCATGGCGACTGGCTCATCAAGATTGTAAATCTCCAACATGGCAGCCTTGAAGCGGGCTACGTAGTCCCGTAGGGGCTTGCGGTCCTGTTGCTAGATGGAGAAGAGGCTGTTTGCTTCTCATGGCACCTTCTGACAGGCATCGAAGTGGGCCATGAACTTCTACTCTAATTGAGCAAAAGAGTCGATGCTTTCAGGCTCGATGTGGGTGAACCAGACCCGAGTCGCCTTCCGGAGGGTGGCTACGAAGGCGATGCAAAAAAGGACATTGATGGCCCCCTGGACCCTCATGAGAGCTTTGTAGCTTTCCATGTGGTCCAAGGGGTTGGTGGTCCCATCATAAGGATCCACCTGCGGCATACAGAACCAGTTGGGGATTAGTTCTTTTAGGATCTCTCGAGAGAAGGGGGGATGGCCATCATAGCCTGCTGGCTTGTCAGTGGAGCCTTGCATATTTGCAAACCGGTGGGATAGCTTTGCCAGCTTGTACTCGTGCTCCTCCAAGCGCTTCTTGGCTGTGTGCCTGATGGCCTCATCAGTTGAGCCCTCTGCTGAGGTCGAAGGAGATAGAGAAGGTGACGTGGGATAGTGTCCATGACGGGGGATCTTACCTTTTTGACCTCGGCGGGGTTTGGATGTTACCCACTCGAGCATCGGGGACCGGCTCTCCCAATCGGTAGATCTAGCCCGTTGTCTCTTCGCTGGTGTCTGGTGCTTCCCCAGCGGTCGGTAGTGGCTTGCAACTACGAAGGCCTTTCATGGAAGGAATGCAGTCTATCGCGGGGTGCTAAAGTATAGGCCACAGGAGTCCCTGACTACTGGTGTGTAGCCAAGGACCGATGCTGATGCTAGAGCTGGCACACTACTGTAATGAGGATTTGCATATGCTGGGTGAGCGCAGCCAGCTTGGTTTCCACCGGGGGTGATTGAGCTGGAGTGGGGAGCTCCCCTTCTAGGCTGTGCGGGTCCCCACGGGAAGAGGGATCTCCCGCATGGCTAATGAAGACTTCTCTCACTCGCATCATCACCACCCCCTCGATGGACTGCTTACAAGGGGACTAGGCTAGGTCAAAATGCATCCTGCTGTCCCCTTCTTAGCACTCTAATCTGTTGCCACCAAGATCACCGTGGCTCGTAGCTACTGTCGGTATCGGATCACCCCTCATCTCTTCAGGATTGGGCTGCTCTTCGAAACCTGCAAAACAGGATTAGAGATCCAGGCCGGAGATTCCTGCGGGGGCACTTCGATGATCAAGTTAGTGACGATCTAGGAAAACATATCCTCCTAGTCGAGCCCCTAAGGTGGACTCCATGCAAGGAGGAGTGAATAATGTGAATAGGGTGCAAATATGCTGGGAAGAGTGGGGGCCGAGGTGAACTGGTGGTAGTTCTCCTGTGTGGCCTCTTCTCCCTCACTTGCTTGAGTGTGTTGGAGTATGTCCATTACCTCCCGTTAGGGGTGTTGATGGCTCTTTTAAGTCCATATAATTGCTAAACGCCTACCTCAGGATCTCTCCCATGTCAGCAAGCACGTGCGGCGGTGTTCCGTGCCATGGATGGGATGTCTTTCCCGGTTCGTGATATGGGAACCTGCTATGCGCTCTGACATTCCTTCTAGTTCTTCCATTCTGGGAAACTTGGCAGGGCCTCGATCGGGGGGCCACTGCTCTCGGGATTCAAATCACCTGGTTGACTTCTTTTTTTGGATGGTGCAGGCGGTTGGTGGAGAGCTTGGCACCTCGACTAGGGAGCTTCTCCCTCTTCTGGTGTAAGTGGTAAACGCGGGCAGTTATTACGGCTTGGAGGGCACTTCCTTGCAGTCCTTGGGCGGCTCACGGTGCCCAAGGAGGGCGGCATCGCTCCCTTGGTGGCCAGCACCTTTGTCCGAGGTGGAGGCCGAACCAGGGAGGCAGGGCTCAACTCTGGCCTAGGGGGCCTGACTTCGAGGGGGTGCGACTGGTGGAGAAGGACATGACTCGACTCCGAGGGGCTCAACCTCAAAGGGGCTCCACTTGGTGGAGGAGGGCTGGGCTCGACTCCGAACCAAGGGGCTGGACTTCAAGGGGGCTCGACCTGGAGGAGGAGGGCAAGGCTCGACTCCTGCACAGAGGGCTTGACCTTGGAGGGGCTCGACCCGGTGGAGGAGGCAGGGCTTCGACTCCGGCCCAAGGGACTCGGCCTCGGAGGGGCTCAATCTAGCGAAGGAGGTCAATGCGTGACTCTGGTCTAGAGGGCTTGACCTCGGAGGGGCTCGACCTGGTGGAGGAGGGCTGGACTCGACTCCGACCTAGGGGGCTCAACCTCGGAGGGGCACAATCTAGCAAAGGAGATCGCTGCGTGACTCCAGCCTAGAGGGCTCGGCCTCAGAGGGGCTCCACCTGGTGGAGGAGGGCTGGGCTCAACTCCGGCCCAGGGGGCTCAGCCTCGGAGGGGCTTAATCTAGCGAAGGAGGTCACTCGACTCTGACCTAGGCATTTCGGTCTTGCTGGAGCTGACCTGGTGGAGGATGGAACTTGGCTTCGACAGGCCGCCCTGATATTCTGAGGGAGCCCGGCCCGAAAAAAGAGTCTGAGGAGGAATGTCCGTCATGGCAGCCTTCTCTGACATGGCACCTAACTGGGATTACATGTCAGCATTTTGCCACATCAAGCAGCTAGGGCTTCTTCTCCTTGGGCATGGAAGATGAAGACTTGGGCATGGAGGCAGAGGTCAGCTAAGGCACACAAGAACAATCACACAAAACACAAGAACACCAATGCTAGAAAACAAATCACCAGAGTTTTATTTCATCAATAAGTTAAACTGATACAAGAGGAAGAGGGGTGGGGCATTTATAGAGTTCCCATGCCCTCTCCTAATTAGGATAGGATTACATAATTTGATTAGGAAGAGGGCTATAAGTTTTGAATTCAATTACAATTCCCAAAGAACTTAGGAAGAGAAATCCTTAATAGGTTAGGAAGGAATATTCTTGTTGACCTAGTCTTCATCCACCTTGCTTGGACCGGTAAAAGGGGCTTGGACTCCTCTTGAATTTGGCTTGGGTCTCATGGGCAGCAACAAAGGGCATCCTCCTTGGGCTTGGGCGAAAATTAGATGGGCCCTGGTTGGCTTCCAAGGGTTGGGGTACATGGGCCTATCCCCTGGGCTGGAAAACCCTGGGCTCCCAATCTGAAGTGGACCTCGGAAAATGCTTAGGACACCTCCATTACTAGGTTCTTGGGCTTGAGATGCTCTTGGGCTAGGGCGCCTAGCATATACCTGGAATCATGGGCGCCCTTGGTCTTGGAATATACTCTAGCATTTGGAGGGCATCTTGGTATCTATAAGGCATTTGGGGGGAATCTTGGTATCTGGGGTGGCAATCAAGGCCCATTAAGCTGATGTAAAGGCCTCTAGCTCCTAGATGAGGCCTGGTAGAACTCTAAAATAGAGTATCCTCTTCTCTTGTACAAAATTGGACTAATACTGGACTAATATACAAGTACATGACTCAATGACTGGACTAGAGTTTAGACAAGCCAACTTGGACATCTTGTCCCAACTTATTACATGACTCAATCTTACTTAATTACAAAATTTGATACATAGACAAGGTCTCAAAATCCTAATCAGTAAACTAGATAGGGCCCAGTAATCTATGTATGATCTTGGTGCCCCCCCCCCCACCACTTTTTTTTGCATTTAATTAGCTGCTATTAATCCTTATTTAATCTACCATCTGCACAACAAAAAAAATAGAGAAAAAAATTTTAATTTCTATAATTTTTTTATCTTAGTTTCATGTTGCATCTTTGGTTTTCATACATGTGCATGCATCAATAAACCAACTTAAGGTCAATTTTACTATGTCGGATGAGGGAAGGATTTCATCACCTTTCCTTGGCCCAAAACAACTACCCAACATTCGAACCCAAGCCTTAATTAAAATTGTGTAGCAACCTAATTAATCTAGGGACACCAATAGGTCTAGTTCGTGGTCTTGTGAGAAAGTTAGTGCACCCAATCCTTCACTTATTTCTTGAAGTTGGTGTCTAGGCTAGAGATACAGAGGCAAACACCATAAGTAGTGCTGTGGTTACTTAATTAGGACCTTGTGAGAGCAGGGGGAGCCTCCCACACTCCCACCTCTGACCTGGCCAGTGGAAAGGGAAATTGTTTGATTGGTTGTAAGTTGAGATGACTCATTCGACCTGAGCTGCTAGGTCTAGCTAACCCTAGAACGATGTGTGTGCTTGTTGCATGACCCCTAGATTAGGAGTCCAATTCCATTAGTCCTAACTCCAACCCAGTCTAGCTATGGAGTCCAATGTTGACACCTTACTAAGGACCATTACTGAACTGATTACCCAACTAAGCTCCCAACTGTGCAATAGGTTTGACCAATTGGATGGACGTATTGGAAACCTAGAAAGGACCAAGAAGACCGATACCGCGCCTAAACTTGAGACACCATGTCCCCCACCTTCCAACCCTAGGAGAGCCCCATGCCATGACTCGATCTGGGAAACTAATCATAGAAGACCCAATTATGATTTCATGGACCAGGATGAGAGAGCCTTTAGGAACATTAGGTTAGAAGCACCTACTTTTGTAGGTGATCTTGATCCTAAGAGTTACATTGATTAGGAAAGAGGTATGGACCAATACTTTGAGAGGGATGAAATGATCGAAGAAAGGAAGTTTAAGTTTGCTAAACTCAAGTTTGTTCGCCAGGCTAGAATATACTAGGATGATGTTGAGAGAATGACTACACAAAGAGGAGACCAGCCCATAGCTACTGGAGAGCCATGAAGAGAAAACTTAGGGAAAGGTACCTACCCATGTCCTATGAGCCCAGTGGATTCATAGCCCATCGATCCCTACCCATGTCCTATGAGCCCAGTGGACCCATAACCCATCGATATCTATCCATGTCCTATGAGCCTAGTGGACCTATAGCCCATCGATCACTACCCATGTCCTATGAGCCTAATAGACCCATAGCCCATCGATCCCTACCCATGTCCTCTGTGCCCAAGGAATCCATAGCCCATTGACCTGAGCCCAATAGGATTAGTACCCCTAGATATCAGCTAGGTACTAGTCAAGTTCACCTTAGTCGACCAGAAATCGATAGGATTAGTAGCCCTAGCTACTAACCAAGTACTAGCCAAGTTCTCCTTAGTCGACCCGAACCCGATAGGATTAGTATCTCTAGCTATCAGCCAAGTACTAGTCAAGTTCTCCTTAGTCGACCCACCCCTAATACCTTAGTTGTCCCAAAGGATAACATTGAAGAGGAAGTAGGTAGGACAGACCAAGAATTAGTTGACCAAGAAAATACCCAGACTGAAGCTATAGTGGAAGAATAGTTAAAGAAAGAGAACCATGATACTATTACCACAACTTTACCTAAGGAAACCTTAGAAGAGAACCCAATGATAAAGCCTAGTCCTGAAATTCAAGAACTAGAGGAACTTATTTAGGACATGATTTCTTTAATTCGGTACCCTCGGGATGAAGTCACTCCTTTAGTCCAAATTAAATATCTCTTCCCTGAAATTACTGACCCATTCTTCTATAAGGTGGACCCTTTTATTCCCTGTAGATGTATATCAATGTCCAACCCTTACGGTCAACCCCATTAGTCTAGGACTATTCCCTACAACCTCTCCATATTTCTTACCCTACGAGGTCAACCCCAAACCTTCTTCTTATTTCCTACCCTACTAGCCTAACCCCGAATCCACTTCTTATTACCTACCCTGGCCTGAAGCTTCCAAAGTTTCTAGAACCATTAGGTTACACTTTGTTGAGGTTACTAGGTTACATAAATTCTTAGAGCCCGTTAGATTTGCCACCTATTTTTGGAAGACCTTATGGCATTTAGTAGGAGTCCATGCACCATTTTCATCTGCTTGTCACCCATCGACCAAGGATCAAGCCCAAAGTTGTAATTGAAGATTTAATAAATTTCTTTCAATAAGAATGTATAGTTAAGTCCATTAGTTGAGTCCATTAGGTGTTGGTATTAATCATCTGCCCAGCATGTTAGAGGTTTGCATAAGAAAATTAGCATGAGATTAATGTGAGCAATGATAATTTTAAAAACTTGGCTAATTCCCGAAAAGAGTCCAAGAGTTTACTGAGGGTGATTGTGTAATGATTAAAAGTTACATACCTATAGTGCCGGACCCTTCAAAGTGATAAAAAAAAGTTGGCTATAATGCCCGATCCAGTGGGCTATAACGCCCAGCCACCCTTCTCCTGAAAAATCCAAGAGGAGCCGATCCCGAATCGATTTCGTATGCCTCAGGTGGATCCCGACGATAAGACTACCGACCCCTTGGACCACCTAGAGAGCTATTGATGCAGAATGAAAGCTCTGATACCAAAAATGATGCAGAACAAAAAAGATGATGCGATGCGGAAGTAAATTAAAATTAATATATTTTTTTTATTTATTTATTTTCAGAAGTCGGCTTTGACTCAAAGGAAAGATAAACTAATGTTGAAAGAAACTAAGAAATGACAGAAAGCACAATTAAAAGGAGTGGATTATCAGAGTAACTCAGAAGTAGGATCGCTGGGGATTGAGAAACCCCCAGAGCTAGGGTTTACTCCTCTTTCAAGAAACAGACGAAGAGAGAAGAGAAGGTTTTATACCTGACTGTGATATCTCTCGTTGCTTCAATTGAAGGACACTCTCGAGCAGATTGTAGGATCCTTGGAGATGGGGTATCTTCGCAATGGATCCTTGGATTGTAGTCCTATGGCAAGGTTGGCCTTCTTCTCGAACTCAGGATCTGGAAGAAGAAGAACAAAAAAAAAAAAAGAACCAGAAACTCAAAGAAAGACACTGACCTAAGGACTTAATGAAAATTGTTGGATGCAGAAGTTCCGGAGATCTTGATACTGATCTGACTCTTCTTTGAACTTGCTCTGTAGTTGAAACAGTTGATCTGAACCTGGATGCTGGTGGCCGGCCTCTATGTGGAAGAGAGGGGCCGTGGGATGTAGATGGAAAATTAGGGTTTGGTGGTGGAGTAGAGATGGGTAGACTAAGCTAGAGTTTTGGGGTTGGAGATCTCACACCTCCTCAAGGTTCCTAGGGAACCCGGATTTACTTCCTCACGGAGCTCAACACTTGAATACAAGTGCGGAAGAGAGAAACACAAAGTTGCTCACAAAGAAATTGATTTCATTCATCATTTTTTCAAGAGTTACATAGAGTTGAATATATAGACATAACAAAGAAATAAAATTTCATACACTTCCCATGTGGGACTAATAGGACTAACCCACACTTTAGGCATCAAATTCTCTTCCCAAGACTCCTTCCATGAGTGGGCAGCCCAAAAACTCCAAGAAAACTTGAAAATTAGCTCCAAATGGCAGGTTATGGGGGTGTCTCCTAGTATCTCTCCATGAATCAAGGATTTTCCCTTCATGGTTTGGCTCTTTTGGACACCTCCTAGTCTTGCTCCACAAGTTTAGGCTTCTTCCTTTCATGGCTTTGGCACTTTAGGAAACTTTTGGGAGCCTCCTTGATTTTCTCTCCAAGACATGCTCTCTTCCCTTTTATAACTTGGGTTTTTATGGAACATTGTGGGGCACCTCCTTGATCCTCTCTTCAAGAAAAATTCTTGCCAGCCTGGCTTGGGTTTATCTGGAAAGAAGTTGGCTCCTCCTTGGATTGAGGTATCTTGATGGATTTCTTTCCCAAGTGGTGCATGAAAGAAGGGACCTGCTTTCTTGTGGTGTGGGGACCAAGGCACACTGGATGGAGATGTGGCACCTCCTAGACTCTGGCGTGTGGCTGGGAGTGTGGTGCCCACTTGCTTGGTCCTGGGAAAAAATGTGGCACCTTGGAGAAGACCTAGACCACTACTAGGACTTGTATTGAGTCAACATGACTCAACAAAATTTAAATTGCAGGGAAATACAGACTCAAACTAAAATTGAGTTGACCAAGTCAACCCTTATTACAAAACCAGAAAATCCTAATTCTTCGGGCAATATCAATCAGAGATCTAGATGGAGCCCTGAAGTCTTCTTCTGAGTCTGGTGCCTGCACCAATTCTCCCAGGGTGGGAGGAACTCGACCCTGTCGAGTATGGATCAAGCTGGCTCTAGTATCTCTCCAAGAGGTCTGGGTCCAATTCTTGTAATTCTTCTCGGGAGATCCAAGAGTTATCAGAATATGTCCTTCCTTGCCAGCGGACCAGGTATCTTTGGTATCCTCGATTATGAGTAGAGATAACCTGATCATCCAGGATCTTTTCAATCTGCTCTTTCCTCACAGGCCAGTTTGTTGGTGGACACACAGGGTCGGGATCACTCTCAATAACAGGATTATGTTCAAAAGGCTCACTGGGAATCACAGCCGGCTCCCTGTACTCTACTAGGTCTGTAATGTTGAAAGTAGAGCTATTGCCTAGTTCTGGAGGCAACTCGAGCACATAGGCATTGGATCCTACTCTCTTCACTACTCTAAATAGTCCAGCTCCTCTAGCATGTAACTTTCTAACGGTTCCAGGAGAAAACTGCTCAGGCCTTAACCTAATCATTACATAGTCTCTCTCAACAAAAGTTTTGACTCGTCTTTGAGAATCAGCCAACTTCTTATAAGAATCATTACTTAAAGTTATTTTGGCATGAATTTCTTTATGCAAGTCCTTTACATGCTATGCAAGTGCATCAAGAGACTTGTGTGTGGGGACTAATAGTGAAATCAGATCAAGTGGTGTGTGAGGCTTGTATCATGAACAATTTCAAAGGGACTCTAGCCTATAGACCTATTGATCGAAACATTATATGCAAATTTAGTCCTGGACAAAATACAAATCCCAATTCCTGGTGCTCTCAATCAAACCAAAATCAGAGCCAAAGCCTAGTAAAGGGTCAAGAAAAACTAAACTAGACTGACGACGCATTCCTAAAGAATGGACTTTATTCCAAAGGAACCCTAGGTCTAAACCTAACAAACTAAGGCTCTCTAGGTTTGACCTTGGATCGGAGGAGGGCATGCAGAGCATGAAAACTTATTATGGATGCCTAGTAGGTGCCATAAGGTCTTCCAGAAGTAGGTGGCAAACCTAATAGGTTCTAAGGAGTCTGACAACCTAGAGATCTCAGTAAAGTGTAATCCCATAGCTCTAGAAACATGAGAAGATTCAGGGAAGGGTAGGAAATAAGAATCAGAGTTTTGAGGTGGCTTATCAGAAACAAGAAACAAACCTTGGTTATTCAGGATGACCTTAAAATGAGGACATTGTTCTATAGGTGCACTCATCCAAACCTCATGATTTGCTCTAGGAGGGTCTACAAGTGCAAGTTCTAGGGTAGGCTGGGTGCTCCTAGAAGGTGGAAGGTTATCAGGAAGGTCTTTGGAATGTTTATCTAAAAAGTCCTCTAAGCTACTGTCTTTTTCTTGTTCTTGGACCTTCTCAATGGGCAATTCTTGTGAACCCCTTCCTTCTTCACACTTCTCTACCAGATTTGACTCAGGGGTGTCTTCTTTGGATTCCTCAATGAGTTCAGAGGTATTCTCACTTAAACTCTCATTGGGTGCAATTTCCTCTTCCTGAACTTCCTCAAAAGGGTCTTCTCTTAGGGTTAGCTCCTGAATTCCTTGAGTGGCAGGGGTCCCCTCAATAACCCCATCAGGTAGGAGTTGGTTAATTGAATTATCGGGAGAGATATCCTCAAATTCTTCTTCTTCATATTCATCTATCAAACTTATGTCAGGCTCATATATTTCTTCCTCAATCTCACTGAAAGGTTCTAATCTATTCTCCTTTGATTCCTCTTTAAGTACGGCTCTGGTCAGGTCAACTAATTTTGGGATGGCCATGCCTAACTCCTTCTCAGTGTTATCCTTCTGGTCAAGAGGTGACACAAGTGGAAATTGACAAACAAAAGTCTGGTTCACTACGGGTGTCGGATCAATCGGAACTTGACTCAAGTTGGTAGAGGTTGGCTTTAAGTCCAAAGTACTTGATTGGTTATATCTTAAAGGCCACTCATAGTCTTGGGCTTCTTGGTAGGCTCGGTCTAACTTATTGGTCTTTTCAAGGCATAGCTTCCTATAAATGTCTGGGTGTAACCCAACCCTAAACCTCGATGTGATCTGAGCTTCGGTCTCAATGGTATTGCATTTCATGTCATACCACTGGAAGTCCTCGATATATTTAGACACAGGCCTATTACCTTGTCGCAATTGGTACCATTGGTCTAAAAGTCTTTTCTCATAGGATCTACCTAGGTACCTATCTCTCAACTTACTTCTCATATCTCTCCAAGTATATATTTTCTCTTTTCTTTGATAACACTCATGCTCAATAGCATACCAATGCGACCTAGCATTTGGTGAACTTGGTTTTGGCCAACCTAATTTGTCCTAATTTTGATATGTTAGTGCACTCAAAATACCGATCCATTGGTTCTTCCTACTTAATATATGTCTCTTGTCTTCCATCAAAAGTGGGTGCATAAGGTTCGGTGTTCCTAACAGGTCTCTTTTCTGAGTCAACCAAGTATGGATATAGGCTCCTAGGGTTATGCTCGGGATCACGGTATAAGGTCCTCCTAGGCTCCTGGCATAGGTGAGGTTGGGGCCTATTAAATTTTGGATCAGGGGTCCAATTTTGATGTCTATGTTTCTCAAGTCCCTGGGCTCGGTCTCTAAACTGGGCAAAACCCTCATTCATATCCTGACTCAATTTGGTCATACTTTCGGTAAGAGTTCTAATCATGGCCTCTAAATCAGGTTGGGTTTGACCAGGTTGGTAGGGTACTTCATTCCGGGTGGACATGATGATGCAAGCAAGCACACCAAATGAGACTCGACTGAAACGACTACGGGCTAACTAGACCTAGAGCCCAAACTAGATGCCCAATCAGAGTGGCAAGCTAGCCTGTAGTAACTCGGGACTCAGCCAGGCAGGTGTAAGGGGAGTGTTAGGTCCCTAATTGCCAATCCTATACACCAATCAGAGATTGGCCAGGTAGGCGGACCAGCACACAAGCCCTTCGGGATAGAATCCCTGAACCACCATTCTAGACACTGAGTACAAAGCACACACAGAGTAACTAGACAAACTGACTCAACATTAGCCTAGACCCGACTTGTTGGTGTCCCTAGCCCACTAGGGCAAATTAAGTCTAATAAATTTTAAAATTAGGCTTAGGATCGAATGAATGGGTGGTGGTTTTGGGCTAAGGAGAGGTTATCAACTCCTCCCCTTATCTTAGATGCTCAATTGCCCTTAAGATGAATTAGGAGATGATCACTCAAAAAAAAATTGAAATGCAGAAACACAGAAACCGAGTTGCTGTAATTTAACTCTCAGAAATTTCACGGAAACTAATAAATCACAGTAAAATTAAGTAAAATAGTTTCAATTATACTGGTTCCAGAAAAATAAAAATCACACAATTTGGAGTTATCTGTAATGAGAAACAATTCCTATAACATAGTAGTTACAGACTGAAAACAGAATGCTTCCCCCGTTTACAATTCCTGCTACGAAGTTGTAACCCAGCGGATCCCCTACACGCCCTAGGAACACCCCGTGGAATGGGAAGAGGAGGCTTGCACCTCGCTTCGTTCCTAGGACCGGACGTCCTGGGGAGTCTACTTCGAGCAGACAAAGTAAAAAAGAGAGACACTCAAAACATGCAAGCAAGTCAGAAACCCTAGACAGGGCTCTGATACCAAAATTGATGCAGAATGAAAGCTCTGATACCAAAAATGATGCAGAACAAAAAAGATGATGCGATGCAGAAGTAAATTAAAATTAATATTTTTTTTTATTTATTTATTTTCAGAAGTCGGCTTTGACTCAAAGGAAAGATAAACTAATGTTGAAAGAAACTAAGAAATGACAGAAAGCACAATTAAAAGGAGTGGATTATCAGAGTAACTCAGAAGTAGGATCGCTGGGGATTGAGAAACCCCCAGAGCTAGGGTTTACTCCTCTTTCAAGAAACAGACGAAGAGAGAAGAGAAGGTTTTATACCTGACTGTGATATCTCTCGTTGCTTCAATTGAAGGACACTCTCGAGCAGATTGTAGGATCCTTGGAGACGGGGTATCTTCGCAATGGATCCTCGGATTGTAGTCCTATGGCAAGGTTGGCCTTCTTCTCAAACTCAGGATCTGGAAGAAGAAGAACAAAAACAAAAAAGAACCAGAAACTCAAAGAAAGACACTGACCTGAGGACTTAATGAAGATTGTTGGATGTAGAAGTTCCGGAGATCTTGATACTGATCTGACTCTTCTTTGAACTTGCTCTGTAGTTGAAACAGTTGATCTGATCCTGGATGCTGGTGGCCGGCCTCTATGTGAAAGAGAGGGGCCGTGGGATGTAGATGGAAAATTAGGGTTGGTGGTGGAGTAGAGATGGGTGGACAAAGCTAGAGTTTGGGGTTGGAGATCTCACACCTCCTCAAGGTTCCTAGGGAACCCGGATTTACTCCCTTACGGAGCTCAACACTTGAATACAAGTACGGAAGAGAGAAACACAAAGTTGCTCACAAAGAAATGATTTCATTCATCATTTTTTCAAGAGTTACATAGAGTTGAATATATAGACATAACAAAGAAATAAAATTTCATATACTTCCCATATGGGACTAATAGGACTAACCCATACTTTAGGCATCAAATTCTCTTCCCAAGACTACTTCCATGAGTGGGCAGCCCAAAAACTCCAAGAAAACTTGAAAATCAGCTCCAAATGGCAGGTTATGGGGGTGTCTCCTAGTATCTCTCCATGAATCAAGGATTTTCCCTTCATGGTTTGGCTCTTTTGGACACCTCCTAGTCTTGCTCCACAAGTTTAGGCTTCTTCCTTTCATGGCTTTGGCACTTTAGGAAACTTTTGGGTGCCTCCTTGATTTTCTCCCCAAGATATGCTCTCTTCCCTTTTATAACTTGGGTTTTTATGGAACATTGTGGGGCACCTCCTTGATCCTCTCTTCAAGAAAAATTCTTGCCATCCTGGCTTGGGTTTATCTGGAAGAAAGTTGGCTCCTCCTTGGATTGAGGTATCTTGATGGATTTCTTCCCCAAGTGGTGCATGAAAGAAGGGACCTGCTTTCTTGTGGTGTAGGGACCAAGGCACACTGGATGGAGATGTGGCGCCTCCTGGACTCTGGCGTGTGGCTGGGAGTGTGGCGCCCACTTGCTTGGTCCTGGGAGAAAATGTGGCACCTTGGAGAAGACCTAGACTACTACTAGGACTTGTATTGAGTCAACATGACTCAACAAAATTTAAATTGCAGGGAAATACAGACTCAAACTAAAATTGAGTTGACCAAGTCAACCCTTATTACAAAACCAGAAAACCCTAATTCTTCGGGCAATGTCAATCAGAGATCCAGATGGAGCCCTGAAGTCTTCTTCTGAGTCTGGTGCCCGCACCAGCTATAAGGCTCTCATGATGGTCTTGGGAGTGACGGATGCTCTTCTATGCATCGCCTTCCCAGCCACTCTCCAGAAGGCTGCTCGAGTTTGGTTCACCCGCCTTGAGCCAGAATCCATCAACTCCTTCCATCAGCTGGAAGGAAAGTTTGTGGCACACTTCGATGCTTGCCGGAAGGTGCCAAGGAAGGTGGATAGCCTCTTCTCTATCCGCCAACAAGACCAGGAGCTGTTGCGGGACTACGTCAGCTGCTTCAAGACCGCCGCCCTAGAAATCTATAGCCTATACGAGCCCGTTGCCATGCTAGCATTGAAGCGCGGGCTCAAGACCTCCCGTCTGACATATTCCCAAGATGTACTCCGAGCTCCTCCTCCACGTCAACAAGAACATCCGAGCTGAGAGGCCATTCGTACCAGGCGAGAGATGGACGGGAAGCCTTCAAAGAAACCTACCCTGAGGGATGTCCCTGGGACCCGAAGGCCTGGACCACTTGCGGACTTCCGTCCGGGACCGAAGCCGAAGAATGGTGCTCCCCCGGAGCGAACTTTCACCCCTCTCCTCGCTCCCAGAATGAAGATCCTCATGGAGATTGAGGATGAGCACTACCTCCACCGACCTCCTCCTCAGAACCAAGGAACATCCGTGACAAGACGAAGTATTGTCAATTTCACCGTGAGCACGGCCACGACATGGAGGAGTGCCGTAACCTAAAGAGGGAAATCGAGGAGCTGATCAAGAGGGGCTACCTCAGGAAGTTCGTGAGGAATGAGGACCTGGCTGAGGGTCAGCAGCTCACGGCCCTTCCCCCCGTCCCTACAATTGACAACCGTCCAATGGAGAAGCCAGTGGGCATGATTATTGGGGGATAGGGCACGCACCGAAGAGAGCTCGGGAGGTGGGAGACCTGGAGAATATACTCCCCTTTGAACGAGGAATAAAAATGAAAATGTAAACAATGATGTAGTGGTGGTCGAGATGACCATCGCAAGCATCCTGTACATCGTATTATGGTGGATAGTGAGAGCTCCACTGACATACTTTTTTACGATGCTTTCTCCCGAATGAATTTGTCTCATGATGAATTGAATCCGGTGCACACCCCTCTTGTGGGCTTCACCAGAGATTTCATGGGGTTCGAAGGAGAGATCACTCTCCCTGTTACCGCCAATCCCCATCTTGGTAGAGCACGGTCATGATGACATTTTCTGTCGTCAGACTTCCATCACCTTACAATGCTATCCTCGGTCGTCCAGGGCTTAACCAGCTGGATGCTGTTATTTCCACCAAGAGGTTGCTGGTGCAGTTCCCTATCACCTCTAGGACAAGAGTGATGAGAGGAATGGTCCAACCTGTCCCACATGCTGTAGACGGTCGAGGGCCCGAGGGGCGCCGAGCTCGGGTCCGACGTGGACGACCTCAACTTAAGAGTGCAAGACCCCAAGGAAGGCCCTATGGAGCATTTATTAACGTACCCTCTCGACTCAAACATCCAGAAAAATGGGTGCAGATAGAAGCCCAACTCCCGGAAGAAGAGAGGGCTCGTTTGCTAGACTTTCTCCGGGCGAACGCTGATGTGTTCACTTGGTCTACTGCAGACATGCCTGGTATCCCCTCGGAGGTCATCACCCACCGTTTGAACATTGATCCAAGGTGCCACCCTGTCCGCCAGAAGAAGAGGAGTTTTGCTGCGGAGAGGCAGAAGGCCATCAATGAGGAAGTAGAGAAGCTTCTCGCCACTGGCTTTGTATGAGAGGTACAGTATCCCAGTTGGCTAGCGAACGTGATCATGGTGAGGAAGAGCAACGACAAATGGAGGATCTGCATGGACTACACCGACCTTACCGAGCTTGCCCAAAGGACAGTTTCCCTCTTCCAAGATCAACCAGCTCGTGGACACTACTTCAGGGCATCGCCTCCTCTCTTTCATGGATGCCTTCTCCAAGTACAACCATATACGAATGCACCCGGAGGACGAGGAACACACCACCTTCGTCACTAATCATGGGACCTACTGCTATAAGATGATGCTGTTCGACCTCAAGAATGCCGGTGCCACGTACCAACGGCCGGTCAACAAGGTCTTCAAAGACCAATTGGTCGCAACATGCAGGTGTACATGGACGACATGCTGGTGATGAGCAAGCCCACTCAAATCATGTCGGCAACCTAGCAGAGACCTTCAATAATCTCCGGATTCACTAGAATGAAATGAACCTGGCGAAGGGCGCTTTCGGTATATCTGCCGGGAAGTTCCTGGGGTTCATGATGACCCAAAGAGGGACAGAGGCCAACCGGAGAAGGTCCAGGCTATCCTGGATATGGAGCAACCCACCTCCAAAAAGCAAGTACAGCGGCTCACGGCCGGATAGCCGCCCTGAGTCGATTTATTTCAAGGTTCGCTAACCGCTGCCAGCCCTTCTTCAAGGTACTAAGGAAGATGAACGACTTTACCTGGACGAAGGAGTGCCAGGAGGCATTTGATGAGCTGAAGAGGACACCGGCATCCCCGCCACTATTTCCAGGCTCAAGAAATGAGGAGCTCCTCATGTACCTGGCGGTCACCCTGGAGGCTGTCAGTTCGGTCCTGGTTCGGATGAATGACAAGGGGATGAAAAGGCTGGTGTATTATATGAGCAAACTCCTCCGCGATGCAGAGCTTAGGTATTCCTGGTCTGAGAAATTGATTTTTGCGCTAATTATGTCCGCTCAGCATCTCAGGCCTTATTTCCAAGTGCACCCCATCGCAGTCCTGACGGATCAGCCACTGAAGGCAGTGCTTAGCCGACCTGACATGTCTGGGTGCCTGGCGAAGTGGGCACTCAAGCTTAGCGAGTTCGACATCACCTACAGGTCGAGGTCGGCCATGAAGGCACAGGTACTCGATGATTTCTTGGTTGAGTGTGCAGGCCTAGGTGAGGGGCCGAAAGAAAGCCCCCGAGACCGGCAGTCAAAACCAGGACCAGAGGAGGATGTCTGGATCCTTCACGTGGATGGAGCCTCGAACTTCGATGGGAGCGGAGCAGGACTCATCCTTGCCAATGGCAAGGGGGTCATCGCTGAGTGTGCGCTCCGCTTCTAGTTCGCCCCCACCAATAACCAGGCGGAGTATGAAGCGCTTCTCGCGGGGCTAAGAGTGTCCCGCGAGTTGGGCGTGGCCTGCCTCAGGGTCTTCATCGATTCACAACTGGTAGCCGAGCAGGTCTCGAGGGAGTACGAGGTGCGGGATCCCCCAATGGTGAAGTACCTGGAGCTCGTGCGATCGAGCGGGGCAAGATTTCGATGCTTCAGCATCTCCCATATCCCTCGTGGGGAAAACACCCGTGTGGATGCCCTCTCCCGCCTGGCAACCCTGTCGGACTCATCACTGGGCCGTGCCTACATCGAGCACCTTACGGCCCCGAGCTATGAAACACCCATGGAGGTCCAGCAATGGTGCGGGCACCAGACTTAGAAGAAGACTTCAGGGCTCCATCTGGATCTCTGATTGACCTTGCCCAAAGAATTAGGGTTTTCTGTTTTGTAATAAGGGTTGACTTGGTCAACTCAATTTTAGTTGAGTCTGTATTTCCCTACAATTTAAATTATGTTGAGTCATGTTGACTCAGTTCCAGTCCTAGTGTGGTCTAGGTCTTCTCCAGGTGTCACATTTTCCTCCCAAGCCCAAGCAAGTGGGCGCCACACTCCCAGCCACACTCCCAGCCACATGCAAGTCCAGGAGGCACCACAAACCCTCCCAGTGTCTTGGTCCCCACAACCCAAGGAGCAAGAAATTTTCTTGAAGCCAAAATCAAGGAGGCACCCTATATGTACCTTAAAGGCCAAGCTAAAGGAGGAAAGAAGCATTTCTTGGGAGCACTTCAGGGGGAGCCCAATCCTGCCTAAAAAGCCCAAAGCAAAGTTGGGAAGAGCCATAACTTGGGGAGAAAGAAAAGGAGGTGTCCAAAAGAGTTGAGCCATGAAAGGGAAAAAAAATATTCTTGAAGAGCAAAGCTAGGAGGCGCCACCTACTTACCATTTGAGCTTTCAATCAACATTTTATGGAACCTCTTGAACGGCCATATGGGAAGGAATTGATTCTACAAACCTAATTTGAAGATCCATCCTATTAGTCCCACATGGGAAGATGTAAAATCCTGACCTCTTTGTAAAGTCCTATAAAATAAACCCCCCTTGTAAGTTTTGAAAACAACTGATGAATGAATTCAATTTATGTGTGAGCAAACTTTGTGTTTCTCTCTTCCGCACTTGCATCCAGGTGTTGAGCTCCGTGAGGGAGTAAATCCGGGTTTCCCAGGAACCTGAGGAGGTGTGAGATCTCCAACCCCTAAACCCTAGGTTAGCCACTTCAACTCCACAACCCTAGCCGCCCATCATCCTCTTCTTTCCACCAAACCTAGCCTACCCCCTCTCTCACGGCCTCTCTCTCCAAGTGAGGCCGACCACCAGCATCCAGGTCCAGTTCGACTGCTTCGAATACGGAGCAAATCCCAGAGGAAGCCATATCAGCATCCAAGAGAATCAGGACTTCAGCAACATCAACTTTCAAGTGTTCTATCTGGTAAATCCTTCCTTGGGTATCTGGTTTCATAAATTTTTCTTCTTCTTTCCCAGATCTTGAGTTCAGAGACCAACTCTGCCAAAGGACCAGTATTGGAGGATCCATTACGAAGATATCTGAATCCGGGGATCCAACAATCCGCTCAAGAGAGTCCTTCCACTAAACTCTGAGAAGATCATTGCCTGGTCTGTAACCCTTCTCTTCTCCTTACTTCTGTCCTGTTGAAAGTTCAGAGCGAAACCATAGGTCTGGGAGTTTCTTAACCCCCAGCGATCCTTTACTTCTGAACTACTCTGATAATCTAGTTCCTTTAAATTGTGCTTTCAATTATTACATAGTTTCTTTCAATTTAGTTTAACTTTCCTTTGAGTCAAGCCGACTTCTGAAAATATATATTAAAAAAAAAAGAATTAGTCTTAATTTACTTCCGCATCGCATCATCTCTTCTTTCCGTTCTGCATCATTTTGGTATCAGAGCCCTGTCTAGGGTTTCTGACTTGTTGCATGTTTTGAGTGTCTCTCTTTTTTACTTTGTCTGCTCGAAGTAGACTCCCCAGGACGTCCGGTCCTAGGAACGAAGTGAGGTGCAAGCCTCCTCTTTCCATTCCACGGGTGTTCCTAGGGCGTGTAGGGGATCCGCTGGGTTACAACTTCGTAGCAGGATTGTAAACGGGGAAGCATTTTGTTTCAGTCTGTAACTACCCTGTTGCAGAATTGTTCTCATTTTAGGTCACTTCGAATTGCATGATTTTTGTTTTGATGGAACCAGTATAATTGAAACTATTTTACATAATTTTACTGTAATTTATTGGTTTCCGTGAAATTTCTGAGAGTTAAATTACAGCAACTCTGTTTCTGTATTTCTGCAATTCAATTTTTTTTGAGTGATCATCTCCAAATTCATCTTAAGGGCAATTGAGCATCTAAGATAAGGGGAGGAGTTGATAACCTCTCCTTAGCCCAAAACCACCACCCATCATTCGATCCTAAGCCTAATTTTAAAATTTATTGGACTTAATTTGCCCTAGTGGGCTAGGGACACCAACAAGTCGGGTCTAGGCTAGTGTTGAGTCAGTTTGTCTAGTTACTCTGTGTGTGCTTTGTACTCAGTGTCTAGAACAGTGGTTCAGGGATTCTATCCCGAAGGGCTTGTGTGCTGGTCCGCCTACTTGGCCAATCAATGATTGGTGTCTAGGATTGGCATTTAGGGACCTAACACTCCCCTTACACCTACCTGGCTAAGTCCCGAGTTACTACACAGGCTAGCTTGCCACTCTGATTGGGCATCTAGTTTGGGCTCTAAGTCTAGTTAGCCCGTAGCTGTTTCAGTCGAGTCTCATTTGGTGTGTTTGCTTGCATCATCATGTCCATCCGGAATGGAGTACCCTACCAACCTGGTCAAACCCTTAGAGCCTCCTTAGGAAGTTAAACCTTTGTTAGAGGATGTTTTTCCCGAGGATCTGCCAGACCACCTTCCACCTCATAGGGATATCTAGCTTCCATAGATTTAATCCCAGGAGCTACTTTACCCAACTTGCCCCATTATAGGATGAATCCATCTGAACACAAGGAACTGCAAAAGCAGGTTGGAGAATTATTGAGGAAGGGTATTAGAGAGAGTCTTAGCCCTTGTGTAGTCCCTGCACTTCTGACCCCAAAGAAGGATGGCACGTGGAGGATGTGTGTTGATAGTCGAGCCATCAACAAAATCACAATCAAGTATAGGTTTTCCATCCCTAGACTAGATGATGATGCGGGACTAATATGCATTCCATTTTTTTTGTATATTTTACATGTTGAGTTAGGTGATTAATTCTCGAATTTTAGATCAAAATTATTTGTAGCGAATTTATATGAATTTTTGAAGATCAGCATGCAGATTAGGACCTAGAAAAGTAGCAAAGAAGGACCGCCGGGGCAGAGAAGCCTCGGTTAGGGCAAGTTCTCCTACAATAAAACTACTGGAGGTAGAGAGGTGTACCTGACAATGTCTGTGAAGATCGCAGCGAAGGGGTCTCTCGTTCCTCGACGGATGCGGCCTGGAAAATCGAGCCAAAGACCCGCGGATACCCGGTTTTCTGCTCGGTGATCCGATTGAGGCTTGGCTGGAGTCGTTGGATTCGTAGGAACTCAGGGACCTGCAAACGACCTGTCAGGGGTTAGAAAATTCATAAAGGAATAAGAAACAAAGAAAAAATAGCAAGGGAGGCTTCTTTTGGAGTGGGCGTCCAGGGATCTTGAGGGTTAATTGGCAGTAGGAAGATGATTGCAAACACCGGGAAGAAGAACTCTCACAAACCCCTTTATGCACACAGTAGGGTATCACACCACTCAATAGAAGAACTCAAGGTTTTCATTCATCAAAAATTCTCCTTCATACAAGAGGCTAGGGCCCTTAAATAGACCCTTAACCTTGGGCTCCAGTAAGGGTACATAAGTCTTTACATAAAAATCATTTTCCCTCTCAAACCCTAGCTAGAAAATAAGGAAATATTAGGTAAAAAAATTCCTAAAAATTTTCTTGACTTGGTCAAGACTCCAAGAACACCTAGGGAGGCGTGTTGGGCTTTTAGGAGCAGTAAAAGGCCGGCCCAAAGGGGCTCGGGTGCATGGGTTTGGGCCTCTGGAAGCTGGGGTGGCCTGGTAGCCAGGTAGCAGGAATATTCCCTGGTATCTTGCTTCTTAGGGCTTGGGCTTGGCACCTGGGCTTGATTTCTTTGGGCTAGGATGCAGATGGACCTCTGGAATCATGGATGCCCTTATCTATGAATATACTTTGGCATCTGGAAGGGATCTAGGCATCTGGAGAGCATCTGCAAGAAATCAGGGTTTTCTGAATTTTCCTCCTAGGGTCTTCAAATCTTCAAGCTGGGTTGGACTTGTGCTATACTTCCATGTCTTCAATCTAGTTGGACTTGTTCTTCACTTGTATGATATAGTCTTGAGTCTTCAGTATGCTTGGACAGGACTCAAAAAATAAAATAAGCTCAACATGAGCTGACTAGCACTGGACTGAACTAGCTCAACATAAGCTGACTAGTACAGAACTGAAATAACAACTCAAAAGACTCAAACAACAACTAAAAAAAGGACTCAGATGGGCTAAGCCCTTATTACAGATGGACTCATAAATTATTGATCAATTCACAGAGGTTGAGAAGCCTCTGCCTTATTCTGGTGCCTTTGGTGTCCGCACCAATTCTCCCGGGGTGGGAGGAACTCGACCCTGTCGAGTGAAGATCAGATGCTCAGACTGGCTCACATATCTCTCGAGAAGGTCTGGGTTGAGGCGTTGCAAGTCCTCTCGAGAAATCTACGAATTGTGCGACTCTGGCTGGCCTTGCCATCGGACCAGGAAGCATTGATAGTCACGGCCCCGGATCATGATGGCTTGATTGTCCAGGATACGCTCGATCCGTTCTCCTCTCTCAGGCCAATTTGTTAGTGGACACTCTGGGTTAGGGTCACTCACAATGAAAAGGAATAGGTCCAAAGGCCTTACTAGGTATAGCTGCCGGTTCCCTATACTCAACCAAGTCTGTAATATTGAAGGTAGAACTAATGCCCAAATCCGAAGGCAAGTCTAACACCTAGGCATTTGATCCAATCCTTCTCTATCACTTTAAAAGGTCCGGCTCTGCGAGCATGAAGCTTCTTTTAGGCCTAAGCCTAACCAAGATAGAATCCACTACATCAAATTCTTTGACCCTTCTTCGGGAATTAGCCAGTTGTTTTAAGATTAGTGCGGGTTGTCAACATGCTAGGCACATACAGACTCCTAACAAATGATGCAAAGGACTCATACTGACACCTAACAGACTCGACTATGCATTCCTATCGAAGAAATTTTATTGAACTCTTTGGATCTAAACCTAATAGATTATAGGTTCTCTAGGTTTGATCCTAGCTTGACATGCACATAAAAATTTACAGTGAACTCCTAGCAAATTCCAAAGAGTATGCTAGAAGTAAGATGCAAACCTAACATGCATGATGAATGCATGCAGTATGCTAATCTCAGCTAAATGCAATTTAATGATCCTAGAAATGCTGGAGGTGTCAGGAAAGGGCAGAAAATAGGAAGTGGGTTCAGAATTAGTTTGGTAAGGTAGAGAAAGGTCATCATGGTTAGTTGGATAAAGTAGGATAAAAGACAGGGTGTCAGGAACTAATCCTATACTAATGAGGTTAACCTTACGAGGTTGAGCTATATCTACAGGGTTTGCATAATGGAAGGATGGGTCACTGGGGAAGAGGTCCTTAATGGGAACTATAGGAGGGGACTCATCTTGAAGGTATTGATTCAAAGAGATCAGGTCCTTAATAAATTCTTCTGGTTCTTATATTTTTGGACTAAACTCTATAATTGGCTCTCCTCTATGGTTCCTTAGGTAAGGCTCTAGCAGCAGTACCTAGGTTCTCTTCCTCTATTTGTTCTTCATTATAGCTTTAGGTTGGATGTGGTCAGGTCAACTAGCTCTGGGTTGGTTTCTACCTGGGTATCTACTGGTCAGCTAATCTAGGTCTACTAAAGGTGTCTCCTCTTCTCCCTCATACTCATCCACTAGGCTCACATCAGCTTCATACACTTCCGCGTTAATGTAAGCCTTGCAAATCTCAGGAATGGTTGGAGAAGGTCGGCTAGCAGGAAATTGGTTAGGTTCTGGTCCCTTAAAAGTAGATTATGCAATGATGGCAAGCAAATGATGCAAATTAGGGTTAGATGTTTTTGATATTTTTTTAAATAGAAGAAAACTTGCAAATCATGGCCTACTATGCAAGAAATATACTAAAATTAAAAGATATGCAAAAGATGCTAAACAAATCCTAAAACTTCCAAACTTGTCTTGCTGAAAAAAATAGAGCCAAGCATTTGCATGTTGTATTTCGGCTTGCAGAAAATTCACAGGCTATAATAAAATCTGAGAAGATTCCTAACATTATTGTGAATTATTTTGAATCCAGAAAAATAAATTTCAGATTTTTGAAATTTTTATCAGGAAGAAATAATTAAATAACAAAGTATATATAGACTAAAAAATTACAGAAAACAAGCCCTAATCTAAGTTCTGATACCAAATGATGCGGGACTAATATGCATGCCACTTTTTTTGTATGTTTTACATGTTGAGTTAGGTGACTAATTCCCAAATTTCAGATCAAAATTATTTGTAGAGAATTTTTTATGAATTTTTGAAGATCAGCATGCATATTAGGACCTAGAAAAGTAGCAAAGAAGGATCGCCGGGCTGAGAAGCCTCGGTTAGGGCAAGTTCTCCTACAATAAAACTACTGGAGGTAGAAGGGTGTACCTGACAACGTCTGTGAAGATCGCAGCAAAGGGGTCTCTCGTTGCTCGATGGATGCGGCCTGGAAAACGAGCCAAAGACCCGCGAATACCCGGCTTTCTGCTCGGTGATCCGATTGAGGCTTGGCTGGAGTCGTTGGATTTGAAGGAACTCAGGGACCTGCAAACGACCTGTCAGGGGTTAGAAAATTCACAAAGGAACAAGAAAACAAAGGAAAATAGCAAGGGAAGGCTTCTTTTGGAGTGGGCGTCCAGGGATCTGGAGGGTTTGTTGGCAGTAGGAAGATGATTGCAAACACCGGGAAGAAGAACTCTTACAAACCCCTTATGCACACAGCATGGTATCACACCACTCAATAGAAGAACTCAAGGTTTTCATTCATCAAAAATTCTCCTTCATACAAGAGGCTAGGGTCCCTTAAATAGACCCTTAACCTTGGGCTCCAAGTAAGGGTACATAAGTCTTTACATAAGAATCCTTTTCCCTCTCAAACCCTAGCTAGAAAATAAGGAAATATTAGGTAAAAAAATCCCTAAAGATTTTCTTGACTTGGTCAAGACTCCAAGGATGCCTAGGAGGGCGTGTTGGGCTTCTAGGAGCAGCAAAGGCCGGCCCAAAGGGGCTCGGGTGCATGGGTTTGGGCCTCTGGAAGCTGGGGTGGCCTGGTAGCCAGGTAGCAGGAATATTCCCTGGTATCTTGCTTCTTAGGGGCTTGGGCTTGGCACCTGGGCTTGATTTCTTTGGGCTAGGATGCAGATGGACCTCTGGAATCATGGATGCCCTTATCTATGAATATACTTTGGCATCTGGAAGGGAATCTGGGCATCTGGAGGGCATCTGCAAGAAATCAGGATTTTCTGAATTTTCCTCCTGGGGTCTTCAAATCTTCAAGCTGGGTTGGACTTGTGCTATACTTCAATGTCTTCAATCTAGTTGGACTTGTTCTTCACTTGTATGATATAGTCTTGAGTCTTCAGTATGCTTGGACAGGACTCAAAAAAAAAATAAGCTCAACATGAGCTGACTAGCATTGGACTGAACTAGCTCAACATAAGCTGACTAGTACAGAACTGAAATAACAACTCAAAAGACTCAAACAACAACTAAAAAAAGGACTCAGATGGGCTAAGCCCTTATTACAGATGGACTCATAAATTATTGATCAATTCACAGAGGGTTGAGAAGCCTCTGCCTTATTCTGGTGCCTTTGGTGTCCTCACCAGATGACATGCTAGATATGATGGCCGGTGCAATGATTTTTTCCAAAATTGATCTCAAGAGCGGCTATCATCAGGTTAGGATTAGACCAGGGGATGAGTGGAAAACCACTTTCAAAACTAAGGATGGTCTCTATGAATGGGTTGTTATGCCTTTTGGGTTGTCCAATGCCCCTAGTACTTTCATGAGGATTATGACCCAAGTGCTTAGAGCTTTCATAGGAAAGTTTGTAGTGGTCTATTTTGATGACATCCTGATTTATAGTAAGACCCCTGCAGACCACCTAGGCCACCTTAGACAAGTCTGCCATGTTTTAAGGAATGATAGTCTCTACGGTAATCTCAAAAAGTATGAATTCATGACCAGTAGAGTTATCTTCCTTGGTTTTGTAGTAACCCCTGACGGCGTGGCTGCCGATCCAGAAAAGATTAAGTCCATAGTAGAATGGCCAGAGCCGACCAGTGTGCATGAAGTCAGAAGTTTCCACGGCTTGGCTACCTTCTATAGGCGATTCATCAAGGGGTTTAGTACTGTAGTTGCTCCTATCACAGACTGTATTAGGAAAGGAGAGTTTCAATGGACTAAAGCAGCCCATAAAGCCTTCCTAGATCTTAAGGATAGGATGACCCAGGCACCCATTTTGAGGTTACCTGACTTTTCTAAAGTATTTAAGGTTGCCTGTGATACTTCAGGAGTAGGTATAGGTGGAGTCCTAAGCCAAGAGAACCATCGCGTAGCATTCTTTAGTGAAAACTTAATGATGCTAAGCTTAGGTATTCTACCTTTGATAAAGAATTTTATGCGGTAGTGCAAGCTTTGCGTTACTGGAGACATTATTACTACTGCAGGAATTTGTGCTGTTTTCGGACCATGAGGCTCTTAGATTCTTGAATTCCCAGAAGAAGCTTAACCCTAGGCATGCTAAGTGGGTAGAGTATATCCAGTCCTATACTTTTGTTTGAAATATAAGGCTGGGACTGAAAATAAGGTTGCTGATGCCCTTAGTCGTCGATCTTTGTTATTGAATTCTGTTAGGGCTGAAGTTGTAGGGTTTGAGCAAATCAAAGAGGAATATGAGTCGTGTCCGGATTTTAAGACTGTGTACTAGGATCTAGCTCAAGGACCATCTAGTGATCATAAGGATTATATCCTTTTAGATGGTTTTTTGTTCTTTAAAAATAGGCTTTGCATCCCTAGAACTTCTCTTAGGGAATTCTTGATTTGGGAAATTCATGCTGGAGGTCTAGCTGGCCATTTCAGAAAAGACAAGACCACCCTGGCTATTGAAGATCACTTTTTCTGGCATAGCTTAAAAAGAGATGTAGCACACATTGTGGCTAGGTGTCGGACCTGCGCTGTTGCCAAACAGCAAAAACAGAACACCGGCCTTTATACCCCACTCCCTGTCCCAGATCGTCCTTGGCAAGATGTGAGCATGGACTTTGTGTTAGGTTTGCCTAAGACCCAGAGGAGGCATGACTCTATCTGTGTTGTAGTCGACCGATTTTCTAAGATGGCCCATTTCTTGCCTTGTTCCCAAACATTTGATGCGTCTAGGTAGCCACCCTGTTCTTTAATGAGATAGTTCGACTTCATGGTCTACCTAAGATAATTGTTTCAGATAGGGATGTCCGGTTCACCAGCTATTTCTGGAAAACCCTTTGGCATAAGTTAGGGACAAAACTTAAGTTTCCAACTGCCTATCATCCCCAAACTGATGGCCAAACCGAAGTAGTGAACCATAGTTTAGGCAATCTGTTAAGGTGTCTTGTTGGTGAAAACATTAGGAACTGGGATTTGTACTTACCTAGGGCTGAATTTGCATACAATGACTTGGTCAATAGGTCTACAGGTAAGAGTCCATTTGAAATTGTGCATGGTTACAAACCTCACACACCTCTTGACCTAGCTCCTTTACCAGTCCACACACGAGTCTCCGAGTCTGCTGAAGTTTTGCACAGCATATAAAAGACTTGCATAAAGAAATTCATGCCAAAATAAATTTAAGTAATGAAACTTATAAGAAGTTGGCTGATTCTCAAAGGCGAGTCAAAACTTTTGTTGAGGGAGACTATGTAATGATTAGGTTAAGGCCTGAACGGTTTCCTCCTGGAACCGTTAGAAAGTTACATGCTAGAGGGGCTGGACCATTTAGAGTGGTGAAGAAAGTAGGGCCCATTGCCTATGTGCTCGAGTTGCCTTCAGAACTAGGCATTAGCTCCACTTTCAACATTACAGACCTAGTAGAGTATAGAGAGCCAGCTGGGATTTCTAGTGAGCCTTTTGAGCCTAATCCTGCTCTTGAGAGTGAACCCAACCCTGTGTGTCTGCCAACAAACTGGCCTGTGAGAAAAGAGTAGATTGAAAAGATCCTGGATGAACAGGTTATCTCTACTCGTAATCGAGGATACCAAAGATACCTAGATCGCTGGCAAGGAAGGACAGGTTTTGATGACTCTTGGATCTCCCGAGAAGAATTACAAGAATTGGACCCAGACCTCTTGGAGAGATACCAGAGCCAACTTGATCCATACTCGATAGGGTCGAGTTCCTCCTACCCCGGGAGAATTGGTGCGGGCACCAGACTCAGAAGAAGACTTCAGCGCTCCATCTGGATCTCTGATTGATCTTGCCCGAAGAATTAGGGTTTTCTGGTTTTGTAATAAGGGTTGACTTGGTCAACTCAATTTTAGTTGAGTCTGTATTTCCCTGCAATTTAAATTATGTTGAGTCATGTTGACTCAGTTCAAGTCCTAGTAGTGGTCTAGGTCTTCTCCAGGGAGTCACATTTTCTCCCAAGCCCTAGCAAGTGGGCGCCACACTCCCAGCCACACTCCCAGCCACATGCCAAGTCCAGGAGGCACCATAAATCCATCCCAGTGTCTTGGTCCCCACACCTAAGGGAGCAAGAAATTTTCTTGAAGCCAAAATCAAGGAGGTGCCCCATATGTACCTTAAAAGGCCAAGCTAACGGAGGAAAGAAGCATTTCTTGGGGAGCACTTCAAGGGGGAGCCCAATCCATGCCTAAAAAGCCCAAAGCAAAGTTGGGAAGAGCCATGACTTGGGGAGAAAGAAAAGGAGGTGTCCAAAGAGTTGAGCCATGGAAGGGAAAAAAATATTTCTTGAAGAGCAAAGCTAGGAGGCGCTACCTACTTACCATTTGAAGCTTTCAATCAACATTTATGGAACCTCTTGGCCGGCCATATGGGAAGGAATTGATTCTACAAACCTAATTTGAAGATCCATCCTATTAGTCCCACATGGAAAGATGTAAAACCCTGACCTCTTGTAAAGTCCTATAAAATAAACCCCTCTTGTAAGTTTTGAAAACAACTGATGAATGAATTCAATTTATGTGTGAGCAAACTTTGTGTTTCTCTCTTTCGCACTTGCATCCAGGTGTTGAGCTCCGTGAGGGAGTAAATCCGGGTTCCCCAGGAACCTTGAGGAGGTGTGAGATCTCCAACCCCTAAACCCTAGGTTAGCCACTTCAACTCCACAACCCTAGCCGCCCATCATCCTCTTCTTTCCACCAAAACCTAGCCTACCCCTATCTCTCATGGCCTCTCTCGCTAAGTGGAGGCCGACCACCAGCATCCAGGTCTAGTTCGGCTGCTTCGAATACGGAGCAAATCCTAGAGGAAGCCAGATCAGCATCCAGGATAATCAGGACTTTAGCAACATCAACTTTCAAGTTCTTCTATCTAGTAAATCCTTCCTTGAGTATCTGGTTCCATAAATTGTTCTTCTTCTTTCTCAGATCTTGAGTTCAGGAGAAGCCAACTCTGCCAAAGGACCAGTATTGGAGGATCCATTGTGAAGATATCTAAATCCGGGGATCCAATAATCCGCTCAAGAGAGTCCCTCCACTAAACTTTGAGAAGATCATTGCCTGGTCTGTAACCCTTCTCTTCTCTTTACTTCTGTCCTGTTGAAAGTTCAGAGCGAAACCCTAGGTCTGGGAGTTTCTCAACCCCCAGCGATCCTTTACTTCTGAACTACTCTGATAATCTAGTTCCTTTAAATTATGCTTTCAATTATTATATAGTTTCTTTCAATTTAGTTTAACTTTCCTTTGAGTCAAGCCAACTTCTGAAAATATTAAAAAAAAAAAAAAGAATTAGTCTTAATTTACTTCCGCATCGCATCATCTCTTCTTTCCGTTCTGCATCAAGCAGGTCAACCAAGAACCTAGCTGGATGGACAAGTACATCGAGTACATCACCAACGGTACCTTGCCAGAAGACCGCATGGCGACTAGCCTCATTAAGAGGAAGGCCGTGCGGTTCATTTTGATGGACGGGCTACTGTATCGGAGATCCTACTCCTACCCGCTCCTCAAGTGTCTGAGACACACAGAAGCCACACTCGTGCTCCAAGAGATTCACAAGGGCATTTGTGGGAATCATGTGGAGGGCAGGACGTTGGTGTATAAGGCCCTCCATCAAGGTTACTTCTAGAAAACAATAAAGAAGACGCAGCTGACTTCGTGAAAAGGTGCGACTGGTGTCAACGGCATGCTGTGGTGCAATGTCAGCCCGCTGCCCCACTCGCCCAGCTCTCCGCCCCATGGCCGTTCGTCCAATGTGGCATGGACCTCCTAGGACCTTTCCCTCCAGCATCTGGGCAATGAAAATTCTTGATCATGGCTATCAACTACTTCATGAAGTGGGTCGAGGCCAAACCCTTGGCCCGGATCATGGAGGCGAATGTCACCAAGTTCCTCTGGAAGTCGATTGTCTGCTGCTTCGGCTTATCCCACACCATCATCACCGATAACGGATGCCAGTTCGACTGTCGGGGGTTTGAGGAGTTTTGCAATGACCTCGGCATCCACAATCGTTTCACCTTGGTGGCACATCCTCAGACAAACGGAGAGGCTGAGGTAACAAACAGGACCATCTTGCAAGGCCTCCAGACAAGACTGGACCAGGCCAAGGGGAGGTGGGCAGAAGAGCTCCTGAGTGTCCATTGGGCGTATCACACTACCCTAAGGATGGCTATGGATAAGACCCCATTCAACCTCGTCTTTAGGGTGGAAGCGGTTATCCCAGTTGAGCTCGGCCACCAACCCTGCGTGTGGAATAGTATGATGAGGCGAAGAACCCTGCCAGGATGCTGCTGAACCTGGACCTCCTTGAAGAAACAAGGGATAGGGCACGAGCTCGGATGGTGGCTTACCGGCAACGAATGGCCAGATACTATAACACAAGGGTGCGACCGAAGTCCTTACGCCAGGGAGACCTGGTACTACGCCGTGCTGAAGCTTCCCAGCCATGGGTGTGCGAAAGCTCTCCCCAAATTGGGAAGGCCCTTATAGGGTGGCGGAGGCACTCCCCCACGGGGCGTACTACCTAGAGGAGCTAGGCGGATCCCGGTTCCCTACGACCTGGAATGCCTCAAACTTGAGGATGTACTACCAATAGTGTAGACCCCTCAAACTTTAGCAATAATTTTTTTTCATCAAATGCCTACTCTCGTCTCATAAGACAAAAGCCATCCAGCTCTAAGTTCGGCGAGCATGGACACGACGGAAGATCCACGAAGGTACGAGATCCCTCTCATAAGAATCCTGGAGTTCAGTTTGGAGTGTTGCACAGAATTAAATTCTGAAATGCAGCCATGGAGTTCAGTTCGGAAGAGGTCCTGATGACTTAGGTACCGGTCCTACAAAATCTCGAAGAATAGCTTGGCAAGCCGCGCAAGGCTAAAATCCGGCCTGCAGCCCCGGGGTTCAGTCCGGAAGTTTGCAAGGAACCTGATTGCAAAACGAAGTCCCGGATTTCGATATGGAAGGTGGAGCAGAACCCAGTTCGCCTACGCAATCCCGGAGTCTAGCTCAGAATGCACTACGGGACTTAGTCCCAGTAGCTAGCACTAGGGTTCAGTCCAGAAGATGCACAAAAAAAAAAAAGAAAGAAGAAAGAAGAAGAAAGCATGCACGTTGGAACAGGTTGATGAAAAAAGGATTTTTCATTGATCTCAGTTCCTTACAAAAAGGGGCTCCGACAGGCCAGAAGACCCCAAAGAAAGAAAAGGAAAACATAATAAAGAGAAAGAGGTGAAGCTGCAAAGCTACTTCGATGCGGCTGCATCCTCCTGGGGCTGGGGGGCATCCTCTCCACCGGCGGCATCATCAGAAGGCTGATCGGGAGCCGCCACCTCAGCAACCACCACAGTCGGAGCTCCTTCGGTGGGCTCTTCCCTCCGGCCACCAAAACGACTCCGCTAAGGTCGAGCTCAGGATAGAAGGAGCTCACCTTCTCTCGGCACACCTGGAAGCCCTTCAGAAAGGAGTCCATGGCCGCCTCGTGCATCTCTGCAACGTATTCTTTGGAGGCCTGGAACTTCGGCACAGCCTCCTGTGCCTCCTTCTTGGACGCCTCCAGTAGCCCGTTGACGTAAGAGTTCTTCTCCTTGGCTGTGCTCAGCTCCTTAAGGACCTCCTCGACCTGGCGCTCCAACAACCAGGACTGAGTCATAAGGCGAGTCTTCTCCACCGCATCTTCCTTCGCGCGGCACTGGTTCGAGATCCTCTCCTCCGACAGAGAGGTCTCGAGCTCCTTCACGTGCCCCTCGACATGGCGCAGGTCTGCCCGGATGGCCTGGCTGTTCGCTTGCAGCTCGACCCCCTTCTTCATGAGGTCCTTGACGTCGGCTGCGAGTTTCCCAAGCTTCTCCTCCTTCTCGGCATCCTTCTTGGCATAGCCGGTGAGGAAGATCCTCAGCAAGAGAACGTCTGTCCCGATCTGCATCGAAAAAGGCACAAGGCGTTAGTAAGATCCAACTATAACTTTAAAGGGTCAGAGCTTGGAACTTACCGTAAAAAGCAGCAGGAGGATCCTGAGCAGCGCCTTAGAGTAGTCCCGGCCGCCCCTCAGACGGCGGTCCTGGGAGGTGCTCACAAACTCCATCACCCTCCCCGCGAGCCCTTGATCAGGATCACGGAGCAGCGACTGGTGAGGCTCGGCGTGGAATGAGGTCATCCGCAGCAGGCTGGCCGGCCATCCCTTCGCCAGGCGGTGCGGCCGTCGATGGAGCTACCATCTCCCTGGTGGCCACCGTGGAGATGACCGATGTAGCAGCAGGAGCAGGCGTCGCCCGGGGGGTTCTGGCCTCCTCTCACCCCCGATCTTGTAGAGGTCGACGACAGGGACATCGGGCACCCGGGCCCGGGGCAACCTGGGAGCAAGAGCCATTGCCCCAGGACCAGCGATGGCTGAGGTGGGCGCAGGCCCCCGGCTCGCCTCAGTGCGAGCCCTCTTCACTGGGGGATCCTCAGTCCCTTCGGTAGCGTTCCTCTCCAGGATGCCCTCCATCAAGCTTTCTACGGAGAACTTCATACCTGAGAAAAAGAAAGGGGGGATCAGTTAGGCCGGCATAAAAGAAAGGAAGTGCAAAGCAGAAAATGAAGGTAGAGGGGGAAGATCCGAGGGCCTCACCTAACTCCCGAATTGGACTGATCCCTGCCTCGAATAAATTCTGCTCCGAGAGCAGAACATCAAGGGCTAGGATTGCGTCACCCAGCAGTAGTGCATATCATCCTGATCCACCAGCTTGACCTGAGAATTCTGGTTCGGGGACCAGTACGGCTCACTCCAGGCCCAGTCGACGTCCACGACCGAGATGAAGAAGAAGTGGTTCTTCCAACCCTTGATCGATGTAGAGAGGCTGAACCTAAGATACCTAGGCCAAGTGAAATGTACCACCAGCCATCATCGGTGGAGTAAACTTCAGGATGAAGAGAGCCTGAAGAGGGAGAAACGGGCAATGAACGCGTGGAAGTGATAGAAGATGATGAAAGCGAAGATGACCCGGATGGCGTTAGGAGCCAACTGGGCTGGGACAAGACGATAATGACTGAGAAACGAAAGAAAGAATGGATAAAGGAAAAATGAAGACCCCAAGGAGAAAGTCCTTGTTGGGAATTATGTCCCAAAGCCAATCGCCTGGGTTGTGGCGGTTGTGCTGAGTATTGTATTCATTTTGTAAATAATAAAATTATTATTTGGCAACTCATCACATATTGAATTTCCCTAAAATGAACTCTTTCCTTGTGATGAAGTCCTTAGGGCTACTCTAACTTCGATACAGAGAGGATGTATCGACTGGTCCTTAAATCTTGTTCATAGCCAAAGGATATATTGTACTGGATGGCAATATATCAAGTATAGGTTGTTGCAGTTCACATCATTTGGTTGTCCTCTTGACCAAATGAGTGTGGTGACACTGATGTGATCTGCAAGTGGGATATATGTTATCTCATTGAACGTGACTCCGTGAAACCCTTTCTGCCAAAGGGATACTCACGATTGGATATGGGTATATGTGTCCCTCTGACCTGAGATCATCACGGTTGCTTGCAAGCAACTCCCTATGCTTTGGTACCAGACTACCCGGATTTTTAATCCGGTGATGGAAGGTTTCTGAGTACAGGCAAGTACTTGTGGAGCAGTGATGGACCAAGATGGAATTGACCTGTCCGAACAGTTTGGATTGAATGTCTCGCTGTATCTCAATTTAGCAAATCCTCGGCCGGGGTAGCCCTAGTAAAGAGTCACTGGGCTTGCAAGATTGAGACACGTTGTCGACTGACTCGGTCTGGGTTGGCAGTCCAGTATCAGTCATCCTGAGCATTAGAGGTCAAAGGGATGAATTATACAGTAACCATATGCCAGAGGTTCGATAGTATGCTCCCGCATCTTCGACCTATCCGGACGCCGGGATCCATTGCTAGATGGTTTCCTGTGCTAGTACTGGAATTGTTCCAGTACTACCGTTTAGGTTCGAACCTATGAGGTCACATGCTACAGAGGATAACTCTCTGATCCGGTTACCGATTACGATTGAAAATTGTCTTGGTTTTATGGTCACGATATTTATTTGAGCACCTTTTTTCCTGGTCTGCCGCCCTTGTTTGGGTCAACCGAAATTGTTCCGGGCTGACCAGGTCTGCGCCTAGATTTTTCTGAATCAATTTTGAACTGATTCGGAGCTAAATTTGGCCTCCAATTAGTTATGAACCAATTGAAACACAATTTTAATTGGGCTTGGACCAGTTCAAATTAAATTGAATCGAATTTTTGGGATTGGACCTTTGGGTTTAATTGATTTGAACCCAAATTTATTAAACGGTTTTTCTTTGAACCATAGGTTTTAATTGGGTTGAACTAGTTTTTTTTTTGGACCGTTGGTTTTCCTTTTGAACGGTTTGCACGCTATTTTTTTTTTCTCGCTAGGCGAATTCCATACGGTGGAAGCCATTCGGCGCCTCTTCATCTCCCCTCCACCCATTAGCCTTTAACCCTTTTTAATAGTCTAATGGCCTGTTAATTGCGTTTTAAGCCTCCCACATCGATTGCCTTCCCAGCATTTTTTCTTTTCTCCCTGCTGCTACCTTATATTTGCTGCAGTCCCCTGGTTCCAAAGAGATGAGAAACATCACCGTGTGAGAAGAATATAGCCTGTGAGAATTCTTTTTGCTAGCTGAAAATTCTTTCCCTTTCCACCGGTGTGGTTGAGGGCTATTTTTGGTGAGTGAAAGGAAGAGAGAAAGCTCCTTAATCCCTGTTCTAGTGCTCAAATTTGGAGGAAGACAAACTCTGTTTTGCTGAAAAACAGGTTCTGAAATTCTGCTCTTCCTCCCACCGTTTCATGTCTTCCGGCGACTAGCATCGACCGAGAGATGGATCAGAGCTAGGCCCCGGTGTGTTCCCCCTCTTGAGAGTGTTTTACCGAGCACTTGGAAGCTGGATCGACCTCCTTGTAGCTGTCCTTGTTTGCTCTATTTTTGGTTGCAGGTTTTCAGATTGCTGAATTTCTGGTGCTGATTTTGGCTGAAAGGAGGGGATCAAAACCTTTGGATTTTCTTCTCCCCTTGAAGGAAGATCAATAAATATTTCCCTAGCTTTGGTGCTGGAAGAGAGATCCTTTCGTTGGCAAAAACATTCCTCTGTTCTGCAGAAATTTTCGGTGGAAAGAACAGAAATCTGTCAACGTGCTGAAAGTGGAGGACAACAGGAATAAATTATTCCTGTTATCCCTACTATTCCAGGACTATACCAGATTTATTCCGGCAGGAATAAGGTATGGATTTTGTATTTTACATTCATGCATGCGTAGATCTATGGATTTAAAATATTTTATAAACATTACATGCCCATGTTATAACATGTTTTAATCTGTGCATGCTTCCTGATTGCGTTAGATCCTGCGTGGAGCATGTTTCGCTGTGCATTTTAAAATTATTTTAAAAATACTTACCTGCTCCCTGTTGTTACATGCTTAGGGTAGGCACCTGCAAACGTACCATTAATCTTTCAATGGTATCAGAGCCAGGTTGACAGGTGTAACATAATCTTGATGCATGTTAGATTAAAGAATAGTTTAATCTATTTTTGTGTCCTGATAGTACTTTTAGGAACCTAGTTGAGACCTTCACCATGACCGTGTGTGTTTGACACGAAACGGATCGTCTGTGTTGGCCTTTTCAGAAGGATCCTTTAAGGAAATCTGGAATTAAAATTGTTTTAGTTCAGATACAATTTTGACATGTATGTTAAATAATTGGGCCATGAAATGTTTATAAAATAAAATCTAGATATGATGCATGATCTAAAAAATGTTTACATTGACACTTAATTAAAAATGTTTTGATTAAATATGTGGCTTATTAAAATAAAATATTAGGTTTATGAAATCTAATTTGACATGAATAAGCTATTTTGGGTTAATTGGGTTAGTTGTCTAATTGGATCCTTAACTGGGTTAGACCTAGGTTTAGTTGAACCGGATAAAAGAAGATTAATCAAAAGTTGATTAAGGTCTTTCTTTAGAACTATCTAATAGTTAGAATAGTTGATCCGTTCATCTAAAATGGATCCAATTAGTGGCTCTGTGGACACCCGAGTCTTTAGGCTAATCTGATCGGGTCTGGTAAAACCGACTGGTGTCGAGGAAGGTTTGGCATTTGTGATCATGGTTTATGAGGCTACCTCTTTCCTGACCAACTTGGTTGGTGTCTAGGAAAGATGGTTAATGGCGGATACTCACCCATGATCTCACCTACCTGGCTAGTCGAGTCAACCAGAACTGATTGGAAAAGCTCAATGACTCGAGTTAACCCATGTCACCCAGGTTGATCGGTCTGACTGATCTTTAGGTGCCCATGGATCATTTGTTGATTTATTTCAACCCTCCTGAAATCTGATTAACTCAGTGGGAGCATGATCTATGTCCTTGTATCTTCTCTTCTATCACAGCTAAAAATCCTCTAAAATTATTAGGTCCTTAAAAGACTAAGTCAAGGGGTTGACAGTGTCTTAGCCTCCCATTAAGTTGGATAGAAATATGTCCACTAGCTTAGTGTGCATCGGCAGTTCCATAGAACGGGTGTACATCCGGCGGCTGGAATTTCTATCTGATCGATGATGGTTCAGTGCAACCTCCTTAACGGGACCAAGTGAGCCAGCCATAGTCGGGCTTGGTCTTTAGTTAGCTGGAAGCATTGGATTTGTCATTTTAATGGTTGGACCTAACCAGAGACCCGCAATAGGAGGCCCCTAGGCCGATTGGGGTGTTCTCTGGGGCAAAATAAAATATTGAAAATTGTTTAGGGAAACAATTGGTTTACGAACCTACCTTTAGGCTCGTATGGGTGAGCTGGCCATAATCGGGCTCATGCGAGGCCTATTGGATTTCAGTACCCACTTGAAAAAATGTTGTTTTCACGGATTGGAGTCAGAGGCTACCAATCTGAAAAATTAGTGGGAGAAACCTTTAGACTAAAGTCCAAGTCTTTTGGTTAAGTTATTAATCATAAACTAATTTGGTCTTGTTTCTTTTCAGATGTCTTCAAACTTGTCGCTCCGGTCACTTCTCGATAACGAGAAGTTGAAGGGTCATAACTTCGATACTTGGTGTCGAAGGTTAAGAATTGTTCTGGAGCATGAAAGGATCCTCTATGTGATAACGGATCCGGCGCCTGAAATCCCTCCTGCAAATGCACGGAGTGCGGTCAGAGACGCTTACTTGAAGTGGGTTTCTGATCGGACTACTGTCCGTTGCATTATGCTCGCTGCGATGAACGACGAGTTCAGTCGCAAATTCGAGGAGGCCCAACCTGATGAAATCCTTCAAAATTGAAGGAATCCTTCGGCACCCCGGATGATGTAGAACGGTACAAAGTGTCTTGTGCCATCTACAACTCCAAGATGCCGAATGGTGGTTCAGTCACTGATCATGTATTGTACATGATCGAGCTGATTGAAAAACTGGGCAAACTCGGATGCCCCTTGCACGAGCAGCTCGGCAAGGATGCGATCCTGAATTCTCTTCCCTCCTCCTATCTTGACTTTCTTGATCATTACAGAATGAACAAACCTGCAGTCAACTACCATGGTCTTTTGGGGTTGCTGCAGACTTTCGAGAAAGACCACCAACTAATAAGGGGGTGGTGAATTTAGTGGGAGGAAGTAGAGGTCGTCGTCCCTTTAAGAAAGGGAAGAAGAAAATAAATAAAAAGGGAAAGAAGGTGCAGAATGCTCCTGGCCCGAGTCAGACCAGGAAGTTTAAGGCTGATCAGTCTTCTGCAGAGTGCTTCTACTGCAAGAAGAAGGGACACTGGAAGAGGAACTGTCCTCTTTATATTGCGTCCCTTGATCCGAACAGGCCGAGGAAAGCAGAAGTCTGCTGAACAAGGTATTTATATGATAAACCTGTAATTACTAATTGTTGATACTGCTAACTGGGTATTGGATACTGGTAGTCCAATTCATGTTTGTAATTCGTTACAGGGACTTCAAGTTAGCAGAAGATTTGAAGATGGAGAACAGTTTCTGAGCATCGGGAATGGAAATCATGTTCCAGTACTGGCGGTTGGAGTCCTGCGTCTTGTCTTTGAGTCTTGTACTGTCGAACTAGTCGACTGTCACTATTGTCCTAGTTTCATTATGTGCATAATCTCTGTAGGCCTTTTGGCCAATTGTGGTTTTGAACTGTCAATAAAAGGAGATTTTTGCAATGTTATTTTGAATAATGCTGTTATAATGAAAGCTAGATTAAATAATGGCATATACGTACTATCAAGGCCTGTTAGTGTAATGTACACTTCTAGCAAACGCCCAAGGTTAGATAATGTCAATAATTTGTATCTTTGGCACTGTAGACTAGGTCATATTAACCAAAATAGGATCAACAAGATGCGAGGAGATGGACTTCTCGAGGTCAGTGATTCTGAATCACTGCCCACTTGTGAATCCTGCTTGGTAAAATGACCAAGTCACCTTTTCTGGAAAAGGTGAACGATCTACAGAACTCTAAGTCTAATACATACTGATGTATGTGGACCAATGACAATAAGTGCCAAAGGAGGATACAAATATTTCATTACATTTACAGACGACTTTTCGAGGTTCGGTTATGTCTTTCTAATGAGACATAAGTCTGAGTCGTTTGAAATGTTCAAACGATACCGTAATGAAGTAGAAAAGCAAACTGGAAAAAGTATTAAAACCCTTCGATCTGATCGAGGTGGTGAATACTTATCTGGTGCATTTTTGACATATCTTGAGGAGAATGGAATCTCTCTCAGTGGACTCCTCCAGGAACACCACAGTTGAATGGTGTGTCCGAAAGGAGGAATCGAACCTTGTTGGACATGGTTCGATCAATGATGGGCTTTGCAACTCTGCCGCTATCCTTTTGGGGATATGCACTTCAGACAGCCTGTTACTTGTTGAATAATGTTCCGAGTAAGTCTGTTGTCTCCACTCCGTATGAGATGTGGAATGGACGTAAACCTTCAATCTCACACCTTCGGGTCTGGGGTTGTCCGGCTTACGTAAAACATTTAGACGCAGACAAACTTGGTCCTAAGTCTGACAAGTGTTTATTCATTGGTTATCCTAAGGAAACCAAAGGATATTTCTTCTATTTGGAGAATGAACAAAAAGTGTTTCGTTGCTCTTAGAGCTATCTTTTGGAAAAGGAGTTCCTTGGAGAAGGAACTATAGCCTCTAAGATTGAACTTGATGAAGTTCAGCCAATAGAAGAACCTGCACACTCTAAGGACATCGTGGAACCGGCTGTGATTGACTCACACCCTGAACCCATTAGGAGATCTGGTAGAATACCGCGTCAGCCGGACAGATACTACGGTTCTTGGTCCGGGACGGCGATCCCATTGAGCTCGATGAGAACAATGAGGATCCGATCACCTATATGGATGCACTTAGAGATCTGACTCTGAGGCATGGCTCGGAGCCATGCGATCCGAAATGGAGTCCATGGAAATCAATAATGTTTGGACATTGGTTGATCCGCCTGAAGGAATAAAACCCATCGGGTGTAAATGGATCTTCAAGAGGAAAAGGGGCGCAGATGGGAAGGTAGAAACCTATAAAGCCCGTCTGGTTGCCAAGGGGTATCGTCAGCGATATGGTATCGATTATGACGAGACATTCTCCCCTGTGGCAATGCTCAAGTCTATTCGGATCATGCTTGCTTTGGCAGCATATTTTGATTACGAGATCTGGCAGATGGATGTCCGAACTGCTTTCCTAAATGGGGAGCTGGAAGAAGAGGTGTATATGATACAGCCTGAAGGGTTCACATCCACAGATGAATCAAAAGTATGCAAGTTGCAGAGGTCCATCTATGGACTCAAGCAAGCATCTCGAAGTTGGGACTTACGGTTTGATAGGTGTATCAAATCGTACGGCTTCGTTAAGAAGAGAAGAACCGTGCATCTATAAATGGGTTAATGGTTCTATGTGATTTCTAGTACTGTATGTTGACGACATTCTCTTAATCGGGAATGATGTCGCAACATTACAAGGAATAAAGGTCTGGTTATCATCTCAGTTCTCCATGAAGGACTTGGGTGAAGCTTCTTACATACTAGGTATGAAGATCTATAGAGATAGATCTAAGAAGCTTTTGGGACTGTCCCAGTCTACGTACATAGACACCGTGCTGAAACGGTTCAGCATGGAAAATTCCAAGAAAGGCTATCTTCCGATAGGTTCTGGAATTACTCTTTCCAAAAAGGATTGTGCGACAACTCTGAGGAAAGAGAGCGCATGAGTAGAGTACCTTATGCTTCTGCAGTAGGCTCTATCATGTATGCTATGACTTGTACTAGACCAAACGTGGCATACTCACTAGGAGTAGTGAGTAGATACCAGTCTGACCCAGGTGAGGCGCATTGAAAAGGTTAAGACCATCCTTAAGTATTTAAGAAATACTAAAGATCAATGGCTGATTTATGGAGAACCTGACTTGAAACTTGTGGGGTACACTGACTCCAGTTTCCAGTCAGATAGAGATGATAGCAAGAGTGTGTCAGGGTTTGTATTTACCCTGAACGATGAGCGATCTGCTGGAAAAGTTCCAAGCAGGCAACTGTTGCAGACTCGGTATGCAAAGTAGAATATATTGCAGCATCAGATGCAGCAAAGGAAGCTGTGTGGTTGCGGAAATTCCTTCGAGAGCTAAGGGTGGCACCTTCCCTAGATGGTCTTGTTCCGGTGTATTGTGACAGCACTGGAGCCATTGCTCAAGCTAAGGAGCCAAAAGCTCATCACCATACCAAGCACATTTTATGGCGCTACCACCTCGTACGAGAAATCGTGGAGCGAGGCGACATCAATCTTCTGAAGATCGATGGAAAAGAAAATCTGGCCAACCCCTTCACTAAAGCCCTTAGAATCAAAGAGTTCGACTTTTGTAAATGGGAAATGGGTATAAGATACTCCTCTAATTGGCTTTAGTACAAGTGGGAGTTGTTGGGAATTGTGTCCCAAAGCCAATGCCTGGGTTATAGGCGGTTGTGCTGAGTATTGTATTCATTTTGTAAATTAATAAAATTATTATTTGGCAGCTCATCACATATGAGTTTTCCTAAAAATGAACTCTTTCCTTGTGATGAAGTCCTTAGGGCTACTCTAACTTCGATACAGAGAGGATATATCGACTGGTCCTTAAATCTTGTTCACAGCCAAAGGATATATTGTATTGGACAGCAATATATCAAGTATAGGTTGTTGCAGTTCATATCATTGGTTGTCCTCTTGACCAAATGAGTGTGGTGACACTGATATGATCTGTAAGTGGGATATATATTATCTCATGGAATGTGACTCCGTGAAAACACCTTTCTGCCAAAGGGATACTCACGATTGGATATGGGTATATGTGTCCCTCTGACCTGAGGTCATCATGGTTGCTTGCAAGCAACTCCCTGTGCTTTGGTACCGGACTGGTGCGGGCACCAGACTCAGAAGAAGACTTCAGAGCTCCATCTGGATCTCTGATAACCTTGCCCGAGAAATTAGGGTTTGTAATAAGGGTTGACCTGTCAACCAGTTTATTTATTTATTTATTTCTTGAGTCACCATTTAAATTTTATCGAGTCATGTTGACTCAGTGCAAGTCCCAATGTGGTTCCAATTTGGTCCAAAATGGTGCCACATTGTCTTCCAATCAAATCAAGGTTCAAGCAAGTGGAGGCCACACTCCAAGCCACACGCCCAGCCACACTCCGAGCACACGCCAGAGTCCAGGAGGCGCCACAGAGGCATCCCAGTGTCATGGTCCCCACATCCAAAGAAGAAAAAATCAAATTGGAGGCTACTTTAAAGGAGGCGCATACTTGCCTATTTTACCTAAGCAAAGAAGGAAGAAGACTTCTCTTGGAGAAGAAATCAAAGAAGGACATCCAACCTACTCCTAATTGAAGTTCAAATCAAAATCAAAGAGCTTAACTTGGAGTGGAAGAAAAGAAGAAATACCATAAGAAGAAGAGGACTCCAAATCCAAATCCAACTCCAAAGGAGCACCAAAAAAATTCAAAAAAATTCCTTTATGTTCGTCCCAATTTTTTTTGAACTCTTGGTCGGCCAAGAGAGAAGATTTTCTACCTAATCTAGTGGTGGAGGAGTTTAGTCCCACATGGGAATTTGTACAAGCTTGGAGAAAATTTTAGGTCTATATAATAGACCTCTCTTTGTAACTTTAAATCAATCAATGAAGAAAAATTATTTTGCTATTCTCTTGTGTGAGTGACCTAGGTTTCTCTTCTTCCGCACTATTCTAAGTGTTGAGCTCCATGAGGGGGTAATCCGGGTTCCATGGAGCCTGAGGAGGTGAGAGATCTCCATCTTTATCCCAAACCCTAGGTTAGCCACTTGAAATCCCAAAACCCTAGCCACCTTCATTATTTTCAATCCATCAAACCCTAGCTCCATCCATCTCCCACGGCCTCTCTCTCTCTACAAGTCCAGGCCGTCCACCTTCATCCAGATCCAGTCCGGCTACTTCAGATCCAGAGCAAGTTCCAGGAAAATCACATCAGCTTCTAGGAGAATCCAGTTTTCAGCAATTTCAATCTTCAAGTTCATCAACCTGGTAAATTTCTCCCTTGACTCTCTGATTCCATCAATTGTTTTTCTTCTCTTCCAGATCTTGAGTTCAGGAGAAGCCAACCGCCAAAGGACCAGTATTGGAGGATCCATTGCGAAAATATCTGAATCCGAGGATCCAACAATCTGCTCGGGAGAGTTCTTCCACCAAAATCTGTGAAGATCATTGTCTGGTCAGGTAAACCATCTCTTCTCTTTATTTCTATTCTGTTGAAAGTTCGGAGCGAAACCCTAGGTCTGGGAGTTTCTCAACCCCCAGCGATCCGTTGCTTCTGAACTACTCTGATAATTAATTTCCTTAAAATTGTGCTTTCAATTATCATATTAGTATCTTTCAATATTAGGTTAACTTTTCTTTGATTTGAAGCCAACTTCTACAAACATATAAAAAAACAACAAAAAAAAATAGTTAATCTTAATTTACTTCCGCATCACGTCCCTTTATTTATTCTGCATCACGGACTACCCGGATTTTTAATCTGGTGACGGAAGGTTTCTGGGTACAGGCAAGTACTTGTGGAGCAGTGATGGACCAAGATGGAATTGACCTGTCCAAACAGTTTGGATTGAATGTCTCGCTGTATCTCAATTTAGCAAATCCTCGGCCGGGGTAGCCCTAGTGAAGAGTCACTGGGCTTGCAAGATTGAGACACGTTGTCGACTGACTCAGTCTGGGTTGGTAGCCCAATATCAGTCGTCCTGAGCATTAGAGGTCAAAGGGATGAATTATACAGTAACCATATGCCAGAGGTTCGATAGTATGCTCCCGCATCTTTGACCTATTCAGACGCCGGGACCCATTGCTAGATGGTTTCCTGTGCTAGTACTGGAATCGTTCCAGTACTACCATTTAGGTTCGACCTATGAGGTCACATGCCATAGAGGATAACTCTCTGATCCGGTTACCGATTACGATTGGGAATCGTCTCGGTTTTATGGTCACGGTATTTATTTGAGCACCTTTTTTCCCGGTCTTGCCCTTGTTTGGGTCAACCGAAAATTGTTCCGGGCTGACCAGGTCTGCGCCTGGATTTTTCTGAATCAATTTTGAAACAAATTTAATTGGGCTTGGACGAGTTCAAATTAAATGAACTGAATTTTTTGGGATTGGACCTTTGGGTTTAATTGATTTGAACCCAAAATTTATTAAACTGGTTTTCTTTTGAACCATACGTTTTAATTGGGTTGAACCAGTTTTTTTTTTTGGACTGTTGGTTTTTCCTTTTGAACGGTTTGCACGCTGTTTTTTTTTCTCGCTGGGCGAATTCCATACGGTGGAAGCCATTCGGCGCCTCTTCATCTCCCCTCCACCCATTAGCCTTTAACCCTTTTTAATAGTCCTAATGGACTGTTAATTTGCATTTTAAGCCTCCCACGTCGATGGGCCTTCCCAGCGTTTTCTTTTCTCCCTGCTGCTACCTTATATTTGCTGCAGTCCCCTGGTTCCAAAGAGATGAGAAAACGTCACCGTGTGAGAAGAATATAGCCTGTGAGAATTCCTTTTGCTGGCTGAAAATTCTTCCCTTTCCACCGGTGTGGTTGAGGGCTGTTTTTGGTGAGTGAAAGGAAGAGATAAAGCTCCTTAATCCCTGTTATGGTGCTCAAATTTGGAGGAAGACGAACTCTGTTTTGCTGAAAAACAGGTTCTGAAATTCTGCTCTTTTCTCCCACCGTTTCATGTCTTTCGGCAACTAGCATCGACCGAGAGACGGATCAGAGCTAGCCCCTGGCGTGTTCCCCCTCTTGAGAGTGTTTTACCGAGCACTTGGAAGCCGGATCGACCTCCTTGCAGCTGTCCTTTTCTGCTCTGTTTTTGGTTGCAGGATTTTCAGATTGCTGAATTTCTGGTGCTGATTTTGGCTGAAAGGAAGGGGATCAAAACCTTGGATCATCTTCTCCCCCTTGAAGGAAGATCAACAAATTTGTTCCCTAGCTTTTGGTGCTGGAAGAGAGATCCTTTCGTTGGAAAAAACATTCCTCTGTTCTGCAGAAATTTTGGTGGAAAGAACAGAAATCTGTCAACGTGCTGAAAGTGGAGGACAACAGGAATAAATTTATTCCTGTTATCCCTGCTATTCCAGGACTATACCAGATTTATTCCCGGCAGGAATAAGGTATGGATTTTGTATTTTACATTCATGCATGCATAGATCTATGGATTTAAAATATTTTATAAACATTACATGCCCATGTTATAACATGTTTTAATCTATGCATGCTTCCTGATTGCGTTAGATCCTGCGTGGAGCATGTTTTCGCTGTGTATTTTAAAATTATTTTAAAATACTTACCTGCTCCCTATTGTTGCATGCTTAGGGTAGGCACCTGCAAACGTACCATTAATCTTTCAGTCCTCGTAGAAGGCAACCCTCCCCGGGCCTCTAGAGGTTACTTGATCTCTAGGCCGTGGGAGGAAAGATGGACTGAATGCGGGATCCCATAGGTATCCCGGATCCAAGAAAGATCGTCTTCGGTCATCGTCGAGGTATAACGGAGGGACCAGAAGAAGAGGCATCCTGAGGAGGAAGGAAGAAATGGGATGTGCAGAAACTATGGGAGGAGACCTAGGACCCCTAGGGCACATATGGTCACGGACCCAGGTTAGAGCTACCTCCAGACCTCGTCCGGAATCTCTTCCCCCTCCAAGGAAGAAGACGGTGGAGTCCTCAGCCGGGAAGGACCGGCCTCGTCTGGGTTGGAAGAAACATGACGGCGATGCACCATGAAGGAAGAAGAAACAAGAAAAACTAGCATAAAGATTGGGAGGCGGAAGAAGAGAAAAGGAGACGCAAGCACTCACCGGGATGTTTTGAACCGAAGGAGTGGTGACCCTGGAAGATGAAGGGAGACCACTGTAACCACCGGCGAGGTGTGAGAAAGCGGAGATACCTTGTTTCCGGAAAGTACCCCTCCTTTTCAAACTCAATCAACAGTAGCCGTACGCCTCTTTCCGTTCTGAGCTATTAGATGATTGCCATGTGGGAGCATGCCCGACATCAACGCTTCGGTTCAAGAGAAACTACCTCGATTTTGAAATGGTGCATTAATGGCCGTCAGACGCGCACACGTGGCATCCTCTCACAGGATTTCGGGTGCAACGGGAGTAGCGGCAGCGATCATGGCAATTATGGCACAAGATTTTCGTCCTTTCCATGTCATCCCCGAATTAAATCCCCATGTCCCAAGCCACGACGCTTCCATGGGACCTGAGGATGGAGGGCAACTGATATGGCTACATCGCTGACGTGGAACGTGTGTCAGATCCAGCTGAAAGTCGCAGGTGCCACGTGGATTTTTTTTTCAAAATTCCCGCTCCTTCGCCAGGTGGCACCCCATGACGGGTCCACCCCGGCCGAAGTCGAGCACCTCTCTACCACTCCGCCAGGTGTCCACCCAGAAGGGGTCCACCTTGGCCGAAGCTGGAGGCCTCCTTCTCCCTCGCCAGGTGGGACCCCAAGACGGGTCCACCTCTGCCGAGGTCGAGCCAAGCCTCCATGCTCCTTCGCTAGGTGGCACCCTAAGATGGGTCCACCCTGGCAGAAGTCGAGATCCTCTCTGCCACTCCGCCAGGTGTCCACCCAGGAGGGGTCCACCTCGCCAAAGCTGGCGGCCTCCTGCTCCCTCACCAGGTGGCACCCCAAGACGGGTCACCTCTGCCAAGGTCGAGCCAGGCCCTCCTGCTCCTTCGCCAGGTGGCACCCCATGACGGGTCCACCTCGACCGAAATCAAGCACACCTCTGCCACTCCGCCAGGTGTCCACCCAGGAAGGGTCCACCTCAGCCGAAGCTGGCGGCCTCCTACTCCCTCACCAGGTGGCACCCCAAGACGAGTCCACCTCTACCGAGGTCGAGCCAGGCCCTCCTACTCCTTCACCAGGTGGCACCCCATGATGGGTCCACCTCGCCCGAAGTCGAGCACCCCTCTGCCACTCCGCCAAGTGTCCACCCAAGAGGGGTCCATCTCGGCCGAAGCTGGCGGCCTCCCGCTCCCTCGCCAGGTGGCACCCAAGACGGATCCATCTTTGCCGAGGTCGAGCCAGGCCCCTTGCTCCTTCGCCAGGAGGCACCCCAAGATGGGTCCACCCCGGTCGAAGTCAAGCACCTCTCTGCCACTCCGCCAGGTATCCACCCAGGAGGGGTCCACCTTGGCCAAAGCTGGTGGTCTCCTGCTCCCTCGCCAGGTGGCACCCCAAGACGGGTCCACCTCTGCCGAGGTCGAGCCATGCCCTCCTGCTCCTTCGCCAGGTGGCACCTCAAGATGGGTCCACCCCGGTCGAAGTCGAGCACCCTCTGCCACTCCACCAGGTGTCCACCCAGGAGGGGTCCACCGCGACCGAAGCTGGCAGCCTCCTACTCCCTCACCAAGTGGCACCCCAAGATGGGTCCACCTCTACCGAGGTCGAGCCAGGCCCTCCTGCTCCTTCGCCAGGTGGCACCCCAAGACGGGTCCACCCCAGCTGAAGTCGAGAACCCCTCTGCCATTTCGCTAGGTGTCCACCAAGGAGGGGTCCACCTCGGCCGAAGCTGGCGGCCTCCTGCTCCCTCGCCAGGTGGCACCCCAAGACGGGTGCACCTCTGCCGAGGTCTAGCCAGGCCCTCCTGCTCTTTCGCCAGGTGGTACCCCATGATGGGTCCACCTCGGCTGAAGTCGAGCACCTCTCTGCCACTCCGCCAGGTGTCCACCCAGGAGGGATCCACCTCAACCGAAGCTGGCAGCCCCTGCTCCTCCGTAAGGGGTGCGCCCCCTGAAGGGTCCACCTCGACCGAAGTTAGCCCTACTCTACAAAGCCTCGGGGAGGCAGAGACACGGGTCTCAAGGTCGCCACTAAGGCCGGCGCGCGTCGCACCCCTTACGGAGCGCCAGTATGGCCTGCAGTGATACACGAAACCTCGTTTACATCAGTTAACAGGACCCCGCAACCGAGGAACGAAATCCTTGCGGGCAGAGGCCTGAAACGGCTAAAGGCCCATCGTCAACGCCTTGAAAGGAGAGCTCCTGCGCTCGGCCCGAGGTCTCACCAGTCTTCCCCCTTTCGTGACACATGGCAGACGAGGCATGCCGGCCACTTAACTCCCGGACTTGAAAGAGAAGGGAGGGGAGGAGACCCAGAGATTTCAGGGAGCTCCCAGGAGAAGACGTGGGCTGAAGGCGGTCCGGTGGTATAAAGGGGACGGTAAAAATGGACGGAAAGGTAAGTCGAAAAGGGGGGGAGAACACTGAGAGAACGATCCGGGGGACCCAAGAAAGTGAGCTCGGTGAACCCAGCACAGGAGCTTCAGCTCCTCTCTTCCCTATACTTCTTTTATTTACATCTCTTCTAAGCACGGGAATCCTTCGGGAACCCGCCTTAGAGGTCCTGTTCCATCTTGCCGCTCTCTTACTTGACCGTCGGAGTGCCCCCGCCGGAATCCTCGGCCCGGGTCTCTGACTTTGTTTTGTAGGTCTGGAAGCTTGGAGATCTCGAGGTGACAGAGTCCGAGAACCGGCGCCAGCTCACGAGCTACAGGCCACCACGGTAAGATCGGCACAGGGGTATCCCCAACCAGGTTTGCTACCCTCATCCCACTCTACACTCAATTCTAGTGCATATAGCTCCGACTACGTTGCCCTTTCCAATCTTCTTTTAACTTAAGCATCGGAGTGTTTCCTACCACACTCTAGCCTAGAAATTTCTTACTGATTTTTTGCCAACGAGTCATCAAAGATCTACAAACCTGCAACACATATTTGATTATGCATAAAGATGGTAACTGATTAGATATGAATTAAGTAGGCCATTAGCCATGCCCATCCCGAGTGTCTCGAGATAGGATGGGGTATGTAGACTTTGGAGAGAGAATGTGACAGATATAGTTAAACACTATAGTTTGGATGGATTGGATTGGATAAAACCATGAAACTTAATTCGAATTTATAGATAAATCAATTTTTTGTACTTTTGTAAGAGAAATTTTGAAAAATTTTACATATCCATGTTGGATTCAAGTACATTTTATCATTTCCAATACTCACCTCAAATGCAACCGGATCAGGTAGGTAATGGGTGGAGTAAATTTCCACCCAAGTATATATTTTATCCTTCAAAATTACTATTTGCTTTATATCTCTAAACGAATCTAATTTTGATAATTATATGCCACCAGTTAGAATTTTATTAAACTTTAACTGTCTTAAATATTAAATAGCTTCATTTTCTTTTGCATGATACGCTTAAAATATTTGCGACGTAGGAGATGTTATGTTCGAGCCCGCTAATCTTCGCATGACGATACACACAAAAAATAGGGAAGGCTTGATTCCACATGAACCATCGATGGGATCGGCTCGGCGGGGTACAACATTGTCTCTTGACTTGAAAAGAAAGTCTTTGTACACCACTATCAGTAGAGTAACCTGATAAGCATGCTGCAGTTCATTTTTTTAAAATAAAATGAATGACAAAATTATTTTTTTTATAATAAAGTTATAATATCCTTTGATTTAGTTTATAATATTTCTTGACTTAGATTATAATAATCATATATTATAAGACCGAGCAATATTTTTGTCATTCAAAAATATTTAAAATTTTAAAATAAAAATATTCCTTTGATATCCTATAGACAAGATTATAACATCTATATAGGAAAGATATTTTCGTTATTCAAATATGAATTAATACTTGCAGTTTTATTTTTATTAAAAATTTTGAATGATGAAAACATTATATCATAAGATCGAGAATATTTTTATCATTTAAAAGTTTAAAAAAAATTTAATAACAAAATTATCTTCGATTTTATGATATCCTACGAACAAGTTTATAACATCCTATTCATAACGAATATTATAAAAAAATAATATTCATTCTTCAAAAATATTTTTAATGCTTGCAAATTATTTTTATTTAAAATTTTGAATATATAAATATTTTTTTTATAATATTTTTTTTGTGAATAGGATATTCATAACCTTATTCATAGAATGTTATAAGATAGAGTTTTTATTATTGAAAAGTTTTTGAGATTTTTCAATAACAAAAATACCACTCGGCATTATAATCCTAAATTAAGAGATATTATAGTCCAACCAATGATATCATAATTTTATTATAAAAAATACTTTTATCATTTAAATTTTTTTAATAAAAATAAAATTATAAATATAAAATATATATTAAATATAAAATTTATATAGTTTAATATTATTTGATGATGTAATTTTTCTACATCATCCGCAATGGACTAAAATATGACATCTCTCGACCAAGGCCATGATGGCCCGAAACTTGGTTTGACCGAAGTTTTGAACTTCATCCATTTGGCATTCTCCTTTCTAGACCTATCCAAATGGGCTAGAGCCCATGGGCCAGTCGATTTGACCATATAAATGGGCCAGGCTGACCCGAAAAAATAGCCTATTTATGTAATCGGGCTTTTTGGCCCAGCCCTTGTAGCTTATGGGCTGAACTGGGTTAGAGCTGGGTCAGCCCATGTACCAGATATTTTTTTAAAAAAATATTAAAACTTAAAAGTTAAAACTGGGTTAGAAGTTTTTTTTGGTTAATTGGTTTATTTTCAACAACCAAAATTTCTTTTTTTCTCTTTTTAATCTACCCCATCTGGCCATCTCACCGAGTCACCATTTCTCTTTTATGGCATGTTCCTACTTCCGTTCTGTAGCCTATTCCGATTCATCAAGGCGACGAGGCTTTGCCGCTCTCCCATTTTGGTGAAGGAGAAAAGGAAAACCGGTGCTGACAGTGACGTCGGCGGTGACAAAGGAACAGAGGAGGAGAGAAGCAGCATTGGCATTGAGACAAGTAAACGAACACGACAGCCGGTGAGGACTCAATCCTTTTTTTTTGATTTTCTCTCAACAGAAAGTTAAAGATAGGGGTCGGGGGGTGACACTGTCGTTGTGCCAGCCTGCCGGGAGGGCTCTTCTTTCTCCGCTGCCATTGCATCTGATGTCGAATCTCCACTCCTTCGTGAATCTCGATCCGGATATCCGATCTCCGGCTTTACTCGGTTACCCCACAATGACGAGGCCCTTCCCGGCGGTCGACTCTTACCATTCCGGAGACTCTCCCTCCTGCCAATCATCCTGCTCCCCCTATCGATTATTTTAATACAAGTGGACTGGCCTGACCTTAGCCCATAGCCCATATAGAGCCAGATCGAATTGGATTTTTTTGATCCATTTGTATAAGTAGACCTAGCTCGGCCTGGCCCATATAATATCAGCCCATATAAATTAGGGCTGGCCAGCCTAGCCCACATGACAGATCTACTCCTTTCCCAATCCCCGTCTTTCCCTATCTGCCCCCCCCTCCCCCCCCCCCCCCCACAAAAAAAAAAAAAAAAAAAAAAAAAAAAAAAAAAAAAAAAAAAAAAAAAAGTCTCAAATCTTCGTGGTCTCGTCATTCCCCTAATTCTTCGTACAAATGGTGCACCATATTTTAGTATTTAACTAGTTAACTTCAGATTCTTGAACGTTGATACCGACGCTTCATGCTATTGCTAAACAAGATGGAAACTGGTGGTTCCTTGGCTCATTATTCAGGTTCTGTCCCTCGCTTTCACCCTTTCTTTTCTTTGGATTATACATTTCTGTATTTCTTAAACTGAATTTGTTGCTTTTTAGGTTTACTTCTGTCCAACAAGCATAGACGATCCATATCGATTCGGCAATTTAGCAGGACCAATTTCCCGTTTGTTAAGGTCCACCAGCCATTATGCTACTGTTTGGATAATTTGCACTTTTTGCAAGTTTACTTCATTCTGTAATTTATTTGTTTTCTTTGTAGAGCTCAGGGATACCAATTTGGCAGTCACTTCCCAGTTGTAGGAAAATAAAATGCGCCGCAACTGGATGGAATGGCCATCGAGAATTGATGTCTAAAGATGGATTTGATTCTTCTGAGCCGTTTTGGTTGAGCATGATCAAGGATGTTGCTTGGTAACTGATAAATTACCTGTTGTTAATGTAAAAGTTCCTTATTTTTGTACTTTGATCTAATTTATTAATTTTGATGATATATTTCTTTTACCGGTTTTTTGCAGGACTTTGAGATCCTTGGCTGTCTTTTTGGGTGAGCAACCTATTCAGTCCAAGTATATAGAGTGGCCAACCTTCCAAAGCACGGTATGTGTATCTCCCTAAAATGAGAAAGGAAAAGGAAACAATTTGTTTGTTATTATGCATATGTTGTAAGAATTTTTGTTTTCACTAATGTATCTTGGACTATGTCTGCTTTGTTTGTCAAGTAAATGGAGTATTGTGTGTTAACCAACAAGCTGACCCCAAAAGCTTAAGGTGTTAGGGATGGGGTGAATAATGTATATCAGGCCTTAGCAATGGAACAAACAGGTATTGGCCGCTGTTTTTGTGGCATATAGAAGACAAACCTGGTTGGACAGCTGATCTTAATCTGGTAGACGAAGCCTAATATAATGGATTCGAAGCCCAAATCGTGGCAGTCTTGTTTGATACCAAATGCTGTTAAGATGTTGCTTCCTGCACTTTAAAGGACCATGATGTGGCATAATCGCTGACATGGAGCCCGCGTCTGATCTAGTTAGCAGTCAACATGGCAGAAGGCACCACCTGGATGCTGCCACTAGATAAGTTCCAAGGTCGAGCTCCCGTCCGAGGTCGAGTTCCTGTCCGAGATCGAGTGCCCGGTCGAGGCCGAGCTCCCATCTGAGGTCGAGCTCCCGTCTGAGATCAAGCTCTCATCCAAGGTTGAGCTCCTGGTCAAAATCAAGCTCTCCACCTAAAGTCAAACCTAAACAAAGACAAGCGGGTCTAGTCCCCTCTTGGGCCACTATGGGAGCAGTTGGGATTGCAACCCTAGCAGGTGGTGTCACTGTCCCCATCGGAGCCCCTGTTTCATTCAAAGAAGCTGCACCTTCTATGGAGGAATGCTCTGCCAGGGCACGTCGCCTGCACCTTCTGCGAAAAGATGCTTCGCCAGGGAATGCCGTTTGCACCTTCTACGGAGAGACGCTCCGCTAGGGCATACCGCCTGCACCTCATACGAAAAGTCGCTCAACTGGAGCACTGAGCCCTGCTGTATAATGTTGGCACCTTCGTTAGAAAGGCACTCTACTTGGGGTGTCACACTCTACAACCCACTATCTGCACCACTCGGAAGAGAATATTTTTCTAGGAGTCTTAGACCCCGCAGCATCTCCACCAAGCTAGTGCTCTACCAGGCCCCTAGGCATGGTGGGATGGTGCCCGTAAGAAAAAGTATCCTATCGGGGTGTATCGGGATGTTAGGCCCCGTGGCATGCCATTCGCACTCATCACGATAAGGATGCATACTTCATAGTACCCTGCCTGCATGGCAAAAGTTTCCTTCTAGGATCTCGGATCTTGTCCCCTTCTTAGAGGAGGCAGGGACAAACCTGTGCTCTGCACGTAGGAGCCACACCAAGAGAGCATTAGATCGGGGCTCTAAGGCCCACCAGATGAAACACGCTTCTATAAGATGCCCGAAGGTGCCTCTAGCGAAGGTATGCACAGGTACGAGCAAACGAAGAGAAACTAAGACAAAGGCAGGAGAAACATCCGAAGACTCCCCCACAAGCTCCCTCTGCTTTAGCTTCTACTCTATCTTTCAACATCATCTGAACGTAGAGGCCACTCTGGGCTCTACTAAGGAGGATCTATTTTTCTTGATCACTCATTGACTTGATCATCAGAGTGTCCCTACTGGGATCCCCGGCCGGGGTCTCTTCTTTTTTCAAGACCGGCAGTACTCGGGTCTCCAGGTGGGAAGTCCACTTAACCGAGCCATGTCGGAGCTGCAGGCCATGGCGATCTAGGCAGTAACAGATTGGCATGCCAGGAAGTGGCAAAAAACTATAGAAAGATCAATGGCCAGTTTGAACCAGCACCCCCGCTGCTAAAGGAGCACTAGTGGAAACCCACAGCCCCATGGTGGTGACGTGCACATGGGAAGCTTCCATCAGCCATGTGGGGGACCCTCCCCACCATGGCAACCAGCACAGTCCAAAGGGGGAGCTCCCCGCTCCACCACTGCCATCTCCGGTGGATTCACAAGTCACCGCACTTGCCCAGCAGGTCCAGACCCTGGCTGTGGTGGTGCGCCAGTTGCATCATCAACACCAATCCCTGGCAACCCAACAGCAACCAAGGATCCCTGCGGCTCAAGCCACTGGACCCTGTGCCAGCTTGCGATCCTTCCAAGGAAGGCTGTCGCATCCATGGGCCACGTCCTATCCCCGGGGGAGCCTACGAATCCTAAGAAAGAGGCGGTGGGATGGTTCGGCCAATCAGGAGAGCCAGTCCCCAGTCTCGGACCATGACACCTCATGGCACCGTAAATGCCATCACAGCAAGGCCTCCCATTGTGATCTCCGACCCTCACCTCCCCTCTCTTCCGACAGCCTCGGTAGAAGGGTCCATCGACAAGGCAATCAGGCACCGAGCTAAAAACCGCCTGGAGGAACAAGAGCGCAAGTTGACCAAGCTATCCTGCCAGTTCGCCAACTTGGAAGGCTCCTCACACGAGCCCAAGGGCTATGATGCCCGCCCACCTTTCTTCCATAAAATCTAAGAGGAACCGATTTCCAGCCAGTTCCGCATGCCTCAAGTCGATCCCTATGATGGGACGACTGACCCTCTAGACCACCTTGAGAGCTACAAGGCTCTCATGAGGGTCCAGGGGGCCACTGACGCCCTCCTCTATGTTACCTTCCCGGCTACCCTCTGGAAGGCCATTCAAGTTTGGTACACTTGCCTCGAGTCTAGGAGCATCGACTCCTTCGAACAGTTGGAGAAGAAGTTCGTGGTGCATTTTGATGCTTGTCAGAAGGTTCCTCGTGAAGCTGACAGCCTCTTCTCCATCCACCAGCAGGACCATGAGTCCTTATGGGACTATGTGTCTCATTTTAAAATTGCTATCTTGGAAATTGATAACCTGGATGAGCCCGTAACCATGTTGGCATTAAGGAGGGGGCTCAGGACCCCCCACTTCACCTACTCCCTCGATAAGAAGCCTCCAAAGACTTAATCCAAGCTTTTCCTCCACGTCCATAAGTACATCCATGTGGTAGATGCAAATTTTACCAGGAGGGAGCTAGATGGGAGGCCCTTGAAGAAGCAACCCTAGGGTGAGCCCTCCGGGATGCACAGGTGCAGGGTGACCCTGAACCTCCGAGTGAGCCCCAAGCTGAAGGAAGCTCTAGTCCAGGGAGAGAAGTACACCCCTCTCTTTGCCCCAAAAGGTCCAAGATCCCCATGGAGATCAAGGATGAGCGCTACCTGCATCGTCCCCCTCGCTAAGGCCGTCAAGCGATCGTGACAAGTCAAACTACTACTAGTTTCACCACGACTACGGCCATGATACTGAGGAATGTCGCCGCCTCAAGAGAAAGATTGAAGACCTAATTAGGAGAGGCTATCTCGGAAAGTTTGTAGGAGGCAGGACCCCGTCCGAACCCCAAGGTGCTGCGGCTCTTCCTCTTGTCGACAACCAGCCCACTGAGAGGCTAGTGGGGATGATCTCTTGGAGGTAGAGCATGGAGCAAAGAAAATCAGGGCGAGGGAAGGGAGTGACAATATACTCCCCTTCGTGGGAAAAAGGGAGATTGGGGCGAAAAATTTGAATAATGATGCTATTGTCATCGAGATGACAATAATGAAGTATCCTGTAAGATGGATTATGGTTGATGATGGAAGTTTGATTGATGTCCTTTTTTATAATGCTTTCTTCAAGATGAATCTATCTCCCACTTTATTGAGGCCAATGCATACCCCTCTAGTTGGATTTACCGAAGATTCCATAGCGGTGGAGGGAGAGATCACCCTCCCTGTCACCGCTGGGATGCCTCCCTGGCCAAGTATTATCATGATGACCTTCACGGTTGTTAGGCTCCCCTCAACCTACAACGTGATCCTTTGTCATCCAGGGCTCAATCAGCTCGACACAGTCATATCTACCAAGCGGCTTCTAGTCCAGTTCCCGACTCCTCATGGAGTTGGTGAGATAAAGGGAACCCCACAATCGGTTCAGCATTGCCTTTAAGCTATCCCTGAGGCCAAGAGCACCGAGGACTCGGCCGCCAACCAGCTGGGCCAAAGAATGTAGGAGGCCAAAGGCAGGCCGGTCGAGCACCTACTGTTGTTCCCCCTAAGGATGGACCACATGAAAATGGTACAAGTGGGATCCCACTTGCCTGAGGATGAAAGGGCTCTCCTCCTAAACTTTTTCCAGGTGAATGCTAATGTTTTTGCCTAGGCTACTATGGCTGACATGCCTGGAATTCCACCCGACATCATCATCCATAGGTTGAATGTCGACCCAAAGTGTCGTTCGGTCTGGTAGAAGAAAAGAAGCTTCATTCTAGAGAGGTAAAAGGTGATCAAGAAGAAGTGGAGATGCTCCTCACTGCAAGCTTCATCCGAGAGGTCCAGTATCCAAGTTGGCTAGCAAATGTGGTCATGGTCAAAAAGGCCAACAAAAAGTGAAGGATCTGTATGGATTACATCGACCTCAACCGGGCATGCCCGAAAGATAGCTTCTCCCTCTCCAAAATTGACCAGCTGGTGGACGCCATCTCAGGACTCCGTCGTTTAGCTTCATGGATGCATTCTCTGGGTAAAACCAGATCCGGATGCACCCAAAGGATGAGGAGCAAATAGCCTTTGTGACGGACCAAGGGACCTACTGCTACAAGATGATGTCATTCAGCCTAAAGAATGCTGGAGCAACATACTAGCATCTAGTTAGTAAAGTCTTCAAAGACCAGATAGTCTACAATATGCAGGTCTACGTGGACAACATGCTCGTGATGAGTGGTCAAGAGTTGAACCACGTGGTAGACCTTGCAGAGGCCTTCCATAACCTCCACCTTCACCAGATGAAGTTGAATCCAACCAAGTGCACATTCGGCATCACCGCTAGAAAGTTCTTGGGCTTCATGATCACCAAAGAAGAATCGAGGCCAACCCCGAGAAGGTCCAAGTGATAGACAATATGGAGCACCCCCCCTTGAAGAAGCAAGTCCAATGCCTGATCGGCCGGGTTGTGGCTCTTAACCAGTTCATCTCGTGCTTCGCTGAGCACTGCCTGCCCTTCTTTAAGGCACTATGTAAGATGCATGACTTTTCCTGGACTGAGGAGTGTCAAGAAGCATTCAAAGACCTGAAGAGGTTCCTCGCTTCTCCCCAACTACTCTCTAGGCCAGAGGTCGGGGAGGAACTCCTCCTGTATCTAGCGATTTCTTCGGGGGCCGTTAGCTCAGTGCTTGTCCGCACAGACAGAGAGGAGTTCAAAGACTGGTGTACTATACCAACAAGCTACTCCGAGATGCGGAAACCTAGTACACCTGCTCTAAAAAATTATTTTGTACTTATTATGTATGCCTAGCATCTCAGGCCATACTTCCAAGCCCACCCGATCGCAGTCCACACCAACCAACCCTTGAGAGCTATCCTTAGCCATCTGAACACATCTGGACATCTCGCTAAGTGGGCGATGAAGCTCAATGAATTCAATATCATCTACCGCCTGAGGGCATCATAGAAGGCTCAAGTGCTGGCTGATTTCTTGTGGAGTGTGCCTAGACAAAGAGGAATCAGAGGAGGCCTCCCCTAAGCACCCGATGGAACAGTCAATGGAAGACATGTCATGGATCCTCCACATGGATGGCATGCCCAACACGGAGGAAGTGGAGCCAGCATCATCCTCACCAAGTCCGATAGGGTTGTGGCAAAATGCACGTTATGCTTTCTTTTCAAAGCTATAAATAACTAGGCTGAGTACGAGGTGCTCCTTGCAAGGTTAAGAGTATCCACGAGCTGGGAGTGTCAAGCCTGAGGGTCTTCACCGACTCGCAGCTAGTTGTAGATCAAGTTTTAGGAGAACTTGAAGCCCGAGATCCCTAGATGGCGAAGTATCTAGAATGGGTGTGTTTGAGTGCGTCGAGCTTTCAATGTTTCAGTATTTCTTACATCCCACTTGGGGAGAATGGTCGCATTGATGCCCTCTCCAAACTGGTGACCTCACCAGACTCGTCACTAAGGTGCGCCTATGTTGAGTACTTGGAGACCCCTAGTTACAAGGTTTCAGGCAAAGTCCAACAGGTTTCCCCTGAGGCAAGTTGGATGGACCCCTACATCAAGTATATTATGGATGGCACCTTGCCCAAGAACACACGGAGGCTGGTCTCTTTAAGAAGAAGGCCGCACGCTTCGTGCTGATGGACAAACAATTTTATCGGAGGTCCCACTCCTACCCCATGCTGAAGTACCTGAGACCCTCGAAAGCCACCTATGTGCTCCAAAAGATCACGAGGGCATCTACGGGAACCATGTGGGGGCAGGATGCTGGCATACAAGGCCCCCGGCAGGGATACTAATGGAAAACCATGCAGGAAGACGTGGCTGACTTCACGAGGAAGTGCAATCGCTTTCAATGGCATTATCACATACAACATCAATCAGCTTCACCACTGTTCCAACTCTCTACCCCGTGGCCATTCACTCAGTGGGGAATGGATATCTTAGGTCTCTTTCCCCCTGCGTCTAGTTAACGAAAGTACTTGATTGTGACTATCGACTACTTCACTAAGTGGATCAAGGCCGAGCCACTGGCACGGATCATTGAAGCTAAGGCCAGATCCTTCCTCTGGAAGTCAGTCATCTACCGTTTTGGTCTTTCATATTCAATCATCATCGATAATGGATGGCAGTTCGATAATCAGCATTCAAGGAGTTATGTGCCGACCTCAACATCCACCATCACTTCACTTCGGTGGCTTATCCATAGACCAACGGAGAGGTCGAGGTGAAACCGAACCATTCTCCAAGGGCTCCGCACTAGACTGGATGAAGCCAAGGGTCATTAGGCTGAGGAGCTCCCTAGTATACTATGGGCCTACCACACTACACCTCGGATGGTGATGGGTGAGACCCCATTCAACCTAGTCTTTGATTCTGAGGCTATAATTCTGATAAAGATGGGTATGGCCATGTTGTAGGTGGAGCAGTACGAAGAAGCCAAAATCCAGCCCGCCTTCTCCTCAACCTAGACCTGTTGGAAGAGATAAGGGATAAAGTCCATGTTGCCTAGGTGGCTACCCAAGAGGGGGTGAATTGAGAATTTAAAAATTTAAAGCAAGTAATGTGCAATAAAAATCCCTTAGAAGGTGTTAAGTGCTATGACAGAGTTATAAATTGCAGAAGCTAAAAAGGTGTAAAGAAGTACAACACAAACACACCAAATTTATAGTAGTTCGGAGCAACCCAGCTCCTACGTCCACTACCCAAGATACCACTTGGGATTTCCACTATATTCACATCCGAATACAGTAGGATTGTTTTATAGGATCATAATCCAAAACCTCTACACTTTGATTTTACGGGATCACCAAAGAAAATTCAACACCTGTTGGTTTTAACAGGCTCACCAAAGAAATCTAACTTGGTTTTACCAGGATCACCAAGAACCCAACACTTGGTTTTTATCAAGGCTCACCAAGAACCTATTTGGTTTTTCAACTGGGCTCACCAATAACCCAACAATTCAAAAATGAATTGAAAGAAATGCAACAAAAATGACAAACTCAATTTATCGGATAGTTACCGGTACAGCTTGATGGAAGTCCACTTGAATGCACTTGAATAAGCTTTAATTGCTTCAGTGGCTTCTTTCTAAAGTTGCTTCAAACTTCAAATCAGAGTTGGTGAAGTCTTGAAGTCTAGCTTGAATGCTCTTGTGCTCTTTTGCTATTGGTTAGTAGGATATTCAATGAAGCTCTCTTAACTTTGAAGAACTCTCTAATTCATTGCTTCAAGGAAGTTCAAATCCTTCAAATATAAAGTCTTCCATCACTCCAAGGTAGTTAGAGATGTTTTTGACCATTGGGATGTGACTTGTGACCGTTGGAGCACCTTTTGGCATTCAAAAATAAATTATGAAACTAGCGTTAGATACCTAGAAATGATGTTCAAGTCAACTCGGATCCTTCGAGTCGATAGGTCGAGTCGCCAAATCTTTAGTGCAGTCGACTCTTTGTCTTAGGGTGCAAAACATCACTCTGGACGAGTCGGCTCTTGATAGCTTGGGTCGGCTTGAACTTGAATCTTTGAAAAACTTGAACTCGAGGAGTCGGCTCTTTCATCTTGGGTCGGCTCTTCTTCTCAGGTTCGGAAAATCTCACTCTGGAAGAGTCGGCTCGATGCAGTTCAGATTGGCTCACTTTCTCAGGCTTTCAGAATTAGGTCTACAAGAGTCATCTCTTTCTGGTTTGGGTCGGCTCGCCTGTTTATTCTCAGAAATCTTCAGAAACGGGACTCTGGAAGAGTCGGCTCGGACTGATTCCAGTCGACTCGGATTCAATGGAGTCGGTTCGGTTACCTTTGAGTCAACTCGAAGTGCTGAGTTTTAGAATCCTTGCTGCGTGCCAGTAAGCGAAGTCAGCTCTTCAATAAGTTAGGTCGGCTCGAGTATCTTCTTCAGGATATTTATACTTGAACTTCAAGAAAAACTCTTACCAACTCTTTACATTTTCAAGCATACCAACTCAAAACTAATTTCAAGGCACGCACGCACACACAGAACTAACCCTTTTCACATGATTTTTTTTTAGCTTTTTCATTGGGTTCTTCTTTACAAAAATACATTACAACACAACTCAAACAAGAAAACAGAGGTGTAGGTGTTGAAGTTGGAACATTTAATCCATCCTACAAAAACTTGTAAAATACTTGAAAAGTTGTCAGAAATAAATATACATGCTCCAATATTTGGTTATCATCAAAATCACTTACGGGATCAACAATCTCCCCCTTTTTGATGATGACAAAACACTAGGCATTAAAAAGCAATATAACACTTTACAATTACTTGTATAATTATATTTGCAAGTATATATGAACAATTAAAACAAATTGACTTCAATTGGTGACAAATAATGAAAGGAGAATTAGGGCAAAGAGAGATAATCTCTCCCTCAATAAGATACTCCATGTTTTGGCTCACTTTCTATGTATTTTCATAGCTCAAATGTTTTAAGGGAACATTAAGCATCAGAGCTATTAAAAGTCAAAACTTAAAACATTATGTATCAAAAAATATGTATCATTATGTATCATAGCCTCTTAAATATGTATCAAGATGTATCAGAGCTTAATTTGAGCTTAACTTTCAAGCTTTATGCATTAGAGCAAATATAATCATGAATATATTTTATCCTTTTCATGCAATAATTTCACAACTTTCTCTTCCTTTTTGTCAATCAATCAAAAGGTAGAGTAGGAGTTAAGCTTAGATTTTAAATAGAATGAGAAAGTATTTAAAATTGGCTTGAGATAATTTCACTTTCTCATATTCATCTTGAAATTCTAATTAAAAATCATCATTGTATGAACAATTGAATATAGACATTCATTTGCATAGAGAAATAGAATAATTTATAAGACAAAAAGTGTACTTTTCATTTCATTTTAAAGAAGTTCAGCACAAAGTACAAAGTGAAGAGTAATACACTTAGTCACTATCTAAGTCTACTCTAGGATGTGAAGGTTGACCGGGAATCTGAATGCCAGGTGGCAAAGAAGTAATTAGGTCAACAAATTGTGGTATATCATGTGTTCCTTATGGCCTAAGGTGTGGAGCAGGTTGTCTATGATGAGCAGATCGACTAGGAAAAGGTCTAGAAGAATAGGGAGGAGCACTTTGAGTAGCTTGGATTTCTTCAATCTTAGTCATCATTTTCTATAAGAAGCTGTTCATAGATTTCAATTCTGCTTCTATTTTCTTTGTGCTTCTAGAGGCAGCTAAATCTTCCATTGATTATTTTATTTGTGCCACTTCCTTTTGCAATGTAAACATTTCTGTGGCTTGAACATTAGCAAATGCTTCTGCTGAGCCTTTCAATCTTCCAAATTCACTTCTAATTATTCCAATGCCTTTGGTGTAGTCATCTTCCATTCTTTTACCTGCTTCAATTGACCCCATTCTGATTCTCAAGTTGTCCATCTCAGTTCTATAAGCTTCAAGTACTAATGTAATAGGTTTTTCAATTTTCTCCAAACTTGAAGTAATCAGCTGTAAAATCGGTTGCATATCTGTGTCAGTTGTATGTACTGTGGTCTTTGAAGTTTCAAGAGATTCAATTTTGCTTTTTAGATAGTTTATCTGTCCTTCAAATTGTTTGAATCTCTCATCAACTGATTTGTGAAGTTCTCCAAACATTACAACCATAGAGGACTTTATAGTTTCAGTCATGTTATTCATTTGCTGTGTCATGAAGTCTTGTAACAATGAAGTGTCTACAGTAGGAGCAGTAGTAGTGTGACTGTGAATTGGAACATCAATAAACTGAGTCAAAGTAGCTGTACCATATGGCATATCAGGCATATCTGGTACTGAGATGTCTGGAAAAGAGGTGTCGAAGTCCATCTGGACTGAAGATCCCATTTGGGGCTGTGGTTATGGAATATGCATTGTAGTATCTTCACCAGCCTCTAACTCTGTTTGTTCTTGAACCTCTTCGGTTTCTTCAACTACTGGGGCATCAATTTTCTTTCTCCAGGTGCCATCTGACAACAAATATCCCATCCTTTAAAAAGTTTTTGCAGTATATGTATCAGTATGGAGTAGTGTCTTGTTGTCCTCTCCTATCAAATCTATATTTGCATTTTGAAAGAAGAGTGATAGGACCATTCCATAGGGTAGGCAAGCTTTAACTTTTCTTACTGCCTCCTTCATTTGGCAAATCATAATTGCTGGCAGATTAATCTTATTACCATTAATCAAAAGCTCCATAAAGCACAGATCTCTTTCACTAACCCAATCAAAACATCCAGTTCTGGGTAAGAAGATCCTGCTAATAAAATTGTGTAGAACTCTCATCTCAATAGATAACATGCTTGCTTTGAAAATTCCTATTTCATTTACCTCAGTTCTTTCTAAAACTATTTGTAGTGCTTTGGTTCTGTCTTTCAGTACTAAATACTCTGTGCCTTCAAAAGGCATTTCCAAAACACTCCCCAGAATTTCAGTAGATATAATTATCCTTCTTCCCTTAATAGAAGATTCAATGAAGTTCTCTCCAAACCTTAAATTTTCATAAAACATCCTTACTAGGTTTCGGTAGGTTTTAACATCTAGGGAGTACAAGTTCCTCCATCCTTGATTTTCAATAAAATCACCAATCACAAAACCTATCTCCTTCAGATATTCAAATAAAATTCGTTTGCCAGTGGTGATTGGTCTCATACCTAGAGAGATTTGGTGACTGCGAGAAACTGGGCTAGCCTCTTCCTTAGACTGTGGTGGATTCCGGGAAACATGGTGTTCTAGGAATTTCGTCCTCCTTTCTTGCAGAGCCACTTCACTAACTCTTCCTGATTTCTTCCTAACAGCTCTTTTTGGTGCCATAAAGTGAAGATATTTAAATTCCAAAGCTATTTTTGGAAGTTGGAAGTATTTGGAAGGTTTCTTAGAAAGAGATAGAATAGGGTTGAGGAGCAAAATTGGGAAAATCAAACCCTACGGCTTAACCAACAGTTCATCTGCTCGAGTCAGCTCGAGTAGAGAGAGCACAAAAATAATAATTTTGGATTTCAATCAAAGCTCATATTATCATAAAATTTGAATTAGGAAGTTATCTAGATAATTTGTCCTTAAGACTATGGAAGTATTTCTAGAGAGTGTCACATAATCCTAGTTCACTTCTAATCATTGTAAATCTATCAAAGTTCAATGGTTTGGTAAAAATATCAATAAGTTGGTTTTCAGTTGGCACATATTCAAGAATAATATCATTATTCAATACATGTTCTCTTATGAAATGGTGCCTAATTTCAATGTGCTTGGTTCATGAATGCTGAACAGGATTTTTTGTCAAATTAATGGCACTTGTGTTATCACATTTGATTGAAATTTTAAATAGTGTAACATCAAAGTCTTCTAGTTGTTGTTTAATCCATAATACTTGAGCACAACAACTACCAGCAGCAATGTACTCTGCCTCAGCAGTGGATAATGCTACGGAGTTTTGCTTCTTACAGTGCCATGAAATTAAATTCAACCCTAGAAATTGGCATGTACCATTAGTGCTCTTTCTATCAATTTTGCAACCAGCATAGTCAGCATTAGAAAAACCAATTAAGTTCAAAGATGATTCTTTAGAATACCAAATACCTAAATTACTTGTACCTTTCAAGTATTTGAGAATTCTTTTAACATCAAGTATATGTGTTTCTTTAGGATTGCATTGAAATCTAGCACAAATACATACACTGTACAAGATATCAAGTATACTGGATGTCAAATATAAAAGGGACCCGATCATACCTCTATAAAGCTTTTGGTCAACATTAGATCCACTTTCATTTTTGTCTAGTCTGCAGGTATGCTCATGGGCGTGTTAGCCTCTTTGCTTGTTTTCATGCCAAATTTCTTGGTCATCTCTTTGATGTATTTGGCTTGGTTTATAAAAATTCTTTCCTTCATTTGTTTGACTTGTAATCCAAGGAAGTAGTTGAGCTTACCCATAAGGCTCATTCCAAACTCACCCTGCATCAACTTAGCAAAATCTCTACAAAGATTTTCATTAGTTGCACCAAATATAATATCATTAATGTAAATTTATACAACTAACATATCATTTCCTTTGTTTTTAATAAAAAAGGGTTTGTCAATATTTCCTCTTTTGAAATCATTTTCAAGTAAAATTTGCTCAATCTATTATACCAGGCCCTAGGTGCTTGTTTCAAACCATATAAAGCTTTGTTCAATTTAAATACATGATTTGGAAAAGCATAATTTTCAAAACCTGATGGCTGTTCTACAAAAACTTGTTCAGAAATAAATCCATTTAGAAAAGCACTTTTGACATCCATTTAAAAAGTTTTAAGTTCATGTAGCAAGCAAATGCAAGAAGTAATCTAATGGCCTTAAGTCTTGCTACGGGCGCATAAGTTTCATCAAAATCAATACCTTCTTCTTGACTATATCCTTTTGCTAGCAATCTTGCTCTATTCCTTATAAACATACCATTCTCATATAGTTTGTTCCTATAGACCCATTTGGTTCCTATGATTGGATGGTCTGTAGGTCTACTAACTAGTGTCGAAACATTATTCCTTTCAAACTGGTTTAATTCATCATGCATGGCCATCATCTAGTTATGATCAGTTTCAGCCTTTTCTAAACTGTGGTTCATTTTGAGAGACAAAAGCTAAGTAGTCACATGCATTTCTATGTGCTGACCTAGTCCTAACACCATGAGAAGGATAACCAATAATCAAATCTTTGGGATGTGAAGTTATATACCTCCATTCCTTTGGTAAATCAGCATGATCCTTGCTTACCATTTCACTTTCATCTTGCGTTGGCTTGTTTTGAATGCTTAGATCTTCTATTTCCTTTTGTAGAGTACCTGCATCATTATCAACGCACTCATCTTTTCAAGATGGTGAGGGGTTAGCTTCATCAAAAATAACATGAATTGACTCTTCTACAGTAAGAGTCTTCTTGTTAAACACTCTATATTCTTTGCTATGTAAGGAATAACCAAGGAATATAGATTCATCAAATTTTGCATCAAACTTTTATAGGTTATCTTTGCCATTATTTAACACAAAGCATTTACACCCAACAACATGAAAGTAATTGATATTTTGTTTCCTTTCATTCCAAAGCTCATAGGGGGTTTTCTTTAAAATTGGTCGTATTAAAACTCGGTTTAATATATAACAGGCAGTGTTCACCGCTTCTGCCCAAAAGTACCTTGGAAGATTACCTTCACATAACATCGTTCGGGCCATTTCTTTTAAAGTCCTATTCTTTCTCTCTACAACACCATTTTGTTGTGGTATTTTAGGAGCAGAGAAGTTGTGATCAATGCCATGCTCAGTGCAATACTTATTAAAAAATTGATTTTGAAATTCAGTTCCATGATCACTTCTTATTGAAATAATGGAAAGATTTTTCTCATTTGAAATTTTCTTATGAAATTTTCTAAATATATCAAAAGTTTCATCTTTATGTGAAATAAATAATACCCATGTAAATCTAGAAAAGTCATCTACAATCATAAGGCCATATTTCATACCTCCTAGGCTGGTGGTCCTAGTTGGTCCAAATAAGTCCATGTGAAGTAGCTCAAGGGATCTGATTGTTGAAATAACATTTTTCGATTTAAAACTCCCCATAGTTTGTTTGCTTAATTGACAAGCATCACATACATAATCAAGATCAACTTTAAAATATGGCAAACCTCTAACTGGATTTTTTGAGATTAATTTGGCAATTATAGGCATGCTAGCATGACCTAATCATCTATGCCATAATAAACAAGACTCCTTGGTCTTAGCATTCATTGCTACTAGACTAGAACTACTGGACATGGCTAGATCATTTAAATCTACCATATAGATATTTCCAAGTCTATAGCCAATGAATTTGTTGCTAGAATCAAGAGAGTTAGTTACCATACACATAGATGATTCAAAGATAACTTTGAAGCCTTTATCACATAATTGACTAATACTTAATAAATTATACTTCAATTTATCTATTAGCAGTTCATCTTCAATGAAAGTACAGGGAGTTATTTTGATCTTACCGATTTCGATTATTCTCCCCTTGCCATTATCTCCAAATGTAACCAATCCTTATTCTTTTATTTGTAGGGTGATGAACTGATCTTTGTCACCCGTTTATTCCTTGAACAGTCGCTATCAAGATACCATCTTTTTTTCTTTAATTTATGGGTTGCAAGACAATCTTGCAAAACAGTCAAGGAGTGATTTTAGGTACCCAAGCTAACTTGGGTCCTTTCGAGTTAGCAAAATTGGTTCCCTTTGGAACCCAAATGGTATTATATTTCAATACACCAATCATGGAATTTTTCAATGAATTGCATTGATAAGATTTATATCCAAATCTGTGACATGCATAACAAATAAGTTTATCATTTTTGAATGATGCATGCTTTGAAGCTATAAAAGATGCAGAGATAGAAATATTTGGTTTGAAAGATTTTTGCATAGAATTCTTAGGGACATATTTTAAGCCATTTGAAATAGATTTCGATGGAAAAGCTTTTTCAAGTTTAACATTTGAAGCTGAAGATTTTTGATGAGGGACAGACTCGATAAATCCTGGTTTATTTGGAAAGAGAACACCTAAACAAACTAGGATCGTGGGAGGGCTAAGAAGCCTCCTGGGGCTAGGGCGAACTGACACTAAATCCTAAAATAGTTGAACTGTTTTGGTTTTCAATTTTCTTGGTGAAGGAACAATGGGATGGAGGATAGGAAACATGGACACTCTAGGACTAGGGACTCACCTTCATGGAGAGACGTTGCACCTTTAGGGCATCTCACCCATCCCACTACGTGTAATCTAGGGCATCCCACCTATCTTACTACACGCAGAGCCTAAGGCATCCCACCCAAATCGCTATTTGGGGCCATGAAGAAAAATCCCTAAGACCTAGAGGGGGAATCGATGGGAAAGGGGATAACTAGGGCCTAGCATCCCTCGACGCTCGCATGGAGCGAAGGAAGTGGGGTCTCCACCCCTCGACACCCGTAGGTGAAGGAAAGACGGGCCTCAGCCCAGAACCAGAACCAATGAAAAACCCAAAAATTTCATAACAAACTTATTCATTACAGGGAGAAAGGGGGCCTTTATATAGAAAAACTAAACCCCTCACTTACTTAGCCAACAAGAAACCCAAAAAAGCAAAAATAAATTACATCAAAATCCATGCTACATCAATATTGGTGCTGATCTACTCTAGGAAGCATGTCGACTTGATGATATGCTCTGAAAAGCATGCTGCTTGGACTGCTCCAGAAAGCATGTGGACTCATCTCTCATGGATGTGCACTACAGAGGGAGGGAACCAACTCTAGCGGCAACCGGCGGCTGGGAAGCAGGCGACGGACGAGGCCGACGGATGGCCAGCAGCGGCTGCAGGTGGGGCGGCGGCATAGAGATGGCATGGCATGCCCAAGGCATGCCGTTTGGTCTCCCACGGTCGTGGGGGATCCCTGGGCACCGGTGAGGCTCCGGGGAGATGGCGGCTCTGGCGAGACGGCAATGGCAGGCAACAACGACGGGCGGTAGCGCAGGGGCGGCACAACCGCACGGCATGCCGTTTGGGCTTCCCACAGCCATGGGGCCCATGGGCACCGGCGAGGGCCCTCCGACAGCCGGCGTGAGCCGGTGGCAGGCCGGCGGGGGCAGGGCCGGCATGGGCTGGATCTGGGGGGTGGCAGGGTGGTGGGCTAGGGTTTAGGAGTTTTTGAAAAAAAGATCACGGGAGAAGGATGGAGGGAGATGGAATAAGGCTGGGATAACTCAGGGATAAACCTAGAATAAAACTGGAATAGTGGGGATACGAACCCTAACAGAATCCTGATAATTTCTGCAGATTTGGTCCATTCAAAATTTAGTATAATAGGAACCCTAACAGAATCCTGATAATTTCTGCAGTAGTCCAGAAAGTCCTAGGTTTGCATCATCATCTGATTTTTTTTCTGGAATGAAATTTGGTAGACTTCATCATCACCGTCCATCCTCTGTTCCAGATTTTTTTGAAATTTTTATGCATCAGGATCTGTGTCAAACTCTATAATAACTGAAACCCTAATTCACTGATTTCTGTGAAATTCTGCATCTTGACTCAACCTAACCTAATCAACTACCAAACCCCCTATTCCAAGCCAAACTTTGTTTGACAACCCCAGTTAACTTAAACCTAACTTGACACATCATAAATCATAAATCATTAAAAAATATTTTATTTTTTGATTGTTTTAGCTTGTATTAGGGCCATTGATTACCATCATTTTAACCTAATCTTAAGGGCAACTCAAAATCTCAGATCAGGGCAGGATTTCATCAACTGTCCTGGGCCCAAAACCACCATCATCATACTAACCCAAGCCTAATTAAAATCAATTAGACCTAATTTGTCCTAGGGGCTAGGAGACATTAACAGGTCGGGTCCGAGCTGTGTGGGCCAACTAGTGCATTTAACCTTTTAGGTATTATTGAAAGCTGGTGTCTAAGGCTGGGGGTCCAGAGTCAAATGATCTAAGTGGTGCTGTGGTTTTTAATTGGGTCCCTGTGAAAGCAAGGGGCCTCCCACACTCCCACCCCCTACCTGGCTAGTGGAATGATTAGCTATTGGGTTAGGTGTAAGTTGAGTTAACCCATCCAATTTCTGGCTCTAGGTCTAGGAAACCCTAGATTATACTAGCCTTTTCTTTCTCTTTTGCATGCTTGGTTGCATCATTTCATTTTGATTGATTGATTTGTTGCATGATCACTAGATTAGGAACCCTATGTAAAACACAACCCTAGGAGACCCCAGAGATCAATTTAGGGAGCCTAACCATAGGGGAAACCAACACCAGGATCAATATCATGACCCCAACCATAGGAGACCCTATCATGAGGACCAAAATCAAGATGATAGGCTTCTTAGGAGCATTAAGATAGATGCACCTACCTTCAATGGCACCCTAGATCCAAAAGTCTCTATAGATTGGGAGGGAGGTATGAATAGGTACTTCAAATTTTATGCCTTGAGTGATGAGAAAAGGTGTCAATTTGTCCAGCTCAGGCTAACTGATCAAGCTAGATTGTATTGGGACCAAGTAGAAAGACTCAATAATTAGATAGGCAACCTATCCATTACCACTTGGGAAGCCATGAAATTAAAACTTAGAGCTAAGTATGTTCCCCCATATTATCAGCAGTGTCTCTTAAATCAATGGCAGAAACTAAAACAAGGGACCAAATCTGTGAGTGAATACATAGCCCAGTTCGATGAGTGCGCCCTAAGATGCCGCATATATGAACATGAGTCAATTATCCTCTCCAGGTTTAGGAATGGTCTCAGAGAGGAGATCCAGAAGGAGCTATACCTTAGGGATGTTGATAGCATGGCCTATGCCTACCGTGTAGCTGAAAACTTTGAAAGGTTCTAGAAAGCACCTGTAGTTAAGAAACCTGAGCCCTTTAGGTCCAACACTTCTAGCTTTAGGTCCAACCAAAACCAGTTCTATCCAAACCGACCCAGCTACAACCAGACTCGTCCCAACCTTAACTAAAGTCGGCAAAACCCAAACCTAAGTCAACCTAAACCCAATCCAACCCATCCCAACCCTAATCCACCTCGTCCTAACCCAAGTCCGAGTCAGGCTAGCTTAAGTAACTCTGCATCTTTAAGGAATGATAAGGGTAAGGCACCATTTTTTCAGAAGAACCCAAGCCCCAGTCCTAATGCTTATTTTAGGTGCAATAAGGTAGGTCACTTTGCTAGCCAGTGTCCCACCAGGTCTTTGCACATAGGGGAGCTTGTAGAAGATGAGCCTGAACCCAATGAGGAAGAAGAGGAAGAGGTCTATGAAGCTGAACCGGACTTAATTGAAGAATATGAAGGCGATAAGGAGGACTTTGAACAAACAGACCTCGCAGGGGTAGTTAGATGCATCTTGTCCTAGAATAAAACCCAAGAAGATTGGTGTAGGACCAATATCTTATAGACTTTAGTGAAAATTGGAGACAAGGTGTGTAAAATAATCATAGATAATGGGAGCTGTGTGAATGCCATATCCCATAAGGCTGTCAAAACCCTAGGCTTACACCCAGTTCCTCACCCAAGCCCGTATAAGGTATCTTGGATAGATTCCACCTCTATACCCATTAAATCCAGATGCCAAGTCCAACTTCAGCTTCAATACTATCAAAATAGAGTGCGGTGTGATGTTGTGCCCATGGGGGTAAGTAGTATCATCCTAGGATGGCCATGGCTTTATGATCACGATGCCACTCTTTATGGCCGAACATGCTTGCATGTTTACTTTCCATGGGAAGAAGATCACCATAAACGCCACCCCACCTCAGGAGTTAATTAAGAAAGGATCTAGCTCACTTAAGGAGAAAAAGTCTGGAATTAACCAAATCACTGCAAAAGAGCTAGAGAAGGAGATATATGAGGGCACTACTGTGTGGATGTTAGCTGTGAAGGAAGTATCTGATCCTATTGATAGAGAGTACCCTCAGGAGGTCAAGGGAGTCTTGAATGAATTAATAATATATTTTCTAAAGATTTACCTGACCACTTACCATCTCTTAGGGATGTCCAACATGCAATTGATTTAGTACCAGGAGCTACCTTGCCCAACCTACCTCATTATAGGATGAACTCAGCTGAACACTTAGAGCTTCAAAGATAGGTAGGTGAGCTTCTTAGAAAAGGGTTTATTAGGGAGAGCCTAAGTCCTTGTGCTGTACCAGCCCTATTAACCCCTAAGAAAGATGGCACATGGCGAATGTGTGTTGATAGCCGTGCCATAAATAAAATTTCTGTGAAGTATAGGTTTCCCATCCCCCTCTTAGATGATATGTTGGATATGATGGCAGGAGCCATAATCTTTTCGAAGATAGACCTTAAGAGTGGCTACCATCAGGTTCAAATTAGACCTGGGGATGAATGGAAAATAGCTTTTAAAATGAAAGATGGTCTATATGAGTGGTCCGTAATGCCTTTTGGGTTGTCCAATGTCCCTAGCACTTTCATGAGAATTATGACCCAAGTCCTTAGGATGTTCATAGGTAAATTTGTGGTAGTATATTTTGATGACATCCTGATTTATAGTAAAACTAAGGAAGATCATATAGAGCATCTGAAACAAGTTTGTTTGACCATTAGGAAAGAAAGCCTCTATGCAAATTTAAAGAAGTGTGATTTCTTAACCCATAGAGTCATCTTCCTAGGCTTTGCGGTGACCCCTAAAAGTGTAGCAGCTGACCTTGAAAAGGTCAGATCCATTGTAGATGGCAAGTACCCACTAATGTCCATGAAGTTAGAAGTTTCCATGGTCTAGCCACTTTCTACAGAAGATTTATTAGGGGATTTAGCACCATAGTAGCACTAATCACTGACTGTATTAGGAAGGGTAATTTTGAATGGACCAAATCTGTAGATAGAGCCTTCCTAGAGATTAAAACTAAGATGACACAAGCACCCATATTGAGGTTACCCAATTTCACCAAAGTTTTTGAGGTAGCTTGCGATGCTTCAGGAGTAGGCATAGGAGGAGTTCTGAGCCAAGAAAATCACCCTGTAGCCTTTTTCAGTGAGAAACTTAATGAGGCTAAATTAAAATACTCAACCTATGACAAAGAGTTTTATGCGGTAGTACAAGTTCTTAGATACTGGAGACATTATTTACTATCCCAGGAGTTTGTTTTATATTCTGATCATGAGGCACTCCGATTTTTGAACTCTCAGAAGAAACTAAACCCTAGGCATGCTAAGTGGGTAGAATTTATACAAGCCTATACCTTTGTACTTAAACACCAAGCTGGATCTGAAAACAAGATAGTAGATGCCGTTAGCAGACGAGTCTTACTATTGAACACCATTATCATTGAAGTCATTAGATTTGATAGGTTAAAAGACGAATACACAACCTGTCTAGACTTTAGTGACATTGTCCAATCCTTAGCCCAGGGACCATCTAGTACCCATAATGAATACACCCTTCAAGATGGCTATCTGTTTAAGAACAATAGACTTTGTATTCCCAGAACCTCGCTTAGAGAATTCTTAATTTGGGAAACCCATGCTAGAGGCCTTGCTGGTCACTTTGGAAGAAATAAGACTATCTCAGCTGTAGAGGACCAGTTCTTTTGGCCTAGTTTGAAGAGGGACGTTGCCAATATAGTGTCCAGATGTAGAACCTGTGCTGTTACAAAACAGCAGAAACAAAATACTGGATTATATACCCCTCTACCCGTATCAGACCATCCATGGCAGGACTTAAGCATGGACTTTGTTTTAGGCCTACCTTAGACCCTCAGGAAACATGATTCAATATTTGTAGTGGTCGATAGGTTTTCTAAAATGGCTCATTTTATACCCTGCTCTCAAACCTTTGACACATCCAAGGTAGCCCATCTTTTCCTTGACCAGGTGGTTAGATTACATGGATTTCCTAAAACAATAGTGTCAGATAGGGATGTCCACTTTACTAGTTACTTTTGGAAGACCCTTTGGCACCTATTAGGAACCAAGTAGAAATTTTCTATAGCATGCCACCCATAGACTGATGGCCAAACCGAGATAGTGAACATAAGCTTAGGAAACCTTCTTAGATGCCTCATAGGTGAACACATGAAAAATTGGGACCTATTATTATCCCGAGCTAAATTTGCTTACAATAGTTCTGTTAATAGGTCCATAGGGAAGAGTCCTTTTAAGGTTGTGCATGGATACAAACCCAATAAATCTCTTGATTTGATCCCCTTACCCTCACATGCATGAGTTTCTGAGTCAGCTGAGTCTTTTGCACAGCATGTTAGAGAACTGCATAAAGAAATTAGCCAAAAGATAAATCTAAGCAATGAACTATATAAGAACTTGTCTAATTCTTGAAAAAGAGCTAAAAAATTTTCTGCAGGGGATATTATGATGATCAGGCTTAAGCCTGAACGGTTCCCTCTAGGGACCATAAAGAAACTTCATGCTCGTGGAGCTGGCCCATTTAAGATAATCAAGTGAGTTGGACCCAATGCCTATATACTTGAGTTACCACCCGACTTAGGCATTAGTTCAACCTTCAACATCTCAGATCTTGCAGAGTATAGGGAGCCAGCAGCGATTCCCAGTGAACCTTTTGGACCTATCCCTTCCCTTGAGAGTGAGCCTGCCCCAGAGTGTCCACCAACCAATTGGCCAAATAGCGAGAAAAAGATCGAGAGAATCCTGGACGATCAAGCCATATGTACCCAGAATAGAGGCTATCAAAGGTATTTGGTCCAGTGGCAAGGTTAGCCAGAATCTGAGGACTCGTGGATCACCCGTGAGGATCTGTAGCGCCTCAACCTAGACCTACTTGAGCACTATGAGAGCCAAGTTATCCCACACTCGACAGGGTCGAGTTTTTACCACCCTGGAAGAATTGGTGGGGGCACCAGGATCAGACACAGATTACTGGGCCCTATTGGTTTACCTAGCCATGTGTCAAATTTTGTAATTAACTAGAATTGAGTCAAGTAATAAGTTGAGGTTAGTTGATTTGTCTCAACCCTCAACCTAGTCAATATTTTGAGTCATGTACATCAATTATGAGTCCAGTATGAACTCGATTTTATACAAGAGAGGAGGTCACCCTATTTTGGAGTTCCATCAGGCCACATCCAAGAGTCAGAGGTAGATTGTGTGACAACCCAGGATCCAAGATGCTTCCAGAAACCCTGATTCTTTCTAGATATTCTCCAGATGCCTAGATTCCTCCCCAGACGCCAGAGCTTATTTCTAAACTAGGGCATCCATGATTCCAGAGGTCCACCTGCATCCCAACCCAAAGAAATCAAGCCCAGGTGCCCAGCCCAAGCCCTTAAGAAGCAAGATTCCAGGGATTATTTCTGCTACCAGGCTACCAGGCCACCCCAGCTTCCAGAGGCCCAAATCCATGCACCCAAGCCCCTTTGGGCTGCCCCCTTTCTACTCCTAGAGGCCCACAGGCCCCGCTAGGCATCCTTGAAGTGTTGACCACATCCAAAGAGGTTTGACCAAGTCCAAGTTGAAGAGAAGAAGGAGAAGACCAAGTTTATTCCTAACCTAGTTGGGATTTCTAATCCTTTTAAACTTTGTAATTCTAACCTAGCTATGAAAGGACTTGTATTCCAATTGGAAAGAGGACTTGTAACCCAAGTGTAACCATGGTTAGTAAGGGCATGGAAACTTTATAAATACCCCACCCCTCCTCCTCTTGTAAGCATCTCTTTCTTATGAATACAACTAGCTGAAATTTTAAGTTATTGCCTTGGTGTTTTATTTTGGTTCTTTGGTTGGTGTTTTTGTGCTTGGACAAATTCCTTGCTTCCCTAGCTTCCTTCCACACCCTATCTCACAGCCATCTAAGCCTTCACATGTCCAAGAAGGAGTACCCTAGGCTGCCAAGCAAGGAGATCTTCAACAAGCTTCAAACAGCCATCTTCTAACCCTAATCCTGATTCTTTTCAACCCATAGTTCCTTTTCTTATTTTTTAATTACTATTTTGATTAACCCTGATTCTTGTAGGATCCCCGAGGTGTTTTCCCTCCCTTGAGGAGGCCTTCTTTGCTGCCCAGACCGCCCAGATCAGCCATCAGATTCGAGGAAAACAAGGCTTCTTCTTCCAGGCTACGATCAGAGTTGTGAGTGATCTCTTTGCTACTAATATTATCATCTCTGACTGGTATGAAACCTTTCCTTCTCTTATCTGATTTGCTTGAAGTTAACTATCCTAAGCTAGGAATTCCTCAATTTTTGGGTCCTGTCTTTTAGTTATCTTGCATGATTCAGCTTGCAACAAGTTGATTCTTAGAATTGCTGAATACCTGCTAGTTTTTTACTTTGCTTTGAGAAATTAGCCATCAAATCTAAATCTAAAAATTAAAAAAATTAGTTTACTGCTTTTACTGCATATCTAGCATTCTTAGAGTCATCTTGCATCACTTTTGAAGATATAAATCTTGTTACTAAAATTCCTTTATCATTTAAAGCACTAAATCCAATTCCAGCTTTATTTTTCGAATCCTTTTGTTCTTTCAAAATTAGCTCAAGCTTATTGGAACTCAAGGTTAGATTTTCTACTAGAGGCTTAAGCTTTTCAACCTCCTTTTTCAAATCAATATTTTTGGCAACAAAAATATTGTTTGTCTCATTTAAAATATTTTTCTTATTTTTCAAAGAATAACATTGTCAGAAAAGATATTCAATTCTTTTTGCAAAATGTTATTCTTTTCAAAAATTTCATCCCTGTCTTTTGATAAAACATCATTTTGTTTTTTCAAGGATTTAATTTTAACCCCAGCTTTCTTGAATTCAATAAGTAAATCATGAAATGCTGAATTCAGTTCATCATATGAAAATTTAGTTTGTAGCTCAAGGGATGATACCTCATTTTCGAGACCCATTAAACATAGATTCGCAGATTTCATGGCCTTTTCTTTTTTCAGTTGATGAGGACGCTTCGCTGTCGCTCCACATCGCTACCATAGCTTTTTTTTTTTTTTCTTAGAGCCCTTTTTCAGTAATGGACAATCTGGTCGGATATGCCCTGGCTTTTTGCATTCATAACAAATGGGCACTTCTTTTTCTTTCTCCTTTTCCTTGTCCTTCTCCTTACTGAAATCTTTGTTCTTGTGGGATTTTCTAAAATATCTTCCTTTTCTTCTTCCTAAGAACTTTCTAAATTTTCTGACGACCATGGCAATGTCTTCGTCTTCTATGTTGCTTTCAGTAGAGGAGCTTTCTTCTTCCAATTCTTCATCCTTTCTGGAATCCATAGCAGCTTTGAAGGCGATTAATTTTTTTTCTTTTGATCATCTTCAATTCGGTGCTGCATGGTCAATTCATGTGTGATGAGAGATCCTAGCAGTTCATCCAGTAATAGGATATTCAAATCTTTTGCTTCCTGGATGGCAGTCACTTTCGGATCTCATTTATCTGTAAGAGATCTCAGTATCTTCTGCACTAGATCTGCATTAGTATATACCCTGCCAAGACTTTTTAAGTTATTAATAATATCAGTGAAACGAGAAAACATGGTAGAGATTGTTTCATTCGATTCCATCATAAATAGTTCATAACTGTGCACAAGAAGATTAATTTTAGGAGACTTCACTTGAGAAGTTCCTTCATGGATCACTTCGAGTTTATCCCATTTTTTTTTTACGGAAGAGCAAATAGAAATTCGATTAAACTCATTACTATCCAAAGTACAATATAATAAGTTCATGACTTTGGCATTTAATTCACCCATCTTCATGTCGTGTTTGTTCCAATCCTCTTTAGGTTTAGGAACATCCACTCCATCAATTTTAACCATGGGGATATAAGGACCCTTTAGAATGACCTTCCACAATTGAAAATTTACTGCTTTAATATAAATTTTCATTCTAGCTTTCCAATATGCATAATTTGTGCCAATGAAAAGTGGAGGTCTATTAGTTGATTGGCCTTCCGCCAAGGATATACTCATTGGATGAGCCATCAATCTTTACTCTTATGTATTCAGAAATACTGCTCTGATACTAGTTGTTGCCTAGGTGGCTACCCAAGAGGGGGTGAATTGAGAATTTAAAAATTTAAAGCAAGTAATGTGCAATTAAAAATCCCTTAGAAGGTGTTAGGTGCTGTAATAGAGTTATAAATTGCAGAAGCTAAAAAGGAGTAAAGAAGCACAACACAAACATACCAAATTATAGTGGTTTGGAGTAACCCAGCTTCTACATCCACTATCCAAGATACCACTAAGGATTTTCACTATATTCACACCCGAATATAATAAGATTGTTTTACAGGATCACAATCCAAAACCTTTACACTTTGGTTTTATGGGATCACCAAAGAAAATCTAACATCCTTTGGTTTTAACAAACTCACCAAAGAAACCTAACTTGGTTTTACCAGGATCACCAAGAACCCAATACTTGGTTTTTATCAAGGTTCAACAAAAACCTATTTGGTTTTTCAACTGGGCTCACCAATAATCCAACAATTCAAAAATGAATTGAAAGAAATTCAACAAAAATGACAAACTCAATTTGTCGAATAGTTGCCGGTGCAGCTTGATGGAAGTCCACTTGAATGCACTTGAATAAACTTTAATTGCTTCAGTGGCTTCTTCCCAAAGTTGCTTCAAACTTCAAATCAGAGTTGGTGAAGTCTAGAAGTCTAGCTTGAATGCTCTTGTGCTCTTTTGCTGTTGGTTGGTAGGATATTCAATGAAGCTCTCTTAACTTTGAAGAACTCTCTAATTCATTGCTTCAAGGAAGTTCAAATCCTTCAAATATAAAGTCTTACATCACTCCAAGATAGTTAGAGATGTTTTTGACCATTGGGATGTGACTTGTGATCGTTGGAGCACCTTTTGGCATTCAAATATAAATTCTAGAACTAGCCATTAAAAACCTAGAAATGACATTCGAGTCGGCTCGGATTCCTTCAAGTTGGCTCAGATTCTTCGAGTTGATAGGTCGAGTCACCAAATCTTCAGTGCAGTCGGCTCTTTGTCTCAGGGTACAAAAATCACTCTAAACGAGTAGGCTCTTGATAGCTCGGATTGGCTCGAATATGAATCTTTGAAAAACTTGAATTCGAGGAGTCGTCTCTTTTCAGCTTGGGTTGGCTCTTCTTCTCAAGTTCGAAAAACCTCACTCTGGAAGAGTCGGCTCGATACAGTTTGGATCAGCTCGCTTTCTAAGGCTTTCAAAATTAGGTCTGGTAGAATCGGCTCGCCTGGCTGTTCTCAGAAATCTTCAAAAATGGGACTTTGGAAGAGTCGGCTCAGACTGATTCCAGTCGACTCGGATTTATTAGAGTCGGCTCAGTTACCTTCGAGTCGGCTCGGAGTGCTACGTTCCAGAATTCTTGCTGCGTGCCAGTAAGCGGAGTCGACTCTTCAATAAGTTGGGTCGGCTAGAGTATCTTCTTCAAGATTTTTACACTTGAACTTAAAGAAAAACTCTTACCAACTCTTTACATTTTCAAGCATACCAACTCAAAACTAATTTCAAGGCACACACACATAGAAGTAACCCTTTTCACATGATTTTTTCTTAGCTTTTTCATTGGGTTCTTCTTTACAAAAATACATTACAACACAACTCAAACAAGAAAACAGAGCTGTAGGAGTTGAAGTTAGAACATTTAATCCATCCTACGAAAACTTGTAAAATACTTGAAGAGTTGTCAGAAATAAATATACATGCTCCAATGTTTAGTTATCATCAAAATCACTTATGGGATCAACAGCCCAGCTTTGTATGGTGGCGTATAAGTAACGGGTGCCCAGTATTACAACTCTCGTGTAAGGCCGAAGGCCTTCTGCCCAGGTGACCTCATCCTACGGCGAGCCGAAATCTCTCAACCAGGGAATATGGCAAGCTCTCTCCAAATTGGAAAGGTTCGTACAAGATGATCGAGGCCCTACCACAAGGAGCCTACCACCTTGCTAGACTCAACGACACTCAACTTTCCCGAGCTTGGAATGCCAGCAACCTGAGGATGTATTATCAATAATGTATGACTCTCTTTCAAGAATAAAGAAGAGCCCTTTTCTAGTAAGTCCTATCTGCCCCTTCATGAAAGAAATCTATCTGTTGGATTCTCAGTCCAGCGAAGTAAGCCAGGAAACTCCAGAAGCCCCGCAATCTATCTATTAGACTCCTAGTCCGGTGAAGCAAGTCGAGAAACTTCAGAAGCCCCGCACTCTATCCGTCAGACTCCCACTTTGGCAAAGCAAGCCGGAAAACTCCAGAAGCCCCGCACTCTATCTATCAAACTTCTAGTCTGACAAAGTAAGCCGGGAAACTCCAGAAGTCCTGCACTATATCCATCAGACTCTCTATCCGGCAAAGCAAGCCGAGAAACTCCAGAAGTCTCGTACTCTATCTGTCAGACTCCCATCCGGCGAAGCAAGCTGGGAAACTCCAGAAGCCCCACACCCTATCCATCGGACTTCTAGTCCGGCGAAGCAAGCCAGAAAATTCCAGAAGCCCCGCACTCTATTCGTCAGACTCCCAGTCCTGCAAAGCTAGCTGGAAAACTCTAGAAGCTCTGCACTCTATCCATCGAACTCCCAGTCTGGCAAAGCAAGCCGGGAAACTCCAGAAGCACAGCACTATATCCATCGGACTCCCAATCCGATGAAGCAAGGTGGAAAACTCTAGAAGCCATACACTCTATCCATCGGACTTCAACTCTGACGAAGCAAGCCGGGAAACTCCAGAAGCCACATACTCTTATCTGCATGATTTTGAGTATAGCAAGCAGGGCTGGAGAATTTCAAATGCCCCCGTGGCCATCTGCCAGATTTCAAACTTGGTAAAGATGGTTGAGACCTTGGAAACCTTACACTCAGCTCATATGGTTCACATTTCTGCCATGCAAAAAAAGGGAGAAGAAGAAAGAAGAGACATGAAGAAGCAGAATAGAACTCATTGGAGAAGTAAAATTTACTCTTCATTGATGGAAAAAAATTTTACATTAAGAAGGACCCTTGACAAGCCAGGGAGTCCTCCAAAATATACTAAGTACAAAATAAGGAAAAGAAAAACTATGGAGAAATCATCGGAGCCTTGCCGGGCTGACGGGGCACCTCGTCGGTCTCCTGCGGGCCTTCGATTGGAGTGGCTAGGTCAGGGGCCACCCTCGCCTCAGCCTCTAGTGTAGCAGTCACCCTAGCCTCGGCCTCCAGCACAGCATCCGCCTCTGCTTTGACCTCTGCAAAGGGGCCTCCTCTTCATCAGCACCATCGGCGAGGTCTGGGATGATGTCATCCAGGCATTGGAGGGTGAAGACCTGGCCTACCTTCCTCCGGTAGTCCTCGAACCCCTTATGGAATGCATCGAGGACTGTCTCTTGCTCCTCATCGATGAAAGCATCCAAGGCCTTGAACTTAGGGACGGCTTCAGTCGCTTCCTTCTTCGTGGTCTCCATAAGCGCCATCACCACTGTGGCCTTCTCCTCCGCTACTATAGCTCGGGCCTCCACCGCATCAAGCTGGATCTGGAGGGTTTGCACTCGCCCCTCCAAACGGGCCACTTTGGAGGTGGAGCAAGCCCTCTCCTATGTCAGGCGATCGACCTCCTCCCTCTTCTTTGCCAAGGCCACCTTGAGGCCTCCTGCCCATTTCTCCAGGTCGACCGCCTTGTTCTTGGAGCCGGCTAGCTCAGCTTGGAGATCGTTTGCATGGTCTCCAAGTCATGTATTCGGTCGTCCAAGGTTCGAGCCTCCACCTCCGTGGACTTCGTTTGCTTGCAGAAGCTGGTGTCTCACCGGGCTAGTGCCAAGCAGGAGTCCTAGATGAGGAGAGCGTCCATGGCCACCTGCAGCAACAAAGGAGAGGAGGTCAGTCAAACATAAACAAAGGAAAAACCCAGAGAGGAACTTACCGATAAGAGCTAGGGGAATAGGCCAGAGATGATCGTCCCCAGCGGTCTGCCACCCTTCTCCCGGTGGTTGTGGGGCTGGACGATGAACTCCACCATTCTCTCGGCCAGCCTAGGGTCGAGGGTGATCATAGCATTCGGCGCCACCAACGTCGACACCTTGGCCACCCCTAGGCTGGTGCCGCAGAGGATGCCACCAGGCCCGGCATGGAAAATGGCGAGGGCCCGGGGGTCGCTGGTTAGGCGACGACCACTTCTGTGGTTGCCGACGAGGTCGGTCTCCCTCTCATTGTGGCATTGGCCACTGCCTCCTCCACCTCCGGTGATGGCGAGATCTCAATGCTGGATGGGGCCATCGGAGGGGCATCGCACCGATCGAAACATGCATCCTTTCCCCTTCTCTAGCCATTAGATGCTTGCCACGCATAAAGATCTACTGGGAGCGGTGCTTCGATTCACAAGAAACTGCTTCGACCAAGCACAATCATCATGCCCCCCTGTGCCAACTGATGTGGCACCTCTTCATTGGTGCAAAGGCACGATCTACGAGTTGCCAGCGGTCGAGGCATTAAATGGCACAGGCTAAACGTCCTTCCACGTTAGCATCACCATAACACTCTTCATCCCAAGCCCGAGGGACTGCAACATGCTCTGGGCTCGAGAGTGGGGGGCATCTGATGTAGCACAACCGTTGATATGGAGCCCACGTCTGACCCAACTAGCAGTCAGCCTGGCAAAAGGCACCACTTGGATGCTGCCACTAGATAAGTTTCGAGGTCGAGCTCCCATTCGAGGTCAAGCTCCTGTCAGCTTCTAATCGATGTCCTGTCAAGCTTCCATCCAAGATCGAGCTCCCGATCAAGGTCGAGCCCCCGATCGAGGTCGAGCTCCCATCCGAGGTCGAGCTCCTAGTCAAAGTCAAGCTTCCCACCTAAGGTCAAACCTGAACAAAGATAGGTGGGCTGGTCCCCTTTGTGGGCCACTATGGGAGCGGCTAGGATAGCGACCCCAGTAGGTGGTGTCACCATCCCCGCTAGAGCCCCTATGTCATTCAAAGAAGCTGCACCTTCTGTGGAGGAATGCTCCACCAAGGCATGCCGCCTGCACCTTCTATGGAGAGATGCTCCGCTAATGCACGCCGCTTGCACCTCCTATGGAAAGGCACTCCATCAGAGTGCCAGACCCTGCAGTACACTGTTGGCACCTTATTTGGAAAGGCACTCTACCATGGCGTCACACCCTGCAACCTACAACTTGCACAACCCGAAAGAGGAATGTTTTACCAGGAGTCTCAACCCCCACAGCATCTCCTGCCAAGCAGTGCTCTGCCAGGCCTCCAGGCATGGTGCCATGATGCCCGTAAGAGGAAGTGTCATGTCGGGGTGTCAGGTCCAGTGGCATGCCACTTGCACTCATCATGGTAGGGATGCGTACTTCACAGTACTTTGCCTGCATGCAGCTTCCTCCGAAGATCTTAGATCTTGTCCCCCTCCTCTTAGAGGAGGCAGGGACAAACTTGCGCTCCGCATGCAGGAGCTACACCAAGAGAGCATCAGAACAGGGCTCTAAGCCCTACCAGATGAAACATGCTTCTATAAGAAGCCTGAAGGGGCCTCCAGCGAAGATAAGCGCAGGTACGAGCAAACGAAGAAAAACCGAGACAAGGGCAAGAGAACATTCAAAGACTTCCCCACAAGCTCCCTCTACTTTAGCTTCTACTTTATCTTTTCAACATCCTCTAAATGTAGAGGCCACTCTAGTATCTACTAAGGATGATCTATTCTCCTGATCGCTCACTGACTTGATCGTCGGAGTGCCCCCGCCGGGATTCTTGGCCTGGGTCTCTTCTTTTTTGCAGAACTGGCCGTACTTGAAGGTCTCCAAGCGAGAAGTCCACTCGATCGAGCCACGTTGGAGCTGTAGGCTACGGCGATCTAGGCAACAACAGACCGTAAATAGTTATATGAGCTTAAAGTGCAATAGTGGAGTAGGTAATTCTTCGTATTGTGTTTCAATTAGTTAGAGGTGGCGATTTAGTCAGATCAGCTCTAATTCATGTCAGGTCAAGATGTTGGCACTCAGGAATAATCTTCAACTTGCACATACCATTGTCTCATAAACAAGTCAAAATCTTATCTTTGATCTCAAACCAAGTTTTTGGGATTTGGTGTTCACATTGGACCAGCTCATTTGTAGACAATAGGACACATTTAAGCGAGCATTTACACATTTTCGAAATGGAGGAGCTGTTGTATTTTGATGATTAAGTAAAAGACAAGATAGACTAGGTAGAGGATAAATTTGAGTTTCGGGGGCTGAATAATCAACCCTTTCTTATTTTTGTGTTTGTTGTGTGATAGTTTATAAGAGAGCATGTTAGTTTCTATGTCATCCAGATATTTCAAATTTTTTTTTTTTTTACGTGTCCAGACACTTGGGACAACTAGGGAATTCGTGATACTCCTTGACACTTCAGATCACTGAACTACGATATCATCATGGTTAAATACAACTTTTGGCACTTCTACCTTGAAGATTTCAACTCTAACATAACATTTAGTAATTATTTATAAATTTAACAAATTAAAAAGCAATTGGGCTAAGAAATTGTTCAATTCATTAATTTGTGGATATTGCAAACACTATGTATAATGTAGGCATGTCCCAGTGTCCTGTTTCTGAATGATCTCGCACTAGACTCTTGTGGATAATTTCTAGGTGACTTGCATTAGTTTGTTTCTCACTCTTCTTTGTATTTTCTCGTTGTAGGATTCTGCCTTGCACAGTCATTCCAGTTATTGGGAGTTCTGGAGTACCGACACGTGTGGAATCTTCAAGTGACACAACATGACACAATGTCAGTACCCTTGACACAAGGGTTCCTATATGCATCAGATGGAAGTGGTGGCAATGGGCACTACTTTTATGACTACCCTATCAAAAAAAACACCTTAATATTTTTTTTTTTTTTATAGAACAAAAATAAGGGAGAGAAGTTAGATCCCGGGCATGGCCATCCCTAGACGGTTCCCTATCCCAGCCAGAGAATGTTCGATACACGACGCATATTAATTTTTTCCGCAGTCATTTCCCACCCGAAAGTGAGTACGTCAACCTGAATATCATTGATGTCAGCTAAGTGAACAGGATTTATTATATATATTTCTAACTTTTTTACTACCACCTAACCAACAGGGCTCCAGGATTATTTTATTAATTTTTTTCTTTTTTTTGATTTTATTTTGGACTATTTTTTATTTTTATTTTATCTCCGACTTACCAGTCGAAATATGTCTAAACCAAAAGTTTCACAACCAACTGCACCACTTACCAGTGATAACATCTTAATGCATTTGATGGCACTTGAATTCTCAACTAGGTTATTATGAATATTACAATATTGTGTCCAGAGTCGCCAAACCCTTTTAATGAAATGCCAATTTTTTTATTATCATTATGATATCATAACTCTAATTATTAAAGTTTGATTGAATTATCAATCAATGTTAGCTATAAATATATTTTGACACATTTATAATATTTTATTTTTACTAGTTAACTGAAATGTTAGACACTTGGCACACTTGCATCCTTTATCCGTGTGTGGGGAATGCTGGTAGACAGAGTGTCTGAGAGATGTGAACATTGTGTTGGATGCATGTAAACTGAAGTGTGACAGGACTCAAAAATATACTATAGACTTTTTGGTACAATCTGCCTAAGCATCATTCCAAGTGACTGCCTATCGTTTACGCACTCTATGATCCCTCGATCAACAGCATATATCAAGTGCTTCTTAGAACACTGGCTACATGTGAAGAATTCATGTCTAAATTCAGTAATTTTGATTGTTTATGTTCATTATTCAGCTTGATAATCCAGTATAAGCTTTATGTCCTTTTTGTTAGTGGGATAAAGAGTCATCTGTAATATACTATTAGAGGAGGCCTTAGGATTAGATGGCTCGATGATTATAATAGGGCTTTATTGGTCTCTTATCTTTCAAGTATTCACCCTTCCTTCTAAAGACTCTCCCTCCCTCCCTCCCTGCCTCCCTCTTGCATGCTCTCTTGCTCTGTGTGTGGTGTGTGAGAGAGAGAGAGAGAGAGAAGCCAAAGCATTGGATACAGTAATCTGGCCAGATAAATGATTTCACTAAAGCAAGCAGCAATAATTAATTGTCTGAATGAGGTGAACTTGATTGGAAACTTTGTTTAAGATGTTCCTTTTATTTTTTTAGTCCAAGTACGAGAACAAACATTTAAAAGTTAACTGATCCCAAGACACTTGAAGCCACACTAGCAGCATTTGGTATATCCTCCGAGAAGTCCAAAGGTGTAGTAACCAAGATGGTTCAGATGCTGATCCTTAGAATTTCTTGCACCAGGTTCCATTTACTTCTATAAAATTACAAGAGATGGTTTGCTTGTTATACTTCTGCAGAATGGATATCTATCGCTGAGAGGCCACTTTTTTGGCGAAAACCTCTCTAGCATGTAGTTTCCTGTACAGGATCAGCCACATAAAGTCCATTTTCTTGTCAGGAGTAGCTGCCTTTCGTAGCACTCTGATTCTGAAGACATGATCCCACTTTGATTTGCTAGGTGTAAAATGGTTTTACCATAAAACAATCCCTGAGCTATCCCGTACTCTGAGATGATTGTGGAGGCTGAACAGTTTCCAACAGACTAAAGTGCTCTTCTTCTTGCACTGCATCTAAAACAAATCTGATCATGATATTCTCTATAAAAGATGGCTGGCAGGCTATCATAACATTGGGTTACTAACAGCTGAATGTCTGAGAGAAGAGATCCACTAATGGGTAATCACCCAGCCAACAGTCTTCTCAGAACCTGATCATATTCCCCTTTCCAGAATATATGACATTCAGTTTTTCCTTGCACAGCATCCTCTCTTTTTTTGATCCACCCTTTTAAGGTTTCTGTTGACTAACAGTTTTACTAACTTGGTTACTTTGTCCAATTTTGATCTTTGCTGGGAAATAACTATAGCACTGAAATTAGTGGCAAAATGAGTAATTTGGGGAGTGACACCTATTTCTCTGTTGGCGTGGGAGTCCCTGTTCCGGCCGGTAGGAGAGCTGCTGCACCACAGGACCGCTCCCCGGTTCACCTGCAAAACAGGTCCCTTGCTGGAGTTGCTCCGGCAGGGAACACTCCGATGCCTAAGACAGAGGCGCGCCCCAGCCACAGAATGGGGAAGATTCTAGAGAAGCAGAGGGAAAGGCTTTGTGAATTTTAATGTACCTATTTTGAGCATTTCCTCTTACCGCTATTTATAAGGGGCCGTTCGGCCTGCGGATCCGTTCTTCTCCAAGTGATTACGGGGAGTTAATTTCTCTCCATGATTGGCAATCGTGGCTTGTCATTGAACGGTTCTGGCCAGACCGGAGGCGTGGCAGCTGGAGTTGCGCGCCATGATCGTGGCATGGAGATAGTTGATAGTAACCGTTGGTTACTGTTATCTATCTGGGACAGATCATGGATCCATCTTCAGATTTTCGCCGCTTAGAAAGATTCTCATAATTAAATCGGGAATCTCCTCGTCTTCTGATCTTCTCGGTCGGAGATCCTGTCTTCAGCATGAGTCAAGGACTTAGTGTTTACCAAGGATCGTAGATCGTGTCTCCGGCAGGAAACAAAGAGTATGTCTTCGAAAGTCGACGAGAAGCCTGGTCTTCGGTTAGAGCCGAAGACATAATCCGAAGGTCTTGCCTTCGGATATCGTAGGCCGGCGGAGAGCCTTGAGTTGCCCATAGTTTGCCTGATCTTTCTAGGCCCGAAGTTGTTGGTTTGGAGAAAAGGCCTTCGGTCAGCAGAAACGGTGTTCGGCTTGTACTTGGACCGGGATACCCCAACAGTTGCCCCCTACTCTTAGTTTTCGAAGCGAAGATTTGTCTCGAGAAGTGAGAGTACCAATGCTTTGTCATTTTCCTCCGAGAGGATATTGTAGTGGATGATCATGAGATCTTTGATTAGACTGCCCATCATGACTGCTTGTTGATTTGGAAATTAGGCAGGGGACAGTTGTCACTTCCTGATTGGGGGGAAGAAAAGAGCGACTGGCCCTGGGACCGTCTCTTCTTTTCTCGTTGTGCGATGGTTCAGCCAATCTTTCGGTTGAGATTATGATGGTTGTTGTGGCTTCTCCCTGCCCGTTGGATGATGGATGTGCTTCATCCTGGCCGCTGGTTCAAGATGGGTTACCTCCTTGGGTTACCCTTTGTCAAATCAACTAGTAGGACTTTAGAGGCTCCTGGTCTCCTTTTAGGAAAGAGAGAAGGTCCGACTAAGGAAGCTTCTTCAACCTCGCTTCATTCTTCGCTCAGCCTTCCCTGCTCTTGACTACGAGTCTATTGTGCAGGTAGAATCTTCTTTCTACCTTTTTGTTTCATTCTTTATCATGGAAGAAGCTATAGAAAGTTAAGGGGGACAAGTTGGGCCCTCGGGGCCATGACGTAGTAGGTCCGGAGTCGATCCCTAGTTCAGTTTCACAGGAAAGATGACCCTTCTTCGGGAACGTATCACATTCCCGAGGGATTTCCTTTCATCCTCCCCGCATCTGAGGAACAGGCAAACAACCTCCTCTTGGGTGCTTAGCCGTGTACGAAGACCATCTGAAGGCTGGCCTTCGATTTCTCCTGTATCCTTTTTTCATCAAAATCTTTCGTTTGTACCAAGTGGTGACAGCGCAATTGACCCCGAATAGCATCGGAACGTTGCGGGTTTCTGGTTCTGTGCCACATTGCCAACATAACCTAGGACCAACTTATTCACAGCCCTTTTTGTACTCAAGAGGGATTTCCATAGCAGTGGATGGTGGGTGATCGGCCCTCGACCGGGCACAAGATCATCAAGACATGCCCAGCCTATCCATGGTGGAAACCTATTTTTGTGTTTGTATTGTCCATTGATCCATGGGGCTTCGATATTGTTCGGAAGAAGCCTTGTCTAACCGCCAACGATGGAAAAAAGGTCTTGGTGGCTGACCAGTTGGATTACGAACTTCTGACTAATTCGGAGGTCGCCCCTATCCGCGAGTTGTTAGAGGAAAATAATCTCTATCTTGCAGGGATTAGCAAGTTCTCCATATTAGGTATAGTGACAGAAAGTTGCTCCATTATTAGGTTTAGTGTCTGTAGCTTCTCGCACTTAAATTGAAATCTTCTTTTTCCTGTTTTTGTTGTAGCTCAGTCGACTTAAAGAAATTTCTCTGCTTGTAGGTGGCGGAATGAAGCCTGGCCTGAGCTGGCTCCGTCAGACTTCTGAGAAGAGGGTAGCTCAAGCCCCTCTCACAAGGTCAGCAGTTCGGAAGAAGGTCTGAAGAGACGGTCTAGAGGGGGACCGGAGCCCTTCATCTTCCGGGGGACCTCAGGGGAAAGATGTGGAACCACGGAGGGGGCCCCACCAAGATCTCATTTGGTTGAAATTCCTCCGGCGGTTACCTCCCCGGTCCGCGTAAGGGGGAGTCCACCTCAGGCGGCGGATGCGCCATCGCTTTGCCCCCTGCAGCTGATAGGGGCAAAGTGTTGCAAGTCGAGGGAGGTTCTCGGGGGCTTCCCCAGCTGGAAGCCATTCGGCGAACTCTTCGGGGCTTTCTCCTAGGGGGAACTGCTGTCCCCGCTGTAGCCAGGCAGGCACTGAAAACACATTGCTGCCTCATGATTTGGCAGTTCTCCGAAGTCGAAACATTCCCCAGGGTATCTGATTCTGCTTTTTCCGCCCTACAACAGTATGGTCCTGCTGTCTCTTTGCTCTGAGAATTGTTCGATCCATAACTCCATATTTTCGATGCATTGTCTATGACCTTACCTTTATGAGGAGGGCCTAGAAAATGGTGACAGTCTCATTCATGGCCTCAAGATGATCTCTATAATGCTAGGACCGAAAAGAAGTAGCCGAAGACTTGAGGCAGTCTATGGAACCCATCTCGCTCAAGTGAATGATGAGGTTCATGAGCTGAAGAGTGAACTGAAAAGTGCCTAGTTGACAATAGGGAGCAAGGGGCAGGTGGATGAAGAGTAAAAGCAAGTCCCTCCTTGGAGCAAACTGCCAAGAGAACCAATAAAGAATAGAGAGTTTGACAAGGTGGCGGAGGAAGCTGCCAGAGGGCCGAAGAGGCAGTTCTAGAGTTTGAAGCGGCCAAGAGAGAGTCTTCAGCCTTGAAAAAGCTGGTGGACGAAGCTATAGAGCAGACTTCAGAAGTCTTCACAGGTCTAAGAGGAGATGAATGAAACATCCTTGTACGGCTACAGCATGGCTTCAACGACTGACTTTCCAAGGTAAAGGAGGCCTTTCCCAACCTTGATCTCTCTGGCATCCCTTCCTTCAACATAGCTGAAGAAGAAGAGGAGGAGGAGGCTGAGGCCGCGAAGAGGCCGAAGAGGTGCCGTGTCCAGGAGAAGAGGCTCTACCTCAGTCGAAGGGGATGGCTTCAACTCTAATCTCGATTCAGGAGGGGACTCGGGCTGAGGAAGCCCAGCTGAAGGTTCTCCGGTCCCGGCCCAAGTCAACGAGATCCTTTTGCACAGTTAACAAGTTGCTTCAATCCCACGGTGTTGGGTTTCCTCCAGCTGATGTTGAATAATCTAAGTTGCTTTAGGCATTTTTTTTTATGTTGTCATCAATGGTTTTTGTATGACAACTTCTCTGGATTTTAAAGTAGCTTCTTCTTCTCCTGCATGTGCCATGTTGTGTTTTCGGATTGAGCTTGAACAAGTCATCTGTAATCCGAGCTTTACTGTTCCTTCTTCTGCTTGGTCGAACAGCCGTGGTCGATCGTTTGATTGGTAGTTGATCACGTTTTCTTGCACTTTGTGTGCCGCCAGATCTCCTTTTTCCAAAAGGAGCCATAATGTCACTGCCACATGATGGGAATTCCTCCGGATTCGAAGCATCGCAGTTGCTGTCCCAAGAATGACCCTCAAGTGGTTCTTCTGTTTCTCGAAGCTTGCTTGGATACGTGGCGTTCTTTGATGCGACTGGGAAAAGACGTGGAGCATGCTTCCCTGCGGCCAGTCATGGGTGCCGAGTACTTATAAATATGACCTTGTCCTCTCTGCTGTCAAGGTTATCATCCTCTCAGACTTCTTCTCCTTCCCAGCGCTGCAGTCAAAAATGAGGTTCAGCACCTCTGAGCTTCGAAAGACAGCGAAGAGGAGGGCTATTGATCCCAAAAGAAAGAGGAGTCCGGGGTTCTTCGAACCGAGCGACGATGATGAGCCTACCATGGATCGCTTGGAGAAGAGGGTCCGCATGTTGGAGGCTCAACTGAAGGAGGCCAGGCCCAGGTCACGCGGCATTCGCGGAGGTGGAGTGGGCCAAGAAGGAGGTGGTAAATGCCATCTCAAACTTCAAGGCGTCCACTACTTTCAAGAGGAGAGCACCGAAGTGGCTCTGGACTCCTACCATCAGGGGTTCCGGGAGTGCAGGAGGAAGGCCCTTCAAGTTCTATGACTTGAAGGGCCTAGACAACATCAGCCCTCTGTTCCCTTTCCGGACACGCTTTATTCTGACTCCGAAGAGGGGTCGGATTCTGGTCCGGATAGGAACACCCCGGGCCCCTTCATTTTCTTCTAGAACTCCCCCCGCCGTTACGGGAAAGAGCGACGGGAGGTTATTGAAAATGCTTTCCCACAACCCTTCTCCTCCTTTCTTTTTGTCCTCTTCTTGTGAGAGTTTTTTTTTTTGTAGAAAATTCGAAAAGAATGAAATATCCTAACTTTTATTACCTCTTTCCATGTGTCCTTTGCGATATATTGCATTATGTCACGTCTAGAGCATAGATTCCTCGGACCATTCGCGGTCTATAGGGAAGATGTGAGGTTGGCTGGGCCATCCCAGAGATGTTTGTTGTCGACAGGAAGGACGACATTGTCCTTTTAAGAACATTTTTCGGATTCACCGTTGTGATGTGTTTTTGCACCATCCCTGTGCATTTCGCCGTGATCAAGTAGGTGTTTAGGCCCATCCCGGCGCGTCTTCGGATTTACCGTAGGGTAGGTTATGAAAGCCATCCCTGCACTTTTTTTAGTGTAAGGTAGGCTGATTAGGCCCATCCTGGCACATCTTCGGGTTTTCCGTATGGTAGGTTATCTGAACCATCCCTGTGCCTTTGATCTTCTTGGTGGCCTGACTAGGCCATCCGTTGTGCTCGTCGGGCATACTGATAGGTGAGTGGATCAGACTCTCCTTTGTGGTTGGCTGATTTCTTAGATCGGGCCATTTAGGCTGTGTCGTTCAGTTGGGGCAACAAGCCTTCTGAGTTAAGTAGAGTTGAGCAATTTGCACAGGAATTTAGGAATTTATTTATTGATAATATTTGCGAAGGTTTTGTACATTCTATGGCCGGATAGAGGTTTCCCATCTAGGGTCTTGAGTCGATATACTCCTAGTCGAATGACCTCTTCGACTGGTATGGACCCCTTCCTAGTGGAAAAGTTTATCCTGTTCTGTTGGCCTGGATACTTCTGCCCTTCACAATACTATGTCCCATGTACGGAAGATCTGCTCCTTCACTCTGGAGTTGTAATATTTGGTGACCCTTTATTGGTACGCCGCCATTCTTATCTGGCTTGAAGCCTGGTTCTTGGCAGCAGATCTAGGTCGATCCTTCTATGATCGGAGTTTCTAGCTCTTCGTAGTTGTCAACTCTTAAGGATTGTAGGGAGACTTCAATAGGTATTGGCTTCGGTACCGTATGCTAGGTTGAACGGAGACTCGTCGGTGGCTGTGTCTTGGATAATTCGGTATGCCCAGAGAACTGAGGTCAGCTCTTCGGCCCAAAGTCCTTTGGCAGCATTCACCTCGTCTTCAGACCATGGAGAATGGTCCATTAGTTGCTTCGGCTTCCCGTTGGACTGTGGTGGCAACGGAGGTCAGCCAGTGCTGAACATGATACCGAGTGCAGAAGTCCTTGAATTTCGGATTGTCGAACTGTCTTTCGTTGTTCGTGATTATGACATGTGGGATGCCAAACCGGAATATGATGAAGTTTTTTACAAATTCTCCACATTGCCTTCTGTGATCTGGGCCAATGGTTCGGCTTCTACCCACTTTGTGAAGTAGTCGATGGCCACAAGAAGGAACTTCTTTTGTCTGAAGGCTGGTGGGAATGGGCCAAGAATATCCATTCCCCATTAGGCAAAAGGCCCAGGGGCCGTTAGTTGAGTCAAGTGAGTTATAGGTTGCCTCTGAATGTTGGCGTACCTTTGGCATTGGTCGCAACCTTCGAATTAAGTCAGCCGAGTCCTTCTGGATGGAGGGCCAATAATATCCTTGTCGAATAATCTTGTACGTCAAAGACCTACCTCCCAAGTGATCACTGCATATGCCCTCGTGGACCTCTCTCAGGGCATAATCCGCATCCGTCGGTCCCAAGTACTTTAGCAGCAATTGAGAAAATGACCTTTTATAGAGGGTCCCGTCTAAGATGACATATTGGGACGCCATCCAGCGGATTTTCTTGGCCTCTATCTTGTCTCCCGGTAGCATGCCCTCATTTAGGAACTTGATGATGGGATTCATCCAACTTGGCTTGGGGTCGATCTGGTGCACCTCCATAGCCTCTTCGACTATACTTAGAGTTTCAATGTTTCAACAAAGGTGCGCACGATAAATTCTGGAGTTGTAGTAGCAAGTAGATAATGCATCCGCCCAGAAATTCTTTGATCGAGAGACATGGATAATCTCGAAATGCTCCAGTTGAGAGGATAGCCTCGTACCTTCTCTAGGTACTGCATCATGGTTGGGGTCCCTGGCTTCATATTCTCCTTTAACTTGGTTCACAACCAATTGGGAGTCTGAAAAGGCTGGAGTTGTTGAACTCCCAAACTTTTGGCGATCCGAAATCCTCCGACGAGCAAGGATTCATATTCAGCTTGGTTGTTAGAAGCATGGAAGGAGAATCGAAGTGCGTACTCTATGGTATGACCATCGGGTTCGGCCAGCAGAAGACCGGCTCCACACCCAGTAGCATTAGAAGCTCTATCCATGTGGAGCACCCAAACGACTTCATCTCCTTCGAAACTTCTCTTTCTATCGAAGGTACTTCATCGTCGGGCCTCCAGGTGCATTCAGCCAGGAATCAGAGAGCACTTGGGCCTTCATAGCCGATCGGGCTGAAAGCTGATATCGAATTCACTTAACTTCACAACCCACTTGACTATCCTTCCTGAGATGTCCGGAGACCGGAGAACGGCCTTGAGCGGTTCATCAGTCAGCACCACGATGGCGTGGGCATGGAAGTATGGCCGTAGTCACTTTGCTACAATCACCAGAGAGTAGATCAGCTTCTGCATCTTCACATACCGCATTTCAGCATCATCCAGAACCTGCTGATATAGTAAATCGACTTGTGGATCCGTCTTCATCTCTTCGGATAAGGACCGAACTAATTACTTCATCTGAAGTAAAGAGGTATAGGTAAAGCACCTTGCCCTCTTGAGGTTTGGAGAGTAAGGCAGGGTTTCTAGGTACTTCTTTAACTTTTCAAAGGCAGTACGACAGTCTTCAGACCATTCGAAGCCCTTTGACTACCGAAGTACCTTGAAGAATGGGAGACATTTCTCGGCTGAACGAGAAATGAACCTGCTTAGGGAGGCAATTCTCCCTATTAACTGCTGGACTTCTTTCTTGCAGGAGGGATGTCTCATATCCTTTAGGACTTGGATCTTCTCAGGATTCGTCTCAATCCCTCGTTTGGTGTATAGAAAATCCAAGAACTTACCCGAAGTGACCCCGAAGGTGCACTTCGCCAGGTTCAGCTTCATGCGATAACATCGCAGAGCACTGAATGATTCTTCCAGGTCTTGGATATGATCTTTTTGGAGGAGGCTCTTGATGATCATGTCGTCGACGTGGCCCTCCATGTTCCTTCCCAGTTGCTTTTTCGAACACTTTTTGATTAGCCTTTGAAATGTTGCCCCGGTTTTCTTGAGACCAAATGGCATCATTTTGTAGCAGTAGAGACCGTTGTCGGTGACAAGGCCATCTTCTCCTCATTTCGGGGATCCATCCTAATCTGATTATAGCCAGAGAAAGTATCCATGAAGCTCAATAGTTGGTGGACGATAGTGGCTCGACCAGCTGATCAATCTTGGGAGAGGAAAGCTATCTTTTGGACAAGCCTTGTTTAGGTCTATGTAATCGATGCAGATCCTCTACTTGCCATTAGCTTTTTTTCACCATTACCACATTGGCCAACCATTCGGGGTAGTGGGCCTCTCAGATGACCTTACTTTGAGGAGTTTGCTTACTTCCTCATCCACGGCTTTCTGTCTTTCAGAAGCAAGCTTCTTTTTTGCTGCCAGACTGGCTTATACCCTTGGTAACCTCCAGCTAATGAGTGATTATTTCGGCAGGAATCCCTGGCATATCCAAAGATGTCCAGGCGAAGACATCGGTATTGTCTCTAAGGAAGCGAATCAGCTCCGTTATGGTTTCTTCTTCATCAAGCAGACTCCCGACCTGCACAACTTTGGTGGGGTCTTCCTTTGTCAAAGGTATCAGACAGTTCTTTCCAGGGTTCACCAGAATCTATGGTTGTGTCTCTCGAATCCAACTGATCCAGGGTTGCAGAATCATTGAAGTGCTTGTCTTGGATCATCAGGCACTGCCGTGCCGCTCTCTGATCTCCTCTAACTTCTCCGACACCATTCCTGGTGGGGAAGCATACCAGGAGATAATGAAACGACATTCAGTCTGAACTTGTTCAAGGCGGCTGCCCGAGAATGATGTTGTAAGCCGAGGGGGTTCGGACTACCATGAAGTTGATCGGCAGTGTTTTTTGTTGAGGTTTAGTGCCAAGGGTCACACGCAATACTATTTCTCCCTAGGCATCAACTTGATTACCCTTGAAGCCAGTGAGCAGTATGGGGGATCTCCGTAGTTGATGTCTAGGCAAACACATTTTAGAGAATGTATCGTAGATCAAGATATCAGTCAAACTTCCATTATCAACAAGGATTCGCTGTACATCATAGTTGGCCACAACGTCGAGATTACAATGGGATCATCATGGGGGAGCCGGACTCCTGCAAGGTCATCGTCAGAGAAGAGGATAGCGTTATTGTCCTTGAGTCACTTTAGGACATCGTCCTTGTCTCTTCTCCAATCGATAGGCCAGTGTATCATCCCCACACCTCCATTGGTGGCCTTTGATTTGGCAGTTCGGCCTCTTCAGGAGGTGGCTGGGAACAGTAGCTTCCGATCGAGGTCCTTGATGACTAATGTACCGCCTCAAATACCTTCTTTTGATAAGATCCTCAATCGCATCCCTCGGCTGGATGCATTCTTCAGTATTGTGGCCGTGGTCCCAATGGAATCGGCAGTATTGTTCCTATTCCTTACGGAAGAGGAGCCTTCATGGGACGGGGTCGTTGGAGATAGTTTTCTTTCTCTAATCCATTAGGATCTTTTCTCGAGGGAGGTTGAGGGGGGTGTAGGAGTCAATCTTCCTTCCGATGCTCTGGGCCTGGGCGGACTTCTTCGACAGTCAGTATATTTGTTGTTATTGTTATTGGAGATCGCGAGACCTTGTCCCCTATTGTTCTTCTTTTTTGAATGGGGCTTCCCTTTGATCAGTCGTTAGTTGGCCGCCTGCTCTTCAGCATCGACGTATTTCTGAGCCCTTGACAGGAGCTCAGCGTAGCTTTTAGGAACCTTCTTATCCAGGAAAAGGTGAGCCTGGATGTGTGAGTCCCTTCTTCAGTGCAGACATGGCCACATGCTCATTGAGATCGAGGATCTCAAGTGTGGCCGTATTAAACCTGGAGATGTAGTATCGCAGGCTTTCTCCTTTGTTTTGATGAAGGAGGAATAGTGTGTTTCGTATTTCGGGGGGTCTTGTGGCAAGTCCTGAAATGTAAGACAAATAATTCTCTAACTCGAAAAAAGAATCGATGGTACCTGGCGTAGGCTTGAGTACCACATCCGAGCGACTTTCTTCAAGGTGGCCAAGAACGCGAGGCAGTACATCACATCCGAAGCTTCTTGGATCATCATATGGGTCTTAAAACTGCCCAAGTGATCGAAGGGATCGGAGGTACCGTCGTAGGGTTCTACTTGGGGAACCCTGAAGTGCCAAGGAATGACTTCAGCCATGACACGATCGGTGAAGAGCGGGCGTAGATCACTTACTATCAAGTCGTTGTAATCTTTTAGGTCCTGCAACCTCTGCTCCCGCCCTCTCACTATTTCTGATTCGATGGCTTTGAATCTTCCATCGTAATCGGGGGAGCCTGCTTCGATGCCCTCTCTACGGGAGTAGAGTCTTCGGAGGAGGGTGAGGGAGTTTGCCTAAGCCTTTTTCCCTTTCTGCGGGAGTTAACAGGCCTAGGTAGCCTCAAGCTTTGGCCTTCAGGAGAAGGCCGAAGATGGGGGGAGAGATGTGTTGATTCCTCCCGAGGGGCTCTCTTTCTTCAAGACCGAGAGCTATGTCTGGAGGCGGCAGGTGGATTTTCCACTGGAAAAGCTCTTCTTTGAAAGTCTTGAACCATGGCCGTAAGATTGGTGACCTGGTTTACAAGAGCTTCAAATTGCTACAATCCCACAACAACTGTGGGAGGTGGAACGTCATTCTCTCTCGGGGGAGCACCCCCTTGGGATGGAACACGACTTCGACTCGTGGAGGTGATCTGAGTCTTTCCCTCTCTCCATCGGGATACTTCCCCTTGTTAGGGAGGGGAGCTTAAAGAATGTTGCGACTTGCCGCGCCCCTACGTGGCGCACCAATCTGTCGGCGTGGAGTCCCTATTCCAGCCGGTCGGAGCTGCTGCACCACAGGACCACTCCCCTGTCACCTGCAAAACAGTCCCTTGCCGGAGTTGCTCCGTGGGAGACACTCCGATGCCTAAGTCAGAGACGGGCCCTAGCCACAGAATGGGGAAGATTCTGGAGAAGCTGAAGGAAAGGCTTTGTGAATTTTTATGTACCTCTTTTGAGCATTTCCTCTTACCGCTATTTATAAGGGGCCGTCTGGCCTGCGGATCCGTTCTTCTCCCAGTGATTACGAGAAGTTAATTTTTTTCCATGATTGGCAATCGTGGGTTGTCATTGAGCGATTCCGACCAGACCGGAGGCGTGGTAGTTGGAGTTGCATGCCATGATCGTGGCATGGAGATAGTCGATAGTAATCGTTGGTTACTATTGCCTATATGGGATAGATCATTGATCCGTCTTCAGATTTCCCCCCGCTTAGGAAGATTCTCCTAATTAAATCGGGAATCTCCTCATTTTCAGATCTTCTCGGTCGGAGATGCCGTCTTCAGCATGAGTCGAGGACTTGGTGTTTACTAAGAGCCGGAGATCGTATCTCCGGCAGGAAACGAAGAGTATGTCTTCGAAAGTCGACGAGAAGCCTGGTCTTCGATTAGGGCCGAAGACATAATCTGAAGGTCTTGCCTTCGGATGTCGTAGGCCAGCGGAGATACTTGAGTTGCCCGTAGGCTATAGTTGGCTTGATCTTTCTAGGCCCGAAGTTGTTGGTTCGAAGAAAAGGTCTTTGATCAGCCGAAACGATGTTTGGCTTGTACTTGGATCGGATACCCCAACATCTGCTATTTATTATTGGAACAAAATTCAAGTAGGGATTTCTTGTGTTCATGTTTTGATATTTAAATGTTGCATCAATAGCTATGAGAAAATAAGGATATCTTGGCGGCAAAATTTTTGTTATGCCCCACCATTAAACAACAAGATATGCATGTCCAGCATGTCTTTCTTAATGACACACTTGCTCCCATCACCCCATCATGCTAACCCCCAACCATCTGATCATATGATTGGAAGTTCAAGATTGAAGCCTGTCTGACTCTTTGTTTTGCCTTGCTTCTTTCATTTGTTCAAAACATGCCTCACCTTGGAAGAATGAAAAGAAATGAGAAGGGACAATAAAGAGAAAGGTTGATCCAATCTGGTGATTGAGTGATCCAATTACTCTGAAGTCCCAATCTAATGTGCCGTTGAGTCCTACTGGCCTACAGAACAGAGGGAAAAAGAAAAAAAAAAAAAAATAGATGCAAGTTCTGAAAGTTTTAGTGCATTAAAAGCTTGATTGCCCCATCATAAATGGGATCCAAGAATATCTTGTGCTAAGAGCTGGCTGATTCCAAGAAGTTCCACATTGATATACAAAGTTTTCCATTGCCATTACAAACAAGTTTTCGAAGCATACATTTCTCTCTTGTGATATCTCTTCGTAAAGATGAGGAGGCAGATGACCAGCTCCTTCATTCATCCACTCTTCACTATAATATTTAGGATTGAGGAAACGAGGCAAGCAATGAAGTGGCATGCTGCTCTACCCATCGTTGGATCAAATTTGTATAACATAGAAAATGTTGGTTCTGTCATCCAAAAATATTCAACTTCATCCCACCACATGTCACCATAACCAAGGGTTCTTTGATTTTTGGCTTTTTGACGTGATTTTCTGAACCATCCCAAATCAGGTGGTTTGGGAATTTCTAAGCCATACATGCTGCAAATTGAGATAGTTAGCCTTTCAAATTGGAGCACTGAACGAGGGAGAAGGAAAGAGAGGGAAAGAGAGAAAGGAGGGGAGGGAAAGAGGGGACACCGTCGAAGGTTTGTGTTGGCCTGCCAAGTCGTCAAGAGCTGAGGAGGCCTCCGTGGCTCCAGATCAAAGGTATTTATTCGAGAGAGATAGAGAGAGGGGTCCAACGAGGGTACTGAAGGGAGGTGCAGCCAGTAGAGAGGCCGTTGGGTGGCCCTGGGTGGATAAAATGGTGTAGGCTAGCCGTGGCCGCGGAACAAGGGCACTTGCCCAATTCGTTGGGTGGCCACTGGGTGGATAAAATGGTGTAGCTAGCCGTGGCCGTGGAACAAGGGCACTTGCCCCAATTCATCGCATTTTTTTTAAAAATTATGATGTGTAATGAAGCCGGTAATGGGTGTTCCGGCTTCACCTGTTGTTGGAGTTTTTAAAAGTGAAATCCTGTGAAACAAGAGCGATCCCCCTGCTTCACATCCTATGGGTGGCATTCATTGTCTAGTGGCCAACCAGAGGCACTCCACAACCTCTCCACCGCTTTCCTCTCCCTCATTTTCTTTCCTGATGCCCTTTCTCTCCTAATCATTTTTCTCTTGCGAATGACATGGAACCACGATCACCCCATAACCCTCTAGTGGCCACCACCAACGTCTTTGCTGTTTCCACCTCCTTCCCTTCCCTCCTCTCCTTTCTCTTCTTCTCTTTCCCTCTTTTTCTCTGTTCTCCTCCTCCCCGGTTTGTTCATTCATTTCTGTGTCAATTTGTGCTAATTTGGTTCAATACGAGTTATATCAACTTGTACCTAAGCCAGGTAGAATGAGATCCAATACCAGTTCAAAAATCTTGCTTTTTGATGTCATGTTTGTTTCTAGAACCTCTAATTTTCATCAATCACCATTTATTGCAAGTCCGAAGTTACAACATAAATTTGCTTTACAAGAATAAGTGTAGAAGCAAACTACTTTTTATATATATTGTTATCAACAAACTATGTTTAATCACAGAAGATTTCTAACCATTCTCACATCCTCATCTATTTGATCAATCCATTCTAATTGTTCAAACCAATATTTCTTGAACCGTGTCGAACTGGCTAGCTTAGAGCATACCGAACTGAACTGGCCAAGAATTAGCACAATTCGCTCATGAATTCAGCACATATGCTTGAATTGCCCAAAACCCACCTGAACTGGACTAAAATGATATGGTTTTCTGACTCATGCATTTTGCTCAATTTGCTTGGTTCGGGTTAGGGTGGGGATTTTGCTTATAATATAACTAAGAACCTTTCGAGCTCTCAGTTTAACAAAAATATCCAAAAAATTTAGAAGGCCACTTTCACTATTCTAATATATCCAAATACCAGAAAATCAAGGAAAATATCGATTAGAGGTACTTAGATCCATCCTCTTCCTCTTTCTCCTTCTCCCTCCTTTTTTTTAAATTCATGAAAATAAAAAAGGAGAAAACCATATAAAAAATTTTTTGCATGATTTTATAATATAATGTAGATCTATGAAAGATCTACATAATGATAGTAGGATCATTAATTTTTATCAAGTATATGATTTTTTTAATAAAAAATAAAATAATAATTTATTAAAAAATTATAAAATAAGATTATTATTTTGGGACTTGTAAGTTACTTTTATCATAAATTTTATGTTAATTTATTCAATTTAATGCATCATATGAATAGTATCTTAGGTCTAATTTTTGAAAAAAAATGGTATTTTATTTATGCCCACTATTTTAAAAAAATATATGTAGCATTCATGATATAATTTTATATGAATCTAAGATCAAATTTAATTTTTATATTTTATTTTTTTAAAAAGTAAATATAATATATATTAATTTTTAAAATAGTAAAAAATAGATAAAAAAATTTATTAATTTTATGTAATTATTGAGTTGATGTGCTTTTTTAATCTTCAGAAATAGATCTATTGATGAAGAAGAATTTGGAGCGTAACATTAGTTGGGAGCATGGGATAATGTTCTTTGATCGGCATCATTGGAATGTAAATGGTGCAATATAGAATTCAAGGATGGTGGATAATAAGGTTGAAATAGTACTTGACTGGTGGTCCTAATATATCTGCGTGCCAACAATATCCATAGAGATCCGTCAGTTGACGAAGTACTTTGTTGATTTCAAAGCAAGAAGGAAAAAATATTAAAGAAGGTAGAGATAGGTTGTCGAGCCATAAAATTACCTTCTTTTCACTCCAGTGAGTCATAGAAAGCATCTATTCCTTCTAATGAAGAGACACAAATGAGATGCCATTCAGGCATGCTTGTATGAGCAAAGGTAGCTAGAGGAGGTGGTCGACAGGAGCGATTTGGACTATCAACTTTTAAATCAGGATTGAGATTGGGGTCAGGCTTGTTGCAAGAGATCTGAGGCATAATTTAGGAGGATCTTCTCAGTCAAAGAGTCCATTAGGAGAGGCATCAGCCGTATTACATCCATGTTGAGAGTATTTGGTAGTAGAAAGAAGTCTTCCAAGAACATTCTAGCAAGAGCCACTATCTACAACATAGATCTATATACCTTTTGTAGCAGAGATTCCAAGCAATAAATGATTGATTTTATGCTGAAAAAGGATAGAAGAAGGATATTTGGTAGGCTATTAAATCCTGGTTTCACTTCAGTCATATTCTAGTACATGCAGTAGATAATCCATATTATTACTTTGCTATTGCATCTATATAGACTGCTGGTACAGGTATAGATCCTCCAGGATCGAAGAATATTTATGATCAGCTTCTTGATAATATTGAACTAGAAAAATAGATTCTCCTATTATAGTAAGTGGCCCGTATATAGATTGATAGTGATATGTGATGGTTGGACTGATCATACTAGATAAAAGCATCATCACTTCTTAAATGATGGAAAAATATTTGTTATAAATCTATTGCTACTTCAAAAGAGTGCACGATGCCATCTACATCCTCAGATTGATAGAGGATATGATTGATCAAATAGGAGAGCAGAATGTCATGTAGGTCATCATAGATAATAAACTATAAATAGGATCACAGGACAGATCTTGATGGAGCGGCAACTGCATATTTTCTGGATCTCTTGTGATGTACATTGTATCGACCACATGTTGATGGATATTAAAATGATTTACTGGATATAGAAGATAGTTGAATTATACATAATATCACCAGATTCATCTACAACTATACATGAATTTTATCATTGATATGGAGCTTTACATGAAAAAAAAAAATATTGAGACCGGATGCCACATGATTTACTATAAATTATATAGTATTTAATAGTCTTTTTGGTAAGGAAGAAGAGCTGCGTTAGATGTTTGTTAGTTTAGAGTGGCAATAGAATCGATATACCCAGGGCAAATATTAAGGGAAGCATTATGAACAAGGTTCCCGGTACTGGTACCGGGAGCCGTACTGGTGGTTGACCGGTACCGGTATGGGGCCGTACCGTACCGTGCCGACACACGGTACGGCATGGCATACCAGTTCAACCAACCCCCAATTTTTTTTTGATTTTTTTGTGTTTTTTTATAATTTTAAGGTTTTTATTTTATTTTTTAAGGGTTTAGGAAGAATTTAGTGTTTAGGAAGAATTTAGTGTTTAGGATTTAGGGTTTAGGGTTTAGGTTGCGTACCAGTTTAGGGTTTAGGGAGAATTTAGTGTTTAGGTTTAGGGTTTAGGCTCTAGGGTTTAGGTTTTAGGGTTTAGGCCTTTAGGGTTTAAGGTGGAGTACCGGTTTAGGGTTTAAGACTAAATACTAATATTTAGAACTATTTCCAATTGAAATAAATCAAAAAATGATAATTAAACTAAGATTATCAGCAATTAATGAAAGTGAAATGTAGCATAATATGTAATTACATACCAATATCTAGAATCGGGTAGAGTGACGATGTCCATAAATATAGGGATCACGTATGTACTCTATAGAAAATTTGGCATATCCCTCCTGCCAGGCAGCATGATACTCCTCTAAGCTCATCCTAGGATATATGCATGATGGATCATAACTAATCGCAGATCCCTCTCTGATATCCCGACTCTGATAGCTGTCTAAAGACTGATGATATGGCAGTGCAGGGGCCCATCCAATATATCAGCAGCAAAATCAAATGCATAAGATGCTCCAGGATAATAATCATTGGATGCTGATGTCTCAGATGTACCATATGGATCTTAAGGACCAGAAGCTGTCGGTAGCTATGGATAAGAGGATCCTGAATATGAGGATGATCCAGGAACATCCATGGATCCTACTCCACATGCAAGAGCTGCAGCTGTATCGTGTCTCGAATGACCACGCGGAGCCCGTCGCCTATATGGAATCGTATCACCACGGGGTCTATCAAATGGTACTCCATGATCTGTATCCTGCATGGCATGGCAAAACTGTGACTCCCGTGAATCGAATAGGACTAGGTGGCTGCAACTCCTGTCCTCCTGCCCCTCCCTGATCACTATATCCTTCACTATCTGAAGCACTATCATCACTGTCTCTGGTATCTGAATCCGAGTGGACTAAGTGCTCCGATGGAGGTGCAACTGCCTTTCCTTTTCCTCTATCTCCAGGCCTACTAGATAGTGGGGACGGACGATGTGATGTATCTGCTGGAGCCCTGTGAGTAATATGACTTGCTGCCCATTATCCAGCATCCACCCCAGCCTCACTAGCTACAAAATTGGCTGGTCGAGGAGGCGATCCTAGCTCATCAAGCTCTGGCATCTGCTGCTGACCCATGCCCCACCCAATCATTGGATCTTCATCCTCATCAATATATGAACTTGCAGTGGGATTGGGATATTTTAATTCTACTTCTTCTTGAATACATTTTAGCCTAAACCTTAAATTATAGTGTACATACACAAGATCGTTGAGGCATTTCTATTTCAGACGGTTCCTCTGCTTGGAGTGGATAAGACCAAATATAGACCAGTTGCGCTCTCATCCACTAGATGACACCATTTGGAGAGGATCTTCACTGCAAGACCCTTTAAATTTTTAGCAGATCCACCAAAATGCACCCACCATTCCTGCAAAAGACATTACATCATTTAGAATTTTAGATTTGGCAAAATAAAAAATTTAATTCTAATATAATATTAGACTTACTCCTTAGTAGTACCTACCAAAATTCATCTTTGATTTACTTCTGATTGCTACATGGATCCAAATGAATCTATGCCCCCTAAAAAATTTTATCTGCCAGAAAAAAATTTGTTAGCTTGTTGAAATTAATGCTCTTAAAAATCATTCAATAATTTCAACCTAACTTACTTCTTCAAGGCATATAGCAGTGATATCTGGATCGAGCTCCATCTTATATATAACATTGCGTAGGTAGACATAAGATCCTCATCCATGGTAATGTTCGGTATGGAGTACTGAAATCTCGGATTTAGATAGTAAGCTGCACATATATTTTAAGAATTAGTCAAGCGTAGTTATATGATCTAATGAAACTTAATTTTTAGGACTTTATAAATTACTACGTACTTGCTAGATACAAATCCTAACTCATTTGATAACTCCACCATCCATCAATGATCCGGATATACTCATATGCATGTGATAGATCTGCCTCCTGGATATTTTTCTTTGCCTTTGCATCATGAAATATAAGAAGTCCATCTGAGCATACCTCTCGGAGTCCACGACACGAAGTATCTCATATAGAGGCTTGATAGCCTCCCTACCCTCTCCTCTCAGCCCGCTGCCAGAATGTCTATCTCGTCACTAAATTTTTCATATTGCTTCCCTCAGTATTTGCCCTGACATATCTGCTCTGTTGTCAGTCCTGACTGACAAACATCTGACGTAGCTCTGCTTTCTTACCAAGAAGACTATCAAGTGCAATATATTAGTAGCAAACTATGTGACCCCTGATCTTAATATTTTCTTCCTGTAAAGCTCCTCATCAATGATAAGATCCATGTATGGTTATATATAAATCTGGTGATAAACTGTGATGCTCAACAATCTTCTACACCCTGCAAATTTTTCTAATATTCATCAACATGAGGTCTATACAATGTACAGCATAAGGGGTTTAGAAAATATGCGGCCACCGCTCCATCAAGATCTGCCCTGTGGCCCTGTACTGGGTCCATTATCAGTGATAACCTGCATGACATTATGCTCTCCCACCTGATCAATCACCTCCTCCATCAATTTGAGGATATAATTGGCATCGTGCACCTGATCTAAAGCATCAATAGACTTCTGGAAAAAAGTCTTCCCATCATAATAAGTCAAGACATTGATAATGCTCTGTCTAGTAGGACCAATCCAACCATTGTACATCACCGTCAATTCATACATGGGCCACTTGCTCTAATATGAGGATATCCATCCTTTTAGCTCCTCCTTATTGCTGTCCAGAAGATGACCATAGATATCCTTCGATGATGGAGGATCTACAATTGTACCAACAGCCTGTATAGATAAAATAGCAGAGCGATAATATGGATTATCTGCTGCATGGACTGGGATATGACTGAAATGAAACCAGGAGGAGATGGCCCACTACATATCCTTCTTCTTATCCTTTTTCAATATTGTATCAATCCTCTGTTGCTTGGAATCTCTACTGAAAAATGCATGTGGATCGACATCATGGATAGTGGCTCCCTCTTGAATATCCTTGGAAGACTTTCTCCTACTGCCAAATGCTCCCAACATGGAAACAATACGGTCGATGCCTCTCCTAACGGGCTCTTTGACTGAGGAGGTCCTCCTAAACTATCTCAGACTCTCCGGGAGAACTAGCAGAAGTGGATCCCGATCCTGAGTCAAAAGCTGATGGCCTGAATTGCTGTCTATGCCTGGCTGCCTCTTTCTACTGTCTCTGCTCATACAAGCTCACCTGAAAAGCAGCCTCTATCTGAGCCTCCTCATCAGAAGAAATAGATGCTCCCTCTGACTCCCTGGAATAATAAAAAGATGGTTCTACGGCTCTGCGGTGTACCTCTGCCTTCTTCTTTACTGCTCTTTCCTTCCCAGCTTTAAAATCAGCAAAGTGTTTCTTCATCAGCTGACGGACCTCCTGTGGACACTGTCGGCATGCAGATATATCAGAATAGCCACCAGCCAAGTACTGCTTTAACCTTGTTACCCCCCATCTTTGAATCTGTATTGTACATTTTACACCTCCAATGATGCCAACCCGAGATCATCTCTCCATGTGACCAGCCAATGTCCGGCTCCGGATCCTTCTTCCTCCTTGATGGATCCATACCTGAATATTTAAATTACATATAAGGTCAATAATAATATTTATTAATTAACAGTTAATTAACCTAATTTTTAAAATTTAATTTATTTTTTTAAATTTTTTTATTAAAAAATTTAAAAATAAAGAAAATAAAGAAAAATTAAATTTTAGATTCATGTACAATTCCATCATACATGCTACATATATTTTATTTAAGATCCTAGAAATGCATTAAAAGTCAATTTTTTTTCAATTTAAGACCTACGGGCACTATTCATGAGATGCACAAAACTTGAATAAATTGATATAAATTTATAGTGAAAGTAGCTTACAAGCCCTAGATTAATAATTTATAATTATAGTTTTTTTTCTAATTATTTTTTTTAAATTAATTTATTAATCCAAAATTATTTTTAATTTAAAAAATTATATACTTAACAAAAAATTAAGATTTTAGTATCATTATGTAGATCTATCCTAGATCTACCACATACTCTAAAATCATAGCCAACAAATAAATTTTGACAGCATTTCTTCTTAATTTTTTATTTTGCATGGATTTAACAAAATTAACGATACGAAGATGAAAATATGGAAAAGAAAGGTATACGTCCTTGATTCTACCTTCCACTTTAATTTTTGTAGGTTGGATTGGATTTAAATTGATCCACAAATTTTTTTCCTCCGTTTCCCTTCTACGGCTCTGTAGCAGAGAGCTCTTACGAGCTCTCTGCTTCTTCTTTACTAAAAACCAAGGCAAGGCCCCCCCTTCCCCATCGTCACATGGCTACAGTAGCTATGTGATAAATCCAAAAAAAATTGCCCCCCCTTTCCCAGCCGTACCGACTCGAACCGAGCCGAACCAGCCAGTTCGAGCCTGTTTCAACCGATTCGGGTCCAATTCACCCTGGTTCACCCCAATTTGGTGCAGTTCAGAACTGGTAAGTATTTTGTTTTTTTTTTGATTTTTTATGGGGCTGTGCCATTTTTTAAGGCCGAACTATGCCGGTCGGCCATCGGTCCGGTTCGGTACACCCCGAACCAGCCAGTTCAACATGGTTTGAAAAATCCTGATTATAAAGAATTTAGTGACGAGACAGAAATTCTGATATTGGATCGAGAGGATAATGGAGGCTATCAAGTCTTTATATGAGGTACTTCGGACCATCAACTCTAAGTGATACCCTCAGATGGACTTTCTTTATTACATGATGGGAAGGATAGAAAAAATCTAAAAGTAGATTCAACACATGCTAATGAGTATATTTAGATCATTAATGGATGGTGAGCTATCAAATGAGTATGGATCTGTATCTTACAAGTAGGTAGCAAATCAAGAATGCTCTAAAAACTTATATTCAATTGTATTTGTATAAGTATATTTGATTAATTCTAAAAATTTATGTGTAGCTTATTATTTGAATCCAAGATTTTAGTACTCCATACTAGGCATTTCCAAGAATGATGATCTTATATCTGCCCTATATAATGTAATATATAAAATAGAGCTTTGTTGCCGCCAAGATTGCTGTGGCATGTAGCTTCTACCGGCGCCGGAGTGTGCTCCCTTCGTTGCCTCGCTGTCCGGTGGTCTTGGACCTGCAAAACAGGGTTTAGTGACCCGGGCTAGGGTTTCTGGTAGGGGCACTCCGAAGGTCAAGTTAGTGACGATCCAGGAGAGCAGATCCTCCTAGTCGGGCCCCTCTTGATGGACTCCATGCTAGGAGGAGTGGATGGTGTGAGGATGAAGACAAAAATGTAGCAGGGAGAGAGCAATGGCCGGAATAGAGGGTTCTCTGTTCGGCCACCTATCCATGTTTCCTTGGTTCCTCTTTAGTGGTGGTGATGGTGCTCTGCCCTCCTTGTTGGGCTTGCACTCGTGTTCTGGTTGTTCATGTTACCTCTCCCCATTCTGGGGGTGTCGATCGTTCTTTGTAGTTGAAAAGTGACCATTAGATGCTTGCCTCAGGATCCTCGTTGGGTTGGCAGGCACATGCGGTGGGATGCCGTGCTGTAGACGGGACATCTTTCCTGACATGTGGTAGGGGAAACTTCTATTCGCTCTGACATCCTCTCTAGTCGCCCCATTCTGGGAAGCTTGGCAAAGCCTCGATCCAGGGGCCCACGCCCCCGTGGTTCGTGTCCTCTGACTGGCCCATCCTCTTGGTAGTACGGGCGGATGGGTAGTTATTGCAGTATGGCGGGCGCCTCAATGTAGTCCTCGGGCGGTGTGCCGGTGTCCTGGGTGGCGGTGTCCACGTCCGAGCTGGGGCTGAGCTGGAATGGCAGGGCTCGCTCCGACCTAGATGCCCCGAGCTTGAGGGGTCGCCTTGGTGGAGGAGGGCAGAGTGCATGCCCGGTTCAGAGGGCTCGGCCTCGGAGAGGCTTCACGTGGCGGAGGAGGGCTGTGCTCGACTCCGACCATGGGGCTTGATCCTTGAGGGTCTCGCTCTGGAGGGCTTAGTGCGGGCCCGGTCCAGAGGGCTCGGCCTCGGAGATCCCACGTGGCGGAGGAGGGCTGCGCTCGACTCCGACCACGGGGCTCGATCTCTGAAGGTCTCGCTCTGTAGGGCAGAGTGCGGGCCCGATCCAGAGGGCTCGGCCTCAGAGAGGCTCCACGTAGCGAAGGAGGGCTGTGCTCGACTCCGACCACGGGGCTCGATCTTCAAGGGTCTCGCTCTGGAGGGCAGAGTGCAATCTGGCCTAAGCATCCGAAGCTCGCGGGGTCGACCTGGCAGAGGATGGAGCTCAGCTTTGGCCTCGTTATTCCGGGGGATCTCAGCTTGGCGTTAGGGTCCGAGCTGGGCGATTGACGCAACATCTAGCATGGCGGCTTTCATCATCATGGCGCCTGACAGCTACTCCATGTCAGCGGTCTTGCCACATCATTTGCCCCCCACTCCCGAGGCTCAGTGCGTGGTGCTCGGGCTGAAGGGAGTAATCGCGATGCTGACGTGGAAAGGCGAAGATTTGGTGCAATGGTGGCCATGATTGTTGGTGCTCCGCGAGATGGTCCTACAGGCCAATGCAGGGATCCATGTGGCTATGTTCGAGGAGCAGTTAATGTTGGCATGGAATCTAGAGCGGCTGGGATGCCCTTTTCAGGATGGGCAACACGTGGTGAAGATCTGTTGGTGGAGGGGTCATAGCAGTACTGATTCAACGGGTCTTTTCGAAGTGAAAAGAAGTTTTCACCCAAACTTCTATTCTTTCAAATCCTTCGCGCCTGCTGCAGTGCTTGGACTCCTTCTTCACGATCCACTTCCGCTCTTCCTCTCTCTAAGGAACCAGGTCAGTCCCCCCTTCTTCCTCCTTTTCCTTTGTGGTAGGGTTCTTCTTCCGAGTCCAGTCTTTCTCCTCCTTGGGTCCTTCTCATAGGATGTCTCATCTCGGTCCTCCCGTGCGGGGGCCAGTGTCTTCCTCCTCCGATGAGGAGTAGGAGGGGGCGTGGTTCGAGTTTAGTGGGAGGCTGGCCCTTCTAGTTTGCCCCGTGTCCATTAGGGAACCGACGGTCGCTTCTTTCCATCCTTCTCGCCCTCCTCCCCCACCCGAACCGGTTTCTGAGCTTGTTCAATCAACAGGTCCCAGTGGGTCCTTCGAATCGACGATTTCTCTGTGGAGCTGTTGGCCATTCGGGATGTCTATGGCATCCCGCACTCTGTCCGGCTCCTGGTCGCTCGACCCGGGGATAGGGTCACTTCGAGTGGCCCTGGCCCGATTGCCTTCTATGAAGAGACCTTCTCGGGAGGGCTTCGTTTTCCTTTCCACCCCTTCTTCATGTCCGTGCTGAGCAACTATCGCCTGGTCCCCGCTCAACTAGTCCCTAACACCATTAGAACTATCTTTTCCTTCATCATCCTCTGTCATGTCCACAGGTTTGTCACCCAGTTTTCTTTGTTCAGGGTGTTCTTTTCCCTGAAGCGCCATCCCACGGAGAACGGATGGTGGTCCTTATCTTTCCGCCCAAAGGGCATTAGATTCGAGCTCCCCTCTTCCATCAAAGGATGGAAGAGCAAATTCTTCTTCACCACCGTTGAGGAGGTTGACTGGGTTTGGAGTGATCCAGACCAGTCCCCCAACCGAATCTCCACGATCGATGTAGCTGAAGGAGATGACTACGAGCAGCTTCGCACCGCCCAGATCCCTTATCTTGAGGTTCTACTGTCAGAGCAGAACCTCTTTGATGCCAAGGTCGACCCGGTGAGAGAGTCGAGTGAGTCCGCCTGGCTCTTTCTTTCATACATATTGTTCTCCCTCTCTTTCTCTTTGCTTTGGCTGACTTTCTTGGCTTCTAACCTACGGTTGATCTATGTGCAGAGATGATCTTCTCGAAGAGCGATTTGCTGTTGATCACCAAGAAGAGGCCACCCACCAGGATGGCCAACGAGCCTCCTCCGAGGCGGGCCTGGGTCGTGGGGTGCATCGGCGGCCGCCCCCGTCGCGCCGTCGCCTCGATGAGGGAGGCCGAGGGGGCTCTTGCACCATCCACGACACCAGGGCTGAGTCAGTGGGTGGTTCGGAGAGTCGAAGAGCGGACAAGGCCACGGATCGAGGCCCCGGCCCCATAGCCCGAGATGATCATCCGGGCTAGTGCTATTGCTGCGGTGCCAACTCCCCTTGCAATGGTGCCGGGTCCCCGACCAGTCCCTGGGGGTCCCATCGCTGGTGGGACGGGTGCACCCGCTCCCCAAGAGAGCAGGAGGGACGAGGCAAGGCGTCGCCTCCCGTTCAAGCTAGGGCCGGAGAGCTCCTTGCTTGACAACCGTGCCTTAGCCACACGCATGATGGATTTCTCCATCCAACCGTGCGATCGGTAGGAGATGGTCGGGTTGCGGGTGGGAGATGTGATTGATAGCATCTTCACCCAGCTCTACACGGTGAGCAACTTCATCTTTTTCTTCTCCTTCTTTCTCTCTTCTTTTTTTTTTCTTTTTAAACTGACCTTTTATGTGGTGCAGGTCAGTGCCGAGGCCCTCTTCGTCAGAGGTTGCTACCAGAACTGGTTGTAGGCTGAACAGCAGCAGGCGCCGAGATCGTGTCATTGAAGGCCGACCTGAAGAAGAGGGCTGACTCCGATGAGGCGCTTGACCGGCAGGTCAAGGACCTCAAAAAGCAGCTTGCTGGCTCCGAGGGGCGCGCAAGGGAGCTCTAGGAGAGCCTCGACCGGGAGCAGGGCCAGTCGAGGAAAAGGGTCGAGGAGCTCACCGACGCTGAGTGGAGGTTGGGAGTGTTCAATGCCGAGGCATCCCAGTAGAAGGGGATAGCCCAGTCCCTCCAAGCCTGGCTGATGGCGGAGAAGGGGAAGTCGGCCACGGCCCCAGAAGGCGGCCGAGGAGGTGGCCAAGTCAGCTGAGGATGCCTGATGTGAGGCTGCCGCAGCGAGGAGGGAGGCTGTAGAGGCGATCACGAGGTATAAGGCCTCGGAGGAGTTCCTTGCCAAGATCCAACAGACGATGTCGGACTCCTTCTATAAGGGGTTCATGTACCTGCACCACCAAGTTGAAGGGTTCGTCTCACACGAGGCTGCAACTGCCTCAGTTATCCCAGATCTTCGGACCAGGAGGCGGGTACTGAGGAGGTCGTCGCTCTCGAGCCTTCTATGCCAGTCATGGTCGGAGATGTACTGCCCGAAGCCGGAGCCGCACAGCCTGAGGTCCCTGTGGATGGAACCTCTCAACCCTGTGGAGGGTAGTTCTTTTTCTTTTCTTGTATTTGAGTCGGGTCGCCCGGCATGTCGAGGGCCCGTAAAATGTTTGTAACTAGCTCTTGATCAATAAATTTGAACTTTCTTGCAACCTGTCTTCTGCTCGACTCTTCCCTCTTTTTCTCTTTCTTTCACTCCCCCCCCCTTTTTTTTGAGCAAGAAGATCAGAGAAGGGTCTAACCGCGCTTGGAGTAGCTGGGCTCGGTGGTTACCAGCGTTTGGTGTCGACGAGTCGGGCGCAAGGTTCTGGCAGTTATGAGTAGCTGGGCTTAGTGGTTCCTTGGCCGGAGAGCTGGGCCCGGTCCAAGGTGCCTGAGGGCTATTCTCAGGTCTTGATGCCTTGGAGCTAGGCTCAAGCCTTCCTGGCCGGAGCACTGGCCCCGGTCCAGGGATTGCCTGAGAGCTTGGCTCAGGTCTTTGGCACCTTGAAGCTAGGAAGATCCCTTGACCAGAGGTCTGAGCTCCAGTCTTGAATTGGCATCTCGGAGCTGGGCTCAGAGAAGTTGATGATGCGAGCGGCGTGGCTCAGAGATCCCTGTCATCTCGAAGCTGGGCTTGAAGATGTTTGAGATTGAGAGCAGCTTGGCTCGAAGGTTCCTGGCCGGAGATCTGAGCTCCGGTCTTGGTTGGCATCTCAGAGTTGGGCTCGGAGATGTTGATGATTACGAGTAGCATGGCTCGAAGATCCCTTGGCATCTCGGAGCTGGCCTCGAAGACGTTTGAGATTAAGAGTAGCTGGCTTGAAGGTCCCTTGGCCAGAGGTTTGAGATCTGGTCTTGGTTGGCATCTCGGAGCTGGGCTTGGGGACGTTTATGAGCACGAGCAGCGTGGCTCGAAGATCCCTTGGCATCTCGGAGTTGGGCTTGAAGATGTTTGAGATTGAGAGCAGCTTGGCTCGAAGGTCCTTGGCCAGAGGTCTGAGCTCCGGTCTTGGTTGGCATCTCGAGCTGGGTTCGGGGATGTTGGACTGCGAGCAGCGTGGCTCGAAGGTCCCTAATATCTCGGAGCTGGGCGAATATGTTGAGATTGAGTAGCTTGGCTCAGGTCCCTTGGCATCTCGAGCTGGGCTCGAAGATGTTTGAGATTGAGAGCACTTAGCAGCTTGGCTCGAAGGTCCCTTGGCCGGAGGTCTAAGCTCCGGTCTTGGTTGGCATCTCGGAGCTGGCTGAGGACGTTGATGACTGCGAGTACGTGCTCGAAGATCCCTTGGCGTCTCGGAGCTGGGCTCGGAGACGTTCGAGATGAGAGCAGCTTGGCTCGAAGGTCCCTTGGTCGGAGGTCTAAGCTCCGGTCTTGGGTTGGCATCTCGGAGCTGGGCTCGGGGACGTTGATGATTGAGAGTAGTGTGGCTCGAAGGTCCCTTGGCATCTCGGAGCGGGCTCGAAGATGTTTGAGATTGAGAGCAGCTTAGCTCGAAGGTCCTTGGCGGAGGTCTGAGCTCGGTCTTGGGTTAGCATCTCGGAGCTAGGCTCGGAGACGTTGATAAGGTTTCCGCAAGACAGATAAACAATTATGCAAGGAAAAATCATTGTCATTATATTGATAGTAAGCCTTACATATTGATAGTATTTCTGCAAGTTGCAGGCATTCCATGTTCGAGTGTACCTGACGCCGCCAAGATCTTCGAGGTAATAGGCCCCTTGTGAGAGGGCTTTAGCCATTTTATAGGGACCTCCCGTTGGCCACCATCCGCAGCCGGGCTTTATCCCGTGCTTCTTCGAGGAGATCCAGGTTGAGCAGGAGGTTTTCTGAGTTTCGCGCCTCGTCATACTGCTGCACCCATATGTTGGCACGCCAAGCTCAATCGGGATGACCGCCTCAGCACCGAAAACAAGGTTGAAGGGGGTCTCATCGGTCATCATTCTGGGCATTGTGTGGTAGGCCCACAGAACGCTTGAGAGTCTTCTACCCACCTACCCTTAGCTTAGTCCAGCCTGGTCCTGAGCCCTTGGAGGATGGTCTGGTTGGTCACCTCGGCTTCTCCATTTGTTTGAGCATGAGCCACCGAGGTAAATCGGTGTTGAATGCCATGCTCGGTGCAGAACTCTTTGAACTCACGATTGTCGAACTATTGCCCGTTGTTAGTGATGATACAATGGGGGAGTCCGAAGCGGCAGATGATTGACTTCCAGAAGAACTAGCGAACGTTAGCTTCCACGATCTGGGCCAGTGGCTCTGCTTCGACCAACTTGGTGAAGTAGTCGATCGCCACCAAGTGGAATTTTCGCTGCCCTGGTGATGGGGAAAACAGCCCCAAGATGTCCATTCCCCGCTGGGCAAAAGGCCAAGGGGCTGAGAGTTGGGAGATCGACGCTGCCAGCTAGCGCTATATATTCGCGTGGCGCTGGCTCTTGTCGCATCTTTTAACGAAGTTGGTGGCATCCTCCCTCATAGTCCCCCAGAAGTATCCCTAGTGAAGAGCTTTATAAGCCAGTGTCCTTCCTCCCACATGGTTCCTGCAAAGGCCTTCATGTATCTCTTGGAGTACAAAGGTTGCCTCGGCGGGCCTGAGGCACTTCAGGAGCGAATAGTAGGATCGGTGGTAGAGCTAGCCCTCCATCAGAATGAACCAGGAGGCCTTCTTCTTAACAAGGGCAGCTTCCACGCGGTCCTTGGGTAGGGAGCCATCAGTGATGTACCTGATGTACTTGTCCATCTAGCTTGGCTTAAGGGTAACTTGGTGCACCTCCGCCGAGCTCTTGTAGCTGGGACTTTCAAGGTACTCGATGTAGGCATATCCCAGTGATGAGTCCGGCAAGGTCGCAAGCCTGGATAGCGCATCCACGCGTGCATTCTCTCCTCGGGGAATGTGGAAGATGCTGAAATGCCGGAGGTCTGCCATGTTCACGCAGACCTGCTCCAGGTACTTCACCATCTGGGCATCCCTTGCTTCATACTCTCCAGAGACTTGTCCGGCAACCAGCTAGGAGTCGGTGAAGACTTTTAGGTCCCGCACACCCAACTCGTGGGAGACTCTTAGGCCTGCGAGGAGTGTCTCGTACTCTGCTTGGTTGTTTGTCGCGGCGAACTTGAAGTGGAGGGCGCATTCTGCCACCACACCGTCACTGTTGGTGAGGATGAGGCCTGCTCCGCTCCCGCCGGAATTGGATGCTCCATCCACATGGAGGATCCAAGGTTCCTCTCCTGGTCCGGGCTTCGTTATTGTTTGCTCTAGCTCCTCGGTGAACCTGGTGCACTCGATCATGAAGTCAGCTAGGACTTGGGCCTTCTGTGAAGACCTCGATCGGTACACTATGTCCAACTCATTGAGCAGCAGGAACCACTTGGCCAATCTTCTGGAAGTCTCGGGTCGGTCGAGTATGGTTCTTAGCAGTTGGTCCGTCACGACCACTATTAGGTGTGCTTGAAAGTATGGCCTGGGTGCTTAGCAGACATTATTAGTGCAAAAATGAGTTTCTCGGAGCGAGTATACCTGATCTCTGCATCATGGAGGATTTTGCTGGTGTAGTATACAGGTTTTTGATATTTGTCCTCGTCTGCGCAGACGAGAACTGAGCTGACGGCTCATGGTATAACCGCTAGATAGAGCAAGAGCTCCTCCCCCTCCTCCGGCTTGGAGAGCAACGGGGGAGAGGCAAGGAATTTCTTCAGCTCCTCGAAGGCTGTTATGCACTCCTCTGTCTAGGTGAAGTCGTGCATCTTGCGCAGCGCCTTAAAAAATGGAAGGCAACGATCAGCCGACCTCGAGATGAACCTGCTAAGGGCAGTGATACGCCCCGTCAGGCGCTAGACCTGCTTCTTGGAGGTCGGGTGCTCCATGTCGATGATGGCCTGAACCTTTTTGGGTTCGCTTCGATGCCTCTCTAGGTGACCATAAAGCTGAGGAACTTCCCTTCCACCACTCCAAAAGTGCACTTCATCGGGTTCAGCTTCATCTGATGTTGTTGCAGGTTGTGGAAGGATTCGGTGAGGTCGACGATGTGGCTTGAGCTCGGCTTGCTCATGACGAGCATGTCATCCACATATACTTGCATATTACGGCCGATTTGGTCCTTGAAGACCTTATTGACCAGGTGCTGGTATGTGGCTCCTGCATTATTCAGACCAAAAGGCATCATCCTGTAATAGTATGTCCCTTGGTCGGTGATGAAGGCGGTGTGCTCCTTGTCTTCTGGATGCATACAGATCTGGTTATACCCGAAGAACGCATCCATGAAGGAGAGCAGCATGTGGCTAGAGGTGGCATCTACCAGCTGGTCAATCTTTGGTAGAGGAAAGCTGTCCTTCGGGCAAGCTTTGTTGAGGTTGGTGTAATCTATGCAGATCCTCCACTTGCCATTGTTCTTCCTCACTATGACCACATTAGCCAGCCAGCTCGGATACTGGACCTCTCGGACAAAATCAGCAGCTAGGAGTTTATCAACTTCCTCCTTGATAGCTGCTTGTCTCTCTAGGGTGAAACTTCTTTTCTTCTACCGAACTGGTCTGTGCTTTGGGTCAACACTCAATTTATGAGTAATGATGTCAGGAGGGATACCTGACATGTCCGCCACCATCCAGGCGAACACATCTAAGCTCGCTCGCAGGAACTCCAGTAGTTGGGCCCTTTCCTCCTCAGGTAGCTGGGCTCCGATCTGCACTATTTTCGTGGGATCGTCTCTGAGCGGGTAAGAGAGCAGGTGCTTGACCGGACCTCCCCTGGGGTCTTGGGCCCTTTGGTCGAGATCATCTGCCTTGGGGTCATCCTCGGGGATCTTGGCCCCAGGGAGGGTTTGGAAGCAATGCTGCACCGGCTGGGGTGCTCCCCTCATTTCCCCAACACCGTAGGGAGTAGGGAACTGTACAAGTAGCCTCTTGGTGGAGATAGCGGCGTCGAGCAAGTTGAGTCTAGGCCGGCCCAAGATCACGTTGTAGGCTGAAGGGAGCCTTACAACCATGAAAGTCATCATAACAGTGCTCTACCGAGATGGGGTCCCGACAGTGACCGGGAGAGTGATTTCTCCTCTACCCTTATGGAATCACCTATAAAACCAACAAGGGGTGCATGCACAGGCCTAAGCTGATCAGGGAAAAGGTTTATCCTGGAGAAGGCATCATAAAAAAGCACATATGTGGAGCTTCCACTATCAACCATGATGAGTTTTACAGGGTGCTTCACGATCGTCATTTCGAAGACCACGGCATCATTATTTACATTTTTTTCCGTCTTCCCCTTCCCTCAAAAAGGGGAGTACATTTCCAGGATCCTCTGCCCCACGGACCTTCTTGGGCACGCGCGTGGCTCCCCAGGAGATCATGCCCACCGCTTTTTGGTAGGATGGTTGTCGATGGCTGTAGCTGGTGGGAGAGCAACGAGCGCTTGGGACTCCACCTGAGGTCTACCCCCTACGAACCTTTTGAGGTAGCCCCTCTTAATGAGTTCTTCGATTTTTCACTTGAGGTTGCGGCACTCCTCAGTATCATGGCCGTGGTCATGGTGAAAGCGTGTTGACTATGGTCTTGATTTTGATGATTAACAAAATATTTAAGTATATATGAGTACTAATTATATTTTAAGTGTATTTCTCAGATCTTAGTACTCAACCATGTTTGATGAAAAAATGCTTATATTTCAGTTGAAAAAATCCTTAAATTAATGGAAAATCAAGTATATGGACTTTGGAATTAATATGGAAGAACTTGAAGAGGTTAAAGTTTTAATTTAAAGATGTTTCAGCAATGACACAAGCAAGTGTCGACACCTAGAAATGAAGTGTCGACACCTGAGGATCAAGTGTCGACACTTGAAGAGTGAAGTGTCGACTCAAGGCCTGAGACAAACAAAAAATATCAGAAAGCACTTTCAGTCAAGTGTCGACACCTGGAGCTGAAGTGTCGACACTTGGAAGTGAAGTGTCGACCTGGAGAATGAAGTGTCGACACTTGAAACTGAAGTGTCGACACCTGAAGGTGAAGTGTCGACACTTGAACAGTAACGGCTAGTTTTCTGGGCTGCAGAACTTCTCCAACTTGGCTCCAACGGCCATATTTTTCTCCCTAACAATTATAAACGATCATTTAAGTGTTGGGAGGCTATATAAACATCAAGAATCAAATGGGAAAGTAATTATTTAGTGAGTTTCTTGAATATTCTTACAGAATTCAATAGTTGAGTGATTCAAAGCCTTCAAGCTTCCAAGTTTCAAAGAGAGCATTCAAAGTCTGCATCCACAAGCATCAATCAAAGGCTTCATCAACTTGAAGACAAGATCTTCATAATATTCAAGGACTTCAAAGAGATATTTGCTTTATTTTAGAAAGCTTTTATTGTATTTTTTTATACTTGCTCTTACATTGTTTTACTTAAGGTTTTGGTGAGCCTTGGAAAACCAAAGAGGTTTTTGGTAAGCCTTGAAACCAAAGTGGTTGTTGGTAAGCCTTGAAACCAACTAGGGTTTTACTTGTGAGCCCGAAGCCAAAACAAGTTGTTTAGGTTCTTGGTTATCCCATAAAATCAAGGGTAGTTGTTGGTGAGCCTTGAAACCAACTGGGGTTTGACTTGTGAGCCCGAAGACAAAACAAGTTGTAAAGGTTGTTGGTGAGCCTAAGTTATAAAACCAAACTTAGTGGAATTCCCAAGGGGTTCTTGGGGAGTGGATGTAGGTGCTTGGTTGGCACCGAACCACTATAAATCTTTGTGTTCGTGTGATTGTTCTCCTTGTGCTTTTATTTCTTTATTTCCGCTGTACTTTATTATCTTGATTTCACAAACACATATTTTGAATTGGTACATATTGTTCGAATCGCAAAAAGTTTTATAAAACCCAATTCATCCCCCCTCTTGGGTTGCCTACCTGGGCCTACAATTGGTATCAGAGCGGGTGCTCTGTTTGAAAATCTAACGATTTTGAGCTAAAGTTCATGGTAACCCTTGTAGGTATTAGTGTTAGACCACCATTTTTCAATGGCACAAATTACACATTTGGAAAACTCACATGTGCATCCATATTCAATCTATTAGTTATCATCTTTAGAAAATCATTGTTAGTGGTCCTCATATTCCTTCCATTTTGGTTAATGGCATTTCCATTCCAAAGCTCGAAGAGGATTGGAATGAATATGACATTAAACAAATAAACTCAATGCTAAAGCAATGAACTTGCTTTATTGTGCATTGGACTTAAATGAATTTAATAGAGTTTCTACATGTACATCGACGAAGGAAATATGGGACACACTTGAAGTTACTCATGAGGATACTCTTCAAGTAAAGAACACTAAAATTAATTTGCTTGTACATTCTTTCAAAATTTTTGAAATGATGCATTATCTATATCTATCTGATATGTTTCAAGATTTATGACTATTATTAATGAATTAAAAAGTCTTGGCAAAATCTATACTAATGCTGATTTGGTGAACAAAATTCTTAGATCCTTGCCAAAATCATGGGATCCAAAGGTGATGGCGATCCAAGAAGCTAAAGATGTAGAAACCTTATCTTTGGAGGAGCTTATCGTTCACTCATGACCTATGAGTTGAACTTATGGCAAAGGATAGTGGAAGCTGATACAGAAAAGAAGATAATGGCTTTCAAAGCCAAAAGAAATCAAGGCAATGATGGCAACTTGGAGCGATAGCGAAGATTCAAGTACGGATGATGAAGTTGCCCATCTTTGTTTCATGGAAAATAAGAAAAGGTATGTACTGAAAATGATTATAATTTTATCTTTGATGAATTACATGATGCATCTAATGATCTTGTGCATAAATATAAATTGCTAAAAATTGAGCACAAGAAATTAAATAGGCATGTAGATTCATTTCTCTTGATAAAACCAATCTTGCCAATAAAATGATGATGCCAAGATTGATATTTGAAAAATGAAAAGAATAATTTCTTTAAAGAAAAAGAATTTTTTTTAAAAAAGAAAATATGTTTTGAAAGATTTATGTGATAAAGTTTTGAATAAGAAAAATATTTTGGTTGAGGTAAAGAAGCAAAAACTTTTGAAGAATTTCTCTATTCCTGCTTCTTCCAATTTATCTTATAAATATGGTTTAATGTTATCCTTCTAGATTAAGAAAAGGTTGGGTTCCAAAGGAACCATAATTGCTAATCATAAAGGATCCAAGAAAGTTGGGTACCAAAAATATCCACTTAGTTGTTTGGCAGGAATGTCTTGCAAACCAACTTGAAGAAATAAAGTTTTGGATAAATGGCTGTACAAGACATTGAAGTGTGGACAAGCTACATTTTGGACTAAATGATAAAAGGAAGGATTATGTACATTGGTAAATTCTAAACTTCTCCTTCCATGATTGAAAATATAGTTAATTTTTGTTATAATTATTGCATCAATTACTTTAAAAAATTATTTAAATGATTAATTAGAATCAAGTTTAGACTTATAAATTGGTTATGATCATGGACTTCTTGATGTTGATGAATTTCATGCTATCATGATTAAACTTATGATTGTGAGACCTTCACTTGATTTTGATTAATATATTCATGAAAAATACTTTTAAAGATGCATATTGCTTTGAAAATATTTTAAGTGATTGATTAGAATCAAGCTTAGACTAATAATCATTTGTTGTGATCATGACCATTTTGATGTTGATGGATTTCAAGCTCTCATGGTCAAACTTGTGATTATTAGATCTTCACTTGATTTTGATTAATATAGTTTCTAAATTATTTCAAGTGAAATGCTATGATTTTATGTTTTTATTTTTGGCATCTATGCATAATCTAGAAATGATTTGGATCAAGTATAGAACTAGTAGTTAAGGGTTACTTTTAAGAAGAAGGTATGCATATTGACAAACCCTTACTCTAGTAGCTAGACTTGATATCATATTACTTCTAGCATTTGTATGGATATCAAATCATCTAAAATAAATTTGAAATCATGCTAAAAGTTTTTAAGTGATATAAATGCTTTATATTTTGAAAATCATGAATATCTTGAAAAATTTCAAATCTTGATGCATAAGCTTTCATGTTTTATTCCTGAAATAAATGCATATTTTTAAAGAAGGAATAACATTCAGGGGAGCATCCAAAGATTTGTTATCATATTTGATGTTTCGAAATCTTGTTGATATCATGCTTTACTTATATTGCTCTGATACTCCTTCTTCTTGTTTTCAAATCTAATTCTTTGAGGGGAGTTACATTCAAATGGTATCATATTCTATTTGTATCAAAATTATTTTTAAAAAGAATTCCTAGTACCGCTTCGGATTGGGTTAGTCACCATGGCCGTCCGGTTATAGGAGATAAGTAGGGCTTAATGACCTTCTCTTTCCATTCAATGGGCTCTCTTATGACGTGTAGGGGTGCCTCTGTGACCTTATCCCATGAACAAATAAGGCGAATGGATAATATACATCAAATCATTTCTTGCATGTGCTTACATTCTGTGGTATCTTGTTCAATTTGTTTCATATTCAATTGATATCATAATTATTTAATTTCATGCATTGATTTTGATGACCTACTTGCTATTCTTTTCGACTTCATTCCCACTTTGTATTGCCTTTCACCCTTTTTTCATAATGTCAAAAAGGGGGAGAAAAATGTTAAGTATGAAAAGGGGAAGATTGGATAAACATGACAATTATTTGAGAAATGAAAGAAAGTGCAAAAGGGGGAGAATAATGTAAAATGTTTTATCTAAAGGGAAGAATTAGTAAGAAGAGAAATTTAAAAATTTTGAAAATTTTGCATATTTTGAAAATATTTTTGAAGATTTTTTGGATCATTTTGAGGGGGAGCTTAGTGCTTATTGTTTTGAGCTTACATGTTTATTTTATTGTTAATCTTTTAAGCTTACCTTTTCATATACTTAAAGGTTTTGTCATCATCAAAAAGGGGAAGATTGTTGACTTGGTCTTGATTTTGATGATTGACAAAATGTTTAAGTATATATGAGTACTAATTATATTTTAAGTGTATTTCTCAAATCTTAGTACTCAACCATGTTAGATGAAGAAATGCTTATATTTCAGTTGAAAAAGTCCTTAAATTAATGAAAATCAAGTATATGGACTTGGAATTAATATGGAAGAACTTGAAGAGGTAAAAGTTTCAATTTGAAGATGTTTCAGCAATGGCACAGACAAGTGTCGATACCTGAGGATCAAGTGTCGATACTTATAGAGTGAAGTGTCGACTCAAGGCCTGAGACAAACTAAAAACTTCAGAAAGCACTTTCAGTCAGTGTCGACACCTGGAGCTGAAGTGTCGACACCTGGAGCTAAAGTGTCGACACTTGGAAGTGAAGTGTCGACAGCTGGAGAATGAAGTGTCGACATTTGAAACTGAAGTGTCGACACCTAAAGGTGAAGTGTCGACACTTGAATAGTAACGGCTAGTTTCTAGGTTGCAGAACTCTCAACTTGGCTCCAACGGTCATATTCCTCCCTAATGGTTTAAACGGTCATTTAAGTGTTGGGAGGCTATATAAGATCAAAAATCAAATGAAGAAGTAATCCTTTAGTGAGTTTCTTGAATATTCTTAAATGATTCAATAGTTGAGTGATTCAAAGCCTTCAAGCTTCCAAGTTTCAAAGAACGCATTCAAAGTCTACATCCACAAGCATCAATCAAAGGCTTCATCAACTTGAAGACAAGATCTTTATCAACATTCAAGGGCTTCAAAGAGATATTTGCTTTATTTTAGAAAGCTTTTATTGTATTCATTTATACTTGCTCTTACATTATTTACTTAAGGTTTTGGTGAGCCTTGAAAAACCAAAGAGGTTTTGGTAAGCCTTGAAAACCAAAGTGGTGTTGGTAAGCCTTAAAACCAACTAGGATTTTACTTGTGAGCCCGAAGCCAAAATAAGTTGTTTAGGTTCTTGGTTATCCCGTAAAATCAAGGGTGGTTGTTGGTGAGCCTTGAAACCACTAGGGTTTGACTTATGAGCCCGAAGACAAAACAAGTTGTAAAGGTTGTTGGTGAGCCTAAGTTATAAACCAAACTTAGTGGAATTCCTAAGAGTTCTTGGAGAGTGGATGTAGGTGCTTGGTTGGCACCGAACCACTATAAATCTTTGTATTTGTGTGATTGTTCTCCTTGTGCTTTTATTTCTTTATTTTATCTGTACTTTATTATCTTGATTTCACAAACACATATTTTGAATTGGCACATATTGTTCGAATCGCAAAAGATTTATAAAATCCAATTCACCCCCCCTCTTGGGTGGCCTACCTGGGCCTACAAAGCGACAGTACTTTATCTTGTCACGGCTGGTGGAGGATTTCATCGGAGGTGGGCATCTCAAGTAATCCTCACCTTCGATTTTTAAAGATTTTTATCCTCGAGGCGAGGAGAGGGGAGTAACTCTCCTCAGGAATGGGAGCCCCTCTCAGTCTTGGCCGGTCCCTCCAGGAGTTCGGAACCTAGGGTACCGGCTTCTGGGTTCCGGGCATCTCGGTGGGGGCCGGCTTCTTTAGTGGCCTCTCATCGAGCTCTCGCCTCGTACGATCCGCCTCCTCGGTGCGGATGTGCTTTTGGGCCTGGAGGAGGAGCTCAGAATAAGTTTTGGGAGGCTTCTTGTCAGCGAGTAGGTCAGGCGGGAGGTCTTGAGCCCTCGCTTCAGTGTCAGCATGGCGACTGGCTCATCAAGGCTATAAATTTCCAATGCGGCAGCTTTGAAGCGGGCCACGTAGTCCTGCAGGGGCTCGCTGTCCTGCTGCCGAATGGAGAAGAGACTGTCTGTGATGCGGCAAGCATATGATTAATGTTTTGAATATAGTTTGTAGAGCAATGAAACCTAATTACACTAGCATTGTACTCATCATAATAGACTAAGGATTATAAGAAATTGGACTGATATTGTTTACTTTATTAGAAGACAATCCTAAACTAAAAAGAGGAGAAGATCTAGACAATAGGGGCTATGATTGTGGACTTACCTTGATGAGCTTTCCAACCTTCTTTGATTCATACCTTGAAACTACCAATGCTCAGAACTGAAGAATCTGGATAACAGAGATCAGAACCCTGGATTGGGGCTTCAGCTTGTTTGTTCTTTGTTAAGGGAACCCAGCCCACAACTCAAAGACTTCGAAAGGACCCTTGCAATGAAGATCCAAGTTAAGGAAGAAGGATAGGAACTATAGAAGGAGGAAGAATGATGAATAAGAACAGAAATTTGAGTAGATCTGGCCGACTCAATGCTTCACTTGAGCTTGGAAGATGCTGCTAGGGAAAAAGAATGGCTTGGGTTTGGGGAGAGAAGAGGATGGAAAACTTTCACATAAGAAAAAATGCAAGAAAAAAGAATAGGAAAGACAAACTAAAAATCTACAACCAAATTTCAACTTCAATTTTCATTCATTCCCCAAAATCAATCCCTTACAATGGGCATCCAAGGCTTTTAATAGCCTCACAAAGCTATCTTTGAAATTTAAAAACTCCCCAAATCGAGGAGGATTACAAGGGGGGGTTGGAGGATTTGGTGGAGAGTTTGGAGGGATGTGGGGGGGGTTGGAGGATTTGGTGGAGGACTTGGAGGGATGTGGCCAACCTCCTTGAATTTGAATCTTCCTTGTTGGCGCCCAAAGGGTGATGAGGTGGCTGGTGAAGTGGCACCTGGTGACGTGGCATGGTGAGGTGGCCTTCTACTTGGATAAGAATGACATGTGGCGCCCAGTGGTCTATTTGATGGTCCTTTTCTCTTGCTTGGTTGATGTGTCTTCTCTTCTTCATGTGGTCAAATTCTGGGGTCTAGAATTGAGTCTTGTCTTGTTTTGGCTTCATGGCTTAAGACTTGATTAGACTTAACTCAACTGAATTAGACTTAACTCAACTGAACTGACTTGACTGACCTAGACTTTAAAACTTGAAATGGACTTACATGAAATGAAATTTTAAAGTAATTACAGGACTCAATAAACACTCTTGATTTGAAACTCAAAATTAATTACAGGACTCTTGAAAAGGAAATGACTTTTGAAAATAAAATATTTTTGAACTAAAGGATACAAGGTAACCTAATTATCTTCGATCCAAATGGGATAAGGCTAACCTTGTTGGAGTGAAGTTTCTTTCGGCTTCTGGTGTCCACACCAATTCTCCTGGGGGGGCAGAACTCGACCCAGTCGAGTATGGTTCAGTTTTGCCCTGGTAATGCTCGAACAAGTCTGGGTTAAGTCTTTGCAGGTCCTCTCGAGTAATCCAAGAGTTGTCGGACTCAGGTCGACCTTGCCATTGAACCAGGTATCGCTGATAGTCCTTATTCCTGGTAGTAATGATCTTGTCATCCAGGATTCTCTCAATCCTCTCTCTCTGCTCAGGTAAGGTTGGTGGTGGACACTCGGAAATATGTTCACTCTCAATGAAAGTTTCTGGCTCAAAAGGCTCACTAGGTATTAGTAGTGGTTCTTTGTATTCTACTAGGTCTGAAACATTGAAGGTTGTACTAATACCCATATCAGGTGGAAGTTCCAAAACATATGCATTAGGCCCTATTTTCTTTAAGATCTTAAAAGGTCCCGCTCCGCGGGCATGCAGCTTCTTTATGGTTCCAGGGGGAAACCGTTCAGGGTTGAGCCTAATCATCGCATAATCCCCTTCACAGAATTCTTTAGCCCTCTTATGTGAGTCAGCTAAGTGTTTGTAAGTTTCATTGCTCAGGTTGATCTTATTACTGATTTCTTTATGTAGATTTGTGACATGCTGTGCAAAAGACTCAGCAGACTCAGAGACTCGTGTGTGAATAGGTAGTGGGATTAGATCTAAAGGCTTCCTAGGCTTGCAACCATGGACTATCTCAAAGGGACTTTTGCCCGTAGATCGATTGATCGAACTGTTGTAAGCGAACTCAGCACGTGGCAATAACAAATCCCCCTAGACTTTCTCCCACTAGGCATCTCAGCAAGTTCCCTAGACTTCTATTTACAACCTCGGTTTGTCCATCAGTCTGGTGGATGGTAGGCAGTGGAGAATTTCAGTCTTGTTCCTAATAGGTGCCAAAGGGTTTTCCAGAAGTAACTTGTGAAGCGGACATCCCTATCAAAAACAATGGTTTTTTGGTAACCCGTGGAGTCTGACTACTTGATCGAAAGAGTTTGCTATCCTAGAGGCATCGGAAGTTTGGGTGCAAGGTATGAAATGGGCCATTTTTGAAAACCGGTCGACCACCACAAAGATTGAATCATGTTTTCGAATGGTCTTGGGTAATCCTAGAACAAAGTCCATGCTTAGATCCTGCCATGGACACTCAGGTACAGGTAATGGAGTGTATAGCCCGGTATTCTTCTTTTGTTGCTTTGCAACAGCACATGTCCTACATCGGGCTACAATGTTTGCTACTTGTTTCTTAAGACCTGGCCAGTAAAATTGTTCCTCAACAGCCAAGATAGTCTTGTTTCGTCCGAAGTGGCCAGCTAAACCTCCCGCATGTATCTCCCAAACTAAAATCTCTTAAGGAGGTTCTTGGGATGCAAAGCCTATTCTCTCTAAAAAGATAACCATCTAGAAGGGTATAGTCATATGATCACTAGATGGTCCTTGACGCAAAACCTAATAAATTTCATCAAAATCTGGACAGGTTTCGTACTGCTCCTTAAGTCTTTCAAAACTATGACTTCAGTACTGACTGAAGTTAAAAGTAACGTTCTACGACTTAGAGCATCAGCTACCTTATTATCGGTTCCTGATTGATGCTTTAGGACAAACGTATAGGATTGGATGTACTCTACCCATTTGGCATGCCTAGGTTTAGTTTCTTTTGGAACTCAAAACCTAAGGGCTTCATGGTCTGAAAATAAAACAAATTCTTGCGGTAGGAGATAATGCCTCCAATACCTTAATGCTTGCACTACCGCATAAAGCTCCCGATCATATGTGGAGTATTTTTTCCTGGCTTCATTCAATTTCTCACTAAAGAATGCTACGGGATGGTTCTCTTGACTCAGAACTCCACCAATACCTACTCCCGAAGCATCGCATGCTACTTCAAAGACCTTAGAAAAATCAGGTAGTCTTAAGACTGGTGCTTGGGTCATCTTATCTTTGATGTGAAGGAAGGCCTTATCAGCTGACTTCGTCCATTCAAAGTGACCCTTCCTAATACAATCCGTGATAGGAGCAACTATGGTGCTAAACCCTCTAATAAATCTTCGATAAAACGTAGCGAGGCCATGAAAACTTCTTACTTCATGAATATTATTGGGTGTTGGCCACTCTACAATTGCCTTAACCTTCTCAGGGTCAGCGGATACTCCTTCAGGGTCACAACAAATCCTAGGAAGATAACTCTAGTAGTCATGAAAGCACATTTCTTTAGATTGGCATAGAGGTTATCTTTCCTAAGTGCTAAACATACCTGCCTCAGATGTTGTTGATGATCTTCTCTAGTCCTACTATAGATAAGTATGTCGTCAAAGTAAACGACAACAAATTTTCCAATAAAGGCTCGTAGGACTTGGTTCATGATTCGCATAAAAGTGCTAGGGGCGTTTGATAACCCAAAAGGCATGACTACCCATTCAAATAACCCATCCTTAGTTTTAAAGGCAGTCTTCCATTCATCCCCTGGTCTGATCCTAACTTGGTGATAGCCGCTCTTCAGGTCAATCTTAGAAAATATAGTTGCACCGGCCATCATATCTAACATATCATCCAAGCGGGGGATGGGAAACCTATACTTCACCGTGATTTTATTTATGGCACGACTATCAACACACATTCTCCATGTGCCATCTTTCTTAGGGTAAGTAAGGTTGGGACTGCGCATGGACTCAAACTCTCCCTAATGAATCCTTTCTTTAGGAGTTCTCCTACTTGACGTTGTAATTCTTGGTGCTCGGTAGGGTTCATTCTATAATGGGGAAGGTTCGGTAGGGTTGCTCCGGGGACTAAGTCTATCGCATGTTGTATATCCCTAAGAGGTGGGAGTTGGTCGGGCAAGTCATCGGGGAACACGTCTTTGAACTCCTCTAGCACTTGACTGACTTCTTGAGGTTGTTCTTTTGAAAGAGGTTCTTGATGATCCTTAATGGTTAAAATCCAAACAGGTGACCCATTGCTAATTTCTTTCTCCATTCTCTAGCAGTGATCACGTTTATCCCCTTTTTCTTATCACTCAATTGGCTTGATCCTCTCTTAATGGGGTTCTTAGGTGGAGAAGAATGGATTACAATCTTCTTTCCATTATGAGTAAACGAGCATGAATTAGAACGACCATAGAGTGTTACGTCAAGATCGTACAACCATGGTCGGCCTAAAATTATGCTACTTACTCCCATTGAAAGTACATCACACCATACTTTCTCCAGGTAAGATTGGAACTGAATGGTTACTAGGCACCTAGACTTAATGGAAATCGTGGTTGAGTCTATCCAGGATACCTTATAGGGATTAGGATGGGGTACGGTGGGCAATCCTAGGTTTTTAACTGTGTTGGTGGATATGGCATTGACACAACTACCACTATCTAAAATGACTTTGCATACTTTCTCACCTATCTTAATGAATGTCTGTAGGATGCTAGTCCTACACCAATCTTCTTGGGTTTTAGCTTGGGTGAGAATACACCTAACCACTCCTAACAGATCTTGATCTACCAGGACTTCCTCATCCTCATACTCTTCAGCCAAGTTCTCATCTGCCTGGTATACTTCCTCCTCAAATTCACCTTGGGATTCTACGGCTTCCTCTTCTACTTCGCCTATGTGTAGGGCTCTATTAGGACAGTTGCTAGAATAGTGACCCACTTTGTTACACTTGAAACATGCGTTTGGAGTTCTTTGGGTCTCAGGTGTTTTCCCTTGTCATCTCTACGGGTCACAGGCACATTAGGATTGGGTCGGTTGAATCTAGGCTGATTGGATCCTGACTGCTGATAAGGTGCACTAGTCCTAGGGGCTTCGGGCCTACGATAGACTGGACCTCTATGGAATCTCTCAGCATCCCTAGCTATTTGATAGGCCAATTCTAGGTCATGTACCTCTCGCATGAACAATTCTCTTTGAATTTCTTCCCTTAGTCCGGCTCTAAATCTAGACAAGGTCACCGACTCAGATTCATCAACATTGCACCTCATAACGAATTCGTCAAACTTCGCTATGTACTCTGTGACACTCCTATTTCCTTGAGTAAGTCTTTGCCATTGATCTAGGAGTCTTTGGTGGTAGGACATAGGAAGGTATTTCTCCCTAAGCCTAAGTTTCATAGCTCGCCAGGTCACTATGGGCACATCACCTCTCTGTCTAGTGAGTCTCTCAATGTTTCCCCAATATAACCTAGCTTGGCGCACAAGTTTAAGCTTTGCAAACTTACACTTGCGCTCTTCACTCATCTCAAACCAGTCAAAATACTGGTCCATCTCACCTTCCCAATCAATGTAGATCTTTGGATCTAAAATTCCATCAAAGGTGGGAGCTTCTAGCCTAATGTTCTTCATGGTTCGGTCATCTTGATCAAAGTGAATTGGGGTGGTTCTCCTGACATTGGGTTCATAGTTAGGCTCATGATGGAATCTCCTTGGGTTGGGCTCGATGGTTTGACCAGGGTGGGGTCCTCTAGGAATTGGATCATAAAACTGATCTTGGGGAGCCTTCCTAGGGTTTGTTTCATAGAGAGGGTTTTGATATGGAATCCTTCTAGGGTTCAATGGGGTCTCGAGTTCAGGTGCAAGACTTGGCTCAGGCTCAGTCTGGGCTTCATGATTGCTTTCAGGGGTTCTAGCCTCTAACTGATCCAACCTAGTAGTGATGTGGGCTAACTGCTCATTCATGTCTTGGTTGGTTTGTGCCACATTCTGATTTGTTTGGGCCAATTGCTCAGTTAAACTCTTAGTCAGTTGGGCCACTTGATCATTTAGGCCTTTGATCAAATTCCCTAAGTTTTGGTCCATGGCTACACTTGACTGGGCTTGGATTGGTGAATATGGTGTTCCTGCTCTAGTTGTCATGCATGCAAATGGACTCAAGTTCGAGCTAAGGTTTCCTAGACCTAGAGCACAAATTAGAAGTCTAATTAAGTGAACCAACTAGCTAGTAGTACTTATGGGACTTAGCCAGGTAGGTGGAGGGGAGTGTAGGTCCCTGATTGCCAACCTTAGACACCAATCTGAGATTGGCCAGGTAGGCGGACCAAATCACAAGCCCTGATGCACCAATCCTAGACACCAAGCCAGTAAGCACACACCAATTAGCTGACACAGTTAACTTGACCTTAACCTGAACCCAACTTGTTGGTGTCCCTAACCCACTAGGGCAATTAACGTTCTACTCAATTTTAATTAACGGGCTGGGATCGATATGCTGGTTGGTGATTTTTGGGCTAGGGACAGGTGATGAAACCCTGACCCTATGTCAAATTGATGCCCTTAATTTGATTTCTCATGAGATGAATGAAATGCAAAGGTGCTGCAGAAGTGTGTTGCAATTTGAAAGTGGTGTGGAAAACGTGATGAAAAAATATCCAAAAATTCTGAAAAATTCACAAAGGATTCCTAACTTATATGTTTCAATGTAGATGAAAGAAATTTTAAAACTAAAATCTATACTAATCTAAGCAGATCCTACAAATGAAGATAAATAAAAAGGACAGAACATAACCCTAATGACAGTGTCGAACTGCAGAAATTTTTATTTTTTTTATAATTTTTTTCTGATGATGAAATTTAATATGGTGATAACTGACTTAAAAAGGAACAAAAAAAAATATTTCAATAAAAAATCAGTGACTTGCCTTTGGAGTTGCAGGCGGATTACAGTCAGCCTACAGAAAATACAGCAAGCAGAAAAACAGAACGTACCCAATGCAAAATTCACAAATGAAATCTAAGAAGTCCTTTGGCTTTCTTTTTCACGGGTCAATCACAATGGCACCCCGACACGCCTTAGGAGATCCCCGTGGAATGGGAGAGAGGGTGTTTAAACCCTACTTTCTCCTAAGACCGGACGGCCTGGTAACGCCCCCGATCCAAGTACTTCAAGGACTTAATGCTATGCAATCAGGAACTTATTCTACCATGCTCTGATACCAAGAATGATGCGGCAAGCATATGATTAATGTTTTGAATATGGTTTGTAGAGCAATGAAACCTAATTACACTAGCATTGTACTCATCATAATAAGACTTAAGGATTATAAGAAATTGGACTTTTACTTGATTAGACACAATCCTAAACTAAGAAGGAAGAAGATCTAGACAATAGGGGCTAATGATTGTGGACTTACCTTGATGAGCTTTCCAACCTTCTTTTGATTCATACCTTGAAACTACCAATGCTCAGAACTGAAGAATCTGGATAACAGAGATCAGAACCCTGGACTTGGGGCTTCAGCTTGTTTGTTCTTTGTTAAGGTGAACCCAGCCACAACTCAAAGACTTCGAAGGACCCTGCAATGAAGATCAAAGTTAAGGAAGAAGGATAGGAACATATAGAAGGGATGGAAGAATTGATGAACTAAGAACAGAAATTTGAGTAGATCTGGCCGACTCCAATGCCTTCACTTGAGCTTGGAAGATGCTTTGCTAGGGAAAAAGAATGGCTTTGGTGTGGAGGAAGAGGATGGAAAACTTTCACATAAGAAAAAAATACAAGACAACTTCTACTTCCAAAATTTCAACTTCAATTTTCATTCATTCCCCAAAATCAATCCCCTTTACAATGGGCATCCAAGGCTTTTAATAGCCTCACAAAGCTATCTTTTGAAATTTAAAAACTCCCCAAATCGAGGAGGATTACAAGGGGGGGTTGGAGGATTTGGTGGAGAGTTTGGAGGGATGTGGGGGGGGTTGGAGGATTTGGTGGAGGACTTGGAGGGATGTGGCCAACCTCCTTGAATTTGAATCTTCCTTGTTGGCGCCCAAGGGTGATGAGGTGGCTGGTGAAGTGGCACCTGATGACGTGGCATGGTGAGGTGGCCTTCTACTTGGATAAGAATGACATGTGGCGCCCAGTGGTCTAATTTGATGGTCCTTTTCTCTTGCTTGGTTGATGTGTCTTCTCTTCTTCATGTGGTCAAATTCTGGGGTCTAGAATTTGAGTCTTGTTGCTGGCTTTCATGGCTTTAAGACTTGATTAGACTTAACTCAACTGAATTAGACTTAACTCAACTGAACTGACTTGACTGACCTAGACTTTAAAACTTGAAATGGACTTACATGAAATGAAATTTTAAAAGTAATTACAGGACTCAATAAACACTCTTGATTTGAAACTCAAAATTAATTACAGGACTCTTGAAAAGGAAATGACTTTTGAAAATAAAATATTTTTGAACTAAAGGATACAAGGTAACCTAATTATCTTCGATCCAAATTGGGATAAGGCTAACCTTGTTGGAGTGAAGTTTCTTTCGGCTTCTGGTGTCCACACCAGTCTGCCTCTCATGGCAACTTCCTAAAGGCATCGAAGTGGACCACAAACCTCTGCCCTAGCTGGGCGAAAGAGTTGATGCTCTCCGGCTCCAAACGGGTGAACCACACCCGAGCTGCTTTCTGGAGAGTTACAGGAAAGGCGACACAGAGAAGAGCATCGGTGGCCCCTTGGACCCTCATGAGGGTCCGGTAGCTTTCCAGATGGTCCAGGGGGTCGGTGGTTCCATCGTAAGGATCCACCTACGGCATCCAGAATCGATGCGGGATCGGCTCCGCTTGGATTTCTTGGGAGAATGGGGGACGGGCATCGTAGCCCGTTGGCTCACTAGTGGAGCCCTGCATGTTGGCAAACTGATGGGAGAATTCTGCCAACTTGTGCTCATGTTCCTCCAGGCGCTTCTCCACTGCGCGCCTGATGGCTTCGTCAGTAGACCCTTCCGCCGAAGGAGACGGAGAAAATGACATGGGTGCATGGCACCTGTGGGGGGGTCTTGCTTCTTCGACCTCGGTGGGGCTTAGGTGCTGCCCGCCCGAGGTTTGGTAAGCAGCTCTCCCTGTCGGCAGAGCCAGCTCGTTTCCTCTTCACCGGAGTCTAATGACTACCCCGGTTGTCGGTGATGGCACACGGCTGTGAAGGCCTTCCTTGGAAGGAACGTAGGCTGTCGCGGGGAGCTGCGGCGTGGGCCGCTGGAGTCCCTGGCTGCTGGTGGGTAGCCAAGGACCGGTGCTGACACTGAAGCCGGTGCACTATTGTAGCGAGGATCTGCATTTGCTGGGTGAGTGCAGCCAGCTAGGACTCTACCGGAGGTGGTTGAACTAGAGCGGATGGCCCCGCCTCCGAGTTGTGTGGGTTCCCTCAGGAAGGGGAGTCCCCTACACGGCTGGCAGAGACCTCTCGTGCCCGTGTCGTCACCATCCTTCCATGGAACTTGTCTGTAATGGGATGGAGGGCTTGACTTGGATCAAAAATTGTTCACAATGTCGCCCGCCCCCTACCTAATGCGCCAATCTATTATCGCCAAGATCGCTGTGGCATGTAGCTGCTGCCAGCGCCGGAGTGCGCTACTTCATTGCCTCGCTGTCCGGTGGTCCTGGACCTGCAAAATAGGGGTTAGTGACCTTGGCCAGGGTTTTCGGCGGGGGCACTCCGACGGTCAAGTTAGTGACGATCCAGGGGAACAGATCCTCATGGTCAGGCCCCTCTTGATGGACTCCGTGCTAAGAGGAGTGGATGGTGTGAGGATGAAGACGAAAACGTAGCAGAGGGAGAGCAATGGCGGGAACAAAGGGGTTCTCTATTTGACCGCCTCTCCTTGTTTCCCTTGTTCCACTTCAGTGGTGGTGACAGTGCTCTGCCCTCCTTGTTGGGCTTGTACTCGTGTTCTGGTTGTTCGTGTTACCTCTCCCCCTTCTGGGGGTGTCGATCGTTCTTTGTAGTTGAAAAGTGACCGTTGGACACTTGTCTCGAGATCATCGTTGGGTTGGCAGGCGCGTACGGCGGGATGCCGTGCCATAGATGGGACGTCTTTCCTGATATATGGTAGGAAAAACTTCTATTCGCTCTGACATTCTCTCCAGTCGCCCCATTCTGGGAAGCTTGGCAAAGTCTCGATCCGGGTGCCACCACCCTGGGCTTCGTGTCCTCTGACTGGCCCATCCTCCTAGTAATACAGGCGGATGGGTAGTTATTGCGATATGGCGGGCACCTCAGCGTAGTCCTCGGGCGGCGCGCCGGTGTCCTGGGATGGCAGTGTCCACGTCCGAGCTGGGGCTGAGTTGGAATGGCAGGGCTCGCTCCGACCTAGCACCCTGAGCTTGAGGGTCACCTTGGTGGAGGAGGGCAGAGTGCGGGCCCGGTCCAGAGGGCTCGGCCTCGGAGAGGCTCCACATGGTGGAGGAGGGCTGTGCTCGACTCTGACCACGGGGCTCGATCTCCGAGGGTCTCGCTGTGGAGGGCAGAGTGCAGACCCGGTCCAGAGGGCTCGACCTCGGAGAGGCTCCACGTGGCAGAGGAGGGCTGTGCTCGACTCCAACCACGGGACTCGATCTCCGAGGGTCTCGCTCTGGAGGGTAGAGTGCGGGCCCGGTTTAGAGGGCTCAGCCTCGGAGAGGCTCCACGTGGTGGAGGAGGGCTGTGCTCGACTCCAACCACAAGGCTCGATCTTCGATGGTCTCGCTCTGGAGGGCAGAGTGCGGCTCTGGCCTTGGCGTCCCGAGCTCGCGGGGCCGACCTGGTGGAGGACAGAGCTCAGCTTTGGCCTCGTTATACCGGGGGAGCTCAGCTCGATGTCGGGGTCCTAGCTAGGCAATTGACGCAACATATGGCATGGCAGCTTTCATCATCATGGCGCCTGATAGCTACTCCACGTCAGCGGTCTTGTCACATCAAGCCTGATCTAGATATCGCAGCTATGAGTCTAGAACAAGTGAGTTATGTTAAACTTGTTGAGTGATTTTTATTAATAATAATTTCAATAAGTAATACATTATAATAATAATTTTTTCAGATAATTTTGTACGGAGGGTACATAATTTTTTGGATCTAATATAGTGATTAGAAATAAATTAAAGATGAATCCTAGTACATATTAATAAGTCTAATATGAGATCCAAATAATTTTTGATTTTGTTAAATCTGAAATTCTAAATGATTTAATATCTTTTGCAGTTGAATGGTAGGTGCATGGTGGATTAGCAAAATATTTAAAAAATTTTATTGTCAAGATCCTTTTTCAGATGGTGTCATCGAGTGGATGTGAGTACAATTGGTCAACTTTCGACCTTATCCACATCAAGCAGAGAAACTGTTTAAAATAGAAATACCTTAACAATCTTGTATACATACACTATAATTCAAGTTTGAGGCTAAAGTATATTCTAGAGAAAGTTGAACTGAAATACTCTGGTTCGACTACGAAAAATTTTATTGATAAGGATAAAAACCCAATGATTGGATGAGTCATGAGTCAGCGGCAGGAGCCAGAGCTTAATGAGCCAGTATCGCTTTCTCGATCAGCCAGTTTTGTAGCTAGTGAGACTGGGATAGATGCTGAACAATGGATAAGCAACAATATTTCTCATAGGACTCCAATATATATATCACATCATCTCTCCTCACAAAAGGCAGTTACATCTCTGATGGAACATTCAATTGATTTAAATTCAGACACTAGGAAGAGCAGTGCTAGTGATTCTTCTGATGGTCGGGGATATAATGATCAAGAATGGACTAAAAGATAGGAGACAACCGACTATTGATCTTCGATTCACTGGTGAGTCACAGTTTACTCACATCACACAAGATACGAACCATGGTGTACGAGTTGGTAGAGTTCATAGAAATACGATTTCATACAGACAACAGGCCTCCATAAGATCGTTCAAGACATAATGTAGCTGCAAATCTCATACGTGGAGTAGGATCCATGGATGTATCAGGCTCATTTTCATATTCTGGATCCTTACCTGCAGGCATCGATAGCTTATGATCTATATAGATATGGATATGGTGCATCCAAGGCATTATCTTTTAGTGGCTATTATCTTATGTAGCCCGGAGCATCTTACGGATCTAATTTTACAATCGATATATTCGGACAGGCCCCTCTATAACCATATTACTAGTCTCTGGATATCTCTCAGAATCAGGACCTCAACGAAATATCTATAATGATTTACGATCCGTCATGCATACCTTCTGAGATGAGCACAGAGGATTACCATGTTACCTAGCTAGAGGGATTTACTGATCTTCCTACTTAATATATTAATGATCTCGATATTATAGACATCAATACTACCCGATTTTAAATAAAGTATGTAACTATGTTTATATTTCTTCTTTCTTTCCAATTAATTATTGGTAATCTTACTTTGAAAGAATTTTTTCATGCTTGACTGATACCATAACATATAACGTATTGATTTTTATAGCTATTCTTTGATGAAATGTTTTTCCTTTGCTCTTTTCATTTTGGCGTTGTATGTGTAGGTGCTGAAATTCACTATAGGATAGGGCTAAAAATATGAACAGCAAGCACAAACAATATAAGTCTTTTGTTTCTTAAAATATATTGTGAAGTTGTGGAGTCTAGACAGCACTTCGTAGTACTTTTTAGCAAATTAATCTTGAGGATACATCTATTTGGACATCAACATTCAAAAAAAAAAAATTGATTTGAGATTAAAGGAAATAAAAAAAAATCTTTTTTTGTGGTGTGCTGGTTTGAACCGGCATGCATGCCATACCGACATGGTACGGTACGGTACGGTACCCAGTACTGTAGTACCGTACCATACTGGTCGGTGACTGGTATGAGCCTCAATACTGGTATAGGAAATCTTGGTTCAAATCTTTCATTTGAGCTTTGATGCAGTGTGCAAATAGCTTTCAGTGCCAAATTAAGAGTATGCATGACACAAGGTATCCAAAAGAAGGATATTTTGCTTCAAGTCTCATAGCAGCTACCCAAAGCACGGCCGGTCCATATTTAATTTTATTACATTTGGAGGCCCATCTTTATCGATGACTTCGATAACCAACCTAGCTATATGTTCCACATTCTTTATTTGATCAGTTGCATCTATTGTTTTCAAAAACACTAGCTCATTTTTGGATTTCACCAAGAAGTTAATCAAGCTTCACTTTTTATTTGAATCCATCCATCCATCACCAACAAATGACACTCCCTTGCAAGCCAATGATTGCTTGATTGCTTTGAGAGAAACCTCTATGTTATATTTCTAAGCTCGTTGTAGTGTGTTTTGAATCCTAAGTTGGAGTGTACCCGTCCAAGGAATCGTCACATGCATGCTTGATCATGTCTTTGAAATAATAAGGTGACTGATCAAATAAATGACAATCCATTGGCATAAAAGGCACGAGCAATCAAAGGGCCACACTCATCTATTTTGGCAACATTGAGATATTCAAGGAGACTGTTATTCCCTTTTCTATTCTTCCCATATTCTTCAAAGTTTGGTAAAGCCAATTTGTGTTAAACACACTAAGGACTTCTTTTAATGTTTTATTTGTTTTAGATATATCATCATGTATTTTGAAGTTGGCTAACATCCCGTCAGCAGCAGCTGACAATACTACAATTCCATGATTTGGGAGATGATGGGCTCTAACTTAATAATGTCTTCCTTTACGTTGTGCTTTCCAAAATTGCACAAAAAATGTGCAATTTCCACAAGCTGATTGTTGCTTTCTCATATTTTCAACAAATTGCCACAAAGGTCCATCAATTAATTGAATCATCATCTTTTGTTTTCCTTTGCCACTTCCATCACTAGCCATTCTATTATTAAAGCAGGAAATTAGGAAAGGGACTTTCAATGATTGTTTATAGTATAATACTGAAAAATGAAATGTTGTATATTTTTTTATTGCACTAGATGAAAGTTATACGAACATGCAGCCAAAAGGCAACAACATGATCGTGTGGGGCAGAGGAAGTGGGGAAGGAGTTCGGATAGTAAGTCGATGCAAAGGGAAAGAAGGTCCAAGGGACAGTGGTATATTTTCTTAAAGAAAGGTGGGACCTCATAGTTCTGGGTTCTGTCCTGTTAAGGAGGGAAAGAAAATCAAAGGCTCTTTGACCTACCTTAACTAGAAGATTGAAAAAGGAAAATTAGAGAAGGGTTGAAGGGGGGGAAGATGCAAGAAATCAAGAAAGTGACATGACTTGAGAAAAGATGGTGGGAAGATGCAACCAGAGGTGGAGAAGCAGACAAGGTGAGATTCCAGCTCTATCACTTGCGAATCATCTCTTATTTCACTTAATTTTTTCTTTTTTTCCTTGTTTTGTAGCCTAGTTGGATTAAACAGGAGATTTGATGGGCTTTGGAGTAGGTTAGGCTGCCGAGTCACTAGTTTGTGTCAGCCTTTCTTTTCTCTTTCCTTCTCATGTTGCTTCCTTCTTCCAAGGTGATGCATGCATGCTTCAGATGGAAGCAGCAAGGTGAAACAGAGATGCGGGCTTCATTCTTGACCTTCCAATCATATGATCAGATGGTTTGGGGGTTAGTGCGTTGGAGTGATGATGGAGTAAACATGTCATTGAGAAGGATACGAGGGACATGCATATCATGTTGTGTTGCAGTGGGACATGACATTGGTATGGCCAAGTACTAGTGATGGCAAAGAGAGGACACCACTGAATCTAGCAGTGCAGTGGAGGATGATGAAAGGGAGCATGTTGATGAACTTAGCACCGATGTAAAAGTCAAGGGTCAAGAGGATGTGATGGAGGCAAGCATAGGGAAGAAGCAAAGGTGGGAGACATCTTCAAAGGGCAGAGAAGCAAGGGGAAAATGTTGAAACTGAGGATTTGCGAATTGAAATGAAACAAGGGAGGTGAACAAGAAGGGGCTGGATGATATAAGTTAGATTTTAGTTTGATACTAGAAATTGAATTACTTCTTCACTTTAAAAATAAAAAAAAACATTAGTTAACTTGGGTTAGAGCTTGGCTACACCATTGTGAGCTTAGGTCCATGTCCAACTGATGACCTACCCTGAGCTATTATTGGAGTTCTGGCCTGTGTGACCTTACCCTATATTGCCTAGTTCATTGGTCCACTTGGTACAAATCTGAGTTCATAATTCAAAATTCACTACCTACCAATGAACTCAATTTAATAGTAGGATTAGAAAATACACTCTGTATAGTTGAATAAATGATTATTATAGCTGATCCCAACTAGTTTGGAATACAGGCTTAGTTGAGTTTATTTGAATATATATCATATTTTTGTCAAGTAAGATGGCTATTGGAATCAATTCGGTTTCAAAACCCTAAGCAAAAGACTAATAACATATCATTCATATGTGCACTGTCTGATCTATACGGGATTTATATAGTTCACCACTTCCCACATTGAGAGATCCCAAGAACACCTTCCACCACTTACCCAAATTGTTAACTAACTACCTGAAGCCTTTCTAGCATCCCAACATTCCAGATCCTGAAATCTTGAACTTGCTGGCCTCCTTATTCTTCACTGAATAAGGCAAAACTGAAATTCATCTCGTGATCTTGTTGATTCAGATAAAACTTCAGTCTTCTCAGAGTTCCAACTAGAACAATCTGTATTGCAATTGGTATGAACATACTGGTTTGTAATATGCCTATGTGTCTAGTGTTTTGATTTACCCTGTAACAGTTTTAATAATCCTTTTTCTTGGTCAATTGGACCTGCAAGGGTATGCGACCTAAAGTGATCCTGAATGACCTTTCTTGCATTGCTGCCTGAACCAAGCATCGCGCAATTGTCATTGGGTGTCATCCATTTGTAATTACATGCTATCTAGTATTTTTTCCTTCCTTTCCCACAAGTTATCTGAACTAGAAATCTCGGTTTAACTTTCAATAGCATTTTTTAGAATTTGCTTCTATTTATTATTGTCACGCCCCGAATCCAACATCGGAATCGGCACGCGACCAGCCGCACAAACTCTAGGTTTTATCCTGGAGATCATGCAAAGCCTGGGTACACAAGAGTTATTTACCTCAAAAAAAATCTAATTCATCACCAAGCCCGAATATCTGCACGACTATGTGAAAAAGAAAGTAAGGTTATGAGCTCTACAGCCCAAGTAAGGTTCCCTCACAATTACACCAGTATTAATATAAAAACTGAAAGCAGCAAGATCATAATCATATAACGGAAAACGATAAATTTTTCGGTCATGCAACCAAAACCAATCACATATCAAGAATATCAAAAACCTTTCACAATATTATTTTTCCTTTATATGTTTTCATTAGTTTTCCATCTTCTTTAGGATGCTGGACTAGTCATTGTCATGCGACGTCCATAACTGGCAACCACACTATCAACCATGTATTCTAAGCCCGTGGTCAGGCTAGCTCACGTACAAAGCCCGTGACTCTGGCTATCCCATGTTTTAAACGCCCATGACCGGCTATTCTACGTACGAAGCCCATGGCTTTGGCAACTTCAGATCCATGGCTAGTCCAGACATCGTTATCACTTTAACCATACACATCATCTTATCAAATCGTATCACGATGTCAAACCTGAAAACTCAAACTTCTCAATGACCAGCATCACAATCCAAACCATCAAAAATTATTTTTATCCGATAAATACAGTATCCAGAAATATAAAATAATAACAACCATAATCATATTGTCCTTCATAAAAACTCAACTACATCATGCAACAATAAATCATGCATGCCAATGCTCATGTACTCGGATAGAAACTATGCCATATAAAATAATATATAGACTGGTGATCACATCCATAATCCTTACCTTCAATCGCTAACCCCAAATATCCGGTATCAATCTATACCCGAAATTCGTCCAAATCCTTCCTGTTCAAAAGATTGATCTCCTACAAAAATAAATAAATTCATCAAATCCTAGTTTTCACAATTTTGAGGAAGAAGGTTCCCCTTGATTTTCTCTTTCATCATCTTCTCTCCTTCCTCTTCTCTCTCATCTTTATCTCTTCTCTTTCTCTCTCTATCTCGAACTCCAGCATATCCCCAAAACTGACCACTATCCCATGCCATCATAGCATGACAAGCCCATCTCTTCTTTCAAACCAAGATCCCTTTTCTCTCCCCTTCTCTCTCCTCTCCTCTTTCTCTTTCTTCCTTCTTCTATCCTCTTTTCCCTTCTCTTTCTCTCTCTTCTGGTTCTCTATAGGCTCTTCCCTGCCTTCTGCCGACATCCCCTAATAAAAAGAGGAACAAAACTAATCCAAAACCATCTCAAACGTCATCTCAGAAGTCCAAAACCATCAAGATATCTCCCCGGCCGTCTGATTTATGATCTACATCTCAAACCACGTACAAATCCGAATCCAAAAGCTCAGATCAAGCATAAATTATCTTGGATCAATCTCAGCCATTCGATCAGGCGATCGGACGGTCCAAATTGCTCAGAAATCCCGTGGACCGCCATGAGCAGTGCGAAACGGGCTGGGAAACGCCCGAGAAATGCGTGGGAAATGACCACGAGACGGCCAGCTCGGGTGGGCCGAGCCCATGCACCTGCGCGCGCCTCGCACGCGCCCGCAACGGGCCGTGCCGCGCCTTGCGCGCCCGCCCGTGCATCGCTCGCGCATCGCCGGCTTCCCGCCCCGTGCTCGTGCCGCGCATCGCTCGTGCAGCTCGCTCACGTTCACGTCGCATGCCCGCATCCGTGCGTCCGCGTGCTCACCCCCACGTGCCCATTCTCCATCCCTCTACTTCGCACCTGGCCTGCATGCTGGCCCACCCAAGCATGGGTCTGGGCCGGGCCGACAATAATTCTTTACCTTTTTTTTTCTGGGTCGTTACATTCTCCCCCGTTAAAATAATTTCATCCTCAAAATTAGCTTGATTGAGATCTAAATCAGTGCTCCCATCATAACACTTCAAAATCACTACGCTTTCATTGTGCACTCTGATATAATTTACTAAACCATCTAGGTTCACTAATAAATCTTTCTAGAATTTCTGTCATGCCTTACTAATCATCATATTAATTTCTTAATCTCTTATGTCACAATCTCAAACAATCATGACCTGAATTCAATATCTCTCATATCTATCATAGCACTTATATCACAATTCCATGTCATCATAATCTATGCTCTACACTATTATTGTCATATCCTAATCACCATTATGTCATAATTATTATTATCCACTAGTATCATCATCCCAAGTGATCATAACCTAAGCTCTGATACCACTCTGTCACGCCCTGAATCCAACACTGGAATCGACATGCGACCAGCCGCACAAACTCTAGGTTTTACCCTAGAGATCATGCAAGGCCTGGGTACACAAGAGTCACTTACCTCAAAAGAAATCTCATTCATCACCAAGCCCGAATATCTGCACGACTCTATGAAAGAAGAAAGTAGGGTTGTGAGCTTATAGCCTAGTAAGGTTCCCTCACAATTATACTAGTATTAATATAAAAACTTAAAGCAACAAGATCATAATCATATAACGGAAAATGATAAATTTTCGGTCACGCAACCAAAATCAATCACATATCAAGAATATTAAAAACCTTTCACAACATTACATTTCCTTTATATGTTTTCATTAGTTTTCCTTCGTTTTTAGGGTTCTGGACTAGATATTGTCATGCGACGCCCATGACTGGCAACCACACTATTAACCATGTATTCTAAGCCTGTGGCCAGGCTAGCTCATGTACAAAGTCCATGACTCTAGCTGTCCCATGTTTTAAATGCCCCTGGCCGGCTATTCTACGTACGAAGCCCGTGGCTTCGGCAACTTCAAATCCATGGCTAGTCCAGACACTATTATCACTTTAACAATCCACATCATCTTATCAAATCGTATCACGATGTCAAACCAGAAATCTCAAACTTCTCAATGACCGGCATCACGGTCCAAACCATCGAAAATTATTTTATCCGATAAACACAGTATCCAGAAATATAAAATAATAACATCCATAATCATATTGTCCTTCATAAAAACTCAACTACACCATGCAACAATAAATCATGCATATCAATGCTCATGTACTCGGATCAAAACCATGCCATGTAAAATAATATATAGACTGGTGATCACGTCCAGAATCCTTACCTTCAATCGCTAACCTCAAATATCTGGTATCAATCTATACCCGAAATTCGTCCAAATTCTTCCTGCTCAAAAGATTGATCTCTTACAATAATAAATAAATTTATCAAATCCTAGTTTTCATAATTTTGAGGAAGAAGGTTCCCCCTGATTTTCTCTTTCCTCATCTTCTCTCTCCTTCCTCTTCTCTCTCATCTTTATCTCTTCTCTTTCTCTCTCTATCTCGAACTCCAGCATATCCACAAAACTGATCACTATGCCATGCCATCCTAGCATGATAGCCTTTCTCTTCTTTTAAACCAAGATCCTTTCCACTCCCCATCTCTCTCTTCTCCTCTTTCTCTTTCTTCCTTCTCTCCTCTTTTCCCTTCTCTTTCTCTCTCTTCTGCTATTTCGTGCCTTCTGCCGACATCCCTAATAAAAGAGGAACAAAACTAATCCAAAACCATCTCAAACATCATCTCAGAAGTCCAAAACCATCAAGATATCTCCCTAGCCAGCTGATTTGTGATCTATGTCTCAAACCACGTCCAAATCCAAATCCAAAAGCCTTAGCTCAAGCCTAAATTTTCTCGGATCAATCTCATTCAATCAGGTGATCGGACGGTCCAGATCGCTCAGAAATCCCATGGACCGCCGTGAGCCATACGAAACGGGCTGGGAAACGACCGGGAAATGCGTGGGAAATGCCCACATGACGACCAGCTCGGGCTGGGGCGAGGCCACGCGCTCGCGCACGCTGCGGGCGTGGGCCTGGGCCGTGCCTCGCGCGCGCCCACAACAGGTCGGGTCGCACCTCGCACGTCCCCCGTGCGTCGCCCGTGTCCCGACCTATGCTTGCACCACGCGTCGCTCGCCCGCGCACCGCCCGTGCAGCTCGCTCGCGTTCGCGTCGCACGCCCGCATCCGCGCTTCCGTGCGCTAACCCCCGCACGCCCATTCGCAGCCCTCTGCGTCGCACCTGGCCTGTATGCTGGCCCACCCAAGCGTGGGTCTGGGCCGGGCCGACAACAATTCTTTTCCTTTTTTTTTCCTGGTCGTTACATTCTTTCCAATTTAAAATAATTTCGTCCTAGAAATTAGTTTGATTGAGATCTAAATCAGTGCTCCCATCATAACACTTCAAAATTACTACGCTTCCACTGCGCTCTCTGATATTATTTACTAAACCATCTAGGTTCACTAATAAATCCTTCTAGAATTTCTATCATGTCTTGCTAATCATCATGTTAATTTCTTAATCTCTTATGTCACAATCTCAAACAATCATGACTTGAATTCAATATCTCTCATATCTATCATAGCACTTATATCATAATTCCATGTCATCATAATCTAAGCTCTACACTATTCTTGTCATATCCTAATCACCATTATTTCATTATTATTATTACCACTTGTATCATCATCCCAAGTGATCATAACCTAAGCTTTGATACTACTCTATCACGCCCTGAATCTAACATTGGAATCGGCACGCGACCAGCCGCACAAACTCTAGGTTTTATCCTAGAGATCATGCAAGGTCTGAGTACACAAGAGTCACTTACCTCAAAAGAAATCTCATTCATCACTAAGCCCGAATATCTGCACGACTCTGTGAAAGAAGAAAGTAGGGTTGTAAGCTCTACAGCCCAGTAAGGTTCCCTCACAATTACACTAGTATTAATATAAAACTGAAAGCAGCAAGATCATAATCATATAACGGAAAATGATAAATTTTTCGGTCACGCAACCAAAATCAATCACATATCAAGAATATTAAAAACCTTTCACAACATTATATTTCCTTTATATGTTTTCATTAGTTTTCCTTCTTCTTTAAGGTTCTGGACTAGATATTGTCATGCGATGCCCATGACTGGCAACCACACTATCAACCATGTATTCTAAGCCCGTGGTCAGGCTAGCTCACGTACAAAGCCCATGACTCTGGCTGTCCCATGTTTTAAATGCCCATGGCCGGCTATTCTACATACGAAGCCCGTGGCTCCGGCAACTTCAGATCCATGGCTAGTCTAGACACCGTTATCACTTTACTATCCACATCATCTTATCAAATCGTATCACGATGTCAAACCTGAAATCTTAAACTTCTCAATGACCGGCATCATGGTCCAAACCATCAAAAATTATTTTTATTCGATAAACACAGTATCCAGAAATATAAAATAATAACAACTATAATCATATTGTCCTTCATAAAAACTCAACTACACCATGCAACAATAAATCATGCATGCCAATGCTCATATATTCGGATCAAAACCATGCCATGTAAAATAATATATAGACTGGTGATCACGTCCAGAATCCTTACCTTCAATCACTTACCTCAAATATCCGGTATCAATCTATACCCGAAATTCATCCAAATCCTTCCTGCTCAAAAGATTGATCTCTTATAATAATAAATAAATTCATCAAATCCTAGTTTTCATAATTTTGAGGAAGAAGGTTCTCCCTGATTTTCTCTTTCATCTTCTCTCTCCTTCCTCTTCTCTCTTATCTTTATCTCTTCTCTTTCTCTCTCTATCTCGAACTTCAGCATATCCACAAAACTGATCACCATCCCATGCCATCATAGCATGATAGCATTTCTCTTCTTTTAAAGCAAGATTTCTTTCCTCTCCCCTTCTCTCTCTTCTCCTCTTTCTCTTTCTTCCTTCTTCTCTCCTCTTTTCCCTTCTCTTTCTCGCTCTTCTGCTTTTCCGTGCCTTCTGCCGACATCCCCTAATAAAAAGAGGAACAAAACTAATCCAAAACTATCTCAAACATCATCTCAAAAGTCCAAAACCATCAAGATATCTTTCCGGCCAGCTGATTTATGATCTACGCCTCAAACCACATCCAAATCCGAATCCAAAAGTCTCAAATCAAGTCTAAATTTTCTTGGATCAATCTCAGCCATTCGATCAGGCAATCGGACGGTCCAGATTGCTCAAAAATCTCATGGACCACTGTGAGCCATGCAAAACAGGCTGGGAAACACCCGGGAAATGCGTGGGAAATGCCCACGTGACGGCCAGCTCGGGTTAGGCCGAGGCCACGCGCCCGCGCGTGCCGCGGGCGTGGGCCTGGGCCGCGCCTTGCACGCACCCGCAATGGGCCAGGTAGCACCTCGCGCACCTGACCGCGCGTTGCCCGCATCCCGCCCCACGCTCGCACCATGCATCGCTCGCCCGCGCGCCGCCTGTGCAGCTCGCTCGCGCGCCGCCTGTGCAGCTCGCTCGTGTTCGTGTCGCATGCCCCACATCCGCGTGCTAACCCCCACGCGCCCGTTCGCTAGCCCTTTGCATCGCACCTAGCCTACATGCTGGCCCACCCAAGCGTGGGTCTGGGCCGGGCCGACAACAATTCTTTTCCTTTTTTTTTTTCGGGTCGTTACATTCTTCCCCCGTTAAAATAATTTCGTCCTCGAAATTAGCTTGATTAAGATCTAAATCAGTACGCCCATCATAACACTTCAAAATCACTACGCTTCCACTGTGCACTCTAATATAATTTACTAAACCATCTAGGTTCACTAATAAATCCTTCTAGAATTTCTGTCATATCTTACTAATCATTATATTAATTTCTTAATCTCTTATGTCACAATCTCAAACAATCATGACCTGAATTCAATATCACTCATTATATCATAGCACTTATACCACAATTCCATGTCATCATAATCTAAGCTCTACACTATTCTTGTCATATCCTAATCACCATTATGTCATTATTATTATTATCCACTTGTATCATCATCCCAAGTAATCATAACCTAAGCTCTGATACCACTCTGTCATACCCCGAATCCAACATCAGAATCGGCACGCGACCAGCCATACAAACTCTAGGTTTTACCCTAGAGATCATGCAAGGCATGGGTACACAAGAGTCACTTACCTCAAAAATAATCTCATTCATCACCAAGCCCGAATATCTACACCACTCTGTGAAAGAGGAAAGTAGGGTTGTGAGCTCTACAGCTCAGTAAGGTTCCCTCATAATTACACCAGTATTAATATAAAACTGAAAGCAGCAAGATCATAATCATATAACGGAAAATGATAAATTTTTCAGTCACGCAATCAAAACCAATCACATATCAAGAATATCAAAAATCTTTCACAACATTATATTTCCTTTATATGTTTTCATTAGTTTTCCTTCTTCTTTAGGATTCTAGACTAACCTTGTCATGCGACGTCCATGACTGGCAACTACACTATGAACCATGTATTCTAAGCCCATGGCCAGGCTAGCTCACGTACAAACCCGTGACTCTGGCTGTCCCATGTTTTAAATGCCCATGGCCGGCTATTCTATGTACGAAGCCCTTGGCTCTGGCAACTTCGAATCCATGGCTAGTCCAGACACCATTATCATTTTAACCATCCACATCATCTTATCAAATCGTATCACGATGTCAAACCTGAAATCTCAAACTTCTCAGTGACCGGCATCATGGTCCAAACCATCAAAATTATTTTTATCCGATAAACACAGTATCCAGAAATATAAAATAATAACAACTATAATCATATTGTCCTTCATAAAAACTCAACTACACCATGCAACAATAAATCATGCATGTCAATGCTCATGTACTCGTATCAAAACCATGCCATGTAAAATAATATATACACTGGTGATCACGTCCAGAATCCTTACCTTCAATCGCTAACCCCAAATATCCGGCATCAATCTATACCTGAAATTCGTCTAAATCCTTCCTACTCAAAAGATTGATCTCCTACAATAATAAATAAATTCATCAAATCCTAGTTTTCACAATTTTGATGAAGAAGGTTCCCCCTGATTTTCTCTTTCCTCATCTTCTCTCTCCTTCCTCTTCTCTCTCATCTTTATCTCTCTCTATCTCGAACTCCAGCATATCCCCAAAACTGATCACTATCCCATGCCATCATAGCATGACAGCCTTTCTCTTCTTTCAAACCAAGATCCCTTTCCTCTCCCCTTCTCTCTCTTTTCCTCTTTCTCTTTCTTCCTTCTTCTCTCCTCTTTTCCCTTCTCTTTCTCTCTCTTTGGTTCTCTGTAGGCTCTTCCCTGCCTTCTGCCGACATCCCCTAATAAAAAGAGGAACAAAACTAATCCAAAACCACCTCAAACGTCATCTCAGAAGTCCAGAACCATCAAGATATCTCCCCGGCTGTCTAATTTGTGATCTACGTCTCAAACCACGTCCAAATCCGAACCCAAAAGCCTCAGATCAAGCTTAAATTCCCTCGGATCAATCTCAGCCGTTCGATCAGGTGATCGGACGGTCTAGATCGCTCAGAAATCTCGTGGACCGCTGTCAGCCATGCGAAAAGTGCTGGGAAACGCTCGGAAAACGTGTGGGAAATGTCCACGCGACGGCTGGCTCGGGCTGGGGCAAGCCCGTGCGCGTTGCAGGCGTGGGCCTGGGCCATGCCTCGCGAGCGCCCCCAACAGGCCGGGCCACGCCTCACGTGCCCGCCGCGCGTCGCCCTCGTCCCGCCCCGCGCTCGCGCCACGCGTCGCTCACCCGCGCGCCTCCCGTGCCGCTCGCTCGCGTTCGCGTCGCACGCCCGCGTCTGCACGTCCACGCACTCGCCCCCGCGTGCCCGTTCGCCAGCCCTCTGCATCGCACCTGGCCTGCATGCTGGCCCACCCAAGCGTGCGTCTGGGCCGGGCCAACAACAATTCTTTTCCATTTTTTTATTTTTCCAGGTCGTTACAATTATTATCCCGGAATATTTGTCAATTTTATGCAGTGACTTTCACACACTGGAGAACCACCATAGCAATTGCACTTTGCCATGATCCTACATTACTTGCGGCAGAAATATTGCAATTGCATTAACCATTTATCTTTTCCTTCATGTGATATGATGTTCCCCATGTTATCTTACCTATTTCTAGTATTTTACTTGACTAACCCTGAGAAGTGAAGAAGTCCTAAATGAAACCTATTTAAGGAATTGAAAACATGTTTAAAAAGTTACTGGTTAGCTACAGAATTGGTACACCTCGAATAATAACCATGGTATGAAATCTGTTAAAAAGGACATATGTGGTATATTTGATTATTTTGTCTGGAATGATAGCAAAGCCTTGTTGCATTTATCTTCTTCCAGAATGTTTTAGTTCCAAAACTTCCAGGGACAATGATGATCCTGCCAGATTCATATTGCTGGATTTAGTTGTCAATCAAACATCTGTCTTTTTTTGTTTGCCAGTCTCTTTATTATCTCTGAACTATACTATCTTTTAATCAGGATATGTAACTCTAATTTTGATATTTGTGGAATTTTGACATTAAAGCCTCTCATGATGCAGTTTTTTGTACTAAGACGTTATTCAGTTAACATGCTTTTGGAACACTCCAAATCTGGGAGAATTCTTGATTGCTTTCTAATACAATATGTTTGGGCTTCTTTTGTAGGTGATGACAGCTGCCCTAGCCCTTGTTCTTGTTGCTTTCCTCATTGTTGCATTGTCGTCTATTGACTCAGCCTTCAGCTTTACTGATCAGAAAAACTGCATAATTACAGGTGTAAAGGTGATGTATTGCAATGATTTTTATGTATTGCATGTTTCATCAGTTGATAGTGCTTATGATTTGGACTTTGAGGGCAGGTTGCATATACCTGACTAAATATTTAGTTGTTGGATACTACATGTCATAAGTTGTATTGGTAGTTTTCCTCCTGCCAATCTATCAGAATTTTTGAAAGCCTGGATACCAGTGAATGAAATTAGTTTCTTGACATTGACTTGTTAAATAGCAATAAACTCCTTGTTGGCATTGATGTGATAGTTTATTTTGCTCATGGTAACATTGGCTTTTGGTTTCAGAGCCCGTGCTATTTGATACTGATGGTACCGAGATCAGAGAATTCTTTAGATCCTTATTTCAGAGGCAGCTTGTTATTGGGCCTGTCATCTTCTGAATGTCCTTAGGATGAGTAGAGTTGATTACTTATCAAAGGATTAAACATTGTGCTTTTAGCGTGCTGCTTTAAGTTGAAGATTGCTAAAATAGGTTTCCAGGGGGTTTTGTTCCAAGGTTATGGCCGAAACCAAGAAAATCTAGTCCTGAACTGCTGGTTTCGTGTATCACATCAATGTTTTTAGCAGCTGCCCTACTTGATGTCATGTTTATTAGCCAAAGATTGTGGATAATCTCTGAGCGGATGGTTTGATATAAAATATGCTGTTTTGGAGAGTTGGAATCCATCATCTTGACAGTCGAAAGACAATGTGTAATTCCCTAAACATGTTTGTGTTGATGTACATTCGTCGCCATCCCAATAGCATAATTAGAAGCTCCATCATCTAAAAAAAAATCGTTGAACTTCCAATTGAGCATCATTGGCATCGTTTTTTTTTCCTGTCTTGGTGCCTACCGAACATGAGCATTACGAAAACATCATCCCTACAACTTTATGTTTCTTATGTTGGCCCAGAGTGAGGGTTGAAATCAATACTGATGGTCATCTCACATTATCATGATGCTATCAGAGGTTCCTTCAACAACTTTTGCAAGTAGGATTATTGGAAAAACCCCATATTAAGTCCAAGACATCTCTATGATGCTAGACATGACAATTATATGGGTGCTTCTTTCTATATGGATGACACCCATCCATAAAATGTTCCTTAGTTTGACCATGTGCATTTAGCACAAGCATGCCTTAGGTACCTAATGAGAATGCCATCTTATAATGCGTAGGAAGTTTATTTTCACTCTAACCATGAGCACTATAAAGTTTGCATTTCCCTACCTAAGCCACCTTCTGAGGCACTCATATCTTCAAAATGTAGCTATTGGAGCCTTCCTTAAGACACTTGTCCAGGAAATTGTTTTCAAACTCAAACCTGCTAGAACTGCATTTTTAAACACATCTAGCCTACTCCATTTAGTTTCCATGGGCATATGGTATAGTTTTGAGGGAGATTTTAGTGGCATGTCTGGCCCTCTTATACATGGCACTGCATGCAAAAAAAAAAATCATAATAGTAAAATTCTCCTGTATTTATAGGTAGTCCATCTGCTTCTGCTTTTTATGGCCATGCAAAATTATTTTGTCAAGCTCAATGCGGAGCATGAGAAAATTAAATCATTAATCGTGACAACCTACATCCAGCATCTTCAAATCTAGGGATGACTCACCAAAGAATCTCAATCCAGGAATTACTGTAGATTTAGCCGTGGAAATGGAAACTTATCATAATGTCTGATATTTTGCTTGCATTGCATTCATATTATGGATTGAAGTGATGCCAATTATAAACAAGCTAGCTTATTGCCATTGATCTCTAATCTATGTGATGTGGTGACTGCCGACTCAGGTTTGATAGCTAGTCGGACACCAGTTGTATCGCCGGTAATGGTGGACCAGGACACCCCGCTTGGAGCGACCAAGCTACTGACTGGGAGAGAGATTCTGGCGTTAATTACTTTATCGGTGGGAAAGCACCTTTAACGGAGTCAACCAAGTAGTTGATTCCATTCAGATCGATTAGATGCTTCCAAACCAAGTAGCAATGACCCCCATCAAGTTCGACTAGCATGGCGCCCCCTAATGTGTGCTTATTAACTTTCTACTTGGGATTGATTAGCTAGTCGACCGGACCAACCCAATATGCCCTAACACAACTAAGTTCCTTATCCTACTTAGGATCCATGATACTTGTGTAGCTAGTGATCCACTCGATCATAGCTATCCCAGAATAGATCATGGCGGACAAAATCCCAACGGATTCTGATATCATAGTAGAAAGATGCAAATGATAAAGATCTTGGGAGACAAAGTCTTGCAACCTTAGCCAAGTTCATTATGCCTGTCAGAGATGTATACCTCTACAATGGCATTCTGCTACTCCATGTAACTATACAAATAGATCAGAGGGACCTTCGACCAGATACGTTCCACACGATTGCTCACATGCTTGTCGGACCACCACTGGCTCTCAGCTCCTGCTACTATAGCCTCTCATTTTCTGTCCACTGACTTGAGCATCAGAGTATCCCATTTGGTAAATCTAGCCTAGGGACCTTTTTACATGTCTCAATCTTGGAGCAACTAGGAGAAGCTTCCCATATTGAAGAGGATCGGAGTACCTTTTGCTACTATTAGAGCACATTGACAGGTGATTAAACAGTAATAGATTGGCGCACTAGATAGGGGTGCAGTAAGCACAACAAGTATCAAGTCATTAGAGCCCAAATCCATGGTCGTAATGTATGCACAAGATGCCTCCACTAGTCGTGTTGGAAACTCGTAGCATCGTGATGAATGGCATAAATAGGACGTAGAGCTTCTTGCTCCATCACCTCCACCACCTGCGACCCAACCAAATCTGCTCATCACTCTTGCACCGTAGGTCAAGTTCCTGGTCACAGTGGTTCGAGAGCTACAACAGTAGCAGCAATCCATGGTGACCCAATAGTAGTCGGAGATCCCAGCCATTCCTGCTGCTGCCACATGCTTCAGCCATTGATCTTCTCACGAGAGGCCTTCCATCGGCAGGCCTCGCACCACTATCGATCCCCTTCACCCCATCAAGCAAGCCACCAACTAGCCAAGGAAGATCCCATCACCAACGCACCATCCATCGATCGTGGTCTCCTATACCGCATCAAGCCAAACCCTCATGCAAGGAGTGGTGACTGGGAAAAGAACCTAAGCGTGAGCATCCTTGGTCTTTATTTGTTTCGACCCCTAAGTAACTGGGGAAGGGTCGATCGACGAAGCTATTTGGTGCTTATCCAAATGATGCCTCGATGACTACGATCATAGGTTGAGTGACATTGACTGTTGACTTGCTGATCTGTAGGGTGGAAGTTGGGAGATGATGGGCTACCACACTCGTCCCCCTTTTACCCTTCAAATTCTGGAGGAACTAATTTCTAGTTGATTTAAGATGTCCTAGTTTGGTCTGTATGATGGCACCACTGATCTGCTGGACCACCTAAAGAGCTACAAGGCTCTCATTCATGTCCAAAGTGCCTCTAATGCTCTCCTCTTCATCGCCTTCCTAGCTACTCTTTGCAAGGTGGCCTGAGCTTGGTATTTTTGACTCGAGCCGAGGAACATTGACTCCTTCAAATAGTTAGAGAAGTAGTTTATGGCACACTTCGATGCCAGTCAAAAAATGTCATGAGAGGCTTATAGCCTCTTCTCCATCCATTAGCAAGACAGAGAATCCCTAAGGGATTACGTGGCTCGATTCAAGTTGGTCATGCTAGAAGTTTATAACCTAGACGAGTAAGTGGTAATGTTGGCCATAAAGAGAGGACTTTTCTTCTCCCACCTCACTTACTCTTTGGATAAGAAACCTCCCAAGTCTTATTCAGAGATGTTGCTTCGGGTCCAGAAGTATATTCGCATGAATAAGGCAGCTCTTACTTGGAAGGAGATCGATGGAAGATCCAAGAAGAAGCAAGCCCGAGAAAAGCCAAGTAGACCCGAGTAGAGAAGCCTAACTCATCCCACTAATAAAGCCCCAAGTCAAAATACTTCATCAACAAGACCAGCAACTACACTCTCCTTCTCGCCCCTAGAGCCATAATCTTAATGGAGATAAAGGATGAGCAATATTTGACAAGGTCTCGTCCACTGAAGCCATTGACTACCCAGGATAAAAGCAAGTACTATCAATTCCACTGGGACTATGGCCACGACACCGAACAATGCCACCACTTGAAAGAAGAAATTGAGAATCTCATCCAACATGGCTGCCTTGGGAAGTACGTGCATAAAGGAGCTTAGCCCAATCCACAAAATCCAAGTTAATAGTAGATTTTAGCCAAGATTGATAATAGGCCAATTGGGATGGAGGTTGGTATGATCTCCTAGGAGGTAGAGTGCACCTCAAAGAGGCCTAGGGGAGAGGGAGGAGATGATAATGTATCCCTTTTTCTAACAGGGTTTTGATCAGGGTCCACAATCCCAACAATGACACCATCATCATAGTTATGATGATAGCAAAATATCCTATAAAAAGAATCATGGTTGATAGTGGAAGCTCAATTGATATCATTTTTTATGATGCTTTTGTTTGTATGAATCTACCTATGAATTGCCTCAAACTAGTCTTCGTACCTCTAGTTGACTTTACGGGGGATTCAGTTGGAGTTGAGGGAGAGATAACCCTTCAGTCATAGTAGGCACTCCACCCTGGCAGAGAACAATCCTCATGACTTTCATAGTGGTCTGCTTGCTTTCGGCATACAATGCCATCCTTCGATGGCCCAGGTTGAACTTGTTAGATGTAGTTATCTCAACTAAATACCTTCTCATCCACTTCCTGACTGGGAATGGAGTTTGCAAGATGTGTAGCAACCAATGACTAGCCCAACAGTGCTTCTAGATGGCACCTAAGATGCAAAAGGCTAGCAAAGTGCCAACTATAGAGTAACTGGATCAAAGGAAACTAGAGAAGAGAGGCGAGCTAGCTGAGTAGATACTATCCTTCCTGCTGAGGGATGATCTAATGAAGTCGGTTTAGATTGGAGCTCTCCTATCTGTAGAAGAAAGGGACTGACTACTAAACTTCCTGCATAGTAATTCTAATATTTTTGTTTGGTTGGTGTCAATCATGCCAGGGATCCCTCTTGAGATAATCACTTATAAGCTAAATGTCGATATCAAGTATAAGCCTATTTGACTGAAGAAGAGGAGTTTTGTCCTCGAGAGATAAAAGTCTATTGATGAAGAGGTCAACAAGCTCCTCACTATAAAGTTCATCTGAGAAACCCACTATCCCACTGGCTAGCTAACATTGTCATGGTCCCAAAAAATTAATGAAAAGTAGAGAATATGCATTGACCACACCGACCTCAATAAGGCATATCGAAAGGATAGCTTTCCACTATCAAAGATAGACTAGCTAGTCGATGCAGCATTCGGACATAAGCTTCTCAGCTTCATAGATGCCTTCTCAGGTTATAATTAGATTAGGATGGCTCTTGAGGATGAGAAGAACAATGCCTTTATGACTGATAAAAGTATTTATTATTATAAAGTAATGCATTTTAGTTTAAAAAATATAGGAGCCACCTATCGGTGGTTGGTCAATAAGGTCTTCAAGGACTACATTGATTGAAATATGGAGGCCTATCTTGACAACGTGCTCGTTAAGAGCTCTAAAAAGGTTGACCATATAAAAGACTTGGAGGAAGCCTTCAACTACCTCCACTATCACCAGATGAAGCTGAACCAAAGTAAATGCACATTTGGCATCATGATAGGCAAATTCCTTGGATTTATGGTCACTAGGTAAGACATTAAGGCAAACTCAGAGAAGATCTAGGTGATACTTGATATGTGGCATTTGACTTCCAAGAAGGAAGTCCAGTAGTTGACTGGCTGGGTAGTGATGTTTAGTCGATTCATCTCCTGATTGGTTGAGCACTACTTTCCATTTTTTAGGGTATTGCACAAAATGCATGACTTTACCTAGACGGAGGAGTGCTAACTAGCTTTCGAGGAACTAAAGAAGTTCCTTGCCTCTCCACCTCTATTATCCAAAGTTGAAGTCAGAGAGGAGCTCTATTTATACCTCACTGCCTCTTCGAAAGCAGTTAGCTCCGTGCTTGTCCGAATGGATGACAAAGAAGTTCAAAAGCCAATCTACTACATCAGCAAAATATTCCATGATATTGAGACTAGATATTCTAGATCTGAAAAGATTATTTTTACTCTAATCATTTTTACTCAGCATCTCAGGCCATATTTCCAAGTGCACTCCATAGTCGTCCTCACCAACTAGCTACTCAAGGCCTCTACATCAACCTAATACCTCCTGGAGAATGGTCAAATAGGTATTCAAACATAATGAATTTAATGTTTCTTACTGCCCAAGTGTTGACTCCTTTATTGATTTTGATGATAAGCAAAATGATTAAGTATAAGTTGAGGACTAATGATTTCCTTGAAGTATATTTTTGTTGAAAAAGGTGCTCACAAATTTGAAGAAGCTTATCTGTTTGAAGAAGCCAAGTTTGAATGAAAAAGATTGCTCAAAGAAGACTTGGAAACTCAAGAACTGCTTGATTGGTTGATTAAGTTAAGTGAAAATATGGTTCAGCTCAAGTTCAGCCTTTTCAGTGAAGAATTCAGTAAGGTGTCGACTCAAAGTGCACACATGACACTAAGTATCGACACATGAAATTGAAGTGTCGACTCAGGTCGGTATGCAAGAATATTTCAGATGGCACAGATGAAGTGTCAACATATGGACCTGAAGTGTTGTCTCAAAGTGTTGACACATGGATCAACACATCGTCTGAGATTCTCAAGCCACAGAACTTGCTGAAATTGAAGAACTGCTGAAGTGTCGACACATGGAAGCAAGGTGTCGACTCAAAGTGTCGACTCAATAGAGTAATGTCGACACATCTAAGATTTCCAGAGAATCAGATTGGAGCTGTTTGAATTGGGTATCGACTCAAGAAGTTCAAGTGTCGAACTTATGTGTTGACTCACAGTCTGAAGTGTCGACACATGAAGTTCTGACAACAGTAACGACTAGTTTTTTAAGCACAGAACTCACCCATTTTGCCCTATCTGACATGGACTCGTAGGATATTTAGTCAGGCCGAGGATAGAGTTGATGATGATGATGCAGCAGAGGAGGAGTGGATTCTCTCCGGCAAGGCAGGACCAGCGAGAGTCAGCCTGAGACGGCGGCATAGCCAGCGATTGCTTCTCAGTCTGATCCTACTACTTCAGTACAGCCTCAGCCAGCTCAGATGAAGACTCCAGATACTTCTGATAGCTTATTAGATAGAGTCAGATGCATCAAGATTGACATTTTTATTATGAGGTAGCATCTTGACTGTTTCATAGCTGAGACGAGAGAGAGCCATATTGGACTTAGTTATGGCATCTCAGCTATACTTTCTACACTGTCCAGAACTTTAGCAAGTACTCCGGTTGCTGATACTGCTCCTACACCTTCTCATGCACATGCTCCTGTACCTATTGATGATGTTAAGGGTGTTGATACTGCTGTTGTTGGAGATATTGTTGGAGATGTTGATGGTGATGATGGAGACGATGAGGAGACTAACTCCAACAAATTTGATTTTACAGATCTTACTTCAAAGTCAATAGCGGAGGTGACGGCTAACTTGCCTAGGAGTCCTGTTCATGACCCTTCCTATTCACCTGCCCAGACTCCAGTTCCATCTTCTCCTTCTAGATCGGATGATCGCATTCCTGTTCCCATTCCTATTCTCTCTCCATTTATTGATACTCTTATTCATACACCTATTATTGATTCCCCAGTTATTGATACTTCAGTTGTACATCCACCCGTTGTTGATTTACTTATTACTGACACCCCTATCACTCATACACCGATTACAGACCTACCAGTTCATTCTACAGCTGATATTTCTATCCTTGATACGCCTGTTGTATCATCAGCTGATACTCCTATCTTTGACATACAGATTGTTAATACCCCCACTATTCACACATCCTCTCTTATCTGAGAGCTTGAGTTTTATACACCCGGCTTTCAATATCTTGACTCAGGTCATTCTTTTAATCGCACACCTCTTCCAGTAGTTGCTAAGATTGTTGACCCAATCAGTTTTGTTCCTACGGAGGACATAGCTTCTACCTCTACTGCTCCAGCCGGAGGTCGAATATATACACGATGCAGAGGACGTGGTCATCGTACCCCTCCATGACCAACTAGGACCCATCTTCGAGATCTTAGATCGATGTGGCCGCGAGCTTGATCTTTTACTGATACAGGACCGATTGAGATTGGTTCATCTTCTGATGATACTGATATGGATGAGGATTAGGACTTTTATATATTTTTAGTTTATTTTTATGCATCTATGTATGTTTTATATTTTGATTATACAACCTCTAACTAGAAATGAAACTTCATGTTATACTCAATGTTTGTGATCTTCAATGTAGTGAAATGACTTACACTTCTCTTAGTTCTTCATTGTCTTCACTCTTGAATGAATGAATGAATTTTAAATTTATTGCAGTATATTGTTGAAGAAGTAGTGACAATTAAATGCAATATCTTATATTCAGCCTGTTTGTCTTCCTACCTTTTTAATGATAACAAAAAGGGGAAGTAGTATGTAAGATATAAGTATAAATGCAATATATTTGTGATTTGCAAGGGGTAAACAAATTTTTGAAAACTTGAATCAAGAATTGTTTACAAAATTTCTTAAGAAGGGGGGAGCTATACTTTATTTTCATTGAAAATCCTTTCAAAGTGAGTTTCATCTTAAAACCCCTCTTTAAATGTTTGAAAAGATATTTACAAACTATTTTATGGATCATTGATTCAGGGGGAGCTTTGTTGATTGCTAAAATTTTCTTGTAGAGTATCATGATGCATGCTTTCTATGTCTTAAATGTATCCCAAAGATCTGATACTCTTAATCATTATAACAAGCTCTAACACTATTATTTTTGTTTTGAAATGTCAAATCATTAGTGCAAATTTTGTTGATACACTTAATATTTTCAGTTTTATGCACCTCAATGATTTCCTTTAAAAGCTTTTTTAAGTAATTTATACTTAAGGATTTTGTCATCATCAAAAAGAGGAAGATTGTTGACTCCTTTATTGATTTTGATGATAAGCAAAACAATTAAGTATAAGTTGAGGATTAATGATTTCCTTGAAGTATGTTTTGTTGAAAAAGGTGCTCATAAATTTGAAGATCTGTTTGAAGAAGCCAAGTTTGAATAAAAAAGATTGCTTAAAGAAGACTTGGAAACTCAAGAACTGCTTGATTGGTTGATTAAGTTAAGTGGAAATATGGTTCAGCTCAAGTTCAGCCTTTTCAGTGAAGAATTCAGTAAGGTGTCGACTCAAAGTGTCGACACATGGAATTGAAGTATCGACTCAGGTCGGTATGCAAGAATGTTTCAGATGGCACAGATGAAGTATCAACACATGGACCTGAAGTATCGACTCAAAGTGTTGACACATGGATCAACACATCGCCTGAGATTTTCAAGCCATAGAATTTGCTGAAATTGAAGAACTGCTGAAGTGTCGATACATGGAAGCAAGGTGTCGACTCAACAGAGTAAGTGTCAACACCATTTTCAGAGAATCAGATTGGAGCTATTTGAATTGGGTGTTGACTCAAGAAGTTCAAGTGTCGACCTTATGTGTCGACTCACAGTCTGAAGTATCGACACATGAAGTTTTGGCAACAGTAACGGTTAGTTTTTTAAGCACATAACTCACCCATTTTGCCCTCCAACGGCTAGTTTTTCAAGTCTAACGGCTAGAAATAGGATTTGAGGCCTTGGGGAAGTATATATATGCTCCAAATCAAATCAAATGATAACATATTGAATATTATTGAATACCATTGAAGAGTTTTAAGAAGAGAGAAGAAAAGTGAGCTTTAACTCCCATTCTTGAAGATTCAACTACTCTCAAGCTGAAGCAAGCCTCCAAGCATTCAAGAGCCTTCAAAAACATTGAGGATCATCCATTCTTGAGCATTCAAGATGCTTCAACAAGTTCAAAGCATCTCTACATCAAGCTTCAAAGAGATACCTGCTTTGTTTTAGAAAACTTACTTTGTTTTGTTACTTATAAGGATTCTTAGTTAGCCTATTATAAAACCAAGTGAGGTTATTTATGAACCTTTGCAAAACCAATTAGGTTGGTGGTTAGCCCATAAAACCACTTAGGTTCTTGGTTAGCCCGAAAAACCAAGGGAGGTTATTGGTTAGCCTTTGAAAATCAATTAGGTTCTTAGTTAGCCCATAAAACCAAGTGAGGTTTTGACTTGTTGGCCTTGTAAAAACAAGTTGGGTTTTTGATTAGTAAGCCCGCAAAGCTAATCAACTATAATCGGGTGTGATTATAGTGAATTTCTAATGAAATCTGGGGGAGTGGATGTAGGTGCATTGGATAGCACCGAACCACTATATTTCTTGATCTTTGTGGTTGATTGATCTCTCTTCTTTCTCTTTACTTATTGCCCTTTATTTTTGCTACACTTTTATTTAAGAGCATTGCATTTGAACTCATAGTACCTTGCATAATTAATTGTTGAATTGGATTGCATTGCTTTGCATCAAGTAAAGTCATTTTAGATTAATTTTTAGAGACCCAATTCACCTCCCCTCTTGGGTTGCTTACTGGACAACACCAAGGTCATCTATGAAAGCATAGGTTTTGGTTGACTTCCTGGTCAAGTGTACATGGATGGATGACAAGCCTGAAGAGGTGCCTATGGAGCTACCTACAAAGCAGCTCGACTCGAAGATGGCTTGGATTCTCCATATAAATGGTGCTTTGAACTTGCAAGGGAGTGGAGCTAAGCTCATCTTGATGAACTTGAAAGGCATGGTTACCCAGTACACATTACGCTTCCTATTCAAGGAGACCAACAACCAGTCTGAGTCAAAGCCCTTCTAATAGGAGTAAAGCTGGTGAAGGAGCCCGAGGTAAAGCACTTGAGGGTCTTAACTAACTCGCAACTCATAGCCAGCCAAGTCACTAGTGAGTAGGAGGCACAAGATCCAATGATGGCCAAATACCTCGATAGAGTGCAGTCCTACATGGTGCACTCCAGCACTTTAGCATTTTTCACATTTCTTGATGCAAGAATGCCTAGGCGGACACACTCTCCTAGCTTATGAGCTCAATAGACAACTCTCCTAAATGGACATACATTAAATACTTAGGAGCTTCTAGTATCAACACTGCCAAGGAGGTCCAACAGGTCAATCAAGATCCGAGTTGGATGGATCCATTCATCAAATACTTAATTGAAGGCATCCTACCCAATGATTCTAAGGAAGCAAGGCTGCTCAAGTGGAGATCTTCTCAATTTGTATTACTAGATGGACATCCTTACAAGAAGTCATTCCCCTTCCTTCTTGTTAAACCAAGACTAACTATGTCCTTCGAGAGATCCATAAAGGCATCTATAGAAATCACCTAGGGGGCAGGTCCTTAGCCTACAATGTACTAAGGTAGTAATAGTATTGGCTCACCATGCAGGAGGAAGCAATTGAGCTTGTTCAGAAGTGCGACCAGTACCAGCGACATGCCTATATCCAATGGCAGCCAGCTACATAATTGGGCAAACTCTTTTCTCCCTAGCCATTCATCCAATGGGGAGTGGACATACTTGATCCATTTCCCTCGGCATTCGATCAGCGGAAGTTTTTACTCATTGCCATTGATTACTTTATCAAATAGGTAGAGGTAGAACCCCTGGTGATATCACGAGGACAAGGTCAAGGCATTCTTTTGGAAGATAATTATCTACCAATTCGAGCTTTTCTATACTATTGTTACTGATAATAGCTGACAATTGACAACCAGATGTTCAACAAGTTCAATACTAAGTTGCATATTTAGCACTAGTTTACTACCATCAGTCACCCTCAGTTAAATGGAGAAGCCAAAGTGATGAATTGGGCAATCCTCCAAGGACTCAAAAGTATGCTGGATGAAGCCAAGGACATGTAGACCAAGGAGCTATCCAATATATTTGGGCATACTATACGACTCCCTGGACTACAACAAATGAAACTTTTTTCAACTTTGTCTTTGGCACTGAAGTGGTGATTATAATCAAGATCGGCCATCCCATAATGCAGTTCGAACACTATGATGAGTCGAGCAACTCAGTCTAACAAGAGCCAACCTTGACTTGCTAGAAGAGACTCAAGACCAGGCCCAACTTTGGATGGCCGTGTACTAGCAATGGGTGGTTTGGTAATACAATTCCTGAGTAAAACCCAAATCCTTCCATCTTGGAGATCTTATGCTATTCCACATAAAGATTCCATACCTACTAAGCAAGGCAAGCTATCTCTAAATTGGAAAGGACCTTACTGGATAGTGGAAGCCCTACATCGAGGAGCCTATCGAATCGAGTACCTTGATGGAACTTCAATTCTCCAAATATGGAAGTGGAGAACCTTTGAATGTACTATCAATGATGTACTTCATTCAAAAATACAATAGTGGTTTTCTCCAATAGAGTTCCTTGGCCTCCTTCCAACTACAGGCCCATTCGACCGACTAGCACGTGGTTGTAATAAAGACGGGTCATGTCTCCACACCATCTCTTATTTAGCCAACTAGCTATCGATCGTAGTAAAGGTAGGTTGTGTCTCTACACCATCTCCTATCCAATCGATTAGCACCTAGTTGTAGTAAAGGTGGGTTATGTCTCCATGTTATCTCGTATCTGATCAATTAGCACCCAATTATAGTAAAGAAGGGTCATGTCTTAATAAGTCTATCAATTATCCCAATTTAACCATTAAAATAAGTATTAATTAATTAGTATTTATTAAGAATTAAAGTTTTTTATTAGATTTTTATAAAAAAAGAGTTCATGAATGAAAAGAACTCGATTTTTGGAATTCAATGGCATAGATGGCACTCATATCAGAGTTCAAACAATCTCAAAAATAAATTTTAAAGTTTATATATAATTGCATGCATTTTAAAGCAGCTGGTCCACCATGGACTGGTCGTTGAGTCTATAGAACATGACTTGGTCCATAGGGAGCCATTGCTGCCAGTCCACGGACCCTGTCCGTGAACTATCTTGGTCATTTTGAGCCATCGACCGCCAGAGACACCACCTGTTCACCGCCCATGGCCGGAGGAGATGCCGAGAGCCTATTTCTAACATGGAGAAGTGCCCAAGCACTGGTCTTCATGGCTTTTTCTCTTCCTCATTTGTACACTGTCCTGCCCCCTTGTCCACTACCATCCACCCACCACCAAGCACCATCTTCCATTACTGTCATCCCCCTCATTTGCTAGCATCTATTCACCATTGATCATCTGTGCCCCACCTGCCATCGTCGGCCCATAGCTATGTTTGTCTACTACTATTCCTCACATAGCCACCTCACACCACCACCCCATCACACCGTCGACCACCGTTCTCTGTCGCCTCTTATCATCGTGCTGGATCGAGAGAAGCAAGTCCAAGTCCTAGTTAGAGAAGAGATCCCATGATCTGGGATTCAGTGAAGTTTGGATCAGACTCTATTCTCTGAGAAGGAAGCAGGTTCGCATGATCTTCGACACGATCTGAGGCTTGTGATGCAAATCAAATGGCTGAGACTACTCCATGTGATATTTGGCCGATCTTGAGCTTGATTAACTCCAAATTTGATTGGGAGCAAGTCCTAGATGAGCTCTATAAAAGGAGGACCCCATGAAGCCAGAAGTCATCATCAATTCCACTAGTAAATTTTATTTTATTTTTCTTCTTGTAACTTAGTTTAGGCTTTGAGAGAGAGGGTGAGGAATCAAGAAAAAGAGTTCTTCAAGAAAGGAGGTGCGGTGATAGAACCCGAATCTCCAAGAAGATGTATCCTAGAGCCATGCTCGATTGAGATGCAGTCTATAGGGAAGATAGGGATCCTTTCATTAATCTTTGCAATTATTTTATTTTCTATACAATTGAATTATACTTTCAATTCCCTTCTCTTTTCTATTTGATTTTCCAAATTAATTATCCTAGGGGGGTGGATCATGATCCTGATACGATATGGTCTATGCTCAATATAGATAATTAATTCTAAGATTTTTATTTACATATCTCATTAGGATCTTTTCAACTAAGTATTGGATAGCCTATACTTATGGGATGGCCATGATCTTTATAAGATATAGTTCATACTCGGTAAGATAGCCTATGTGAAGGATTAACTTGAAAGATCCCAAACAAATATAGATTTTGATTGTTTAGAGTAAAACATGTGCATGATTTATATTTGTTGACTCCATTATTGATTTTGATGATAAGCAAAATGGTTAAATATAAGTTGAGTACTAATGATTTCTTTGAAATATATTTTTATAGAAAAAAAGTGCTCAGAAATTTGAAAAATGATTGTTTGATTGAAGAAGCCAAGTTTAGATGAAAGATCTACTCAAAGAGGACTTGGATAGTTAAAGTTTGCTTGAATGGATATTTGAGTGAAGTATAAATTTGATTCAGCACAAGTTTAAGCATTTTTGTGAAGATTTCAGTGTGGTGTCGACTCAAAGTATCGACACATGACACCAAGTGTCGACACATGGAAGTGAAGTGTCGACTTAAGTCGGTATGCAAAGAATGTTTCAGATGGCACGGCTGAAGTGTCAACACATGGACTTGAAGTGTCGACTCAAAGTATCGACACATGGATCAGTTCATAGCCTGAGATTTTAAAGTCACAGAACTTGTTGAAGATGAAGAAATACAGAAGTGTCGATACATGGATATGAAGTGTCGACTTAAAGTATCGACTCACCTGAGAAAGTGTCGACATATCAGAGATTTCCAGAGAACCAGATTGAAGATATTTGAACTGAGTATCGACTCAAGAAGTTCAAGTATCGATATGAATTATCGACTCACAGCCTGAAGTGTAGACACATGAAGTTCTCAAAACAGTAACGGCTAGTTTTTTAAATGCAGAACTCGACCCTTTTACCCCCAATGGCTAGATTTTCGAGTCTAACGGCTAGAAACTGGATTTGAGGCCTTGGAAAGATATTTATATGCTCCAAATCAAATCAAAAATATGATTATTAAAGAGAATGAAATAGAAATATCCAAGAGAGAAGAAAAGAGAGCATTCACTCCTATTCATTGAAGTTCAACCACTCTCAAGCAAAGCAAGCCTCCAAGCATTCAAGAACCTTCAAGAGAATTAAAGATCATCCATTCTTGAGCATTCAAGAGGCTTCATCAAGTTCAAAAGCACCACAACATCTAGCGTCAAAGAGATACCTGCTTTTTATTTGAAAGCTTTTATTCTCTTTACTTCAAACCATTATTTGTTATAAGAGTTCTTGGTTAGCCTATTGGAAAACCAAGGGAGGTTATTGGTGAGCCTTTGAAAACCAAATAGGTTCTTGGTTAGCCCGAAAAACCAAGGGAGGTTGGTGGTGAGCCTTAAAACCATTTAGGTTCTTGGTTAGCCCGTAAAATCAAGTGAGGTTTTGACTTGTGAGCCTTGTGAAAACAAGTTGGGTTTTTGATTAGTGAGCCCAGAAAACTAATTAACTGTAATCGACTGAGATTATAGTAAATTCTCAAGGGAATCTTGGGAAGTAGATGTAGGTACATCGAATAGCACCGAACCACTATACTTCTTTGTCTTTGTGGTTGCTTATCTTCTCTTATTGCTCATTCATTTATTGGTCTTTATTTTCGCTGCACTTTTCCTTGAGAGCATTACATTTGAATTCATAGTACCTTGATTAATTGTTAGATTGGATTACATACTATTATATTGCATCAAGTAATTATTTTTAGAGACCCAATTCATCCCCCCTCTTGGATTGTTTACTGGGCAACAAGTGGTATCAGAGCCCTGTTCTCAGTATATAGGCTTTACCGCCTTAAGTAAAGATCTATGGCAGCCCCTATTGGTACTAGTGTAGTTGAGGGTCAAGCCTCAAATAGACCTCTATTTTTCAATGGATCAAATTATACATATTGAAAAACTAGGATAAGAATTTATATGCATTCTATTGATTATAACTTATGGAAAGTAATTGATAAAGGTCCTCATATTCCTTCGATTGTGGTTACTGGTGTTTCCATCCCAAAGCTCAAAGATGATTGGGATGAAAATGACATTAAGCAATCCGATATCAATGCTAAGGCAATGAATCTCCTTTATTGTGCATTAGATCCTAGTGAATTCAATAGGATATCTAATTGCACTTCAGCCAAGAAATATGGGACACACTTGAAGTTATCCATAAGGGTACCGATTAAGTAAAAAATACTAAAGTAAACATGTTAGTGCACACTTATGAAATGTTCCGAATGGAACCTAATGAGTCAATCACTGACATGTACACTAGATTTACAAATATTGTAAATGGAATGAGAAGTCTAGAAAAAGTAATGTCTAACGCTGATCTTGTAAATAAAATTCTTAGGTCACTTCCAACATCATGGGATCCGAAGCTGACCGCCATCCAAGAAGCAAAGGATGTTGACAAGCTACCATTAGAGCAGCTGGTTGGATCGCTCATGACTTATGAGCTGAATTTGAAGCAAAAGTCAATGGACATGGATAAAAAGAAAAAGGGGATTGCATTTAAATCAAATATACAAGAAGAATCCTCAATCGATGAGTCCGAAGAAAAAGAAGAAGATGAAGGTGAAGAAGCTCTCCTTGCTAGAAAATTTAGAAGATTCATGAAGAGGAGGAAGTTCCCTTACAAGAAGAAATTTCAATCAAATAAAAAAAAGAAAAAAGAGAAAGAGAAAGAAAAGGAAAAAGAAAAGGAGAAGGAGATACCTACATGCTTCGAGTGCAAGAAGCCGGGTCACTACAAATTTGACTGCCCTCTCATAAAGAAGTCAAGGAAGAAGTTAAGGAAGAAAGCAATGATGGCCACCTGGAGTGATAGTGAGGACTCTAGTTCTGAAGAAGAGCAGACAGAAGTTGCAAATCTTTATCTTATGGTACATCAAGAGTAAGATGAGGTAATATCTGATATCGAAATATATTTTACTTTTGATGAGCTAAGAAATGCTTTTGAAGAACTTATGCATGATTATAAATTGATTTTATCTAAAATTAAAAAGTTGAAAAAATATGCAAACAGTTTTTCACATGAAAATAATTCTTTGTTAAATGAAGTTAGTTATTTGAAAACTAAATTATATGTTTTAGAAAAGAAAAACAATACTTTGACAATGGAAAATAAAGTTTTAAAAAGATCCAAAACTATTATTTCTAATGGTGAACTTTTAAAGAAAAATAAAGATTTAGAATTAGAAAATATAAAGTACAAAAATAAACTTGATAAAATGAAGTCATTTATTAAAAAATTTATCTATAGTTCAGAATGACTAAACCTACTTTAAATAGCCAAAGAGCCATTTTCAATAAAGCAGGATTAGGCTATAGATCACAAAAAATATAAAAGTACTTTAAAAACTTTTTTTTCCTGCATCTTCTAGCATAACATGTTTTTCATGTAAAAGGTAAGGTCATAAATCTTTTCAATATAATTTGAGAAAAATTAATTCTTTTGAAAAAGTTTGGGTTCCAAAAGGAACCATTTTAAGTGCTAACCCTAAAAGATCCAAGTTGGCTTAGGTACCTAAAAATAAAGCTTGATTTTTATCGCAGGTGTGTCTTGCAACCAAGAAGAATAAAAGACTTTGGTATCTTGATAGTGGTTTCTCAAGGCACATGACGGGAGATGTAAAGCAATTCACTTCTCTTGAAGCAATGAATGGAGGAAGTGTGACATTCGAGGATAATGGTAAAGAAAAAATCATTGGTATTGGTAAGGTTCACATAACTTCTCCTAATTGTATTAGTAATGTACTTTCAGTTGAAGGTTTAAAGCACAATCTTTTAAGTATTAGTCAATTTTGTGATAAAAGTTTTCAAGTTGTTTTTAAATCGTCTTATTGGATGATTACTAGTCCAGATATAAATGGAGTATAATTCATTGGAAAAAGATATGGTAATATTTATTTGGTAGATTTAGATGATCTATCTTTGCATAATGGAGAATGCCTTGTTACAATGAATTCTACTAAAGATAAGACCAGTTGGCTTTGGCATAGAAGATTAGGGCATGCTAGTATATATCTACTTTCAAAACTTTGAAAAAAGAATTTAGTTAAAGATTTACCTGAACTTTGTTTTGAAAAAGATAAAGTTTGCCAAGCATGTCAATTTGAAAAATAAGTTAAAACCTCTTTCAGACCTAAAGGTTTCGTAACTACTAGTAGGCCACTAGAACTACTTCATATGGATCTCTTTGGATCAACTAGAATATCAAGTCTAGGAGGCAAGAGATATGGATTAGTCATAGTGGATGATTGTTCGAGATTTACATGGATTTTTTTTCTAGCACATAAAGATGAATCATTTTCTATATTTATAAAGTTTTATTCGAAAAGTTTCAAATAAAAAAGGTATTTCAGTTGTATGCATTTATAGTGATCATGGAACAGAATTTGAAAATCAGGAGTTCAAAAGCTTTTGTAATGAAAAAGGTATTGAATACAACTTTTCTACACCTAGGACATCTCAGCAAAATGGGATAATAGAAAGAAAAAATTATACTTTAGAAGAAATGACATGCACTATACTTTGTGAAAATGATTTACGAAGATATTTTTGTGCTAAAGTTATTAATACTGCATGTTATATTTTGAATCGAGTTTTAATCCATCCTATTTTGAAGAAAACTCCTTACAAACTTTGGAATCAAAGAAAACCAACTTTAAAGTATTTTCGAGTTTTTGGTTGTAAATGTTTTATCTTAAATAATGAAAAAGATAATCTTAGAAAATTTGATCTCAAGTTTGATGAAGGTATCTTTTTAGGATACTTCATATCAAGCAAGGCATAAAGAGTTTTCAACAAAAGAACTTTAGTTGTAGAGGAGTCTGTGCATGTTATTTTTTAAGAATCTACTAACAAATCCTCCAGAAAAGAGGATACTTCAGATGCATGTGCAGGTGTTGATCATCTTCAAAAGTTGACACTGAATGATCAACCCCCTCAGCCAAGTAAAGGAGATCAAGACAAAAGTGAGAAAGGTGAAGACACTCCAAAGCACTAAGATCTATCTAAGGAGTGGAGGTATGCTCATGGACATCTTAAGGAATTAATCCTAGGTGATCCATCTAAAGGGATAAGAACTCGAGCCTCAATTAGAAATGAATATGATTATATAGCTTTTGTATCATAAGTAGAGCCTAAATATTTTGAAGAAGTTGAAAAAGATCCTAACTGGATTAATGCCATACAATATGAACTAAATCAGTTTGATAGAAATGATGTTTGGACATTAATAGAACAACCATCTAATATTTCTATTATTTGCACTAAATGGATATTTAAGAATAAATTAGATACAAATGGAATTGTTGTTAGAAATAAAGCTAGGCTAGTTGCTAAAGGCTACAATCAAGAGGAAGGAATTGATTTTGATGAAACTTTTACTCCTATTGCTAGACTTGAAGCAATTAGACTACTATTAGTATTTGCTTGTTTTATGAATTTCAAACTATTTTAAATGGATGTTAAGAGTGCTTTTCTAAATGGTTTTATAACAGAAAAAGTTTTTGTTGAACAACCACCTAGATTTGAAAATCATGCACATCATAATCATGTTTTTAAATTGCATAATGCACTTTATGGATTAAAGCAAGCACCTCGAGCCTGGTATAAAAGACTCAGTAAATTTTTGATAGAAAATGAATTTTCTAGAGGCCATGTTGATAAAACCTTGTTTCTGAAAAAGAAAGATAATGATTTATTAGTAGTACAAATATATGTTGATAATATCATTTTCGGTGCTACTAATGAAATTCTTTGTCAAAAGTTTACTAAGCTAATACAGGGTGAGTTCGAGATGAGCATGATAGGAGAACTCAATTTCTTTCTCGGACTCCAGATCAAGCAAACTAAAGATGGAACTTCATCAACCAAGCTAAGTATACAAGAAAGATTATAAAAAAGTTTGGGATGGAGACTACTAAATCAATAGATACACCTATAAGCCCCTTTTGTAGACTTGATAAAGATGAGCATGGTAAATCTGTAGATCAAAAATAATACAGAGATATGATTAGCTCTTTACTTTACTTAACTACTAGTATACTAGATATAATGTTCAGTGTATGCATGTGTGCTAGATATTAGTCTAAACCTAAGGAATCACATCTATTGGCTGTTAAGCATATTATTTGATATCTATCTGGTATAATTGATATTGGTTTATGGTATTCTAAAGATTCATCTACTGAATTAATTAGATATTATGATGCTGATTTTGCTGGTTGTAAATTGGATAGAAAGAGTACTAATGGTACTTGCCAATTTCTTGGAGTTAACTTAATCTCCTGGTTTAGCAAGAAACAAACTTCAGTTGCACTATCCATAACTGAGGCAAAGTATATTGCAGCAGGAAGTTATTGTGCTCAAATCTTGTGATTAAGCAATAACTTGAAGATTTTGGAATCAAGTTGACTAGTACACCTATTAAATATAATAATATCAATGTTATTTGCTTGACCAAAAATCATGTTCAACATTTTAGGAGTAAACATATTAAAATTAGACATCATGTTGAAAATAATGATGTTGTGCTTGAATTTATTAGTACTGAATTTCAATTAGCTGATATTCTGACTAAGCCTCTTCTGGAAGATCGATTTTGTATGATTAGAAGAGAGCTCGGGATCATTAATCCTTTTGATTAAAATCTTCCTATCTTTGAATCAAATAGATCATTTTGACATCAATCATATTCAATCATTGTTATTTTCATTGAATTTAATTGAATTTCCAGTGTATTTGATCAGACCTTCAGTCTCTTGACTTTCAGTTTTTAAGTCGATGCGTCGACACATTAATGTGTCGATAACTGAATGTGTCGACACATTCGTGAGTCGACACATGAACGGCAGCATATCGAGGATAAGGGCTTTTCGAAGTATTTTTTCCTCATTTCTTCTCCTCACTCGAGCCGACACATACCCTAAGGTACTCCACACTCTTCCTTCCCTCCATTTCATGCTCAAAATCCTCTGATTCTTTGTTTGGGATGCTTTCTAGTTTGGATTTAGCAACATTCCGCCTCCCATTTCCAATTTGAATCCTAGAAACCCTAGGTTTCCCCTCTAAAGTTGTTCAAATCCTTATTTTGTGCAATGGGACCCCGGAAACAAGTAGTCCATCACCCTCAGCAGTCTAATCAGGAGGAAGAATGAAGAACCAAGGCCAAACATGAAGCTAGAGCTCCTGATCTGCCTGCTCGACCTCTTTTCATAGCTTCTAGTCAGATGATTTCGAAGACTGTCGGAGGAGGACGCTGTGTAGACTTCAGTTTCATTGACCAGCAGCACTTCAGGATCGGACAATGGATTTGAGAGGCTGGTTTGACATCCTTTTGTTCTTTGAGCGAGAGATATTACCCAGGGCTTATTTGGGAGTTTTATAGATCACTAGCCCATGAAAGTGATGGTTGGCTAGCTCAGGTGAGAGGCAGAGATATCCCAATTACTTCAGAGGTACTGAGCAGAGTATGGGATATTCGGATGACTGGGTCAGTTGTGGACAGCCTGATTGATAGAGTGAGTGGTCTCCAGTGTATATTCGAGTCAAATTTTTGGCTGAGGGAGCCACCGTACCTACATCCCGATTATCTACAGAGATGAGATTATTGCACCACATTGTCGCCCGGATCCTTCTGCCGAAGACCAGACATTTCGATTACATCACTGAGTGGGAATTGCTCGTGATGGTCTCATTGGTACAGTGCACACCCGTCTGCCTTCCGGTGCTTATGGTTCATCAGATGACGGAGGCTTCGACGAGTCAGTGACTCTATCTACCCTATGGGATGGGGTTGACTTTATTATTCAGGGTGTATGGCATCAGTTTTGAGGACAAGCCCTTCCGCATGCTACTTCATACTGATGTTTTTGACATCAGGTCATAACACAGGATGGGTTATCATCTATTTTGAGGCCAGTGGAGATGTAGAGTATCTGGTCAGGCTGATGACAGAGTTCATGATGATGATGCTGTAGAGGAGGAGCGCATCCTTTCGGTGAGGTAGGACCTATAGAGAGTCAGCCTGAGACAGTAGCACAGCCAGAGACTGCTTCTCAGTCTGAGCCTACTTCATAGCCTCAGCCAGTTCAGTCGGATTCTCCAACAGTTTCAAAGAGTTTATTGGACAGAGTCAGACGCATTGAGATAGAAGTTTTGATCATTAGACAGCATCTTGACTACTTCATTGCTGAGACCAGAGAGAGCCACAATGGACGGAGTGATGGCATCTCAGCTATTCTGACCGCACTGTCCAGACCTACAGGGAGTACTCCAATTTCTGATACAGCTCCACCTGCTCCAGCACTAGTTGTTGATGGTAAAAGTGATGATGATGGAGATGATGAGGAGACTGACTCTGATGGATTCGACTTCACAGATATGATTTCAGAGCCAGTGGCAAAGGTTACAGCAGACTTGCCTAGGAGTCCCACTTGTGACCCTTCCAGCTCACCTACTCAGACTCCAGTCCTATCTTCTCCTCCATCCAGATCAGATGATCATGTTTTGATTCCTATTCTTTCATCTATTGTTGACTCACCCATTGTTGATACACCCATTATTGACAGTCCTATCATTGATTCATCGATTGCAGTTTATCCATTCATTCTTCAGCTGATACACCTATTGTTGGTACACCTATCTTATCATTAGCTGAAACACCAGTTTTTGATACACCCTCTGTTGATACACCTGCCATCTATACATCCTATCTTATCTGAGAGCTAGGATTTTACACACCTGGCTTTCAGTATCTTGATTCTGGTCCATCTTTTGATCGTACACCACTTCCGACAGTTACAGAGACTATCGACCCAATTGGCTCTATTCTTGCCAAGGACATAGATTCCACCTCTTCTGCTCCAGCTAGAGGTCGGATGTATGCTCGACGCAGAGGACATGGTCATCATACTCCTCCATGACCGACGAGGACCCACCTCCAAGATCTCATATCGATGTGGCCTCGAGCTTGCTCGTTTACTGATACTGGATCGATTGAGATCGGATCTTCTGATGATGATGAGGATGAGGATCAAGATATCTTTGTATCTTTAGATAGTTTACTTTTATGCATCTTTTATTATTGCACAAATTCTGACTTTAAATATAATATTATGTTGTACTTCATGTTTATGACTTCAAATGAATGAAATGCTTTAAATTTTCTTAGTACTTCATTGTCTTTACTTATAAATAAATGAATTCTTATTGTACTTCAATGCTATACCTTGAATGTATTGCCTATTTGTCTTCCTACCTTTTTAATGATAACAAAAAGGGAGAGTAAAAGACTAAAGTATAAATGTAATGTGCAAGGGAGTAATATGTGATGTATAAGGGGTAATAAGAGTAACAATGCTTGAAATTTTGTATAAATTTGAAAATTTTGAAAATTATTTTAAAAACTTATTTGAACGTGAACTAAAAATTATTTACAAATTCTCTAAGTAAGGGGGAGTAATATTTTCTTTACATTGAAAATCTTTTCTGAATTAAATTTCATCTTAAAATCCTTCTTTAAATGTTTGAAAAGATATTCACAAACTCTTTTATGGATCATCAATTCAGGGGGAGCCTTGTTTATTGCTGAATTTTTGTCTCTCCTAAACATGTTTTCTTATAGAGCATCACGATACATATGTTTATATCTTAATTATCCCAAAGCTCTAATACTCTCAATCATTATAAAAAGCTCTGACACTCTTAATCATTATATCACACTTGCTCTAATACATCATGTCAATATTGTAAATTACTTTGATACACCTATTACATTTAGCTCTATGCACCTTGATGAATTCTTTTAAAAGATTTTTATGAAATTTATACTTAAAGATTTTGTCATCATCAAAAAGGGAGATTGTTGACTCTGTTATTGATTTTGATGATAAGCAAAATGGTTATGTATAAGTTGAATACTAATGATTTCTTTGAAGTATGTTTTTATAGAAAAAGGTGCTCACAAATTTGAAAAATAATTGTTTGATTAAAGAAGCCAAGTTTAGATGACAGATATGCTTAAAGAGGAGTTGGACAGTTAAAGTTTGCTTGAATGGATATTTGAGTGAAGTATAAATTTGATTCAGCACAAGTTCAGGCATTTTTGTGAAGATTTCAGTGTGGTGTCGATACATGACACCAAGTGTCGACACACAGAAGTGAAGTGTCGACTAAAGCCGGTACGCAAAGAATGTTTCAGATGGCACGGCTGAAGTATCAACACATGGACTTGAAGTGTTGACTCAAAGTATCGACACATGGATCAGCTCATCGCCTGAGATTTTCAAGTAACAGAACTTATTAAAGATGAAGAACTACAGAAGTGCCGACACATAGATATGAAGTGTCGATTCAAAGTGTCGACTCACCTAAGAAAGTGTCGACACATCTGAGATTTTTAGAGAACCAAATTGAAGATATTTGAATTGGGTGTCAACTCAAGAAGTTCAAGTGTTGACTGAAAGTGTCGACTCACAGCCTGAAGTGTCGACACATGGAGTTTTGGAAATAGTAACGGCTAATTTTTCAAATACAGAACGCGACCCTTTTACCCCCCAATGGCTAGATTTTCGAGTCTAATGGCTAAAAACCAGATTTGAGACCTTGGAAAGGTATTTATATGCTTCAAATCAAATTAAAAAATAATTACTAAAGAGAATGAAATAGAAATATCCAAGAAAGAAGAAAGGAGAGCATTCACTCCTATTTATTAAAGTTCAACCACTCTCAAGCAAAGCAAGCTTCCAAGCATTCAAGAGCCTTCAAGAGCATTAAAGATCATCCATTCTTGAGCATTCAAGAGGCTTCATCAAGTTCAAAAGCACCACAACATCGAGCTTCAAAGAGATACCCGCTTTTTATTTGAAAGCTTTTATTCTCTTTACTTCAAACCATTATTTGTTATAAGGGTTCTTGTTTAGCCTATTGAAAAACCAAGGGAGGTTATTGGTGAGCCTTTGAAAACCAAATAGGTTCTTGGTTAGCCCAGAAAATCAAGGAAGGTTGGTGGTGAGCCTTAAAATTATTTAGGTTCTTAGTTAACCCATAAAACCAAGTGGTTTTGACTTGTGAGCCTTGTGAAAATAAGTTGGGTTTTTGATTAGTGAGCCCGGAAAACTAATCAACTGTAATTGGTTGAGATTATAGTGAATTTCCAAGAAAATCTTAGGGAGTGGATGTAGGTGCATTGGATAGCACCGAACCACTATACTTTTTTATCTTTGTGGTTGCTTATCTTCTCTTATTGCTCTTTCATTTATTGCTTTTTATTTCCGATGCACTTTTATTTAAGAGCATTACATTTGAATTCATAGTACCTTGATTAATTGTTAGATTGGATTACATACTATTTCATTGCATCAAGTAATTATTTTTAGAGACCCAATTTACCCCCCTTCTTGGGTTGCTTACTGGGAAACAATATTCATGATTACCTAAAAATCTGAAGACATCTTTTTATCATATAAACCCCTCGATGTTATATTTAGTTTTAATTGATTAGTTTTAATTAAACCATTATCTATCTTTTTAAATCTATATAGTTATCTCTTTTTTTTTCATGAAACAATTATCCTTGATCCCCGAGGACATGATCCTGACTCATCATTAACTATAGTAGTGAGTTAGGTTTTATTTTTGACTACCTATGATAGCGATCAAATTTGGCACCATTACGGAGATCTAGGTACAATTATTTCATGAAAAAAAAAATATTTTTGTATATATTTATTGCTCTCTTTAGTTCATTGCCTTTTTTAGTTGCCTTAATTATTAAATTTTCTTTTTTTTTTAACATAAAAATATTTTTTTCTTTTCACAAATCAACTTCTAACCTAATTAACCTTTTCTTTTAATTAACTTACCATAAATAACCTACAAGAAAATCCTAAGACACTTTCCATAAGATTTAATTAATTTAAGGAAATAAATAATAAACTTTAAAAACTTTCTAATTTGTTTAGATGCTTTATTTGATTTGTATTGAATTTATATAAAACACTTTAAGGGTGTAACCCCTAAACAATATAAGGTTAGAATTTTATCACCTTTTCCTGGTCCACAAACCACCACCCTACATAATTTATTGACACAAGCCTTAATTTAAAATCAATTAGAAATTGACCTCTAAGGATTTTCAAGCTCACTAGGACAAGGGATCCTAAGAGTTGGACTAGCTCAAAATTAACTGGTTAACTAGTGTCTAGAAAAGGGGTTCAAGGATGATGTAGTCCTAAAGAAAGGTGGTTCTTTAATTGATTCCGTTGACTAACCTGGCCAATTAATTTGGTGTCTAAGGAAAGCAATGAGGGGATCCCCACTAACCTTACCCTTACCTGGCCTGTGGCTAATTGGTATCTGACTTCAAAGATTCAAAGGCAATCTTGGCAGTTAGGAGCTATCTAGACATAGGGTAATCTTAGGATAGAGAGTCCATTGTATGATAATTTATTTGCACTAACAAAATTTTAACCTAATTAAACCACCCTCCTCTATCATTTCTAGATTTAGGACTTCTTAGGCTCTCACCTTTAGACTTCTTCTCTCTCTTTCTTTCCTCTTCTTCTCCCCTCTTCCTCCATATAATATATATAAAAAAGCTAATAAAAAAATTAAGTTTTTTTTACTAAGACAAAAAGATGATTGTTCAAATATAATCTAAACCATACAAGATTAAAAAATCATGGATCCTACTAGACAACCCAAAAACTTAATGGATTATTGTTATCCAGATCCTATTGAACGACCTCAAACCTTACAAGATTATTGATACAAGATTGACTTTGACCAACCATTTAGAATGAGAATCTAAGCTAACAATTCTATGAATCAACCACAATAGATTGATATACATCCTAATTTCATGAGATTCGAAGGTGCATACAATCACACAAGGAAACCTGTAGGAACTAACATGGCATCATTGATCCATAGAATTGAGGAAGTCTAAGAACATAAAGGATATACACAATTTTATCATGTACCATACCTATGTGCACGGAATGTGACTCACTGGACCATGTTATAGAAGAATGTCTTACTTGATACACCCATTCCAAAATAGGTTTAAGAGTAACTAATAATAGATATATAACTAACCCTTATGCCCCAACCTATAACCCTATATGGAATTATCTTCCCAATTTTGTGTGGTCACAAGATGCAATATTAGGAGCCCCTAATTTTGACTAGCCCTACCCTAGGCCCAATCAAGTACCTAATCATCAGATTTAGATCTTGAGAAAGGAATCAGCACATTAGAAAAGAGTCTTGAAACTTTGACTGAATCCCAAGTTGCCTCCATGCTATAATTAATAATACTAACACTATCCTGAATAACTTTATACAGACCATGGGCTAATAGATAACCTCCAATACCCATGCTATTTGCCCATTTGGAGATGCAAGTAAATCAATTGGCTATGGCTATAAGTGAAGAAGAGCTGCCTAGTCTAATGCTCAGGAATAAATTGGTCATAAAGCGACCCTATACAACCAAAGAGACCAACCTAGATAATTTGACTAAGGTAAAAACTTATGAAGAAAAATCAGAAAGGAGAGACGAACCACTCCCATCATCACCCAACTTACCTATGGTCCCAATCCCAAGAACCCTAGAATTGTCCATTACTTTCAATAGGAAGGAAGAACAATTAGATGTAATGATGGAATCAATTAAGACTTCCTAGGAATCACAAATATATAATGTAATAGAGGAAGCCATGCATGAAAGTGCCCCCATGATTCGTTAAACTCTAGTTTGGCTCACTTTGAGGTGGATGATCTTGATATAAAGGGATGTACCCTATAAATGAATGACCTAGTGGAAACACCCTACCCTAATACTACCCCACTTTGGATCGAGCAATATAAGCCATCACCTAAACTGCCAATACCTTCCTTATTAGAATTACCACCTGATCCATAATTGAAGCCACTTCCTGTTGCATCCACTAATACCCTACCTGTAATATATAATTAGGAATCCCAAATTGTAGGTGTCCTAAAAGCATATAAAGAAGCTGTTGGATGAGACATTACATATATGGGGGATAACGAAGTTAAAACTTTTATATCTAATTTTTTTGTATTTGGCACTACTTTTGAGAACTATCTCCAAAATGATGTATGGAGACAGGGTTGATATTGACTTAGAAAAAGTGCCAAGTTGTAGATCAAAAGGGCTTATGCCACGATCTAAATTATTAGCTGAATCCATTATGACTCTGGTTGAACCTTTGTCTTTGGAGGAAGAGGCATCAAATGGGGATCCTAAAATACTCCATACATTGAGCATATTGAGTACATAGATCTATGTCCATTAGAAGCCTAACTAGTATTGAAGTTATACCTAGATCTAATTATAAAGAAAAAATTATTAGCTATTAGGGAAACATGTCACTTAATAGTCCTATGTAGGAAATACTCCAAGCTGAACTAGAATCACATAGGAAATTACAAACCTACGTCAAGATTCGGGCAGGAATAGGATAAGAACCCCAAGAGGTCTAGGTAAAGATGTTAAACTTAGCGCTTGTTGGGAGGCAACTCAATTTTTCTATTGATTTTTGCTTTAGTGATTTTCATTTTTGTAGGAATAATGGATCACTCTTTATAGACGCACCTGGCAATTCATGATATATATCTAGTCTAGGTGGTACCTCTCTTTATCTTACTTTCATGTCCCAAATTTTTCTTACTCCATTGAGGATAATAAAAATTAAGGTGGGGGGTAGGAGAAAGTCTTTTGAAAATGTTTTGAAAACTATTTTGAAAATCTCTTGAAAAATTTCAAAATTTTTTTTAAACAAATTATTATAGAGAATTTTTGTTATAAATCATGTGCCATGAAAATAATTCTTAAACAAAATAGATTATGAAAGGGACAATAGAATTAGAAAGTATTTATTAATAACTATAGTGAGTCAAGAAGTAGACTAGCTAGTCAGACTTTTAGTAACCTACTTAAGTCACCTAAAGGCTAATAGCACTTCCATCACACATGCACATTGATGAGATAAAGTAGGTACTAGTTGTAAGGTCATTATTACTGAAAAATTGATAATTGATATACACTCCCCATTTAACTCAAATTTAAGGAAAGAGCTAATTGCCTAAAAAAAAAGAAAAAAGGAGAAAAAAATAAAAAAAAAGAGAAGAAAAAAAAGAGGCAAGTTCTAAATATTGATTTCTCACCTAGTAACTAGGCACCTTCATCTAAGTAAGCATTATTATTTGCATCAAAAATTGGGCAGTGTGAAGACATCGCCTACCAAAAAGAGAAAGAAAGAAAGAAAAACTTAGCTAGTGTGAAAGCTATCTTAGTCTAAGTTGGAAGGTGTATAAAAAATTGACCAAAGTAGGTGATAAGCAAAGATATAATTATTCTCTACAATCTAGTACTGAAATACTAAGTTAGCCATCATAAACATAAGCATGATAGACCTTTAGATGAAGTCTAAGAAAGTTTCTAATGGTTCTGACTGTGAAATTTACTTCAAAAATTCAATACCTAATTCGTGATGCTAGCTAACTTCTTTTGACCTTAAGCCTAGATCTAAAGGAGAATCTTAATGATATATGGTTATAAAATTAATACTTATATCTTAATTATATTACTAAAGGACTAGCAATGATTAAGTTAGGGGATATGGTAAGTCTATCAATTACTCTAATTTAACTATTAAAATAAGTATTAATTAATTAATATTTATTAAGAATTAAATTTTTATTAGAGTTTTATAAAAAGGAGTTCATGAATAGAAAGAATTCAATTTTTGGAGTCCAATAATGTAGACAACACTCAAATCAGAGTTGAAATGAGCCTGATATCATATTTTAAAATTTATATAGAATTACATACATTTTAAAGTAGCTGATCTAACATGGATCGGCTATTGGATCTACAGAATGCAACTTGGTCCATAGGTAGCCATTGCTACCGATCCACTGACCCTATCCATGGATTAATGATAGGCCACGATGTTGTCGTTAAGATATCATGGCTTTCAATTTAATTAACTGACTTCTAGATAAAATTAAGAATATGTAGAATAGATGAGTTGGGTCGAATCCATAGAGAAGGCAGTGCTTAGGATAACTTGAAATCTTTGATTTTTATAAAATAAAAGAAAAATAATTTAAAGTCAAAAAAATAAAAATTTAAAGTGCAAAAGAAAAATAATACTCGGGTATGTTTGATCTATTAGTTAGATATTAGCATCTACTTACAAGAAAAATAAATAATAGAAATTTAAATTACATAAAAAATCTAATTACAAGGAATTGAAAATAATAGATAAATAAACTATGAAAAATAATAACAAAGACTCTGAAGTTGATTGGTGCAGCCTTGTCGAGAAATTAGTTGATGTCACGTCACCTTCTTCCATCATAGTCCATGGAGCGAACTTGGCTTCCTCTTCTTCTTCCTCTTTAGATCTTGACCTTGAGATAGAATAGACTTGAAGATGGTGTAGGGGACAGAACTCTCCTCTAAAAAATCTCATTCTTAGAGGCCAACCCGCAACCTAAAGCTATGCCATCTACCCTGTACCGTACCCTCTCTCTAGGATGATTTGTTTCTAGCCTAGGGGTCTTTTAAATAGAGCTCATTTAGGACTTCCTCCTGGTCAAATGTGGAGTCAATCAGGCTCAAGATCAGTCAGATATTGCACAAAAAATTTTCAACCATCCGATGTATTGCATGATAGATGGATCGCTGCTCCTTCCTTCTTGGTTACCCAAAGTCCAAATTAGACTTTGGCTGGATCGAATCCTAGACCCCTTCTTTGATTATGATTAGGACTCCACTTCTCCCCGTTCCAGCATTGTGGGCAAATGGTGGTGGACGGTGGCAAGAGGCGGCGACTGGTGGTGGAGATGATGAATTTGGGGCGGTGATTGAACAAGCAACAGGAAAACCATGAACCACTCATAACAGGGCCATGAGCAGAGCTTGGAGGAATGGTGACTGGAGGCTTCTTCAACATCATAGGTTCTCTACGATGGAAGGCAATGGCCGGTTGTGAGCGGTGATGCATGGGTGAATGGCTAAGAAGATGAAGAAGAGGGGGTGGCGGCGATGAGGCCGTGGGTGGCATAGGGGGAATCGATGACTTGGAGGAGGCTCTTCTGGCCATGCAGAGGCTCTTGGCGGCATGTCCCTTTGGAAGACGGCGGTGGGAGGTGGTGGCTGCTTTTCCCTGGCAAGCATGGTGGTGGGTTTGTGGTTTGGGGCAGGCGGTGGCCGAACAGGAACTTCATTTAGAAATGGTGGTTGGGCGATGCTTGGATGGTAGCCGATGGCTTCTCCCAGCTGTGAGGAGGCTTTTGATGGTGAGGGGGAAGGCGAGGGACAATCTTGGTGCCCGTACAGCTTGAAACAGCACCCATGGTCCATGGGAATGGATCATGGACCGGTAGTAATGGCCACCTATGGACCAACTCGCATGATGTAGACCCAGCAGCCAGTCTATGGTGGACTGGTTGCTTTAACATACGTGCAATTTCTTTAATAACTTTTAAAATTTAATTTTGAGTTTATTTAAATTCTAATTTGAGTATCGTCTATGCTGTTAGACTTCAGAGATTGAGCTCTTTCCATTCATGGACTCCTTTTCTGTAAAAATCTAATAAAAATATCATTTCTTAATAAATATTAATTAATTAAAATTTATTTTAATGGTTAAATTGGGATAATTAATAGACTTATCACACCCCCCAACTTAGTCATTGCTAGTCCCTTAGCAATGCAGTTAAGATATAAGTATTAATTTTATATCCATGTTATTAAGATTTTCCTTTGGATCTAGGCTTAAGGTCAAAAGAAGTTAGCTAGCATCATTAACTAGGTATTGAGTTTTCAAAGTAAATTTCACAATCAGAACTATTAGAAACTTTTTAGACTTTATCTAAAGATCTATCGTACTTGTATTTGTGATAGCTAACTTAGTATTTCAATGATAGATTGTAAAAAACAATTACCTCTTTGCTTATCACCTACCTTTGGTCAATTTTCTATACAACCCCCAACTTAAGCACATGATTGAGGTAGCTTTCACACCACTTAAGTTTTTTTTATTATTATTTTTATTTTTTTGGTTAGTGATGTCTTCACACTGTCCACTTTTTGACATGAATAATAATGCTTACTTAGGTGAAGGTGCCCGGTTACTCGGTGGAAAACCAATGTTTAGAACTTGTCCCTTTTTTCTTTTCTTCTCTTCCTTTTTCTTTTTTCTTTTTTCAGGTAGGTAGCTCTTTCTTCAAATTCAAGTTAAATGGAAGGTGTATATCAATTACCAATTTCTTAGTAATAACTGAATTTTTAATTAACCTTACAACTAATACCTGCTTTACCTTGTCAGTGTGCATGTACGATGGAAGTGGTAATAGCCTTTGAGTGACCTAAGTAGGCTGCTAAAAGTCTAACCAGCTAGTCTACTTCTTGATTCACTACAATCATTAGTGAAGGCTTTCTAACTCTATTATTCTTTTCGTAGTCTATTTAGCACAAGAATTTTCATGGTATATGATTTATAAAATTTTTCTATTTTTAAGATTTTCAAAAGATTTTTCATTTTTTTTTAAAAAAATTAAAATTTTAAGTTTAAAAGTTTGTCCCTATCTCTTACCTTAAATACTATTGTCCCTAATGGTATAAACAAGTTCAAGAAATAAATTTAAACCATAAGGATAAAAAAAATATATAGGGATAGAGGTTACTTGAAAAGAGAAACTTATCAACAAGATAAAGGCTACAATAGTCAACTTAGATTAGAAATTTTTATATATATATATATATTTATATATATTTTATTATTTTTATTTTTATTTTATTTGTAAGGGTATGAAAAGTAAATATTGGGTTATCTCCCAACAAGTGCTAGTTTAACGTCTTCAATTGGACATTATGAGGAAGTCCAATAGATGATTAACTTTAATATATTCTTTATAATATCAAAAAGATAATACCAATCAGGTGGTCTAGTCATCATGGTAGAAAACCTTCATAAAGTACTCTAGGATGATTCACCCAACTCAAAAAAGTATATTGGGCAAGCATGTTATCCCAGGATTTAAAATAATTATTATAGTTTATATGATAATTAGGAAGGGATTGTATTTGTTGGGCCAAGATTGGAGGTGGTAGTTTAAAAACTTCTTCAATTATGGGTTGGTCTACCCTACTCCCCTTCTTGGACATGATGTCTTTGGTCAATGTCCCTTTTCATTTTAAATTTAGGCACCTTTTCCAAATTAATATTAACCCTGTCTCCACACATTATTTTAATATCATGAAAAAATTTTGGAGGCAGTTCTCAAAATTAGTACAAAAAATAAAGAAATCAATTATAAGATTTTTAAGATTATGATCTCTCATTTCAATAATATCTCACTTGATAGCTTCTTTGTGTGCTTTTAAAATATCACTAAGTTGGGCTTCCTGGATAAAGTTCACTAGAAAAAGTTTTAATGGGTGCATCAAGAAATGACTTCAATTCTAGATTTGGTGGTGATTTTAACAAAGGGGTTATTGGTGGGCTAGGTGATGGCTCTTGTTGTTCATCAACAAAAGTGGGGTGGGTTCAAAATAGAGTATTTGTATTGGGTCATTAACTTATGAGATATACCCATCTATATTAAAATTATCCATCCCAAAATGAGCCTGATAGGGATCTACTATATCCTAGGAGAGAAATGTGGAGATGGCTTCCTCTATTATGTTATGCATTTATAGTTCTTGGAAAGGTTCAACTAATTATATCATTGCATCTATTTATTCTCCTATCCCATTAAAAGGCTTGGATGATTTTAGGGCATTAAGGAATTGGGTCATAGGTGAGTGGGATAATGATGAAATTGGTTCATCCTACAAGTTTAATTTTTTCATATATTTTTTTGTCTTAGCCAAATTGTCTATGTTGGTTTTTATGGTCGTGCAAAGTTTTTCTAAGACCAGTTCATTCCCGGGAGTCAGAGTGATTGTTTAGAAAAAGATAGAGGGTCATTAAAGTTGTGAGCTAGGTATGGTCCCTCTAGGTTACTCTTAGATTGACTAGGCAATTTACCTTTCTCCTCTCTATTAAGTTCAATTAATCATTAATCAGTTTGATCTATTAGTTTATAGATAAATTATTATTGGGCTATAATCATTTGTTAAAATTGAGAAAACCTATTGACATCTAAGTTGGTCTGTATGGAGGTGGGTATGATGCTTGCTGAACCTTCTCTTCAACTGATTGGCTATAATTAATTAGAGAAGGTTGATAATGGAGATAGGGTTGATCATAATAGGGTATATTTATGAATAGAGATCCTTGGGTTGCCAGGGTAACCACTGGATGTGGTTACCACGAAAAGTCTCGTTGAGCCCCCCAACCTAAATTATAGGCATTATAGTATGGGTTATTTTCTAAGCTGTAGACCATTTGGATTTGATCTTGATAAACTTGGTCATACATAAACTCAAGAGGTTGGTACCCAGTTAGGCACTCACGCCCAAAGTGAGTGGTGCTCGAATAAACTTGGTGTACCGGGAGAAAGGGTACTCTACTATAAGGATTCATCCTCCTGACATTGATTCAATATATCGGATTGTTTTGATTATTTGAATATGCAATCAAAGTTTTAGATCAGAGCAATCTTTATTTATTTATGTATTTTATTATTATTATTTTTTTTAAGAGGAGAGGTGAGATGAAAATGATAGAAGATTTCTAAAGATAAGAGCCTAAGGAGTTCTAAAGCTAAAAGAAAAAGAAAAGAATTAGTTAAGGTTTGATGTTATTTACAAACATATTAGCATAACATGGACTCTATATCTTAGGGTTATCCGAAATCTAGATAGCTCCTAACTGCCAAGGCAACCTTAGAGCCCTTCAAGTTAGAAACTGACTAATCAATTGGCCAAGTAAGGATAAGATCGGTAGGGGTCCCCATGTTGCTTTCCTTAGACACCAATTAGATTAGCTAGGTCAGTCAACAGAACCAATTAAAAATTACCTTTCTTCAAGGCTTCATCATCCTTGAACCCCTTTCATAGACACTAGTTAATTAGCCAATCCTGACCTGGTCCAACTCTTTCAGGTGCCTTGTCCTATTGAGCTCGAGTTCCTTAGGGGTTGATGTCTAATTGATTTTATTAATAGGCTTGGGTTAATGCAAGATATAGGGTGGTGATTTGTGGGCTAAGACAGGGTTATCAACTCCCCACTTTATGTTGTTTATGGATTAATGCTCTTAAGATATTTTATGCAAGTATGCAATACAAAAATAGGAAGATGTTCCAAACAAGTAATAGGCTTTTAAGTTTTAGTTAGTTACTCTATTTTAATTAAGTGTTATGTGGTGCTTTTATTTTCTTTTTATATTTGTTATTTCAAGCAAGAGAAGTAAAATGCAACTTTTAATCTTGGTTAATTAGGTATAAAAAAACTAAGATTAGATTAAGCAAATAAAGAAACCATAGATTTTATAATTAAGGCAAGAAATCAAATCAAAATTTAAGATAGTTAATTAAAAAGTTAAGTATTTTTTTGGATAAATTTTAAAAAGGAAGAAACTAAAAAAGAATTTTTTAGGTTAGTTTGAAAAGAAAGAAACTCATAAAAAGGAAGAAACCAAGTTTTTTTTTTCTTTTATGTTAATTTGAAAAGGAGGATAGTAGTAAAAAAAGGAAACAAATCAAGAAAATTATGTGGATCTTAAAAAAGGAGACTATTCAAAGGAAACAAACAAAAAAAGGGAAAAGTTTTTTTGGTTAATATGAAAAGGCAGAAATGTTGCCTAGTGAAGCAACTCAAGAGGGGGGGTAAATTGGGTTTTTAAAACTTGTTACAAGTATGTACCAATTTAAAAACAATAAAGGTGCTAGTGATTTCAAGAATATATGTGCTTGATGATAAAATACAGCAAAATTAAAGTAAGAGCAAGAAGAATAGAAGTAATCATAAACACACAAAGATTTATAGTAGTTTGGTGCACACCAAAGCACCTACATCCACTCCTTAGGGTCTACTTAGAAATTTCACTATAATCCCACTTGATTACAGATGATTAATTTTTCGGGCTCAATAATCACAACCCCTTGGTTTTTACAAGGCTAACCAAAAATCTAGTTGGTTTTCACAAGGCTCATCAATAACCTCTTGGTTTTCAGAAGGGTAACCAAAAACCTCTTGGTTTTCATAAGGCTAACCAAAAATCTCAGTTGGTTTTCAAGCAAGGCTCACCAATAATCTAAGTTGGTTTTTTCAAGGCTCACCAACAACCCAAACACTAGTTTCAAATAATTTAAAACTAGGAACAACAATAAAGTTGAGTTTAAAGTAAAAATACAATAAGCTTTAAAAAATAAAAGCAAATATCTCTTTGAAACTCTTTGATTGCTGTTGAGAAAGCTTGTATTTAAGTTCTTGAAGCCTTAATGAGTGCTTGAGAGTTGGACTTGAATGCTCATTGAATACTCTTGAATGCCCTTGAATGCTTAAAAGCTCAACTTCTCTAAAAAATAATTATTCTTCAATGAATATTTGAGTGAATGCTCATAGCTTCTCATTAGTTTTTTCTCTCTTGAGTTTGGACCACTTTAAATACCTTTCCAAGCCTTAAATGACCATTTTTGATGTTGGAGAAGAAAAAATAGCTGTTAGGGGCAAAAAAGACCAATTTTGTACTTCAAAAAACTAGCCATTACTGTTCATCCAGACCTGTAGGTGTCAACACTTCAGGTATGAGTCGACATATGAGTCGACACTAGGTCAAAAAATATCTTCCGAAGTTCTCTGAAAATCACTGGTGCATCGACACTTCTTCTGGTGAGTCGATACTTGAGTCAACACTTCATCTTCATGAGTCGACACTTGAGTTAAAACTTGAATTTAGCATGTTTTGTCTTCATTTTGATCTCAAGCCTTAAGTCGACACTTGAGTCGACACATAGGTTGACACTTGGTCTTCATGAGTCGACACTTCATGCGTGCCAACTGAAACTTCTTCTGCATATCAGCTCAAGCTTTTGTGGGTTGACACTTTGAGTCGACACTTGGTCGAAACTTTCCTGAAACTCTGCTGAAACTTCTCCAATTTCATGATTCGAGTTCTTCAAGGTTATTTTTATGTATCAAAGTCCATTAAACTTGAAAGTCCATCAATTTAACTGGCTTCTTCAATAAGATAGCAAGCTTTGAACCTTTAATGCAAAATAGCTTTGATGAGTATCCTGTTTTAGTAAACACACTTTTAACATATAGTTAGTACTTAGATATAGTTAAGTATTTTGTTATTCATCAAAATCAAGATAGGAGTCAACAATCTCTTCCTTTTTGATGATGACAAAATCTTTAAGTATATACATATAATAAGCTCAAAAAATTTTCAATAAGTATAGAGCAATTGACTAAAATTATCAGAGCTACTGATCAAAAGTATCAGAGTCTGAGTTATAATGTTTATCAAGAATAAACACTCATCCACAATGCATCAAAGCTAAATGTATATATAAGAAAAAGAATTCGATTCAAAAAGTTTCAATGTATCTGAGCTATAACTATAATGTATCAGGCTATGATTATAATGTATCAAAGCTATAACTTGAAATATATCAGAGTTGTATACTTATATTAGATGTTCACATTGTGTATCAGAGCTTAAAATAGTTTTGAAAGATAAGTATTAGAGCAAAACAAGCTAAATCATAAAGAGTATCGGAGCAAAAGCTTTAAGAGTATCAAAGAATGAAAATTGTCATAGCACATCAGAGCAAATAATATACCAAAAGGATGAAATGTATCAAAGCAAAAATATTAGAGCATGAAGAGTATCAAAGTATGAAAACAAAGAGTATCATAGCATATTAAAAATAAGAATAAGGAGCATCAGAGCATAAAAAATAGAATAAATAAGAATAATAATGAGTATCAGAGCATAGAATTGAAGGGTATAGATCAAAAGTAACAAAGCATAGAACAAAACTTCTCCTTAATATATGATTTGAAAGCTAATTTTCAAAAAGAAATTGTTAAGAAATTTTCAAAATTTACTACTTCAAATTTTCAAAATTTACTACTTTAGTACTTTTCTCTCTCTCGCTTATTGCTTTCTTCTTTTCTCTCTCTTTTGCTTATCATTAGTTCTCATTAATTTTCATTAATATTGATTACTCTCCATTTCTAATTCTCATTAATTATCCCCATTTTTGTTATCATTAAAAAGGTAAGAAAATAAAGTAGAGATAAAGCATTGCAATAACAAGTAATAGAAAACAAAGTGAGAATGCACATAGATAAAATCTAAAAATGTCAATATATATATAAAATTTCAAACATTTGATACATCAAATTCAGAATTTGATACAAGTAACAAATAACAAGTACACTGACACACTAATATATAAAAACATAGAAATACTGAAATACAGACTGACTGATATACTAAACAATCTTAAGGAGTGCTTTCCTCATCAGAGGAAGACCCAATCTCCATAATGATCGGTCCGGCAACCCTAGAAGGTCGGGGTCATGGCCACATTGGTCGGAGATCTGAAAGTCTGGTCCGGACAGGTCTGGGTGCATCACCATGCCCTTTGCGTCTGTTTCTGGCATGTGCTCTTCCTCTGGCTGGTGCTGAAGAGGAAGAAGTGACATCAATAACAGGAACACGAAAAGTGACAAAATCAACAACTATATCAGTGATCGATGGTGTGACATCAAAAGTGGATCCTGAAGAAAAAATGTGGAAACCAAGTATGTAAAACCCTAGTTTCTTGATCAAAGAAGAAGTAGAAGGTATATGTGGTGTCCTAGTGGGTATACTAAAAGTAGGAGTCGGTAAATCAATAGAAGTATCAAGTGGATCAGTGTGAAGAATAGGTGTGGAAACTAAGGTATCAGATGGATCAGGAATGGTGGGAGTGCTAGAGAGAACTGGAGTCAGGATGGAAGAACTAGGATCAAGAATAGCCTCTAGAGTCCTCGTCTCGTTCGCTGTGAGCAGTGTACCTGATCAGTAGTAACATCTGGCTCAAGGTCTGCCATATAATCTGCAATGTCAAAATTCATGAGGAATCGCCCTGGCCATCTCCGATCCTTATGTATGGAGCTGGAGCTAGAGGTGCTGGTGGAGCAGGCGGAGAATCTAACAATGGTGGTGAAGGTGCTCTAGCAGAAGATAATCTCTCAAGTGTGGCTAGAACGGTAGAGAATCCCTTTCTCATCTCTCAATGACTGATAGCTATATTAAATGCATAATTAATCTAATTTTATTTAGTTAAAACTGATACTTTTATGTAGTATTTTATAGTAATTGATTCCATAAATGCAAAGATCTTAATTTTAGGAGTCCAACGATGCAGACGACACTCAAATTGGACTTCAAACGGGCTCAAAATTGAATTTTAAAGAAAATGGTTGGAATTGCAAGAAGTTTAAAGCATCGATCCACTAAGGATCGGCTATTTGGTTTATGGGATGGCCGTCTGGTCCACATCAGCCATTGCTGCCAGTTCATGGAATAGATCCATGGATTATCGGCCTCCCTAAGCCTATTCTTCATTGGAGAAGTCACTAGCATCCTTCCTCTCACCATCGAGAAGCCTCCCAAGCTGGAAAAACATCGAGAAACATCCCCAAGAGGCCATTCTTCCACATTCCATGTGACTGTACTCACCTTCACCATTCCACCATCGCCCAAGCTGCTGGCACTCGTCTCTTCACCACCTTGTCGACACTGGAGATGCTGCACACCACCCCCATGGCCATCTCCTCCAAGATCCGGCCAGTCACATCCCTGTTCACTGCCCCTCACTGATTCAAGATCACCGTTAGCCATTCTACTTGCAAGTCTTCCTCTTGGCCGAACATCACCATATTTCACCCAACACTATGTTGCTGTCGCTTCTTCCCTGCCTCAAGACCACCGTTGGCTTCTTCCAGTCATCACCTCACCGATCTATTATCGGGATGGGGACCAAGATGTCCAAAGGAGAAGAGAATGTCGAAAGTCAGGTATCAAGCGAGCGGGTGCATGATCGATGGAACGGAAGCCAGATATCAAGCAAGCGGGTGTGAGGATAAGATTGCTGAACAAAAAGCTGGTGGGAGGTTGCAACCATTCCGAGGCTGTTGTGGAGATAGCGATGGAAAACCACCGCAGTTCCCACGCGGGCCCGACATGATGCTTCCAATCTATAAAACTCTTCGACTATCTCCGTCTCCCTGGGACTTGATTCTGTGCTTCACTCCGCACTCCATTCCGCTCTTCCATCTAATTCCCACATTATTCCGACTTCCCATTCCATTCCAAATCTCTCGACCCCTTCTACATACCCATTCCACCACTTTTTTTCCACCACTAGTTTTCACTCCTGATCTACTGCTAGTATGCTATTGGGTCTCCATCATCCCTGATGTGCTGCTAATATGCTACCAAGTCTTCCAGGAAGCCTGCTTCAGGGAACCAAGAGAATAGGGATTTTTGTTTTAATTGTTTCATTTCTTTTCTGAAATGTATTCCTCTTTTTATGAAATAAAAAAGGGTTATTACTTCATATTGATTCAAGTTTGTCTTTATAGCAGTTTCAATTTTGGAACAATGCATAATCAAAGGATGGTTGAGCTTATGAGGTAAGTATTTTTTAATTATAAATAATCTTGACTGATCTATTCCTAAAAGGAATGGGCCATGATCCATGGGTACGGGCCATACTCTTGTCAAGATAGGTCATATCTTGATTACATTATGTTGCCCAGGTGGCTTTCCCAAGAGGAGGATGAATTAGAAATTTAAAAATTAATCAGATATGTACTCTTTGAAATCTACTTTAGTGGTAGGTGCTATGTTTCAAATAATAAACAGTGGAAGAAAACACAAACAGAAAAAGCACAATGCAAACATAGCAAATTTATAGTGGTTCAGAGCACCCTCGCTCCTACATCCATTATCCAAGGTACCATTTGGAATTTTCACTATATTCACCACCAGAATATAGTTGGATTGTTTTACCAGGCTCAAAATCCAAACCTAACTTGGTTTTTCAACTGGGCTCACCAAAAACCCAACACTTGGTTTTACACAGGATCACCAAGAACCCAACTTGGTTTTGAACAGGATCACCAAGAACCCAACTTGGTTTTGAACAGGATCACCAAAAACTCACACTTGGTTTTGAACAGGCTAACCAAGACCTACTTGGTTTTTAAACCGAGCTCACCAATAACCCAACAACTCACAAAACATTAAAGAAAATAAGCAACAAAATGATAAACTAAAGTTGTCTGATGGTTGTCGATGCAGCTCAAGAGAAGCTTTCTTAATTGCACTTTAATGCTCTTCAGTGGCTTCTTCAACTTCTTCAATGTATGCTTCAAGCTTCTGATTGGAGTTGATGAAGTCTTGAAGACCAACTTGAATTCTCTCTAGTGCTCTCTTGCTCACAAGCTCATGTAATGTTTAACTAAGCACTAGCTTCTTCAAAAGTTGTCCCAATGCCTCATTTATAAAGTCTTGTACTCTTCTTAGATAGATATAGTCATTGTAGACCGTTGGGATGTGATATTTGATTGTTGGAGCACTTTTCAAATTCAAAAATGAAGTTCTAGAACTAGCCGTTACTTGCTTGGAATCAACCTTCGAGTCAGCTCGGATTCTCAGAGAAGTTCTGGTCGAGTTGCCTTGCCTCATTCAGGTCGGTTCGATTTCACAGTATTTTTGATTCCTTACTCTGGATGAGTCGGCTCGCCTTAGTTCGAGTTGGCTCAGATTCACAAGTCTTCAAAACTATACTCTGGAGGAGTCGGCTCGCCTGGCTATTCTCTTAGAACTAATTTTTCATGAACTCTAGAGGAGTCGGCTTGGATCTTTGAAGGGTTGACTCGGATGCTTGAGTAAAAGGATGAGTCACCTCGAACTCCCTTCGGGTCAGCTCGCCTGTCTGATTCAAGAAATGATGCACTGGATGAGTCAGCTCGGGTTCCTACAAGTTGGCTCGGATTTTTGCATGCTAGAATCCTTCATGCGTTCCATGAACTAGAGTCGGCTCCCTTTACTCGAGTCGACTCGGATGAGTTTTTCAGTGAAGCTTTTGTTTCTTCTCCAGATTTCATCTAGCAACATTTTATCATTTAAGATTCTTCCCAACTTAACAATAATTGATTCTAAGGAATTTGAGCTTGAAATCACTTAGAAGTAACCCATTTTAGAGAATATTTCTATAATTTTTCTTTGGGCTCTTCTTTACATGACACATTTACAACACAACTCATGACATATAATAAGATTATAGGCGTTGTAATTGAGCAATGAAATCATCCTACAAAAACTTGTAAAGCACTTGAAAGTAGTTAGTAATATAAGTGCATGCTCCAATATTTTGTTATCATCAAAATCATTCAAGGGTTCAACAATCTTTCCCTTTTTGATGATGACAAAACACTGGACATGGAAAAACTTTACAATTATATGTAAAAGTATATTTGCAAATAAGTATAGACATGTATTAGTTGTATATCGAAATGTATTTGAAAGAATTTGACAATGAATCATAGCTTTAGAAATATGTTCAATATATATCAGAGCTTTTAGGAATAAGTTTAATATACATCAGAGCTTTCAGTATATATCAGAGCTTGTTCATCTTTCAATATGTATCAGAGATATAATGTATCAGAGCTATACCATATTAGAGCTTGTTCAGAGCTAATAGTGGATAGCCATTGACATAATATATTAGAGCAATTCAAATTATATCAGAATAATTAAGTTGAATATATATCAGAGCAATTAGAGCAAATTTATCAGAGCAAATATAAGCAAGTTTCTATGCAAAATTGATGCCAATTTTTAATTTTCCAATATTTATATCATTCTCCCCCTTACTGTGTATTTTCCATGCACACCCATTCATATACATACCATTCTCCCCCTTTTTGTCACTAATCAAAAAGGTATTCAATTAATTTCTCCCCCTTTGTTAAGTACTCTAAGCTTGATTTTTTAAAATAGAACGAGAATGTTTATAAAATTGTTTGAGATAACTTCACATTCTCAGAAATTTGATCCTCTAATTAAAATTTATCTTGATTTGTACATACAGATGATAATATTGCACAAATCACATTTCAAACACAATGAGTAGAAAAAGAGATACTTTCATTTCATTCAAGATTTTCAGTACAAGTCATTCAAAAACAATCAAAAATTCATAAGATGAATCTAATCACTATCACTAGATTCCACCTTGACAGGTCTAGATGTACCTTCCCAACTCCTAGGAATACTAGAAGAACCTCTACCCCTAGAAGAATGTGGTGGTGGCTGTCTAGGGTGATAAGAAGATGAAGGTGAACAAGATGACATAGGATTTGGATCAAACACAGGAGGAGGTGTAGGCTGTCTGGGAGTAGAAGAGTAGGCTACTATAACAGTGGTGGATAGTGACAAAGGGTCACCCAGACTGAATTGAGCTCTTATTCCGTCTTCTTGATTCCTGTATTGAGTGCAACTAGCTTACTTGCTTGGGCTTTGGCAAATGCCTCTGCTAACCCTCTTAATTTTCCAAATTCAGCTCTTAGAATTCCTACTCCTTTGGTGTAATCATCTTTTACTTTCTTTCCTTGTTCCATAGATCCCATCTTGTAGCTCATTTCTCTTAGTTCAGTTATGAATTCTTCAATACTGTGGTCAATAGATTTCTTAATTTCTTTAGAAGCTGCTTTGAAAGAATCAGTGACTGACTATAGATCCACCTGTGGTGCAGGTCTTGTAGACTGAACATTGTCCACCCTGGAATGAAGCTGTCTAATCTCACCACATATCTTCTCAAGTTTGGTTTCGATTGTTTGATGAAGGTCGCCAAACATCGAACCAAAAGTACTGGTCAGGGTCTAAGAAAGTAGTCTTATTTGATGTGCAATGAAGGCCTGAGACAATGAAGCTCCTGAAGTGTCAACAGATGGTCCTTGAGCAGATGTAGTCACTGAAGGTGCAGGTGGTGAAGCCAGTGGAGATGCAAGTGCTGGTGGAGATGCTGGTGTTGGTGGAGATGCTGGTGCTGGTGGAGATGCTGGTGCTAGTGGAGGTGCTGGAGAGATCCTGGGACTCCCATATTCTTTATGCTCTGACTCCATAGCATCATGAATAGTTGGTTTAGTAGCAGCAGTAGTGATAACCTCCATAGGTAGCTGCTCATCATCATCATCCTCAACACTGCTAGATGATTTAATAGCCCTCTGATATGATCCTTTCTTCCTCCAAGCTCCTTTAGTTAGTTGGTATCCCATTCTTTGCAAAGACTTGGAAGAGTAGGTATCAGTGTGATGAAGTGGCCTGCCATCCTCACCATCTAAGTTTACTCTAAAAGCCTGAATAACAAAGTAAAAACCATTCCATAAGGCAAACAGGCCTTCACTTTTCTGATTGCTTCTTTCATTTGGAGTAGCATAATGCGAGGTAAATTGAGGGCCTCCCCCTCAATTAGATGTCCCATAAAGCTGAGAACTCTCTCACCTACCCAATCAAACCTGCCAGTTCTTGGGAGAAAGATCCTACTTATAAAGTTGTGCAGTAATCTCATTTCAAGGGACAGGGTATTAGCCATCACATTCCCAATTCCACTCACATCAGCCCTATTCAAGATTGTCCTGAGGGTTTTCTATTTATCTTTCAGAATTAGATGCTTTAGACCCTCATTTGGCATTTCAAGCATGCTACTTAATCTTTCCTCTGTCACTATTATTCTCTTTCCCTTAACTACAGACTCAATGTGATGCTCTTCCAATCTTAAATTTTCATAAAAGCATCTTACCAAATTGGGATATGTCGGAACATTTAAGAAACAGAAGAAACTCCAACCCTGGTCTTCAATTAAATCTCCAATCCGAAGCCCTACCTCTTTCAAGAATGTGAAGATTATCCATCTTCCACTTGTGACAGGTCGGTTGGCCATAGAAACAGTTTGTGTTGGAGAAGAAGGTGTTGCATTCGATTCCACTTCTTGTTCTTCCACTTCAACTGACCAAGTCGGCTCTTCTTGCCATCTCTTGGTCCTCCTTTCCCTTTCAATAGTAGGTTCGGCTCATTTTGATCTCTTGCCAACAGCCCTTTTCGGAGCCATTGCACGAGCTCAAGAAGAATGCAAGAGTTTCAGCTAGAGAAGATAGGTTTTGAAAGATGGAAGGTATTTTCAGGTTGGAAACAAGGGTTCTAAGCTAGCAAGAAGTGAACACTTAAAGCATAAAACCTTAGATTAAGTCCTACGGCTCTAATAAAAAATGCTTGCCCGACATCTAAGTCGACTCGGCAAGCCCTAATATGCTCGAGTCGGCTCGAGCAGAGATATAAAAAGACTTAATCAGGAATTCGAGTCGACTCAACTTAAGCATAGTAGCTCAAGTCGACTCGAACCAGAACTCTCCAGAAGTGTCAAAAAGTTTCAGAATTAAAATTTAATGGCATAAATTTATAAGAAGAGATTGTCAAAGTTCTTGGATTGATGTAGGAGGCTTTCTAGATAATGTTTTTTTAATTTTGAAGTGATCAGGTTAAGTTTTCTGAAACGGGTCACAAAGTCCTAATTCTTCTCTAATCATTTCAAATCTATCTTGATTGAGTGGTTTAGTGAAAATGTCAGCAAGTTGGTTTTCAGTTGGAATAAATTCTAATTCAATTTCATAATTTAAAACATGATCTCTTATGAAATGGTATCTTATTTCAATGTGCTTTGTTCTTGAGTGCTAAATTAGATTTTTTGATAAATTATAGTACTTGTGTTATCATATTTGATAGGAATTTTAGATTGTATAACACCAAAGTCTTCTAATTATTGTTTATTCTATAATACTTGTGCACAACAACTCCCAACAGTAAAAAGAATTAAGGCATTAACATAGCGGAATTAAAGCATTAAAATCGGTGCATAGCAACGCGCGGTAGATTTTTGATGCTATGCACCGATTTTAATGCCTTAATTCTACTATTCTAAGATAGAGTAGTGGGAGTAAGGGTCGAATCCATAAAAACTTTTGGGGATACTTTAAGAAAAATGTATAAAATAATAATATAAAATTAAAAAAAATCATAAAGAATGTAATCAAGATATGACCTATCTTGATAAGAGTACGGCCTATACCCGTAGATCATGGCCCATCCCTCTTAGGAATAGGTCAGTCAAGATTATTTGCAATTTAAAATTACTTACCTCAAGCTCAACCATCCTTTGATCATGCATTGTTCCAAAATTGAAATTGCTATAAAGCCAAACTTGAATCAATATGAAGTAATAACCCTTTTTTATTTCATAAAAAGAGGAATACATTTCAAAAAAGAAATGAAACAATTAAAATAAAAATCCCTATTCTCTTGGTTCCTTGAAGCAGGCTTCCTAGAAGACTTGGCAGCATATCAGCAGCACATCAGGGATGATGGAGACCCAGCAGCATACCAATAGTAGAACAGGAGCAGAAACTAGTGGTGGAGAAAAAGTGGTGGAATGGGTAAGTAGAAGGGGTCGAGAGATTCGGAATGGAATGGTGTTGCCCAGGTGGCTTCCCAAGAGGGGGGTCAATTGGGATAACAAAAAAAACTTGCAAGTATGTACACTTTGAAAATCTTTTAGTGTTATGGTGTTGTGATAGTTATGCAACGGAAGCAAGTAAATCAACAATCACAAATAAGTCAAGCAAACACAATCACAAACATAAGAGATTTAGAGTGGTTCGGAGCAACCTTTCTCTTACGTCCATTACCCAAGCACCACTTTGGATCTTCACTATATTCTTTGTAGAATACAGTCAGATTATTTTATCAAGATCACAATCCAAACCCAACATCCCTTGGTTTTAACTTTGGGCTCACCAAAGAAACCTAACACCCTTTGGTTTTAACACCGAGCTCACCAAAGAAACCCAACTTAGGTTTTAATTGGATCACTTAATAACCTTTCAACACTCACAAGACACAACCCCTTGCTACTCTTGGAGAAGATACAAGGTATTCAAGAAAGAAACTAGCAACTTTACAACAAACTGAAGTTGTTAAGTAGTTGCTGATGAAGCTCAAATTGAAGCCTTGCTTTAGATGCTCTTGAATGCTCTTAAAGCTGCTTCTTGACTTCCTCAAAAGTTGGATTCAATGATTGAAGATGAGTTGGTGAAGCTTTGAATCTTCTATTGAAAGCTCACTTGAAGTTGGTTGGTGAAAGACTTGAAACTCTCTTGAATACTCAATAATTTTTCAAAGAATCTCTTCAATCCATCATAAATACCTCCCTTTTATAGTTTTTCAACAATTCTAGCCATTGTAGGGCCTAGGGAATCGAAATAGAGCCGTTGGAGCCTTCTTAAAATTCAAAAAATCAATTATGCAACTAGCCATTACAGGTCTGAACCCGACACTCGAGTCGGCTCGAGATGGTCGAGTCGGCTCGAAGTCTCAGATATGAGAAAAATATACTCTGGACGAGTCGACTCTTCTAGGTCGAGTCGGCTCGGATCTTTGGGTTTCTAAATCATGTGATTTGAAACTTCTAGACGAGTCGGCTCAATATCTTTGAGTTGGCTCGAACTTCTGAAACTCTGAAACTCTCCGTGCCATGCCAGAACAGGAGTCGGCTCAAGTAGGACTTCTTCAAAATTTCAAACAAACATATCTCCAACCAATACAAGTCTTTCGAATACTTCAAAATATTTTACAAAAGATATCTAACCTATTCAAACTCATTTTTACTAATTTTTAGCTTTTTTTTACAAGATTACAAGAATAAGAATTAGGGCTTTACAACTTTGAGATTTTCAATACAATTTGTTCATACAACTCTTCATCAAATAACACAATTACACTGGAATAAACTTCAACTAAGTAGGAAATAAAATAACACATTGATAAATGTTTCCTACAACAACTTCTTGAATTATTGAAAAGGTTAGTAATAAATACATGCTCCAATGTTTTGTATTCATCAAAATCATTCTGGGGGTCAACAATCTCCCCCTTTTTGATGATGACAAAACACTGGGCATGAAAAGCTTTAAAAAACACTTTACATTTGCATGTATAGTAACATACTATGTACCGGTATTCACATGTATCAATGCATATTCAAAATAGTATGTATCGGAACAAATGAAGTATCATGATATTGTATCAAAGTTAAAATGAACTAGTATCAAAGTATCAAAAATTAAGAACATGTATCAGAGAAATAAGGTTAACATACTGATCATGCATTAAAGCTATAATCATGTATTAGATCAATAACGAATCATAATGTATCAAATAAAGTTTCTCCCATACATTATATACTAATCTCCAATTATATTCAGGAAAACTTTTCAATACTACTTCAATACTTTATATTTAGAAGAATTTTCAATAATTGCTCCCCCTTTTTCATGTAACAAGGTTAATTTCTATTTTTATGCAATTTTTCTCATTTAAATGCTCGTTTTCATGCTCACAGCAATTCTTCTCATTTTCATGCACTTCTCTCCCTTTTTGTCATCAATAAAACATAATAAAATCATACATCACCGGGAAAAAGGTTAACAAGTTGAAATAGTAAGATAAAAGTAAAAATATTATTTGAGATAATTTTACCAAGAATTTAATTTACATAATTCAAATCATTCATCCATAATTATTCATAAACATTCATAAATCAATCATAATACAAGATTTTCAAAACACATTTATATATATATGTAAAGAGTGTCAGTACAAGATGTGATACAATACAAAAGTGTTAATGCACTACAAAATAGTATCACATACAACAAAAGGGACAGAATAAGTGAGATCTAAACTCAAAAAGTAGGGGTAGGCTCATCTTCACTAGAAGAAGAAGATCCAATTTCTATGATGCTAGATTATGGTTTGAACTTAGGAAACCTAGGCCTAAGGTCCCTAAGTCTGGTCTTAGTAAGAATAGGTGGTTTAGCAACTCTAAGTCTAGAAGGTGAAGATTTAGCTGAAACCAAGATAGGAGTTGTCAGCACTGAAGGAGGATCTGACAATGCCAAAGTACTGGTATCGAAAAGAATCTGCATCCCTGGAGTATCTGAGATATCAGTGCTTTGCTTCTCATGGCCTGTGTGCCAGAACAATACTCATCTATAGGAGAGTCTACAATAGGTGTGCCAATAGAGTGCTCAGGCTCTCCATGTCCAAAGTCTGTACCATCATCTAGTCTAGGTCCATCATCTGGTGTGGAGGAGGTGCTGATGGTCCAGCTACACTGATCTCCCGAAGAGCTACTAAGATTTGCTGAAATCCATCCCTCATCTCAGTCTGTAAGACATCGATCCTAGCATTAGTCTCAGCTTTGCCTCGCTGTAGAGTAGAGAGCTCATCCAAGATAGTCTACAATCTCTGATCATCATGCGAACCACCAGTATCTGGATCTCTCACAGGTGATCGAGGTGAAGTAAGTGCTTGCTCAGAGGGTCTAGCCTCATCTATAGGTCGCTCTTTCTCGATGTCCTAAGGCTGTCCAGTCTGCTCATCCTCAAAAGACTCCTCATCATCAGAATGTACAACTCTCTATCTTGAGGTCTTCCAAATCCATTAGCCTTCTACTTTATGAAATCCCATTCTTTTCTATGTTTTAACATTGTATCTGTCAGTATGTAATAAAGGTCTGCTCTCCTCGTCTGATAAGTCAACACCAGCATCCTGAAAGAGTAGAGTAAACACCATCTTGTATGGAAGACAGGCTCATGCCCTGCGAGCTGCTTCCCTCATCTGTGAGATCATAATATAAGGCAAGTTGAGGGCCTCCCCCTCTATCAAAAATTTCATGAACATTAAATCTCTTGCGCTCACCTAGTCAAATCTTTCGGTTTTTGGTGAAAACACTCTACTAATGATGTTATGTAACAGCCTTATTTTCAAAGATAATTGGTTAGCTCGAACATGTACTATCCCTGATACATCACTCCTTTCTAAAACTCTTCTTAAAGTCCTTTATTTCTCTTTCATAACCAAAAAATGCTCTCCTTCTTTTGGTATAAGCAGTAATCTACTTAACTTTTGCTCATTCACAACAATCCTTTTTCCTTTAACAAAAGATTCAAGATGAAAAGTATCAAGAGATAGGTTTTCAAAGAAATGTCTGACTAAGGTTGGATAAGTAGGCAAATCAAGCATACAAAAGTGTCTCCAACCCTGAACATCAAACCAATCACCTATCCTTAAGTTCTCTCCTTCTAGAAAACTGAAATCCACGGTTCTTCCAGAGGTTACCTACCGATTACCCATAAGAATGACCTATTATGGAGCTTCTAGAGCTTCTGTTGGCTGCTGCTTAAGCTGTTCTTCAGTGGATGGAGAAGCCAAAGCATCTTTCCTCCATTTGGTCCTCCATTCCTCCGTAATGGATCGAATCACCTTCCTAGGTCTTTTTGCTATGACATTTCTAGGAGCCATTGAGCTCGGATTAGGGGTTAGGAAGGGTTTTAGAGGTGTTCTTATGGCTTAGGAGGAGAATCAGGTGGAGTTAAACAGTGAAAATGAAAAAATGGTTTCGGATTGAAAACAATGGAACCCTATTTGAAAAAGGCCCAACCCATCCTTCAAGTCGACTCGATAGGACAGGGAATTGCTTGAGTCGGCTCGAGCAAAAACATAGGGTAAAGCTCAAAAGACCAAACTAAAGGTTTCTATAGCTAAATCAGTACTAAATGAAGTGGTCGATAGCTCTAAATTGAATTTTGAAGACTCCAAATAATTTTTCCTATTTTTTTTTAAAAAAAGGTCAACAATCTTAAGATAGGTCATATAAACCTAACTCTCCTCTAATCTTTTCAAATCTATCTTGGCTAAGAGGCTTGGTAAAAATATTAGCTAGTTGGTTCTCAGTTGGCATAAATTCTAATTCTACGTTATTATTCAAAACATGATTTCTAATGAAATGATGCCTTATTTCTATATGCTTAGTTCTAGAATACTGAATTGGATTTTTGATAAATTAATAGCACTTGTGTTATCACATTTGATAGGAATTTTAGATTGGATAACATCATAGTCTTCTAGTTGTTGCTTAATCCACAACACTTGTGCACAACAGCGACCTGCAGCCACATACTTTGCCTCAGTAGTTGATAGTGCTATAGAGTTCTGTTTCTGATAGTGCCATGAGATTAATTTAATACCTAGAAATTGGCATGTATCACTGGTGCTTTTTCTATCAATCTTATAGCCACCATAGTCAGTATTCAAATAACTAATTAACTTTAAAAATGAATGCTTGGAATACCATAATCCTATATTACATGTGCTTTTAAGATATTTGATAATTCTTTTAACAGCGATAATGTGTGATTCTTTTGGATTTGATTGAATACGTGCACACATACAAACACTAAACATAATATTAGGTCTACTAGCAATTAAATAGAGTAGAGATCTGATCATACCTCTATATAACTTTTAATCAACACTTGTGCCATTTTCATCTTTATCTAACCTGCATGCAAGACTCATGGGTGTTCCAGCTTCCTTGCTTGATTCCATGCCAAACTTTTTGATAATCTCTTTAATGTATTTGGCTTGGTTGATTAGAATCCCTTCCTTTGATTGTTTGATTTGAAGCCCGGGGAATTAGTTCAGCTCACCCATTAGACTCATTTTGAATTCACCCTGCATTAACTTAGCAAAATCTGACACAAAAATTCATCAGTAGATCCAAATATTATATCATCAACATAAATTTGAACAACCAAAATATCATTATTTTTCTTTTGAATAAACATAGTATCTACACTACCTCTTACAAAATTATTTTCAAGTAAAAACTTAATCTGTCATACCAGGCTCTAGGTGCCTATTTAAGACCATATAAAGCTTTATTTAACTTGAAAATATGATTTTGAAAAGAGTGATCTATAGAACCAGGCGATTGTTTTATAAAAACTTCTTCAGATAAAAAATCATTTAGAAAAGTGCTTTTTACATCCATCTGAAATAATTTAAAGTTCATGAAACATGCATATGCCAAAAGTAATCTAATGGCCTTTAGTTTAGCTACTGGTGCATAGGTCTCATCAAAATCTATTCCTTCTTCTTGGTTGTAACCTTGAGCTACCAGTCTAGCCTTATTTCTAATTACATTACCTTGTTCATCTAGCTTATTTTTATAAACCCATCTAGTACCTATAATAGGATAGTCAGATGGTCTTTTTACAAGTATCCAAACATTGTTCCTCCCAAATTGGTTTAACTCATCATGATAGCTAACATCCAATTAGGGTCGGTTTCAGCTTCTTCTATGGTATGTGGTTCTACATGAGATACAAAAGCAATTAAATCATGTGCATCCCTATATGAAGCTCTAGTTCTAACACCTTGAGATGGATCTCCTATAATGAGTTCTTTGGGATGTGATTGTACATACTTCTATTCTTTAGGTAGATCTTCATGATTCTTACTTACCACCTCTTCTTGTTGTTCACCTACTTGCTTATCTCTGATAGTCATGTCCTTTAATCCATTTTCAAGTATACCTGCATCATTATCAGCACAATCTTCTTTTCTAGAAGATGCAATGTCAATCTCATTGAAAATAACATAAATTGACTCTTCAACAGTTAAAGTTCTTTTATTAATTACTCGATAAGCTTTACTATTAGTTGAATAACCAAGAAAAATAGCCTCATCAGATTTAGCATCAAACTTACCAAGGTTATCCTTACCATTGTTAAGTACAAAATATTTGCAACCAAAAATATGAGAATAATCAATGTTTGGCTTTCTATTGTTTCATAATTCATAGGAGGTTTTTCTTATAATAGGTCTAACTAAAACTCTATTTAAAATATAACAGACAGTATTTACAGCTTCTGCCCAAATGTATCTTAAAAGATTGCCTTCACAAAGCATAGTTTAGGCCATCTCTTCCAAGGTCCTATTCTTTCTCCCTACAATGCCATTTTGCTGTGGTGTTCTAGGAGCGGAGAAGTTGTGGTCAATACCATGCTTTATGCAAAAGTGTTCAAAAAATTGATTTTTGAATTCCGTACCATGATCACTACAAATAGAAATAACATAAAGATTTTTCAAGTTTGAAACTCTTTTGTAAAATTTCTTAAATGCTTTAAAAGTTTTATCTTTATGTACAATAAATAAAACCCAAATGTATTTTGAAAAATTATCTATAATCATAAGACCGTACTTCATACCACCTAGGCTTATTATCCTAGTGGGTCCGAATAGATTCATTTGAAGTAGCTCTAAAGGTCTAGAGGTAGATTTATAATTTTTGGATTTAAAACTTCCCCTAATTTATTTTCCTAATTGGAATGCATCACAAACATAATCAAAATCTACTTTAAACTTTGGCAAACATTTAACTAAATCTTTTAAGATATGTTTTGCAATAGTATGCATGCTAGCATGTCCAAGTCATCTATGCCATAGTAGACTTGATTCCTTGCTCTTATCATTGACTACTACAAGACTTGTGTTACTTGATATAGCTAGATCATTAAGATCTACCATATAGATATTGCCAAGTCTATGTCCAATAAACATTGTACTAGAGTCAAGAGGATCAACTACTATACACATTGAAGCCTTGAAGAAAACATTAAAGCAATATCACATAATTGACTGATACTTAATAGATTATGCTTTAATTTTTCTACTAGCAATACATTCTCAATAAAGGTGGAAGGAGTAATTTTAATTTTACCAATACCAATTATCCTTTCTTTATGGTTGTCACCAAATGTTACCATGCCACCATCTTTTTTTTCAAGGATGAAGAATTGATCTATATCACCCATCATGTATCTTGAACAGCCGCTATCAAGATACCATCTTTTCTTTGTATTTATGGCTGCAAGACATCGCTGCAAAATAATCAAGTAGTGGATTTAGGTACCCAAGCTCTCTTGGGTCCTCGCAAGTTAGTAGGATTGGTTCCTTTTAGAACCTAAATTTTCTTGATTTTCTTTTTGCCATTATATTTCAAATGGCACTCAAATGCTTTGTGACCTATGTTATTACATGCATAGCAAATATTTCTTGACTTTGGATAAGGAGCATGTGATGTAAACTCAGGTCTATGTTATTTTGATGCAATGATTTTTGACCATAAGAAGTGGATGCAAAAAACTTATTTGTATTTGTATCTTTATAACCGATTCTAAACTTATTACTATAATTTCTTTGATTTTTCAAAATCAATTTATGTTTGTCAGAACTTAAAGTTAATTTTTCAACTAAGGGTTTCTACTTTTGAACTTCCATTTGCAAATCAGTATTTTCTTTTTGTAAAATTTTATTCTTTTCAAAAAGTTCTTCCTTTTCAAATTGGATGGTTTTAACTTTTTCACAAGTCATACTTAAATCTCTTTGTAAAATTTTGTTTCTTTCACAAACTTCATTTTTTATCTTTTTCAAATGTATCATAGTTATTTTTTAAACTCTTCATTTTCAAACTAGCCTTTTTATATTCTGACAATAATTTATAAAAAGCATAATGAAGCTTATCATAAGTAAAATCTAAATTTTGTTCAGAAGTTGTTACCTCATCCTCGAAACCCATAAGACAAATCTGAGTTGTCCTCGTTGTATCTTCTTCTTCTTCATTTGATGTAGACTCATCACTGTCGCTCCATGCCACAAGCATGGCTTTCTTTTTCTTCCTTTTGAATAACTTTTTTTTGGCTTCTGGACAATCAGGACGTATGTATCCTGGTTTCTTGCATTCATAATAGATTGGAAATTGATCTTTGTCCTTATCTTTTTCTCTTTCCTTTCTATGGTCTCCTCTTCTAAATTGCTTTCTCCATCTATTGGTTCTTCTTCTGTCCATAAATCTCTTGAACTTTCTCATTACTAAGGCAAATTGATCATCCTCCATATCATCATCATTAGAGGTATCTGAATCTTCATCTTTATCTTCTTCGGTTGCTTTAAATGCAATGGCCTTTTTTTCTTTTTGAATCTTCTTCTGTTCTTTGCTGCATGGCTAACTCATGTGTGATCGATGACCGCAGCAACTCATCCAATGGTAGTGCGTTCAAGTCCTTTACCTCCTGAATAGCTGTAACCTTTGCTTTCCATTTTTCTGGCAAAGATCTCAAGACTTTCTTCACTAAATCAGCATTAGTATAGGTCCTACCAAGACTTTTAAGACCATTTATAATGTCAATAAAGCATGAGAACATAGCAGATATGGTTTCATTTATCTCCATTTTGAATATCTCATAATTATGCACAAGAAGGTTAATTTTAGAAGTCTTTACTTATGATGTGCCCTCGTGTGTGATTTCGAGCTTATCCCTATTTTTTTTAGCAGAATTACACAGAAATTCTGTTAAATTTGTTTGGGTCCAAAGCACAATAGAGTAAATTCATGGCTTTGGCATTTAAATTAGCCATTTTCATATCATTCTCATCCCATTCCTCTTCAGGTTTGGAAACTTCAACATCATTAACTATAGTAATGGGTGTGCGAGGTAAGATCCGGCCGGAAGATCCCTGCTCCATTTCCCTTCGGTCTGTGGAGAAGAACTTGCACCTGCACGAATGTGAAAGTGCATGCTCCTCAAAGCACACACTTCTCGAAGCACATAGATCTCAAAGCGATCCCAAAAATGGTGAAGCACGGATCCCAGAGCTACACAATTTTCAAAGTTATACAAATTTCAAAGCAGCACAAATTTCAGAATGGCACAGTTCTCAAAGCCCCTCTTTATTCCAAGTTTATTTTTATATATTTAGATTTATTTGATTGTGTCTATTTTATGGGTTTAAGGGTTTGTCTTTTGATATGCTTAGATTCGGTTCTATCAAACCCCCGCTGAGCCTGACTTGGCGGAGTTGAGTTCTCCCCACCGTAGGGGAATGATGGGACTGAGAGTCTATTTTATTCTATTTTATTTAAGTCCATTAGTCCTGTGTCACTTTAGTTAAAGTGAGCCAATTGAGTCCTGTAATAAAGTGAAACATGTGAGTCCAATTGAGTCCCTTTAGTCCTATGAATCTTTTGTTTCAAGTTAAGAGTCCAGTTGAGTCGTTCAAGTCAAGAGGAGAGTCATCAGATCAGAAGATTCACCAGGCCCCCAACCAGAGCTGGCCTTCATACACTTGGGCCCTTTCATGCCGCCAAGCCCGCAAGAGAGAGCTCCAGTCCAAGACAAAGGCCCACTGCTGACCAGGCCCACCAGGGTTTCTTGGCCCATAAGTCAGGGTTTCTTAGCCCTCAAGTCATGTAGCCTGGGATGAATCTATAAATACTGCCCCTCCCCTCTTGTATGAAGTATCTTTTTTCCTGTGAATACAAATTAAAGTTATTTTGATCTGAGTTTTGAGTTTTTCTTCGGATTGGAGTGGGTGTGACGCCTTGGTTCTTGTTCTTAAGTGCAAGCCCTAATCTCCTGGTGACTTCTATGCTCGCCAGTGATCCCCCGCTTCTTTGTCCCGCATCAATGCTCCTCCTTAGTAGTATCCTTATCATCAGCATCAGTAGCTTGTCCAGAGATCCTGCATCTTCACTGACCTCTAACTCTATGGTATCCTATCCTGTACAGTGATCTCTCATCGTAGATGTCAGTATGGAGCAACTGCTTGTAGGGCTCTCCATCTATGATAGCTCCATAAGCTCTGAATAAAATGGTAGAGCCATATCGTATGGTAAACATAATCTCCTGCTAGTAGCTACCTCAATCATCTGATGGACCATGAGAACTGGGAGGCAAATAGGAGTCAGCTGAATCAAGCATACCATCATAGCAACTCTCTCTCCGTAATGAAGTCAAAGCATCCGATCTTTAGTAGAAGTATCCAGACAACAATGTGGTGTAGTAATATCATCTCTATAAAAAGTTGAGATGCTACAACTATGGCTCCCTCTCTGAGATCCTCTATTTAAAAAATGCATCATAATATGCTCATCCTATCAACTAGGGAGTCCGCCATAGTACCTCTTATAGGAATCTCCCAAGCTCTACTCAAAACCTTGGTTGTCAGCGGTATGGTAGTCCCTCTAACCTTATCTATCCAGCCATCTGCTCCTATGGCTAATTGCCATAGAACTCTCAAATCAATCTAGGGTAGAATCTCTCTATCAATGAGCAGAAGTGGGCCAGTCCTGCATCTCTCAGCCAATCCCTTATATAGAAGTGATACTGGTCCACAAAGTCAAAGTCTACCTGCCATCCTCCGATAATGGCCTTGGAGGCCATCCGATCTGTTCCATGGATGGGTGGTTTGACAGGAATCTCCTGCTGAACTGTTGGCTCTATTGCTAGATCCTCGTGACATGCCTTTGTACGTCACTCTATATCCTATGTAGATGGACAAGGTCTCCTAACTAATTATTTTCTGGGACCCATCTCTCAAGAAAATAGGGAAAGAAGCAATGTAGGGTGAAATGGACAAATATTTCATGGGTAAATTGTGAGAAATTAGAGAAGAACAATGAAAAATATGGAAGAAACATGCTCAAACAAGAAATCAGATGGTTGGAACAATGATTAAAGTTAAACAAAGGTTGGGATACTATTTAGGGATGAGTTAGCTCAAAGGTTTAGGAAGAAAAATGAGAGAAAATGATCGGTTTTCCCTATTTGTTCTCAGATTCCCACCATTCAAGTGTCGACTCATAACTTCAGTCCAAGTGTCAACACTTGGAGGTGTCGACACTTCAAAGTGTCGACACTTCGATAGAAATTTGAGAAAAAATGGGAAAAAATCATAGAAAATTATAGAAACTGATTTCAATGGTCTATGAATGATTAATCATGATTTTCAAGGATATTTGATTAGAAGATTTTCAAGAGAAATTTGAAAGGTCATGAAGAGATTGAAATTTAATCAAAAAAACTAATGACCCCTAATTCTCTTCTAATAATACTGAACCTATCTTCATGGAGTGGCTTGGTCAATATATCAGCTAATTACATTTCAATGCAGACAAATTCAAGTATAACATCATTGTTTTGAACATGATCTCTAATAAAATGATGTCTAATTTCAATGTGTTTACTTCTTGAATGCTGAACAAGATTTTTAGTTAAGTTTATAGCACTAATGTTATCAAATCTTATTTGTGTCTTAGCTAGTTTGATACCAAAATCCTCAAGTTGATACTTAATCCATAGGATTTGAGCACAACAACTTCCAGCTGCAATATATTCAGTCTTAGCTGTAGATAGTACAACTGAATTTTATTTCTTGCTAAATAATAAAATTAAGTTAACTCCAAGAAATTGACAAGTTCCAGAAGTACTTTTTTCTATCTAACCTATAGCTAACAAAATCAGCATCAGAATATGCAATTAAATCAATAGCTAAATTCTTAGAGTACCATAATCTAATATCAATAGTGCCAGATAAATATCTAAGGATGTGGTATTCAATAATGAATTTTAACTTAGAGGATTAATTAATTGGATGAGCAATGATACCTACCTACATTAGCAATAATTCATATGTAAGAATGCCAAAAATAAATCAAATGAAGGGACTACTTAATTTAAAGGTTCCAGATGGGAACCGTTCCGGTCCGAGTCTGATCATTACGTGGTCTCCTTCATAGAAATCTTTGATTCTCTTATATAAATTAGCCATATGCTTATAGGCTTCATTGCTCAAGTTGATTTTCTTATTGATTTCTTTATGCAAGTCCTTAATATGTTGTGCATATGACTCAGCAGACTCAGAAACTCGTGCATATGTGGGCAATGGGATGATATCTATGGCGTGTTGAATATCTTTTAAGGGTGGAAGGTGAATAGGGAGGTATTCTAGAAATACATCTTGAAACTCCTCTAGAAACCTTAGCACTTCCTGGGGCTGTTCCTTATGGGTTTGATCTTGAACTTCCTTAGTTAACAAAATCCAAACAGGTGAACCACCGTTAAGCTCTTGCTCTAATTTCTTAGCATTGATCATGTTTATTCCTTGTTTCTTATCCCTTAGGTGACTTGATCCTCTCTTAACATTATCCTTAGGTGGTGAAGAATTGATTACAATCTTCTTTCCATTATGAGTAAAAGAACAAGAATTAGAGCGACCATAGAGTATACCATCATGATCATACAACCATGGTCGATCTAATATGCTGCTGCTTACTCCCATGGGAAGAACATCACACCAAACCTTTTCTTGGTATGACTAGATTTGGATTATGACTTGGCACCTAAATTTGATAGGAATCGAGGTCGAATCTATCCAGGATATCTTATATGGGCTGGGATGGGATTCTGTGGGTAATCCTAAGTTCTTGACCGTACTAGTCAATATGGCATTGACACAACTTTTACTATCTAAGATGATCTTGCAGACTTTTTCTCCTATCTTAACAAATATTTGTAGGATGTTGGTCCTATGTCAATCATCTTGCTCTTTAGCCTGGGTCAAGATATATCTTACAACTCTTAGAAATTTTGATGAGTCTACGATCTCTTCATCCCCTTCATACTTATCAGCTAAGCTCACACCGGCCTCATATACTTCTTCCTCACAATCTTCTATGGGTTTACAGACCTCCTCTTCTATCTCTCCTATGTGTAATGCCTTGGTGGGACATTGGCTTGCAATGTGACCTGCCTTATGGCACCTAAAACAATGGACATTACCTTCTCTTTGGACTTCAGGGCTCTTTCCTTTGTCATCTCTATGAGCTAATGGAGTAGTAGGATTGGGTCTGTTGGATGGACTTGGGCTTGGGCTACTTCCAGGGGAATTGAACCTATTGGATTCGCATCGACAGAAAATGGGTCCCTTCTGAAATCTCTCATAGTCCCTAGCAATTTGGTAGGCTTGGTCTAGATCATGGACCTCTCTAAGGAATAACTCTCTCTAGATTTCTTCTCATAGACCTACTCTAAACCTAGATAAGGTCACAGCTTCCCACTCAACCACACTACATCTCATGATGAACTTATCAAACTTGACAATATACTCTGACACCATCTTTTTTCCTTGACTTAATCGTTGCCATTGATCTAAGAGTCTTTGTTCATAGGATAGGGATAAATACTTCTCCCTAAGCTTTACCTTCATTGCTCTCCAAATGGCTATGGGCATGTCACCTCTCTATCTACTAATGCACTCAACATTATCCCAATACAATCTAGCCTGATGAACCAATCTAAGTTTGGCAAACTTAAATTTTCTATTTTTCGACATTTCGTACCAATCAAAGTATTGATCCATATCACTTTCCCAGTCTAGATACACCTTAGGATCCAAGTTTCCATCAAATGTGGGTGCATCTAGACGAATGTTTCTAAGGGCTCTCTCATCCTGGTCAACATAATCAGGGTGTGGTCTCCTTTGATGTGGGTCAGGAGTACGTTCCTGGCATTGGACTCTAGGATGGATGGATGGCAAACTGGGTGATTGTGGCTCAGTAGGGGTCATACGGGTCTCTTCAAGAGTTCCTATCCTCTCTTCCATTTGATCAAACTTATTGTTCAATTACTTGAACTACTCAGTCATAGTTCTTATTAGAACTTTGAGATTGGGGTCCAGGGTAGAACTTGGTTGGTCTTGTGAATACTGATATGGAGTTTCTGATCTAGTAGTCATTCAATACAAAGACTCATTCTAGGGTTTGCTAGACCTAGAAGTCCAATGTAGTATGAATTGACTTTATATAGATCAAGACTACAAATACCCTTTCAACTAGCCAGGTAAGAGGTGGGATTGTGGGAGGCCCCCCCGCTTTCATGAGGACCCAATTAAGGAACCACAAATCTACTTAAGGCATTTGCCTTTGGACCTCTAGCCTTAGACACCAATTTCCAGGAGTAGATGAAGAAATAATTCACACTAGTCTCAACACACTAATTGAGCTTGACTTGTTGGCATCCCTAATTCTAATTAGGTTGCTAATAGATTTTAATTTAGGCTTAGATTCGAAAGCAAGGGTAGTTGTTTTTGGGCCAAGGAAAGGTAATGACCTCCTTCCCTTATGTTATGATATTGTCGCCCTTAGAGTAAGTTATGCATATGATGGCATACATATGAAACCCTAATGCAACCTAATATTCAAAATAAAAATCATTTTTTTTTTGTATTTTATGATGTGTCAAACTTGAGTTTCAGCTGGTTAAGCGATCAAGCAAAAGTGGCTTGGGTTTGGGGGTTTGGATGTGATTTAGTTTCAGCCCAAACAAAACATGCAGAAATCTCAGCAAGTTTGTTTTGTATGCATAATTTTTTTAGGTTTTGAATTTGTAAAATCAGGAAAAAATAATAGAAATTAAGAGGACTAATCAGAGGTTAATCAATGCAAAAACTAGAGGGAAACATTAGGGATTGGTTGGTGAATCAGACCAAGGTTCAGACTACCAATGCAGGTTCGGTGTGTAGAAACTCGGTTAGGGCTGTTTTCTTAGACAGGTTTCACTTTGTTTTTGAATCAGGAAAATCTCAAAAAATTACAGTAAATAGTGAACTAAGCAGAGATTAACTGATGCAAAAATCAAGATAAAATAGTGAGATCTTAATAGGGAAACAGTCCTAGATTTCAATCCCTAACATAGAAATCAGCAAGCAGAAATTAAGTCCTAAATGAGTTATCTTTTTGTTTTCTTCTTCACGGGTCAAATCACAATGGCACCCCTACACACCATAGGAGACCCCATTGAATGGAAAGAGAGGGTCTTGCAGCCCTACTTCTTTTCTATGACCGAACGGCCCAGGTGAAGCACCTAATCTGAGTACTTAAAGAGAAACATACTTGCTACCATTAATATGCTACTCATGCAACCATGCTCGGATACCAAATTTGATGTGGCATGCAAGAATGAATTCTAACTTAGAGGATTAATTAATTGGATGAGCAATGATACCTACCTACATTAGCAATAATTCGTATATAAGACTGCCAAAAATAAATCAAATGAAGGGACTACTTAATGAAATGAAACCTACCCGCAATGTAATTCAATCCTAATCAAAAGGAGGGACCTAATGATTGAGGAACCATCAAGACCAAGACATATACCTTCATATGAATAGACTTAAGAGGCTCGAATGGGTTTACTAACCAATGATGAGCACTCACTCCATTGATGAGAGATTAATTTCAGCACTCCATTGAGCCGCAACTAAACTTAAAGATTGTCACTACCAGAATGAAAACTCCATCCATAGCTGGTTCCAAGGCAAAGCATACCTCTTCTTTAACTCTGGATTGTAGGGGACCCTGCAAAGAATGACATTAGAGACATGCTAAGGTTGAGGAAAGTTGACAAAAGGGTTCAAGAGGAAGAGTGGAGTTTTGGCTCTTTTATGTTGGATGGAAGAGGTCTTGGAGGGGAAGAAGCTGGCATCCTTGGAGGATTGACTCCTTGGTGTGCTTGGAATGTGAAAAGGTTGGTACCTCTTGAAGGAGCTTGAATGAAGATCCTTGAAAGTTGAAATTGGTGGGTGGCTTTGGAATGAAGAAGAAGATGGCTATCTTTGATGAGTTGATGTTGTTGACTTCATTGGAGATGGTGAACTTGAGGACTTGAAGATGGTGGCATTGTGGGCTGATGGGAAGAGGGCTTTGTTTGGTAGACTAATACTTATAGGATAGCTAGGTTAAGCCTCACACTCATTCCCTCACGGAAGACATTTGCATCACACAAATGGGAAGAAAATTGGAACTAATAAACTTTCATTCATTCACTCATAACATGCCATTACAAGGAGCTATGGAGAGGTATTCATAGACCTTCCAAGCTCTTTTGAAATTTTGAAATTCATGGAGGATTATGGTTGGGACACCGGAGGCACCAGAATAAGACAGAGGCTTTTCAACCCTCTGTAAATTGATCAATAATTTATGAGTCCATCTGTAATAAGGGCTTAGCCCATCTGAGTCCATTTTAGTTGTTATTTGAGTCTTTTGAGTTTCAGTTCTGTACTAGTCAGCTCATGTTGAGCTAGTTCAGTCCAGTGTTAGTTAGCTCATGTCGAGCTAATTTTATTTTTTTGAGTCCTATTCAATCATATTGAAGACTCAAGACCACATCATACAAGTGAAGACCAAGTCCAACCAGATTGAAGACATGGAAGTATAGCCCAAGTCCAACCCAGCTTGAAGATTTGAAGACCCCAGGAGAAAAAATTCAGAAAACCCTGATTCATTGCAGATGCCCTCCAGATGCCCAGATTCCCTTCCAAATGCCAAAATATATTCATATACCAAGGAATCCATGATTTTAGAGGTCCATCTGCATCCTAGCCCAAAGAAATCAAGCCCAGGCGCCAAGCCCAAGCCCCTAAGAAGCAAGATACCAAAGAATATTCCTGCTACCTGGCTACCAGGCCACCCCAGCTTCCAGAGGCCCAAACCCATGCACCCGATCCCCTTTGGGCCAGTCTCTTGCTGCTCCTAGAAGCCCAACACGCCCCCCTAGGCGTCCTTGGAGTGTTGGCCAAGTCAAGAGAGTTTTTAGGGATTTTTCTACCTAATGTTTCCTTATTTTCTAGCTAGGGTTTGAGAGGGAAAAGGATTCTTATGTAAAGACTAATGTGCCCTTACTTGGAGCCCAAGGTTAAGGGTCTATTTAAGGGACCCTAGCCTCTTGTATGAGGGGAGATTTTGATATATGAAATAAACCTTGAGTTCTTCAATTGCTTTGTGTGATTACCTTGCTATGTGCATAAAGGGGTTTGAGAGTTCTTCTTCCCGGTGTTTGCAACCATCTTCCTGCCACCAACCATCCTTCTAGCCCCCTCCAAAACTTTCTTCCCTTTGCTGTTTTCCTCTATTTTCTTTATCTCCTTTGAGTTTTCTAACCCCTGATAGGTCATTTGCAGGTCCCCGAGTTTCTACGAATCCAACGACTCCAGTCAAGCCTCAATCGGACCACTGAGCAGAAAGTCGTGTATCCGCGGGTCATTGGCTCAGTTTTCCAGGCCGCATCCATCGAGGAATGAGAGATCCCTTCACTGCGATCTTCACCGGGTACTTCAGATGTTGTCAGGTACACCCCCTCTATCTCCAGTAATTATATTGTAGGAAAACTTGCCCTAACCGAGGCTTCTCAGCCCCGGCGATCCTTTTTTAGTACTTTTCTAGGTCCTAATCTGCATGCGTGGCTTCAAAAATTCATACAAAATTCTCTATAACTAATTTTGATCTGAAAATCTGGAATTAATCACCTAACCCCATATATAAAACATACAAAAAGAATTGCATGCATATTAGTCCCGCATCATTTGGTATCAGAGCTTAGATTAGGGCTTGTTTTTTACAATTTCTCAGTCCGTATATGCTATGTTATTTAAATTATTTCTCTTTGACTAAAACTTTAAGAATTATGAAATATTTTTCTGGATTCATCATAATTCACAATAATTTTTAAAGTTTTTGAAGATTTTATTATGGCCTGTGAATTTTCTGCAAGCCAAAATACAGCCTACAAAGTTTTGGCTCTGTTTTTTTTCAGCAAGACAAGTTTGGAAGTTTTAGGATTTTGTTTAGCAATTTTTGCATATCTTTTAATTTTAATATATTTCCTGCATATTAGTCCATAATTTGCAAGTTTTCTTCTATTTAAGAAAATACAAAAAAAAAATTACATATTCTCCAAAAATACCAAAAACATCTAAACCCTAATTTGCATCCTTATCTGCCTGCCATCATTGCATAATTTACTTTTAAGGGCACTCTTGCTATATCAGATAAGGGGAGGAGTTGATAACCTCTCCTTAGCCCAAAACCACATCCCTTGCATTCGGTCCCAAGCCTTAACCTAAAATTAACTAGACTTAATTTTCCCTAGTGGGCTAGGGACACGAACTGGTCGGGTCTGGGCTAGTGTTAGATCACTGTGTCAAGTTAACCTGTGTGTGCCTTGTGCTCAGTGTCTAGAATGGTGGTTTAGGGATTCAATCCTGAAGGGCTTGTGTGCTGGTCCGCCTACCTAGCCAATCTCTAATTGGTGTCTAGGATTGGCAATCAGGGACCTAACACTGCCCTTATACCTGCCTGACTGAGTACAGGGTTACTATAGGCTAGTTTGCCACCATGATTGAGCATCTAGTTTGGACTCTAGGTCTAGTCAGCTGTAGTTGGTCTGATCGAGTCTTGCATGAGCACTAGATCAGGGGTTTCATATCACCCACCTCCTTCACAAATGTCTGAACCCATGGAAAATTTGCAAGCCCAAATAAAAGCACTCACTGAGCAACTAACCCAATCCATGGCCCAGTTAACTCAGTTTAGTACCCACACCAATAATAGAATTGATCATCTTGCCAATAGATTTGACCAGTTAGAAGGCCGTGTAGGGACCATACAAAGAACCCATGGGTCACAGTCTGAGCCAGATCCTGAGTCCCCTCAACTTAGGAGGACCCCAAACCCTAATATATACCATGAGGTCGAACCTAGGAGAGCCCCTTATCCTGACCCGTACTACAATCCTCAACCTAGGAGGACCCCAAACCCTGATCCATACCGAGAGGTTGAACCTAGGAGAGCCCCTCAGCCTGACCCATACTATAATACTAAACCTAGAAGAACCCCTTACCATGACACTTATTATGATACTGAACCTAGAAGAACCCCTTACCATGACCCTTATTATGATACTGAACCCAGGAGAACCCAATACTCTGACCCATATAGGGAGCTCAACCCTAGGAGAACCCAATATTCTGACCCATATAGGGAGTCCAACCCTAGGAGAACCCAATATCCTGACCCATATAGGGAGCCCAACCTTAGGAGGACCCCATACCATGATCCATCCTTAGAACCTGATCATAGAGTTGACCCAAAATTCTATGACCCCAGATCCTATAATCCCATGATCCATAGATCTGCACCCTTGTCCTATGAGCCTAGAGAACCCATAACCCCTAAGTATCAGCCTAGTACTAGTCATGCTTCCCCTAGTCAACTTGAACCCCATAGGATTAGTATCCCTAAATATGAACCCAGTAGTGAGCCACTACCCCTTATACAACCTAAACCTACTAGGAGTAGTACCCATAATCAGAGACCAGAACCTAACCAATTTCATGCTAGCCGACCTTCTCCAACCATTCCTGAGATTCAAAGGCTTACATTAACGCGGAAGTGTATGAAGCTGATATGAGCCTAGTGGATGAGTATGAGGGAGAAGAAGAGACACCTTTAGATGACCTAGAATTAGCTGACCCAATAGATACCCAGGTAGAAACCAACCAAGAGCTAGTTGGCCTTGACCACATCCAACCTAAAGCTATAGTGGAAGAACAAATAGAGGAAGAGAACCTAGATACTGCTAGAGCCTTACCTGAGGAAACCATAGAGGAGAGCCAAATTATAGAGTATAGTCCAAAAATACAAGAACCAGAAGAATTTATTAAGGACCTGATCTCTTTAAATCAATACCTTCAAGGTAAGCCCCCTCCTATAGTTCCCATTAAGGACCTCTTCCCCGAAATTGGTGACCCATCCTTCCATTATGCAAACCCTGTAAATATAGCTCAACCTCGTAAGGTTAACCTCATTAGTCTAGGATTAGTCCCTGATGCCCCTTCTTTTATCGTACTTTATCCAACTAACCTTGAACCTTTTTACCTACCCTACCAGACTAATTTTGAATCCACTTCCTATTTTCTGCCCTTTCCAGATACCTCCAGCATTTCTAGGATCATTAGATTACATTTAGCTGAGATTAGCATACTGCATGCATTCCTCATGCATGTTAGGTTTGCATCTTACTTCTAGCATACTCTTTGGAATTTGCTAGGAGTTCACTGTAAATTTTCATGTGCATGTCAAGCTAGGATCAAACCTAGAGAACCTATAATCTATTAGGTTTAGATCCAAAGAGTTCAATAAAATTTCCTTCGATAGGAATGCATAGTCGAGTCTGTTAGGTGTCAGTATGAGTCCTTTGCATCATTTATTAGGAGTCTGCATGTGCCTAGCATGTTCACCACCCGCACTAATCTTAAAATAACTGGCTAATTCCCGTAGAAGGGTCAAAGAATTTGATGTAGTGGATTCTATCTTGGTTAGGCTTAGGCCTAAAAGAAGCTTCATGCTCGCAGAGTCGGACCTTTTAAAGTGATAGAGAAGGTTGGATCAAATGCCTAGGTGTTAAACATGCCTTCGGATTTGGGCATTAGTTCAACCTTCAATATTATAGACCTGGTTGAGTACAGGGAACCGGCAGCAATACCTAGTGAGGCTTTTGAACCTATTCCTTTTCATTGTGAGTGACCCTAACCCAGAGTGTCCACTAATAAATTTAGCCTGAGAGAGGAGAACGGATTGAGCGTATCTTGGACGATCAATCCATTATGACCCGAGGCCGCGGTTATCAACGTTTCCTGGTCCAATGGCAAAGCTGGACAGAATCGGATGATTCGTGGATTTCTCGAGAGGACTTATAGCACCTCAACCTAGACCTCCTCGAGAGATATGTGAGCCAGCTTGATCTTCACTCGACAGGGTCGAGTTCCTCCCACCCCAGGAGAATTGGTGGGGACACCAGAGGCACCAGAATAAGACAGAGGGTTTTCAACCCTCTGTGAATTGATCAATAATTTATTAGTCCATCTGTAATAAGGGCTTAGCCCATCTGAGTCCATTTTAATTATTATTTGAGTCTTTTGAGTTTCAGTTCTGTACTAGTCAGCTCATGTTGAGCTAGTTCAGTCCAGTGTTAGTCAGCTCATGTCGAGCTAATTTTATTTTTTTGAGTCCTATTCAACCATATTGAAGACTCAAGACCACATCATACAAGTGTAGACCAAGTCCAACCAGATTGAAGACATGGAAGTATAGCACAAGTCCAACCCAGCTTGAAGATTTGAAGACCCCAGGAGGAAAAATTCAGAAAACCCTGATTCATTGCAGATGCCCTCCAGATGCCCAGATTCCCTTCCAGATGCCAAAATATATTCATATACCAAGGCATCCATAATTTTAGAGGTCCATCTGCATCCTAGCCCAAACAAATCAAGCCCAGGTGCCAAGCCCAAGCCCCTAAGAAGCAAGATACCAGAGAATATTCCTGCTACCTGGCTACCAGGCCACCCCAGCTTCCAGAGGCCCAAACCCATGCACCCGATCCCCTTTGGGCCAGCCTCTTGCCGCTCCTAGAAGCCCAACACGCCCCCCTAGGCATCCTTGGAGTGTTGGCCAAGTCAAGAGAATTTTTAGGGATTTTTCTACCTAATGTTTTCTTATTTTCTAGCTAGGGTTTGAAAGGGAAAAGGATTCTTATGTAAAGACTAATGTGCCCTTACTTGGAGTCCAAGGTTAAGGGTCTATTTAAGAGACCCTAGCCTCTTGTATGAGGGGAGATTTTGACATATGAAATAAACCTTGAGTTCTTCAATTGCTTTGTGTGATTACCCTGCTGTGTGCATAAAGGAGTTTAAGAGTTCTTCTTCCCGGTGTTTGCAACCATCTTCCTGCCGCCAACCATCCTTCCAGCCCCCTCCAAAACTTTCTTCCCTTTGCTGTTTCCCTCTATTTTCTTGATCTCCTTTGAGTTTTCTAACCCCTGATAGGTCATTTGTAGGTCCCCGAGTTCCTACGAATCCAACGACTCCAGCCAAGCCTCAATCGGACCACCGAGCAGAAAGCCGGGTATCCGCGAGTCATTGGCTCAGTTTTCCAGGCCGCATCCATCGAGGAACGAGAGATTCCTTTGCTGTGATCTTCACCGGGTGCTTCAGATGTTGTCAGGTGCACTCCCTCTACCTCCAGTAATTATATTGTAGGAGAACTTGCCCTAACTGAGGCTTCTCAACCCCGGCGATCCTTCTTTAGTACTTTTCTAGGTCCTAATCTGCATGCGTGGCTTCAAAAATTCATACAAAATCTCCTACAACTAATTTTGATCTGAAAATCAGGAATTAATCACCTAACCCCATATATAAAACATACAAAATGAATTGCATGCATATTAGTCCCGCATCAGATTACATGGAGAAGATGGTGGGGAGTTGGAGAAGATGGAGGAGAGTTACAACCAATCTTGATTCATGGAGAATAATATGGGCCGGCCACTTTAAATTTGAATTTGAATGTAGGCACCCAAGTGGAGGGGGGGTGTGAGGTGTCTTCCATGTTGGCATGGCTGCCACCTAGGCTTGGTGATGTGGCAGTCCAACTTGGACTAGTAGTTAGAAAGTTACTCCAAGGTAGTTGCTTTGCTGATTTTATCCCATATGCTGAGTTATCCCAGATAGCTGAGATTATTCCAAGTGACAGAATAAGTGCTGAAGTGTTGAGTTATTCCAAGTAGCAGAATAAGTACTGAATAACTGAAATTTTATAGTAGAAAATTGAAGTAGTAGAATCTCTCGAGTTAAGTCGGCTCCAATGCTCAAGTCGGATCTTTGGGTTATGGTTGAGCTGACTCTTGTGGCTTCAAATGGCTTGCTTCAATTTATAATTCAATCCATAATGAATTTGACTGCAAGCATTTGTTGGTGTCCGCACCATCTAAGTATGCACTTAACAACCAATAAATATGATTTCTTAGGCTCAGACTAATATCAGCACACATTCATACACTAAACATAATATCTGGTCTAGTAGTAGTTAAGTATAGTAATGATCCAATGATGCCTCTATAAAATTTTTGGTCAACTTTCTTACCAGATTCATCCTTGTCAAGCTTACATGAAGGGCTCATAGATGTATCGATAGGTTTAGTCTTCTCCATCCTAAACTTTTTCAAGATCTCTTTTATGTATTTAGCTTGGTTGATGAAGATCCCTTCACTTGTTTGTTTAATCTAGAGCCTGAGGAAGTAGCTCAATTCTTCCATCATGCTCATCTCGAACTCTCCCTGCATTAGCTTTGTAAATTCTCAACTAAGAGATTCATTAGTGGCACTAAGGATAATATCATCCATATAGATTTGTACTACTAAGAGATCATCAGCCTTTTTCTTTAAAAAAAAGAAGTATCAACATGACCTCTAGTAAAACTATTTTCATTAAAAAAATTACTAAGTCTCTCATACCATTCATGGGGGGCTTGTTTTAAACCATAAAGTGCTTTGTATAGTTTGAAAACATAACCAGGAAGTGCATGATTTTCAAAAATAGGTGATTGTTCAACAAAAACTTCTTCTGTAATATAACTATTCAAAAACATACTTTTAACATTCATTTGAAATAGTTTGAAATCCATAAAACATGCAAATGCTAAAAGTAATCTAATAGCTTCAAGTCTAGTTACTGGAGCAAAGATTTCATCAAAATCAATTCTTTCTTCTTGATTATAACCCTTAGCTACCAATCTAGCCTTGTTTCTAGTTACTATACCATTTTCATCTAATTTATTTCTATACACCCATTTAGTACCAATTATGAAAGCATTAGTTGGTCTTTTTATTAGTGTCCAAACATTATTTATTTCAAATTGATTTAGTTCCTCTTGCATAACAATCATCCAGTTTGGATCTTTTTCATCTTCTTCAATATATTTAGGTTCAATTTGAGATACAAAAGCAATATAATCATATTTATTTCTAATAGAGGATCTAGTTTTTACCCCTCTTAATGGATCACCTAGGATTAATTCCTTAGGATGTCTATGAGCATACCTCCATTCTTTGGATAGATCCTTTGGTGAAGATCTTGTGGCTTCTTCTTTAATATGGCAGGATCGCTGACGTGGAGCCCATGTCAGATTCCATTGAGCAACACGGCGAACGAAGTTAACCGTGGGACGCCTCTACCCAGACACCTTCGCCCGGCTGTGCTCCCTTTGGGTCGAGATGCCGAGGCAGGAGTCGAGCTCCGCCCTCCTTCTCCTGGCCGTGCTTTCTTCGGGTCGAGACATCGCGACCGAAGTCGAGCTCCACCCTCCTTCACCCAGCAGCGCTCCCCTCGGATCGAGACACCGAGGTCAAAGTCAAGCTTCGCCCTCCTTCGCCCGGTCGTGCTCTCCTCGGGTCGAGATGCCAAGGCCGAAGTCAAGCTTCGCCCTCATTCGCCCGGCTGTGCTCCACCCTCCTTCGCCCAGCCACTCTCTCTTTGAGTCGAGATGTCACGACCGAAGTCGAGCTCTGCCCTCCTTTGCCCAGCCGCGCTCCCTTCGGGTCGAGACATCCGGCCGTGCTCCCTTTAGGTCGAGATGCCGAGGCCGAAGTTGAGCTCCACCCTCCTTCGCCCGACCGCGCTCTCTTCGGGTCGAGATGCCAAGGTCAAAGTTGAGCTCCGCCCTTCTTTGCCCGACCGTGCTCCCTTCGAATTGAGAAGCCACGGTCGAAGTCGATCTCCGCCCTCCTTTGCCCGGCCGTGCTCCCTTCGGGTTGATACACCATGGCCGAAGTTGAGATTCGCCTCTTTAGACCAGCTCCACCTCAATCGAAGAGATCTACTACTAAAAAAAGTCAACACTCTCCCAGGACGGTGGCTCGGTGCCCAAGGACTATGAGAAGGCACCTACCGGCCCACGATGATGGTTCCAGTCGTTACTTACACCAAAATGGGAAGAGTCCCCCGATCGAGGCCCTATGCTCCCCACCAACCGTCTGCACCTCCCAAGAGAGGAAGTCAACCAGCTGATCTGGATCCAAGAGGTGGCAGCCTGCTGATCGAGGTCCGGCCATATTTCCAGGAGTAGAGCAACCAGAAGGAATGTCAATGCACACAGTACCATTTCCTTTCGCAAATAGGGAAAGGCATCCCGCACATGGCACCAGACGATGCCGCACGCGCTAGAAAATGATGTAAGGATCCCAAGGCAAGTACCTGGCAGTCCCCCAGTGGCTTAAATGAACTTTCCATGGTTCCAGAAAGAAGGTAAGCAATCAAAAAATGTAGTTGAGCAGAGGGGAAGCGAGCTGGTATACAGGAGAGCACCAAACTAGCCTGAGAATTCTAGGCTACCGGAGACCTGTGGGAAAGGTCTTGACGGACGCAACCATTTCAACTCCAACTCTCCTCAGCCGGCACTTCCCCTGCTCCGTGTTCAACTCCACTACACTCTTTCAATTCATTATACTCTCCTCCTAGCATGGAGTCCACCCATGGGGCTCGACCGGGAGGATCTATTCCCCTAGGTCATCACTGACTTAAGCATCGGAGTGCCCCCATCGGGATTATCGACCCGGGTCTCTAACTCTATTTTGCAGGCTCGGGCATCTGAGCAGGATCTGAGGCGATGAGGGGCGCGGTCCGGGGCCATCTATGCTACAGGCCACGACGATCTTGGCAGCAACATTCTTCATTCTTCTTGTTTTGATCTTCTTCACTTTCTTTGGTAGGGTGATCATCCAAAGTCAGCTTCTTGAGTCCTTCAACACCTGCACATTCATCAAAAATATCCTCTTTTCTAAAGGACTTGTTAGTAGACTCTTCAAACACTACATGCATGGACTCTTCTACTACAAGCGTTCTTTTGTTAAAAACTCTATATGCCTTGCTAGATGTAGAGTATCCTAAGAAGATACCTTCATCTGACTTGGCATCAAATTTGCCTAAATTATCTTTTCCATTATTCAAAATAAAACATCGATAACCAAATACCTGAAAATATTTCAAAGTAGGTTTTTTTTCTTCCAAAAGCTCATAAGGTATTTTCTTTAAAATTGATCGAATTAAAATATGATTTAAAATATAACAGGCAGTATTAATAGCTTCTGTCCAAAATATCTAGGAAGATCATTTTTACAAAGCATCGTGTATGCCATTTCTTCTAAAGTATGATTTTTTTCTTTCTACCACCCCATTTTGTTGAGATATTCTAGGTACAGAAAAATTATATTCAATACCTTTTCCATTACAAAAATCTTCAAAATCTTGATTTTCAAACTCAGTTCCATGGTCACTTCAAATACAAACGACAGAAGCACCTTTTTTATTTGAAACCTTTCGATAAAACTTCGTGAAAGCCGTAAAGGATTCATCTTTATGTACCAAAAATAAAATCCAAGTAAATCAAGAGAAATCATCTACTATGACTAGTCCATATCTCTTGCCTCCTAGGCTTGTAGTCCTAGTTGGTCCAAAGAGATCCATACGAAGTATTTCTAGTGGCCTAGAAGTTGAAATCATTCCTTTAGTTTTGAAAGATATTCTTGTTTGTTTTCCAAATTGACAAGCTTCATAATTTTATCTTTTTCAAATCTAAGTATTGGTAAATATTTTACTAAATCCATTTTGCATATTTGTAAAGTAAATGCATGCTTGCATGACCTAATTTACAATGCCAAAGCCAACTAGTCTCATTAATTGCAACTAGGAATTCACCACCTTGTAAAGGTAAATTATCAAGATCAACAAGGTAGATATTGTCGTGCCTATTTCTAATGAATTTCACTCCATTATCATCAAGACTAGATACCATGCAAAGAGATGATTCAAAAATTACTTCAAAACCTTTATCGCAAAACTGACTAATACTAAGCAAATTATGTTTTAACCCATCAACAATTAGAATATTATCAACATAAGTAGAGGGGGTGATATGGACTTTACCGATACTGATGATTTTGTCTTTATCATTATCACCAAATATCACATTTCCATCATTTAAAGCCTCTAGATATGTGAATTACTTTACATCTCCAGTCATGTGTCTTGAGCAACCACTATCAAGATACCACACTCTTTTCTTTTCTTTGATTGCAAGGCACACCTGCAAAATAGATCAAGTTTTCATTTTAGGTACCGAAGCCATCTTGAATCCTTAAGGGTTAGTACTAATGGTAGTTTCTTTTGGAACCCAAATTTTTCTTGAATTATTCAATTTTCTTAGGTCACACTAATATGCTTTATGCCCAAATTTTTTACAACTAAAACAAGTAACATTGGATGATGTAGGAACAAAGAAATTCTTGAAAATCTTTTGTTTCTTTTGTAGCTTGTAACCAAGTCCTACTTTATCAAATACAGCTCTTTGATTGTTTAATAATAAATTTAACTTTTCAGAACTAAATGTAAATTTTTTAACAATAGGTTTAACTTTGTCAAGCCATCTTTAAATTTCTTATTTTCTACCTCAAGGTCTTTGTTTTTCTTTAAAAGTTCATTATTTGTAACAACAGCCTTGGGTGTTTTCAAAACTTCTATTTCTATGGATAAAGCATTCTTTTATTTTTTCTAAAATATCAATCTTGTTTTTTAAATCATTATTTTCATTTGCAAGATTGGTATTTTCAAGAGAAAATAAATCAGCATGCTTTTTCAACTTTTTATTTCCATTTTTCAGTAATTTGTATTCATGAATGAGTTCATCAAAAGCTTCTCTAAGTTCATCAAATATAAATTCTAGTTCAAGTTTAGATTGTACCTCATCTTCATGTGCCATGAGGCAAAGATTAGCTACGTCTTGATGTTCTTCCTCTGAGCAGGAGTCTTCACTGTCGCTCCATGTACCCATCATTGCCTTCTTTTTGAATTTCTTTTTGAATATCTTGAGGAGAGGACAATCAAACTTGTAATGTCTAGGCTTCTTACATTCAAAACAAATAGGTTGATCCTTCTTCTTCTCTTTTTCTTACTCTTTGCCTTTTTCCTTGCTAGGCTCTTCTTTGTGTGGCTTCTGTTTGAATGAAAACTTTTTCCTTCTCATGAATTTTCTAAACTTTCTAGCCATAAGTGCCTCTTCATCATTGTCCTCATTATCACTTTCATCTATTTCTTCACTTGAAAGCTCATTTGATGTAGTGGATTTGAATTCAATTATCTTCTTCTTTCTATTCGCATCCACTGCCTTTTGCTTCAAGTTCAACTCATAAGTCATGAGTGAATCGATAAGTTGCTCCAAGGAAAGTTCTCAATATCTTTAGCTTCTTGAATTGCCATGACCTTCAGATCCCAAGAAGTTGGCAATGACCTGAGAATTTTATTTACAAGGTCAACGTTAGACATAACCTTTCCAAGACTTCTTATACCATTTATAATATTAGTAAATCTAGTATACATATCAGTTATGGATTCATTAGGCTCCATTCTAAACATCTCATATGTATGTACAAGCATATTTACTTTAGTATTTTTCAATTGATGGGTACCCTCATGAGTAACCTCAAGTATGTCCCAAATTTTCTTCGCAGATGTGCATATGAAAATTCTATTAAATTCATTAGGATCCAATGCATAATAAAGCAAATTTATAGCTTTAGCATTAAGCTTCGATTACTTAATATCAATTTCATCCCAATCCTCTTCTAGTTTTGGAATGGAAATACCATTAACAATCATGGAAGGAACATGGAGACCTTTTACTACAACCTTCCAAAGATTATAATCTATATAATGTATATAAATTCTCATGCAAGTTTTTCAATACATGTAATTTGTGCCATTAAAATAAGGTGGTCTATTTGAGGCTTGTCCCTCAACAACACTAGAACCTAAAGGGGCTGCCATAGATCTTTAACTCAAGGCAGTTAGACCTATAAGCTGAGTACGTGGCTCTGATACCACTTGTTGCCTAGCAAAGCAACCCAAAAGTAGGGGGTGAATTGGGTTTTTAAAACTTGTTGCAAATATGTGCCAATTCAAAAATAATAAAGGTGCTAGTGGTTTCAAGAATATATGTTCTAGATGATAAAATATAGTAGAATTAAAGTAAGAGCAAGAAGAATAGAAGCAATTACAAATACAGATTTATAGTGGTTCGGTGCACACCAAAGCACCTCATCCACTCCCCTAGGTCCACTTAGAAATTTTACTATAATCCCACTTGATTATAGCCAATTAGTTTTTTGAGCTCACTAATCACAATCCCTTGGTTTTTACAAGACTAACCAAAAATCTAGTTGGTTTTCACAAGGCTCACCAACAACCTCTTGGTTTTCATAAGGCTAACCAAAAATCTCAGTTGGTTTTCAAACAAGGCTCACCAACAACCTAAGTTGGCTTTCTTAAGGCTCACCAACAACCTAAACACTAGTTTCAAACTACTTGAAACTAGGAACAACAATAAAGTTGAGTTTAAAGTAAGAATATAATAAGCTTTCAAAAATAAAAGAAAATATCTCTTTGAAGCTCTTTGATTGCTGTCGAGAAAGCTTGTCTTCAAGTTGTTGAAGCCTTAATAAGTGCTTGAGAGTTGGACTTGAATGCTCCTTGAATGCCCTTGAATGCTTGAAGGCTTAACTTCTCTCAAAAGTAATTATTCTTCGATGAATATTTGAGTGAATGCTCATAACTTCTTATTAGTTTCTTCCTTCTTGAGTTTGGTCACTTTAAATATCTTTCCAAGCCTTAAATGACCATTTTTGATCATTGGAGAGGATAAAATAGCTATTAGGGATGAAAAGGACCAATTCTGTGCTTCAAAAAACTAGTCGTTACTATTTATCCAAACCTGCAGGTGTCGACACTTCAGGTCATGAGTCGATACATGTGTCGACACTTAAGTTGATACTAGATCAAAAAATATCTTCTAAAGCTCTTTAGAAAGTACTAGTGCATTGATACTTCTTCTGGTGAGTCGACACTTGAGTCAACACTTCATCTTTATGAGTCGACACTTGAGTAAAAACTTGAATTTAGCATGTTTTGTCTTCATTTTGGTCTCAGACCTTGAGTTGACACTTGAGTCAACACATGAGTTGACACTTGGTCTTCATGAGTCGAAACTTCTTGCATGCCAGCTGAAACTTCTTTTGTGTATCAGTTCAAGCTTTTGTGAGTTGACACTTTGAGTCGATACTTTACTTCTATGAGTTGACACTTGGCTGAAACTTTCCTGAAACTCTGCTGAAACTTCTTCCACTTTAAGATTTGAGTTCTTCAAGGTTATTCTTATGTATCAAAATCCATTAAACTTGAGATTCCATCAATTTAACTGGCTTTTTCAACAAGATAACAAGCTTTGAACTTTAAATACAAAACAGCTTTAATGAGTACCCTATTCTGGTAAACACACTTTTAACATATAGTTAGTACTCAAATATACTTAAATATTTTATTATTCATCAAAATCAAGACAAGAGTCAACAAAAAATTAATTAGAAATAACTAAAAAAAATTTAATCTAGGATTAGATTGATCTCACCAAAATTATAGAAATTTCTTTCTCTTTTTTGTTCTTTTTTAATTTTTTGGTTTTTCTTTGATCTGCAAAAAAAAAAAAAAATAGTAAACTGAATTTATAAAAAAATCAAAGATATCAAAAATGTTAGCATTCGTGCCTTTCTCGACACTAGTGCCAAAAACTTGATAGGCCACGATGTTTTGTTAAGACATAGTGGCTATCAATTTAATTAACTGACATCTAGATAAAAATAAGAATACGTAGAAAGGATGTGTCTGGTCAAATCTACGGAGAAGGCAGTGCTTAGGATAACTTAAAATCTTTGATTTTTATAATATAAAAGAAAAAATAATTTAAAGTCAGGAAAATAGAAATTAAAAGTATAAAAGAAAATTAAAACTCGGGTATGTTTAATCTATTAGTCAGATCTTAGCATCTACTTGCAAGAAAAATAAATAATAAAAATTTAAATTATATATAAAATCTAATTACAACGAATTGAAAATAATAACTACATAAACTATGAAAAGCAATAATAAAGACTTCAATGTTGATTGGCACAGTCTCATCAAGAAGTTGGTTGATGTCACATCACCTTCTTCCATCGTACTCTATGGAATAAATTGGGCTTCCTCTTCTTCTTCCTCTTTAGATCTTGATCTTGGAGATGGAATAGGCTTGAGATGGTGTGAGGGAAATAACTCTCCTCTAAGAAACCCCACTCTTAGAGACCAACCTGCAACCTAAAGCTATGCCCTCTACCCTATATCGTTCCCTCTCTCTAAGATGATTTCATTCTAGCCTAGGGGTCATTTAAATAGAGCTCATCTAGGGCTTCCTTATGGTCAAATTTGAAATCAATCAAGCTCAAGATCGGCCAGATATTGCACAGGAAATTTTCATCCATCCAATATATTATGTGATAGATGGATCGCTACTCCTTCCTTCTTGGTTACCTAGAGTCCAAACTAGACTCTGGCTAGATCGAATCTTGGACCCCTTCTTTGATTATGACTGGGACTCCACTTCTCCCCATTCTAGCGTCACGGGCTGATGGTGGTGGATGGCGGCAAGAGGCGGTGGCCATTGGTGGAGATGATGAATTTGGGGTGGTGATTGAATAAGCAATAGGAAAACCATGAACCACTCATAACAGGGCCATGACCAGAGGCTTCTCCGGTGATGTGGGTGCTTTGCAACGGAAGGCAGTGGCCAGCAGTGAGCGGCGATGCATGGACAAATGGCTGAAAAGATGAAGAAAAGGGGGTGCGGCCATGAGGCTGTGGGTGGCACAGGGGGAATCAGCAACTTGGAGGAGGCTCTTCAGGCATGCAGAGGCTCTTGGCGGTGGGTTCCTTTAGAAGACGGTGGCAAGAAGTGGTGGCTACTTCCCCCTGGTAAGCATGGTGGTGGGTCTGTGGTTTGGAGCAAGCGGTGACTGAATGGGAACATCATTTGGAAATGGTGGTTGGGTGGCACTTGGATGGTGGCTGACGGCTTCTCCCAACCATGAGGAGGCTTTTGGCGGTGAAGGGGAAGGTGGGGGACAATCCTGGTGGTCGGACATTTTGAAACAGTAGCCATAGTCCATGAGAATGGGTCATGGACTGGGGACAATGGTCGCCTGTGGATCAACTCATGTGATATAGACCCAACAGCTGGTCCATGGTGGACCGGTTGCTTTAAAATATGTATAATTTTTTTAATAGCTTTCAAAATTTGATTCCAGGCTTGTTTGAACTCCGATTTAGGTACCGTTTATGCCATTGAACTCCAAAAATTGAGCTCTTTCTATTCATGAACTCCTTTTCTATAAAAACTAATAAAAAATATTATTTTTAAATAAATATTAATTAAATAATACTTTTTTAATGATTAAATTGGGATAATTATTAGACTTATCAACCATCTTCATCATTTTGAGCCGTCGACCACCGAAGACATCGCCCGTTCACCGCCCATGGCCAAAGGAGACACCAGGAGCCTATTTCCGACACAAAGAAGCATCCAAGCACTAGTCTTCATGGCCTTTTCTTTTCCTCATTCAAACATTGCCATGCCCTCTTATCCACCGCCATCTGGCCACCACTGGGCACCGCCTTCCACTACCATCGTCCCTCTCATCCATCAGTGTCTTTCCGTCATTGATCATCTGTGCCTTGCCTACCATTGTCTACTCATAGCTATGTTTGTTTGTTGTTGTTCCTCGCATAGCCACCTCACGCCACCGCTCCCCTCATGCCATCGGCCACTATTCTTCGTCGCCTCTCGTTGCTATGCTGGATCAGGAAAGTGAGTCCAAGTCCTAATCAAAGAAGAGATCCCAGGATCCAGGATTCGATGGAGTTCGAATCGGACTCTATTTGCTGAGAAGGAAGGAAGTAGGTTCACATGATCTTCGGCATGATCTGAGGCTTGTGATGCAAATCAAATGGCTAAGATTAGTCATTGTAGTATTTGGCCAATCTTGAGCCTGATTGACTCTAAATTTGATTGGGAGCAAATCCTAGACAAGCTCTATAAAAGGAGGACCCTAGGAAGCTAGAGATCATCATCAATTCTACCAATAAATTTTATTTTTTTCTTGTAACTTAGTTTAGGCTTTGAGAGAGAGGGAGAGGAATGAAAAAAAAGAGTTCTTCAGGGAAGGAGGTATCGTGACAGAGCCCGAATCTCCAAGAAGATATATCCCAAAGTCATGCTTGATTGAGGTGCGGTCTATAGAAAGTACAGGGGTCTTTTCATTAATCTTTATAATTATTTTATTTTCCATATAATTAATAAATGATTTCAATTCTTTTTTATTTTATGTTGGATTTTTTAAATTAATTATCCTAGTGGGATGGATCATGATTCTGATATAATATAGTCCATGTTCAATATAGATAATTAATTCTAGGATTTTTATATACATATCTTATTAGGATCTTTTCAACTAAGTATTGAATATGGTTCGTACTTGGCAAGATAGCCTATACTAAGGTTTAGCTTGAAAGATCCCGAACAAATATGGATTTTGATTGTTTAGAGTAGAACATATGCATGATTTATGTTTATGATTACTTGGAAATCTGAAGACATCTTTTTATCATATAAACCCCTCGATCTCATGTTTAATTTTAATGATTAGTTTTAATTAAACCATCATCTATTTTTTTAAATCTATATATTTATTCCTTTTTTTCTTTCTTTGTGAAACAATTGCCCTTGATCCCCGAGGATACGATCTCGACTCATCACTAGCTATGGTAGTGAGTTAGGTTTTATTTTTGATCACTAATGATAGTGATTATGTCTCCACATTGTCTCCTCTCTGGTCTACTAGCTATTGGTCATAGTAAAGATAGGTCATGTCTTCACACCATCTCCTATTTGATTGATTAATACCTGATCACAATAAAGGTAGATCATGTCTCCATACTATCTCCTATCCGATCGATTAGTACCCAGTTGAAGTAAAGATGGGTCATGTCTCTACACCATCTCCTATCTTGCTGATTAGCACCAGGTCATAGTAAAGGTGGGTTGTGTATTCACATTATCTCCTATCTGGTCGATTAGTACCCGATTATAGTAAAGGCGGGTTGTGCCTCCATGCCATCTTCCATCTGATCAATTAGTACCCGGTCATAGTAAAGGTAGGTCATGCCTCCACACTATCTTTTATTCGGCCAACAACCATTGGTTGTAATAAGGATAAGCACGTCTCTACACTACCATCTCCTACTCGGCTACTTGATAGTGACAACATGCTAACAAAAAGCTATAGCCTACTTATATGGTTAGGCTACATTCTACAACTAGTTTTCTATAGGCTGGTTCTACTTTACAACCATCAGGTCCTACTCATTGATTGACTTCTCTACGGTAGTTGCCTACTAGAGGACTTAAGGAAAAACCTAAAATGCATCCAGCTCGGTCGAAGCTACGTTAACTAGACTATTTGCCAAACACTTAGACATGTTAGTGAGCATTTCAACATACATCTACATGACATAAAGCTAGATAAAGTGAATAAGATAAGCTTCATTGATTTGTCAATGTTCTTACAAAAAAAGGGGATAGTGCCTGAGTACAAAAGTGAAAGAGGATAAGACACAAGTCACTTCTCAAGGTTAGCTACCAGTATTGGGCCTATCTTGATGGCCTCCATCACCATAGTGATTGTCTCTTAGACGAAAGCTCCTATAATCCCAGTAGCAGTTGCCTCCTTAGTGGATGCTGCAATCTCTTTGGCATCTTCAGCATCTTTGGATTCCTTGGCATCCCCGACTCTGGCTTTCCCAGCCTTAGCAACTAGGACCACCTCAGCCTCCACAGCCTCAACCTCTCCTTCTCCTTCTTCCTATGGCTCGAGCTCGATGAGGACGTTGCTATCTAGGTCTAATTTTGGGAAGGCCTCGACGACCTTCCTTTTGCATTTAGCAAACCACTTCTGGAAGGCATCATAGGCGGCTCATGATTTCATTCTCAAAGTTGGCTGATTTTTTGTACTCTTTAATGGCCTTTGCTACCTCCCCTTCACCGCCCAAGGCATGGCCTCAGCAACTATGACCTTCACCTCAGCCTCCTTGGCCCTAGTCTCTGCCCCTTGAAGTTTGAGGTTGGCAGCTTTGAGCCGAACCTCTATCACCATTGCTTTGGAGGTGATATCGGAGAACCTATTCTAAAAAGGTGATATAATCCTCTTTCTGGCAGCCTTTTCCTCATGTTCCTTTACTTGGGACTCCAAGTCCCAGACGATCTCCACGGAGGTTGTAGCTCTTCCTTATACTTCACCTCCCGATCCTCGATCATCATGATCATGTCCTCCAAGGACTTGAGTCGTGCCTCGGCAAGCTCAGCCCTACCCTTGAAAGACTCCCTCTACTCGATGCATTTATGGCATGCCTCCTTGATGATGAAGGCATCATGAATGAACTACAAAAGAAGACAAAGAACAGGTTAGCTACTCGGTTTTTCAAGTCATTAGCCAAGTAGAAACAAAAAATACCCTCCCTAAGTACTTGAGGGAAGAGGTTGGCAATGACCTCATCGACTAACCGGGACCTCCGTTCCTCCTGGTCCCGAAGTAGAAGGATCAGGTCAAAGAGCTTCTAGGCCGGCTCACTATCTCTGAAGATGTAAGAGCTCTCCTTTACCTTTGCCATCAATTTGATGGCCTTTACCATCTTGGGATAAGCCTCCTTGACAGCAGAAGGGCCTGCTTAGGCTAGACTCGAAGGCCTTGCCTCCTCCATGGGTGATGATTAGCTAGAGATGATGCTGGAGTAGCTACTAGAGTAGGTGACAGCGGTGGTAGAGTGGCCGATGGTGGTAGTGGGACCTCCACTACCTTGTCAGCATTAATAAAGGCCTCCTCGGAGTGAGGTGTAGGGACTTCCTCCAATCGAGCTCGGAAGCTTGTGCCAACTTGGACGACACTGCATAGGGCCTTTTTGCCACCACATTCCTTAGCTTCCCGATGGCCATCCTCTTCTAGTTGATTTTCTTTAGCTTGTCAACAAAGAATTTCATGTTTACAAAAGCCGAATAGCTAACTTGGTTAGTTCTAAATGACCAATAGAAGGACATAGTAACACTTACCTAAAGTTCACACTGGATTGACTCTAGCACCGAACAATTTCTATTATGATAGCAATCCTGCTCCCAAGAGATCTTCGAGTTGAGAAGCTGGTCGTAGCCTCCTGGTCGATGGGATCCACTTCAAAATTTATATTCAAGTCTGCTCTGGGTCACTCCAAACCTAGTTTACCTCCTTATAGAAAGTAAAGAAAAAGCAACTCTTCCATCCTTTAATGGAAGAGGGCAACTCAAAAGGGATAGCCCTACCCTTAGGAGGGGCTATAAACCACCATTCCCTCTTCATCGAGTGGTGTTTCAAGGTATAAATGTCCTAGAACAAAGACAACATAGCTACTACCCCATGGAAATGTAGAGGACAATGAAGGAATAGACAATCCAAAAAGCATTCGAGGTTAATTGAGCCAGGATGAGTTGGTAATGGTCTTAGAAGTTACGGATGAAGGGGTGAAAGGATAATCGAAGGCCTACATAGAGAAACTCGTTGTACAAGGCAATTCCACCTTCCAACCTCGAAGTCACCCTATCATCCGGATCAAGGGTGGAGACCTGCATGTGACTCGAGATCCCATACATCCCCCAGAAGTGGATGACATCTTCCCTGATCAAGTTGAGGCCATGCTTGCTAGACCCATAGGTGCTGAAGCAGTAGGTACCGAAGCAAGAGCAGGCACCGGAGTGCCTAGACCAGCCAATTGGTGAGTCCGATAAACTATCCTCAAAGGAGATTCGACTTCCTCGTGGTTCGAGAAAGCAGCCTTGTCCTGGGAAGGTTCCTTAGAGCCCTGAGCCCCGAGACATGGCTCATAAACCGACTCCTATCTTCGGATGAACTCATGTCGACATAGAGAAGGAAGAAGAAAATGAAGAACCGAACAGGAGAAAAGCTAATGGAAGGCAAAGGCTATTGAGCATGGGCCCACCTAGGAAACCCTAAGGGACCCAGCAGATGATGGATAAGGATAGAAAATAAGAAGGGTGGACCAACCTATTGAAGGAGAAGGCTCCGGGGGGTGACCTAGGTTTGGAGTTCTCTTCCTTTCTTATCTTTGCAAGTTAGCGGAAAGGCAGCCCCTGCAATGGGAACGGAGAGCCCCTCTTAAGCCATGGTCCAACGATTAGATTCAAGCTTCGCCTAGCATGTGCCCCTGAGATCTGAACATGTGGCGCACACTCAACCGAAAGAGTCACACTACCTCAAAGTTTTCTCCTACCTATTAACTTTACGCATGGAGGCACAGATGAATCATTTCAAATCACCACTCTCAGGCCATGTGGTGACTCCTCACCAGCTGAAGGAAGATGTGTGGGCCACTTGCCACCCTGGGAATTAATTGCCTAGTTCTTTAGTGCACCACATTTTCTTCTCTCTCCCATGACTGAAGTTGCAGGACGGCCGGCGATGTTCTACTAGATAAGCCAAGGGTACCCTGATCGTGCTTGGATTCATCCAGTCTCCAAGGCTATTGAGCTAGCTACTCCCTTTATCCAAAAATGATAAAGGCGCAGGGCTTTTTGGACTTGGAAGTGCGGGCATCTAATATGGCGACTGCTGACTCAGCTTCGATGACTAGCTAGACCACCAATTGTATCACCAGTAATGGTGGATTAGGATACCCAGCTCAGAGCGACCAAGCTATCGACTGTAGGAGAGATTCCAGCATCGACTATTTCACTAGCAAGAAATCACTTGCAATGGAGTCAACCGAGTAGCTGATTCCATTCAGACCGATTAGCTATTTCTAAGTCGAGTAGTAGTGTCCCACCGAGTCTGACTAGCATGGTGCCCCTCTAATATGCACTTGTTGACTTTCAACTCGAGATCGACTAGCTAGTTGGATAGACCAACCCAGTATGCTCTGACACACAGCTAAGTCCCTTCTCCTACTTGGGATCCATGACACTGGAGTAATTAGTGATCCACTCGATCCCAGCTACCTCAGTACAGATCGTGGTGGACAAGATCCCAATAGATCCGGACATCATAACAGAAAGATGCCAATAGTAAAAATTTTAGGAGACAAGATCCTATCACCTTAGCCAAGTTTGTTATGCATGTCAAAGATGGATACCTCTGCAACAGCATTTTGTTAATTTATGTAGCCGTATGAATAGGTAAGAGTAATCTCTGGTCAGGTACGTTATACACAACCACTTGCATGCTCACCAGACCACTATCAGTTTTCAGCTTCGACTACTGTAGTATCTCATTTTTCATCTACTAACTTGAGCATCAGAGTGTCCTCGCTGGAATCCCGGTCCAAAGACCTTTTTGCATATTTCAATAGCAGAGCAACAAGGAAAAGCTTCCCATCCCTACCAAAGAAGACCAGAGCACCTTCCACCACTGCCTGAGCACAGTGAGCCGATCAGACGGCAACACTATGTAAAAGATCTTATAGTTAAACTAGGCACAACCATGAAAAAGCCTATAATTCATATATATAAATACATAAATTCAAATAAGTATATTTGCAAAAATCAACAAAAACACACAAGGAGAATTAGCCCATTTCAACGTGCCGGTTGTCAGAAAAAACCCATTTGCTTGAATCGATAACTTGATGTTCCTGTATCTTTCACCACGTCCCCACCCACTATAGGCGTTTCTACCTGGCTCTATTATAACGATAATAGTAGGCCAAGTTCTCACTCATCAATGCCAAAGGTTTTTCCTTTTTTTTTTTTTTTAAATGAACAAAAGGGATGGTGATGGGGGACTAATATGCATGCAATTCTTTTTTTATGTTTTACATGTTGAGTTAGGTGATAAATTCCTGAATTTCAGATCAAAATTATTTGTAGGGAATTTTGTATGAATTTTTGAAGATCAACATGCAGATTAGGATCTAGAAAAGTAGCAAAGAAGGACCGCCGGGGCTGAGAAGCCTCAGTTAGGGCAAGTTCTCCTACAATAAAACTACTGGAGGTAGAGGAGTGTACTTGACAATGTCTGTGAAGATCGCAGCGAAGGGGTCTCTCGTTCCTCGATGGATGCGGCCTGGAAAACCGAGCCAATGACCCGCGGATACCCGGCTTTCTGCTCGGTGGTCCGATTGAGGCTTGGCTGGAGTCGTTGGATTCGTAGAAACTCGGGGACCTGCAAACGACCTGTCAGGGGTTAGAAAACTCAAAAGGGAACAAGAAAATAAAGGAAAAACAGCAAGGGAAGGCTTCTTTTGGAGTGGGCGTCCAGGGATCTGAGATGCTTGTTGGCAGCAGGAAGATGATTGCAGCACTGGAAAGAAAAACTCTCGCAAACCCCTTTATGCACACAGCAGGGTATCACATAACTCAATAGAAGAACTCAAGGTTTTCATTCATCAAAAATTCTCCCTTCATACAAGAGGCTAGGGTCACTTAAATAGACCCTTAACCTTGGGCTCCAAGTAAGGGCACATTAGTCTTTACATGAGAATCTTTTTCCCTCTCAAACCCTAGCTAGAAAATAAGGAAACATTAGGTAGAAAAAATCCCTAAAATTTCTCTTGACTTGGCCAACACTCCAAGGACACCTAGGGGGCGTGTAGGGCTTCTAAGAGCAGCAAGGGGCCGGCCCAAAGGGGCCCGGGTGCATGGGTTTGGGCCTTTGGAAGCTGGGGTGGCCTGGTAGCTAGGTAGCAGGAATATTCCCTGGTATCTTGCTTCTTAGGGCCTTAGGCTTGGCGCCTGGGCTTGATTTCTTTGGGCTAGGATGCAGATGGACCTCTAAAATCATGGATGCCTTTATCTATGAATATACTTTGGCATCTGGAAGGGAATCTGGGCATCTGGAGGGCATCTGCAAGAAATCAGGATTTTCTGAATTTTCCTCCTGGGATCTTCAAATCTTCAAGCTGGGTTGGACTTGGGCTATACTTCCATGTCTTTAATCTGGTTGGACTTGGTCTTCACTTGTATGATATAGTCTTGAGTCTTCAGTATGCTTGGACAGGACTCAAAAAAATAAAATTAGCTCAACATGAGCTGACTAGCATTGGACTGAACTAGCTCAATATAAGATGACTAGTACAGAACTGAAATAATAACTCAAAAGACTCAAACAACAACTAAAAAAGGACTCAGATGAGCTAAGACCTTATTACAGATGGACTCATAAATTATTGATCAATTCACAGAGGGTTGAAAAGCCTCTGTCTTATTCTGGTACCTCCGGTGTCCCCACCAATTCTCCCGGGGTGGGAGGAACTCGATCCTGTCGAGTGAAGATCAGACTGGCTCACATATCTCTCGAGAAGGTCTGGGTTGAGGCGTTGCAAGTCCTCTCGAGAAATCTATGAATCGTCCGACTCTGGCTGGCCTTGCCATCGAACCAGGAAGCATTGATAGTCACGGCCCCGGGTCGTGATGGCTTGATGTCCAGGATACGCTCGATCTGTTCTCCTCTCTCAAGCCAATTTGTTAGTGGACACTCTGGGTTAGGGTCACTCACAATGAAAAGGAATAGGTCCAAAGGCCTTACTAGGTATCGCTGCCGATTCCCTATACTCAACCAGGTCTATAATATTGAAGGTAGAACTAATGCCCAAATCCGAAGGCAATTCTAATACCTAGGCATTTGATCCTACCTTCTCTATCATATTAAAAGGTCCGGCTCTGCAAGCATGAAGCTTCTTTTAGGCCTAAGCCTAACCAAGATAGAATCCACTACATCAAATTCTTTGATCCTTCTTCGAAAATTAGCCAGTTGTTTCAAAATTAGTGCAAGTGGTGAACATGCTGGGCACATGAAGACTCCTAACAAGATGATGCAAAGGACTCATACTGACACCTAAAGACTTGACTATGCATTCCTATCGAAGGAAATTTTATTGAACTCTTTGGATCTAAACCTAATAGATTATAGGTTCTCTAGGTTTGATCCTAGCTTGACATGCACATGAAAATTTACAGTGAACTCCTAGCAAATTCCAAAGAGTATGCCAGAAGTAAGATGCAAACCTAACATGTGTGATGATTGCATGCAGTATGCTAATCTCAGTTAAATGCAATCTAATAATCCTAGAAATGCTGGAGGTGTTAGGCAAGGGCAGAAAATAGGAAGTGGATTCAGAATTAGTTTGGTAGGGTAGAGAAAAAGGTTCAAAGTTAGTTGGATAAAGTTCGATATAAGAAGGCATGTCAGGGACTAATCCTAGACTAATGAGGCTAACCTTACAAGGTTGCGGTATAGCTATGGGGTTTGCATAATGGAAGGATGGGTTACTAATCTCAGGGAAGAGGTCCTTAATGGGAACTATAGGAGGAGGCTCATCCTGAGGATACTGATTCAAAGAGATCAAGTCCTTAATAAATTCTTCAGGTTCTTGTATTTTAGGACTAGACTCTATAATTTGGCTCTTCTATGGTTTCCTTAGGTAAAGCTCTAGCAGCAGTACCTAGGTTCTCTTCCTCTATTTGTTCTTCCACTATAGCTTTAGGTTGGATGTGGTCAAGGTCAACTACCTCTAGGTTGGCTTCTACCTGGGTATCTATTGGGTCAGCTAATTCTAGGTCATCTAAAGGTGTCTCCTCTTCTCCCTCATACTCATCCACTAAGTTTGCATCAGCTTCATACACTTCCGCGTTAATGTAAGCCTTGTCAATCTCAGTAATGGTTGGAGAAGGTCGGCTAGGAAAAAATTGGCTAGGTCCTGGTTTCTGATTATGGTCACTAATCCTAGTAGGTTCAAGTTGCCTAAGGGATAGTGGCTCCCTACTGGGATCATATTTAGGGGTGCTAATCCTATGGGGTTCAAGTTGACTAAGGGAAACCTGACTAGTACTAGATTGATACTTAGGGCTTATGGGTTCTCTGGGCTCATAGGACAAGGGTGCAGATCTATGGGTCATGGAATTATAGGATCTGGGGTCATAGGATTTTTGGTCAGCTCTATGGTCAGGTTCTAAGGATGGATCATGGTATGGGGTACTCCTAAGGTTGGGCTCCCTATATGGGTCAGGATATTGGGTTCTCCTAGGATTGGACTCCTTATACGGGTCAGAATATTGGGTTCTCTTAGGATTGGGCTCTCTATATGGGTCAGAGTATTGGGTTCTCCTAGGATTGGACTCCCTATATGGGTCAGAGTATTGGGTTCTCCTAGGATTGGACTCCCTATATGGGTCAGAGTATTGGATTTTCCTAGGTTCAGTATCATAATAAGGGTCATGGTAAGGGGTTCTTCTAGGTTCAGTATTATAATAAGGGTCATGGTAAGGGGTTCTTCTAGGTTCAGTATTATTGTATGGGTCAGGCTGAGGGGCTCTCCTAGGTTTAACCTCTCTGTATGGATCAGGGTTTGGGGTCCTTTTAGGTTGAGGATTGTAGTACGGGTCAAGATAAGGGGCTCTCCTAGGTTCGACCTCATGGTATAGATCAGGGTTTGGGGTCCTCCTAGGTTGAGGGGAATCAGGATCTGGCTCAAACTGTGACCCATGGGTTTTTCTTGGGGTCCCTACCCGGACTTTTAATTGATCAAACTTATTGGCAAGATGGTCAATTCCATCATTGGTTTGAATACGAGACTGAGTTAACTGGGTCATCTGGGTAGCCATCTGGGTAGTTATCTGGGTAGCCATCTGGGCCATTTGATCAGCTAGGGCTTTTATTTGGGCTTGTAAGTTTTCCATGGGTTCAGACATTTGTGAAGGAGGTGGGTGATATGAAACTCCTGATCTAGTGCTCATGCAAGACTCGATCAGACCGACTATAGCTGACTAGACCTAGAGTCCAAACTAGATGCTCAATCAGGATGGCAAACTAGCCTATAGTAACCCTGTACTCAGCCAGGCAGGTGTAAGGGGAGTGTTAGGTCCCTGATTGCCAATCCTAGACACCAATCAGAGATTGGCCAGGTAGGTGGACCAGCACACAAGCCCTTCGGGATTGAATCCCTAAACCACCGTTCTAGACACTGAGCACAAGGCACACACAGGTTAATTGACACAGTGATCTAACACCAGCCCGGACCCGACCAGTTGGTGTCCCTAGCCCACTAGGGCAAATTAAGTCTAATTAATTTTAGGTTAAGGCTTGGGACCGAATGCAAGGGATGTGGTTTGGGCTAAGGAGAGGTTATCAACTCCTCCCCTTATCTGATATAGCAAGAGTGCCCTTAAAGTAAATTATGTAATGATGGCAGGCAGATTAGGATGCAAATTAGGGTTTAGATGTTTTTTGGTATTTTTGGAGAATATGTAAATTTTTTTTTTTGGTATTTTTTTTAAAATAGAATAAAACTTACAAATTATGGCCTAATATGCAGAAAATATACTAAAATTAAAAGATATGCAAAAGTTGCTAAACAAAACCCTAAAACTTCCAAACTTGTCTTGCTGAAAAAATAGAGCCGAAAATTTGCAGGCTGTATTTCGGCTTGCAGAAAATTCACAGTCTGAAATAAAATCTGAAAAAATTATGAAAATTACTGTGAATTATGATAAATCCACAAAAATAAATTTAGAAATTTTTGGAGTTTTTAACAGAGGAATAATTAAAATAACAGAGCATATATGGACTGAAAAATTATAGAAAACAAGCCCTAATCTAAGCTCTGATACCAAATGATGGGGGAATAATATGCATGCAATTCTTTTTGTATGTTTTACATGTTGAGTTAGGTGATTAATTCCCGAATTTCAGATCAAAATTATTTGTAGGGAATTTTGTATGAATTTTTGAAGATCAGCATGCAGATTAGGACCTAGAAAAGTAGCAAAGAAGGACTGCCGGGGCTGAGAAGCCTCGGTTAGGGCAAGTTCTCCTACAATAAAACTACTGGAGGTAGAGGGGTGTACCTGACAATGTCTGTGAAGATCACAGCGAAGGGGTCTCTCGTTCCTCGATGGATGCGGCCTGGAAAATCGAGCCAATGACCCGCGGATACCCGGCTTTCTGCTCGGTGGTTCGATTGAGGCTTGGCTGGAGTCGTTGGATTCGTAGGAACTCAGGGACCTGCAAACAACCTGTCAGGGGTTAGAAGACTCACAAGGGAACAAGAAAACAAAGGAAAAACAGCAAGGGAAGGCTTCTTTTGGAGTGGGCGTCCAGGGATCTGAGATGCTTGTTGGCAGCAGGAAGATGATTGCAGCACTGGGAAGAAAAAATCTCGCAAACCCCTTTATGCACACAGCAGGGTATCACACAACTCAATAAAAGAACTCAAGGTTTTCATTCATCAAAAATTCTCCCTTCATACAAGAGGCTAGGGTCCCTTAAATAGACCCTTAACCTTGGGCTCCAAGTAAGGGCACATTAGTCTTTACATGAGAATCCTTTTCCCTCTCAAACCCTAGCTAGAAAATAAGGAAACATTAGGTAAAAAAAATCCCTAAAATTTCTCTTGACTTGGCCAACACTCCAAGGACACCTAGGGGGGCGTGTTGGACTTCTAAGAGCAGCAAGGGGCCAGCCCAAAGGGGCCCGGGTGCATGGGTTTGGGCCTCTGGAAGCTGGGGTGGCCTGGTAGCCAGGTAGCAGGAATATTCCCTGGTATCTTGCTTCTTAGGGCCTTGGGCTTGGCGCCTGGGCTTGATTTCTTTGGGCTAGGATGCAGATGGACCTCTAAAATCATGGATGCCTTTATCTATGAATATATTTTGGCATCTGGAAGGGAATCTGGGCATCTGCAAGAAATCAGGGTTTTCTGAATTTTCCTCCTGGGATCTTCAAATCTTCAAGCTGGGTTGGACTTGGGCTATACTTCCATGTCTTTAATCTGGTTGGACTTGGTCTTCACTTGTATGATATAGTCTTGAGTCTTCAGTATGCTTGGACAGGACTCAAAAAAATAAAATTAGCTCAACATGAGCTGACTAGCATTGGACTGAACTAGCTCAACATAAGCTGACTAGTACAGAACTGAAATAATAACTCAAAAGACTCAAACAACAACTAAAAAAGGACTCAAATGGGCTAAGCCCTTATTACAGATGGACTCATAAATTATTTATCAATTCACAGAGGGTTGAAAAGCCTCTGTCTTATTCTGGTACCTCCGGTGTCCCCACCAGATGGGGGGAGAAAAATTTCCATCGTAGCTACCTCCACTGGGTTCCCACCTCGCCAAGCCATATTCCATATTCGATTCAGGTAACTAATTTTTCACAATACCCTCCTCTCCCGAAGGTAAGTACGTCAGCCTAATCCCACTAAGCTGCCAGAGTAGAATGCTCCCTCCCGTTTTTCAGTCACGTGCCCTAGAAAAAATTCCTGGATTTAATTGAGTCACCGCATGGATCACGTCTCGAACCCGTGATCAGAAAAATGTGAGCGTGAGCACCCACCAACTGTACTACCACCCCCACAGCAAAAGTGGGATATGCCAACTAATTTTTGCCGACGCTTTATATAAGCATCGTGAAATCTTGATCGTTCATGAGGTTTAGCTGACGCTTTTTTGTCGTGTGGGAAATAAATTGGATCTAACGACGCTTTTAAGCATCGAGAGATTCTAATATATCCCCTCGATCCCCCGATCCCTAATTTCGTTCACCGCCTCCAACAACCCTCTCCCCGATCCCTCATTTTGTTCGCCAGCTCCAGCAACCCTCTCCCTCCTTTCTCCTCCATCTCCTCTTCCTCGTCCTCCTTCTCCTTCGTTCGCACTGGCGATCGCTATCTCCGGGACTTCTCCGGTCGTCTCCGTTCGCACCAGCGATCAATCTCCATCTCTTTCTACCGATCCGTCGTCCCAGCCATCGCTGTGCAACCTGCTTCGTCCCTCCTCCTCCATCTTCTCTGCTTTGTCACCATCCGGGATGCGTGTAGATCTAAGTCGATCCATCCTCGTCTCACCCTGAAAGGAGCAAAACATGTAAGTCCCCAACTGGCATTTTATTAAAAAACTAATGAGTTAGTCTAATATACCTTTAACATCTCTACTGGTATATTTCTATTGAATTTAGTTTGAACTCCCAAAACTTACTCGATCAACAACAACTGGTATTTGATACACGTAATTAAACTGTGGTGCTTCCACAGTACTTTATTCAGGAAATCTTAAAAAACAGAGAGAGCGAGAGAGAGAGCAAAGATAGGTATAAGAGTGAACTAGGAGAAAAGGTTTATATGACATGGCTCTATTATGCATTTATTATTGCATTTAAGAAACATCTTAGATCTATTCCTTCATAGATCGATGTTCAAAACAAGAATTGGGTAATCAAAGATACGCAGTGTAATGCATAGGAATTCAAAAGATAATTCAATATGTGTTATTCTCATGGTGCCAAGTGTATACTGTCAAGAAGAAGGAAAATATCATGACAGTCAGATAACTACACATATATTGCCTCTTTTAATAGAAACTAAATCATGTCCATACTTATTATTATTATTTTTTCTATTCGACCATACTATCATGCTAAACAAAATAATCAAATAATACTAAAGAATAAATATAAGTATTAATGTTCTGATGAAGGACACAATGCCAAATTAATTTTTTTGCAACACCGCTAACCAAGAAAAAGCATATGAAAGTCTCCATTCTGTGATCCTAAGATGATTGTATTTTTAGCTATGTTATGCAGTATATTGTAGTACTAACTATAAGTTGTCGAGATTATAGCATGCCCGGTTAACAAAGAGGATAAGAAACCTGCAGATGGTATATCAACTTCACCAAATTAACTTTCCCAAATATAAATTCAGAAATTAACTTATCTACTCACAAAAGGGATAGTTCCATGCCGAAATGATCAGCACAACACCTAGAGGCTCTGATACTATTTCTGCTTTCGATGGAAAAGTTGTAATAGAAGCTGGCACTTGACCAAATGTCACGGAGAATGATGTCTTTTTTTTTTCCCTCAAAAAAAGAAGATAAAAGGATTGAATAATGAAAGAGAGTGAAAGTTGAGTCTGTCATTTGATTGCCAAAAAAAATACAGTGGGGTAGATCATACTTTGTGCCTTGAGCTCTAATAGTACAAGAAATAGGTGTGGTGTTGATGAACCCCTTTCAAAGAGCTCAAGGAAATGGACCCTACCTACATCCTCCCCCCAACTTCTTACTCATTTAACATAAAGCTATGGCAAATGTCCCTGCTATAACTCTCTACCCTTCGATCATATCGAGATGAGTGCTCGTGCGCATGATTGTGTACAAGCACACGTGCCAATGCACACAAGTACCAAAAGATTGTTAAGAATTATATCTATTACATAAGCCATTGCTAAAGCAAGCAGCATAATTAGCTGGAGGTTTTTTTCCTTAAAAAAATTAATGCAAACTTGCCACTTTTCTGTCAACACATAACCATATCCCTTCTGATCACAGATAACAAGTCAAAAATATGTGACCAAATATTCTGAAATTCCTAAACAGCCCTTTGTAAAATTTAGTCAAGCTCATCAATCTGGCAAATGGACTTGATGTCCCTTTGTTGGCAATGCAGAATTATGTTGGTAGATCTGTTTTGTCATTTAATTTACTAGCATTTTTTTCCTCGAGACAGTGAGAAGTAGCTGATATATATCTGATAATGTAAATTTTAATACCTAAGATAAGTTTATGATGGCAATGAACAAAATCTAAAAGGTATGGTACCATGGACATGAAATCTTTCATTGTATCAAATTGCCTTCACTGATAATGTTAAATTTGATCTGAAGTTTTTTGACAGGTATGCATCTCACTACAACCAAGCTTGACTACCTTTCCATGATTGCTTCTAATTATTTTGGCATTGGCTTGCTTTGGAAGATGTTACTCCATTATGCTTACTTTGATACATCATAGATATTTTATTTTGCTCTATTTCATACTAGTTTTATCATTCCTCTATTTATTAAGACATTGCAAATCCTTCATTTCAATATCATGTATAGTTTTGCTATGATCAATAATGGTTTTTTAAATATTTTTTATAAAACTTGCATTTCATAGAAACATAAACCCGTCAATTGATTAATGTACATATTCTATATCATCCATACATTAATTTTATTTTTGTACGGTTGGGAGAATTATGTATAGTGATCAATTGATTGTCCAATTTGGACAGTTTGAGAATTGCAAATAATTTTATAGGTACTTACAGTAATCAAGCGATATGGATAGAATTCCAGATATATTTCGAACAGCATTTTCTTTTAGTTCTCTTCATACATCTTTAGTCGTATGGGGAGAACTAAAGGGAAATGTTGTCAAAATTTTTTTGGAACTCCTATTCCGTATCGTTTGATTACTGTAAATGACCTATATAATTAATGCAATTCTTGAATGGGATAGGACCTTTTTACCTATTAGTTGGTGATAGGATGCATTTACTATTTAATCTATGTTATTTTTTATATATTTTTAAAAAAACTTGGTACATTATTATTGACTGAAAATTTTTTTTTTTATTTATATAACTTCTTTTCCCGACGATATGAAAAGGCATCGTGAAGCCCCGAACTATTAACGACACTATGAAAAAGCATCGAGAGGTTTTTATATATTCCTCGCCCTGCGCCTCATCTTCACTTCATGAATTTCTCTCTTGAAAATGAAACCCTATTTTTGTTCTTTACGATTTGTCAATGTTTTCATTCATTTCATCATTTTTTGTAACTTATACCGTACAATGATTTTAGTTCTAATTCTGTTTTCCCTTCTCCTGCAGGAAATCAGTTGCTCCGTACTGGTAGTCTTTGGTCTGGCACACCCATAGCTCTGGTATGTACACTTTGAACTGCTTTAAGAGGATACATGATTAATTGGTGCACATGGATGTTTGCTGGAAGCATTTCTTCCTTCATAATCAATGTAATTGCCTGTTAGAGTACCAATTAAGGATCAAAATGTGTTTTGAGATAAAAGTATAGTTGGGTGAGCATAGGAAGTAGAACTAAATTATGGATCAAAATTTAAGCAGATCAGAAGTTGCTGATATAATGATTCTCCCATTTTATTTAGTTGCTAATTCAATGAGGCTCTCATTTTGTTCAGTTTTCAATCCTTCCATAAACATCACCCCAGAAGCAGATTAAAGAAACACCTCTCTTTCACTTGCTATATCATATTCAATTCAATTTTGAAGGTGTCTTGCCAATCAGCTTGTCTTCATGCATACATAAGGAAAATTCTTTTAGGCTTAGATTGACCTTCCACGCTTGTGCGAGAATATTTATTATCTTGCAAAACATAAAATGTTATCAACATTCATAAACATTGGTATATTGAACACTTCACAATTATAGCCATTCACACCTGTAGTTGAAAAATTATTGTGTTAACAATTAGAATGCATATAGCAAAGTCTCAAGGCTCGAACCTATTGATTCTTTTTGGTTTCATTATGTTTTCTATGGTTATATCCTCTAGTTAATGTTGGTGCTTTGCTATTGTTGTTTTGAACATCTGTTTCTATTTGTTGTTGCAAGTTGGGCATATGATTTTTGCTTTTGTCATACTCTTTGATGCTAGTAACAATATATTGCATAGCAATGTCATAATATTATGTTCATGTATGCTTTCTTGCTGTCGTCAAGGAAACATTAATGTTGAAGCTCAAATGCAATAGACAAAAATTCTTCTGTATACTTAGATTCTCACCAATTTCTATTATGTTATGCCCCATCAATGACAACAATGATCCCAAAGCAAAGCCACTATGATTCTTGTTAGTTGGGCATTCACCAAGTTTTCTTCCTATTTGTAATGCAGGTGTGAGAAGCTCATCTCTCTTGTGATATTCTCCTTTGAAATCCTTTTGAGGTATGGAGAATGCTTTTGGGGTTTCACTTTAATCCCCTCTTGCACCACATTGTACAGAAATTTCTATATTCTTTGAGCTTCCTCTTTTTAAAACACACAATTTGTTATGCCAATAATTTCTTTATTTTTTTCTGATTGTTGTCTTCTGTTAGCATTTAATGCTATAGGATTTTGGTTTCCATTTTTTGTTTATTTTCCATTTCATGTTTATTTGTTGGAAGTGTGAACATGGACACAGAGAGAGATTTCAATTTGCCAACGGAGCAAGAACAATGGTGAGGAAAAGACGTGAAGCGTGTTGTGGTTCTTTTATTAGTGTCTTTGGTAGGATCATCCTTTAGGAAACAGTTTATGGGCTAAGTCACTTTCAAGTCCAAGTTGCGCCTATAGCAAGGCCCACATCACACACATGAATATGCTGTACTTATGGAGGTAAAGACTATACTAAATTGACATTCAAATACCTAATATTGTACTTACAAATCCCTCATGTCTCAGTATTCTTGGTATCTGATTGTGGAGTTAACCTTCTTTACCCACACCAACTGGTTGTTGACCCTGGGGTCAAAGCTTTTCACCAAAGAACCTACCTTCCTCCTTAAGAACCAGAAACTTTTGCTGAGATGGAGTCTTAGTCTTCTCTCTTTATCCACTCTCGTATACCTTACCTCTCTCTTTTGTTTGGGTAAACAAAAAAAAAATAAAAATTTCTGCTAAGATGGAGCCTTAGTCTTCTCTCTTTATCCACACTCATATACCTTACCTCTCTTTGAACTTATTTTCTTCATTATCTTAACAAGGTAGATGAAGCTCTCCAGAGTTTTTGCTTTTCTCAGAGCAAGCAGTATTAGATTAAACTGTCATTGTGTAACCATTCGGCCTCGATTAGGAGGAGAGAAGGAAGGTTGCTAGTTTACAAAATATTGGATAGAAAGAGTGCCATTGTAGTATCATTATTTTACTAAATACCCTATAGAGAGACACACTAATTGCGTGCTGCTTTGCTAGTATGGCATAGTGTTCACCTAATGGTCCTAGCTGATGTACCTAGCATTCTCACAAAGGTCTATGTGAAAATTTCATGAAAGAAAATGTTGAATTTAGTTTTGTAAATTGCATAAGGCCCAAAGGCTCCGATCAGCCAAGCTAGCATGGATCCATTTTGGCTCATGACAGCCCATTAGATTGTCCTGACTTACAAGTGCACTGTCCCACGTGTGAAGATTCCATACATGGCCTAATTTTTCTTTATATGTATATATAATGTTGTGTTATGGATGTATGCATGGATGACCATCATTTGCATTATGTTATGTTATTGATGTATGTGTATATGTTTGTACAGATGATGGATGAATGAATTTAATTTGGGCTTTCTTTATTACATCAAAAAGTTTCGCCTAACCCAATTCATGGACACATTTTCTCTGGAAATCAAGGGAGTAACCATCTGTTTTACAAGAGATCTATGTTGGTAATGTAGAACACACACAAGAGATAGCTAGCTAGTGTAAGAGGAGGGATGCATTCAGGTCTGTTGCAGAGTGGAAACTTAGTTTTCCCTTTGGAGGCATGGATGTTTTTTGAATCTCAAAGCCACAGTCATAGAAGCAAAAGTTTGTTTTTTTAATATATATAAGAAATAAGAGTGAGGGGGGGGGACCAACATAGAAGAAAAGTTGTGTAAAATTTTTCTAGCCAATCCCATATCCCTATGTCTAAATTCTATAAATTAACTTGAAATTTGTTTGAGTTAATCAAAGTATCATGTCTTGAACATAAGAAGTGTGGGATATGTGACAACATCCTTTTCACCAGAACTACCACCCTATATGGTAGCTGCAAATGTTTGTTACTTGAAATTTGGAGTCTAAGAAAAACAAAGAAATTATTATGATGATCTTCATGCTAGCATGATTGCATTTTCAAATTTGAATCATTCAAATTCTTTTGAATAGCATGCAGAATTCTTTTTGTCTGGATGTGACCAATAGTGTCAAACATCTCTTTTTAACGTACTGCCATGACCAATCGAAGATCATCTCTGCTCCAACCCATCCACAAGGCTGGAGGCATGAATTTGAGTTAAATTCTATGGGGCCACGACCAGGGAAGAAAAAGAAATAAAGATTTCTGAGATCACATGCTCTTTGTATCATACTTATAGATGCAACCCTATAACCTGTAGTCCCCAAATCATGCCATATATATAGCTTCTCACTCAATCCATTAAATAGTAGATTTGAGCCTCGTTCTTTTCTTTTATTTATTGTTCTAATTTTTTGGATTGGGTTAACAGTTTATTTGTATAGTAAACAGGTTAAACGGGTTGGATCGGTTCGGGTTGTATTATTAGATTATTTGTTCATTAAACATGTTTGTATTCATTAATATGCATCATCAGCATTAAAGTTTACATAAGTTAGTTGCCTAGTTAATACTTGATTCTTGGTATATACCTACATCTTACTCAACATGTTATTCTTTAATATTTGTTCATTTTTGCAAATCCTTCATTTCAATATCATGCCTAGTTTTGCTATGATCAATAATGGTTTTTTAATATTTTTATAAAACTTGCATTGCATAGAAACATGGACCTGTCAATTGATTAATGTACATATTCTATATCATCCGTACATTAATTTTATTTTGTACGGTTGGGAGAATTATGTATAGTGATCAATTGATTGTCCAATTTGGACAGTTTGAGAATTGCAAATAATTTTATAGGTACTTACAGTAATCAAGCGATATGGATAGAATTCTAGATATATTTTGAACAGCATTTTCTTTTAGTTCTCCTCATACATCTTTAGTCGTATGGGGAGAACTAAAGGAAAATGTTATCAAAATTTTGTTGGAACTCCTATTCCGTATCGTTTGATTACTGTAAATGACCTATATAATTAATACAATTCTTGAATGGGATAGGACCTCTTTACCTATTTGTTGATGATAGGTTGCATTTACTATTTAATCTATGTTATTTTTGATATATTTTTTAAAAAAAACTTGGTACATTATTATTGACTGAAGAATTTTTTTTTTTGTATTTAGATAACTTGAGAGTTGGATCAATTTTTTCTAAAATGGATAAAAGCTAGATAAATATACCGAGAAATACAAACGAATATTTAGATGGAGTTCGTGATTTCATTAAATTTGGTATGGACAAAAGTAGTTTGAATGGAAAGATTTCATGTCCATGTCGATGATATATTAACAGTTCCTATCTAGATCCACAAGTTATTGAAGAACATTTGATATGGAATGGTTTTGCAAGAGGTTATACTCGGTGGATTTTTCATGGAGAATTTATATTGCCAGAATTAAGTAATGAAACCTCGTCTGATTCTGGATCCAGTAATATGCAAGAGAATCCAATAGGAGATGATGATATAATGGGTTTAATCATAGATACTTTTCGACATGGTGTTAAAAATTTTGAAGGTTCAATTGGTACACATGAAATAAGTGGAATGTATGAAGGTTCTAAATTCATTGAACAAACATATATCGAGGAGCAAATGCAATCATCAACTTCTGAGTCAGCTCGGTATCATAATTTAATGAAAGAAGCAGATGAACAATTATATCTGGGTTGTTTGATATTTTCTAAGATCTCTTTTCTTATACATTTATTTTATATAAAATATATGAATGGATGGTTGGGAAAGAGTTTTACTATGCTTCTGAAGTTATTAAAGGATGTATTTCTAGAAGGCAATGGTTTACCATCCTCTTATTATGAAACAAAGAAAGTTGTCAACAATCTGGATCTTGGGTATCAAAAGATTCATAGCTATCCAAAAGATTGCATGTTATATCATGGTGAAAATGCTGATCGAGAGTCATGCAATGTATGCGGATCTTCGAGAAGGACAACTCATGAAAGAGATGAGGATGTAGTGAATGCAACAGATATGCTGCGGCGTACCAAGAAACCAGCGAAGTTGTTGCATTACTTTCCACTTATTCCTCGATTGAGAAGGCTATATTCATCATCAAAAACAACTTCACTGATGAGATGGCATCATGAAGGGCGTACGAAGGATGGAATGTTGAGACATCCAGCAGATAGTTTAGTATGAAAAGCATTTAATACTAGACATTCTGCTTTTGCCTCTGATATTCGTAATGTTCGGTTGGGTTTATTCTGCTTTTGCCTCTGATATTCGTAATGTTCGGTTGGGTTTAGATGGCTTCAATCCTTTTCGTACTCTAAATTCTATATACAGCACTTGGCCAGTTGTTATGATACCATACAATTTACCATCATGGTTGTGCATGAAACAATCCTCACTTATCTTATCAATGGTTATTCCAGGTGATAAGGGTCCAGGAAATGATATTGATATTTTTCTCTAACCTTTAATAGAGAAATTGAAACAGTTGTGGGAAGGTGTCGAAGCAATTGATGCTTCAAATGGTGAAAAATTTAATCCACGGGCGGCTTTGTTGTGGACTATAAATGATTTTCCAGCATATGCCAATTTATCTAGCTGGAGTACAAAAGGATGGGTTGCATGCCCTTGTTGTGCAAATTCGACACATTCAATTTGGTTAAAACATGATGGAAAATTCTATTATATGGACATCGTCGATGGTTAGAACCAAATCATCCATTTCATTTTCAGTCAGATTATTTGATGGTACCATAGAAATAGATGTGCACCTATTCCACCTTCTGGAATTAATGTTCCATAGACAAATGGATTCCATCAGTTACATATATGGTAAATTCTTATAGTTTTCTAAAAAAAGAATGAGGGATGATCAAGAAGGATTGGCAGAAGAAATGACTACTGGTACTATGGATGCACATGTATTTGAATATCCTGATAATTTTTTTGAAAATGAAAATGAGGAAGACATATAGATAGCATCTACAAATCAGTCCAGCAAACATTTATGAAAGAAAAGAAGTATCTTCTTTGACTTACCTTATTGGGAACATAATCTTATTCGACATAATCTTGATTTCATGCACATAGAGAAGAATGTATGTGATAATCTGCTTGGAACATTATTAAATCTTGATGGAAGACCAAAGATAACATGAAGGCCCGAATGGATTTATAAGAATTGGGTATCTGACATGATCTTCATCCCAAAATGCTTGCTAATGATAGAATTTATTTACCTCCTGTATCTTATACCTTGTCTACTCAAGAAAAAATAATTTTTTGACAGTATTGAAAAATATTAAAGTACCTGATGGATATGCATCTAATATTACAAGGTGCGTGCATCTTAAAATCGAAATTTCTAATCTCAAAAATCATGATGGTCACATATTGATGTAAGATATCTTTCTAATAGCTTCAAGATCATCAGTGTCTAAAGAAGTTCTTACAATTATAGTCCAGTTATCATCATTCTTTAAGTCATTATATTCAAAGGTTATTGATCCTGGAGAGCTTGATCGGTTAGAGTCAGATATTATAGTTACACTTTGTCGGATGGAGAAGATTTTTCCACCTGATTTTTTACTATTATGGTCCATCTAATCATTCACTTAGCTTCAGAAGTCAAGCTTGGTGGACCGTACACTACATATGGATGTATCCTATTGAAAGGTATTATTGTTATTTTTAATCTCTAGATAATTTGTAATAAAAGTAGCGTCATAATGATGTATACATAAAAGTTTTATATATTGTAGGTATCTTGTATGCTTGAAAGATTATGTACGAAATAAAGCCTATCCAGAGGGCTCTATTGTGGAAGGATATATTGCTGAAGAGTGTCTGATATTTTGTTCAAGATATCTTCAAGGTGTAGATACTGTGTTTAACAGACTTCAACGGCATAGTGATTTCGTAGCCAATGCAGAGTTGTATAAGTTTTTAACTGCAGAAAGATTACTGGGAAAGGTGAAAGTATTGTATTAGACCATAAATCAAATGCACAAGCACACCGTTATGTGTTACTTCATAGTAAAATAATATCTGACTATCGAAGGTTAGTATACTTAATATATTTCAATGGTTTTGAATATCATATATTGTTTGATGCGGCACCAGAATCAGAAGAAGACTTTAGGGTTCCATCTGGATCTCTGAATGACCTTGCTCGAAGATTAGAGTTTGTAATAAGGGTTGACCTGGTCAACCAGATTATTTTATTTCTTTGAGTCTGCATTTCATTTTGTTGAGTCATGTTGACTCAGTCTAAGTCCAAGTCAAGTCCTGGTTGGTGCCATTCCCTAGGGCGTCATTTTTTCTTCCAAGGCCAAATGCAAGTGGACGCCACACTCCCACCACACTCCCAGGACCAGTTGGTGCCACATTTCATCCCAGTGTCCCTGGTCCCCACGTCCAAGAGAGCAAGAAAATTTTCTTAAGAGAAGTCAAGGAAGGCGCCCACAAGCTGCCAAAAGTAACCAAGCTAAAGGAGCAGGGGATTTTTCTTGGAGAGGACTTCAAGGTAGGCACCCACACCTGTCTAAAGTACCTGGCTATGAATAGAAGGAACCTAGTCTTGGGAGAAAGACTAGGAGATGAGTATTTTCTTCCAAGAAAGAGCAAGTCATGGAAGGAAAACCCATGACTTAAGGAGAAGAACTAGGAGGTGCCCCACATACCTGCCATATGAAGCCATCACCTTGCATTTTAGGCCGCCCACTCCAAGGAAAGAAGCCTGGTCGGTCAAGGGAAAGTTTTTCATGCTTAGGATGAATGTTTAGTCCCACATGGGAAGTAGTGTAATTTTGTTTCTCTTGCAAGGTCTATATATTGGACCCTTATGTAATCTTTTGATTTTAATGAGTAAATGAAATCTTTTCTTGTTTGAGCAACCTTGTGTTCTCTTCTTCCGCACTTCTTTGAGTGTTGAGCTCCATGAGGGAGTAAATCCGGGTTCCATTGGAGCCTTGAGGAGGTGAGAGATCTCCAAAGTTACCAAAACCCTGCCCAGCTTTCATCCCTAGCCGCCAACCCTAATTTCCTTTCATCATCCTAGCCGCCAACACCCAAATTCCTAAACCCTATTCCCACTTCATTCAAGGCCGCCATCTCCTTCTCCAAGCCACCGCCCACCATATCAAGCCCTAGGTCCTTTTCATTTGCAAGTCGTCGCCCTACCAGTCAAACCTAAATCCACTCCATCTTCCACCGCCACCTCCATACTCTTCCCTCATCTTCAAAGTTCGAGCAGTCCGGAGCTATCCCAGGTAAAGGTCTCTTCCTTGAGTTTCTTACATCCTTATCTTGTTCTTCATCTTTTCCAGATCCAGAGTATGAGAAGAAGGCCAACCTTGCCATAGGACTACAATCCGAGGATCCATTACGAAGATACCCCGTCTCCAAGGATCCTACAATCTGCTCGAGAGTGTCCTTCAATTGAAGCAAAGAGAGATATCATAGTCAGGTATAAAACCTTCTCCTTTCTCTTCGTCTGTTTCTTGAAAGAGGAGTAAACCCGAGAGTCTGGGGGTTTCTCAATCCCCATCGATCCTACTTCTTTATTACTCTGATAATCTACTCTTTTGAATTGTGCTTTCTTTCAGTGCATATTTCTTTCAATATTAGTTAGCCTTGTTTTTTAGTCAAGCCAACTTCTAACAAAACACAAAAAAAAAAAAAATTAGTCTTAATTTACTTTCACATTGCATCATCTTATTTATTCTGCATCATTGTTGGCTCCACCCAGTGATTTTATGATAACAAAACATTGAGTGCATATTGTATACTAATGAGGATTTCAAGTTGTGAGTTTTCAGGAAGAGAGCACATCAAAATCTCAAAAACTTATGGTTTATGGCATGTAATGGCACGAAGCATTTCTCACAAATCCGGACATCCTCTTCATTGAAAAAGGGCATCTAAATGTTTAAATATTATGTGTTTATGTTTTCAAGAATTATATTTATGTTTTCGAGGCATTTACACTTGAATCTGAGATTTTTCAGTCTCAAGTGTCGACACCTGGATAGTCAAGTGTCGACACTTCAGCATTTGGCACAGACAAAAATCCTTGGCACACAAGTGTCGACACCTACATCTAAGTGTCGACACCAAGTGTCGATACTTAGGTTCCAAGTATCGACTCAAGGCCTGAGAATTTTGAAAATACAGAACTTTGTAATTTAAGAATTTTTGTGTCAAGTATCGACACCTGTGCATCAAGTGTCGACACCTGAAAGCTCAAGTGTCGACACCTAGAGATCAAGTGTCAACACTTGACAGCCAAGTGTCGACACTTGACAGCCAAGTGTCGACACCTGACAGCCAAGTGTCGACACTTGCAGCCTGACAGCTCTAACGGATCTATTTTTCTGGCTTGCAGAACTTGCTTTTCAAGCTCCAAATGGCTATTTCGAGATACCAACGGTCACAAACTATTTTTGGAAGGTTCTTGATGTATTTAACCTCCACCAACCTCATTTTAAAGATAATGAAGTGTATTGAAGTGCATTCAAGTCTACTCAAAAGCCAAAAAGCCAATATTCTCTCAATACTTCACATCAAAAGCCTCTTATGGTTTGATTCCTTGAAAAGCCTACAAGCTCATCCTTACTTCATTCCAAAAGAGGCACTTTGAAGGAGATTCCAAGGAAGAGTGAAGACAAAGCATCTACTTGAGCTTCAAAGATTCCAATCTACTCTTGAAGAGAGTTTGTTTTAGTTTTAAATTGTATATCTATTTTTATTGTGATTTGACCTTGCTTTCAAGGGTGTCTTGAAAGAAGGTTATTGTGGTTTGTTGGTGAGCCAAAGGGATAAAACCACTAGGGTTAACTTGTGAGCCCGAAGACAAAACAAGTGTTAAGGTTTGTTGGTAAGCCTAAGTGATAAAACCAACTTAGGTTTTGACTTGTGAGCCTTGTGAAAAACAAGTCAACTGTAATCTAGTTTGGATATATAGTGAAATTCCCAAGGGTGGCTTGGAAAGTGGATGTAGGTGCTAGGTTTGCACCGAACCACTATAAACCTTGTGTTTGTGTGTGATTGCTCTCTTCCTCTCTTGCTCTAATTATTGCTAACATCTTGCATTGAATTTATCATTGTTCACAAGCACCACACCACTAGCTCTATTTCTCAAGTGGTATCAGAGCACCGATACTCTCTTTAGGTCCAAGGATCTTGAGTAAAAGATCATGGCAGCCCCAATAGGAATGGGTATTGTTGAAGGTCAAGCTTCAAATTGTCCCCCACTTTTTAATGGCACAAATTACACATACTGGAAGACACGCATGCGCATATTTATTCAAGCTCTTGATTATAATTTTGGAGGATAATTATAAAAGGTCCTCATCAGCCTACAATGTTGATTAATGGCATTCTAACTCCAAAGATAGAAGATGATTGGGATGAGAATGACATTAAGCAAATCGAGCTTAATGCTAAGGCTATGAACCTTTTATTTTATTCTCTTGATCCAAGTGAATTTAATAAAATATCTAATTATCTCTCCGCCAAGGAGATTTGGGATATACTTGAGGTTACCCATGAGGGTACACACCAAGTGAAAACCACCAAGGTCAACATGCTTATTCACACATATGAAATGTTTAAAATGGAACCTACTGAGTCTATTAGTGAGATGTACACTAGGTTCACAAATATTGTGAATGGCATGAGAAGCCTAAGAAAAATTATCTCTAATGATGAACTTGTGAATAAACTTCTCAGGTCTCTACCAGCTTCGTGGGATGCAAAAGTCACAGCTATTGAAGAAGCTAAGGATGTCAACACTCTCCCGCTGGAACAACTATTAGGTTCTTTAATAACCTATGAGCTCCCCCTCAAACAAAAGAATGGAGAGGTCGACAAAAAGAAGAAGACAATCGCATTCAAATCTACTGCTAGAGAGGACTCAAGCAAAGACTCCGAAGAAGATGATGAAGAAGATGAGACGGCTCTGTTAGCAAGAAAATTAGAAGGTTCATGAGGAAGAAAAAGTTTAACTACAAAAAGAAACCTCTAAAAGGTGAGCCGAGTAAAGAGAAGGACAAAGAAAAGGAGAAGGAGAGCCTACGTGTTTTGAGTGCAGAAAACCCAGGCATTTCAAGGTAGACTGCCCCTTGTTAAAGAAAAGAAAGCTGAGAAAGAAAGCCATGATGGCAACCTGGAGTGAAAGTGAAGACTCTAGTTCTGAGGAAGAACAGCAGGAGGTAGCAAACTTCTGTCTGATGGCCGATCATGATGAGGTATGTTCCGATACCGAAAATGAATTTACTTTTGATTAGCTTCATGAAGTTTTTGACGAACTAGTCATAGAATTTCAAAAGTTAAAATCAAAACATAAAGATTTAAAGAAGCAAAATTTGGATCTAGCCAAACAAATAACAAGCTTTCAAATGAAAATGAATGCTTTCTTATTCAAAATAAAATATTAAATGATAAGATTATGGCACTTGAAAAAGAAAAGGATGTCTTTAAAAGAAAAGTGACTTACTTTCAAATAAAAATTTGTCAAAACAAAGCAAAGAAATTTTAAATGAAACAAAAAATATAAAGAAGAAATCAAAAAACTAAAACCTTTTGTAGAAAATTTACTTACAGTTCTGAAAAATTGAATTTACTCTTAAATAACCAAAGAGCAGTATTTGACAAAGCTGGCTTAGGATTCATAACTCATAAGAACAGAAACTCTTTAAAAATTTCTTTGTGAAATTTTGATGAAATAAGGCTAGACTAGTTGCCAAAGGATATAATCAGTAGAAAGGAATAGATTTTGATGAAACCTTTGCTCCTGTGGCTAGACTTTAGGCAATTAGGCTATTGTTGGCTTTTGCTTGATTTATGAATTTTAAACTATATCAAATGGATGTTAAAAGTGCCTTTTTAAATGGATTAATTGAAGAAGAAGTTTATGTTGAGCAAACCCCTGGTTTTGAAAATTCTGAATTTCCAAATCATGTTTATAAACTTCATAAAGCTTTGTATGGATTGAAACAAGCTCCAAGAGCTTGGTATGATCGTTTAAGCTCCTTTTGCTGAAAAATGATTTTACTAGAGGTAATGTAGATAAAACTTTGTTTTTAAAGAAAAAAATGATGATCTCTTAGTAGTACAAATCTTTGTAGATGATATAATATTTGGTGCTACTAATGAATCTCTTTGTCAAGATTTTGCAAGATTAATGCAGGGTGAGTTCGAGATGAGCATGATGGGAGAACTGAATTTCTTCCTCGGACTCCAGATAAGGCAAACCAAAGAGGGGATCTTCATCAACCAAACAAAATACATAAAAGAAATACTCAAGAAGTTTGGGATGGAGAACACTAAGCCGTTAGGTAGGTACCTATGTGCTCTATGTGCTCATGACTTGACAAGGACGAATCAGGTAAGTCTATAGACCAAAAATTATATCGTGGCATGATTGGTTCATTGTTATATCTTACTGCCAGTAGGCCAGATATCATGTTTAGTGTCTGTATGTGTGCTAGATATCAGTCTAATCCTAAAGAGTCTCATCTTCTGGCTATTAAACGCATACTTAGATATCTATATGGCTCAATTGAAATTGGTTTATGGTACTCTAGAGATTCTTCATTTGATTTAATCGCTTATTCTGATGCTGACTTTGCTGGGTGTAAACTTGATCGTAAAAGTACTAGTGGAACCTGTCAGTTTCTTGGAGTGAATTTGATCTCTTAGAGTAGCAAGAAATAGAACTCAGTTGCTCTATCTACGGCGGAATCCGAATATATAGCAGTTGGGAGCTGTTGTGCTCAAATCCTCTGGATCAAACAATAACTCGAAGATTTTGACATTAAACTAACTAAGACATCCATAAGATGTGACAATACTAGTGCAATCAACCTATCTAAAAATCCTGTGCAACATTCAAGAAGTAAACACATTGAAATAAGACATCATTTCATAAGAGATCATGTGCAAAACTCTAATGTAATTCTTGATTTTGTTTGTACTGATGATCAGTTAGCAGATGTGTTTACCAAGCCTTTGAGTGAGGATAGGTTCTGTCTGATTAGAAGAGAGTTAGGTGTCATTGATCCATTCTCCTAGAACTCTCTTAGTATCAATTTTACCTAAATCCTAAAGCTCAAAACCTATTGATTAAAGCCCCAAAATTTTATCAAAATTTTTCCTATTTTTTTTAAAAGTTTTTTTCTGGATTTTCTCAAATTTTTGGCCAAGTGTCGACACTTGGAAAGTGTCAAGTGTCGACACCTGACCAAGTGTCGACACTTGACATATCTGAAGTGTCGACACTTGTGAATCTAAGACTGTTTTTAAAAGGACCGAACGAGGATTTTTGAAATTTTCTTCCCCCCTTGATTTCTTGCAACAGTGGTCCTCTATGTCCAAATCCGTCCTTTCACCCCTTAATCCATCACAAATCAGGTATTTTCCTTTTCTAATTTGTTTTATTTTTCTTTGTTTTTAGTTTTGTTATTTTCGAACCAAACAACTGTGATTTGGGTTTTCCGAGTATTTTTCATGAATCTAACCGGATTTTTGCGTGTTTTAGTGGATTTCTAAAACTCCATTTGAGGGAATAGTGTTTTAAACTTATTTTTCTCGGATTTCCCTCATCTTTTGGCCGTTTTCATCCCTTTTCGCAAAAAACACTGTTTCATTAATTTTGGCCGAAATAAATTCAGTTTTCATCTAAATTAAACTTACTAAATTCATTTATTGATGATTTAGAAAGGTTTTTCGTGATACATTTGCGACATTTTCGTCTATTTGCTAAAACCCTAAGTGATTAAAACCCAAATCCCATGGTTTTTGATTTTTAGACCTTACAAAAATAATTTTTCCAAAGATTCAAATGTGCTCTACCAAACAAAATATATTCTACAAATTTTGTTCGGAAGTTTGTCATTTAATCAAAATATATTTTCTACAAATATATTTTTATAATTTTTCAAACATTGTTGATTCTGGTTTTTGAAACCTATATGAACATTTTTCTAATTTCAACCTATAGCCAATCCCTTGTTCTAAGCCTTTCTTCCTTTTTCCTGGTCAGTTGGCTGTAATGGGTCCTAGGAAGAGACTTGCAGTTAGGGAGAGGCCCAGTCATGGTACTAAGAGGAGGTCGAAGGCCAGATTTGATTCAGCACAGCCGAGCAGTACAACCACACCGAGCTCCCCCCCTGCAGAAAGGATGGTAGGGAAGTTTGTAGCTTCAGGGAGGAGAGTTGACTTGCAGTGCTTCGACAGGCACCACTTTGGTATTAGATAGATACTCACTGATGCAGGACTAGTACCATTCTGCACCATGCAGGAGAGGTACTATCCTCACCTAGTAAGGGAGTTCTATGGTGCACTGGACTGTCGACGACTACTGTGGACGACATCTATCAGGGGTATTCAGATCTCTTTGACTGATGAGTTTCTGAGCCGTGTATGGGAGATACCCCGGAGAGGAGTCTGTGCTTTTTCAGTGGATGATAGAGAGGAGGCATTTAGGTGCAACCTTGAGAGAGAGGATGTTCGCGGTATATCAGTGGTTATCGCGAACCAGTTGTCATTAGAGATGCGCCTGCTGCACCATATTACTGCACGGATCCTACTACCGAAGATTGGCAGATTCGACTTCATCACCGAGAGGGAGTTGATGGTGATGACCAGTCTGATTGAGAGGAGACAGATAGATATTCCTTCTCTGATGCTGACACAGATGTATGATGCTGCCACTCAGCACCGACACTGTTTGCCATATGGCATGGCACTAACCCGACTTTTCCGAGCATGTGGAGTATCATTGGAGGGGGAGATCCCCAAGGAGATACTACACACGGATGTGTACGACGAGAGGTCATTACACCAGATGGGATACATACTGGTTGGAGGTCGATGGGTTCATAGAGAGTCTGGCCAGGAGCCAGATGAGGAGGACGAGATTCGAGAGGCTGAGGCTGGACCATCTGAGCCAGCAGTTCTTCCTCTAGTAAATGTACCATCGACATAGGCAGAGCACCTATCTCCTGACACTTCAGCTCCTCCACCACCATCTACAGGACTATCTTTTGAGGAGCATGCCAGAGCATAGTTTACAGAGATCAGAGGTGAGGTGACTCAGCTGCGTAGCGAGGTCGAGCTTCTATGAGCACATACTACCTCGGAGCATGCTGAGATTCGTAGATCCATGGAGGAGGGATTCTCTCGCATTGAGAGTCTGTTGAGATCCCTTATACCTCCGGCAGCCCCTGCACTTGCACGATCTGACGATGATGACGATGATGATGATGATGGCGGCGATCACCAGAGCGACCATGCTGATTCTGCTGAGGATGGTGATCAGGATATTAATAGAGCTACAGAGGTAGTGGGCAGTGACAGCGACAGTGTTGGCGGTGCCGATGCTTATGAGGTGGTCAGTCGAGATCCTCCTACTACACCAGCTCCTGCTACTGCCTTGGTTGACTCCACACCGGACCTTATTATGCCAGCTGATCGTCTTTCACCTCCTTCCACTAGATCTTCTAGGGTTGTACCTGCCTTTGGTCCTTCCGGCCGCACTAGGAGTCGTAGAGCTTTAGCACCTCCTAGGGCATTAGCCACCAGATCTAGGATCAGTGCTCCTTTCAGTCTTGATGTTCCATCTGATGAGGATTAGCCTCACAGATGTCTGTTTTAGCTCTTATTTTGTATGTTTGATACTTGTTTGACTCTGATGATTTATATATGTTTCAGCTCTTGCTGATATCTCAGCAAATTTTGTACTGAAAACTTATCATATATATATATATTTCTGTTCAGTACTCTTGGCAAATTTTGTGCTTCACTAAATCAGTTTACTATTCTTTGGCTCTGATACTCTTTTATCTTGATATATTTTAGCTCTGATACTCTTTGATATTAGCATAATTTCTGCTCTGATATCTATGTTATTTGTTTCTCTACTATCTTTTTGTCTCCATGCTCATTGTGAGGGGAGGTTATTCCCCTTTCTAATGATTGACAAAAGGGGGAGAACATGTATTGATTTTGATTTTATTGATTTATTGAGAAAAAGGTGTATTGTATTGATTATATTGATTTTTCACCTTGCAAGAATCTTTGAAGTTTACCTAATAAGAAGTATCTAATTAAGGGGGAGATTGTTTCTTCCTATCTATGAAGTTTTTGCCTCTATTGTGACTAAATTCATATTCATAAATTAAATGGTTAAAGTTTGAACTATATTGCCTTTTTACTTAAGGTTTTCATCATCAAAAAGGGGGAGATTGTTGGCTCTACCCAGTGATTTTGATGAATAACAAAACATTGAGTGCATATTGTATTCTAATGAGGATTTCAAGTTGTGAGTTTTCAGGAAGAAAGCACCTCAAAATTCTAAAACTTATGGTGTATGGCACGTAATGGCACGGAGCAATTCTCACATATCCGGGCATCCTCTTCATTGAAAAAGGGCATATAAATGTATAAATATTATGTGTTTATGTATTCAAGAATTTTATTTATGTTTTCGAGGCATTTACACTTGAATCTGAAAGTTTTCAGTCTCAAGTGTCGACACCGGACAGTCAAGTGTCGATACTTCAGCATTTGGCACAGACAAAAATTCTTGGCACGCCAAGTGTCGACACCTATATTCAAGTGTCGACACCAAGTGTCGATACTTAGGTTCCAAGTGTCGACTCAAGTCTGAGATTTTTGAAAATACAGAACTTGTATTGTTGAGAATTTTTGTGTCAAGTGTCGACACTTGAATATTCAAGTGTCGACATCCAGAGATCAAGTGTCGACACCTGACAGCCAAGTGTCGACACCTGACAGCCAAGTGTCGACACTTGCAGCCTGATAGCTCTAACGATCTATTTTTCTAGCTTACAGAACTTGCTTTTCAAGCTCCAAATGGCTATTTCCAAGGCACCAACAGTCACAAACCATTTTTTGGAAGATTTTTGGTGTATTTAAGCTCCACCAACCTCATTTAAAGCAAGAGAAGTCAAGAGAAGTGAAGAAAAGTGTATTCAAGTGCATTGAAGTCTACTCAAAAGCCAAAAGCCAATATTCTCTTCAAACTTCACATCAAAAGCCTCTTCTACTTGATTCCATTGAAAAGCCTACAAGCTCATCCTTACTCCATTCCAAAAAGAGGCACATTGAAGAGATTCCAAGGAAGAGAGAAGACAAAGCATCCTCTTGAGCTTCAAAGATTCCAATTCACTCTTGAAGAGAGTTTGTTGTATTTTTAAATTTCATATCTAATTTTATTTGACCTTGCTTTCAAGGGTGTCTTGAAAGAAGGTTATTGTGGTTTGTTGGTGAGCCAAAGGGATAAAACCAACTAAGGTTAACTTGTGAGCCGAAGACAAAACAAGTGTTAAGGTTTGTGGTAAGCCTAAGTGACAAAACCAACTTAGGTTTTGACCTGTGAGCCTTGTGAAAAACAAGTCGACTGTATCTAGTGTGGATTATAGTGAAATTCCCAAGGGTGGCTTGGGGAGTGGATGTAGGTGCTAGGTTTGCACCGAACCACTATAAACCTTGTGTTTGTGTGTGATTACTCTCTTCCTCTCTTGCTCTTTAATTATTGCTAATATCTTGCATTGAGCTTTTCATTATTCACTAGCACCACTTGCCTCTCACATTATTGTCTTAAATTTTTAAAAGATCCAATTCACCCCCCTCTTGGGCACCATTTCTGGGCAACAATTTATATAATATACTTTTAATAGATAAATACAATCATACACCATAAGATGGGAAAGTGTAGAGTGTTTGATGAGGTCCAGTAAGAAAAGGGCTCAAGTTTCTGTATACAGTACAGAAAAGAGGAATTTAGAATTGGAGTCAACAATCTGCAGCATATATAGGTTGGCAGAAGAGACTTCTAATTGGCATCTAAAGATGGAACTTAATATTGATTACGATAAAATCTAACCTAGACTTTTTCGAATTATTCATATTGTTCATGCAAATTCTTGATACTTAATATGTCTCGCGGGATATGTAGATATGTTGCGGACGATGTATCGTGATACATATATATACTGATACTTAAATAATGTTTAAATAGTTTGAATTATTGCTTTAAAGTATAATGTTTCTTGTAGGCCGATGAGCATGGGAGGGAACCCGGTCAGGTGGGTTTTACCGGATGACTCATACCCATCATGACGGCACTTTTGTCAGAGATGAGTCGAGAGATATATATAAGTTATTATATTTAATTCATTCAACGATATAAATTTTTTTTTGTTAGTCTTTAAGATCTAACTAATTTTTCTAAATTAATACAGGAAAGAGCTACAGCTCTTATTGCCGAGCGTGTTGATGAGTCTACAGCATGTACGCAGAGTAGTCACATCGAGGCTGAGGTATTTACAGAGTTGATGGGCCTGGAGCGCTACGGTCGAGTGAGGGGATATGGAGTTCGAGTCACTCCCACTCATTTATCTACGGTCAGGATATATACAGTGAGACTGTAGATAGTGCTCAGGATGCACGTGTTCGTAGACTCAAGAACGAGATAGTGGAGATGCGACAGAGTCATGCCGCCAAGCTAGAGGAGATACGACAGAGCCGTGCCGCCGAGCTAGAGGAGATACGACAGAGCCGTACCGCCAATAGAGCAGAAATAGATAAAATGAGAGAGCACATTGAGCAGCTTACATCTGTCGTACAGACATATTTTTTACATCAGGTATATATTTATATATGATATTAAATATATATTTTTATATTAAATTAATAATTTATATAATATATTATCATTCATAGTTTCATAAATTAAATAATTTAAATATTTTTTATATAGGCTTCTGGAGCATCAGATCCTCGTGGACAGAATGACGATCTACCTCCTACAGATCATTGATCTCGATATATATTTCAACTGGTTTGGTATGTACGGACCACTGGTATGAGTAATGACCATGCATAATTGGCCATATGCTGTTACACTGAATTGTTTATACTTCCATATCATATTCACATAGGATATCTCATTAGTGATGATGACTTTCTCCTGTGAAGATAGGATGTAGGGTGACCATAGGAAATTTAATGGTCTATTAATTGTATCTGAAGAGTTTTCTCATTTCATTCTGCATCTTTCATTTTCTCAGTGTTGTTGTACTTCAAAACTGTAATTCATCCATTTGAGTCCTAGTCCTTAGATATCATTTATAGATACTGATTTCTTTCACAATGTCATGGTTAAGTTAGAAGTGCTGTGGCAGCAAGTTGGTTGGGAAAGGATATTGATGTTTTGGTCGTATTGATTAAGTTACATCCATTTTGGCATAGTTTGGGTTCTTCATAATGCAACAAAAGTTGATGTAATTGATTGTTTTATTGCACTGAATTTTAGTGGAATCCTAGTATTGACTCTCGTACTTCTTTGCTCTTATATGTATCATGAAATGAAACGATCTAAACATGTGTCCATCTTGTAGTTTAAACTTTAAAACATTACTTCCTTGCTAACAACCTTGGATCAACAGATATTAATTTCCATCTCAAGTTATTAGCTATTACATTGGTTTTAATCTGAAGTAAAGATCCCATAATTCTACTTTCTATATATATCAACTGTGACTGCGTCGATGCTTTTGAAAATTAGTCAAAGCTATGGTTATGAGTACCACATCACTCATTCATTTTGCATAGTATGAAGAAATTATATTACTGATATGCTCCATAATGTTGAAGAACTCCTAAATTGCTTTTAAATATTTCATTTGCCAGGTGATCCTGTGAATTATTTTAGCTTTCTCATTATTAAAACATTCATGATAACAAATTCACATAATTTATTGGTAGAACATTCATGGATTATGCATTTATGATGTCAATGTTGTCGTTGGCAGAGGCAGTGCTAATATTCTGTTGCTTCTGCTTCCTTTTTTGTATGAGGTCTCTCACAGCCAATGATGCCAAGGCCTTCATTAGAGGTAATGGGAGCAACATCTGTTCCACTGGTTGAGTATCTTAACTACTGTTTGCTTCTTATCTAGGCTTTGGTGGACTTATTTGGTCCTATTGCATGTGCAGTATGGAAGGTCATGGAAATGTGTTTTTCAGGTTCTGCATCAGGGAAAGCTAGTCACCCATGTGCATGCACATGCATGCATGTGTAGTATGGAAGGTCATGGAAATGTGTTTTCAGGTTCTGCATCAGGGAAGCTAGTCACCCAGAGGTATGATTATAACAACTTTTCTTGCATATGCATGTAATTCTTCAATGCTAATTTTCAGTACTAAAAATATAAATACATCTACACTGAGAGATTACAAATGATCCTGAATGTTGATTTTTTTTTTTTGGAATTATAACTTACATTGATGGAATTTTCACTCTGTACTCACTGTCAATAATAAATGGTGTGGGAATAATGCTGACAAGTTTAGTAATAATATCTGGGATAAATATTGTTAATGTATTTTTTGTATGCATCAGTTTGCAGGTTTTTTGGATTGTTTATTTTATCTCTCTCTCTCTCTCTCTCTCTCTCTCTCTCTCTCTCTCTCTCTCTCTCTCTCTCTCTCTCTCTCTCTCTCTCTCTCTCTCTCTCTCTCTCTATATATATATATATATATATATATATATATATATATATATATATGAACAGTGCAAATGATTGTTAAACCATTTGATTCAAATTGAGGAGCAATTTGTTTGTTTTTTTAAACCATTGTCTAGTTTGCTTGGATGTACCATTGGAAATTCTAAAAGAAGAGAGTTCAACACAGAGTTCATCATTTTCTTCCTTTGCTTAACTTTTCATTTTGAATATCACCAAATTGCATATGTTTCTAATGATATCTGTTGTTAACGTCCTGAAACATTTCCTTCTTGCTTTTTCTGGTATTTTTTTTAAGGGGTTACTCTGATCTTTGGGTGCAAAGAATAGGATCTGATGCCTCCATTGTTTTGTTTTGGGAAAAATTCTCATATATTGGTATGAGTTTAGATTATGTGACTTTTGCTCATTATTTCCTCTAAACTATCCATTTTAACTTGCAGAGCTTGAAACAAAAGGATCTTGCTTGATATATTTAAAGAACGACAGCAGAAAATGCTGAAGCAGGCTCTATTCCTAGTTTCTACAAAAAGAAATGCTGCAGCTTTGATTTCTGTATATTTTCTTAGTATTTTCAAGTAGTTCTGAATATATTACATATGGCTTCAAGGATGGTCGGTGCTAGTGGCTTTATGTTACAAGGAGTTTCTTTTGCTTGGCAAACTGCTACATTCCTGACCATATCTATTATATATTAACCGAACATGTGATTTATAAATTCTGAGATATTTCCCCTAATTATATTATTTTCTAAAACAGAAGCCTGAAGAGGATCAATCAGTCATAGGGTTGAAAGGTTGGCAAAGTACCGGTTTCTAAAGGTATCAAGCCATACACTTAATTTGATCTTTTGAAAGTTTATGTAGAAAGTTCCTTCTAATGCTGTTTCTGGAAAACTGTAGACATGTGCTCTTTCTACTCATTATTCATTTTTATTCTATATTTTCTTTTTTGGCTATGTAGCTGGTCTGGTCTAGCATGCACTCATTCTATATGCATGTCACCGTTAATTGCAGAAACAGTCAGACTTCTTCTAAATGCAGATGACCTGGATGCCATGTGGGTTTGCTTAAGAGAAAATTGTGTGATTAATGATGCCACTAGTGCTGAAAAGGTAAATTCAACCTATGAAGTCAATCTAAAAATGTTGGAAATGTTATCATTTTAATAAATTATGGTAACTATTTTTGAAATATTTATGGTAAGATACATTGAAAATATTCTTTTAATATTTTATTAATGCATCAAACATTTTCCAATCATCAAATTATTTATGATGAATATTTTAATTTTCTACATTTTTATTGCACAGAATGTGAAGGTTGTGTTTGATGCCGTAATTAAGTTGGTCATACGTCCACCAAAGCTGAAGAAAAAGAGTAGAAAGCAAAAGTCTTGTTTTATTTATAAGTGTCATGAGTTTTTGTATAATCAATTAATGTTGATCATTTCAAGAAATGGTTGTAACTATATATCAAAGTGTTAGCCTCTTGTTTTCATTTATGATTACTTCTAGTAGATGCACTATATCTCGAGATCTCAAAGCATGTTTCTCATAAAATAAAATAAGTCCTACTTTTTTGGTGAATTAGTTGTTTTCTTTATTAATCTTTCATGTGAATGGTTCACCTATAGTAATTTGTGACAGTCAAATAATTCATGTGTTCATATATTTGTTATGTCCTATCTTTTATTTTGGGTAGATATTATGCTATTGTTATAAAATGATTATCGATCCAAAGAGAAGGATAAAGCTCATTTTCAAGACTATTTATTTTATATAAATGGTCGAATCTGAATATGGAATCACCTACATATATTTTTGGTCTACTATATTCATGGTTAGCTAAGATAAGAGCTATAGCGAGTGTTCAAATAATGATACCAATTGAACAAGAAATAGGACTTTGCGCATGATCTCATTTTATTAGAGTAATGTCATTCTGACAAAATCCCAGTTTTCCCGTCCTTAATGCACAATTGACCAGGTATAACAAAGGCAAAAAGCATGCTGGATATCAAGTATAGGATCTGCGGCATTTGTTTAAATTTTAATTAAGTGCTTTGCTGGCTCCATATGTTAGCAAGGTAAATTCAAGTCTGAAACCACATTGTTCTGAACTAGTTATGTATTAAATTTGGATTATTTGTTAGCCCACTTCTGGTCAATTAGCAGACTTAGAATGTGTTACCATCAAGCTCATGTCAAACTTTAATGGTGCAAGTGTTTGAGAATTAGTCAATGGATGCTTGATAAAGAAGTTGGTTGCATTTTATATATATTTGTGATGTGAAACTTCCAAGTGCTGGGCATAAATTAGTCTAATAATTGGTGATTGGATGTCATACAACAAAAGCATACCATAATTTTCATTACTGTAGGACCAACCATGGCAAAAATAAAATGCAATGAGAATAATTTATTTTTAAAAAAATATTTGGAATTTCCGACGCTTTAAAGCATCGGGAATAATCTTATTCCGAGATTATTCCCGATGCTTTTAAAAAGCATCGGGATAACTTTATTCCCAACACTTAAAAGCATCAGGAAAAATTTGATTTATAGCGACGCAGCCCAAAGCGTTGGAAAAAACCCTTTTCCATCCTCGCCTATGCGAGGCGTTTACCATGCTTTTTAAAGCATCGGGAAGGTTTTTCCCGACGCTTTAAAGCGTCGAAAAAATCTAAAAAAGCGTCGAGAAAACCAGCTGTTACGGCCGTAACGATGACGTGGCCGGGCTCAGATGCCGCCGAATACGATCGAGCCACGTGGAGGTTTCTCCGGCCGAGTTAGCGCCACGTCGCCAAGCCGAGCTCGACAAGACTACTCCGCCAGACGACTTCCTAAGGCAAGCTGCTCTCGCCGAAGTCGAGCTCGGTTCGGGGCCCCTCTACCACCTCGCTTGGCGCCCACCTCGGAGGGGCCCACCTAGACCGAGGTCGGCCGAACCTTCGCTCCTTCGCCAGGTGGCCCCCCGAGACGGGCCCACCTCGGCCGAAGCCAGGCAACCTCCTGCCACCTCGCCAGGTGTCCACCCAGGAGGGGTCCACCTAGGCCGAGGTCGGCCGAACCTTCGCTCCTTCGCCAGGTGGCCCCCCGGAGGCGGGCCCCCTCTGCCGAAGCCAGGCGACCTCCTGCCACCTCGCCAGGTGTCCACCCAGGAGGGGTCCACCTAGGTCGAGGTCGGCCGAACCTTCGCTCCTTTGCCAGGTGGCCCCCGGAGACGGGCCCACCTCGGCCGAAGCCAGGCAACCTCCTGCCACCTCGCCAGGTTCCACCCAGGAGGGGTCCACCTAGGCCAAGGTCGGCCGAACCTTCGCTCCTTCGCCAGGTGCCCCCCGAGGCGGGCCCCCTCGGCCGAAGCCAGGCGACCTCCTGCCACCTCGCCAGGTGTCCACCAGGAGGGGTCCACCTAGGCCGAGGTCGGCCGACCTTCGCTCCTTCGCCAGGTGCTCCCCCCGGAGGCGGGCCCACCTCGGTCGAAGCCAGGCGACCTCCTGCCACCTCCCAGGTATCCACCAGAGGGGTCCACCTAGGATCGGGTCTTCGCTCTTCGCCAGGTGGCCCCCGGAGGGGCAAATCGGCTGAGGCCGCCCGTACGGAGAAGGTCCCAGGGAAGGAGCGCAGGCCCCGAGGCCATCCCTCGGGCCGTACGCGTCACAGACAGCGCCCCGTACGGAGGGCGGTGGCACGCGAAACACCATTTGCCTCGGCCCGACAGGTCCCAGCCGAGAGGCGCGATTCTGACAAGGCAGGCCCCATAGACGGATGGCGCCCACACTTGGAAAGAGAGCGCTCTCACTAGGCCCGAGGTCTGACCGGCCGCCTCACCAGCGCCGCCCCCCCCCCCCCCCTTTCTGTCTTTGCCTTTTTCCTGTTGGGCTCAGCCGACGAGGTCAGAAAGCCGCCTAGCCCTCCTCACCGAAAAGGGAAAAGAGAAAAGGACGAGGGAGGGGAGCCTCCCAGGAGAGAAGACAATCGACCGACGAGAGAAGATAAAAGGAAGGAATCTGGGGACGACAAGGTAAGCGAACAAGCCTGGGGACAAGGAGGAAGCAGCGGCAAGAGGCCTCGCTCCGAGAGAGAGATCTGAGATCCCGAGAGGGATAATTCGGCGTGAGCTCGGCAAGGAGGCCCGGCCGAATCTCCGGTCCCCAGAGCGCCTTTCTTACTAGTAAACTCGCTAAGTCTGGAACCCTTTCGGGGTCCGTCTTGGAGAGTCTGTTCCTTCTCGTCGTCTACTGACTTGACCGTCGGAGCTCCCTCGCCGGGATCCCCGGCCAGGGTCTTCTAACCCCTTCTTGCAGGTTCGCCGCAGCCAGGGAGGCTCCCTCGCCAGGCGGTCAGGAAGGATCCGCGGATCCGAGGCACGGGCACGGCGACGAGAGCGGCAACACCAGCTTTTTTTGTAGTGCACCTTACTGGCAAGGGTTTCACTTTTTTTTTTTTTGATAGAAAAAAGGGTAGGGAGTGGGAATACCTCCGATGTAACTCCTCCATCGGGCTCCCAACCCGTTAGATCATTGTTCGATATGGGCCGTAAATTTTTCGCATACCCTCCCTATCAACCGGTGAGTACGTCAGTCTAACTCCACTACGGTGTTGGAGTATCAGCCGCTCCGTCCCCAGTCGCACCCGAAAAATCCAAATTTAATCGAGTCATCCAAAAATCATGCTTGGAATCCATGATCCAAGAGAGATGAAGCCAAGCTTTTACCAATCACGCTACCACCGACCGGTGAGTACGCTTCACCTTTACTTCCCGACTGGCAACAATATAAATGTTCACCCACCTACGCCAAGAACAACAAAAGTAAAAGACTAGACTCTCCCATCATTTGTATGTATTTGGTACGTTGTTATTGACAGGAGAGTAGGCACAGATAGCCAAATATATTGAGCACTCGACGCTGACATTTCTTTCGTAGAATGGCTCTTTCCATCGTAAAGTATCATGGAGCTTATAAATGTTTTTGCTATCAATTGGACTCTGCATCATTTTTGTTACATATAGGATCTCACCGTGTTTACATTAATGAAAAGAAAGTCATACCAACAATATCAAGTTTGAATCGCTGCACAGAAGTTCACATTAGAAGCCAAAAGATTCATCAGATACCCACGCCCTATATGGAAGACCAGAGAGCTCTCCTTTTTGCACCAAGAATTTTGTTCAGGGCCCTCCCAGCCTTTAGTTACAATGTTCAGCCTCCTGAGCTCCATGTCCACTTCTCGATCAATGGCTCGCTTGGTTCTCTTTTATTTGGTCTCTCTTGCTCTCATCACCAATATGGCAATGGCTCGACTGATGCCTATGGAGGCCAAAGTAGTAGGGTCGAAGCTCCGCTGGGTGGAAGAGGCCACTGGACCTTCCATTGGTGTACCTTCCCCTTGCAGGAAGTTAAAGACTGACAGCATGGAGGAGTGCAAGCAGCGGCCAGGGAAGAACCACCGGTCCTCGAGTAAGAAAATTTTGGGAGGTCATTTGATACTTATTGGGCTCATGATCGCCACCATTGTGATAATCTTTGCCTATATCTGGGTCACTAGGGGAAGAAATAAAAGGAATGATGAAATAAATGACTTTGTTGATCCGCTTCTTCCCTCGTTTTCTTCTCTTCTTGCGTTAGTAGTTGGGAGCGAGTAACAGGGTTGGCAAGAGACGTACGTATTTTATACAGAAAGATAGAATGATGACAGTATAGAGAAAATTGAACCAATGTAATTTGGATGATGATATTTGATCACTGTTCTCTTCTGTTTGATCAGGATTGGTGTACGTGCGAGAGAGAGAGAGAGAGAGAGTTGAATTTATGAAAATTTTGAAGGGATAAACCTCTACGGTTTGGTCTCTATTAATTTGCTTCATTGATGAAAATCTCTACTTTTTTGTAATTCTTTTTTTATGTGTGAAGACGCGAACCAAATTATTAGAGCTAATGGCTTTGGTGATTAACAGTTTGTTTATTTCTTCATTTATTAATTTTTTGGGTAAATAAACTCGAGTTAAAGTTACTTGGCAACAGCTTCAATACGTTTTACTTACCCTCCAAGTCTTCAAGAAACTCCTCCTAGTTCCTTTTTTGTTATCGGTACCAGCAACGCTTAAGAAGAACAGGAATAAAAAAGTTTGGAGTAGAAACTCTGAAAAGAGAGAATCGATCCAATACTTGTTTTAACTTTATCTCGTTCAGAACTTTGAAGTACTTCCTTTTTTTTTTTTTTTTTTTAATAATAAAAAAGGCACTTCTTATGCACGGAGATTGGACTTTAAATTACTTGATGCAGCCAGAAGGGATAAAGGAAGGTGGCCAAATAGTCCCAGTGGAGGGACCGTGATTATGAAGCTATCTACTCTCCATACCACGAATATTAGCAATGAAGATTTTGGTCCTACTTCGAAGTTAGCAAAAATACAGTCCTGCCATCCGGACCCAAGTCATGAACATATAAACACCACAGCAGGTTAGGGTTACTCCGACCATTTTCCGCCGATGCTTCTTGGAAGCGTCGGGAAGAACCAGAACCCGTCGACGCTGCTTGAAAGCGTCGACAATTAACCCTGAGTTTTACCGACGCTTTTAAGTATCGCTGGACCACCCCGCTGAAATCCGGGACTTGTCGACGCTTTTAAGCGTCACCGGAGTCCGGGACCTTTGCCGACGCTTATAAGCATCGCCGGACTCGGGACATTTGCCGATGCTTATAAACGTCGGGAGTCCAGGGACCTTTGCCGATGCTTATAAGCGTCGCCGGACTCAACCCGTCGGACATTTGCCGATGCTTATAAGCGTCGCCGAAGTCTGGGACCTTTGCCGACGCTTATAAGCGTCGCCGGAGTCCCTTCCAAGGATATTTGCCGACGCTTATAAGCGTCGCCGGAGTCCTGGACTTTTGCCGACGCTTATAAGCGTCACCGGACTCCCAGGACCCCAAAACAAACCCGTCCTTCCCGAGCCTAGATCTCTTATCTGCCGTCGAACCCCCCCCCAACTCCTCCTCCTCCTCCTCCTCCTCCTTCCGCTCGGTCCGCCGACACAGCAGCCGTCCATGATCTCCCGATCGATCGAGCCACCACGAACCCCCCCCCCTCCCCTCCTTCCCCTCCTCCCTCCCCCCCTCCTCCTCCTCCCTCCTCCTCCTCCTCCACCTCCTCGCTCGGTCCACCGATGCAGCAGCGTCCGTGATCTCCCGGTCGATCGAGCCGCCAACGAACCCCCCCCCCCCCCCTCTCCTCTCCTCCTCCTCCCCTCTCCTCCTCCAAGATCTCCCCGCTCGGTCCCTCACCGCCGAAGCTCGATCTCCGCATTCTTCTCCATTGCATTGCTCGAAGCATGGTAAGTTTTTTTTTTTTGCTTGGTCAGTTTTAAATTATGTGATATTTATTGCCCGGTATTTCAATAATTATATGTCATAGAAAAATAATTGGAGCACCTGGGACATGATCTGGTTCATCAGCAATTTTCTTTAATCCTGCTATAATTTGTTTCATTTTTTTTTTTGCTTTTGTTTAAGATATATAGGTTAGAAAGAAATTAATGTACAGAGCAATATCTGTGATCCTGCCCATAGGAGATTTTAAGGATAGATGGAAAGGAATGTAATAGTTTATGGTATATATTTTGCTCGAAAGATAATTTATTGTAAACATCTCCAATTTATCTACATTTTTTCCTGTATATATCTTTGCTTCCATACAAAAATAAAAATAAATAAATAACTCTATGATGTCATGAAATTATTCTTATATATATCTTTTCCTTGTTCATATAACATGATAGATAGTGAATAAAACTCACACTAATATCACATACTTTGGCTATTATTAATACATATAACTATGTATTTGCGCTGTTGGTTTGACTTCAGGAGGCCTCAAATTGCTGCATTTAGATGCCTTGGAACGGGTATATAACCTAGGGCTTGAAAATGGTTGGTGAGCTTTCTAATTTTTAGGGTTCGGTAGTTGTGTGTTCGCATCTATTTCTTCTTCTTAGTTTTATATGATCTTGGTGGAGTGTGTTACGAGCCTTTTTTTTTTTTAATCCATGTCTCAAAACGATGCAGCTTGCATTGCGCCAAGAGTGCGGCACGGAAAGGTCACCTGTTGACTTTTTGGGGCTCTTAGTGTAAAAATACTTATGCCTCGTTACTAAAAAGCCACTGGTTCTTTTAACTATCTTAACAAAGTCCTCGAATAAAAGATGGATCCCATACCTAGGTACACACACAAAAAAAAAAAAAAAAAAAAAAAAAGGAAAAAGGTAGGAGGTCCAACCAAATAAAAAAAAATAGCATGCCACATGGCACAAGAACATTGGTGCATATGCTATGAACCATCATATGGAAAAGTCCATCTTTGTTTTTGCGATGTGATTTCTGAAATAGTTTACCAAAACGTGCTTCACAACCCCGAATGGTACAAAGCCAACACATTTCAACCTCCAAGTTGTCACGGAGTTGAAAGTTGTGTTCCTGTTTGGACCGTGCAGCGGACTTAAGTGAAGTATCTGGCCGGAGCATATTGTGAGGTATCGACTAGAGCTGTTATGGCCCCGTCTATCAATTCACTTACCCATCTATCAGTCATATTGAACTTAATACTGAAGCAGCTTTACTTAGTTGTTATCAAGTACGGTCCTTCGACGTGTCCTTCTTACATGGTCTGTTTCTGAGATTTCAAATAGCCAATTGCCTAAATTTCAGAAAAAGTTATCTCAAGCTGATAATATCACCAGTAACAGTCTTCTCCATCCATGGAAGCGAATAAGGACTATAATACGGTAATGGCACGATCAATAGTCCGATACTCTCAGATTTGTCTATTTTCTCAGTCATCTTTTATAAATAACCAAGACCTTAAGGATCTCAAGATAAATAACTCTTTTTTATGTTCATTACTTACTTTCTATCTATTCTAGATGTCTAGCTTGAATGTTGGAAGATCCTTGCTAGAGCTAACTCCGGCTAAAAACTTTGTTTATAGATCACTTCAGTGATGATTACTTCGATATCGAAATCTACTGCAACATGTTGATAAGTTGTCCAAGAATAACTCCATTTTTATATATTTCAATACCATCTGTAGTTTTGTTACGATCAATTATGATTTTTTATATATTTTTTAAAAACTTGCATTGCATTGAAACACAGACCGTCAATTGATTAAAGTACATATTCTGCACAATCCGTACAATTATTTAATTTTGTACGGATGGCAGAAATATGTACAGTGGTCAATGAAGTCCAGTTTGGACAGTTTGAGAATTGCAAATATTTTATAGGTACTTACAGTAATCAAACGGTACGGATAGAGTTCCAGATATATTTCGGATATCATTTCCTTTTAGTTCTCCTCACATATTTATTTGTATGGGGAGAACTAAGGGAAATGCTGCCAAAATTTTCTGGAACTTCTATTGCGTATCCTTTGGTTACTGTAAATGACCTATATAATTAATGCAATTCTTGAATGGGATAGGACCTCTTTACCATTAGTTGGTGATAGGGTGCATTTAATAATACTATAATTGATCTATTGAATAAACTTATTTTAAATTTGTTCTGTTCTTATAAATATTTATTAATTTCAGTTAGCTTTTTCTTATAATGGATAAGAGTTGGATAACTAAACCGAGAAATAGCAAAGAATATCTGGATGGAGTATAGAATTTCATTAAATTGGTATGGAGAGAAGTAGTATCAGTGGGAAGTTTTATGTCCATGCCGAAAATGTGTAAATTCAGTTCTCTATATCCAAATAGTTGAAGAACATTGGTATGGAATGATTTTTAAGAGGTTATACTGAGTGTTTTTTTCATGGAGAGTCAAGGTTACAATCTACATGTGTTACGGCCGTAATGATGACGTGGCCGGTCTCAGATTCCGTCGGGTATGAGTCGAGCCACGTGGAGGTTTTTCGGCCGAGTCAGCTATGGCTCCCACACGTCCAAAGTTGAGCTCGGCCCAGGCTCCCCGGCCACTTCGCCAGATGACATCCTGAGACGTTACCGCCCTGGCCGAAGTCGAGTTCGACCCAGGGCCCTCCTGCCGTTCTGCCAGGGTCACCCAGGAGGGGTCCACCTCGGTCGAGGTCGGCTGCTCCCCGCTCCCTCGCCAGGTGGCACCCTGAGACGGTCCCACCTCGGTCGAGGTCGAGCCGGGCCCCTTCGCTCCTTTGCCAGGTCCTCGGCCGAGGTCGAGCCGGGCCCCTTCGCTCCTTCGCCAGGTGGCCCCCAGAGACGGGACCGCTTCGGCCGAAGATGAGCATCCTTCCGCCGCCCCGCCAGGTGTCCACCCAGGAGGGGTCCACTCGGCCAAGGTCGGCTGCTCCCCCTTCTCTCCCTCGCCAGGTGGCGCCCGGAGACGGGACCACCTCGGTCGAGGCGAACGTCCTTCTACCGCCCCGCCAGGTGTCCACCCAGGAGGGGTCCACCTCGGCCGAGGTCGGCCAGCTCGTACAGGAAGGTCCCGAAGAGCGGAGGCGCAGGCTCTGAGGTTAACCCTCGAGCCGTGCGCGCCGCACCCCGAGAAAGGCGCCCCGTATGGATGGCGCGGCACGCGAAACATCACTTACGTCGGCCCGATAGGTCCCGCAGTCGAGAGACGGCTCTGAAAAAACAGGACCCAATAACAGGCAACGCCGGCACCTGGGGAGGAGAGCGCTCACGCTCGGCCCGAGGTCTGGTCGGCAGCCTGGCCAGCGCCCCCCTCCCTTACTCTTTCCCGCTAGGCTCGGCAAACGAGGCCGGAAAGCCACCTGGCCCTCTGAACCCGAAGGGAAAAGAGAAAGGGACAGAGGGAAGGAGACGAGAGCGACAAGGGAGCCTCCCGGGAGCGAAAACGAGCAGGCAACGGGAGGAAATAAAAGGAAGGAGAGAAGAGACAACGGGGTAAGGAAAAGCAAGCCAGAAACAAAGGCTGGAAAACTCCGCCTCAAGAGCGAGATCCAAGGTCCCAAGGGTGATCGCTTAGCGTGAGCTCGACAAAGGAGCCAGCCGGGTTTCTGGTCTCCCTAGCACTTTTCTTGCTAGCATATTCTCTAAGTCTGGGACTCCTTCGGGGGCTTGTCCCAGAGAATCTGTTCTCTCTCGCCATCTACTACTTGATCGTCGGAGCTCCCTCGCCGGAATCCCCGCCAGGGTCTTCTGACCTTGCCTTGCAGGTTCGGTCCAGCCAGGAGGCCCCAGGAGCGAGGCGGTCTAGTAGAGCGAGGCGGTTAGTAGGATCGGCGGTCGAAGCACGGGCGCGGCGCGAGATCGGCAACAGATTGGCATGCCAGGTACGGGGCAGACAACACCCCTATGGGAGCTAGCTTTCTGCAGACAAAGCGCTCTCCGACAATGGTGGTCATCGTGGCGCGACGTCCACCAGCCGTGTGGGGAGGTTCCTCCCCTCAAGGGCCCACAGCCCGAGAGGGAGCTCCCAGCTCCCCCTCCTCTTCCACCACAGCCGACCTCGGTGGACGGGCCTCTTGCGGCCGTCATCCAACAGCTGCAGACCTGACCTCGGCGGTCCTGCAGCTACAACACCAGTAGCGCTCCCTGCCACGCACCGCATCCAGGACCCCGCGGCTCGGGGCGGGGCCGCGTGGGAGCCTGCGCTCCATTCAGGGCAGGCCATCCCAACGAGGGCAGTCTCCAACCCCGCGGGAGCCACCAAACGCCCGCGAAAAGAAACTACTCCAGTTCGGCAGATCACGAGAGTCAATCCCCGACCGATGAAGCCGAGACGGTGCATCGCAGCAAGCAACGCCGAGGCGTGACTCTGCGCCGAAACCGACGGCGCCCCCTTCACCAGCGGCCTCGGTGGAAGATTCCACCGACGAGGCCATCAGGCGCCAGGCCGAAAGGCGCCTGGAGGAGCACGAGCGCAAGTTGGCAGAGTTCGCCCGCCGATTGCCGACCTGCAGACTCATCTGCGGACCCTGCGGGCTACGACTCCCGTCCCCCTTCTCTGAAGAATCCATGCGGAGCTGATTCCGAACCGTTCCGCATGCCGCAAGTGGATCCCTATGACAGGACCACCGCCCCTCTGGACCATCTGGAGAGCTACAGGCTCTCATGAGGGTCCAGGGGCCACTGACGCCCTTTGTGCATCGCCTTCCCACTACCCTCCGGAGGCCGCTCGAGTTGGTACCCGCCTCGAGCCCGGATCTATTTCTCCTTCCACCAGTGGAAGCGAAGTTTGTGGCGCACTTCGACGCTTGTCGGAAGGTGCTGAGGGAGGTGGATAGCCTCTTCTCCATCGCCACAGGACCAGATGCTCGGGACTACACACCGTTCAAGATCGCAGCCCTAGAAATCTACAGCCTGGACGACCCGTCGCCATGCTGGCCTTGAAGCACGGGCTCAAGAGTCCCGCCTGACCTACTCCCAAAAAGACCCCCAGGACGTACTCGAGCTCCTCCTCCGCGCCCACAAGTACATCCGAGCGGAGGAGGCGACCGCACCCGTCGAGAGCTAGACGGGAAGACTCTGAAGAAGCCATCCCCGAGGGATATTCCAGGAGCTCGGAAGCCCGGGCCATCTGCCGACCCTCGCCCGAATCGAGGTCAAAGGGCGAGGCCACCCCGGAGCGAAGGTTCACCCCTCTCCTCACTCCACGAACAAAGATTCTCATGGAAATTGAGGGCGAGCACTACCTCCGCCGACCTCCTCCTCATAACTCGAGAGGTACCTGGGACAAATCAAAGTACTGCCAGTTTCACCGCGAGCACGGCCATGACACAGAGGAGTGCCGCAACTGAAGCGAGAGATCGAGGAGCTGATCAGGAGAGGCTACCTCAGGAAGTTCGTCAGGAATGAGGTCCCGACGGAGGGACAACCGCTCGCGGCCTTACCCCCGGTTCCTGCAATCAATAACCGCCCGACAGAGAAGCCAGTGGGCATGATCTCACTGGGGGTCGGGCGGGGCAGCAAAGAGGGTCCGGGAGGTCGGGAACCGGAGAATGTACCCCCTCTGAGAAGGGGAATGAAAATGAGAATGTAAACAATGATGCCATGGTGGTCGAGATGACCATCGCAAAGCATCTGTACACCGGATTATGGTAGATAGTGGAAGCTCAGCTGACATGCTTTTTTATGATGCTTTCTCTTGAATGAATTTGTCCCATGATCAGCTGAGGCCGGTGCACACCCCCTGGTAGGCTTTACTAGGGACTCGGTGGGGTCGAAGGGGAGATCACTCTCCCAGTCACCGTTGGATCCCCATCTCGGCAGACGGACCGTCCTGATGACGTTTACCGTCGTCAAGCTCCCTTCGCCTTACAACGCGATTCTCGGGCATCCCGGGCTCAACCAACTGGATGCCATGATTTCCACGAAGAGGTTGTTGGTGCAATTCCCACGGCTTCCGGGCTCGGGATGATGAGGGGGACGACCAGCCAGTCCCGCATTGCCTCCAGACGGTCCCAGGCGCCCGGGGGCGCAGCGCTCGGTCCCGACGTTGACGACCTCGACCTAAGGGAGAAGGAACCCAGGGGAGGACCCGTAGAACGCCTGTTGACTTATCCCCTTGGTTCGACCCGCTGAAGACAGTGCAGGTCGGTGCGCAACTCCCAGAAGGAGAACGGACTCGCCTGTTAGAGTTCCTCCGCACGAACGCGGACGTGTTCGCCTGGTCAGGGGCCGACATGCCGGGCATTCCCCGAGGTCATTACGCACAGGCTGAACGTGGATCCGAGCTGCCACCCGGTTCGCCAGAAGAAGAGGAGCTTCGCTATGGAGAGACAGAGGGCCATCAACGAGGAGGTGGAGAAACTCCTCGCCGCCGGCTTCGTGCAGGAAGTCCAATATCCCAGCTGGCTAGCGAATGTGGTCATGGTAAGGAAGAGCAGTGGTAAGTGGAGGATCTGTATAGACTACACCGACCTCAACCGAGCTTGCCCAAAGGACAACTTCCCCCTTCCAAAGATTGACCAGCTGGTCACACCATCTCGGGGCATCGCCTCCTGTCCTTCATGGATGCCTTCTCCGGCTACAACCAGATCCGAATGAACCCGGAGGATGAAGAGCATACCGCCTTCATCACCGACCGTGGAACTTTCTGTTATAGGATGATACCATTTGGCCTCAAGAATGCCGGGGCCACGTACCATGTCTGGTCAACAGAATCTTCAAAGATCAGATCAGCCGCAACATGCAGTGTACGTGGACGATATGCTGGTGATGAGCAAGCCCGATTCGGACCACATGGCTGACCTGGCGGAGACATTCGGCAACCTCCGACGTCATCAGATGAAGCTGAACCCGGCGAAGTGCGCCTTTGGCATCTCTGCGGGGAAGTTCCTGGGATTCATGGTGACCCAGAGAGGGATTGAAGCCAACCCGGAGAAGGTCCAGGCCATCCTGGACATGGAGCAGCCCGCCTCCAAGAAGCAAGTGCAGCAACTCACCGGCCGGGTTACGGCCCTGAGCCGTTTCATCTCCAGATCGGCCGATCGCTGCCGACCCTTTTTCAAGGTGCTGAGGAAGATGAACGACTTGCCTGGACCGAGAGAAGTGCCAGGAGGCCTTTGAAGAGCTGAAGAAGATGCTCGCATCGCCGCCACTGCTTTCCCGGCCTAAGGAGGGGGAGGAGCTCATTCTCTACCTGGCGGTCACCCTGGAGGCCGTCAGTTCGGCCTGGTCCAGGACCGACGACCAAGAAGTCCAACGGCCGGTGTACTATACCAGAAAACTTCTTCGTGATGCGGAGCTCAGGTATTCCCGGCCCGAGAAGCTCATTTTGCGCTAATAATGTCTGCTCAGCGTCTCAGGCCATATTTCCAAGCGCATCCCATTGCCGTCCTGACGGATCAGCCGCTGAAAGCAGTGCTCAGCCGACCCGACACATCGGGGCGATTGGCGAAGTGGGCGCTGAAGCTCAGCGAGTTCGACATCGCGTACAGGCAGAGGTCGGCCATGAAAGCGCAAGTGCTGGCCGACTTCTTGGTCGAATGCACGGGCCTAGGCAAGGAGCCCGAGGAGGACTCCACGCACCAGCAGCGGAAAACGGGCCCCGAGTAGCCCGGAGAGGATGTGTGGATCCTTCATGTGGATGGAGCCTTGAACTCGGTGGGAGCGGAGCCGGACTCATTCTCGCCAACAGCGGTGGGATCGTCGCCGAATGCGCGCTCCGTTTCTAGTTCACCGAAACCAACAATCAGGCGGAATACGAGGCGCTCCTCGCCGGGCTGAGGGTCTCCCGCGAGCTGGGCGTGGCGAACCTCAAAGCCTTCACTGACTCCCAGCTGGTGGCGGGACAGGTCTCCGGAGAATACGCCGCGCACGACCCTCAGATGGCGAAGTATTTGGAGCTGGGCAAAACGGGCACGGCCGGGTTTCGGCGCTTCAACATCTTCCACATCCCCCGCGGAAAAATGCCCGTGCGGACACTCTCTCCCAGCTGGCGACCCTGCCGGACTCAATGCTGGGCCGCGCTCATGTGGAGCGCCTCAAGGCCCCAAGCTACGAGGTCCCCGTGGAGGTCCATCAAGTCAGTCAAGAGCCCAGCTGGATGGACAAGTACGCCAGTACATCACCAGCGGTACCCTGCCAGAGGACCGTGCAGCGGCCCGCCTTATAGAAATAAGGCCGCGCGGTTCGTTCTGATGGACGGGCAACTGTATTGAAGGTCCTATTCCTAACCCCTCCTGAAGTGCCTGGGACCGTGGATGCCACACTCGTGCTCCAGGAGATTAATGAGGGCATCTGTGGGAACCATGTGGGGCAGGACGCTAGCCTACAAGGCCCTCCGTCAAGGCTACTTTTGGGAGACAATGAAGGAGGACGCCGCCGATTTCGTGAAGAGGTGTGATCGGTGCCAGCGGCACACTATGGTGCAACGGCAGCCCTCCACTCCAATCTCCCAACTCTCGGCTCCGTCTGATGGACGGGCAACTGTATCGAAGGTCCTATTCCTACCCCCTCCTGAAGTGCCTGGGACCGTGGATGCCGCACTCGTGTGCTCCAGGAGATTCATGAGGGCATCTGTGGGAACATGTGGGGGGCAGGACGCTAGCCTACAAGGCCCTCCGTCAAGGCTACTTTTGGGAGACAATGAAGGAGGACGCCGCCGATTTCGTGAAGAGGTGTGATCGGTGCCAGTGGCACGCTATGGTACAACGGCAGCCCTCCACTCCAATCCCCAACTCTCGCTCCGTTGCCATTTGCCCAATGGGGAATGGACCTTCTAGGACCATTCCCCGGCGTCTGGACAACGGAAATTCCTGATTGTGGCCATCGACTACTTCATGAAGTGGGTCGAGGCCGAGCACTTGGCGCGGATCACCGAAGTAAATGTCGCCAAGTTCTTTTGGAAGTCAATCATTTGCTGCTTCGGCCTCCCCCACACCATGATCACCGACAATGGGCGTCAGTTCGACTGCAGCGAGTTTGAGGAGTTCTGCAGCGACCTCGGCATCCATCATCGCTTTACTCATTGGCGCACCCTCAGACCAATGGAGAAGCCGAGATCACGAACAGGACTATTTTGCAGGGCCTCCGCACGTGGCTGGACCAGGCCAAGGGCAGGTGGGCGGAGGAGCTCCTCAGCATCCTCTAGGCCTACCACACCACCCCGAGGACGGTGACCGATGAGACCCCATTCAATCTCGTCTTCGGGGCCGAGGCGGTTATCCCGATTGAGCTCAGTCTTTCCACACTATGTGTGGAACAATACGACGAGACAGAAAACCCCAGCAGAATGATGCTCAACCTGGACCTTCTGGAAAGACGAGGGACAAGGCCTGAGTCCGGATGGCGGCATACAGGCAGTGAGTGGCCAGGTATTACAACTCCCAGGTGCGGCCGAAGTCCTTTCATCCCGGAGATCTGGTGCTCCGGCGCGCCGAAGCTTCTCAGCCACGAGAGTGCGGGAAGCTCTCACCGAACTGGGAAAGCCCCTATAGGGTAGCGGAAGCCCTCCCTCATGGGGCCTACTACTTGGAGGAATTGGGAGGGTCCAGGTTCCCTCGGACGTGGAACGCCTCGAACCTAGGATGTATTATCAATGATGTAAGGCTCCCCAAACCCTGCAATAAAGTTTCTTTGCTTCAAACGCTCTTTCTCACCTCATAGGGAAACGGCGCATGGCTCTGAGTTCGGCATACACGATTGTGGCCGAAGGCCAGAGAAGGAGAGAAGTCCCGGACTTCGGTCTGGAAGGCGGGGCAGAACCCAGTTCGCCCACACGAGCACGGAGAACAGCTTGGCAAGCCGGCAAGGCTTGAAAAAGCCTACGGCCCCGGGGTTCAGCCCGGAAGTCCCAGACTTCGGTCTGGAAGGCAGGGCAGAACCTAGTCACCCATGCGAGCAGGAGAACAGCTCGGCAAGCCGTGCAAGGCTTGAAAAAGCCTGCGGCCCAGGGGTTCAGTCCAAAAGTCCCGGACTCTTCGTGGAAGTGGGGCAGAATCCAGTTCGTCCACGCGAGTATGGAGAACAGCTCGGCAAGCCGCGCAAGGCTTGAAAAAGCCTGCAGCCCCGGGGTTCAGTCCGAAAGTCCCGGACTTCGGTCTGGAAGGCGGGGCAGAACCCAGTTCATCCATGCGAGCACGGAGAACAGCTCAGCAAGTCGTGCAAGGCTTGAAAAAAGTCTGCGGCCCCGGGGTTCAGTCCGGAACTCCCGGACTTCGGTCTGGAAGGCGGGCAGAACCCAGTTCCCCCACGCGAGCACGGAGAACAGCTCGGCAAGCCGCGCATGCTTGAAAAAGCCTGCGACCCCGGGGTTCAGTCGGAAGTCCCGGATTCGGTCTGAAGGCGGGGCAGAACCCAGTTCGCCCATACAAGCACGGAGAACAGCTCGAAAAGCCGCGCAAGGCTTGAAAAATCCTGCAAACTCGGGGTTCAGTCCGGAAGTCCCGGGCTTCGGTCTGGAAGGCGGGGCAGAATCTAGTTCGCCCACGCGAGCACGAAGGCAAGCCCAAAGAAGGGCCCGCACAAGGCCTACTCTGCTGCCACCCAGTCCGGAATGCCCGGGACTTTGATCTGAACGCTGGATGGGACCAGGTCCACCGCTGACTCAGCCCAGAGCAGGTCCACCCTCGTCTCGGCACTCCACATCAACATCTCAAAAAAAAAAAAAAGAAAAGAAGAAAAAATGAAAAAGGAAGGCGAGGTCGAGACATGGCTAAACTAGATCTTCATTGATTCAAGAAAAGGAAGTACAAACAGGGAGTCCTGACAGGCCGGGAGTCCCCAAGAACAAAAGAAATACACAGCTCAGTTTGGCGCGGTGGCGGGGTCCTCAGCCTGTGTCGCGCGCTCCACATCCTCGCCGTCGGGCTGCTGGCTCAGGGGGCCGCTCCGGAGCTACGGCCGTGTCGCTCGCCGGGGCCGCAGCTGTGATGCCGGCCATGCTGGAAGCCCCGCTATCGGGTCCTTGCCTTCTACCTCCGAGCACCACCCCACTGAGGTCGAGCTCAGGGTAGAAGGACCCCATCTTCTTCCGGCACACTTGGAACCCCTTCAAGAAGGAGTCCACAGCGGCCTCCCGGACCTCCGAGACGTACTCATCGGAGGCCCGGAACGTCGGGACGGCCTCCTGCGCTCCCGCTTCGCGGCTTCCAGGAGCCCATTGACGTAGGCGCTCCGCTTCTTCGCCACACTTGCCTCCCGCCTGGCCTCCTCCAGCTGGCGCTCCAGCCACTGAGAATGGGCCTGGAGGCGGGCCCTCTCAGCCGCATCCTCCTCTGCGCGGTGCTGGTGGGAGATCCTCTCCTCAGACAGAGAGGACTCCAGGTCCTTGACACGCTCCTCGGCACATGCCAGGTCTGCCTGAAGGGCCTGGTTGCTCCCTCGTAGCTCAACCCCCTTCTCCATGAGGTCTTTGATGTCGGCTGCGAGCTTGCCGAGCTTCTCCTCCTTCTCGGTGTCCTTCTTCGCGTACCCTGCGAGGAAATTCCTCAGCAGGAGCACGTCGATTCCGATCTGCACAGCAAGAAGAACAGGTTAGTGGACAAACTAACCAAGGTAATAAAGAGCAAAAAAACTCTGAGTTCGGACTCACCAAAAAAAGTTGCGGGAGGATCCCGAGTAGGGCATCGGCGTAGTCTCGGCCGCCTCGAGTCTGACGGTCCCGGGAGGTGGAGGCGTACTCCATCACTTTCTCCGCGAGCCCCTTATCGCGGATTACCGAGCACCGGTTGGTGATCACGGCGGCGGCGCCGTCAGGTCGGCTGCGACGGCGACTGACCCCCGGGGGGAACCACCGTCGACGGAGCGGCTGAAGTCGTGGGCGGCGCCGTCGGCTCTGCAATAATGACCGGGCCGGTGCGAGGCGGAACTGCGGGCGGCGGACCCCTCTCGTCGGTGGCACCGCAGGGTCTGACGGCGGAGCATCAGTAGCCCGGCCCGAGGCGGCCTGGGCGGGGGAGCTGCAACCACCGAGCTGGGCACGGGCACCGGCATGACCTCCTGTCTCTCCTCGGTGCGAGCCCTCTTCGCCGCAGGTTCATCCACCTCGACGACGTCCCACTAGGCCGCGCCCTCCAGGAGGTTCTCCAACGAGAATTCATGCCTGCAACACAAAGGAAAAAGTGGTCAGTCAGCTCGGCTAAAAAAAGGAAGAATACAAAGGTAAGGGGAAGACTGAGTCTCACCCGGCTCGCAGATGGGACTGATCCCGGCCTCAAACAAGTTCTGCTCCGAGAGCAGAACCTCGAGCACTGGGACCACATCGCTCAGGAGCTGGGAGTAGGCCTCTTGGTCCGCCGACTCGACTGGGAGTTCCGTTCGGAGACCGATCCGGTTCACTCCAGGCCCAGTCAACGTCCTTGACCGAGGCAAAAAAGAACCGGTTCTTCCAGCCCTTGATGGAAGAAGGGAGGTCGAACCGGAGACACCTGGGCCGGGGTGAGATGTACCACCAGCCGTCGTCAGTGGGTACCTCTTCAGGGTAAACAGAGCCCTCAAGAGAGAGAAACGGGCAACAAACCCGTGAAGTGACAAAAGACAATGAATGAGAAGATGACCCGGATGGCATTGGAGCCAACTAGGCCGGAACCAGACAGAAGTGGCTAAGGAAGGAAAGGAAAAAGGATGCAGAGGGAACCGAAGACCCCCGAGAAGGAAGTCTCGTAGAATGCTATGCGGCCGGGGCCACTCATGGTGACGCGATCCCGGGCCGCGGAACAAACAGAGGATTGACCCGGGATGCCATAGACCTCCCGGAGCAAAGAAAGGTCACCTTCGGTCATTATGGAAGTATGACGGAGGGACGGCGAAGCAGAAAGAAGAGTCGGAGGAGGAAGAGAAGAAAGTGGAAGAGCAGAAGCGACGGGAGGAGACCTGACACTCTGCGGATGCCAATAGTGATACCCCCAGGTTGCAGTCGCCTGCGGGTCTCCTCCGGGATCACTTCCTCCTCCGAGGAGGAAGAAGATGGAGTCCTCGACCGGGAAGGACCGACCTTGTCCGGATTAGAAGAAACATGGCGACGGCACGCCATGACAAAGAAGAGAGTGAGAAAATTTCACTGGAGGAAAGGAGAAGGGCGAAGAAGGGAATGAGGGCACTCACCGAAAATGCACTGTGCAAACGCGGGGAGAGGAAATTAGCCTGCAGCAAACCGCCCACGAGCAAGGGAAAAGGCCTCATTCCGGAAAGTCCCTCCTTTTCAAACTCAATCGACAGTGACCGTACCCGTTATTCCGCTCCGGGCCATTGGATGATCGCCGCGTGGACGCACGCCCGACACCAACGCCCCATTAGCAGGGAAGCGGCCTATGCTTCGAAGCGACGCATTTATTGCGGGCGAGTGGGCAACACGTGGCAGCCTCCTATAGGGCTTCGGGCGCACGAGAAACGGCGACAAGGATCGTGGCAATTATGATGCAAGATCTTCGCCTCCCCATGTCATATCCGCATTTAATCCCAATGTTCCGTTCCACGATGCCCCAACGGAACGTCGGGTTAGGGGGCAACTGTTACGGCCGTAATGATGACGTGGCCGGTCTCAGATTCCGTTGGGTATGAGTCGAGCCACGTGGAGGTTTTTCGACCGAGCAGTTGCGGCTCCAACGTCCGAAGTCGAGCTCGGCCCAGGCTCCCCGGCCACTTCCAGATGACATCCTGAGACGTTACCGCCCTGGCCGAAGTCGAGTTTGGCCCATGGCCCTCCTGCCGTTCCGCAGGTGTCCACCCAGGTGGGGTCCACATCGGTCGAGGTCGGCTGCTCCCCCGCTCCCTCGCAGGTGGCACCCTGAGACGGTCCCACTCGACCGAGGTCGAGCCGGGCCCCTTCGCTCATTCGCCAGGTGGCCCCAGAGATGGGACCACCTCGTCGAGGTCGAGCCGGGCCCCTTCGCTCCTTCCCAAGTGGCCCCCAGAGACGGGAACGTTCGAACGAAGCCGACGGTCCTTCCGCCGCCCCGCCAGGTGTCCACCCAAGAGGGTCCACCTCGGCCGAGGTCGGCTGCTCCCCCTTCTCTCCCTCGCCAGGTGGCACCCGGAGACGGGACCACCTCGGCCGAGGCCGAACGTCCTTCTGCACCCCACGGGTGTCCACCCAGGAGGGGTCCACCTCGATCGAGGTCGGCCAGCTCGTACAAGGAAGGTCCCGAGAGCGGAGGCGCAAGCTCCGAGGTTAACCCTCGAGCCGTGCATGCCGCACCCCGAGAAAGATGCCCCGTACGGATGGCGGCGGCACGCGAAACATCACTTATATCGGCCGACAGGTCCCGCAGTCGAGAGACACGGCTTTGACAAAATAAGACCCAATAACAGGCAAAGCCGGCGCCTGGGGAGGAGAGCGCTCACACTCGGCCCGAGGTATGGTCGGCAGCTGGCCAGCGCCCCCCTCCCTTACTCTTTCCCCGCTAGGTTCGGCAAACGAGGCTGGAAAGCCGCCTGGCCCTCTGAAACCGAAGGGAAAAGAGAAAGGGACAGAGGGAGGAGACGAGAGCGACAAGGGAGCCTCCGGGAGCGGAAAACGAGCAGCAACGGGAGGAAATAAAAGGAAGGAGAGAAGAGACAACGGGGTAAGGAAAAGCAAGCCAAAAACAAGGCTGGAAAACTCCGCCTCAAGAGCGAGATCCAAGGTCCCAAGGGTGATCGCTTGGCGTGAGCTCGGCAAAGGAGCCCAGCCGGGTTTCTGGTCTCCCTAGCACTTTTCTTGCTAGCATATTCTCTGAGTCTGGGACTCCTTCGGGGGCCCATCCCAGAGAATCTATTCCCTCTCGCCATCTACTAACTTGATCGTCGGAGCTCTCACCGGAATCCCTGGCCAGGGTCTTCTGACCTTGCCTTGCAGGTTCGGTCCAGCCAGGAGGCCCCAGGAGCGAGGCGGTCTAGTAGGATCGGCGGTTCCGAAGCACAGGCGCGGCGGCGAGATCGGCAACAACATGTAACCAAACCTCTAACATGGAACATATACCCTATTTTGGATCCAGTAACCAAAAGAAAAATCTTGCAAGAGATGATGATATCAGGGGTTTGCTCAAAGATGCTTTTGAATATGGTGCTCAACATCCTGGAGATTACAGTGGAGGACAAGTAGCAGCTGTGTTACCTGAGGATCCTATATTTACTGAATTATACATGATGGAGAGCCGATACCCCCAACTAATATTGGAACATATCATTATCAGAAGCTGATAAGAGATGCAGATCAAGAATTATATGCTGGTTACAAGAACTTTTCAAAAATTTCTTTTCTTGTATTGTTTCATATAAAATACTTGAATGGATGGTCTGGCAAGAGTTTTACTATGCTGCTCAAGTTGTTAAAGGATGCATTTCCTGAAGGTACTAGTTTACCAACATCTTGTTATGAAGCCAAAAAACTAGTAAAGGAATTGGATCTTGGATACGAAAAGATTCATAGCTATCCAAATGATTGTATATTATATCGGGGAGAACATGCCGATCAAGAGTCGTGCCATGTGTGTGAGTTCACGATGACGAAGCAAAAAGAAAATGAGGATGAGGGATTAGATGAATTGGATGCAACATACATTACACAAAAGCCGACGAAGGTATTACGCTATTTTTCTCTTGTACCTAGATTGAAAGGATCTATGCATCATCAAAGACAGCTTCGTCAATGAGATGGCATGATGAAAGCCATACAAAAGATGGAATGCTGAGACACCCAGTGGATAGTTTACATGAAAAGCATTTGATGACAGACATCCTGATTTGTATCTGATGCTCTTAATGTCAGGCTGGGTTTAGCCAGTGATGGTTCAATCCATTTCGGACCTTAAGTTCTGTCTATAGCACCTGACCAGTTGTACTGATTCCTTATAATTTGCCACCATGGATATGCATGAAACAGTCTTCACTTATTTTATCAATGGTCATTCCAGGTGATAAGGGTCCAGGCAATGATATTGATGTTTTCTTACAACCTTTAATAGATGAATTGAAACAACTGTGGGAGGGTATCAGTGCAATTGATGCTTCGAATGGCCAAATATTCAATCTACGGGCAACTCTATTATGGACTGTTAACGATTTCCTGCATATGCTAATTTATCTGACTGGAGCACTAAGGGACGAGTTGCATGTCCTTCTTGTGGTGAATCAACCCATTTAATTGGTTTAAACATAGAGGAAAGTTCTGTTATATGGGACATCGTCGATGGTTGGAGGCAAATCATCCATTTCATTTCAGAAGGATTTATTTGATGGTACCATAGAGTTGGGATCTGCTCCAATTCTACCTTCTGATTCTGATATTCGTAGACAAATGCTTGGTATCAGACACAGTTATGGCAAGATGACAAAGTCCTCTAAAAAGTGAGGAGAGATGATGTTGAGACTTCGGTACAAGAAGAAGTATCGGAGGAAGTCAATACTTGCACCTTAAATCCGGATAATTTCTTTGAAGTTGAAAATGACAATGATATAATCACAGAAAACTACCATCAGCATACTAAACAATTATGGAAGAAAAGAAGCATATTCTTTGACTTACCTTATTGGGAGCATAATATACTCCGGCATAATCTTGATGTTATGCATATAGAAAAGAATGTCTATGATAATTGATTGGAACAATATAAATCTTGATGGAAAGACTAAAGATAACATGAAGGCGCGTCTTAATTTAAAAGAAATGGGCATCCGACATGAACTTCATCCATAGTGCTTGCAAATGATAGAACTTATATCCCTCATGCATGTTATACAATGTCTAGCCGAGAAAAAGATCTCTTCCTGATAGTTTTAAAGAATATCAAAGTTTGATGGATATGCCTCAAATATTTCATGATGTGTGAATCTGAAAGAACGCAAAATTTCAAATCTTAAAAGTCATGATGGACATATATTAATGCAAGATATTCTTCCATTGGCTTTAAGGTCGTCAATGCCCAAACAAGTTATTACAGTTGTTTTTCAGTTATCATTATTCTTCAGGCATTATGTTCTAAGGTTCTTGATCCTCAGGAGCTTGATCAGTTGCAGTCTCAAGTCGTACTTACATTATGTCAGATGGAAAAGATTTTCCTCCTGGATTTTTTATGATTATGGTTCTACTCATTCACCTAGCTTCGGAAGCTAAACTTGGTGGACTGGTACACTACAGATGGATGTACCCTATCGAGAGGTAATGCTGTAAAACTTAAATTTTATAATTTATATAATTTTTTCATTATTTAATATGATATAAATATCATACTTTTTGAAGGTATCTTGTACGTTTGAAGGATTATGTACGAAACAAAGCCCATCCTGAGGGCTCAATAATAGAGGGATATATTGCTGAAGAGTGTTTAACATTTTGTTCAAGATATCTCGAAGGGTTGAGACTGTATTCAATCGACCTCACGTCATGGTGATACTATGAAGAATACAGATTTACAAATTGCATCATCCGGAAGATTTATAGGAAAAGCTGAAAGTATTGTTCTTGACCATAAATCCATGTCACAAGCACACCGTTATGTATTGCTGACTATCGCAGGTTAGTCTATCTATACATGGATAATACTAAATATTAGACATGTTGTTGTCAAACTTATATTTGATTGTCATGCAGTGAATTTTTATCTGTACAACGACAAGCAATCATTCCACTCATCCTAATCCAAGGATTGAACAAAGATGGTGGTTGAGTTATTCCCTAATTGGCTTTCCAATCAGGTTAGTATATATAAGATATAATAATTTTATATATTTTAACATCGAATAAATGATCAATAATTGATATTATATTTTTTAGGTACCGGTACTGATGGAGAAAAATAGTTCAGCAGAATTAATTGCACTTGCTAGAGGGCCAAATTATATTGTGAACAATATAATGGTTTTATTATAAATGACTTTAAATTTCATACCAAGGAGCGCGAGAAACTTAGGAAAACTCATAACAGTAGTGTTATGGTTGAAGCAGATAAAAATCTTATTATGGTATACTTAAAGATATTTTGGAGTTGGATTATTATGAAAATTTTAAAGTTGTATTATTTCGATGCGATTGGGTGGATATAAATACACCGAGAGGTTTGAAAAAGGACTCAAACGATTCATACTTGTCAATTTTTCAAGATTGATACATACGGGTGTGTTATTGAAAAATGATCCATTTATCTTTTCATCTCAAGCTCGACAAGTTTTTATATACAAGACTCGAAAGATAAAGAATGGGCTACTGTATTAAGACAAAACCCAGAGACTTGTATGACATGGAAAAAAGGGTGGAAGAAGAATATGATGATACTTACACTCAGTGTATGCCTTAAAATATTGTACCGGATGATCCTATAAATGATACAATCATTTTGGTTAGGTGGATTCCGAGAAAGGTACAACTGGTTGATTATGACAAGTAGTTTGTAAGATGGTTTACATTTTTGTATTAATGATTAGATTATATTTTAAATTGTAATTCATTTCGTTATAATTTGATTTAATGTTGACTGACTTATTTTTAAATAATGCAGGTTAGGTACACCATGACTCGAAGGAAGCGATTAGCAGATTTACAGTTTCAGTTTTCCCAGACCGAGGCTGGTACTTCATCACAGCAGTCCGAGGGCAGTCGATCAGTTTCATATCGGTCTGATGGCAGTCCCTCTATTTCTGCACATCAGGCTGATGCTACTACCTCTACACCTCAAGATGACGTTATTCCCTCCGAGTCCGCACATCACGATCCTTCTATGGATCATCCTGATGACGAGCCTATCATCGATGATATACAGATACAGGGTACATAATTTAATAATTCTATCTCATTTCAATTCATGCATATGCAATAGTTTTGATATACAATGTTATGTAATTTTTTTTTATAGATGGATCCGGGAGACTCAGGCGTAGGCGAGGACCCACATTAGTCCGTGATGTGTGGCAGTTACCTGAGGGTGAGAGGATTGTGATAGAGTGCAACAAGCTAGGGCAGCCTATTAAGAAAGCTGCTAGCTTGTTGACTAGCTTTCTGGGGACAGTAGCACGCCGTGGTCAGCTATGTCCCCTGAATTATTCAAAGTGGAACGACATGCTTCCTGCATATAAAATAGAAATGCTACGAGTTGTGCAGGTAAAAAACTTAATATATTATTTTATATCTTAGTTTTTAATAATTGAATGCTTATTTCATTTATATTTATTATTGTTTAATTAAATTGTAGAGCAAGTTCGTTCTTCCTTCAGATTCATCTGATTTTGTGCTTAAGTCTCTCAATCACAAGTGGAACGAATATAGGGCGAAGTTGAAGAAAGACTACAAGCTAGAGGGTAGGACAGAGGAGCAGGTTATAGCTACCTGTCCTCCTGATGTTCACCCTCATCAGTGGATGGAGCTGGTGCACTATTGGTTCTCCGAGAGGGCACAGGTTGTGTAGCATCATCAAATACTTCGAAATTTATTAATTTTCACTTGTCATAATTATATTTATACAATATATAACATTATTTTAATTTTATTTTGCAGACGCATTCTGATATTGGTAGAGCTGCACGAGCTGCTCAGTTTGTTCCTCACATAGCGGGGTCCAAGAGTTATGCACGGCTCAGGCATGAGTTTGTATGTTTCTCATCCTATAATACTTTTAGTACACTTTTACTTTTAACATCATGTATCATCATGTTCATGCATGTGCCATGTATCATGGTACGGGGATATAAGATGTGTTATTTTGAATTTTTTTGTAATATTTATTCTTTACATAGGCTGATCAGCAGGGAAGGGAGCCTGGTGAGGTGGAGTTCTATCGGATGACTCACGTTCACCAGGATGGCAGTTTTGTTGGGACGAGTCAGAGAGATATATATATTTTTTATTTATGTTATATTATGATTTATATTTTTATTTTATTAAATATTGATATATGTATATTTATAAAATATAGAATATGGCTACCTCTATGATCTCCGAGCGTGCTGGCGAGGGTTCATCATCTACACAGACCAGTCGCATTGAGGCCGAGGTATTCTCGGAGTTGATGGGACCAGAGCGTCCTGGACGAGTGAGGGGTTATGGGATTGGAGTTACCCCTACTCAGTTATCTGAGGTGCGTAGATATACTCGGGATACTAGAGAGAGTCATGATCAGTTACATGTTCGTCAGCTCTAGGAGGAGATAGCAGAGCTCCGACAGACACGTGATGCAGACAGAGCAGAGATTCAGACCATTAGGTCTCAGCTAGAGCATGTTACATCTGTGCTGCATATGTTCATGTCATCTCAGGTAAGTAATTATTTATTAATTTTGTATATATCTAATAATTTAGAATATATATAATGTTGTATTATAATTCCTGATGTATATCTTGCAGGTTCCTGGTTCATCTGCGAGTCGTAGACCTGACGACGACCAGCCTCCCACGATCAGTGATGCCAGATGGTTTTTTATTATTTATGTATGTCTTTTTGTTTATTGAACTTGGATTGATACGTTTTATATATATATAAAACTTTTTATATTGCTTTGCATTTGTGTTTGTGTATGTTGGATGTGATATGTGATACAGGTTTGAATATTTTTATTTGTTTGTGTATGTTGGATGTGATATAGGTTTGAATGTTTCATTTTCATAATGTATACAGGTTATGGGTTTGTTATATGGCTGTTTATTTTTTAAAAAAAAAAAAAATCTACCGACGCTTTAAAGCGTCGCTGGGTTGGATCTGGCGACGCTTTAAAGCGTCGCTAAACCTAGAACTGGCGACGCTTTAAAGCGTCGCTATAACTGGAACTGGCGACGCTTTAAAGCATCGCTAGGGTTTCAGTCTAGCGACGCTTTAAAGCATCTCTAGTTTTAAATCTAGCGACGCTTTAAAGCGTCGCTAAATGCCGACGCTTTAAGCGTCGCTAGATTTAAAACTAGCGACGCTTTAAAGCATCGGTAAATAAAATTAGCGACACTTTAAAGCGTCGGCAAATGCCGATGCTTTTTACAAGCGCCGGCAAATGCCGATGCTTTTTACAAGCGTCGGCAGGTTGCGTCCCAACGCTCACATAGGTGACGCTTTAGCGATGCTTTACAAAATGTCGGGAGATTACTTAGCGATACTTAAAAGCATCGGGAAAGGTAAAAAAAGTGTTGCTAAAGTCCAGATTCATTATAGTGAAACTCAGATGATGAGGAAAGATGTACCAAGTAATGAAGGAGTATGTCCTATATGTTATACCTTAACACCAACAGGTCCAGGATCTTGACTAACTAGGGTTGTCCTAATAGTTGGTACCCTACTCTGTATGCTCACTTGATGAGAAAAGATATACAAATAATGAAGAAGACCTATATGTTACAGCTTAACACCGCCAAGTCTGTGATACGCTTCTCCCCCTTTCTTTTTTCAAGGGGGGGGGGGGGGGGGGGGGGGGGGGGCGCAAGATCAATCCTTTTTTTTTAAGGGAGGCCTTATTATGTATTGTTATCTTGGAGTGCCTACAGGATGGGTTAGTGAGAATATGATCTTGTGAAATTGGACATGTCTAAGGGTTACACCTTTTGCTTAGCAATAAGGTATTCCAGACTTGATTGTTGGATGATCCATTCAAAATTTTAACTTGGGTAGTCGAAGTACTGATGGGTTTCTCCCCCTTTCTATAAATTGAAAAAATAATGTAGATATGACCTGACACAACCTAGAGCTAGATTAGGCCAGCTTTGGCCAAGATGAAGCATGGGCCACCATGGATTACACCATTTTAAACAAACTGTGACTGCCCAACACCATCCAAACCTAATTGAAATTCATTTAACAAAGCTATATATAAAACTTGATTGGGCCAACATAAACATGCATAACTTTATTTTACTTTTTGTCTCTTTTAATTGTTAGAGAGAGCATTTATTATGGATGTTTTGGTCAGATCCTGCCAGCACAAACAACTCATAGCTTTTTTCCCTTTTCAAGTAAAAACACATGTAGCTATGCTAAGCTTCCATCCAGATCCAAATTTTGCCCATACTATAATACATACTAGATTGAAAGCTCAGGAATATATCTCGACTTAGCCCAACCCATCCTTGTGCAGCCCAATTTTGTTTTGGGTTGTAAACTTTATTGCTGGTTAAAATTAGGTTTTTCCTTGGCCTGAGTTAGGGCTATGTTGTGAACTAAAACAACCCATCCTGCATTTCACTTCTGGCAATTTCACTCTGGCTGAGTCATGCTGATTAGTTCAGTTTAAGTCAATGAGATAGGCTTGTTCAAACTTTATGCAGGCCTAACTAACCTAGCCATTATCATTCCAGGCATTTCAAGTGTTTTCGAATGATAAATGAAAAAAAGGAGCATATCACAATTTGTGCTACTAGTCCAGGTCATCAGTGGGGAAAGTAAACTCGACTCTTAGTATTCTACAGAGAAAATTTTAAGATATCTTTTGCATATTTTCTCTTAGAATTCTGCAGTAAATCTAGTCAAACGAGATATGGTTAGAAAACTATTCGAGTCTAGTTCCAACACTTCAAATAGTGCATGAATTGGAGTTTTCTAGAGAAAGTTATCACCATTTTGGTGAAGTGTGTCAATATTGACCGTCAAACTGAGAAGTCATAGGAATGAAGTCTCTTAGAATTCTATGTTGTTTTATTGTTAGAATTTAATGTTGTTTCATCAATAGAGTCTATAAAATATACTTTGTATCACGAATTATGTGTAAGTTCAATTAATCAAAGAATTACTTCTCCAAGAAATCTTTTTATCATTTTTGTGTGTGAGTGAGCTCACAACTTCCAACAAAGTGGTATCAGAGCCAAGTTCTTGAAGAAGATGGCTTTGAAGAGTACATCATATCCTTTTCAATTTTCTCATCTCATCAATGATAATTATGAGAATTGGGTGATTAGAATGAAAGCAATTCTTGGCTCTTAAGGAGTATGGGAGATTGTTGACCAAGGCTATGTTGTACCTGAAGATGAAGAGGAGTTAGATCAAGCTCAAAAGGTAGCCTTACAAAAGGAGAGGAAGGATCAAAGTATTCTCAATCTCATCCATCAAGATTTGGATGATGACATGTTTGAGAAGGTGGCTAATGCAACCAATGCTAAGCAAGCATGGGAGGTTCTTGTAACTTCCTTCAAGAGAGTTGATAAAGTGAAAAAAGTGTCTTCAAACTCTAAGGGCCGAGTTTGAGGGACTCCGGATGAAAGCAACCGAGACCATGTCAGATTATTTTTCATGTGTCTTAGTGGTTGTGAATCACATGAAGAGACTTGGCGAAGATATTCAAGATGTTCGTGTTGTGGAGAAGATTCTTCGCTCACTTAATTTAAAGTATGAGCATATTGTTGTTGCAATTGAAGAGTCCAAGGACTTTGATGACTTGTCCATTGATCAATTAAATAGATACCTATGTGCTCATGAAGAAAGGTTGAACAAAGACAAGCAAGATAGCATGGAGCAAGTTTTGCAAGCAAAGCTCTCTCTCAAAACTAAAGGAAATGACCGTGATAAAGCTAGAAGCCAACCTCGTGGAAGAGGCCGTGGTCGTGGTTGTGGCGGTGGTCATAACCACAGAAGAGGAAGAGATGAGCAAAACTCTTTCTACCATAGTCAAGATTTTTCTAGAGGCCATGGTAGAGGAAGAGGCAGAGGAAGCTATGGTAGGAGCCATGAAAAGAGATTTGATAAGTCTCATGTTGAATGTTACTCTTGTAACAAAATTAGGCACTTCTCTTGGGAGTGTCATGGTAAAAAGATTGTTGGAGAAACAAATCTAGTGGAGAACAAGAGATATGGAGGAATCAGCTCTTTTACATGCTATCAAGGAAGAAGACAAAGCCAATAAAAACATGTGATATCTTGATAATGGTGCAAGTAATCACATGACTGGTGATGAAAATAAATTTGTTCAGCTAGATTGTGACTATAGTGGTTGTCACTTTTGGAGATACCTCTAAGACGAAAATCAAAGGCAAAGGTACTGTTTAATTCAATGAAAGAAGGTAGCCATAGAATGATTTCTGATGTGTATGTCATCCCAAAGTTAAGAAGTAATATCTTAAGTTTGGGACAATTACTTGAGAAGGGTTATAAGTTTTTACGGAGGATCGTAATCTTTGACTAAGTGATCAAGATGCAAATCTCATTGCTAAAGTATCTGACCAATAATAGAATGTTTTTATTAAAGTTACAAACAACAAAAGCTATGTGTTTGAAAACTTGTGTGGAAGACTTATCATGGCTTTGGCATATGAGATTTGGCCATTTAATTTTGGTGGAATCAAAGAGTTAGAAGAAAAGAAGATGGTGAAAGGTGTTCCAAAGTTTGACCATCCAAATCAACTATGTGAAGCATGTTTACTTGGCAAACATGCAAGGAAGAGCTTCCCTAAGCAAGTTACATCAAGAGCCACCAAGCCACTTCAACTTGTTCGTGCTGATGTATGTGGTCCTATCAAACCTCTATCTTTGGTTAAAAATGGATATTTTCTACTTTTTATTGATGATTATAGCAGGAAAGCTTGGGTGTATTTCTTGAAAATGAAATCAGATGCTTTTGAAGCATTCAAAAACTTCAAAGCACTTGTGAAGAAGGAGAGCAGCTATGAGATCAAGGCTTTTAGAATAGATCAAGGAGGTGAATTTACTTTTAATGAATTCAAAAAATTTTGTGAAGATCATGGCATTCAGCATCCACTCACAGTTCCCAGAATACCACAATAGAATGATGTTACTGAGAGGAAGAATCGGACAATCCTTAACATGGCAAGGTGTATGCTTAAGAGTAAAAACATGCCCAAGGAGTTCTGGACTGAAGCAATTTTATGTGTGCCTATCTCTCTAATCGCTCTCCAACCAAGATCTTAGAAAGAGTTACTCCCCAAGAAGCTTGGAGTGGATGGAGGCCTGATGTATCACACTTATAGATTTTTGGATCCGTGGCTTATGTTCATGTTCCAGAACAAGGAAGGTCTAAACTTGATGATCGTAGTCAAAAGTTTAAACTCCATCTTCATCATCTTCAAGTTCTAGTAGAGCACCAAGGGGATATAGAAGCTTGGTTGATCTTATGGAAAGCCAAAGAGGTAGATGATATGAACCTATTTTGTTTTCATGCTAATATTGAGCCTTTGAATTTTGAAGAAGATAGAATAGGGAAGAAGTGGGTGCAAGCAATGGATGAAGAAATTCAAGCCATTGAGAGAATAATACATGGAACTTGGTTACACTACCTGAAGGTCAAAGAGCTATTAGAGTTAAATGGGTGTTCAAAATAAAGAAGAATGTCCATGAAGAAGTAGAGAGATACAAAGCAAGGCTCGTGGCCAAGGTGTATAAGCAAAAGGAAGGCATTGACTGTAATGAAGAATTCGCACCGGTTGCAAGATTGGAAATTGTTAGATTGCTAATTTCTCTTGCAGCTCACAATCATTGGAAGATATATCAAATGGATGTTAAATCAGCTTTTCTCAATGGTTATCTTGAAGAAGAGGTGTATATTGAGCAGCCTATAGGATATGTGGTGGAAAGACAAGGAGATAAGGTGCTAAAATTAAAGAAGGCCTTATATGGATTAAAGCAAACATCGAGAGCATGAAATAGTCGGATTGACAAATACTTCTATGAGAATGGCTTCTCTTGATGCATGAATGAATATGAACTTTATGTGAAGAAGCAAGATATGGGTCTCATGTCTTATTATTTGGGCATTGAGATTTATTAACTTAAAGATGGCATTTTCATCTCCCAAGAAAGCTATACAAAAGAGGTACTCAAAAGGTTTAACATGTCTGATTGCAAGCACACAAATACTCTCATGGAATATAGAATAAAACTATCCAAGAAGGAGCCAAAAGAGGTGGATTTGAGTTTATTCAAAAGTCTTGTAGGAAGTTTAAGGTACTTGATATGCACAAGGCCGGATATTTTTTTGCTATTGGACTTGTAAGTAAGATCATGGAGAATCCCTCAAATTCTTATATGAAGGCAGCCAGAGGATTCTTCGTTATCTCAAAGGTACTCTTAATTATGGGTTATTCCATTCTTCTAAAGAATTGAAATTAGTAGGTTATTGTGATAGTGATTTTGCCGGTGATATTGATGATAGAAAAAGCAATACTGGTTTCATATTTTTCTGGGAGAAGATGTAATTTCATGGTGTTCAAAGAAGCAATCAATTGTTACTCTTTCTACTGTGAATCTGAGTATGTTACAGCAACTTCATGTGTTTGTCATGCAATTTGGTTAAAGATATTATTGAAGGAACTTCATCAACCACAAGAAGAAGCTATGGAGATTTATATTGATAATAAGTCAGCTTAAGCCTTGCCAAAGAATCCTGTTTTTCATGAGAGGAGCAAACACATTGATACAAGATTTCATTTCATCCGAGATTGTATTCCAAAGAATGAAGTGGAGATCAAGTATGTGAAGACACCTGATCAAGTTGCTGATATTTTTATAAAACCTCCTAGTTTGATCATTTCCAGAAAACGAAAATAATGATTGGAGTTCAAGAGAAGCCAAGTTTAGGGGGAAGTAATATTGGAAAGTAAACTTGGCTCTTAGTATTCTACAGAGATAAATTTTTATGGTATCTACTATGAATATTTTCTCTTAGAATTCTATAGTAAATCTGGTCAAATGAGAGCTAGTTAGAAAACTCTTCAAGTCTAGTTTCCAACACTTCAAACAGTGCATGAACTAAAGTTTTCTAGAGAAAGTTATTACTGTTTTGGTGAAGTGTGTCAATATTGACTGTCAAAACCGAGAAGTCACAGAAATGAAGTCTCTTAGACTTCTATGTTGTTTTTATTGTTAGAATTTAATGTTATTTCATCGATAGAGTTTATAAAATATACTTTGTATCAAGAATTATATATGAATTCAGTTAATCAAATAATTACTTCTCTAAAAAATCTTCTTATCATTTTTGTATGTGAATGAGCTCACTACCTTCCAACAATCAGGAGGTGATTGCAATGAGGAATGAATTTGGAACATGCTAGTAGCAACAATATTAGTATTGCAAATGTGGAATGTTGCAAGATCGACGAGATGGTAGAGCTTAAGATTAATATTGATATGGGGCTATGATGCGCCCTTTCGGCTAGTCCCCGGTTGGACCGAACCTCGGCATCCGGTCGGCTGACCCACGCGCGGAATCCGACTCCACGGTCAGCTTTCCCAAAGAGCCGACCCGGGGTCTGAGGGCTGACAGGCACCTCATCGCCCGAGCAACGACCTCTTTGATTGCCGCAGCCGGTTCCTGGAGATCCTGCTGAATGCCCCGGTTGGCTTCTGGGAGGCCGACCGATCCATTGCTAAAGGGGTCGCCCGAAGTTTCCAGGAACCTTTCCTCTCCGACAGTTCTGACGTTCTGTTGTAACGAACTCCAGTGCATGGCCACTACTCTGACACACCTGTCACACCGCCACCCACGACCTCGCCACCATGCCTATCCTCTTGGGGGCATATCCAGGCTTTCCCAGCCTGCTTCCCAACAAAATTTGGCAGCACTCGGTGCCTATAAAAGGCACCGGGGGACCTCCGTGAAGGGTAATGTTCTTCTTCCCCATTCTGATTTCTCTTCCAAGTTTCTCCCGTTCTGTTGCTCCAACCCTCCCTAACTTAGCATCGGAGTGTCCCCCGCCAGAGCCCCCTCCGGCACCCAGGGACTTCTTGCAGGTTGTCCAGTCGAGGAGCCCTCTAGCGCGTTCACCGAGCCCGGTCCCGGAGGAAAAGCGGCAACAGATTGGCGCTAAAGAAAGGGTGGCCTGAACCTTCGCCGCGCTCCTTACTCTAAAAGGGAAGATAAACGGGAAGGATCCAGCTATGGCAAGAGAAAGAACTCAGAGCATCTCTGCGAGGGGAGGACGCTCCCACAAAAGGCCCAATGCACCCCCCGCGAAAAGCAATGTCGTCGTCGCCGTCGAGCCCACCATCACCCTTGGGCTGCAACAATTTCAAACACTGGTAAACCACATCGAAACGCTTACCTCGACAGTCCAGCACTTTCAGGAGATGGCGGACCGTCAGCAGCAGCTGCCGGCGGCTTCCTGCGTCAATCATCAGCCGGTCGCCGGTGCCAGCCAGCAGCCAGACGCACCTCCGCCACTGTCCCCCGTAGTCCCAAAACCCCAGGGGTCCATGAGGGCCTGCACTGAAGGAAAGAGGGTGAGGTCAGCCTCCCCCTCTTTCGCTGACTCTGCTCACCCCGGCGGCCAGTGCCTTGCTGCCGACCCGCACGACTACGGCAGCAAGATCATGCGCATGGAGGAGCGCATCACCGAGATAGTCGAGCAGCAGAACGCTGAGGGAAGGCGGTGCACGACACCCGCCCGCCTTTCTCCGCGGAGATTCTAGGAGAGTCTATCCCCCGTCATTTCAAGATCCCGCAGGTGGACCCCTATGATGGTACCACCGATCCCCTAGATCACCTGGGTGCCTACAAAACCTACATGATGGTGTAGGGCACGTTCGACGCCCTCCACTGCATCGCCTTCCTAGTGACTCTGAAGAAGGCCGCGCGGATGTGGTTCTCTGCTATCCGCCCAGGTACAATTCATTCCTTTTCCCAGCTCGAGATTTTTTTTCTCTCTCATTTCAGGACCTGCAGCCGAGCCCCGAAGAACATCGACTGCCTCTTTCTCATCCAACAAATGGAGGGAGAGACACTCCGGGACTACATGGCCCGCTTCAACTCTACCGCTATGGAGATCCCTGACTTAAATGAAGCGGTGGCCATGTCGGCTTTCAAGAGGGGGCTCCGCTCGTCCATGTTCACGTTTTCCCTGGACAAGAAGCTCCCTACAAGCTACACCGATCTGCTGGCCAAGGTGCATAAGTATGCCTTGGCAGAAGAATAATCGATGAGCCGGTGCCAGGCTGAGGGGAGGTCAGCCCCGAAAAAGCAGGGCAATAAGGCCCCCATGGTTCGACCTCCCAGCAACGACGGCCGATCCACCCGACACCAAAGTCCCAAGCCGAGGGACTACCTCAAGTAGTTCAATAACTATGCACCCCTCTCCCTGCCACGGAAGAAGATCTTGATGGAGATTGAGAACGATGCCTTCTTCCAAAGACCTCGACCGATGAGAGGACCTCCTGCCTCCAAAAATAAGAACAAATACTGCTGGTTCTATAGGGACCATGGGCATGAGAGGGAGGAGTGCCTCTAGCTGAAGGATGCCATCAAGGACCTCATCCGTAGGGGGTATCTGAACAAGTATGTCGACCCCGCCAGGATCGGGCCGGGACTTCGACAGTTAGAGACCCCCCGGGGGAGGCAGAGCTCCCCAATCAATGCCCAACTGATGGAGGCGTTGGTATGCTGCATTGAAGATCCGACTAGGGGTGGAAGGAGGACCAGGATATTGTAAAGAGGCCCAGGGGATCCAATGTAATTAGTTTTTCTAATGAGGACCTCTTGGAGCCTCCTCTTCCGGGCGATGACCCTGTGGCTGTCTCGATTGTCATCGCTAATTATAATGTAAAGCGCATCCTTATCGATAATGGAAGTTATGCGGAGGTTTTACTATATGATGCGTTCATCCGGATGAACTTGTCCAGGTCCAGACTGCGGGAGTCCGTGGCACCGCTCACCGGTTTCGAAAGAAATTCTGTTGGGGTTGAAGGGGAGATTGCCTTGCCCATGACCCTCGGAATGGAACCTTACTAACAAACCTTCTCCGTCAACTTTGTGGTCGTCCGTATGACCTCTGCGTACAATACAATTTTGGGACAGCCGACCCTCAATAAGTTCCGGATCATTGTATCTACTTACCACCTGCTAGCCAAGTTTCTGACCCATGACAGAGTTGGGGAGCTGAGGGGAGACCGTAGAATGGCCCGACAATGCCTAGCTATCCATGACAAGCAGTTGGACGAGCACCCCATGCTCAAGCAGCTGGATCCCAGGGATGAAGCTGATAGCCACGATCGACCCATCGAGAAGATTGTATTTGTGCCCCTTAGGAAGGATGATCCTACAAGGGTCCTCCAAATAGGGAGCACCCTGGACGAGGGAGCCAGGCAGGAGTTGGTCAGCTTCTTGAGGAAGGATGTAGACGTCTTCGCCTGGACGGCGTCCGACATGCCAGGCATCCCGGTGGACATCATCACCCATCAGCTCAGGGTGGATCCTACTTACAAGCCCGTCCAGCAAAAGAAGAGAAGCTTCGTCGCCGAAAGGTAGAGGGCCATTGAGGAGAAAGTGAAGAAGCTTCTCGATGCTGGCTTCATCAGGGAGTCTCACTACCCGGAGTGGCTAGCCAATGTCGTCATGGTGAAGAAGGCCAGAAGGAAGTGGAGGATCTGTGTGGACTACACAGACCTGAACAAGGCGTGCCCCAAAGACAGCTTCCCCTTGTCCCAAAATTGACCAACTGGTAGATGCGACGGCCGACCACCAGCTCTTGAGCTTTTTGGATGCTTTCTCCGGGTATAACCAGATTAGGATGCATCCCAAAGATGAGGAGAGGACGGCCTTTGTCACAGACAGAGGCCTGTATTGCTACAAAATGATGCCCTTTGGCCTGAAGAATGCGGGTGCCACCTTCCAAAGGCTGATCAACCGAGTCTTTAAAGATCAGCTCGGGAGAAACATGGAGGCTTACGTCGATGATATGACCGTCAAAAGCCTCCATAAGGCCGACCACATCAGGGACCTCTAGGAGTCCTTTGATGCATTGAGGCGACACAGGATGAAGCTGAACCCCGCCAAGTGCATTTTCGGGATAACCTCTGGGAAGTTTCTCGGCTTCCTAGTTACTCGAAGAGGTATCGAGGTCAACCCCGAGAAGATCAAGGCCGTCATTGACATGACCCATCCGACCAATAAAAAGCAGGTACAAGAGCTTACGGGTCGCATCTCCTCCCTCAGCCACTTTATCTCCCGGTCAGTCGAGAGATCCCTCCCGTTCTTCAAGACCTTGCACCGGTCGGACCACTTCTAGTGGACTGATGAATGCCGGACAGCCTTTGAAGCCTTGAAGGACTACTTGCTGAACCCTCCTCTCCTGGCCAAACCAACGGAGGGGGAAGTGTTATACTTGTACCTGTCAGCTTTTGGTGAGGTCGTCAGCACCGTCCTTGTGCGGGTGGAGGAGAGCGGCCAACAGAGACCCGTATACTACATCAGCAAGGTTCTCCATGATGCCGAGGTCAGATATCCTAAGGTGCAAAAGCTGGTGTACTCATTGGTTATAGCAGTGAAGCGCCTCCGACCTTACTTCCAAGCACATCCCATCGTCGTACTAACGGACCAACCCCTCAGGGCGATCCTTCGAAGCCCCGATACCTCGGGACGACTCGCCAAATGGGCCGTCAGGCTCAGCGAGTTTGACATCTCCTTCCAGCCACGGTCATCCTTAAAAGCCCAAGTAGTAGCTGATTTCATTGCGGAGTGTACCTGGGGGGCGGAGCTGCCCCCGGCAACAGTCGAGACATCCGTGGCTGAGCCCGCAGGAGAAGCTGACCCGACGGAAGAAGCCGAACCCGCCTAGACCCTACATGTAGATGGAGCTTCCAACCTCTCGGGGTGCGGTGCAGGCCTAATCCTAACTGACCTTGATGGGCAATGTTTGGAGTATGCCCTGCATTTCGCATTCCAGGTGTCGAACAATCAGGCGGAGTATGAAGCTCTGATGGCGGGATTGAAGATAGTGAATGAATTGGGCATCAGTAGGGTCCACGCCTCTCTCGACTCTTAGCTGGTGGTTAATCAGGTGAAGTGGGAGTTCGAAGCAAGAGATCCTTCCTTAGTCAAGTACTTGGACAAGGTACGGGACCTGGTGTCATGACTTAAATTCTTTGAGATCCTTCATATACCCCGGCAGCAAAACTCCCGAGCAGATGCTTTGTCGCGACTGGCCACCACCGTGGTCAGTACCTTTGACCAAACCTTCGTGGAACATCTCCAGCACCAAGCATTGCTGAGGAACGACGAAGATCCACCAGGTTGAGCAAGAGGCCTCATGGATGGACCCAATCTGTACATTCCTGGCACAAGGGGCCCTCCCGGATAACCCGACGGAGGCCAAGCACATCCGCAAACAACCTCTAGGTACGTCATCCTTGATGGGGCTCTGTATAAGCGCTCATTTTCTCAACCATTGCTAAAATGCTTGGAGTCGGCCGATGCGGATTACACGCTCCGGGAGGTGCATGAAGGCATCTGTGGCGATCATCCTGGAGGAAGGTCCCTGGCTTACAAGATCATTCGCCAAGGGTATTACTGGCCTACAATCTAGAAGGACGCCTTGGACTTCGAACAAATATGCGATGCATGCCAGAGGTTTCCGGCATTCAAAGGAGGCCAGCCAGCCAGCTGACCCCGCTCACGACACCTTGGCCATTTGCTCAATGGGGGATGGATATCCTGGGATCTTTTCCCCTGGCCTCCAGTCAGCGAAAATTTCTCCTCGTGGCCATTGATTACTTTACTAAGTGGGTGGAGGCGGAGGCATTGGCGCAGATGACCGAGGCCAAAGTGGAAAACTTTGTCTGGAACTACATTATCTTCTGGTTTGGGATTTCGAAGACGATCATCACCGAGACAGTTCGACAACTCTCGGTTCTGGGATTTCTGTCAACAATATCATATCGCACATCGGCTCATGTCGGTCGCTCACCCTCAGTCCAACGGGGAGGCCGAGGTCACCAACAGGACGATCCTACATGGATTGAAGACCCGGTTGAATGAAGCCAAAGGGCTCTGGGCGGATGAGCTCCATTCAGTGCTTTGGGCATTTCGGATGACCGCACGGTCAGCGACGGGAGAAACCCCGTTCAACCTGACCTATGGGAGTGAGGTTGTCATCCCCGTGGTGGTCTCTCTATTATCCTTGCGGACTGATCAACTCGCCGAGCCGGTCAACTCGGAGCAACGAAGGGCTGACCTAGATCTGCTGGACGAAACCCGACTCTGGGCAAGTATGAAGATGGTGACCTACCATCAAAGGATGGCCAGATATAACAACTCATGGGTTAAAGCGCGCACCTTCCAAGTTGGAGATCTGGTCCTGCGGAAGACGGAGGTTTCGAGGCCGACCGAACAGGGAAAGCTCTCCCCCAATTGGAAAGGCCCCTATCGGGTTATCGAGGTAGTCCAGGCTGGAACCTACCGACTTGCACACCTGGACGGGCGACAGATAGCATGCCCGTGGAATATAGACAATCTTCATAAATATAATCAATGAAGTCTACAAGTTTCTCCAAACTTCTTCAACTTTTTCCAGCCCACTTCGAAAGTCCAACTCCGATCGGTAGAGGCTCTAGGGCAGCCCACTTCAAAAGTCTGACTCCGGTTGGCAGAGGATCTAGGGCAGCCCACTCCGAAAGTCTGACTCCGGTCGATAGAGGCTTAGGGTAGCCCACTCCGAAAGTCAACTCCGATCAGCAGAGGCTCTAGGGCAGCCCACTTCGAAAGTCTGACTCCGGTCGGCAGAGGCTCTAGGGCAGCCCACTCCGAAAGTCCGACTCCGGTCGGCAGAGGCTCTACGGCAGCCCACTCCGAAAGTCAAACTCCGGTCGGTAAAGGCTCTAGGGCAGCCCACTCCAAAGTCCGACTCCGGTCGGTAGAGGCTCTATGGCAGCCCACTCCGAAAGTCCGACTCCGGTTGGCAGAGGCTCTAGGGCAGCCCATCCGCAAGTCTAACTCCGGTCAGCAGAGGCTCTAGGGCAGCCCACTCCGAAAGTTCGACTCCGATCGGCAGAGGCTCTAGGATAGCCCACTTCGAAAGTCCGACTCCGGTCGGCAACCACTCCGAGACAACTCCCGCGGACCTCAAAGATGATAGGCACAATGCGAGCCGACTCACGGATAGAGACCAGGGGCAAGCGCCCAAGTATCCGACCCAAATCAAGTTGCCGCTCCCAACTGCCCTACCGGTTTTTGGCCCGGACGGGCCGACCAGGGGTACTTGGAAAATATTGGGAAAAGGACACTTGCCCCGTGCCCGTCGGCCACTTCAAGGCGGCTCGTGATCCTGCAATGCCGTAAGGCCGACCCGGAGTACTTAGAAGATTTTTGAAAATCAACGCTTCAACACATTACAAGAGTTTCAAAAACATGCCTTCTCATTCATTACAAAAAGTGGTGTGTACAAAAGAGGTGGGTCGGACCTTTACAAACCCTTTAGGTCCGGCCCACGGAGATGCCTCGGGGGCCATAACCTCGGCCCCGTCAGCTACAACTGGAAAGTCACCGGACCTGTAGTGATGAGAGAATCCTTCGGGAGGGCCACCACCTCCATGTCAACCGGCGCTGGAGCTTTGACCCTGGCCGTTTCTGCTTCACCTTTTGTCGGGGGCTCTACTTCGGCCTCCTCTCCCTCAGACGGGTCCCGCAGCTCGGCGCTCGCCAGGTCCAGCTCCGGGAATAGCAGACCCACCTTCTCTAGGGCATCATCATAGCCCTCCTTGTAGAAGTCGGTCGCCGCCTCCTCCACGTCTTCGATAAAGGCGCTGGAGGCCTTGTAGGCCACCACGGCCTCCTGGACCTGCTTTGCGATCAGCTCCTTGGATTCTTTGAGCTGAGCCTCCAACCGTGCCACCGCCGCCTGCTTGAACCGAATCCTTTTGTCAGCCTCCGTCGACTGCTTTTCTTCCTCACCCAACCGGTGGGTGAGGGCGTCGGCTTTTGCTTTTCTTCTCTTCAACCTGGCCTCGCAGTCAGCCAGCCGGTCCTCGGCCTTCTTTGGGCCGCATTCGCTGACACTGTCTCTGCTTGGGGTTCCGCTAGGTTCTCTTCGGCCGACTTTAGGGACGCCGTCGCGGTCACCTGAGCCGCTTCCAGCTCCTGAACCCTCTTTGCAGAGGTCTTGGCGGCGTGCATAATACGGCAGATGCCATCGTCCATGAGGGAGATATCGTGGAGAAGCTGCAGACATACGACCAAGTTAGGATTACACTTAAAGGAGGAAAGACAGTGAAGTAAGGAAATAAGGTAAAGCCCTTACCTCATGAAGTCCCGATAGGTCTCCACGGTAACGTCGATCAAATTTCTCTGTATCGACACCTCCCAGTCAGCATCAGTCATCGCGCCCCTCAACAGGCTTCGTGCCCTCCTGGGGTGGTCCAGTGCATGCCAGTGTTGGAACTCCTCCTAGCGTACCTCCTAATCCGATCGCTCGAACTCGCTGCCGACCGCCCCTTCCTCGGCCGGCCCCTTACCCTTGTCGGCCGGAGGTGCTACCTCCTCTGGATCGATAGGCATTGTGACAGCGACGGACGCCCCCAGTCGCTCTCACTCCAGCCCGAGGGCTGACTCTCCCTGTGGGGCCGATGCCGCGTTCCTCACTCTACGCTCAGTGAGAGGGATGTCGTCCCCATCCGACTCCAATCCACGATGGTGGCGGGTCGCTCCTCCTCCCGCCTCTTCTTCTGTCGCTCGGCGGTCAACGAGGGGGCTGAATCTAGGGTGGCGCGCTTCCGCACCACCTAGCGAATGACCTTGGACTTGTCGATCTGTTGCATCCTTCCTCATGTCACCAAACATCCAGAGTTAGAGAGAAAAAAAAAAAGAAGAAAAAACTGAGGGAATTATAAGAAGAAGGGTCGGCCCTTGCCTAAGAATCCTTGGGGGCTGATCCCCGCCTGATGAAGGGTCCCTTCCCCCAATAACTCAAATGCCGCCACCGGGCCGGCCCTACTGATCACATTGAACACGCCCAGGTCGGCCGCCGATACCGATCTCCCCTTGCGAACTCTCGCCCGTGGCTCTCTCCATAATGGCTCGAACCCCCAAGGTTCGAGGCTACTGACGAAGAATAACCTAGCCTTCCACCTGTGGACGGCCGACGGGAGGCACTTCAAGATCTTTCGGCCCTGACGGGGGACGAACAGGGCCCACTCCCGACTCCTAAAATCCTTCTTCAGGTAGAAGAAGTTGCCGAAGAGGGACAGACTGGGGACGAACCTAGCCCTATGGCAAAGTACTATAAAGCAGCAAATCACCCGAATGCTGTTCGGGGTCAGCTGCACAGGGGTTTCCCTATAAAAGTTGAAGATTTCTATGAATAGAGGGTGCAAAGGGAACCGAAGCCGGCCTTGAGATGGGACTCGTACATTGGGAGGGTCCCTGAACCTAGCGGGTTATTTGCTCTCCCCTCTTGGCCCGGTAATGTGAGGTGCAAGGTGGACGGGATGCCGTACACTGTCCTAAGGTTTTCGACCCGGTCCCGGGTCATGGTTGAGGATATCATGCTCGACCCTGGGTCCCTAGGCCTATGGGATGAACCCCTACTACTAGACGCCATTGGGAGCTAGAAGAGGAGGAGGATGGCCGGGACTAACCTGGGGTCGGACTCCTAGATGTCGGGTTTCGCGGAAGGAGGGGAGAGCTCAATCTCGCGAAGAGCAGGCACGGAAGGAAAAGCCCCCTCGCTCTGCCTCCTCCTCCTTTTATAGGCCTTCGAGGGAGGAGGGAGAGGAGGGAAGTTATTGCCCGCCTCGGGCTCATCCCAGCCGCCCCGTCAAGAGCCGCAACCGCCCGTGATGCGGGAATCGAAGTGGCTGAAGCACCCTCTCACGCGGATCGCTATTTGCATGCGCGCCGATCAACGGTGCGGGATCGACCTGGAAGATGGTGCCGGCCGGCCAGATACCGCCGCGTGGCGCAACACACCACTTCGCCCCTGATCGACGCAGGACAGCCTGGCTTTCATCATGGCGCCTGGCTTGCATTAACTGCCTTGCCTGCACACCAATAGGCGGCTAACAGCTGTCCAGAGTGCCATCCGGGGGATTCGAAGCGACCCGATGCCTCGATCCGGAGTTCGCCGCAGGTGCACGCAATTATGCTCCTGTCCCTTTGAGCTACGTGGCCCCTCAACGCCCAAGAGCAGGGGGGCAACTGATGCGCCCTTTCGGCTAGTCCCCGGTCGGACCGGCCCCCGACGTCCGGTCGGCTGGCCCACGCGCGGAATCTGACTCCACGGTCGGCTTTCCCAAAGAGCCGACTCGGGGGATTTGAGGCTGACCGGCGCCTCATCGCCGGAGCGACGGCCTCTTGATTACCGCAGTCGGTTCTTGGAGATCCTGCTGAACACCCCGGCCGGCTTCTGGGAGGCCGGCCGACCCATTGCTAAAGGGGTCGTCCGAAGTTTCCAGGAACCTTTCCTCTCTGACAGTTATGACGTTCTGTTGTAACGAACTCCAGTGCATGGCCACTACTCTGACACACCTGTCACGCCGCCACCCACGACCTCGCCGCCATGCCTATCCTCTTGGGGGCATATCCGGGCTTTCCCAGCCTGCTTCCCAACAGAATTTGGCAACGCTCGGTGCCTATTAAAGGCACCCGGGGGACCTCCGTAAAGGGTAACGTTCTTCTTCCCCATTCTGATTTCTCTTCCCAAGTTTCTCCCGTTCTGTTGCTCCAACTTTTCTCTAACTTAAGCATCGGAGTGTCCCCCGCTGGAGTCCCCTCTGGAGCCCAGGGACTTCTTGCAGGTTGTCCGGTCGAGGAGCCTTCCAGTGCATTCACCGAGCTCGGTCCCGGAGGAAAAGCGGCAACAGGCTATAAAATGGTTGAGAGTGCATTGTTTAAGAATATAGATATATCGAGTTAAAATAGACCTTCAGTAATGGTCTAGCTAGACTGAATTCTATCATCTGGGACTCAACTTCTGGTTAAGCTACACCAAATGCTAGCTTGATAATGACCTAGCATCAACTGTATATTTGCCGCCTAAATCCAGCTTGAGAATGCGTGCAATTTCTTACTCACAACTAACCTTGCCCGATGCAATCAAAATCCTCTAAATTCCTCTTCCATGGCTAGAGATGGAGGAGATAGAGGGAGTTTTGTTTCAAGGCAATGCATAGATCCAATGGAAACTAATTTTGTCTTTTGATCAGGATCCTCTCTGGCTGAAGAAGCTCAAATGTAGCACATGGATGCAAAAAGATAATTTATTATGCACTTATAACCATGGTTTAAAAACACTAGAATGTTGACTAAATTAATTGGTAATTTCAAAATATTGACCATAATGTTGCAACATGAAAACTAGGATGATCTACGATCTGTTTTACCTGTATGGTTAGATAAAGCAAAAAAATGAAGAAAGTGAGGAATGCTTGACTTATTACAAATCATAAGAGCACTTAACATTTTATTTAAAAGTTAGTATAGTCCATTAAGAAGTATACCAAGATAGATTTAGTGTAAAATCGTTACTCATCTTCTAAATCTAGAACAAGATCTAATTAATATTACAAGTTTTCTGGTCTGCCCCTCTTAGGACCTGAATTGCCGGGACAATAATTGGGTAACGGAAAATTTTAAACCAAAATTTTGGTAAAATATTAGTGTGATAATCTTTGCATGTAGTTTGTAGAGTTAGACATCACAGCAAAAGTCTTCAAGTGATAGTGATCTGTTTAAAATATAATGAACGTTTTTGGAAGTACCCACTCAAAAATTAAGTTGCTTCAATTCTTCTTTAAGCTAATTGATTTTGAATGTAAAATTATTTCATATATATATATATATTTTAAATTTTTTATATGAATGTTATCCAATCGGAAGGAAGGAAGAAACTCTTTAATCCACTCAACTTGAATGTTTTAAAAAATATTGAAAAATAGAAAAATTGACTAAACTAGAGCTAGGTCTTTCCTACATATGGTCAAGTACATTTGAAACCTCCGCTATGAGGATGTGGTAGTTGACTTGATTGGATATCTAGCTTCTTACAAATGACATCTGAATAATTATTCAAGATAGTTTTCAACCATTATGGTCTTATTGAGATGAAGGAATACACAATTAATTACATTTGAACTTACATATTTACTTGCATCCATATAGACACATGGAAGCTGCAATCTGAATTACAACATTCGAAGCACAATTCCTTTAAATCTGAATCAACAAAATACTAGTGCCATCCTCAATTCATTAGAATGAACAAATATATGCATTTCTCTGCATCACTTAGTCGGAAATCTCTCAACCATCTCTATATACCTAGCCACAAAGAATCTAAAATTTGATCGTTGACATCGAGCATCACTTCACTCTACTATAACCCCAACATAATAAGATAAAAATTAGTGCCCATGTCAATTGTACTTTCCAATGGTTTAAAATAACATTTGTTGACATTGATTCTCTACTTGTATTTAAGTAAAAAAAAAAAGAAAATGGCTGAATGTTGATAGTTTCTGTTGGCGTAGAATCCCTTTTCCGATCGGGCAGAGCTACTGGATCGCAGACCCGTTCCCTGGTTCACCTACAAAATAAATCTTTGGCCGGAATTGCTCTGGCAGGGGACACTCCGATGCCAAGTCAGAGGCGGGCTCCAGCCATAGAATGTGGAAGATTCTGAGGAGGATTAGATGAAAAAGGGAAAGATTCCGAGATTTTCAGAGATATCTAGTACCTTACCTCGAGCATTCCCTCTTACCATTATTTATATGGAGTTGTTCAGCCTACAGTTTCGATCTTCCTCTAGCAGTTACGATGGGGGAATTAATTTCCTTCCCATAATTTGGAATTATGGATAGTTATTGGGTGGTTCCGGCGGCCAGACCGGAGGCATTGCCGCTGGAGTTACGCGTCACGATTATGTTCTAGAAATAGTCGATGATAACCGTTGCTTGTCATGTTTATAGAGACTTGAGATAGGTCGAGGCCCATCCTCAAACTTTCCTTTTAGGAAGATTTCCGTGATCGAATCAGGGAATGTCTTCGTCCTTGGATCCTCTCGAGACAGATCGAAAATCATGTCTTCGGCATAGATCGAGGACTTAATCTTTGTCACATGCCGAAGACTATGTCTTCGACATAAATCGGAGACCGTGTCTTCGGGAGTCAGTGAAGGTTACTCCTTGGTTCGGCTGAGGACCTCGTCTTTAGGGGCCATAGAACTTGATCTTCAACGTAGGCCGAAGACTATGTCTTCGACATAACCCGAAGACCATGTCTTCGGGAGCTGTAGGCCCATTAAGAGTCTTGACTTGCCCACGAGTTGCCTGGTCTGAAGTTACGGTTTGGAAGAAATGTCTTCCAACAGTCGAACCGGTTGGGCTGGCTTGTACTTGGACCGAGATATCCCAATAGTTGCCCCCTACTTTCAATTTTCAAAGCAAAGATTTGCCTCGAAGAGTGAGAGTATTACTGGTTTGTCATTTTCCTCCTGGGGGATGGTATAGTTGATGATTATGAAATCTCTGATTGGACCGTCTATCATAATTGCCGGTGATTTGGGGATCAGGCGGTGGACAGTTGTCATTCCTTGATTGAGGGGTGAAAAAAGGAGTGGGCGTGTCAGGGATTGTCTCTCATTTTTTTGTTGCACAACGGTTCAACCAATCTTTGGTTGGGATTTGAGCGGTTGTCGTGGTTCTTCCTGCCTGTTGAATGATGAATGTGCTTCATCTTGGCCGTTGATTCAAATGGATTATGACTTTTGATCTATTCTATGTCAAATCGGCATGGAGGTCGCTTTAGGGTTTTTCTTCGTCTCTTTTTGAGAAAAGGTCTGGCTGAGGAAGCTTCTTCAACCTTACACTTTTAGTTTTGGCCCAGCTTTTCCTGTTCTTGGCCACCAATCCTTTTCGCAGGTAGATTCTCTCTTCCGCTTCTTTGCCTTGCTCTTTTATCATGGCTGAGTCTATAGGAAGCCAGAGAGAGGAAGTCGGGCCCTCCGGGGCCGATGATGTAGTGAGTCCAGAATTATTTCCCAGCTCTGTTACACCAAGAAAGGTTGCTCATCTTCGAGAACGCTATCACGTTCCTAAGGGGTTTCCTTTAATCTTCCCATATCTGAGGAACGGGTGAACAAACCTGCTGCCGGGTGTCTGGCTATGTACGAAGACCATTTTAATGCTAGCCTTCGATTTCCTCTACATCCTTTCTTCATCAAAATTTTTCGCCTATACCAAGTGGTGCCTGCATAGTTGACTCCGAATAGCATTCAGAACATCTGCGGGTTCTTGGTTTGGTGTCGCATAGCTAATATAGAGCCCAAAACCAATTTATTTACTACTCTTTTTATGCTTAAAAAAGATTTTCACGCTAACGGATGGTGGGTGATCGGCCCTCGACCTGGTAGCAAGATCATCAAGGATATGCCCAGCGCCATCCATGGATGGAAACCCATCTTCGTCTTTGTGTTGTCTATCAATCCGTGGGGCTTCGGTAGCGATTGGAAGGAGCCGTATTTTATCGCCAATGATGGAAAAAAGGTTTTGGTGGCCGATCAGTCCGATTATGACTTACTGACTGATTCAGAGACCGTTCCCATCCGTGAGTTGTTGGAGGAGAGGAATCTCCATCTTGCAGGGATTAGCAAGTTTCCTGTGTTAGGTATAAATGGTGGAAATTTTTACCTCTTCTCTCTTTTCCCTGTTGGAGTTTAGTTGACTCAGAGGGGCTTTTCTATTTGTAGGTGGCGAAATGAAGCCTAACTTGAGTTGGCTCTGCCAATCTTCCGAGAAGAGGGTAGCTCAGGCCTCTCTTATAAGATCGGCAGTTCGAAAGAAGGCCGAAGAGATGGCCCTGAGAGGAGAGGGGCACTTCATCCTCTCGGGGAACCTCCGGGGAGGACATGGTGCCAATGATGGAGGCCCCAACAGGGCCTCATCTGGTTGAAACTTCGTCAGCGGTTACCTCTCTGGTTCACACAAGAGAGAGTCCACCGATGGCTAATGTGCCACCACCTGCCCCTTGTAGTTGATAGGGGCAAGGCACCACAAGTCGAGGGAGAGTCCGTTCGTGAAGCTTCTCCAACTGGGAGCCATCCAATGGACTCTTCGGAGCTTTCCCCTATGGGGGGATTGTTGGTCCCCACCAAGGCCAGGCGGGCGCTAAAGGGCAAATTGCTGCCTCATGATTTGGTAGTTATTCGAAGTCGAAGCCTCACCAGAGTATCCGACTCTGCCTTTTCCTCCCTAACAGGTGAGATCTTCATCGTACCTCCTTTTCCCAAGGGCTGTTCAGTTCATAACCTCATGTTGTCGATGTAGTTGGTCTATGACATCACCTTCATGGAGGAGGGCCTGGGGAATGTCGACAGCCTCATCCATGGCCTTAAGGAGGAGCTTCAAATGGCCAGGGCTGAAAAAGAGGTGGCCGAAGAGCTGAGGCAGTTTATGAAGAATCATCTAACTCGTGTAGATGCCGAAGTTCACACTTGAGGGGTGAACTGAAGAACGCCCATTGACAATCGCGGGGCAAGGGGCTGAGTTGAGGAAGAGTAGAGAACATGCCAATTCCTTGGAGTAATCCTCCAAGGAGAATCAGGGAAAGATGGAAGACCTACCAAGAAGGTTGAGGTGGCGAACAGGAGGGCTGAAGAGGCAGCCTTAGAGTTTGAAGTAGCTAAGAGAGAGTCCGAAGTCTTGAGAGAGTTGGTGAGTAAAGCTGTAGCGGATTTCTGAAAGTCCTCCAGTTTCAACAAGAAATGAATGAAGGCGACCTTATACAGCTACCAGCATGGTTTCAACGACAGACTCACCAAGGTCAGTGGGATTTTTCCTAACCTTGACCTTTCTGCTATCCCTGTTTTCAACATTATGAAGAAGAGAAGAAGAAGAAGAGAAGAGAGAAGAGAAGTCGAGGCTGAAGAGGAGATCAGAGGGATACCAAGTCTGAGGAAAGATATTCCCAGCATCATTTCAGCCCAGGCTGAGGAGGCCGAAGAGGTTCCAGGCTTGGAGGAAAAAACTCCCGTCGCAATCGAAGACATGGATGTGATCCCGATCCCGGCCCAAGAGGGAGCTCGAGCTGAGGAGGAGGTCTAGGTTGAAGACCCTCTGGACTCAACCCAATTCCAGGAAACTCTCTCTACTATGCGCAATCAATAGACTGCTCCATTCTGGCAATGCTGGGTCTCCTCCAGTCGATGCTTAGGGATCTGTGTACCTTTGGGCATTGTATCTCTTCCTCATTTCCCTCTGAAATGTATGAACTATTCTGAATTTCCAAGTGATTCCTCCCTTTGCCATATTTTTTAATATGATTTAATGGGGTTGCTGGCTTTGGTGATGACTTGGATTATATTATTCTTCTTCTTGTTTGGTCAAGGGGTCGGAGCCGAAGATTGTTTGGCTCGTGGATGGCATCGAAGACGAATTCCAAAGCAAATTGGAATGTCATTGCTGAAGACCGTCCATGATCAAACTAAGTCGATGTCACCCTTCTTTCATAATTATCCCCATCTAGGAATGGACATGACGGATAGGTGTCACCTTCCTGTTGACCGGTGATTAAGGAACCTTGATCATGATTCTCGTTGCTCACGTTGAGTGTGTCGATATTTGAACGGTCACATTTCATGCACCTTAGGTGCTGCCATATCCCCGGCGGTTGCCATCCCAAGAGTTGTCATTAGTGATCATATCGTTCCCAAGCAGTCATCTGGGGTCTCGAGGCATTGCTCCGACATGTGCACCCTTTTTGCGCCTAGGAAAGGGCGTGGAGCACGTTTTCCTGTGGCTAGTCGTGGGTGTAAGTCCTTATAAATGGGACACTGTCCTCCCCTGTCAAAGGCCATCACATCCTCAGATTCCCACTTTGGAAATCTCTTTTCTTTCTCCAGCATCCTAGTGAAATGAAGTTCAATGTTTCCGAGCTTCGAAGGGCGGCGAAGAGAAGAGCCATCGGTACCGGAGCAAGGTGTGGCCCAGGATTCCTCGAGTTGAGCGACGACGATGACCCAGTCGTTGATCACTTGGAAAGAAGGATCCACATCCTGGAGGCTCGACTAGAAGAGGCCAGGGCTTAGATCAAGGCGGCCATCACAGAGGCGATGGAGGCCAGGAAGAAAGTGGTAGTGCCATCTTGGACTTCAAGGCATCTTCTGCTTTCAAAGATGTAGAGAATTCGATTCCAAACCCAACCAGGTTTCACGAATCAAATCTTCAAGAACAGCCTTGTTCCCAATCAAGAACGAACCCCTAATCAACAAAGAAATCATGGAAGCATATCACCAGGTTGTGGATGACCATATGCCAGCAATCTCCATTGAAGATCACGATAGGATTTAGGTCTATGAAAATCAAGAACACCAAGATGGGAGAAGAGAGAAGAAAGAAGAAAATAGAGGAATTTTCACGGAAGAAAGGGATTTCCACTTCCAAGAAGTTTGTTACACCACCACACATCCTCTTACGAGAATACGATATGTATATACCTCGGTCACCCGTGCCCGAGATCCCAAAAACTCTCCCAGCTGGCACCTTTTAAAAATAGTTCACCCATCATCTGAGCCGACTCAAATCCATTCGAGCCGACTCTTCCAGATAACACATTTCCTAACTGTGCATCCGAGTTGACTCTAATATATCCGAGCTAACTCTAATACATCCGAGCTGACTCTAATATATCTGAGTTGACTCTAATACATCCGAGCTGACTCTAATACATCCGAGCTGACTCTAATACATCCAAGCTGACTCGTCCAGACTACAGGTTTCCTTGACTGTGCATCAGAGCCGACTCTAATCTATCCGAGCCGACTCGTCCAGACCACAATCACCTATTCTGAGATGTGCCAACCAACAGAGTCGACTCTTACAACAAAAGAGCTAACTCAAAGACCCAGAAAGACCAAAACTGAGCCTAAACACCTAGGACTCATACCGGACTCAACCCTAGCCCTAGGACACATCATGGAAAACCATGATAGACCATATCAACACATATACATTGACCCGACTAGCCATGAATGCATCACCTGAGACTCAACAATCTCCATCTTGGTGCTTGAAGGCAACATATGCCAGACTTCTCAAACCCATTAACCACATACAAGAGTAGAAGCTATCCCTTGGTAGAGCCTTCATAAGTGTATCCGTCGGTTCTCCATTGTATGGGCCTTCACCAGCGCCACTTCTCCTTCCTCCACCAGCTCCCTAACTCTGTGGTACCTCATATCTATATGCTTGGTCCTAGCATGATAGACTGGGTTCTATGTCAAGTATATGGCACTCTGGCTATCACTGTGCAGGACCACCATACACTATTTCACCCCCCATTCAGACACTAGCCTTCTCAGCCATAGTGCTTTATTTGTAGCTTCAGTAATCCCTATATACTCCGCTTCTGTTGTAGACAAAGCAGTAATAGGTTTGAAGGTTTAACTCCAAGAAATCGGTCCACCATACATACAGAAGAGATAACCTGTTGTAGACCTTCTTGTATCAAGATCATCTGCATAGCTTGCATCAACAAACCCTTCCAAAGGACCTGAATCCTCACATGATTCTATGGAGTTCCATCCATGTCCTTCAAGCTGTCCACCAAACACCAGTCCATGTCTTTGAGTCCCTTGCAGATATCTCAAAATCTACTTCAATGCCTTCTAATGTTCCTTCACAGGATTAGCCATGTACCTGCTCACCTAGCTTACAGCATATGCTATGTCCGGCCTGCAACAAACCATAGCAAACATCAAACTGCCCACTGCATTGGCATATGGAACTCTTTCCATGTACTCTCTCTCCTCCTCTGATTGGGGGCACTATTTTTTTGAGAGAGAAAAATGCCCTAGTAAAGGTGTTTCCACAGGTTTGGCCTTATCCATCCCAAACCTTTCGAGTACCCTTTTAATGTACCCACCTTGTGACAAATGGAGTATTCCTTTGCACCTATCTCTGCAAATCTCTATTCCAAGGATTTTCTAAGCTGATCCCAAATCTTTTATCTCAAATTCCTGAGATAATGCTCTCTTCAGTCCTTTCACAGCTGTGTCATACTTCTGCTGGTTATCAACATATCATCCACATACAAAAATAAATACAGAGCATCCATAGTATCCACATCCTTCACATAGACATAGTGATCATGTTCACACCTAAGAAATCCAAGGTTCAAGATAAATGTATCAAATCTGTGATACCACTGACGAGATGATTGTTTCAATCCATACAATGACCTCTGAAGTAGACATATCTTGTTCTCCTGTCCAATCTCAATGAAGCCATCAGATTGCTTCATATAGATTTTCTCTTCTAGTCTTCCATATAGAAAGGCTGTCTTCACATCCATCCGCTTTAATTCCAAATTATGTTTTGCCACCAAAGACAACAACACCCGAATTGAAGTATGGCATACCATAGAAAAAACACATCTATGTAGTCAACTCCTTCCCTTTGTGAGTATCCCTTTGCTACCAATCTTGCCTTGTATCTTACTCCACCTTACTCTGAAGGTAAGATTTCTTAGTGAACACCCATTTGGAGCCAATAGCATGAGCATCTCTAGGTAGATCCACTAGCTGCCATGTATGATTCCTCCTGAGAGATTCCATCTCTTCTATCATGCCTTGCATCCATGACTCTTTATCAGGACTTTCCATGGCCACTGCAAAACTTTCTGGATCTCCATTCATAGATATTAGAGCATATGAAATTACTTCGTCCTGCCATATCTAATCGACTTCTGGATTGTGCGTTGAGGCTTATGCAATGCCACTCCCCTTGCACTGTCTTACAAGTCTACTATCTGTGGCTCCTCCAGCACTTTCCTTTGAACAGCTGATTCTTCTCACCTCTCCTTCACCCCTGGAGAATCTTTTCTGTCCAACTCCACCTCAACTGAAACTCCATTTCTAGCAGATGTTGAAGGCCTATCCTCCACCTGTGACGGGCTCTCACTACTGTTCATCTTATTGACGCATTTCCAGTTGCAGTCCCCGATTTCACCAAGATGCTCCTCTCATAAAAAATGACATCCCTACTGCTCACAGCCTTTTGAGACTGTGGATCCCACAGTAGGTAACCTTTGACTCCTTGTGGATACCCTATAAAGATCATCTTCTTTGACTTAGGATCTAGCTTGCTTCTTTCAGTTGCCTCCACATGAACATAAGCTGGGAAACCAAAAACTTTCAGGTGGCCAAGCTCCTCCTTCCCACTCCAAGCTTGTTCTGGAAGTCCACCATCCAACATGAAGTGAGGGGACCTGTTTATGAGAAAACATGCCTGAGTAATAGCATCACCCCAAAAAGTTTTCGGCAGTGATGACTGCAGCCTCATATTCCTTGCCCTCTCCAATAGTGTCCGGTTTAGCCTTTCCGTGATACTATTCTGCTGTGGGGTCATCCTTACTGTGTAATGGCGTTTGATAGCATTTTCCTCACAATAACTCCTAAACTCTATACTAAAGTACTCCCCACCATTATCAGTCCGAAGGCACTTTACATGTTTTATGTCTCCTTCTCTACCTCAGCTCTCCAAGCTTTAACTGGGCAAATGTATCTAATTTTTTCCTCATCAGATACACCCACAGTTTCCTAAAGAAGTCATCAATAAAGGTAACAAAATACCTTGCTTTACCTCTGGATAAATAGGTGCTGGTCCCCATACATCCGAGTGCACAAAATCCAGCACTCCTTCACTTGGCTTGGTACAAACCGCAAATTTAACTCTATGCTATTCACCAAAAATATATGGCTCACATAGGTCATTTTCATCCTTTTCAAAGCTGGGATGTTTCCTCTTCTACTTAACTCCGTGAGCCCTCGGTCACTCATATGATCCATTTGATAGTGCCACAGTTTATACTTCAACTGTTCCTCCTGTACCGCTGCAAGCACTTCAGCACTATCACTTACCACTGAGCCTCCATCCTGTATAGATTATTGCTCAGTCTTCTTCCTCCTCTCATTACCACCAAAGCTTCCTTGGTAATTCTTAAACATCCACTACCAGATTGGCAACTAAAAGCATATCCCTGCTCTTCTAAGTAGCCCAAAGAAATCAAATTCTTTTTTATTATGGTACATGTTTGACATTAGATAGAGTCCGTATCACTCCATCATACATCCTTATCCTAATAGTGCCTACACCAGCTACCATACAAGGTGATCATCACCAAGACTTACACTACCTCCATCTGACCTGTCATAGATGTAAAACCAATCCCGATGTGAGGTATAGTGGTATGAGCATGCAGAATCCAGAATAAAGGTATTCTCCCAATCCACCGATCCATCTGATACAACCAGTACTCTCTTCTCCATTGCTTTTCAAAGCATTTACACCACTAGTGTTTGCATTTCCCTTTGTCTTCCAAATAGGACAATTCTTCCTGATATGCCCAAGCTGATGACACTTGTAGCATTTCATATTCTTGTGGTTCCGAGATTGAGATCTGCCCTTGGACTTTCCCCTAGTTCTTTCTTTAGATCTTCCTCGCCTCTCATTTACAGCAAGAACCTATGAGTTAGGATTACCTTTGCAGATCTTTTCCCTTTGCTCATTGGATCTGAGCACACCAACAACTTCTTCATAGTTTAGGGTTTCCTTTCCATAAACTAAAGTTGTTATGAGACCATCATACGATCTAGGGAGTGAACATAGTAGCAACAATGCCCGATCTTTCTTGTCTATCTTCACATCCAGACTCATCACCTCAGAACAAACCTGATTGAACTTCTGAATATGTGCAACAAGGTCTCCTCCTTCAGGCATTCTTAAGCTATAGAATTACTTCTTTAGCCATAGCTTGTTCGTCATGTTTTTTCCCATGTATGTGTTCTCCAGTCTTCTCCAAAGACCTTTTGCAGTAGTCTCTGAACACACCTTAGGTAAAACCTGATCAGCCAAATACATCCTTATGGTGCTAAAAGCAATCTCTTCTAACTCTTCCCATTCTTCAAGACTAATCTTTTTTGGTATTTCTTTAACCAAGACCTTGTAGATTCTCTATTGAACCAGTAAATCTTTAACCCTTTGCTGCCATAGGGTGAAGTTTCCCTTGCCATCATACTTCTCAAAATCTACTTTGAACCCACTTGATGACATTACCACAATCAAGAATTCAAAAGATATGAAAACCATACCTGCAAGAAGCCTTACTTCCAACCCTCTGATCTTGAGATTTTCCTTTCACAAACCTTGCTCTGATACCAAATATAGAGAATTCGATTCTAAACGCAACCAGGTTTCACAAACCAAATCTTCAAGAACTGCCTTGTTCCCGATCAAGAACGAATGCCCTAATCATTAAAGCAATCATGGAAGTATATCACTAGGTTGTTGATGACCATCTGCCAGTAATCTCCATTGAAGATCACGGTAGGATTCAGATCTATGAAGATCAAGAACACCAAGAACGGGAGAAGAGAGAAGAAAGAAGAAAACAGAGGAATTTTCATGAGAGAAAGGGATTTCCACTTCAAAGAAGTTTGTTACTCACCACACATTTTCTTACAAGAATACAATATATATATAGCTCGGTTATACGTGCCCGAGATCCCAAAAACTCTCCTAGCTGGCACCTTTCAAAAATAGTTCACCATCATCCAAGTCGACTCAAATCCATTCGAGCCGACTCGTCCAGATAACAGATTTCCTAACTGTGTATCCGAGCTGACTCTAATATCTGAGCTAACTTTAATACATCCAAGCTGACTCTATATATATGAGCTGACTCTAATATCTCCGAGCTGACTCTAATACATCTGAGCCGACTCTAATACATCTAAGTCGACTCGTCTAGACTGCAAGTTTCCCTGACTATGCATCCGAGCCGACTCTAATCCATCCGAGCCGACTCGTCCAGACCATAATCACCTGTTCTGAGATGTGCCACCAACAGAGTCGACTCTTACAATAGAAGAGCTAACTCAAAGACCCAGAAAGATCAAAACTGAGCCTAAATACCTTGGACTCATACCGGACTCAACCCTAGCCCTAGACACATTATGGAAAACCATGATATACCAGATCACATATGTACATTGATCCGACTAGCCATGAATGCACCACCTGAGACTCAACAAAAGAGGAGGTCACTGAGGCAGCTCTAGATTCTTCACCACCGGGAGTTCCGGGAATGCAGGGATAAGGCCTTCAAGTATTATAACTTGAAGGGGCTTGGCAACATCAAGCCATCCTCCCCTTCCCTGGACACGAATTCAACTCTGACTTCGAGGAGGAGTTGGATTATGATCCAGATAAGAACCTCGGGGCTCCTTCATCCTCCTTGCAAGACACCCCCAGCCGGTATGGAAAGGGCTGGCAGGTGGTCACTAGATGTGCTTTCCCATTTCTTGCAATCTCTCTTTTTTTTTGTGTAAAGATATGAATGAAATGAAGTTTTCAACTTCTTTTACAACTCTTTTGTGACTTGTCGTACTGTGATATATTGAAGGTATAATCCTCCCAAAATATTTGGGATCTACAAAGAGATATGAGACTAGCTGGGCCGTTTCATCAAGTGTTTTACTTTTATTGTTGACAGGATGGGTGGTATAGGTCCACCCTAATAGGTTTTCGGATTTACCGTAGGATAGGGCATCCAAGCCATCCTTGCGCATTCCTGTCATGGTCAAGGTAGGCTGTTCAGGCCCGCCCCGGTGCATCTTCGGATTTTTCATAGGGTAGGCTAGAAAAACCATCCCTGCGCCTTCTTTGATTTAAGGTAAGCTGATTAGGCCTGCCCCGGCACGTCTTCAGGTTTTCCATAGGGTAGGTTACTTGAACCGTCCATATACCTTCTTTGGTGTAAGGTAGGCTAATTAGGCCTGCCCCGCATGTCTTCGAGTTTTTCGTAGGGTAGGTTACTTGAACCGTCCCTGTGCCTTTGATCTTCTTGGTGGCTTGATTGGACCATCTGTTGTGCTCGTCGGACATACTGATAAGGTGAGTGGATCAGACTCTCCTTTGCATTGTTAGCCGATTCCTTAGATCATGCCATTCAGGCTATTGTCATTTAGTTGATGCAACGGGCCATCAGAGTTGGGCAAATTTGCATGAAAAATTTAGGGGTTTGTTTATTGATAGTATTTGTGAAGATTTTGTACATTCCATGATCGAGATAGAATTTTACCACCCAGGGTCTTGAGTCGATATGTTCCCGGATGTATGACTTCTTCGACTTGGTATGGACCTTCCTAGTTGGGAGAAAGCTTACTTTGTTTTGTTGGCCTGGATACTTCTGCCTTTTGCAGCACCATGTCCCCTGTGCAAAAGATATGCTCCTTTACTCTGGAATTATAATACTTGGCAACCTTTTGCTGGTATGTCGCCATTCTTATTTGGGCCTGGATCCTGGTGCTCGGTAACAAATCCAGGTTAACTCTCCTACGATCGAAGTTTTCAGGCTCTTCGTAGTTATCAATTCTTAAAGATTGGAGGGAGACTTCGATAGGAAGAATGGCTTCGATACCGTATGCCAGGTTGAACGGAGACTCGCCGGTGGCCATCCGTGGAATAGTTCGATACATCTAGAGAATGGAGGTTAGCTCTTCTATCCAAAGTCCTTTGGCGGCGTTCAATCTCATCTTCAGACCATGAAGAATGGTCCGATTAGTTACTTCAGCCTCTCCGTTGGACTGTGGGTGGGCAATGAAAGTTAGCCTGTATTGCACATGGTACCAAGTACAGAAGTCTTTAAACTTCGGATTGTCAAACTGCCTCCCGTTGTTAGTGATTATGTATGTGGAATCCCAAACCAAAATATGATGAAATTTTTGACAAAATTCTCAACCTTGCCTTTCGTGATTTGGGCTAGTGGTTCGGCTTCGACCCATTTTATGAAGTAGTCAATAGCCATAAGGAGGAACTTCCTCTACCCAGATGCAGGCTAGAATGTGCAAAGAATATCCATCCCCCATTGGGCAAAAGGCCAGGGGGCTGTTAGCTGGATCAAGTGACTCGCTGATTACCTCTGAATGTTGGCATATCTTTGGCATTGATCATATCTCTGCACGAAGTCGGCCGAGTCCTTTTGGATGGAAGGCCAATAATATCCTTGGCGTATAATTTTATATGCTAAGGACCTGCCCCCCAAGTGATCACCACATATCCCCTCATGGACCTCTCTCAAGGTGTAGTCAGCATCTAACGGTCCCAAGCATTTTAACAGGGGCTGAGAGAATGACCTCTTATAAAGGGCTCCATCCAAGATGACATATTGAGATGCCATCCATCAGATCTTTTTGGCCTCTGCCTTGTCCTCCGGAAACACACCTTTGTTTAAGAACTTGATAATGGGATCCATCCAGCTTGGCTCGGTCTCAATTTGGTGCACCTCCATAGCTTCTTCAGCTATACTTGGGGCTTCAAGGTGCTCAACAAAGGTGCGACCGAGAGATTCCGGGGTTGTAGTAGCAAGTCAAGACAACGCATCCGCCCAAGAGTTCTCTAATCGAGGGACATGAATGATTTCGAAGTAGTCCAGTGGAGAAGATAAGATTCATACTTTCTCCAAGTACTGCATCATGGTGGGATCTCTGGCTTCATATTCTCCTTTAACTTGATTTACTATTAGCTGGGAGTCTGAAAAAGCCTGGAGTCTTTGAACTCCTAAACTTTTGGCGATCTGAAGACCTACAAGTAGAGCTTCATATTCAGCCTGGTTATTCGAAAGACGGAAGGAGAACCGGAGTGCGTACTCCACCGTGTGGCTGTCAGGTTCAGCCATTATAAGATCGGCTCCACATCTAGTGGAATTGGAAGCTCCATCCATATTGAGCACCCAATCGGGCTCCATATTCTTCAGATTTTCTTCTTCTATTAGAGGCACTTCATCTTCGGACTTCCAGGTGCATTCAGCCAGGAAATCTGAGAGCACCTGGGCCTTCATAGCTGATCGAGGCTGGAAGCTGATATCAAACTCGCTTAGCTTCATAGCTCACTTGGCTATCCTTTCAGAGGTATCAAGGTATTGGAGAATGGCTTTGAGGGGTTGATCGGTCAGTACCACGATGGCGTGGGCATGGAAGTAAGGCTGTAGTCACTTTACCATAATTATCAGAGAGAAAATCAGCTTCTGTATTTTTGAATATCTTATTTCAGCATCATGTAGAACTTTGCTGATGTAGTAGATCAACTTGTAAGAGTTGTCTTCTTCTCTTCGGACAAGGACTGAACTGACTGCCTCGTCCAAGGCAGAAAGGTATAAATAGAGCACCTCCCCCTCTTGAGGTTTGGAAAGTAAAGGTGGGGTCTCCAGGTATTTCTTCAACTCTTCAAAGGCAGCACGACATTCTTCGGTCCATTCGAAGCCTCGAGACTATCGAAGTATCTTGAAAGGTGGGAGACATTTCTCGACTGAGCGGGAGATAAACCTGCTTAAGGAGGCGATCCTCCCCGTCAGCTGTTGGACTTCCTTTTTGCAGGATGGATACCTCATGTCCTTGAGAGCTTGAATTTTCTCAGGGTTTGCTTCAATCCCTTGCTTGGTAACAAGGAAATCCAGAAACTTGCCTGAAGTGACCCCAAAGGCACATTTCATTGGGTTTAGCTTCATTCGATGGCGCCGCAGGGTACTAAATGATTCCTCCAGGTCCTGGATGTGATCTTTTTTAAGGAGGCTCTTGACAATCGTGTCGTCTACATAAGCCTCCAGGTTTCTTCCCAACTGCTCCTTGAACACCTTGTTAATCAACCTCTGAAATATTGCTCCAGCATTCTTGAGTCCAAATGGCATCATCTTGTAGCAATACAGCCCTTTATCGGTGATGAAGGCTGTCTTCTCCTCATCCCGGGGATCCATTCGGATCTGATTGTAGCCAGAGAAGGCATCCATGAAACTTAGCATTGGTGGCCGGTAGTGGTGTCGACCAGCTGGTCGATCTTTGAGAGAGGAAAGCTATCCTTTGGGCAAGCCTTATTGAGGTATGTGTAGTCGATACAAATCCTCTACTTATCGCTAGCTTTCTTTACCATTACCATATTGGCCAACCACTCAGGGTAGAGGGCTTCCCGGATGAACCCTATCTTGAGGAGCTTGCTCACTTCTTCATCTATTGCTTTTTGTCTTTTGAGGGCAAAGCTTCTCTTCTTTTGTCGGACTGGTTTATACCCAGGGATAACTTCCAACCGATGAGTGATTACTTTGACAGGAATCCCTGGCATGTCCGAAGCTGACCAGGTGAAGACATCAGCATTATCCCTGAGGAAATAGATCATCTCCGTTCTGGTTTTCTCATCAAGCATGCTTTCGATCTGCACAACCTTGGTGGGGTCCTCTTTAGTTAATGGTATCGAGATAGTTCTCTCCATAGGCTCGCTAGAATCTATAGTCGAGTCCCTCGGATCTAGCTGATCCCAAGTGGTAGGATCATTAGAGTGCTTGTCCTGGATCATCAAGCATTATCATGCCGCTCTAAGGTCTCCTCTTACTTCTCCAACACCATTTATGGTGGGAAAGCGCACCAGGAGGTAGTAGGATGACACTATGGTCCGGAATTTATTCAGGATAGGTCATCCCAAAATGATGTTGTAGGCTGAAGTGATTCGGACCACCGTGAAATTGATTGGCAGTGTCTTTTGTCGAGGTTCGATATCGAGGGTTACAAGCAGTACTATTTCTCCCTCGGCATCAACCTGATTCCCTTCAAAGTCGGTAAGTGGTATAGGGGACCTTCATAGCTTGTATCTAGGCAAACACATCCGAGAGAATGCATCATAAATCAAGATATCAATTGAACTTTCATTATCAACTAGGATTCGTTGTACATCATAATTGGCCACAATGGCCGAGATTACAATAAGGTCGTCGTGCATGAGCCGGACTCCCGCAAGGTCATCATCGGAGAAGAGAATAGCGTTGTTGTCCTTGAGTCGTTTCGGGGCATCGTCTTCGCCCCTTCTCTAGTTGACAGGTCGATGTATCATCCTCGTGCCTCCATTGGTGGAACTTTGATTTAGTAGTTCAGCCTCTTTAGGAGTCAAGTGGGGGATAGTAGCTTATGACTGAGGTCCTTGGCGACCAGCGTACTGCCCCAAATACCCCCTCTTGATGAGATCCTCTATCAGATCTCTCAGTTGGATGCATTCTTCAGTGTTATGGCCATGGTTCCGATGGAATCAGCATTATTTATTCATGTTCCTTATGGAAGAGGACGCCTTCATGGGACATGGTCGCTGGAGATAGTTTTCTTTTTCTATCTCCAAGAGAATCTTCTCACAGGAGTGGTTGAGAGGGGTATAGGAGTCGAACCTCCTGCCTGATGCTCTGGGCCTGGGAGGACTTCTTTGACGGTCAGCATACTTGTTGTTGTTGAAAATAGGGGGGCCTTGTCCCCTATTATTTTTCTTCTTCGAAGGGTGCTTCCCTTCGATTAGTAGTTGATTTGCCGCCTGCTCTTCGGCATCGGCATATTTCTGAGCCCTCGACAGGAGCTCAGTGTAGGTTTTGGGAAACTTCTTATCTAGGGAGAAGGTGAGCCTGGTTGTACGAAGTCCCTTCTTCAATGCAGACATGCCACATGCTCGTTGAGATCAGGGATCTCAAGTGTGGCTGCATTAAACCTAGAGATGTAATCTCGCAGGCTTTCTCCTTCATTCTGGTGAAGGAGGAACAGTGTGTCCATATTCCGGGGGTCTTATGGCAAGTCCTGAAATGCAAGACAAATAGTTTTTCTAACTCGGAGAAAGAATCGATGGTACCTGGGCGTATGCTCGAGTACCGCATCCGAGCAGCTTTCTTTAAGATGGCTGGGAACGCGAGGCAGTACATTACATCCGAAGCCCCCTGGATCATCATATGAGCCTTAAAACTGTCCAAATGGTCAAGAGGATCAAAGGTGCCATCGTAGGGTTCTATCTGGGGAACCCTGAAGTGCCGAGGAATGACTTCGACCATGACGTGGTCGGTATAGGGCGGGCGCAGATCACACACCGCCAAATCATTGTAATCTCTCTGCTCCTGTATTTTTGCTATCTCCGATTCGATGGCCTTAAATTTTCCATTGTAGTCAGGAGAGCCTACTTTGGCACTTTCTCTACGGGCGTAGAGTCTTTAGAAGAGGGTGAGGAGGTTTGCCTAGGCCTTTTTTTTTTCTGCAGGGAATCAGTGGGCCTAGGCATTGTTGAACTTCGACCTTCAGGAGATGGCCGAGGATGGGGGGAGATATGTATGGACCCCTCTCGAGGGTCTCTCCTCCTCCGGGATCGAGAGCTATGTCTGGAGGTGGCCGACGGATGCCCCACCTGAAAAGCTCTATCTTGGAAGTCCTGAACCATAGCCGTGAGGTTGGTGACCTGGTTCAGGAAGGTCTCAAATTGTTGCTGTCCCATTATGATTGTGGGAGGTGGGATGTCGTTCTCCATCAGGGATGCATCCCCTTGGGTTGGAGCATGATTTCGACTTGTCGAGGCAACCCGAGTCTTCCCTCTCGCCATCGAAAATTTTTTTCTTCCCCTTGATTAAAGAGGGGAGCTTAGCAATACAAGTTGCACAGGAAACCCCCCTACATGGCATGCTAATTTGTTGGTGTAGAATTCCTTTTTCGACCGGGCAGAGCTACTGGACGCAGGCCCACTCCCTGGTTCACCTGCAAAACAAATTCCTTGCCGGAATTGCTCCAGCGGGGGACACTCTAATGCCTAAGTCAGAGGTGGGCTCCAGCCATAAAATGGAAAAGAAACTGAGGAGGATTAGATGAAAAAGGGAAGGACTCCAAGATTTTCAGAGATATCTGGTGCCTTACCTCGAGCATTCTCTCTTACCATTATTTATATGGAGTTGTCCATCCTGCAGTTTCGATCTTCCTCCAGCAGTTACGATGGGGGAATTAATTTTCTTTCCATAATTTGGAATTGTAGATAGTTATTGGACAGTTCCCGCGGCCAGATCGGAGGCGTTGCCGCTGGAGTTACGCACCATGATTATGTTCCAGAAATAGTCGATGATAACCGTTGCTTGTCATGTTTTTAGAGACTTGAGACAGGTTGAGGTTCATCCTCAGACTTCCCTTTTAGAAAGATTTCCGTGATTAAATCAGGAAATGTCTTCATCCTCGGATACTCTCGAGACAGATCGGAAATCATGTCTTCGACATAGATCGAGGACTTAATCTTTGTCTCAGGCCAAAGACTATGTCTTCGACATAAACTGGAGACCATGTCTTCGGGAGTCAGTGAAGGTTACTCCTTGGTTTGGGCCAAGGACCTTGTCTTTAGGGGCCATAGAACTTGATCTTCGACGTAGGCCGAAGACTATGTCTTCGACATAACCCGAAGACCGTGTCTTCGTGAGCCGTAGGCCCATTAAGAGTCTTGACTTGCCCACGAGTTGCCTAGTCCGAAGTTTATGGTTTGGAAGAAATATCTTCCAACCGGTCGAACCAGTTGGGCTGGCTTGTACTTGGATCAAGATATCCCAATAGTTTCCATAAACTCATGGTAGAATAGCTCCATGATACAAAAATACACATTTCTAACCTGCATATAATTGATGCACATGGAGTAAATATTAAAAACAATTGGAGTTCTAAGCTCAATCTCAAACTTCCGAGCCCAATTCTTTTCCTTTTCTACTAACCCTAGAGCAAAGTTGGCCAACTCTTCAAATTTTACTACATATGGAGCGACTATCATATTACCATACTTTAATTGACAAAAGTCCTCGTTCCTCTGACATAGGACACTTCAAGGAAGATGCTTTTCACAGAACGCCTCTCTAAAAATTTTCCAAGTGATAGGTACAATATATATATATATATATATATATATATATATATATATATATATATGTAATCTTTTCTTTTTTATCTTCCACCAACTATAAGCTTCTCCTCGTGATACGAAAGAAGTGTAAGAAACCTTTTCCTCATCAAAGTATGTCAATACTTCAAAGATTTACTCTATCTCACCCAAAGAGATTTTAGACCCTAAAAGGTTAGAGGTATTATGGAAGGCTGGTGGGATGGGGTTAATCTTTTAAATTCTTCCAACCTAGCATGATACTCTTGCTAAATTCCAACATTTTTTTGCTACTGGGAAGGAGATTGCTGATGATGCTATGGCCGTTGCTGGTGCTAGGGTTGTTGCATCAACTGGTTTTGTTATTCCATTATTTATTTTATACTAGTCCATGCAGTAGTTTGCTTTTGCACTACTCCTATGAGTGCCTAGATCAATTATGATGAGTGAACTTGCTCTTCCAAGGCAATCCCAAGTTCTCCATGAGTCCTTGGCCCTTAAGAGCTACTAATAGGGTTATTGATATCCCTATATTGGTGCGCATCACTTGCTGGTGCAAAGGAGGTACTAGTTTGTTATTTAATAGACTCCCAAGCAGTGGAACCATCAATAAACTGAGTTGGCCTTCTAACATATCCTTGTCCACTATCCCGAACCATCTTAGTCTATACCAATCAATATTTACATTCATAATCATAACTAAATCCCAGTTATTACAAATTAAAAGAAAAACATGACTTACAAATATATGGACCTACTATACACATCCAGCTATGGGTTCACCTACCATTCTCATTAGAATTTATCTATAGAAATCTAAAACCTAGGCTCTATTGCCGCCTTTGTCATGCAACATAGCCCACACTTAGGTCGGCCACATGACATGGCCACATATCTTCCTAGAGTGTAACTCTAAAGCATATACAAGGCTTGATAATTTGAACCAAAGCATTTAACATTAAGAGATAAACAATTAAGGCAAACCACTTAGTATGCTTGATTGGAAATTAAAGTTATCCAAAATACATATTTCATAAATATTCAGTATCAGACACAAAGCTATTACTAATTTGTCATCAAAAGTTTCAACTTAGTCCCATTTAGCTAGGTGTTCAATGGCTCTAAAAAAGAAATAGAATAATAATATAAGCTAATAGCTCAATAAAGATTTTCTAAGTATATATACAAGCATAAAAATAATGATATCAATTCTTTGATAAATATACCATTGAGAAAACAATGGCTCATATCTCAATAATCAAATTGAGCATATATCTAACAATCTCAACCAGGATACCAAATAGCAACTCTGATGTACTCATTGTACATAACTAGAATATCAATTCTATTCAATCAAAACTTCACTTTATATGCTATTACTACTTCTTAGCATAATTATTAAGCCATAATTATTATTATCATTATTAATATTATTCCCTTTATCATTTTTATTATTAATATTAATATCATTATATATTTTCTTGTGGATTGAATCCAAATTTTTTCAACATTTGGATTGTTCATGGTTATGCTCCTGCATGTGACTAGCTATACTCATATACCACATTCTTATTCATGACAAGATCATACTAAAATGTACCATATTCCTATCCATGATGAAGCCATACTCAATATATATTACATTCCTGCATGTGGCGAGACCATACTAAAATGTACCATGTTCCTACCCATGCTTAGGCCTTATAGATATGTAATACATTCTTGCTCATGGCAAGACCATAATGAAATCATGGCCAGTCTAAATATCCAAATTTTAAATTATTATAAATATTTTCTCTTTTCTCTTTATTATCATTATTATTATATAAATAATTTATTTATAATAATTTGTCATAATCAAGCATAATTCGTTACATTGAAGAATCAACTTTAGATGAAATCAAAATTTATATATAAAGATGAAATATCCATAATTTTTAATATATGATACATAATATTCATAATCATGCATGTGGTTATAATTAGAAATTCCTACCTTTAATAGTAGCATAATCCACCCAATGTTAATCTGACTCACAGCATACCTGGAAACATCCAATCAACTTCAATACAACATTTGGTACTTTGAAATTCAAAAATTGTCCTCTTTTCTAGCTTATGTATTTGTAATCTAATTTTTTAAACTTCTAAAATCTAAGTTATCAACTCTATCCCTATTATAATAATTAGTAATTAGCTCAACTAATGGATTGAATTTACCTTAATTAGTATCTTAGGGAGAGACCTCGCACTAATCTTCTTCCAAATCCAAGTTGCTGCTCGCCTATAGGTGATTAAACTGAAGATCAATCTTCTATTAAAATTAATCATGGCTCAAGAGGCCCTATTTGGTTCATTTCAAGGAATAGATTCAAAGGACATAAGGATATAGAGACTAAGTGGAAGATAGTAGAGGGCTTTGGTATAGCTTTAAAAAAAAGGAGAGAGAACAAGAAGAAGGCTATACCTACAACTAAAAGAGGAAAGGAAAGAGGGCCTTTCCTCTTTTGGTGAAGCAATGGATGGCCATGCCATCCCTTTTTGACTGCAAACCACAAGGAGGGATTTCATCCTTCTTCAAAATAGAAATTAACATGAAAAGAAAACAAGAAGTTATATTTAGGTTTACCTGAGTCGAGGAGTAAGAGTAGAAGAGATGGCGATGACCAACATGAAGAGGGAGAGGAGAAAAAGAAAAGAAGGGAAGAAAACGAATAAATAGGAAAAACACGGGGATGTAATAGAATGTGGAGGAGGGAGAGCGGGTGTCGGGGAGAGTGGGAGAGAGAGAGGGAATGAGGGAGGGTGATGGGAGGAGAGAAAGAGAGAGATGGGGTTGGGGGTTTTTATCACATGAAATAGAGTATAAATCCTATATTCCAATCTTTATTTGGTAACCCCCTTAAGAGGTGGGCTAGGCCTATGAATTGGCTAGGCTAGATCTCACAGATTTGATATTCCCTTCTCTCTAGAGTACCATCTGATCACCAATGGCATGTAATCCAAGAATAAAGGCAATATCACTTCTTAGATACGATATTAACTATTTTTTAATAAAAAACCACCCTCAATATCATCACAAAAGGACAATAAAGCATTAACTCAAGGGTTGCTCTATTTATATATTTAATAATGAGGAGATGATGATCAAGAGCATAGCAATCTTCACATGCCTTTACATAGGGTATATCAGTTCAATGAGAGTTGTTCCCATTGATCATATTACTGGGGCTAGTAGAGGTACTTGCCCTCTCTTAGATCCCTGAATTTACTTTCTCTTTCTTATCTTAAGCAATACTATTTGACCCCACCAAGGTCTAGTGGAAGTACTTTCCCTCTCAAGATCTGGTTGGCCTAGCATGATGCCTAGACTTTGACCCACTCTAAATATATGCCAGTCAACTTAGGTGATGGGGCTACCTTCCTGCATCATGCCACTTGGAAGCGCACTCATCAACTTTTCGCATCAACATCAATCTCTAGGCCCCCATCGAGATGTCAGCAACCTTGGCTATCCCATCCCTAGTCTCTCTGAAAGGGAGAGAGACAGGGCCTTCAGCTTCTCCAACTATCACCCTTGAACAGTTTCAGTAGCTCTTCCAATAGGTCCAGGTGCTAATGGCCTTGGTGCAGGATATATAGTAGACTCGACTAAGGTTGGAGATGGAACCAATTTGCCACCTGTTCTCACCGCATTCACCTTCCCCCGGGCAAGGCGAATAGCCTAAGGCATACGGTGAACTACCTAGGGAGCAAGGCGAGCCTGGAGTGTAGGCCAAGCTTGGGGTCACCTGGTGTGGACACCAGAAACCGAAAGAAACTTCACTCCAACAAGGTTAGCCTTATCCCAATTTGGATCGAAGATAATTAGGTTACCTTGTATCCTTTAGATCAAAAATGTTTTATTTCCTTTTCAGGAGTCATTTCCATTTTAAGAGTCCTGTAATTAATTTTGAGTTTAAAATCAAGATTGTTTATTAAGTCCTGTAATTACTTTTAAAATTTCATTTCCTGTATGTCCATTTCAAGTTTTAAAGTCTAGGTCAGTTGAGTTTAATTGAGTTGAGCTAAGTCTAATTCAGTTGAGTTAAGTCTATTCAAGTCTTAAAGCCATGAGAGCCAGCAATAAGACTCAAATTCTGGACCCCAGAATTTGACCCCATGAAGAAGAGAAGACACACCACCAAGCAAGAGAAAAGGACCATCAACTAGGACCACATGGCGCCACATGTCATCTTGAAATTAGAAGACCACCTCACCATGCCACGTCATCAGCTAGAGGTGCCACCTCACCAGCCACTTCATCACCCTTTGAGCGCCAACAAGGGAGATTCAAATTCAAGGAGGTCGGCCACATCCCTCCAAGCCCTCCACCAAATCCTCCAACTCCCCCAACATCCCTCCAAACCCTCCATCAAATCCTCCAACCCCACTTGTAATCCTCCTCAATTTGGGAAGTTTTTAAATTTCAAAAGCTAGCTTTGTGAGGCTATTAAAAGCCTTGGATGCCTATTGTAAAAGGGATTGAAGATGAATGAAATACAAGTGAAGTTTTGAAGCAAATTGTCTTGTGTTCTTGTGTGAAAGTTTCTTCCTCCACGCCAAAGCCAATTTTTTTTTCTTTCTCCAAGCAACTCACCATTCCAGTACAAGAAGAAGGCATTGGAGTCAGCCAGATCTTCTGCAATTTCTTTGTTCACAATCCTCCCAACCTTTCTTTACATTTGTCTCTTTCTTCCTTAACCTTTGATCTTCAATTGCAGGGTCATTCGAAGTCTTTGAGTTGAGAACCGGGTTTCCCCTTGACAATGAACTGACAGACTGAAGTCCAAGTCCAGAGTTCTGATCTTTGTTATCCAAGTCCTCCGGTCCAGAGCATTGGTAGTTTCAAGGTATGAATCAAAAGAAGGTTGGAAAGCTCATCAAGGTAAGTCCATAATCATTAGCCCCTATTATCTAGATCTTCTTCCTTCTTAGTTTAGGATTGTGTCTAATCAAGTAAAAGTTCCATTTCTTGTAATCCTTAAGTCTTATTATGATGAGTACAATGCTAGTGTAATTAGGTTTCATTGCTCTACAAATCATAATCTAAACATTAATCATATGTTTGCCGCATCATCTTGGTATCAGAGCATGGTTGCATTAGGGTAGAATAGTTTTCTTTAAATCCAAGCAAGATCTAAAATTCACGCCTCCTGAGCGGGTGTACTCTAGTACACTGTCACGACCCATGGGAATAATGAGCCTCTGGCCGGACGTGAGTTTTTTTTATTGAAGTTTGGGTAAGCCATTGCACTTGTTTGATTAGGTTATGTTTTTCTGAAAATTTGCATCTATTTACTGTAATCCGTCTGCAGCTCCAAAGGCAAGTGACTGATTTTTTGTTGAAATATTTTTTTTCTTGTTCCTTTTTAAGTCAGTTATCACCATATTAAATTTCATCATCAGAAAAAATTATAATAAAAAAGAAGATTTTTGCAGTTCGACACTGTCATTAGGGTTCTGTTCTGTCCTTTTTATTTATCTTCATTTGTAGGATCTGCTTAGAGTAGTACAGATTTTAGTTTTAAAATTCCTTTCATTTGCATTGAAACATATAAGTTAGGAATCCTCTGTGGATTTTTCAGAATTTTTGGACATTTTTTTCATCATGTTTTCCACACCACTTTCAAACTGCAACACACTTCTGCAGCACCTTTGCATTTCATCCATCTCATGAGAAATCAAATTAAGGGCATCAATTTGACATAGGGTCAGGGTTTACCTTTGATGGAATTTTAGATCCTAAGATCTACATTGATTGGGAAGGTGAGATGGACCAGTATTTTGACTGGTTTGAGATGAGTGAAGAGCGCAAGTGTAAGTTTGCAAAGCTTAAACTTGTGCGCCAAGCTAGGTTATATTGGGGAAACGTTGAGAGACTCACTAGACAGAGAGGTGATGTGCCCATAGTGACTTGGCGAGCTATGAAACTTAGGCTTAGGGAGAAATACCTTCCTATGTCCTACCACCAAAGACTCCTAGATCAATGGCAAATACTTACTCAAGGAAATAGGAGTGTCGCAGAGTACATAGCAAAGTTTGACGAATTCGTTATGAGGTGCAATGTTGATGAATCTGAATCGGTGACCTTGTCTAGATTTAGAGCCGGACTAAGGGAAGAAATTCAAAGAAAATTGTTCATGCGAGAGGTACATGACCTAGAATTGGCCTATCAGATAGCTAGGGATGCTGAGAGATTCCATAGAGGTCCAGTCTATCGTAGGCCCGAAGTCTTTGGACTAGTGCACCTTACCAGCAAACAGGATCCAATCATCCTAGATTCAACTGACCCAATCCTAATGTGCTTGTGACCCGAAGAGATGACAAGGGAAAAACACCTGAGACCCAAAGAACTCCAAACGCCTGTTTCAAGTGTAACAAAGTGGGTCACTATTCTAGCAGCTGTCCCAATAGAGCCCTACACATAGGGGAAGTAGAAGAGGAAGCCGTAGAATCCCAAGGTGAATTTGAGGAGGAAGTATACCAGGCAGATGAGAACTTGGCTGAAGAATATGAGGAAGAGGAAGTCCTGGTAGATCAAGATCTGATAGGAGTGGTTAGGTGTATTCTTACCCAGGCTAAAACCCAAGAAGATTGGCGTAGGACTAGCATCCTACAGACATTCATTAAGATAGGTGAGAAAGTATGCAAAGTCATTTTAGATAGCGGTAGCTGTGTCAATGCCATATCTACCAATACAGTAAAAATCCTAGGATTGCCCACCGTACCCCACCCCAATCCCTATAAGGTATCCTGGATAGACTCAACCACAATTTCCATTAAGTCTAGGTGCCTAGTAACCATTCAGTTCCAATCTTACCTAGAGAAAGTATGGTGTGATGTACTTCCAATGGGAGTAAGTAGCATAATCCTAGGCCGACCATGGTTGTACGATCTTGATGTAACACTCTATGGTCGTTCTAATTCGTGCTCGTTTACTCATAATGGAAAGAAGATCGTAATCCATTCTTCTCCACCTAAGAACCCCATTAAGAGAGGATCAAGCCAATTGAGTGATAAGAAAAAGGGATAAACGTGATCACTGCTAAAGAAATGGAGTAAGAAATTAGCAATGGATCACCTGTTTGGATTTTGACCATTAAGGATCATCAAGAACCTCTTTCAAAAGAACAACCTCCAAAAGTCAATGAAGTGCTAGAGGAGTTCAAAGACGTGTTCCCCAATGACTTACCCGACCAACTCCCACCTCTTAGGGATATACAACATGCGATAGATTTAGTCCCCGTGCAACCCTACCGAACCTTCCCCATTATAGAATGAACCCTACCGAGCACCAAGAATTACAATGACAAGTAGAAGAACTCCTAAAGAAAGGATTCATTAGGGAAAGTTTGAGTCTATGCGTAGTCCCAACCTTACTTACCCTAAGAAAGATGGCACATGGAGAATGTGTGTTGATAGTCGTGCCATAAATAAATAATGATGAAGTATAGATTTCCCATCCCCCGCTTAGATGATATGTTAGATATGATGGCCGGTGCAACTATATTTTCTAAGATTGACCTGAAGAGCGGCTATCACCAAGTTAGGATCAGACCAGGGGATGAATGGAAGACTGCCTTTAAAACTAAGGACGGGTTATTTGAATGGGTAGTCATGCCTTTTGGGTTATCAAACGCCCTTAGCACTTTTATGCGAATCATGAATCAAGTCCTACGGGCCTTTATTGGAAAATTTGTTGTCGTTTACTTTGACGACATACTTATCTATAGTAGGACTAGAGAAGATCATCAACAACATCTGAGGCAGGTCTGTTTAGCACTTAGGAAAGATAACCTCTATGCCAACCTAAAGAAATGTGCTTTCATGACTACTAGAGTTATCTTCCTAGGATTTGTTGTGACCCCTAAAGGAGTATCCGCTGACCCTTATTCACGAAGTAAGAAGTTTTCATGGTCTCGCTACATTTTATCGAAGATTATTAGAGGGTTTAGCACCATAGTTGCTCCTATCACGGATTGTATTAGGAAGGGCCACTTTGAATGGACGAAGTCAACTGATAAGGCCTTCTTTCAAATCAAGGATAAGATGACCCAAGCACCAGTCTTAAGACTACCCGATTTTTCTAAGGTCTTTGAAGTAGCTTGCGATGCTTCGGGGGTAGGGATTGGTGGAGTTCTGAGTCAAGAGAACCATCCCGTAGCATTCTTTAATGAGAAATTGAATGAAGCCAGGAAGAAATTCTCCACATATGATCGGGAGCTTTATGCGGTAGTGCAAGCATTAAGGTATTGGAGGCATTATCTCCTACCGCAAGAATTTGTTTTATTTTCAGACCATGAAGCCCTTAGGTTTTTGAGTTCCCAAAAGAAACTAAATCCTAGGCATGCCAAATGGGTAGAATACATCCAATCCTATACTTTTGTCCTAAAACATCAATCGGGAACTAACAATAAGGTAGCTGATGCCCTAAGTCGTAGAACGTTACTTTTATCTTTAGTCAGTACTGAAGTCATAGGTTTTGAAAGACTTAAGGAGCAGTATGAAACCTGTCCAGATTTTGGTAAAATTTATCAGGTTTTGCATCAAGGACCATCTAGTGATCATAGTGACTATACCTTTCTAGATGGTTATCTTTTTAGAGAGAATAGGCTTTGCATCCCAAGAACCTCCTTAAGAGATTTTTTAGTATGGGAGATACATGCGGGAGGTTTGGCTGGCCACTTTGGACGAAACAAGACTATCTTGGCTGTTGAGGAACAATTTTACTGGCCAGGCCTTAAAAAACAAGTAGAAAACCTTGTAGCCCGATGTAAGACATGTGCTGTTGCAAAGCAGCAAAAGAAGAATACCGGGCTATACACTCCATTACCTGTACCTGAGTGTCCATGGCAGGATCTAAGCATGGACTTTGTTCTAGGATTACCCAAGACCATTCGAAAACATGATTCAATCTTTGTGGTGGTCGACCGGTTTTCAAAAATGGCCCATTTCATACCTTGCTCCCAAACTTCTGATGCCTCTAGGATAGCCAAACTCTTTCTTGATCAAATAGTCAGACTCCACGGGTTACCAAAAACCATAGTTTCTGATAGGGATGTCCGCTTCACAAGTTACTTCTGGAAAATCCTTTGGCACCTTTTAGGAACCAGACTACAATTCTCCACAGCCTACCATCCCCAGACTGATGGACAAACCGAGGTTGTAAATAGAAGTCTAGGGAACTTGCTGAGATGCCTAGTGGGAGAAAGTCTAGGGAACTGGGATTTGTTACTGCCACGTGCTGAGTTCGCTTACAACAGTTCGGTCAATAGATCTACGGGCAAAAGTCCCTTTGAGATAGTTCATGGTTACAAGCCTAGGAAGCCTTTAAATCTAATCCCACTACCTATTCACACACGAGTCTCTGAGTCTGCTGAGTCTTTTGCACAGCATGTCACAAATCTGCATAAAGAAATCAGTTATAAGATCAACCTGAGCAATGAAACTTACAAACACTTAGCTGACTCACATAAGAGGGCTAAAGAATCTTGTGAAGGGGATTATGTGATGATTAGGCTCAACCCTGAACGGTTCCCCTCTGGAACCATAAAGAAGCTGCATGCCCATGGAGCGGGACCTTTCAAGATCTTAAAGAAAATAGGGCCTAATGCATATGTTTTGGAACTTTCACCTGATATGGGTATCAGTACAACCTTTAATGTTTCAGACCTAGTAGAATACAAAGAACCAGTACTAATACCTAGTGAGCCTTTTGGGCCAGAAACTTTCATTGAGAGTGAACATATTTCCGAGTGTCCACCACCAACCCTACCTGAGCGGAGAGAGAGGATTGAGAGAATCCTGGATGACAAGACCATTACTACCAGGAATAAGGACTATCAGCGATACCTGGTTCAATGGCAAGGTCCTCAACTGAATTAGACGTAACTCAACTGAATTAAACTCAACTGACCTAGACTTTAAAACTTGAAATGGACTTACAGGAAATGAAATTTTAAAAGTAATTACAGGACTCAATAAACATTCTTGATTTGAAACTCAAAATTAATTACAGGACTCTTAAAATGGAAATGACTCTTGAAAAGGAAATAAAACATTTTTGATCTAAAGGATACAAGGTAACATAATTATCTTCGATCCAAATTGGGATAAGGCTAACCTTGTTGGAGTGAAGTTTCTTTCAATTTCTGGTGTCCACACCAATTCTCCTGGGGTGGGCAGAACTCGACCCAGTCGAGTATGGTTCAGTTTTGCCCTGGTAATGCTCGAACAAGTCTGGGTTAAGTCTTTGCAGGTCCTCTCGAGTAATCCAAGAGTTGTCGGACTCAGGTCGACCTTGCCATTGAACCAGGTATCGCTGATAGTCCTTATTCCTAGTAGTAATGGTCTTGTCATCCAGGATTCTCTCAATCCTCTCTCTCCGCCCAGGTAGGGTTGGTGGTGGACATTCGGAAATATGTTCACTCTCAATGACATGTGAGAGTTAAGTCTATTCAAGTCTTAAAGCCATGAGAGCCAACAACAAGACTCAAATTCTGGTATTTCTCCCTAAGCCTAAGTTTCATAGCTCGCCAGGTCATTATGGGCACATCACCTCTCTGTCTAGTGAGTCTCTCAACGTTTCCCCAATATAACCTAGCTTGGCGCACAAGTTTAAGCTTTGCAAACTTACACTTGCGCTCTTCACTCATCTCAAATCAGTCAAAATACTGGTCCATCTCACCTTCCCAATCAATGTAGATCTTAGGATCTAAAATTTCATCAAAGGTGGGAGCTTCCAGCCTAATGTTCTTCATGGTTCGGTCATCTTGATCAAAGTGAATTGGGGTGGGTCTCCTGACATTGGGTTCACAATTAGGCTCATGATAGAATCTCCTTGGGTTGGGATCGATGGTTTGATCAGGGTGGGGTCCTCTAGGAATTGGATCATAAAACTAATCTTGGGGAGCTCTCCTAGCTAATTGGTGTGTGCTTACTGGCTTGGTGTCTAGGATTGGTGCATCAGGGCTTGTGATTTGGTCTGCCTACCTGGCCAATCTCAGATTGGTGTCTAAGGTTGGCAATCAGGGACCTTCACTCCCCTCCACCTACCTGGCTAAGTCCCATAAGTACTACTAGCTAGTTGGTTCACTTAATTAGACTTCTAATTTGTGCTCTAGGTCTAGGAAACCTTAGCTTGAACTTGAGTCCATTTGCATGCATGACAACTAGAGCAGGGACACCATATTCACCAATCCAAGCCCAGTCAAGTGTAGCCATGGACCAAAATTTAGGGAATTTGATCAAAGGCCTAAATGATCAAGTTGCCCAACTGACTAAGAGTTTAACTGAGCAATTGGCCCAAACAAATCAGAATGTGGCACAAACCAACCAAGACATGAATGAGCAGTTAGCCCACATCACTACTAGGTTGGATCAGTTAGAGGCTAGAACCCCTGAAAGCAATCATGAAGCTCAGTCTGTACTTATGGGACTTAGCCAGGTAGGTGGAGGGGAGTGAAGGTCCCTGATTGCCAACCTTAGACACCAATCTGAGATTGGCCAGGTAGGCGGACCAAATCACAAGCCCTGATGCACCAATCCTAGACACCAAGCCAGTAAGCACACACCAATTAGCTGACACAGTTAACTTGACCCTAACCTGAACCCAACTTGTTGGTGTCCCTAACCCACTAGGGCAATTAACGTTCTACTCAATTTTAATTAACGGGCTGGGATCGATATGCTGGTTGGTGATTTTTTGGGCTAGGGATAGGTGATGAAACCCTGACCCTATGTCAAATTGATGCCCTTAATTTGACGCCTATTGTAAAAAGGGATTGAAGATGAATGAAATACAAGTGAAGTTTTGAAGCAAATTGTCTTGTGTTCTTGTGTGAAAGTTTCTTCCTCCACACCAAAGCCAATTTTTTTTTCTTTCTCCAAGCAACTCACCATTCCAGTACAAGACGAAGGCATTGGAGTCGGCCAGATCTTCTGCAATTTCTTTGTTCACAAATCCTCCCAACCTTTCTTTACATTTGTCTCTTTCTTCCTTAACCTTTGATCTTCAATTGCAGGGTCCTTCGAAGTCTTTGAGTTGAGAACCGGGTTTCCCCTTGACAATGAACCGACAGACTGAAGTCCAAGTCCAGAGTTCTGATCTTTGTTATCCAAGTCCTCCAGTCCAGAGCATTGGTAGTTTCAAGGTATGAATCAAAAGAAGGTTGGAAAGCTCATCAAGGTAAGTCCATAATCATTAGCCCCTATTATCTAGATCTTCTTCCTTCTTAGTTTAGGATTGTGTCTAATCAAGTAAACGTTCCATTTCTTGTAATCCTTAAGTCTTATTATGATGAGTACAATGCTAGTGTAATTAGGTTTTATTGCTCTACAAATCATAATCTAAACATTAATCATATGCTTGCCGCATCATCACCCTCATTGCAAAGCTAGAGATCCCTCGAGCAAGGCAACCAACATGAAAGGTGAGGCAAGCTCCCCGTCAATCATTGCTCAAGCCCGCTGCATCTCATAGTAATCGCTTTCATTGGGAGATAAACGAGGTGCTCCCATCTAATTCTCTTATTTCTATTTTCTCCTCCACTATACAGGATGCTTCACTTAAGGAATCTTCAGGCCCTCACCTTGCCTGACGATCTGGATAGTAGGGCAAGCTGGCCCACAAGCTCTAAGAGGTGGATGGCTACATGAGGGAGGTTCACTAGTAGAACCTGCTTTTGAGTGGTGAATCTCGATTTATGGTTAGCCCCCTATTTTCTTGCAAAATCATGGAGGAACTAGTGCCTCATCTCTTTAAGACAACTACCATGGAGACCTATGATGGCACCTCTAACCCGTTCGACCACTTGGAGAGCTTCAGGTCCCTTATGCTACTTCAGAGGACTTCGGATGCCCCATGTGCAAGACCTTCCTAACCACCTTTAGAAAAATGGCAGGAGCTTTGTACACTCAACTCCTGCCAGGGTCAATCCATTCCTTTGAAGAATTCAGTCAGCAATTTATGGCCCAGTTTCAGAGCAGCAAGAGGCCCGAGTGAGGCTCCGACTTCTTCTTCTCCATCCAGCAAGAGGAAGGTGAGTCTCTCCACCACTTCATGAGTCACTTTAAAGCAGCTATGGTCAAAGTTCGTGACCTTGAACCCTCCACTGCCATGTCAGCCCTGAAGAGAAAATTGTATGGAGGTAGTTTTTACTTCTCCCTTTCCAAGAAATTTTCCTGGAGCCTTCTAGAGCTTTTGGCCTGTGCTAAAAAATACATCACTGCCGAGGAAGACATGATGGAGAAGCGAAAAGAGAAGGGGGACTGGAAATGTCCCAGAGAGGATCATTCTTGTCCTATACTTTTCCCTCAATAGCAGCAACAATATCGGCAAAAAAAGAAGTGGGGCAAGGAGTTTTGCCATCGATCCAAAAGTCTTAGGCCACCTCGCTAGGAAGACTTCACCCCTCTGAATGCTCCCGAGGGCAAATTCTAAAGGAGATCAAAGGCTAAGATATTATCCAATGTCTGGGAAAAATAAACAAGAAGGCTCGAAAGGATCCCAAGAAGTACTATCAATTTCATTGGGACTACAAGCACAACACTGAAAACTATATCTCCCTAAAAAGAGAGATTGAGTCACTGATTTGGTAAGGCTACCTATATAGCTATGTCAATGAGCCTAATATTTTAGAGGCTGCTAGACAAGAATGCCAATCGATAGTCAAACTTCCTATAGAGAACAAGATCCAGTCGATACCATCTCTGGTGGACTGGCTGTTGGGGGGCAAGCTCCTCTAGGCAGTGTGCATATGCTAGGGTGGCTCAGATGGAAGTCCCTCAATCCAAATGCCGGAGGGTGGGAGAGGAGCCTATCTCTTCTCTACTATAGATGCTGATGGAGTTTTGTTCCCACACGATGATTCTATGGTTGTTTCCCTTGCTACATCTAACTATGATGTAAAAAAAATCCTTGTAGATAATGGAAGCTTCATAGATATCTTGTTCTATGATGCTTTCTCTTGGATGGGTTTATCCATGGATTTTCTCCAAAAGGTAAGCACTTCTCTAATTGGTTTTTTGAGAGATGCTATTCCCGTCGAAGGCATTGTGACACTTCCTATGATAGTCGGCCGGGCCCCAACTCAAGCCATGACCCTCCTGGATTTCCTGGTGGTCAGAATCCTAGTGGCCTACAACACCATCTTGGGAAGACCTGCCTTGAATGCTTCGTGAGCCATGGTCTCCACCTACCATCTACTGATAAAGTTCCAGTCTCCCTATGAAGTTAGAGAATTGCGAGGCAATTAGGCCTTGGCAAGGCAATGCTATATGGCAACCCTCCAATAGAAGCCCAAGGAAGCCATGTTGATCGAAAGCCTTGACCTTCAAGACTAGAAGAAGCTGCAATAGAGAGAGCTAGTCAAGGAGCTAGTTCCTTTATCCTTGGACTCGACTAACCCCTCCTGAGTGGTGTACATTTGGAGCGAACAAAGCAAAGAATCCAGAGCCTAACTAGTAGAGTTTCTCCATGCAAACATTGATAATTTTGCATGGACAGTAGTTGATATGCCACGCATCGACTCCAAGGTCATGGTGCATTGCCTCAACATCGACCCTACATATTTCCTAGTTTGCTAAAAGAAAAGAAGCTTCACCCTTGAGCACCAGCATAGCATTAAATAGGAGGTGGAGAAGCTTTTAGAAGCCAAGATCATCTGTGAGGTCTAGTATACAGATTGGCTTGTGATAAGTGCATAAATATTAAACATAAGTGCATTAAATTATAAATCAAATTATCCTTATTTAATTAAAATTAATATTTTTATGTAGTGTTTTACATGAAAGAACCATGCCAACACAAAGAGGCCAATTTATGGAATCCAAGGGCACAAACGGCATTCAAATTGGACTTCAATTGAGCTGAAAAAAAAATTTGAAGGAGTTATTATAAAGTTGCATGGCAATTAAAGTAGTCGATCCATCATGGACCGGCTGAATAGTTTACAAGAGCTTTAACGGTCCATATCCACCATTGTTGCTGGTCCATGGAACAGTACCATGGACCACAGTCCAAACCAAGCCAAGATCTCTCCGGGGAAGCTTATCACCGTCGTCCCACCGCCACCAGCACCCTCCTTGCTGGCCGATGAACCCTCCCATGCTAGAGGAATCCAAGGAAAGGCCATCGTTTTCCGCCACCATTCACTGTCTCCTCCATCTTAGGTCTGCATTCTTCCATCACCGCCTACATCGCCCGATCACCGTTCCCATGGCCGGAGAAGATGACGGAGAAGCCTTCAACTGAGTCCATCTGCACCGGACCGAGCCACGGTCCAAGCCGCTTGGTCTACCATCTCTTCCACAAGTACCCTTCACCGTGCAACCCCCTCCGATGCCAAGGTCTGGCCATCCACTCAAGTCGCTGCCTCCACTCCGATTCAACACCACCAGTCATCATCCCTCCGATGCTAAGCTCACCACGTCCACTGCTCTGTTCTTCATTCGTTGCCCAGCCTTCAGATAGCCACCCATCGAAGAAGCTCTGCACCATCTTATAAGCTACTGTTGCCTCCCAGTTCTGTGCCCCGAGCCAGCCTCCTTTCCATCAAGCCACTGTTCCTGGTCTACCACGGTCGGTCTCCATCAGCTCTCCACTTGGCTTGCTAGTCGTCTTCATGGTTGCCTATCTCTGCTGCCGAGTCAAGCCCCGGCTCTTCTGTTCTTCACCATTGTGAGTCGCTGCATACTACCCTATGGTCAGATGGAGATTGGATGTCCGGAGTAAGAAGGAAGAGATCGATCATGGATTATGGGATAACATCGAAGGAATTTGATTTTAAAATAAAGATTATGTGCAGTTATCGAACCGGTATGCGGATAAGAACACAGAATCGGAACAAGTATGGGATAAAGATAAGAAGCGAAGCTGTTAAGGGGATCAAGATGAGAAACCAACACAGTTTCTACATGGACCCGACGCGTTCTACTATGCCTATTTATAGAGCCTCATCTCTTCGTTATCGAGATATCTATCGACACATCCCACTTACAGCTAGCCCGTCATCCCTTTTCTCTTACCCCTTCTTCCGCCCTCTCTTCATCCCACTTTCTTCCAACCTTCCAACATACGAGAAGGAGAGTAAGCCAGGAAGAGAGAGCACCTCTGTGGAATTTTTATTTTTTATTTTTTTATTTAACTCCAAGCCCTGTTAATGGATTAGGAGTTAAAACCCTTATAATTAAATTAGTTCTGCAATAAAATTCTTATTTTTCTTCTTTCAATTTTTCTTTCAATTTTTTTTTATTATTTCAGCATTAGGATAGTTTCAATTTCTTGCAATTTACATTTCTGCAATTAGTGCAGTTTTTATTTTTGCATATTTAAATTCTGTAATTTAAATTTTAGCAAATAGTTAGGTTGATTTTATTTCTTTTAATAATTTTTAAAGTTTTTAGTTTAAATCATGTCCGGCTAAGTGAACCCTCTAGGGTTGGAAATAAAGCTAGACCATAATTAGAAGACCTTTTCTTAGATTTTTCTTGGACTTTAATTTTTAAGAGTTTTTCTTCTTTTTTAAACTTCTTGCCAAGAGACTTGATGGATTATAATTGAGTTTCAATCCCTTCATAATTCATGCTTGATTCGGTGCAAGAAGGGCAAAAGAAAGAAAGCTCAACAATATTTTTAAATTCTTTTCTCTTTTTTCTTATAAAATATTGATGGGTTATAGTTGAGTTTAAATCTCTTTATAATCTATACTTGGTTAATACAAAGAAAAAAGTTGAAAGGATATTATTAGAGAGATCCTTAGAAAGTTTTCTAAATCATTAGTCTAGTGAATTCAAAAGCCCTAGATCTTTACATTATTTATTTCTTCTTCATTTAATTAATTTTTGCTCATTCTTGTTGAATCTTACTTAAGCAAGGGTTTGAACATAGTTCAAATATAAATTCCTTGTGAGATCAACCCATACTCACTGGACGTGCTACTCTACACACCGTGTACCTGTGGTTAAACTAAAGTTCACATCATGTTTTTGGCACTATTGCCAGGGAATTGGTATATTTTAAATTGTATTTAAATTCTTGCTTTAACTTTAATATGATCTATCTAATATTTTTTTTTAAGTTGGTGATTGCTGGAAGCCAGCTACAAAATTTAAATTTTCTTTTTCTTTAAGCAATATTATCTTGATCTTAGTATAGTTTAGTTTTTAATTTGAACTTGTTTGATCTTTTTATTTGTGCATAGTATTTTTAAATTACTTTAGGGCACAAACCTAAACAAGATAAGGTGGGGAGTTCATCATCCTTCCTTAGCCTATAAATAAGACTCCTTTATTTGCATTAACCAAGCCTGTAAATAAAATCAATTAGATGCTGACCCTAAGGACATCCGAGCTCATTAGGACAAGGACACCTAAGAGTTATACCAAGTTAATTTTGATCATTGAATTGGTGTCTAGGAAAGTGGTTCAGAGATCTTAGTCTTGAAGAAAGGTAGTTAATTGGATCCGTTCGCTAATTTGGCCAATCCAATTAATGTCTAAGGAAAGCAATGGGGGGATCCCTGCTAATCTTATACTTACCTGGCCAATTTGGTGAATTGGTTTGAACTTGGAGTGCTTGAAGGTTGACATGGAACAGTTAGGAGCTATCTAATTCTAAGTTAACCCCAAGATAGGACTAATTTTGTATGAAACTTGTTTAAAGAAAATTAAAAAAATCTTACTTTAGGTATTTTCAATCTTGACTACCCTGACATAAGGTTGCCCTGGCATAATTAGAAGTTATGTTACATGGTTGTCCTAGGATATGAAAAAGTTGAATTGATTTAGATTTTTTTTGAAGAAAACCTTCTAGTATAAAAAATAGAAATAAAATAAATAAATAATATAAATATACAAAATCTAAAAAATAGAAGACATAGTAAATATAGTTAATTCTCCATCTCCTATATGGAGAAGGATATCAGGTCGACTAGTTAGAACTGATTTAGTTTCTGTTTTAGATCCTACGACCTTTACAATGGATTTAACAAATCAACCCAACCCTTAAGGATTTTTGTTATTCAGTTGGTTCCGTCCAACCTTCTTGCATAAGATTGCCCCAACCGACTACTAATAATTTTGAGATCAAACCTCAGATGATTAATATGCTTCCAAAATTCACAGGAATAGAGGATGCATATATATTTATTAGAAAATTTGAAGAGGTTTGTGCAACTATGAAGCTACAACAATTGTTAGAGGATGAAATCAAGCTGAGACTGATTAATTTTGCCCTTAAGGATAATACCAAAAAGTAGCTTTATAGTTTTTCAAATCAATCTATCATGACCTAGGAGGGCTTTGTAAGAGTGTTCTTAAATAAATATTTTTCTCATCATAAAATAACTAAAATTAGAATGAAATAAATCAATTTTATCAATTAGCTGGTGAGTCATTTTAGAAATACTTTGATCGCTTCAAGAACCTCTTGACCCAATGTCCACACCATGGTATAGAAATTTGGAGACTATGCCAAATCATTTATGAGGGTTTAGATTCTAATTCAAGAACTATGCTAAAATCTATGTGCCAAGGCCAATTTATGTATAAAGAACCCAATAAAGCATGGCAATTTCTAGAAGACCTAGCTGAAAAGAATTTACAATGAAAAATAACTAGGGAACCAGAAAGATCCACACCTCCAACAGGTGGAATACACCAAATTCAGACTTTCCTAGCTATAGAGGCCAAATTGCAGCCTTAACATGTAGGTTAGAGACCTTAGAACTTCAGAGACTATCCAGTGTGAACCAAGTGTTTGCGCCCATAGGTAACTAGTACAATGCACCAGACCATGTCCTTGAAGAATGTCCCCTCCAAATGAACCCAATAGAGAATGGATATGCACAGGTGAATGCTACATACCAAAGACTAAGGTGAATGCTACATACCAAAGACTAATGAATAATTCTTATGCACCCACATAATCCATGATAGAGGAATCATCCAAATTTCTCATGGTCACAAAATCCAAATGTAGATGGTCCTAGCTTCAATCAATAAAACCTAAGACCTAATCCTATGATAAACACCCCATCACCACCAGGCTTTAATAACAATGATAAGAAACTTAGTTCTTTAGAGAAAAGCCTGGAAGCCCTAGCCAAATCTAATGCTAACATCAATGCTACATTAAGTAATTTTATGCAAACCACGGGCCAACTCCTAATTCAAACTCTCAAGCCATAGCCTGCTGGAAAATGCAGGTAGGTCAGCAAGCATCTATCATTAATGAAAGAGAACAAGGTAGGCTACCTAGCCAACTTGAGCCCAATCCAAGAAATCAAAAAGGTCGACCACCCCAAGGAAATCAAGTTAATCAAGTAAATGCTATTCACTCTTTGAGATCAGAAAAGTAAGTGGATAATAAGGTAGATACATCTGATACTAGAGAGGACTTGACTGCTGAGCCTACTGCATCAGTTGAGCTACCCAATGAACACCTATCTTATAAACTCAAGATTCTGAAACTAATAGTCCACCAAACCAGGTGCCTGAAATCTCTAAAGCTCCTTTTCTAAAATGATTAAGGTCTAATAAATAATCGAATATTTAGATAAAATGTTAGAGGTGTTTAAGCAAGTTCAAGTAAATATTCCTTTACTAGACATGATCCAACAGTTCTGACTTATGCCAAATTTTTAAAATCTTTGTACGAAGAAATGACTACTAATGTACCAAAGAGAACTTTTTTAGCAGTAAGTGTGAGCTCATACTTGTTGAGTCATATGCCTATAAAATATAAAGATCTAGGATCTCCAACAGTTTCTTGTGTTATAGGAGAAGCCCACATTGAGAAGGCCTTACTTGATTTAGAGGCTAGTGTAAATATTCTGCCATATTCAGTTTATGAACAATTGAGAATGAGAAAACTTCAGCCAATAGAGATCATATTACAATTAGCATACCAATCTTTTAGGATCCCAAAAGGAATGGTAGAGGATGTCTTAATTAAGGTTGGCAATTTTATCTTTCCTATAGATTTTATCATTTTGGAGACTGAACCAGTATCAAATCCTAAGGGTCATTGATAGGGACATAATTATACATTTTATTTTTCCTTATATTTAGTCTATTTGATATATTTATTTTCTCATTGTGATGATTAATGCATAAGTTTATGTATGAGGATTATTTTCAGCATTATATAATTTTGCCTCTCTAGATTCTTACAGATTTTTTATAATCTTAGAGTTAGAATTAGAAGAAATGGTATTTAATGAAGTTGTACAGGATATCTTAATCTTTCCAAAGAGCTATGGTGCATTAAAATCCGAGCTCATTTGGATCTTTAAATGGTACTTCAAAGTGACATCTAGAACCCAGAATTTATATCCATAGGCTGAAGCTTTGAAGGAGAATATCTTGAGCTTCCAAGGGCCAAGGATGTGATCCAAAGATCTAAAGTCAAGCACATTCGATCTGCTACAAGTTTCATGAAAAGTCCCAGGCCTAAAAATGTGTCAATCATATTAAGAAAATTGGTGCAACAAGTGTTGTTTGAGATGTGCTGGGCTTCAACGGTTCATGGGAAGACACTCAAACAAGTAGGCGAAATTAAATAATGGGACCTAGCTGAAGCTTTTCCAATACACAGGGAAGATGGTTTACTGAAGCAATGGAGTGGTCCATCAGCCATTAACCATCGGTCCATGAATTTCATGTGGACCACAAGCCAAATAATGCTAAAATCAGCATGGAAGGAGATTGGAATGCTGGGATTCGACATGAGAAGGTTAGAGTTTGGTGCTAACTAAATAAACAGAGGAGATTGGGATGTTGGGTTTTAATGGTTGTGGAAGTAGTTGGAAAGCAGGAATTTTGGGCAACGTTGCACTGGTTTTAGGTAGATATGGAACTGGGTTAGAGACAAGGTTTGGAGTGCTTGATGCGTTGGAGCAGATAGAGCTGATCGCTGGATTTGTTGACCATGGAACCAACATGGATAAAAATAAAGAAATAGAGTATGTCGGAGTTCTATTGGATTGGGTTTTGTTTACTGTTGGAGTCGATCAAGGAGGAAACAAAACACGGAGTAGATGCGGAATAGGTTATGGAGGCAATCATGGAACAAGGGTTTGTTGGGAGACTATGAAGAAGCTTTTAAAAGTGGGCTGGACTCGTGCGGCTGAGAGGGAGTTCGGGAAGAGCAGCAGCAGCAGAGGTTTTGAAGCAGCGAGAATTCTGTTTTTGGGATTAGCGGCAGAAATTGGAATAAAGAAGAAGAGCATTATTTTTGCTGGAAAGGAGAAGAAGAACAGGGCATTATTTTTGCTGGATTTCTGTTATGAAAAGGGGAGGAAATCAAATCAACTTTATATTATTTCTCTTTTTCATGATTGAGTAAATTCTTTGTTTGGATTCAAGGGATAGCTAGCTATGTTAGCATAGTTGTGAGGTTGTGATGTTAATTTAATATTATTTTTTTGCTAGATATCTATGTTTCCTAATTTTTATTGTTGATTTATTATGTAGTTTAATTGATTAAGAGGCCTATTAATTGATTGTCTACATGATTGATTACTAAACTAAGTTCTTCATCCGTATTGTTATGCAACTTGGTTAAGGTAGTACTTAGGCAAAATGATTATGATCCTAGTTTTCATCGTTGTCTAAAAAGAAACATAGAATGAATTAAACAATTTATGCTCGTCTAGTTGTTGTTCATTCTTAGCTTCATCCTAGTATGTAATGCTATCAATGAATGCATGAGGATTACTTAATACCAATTGGTTCATTGGTAAGAATTTAATTTGGGCGCTTGACTTGAATTAATGAATATAGGGATGATTAGATTTATCTAGCTTCTAGGTAAGTCATTGGCTAAGTATTCAGAGAAAGATAATATGTTTATATACCAATGATCATTTTGCTAACTAGTGCAAAAATACTTTGAATTGAACTTAAGTTGAATTTGAAACAAATCTAAATTTAATTAAAGTTTTTCCTTATTTGCATAATTATTTAGTTGATTTCATAATTATTCAAAACCCCCCGTCTAGTTATTAAATTTGATTATCATATTCAGTCTCTAGGATTTGACCTGGACTCACTAATACTACAAGAAAAAATTATAAGAATTAGTGAAATAATAATTAATTTTGGTGAATTCGACAAGCATCAAAATTTTGGCATCGTTGCTGGGGACTGAATTTTTTTTCTAATCAAATTTTGTGGTTTGTAGGTCTTGAGTAAGCACTTTGATGGTAATTCTTGCTAGTTTATGGTTTATGACTCAGACCTCTCATTCGGGTGAATTAAAATTTGATCTAGAAATTGAAAGAACCTTGCATAGATTAAGGAGAGAAGCTAGGCAAACTTCAACAGAGCAAACTTCAACATCTAGGAGAGCACTTGTGTCTTTGTCGGGCATCAACATAGCTCTTGAATTAGATTCTGACAGTGGTTCAAAAATAGAGGAAGTCATGGCTATAAATAACAGAACTTTAAAGGAGTTGGCTGCCCCTGATGTAAATCAACAACCTTTATGCATTGAGTACCCTACTTTAGATGCTGCATTTGAATTGAAATTGAGACTAATACATTTATTACCTACTTTTCATGGTCTTGCAGGAGAGGATCCACACAAGCACTTGAAAGAGTTCCATGTGGTGTGTTCAAGCATAAAACTGCAAGGAATTTCGGAAGAACAAATCAACTATGAGCTTTTCCATTTTCCTTAGCAGACTTGGCTAAAGATTGGTTGTACTACCTTCCATCTATTTCTATTGATTCGTGGAATGAGATGAAGTGGTTATTTTTGGAGAAATATTTTTCTACATCCAGAGCTGCCAACATAAGGAAAGAGATATGGGTATTCGGCAAAATAATGGAGAAATGTTGTATGATATTGGGAGCAGTTTAAGAGATTATGTGCTAGCTGCCCTCATCATCAGATTAGTGATCAGCTCTTAATTCAATATTTTTATGAAGGTTTGATACCAATGGACAGGAGTATGATTGATGCTGCTAGTGGAGGTGACTTGGTAAATCAACGCTAGAGGCTATGAAGAATTTGATTTCCAACATGGCAGTGAATTCTCAATAATTTGGGATAAGAACAGATCATACACTTAAGAGAGCGAATGAGGTAAGCCCATCTTCCCTTGAACAAAGAGTAGAAGAACTAACCTCTCTTATGCATCAATTTGTTGTAGGAAATAAGCAGCAAGTCCAGGCATGCGGTATTTGCTCTGTCATGGGTCATGCTACGGATATGTGTCCAACTTTGCAAGAAGGAGAACCAGTCCAGTAAGCAAATGTCATAGGTAGCTTTCCAGGGCAACCTCAGTGTAGATATGACCCATATTCCAACTCATACAATCCTAGATGGAGAGATCACTCAAATTTGAGCTATGAAAATCAAGCTACTTAGAATCGGTACCAACCTCCACTTCAATCTAGGCAGCAAGTAAATCAAGGTCCAAATATGTCACTTGATGAGATTGTTAAGATGCTGGCAACTAATACACAACAATTTCAATATGAAACAAGAAACATCATTCAAAACTTGGAGAAGCAAATCGTCAACTAGCAACATCAGTGAGAAAGCTTGAGGCTAAAGACTCTGAAAAATTGCCCTCTCAAACGATCATAAACCATGTGAGAATGCAAGTGCTATTACACTACGAAGTGGAAAAGAAATTGAAGCTTCCACTCAGAAACCTTTAGAAGTGGCTAGAAAGATCAAGTGGAGAAGGAGACCAAATTCAATGCTGAAAGTTTCTCAAGGTAAAACCTCAAGCTGTTGTACATAATTCTACTAATTCTGTTCCTTTCCTTTCCTAGTAGGTTATCCAAATTAAGAATTACATAATTTTACTAATTATGTTCCTCTTCTTTTCCTAGTAGGTTATCCAAATTTAGAAGAAAAAATCAAGAAAGGGAAATCCTTGAGACTTTTCAGAAGGTAGAAGTAAATATTCCTCTATAAATGCATTAAGTAAGTCCCAAGGTATGCAAATTTTTCTAAAAGAGTATGTACTATGAAAAGAAGCCAAAAGGTAATGAGAAAATCAGTGTGGGAGAAAATGTATCAGCAATGATTCAACGTAAGTTACCTCCAAAATGCAAGGATCCAGGTATATTTACAATTCCATGTGTGATTAGTAATACTAGTTTGAACATGCCATGCTAGATTTAGGTGCATCCATAAATGTTATGCCATATTCAATTTATGTATCTCTGAATTTGGGTCCATTAAAGAAACAGGTTGTAATTATTAATTAGCTGATCGTTTAATGCACACCCTGAGGGATAGTTGAGGATGTTTGGTACAGGTGATAAGTTGATTTTTCCTGTGATTTCTATATTTTGAATATGGAAGACAATACCTCTCCAAATCCTGTCCCAATTTGTGCAGGAAGGCCATTCCTCAAGACAGTAAGAACAAAGATTGATGTTTATGATGGTACCCTTACCATGGAATTTGATGGAGAGATTGTAAAATTAATATTTTTGAGGCAATGAGATATCCTAGCGATAACCAATATGCATTTTCTATTGACATGGTGGATGTGTTTGCACAGGAGGCATTTGAATTGACATATATGGATGAGTTGGAGGTAGTACTTAGTCAATGATTAAGGGAGTTTGATTTAGCAAAGCAACTAGCTCCTGAAGTTGAAGAGATGATTATGGCATTGCAGTCCTTGCCTTTGGTTCCGAAAAGGTATGATATTTGTAAAATATAGTTACACTGTCTACTTAAATTTGTTACCTTTTGTGGTGCATGCACCAAATTTGGATTTGAAATCTATCCTGATCATTTGAAGTACGCTTATTTGGAAAATGATAAGACATTACCAATTATCATCACAAAGGATTTGACCTAAATGCAATAACAGAGGCTTATGAAAGTACTAAGAGACCACAAAATAGCCATTGGATGGACTATAGCAGACATCAAGGGTATAAGCCCATCAACATGCATGCATCGAATTTTGTTGGAAGATGATTGCCAAACCAAGCCGAGAAGCTCAGAGGAGACTGAACCCTATGATGATGGAGGTGGTAAAAAGGAGATTTTGAAGCTATTGGATGTAGGAGTCATCTATCCAATTCAGACAGCAGATGGGTAAGTCCAGTTCAAGTTGTGCCAAAGAAGTCTGGAGTCACGGTGGTCAGGAATCAAGATAATGAGTTATTCCAACAAGAATTCAGAATGAATGGCGCATGTGCATAGACTACCAAAAGCTAAACTAATGACAAGGAAGGATCATTTTCCTCTACCATTCATTGATCAGATGCTTGAACAGTTGGTAGGTAAGTCTCATACTATTTTCTTGATGAATATTCTGTTATAATTCAAATTGTGATAGCACCTGAGGATTAAGAAAAAAACATTTACATGCCCATTTGGAACTTTTGCATTTAGAAGGATGCCCTTTGGACTTTGTAATGCACCAGGAACATTTCAGAGATGCATGGTAAGTATTTTTTCAGATTTAATAGTAAATTGTATTGAAGTATTCATGGATGATTTTACTGTGTACGGTGACTCTTTTGATACTTGTTTGGATAATCTATCTCGTGTTCTTGAATGTTGCATTGAGGCAAACCTTGAATTGAATTTTGAAAAATGTCATTTTATGGTAGAACAAGTGTCTTAGGTTACGTTTTTCATGTAAAGGTATTGAGGTAGATAAGGCTAAGATTGATTTAATTATGAATTTATCTTATCCCATAAGTGTGCGGGAAGTGCATTCATTTCTTGGCCATGTAGGCTTTTATAGAAGATTTATCAATGACTTTTCAAAGATTGCCCTACCGTTATCTAGATTGTTGCGAAAAGAAGTACCCTTGTGAGTTTGGCCAGAATGCAAGGAAGCTTGTGATAAGTTAAAATCTGCATTGACCACAGCACCCATAATTCAACCTCCTAATTGGACTTTTCCATTTGAGGTAATGTGTGATGTCGGTAACTATGCAGTAGGAGCTGTTTTAGGGCAACGAGTTGGCAATCGACCTCATGTGATTCATTATGCATCCAGAACACTCAACTCAGCTCAGTGCAATTATTCTACAATTGAAAAAGAGCTTTTGGCTATTATGTTTGTGTTAGATAAATTTTGATCATATTTGCTTGGTTCTAAAGTTATTATATTTTTTGACCATGCATCTTTGAAACATCTTTTGGAAAAGGAGTCGAAGCCTAGGCTAATCAGATGGATTCTTCTTCTACAGGAATTCAATTTGGAAATCAAAGACAAGAAAGGAGCTGAGAACCTAGTTGCTGATCATTTGAGTAGACTGGTGAGAAAAGAGAATCCCAAACCATTGCAAGAATTTTTTCTTGATGAGCAATTATTTGCTCTGCAAGATAAGGCTCCTTGGTATGCTGATTTGGTAAATTATTTGATGAGTAAGATCTTACCTAATGACATAAGTAGAGCTAAAAAAGATAAAATCAAGAGTGAGGCAAAATATTATATTTGGGATGATCCATACTTATGGAAATATTGTTCAGATCAGATTATTAGGAGATGTGTACCTGATTTGAAGTCTAGTCCATCCTTGCCTTTTGTCATGCTTATGCTTGTGGAGGTCACTTTGGACCTAAGAGAACGGCTAGGAAAGTGTTAGATAGTAGTTTTTATTGGCCTACACTATTTCATGACGTATGTATTTTGCAAAGCTTATGAACAGTGTCAAAGGACTAGAGGGTTAACCCATAGAAATGAGATGGTACAAACTCCTATACTGGTATGTGAAATCTTTGATGTGTGGGGTATTGATTTTATGGGTCCATTTCCTTCATCTTTGGTTTTGTTTATATTGCTTGCAGTAGATTATGTTTCAAAATGGGTGGAAGCAAAGGCCACCAAAATTGACAATTCCAAAACTGTTGTAGGTTTTATCAGGTCCAACATTTTTTGCAGGTTTGGCATACCAAGAGCAATAATTAGTGATCAAGGAACTCATTTTTGCAATCGAGCAATAGAAGCTTTATTGAAGAAATATGGGTTTTTCATAAAACATCTATAGCTTATCACCCCAAACAAATGGTCAAGCTGAGATATCTAATATAGAAGTAAAGTCCATTTTGGAAAAGACAGTAAAGCCAAATAGAAAAGATTGGAGCCCCAGACTTGATGATGCATTATAGACATACAGGACAACATATAAGGCACCTATTGGGATGTCTCCGTATAGGTTGATCTTTGGTAAGGCATGTCATCTTCCTGTTGAGCTGTGTTGAGCTGGAACACAAGGCTTATTGGGCGGTGAAGAGTTGCAACATAGATATGGATGAAGCTGGTGTGCAAAGAAGGTTGCAATTGCAAGAATTGGAGTTACGACTTGAGGCATATGAGAATTCAAGAATTTACAAGGATAAGACAAAGGCATTCATGATAAAATGATTGTTAGGAAGCAATTTATGGTTGGACGGAAAGTTTTGCTTCATAATTCATAACTTAATTAATGCCTGATAAATTACATTCTCGTTGGATTGGACCTTTTAAAGTTACTAATGTGTTCCTTATGGTGCAGTTTAAGTGCAAGCTTCGAGACTAATAAAGTATTCAAGGTGAATGGACATAGACTCAAACATTTTATGAAGGTTTTAAGGAGCATACGATAAATGAAGTGCAACTGAAGGATCTGGTTTATTCAGATTGAGGAGAACTGCAATGTCGGGCTAACGACATTTAACAAATGCGCTGCTTGGGAGGCAACCCAAGGGAGGCCAACTGGCCCGATCATATTTGCGTTCTTTATCCCTTCTCTATTTATATTTGTAGGCATTAAATCCATTTTCATCTTTTCTTTGCATTTAGGGCATTACATTGAGAGTTAAAAAAAAAAAAATATTTATGTGTTTTTAAGATGTTTTTCCAATGATGTCTACGGATTCATGTGCTATAAACTTAGACTAAATTAAGATAAGAATGTCATAACATGATTGAATGAATAACTTGCATATTTAGGCTAAAAGTTGACTGAGCTTGATTTTGAAATGTATTAACTTGTTTGGTAGACCAAAAACATGTTTGGGTGAGCTTTTGAACTATATATATACATGTTTCTATTGTGAGTTTATTCATTCATACTAGGTTACTCCAGAACTTGCTTGTAAATGCTAGTCAAGGTTACTAAATTCACATGTACATATAGAAATGATGATGGCATATAGGATTTTACACCACTTAGCTTAAATAGCCAACCTGAATCAATTACTTTAGTAAACCCACTTTGAGCTTTTAAACTCTTTTGTTGATTGAAGCCCATATTATGAGCCTTGAGCAATTTATTATTCTTATATTTTACCAACGTTAAGAGCTAGTATAGCATTGAGATTTATTTGATGGATTTTGAGACAAGAATATGTATTGAATAAGTGTGGGAGAGCTACTGTTGATTGCTACACCTCTATAAAATACAATGGGAGTAAGATGTTTTACCATGTTTCAATGTCTCTTTGCTGAAAAAAGAAAAAGAAAAGAAAAAAAAGGAAAAAAAAGAAGAAGAAGAAAAATAGAAAGTTATGATGATGAGATAAATGTGGAAGATCACAAATGTATGCGAAGACCAATGTATCACTAAGACCCTTAATCCACATGTCTTATCATTGTGCATAGTGTATACCAACAATGCTTTTTCATCATGAAATATTTTCAGTCTATGCAGCAAATGAGAAGAGAAAAAAAACTAGAAGGGTTGAATGTTGGAGTATTTAATGTCTTAATTTATCCAATTTATGTCTTATGCTCTATTAGTTTCTTGGGTTTTAACCTCAGTATCCCTTTTTATTCCTATCTTGAACCTAAGTCCCATTATACCCTGATTAAAGATCATTGGATCTATGTATGACAAGTGATACCAGTGATGGAGATTGGATAAGCAAGCCTATGGTAGTGATTTGGTTTGAATTGAATTTTGAGTGAAATTCTTTTCTATCCTTTAAACAATTGAGTGAATTGAGAGTGATTTATAAGTGTTTACAAAACTTGTTAATTACTTTTTGAATGAAGGTTTCTTGTTTCTTCAAGTTAAATTGTTAAGTATATTCAATTCATATTATGTTATGGTATTTGGATTCTTGATTCTGTTTAAGAATTGTGGTATATATATCTGTATGGTATTATGAATGAATTTAGAGAATTGTGAGATGTCTGAGCATGTTTAATAAATTGTATAGCTTAGTTGCCCGAGGATGTGCAAAAGTAAGTGTGGGAGAATTTGATAGGGACATAATTATACATTTTATTATTCCTTATATTTAGTTTATTTGATATATTTATTTCCTCATTGTGATGATTAATGCATAAGTTATGTATGAGGATTAATTTTCAGCATTATATAATTTCGCCTCTCTGGTTTCTTGCAGATTTTTGATAATCTTAAAGTCAGAATTAAAAGAAATGGTCTTCAATGAAGATGTAGAGGACATCTTAAGATTTCCAAAGAGCTACAGCGCATTAAAATCTGAGCTCATTTGGATCTCCAAACGGTACCTCAAAGTGACATCTGAAACCCAGAATTTCTATCCGTAGGCTGAAGCTTTGAAGGAGAATATCTTGAGCTTCTAAAGGCCAAATGCTGTGATCCAAAGGTCTAAATTCAAGTGCATTTGACCAGCTACAAGTTTTATGAAGAGTCCAAGACCTAAAAACGTCTCTATCATATTAAAAAATTGGTGCAACAAGTATTGTTTGGGATGTGCTGGGCTTCAACAGTTCATGGGAAGACACTCAAACAAGTAGGCGAAATTAAACAATGGGACCTAGCTGAAGCTTTTCCAATACACAGGGAAGATGGTTTACCGAAGCAATGGAGTGGTCCATCAGCTATTAACCGTCGGTCCATGAATTTCATGTGGACCACTAGCCAAATAATGCTAGAATCAGTGTGGAAAGAGATTGGAATGCCGGGATTCGACATGAGAAGGTTAGAGTTCGGTGCTAAGTAAAAAAAAACAGAGGATATTCGGATGTTAGGTTTTAACAGTTGTGGAAGTAGTTGGAAAACAGGAATTTTGGGCAGCGTTGCGCTGGCTGTTAAGCAGATATGGAACTGGGTTAGACACAAGGTTTGGAGTGCTTGATGCATTGTAGCAGATAGAGCTGATCGCTAGATTTGTTGGCCATGGAACTTGATGGGGCAAGATCGCTGACGTGGAACACCTGTCAAACGCCACGTCGGAGAAGGCTGCTATGCCGGATACTCCACCTTGGGTTCCTTTATCGGGCTGAGCTCCCTCATACTGTCGGGATGGCCTGTCGAAGCCAAGCTCCATCCTCCACCAGGTCGGCTCCCATGAGTCCGGGATGCTTAGGTCGGAGCCGAGCGACCTCCCCCAGATCGAGCCCCTCGAAGTCGAGCCCCTTGGTATGGAGTCGAGCAAGCACTCCTCTACCAAGCAAAGCCCTTCGAGGTCGAGTTTTCTGGGATGGAGTCGTGACCAGCCCTCCTCCGCCAGATCGAGCCCTTCAAGATCGAGCCCCTTGGTCCGGAGTCGAGCCTAGCACTCCTCCGCCAAGCGAAGCCCCTTCGAGGTTGAGCCCTTTGGGCCAGAGTTAATCCCTGCCCTCCTCTACCAGATCGAGTCCTTCGAGGTCGAGCCCCTTGGTTCGGAGTCGAGCCCTATCTCTCCAGTTCGACCTCCACCTCGGACGAAGGCACCAGCAACCGAAGGGGTGACATCGTCCCCCCTAGACGCTGGTGAGTCACACAAGGATCGTAAAGGAGCACCTACCAGGCCATAATAACTATCCACAGCTACCACTTACACTAGAGAAAAAAGAAGCACCCTGACCGAGGTGCCCCTCTCTCTACCAACCACCTACACCATTCGAAAGAAGAAGTCAACCAGGAGATTCGAATCCCGGGGGTGGCGGCCCCCCAATTGAGGACATGCCAAGTTTCTCGGAATGGAGCGACCGAAAGGAATGTCAGAGTGCATAGTAGGTTCCCCTATCACGAACAGGGAAGATGTCCTGTCCATGGTGTGGAATATCGCCGCACGCACCTACTGACACAGGGGAGATCCCGGGTAGGCATTTAGCAACCACCTGGATTCAAAAGAGCCATCGGCACCCCCAGGAGGAGAGGTAACGAACAAACAAACAATAGTAATGGACATACTCCAACACACTCATGCAAGTAAGAGAGGCGAGGTCACACAGGAGAGCCACCTCCGATTCACCTCAACCATCACCCTCTCCAGCACACTTGCATTCTACTCACACCACATTCACTCCTCCTAGTGTGGAGTCCATCTCAAGGGGCTCGACAAAGAGGATCTATTCTCCTAGATCGTCAATAACTTGACCGTCGAAGTACCCGTCGGAATCCCATGCCTGTGTATCTGACCCTGTTTTGCAGGTCTTGGAGCGGAGACCAATCCAGAAGAGATGGGGGGTGACCCGACATCGACAACAGCTACCGACCACGATGATCTTTGCGGCAACAGATTGGCGCGCCAGGTAGGAGCGAAGGGAGGACGAACTTTGATCCAATCTAAACCCCTTGCAAGTAGCTGATGGTGACGATGTGAGCGAGAGAAGTCTCTACCAACCGTGCGGGAGATCACCCCTCCCGTGGAGACTCGCATAGTCTAGAGGGGGAGCTCCCTGCTCCAGCCCAACCTCCTCCGATGGACATTCAGCGCCACACTTGTCCAGCAAATGCAAATCCTCACTATGGCGGTGCGCCAGCTCCAGCACCAGCAACGATCCTTGGCTACCCACCAACAGCCAGGGACACCTGCGGCCCATGCTACAGCACCCCACGATAGCTTGCGTTCCTTCCAAGGAAGGCCTTCACAGCCACTGGTCATCACCGATCACCAGGTTAGTCACTTGACTCCGGCGAAGAAGCAACGGACCAGATCTACCGATCGGGAGAGCCAATCCCCAACCCTCGAGCAGGTAACACCCAAACCCCGCCGAGGTCGAAAAGGCAAGACCCCCTTTATGGACACCGTCCACCCAAGTCACATTCTCTATCTCCTTCGGTCGAGGGCTCCACCGACGAGGCCATCAGGTGCACAGCCAAGAAGTGCTTGGAGTAGCACGAGCGCAAGCTGGTGGAGCTATCCCACCGGTTTGCAAACATGCAAGGCTCTACTGACAAGCCAGCAGGCTATGACGCCCATCCCCCTTTCCCGAGAGATCCAAGAGGAACCGGTGCCTAGTCGATTTCGTATGCCGTAGGTGGATCCCTACGATGGGACCACCGACCCCCTGGACCACCTGGAAAGCTACAAGACCCTCATGAGGGTCCAGGAGACCATTGATGCCCTTTTTGCATTGCCTTCCCAGCAACCCTTCAAAAGGTGGCTCAGGTCTGGTTCATCCTGATGGAATTCTCCCAGGGTACCAAAAATCATAAGCATGCGGAAGTGAATTTCAAAACAAAATTCTAAGCATGAAACCCTAATATGGCTAGAAAACCCTAATTCCCAGGAACCCCTTATGCAATACCAATCAACGAAAACATAAATGAAGTCAGAATACATACCTGGATCGCTGAAATCCAATCTTTTAAATGAGGCTCACAAGGGCAAGCCCTTCAATGGTGATCCACATGAGAATGGTACCAAGGAAGAATCCCTACCAGGGTTGCTTGCTTCAACAAGACTCTTTTGTCAGCCTTTTGACCTTTGACCACTATAGGACACCCTGTCCTACTGTAGGGCTTTCTGGATACAGTCCTAAACCACTCTTGATTTTAAGACAACCCTTCTCTAGAATCCCTTAGGCTTATGTCCTAAAACTAATCCTTGTCCTAGTAGAAAAGACCTTGTCTTAACAAGACAAGTCTTGTCCTAAATTAAGGAGGGAGTAGAAGAACACTCAGACTAACAGACTCTTGGGAAAATGGGATTCATGTTTTCTGATGATCGAGAACTATATCTCTCATTTCACCATACCCCCTTATATATTTCAAGGGGCGTGAAAACCATCCCGACATCTCTTATTAGAGATGTTATTTCATATCTAATAAGACTCTTCAGGATTGAATAGTCTTATCTGTGTTCTTTCCCTTTCTAGATTAAATCCCCATGTGCCATGTAGCATTTATCGGTTAAGGAGAATGGAAGGAGGCATCATTTCATATTTAAAAACCATGGGAAGAGCAGAGTCCTGAGAGCAGAAGGACTCTGCCTCAGAACCGTGTGCAGATGAAGAGACGCAACTCTTCATCTGTGCGGGCTACTCTTTTTTCCATTTCATGCCGCCCTCTTATTCCCTTTGACGGTCATTTAAATCCAAAGGGCATAAGGATAAGATGAGAAGGCGCCCCTTGAAGAAACACTGGAGTGTTTCATCTACAGAAGGACTTTTGTCCTTCTGTGCGCACCTTCATTTCCCGTGCGCGCCAATAGGCGCCAAGAGTCCTTTTGTGGTCAACTTTATACACCCTATGCAACCTTTGACTAATCAAAGCATATGCAATATGGGTGTCAAAAGAAAGAGCATTAAGTCTTCTTTCCATCCATATAAATATATTTCAGATCAGAGGACTATAGACTCTTCTAGGCCTTTTTGATTGCCAAGGTGTCATTTGGCATCTAGAGTCCCAACTCAAATGGACTCTTCAATAAAACGTCCAAAAGTCCAAAATAAAATCAGATCAAGCTCTAATTTGGCTATCCCCACTTAGTGCTCAACCTAATTTAGGTTTTCCTTAATTAGGTTAGCCCAATTAGCAAGCAACCGGACCTAATCCAATTGGGTTAGGAATTGGATTAGCCTACATATGCTAGTATGCAATCTAGCTAACCAATTAGGATTCTATGACCCTAATTAAACCATGAGTAACTTCCTTGGCCTACTCTTTATTGTGTGTGACCCATTGGGTTCCACATCTAGCTAGCAGTAGGTTTAGGTTTAAGCCGACTCGATCCGATCAAACTCGATTGACCTAATTAGGTCAAATCGGCTTACCAAATTGTCCAATTCGAATCACACATTGAATTGACTCATGAAACCATTCTAATTAGTTCATGAAAACCCACAAGATAAGATTGACATCTAGCAACGTGTCATGCCTACCCGGAAGATGAGGAATTTGGTAAAAATTACCAAAATACCCTTCAGTTTAAGTTACCGTGCAATTCAATATTTTGATCTCCCATTATCCTGATTAAGTGATGGGTATGGATAAATATCAAATCCTAACACTTAATTATATCGAATCTCAGCTCGATCATGAGGACTCAGCTGATGACTGATTAGAAGCCACTTCTAATCTCATCCCACTTTGCAAAGATTCCTTGAGTCACTCATCGAAGAGATTACATGGGATAACATATCCGTTTACTAGGATTGATCAATTTCTTGTTGGTCCACTCACATCCTTCGTACACCTTCCACCATATCCAGAACACCCCGTACATGTCGCAATGCCATGAATGAGTATGAACCAAAGTATGGCTTAGTGTGCACAAGGAACCATGGTGACCTCAGGTCTGAAGATCACATGCACAACTTCTACTCAGGGACTTATCTTTTGACAAGGAGTAAGACTTCATAGGATAGTCCCAGTGCAGATCAGTTCAGTGTACTCATAACCTAATGAGCACCCTTATCCTTGTATTAGTGTCTCTACACAAGTGGCTATAAGACCAACCACCCTCATTAACTGGGCATACATAGGATAAGCTAGTATTACCGGATTCATCGATCCCTGAATTGATGGTCCAATGACTAGGAATATTTTAGATTAGGGTTTATAGGAATTAGGTCTCATTGTTATTTTATCATAACCCTAATTTCATTGCCCTACTCTATAGGGTTCATCATAGTCAAAAATATGACACAGCGGTATATGATAAAACAAATGCCTTTATTATAAATAATGATGTCATACATGAGTTGAAAGTTTACAAAAAAAAAAAACCCAAACAATGATTGGCTCTTAGGGCATTTTTCTATCAAAGGGTACAGGACCCCAGGGGTGGCTCGGTCGAGCGCCTGCTGTTGTACCCCTCGAAATTGACCAGGCGAAGATGGTACAGATCGGGTCATAATCCATAAGCTATGCATTGATCCGAAGTACAACCCTGTCCGGCAGAAGAAGAGAAGTTTCGCATCGGAGAGACAAAAGGTGATCAACGAGAAAGTGGACAAACTTCTCGCAGTCGGCTTCGTTCGAGAGGTGCAATATCCGAGCTGGCTGGCGAATGTGGTTATGGTAAAGAATAATAATGAAAAGTGGAGGATTTGTGTAGACTACATGTTGGCTGGGCCAGCTCTCACCCTCATGGTTTGTCCGGATGTAGGGTTTGGGCCCACGGGGATATGGGTGCCACCGGTAAGGCGGGTCTGGTGCCACTTAATGTCCCTGGTTGGTGCTGCGATGCTCGTCTCCAGTGAGCCGACTTGAGGTTTAGTACCCTGGATAGTTCTTGCGGGGGTCGACGGGGAGTCGGCTCGAGTATCCTGGGGTTGCTGCGCTGTCGGTTTAAGAAAGATAAACCTACCTCTTATAATAGGGACGTTCCTTTATAAGAATGGTTAGGGGCATCGATCCGACAACTGGTATCAGAGCTAAGGTCTCGGGTTTGAGTCTTTTCAGGGAAAAAACTCGGTCGTTTCACTGGGAGGGATTGTTGGCTGGGCCAACTCGCACTCTCGTGTTCGTCCAGATGTAGGGTCTGGGTCCACGGGGATGTGGGTGCCACCAGTAAGGCGGGTCTGGTACCACTCAATATCCCTTGGTTTGTGCTATAGTTCTCGTCTCCAGCGAGCCGACTCGAGGTTTAGAACCCTGGGTAGCTCTTGCAGGGGTCGGCAGGGAGTCGGCTCGAGTGCCCCGAGATTGCTGCGTTGCTGATTTAAGAAAGATAAACCTGCCTCTTATAATAGGGACGTTCTTTTTGTAAGAATGGTTAGGGGCATCGATCCGACACTACACCAACCTCAACAGAGCCTGTCCCAAGGACAGCTTCCCTCTGCCAAAATCGACCAGCTAGTGGACGCCACCTCGAGACACCGCTTGCTCTCCTTTATGGATGCATTCTCTAGATACAATCAGATCCGAATGCACCCAGAGGATGAGGAGCACACTACCTTCATCACCGACCGAGTGACATACTGCTATCGAATGATGCCGTTCGGATTGAAGAATGCTGATGCCACATATCAGCACCTGGTCAATCGAGTCTTTCGAGATCAAATCAACAGGAATATGCAGGTGTATGTGGATGACATGCTGGTCATGAGCAAGCCGAGTTCAGACCATATAGCAGACCTCGCGGAAGCCTTCCACAACCTCCGTGAGCACAAGATGAAGCTAAACACAGCGAAGTATGCCTTTGGGATAGCAGTTAGGAAGTTCCTCGGTTTCATGATAACCCAAAGAGGGATCGAGGCAAACCTGGAGAAGGTCCAGGCGATCATCGATATGGAGCACCCGACCTCGAAGAAGCAGGTCCAGTGCCTGATAGGTCAGATCGCTGCACTAAGCCGATTCATCTCGAGGTTGGCACTGCTGCCTCCCATTCTTCAAGGTGCTGCGCAAGATGAGCGACTTCACCTGGATGGACGAGTGTAAGATGGCCTTCAAGGAGCTCAAAGACTTCATGGAATCACCACCACTGCTCTCCAGGCCGGAGGCAGGAGAGGAGCTCCTGCTGTACCTGGCGGTCACCCCAGGACCTGTCAGTTCGGTCCTCGTCCGCATGGACAAAGACGGATCCCAGAAGCTAGTGTACTATGCCAGCAAGCTCCTCCGGGATACCAAGATCAGGTATACCCAATCCGAAAAGCTCATATTTGCACTTATCATGTCTGCTCAACATCTTAGGCCATACTTTCAAGTGCATCCTATCGCGGTTTGACGAACCAGCCCTCGAGAGCTGTGCTTAGCCATCTCGACACCTCCAGATGCTTGGCCAAGTGGGCACTAAAGCTCAGCGAGTTTAACATCGCGTACCGGTCAAGATCATCCCAGAAGGCCCAGGTGCTGGCCGACTTCCTGGTCGAGTGCGCGGGACTCACCGAAGAGCCAGAGCAACAGTCCCGGAGCATCAAGAAGAACCTGGTGTGGAGGAGGAGCTCTGGATCCTCCATGTCGACGGCACATCCAATGTGGGCGGAAGCAGCGCAGGCTTAATCCTCGCTAACAACGATGGAGTTGTGGCTGAATATGCACTCCATTTTAAGTTCGCCATGACAAATAACCAAGCGGAGTACGAGGCACTTTTGGGCCTCAGGGTTTCTCGCGAGCTGGGTGTGAGGAGCCTGAAGGTCTTCACCGACTCCCAACTGGTGGTCGAACAGGTCTCTGGAGAATACGAAGTAAGAGACCCACAGATGATGAAGTACCTAGAACAGGTCCACTCAAGCACGACAGGTTTCCGATGCTTCAGCATCTCTCACATCCCCTGAGGTGAGAATGCTCATGCCGAATACTGTCCAGACTTGCAACCTTGCCGGGTCGTCACTGGGGCAAGCTCATGTCGAGTACCTCGAAAGTCCAAGCAATGAATGAAGCTCCCACCGAGGTGCAGCAAGTCACCCCGGAGCCGAGCTGGATGGATAAGTATGTTAGGTACATCACCGATGGCACCTTGCCAGAAGACCGAGCAGAAGCAGGCCTCATCAAAAAGGAGGCCTCGTGGTTTGTCCTCATAAAGGGACAACTCTATCGCCGATCCTACTCATATCCACTCTTGAAGTGCCTAAGACTCGCGGAGGCAACCTTCGTGCCCCAAGAGATCCATGAAGGCCTTTGTGAAACCACGTCGGGGGGAGGACACTGGTGTACAAGGCCCTCCATCAAGGTTACTATGGGGAGACTATGTGGGAGGATGCCACCGACTTCGTGAAGAGGTGTGACCGATGCCAACGCCATGCTCACATACAGCATCATCCTGCAGCACCCCTCTCTCAGCTCTCTACCCTATGGCTATTCGCACAGTGGGGAATGGACATCCTAGGCCCATTTCCCCCTGCATCAGGGCAGCAGAAGTTTTTGATAGTGGCCATCGACTACACCAAATGGGTAGAAGTGGAGCCATTAGCATGGATCAATAAAAGCCAAGGTTTGCCAGTCTTCTGGGAGTCGATCATCTACCACTTTGGGCTTCCCGCAGTATCATCATAACAACGAATGGTAGTTTAACAATCGAGAGTTCAAAGAATTTTGTGCCGAGCACAGCATCCAACACCGCTTCACCTTAATGGCTCACCCACAAACAAATGGGGAAGCCAAGGTGACCAATCGGACTATCCTCCAAGGACTCAGGACCATGCTAGATCAAGCCAGCGGCAGATGGGCGGAGGAGCTCCCAAGTGTTCTGTGGGCCTACCAAACAATGCCCAGAATGGCGACGGATGAAATGCCCTTCAACCTTGTTTTTGGCATCGAGGTCATCATCCTGATCGAGCTCGGTGTGCGACACTATAGGTACAGCAGTACGACGAAGCGGAGAACCGGCGTGCCTTCTACTTAACCTGAACCTCTTTGAGGAAACCAGGGATAAAGCTCGACTTTGGATGGTAGCATACTGGCAACAGGTGGCCCAATACTACAATGCACGGGTAAGGCCAAAGGTTTTCCGACCCGACTACATGGTGCTGCGCCGAGCCGAAGCATCTCATCCTGGGAGTGCGGCAAACTCTCGCCGAACTAGTAAGGCCCCTACAAAGTTGCCGAAGCTCTCCCACACGGAGCTTGCTATCTCAAGGATCTGGATGTGTATCAAATTTCAACGAACATGGAATGCCTACAACCTGAGAAAATATTATCAGTAGTGTAAGGCTCCCTTCTTATAATAATAAAGATTTTATTTCATACAAATCATTCTCTGCCTTGTAGGGATGTCACTGCCCGGCCTGAGGTTCGGTACGCAAAAGCCCGGTGCCCTGCTCTCCGACACTCAAGTCTGGAGCCCAGCTCTTCAGCACTCAAGCCGGAGCCCAGCTCTTCGGTGCATCCAAGCCTAGAGCCTAGCTCTCCGGCACCAAAGCTCGGATCCCACGACTCTCCGGCGTCAACAGTGTAAAGTCCTTCCTCATTAATAATCAAGATTCCTCTTGTGCAAACTCTTTTTACCTTGTAGGAAAATCATCACCTGACCCTAGGTCTGGCACTCAAAGCCCGGATCCCATGACTCTCTGGCACCAAGTCCTGGAGCCCAGCTCCCAGGCATCAAAGCCCGGATTCCATGACTCTCTGGCACCAAGTCCTGGAGCCCATCACCGGGCATCAAAGCCCGGATCCCATGACTCTCCAGCACCAAGTCCTGGAGCCTAGCTCCCAGGCATCAAAGCCCGGATCACACGACTCTCCAACACCAAGTCCTCGAGCCTAGCTCCCAGGCATCAAAGACCAGATCCACGTCTCTTCAGCACTAAGTCCTAAAGCCCAGCTCCCAGGCATCAAAGCCTGGATCCCACGACTCTCCGACACCAAGTCCTCAAGCCTAGCTCCCAAGCATCAAAGCCCGGATCCCACGACTCTTCGGCACCAAGTCCTGGAGCCTAGCTCCCAGGCATCAAAGCCCAGATTCCATGACTCTCCAGCACCAAGTCCTCGAGCCCAGCTCTAAGGCCACCAAGCCCAAAGCCCAGCTCTTCGGCACCGAAGCTTGAACCCCAGCTCTCAGGCCACCAAGCCCGGAGCCCAGCTCTCTAGCACTGAAGCTTAAAGCCCTGCTCTCGGGCCACCAAGCTTGGAGCCCAGCTCTCCGACACCAAAGCTTGAAGCCCAGCTCTTAGGCCACCAAATCCGGAGTCCAGCTCTCCGGCACTGAAGCTTGAAGCCCAGCTCTTAGGCCACCAAGCTCGAAGCCTAGCTCTCCGGCCCAAAGCTTGAAGCTCAGCTCTTAGGCCGCCAAGCCTGGAGCCTAGCTCTCCGGCATTGGAGCATGTAGCCCAGTGCTCCAGCACTCGGGAATACTCATCAACCTCTGAGGTGCTCAGAGACAGAGTAGAAGCCTCCCTTTAGTCTACTACTTGTCCAATAAAAAAGAGAAAGAAAAAAGAGGAAAGAGGTGAAGTAGTCTCAAGCCAAGATAGTCAAAAATCTCAGCTTCATTGAAATTCTTTTAGTTCATTATAAGTGTCCCCGGGCCCTCGACATGCCGGGAAGCCCGGTCAAAGAAAAAGAAAAGAAAAATAGGAAGGGAATCTACTTTACTTAGGTGGTTCCTTGTTGGGTCTTTGTGGCTACGAGACATCATCTCCAAGGGCCTCGAGCTGTGCAGGTCCAGCTTCAGCAACCATCACCGGTGAAGGAGGTTTAGAGGCGGCCGTCGACTCCCCAACACTGCTCAATTCTGGGGCCGCCCTGCGTCCGAAGCTTTGGGAAAGCTGAGGTAAGGTAGGCCCTTGTCAAAAAAAAATTCCTTGACCCTGGAGCGCATGTACATGAAGCCTTTAAAAAAGGAGTCCGATGCCATTTCATGGAACTCGACGGCGAACTCCTCTAAGGCCTTGTACCTCGCCATGGCCTCTTTGGCCCCCTTCTCTGCCTCGGTGGCTTGCTCCTTTGTCGCCTCTACCGACTAGCCACCGCTGCTGCCTCCTCCTCAGCAGCTGTGGCCCTCTTCTTTGTGGCAACTAGCTCTCTTTCACCGCATCTAGTTTGGCTGAAGGACTGGGAACACCCCTTCTACCGGACCGCTTCTTTGAACCGCATCTGGTTTGGCTCGAACACCGGCTACCGCCTTGCGTTGAATGCGTCAGCCGTCTCTTGTTGAGCTCCTTCAGCTTTCCTTGAGTCTGCTCTTGGTCAAGGTCCTCCTGGAGCTCCTTCGAGTGCATTTTGGCATCGGCAAGTTCATTCTAGAGCTCCTCATTCTTCAAGCTGAGCTTCCGGGAGGCGTCAGTCTTCTCTTTCAGCTCGATTTTCAAGGCCTCGACCTTTGTTGCTTACTGCTGGTCATTCTTCAACCAATTTCTACAGTAGTCCCTGATTAGGAGAGTCTCGGTGCCGCTCTGCACCAAGAAAAACATCAGCAACCAATGCACAGAGAGAGGAGGAAAGGAATCAAAGAGGCGTAATGACTTACCAAGAAGAGTTGGGGGAAGATGCTGCTAATCGCATCCCCCAGCACTTTTCCAGCCATCTCCCACCGGTCACATGATTGGATTGAAAAACCCATCATGCGCTCGGCTAGCTTTTGGTCCCAGAGCAACGAGACATCGGGCCCCAGTCTGAATGGGACTCGGTAGAAGTCCCTCTCCCTCCTGCTTGCCTCCAAGGCAGAATCGCCCACTCTATCGGTGGAAGAAGCCTCGGGGGTAGGGTGGGAACTCGGTACCCCTTCAAGCGATGCCCTAGGCATTGGCTCTGCTCCTCCTCGCACCTCCTCTCCTCGATGACAACGAGCTCTAGGGGAGGAGGGGACATGATGGCGACAGCTATGACCGCGGCCCTGGCTGGATGACCACCTCAGGCTCCAGGGCAGGGGCCGGTTCTCATCACATCGATTGCTCTGTCACGGGCCGGTTGCCCTCTAACTCGGTTCTAGCACCATAGCAACCACCCTCCTTCCTAGTGCGGGGGTGGCCTCAGTCTCCCTCCTGCCGGCCAGGTCGGTGCGATGGGAGCGGCCGTCGACACGTCCTTGTCGCAAGCCCTCTTCGAGGAGGACTCTTTTGCCAGTTTCGATGGAGGCCTCTTACTGGTGATCGAGAGCAGGTCGTCCACCGTGAACTTTATACCTGCATACGAAGGATACAATATCAGCTCCATATTCGAAGAAACAGAGTAAGAGGCACAAAAAGAAGAACTCGAACCGAACTCACCTAACTCTCTCGTTGGGTGACCCCAGCATCGACGAGATTCTACTCTGACAACAGAACCTCGAGTGAGAGAATCTAGGCGATGCGGAGCTACTCGTAGACATCCAAGTCAGTCACTTCGACTGTGGAGTTTCGATTAGGGGACCGATCTGGGTCACTCCATACCCAGTCGACCCCCTCGATAGTGTCAAAGAAAATTTGCTCTTCCACCCTTTGATGGAAGAAGGGAGTTCAAATTTGATACCCTTCGGGCGAGAAGAGATGGACCACCACCCATCCTCGGTAAGGTGGTGCTTCAGGATGAAGAAGGCCCTGAACAATGAAAAAACGGGCTAGAATCCCGTGGAAATGACAGAGCACTATAAAACAAAAGATGGTCTTATGGCATTCAGGACGAGTTGAGTAGGGACCATGCAATAGTTGCTCAACACCAACAAGAAGAAAGGATGGAAAGGGAAGTGGAGTCCTCCTGAGAAGGTCTCCTCATAGAAGGCAATCTGACCCAGGCTACTAGAAGTAACCCGATCCCCTGGTCGAGGGATCAAGAGCCGGACAGAGTACAGGATGCCATAGACATCCCTGATGGTCCCTAGTTTCTCAATAGAGATTGTCGAGACAATCCCGCCTGGACCTGTCGACTGAGCAGGTTCAGGGGTCGGTTCAGATGAAGGAGGAGGGGGGCTAGACCTGGGCTCCCTAATGACTATCCCACCAGGGGGATGCCTCCTGCTAAACTCAAAACATTCTTCCTCCCCCTCTTCATCAGAAGAAGAAGAAAGTGGCCTCAGCCTAGAAGGCCCTGCCTCGGCCTGGATGGTCGAGGGACGGAAGCCAGGACCAAAGCGAGACATCTACAGAAATGGGAAAGCAAAAGCTCAAGAAGAGGAGAAAGATGGATTGCAAAGACTACAAGGACCAAACCTCAAAAGGAAAAACTCTACTCTACTGAGGGAAGGAGGAAGGAGACAAACCTGGTTCCTGGACTCCGAAGGCTATTGACGGAGAAGAGAAGGCCTGGGTATGATAGCGGGCACACAAAATTGAAAGAGTGGATGTTTCATGAAAAATCTGCCTTTCATTTCAGAGTTACCCGATGCATATGTACCGTTATAGCCTCTCCACCGATTGATTTGCACCACGTGCCGAGCATCGATGGGTGGGACACTCCACATCGACTGTAGCTGCTCTGAATTCCATGCCAGTAATAACTGCTCCTCGAACGTGGCCACGTGGCTCCTCTGTACTGGCTCAGGGAGCCGCCTCACGAAGCATTGACGATCGTGGTCATTATTGTGCTGGATCTTTGCCTTTCCATGTTAGCACTGCAAACTCTCCATTCGACCTGAATGCCATGCACCAACAGGCCTCGGGAGTGGGGGGCAAATGATGTGGCAGGATAGCTGACGTGGAACACCTATCAAATGCCACGTCGAAGAAGGCTGCCACGTCGGATACTCCACCTCGGGTTCCTTTGCCAGGCCGAGCTCCCTCATAATGTTGGGGTGGCTTGTCGAACTTAAGCTCCATCCTCCACCAGGTTGGCTCCCGCAAGTCCGGGATGCTTAGGTCAGAGCTGAGCGACCTCCCCCAGATCGAGCCCCTTGAAGTCGAGTCCCTTGGTACGGAGTCGAGCCCAGCACTCCTCCGCCAAGCGGAGCCCTTCGAGGTCGAGCCCTCTGGGTTGGAGTCGCGACCTGCCCTCCTCCACGAGATCGAGCCCTTCGAGGTCGAGCCACTTGGTTTGGAGTTGAGCCCAGCACTCCTCCACCAAGCGGAGCCCCTTCGAGGTTGAGCCCTCTAGGCCAGAGTCAAGTCCTGTCCTCCTCCGCCAGATCGAGCCCTTCGAGGTTGAGCCCCTTGGTTCAGAGTCGAGCCCAGCACTCCTCCACCAAGCAAAGCCCCTTCAAGGTCAAGCCATCTAGGCCAGAGTCGAGTCCTGCCCTCCTTCGCCAGATCGAGCCCTTCAAGGTCGAGCCCTTGGTCCAGAGTCGAGCCCAGCACTCCTCCGCCAAGCGGAGCCCCTTCGATGTCGAGCCCTCTAGGTCGGAGTCAAGCCCTGTCTCTCCAGTTTGGTCTTCACCTCGGATGAAGGCACTAGCAACCAAAGGGGTGACACCGTCTCCCCTGGACGCCGGTGAGTTGCCCGAGGATCATAAAGGAGCGCACCTCAGGCCATAATAACTACTCACGGCTACCACTTACACTAGAAATGAAAGAAGCTCCCTGATCGAGGTGCCACAATCTCCACCAACCACCTACACCATCCAAAAGAGGAAGTCAACCAGGAGATTCGAATCCCGGGGGCGGTGGCCCCTCGATCGAGGACCTGCCAAGTTTTCCAAAATGAAGCGACCGAAAGGAATGTCAGAGCGCATAGCAGGTTCCCCTATCATGAACCAGGAAAGATGTCCCGTCCATGGCATGGAATGCAGCGCACGTGCCTGCTGACACAGGGAAGATCTCGAGATAGGCGTTTAGCAACCACCTAGATTCAAAAGAGCCATCGGTACCCCAAGATGGGAGGTAACGAACAAACAAACAATAATAACGGACATACTCCAACACACTCATGCAAGTAAGAGAGGCGAGGTCACACAGGAGAGCCACCTCTGATTCACCTCGGCCATCACCCTCTCCAACACACTTGCATTCTACTCACTCCACATTCACTCCTCCTAGCATGGAGTCCATCTCAAGAGGCTCGACCAGGAGGATCTGTTCCCCTGGATCGTCACTGACTTGACCGTCAGAGTGCCCCCGTCGGAATCTCCGACCGGGTATCTAACCCTGTTTTGTAGGTCTTGGAGCACTGACCAGTCCTGAAGAGACGAGGGGCAACCCGACGTCGACAGTAGCTACGAGCCACGACGATCTTGGCGGCAACAAAACTGACACGGATAAAGATAAAGAAATAGAGTATGTCGGAGTTCTATTGGATTGGGTTTTGTTTGCTATTGGAGTCGATCACGGAGGAAACAAAAATGCAGAGCGGACGCGGAATAGGTTGTGGAGGCAGTCACAGAACAGGGGTTTTTGTGAGACTATGAAGAAGCTTTTAAAAGTGTTGGACTCGTGCGGCTAAGAGGGAGTTCGAGAAGAGCAGCAGTAGCAGAGGTTTTGAAGCAGCGAGAGTTCTATTTTTGGGATTAGTTGCAGAAATTGGAATAGAGAAGTAGAGCATTATTTCTACTGGAAGAAGAAGAAGAGAATTATTTTTGCTGGATTTCTGTTATAAAAAGGGAGGAAATCAAATCAACTTTATATTATTTTCCTTTCCCATGATTAAGTAAATTTTTTGTTTCGATTCAAGGGATAGCTAGCTATGTTAGCATGGTTGTGAGGTTGTGATGTTAATTTAATATTATTCTTTTGCTGGATATCTGTGTTTCCTAATTTTTATTATTGATTTATTATGTAGTTTAATTGATTAAGAGGCCTATTAATTGATTGTCTACATGATTGATTATTAAACTAAGTTCTTAATCCGTAATTGTTATGCAACTTGGTTAAGGTAGTATTTAGGCAAAATGATTATGATCCCAGTTTTCATCTTTGTCTAAAAAGGAAACATAGAATGAATTAAACAATTTATGCTTGTCTAATTGTTGTTCATTCTTAACTTCATCTTAATATGTAATGCTATCAATGATGCATGAGGATTGCTTAATACCAATTGGTTCATTGGTAACAATTTAATTTGGGCGCTTGACTTGAATTAATGAATGTAGGGATAATTAGATTTATCTAGCTCCTAGGTTAGTCATTGGCTAAGTATTCAAAGAAAGAATAATATGTTTATATACCAATGATCAATCTGCTAACTAGCACAAAAACCCCTTGAATCGAACATAAGTTGAATTTGAAACAAATCTAAATTTAATTAAAGTTTTTCCTTATTTGCATAATTAGTTAGTTGATTTCATAATTATTCAAAACACCCCCATCTAGTTATTAAATTTGATTATCATATTCAGTCTCTAGGGTTCGACTTGGACTCACTAATACTACAAGAAAAAATTACAAGAATTAGTGAAATAGTTATTAATTTTGATGAATTCGACAAGCATCAGTCATATCCCAGTTATTTTAGGAAGACCATTTCTAGCTACTGCTAATGCTGAAATTAATTATCGGAATGGACTTACGAAGCTATCTTTTGGAAACATGACTATTGAGCTAAATATATTCAATTTAGAACAGGAATCCACCAATCATGCTAATGTGAATATAATCCAAGATAAAATTTATGAATCCATGGATATTAACGATGAAGAAGTCAATCTTGAGTCTAGTATCTAGCCAACCCATGAATATGAGAATATAGATAAAACACTTGGAGATGATAAGAACAGCCAAAGATGGGAACCTCCTACTGAAATACTCATGGAAATGGCTAATCCATCAATTAAGCCATAAATAGAGGAAGCACCCAAATTAAAATTACAATCCCTCCCCAAGCACCTTAAGTATGCATATCTAGGTCCAGAGAAAATCTTGCCTGTAATTATTGCCTCAGACCTAAATCCTAAACAAGAGGAGGAGCTGTTAACTATTTTGAGAGATAATCGAGTAGCAATCAGCTGGACCATGACAGACATTAAGAAAATAATCCTTTCCATAATTCAACATAGGATACACCTAGAAGAAGAGGCTAAATGAACTAGAGAAGCCCAAAGAAGATTAAACCTAGCAATGAAGGAAGTAGTCAAGAAATAGATTTTGAAGTTACTTGATAATGGAATTATTTAGCCCATTTCTGATAGTTCAAGGATAAGTCCTATACAAGTGGTGCCTAAAAAGTCTAGAATAACAGTGATTCAGAATGAAGCAAATGAACTTACCCCAACTAGAATTCAAATGGGATGGAGGGTTTGTTTAGATTATAGAAAATTAAATGCTGCAACAAGGAAAGGTCACTTTCCTTTGCCATTTATTGACCAAATATTAGAGAAATTAGCTGGACAAGAGTTTTATTGTTTTCTTGATAGATACTCTGGCTATAACCAAATTTTCATAGCCCTTGAAGATCAGGAAAAGACTACATTCACCAGCCCATTTGGAAACTTTGCTTATAGGTTCATGCCCTTTGGGTTATATAATGCATCAGCAACCTTCCAAAGATATATGGTCAGCATTTTTTCTAACATGGTTTAATGATTCTTAAAAATCTTCATGGATGATTTTTCTGTGTTTAGCCCTATCTTCTTCAAATGTTTAAACCATTTGAGACTAGTTTTAGAAAGATGTAAGGAGAAGCATTTAGTTCTTAATTGAAAAAAATGTCAATTCATGGTTAGAGAAGGTATAGTTCTTGGCCATGTAATTTCAAAAAAGGGAATAAAAGTTGACAAGGCTAATGTTGACTTAATTGCAAGTCTTCCACAACCTAAGTCTGTTAAAGAAATCCGTTCATTTTTAGGACATGCTGGATTTTTTAAAAGGTTCATACCCAATTTTAGCAAAGTGGCTTGCCCATTAACAATTTTATTAGCAAAGGAAGTTAAATTTGAGTTTACTCCTGAGTGCTTAGAGACTTTTGAATTTCTTAAAAATGCACTCATTTCTGCTCCCATTATTCATCCACCTATATGGAGTGAACCCTTTGACTCAGTGCGATGCATCCGATTATGCTATAGATACAATTTTAGGTCAAAGAATTAATAAGTTGCCTAGAGTTATTTATTATGCGAGTAAATCCTTAAATGATGCATAACTTAATTACACAACCACTGAAAAGGAGTTCCTAGCCATTGTCTTTGCCTTAGAGAAATTTAGGTCTTACTTGGTTGGGTCACACACTATTGTTTATACTGATCATTCATCCATTAAATATCTCCTAGCAAAGAAAGATGCTAAGTCATGCTTAATAAGATGGATTTTTCTCCTTCAAGAATTTGACCTAGAGATTAAGGTCAAGAAAGGAATAGAGAATGCTATAGCTGATCACTTATCTCAAATCATAATCGCACCACCTAGTGAACCACCTGTCAATGAATTTTTTCCTGATGAGCAACTCATGTCCGTGTCCATTGAACCATGGTATGCTGATATTGTAAATTATTTAGCCATTGGTAAAGTTCCTTCTTATTGGACTACTCAAGATAAACACTAATTCTTTTTCCAAGTGAAGTACTTCATTTGGGATGACTCTTACTTGTTTAAACAATGTCTTGATCAGATCATTAGGAGGTGTATCCTAAATAATGAGATTAGAAGCGTTCTATCATTTTGCCATGACTAAGCATGTGGTGGTCATTTTGCAACTAAGAAGACAATTGCCAAAGTACAATGTAAATTTTATTGGCTTAATTTATTTAAGGATGCACATGTGTTTTGTAAAAGTTGTGCGCGATGCCAACAAATGGGTCGAATCACCTAGAGAGACATGATGCCACTTAATCCGATCTTGGTGGTTGAGATTTTGACGTTTGGGGGATTGATTTTATGAAACCATTTCCAAACTCCTTCGAAAATGAATACATTTTGGTGGATATTGATTATGTTTCTAAGTGGATAAAAGTTATTCCATGTAGATCCACTGATAGCAAAGTGGTCATTAAATTCTTAAGAAAAATATTCTCTCCCATTTGGTACTCCTAGGGCAATCATTAGTGATCGGGGGACATACTTTTGCAACCAACCCTTTACCACCTTAATGAAAAATATAATGTTACCCATAAGTTGGCTATACCATATCATCCTCAACTAGTGGGCAAGTAGAAGTGTTCAATAGACAAATCAAACAAATCTTGGAGAAGACTATTAATGCTAATAGAAAAGATTGGTCTTTGAAATTAGTTGATGCACTCTGGGCATATCGCACTACCTACAAGACCAACCTAAGAATGTCTCCTTATAGGATTGTGTTTGGAAAATCATGTCACCCGCCTATTGAATTAGAACACAAAGCTATGTGGGCAATAAAAAAATTAAACATTGACTTGGACTTAGCTAGAAATTATAAGAAGCTTCAGATTAATGAATTAGAATAACTTAAAAATGAAGCTTACGAGAATGCCAGGATGTACAAGGAAAAAATAAAAGTATTTCATGATCAAGCAATTCATAGAAAATCTTTTACTCCTGGATAGAATGTTCTATTATATAATTCGAGGTTACATCTTTTTCCTGGAAAGCTTAGGTCAAGATGGACAGGACCTTAGTTAAAGAAGTCTTTCCATATGGGGCTGTAGAAATTGAAAACCCAAGCAATGATATTGTTTTCAAAGATAATGGTTAACAATTAAAACTATTCTTAGAACTATCCATAGAATCTATGGAGGAAGCCATGGTTCTTTATAAACCAACATATCTTGATTAGCCTGTTGTCAAGTCTAGCTAAAGACTTTAAACTTAGCACTCCTAAAAGGCAACCCAGCTTCTTTCTTTTTAATTATTATTATTTTTTTGATATTATTAGGTTTTTCATATCCTAACTTAAATGAGCTCTATTGGCTAAGTTGGGGGGAGAACTCAATAAAATTCCTCCTCAGGTGTCGTCGTTTCCTTTTATACCATATCATGCATATATTTAGAAATTATTTTTCATGGGAGGATAAAAAGTGAAATAAGTATATATTTGGAGCTACCTTCACTCTAATATTCTTATACTTGTCGATCTTAAACTTAGGGTAAATCACACACTTTTGATAAGTAATTGATTGAATAGCTTAGATAATTTTTGAAATATTGAGGGGTAAAATGTTAATAGACTCAAGTAAAAATGGTAAGTAAGAATGAAGTCAATTTTTAGATAATTCTAATCCTCCTATTCACATCGAAGAAGAATCTATCTCTTGGGTGTGTGTGGGTGTTGTTAAATGCAAAGTTTCTTTATTAGTTAAAAAAAAAGAAAGAAAAAAGAAAAGAGATACTAAAAGCAAGTTCTAAACATTGTTCCACTGAGTAACCGGGCCTCTTCATCTAAGTAAATGGTTGAGTCTCACATCAAAAAGTGAAGATGTGAAGAAACTTTGCTATACAGCCAGTTTTGATTTGTAGCCTTTCTGTCTCAAGCCAGAAAGCCCAAGAGGTGTTCTACACCTAGTGCCCTTGGCCAACTGGTCTGGGAGATATTGGTCGAAAACTTGTTAAAAGGGTCAGATAGAAAGCTTAAGAGATTAAGGCATTGCATGGTCTGTATCAAAGAAAAAAAAGAAAAAAAGAAGTGAAAGAAAAGTGTAGCAATAAGAGGACATACTTGCACTAAAATATCTCACCTTTCCAGGGGAGTAGAGGATTTAGAAATAACAGTAAGAGTTGGTTAAGAATTATTTAAAAAAATAAGGAGTTTGCACTTAACAATTTACTTGAAGCTATTAATATTCCAATGACCCATTTCATCTAATATCTAACGGGAAATCTTTTACTTACAAAAAGGGTACGAGAACAACCTTTGAGTATGAGTAAACTTATATAAGATATTAAGAATTTTGGTAGCCTCTTTAATTAATTAATTTATAAACTTATTTTTACTTGAGGACGAGTAAGATTCAAGTTAGGGGGAGTGATGAGTACATAAATATTAAACATAAATACATTAAATTATAAATCAAATTATTCTTATTTAATTAAAATTAATATTTTTATGTAGTGTTTTACATGAAAGAACCTCGCCAATGAGAAGAGGCCAATTTATGGGATCCAAGGGCACAAATGGCATTCAAATTGGACTTCAATTGAGCTGAAAAAAAATTTTGAAAGAATTATTATGAAGTTGCATGGAAGTTAAAGTAGCCAGTCCACCATGGACCGGCTGAATGGTTCACAAGAGCTTTAACGGTCCATATCCACCATTGTTGCTGGTCCACATAATAGTACCGTGGACCACAGTCCAAACCAAGCCAAGATCTCGCCGGGAAAGCTTGTCACTGCCATCCCGTTGCCATCAGCACCCTCCTCGCTGGCCGGTGAACCCTCCCATGCCGGAGGAATCCAAGGAAAAGCCATCATTTTCCGCCACCATTCACTGTCTCCTCTGTCTTAGGTCTGCATTCGTCCATCACCACTTGCGTCGCCCAAGCACTGTTCCCGTGGCCAAAGAAGATGATGGAGAAGCCTTCAACCGAGTCCATCTGCACTGGACCAAGCCACCATCCAAGCTGCTCGATCCGCCATCTCTTCCGTCGGTACCCTTCACTGTGCAACCCCCTCCAATGCCAAGGTTTGGCCATCCACTCAAGTCACCGCCTCCACTCTGATTCAACACCACCGGTCGTCATCACTCCGATGCTGAGCTCACCATGTCCACTGCCCCGTTCTCTGTTCATTGCCCAGCCTTCCAACAGCCACCCATCGAAGAAGCTCTACACCATCTTCTAAGCTGCTGTTGCCTCCCAATTTTGCACCCTGAGCTAGCCTCCTCTCCGTCAAGCCATTTTTCCTCGTCTACCACAGCCAGTCTCCATCAGCTCTCCACTTGGCCTGCTGGTCTTCTTCATGGTTGCCTATCTCTACTACGGAGTCAATCCCCTACTCTTCCATTTTTCCGCCATCATGAGTCATTGCATCACTAGCCTATGGTCGGATAGAGATTGGATGTCCAAAGGAGTAAGAAGGAAGAGATCGATCACGGATTATGGGATAACATCAAAGGAATTTGATTTTAAAATAAAGATTATGTACGGCTGTTGGACGGGTACGAGGATAAGAACATGAAACCAGAACAGTTATGGGATAAAGATAAGAAGTGAAGCTATTAAGGGGATCAAGATATGAAACCAACATGGTTTCTGCATGGACCCGACACATTCCACCGCGGGTATTTATAGAGCCTCATCTCTTCATTACTAAAATATCTATCGACACATCCCACTTACAGCCAGCCCATCATCCATTTTCTCTTACTCCTTTTTCCACCCTCTTTTCATCCTACTTTCTTCCACCCTTCCAACATATAAGAAGGAGAGTAAGCTAAGAAGAGAGAGTACCTCTGTGGAATTTTTATTTTTAATTTTTTTATTTAACTCCAAGCCCTGTTAATGACTTAGGAGTTAAAACCTTTGTAATTAAATTAGTTCCGTAATAAAAAATTTATTTTTCTTATTTTAATTTTTCTTTCAATTTTTCTTTATTATTTTAGAATTAGGATAGTTTCAATTTCTCGCAATTTACATTCCTACAATTAGTGTAGTTTTTATTTTTGCATATTTAAATTTTGTAATTTAAATTTCAGCAAGTAGTTAGGTTGATTTTATTTTTTTAATAATTTTAAAGTTTTTAGTTTAAATCATGTCTGGCTAAGCGAACCCTCTAGGATTGGCGATGAAGCTAAACCATGATTAGAAGCCCTTTTCTTGAATTTTTCTTGGGCTTTAATTTTTAAGAGGTTTTCTTCCTTTTTAAACTTCTTGCCAAGAGACTTGATGGATTATAGTTAGGTTTCAATCCCTTCATAATTCATGTTTGATTCGATGCAAGAAGGGCAAAAGAGAGAAGGCTCAACAATATTTTTAAATTCTTCTCTCTTCTTCCTTGTAAAATCTTGATGAATTATAGTTGAGTTTAAATCTCTTCATAATCCATACTTGGTTAATACAAAGAAAGAAGTTGAAAGGATGTTATTAGAAAGATCCTTAGAAAAGTTTTCTAAATCATTGATCTAGTGGATTCAAAAGCCCTAGATCTTTACATTATTTATTTCTTCTTCATTTAATTAACTTTTTCTCATTCTTGTTGAAGCTTACCTAAGCAAGGGTTTGAGCATAGTTCAAATGCAATTTCCTTATGGGATCGACCCGTACTCGCTGGATATGCTATTCTGTACACCGTGCACTTGCGGTTAAACTAAATTCACATCAGCTTGCCAATGCTATCTTAATAAAAAAGGCCAAGGGAAAGTGTGGGCATGCATCGACTTCACCAATCTAAACAAGGCCTGGCCAAATAATTGCTTCTTCTTTCCATGAATTGATTAACCGGTGGATTTGACATCCAAGTATAAGACTTTTAGCTTCATGGATGCCTTTTTTGGGTATAACCAAATCTGGATAGCACCTGAGGATGAGAAGAAGACCATGTTCATCATGGACCGAGGGCTATACTGCTATAAGGTCATGCCTTTTGGGCTGAAGAACATGGGAGCCACCTACTAGCTCTTGTCAACAAAGTTTTTAGCAAGTAGAATGACCATAACATGGAAGTTTACATCGATGCATATTGGTGAAGGGCAACAAGGAATATTAGCATATGGCAGACTTGAAGGAAACTTTTAGACCCTACATAAGTAGGGCATGTGGCTCAACTCCAACAAGTGTGCATTTGGGGTCTCTTTTGGAAAGTTCCTAGGTTTCATGGTATCTTACCATGGAATCAAGATGAACCCTGAGAAGCTCTGGGTGATTCTCAAAATGACATCCCTAGAAGCCAGAAGGAGGTCCAGCACCTTGCGAGATGGGTTGCTGTATTAAGCTAGTTTGTTACAAGGTCTAGTGATAAGTGCTGGCCCTTCTTTAAGGCCTTGAGATAGATCAAAGACTTCCAATGGACAGAGGAGTGCCAGGCCACCTCTGAACAGCTCATGACCTACCTTGTCACTCATTGCTCCTCACAAGACCAGTTATGGGATAGATGCTTTAACTTTACTTAGCTATCTCCCTGTGGCCATGAGCTCTGTGCTCATTCGAGAGGAGAATGGAGTATAGAAGCTTGTTTACTACATTAGCCAAGTCTTCAAAGAAGTAGAGACCTTGTACTTGAAGGTGGAGAAGGTTGCCTTCCCCTTCTAACTTTGGCAAGATGACATCGCCCCTATTTTCAAGCACACCCAGTTGTAGTCCTATCTGATCAGCCCCTACAATAGATCATGCAGAAGATCAATGCCTTCAAAAGGATCGCCAAATGGGTAGTGGAATTGGGTAAGTTCGACATCCGCTACTAGCCTTGACCCTCCATCAAAGCCTAGGCCTTGGTGGACTTCATCATGGAAGTACAGTCCTCGATGAGGCAGAGGCTAAACCCACACAGGTGGAACCAAAACTGGCAGGCAGGACCTGGACTCTCCATATTGATGGTGCTTCCAATACTAGAGGATCTGAGCTAGGGTGATCCTCGCTAGCCCAGAAGGAGTTGTTGTCAACCAGGTGCTTCGCTTGGACTTTAAGGCTTCTAACAATGATGTAGAATATAATGTCCTCCTTATGGGGCTGAGACTTGCTCGTGAGCTTGGGGTTCTGCATCTCAGAGCTTTTAATGATTTATAGCTAATTATGGGGTAGATCCATGAAGAATTCAACACTAAAGCCCCCACTATAGAAAATTATCTCAAATGAGTAAGGAAAATCATCCCATCTTTCCTTTCCTTTAAGACTGTACAGATTTCCCAGATAAAAAATGTCCAGGTGGACCTAATATCAAGGTTGGCAACCTCCGATTATGTGGATATTCTAAAATCCACCTATCTAGAGACCCTTAAGAAGTTGAGCATCTCGGAAGTGCTAGCCCTCATCCAGCAAGAGAGCAATGAGCCTTACTAGATGGACCCCATAATCTGCATCTGCATAAGGGCTTGCTACCAGAGGACGAGGCTGAGGTGAGAAAGCATAGATGCTGGTTTGCCTTGTTCATGGTACTAAATGGAAAGCTGTACAAGCAAGCCTACTCGATGTCACTTCTTCGCTACCTTGATCCCTCAGAAGTAGACTTCATCCTTTGGAAGGTTCACAAAGAAATTTGTGGTAGCCATATAGGAGGCCACACTTTGGCCTATAAGATCTTAAGACAAGGGTATTATTGGCCAAACATTCTCAACGATGCTGTGGAGTATGTGCAATGCTGCCATCATTACTAGAGGCATGCCCACATCCAACATCAACTAGCAATGCCTCTAAACTCCTTGAGTTCACCAAGGCCTTTCGCTCAATGGAAACTAGATATTTTCAATCCTTTCCTACCGGCTACTAGTCGAAGGATGTTTATGGTTGTCACCATCGACTACTTTATTAAGTAGTTAAGGTAGAACCTTTGGCCCAAATTACTAAGCAGGAGGCCCAAAAGTTCATCTAGAGATCGATAATCTACCACTTCAGACTTTCCTGTGTTATCATCATCGACAATAGTGGATACCTTCAATAAGTTTTGCGAGGATTTGCAGATCAGCCACTAGTTCACCTCAGTTGCACATTCATAGATAAATGGAGAGGCTGAAGTTACCAATCGGATGATTCTCCAAGGATTGAATACTTGACTAGATAAGGTTGGAGGACTTTGGGTAGAAGAATTGCATAGTATCCTCTGGTCCTATTGCATCACCCACTAATTCTCAACAGGCGAGATACCATTCACTACACCTCTGGGATTGAGGCTGTTATCCCCTTGAAAGTGGGCCATTGTCATCCCGAGTCGAAGCCTATAATGAACACTATAACTTGGAAGACCTTAAGACAAATCTCGACCTCTTGGAAGAAGTCTAGGATAGAGCTTGAGTATAAATGACTGCATATTAGCGATGCATGGCCCACTATTTCACTACCCATGTAAAGACAGAAATTTTGACCATGAGAACTTATCCTTCAAAAGGCGGTGGTCAGCCAACCTGTAAAGCCTAAGAAGCTCTTCCTTAATTGGGAAGGACCCTATCATGTCATCGAAGTGATCTAACCTAGCATGTATTGAGTGGAGCTGCTAGATAGTATACCCGTCACCCAAACGTAGAATTCCAATAATCTCCGACCATACTACCAACAAGATATACCTCTAGCTACTATACTTGATCCTTTCAATGCAAGTCTTTTCATTTTGCACCCTAAAAAGAGAGAACAGTCAAGGCTAGGGATATCTTTAAAAGTCCTGGGGTGCAGCTATCCCAAGCAGGGTTATCACACCCCTTATTCTAAAAGTCCTAGGGCGGAGCCATCCCATGAAGGATTTTGACACCCCTTATTCTTGTAGCCCCGATTGAGTGGTCAGATGCCAAGTAAGGTCCCGGTACCTATGATCCCTAGCTAAGCAGTTAGTCTTCCAGGCACCCCAGGGAAGGATGTCCTAGATGAGATCTAAAGGCCTTGTGTGAGGTTGCCCCAAGCATCTTGGCAAGCTATCAGACTCTCAGGCTAGGTCAGATATCGTTAAGTCCCAGAAAAGAAATAAGTCTTCTAGGTCCTAAAGCTTTAAGCGAGGTTGCCCCAAGTATTCTAGTGAGCTATCAGACTCTCAAGTTAGATCACGATATCCCTAAATCCTGGTTAAGTAGTAAGTCCCTCAGGTCTTAAAGCCTTGGATGAGATTGCCCCAAGCACTCTGGTGAGCTATCAGACTCCTGGGCTAGGTCATAATATCCCTATGTCCTGGTTAAGCAGTAAGTCTTCCAGGTCCTAAAGCCTTGGATGAGGTTGCCCCAAGCACTCTAGCGAGCTATTAGACTCTCGGGCTGGGTTGCGATATTTCAAAGTCCTGGTTAAGCAATAAGTCTCTCATATTTTGAAGCCCTAGGTGAGGTGGCCCAGGTCGAGTTAAGACACCCCTTATTTTAAGGCACTCTAGGTGAGGTTGTCTCAGGCAAAGTTGATGAGCCCTTCAAATGACATACAACACAAGCATGCAAACACAAGCAAGTATCAAAAGAATGAAGGTTAATTTCATTAATAAGGATTCAATACATGTGTTTTCAGCTCCATAACCATATTACATCACACCAAGGATGCCTTGAGAGGTAGATAGAGGATAGGGATAAGTTACATAGGTTGTATAAGGTTTCCTAAAGTTTTGAAGTACCTTCGATGCACCACCTGTAAAAGGAGGATCAGGACCAAGTCAAAGCTCCCTGAAGTTTCCAAGACTCCTATAATTAGGTGGAAGTCCTTCCAAGGAAGACCGTGAGGCACTTCCTTTGCTAGATCATGAAGGGCTCCTAGATCCTTTAGAGAAACTCAAAGGTGATGATGCTTGTCGGTGAAGAAAAGATATGCATCACCCATAGAAGACTTGGCCAGCACACAAGGGAAGTGGAGGTGAGCCATAGACTTGCTAAGCCTCGCCCACCAAAGATAGAGAGGAGAGCCCCAAGATGCATCATAGATCCCATCGGAGTACCTCACCATGGGCTTAGTATGGTCCCACTATTTGCTTGGCAAGGTGGCATTCCCAAGGCTACTCCTACTCCTGACCTAGCTACTCCCAATAGAAAGCTAGGCCCTACTCAACGAGGCCCAGAATCATGTTGCAAATGGCAAAGGGCCACCATTGTGCCTTCCTTGTTCATACTCACTAAATGATACATGGGGCAGATTTTTGGAGTTGCACCCACCACACACCCACCTATCGCCAAACATGAAGATGGGTCACGATGGAGGAGGAACTAGATGATGAGGTATACAACCATTGCCTCCCCTCTAGCTCCATCATCAGATCGATGATAGATTTACGATGATATATTAAGACATCATGGCTATCAGTTTAATTAACTAACTTTTAAAGAAAATTGAAAATACATAGAAAAGATGAGTCGGGTCGAATCCACAGAGAAGTAGTGCTTAAAATAATTTAAAATCTTTGATTTTTATAAAATCTTTGATTTAAAATCAGATCTTAGCATCTACTTGCAATAAAAAAAAATAATAAAAATTTAAATGACATAAAAATAAAATTTAAATTAATTAAATCTAATTACAAGGAATTAAAAATAATAATTAAATAAACTATAAAAAGTAATAACAAAGAATTCGAAATTGATTGGCATAGCCTCATCGGGAAGATGGCTGATATCACTTTGTCTTCTTCCATCATACTCCCAGAGCAAACTGGGCTTCCTCTTCTTTTTTCTCTTTGGATCTTTATTTGAAGATTGGTGTAGGTGAAAATATGGCATAGAAGACAAAGCATCTTCTTTAAGGAACCTCACTTTTAGAGGCCAACACGTAACCCAAAGCTAAGCCTTTTATCCTGTATCATACTCCTTTCTCTAGGATGATTTTTTATAGCCTAAGATCCTTTAAATAGAGCTTGGAGAAGGCTCTAGGTCAAGTTAGATTAATATGAGCAATGGGATGGTTGATTTATGGTGTCTTTGGACCATTTGATCACCTAAATCTTATGGATTGTACTTCAGCAATTCATCTTAGGCTGAGGTCCTTATCAGCCATTAGATCAATATTTTCAGATGGCCATGATCAATTGAATTCCATGGATCGTAGTGACCATTAGATTGCTGCTTTCGATGGTTGGGAATTATTGATAGCCATGGATTAGGAGGAAGCAATGGGATGGATCATGGCATCTTCTTGAGATCTCGATCATTGGGCTGAGCATCTGGATGGCCAGTGATTGATGATAGGGAAGAAGGCCAGAATGGTGGTTGCTCAAGATGGCAAGGGTGTAGCGATGGGTGACAAATCAAGGAGGAGCTACAAAATGGTCAGTAACCTGGGGAAGATGGTGGTCATGGGCAGATCAGAGGCCGATGATCGATGGTGGGGAAGCACGGGAAGGATAGGAGGAGCAGTAGCAGGTGTTTGGAGAAAAAAATCGATGATGGGTGGCATCTTTATGGATCGAGCGGATGAGGAGATGGGTAGCAAAATAGCAACGACATGGGAAAGATGGCCAGAATGGTAGATCAGTGAAGGAGGTGGTGGATCGGACTGAGAGAGGGCCGGGATGAAGGTGGCATGGGCCAATCATGGGAAGAAGATAGGGGTAGAGGTGACAATATTGTAGTGGCTTCGAGCAGCTTCTCCAGTCGATGAGGAAGGAGAATGGTGGCTCTGGGTGGCATGACAATGGCTCGGGCAGTAAGACAATGGAAATCCTTCCATGGTCTATAACTTAGAGGCATGGACCACAAACCATGGCTGCTGGTGGACCAGGACCAAGAGGCCGGTCTATGGTGGATCAACTGCTTTAAAGACTATGCATAACTTGATATTTTGTTCTTTTCTCGATTCTGGGTCCATTTGAACTCCTATTCGTATGTTGTTTGATCCATTGGATTCTACAAGTTGAGATCTTCATGTTGGCATACTTGTTAATCAGTAATTCGATAGATTTTCTTAGGTTCCAAAGTTTTTTTTAAAAAATCATTATCTTAATATACCTATAAAAGTAGAAGAAGCATGAATTAAACTTTTCATTAAATATATTAATGGATGTGTGGTGCTTTGGCTTGATATCTGCTTTTTATGATTATACTCTAATTTCATTTTTTTAAAGATATTTTAAAAATAGTTAATTTTGTAAAAAGGTCTAATTTAATTATGAAATTAGATTTTTTAGAAAATGTTAGCACTAATAATTACTTAAAATACTTAAAATAAATATATAAATCCATGATTTATCACACCCCCAATTTACTCATTACTAGTCTCTTAGCAATGTAATAGATATATAAATATTAAATTATAACCATGTGTGAATAAGAGCTTCCTTTACAATAATAGATCTAGGATTGATAGTAACAAAGCTAGCAAGTATCACTAACTATATATTAAGTTTCAGAAGTAGATTTCATAGTTAGCATAACTAAAAACTTTCTTAAAATTTATCCAAAGATCTACCGTACTTGTGTTTGTGATAGCTAACTTATCATTTCAGGGCCAACTTGCAAAGGACAAATTTCTTCACTTATCACCTATCTTGGTTAATTTTTTGTACACCCCCACATTAAGCTCATGAATGTAAGGTAGTTTCACACTACCAAATTTTTTTTTAGTGCTGAGTATCATGGCTTTCCCTTCACCATTTGACACAAGTCTCCATGCTTGACTTAGGTACAGAGACCCAGTTACTAAGCTTAAGGCAATCCATATATACTCTGTATTTTGTACTTTTATTTTGGATAGCTACCTTTCCTTGAATTCAAGGTAGCTTTCATACTGCATGATTTTTTTTAGGTAGGTAGCTCTTTTCTTAAATTCATGTTTCTTTAATTAGGATGTAAATCAATTATCAATTTTAGTGATAATTGGATCCTCTGTTGACCTTACAACTAACACCTACTTTAACTTGTCAGTGTGCATGTGCAATTGGAAGTGCTAATAGCCTTTAGGTGATCTAAGTATGCCATTAAAAGTCTGACCAACTAGTCTACACTTTGACTTGCTATAATTATTAGCAAATACCTTTAACTCTATTACTTTTTTCTTGTATATTTTGCTTAAAATTTCTTTCTTGATACATGGTTTATTCAAGATAAAATTTTTCTATTTTCAAGATTTTCAAAAAAAATTTAAATTTTTTAAAAAAATTTTCAAAGATTTTTAAAGTTTTTAAAAATTTATTCCTACCCCCCAACTTAAATACCATTATCTCTAATGGTATAAACAAGTTAAAGAAATAAATTCAAACCATAAAGATAAAAGAGATATACAGGGAAAGACATTACTTGAGAAGATGAGCTTATCAACAAGAGAAAGGCTGCAACAATCAAATTAGATTGGATTTTTTTTAATTTTTTCTATTTTATGTTGAAGAGCATAAAAAATAAATATTGGGTTACCTCCCAACAAGCACTAGTTTAACGTCTTCAATTGGACATTATGAGGGAGTCCAGTAGATAATTAATTTTAATATATATCTTAAGATATTAAAAGGACAGGGCCAATCAAGAGGCCATGTCATCATGGAAAAAAATTATTTATAGAGTACTCTACGATGATTAGCTTGAATCAATAAAGTAAATTGGGCAAGCATATTATTCTAGGATTTAAAAATATTATTATTATTCATATGATACTTAGAAAAGGATTATGTTTGTTGGACCAAAATTGGAGGTGGTAGTTTGAGAATTTCTTCACTTATGAGTTGATCTACCCTACTCCTTTTCTCGGGTATGATGTATTTGGTCAATATCCCTTTCTATTTTAAAGCTAGGCAACTTTTCCAGATTAATATTAAACCTGTCTCCATATATCATTTTAATATCATGAAAAGATTTTAGAGGCAGTTCTCAAGATTAGTGTCGAATATGAAGAAATCGATTATAAGATTTTTAAAATTATAATCCCTTATTTTAGTAATATCACATTCAATAGCTTCTTTATGTGCTTTTAGAATACCATTAAGTTAGGATTTCTAAGTAAGGTTCATTGAGAAAGTTTTAATAGGTGCATCAAGAAGTGGTTTCAGTTATAGATTAGGTAGTGATTCTAACAAGGGAGCTATTGGTGGGCTAAGTGATGGATCCTATTGTTCATCAATCGAAAGTGGGATAGTTTCAAAGTAAGGTATTTGTATTAGGTTATTTACTTGTGAGATATACCAATCTACATTAAAATTATCTAACCCAAAATGAGCCTAATAGGGATCTACTAAATCCTAGGAGAGAACTATGGGGATGGCTTCCTCTATTATGTAATGCATTTGTAGTACTTGGAAAGACTCAACTAATTCCATCATTGCATTTATTTATTCTCCCATCCCATTAAAAGCCATGTACATTTCTAGGGCACTAGAGATTGGGGCCATTGGTGGTGGGATAATGATGGAATTGGTTCATCCCATAAGTTTAATTTTTTCATATATTTTTCTGCCTTAGCCAGATTATCTATATTGGTCTCTATGGTTATGCAAAGTTGTTCTAAGATCATTTAATTTTTGGGAGTTTGAGTTGATTACTTAAAAAAGATAAAGGGTCATTAAAATCTTGAGCTAGGTATGGTCTCTTTAGGTTACACCCGGGTTGACTAGGCAGTTTACCTCTCTCCTCTCTATTAAGTTCAATTAATTATTGGTCAGTTTGATCCATTAGCTTATCGATAGATTGCTGTTGGGCTATAATTATTTATTAAAATTGAGCAAACCTATTGGCATCTAGGTTGGTCTATACAGGAGGTGGGTATGATGCTTGCTAACCCTTCTCTTTAAATAATGGACTATAGGTAGTTAGAGAAGGTTGACATTATGGATAGGATTGATCATAATAGGGTGTATCTATGAACATGGATCCTTGGATTGCCAGGGTAATCACTGGGTGTGGTTGCCATGAAAATCTGGTTGAGCCCCTCAACTTGAATTATAGGTATTAAAATATGGATTATTTTCTTAGCTGTAGGCCGTTTGGATTTGATCTTGATAAACTTTGTCATACATAGACTCAAAAAGTTGGTACACAGTTGGGCATTTACTCTCAAAGTGAGTGGAGCTCGAATAAACTAGTTGTGCTGGAAGAAATGGTACTCTACTATAAGGATTCATGCTCTTGACACTGATTTAGTTCATCGAATTATTCTGATTATTTGGATATACAATCAAGATTTTAGATCAGAGTAATCTTTATTTATTTATTTATTTATTTATTATTTTTGTAAGAGAAGAGGTGAGACAAAGAAGGAAGAAAGATAGAAAAGAATTCTAAAGATGAGAGCCTAAGGAGTCCTAGAGCTAAGAGAGAGAAAAGATTAATTAGGATTTGATGTTATTTACAAACAAGTTAACATAACATGTGTTGACTCCTGTCTTGTTTTTGATGAATAACAAAATACTTAAGTACATTTGAGTGCTAACTATGTTAAAAGTATGTTTATCAGAACAGGGTACTCATTAAAGTTATAATATGCTGAAAGTTCAAATGCTTGTCATCTTGTTGAAGAAGTCACTTATATTGATAGAATTTCAAGTGAATTGGACCTTGGCATATAAGAATGATCTTGAAGGACTCAAATCTTAAAATTAAAAAAGTTTCAGCAGAGTTTCAGTAGAGTTTCAGCTAAGTGTCGACTCATGAAAGTCAGGTGTCGACTCAAGATGTCAACTCACAAAAGCTTGGACTGATATGCAGAAGAAGTTTTAGCTGGTATGCATAAAGTGTTGACTTATGAAGACCAAGTGTTGACTGATGTGTCGACTCAAGTATCGACTCAAGGCCTGAGACCAAAAATGATACAAAACATGCTGAATTTAAGTTTTTCTTCAAGCGTCGACTCATGAAGAAGAAGTATCAACTCAAGTGTCAACTCACCAGAAGAAGTGTCGATGCACCAGAGCACTTCAAAGAGCTTCAGAAGATATTTTTGACCTAGTGTCGACTCAAGTATCGACTTATGAGTTGACTCATGACCTAAAGTATCGACACCTGCAAGTCTGGATGAACTATAATGGCTAGTATTTTAAAGCACAGAATTAATCCTTTTTGTTTCTAATGGCTATTTTCTCCTCTTCAACGATCATAAATGGTCATTTGAGGCTTCAAAAGGTATTTAAAGTGGACCAAACTCTAAGAGAAAGTATTTATTGCAAATCTTTCAAATATTCATTAAGAGTTCATTACTTTTGAGTAAAGTTGAGCCTTCAAGCATTCAAGAGCATTCAAGAAGCATTCAAGTCCAATCTTCAAGTATCTATTAAGGCTTCAACAACTTGGGAACAAGCTTTCTCAACAACAATCAAGAGCTTTAAAGAGATATTTATTTTTATTTGAAAGCTTATTGTGTCTTTACTTTGAACTTGAATTTATTATTGTTCCTAGTTTCAAGTGGGTTAAAACTAGTGGTTTGGTTATTGGTGAGCCTTGTAAAACCAACTTAAGTTATTGGTGAGCCTTGTAAAAATCAACTAGGTTATTGTTGAGCCTTGTGAAAACCAATTAGGTTATTTGTGAGCCTTATGAAAAATCAATTAGTTTTTGGTTAGCCTTGTGAAAACCAAGAAGGGTTTTGATTAGTGAGCCCGGGAAAACTAATCAACTATAATCAAGTTGGATTATAGTAAAATACCCAAGTGGACCTTGGGGAGTGGACATAAGTGATTTGGAGTGCACCAAACCATTATATATTCTTGTATTTGTGATTGTTTATTTTTTTTATTCTTGTATTTACTTTATACTTCTATTGCATACTTAATTTGAATACACAAACACTTACAAACATACTAGCACTTATCTTTAATCTTCGTAAAAGTTTTAAAACACAATTCATCCCCCCTCTTGGGTTGCTTTAGTTGGGCAACAAGTGATATCAGAGCCTTGTACTTAGCTTATAGGTCTAGCTACCTTGAGTTAAATATCTATGGTAGCCCCTATAGGTTCTAGGTTGTTGAGGGTCAACCCTCAAATAGACCATCTTTTTTCAATGGCACTAATTACACATATTAAAAATCCTGAATGAGAATTTATATGCATTCAATATATTACAATCTTTGGAAAGTTATTATAAAAGGTCCCCATGTTCCTTCAATGATGGTTAATGGCATTTCCATTCCAAAACTAGAAGAGGATTGGGATGAAAATGATATCAAGCAATCGAAGCTTAATGCTAAAGCTATGAGCCTACTTTATTGTGCATTGGATCCTAGTAAATTTAATATGATTACCACATGCGTATCCACGAAAGAAAATTTGGGATACACTTGAGGTTACTCATGAGGGTACCCATCAAGTGAAGAATACTAAAGATAATATGCTCATTTATACATATGAAATATTTAGAATGGAGCCTAATGAATCTATTACTGGTATGTATACTAGATTTTCTAATATTTTAAATAGTATGAGAAGTCTTGGAAAAGTTATGACTAACACTGATCTTGTAAATAAAATTCTTAGATCTTTGCCAATATCTTGGGATCCAAAGGTCACAGCAATCCAAGAAGCAAAAGATGTTGAGACACTTCCCTTGGAGCAACTTGTCGGTTCACTCATGACTTATAAGTTGAATTTAAAACAAAAGGCAGTGGATGCAGATAGAAAGAAGAAGACCATCACATTCAAATCCACCACACCAAATGAGTCTTCAAGTGAAGAATCAGAAGAAGGAGAAAATGAAAATGAAGAGGCACTTATGGCCAGGAAATTTAGAAGATTTATGAGGAAAAAGAAACTTCCTTACAAAAAGAAGCCACGACCTCGCAAAGAAAAATGAAAAGAAAAGAAAAAAGAGAAGGAGAAGGACAAACCAATTTGCTTCGAGTGCAAAAAGCCCGGACACTACAAGATTGATTTTCCTCTCCTAAAGAAGTTCAAAAAAAAATTCAAGAAGAAAGCTGTGATGGCAACCTGGAGTGACAGCGAAGACTCCAGTTTAGAAGAAGAACAACAAGAAGTTGCCAACCTTTGCCTAATGGCTCATGAAGATGAGGTACAATCTAAACTTGATTTTGAATTTATATTTGAAGAACTTATAAATGCTTTTGATGAACTTATACATGAATATAAATTACTGAAAATTGAGAATAAAAAGTTGAAAAAGCATGCTGATTCCTTTTCTTATAAAAATACCAATCTTGTTAATAAAAACAATGATCTAAAAGCCAAGATTAATATTTTAGAAAAATGAAAGAATGCTTTATCAAAAGAAATAGAAGTTTTGAAAAGATCCAAGGTTGTTATTATAAATAATGAGCTTCTAAAGAAAAACAAAGACCTTAAGGTAGAAAACAAGCAAAAATGAGCTTGATAAAGTTAAACCTTTTATTAAAAAGTATATATTTAGCTTTGAAAAGTTGAATTTATTATTGAATAATCAAAGAGCTATGTTTGATAAAGCTGGACTTGGTTACAAGCAACAAAAGAAATAAAAATTTTTCAAAAATTTCTTTGTTCCAGCATCATCCAATGTTACTTGCTTTAGTTGTAGAAAGTTCAGTCTTAAAGCTTTCAATGCAATATAAGAAAAATAAACAATTCTAGAAAAGTTTGGATTCCAAAATGAGCCATTACTACTAACTCTAAAGGATGGTTTGGATACCTAAAGCAACAACTTGATCTGTTTTGTAGGTGTGTCTTGAAACCAAAGAGAAAAGAAGATTGTGGTATCTTGACATTGGTTGCTCAAGACACATGATAGGAAATGTGAAGCAATTCACTTCTCTTGAAGCTTTGAATGGAGGGAGTGTAACTTTTGGAGACAATGGTAAAGAAAAAATCATTGGTATTGGTAATGTTTACATCTCCCCTTCTACCTTTATTGACAATGTATTATTAGTTGAAGAATTAAAACATAATTTGTTTAGCATTAGTCAGTTTTGTGACAAAGATTTTAAAGTAGTTTTTGAATCATCCCTTTGTATGGTTTCTAGTCCTAATAATAATGGAGTAAAATTCATTGAAAATAGGCATGGCAACATCTACCTTGTTGATCTTGATAACTTATCTTTACATGATGATGAATGCCTAGTTGCAATGAATGCCACAATTAATGAGACTAGTTGGCTTTGGCATCGTAGATTAGGTCATGCAAGCATGCACCTACTTTTTAAATTATGCAAAAAGGATTTAGTTAGAGATTTATCCAAACTTAAATTTGAGAAAGATAAAGTTTGTGATGCTTGCCAATTTGAAAAATAATTAAGAACCTCTTTTAAATCAAAAAGAATTATTTCAACTTCTAGGCCACTAGAACTACTCCATATGGATTTTTTTAAACCAACTAGGATCACAAGCCTAGGAGGCAAAAGATATGGATTAGTCATAACGGATGATTTCTCTCGATTTACATGGATTTTATTTTTAGCATATAAAGATAAATATTTGTTTGCTTTCACGAAATTTTATCGAAATGTTTCAAATAAAAAAGGTACTTCTATTGTTTGTATTCGAAGTGACCATGGTACTAAATTTGAAAATCAAAATTTTGAAGATTTTTATGATGAAAAAGGAATTAAACATAATTTTTTTGTACCTTAGATATCTCAACAAAATAGGATGGTAGAAAGAAAAAATAGGACTTTGGAAGAAATGGCACGCACAATGCTTTGTGAAAATGACCTTCCCAAATATTTTTAGACCGAAGCTATTAATACTGCTTACTATATTTTAAACCATATTTTGATCAGACCAATTTTAAAGAAAATACCTTATGAGCTTTGGAAAGAAAAAAAACCTACTTTAAAGTATTTTCGTGTATTTGGTTGCCGATATTTTATTTTAAATAATGAAAAAGATAATTTAGGCAAATTTGATGCCAAGTCAGATGAAGGTATCTTTTTATGATACTCTACATCTAGCAAGGCATACAGAGTTTTTAACAAAATAACCCTAGTAGTAGAAGAGTCCATGCATGTAGTATTTGAAGAGTCTACTAACAAGTCCTTTAGAAAAGAGGATACTGTTGATGATTATGCAGGTATGAAGAATATAAGAAGCTGACTTTGGATGATCATCCTTCCAAAGATGACAAAAAAGATCAGAGCAAGGAAAATGAAGGAGAAGCCATAATATCATCACCAAAGGACAAGGATCTACCCAAAGAATGGAGGTATGCTCATGGACATCTTAATAAATTAATCTTACGAGATCCATCGAAAGGGATAAGAACTAGATCCTCTCTTAGAAATGAATATGATTACATTACTTTTATTTCACAAATTGAACCTAAATGTATTGAAAAAGTTGAAAAAGATCCAAATTGGATGATTGCTATACAAGAAGAACTAAATCAATTTGAAAGAAATAAAGTTTGGACATTAATAAAAGACCATCTAATACTTCAATAATTGGCACAAAATGGGTATTTAGGAATAAATTGGATGAAAATGGTATAGTAACTAGAAACAAGGCTAGACTGGTAGCTAAGGGTTACAATCAAGAAGAAGGAATTGATTTTGATGAAACCTTTGGTCCAGTAGCTAGACTTGAAGCTTTTAGATTATTTCTAGCTTTTGCATGTTCTATATATTTCAAATTATTTCAAATGGATGTTAAAAGTATATTTTTGAATGGTATACAGCTAAAGAAGTTTTTGTTGAACAACCATCTAGTTTTGAAAATCATGCACATCCTGATTATGTTTTCAAATTATACAAAGCACTTTATGGTTTAAAACAAACCCCCCGTGCATGGTATGAAAGACTTAGTAAGTTTTTAATTAAAAATGGTTTTACTAGGGTTCATGTTGATACAACCCTATTTTTAAAGAAAAAGGTTGATGTATCTTAGTTGTACAGATCTATGTCGATGCTATTATCTTTGGTGCCACTAATGAATCTCTTTGTTAAGAATTTGCAAAGCTAATGCAAGGAGAGTTCGAGATGAGCATGATGGAAGAATTGAGCTACTTTCTCAGATTCCAGATCAAGCAAACAAATGAAGGGATCTTCATCAACCAAACTAAATACACAAAAGAGATTCTGAAATAGTTTGGGATGGAGAAGACTAAGCCTATTAGTACACCTATGAGCCCTTCATGTAAACTTGACAAGGATGAATCTGGTAAGAAAGTTGATCAAAGTTTTATAGAGGCATCATTGGATCATTACTATACTTAACTACAAGTAGATCAGATATTATGTTTAGTGTATGCATGTGTGCTAGATATCAGTCTGAGCCTAAGGAATCACATTTAATGGCTATTAAGCGCATTTTTAGATATTTATCTGGTACTCTTGATATTGGATTATGGTACTCTAAGAATTCAGCTATTGATTTAATTGCATATTCTGATGCTGACTTTGCTGGATGTAAGTAAGATAGAAAAATACTTCTGGAACTTGTCAATTCCTTGGAGTTAACTTAATCTCATGCTTTAGCAATAAACAAAATTTAGTTACTCTATCTACATTTGAAGCTGAATATATTGTAGCTGGAAGTTGTGCTCAAATCTTATAGATTAATCAACAACTTGAGAATTTTGGCATCAAATTAACTAAGACATCCATAGGATGTGATAATACAAATGCAATTAATTTAATAAAAAATTTAGTTCAACACTCAAGAAGTAAGCATGAACATCTTTGAAGTAAGAGTTAGAGAGCTTTTCAAAGAGTTAATGTTTTATTGAATATCCAACCAACCAACAAGGAAGAGAGCACTAAGAGCATTCAAGACAGCCTTCAAGTCTTCACCAACTCACATCTGAAGCTTGAAGTGCTTTGTAAAGAAGCAATAGAAGCCATTAAAGTGCATTCAAGTGCATTCAAGTGGGCTTCTCTCGAGCTGCATGGCAACCACTCGACAAAAATTAGTTTGTCATTTTGTTGCTTTTCTTTTCAATTCATTCTTGAATTGTTGGGTTATTGGTGAGCCCGGTTGAGAAACCAAATAGGTTCTTGGTGAGCCTTTGTTAAAAAACCAAGTGTTGGGTTATGGGTGATCCTAGTAAAACCAAGTTGGGTTTCTTTGGTGATCTCGATAAAACCAAAGTGTAGAGGTTTGGATTATGAGCCTGTTAAAATAATCTGACTGTATTCCGGTAGGGGATATAGTGAAAATCCCAAGTGGTAATCTTGGATAGTGGATGTAGGAGCTGGGTTACTCCGAATCACTATAATTTTTATGTATTTGTGTTGTGCTTCTCTGATTTATTTTTGCTTCTGCAGTCAATTGATTTATCACAGCACCTAACACTTTAACAGGGATTTCAAAAGCACATAATTGCTTATGTTTTTTAAAATTCTAATTCACCCCCCTCTTGGAAAAGCCACCTAGACAATAACTGGTATCAGAGTAGTGTCTCTGAATACATTTAGAGTAAAGATTGATGGCTCATCCCATCAGTACATCCTTGGCCGAAGGCCAATCTACTAATAGACCTCCACTCTTCATTGGAACAAATTATTCTTACTGGAAAGCTAGAATGAAAATTTATATACAAGCTATTGAATTTTAATTATGGAAGGTCATTCTGAAAGGGCCACAAATTCTCATGATTAAAATTGATGGCGTGGATATCCCTAAGCCTGAAGAGGAATGGGATGAACACGACATAAAGATGGAGGAATTAAATGCCAAAGCAATGAATTTATTATACTGTGCTTTGGATGCTAGCAAGTTTAATTGAATTTTCACTTGCTTTTTAGCAAAGGAGATTTGGGATAATCTTGAAGTGACCCACGAAGGAACTTTCCAAGTGAAGACTTTCAAAATAATTCTTCTAGTACATAGTTATGAACTAATTAAAATGGAACCTGCTGAAACCATATCTGCCATGTTTACTAGATTTACAGATATTATTAATGGCTTGAAAAGTCTTGGCAGGGTTTATTCAAATGCTGACTTAGTACAGAAGATCTTAAGATCACTTTCGGATAAATGGGACCCCAAAGTGACTGCCATCTAGGAAGCGAAAGATCTGAACACCCTTTCTTTAGATGAATTAATGGGTTCACTCATCACACACGAACTGGCCATGCAGCATAGAACCGATGATGATCAAAAGAAGAAGAAGATAATTGCCTTCAAAGCTGCATTGGACTCAAAGAAAGATAAGGAATCGGAAGATGACTCCACCTCCTCCAAAGACAATTCAAAAGACGAAGATATAGCAATGGTCGTGAGGAGATTTAGAAAGTTTATGGAAAAGAAGAAAGGAAGATTTAATAGAAAATTTCATAAACGAGGAGAGCAATCCAAGGACAAGGACAAGGATAAAGAAAAGGATAAAGAACAAGTGCCCACATGCTACGAATACAAGAAATCGAGGCACTGGTTGGATAGTGTCTTGTTGGGATTCACTGGTTCTAGATCTTCTTTTGGTCTATCATACAGTCAGGAACCTAGCTTCAGCCTCAATCCAAACCTGCACCTATACCTAGGCCATCATTTAGTATTACTGTCCGACCTAGCACAGGATTTTCTCCTTCACCTAGGGTAGGACCATCTTCCTGGACTCGCAGTTTTACAGGTCCTTCACCTATTCACTCTACTATGACTTATGTCCCTTTCACAATCAACATTACAGAGGAAGTTATAGTGAGCAGATATTAGGATTTCTATTATGTATTTTCTTATCTTTGTAGTGAACATTTTGTATTTCATGGTGTATGTTGGTATGTTATGATACCTTTGTTATATTAAATTTTGTAACTAAAACCTCGAATGATACATTATATATTTCTCCAAATACTATATGCATATATGCTAATAATATTTGTGGTATCATTTTGTATCATATAACAATATCATGGTATCATGCTTTTCCTTATGACATTTTTCATACTATTCTTATTTTTCGTTGTTGATGATAAAAAGGGGGAGAAGAAAGAATGTGCATAAGATTAAAAGTTTCAAACAAAAAGGAAAAAAACGAGAATGAGAATGTCCATGTTTGAGATTACAATCTAAAAATCTAATATGCATACATGCTTGTGAAAGAGATTAATGAATTAAAATGATTAAAAGAGATGGGAAACTAGAAGAGTAAATGAACAAATGATTGAAATTAAAAGGGGGAATGTTGACTGTTATAAAGTCTAATGAAATCCTTATTCTCCTTTTGATCAATTAATTCAACAATCTTAATACATATTTATTTTGCTATAATACATTTTTCCTTCAACAATCCTTATTCTCCTTCTGATATATTTTTCCAAGCTCTGATATAACATGGTTTGCTACGATCATATAAACTCTAAATTATTCAAATACTTAAACTCTAATACTATAATTCATATATACTCTAATACATGAATATTTCTATGCTCTAATACATAACATATATGCTATGATATATGAATATGTACATTACTCTGATACATTTCCTTGAATTGTAAAGCTTTTAATCTTCATGCCCAGTATTTTGTCATCATTAAAAATGAGAAGATTGTTGACCTCAGGAATGATTTTGATGATTACAAAATATTAGAACATGATTATATGCTAATACTTTTCAAATGTTTAAGAATATTTTTGTTGAAAGTTTTCTAATGCACAACCTTCAATTGAAGATCCTATAGAATATTGGAACACTTAGTGGCTCATTAGTATCAATGAGAATCCCTTTAAGAACTCTATCTAGCAATTGGGATATGTATAGTGAGCTTCTATAAATCCTTAGAAATATTTTTGAGTATACAAAATTTACTTGTATTCATTAAGTTCCCTTAGATGCTTTGAGAGATTTTTGTATCATGGAAAGAATAGAGAAGTTATCTCTTGTATTTGAAATAGTATGTTTATTTTTAAAAACCCTTAGAATTACATGGAAGACGCTTGGAAGATATTTGAAAGCCTTAAAGAGTCAAATCATTTTAATTTCTTGAAATATTAAAGAGCAAGCTACAAGAGCTGACTAGCACCAAAAGAGCCGACTCTAGCATGGCATGATGATTGGCATAATTCAGAAGAGCTGACTCCTACTCTAGTGGGGCCTTCTCTCTCAGATAGGGAGAAACTTGAGTTTTGGATACTGTGAAAATGAGCCAACTCTTGTTCTGCAAGCTCTTTCTCAGATAGGCAGAAACATGAGTTTTTGGATACTATAAAAATGAACCGACTCTTATTCTATGAGCCTTCTCTCTCAGAAATGATAGAAAATAAGTTTTTGAAGATTGTTCAAGAGAACCGACTCCTATTCTATGAGCATTCTCTCTTAAGAAGATAGAAACTCAATTTTCTAAATACTACTGAATTGAGCCGACTCCTCTTCCTCGAGTCGACTCTCCTCCCATGGATTGTAATGGTAACGACTAGTTCCTGAACTTATAGAATTTGATTTCCAAGATTTCTAATAGCTGTTTCTTGGTTTTCAATGGCTATAAATGGCTAAAAATAACTTTAAACACATGAAAAAATATTTGAAAAGATATAAATTCTTGGATTGAAGTTAAAAGGAATAATTATTAAAGACACTTGAACAAGAACTTGAGCATTCATTTCGATCGTTGAGAATAAGGAGAATATTCTATGCGATCATTGAAAACTCAAGAGGAACTTCAACTTCTTCCATCTAACCTCTTGAAGCATTAAGTGAGGATTGAAGAAAGCATTGAAGAGTAACTTTTGAAGTCCTTGAGCAACTATATATCAAGCTTCAATTGTAATAATTAGCTCTTTTTAGAGTTTATTTTTTGTTGCTCTATTTTATATTTTTAAGTTGTTGTTTGTTTCAGCAAGGAGCTAAAAGTTTGAATTGTGTTTAGATTTTGATTGGTTGATCTTGGATAACCAATTGGATTGTTTGTGAGCTTGGAAAACAAACATGTATTTGGGCTTTGATTGGTAAGCCATAGAAAATCAATTGAATTATTTGTTACCCCATAAAATAAATGTTGTACTTAGATTTTGGATTATGAGCCCAGGATAAAATAATCTGATTGTATTCTTATAGGGATATAGTGAAATCCCAAGTAAATCTTGAGAAGTGGACATAGGAGCTGGGATTACTCTAAACCACTATAAATTTGTCATGTTTGTGTATTTATTTTTTTCTCTTACTTTTTCTCTTAGCTTCTACTAACCACACTATACTTAGCTCACATTTGATTAATGTTTTCAAAGGCATATGTTTTTTTAGTTTTTCAAAAACCCAATTCACTCTCCTCTTGGGTTATCGATCTAGGGAACAGAGATCGAGCTAGTGCAACATGCTTGAGAAGCATTGGACAAGAGTTGTCCACTCATTGGTATAGCATGTTACTAATAACTGGGCACGATGTGGTATCGCATATCAGCAGGACTATAGTACCCACTAGGGATCCTAGTCACGTAGGAGTTTTTGCATTTCTACCGAGTATGAGAGATCTATGAAAAAAATGAAAGTCTAATTTATTTCTTAAAGTTTTTAGAATAAATTTATGATTAAATATAATTATTTAACTAAAATCTTTACTCTCTATGGATTAAAAGTAAGCTTCCAACCCTCTTAATTCTTAGATCAATCAATTAACCCAAACCTATTATAAAGTCTAGCTCAATATGAAAATTAATTAGACAGGAAGAGTATAGTAATAGACCAATTATCCTATGTTACCAAGCCATTCTGGCTGACCTAACTGCAATCGATCTACAATATTATTTGACAATGATTAAGGATTAGGAGCTTGAGAAGCTCAGGTATGTTGATGCACAAGGATTGTAAATGGATTTGATCCAACCATCTTTGTCTAATTCATATAGACAGTTTATTGAAAATTACCATTTGAGTAAGACCAAGATAATTAGGTCAACAAATTGGTGACTATTAAAGGGACCTTGAAGGTTCTAAGGACATGCTTCTCAATGCAGAGCAAACATTCTCTTCCAAAATAGAGTCTAATTAGAAAAAGAGGCCTGTAAAGAAATAAGAGATCAGATCTTCCATGCAGATGGTCATTGATAACGGAAAGTTGTTTCCACTTCTAAGATTGATGACCATATGCATTGTCCTATGTATCTCATCCTTGAAGAATAAATTGAACATACCTTTGAAAGATATGTCAACTATTTAAAAAAAAGACTATTACATGTTGAGACATAAATTTGATTTCTGTTTAGCATGAAATCACTAATCCATTTATTTTAAAAATAAATTAGATTTAGATAATTTTATAAATATTAGTCTTTATGTGCATATGATGCATCTGTAGTAAGTGAGTGTTATGGGATCTATGAGATCTTGTAAGATGATGTCAACATAAAGCATATAGGTGGCACCTCAAGTTTGGTCATGTCAAAAGAAAGGACAAACAATTTAGAAATTATGGACAACCATGGATCTTTTGGCTAATTGACTATCGAGTTATTTTTAATTTATGAATCCTATCTTGAAGAGTATTGACCAAATTACTTTTTGGGAGACAAAAGATATAGGTGAGGACCATAGATATGCTTGCTTGGGTATACATTAATGTGTATAGACATTCAACGTGCAAGCCAGGAAACCTCCTTAAGGTTCTTTGATTAGATTGAAAAAGTAAATACCTTATAGGAGAATTTCAGAAACATCTCAAGTTATATGGCATAGTCTCATAATGGACTCCTTTTATATCTCGATTTCAATGGGATATCTGAGCAAAGAAATTGAATCCCTATTATAATGGTTTAGTCCATTATGAGATTCACTAATTTATCTTTAAGGATATGATTAGCCAAAGTTAGGCTAAAGTTAGGCTTTGCCATTTGTTGGTTAAAAGCACTAAGTCTAGTCATGCTAATGGTTAGACCTAACCATGATTTTTAGTAGAGGTCCAAAGACCTGGTGAAGAGGTGCTTGGGACAAAATTAATACTAGAAATTATTTAGAAAAATAATTAGTGAGGAATCTATCTTTAGATGCACATGGGTGGGCCGACCAAAGTCGGGCTCATATATAGTCTATTAGATTCTAGTACCCGCTAAGAAATTAATGTAATTTTTTAAACTAGAAATAGAGGCTACCAATTTAAATAAGATAGTAGAAAGACCTTTAGACTAAAGTCCAAGTCTTTAGGATTAAATGATTCATGTACTAATAGATATTATTTTCTTTTCCTTTCAATTAAAAATAGCCAATACATTGTCACTCCATTCATTGTTGGACAATAAAAGGTTGATAGGATACAATTTCGATAATTGATATTGAAAGCTGAAATAGTCCTAGAACACAAATGGATCTTGTACGTGCTAACAGATCTGGTACTTAAGGAGCCGGCTTCTAATACCTGAGGTCTAGCCTGAGATATTTACTAGAAGTGGCTTAATGACCGAAGCATACTTTGATGCATTATGTAGGCATCCATGAATGATAAGTTCAATCGCATATTCGAGGAACTCAATCAGAGGATATATTGCAAGTGTTGAAAGAATTCCTCGGCACTCCCAATGACATTGAAAAGTACAAAATGTCTAATACCATTTTCAATGCCAAGATGAGGGAAAGGGCATCGGTCATTGATCATGTATTGTATATGATCAAACTGATAAAGTGCCTGAGCAAACTTAGGTTTTCCCTTAATGAGCAACTAAGAAAAGATGTAATTTTGAATTCCTATCAAAGTCCTACCATGACTTTCTTAGTCATTATAGAATGACTAAGCCTGCAATCAACTACTACAGTCTACTGAGATTGCTGCAGACTTATGAGAAGGATCATCAGCTCTATAAGGAGCTAATGAATATAGTGGGAGGATCTACTTTGACAGGGCATCATCCCTTTAAGAAAGGGATAAAGAAAAATAAGAAGATGCAATGTACTCAACTGAATCAGACCAAGAAAAATAAGTCTGACTAGAGTCAGGTAGAGTACTACTTCTACAAGAAGCAGGATCACTAGAATAGGAGCTATCCTCTTTACATTGCCTTACTAGATCTGAACAGGCCAAGAAAAAAGAACCGGTAAGTGATTGCTGGACAAGGTACTTATAATATGATAACACCTAATTTTTTTATTTGTGATACTACTACTCAGGTATTAAATACTAGAAGTCCTATTAATATTTGAAATTCATTACAGGGACTTCAGATTAGTAGAAGATTTGAAGAAATGAGAGATTCCTGAAAGTTGGAGATGGAAGAGCAGTTCTGGTTCTAACTTTAAAAATTATCAAGCTTGTATTCAATGAAAATATCATTATTTTAGATGATTGTCATTATTATCCTAGTTTTATGGTAAATATTATTTTTGTAGACCTTTTGTCTAAGAAAAATTTTTATTTATCAATAAAAGGTTATTATTGTGATATCATTTTGAATGGTATTACTATAATGCATAGACAATTTAAAAATAACATTTATATTTTATCATTGCCTGTTAGTATAGTGTATACATCTAGCAAACATCCTAGATTAGATAATGTATTTGATGTCTACCTTTAGTATAGTCGGCTAGGTCATATTAACAAGAATAGGATAAATAAGTTGAGATAAGAAAGTCTCCTTGAGGTCAATGATTGTGAATCATTGCCAACCTGTAAATCTTGCCTTCTTAGAAAGATGACCAAATCACCTTTTACTAGAAACGATGACCGAGCACTGAGATTTTGAGTTTAGTATATACTGATGTATGTAGACCATTGAACTTTAGTGCCATGGGTGGGTATTTCTTTTTCATTATGTTTACAGATAGCCTTCAAGGTTCAGTTATGTTTATCTTATGAGACATAAATCTAAATCATTTGAAATGTTCAGACAATATCATAATAAGATAGAAAAACAAACTAGAAAGTATATTAAAACCTTCGATCAGATCGAGAGAAATACCTTACCAGTGAATTTCTGACTTATCTAGAGGAGAATGGGATTCTCTTATAATGGACACTTCTAGGGATACCTCAATTAAATAGAGTGTCTGAAAGGAGGAATTGAACTTTATTATACATGGTTCAGTCCATTTGCAAGTCTATAATTTCCTCTTAGGAGTATGCACTCAATCGGCTTGCCACGTTCTAAATAGAGCTCCTAGCAAGTCTATAGACAAAATACCAAATGAGATATGGTTAGGGCTTAAGCTGGGGCTCTCATACCTTAGGATCTAGGGATATTCAGCTTATGTCAAAAGTTTAAACATAGACAAGCTCGGATCTAGGTCTGACAAGTATTTTCATTGGGTACCCGAAAGATACTAAGGGCTATTTTTTTCTACCATACTGATGAACAAAAGATGTTCGTCAGTAATAGGATAGTTTTTTTGGAAAAAAAGTTTCTTGAAGAAGGAACTAATACCTCTAAGGTTGAACTTGAAGAGGTTTGATAGGTGGAAGAACCAACACCATTGATTAAACCCTCAGAATTGGATTTGATTAGATCAAACCCAGAATCCATTATAGATACACCATTTAGGATATCTGGTAAAGTACCGTGTCAATTGGATATATACTATAGTTTCTTAGTTCAAGATAGTGATCCTATTGAACTTGATGAAAACAGTAAGAATCAAATCTCCTACATAAATGCAATGTAGAGTTTTGACTTTGAGCAATTGCTTGATGCCATGAAATCCAAAATGGAGTTGGAACAAGTATTTTGGTAATGATTAGAATGTATGACTTCGTTAAGAATGGAGAAGAGCCTTATATATACAAATGGACTAATGGTTTAGTGATTGTATTTCTTATTTTGTATATGGTTAACATTTTCTTAATCGAGAATGACAATCCTATATTATAAGGAATAAAAGTATGGCTATTTTTTTAATTATCCATGAAGGACTTAGGAGAAGCATCATAATCCTAGGGATGAAGATCTATAGAGTAGATCTAAAAGGTTGCTAGGGTTAACCTAGTCCACATACATTGTTACCATGCTGAAATGATTTAGCATGGTAAATTCCAAGAAATGCTATCTTTCGATAGGCCATAAAATTAATCTCTCTAAGAAAGATTGTCCAACAACTCCTCAAACAGAGAGCATATGAATAGGATTCCATATACTTTGGTAGTGGAATCTATTATGTACACTATGATATATACGAAACCAGATGTGGCATGCTTATTAGAAGTAATGAGTAGATACCAATCTGATCTAGGTGAGAATCATTGGAAGGTCATAAAATATCATCCTTAAGTATTTGAGAAATATTAAGGACTAGTGGCTCATTTATGGAGATTTTGACTTGTAACTGGTCAGTTATATTGACTTAGTTTTTAGTCAAATATGGATGAAACAAGAGTGTGTCGGGTTATATATTTATCCTAAATGAAAAAATAATCTACTGGAAAAGTTTGCAATAGCATACTATGGCCAATTCAGCATGCAAGATTGCAGCATCCAATGCTGCAAAGGAAGATATTTAGTTGCAAAAGTTTATCGAAGAGTTGGGAGTGGCACCCTCTATTAATGGTCCAATTATTTTATATTGTGACAGCATTGGAGTCATAGCTCAAACGAAGGAACTTAAGTCACATCAACTGACCAAGTACATTCTACATCGCTACCACCTTGTCCGAGAGATCATAAATCAAGGTGATGTTGATCTTTCTAAAGCCAACCTATTTCTAAAGCCATCAAAATTAAAGAGTTCAATGATCATAAGTGGAAGATGGGTATATGATGCTGTTCCGATTGGCTCTAGCCCAAATGGGAATTATTAGGAAATGTGTTCTAAAATCAATCATCTGGGTTGTAGATAGTTGAGTTCCTTATAATTTGGACGTGAATCATTAATAAATAAAAGTTATTTTTAGTAGTTCATCACTTTCTTATACATCTTGCTTTAAACTTTTCTATGATGAAGTCCTTAAAACTACTTATATTCGACAAAGAATGATTTGTCATATAATTCTTAAACTTGTTTGTGATCAAATAATATGTTGTTACCTAGGATAACAATGTTTATCAAGCATAGGTTATCGTATGCTATATGGGTTGGTTATCCTCATAACCAAGGAGTGTGAAGACACTGATATGGCATGCAAGTGAATGTAGTACACTATACTAAACGTGACCTAACTCTGTAGAGTACTTTGCTATCAAGAGTATCTCTTAGAAGGATATGGATATAAGTATCCCTTCAACCTGAGATTATCATGGTAACTTGTAAGCAACTCATTGTACTTAAATACCGGACTACCTAGATTTCTAATGTAATGATAGAAGGTTACTAGGTGCAGTCAAGTACTTGTTAAGTTGGTGTGTGAGTTAAGATAAAATTGACCACTTCAAGTTGCTGAAAAAAATGCTCGATTATATTTCAATTTAGTAGAAGCAGGACCTTGGCTAGGGCAATTCTTGTGAGGAGTCACAGGATTTATTAGATTGAGACATATTTGGATGCACTATTTGAGAGTTAGCAGTTAACTCTCAAGTCATCCTAAGTATTAGGGCAAAGGAATGATTTATACATAAACCATATGCTTGGATTCTTAAATGTTGCTTCGTAAACATTCGACCTATCCAGATGTCGAGTACCATTGCTAGATGATCACATCGATTAGTTCAAGAATTAGTTTCTAAGCTACCAGCTTAGTATTCGAACCTAGGGGATCACATACAATAAAAGTTTCTGATCGATCTAATAGCTGATTAACGATTAAGAATCATTTAAGAATAAAATTATAAATCTAATTAACAATTAACCCTATACAAATATTATAAATAAATAAATATTAATTAATTATAAAAGAATTAATTAGTAATTATATTGCTAATTGGCTCAATTTGATTGAGCAAAGAGGATTATGTCAAGTTTAATTGAAATTACTTCAATTAGATCTCACTAGATTAGGTTATACGATGACCTAATCGCTAAGAGATTTTTAATGTCGGTTTGATTTGGACTTGAACTCAATTAATTTCATATTTAATTAAGATTTAATTAAACCTAATAGGAATCTAATTGGATTCGGTTGAACTTGGTTAAATTAATTATAACCAAATTAATTTTGGTTCCAAATTAATTTTGATCAAATCTTGATCAAACCCTAATCTAGTGCAACTTGTTTTCTTCCCTAAAATTTTTTCATGCCTTCCAAGAATTTTTTTTCATCCTCTCTCATTTTCTTTTAGATTAGGATTGGTTTGAATTAAATTAAAATTTATTTAAATTTAATTTGGAGGAGTTCTACTAGAAATAGAGCTTCTAGTCCAACTGCAACTTTATCTTTTATCCAAATCAATCTCCATGCCAATTTGGCAATCTTTATTATGATGTGTAACATTAAGAGGCCTTATTTACTAAAAAATCTCTCGGTAAATCCGAAGTGAAATTGCCATGAAAAATTATTTGAGAGGAGGCATAAATTTCAAGATAGGTTCGATGGTTTTTTTTGGATTCTACCGGAGGAGAAAAAAAAAAAAATAAAAATAATCTTTTAAATTTTATTTTTTCTATCATTCTTATCTTTTTAGTTTTTTTTAATCTTTCTGGAGCGTTCAAAAAATTTAAAAAATATTTTTCATTTCATCTATCCGGTGGGTTTTTTTTTCACTGGAAACCACGTCCCCTCCGCTGCTCTCACACCGGCCACACTCTCTTCTTTTGCCCACGGTTCTCATTTGTCGCGTTAACTAACCAAACCAGTCCTTTTTAAACCACCACCCTCCTCGTTGCTCTCTCCCTCTCGCTCTCTCTCTCGTTCGTATCTCCATCATGGCTTTCCAAGCTCCTCTCCTCCTTGCCATTCTCGCCTTTGTCCTTCCATTGGCCTCACCGGGCTCCATTTTTGATCTCCTCCGTGCCAATGGTCTCCCCCCAGGGCTCCTCCCCCGCGAGGTGGAGTCCTTCTCGCTCGATTCCCAATCCGGCCACCTCGAGGTCCATCTCTACTATCCCTGCTATGCATGGTTCGATAGCCTCGTCTTCTTCGACCGCGTCGTGCGCGGAAACCTCAGCTACGGCGGCCTCCGCGGCGTCGTCGGCGTCGTGCAGGAGGAGCTATTCCTCTGGCTCCCCGTCCGTGAGATCCTCGTCAAGGACGCCTCCTCGGGAGTCATCTTCTTCGACATCGGCTTCGCCTACAAGCAGCTTGCCATTTCTCTCTTCGAGGACCCGCCGGAGTGCCAACCGAGGAAGGAAGGGGAGATCGTTCCCGGCATCGGAGACGGTGCAAACGCCTTAAAAATGTCTTCCTTTTTATGCTCGATTCTTGGCTTCTCGTCGCATTCGGCAAAGTTTAGCTTTTTTGAATCAAAATTGGATTTTTTTTTGTTTCGGCATTGGATTATGATGATTTAAAAACTTTTATTGCATTGGAATTTAATTTCATTCGAGCTTTTCTTGGACTTTGATTGAACTGGAATAATGTGATCTTGGGAAAATGGAGAATGGTGCATGTTAATAGATATGGATTGATGTTGATGTGATCTATATTTCTGTATTTGTTTTATTTAGAATGCATGTACTCATTCTTGTGCTCTGTTCCACCTTTAGATGAATTTGATCGGTATCCCCTCGGAATATTATTTGTTTTATCGACAACGGGTATGTATTGGCTCTTGTTGTTGGGAAAGCAGTCATGTTCACCCTTTCGGAGTTTTCTATGTTACAACCGATTTTTATGTGCGTATCATCGCTATTGTAAATGACCTTCTTCCTTGAGATTTCTAAGCTTGACTTTACAAATAATTTAATGGGATCAAGTTGAAATGGGTTATTGGAGTTTAATTTTCATTATTTTATATCATACATTGCGTTTCACTTCTTGTCCTTATGTTTTGTTACCAGTGGTTGGTTCCAAATGGTCTAGGGGTGTCTCTTTTTGTTATTCTTTTTTGTTACTATTGTCTCATTGTGACACGTTACTTTTTATAAGATTTTGTATTTTAATTCATCTTCTATTTACTGCTTATGCTTGCAACTTTTATTTTGGATAAATGAGATGCTCGATTTATATTATTAATGAAAGGGAAATGACTACGTGATGCACTTTTTTTCTTAAGTGATTCTTGTTTTTCCATTCTAGTTAAATGAAACGTGATACTTTTTCAGGATTTCGCGGTAAACGAGAGAGGTCTCGTGGAGCAACGATGAGCGAGACATAAAAAGATGGTTCACTTTTTATCCCGCTCCCCCTTCCTCTGTTCCCTTCCAGTTCTCTCTACCTTAGCATGTGGTTATTGTCTTCCACCCTTGGCATGGAAGCATGGGTGACTGTCAGTACAGTGTTCTCCTCCTCGTCTTTACAAAACTTTGATTGCTGGGTATGATAATGAGATGTTTAGTAACCAGATTATGTACGTATATTATACCTTTTCCTTTCAATAAAAACCTGGATGTATGTTTTTGTTTGTGTAACTTTCGGTGATCTTAGCAACTTAACTACAATCGAAAGAATAATTGCTAATAGATTTTGTCATGCTCCGAATCTAACACCCAGGTTGGCCACGTCACCGATCGCATGAATCCTAAAATACATCCTATAAATCATGCAAAGCCTTAAAAAATCTATTACAACTTCAATTTCTAATAATTCAATTGATCACAACTCGTAAAAAAATATCTAATATAAAAAAAATAATATAACTTATATATTTATAAATTCAGTCATTTTTCAGTCATCTAATTGATTCTAATAACTTTCTATCTATTCATCATTTCACTACGAATCCAATTCATTGCCAAGCTCCAATATCCTTCACAACTCTGAGAATGAAGGAAAGTAGGGAGTGTAAGCTTTACAGTCTAGTAAGGATTCTGTATACTTGCACCAATAATAATATAATTTAAAAGTAATAAGGAAACAATAATAGAATAAGGAATCATGTGATGCAATCAAAACAACTCAACCACTGTATATGGCAAAATCATATTTCATTTTTATGTTATAATTTAATCATTTATCTTCTTTAGAATTTTGGACTAATCACGATCTTGCTTCAATCCATGATTAACAATCTCAATATTATACTTTGATCTGTGACTGGCAATCTTACTATCATACTTCAATCTGCGATCGGCAATCTTGGTATCACATTTCAGTCATGACTAGCAATCTTAGTAACCATGATCCTGCCCATGGCATGGCTAGTTCGAATATCCTTTTTTTAATTATTACTTTATCAAATCTCAAATATATTGTTAAATCATGTTCTTTTCAAAATTTACAATAATTAGTATCACAATCCAAATCATCTAAAAATAATCATGTTTGATATAAACATTTTATACAAAAAATATAAATAATAATACCGGCAATCATAAATGTCTATCACGAAAAATCAAAATATATAATATATAAACAATTATGCATGCCATGCTCATATCCAAGTATCAAAATCATGCCATATAAAATATATTTATAAACTAACGATCATTATAGAAATCCTTACCTTTACTGGAGATAGATTTAACATGTCCAATATCAGTATACACCCGAATCCTTGATCTAGATACTACGAAACTCGCTTAACGCCCTCCTATCCAGAAAATTGTCCTCCTATAATAATCTTATTTTTTATAAACAATTTTATGGTATGGTAGTTCTAGATCTAGAACCCTCTATCCGGGTCCCATCAATGATCTACCCACTGATCCCTGATCCTAGCTTCATAACCTTTCCGATCCCTAGAAGAGAGAAATTTTAAAGAGAAAATTATAAAGAGAGAAATTAGAGAGGAAAGAGAGATTTTTTCTTTTCTTTTTCTTCTTTTTTCTTTTTCTTCTTCCTTTTTTTCCTTCTTTTTCTTTTCTTTTTGTTTTACTTTTCTCTCTCTTTTTCTTTTCTTTTCTTTATCTTCTCTTCTTCTCTTCTTTCTTCTTCAGAGATTTGGCAGAACAGGGGACCTATGCTTCCTGTTCATTACCACCCCCCAAAACTCAAAAAAACTTGTGGGAAAAGGGTGGCTAAGGCAACGGTCCATGGTGGCATGGCCACCAATCTCCGAACCAAGATTCGACAGTAATCAACGATGTCAGAATCAAAGAAGAAAAGGAGGGAAAATAGGGAAAAGAAAACAATGTCTTCTAAGCAAAATCTAATGATTTGCCGATCGAAAACTGGATGTGAGGCCATGAGAAGGAGAGGATTAGGAAGAAGAAGGGTCAGAGCTCACCTTGGTCGTTGGCAATGCCACCCGCTCCGATGATGAAGAGAAAGGTTGAGACTTCTACAACCTTGATGTTCGATGGATAAAATGCGAGAGATCCTCTCCTCCTTAAATCGAGTTGTAGGAGAGAGTTATACTCCTTCCTCGCCTCGTTTGAGACTCCAATGGGGAGTCTACTCTGGGAAGAAGACTCCCAACTCTTTTTATTTTTTTTATTTTTATTTGGGGTTGGGTATTAGATTTTCTCTTCCTTAAAATAATTTTGTCCTCGAATTAGCTTGCTTGATATTTAAACTTTACAAGTACCCAACTCTCATATCATCCTCAATCTCTCAAATAGTTTACCTTTCAAAGTATTGGCTCTATAAGATCTTGACATAATAATTATATGATATCTCAAGACTAGATCATTTTCTAAGTATAATATATATCGAATTCTCTTAAGCTCTTCCAAAATAATACTAACCTTTTAATGTCAATGTAATTAATTTCCTTGATTAATTCTATAAGAAAAGCATAATGGCCTAGACTTTAGAAGCACTCAATCCTAATATCATCCTTAAGCTTCCAGATAATCCATATCTCAGAATGCTTTCTTCATAAGAACTTAACATAATAAAATTATATGATTTTTCATTTTGATTCTTATCATCCATAATACATGATGATATTTTTTTTAATTTCTTTTAAATGAACATTAACGTCTCAGCTTTGAATTACAATACATAATTTTTTGTCCATCAAATTTATTTCTCTTGATTAACTCCACATGAAAATCATAGTCAGTCCAATCTACTCTTAACCAAAAATAGAAGAAGGCTTGAGCATTAGACACTCATCAGATCATTAGAATTCTTTCTTCTCTTAACCTTTTCCATGATTTTATAATTAGTCTTTATCTTATGGAAAGCTCAAGTCCCCTTTAAATAATAAAATCACAATGTCATAACTAGAGTTTTGTGTCAAAAATATTTTAGATCCAAGCTCGATAAAAGAATCATCACTTGTTTATTCTAAATTTGGAGATGTCCAAAATTTTTCTTGAAATTCTCTATACTAGGAGAACCTACTGATGAAAATTGCATGGCTATACATACATACTTACCAAAGAATCAATAACATTATCCTTTTATCTATCACTCAAAGCCTTTTTATTAAAATTTAAATCAACTCTCCCATCATAACAATTTTGAAGCTAGAGTTAATATTCTTAATTAGTTTCAAAATAACTCAAACCACTATGCTTTCACTGCATGCTCTGATATAATTTACTAAACTATCTAGGTTTACTAAATGAATCCTCCCAAAAATAATCACCTTACATTGGTACCAAAGACCTAAAACTTTTAAGGCAAATTTAAGCAAAGCTTGTAAGTCTATATGTCATGTCCCAGTCATCAGGTATATCATATCAAGATTAAACTTTGATCCATTTCTATATTTATAGCCATTACATAAACCTCGGTACCTTTCTAAAACTCTAAAAATCTAAAATAATTTAAAGTCAATTAACCCTTTAGATAATTACAAATCGACCTCTCTTTTTAAAAGATTAACTTTAAACTCTAATAAATTAGAAGAGCTAAAGTCAACATCCCTATGAATAAAAATCAATTCGGCCTTTAACTTAAAATTTTCTTTATCATAACCTTTAGCATCGATAAAATAGCCGACCTGAAATCCAGTCCCTTATGTAACCCATAGAAGTTTACCAAAATTAATTTTTTTATCTTTTCAAGATATTGAAAACTCTAGACCAAGCTCAAATTAATTATATTCTACTTGATAATTCAATTAGACAATCTAGATCAACTTTTTTAGAAAATTAATTTTTGATTCTAACAAAGTAAATGAATCTAAGTCAATGTTCTTATAAATAGGATCAATCATGTTATTATTCATAGAGCTATCTTATTATAATTCTTAACATCAATTGACAACTCAAAATTTTGTCCCTCATAATCAAAACTAATATAAATCTCTCAAAATCAATTTTTTTGCTCAATGCAATATCAGTAGCAAGATTGTTGACCCCATAAGTGATTTTGATGATAACCAAACATTGGAGCATGTACATTTATTACTAACAACTCTTCAAGTGTTTGACAAGTTTTTGTAGAATATATAACATGTTCAAACTTCAACTTCTACATTTCTATTTTCTTGCTTGAATTGTGTTGTAAGTGTTTTTGTAAAAAAGAACCCAATGAAAATGCTAAGAAAAATCAAGTAAAAGGGTTACTTCTATAAGTGTGTGTGCCTTAGACTTTGCTTTGAGTTGGTTTGTGTGAAATTGTAAAAGAGTTGGTGAGAGTTTTCTTTAAGTTCAAATTGTAAAAATCTTGAAGAAGACACTCGAACTGACCCCAAAACAAGAAGAGCCAACTCTGCTTACTAGCACGCAGCAAGGATTCTGGAATGCAGCAATCCGAGCAGACTCGATGGAAAGCGAGCCGACTCTAATGAATCCGAGTCGACTCCTCCAGAGTCCATTTTCTAAAAGTTTTCTGAGAACAGCCAGGCAAGCCAACCCGACCTAGAAAGAGCCGACTCTGCCAGACCTAATTTCAAAAGCCTGAGAAAGCGAGCCGACCCGAACTGCATCGAGCCAACTTTTCCAGAGTAGGGTTTTCCGAACCTAAGAAGAAGAGCCGACCCAAGCTGAAAAGATCCAACTCCTCAAGTTCAAGAATTTCAAGATTCAAGTTCGAGCCGACCCGAGCTGTAAAGAGCTGACTCATCTAGAATGACATTCTGCACCCTGAGACAAAGAACCGACTGCATTGAAGAAATGGCGACTCGACCTATCGACTAGAAGGATCCGAGCCGACTCGAAGGAATCCGAGCCGACTCGAATGTCACTTCCAGGTATCAACGGCTAGTTCCAGAATTTATTTTTGAATGTCAAAAAGTACTCCAACGGTCATAAATCATTCCCCAACGGTCTACAACGGCTAAAACTACCTTGGGATGATGGAAGAATTTAAATTTGAAGGATTTGAACTACCTTAAAGCAATTAATTAAGAAGAGAGTTCAAAAAGGAAAAAGAGAGCTTCATTGAATATCCAACCAACCACAAGAGATAGAGCACAAGTGCATTCAAGTCTGCATTCAAGCTCTCAACAACTCTAATTTAAAGCTTGAATCAACTTTGGAAGAAGCCACTGAAGTCATTAAAGCTTATTCAAGTGCATTCAAGTGGACTTCCAACGAGCTGCACCGGCAACTATCTGACAACTTGAGTTTGTCATTTATTGTTGCATTTATTTTCAATTCAATCTTTGAATTGTTGGATTATTGGTGAGCCCAGTTGAAAAATCAAATATGTTTTTGGTGAGCCTTATCAAAAACAAGGTTTAGGTTCTTGGGGATCCTGTGAAAACCAAGTTTAGGTTTCTTTGGTGAGACTGTTAAAACCAAAGGATGTTGGGTTTTCTTTGGTGATTCCGTAAAACCAAAGTATGGAGGTTTTGGATTATGATCCTGTAAAACAGTCATACTATATTCAGGTGTGAATATAGTCAAAATCATAAGTGGTATCTTGGATAGTGGACGTAGGAGCTGGGTTGCTCCGAACTACTATAAATTTGGTGTGTTTGTGTTGTGCTTTCTCTACTTTGTTTAGCTTCTGCATTCTATAACCTTATCACAGCACCTACCATTTGCAAAGGATTTTGAAATAGCACATTACTTGTTTAAATTTTTAAAAGTCCCAATTCACTCCCCTCTTAGATAGCCACCTGGGCAATAACTGATATCAGAGCTCAGTCTCTGAATACACTAGAGTAAAGATTGATGGCTCATCCCATGAGTACATCTTTGGCCGAAGGCCAATCAATAAACAGACCTCCACTCTTCACTGGCACAAATTATGCATATTGGAAAGCTAGAATGAAGATTTATATTCAAGCTGTTGATTTTCAGCTGTGGAAGGTCCTAAAGGGTTCTTGCATTCCCATGGTTAAAATTGATGGAGTAGACGTTTCTAAACCTGAAGAGGATTGGGACGAACTTGACATGAAGATGGGAGAGTTAAATGCCAAAGCCATGAATCTCTTATATTGTGCTTTGGATAGTAATGAGTTTAATCGAATCTCTATTTGCTCCTCAGTAAAAGAAATTTGGGATAAACTCGAAGTGACCCATGATGGAACTTCTCAAGTGAAATCTTCTAAGATTAATCTTCTTGTACATAGTTACGAATTATTTAAGATGGAATCAAATGAAATAATATCTGCCATGCTTTCACGATTCACTGATATTATTAATGGCCTAAAAAGTCTTGGTAGGGTATATACTAATGCAAGATCTAGTGCAAAAAATTCTAAGATCTCTTCCGGATAAGTGGGATCCGAAAGTGACTACCCTCCAGGAAGCAAAAGATTTGAACACCTTATTAATGGATGAATTGCTAGGATCTCTCATCACACATGAACTGACCATGCAGCACCGAACTGAAGATGATCAAAAGAAAAAGATATCGATCACCTTTAAAGATGCTATGGATTCCAAAAAGGATGAAGAATCAGAAGAAGAAAGCTCTTCTACTGAAAGCGATATGGAAGATGAAGACGTTGCCATGGTCGTAAGAAAATTCAGAAAATTCTTGGGAAGAAGAAAAGGAAGATTTTAAAAAATTTCACAAGAACAAAGAATTCAGTAAGGAGAAAGACAAGGAAAAGAAGAAAGAAAGAGAAGTGCCCACATGTTGAGTGTAAAAAGCCAGGACACATCAGACCAGACTGTCCTTTATTGAAAAAGGGACTTAAGAAAAAGAAAAAGAAAGCAATGGCAGTGACATGGAGCGACAGTGAAGCATCCTCATCCACTAAAGACGAAGAGGCTCCGAAATCTGTAAATCTTTGTTTAATGGGTCTTGAAAACGAGTATCATCCCCTGAGCTTCAAACTGAGTTTACTTATGATGAACTGAGTTCAGCATTTCATGATTTACTTATCGAATTCAAGAAAGCTGGAATTAAAATCAAGTCCTTAAAGAAACAAAATGATGTTTTATTAAAAGATAAGGATGAAATTTTTGAAAAGAATAACATTTTGCAAAGAAAATTAGATAACCTTTCTGAAAGTGTTATAGTCTTGAACAATGAAAAAACTATTTTATATGAGACAACAATATTTTAGTTGCCGAAAATACTGATTTAAAAAAGGAGGTTGAAAAGCTTAAGCCTTTAGTAGAAAAATTGACCTTGAGTTCAAATAAGCTTGAGCTAATTTTGAAAGAACAAAAGACTCTAAAAGTAATGTTGGAATTGGACTTAATGCTTTAAGAGCTAAAGGGATTTTAGCAACAAAGTTTGTACCCTCAAAAGCTTCAGTTTCAAAATATAAACTTGAAAAAGCTTTTTCATCAAAATCAATTACAAATGGCTTGAAATATGTTCCTAAAAATACTATGCAAAAATCCTTCAATTCAAGTATTTCTGTTTCTACATCTACTATAGCTTCAAAGCATGTATCATTCAAAAATGATAAAATTATTTGTTATGCATGTCATAGATTTGGACATAAATCTTTCCAATACAATTCTTTTGAAAAGTTCCATGAACAATGCATTAAAGTGTAGAACCATTTGGGTTCCAAAAGGAACCAATGTTGCTAACCCGAAAAGACCTAAGTTAGCTTGGATACCTAAAATCACTCCTTGACTGTTTTGCAGGATTGTCTTGCAGCCCAAAAATTAAAGAAAAGATGGTATCTTGACAATAGCTGTTCAAGGCATATGACGGGTGACAAGGATCAGTTTATCATCCTACAAATGAAAGAATGAGGATTTGTTACCTTTGGAGATAATAGCAAAAGAAAAATAATCGGAATCGGTAAGATCAAGTTAACCCCTTATACTTTTATTGAAGATGTATTGCTAGTAGATAAGTTGAAGCATAATCTATTGAGTATTAGTCAATTATGTGATAAAGGCTTCAAAGTTATCTTTGAATCATCTGTGTATAATAACTAACTCTCTTGACTCTAGCAACAAATTCATTGGCTATAGACTCGGTAATATCTGTGGTAGATCTAAATGATCTAGCCATGACAAGTAGTTCCAGCCTAGTAGCCATGAATGCTAAGACCAAGGAGTCAAATCTATTATGGCATAAACGATTAGGTCATGCTAGCATGCATACTATTACCAAATTAATCTCAAAGAACCTAGTTAGAGGCTTGCCACATTTCAAAGTTGATATTAACTATGTTTGTGATGCTTGTCAATTAGGCAAACAAACTAGGAAAAGTTTTAAATCAAAAAATGTTATTTCAACAACTAGACCCCTTGAGCTACTTACATGGACTTATTTGGACCAACTAGGATCATAAGCATAGGAGGTATGAAATATGGACTTGTGATTGTAGATGACTTTTCTAGGTTCACATGGGTATTATTATTACACATTGAAACTTTTGATGTATTTCAAAAATTTCATAAGAAAGTTTTATATGAGAAAATATTCTGTTGTTTTATAAGAAGTGATCATGGAACTGAATTTCAAAATCAATTATTTGATAAATATTGCACTGAACACGGCATTGATCACAACTTCTCCGCTCCTAGAACACCACAACAAAATGGTGTTGTAGAGAGGAAAAATAAGACATTGGAAGAAATTACTAAAACAATGTTATGTGAAGGTAATCTTCCAAGGTAGTTTTGGGCAGAAGCCGTGAACACTGCCTGTTATATATTAAACCGAGTTTTGATACGACCAATTTCAAAGAAAACCCCCTATGAGCTCTGGAAAGGAAGAAAACCAAATATTAATTATTTTCATGTTTTTGGGTGTAAATACTTTGTATTAAATAATGGCAAAGATAACTTAGAAAAGTTTGATGCAAAATCTGATGAATCTATATTCTTTGGTTATTCATCACATAGCAAAGCATATAAAGTGTTTAACAAGAGGTATCTTACTGTAGAAGAGTCAATTCATATTATTTTTGATAAAGCTAACCCTTCACCATCTAGAAAAGATGAATGCATAGATAATGATGCAGGTACTCTACAAAAAGAAATAGAAGATCTAAACATCCAAAACAAACCAACACAAGATGGAAGTGAAATGGTGAGTAAGGATCATACTGATCTACCAAGAGAATAGAGATATGTAACTTCACATCCTAAAGAATTAATTATTGGTGATCCTTCTCAAGGTATAAGGACTAGGTCATCACATAGGACTACACATGATTACCTAGCCTTCATATCTCAAATTGTACTACAAAGTTTAGAAAAAGCTGAAAATGATCATAACTGGATATTGGCCATGCATGATAAACTAAACCAGATGGGTCAATAAGAACATACCAAATGAAAATGTTCGGTAATAAATAAATTAAATCCAGAAGAGGATATCGATTTTGATGAAACCTATGCTTTGGTAGCAAGACCTGAGACTATTAGATTACTCCTTGTATTTGCCTGCTACATGAACTTTAAACTATTTTAAACAAATCTCAAAAGTTCTTCTAGTCCTGAACAAAGTTTTTATAAAACAGTCACCAGATTTTGAAAAATCTTGTTGTTCCAAATCATGTGTTTAAATTGAACAAAACTTTACATGGTTTGAAACAAGCATCTAGCACTTCATAAGCATGTTACTACTTGAAAATGTTTTGAAGAAAACGATCTGATAAGTGTACAAATAATTCATTGATGATACTATCTTTGGTACAACTAATGAAGATTTTTTGTAAAGGGATTTACTAAGTTAGTGCAGGTTTAGGTGAATTCAACCACTTCCTTGGCTTACAAGTCAATCAACTGAAGGAAGGTATCTTTATAAGTCAAGCCAAGTACATCAAGAAATTCATCAAAAAATTCGGCATGAAAACAAGCAAAGAGGCTAGCACACCAATAAGTTCTATTTGCAAGTTAGACAAAGATAAAAATGGATCCAACATTGATCAAACGCTATATAGATGTATGATCGAATCATGTTTTATTCTAGACAACAAGGAGGACTTACATCTTGTACTGTGTATGTGTTTGCACTGAATTTCTCTCAAACTAAACATATCAAAATTTAGGCACCATTCAATAAGAAAACATGTTTTGAACAATGTTATTATTCTTGAAAATATACCTATGAAAAATTTACTTGCTAATATTTGCATAAAACCATTAGATTTAGACAAGTTTGCATTGATTAAATTTTTGAATTAGGATTATATCATCCTATCTAAAAGAATTCTCAAAACTCTAAGGACAATGCATCTAAACAACCTTCTAATTCAAATCCTAAACCTCTTGGGGATTTGATTAATACAAAAATATATCTTTGTGCTCCCTCTGCTCGAGCCAACTCGAGCAGATGACCTGTTGATCGAGTCGACTCGGATGTTGAGTTGTCTCTTTTAACTCGAGCCGTAGGATTTTGTATGTGACATTTTTACTTCCAAACCCTCGTCAGCTCCCTCCTAAGAACTTTCCAAATTTCTTTAAACTTCCCCAAAACTACTTTAAACCCAATTTCCTTGGAATGGCACCAAAAAGATCGGTTGGGAAGAAATCTAGCAGAAGTGTTGTTGCAGCTTCATAGGAAAGGAGAAGCAAATTCCGTGAAGAAAATGTTCCTCGAAACGAACCACAGTCAGAAGAGGAAGGTAGCCCAGTTTCTCCTAGCCAGCAAAGATCCCTAGGTATGAGATCAGTCACCTTTGGCCGACGCATTCTTTTTAAATATCTTGAAGAAATCGGTTTTGTGATTGGGGATTTAATTGAGGACCAGGGCTGGAGAAATTTATGTTCATTGGATATTAAGACATATCCTAATTTAGTTAGAATGTTCTACAAAAATCTGAGGTATGGAGAAAATTTCATTGAGTCTACAATCAACGGAAAAAGAATAATCATTACTACTGAGATCCTAGAAAGTATCTTGAAGATGCCATTTGAAGGAATCGAGTATCTTGTACTAAAGGATAGATCCAAGGCTTTGCAAACTGTTTTGGAAAGGACTGAAATTAATGAGATAGGGATTCTTAAAGCAAATATGCTATCAATTGAAATGAGGGTTCTACACAACTTCATTAGTCGTACTTTCCTACCCATAACAGGTCGGTTTGACTGGGTGAGTGAAAGGAACTTGTGCTTCATGGAGCTCCTAATCATTGGCGAGAAAATTAATTTACCAGCAATTATGATTAGCTAGATGAAAGAGGCAATTAGGAAAGTCAAAGCCTGCCTGCCATATGGAATGATCCTCACAATCCTTTTTCAAAGAGCCAATGTTGACTTGACAGGAGAAGATAACAGGGTATTACTTCACACTGACACCTATACAGCAAAGACTTTTCAAAGAATGGGGTACTTACTGACCGATGGTACCTGGAAGAAGAAGTCTGACCCTTCTATAATTGAAGGAACTAAAGAAGTCCAGGAACAGAGAGAAGAAGAGGCTGGTGAAGGTACTACTTCACACATCCCTGAGCCTCAGCCACATCATGACTCTCCAGTTTAGATGGAGTTTGATATTTCCTTCCCAGATATTTCTAGCTTGCCTGATATACCCTACAGCACACCCACATTTGATCAGGCTGCTGACATTCCAAGTCAAAGTCAAGCTGCTACTGCTCCTACTTTGGATACTTCAAGTATACAAGACTTTTTGGCACAACTGATGAACAATATGACTGAGTCCATCAAGTCTTCAATGAGCAAAATGTTTGAACTATTTCAAAAAACTTTTGATATTAAGCTAAACCAGTTTGGAGAACAATTAGACAATTTGAAAGAAAGAATTGATATTCTTGAAAACTCCAAAACTGCATCTGGTATAAGTGAAAGTGATATCCAACCAATACTCCAATTAATAGCATCCAGTTTTGATTCAACCAAAAATTCAGTCACTCAAGTCCTAGAAGTATACAGAACATAAATGGAAAACTTAAGAGTCAGAATGGGATCTCTTGAGGCAGGAAAGAAAATGGAAGAGGATTATACCAAGGGCATAGGTATAATCAGAAGTGAATTTGGAAGGCTAAGAGGGTCTGCAGAAGCTTTTGCTAATGTCCAGGCTTCGGAAATGCTTACTCTACAAAAGAAAGTGGCAGTAATCAAAGAAGGAATGGAAGACTTGGCAGCTTCTAGAAGTGTGAAAAAAGTTGAAGCTGAATTGAAGTCAATGAATAGCTTTCTATGGAAGATGATGGGCAAAATTGAAGATATCTTAGCTGCTCTCAAAACTCCTATATCTGTTCCTAGTCACTCAAGCCATCCAAGACAACCTGCCCCACACATTAGGACACCTGGATCTCATAATATTCCACAATTCATTGATCCTATAGCTTCTCTACCTCCTGGAATTCAAATCCCTGACCAACTTCTTCAAAACCTAGCGTAAATGTAGACAATGACTAAATGTAATACTTTTTTACACTTTGTACTGAACTTTTGAAATAGAATGAAGTATATCTTTTGCTTCACAAACTCTTCTCTATGAATTGAATATTTGATTGCTCCTACATTGATTAATCTTTAATTAGAATTTCAAGATAAATATGAAAAAGTGATATTATCTCAAACAAATATTAAAGACTTTCTCAATCTATTTTAAAATCTAAGCCTTATTTGAAATCACTTTTTTGATTGATTGACAAAAATGGGGAGAAAGTATTGCATGAAAAAGATAAAACATTGATACTTCAAAGCTTTGATACACATGTGCTATATGTTTGCTCTGATACATGAAAAAAACATTATTGATATTTCAAGCTCTAATGCTTTAAGTTCTCACTGATAATGTTTAAAGCTTTGAATGACAATTTTTTACAAACTCTGATACATAATGACTCTGACACATAATGTCTTACACTTCAACTTTTGTTAGCTCTGTTAATTAAAGCCTGAGAGCTTTAAAATATAAAAAGGAATGAAAAGTTTGCCAAAACATGGAGTATTTTATTGAGGAGGAGATTATCTCTCTATGCCCTAATTCTCCTCTCATTGTTTGGCACTAATAGAAGTAAACTTGCTCTACTTGTTCACATACTTTTGCAAATGCTATTATACAAGTAATTGTAAAATTTTATACTAATTTTTCATGCCTGGTGTTTTTTCATCATCAAAAAGGGGAAGATTGTTGACCCCATAAGTGATTTTGATGATAACCAAACATTGGAGCATGTACATTTATTACTGACAACTCTTCAAGTGTTTGACAAGTTTTTGTAGGATATATAACATGTTCAAACTTCAACTCCTACATTTCTATTTTCTTGCTTGAGTTGTGTTGTAAGTGTTTTTGTAAAGAAGAATCCAATGAAAATGCTAAGAAAAATCAAGTAAAAGGGTTACTTCTATAAGTGTGTGTGCCTTAGACTTTACTTTGAGTTGGTTTGTGTGAAATTGTAAAAGAGTTGGTAAGAGTTTTCTTTAAGTTCAAATTGTAAAAATCCTGAAGAAGACACTCGAGCCAACCCCAAGACAAGAAGAGCCGACTCTATTTACTGGCACGCAGCAAGGATTCTGAAACGTAGCAATCCGAGCCGACTCGATGGAAAGCGAGCCGACTCTAATGAATCCGAGTCGACTGGAATCAGTCTGAGCTGACTCCTCAAGAGTCCATTTTCTAAAAGTTTTCTGAGAACAGCCAGGCGAGCCGACCCGACCTAGAAAGAGCCGACTCTGCCAGACCTAATTTCAAAAGCCTGAGAAAGCAAGCCGACCCGAACTGCATCGAGCCGACTCTTCCAGAGTAAGGTTTTCCAAACCTGAGAAGAAGAGCCGATCCAAGCTGAAAAGAGCCGACTCCTCGAGTTCAAGAAATTCAAGATTCATGTTCGAGCCGACCCGAGCTGTAAAGAGCCGACTCGTCCAGAGTGACATTTTGCGCCCTGAGACAAAGAGCCGACTGCATTGAAGAAATGGCGACTCGACCTATCGACTCGAAGGATCCGAGCTGACTCGAAGGAATCCGAGCCGACTCGAATGTCACTTCCAGGTATCTAACGGCTAGTTCCAAAATTTATTTTTGAATGCCAAAAAGTGCTCCAATGGCCACAAATCATTCTCCAACGGTCACAAATCATTCCCCAACAGTCTACAACGGCTAGAACTATCTTGGGATGATGGAAGACTTTAAATTTGAAGGATTTGAACTACCTTAAAGCAATTAATTAAGAAGAGAGTTCAAAAAGGAAAAAGAGAGAGCTTTATTGAATATCCAACCAACCACAAGAGATAGAGCACAAGTGCATTCAAGTCTATATTCAAGCCCTCGACAACTCTGATCTAAAGCTTGAATCAACTTTAGAAGAAGCTGATAGAAAAATGCCCTAAGAGCCAATCATTGTTTGGGCCTTTTTGTAAACTTCCAACTCATATATGACATCATTATTTACAATAAAAGCATTTGATTCATCATATACTGCTGTATCATATTTTTGACTATGATGAACCCCATAGAGTAGGGCAATGAAATTAGGGTTATGATAAAATAACAGTGAGACCTAATTCCTATAAACCCTAATATAGAATGTTCCTAATCATTGGACCATCGATTCGGGGATCGATGAATCCGGTAAGACTAGCTTATCCTATGTATGCTTAGTTGATGAGGGTAGTTGGTCTCACAACCACTTATGTAGAGACACTAATACAAGGATAAGGATGCTCATTAGGTTATAAGTACACTGAACTGATCCACACCGGGACTATCTTATAGAAGTCTTACTCCTTGTCAAAAGATAGGTCCCAGAGTAGAAGTTGTGCATGTGATCTTCAGACCTAAGGTCACCATGGTTCCTTGTGCACACTAAGCCATACTTTGGTTCATACTCATTCATGGCATTGCGACATGTACGGGATGTTCTGGGTATGGTGGGAAGGTGTACGAAGGATGTGAGTGGACCAACAAGGAATTGATCAATCCTAGTAAGAGGATATATCTTCGATGAGTGACTTAAGGAATCTTTGCAAAGTGGGATGAGATTAGAAGTGGCTTCTAATCAGCCATCAGCTGAGTCCTCATGATCGAGCTGATATTCGATATGATTAAGTGTTAGGGTTTGATATTTATCCATACCCATCACTTAATCGAGATAATGGGAGATCAAAAGATTAAATTGCACGGTAACTTACTACTGAAGGGTATTTTGGTAATTTCTACCAAATTTCTTATCTTCCGGGTAGGCATGACATGTTGCTAGACGTCAATCTTGTCTTGTAGGTTTTCATGAACTAATTGGATTGGTTTCATGAGTCAATTCGATGTGTGATTTGAATTGGACAATTAGGTGAGCCAATTTAACCTAATTAGGTCAATTGGGTTCGATCGGATCGAATCGGCTCAAACCTAAACCTGCTGCTGGCTAGATATGGAACCCAATGGGTCACACACATTAGGAAGTCAACCTAGGAATTCAATTGGCATTTAATTAGGGTCAAGGGATCCTAATTGGTTAGCTAGATTATACACTAGCATGTGTAGGCTGACCTAATCTCCTAACCCAATTGGATTGGATCTGAAAGTTTGCTAAATGGACTAACCAAATTATGGAGACCTGGATTGGGTTGAGTCCTAAGTGGGATAAATTTATCAGATTGTATCTGATATTTTTTGGATATTTTATGAGCCATATATGAAGAGTCCAAAAGGCATGGGACTCTTCACGCCTAAGTGATACCTTTGCATTCAAAAGGGCACACAAGGACTAATTGACCTCCGATATGAAAGCAAATTATATGGTTGAAAAGTAAACTTAATGCCCTTTCATATGACACCCATATTGCATATACTTTGACTAAGTCAAAGGTGTCATATGGCATGGAGAAGTTAGCGCAAAGTAAAGAGTCGCGTCTCTTCACTTTGGCGCTAATTTAAGTATGCAGAGTCCTTCTGCATTAAGTCCTTTTGAATCACCGATGCTTCTCATTCATAAGTCACGTCTCTTGGCTTCATTTTAATCGAAAATGCCAAGTGGCAAAGGGAGAAGTCGGATAAAATAGTGAAGGGACTTGAATTAGGCGGTTGGCGCATAAAGGGACACGATATTTCATGATAAGACTCCTTCTTAGTGAAGGGTCTTATTTGATCTGTGTTTAGACAGATCAAAGGCTGATGGAAAGGCTTATCTGGTGCCTCCCACTCTCCTATAAGTAGCCATCGGTATTTGTTTCGGTTGGATGATATTTTTTTTGGTTTTCTTTCTTACACTCTTACATCTATCCACCTTGTCTCTTCCTTCCCTTGTTAGGACATAGGTCTTCCTTTAAGACAAGTCCATCATTTTAAGACAAGGATTTAGGAAGAGAATTAGGAAGTGATAGAAAGAGAGAAGAGGGATTTTGGAGAGGGCTTAGAATGCTCTACTGGAGGGCAAAGGTCTAAGCAAGGAAGGAGAAGTTTCCGAAGGAAGAAAGTCCATCGGAAGAGTCCCAATTGATCAAGCAACTTACAAGGGAGAGGTTCCTAGGTTTGATTCCTGTATGGATCACCGTTGGAGGGCTTGCACTTGTGAGCCTCATGGAAAAGATTGGATTTCAGCGATCCAGGTATGTATTCTGACTTCATTTATGTTTTGTTGATTGGTATTGCATAAGGGGTTCCTGGGAATTAGGGTTTTCTAGCCATATTAGGGTTTCATGCTTAGAATTTTGTTTTGTAATTCACTTCCGCATGCTGCATGATTCCTGGCACCCTGAGAGAATTCCCATCAGAAGCCACTGAAGTCATTAAAGCTTATTCAAGTGCATTCAAATGGACTTCCAATGAGCTGCACCAGCAACTATCCGACAACTTGAGTTTGTCATTTATTGTTGCATTTATTTTCAATTCAATCTTTAAATTGTTGAGTTATTGGTAAGCTCGGTTGAAAAACCAAATAGATTTTTGGTGAGCCTTATCAAAACCAAGGTTTAGGTTCTTGGTGATCCTGTGAAAACCAAGTTTAGGTTTCTTTGGTGAGCCTGTTAAAACCAAAGGGCATTGGATTTTCTTTGGTGATCCCGTAAAACCAAAGTATAGAGGTTTTGGATTGTGATCCTGTAAAACAATCCTACTGTATTCGGGTGTGAATATAGTGGAAATCCCAAGTGGTATCTTGGATAATGGACGTAGGAGCTGGGTTGCTCCAAACCACTATAAATTTGGTGTGTTTGTGTTGTGCTTTCTCTACTTTGTTTAGCTTCTGCATGCTATAACCTTATCACAACACCTACCACTTGCAAAGGATTTTGAAATAGCACATTACTTGTTTAAATTTTTAAAAGTCCCAATTCACCCCCCTCTTGGGTAGCCACTGGGCAACAAAGATAACTTAGATCTTCTCATAGATCTAAAATTTGATATTAGAGTTTAACACATAAATAATCTCCAATAAATATGGGGGAGATTAAGTAATCCAATCTAGAGATGATAATTTAAATTATCAATGATTCCACCAAAATCACATATCCCATGTCCTCTTAATAAAATAAAATCTATCAATAAGGAATTACATGTATTTGCAATATCATAAATACCATTTTTCTATATGTGCTAATTTCATTCTTAATCCGCATACAAGTTTGGCCTCTAAAAAAATATTCAACTCTGATATCATGAAACTCAGGTCACTTCTACAACTTGATAATAAATCCAAAACTTGAAATTAAATAATTAATAACAATACAAAAAGGCTATGATAATTTGCATCCATATCAAATTTGGAATTCTAAAATCATCCAATTAATAATTGAACATACATATACAGTACAACATAACTCACCAACATAACATATTCTATTCTAGAGTCAACAAACTTCGATCAAACCCCACTTATCGGTATCAAGAAATATAAATTGTTCATCCTTTTATACTCATATTGAGTTAACATCACCATTAAGATTAGAGATAAAAATTACGTAGCTCATGTCATACCCTAATTACTTAAGTTTCGATGTCAATCATGTTATCCCTTAATCACTTATGTTACAATCCTCAATAATCATAATTTAAGTTTCAATATTACTCATGTTATACCCTGATCATTTATATCACAATTCCATGTAATCATAACCTAAGCTCTAATACTATTTTGTTATATCCCGAACCTAACACCCGGGTCGGTCATGCAACTAGCCACATAAACCCTGAAATATATTTTAGAGATCATGCAAGGCCTTAAAAAATCCATTACATCTTCAATTTGTAAGAATACTATTGATCACAACTCATAAGAGAATATTTAATATAAAAAAATAATATAACTTATATATTTACAAATTCAATCATCCTTCAATCATCTGATTGGTATTAATGATTTTCTATCTATTCATCATTTCATTACGAATCCAATTCATTACCAAGCTCGAATATCCTACATAACTCTAAGAATGAAAGAAAGTAGGAAATGTAAACCTGATAGCCTAGTAAGGATTCCATATACTTATACAAATAATAATATAATTTAAAAGTAATAAGAAAATAATAATAGAACAAGAAATCATAAAATATCTGTCATGCAACCAAAATAACTTAACCATTACATATAACAAAACCATGTTTTATTTTTATGTTACAGTTTAATCATCAATCTTTTTTAGAATTTTGGACTAATCATGATTATACTTCAACCCATGCTGGTAATCTTAGTATCACAATTAGCCTATGATTGGCAATCTCATTATCACACTTCAGTTTGTGACTATCAATCTCAATATCACACTTTAGCCTACGACCGGTAATCTCGGTATCATGCTTCAGCCTGTAACTAGCAATCTCAATAACCACGATCCTACCTGTGGCATGGCTAGTCCAAACACCCCTTCTTGATTATCACTTTATCAAATCTCAAACATGTTATCAAATCATATTCTTTTCAAGATTTATAATAACCAGTATCACAATCCAAATTATCCAAAAATAAAAATGTTTAATAGGAACATATCATACGAAAAATATAAATAGTAATACTAGCAATCACAAATATCCATTATAAAAAATCAAAATGTATAATGCATAAACAATAATGAATGCCAATGCTCATATCCAAATATCAAAATCAGGTCATGTAAATATATTTATAGACTAGTAATCTTATCCAAAAATCCTTATCTTTATTGGAGATAGATTTAATACGCGCGATATCAATCTATATCCAGATCCTCGATCTAGATGCTACCAAACTCACCAATATCCTCTTACTCGAAAAATTGTCCTACATAATAATCTTATTTTTTATAAACAATTCTATAGTATGGTAGTTATAGATCCAAAATCCTTTATTCGGGTCCCATCAATGATCCATCCACTGATCCCTAATTCTAACTTCACAACATTTTTAATTCCTAGGAAAGAAGTTTTTAGACAGAGAAAATTATAAAGAAAAAAACTATAGAGAGAAAGCGGAGAGAGAAACTAAAGAGTGAAGAGAAAGATTTTTTTTTTTTTCTTTTCTTCTTCTTTTCTTTTCTTCTTCTTTTTCTTTTCTTTTCTTCTTTTTCTTTTTTCTTTTTTCTTTCTTTCTTTTCTTCTCTTTTTCTTTTTTCTCTTTCTTTCTTCTTCTCTTTTTTTTCTTTCTTTTTCTTCTCTTCTTCTCTTCTTTTCTTATTTTTTCTTCCTCTATTTGGCAGAACATGGGACATGTGCTCCCCTTTCGTTCTCCTCCAAAACCCAAGAAAACTTCCCGGAAAGGGTGGCTAGGGTAACGATCTATGATGGCATGACCACCGATCTCCGATCCAACATTCGATAGTGACCAACGATATCAGAATCAAAGAAGAAAGGAAGGGAAAATAGGGGAAAAAATAATTTTCTCCAAGCAAAACCTGGCGATGCATCCTAGAAAATAGATGTGAGACCATGAGAAGCAAGGATTAGGAAGATGAAGGAAGGGTCGGAGCTCGCTCTGGCCTCCAGCGATGCTACCCACTCTGATGACAATGAGAATAGTTGAGGCTTCCATGTCCTTGATGTTTGGTGGATAAAAATGGAGAGATCCTCTCTTCCTTATATCAAGCCGCAGGAAAGGAGCTCGCCTTGGCCTCCTCGTCTCGTTTGAAACTCCGATCGGGTGTCTACTCAGGAAAGAAAACTCCAACAGGAGTCTCCTCTCTGTTTTTTTTATTCAGGGCTGGATATTACAGATTTACCATTTATGCTGATGATGTTTGTTCTTTAGCTGATTTTGATCATGAACGCCAGGTGGTAATACCCATTTGGAATAGTAGTTGTTGGACCTATAGTTTATTTGTTTCATAAACGTTTATTCAGAACGCTATACTGCATATAATTAATTAATTTTGTTGTCTTGTGTCTAGGTTTCGTTCATTCATGGTGAGATCTATTTGTAGTTTAGAAGCACATGCAAGAAGTTCTTTCACAGGTTGGGGATCGTCGACTAGCTGAGTTCGTACTAAAGTGGGGCTTGATACAGGAGAGACTAGTACTTGACCATCTTCACTTTAGTATTTAGGCCACTTTTTGGTTGTCCAAGTTCTCTGAAAAATAAAGAATGTGGACGAAAGGTGACACCTACCCCAACTTTTCTCGATGAGATTTTAGATCTATTCTGTTTGTCTATACGTCTACCACCTTTAAGATTAATGTAGTTATTCTTTCTTGACCAAGAAACAGACTAATTAATATACCAGCTCACCAAGTTAGGTGTCTCCCGATAACGGCACCAAAAAAAAATCCGAAGTCCAAATCCCACTTTTATGATAGTTGTCACTTGATATGGTAATGTTTCAATCGGGCAAAATCCAGTAACTCTCCCTTAACATTAAATCTTATTTCAATTCTGATTCTAATTCTGACTCTAACCATTAAAAATGTAATCTAGTCAAGCAAAATCATGCTAGAAGTTAGTGATGACTCCATTTAAAATATTCAGGCTCGAAACTTGGAACAAAAATTGAATGCATTTTAATACCCAGACTCAGGAATATGAATTAGAATGGAATTTAATTCTATCATAAAGTAAAGATTGTGTTTAAGGAAATTAAGATATTTCTCTCTCCTTGGGGTTGGTATGCGTCTCGAATCAAATGGCTTAAATGGGAGTCATTCGAATTAAATTGCAGTGGCAGAATCCCACATGTGGTCTTTAACTTTTAAGAACTTTTCCTTCCCTAAATATGTCAACGCTGCTACGCCATTAAAACTGTTTCGCAAAGTTGATGCTCATGCCTTCACCGATATTGACCGTATGAGCCCTATCAATGCTGATATTTCTGGCACTCTAAACCCACAGCTTGTTCTTCTCCATCACTGAGAAATTGCAGCGATTGCATCCGGAAGTCAGCAGCTAGCCTGCTACCAAATCACTTTGCTCACCCTTTGTACCTGAGCAAGTAGCTCAGTTGTTACACCCTCTTGCCTCATAAGTGAGAGGTTGGTGGTTCACAGTGTTATCCATCAAAAATTGCTTCCCCCAATCTTGGGTTTGGGGCACCGCTTGTGCTTAGATAGAAGGACAATTAGTATCAAAACTGTTGTACCAATTAAAATAGGGATTGCTTCTCAGCGAAGAAAAAAAAAAAAAAAAAAAACCGGGGGGGGGAAGAAGGGGGCGGGGGCGGGGAGATCCCTGCAAGCATTCCAAGCATTGTTCGCCCTTTAGGACTAGGACTTGTATCTAGTAGAAGAAAAATTAGTATTGATACTACCAGGAGCGTTAGCACCGATCCATACACATGTGAAGCATTAGTAGAAGCACCACCATCAACATCATTACCTCCATGATTACAAGGGTTATCACTGCCAAGATCAGAGTACGTGTTAGGACCTCCACAAGTATATGAATTATTAGCAACTTTTGTACCTGTGTGAGCATTACATTCTGCTGAATAATCTCTTGGCTCCATTAATCTATACCGGACTACCATGACAACCTTTGCTAATTAACCTATTAGCCCAGGGATTATCTTTTTCTTGGGTCACTAACTTTTAGAAATTTGACTTTGCATTTAGGCTTCTACCATGTCAATTGTTACGACGACACCTACTCAGTCTCAAAACATCTACCAGACCACCAACTAAAGCTGAATCACCTGCCAGACAACTAGGGAGCAATTATATCACCGATTAATGAGAAGACAGCAACCAAAGCACTCATCAAAAAGGACATGAGGACCAACTATTGACTCACTCAACTACCGACTGAGTGGGAGGACAATCGAATCAATTGCTACGTCAACTATCTAAATACCTCATATCGAGAAACTTCACATAGTCAAACCCGACTGACATTTCTCTGCAAGCATCCCTCGAGTACTTACTCGGGCTCGACTAACTCTAAGCTTAGTCGGTCACATCCATCGAGTACTTACTCTGGCTCGATTAACTTTAAGCTTAGTCGGTTGCATCCCTTGAGTAATTACTCGATCCTAACTAACTCTAAGCCTAGTCAATTACATCTACTGAGTATCCACCCGGGCCTAGCTAATGCCAAGCTCAATCGAGCATGCTAGAGTATGATGTCAAAATCCTTTCTCTCTTAGCAAGGTCCTATCCTAGCAACAGACAGCTTGCCCCCAATACTCAAGGCCAATAACACACGAGTGACAACAATTATCTTAGCTGATCCCAACTATCCTAGCTATCCCAATAGTGCTTATAGCATATGGAATCATGGCAGATAAGTTCACGAAAAGCAAGATCCTAACAGAATCAACTATTCTAATAGAAAAGATGTCAATGAAAAGGATTCTAGAAGACAAGATCCTAACATCCTGTCAGAATCTATTATGCCTGTCAAAGAAGGTCACCTCTTAATAGCAATCCATTACTTCATGTAACTCTATAAATTAGCAAGACGGTGTTAGATGTATTGCCCTAGAAGCCAATTTGGCTAATACATTATATTTTTTTTGGAACATCATTTGTACTTAATCAAATTTTTTATTAATAAAATTATACTTTTTCTTCTATTCATATTTGATGTCCATGAATCATCCATGAAGTTTAATGGATAATGACACATTCTCAAGAGTTAAGAATTTGAGATATGTATCATATAGGTTAATTCATAAATGCTCTCCATCATTGAATCATCACGAGGACAATGACTGATCCATCAAGATTGATGCATGGATCACTTTCCTTTTGGATAGACAAGTCTAGAGTCTATAGTGTAAGGATACTAGAGCGAGAATGCAGGTGATTGTTAAAGAACAATGGCACTGAGCAAGACCAAAGTATAAGAGTCACATAGATATCTACTCACTCGTCAGTAACTTCTCGATGCTATATTTATATGAGTAGTTCCTTATCCTATGGTGCTTCTCTCACTCATAGTGAGATTGCTATAATTTGGCAAGCACATAAACAATCCCTAATCATTCAGGACCTTGTGTATAGAAGGTTCACTATAGGAGTAGGGAGTGTGCCTATAGAAAATCTACCAGCCTTAATAATTGAGGAATAGTCCTATACGATCTGAGAGACTGAATCCTTAAGTCTGTGGCCACAATAGTATGATAATGAAAAAAGTTTCCATAGTAATCATGATTAGGCTTAAGCCGATTAAGTCTAGCATATGACGAATACTTATGATTGAGATTCCATGACCTACATCTTGTTGGAACACTTAATAGAAAAACTTAATAACACAGTAACTATACCTAGGAATCCATTCTTCTATTTTGCTAGGCTGCTATTACATACTACTAGATATCACTAGTGGACTGTAGGAACTCACTTGGATAGTTTCCAGATCAACAATCTTTGTTAAGGTTGAGTTGGAATTGTTCCAGTCCATCAGAAGAGTTTCGATGATATTATGATAAAGATCATTATATGTCTTACTACTAGATAGAATGGAACATAAGGAGTCATACAAAAAATGGACTTGACTTTATCAATGCTTGGATCAAATTTAGAAACTACTAATTTTGTAAAAGTTACATATTTAATAACTACTAATTTTATAAGGATTACAACTTTAGAAGCTACTAATTGTTAGCTCTAGAAACTTTATTACAAAAATGTAATATAATTAGACTTAATTAAATTCTAATTAAGTTCCAATTATTTTAAATCAAATTTAATTTAATTAGGTGTGACTCAATGTAAGTCTAATTGGATTTAATTATCTAAGTTGAACTTAGATCTCAATCCTATTTGGAATAGGATTGACAGTCTTTTTAAATTATATTCAAATCATGTTCGAATTGGATTTGATTTGAATAAAATTAAATCCAAATGAAATAGAACACCTAAACCTAATAGGATTGGACTTAATAGCTCTCTAAATGGCGTGGAATTGAGGATTGTATGGTGATTTGTGATGAAAAAAATATTGGCATGCAAAAACTTATGGAGTGCACTAAGAGTTGACAACCCTTCTCTCTTGGACTCTATCTCTTATTTGGATAATGTTTATCTTTATCTAAACTCTTATTTGATTTAGAGGCTGGTCTTATTTGATTAAGGGGCATGCAAAATAGTTTTGTGCAACAAAAACATGTTAGAGATATAATAGCCATGCTAAGATTTCTTACCGTTATTTTTTCTTCTCCATGCCAAGACTCTTTATCGCCCACTTGCAATTTAAATAAGATTTAAATTAAGGTGGACTCTTATCTGATTAGGCCTGAAGCCTTATCTAAAGTTAGCATCTTATAGTGGGTAGTTATGTGTGCGACAAATATATGAAGGGAAAAGAGACCAGACGATCTTCTTTCTTGATGATCCATCTTGTCGCTACTTATTTTTCACCACCTTCTTTCTTTCTCTTCTTATAATTACATGCCACAAACCTCTATAGAGAGATCAAAAAGACTAGAAGGGAGAAGAAACGGTTTCTTCCTCCCTTGATGTCCTAGAAATAGTCTCAACCTATTGCACAAAGGGTTCGTGCAAAGGTTACAACCTTCCTCTTAAAAATTTGCTTGAAGAGATATCCAAATCCAAGCCAAGAAGAGACTTATAAAAAGCTAGCACTCTAGGAACCTCGAAAGTCGATCAGCGTTAGTCCCGTGTGGATACCAGTGAAGGTCAAGTTCATGCACAGCTCCGACAGGAACCCCAAACATCCAATTATCCGACCTCATCGAGATAGAAGAAAGGATAGCGATCAAAATAAGTTAATCAATTTTCTTCTCAAATTTTATTTGATTCAAATCTGAGTTTCTATGATTATATTCTAATTAGCATGTTAGATTCATCTTTAGCTGTATTTTAATTTAATTTGCATGCTCTTTTATAAAATTATTTCAAAAGTTGCTTCTATCATGGTTTTAGAAACCCTGCTAATTTTTATGCATACATAGCACCTACAAATCTCCCAGTGGTACCAAAGCCTAGGTTAATCTAACATGCATGATTAGATTTAGGTTTGAATCCTCTTCAGATCTGAAGGTTAGGATTGGTTTTGATCAAATTTGTGCAAATATAAGGTTGTCCTACTAGGATTAACCCCTATAGTGAAAAGGTTGTCCTAGTATAAGTTTGATTTATTTTAAAAAGGGTTTTCAAAATTAAAACCAATAACTTTTAGATCTAAATTTCATAATATATGAGATATATTATATTTATATTTATATTTGAAATAAAATGATTGAGGTTTGTATCGAAGTGATAATAAGGTTATCCTGCTATAGGGTTAACCCCATATAGTAAAAAAGTTATCCTCCTATGATGCGAACCGAGTTTTTAAAAAGTATTTTCAAAATATTTTAATTATATTTTAGATCTAAATTTTATGATATATAAGATGTATCAAATTCATATTTAGAACTGAAAATTAAGTACATAAGATGTAAGTTAATTGCTATTGATCTAAAACAATATATATTAGATATATACAAGTAAGTTTAGATCTGAAAAACCATTTCAAGATTATAAACCACTAATATCATGCATTTAAACATAATCTATAAAAAAAAAATAGGTTCTCAAATTTTAATTTGTGTAAGAGGGTATGGATAAAATAATTAGGTCGAGTAATTGGACTACACCTTAAGTTCTTGATTAGATCAGGTTAGAACCCTAATTTGATTTTGAGTAGTTGATCAAATCCAATCACTAGTTAATTAGGGTTAGGTCAAAGGGACTTGAAATCAAGCTTAAATGTAGTTTGGTCGTATCAATTTATATTTAATGTGAATTGATTAATTTAAGACTTAATTTGGCTCAATGGTCCGAGTTCGTATCACTAGGCTGACCTATTCAATTTTTATTGACCAATTAGTACCTAAGACAAGTCCCGACCATGATTTTTAATTGGGGCTATTCTTTTATCTATCCAACTATGTTGGTGTCTAAGAAAACAGGAAGAGGTGGAATCCTTCCATTGATCTTGCTTACTTGACCAAGTTTGTCGATTAAGTTTTGATTAAGTTGCTTGTTGATTCAAGTTCATCCATGCCACCTAGGTTCGTCAAACATGAGATGTACTGACATGAACTAGGCTGTCAAACATGAGATGTGCTTATCCAAATTAGGTGAGTCGGACATGAGATTTGCTGATCCAAATCAGGTTAGTCGATATGAGATGTGCTGACCTAAATCGACTTAGTTAGATATGAGATGTGCTGACCTAAATTGGGTTGGCCAGATAAGTTATGTTGACCTAAATCAGGTTAGTAAATATGAGATGTACTGACTAATTTGAAAGAATAGTATTCTGAAAGTCAATCATATTTATTATATAATATGAACTTTTATGTAAAATTGTTCTGAATCATGTATAATATTATATTAGTAAAAGGTATTTTGATTCACCATATGCTGTGTCTTATACCTTTTTATTTTAAGATTATAATGAACCTCATAGATTAGGGCAATAGATTTAGAATTATGATAAAGTTCATAATAGTGAGATCTAAGATCTTACAAACCTTAATGTAGATATTTCCAGTCATAGGATCGAGTTGGGGATTAGTATTTCCAGAAAAACTAGCATATCCTATATATGCTCGATGGAAAGAGTGGTTGGTCTCACGACCACTTGTATAAGGACACTAATATAAGGATGTGGATGCTCATCAGGATATGAGTTCACTAAATTAATCCATCATGAGAACATCTTACGGAAGTCTTACTTATCGAAAGATGATTCTCTTAGTGGGAGTTGTGCAAATGATCCTTAGACTTGAGATCATCATGGAATCTTGTACACATTAATCCAGGTTTCGGTTCATACTCATTTATGACTTAGTTATGTATAAGGCGTTCATGGATATGGTGAATTATGTATGTAGGTTATGAGTAGGTCAACAAGAAATCGATCACTCCTAGTAAGAGGAGTATTTATCCCATATAGGTGACTCAAAAAGTTTTTTATTAAAACAGGATGAAATTAGAAAAAAAATTTCTAATCTTTCATCGGTCGAGTCTTCATTATTGATTTGAGACTCGAATGAATAAAGTATTAAGGTTGATAATTTTTCATACCCATCACTTATTCGGGTTAAAAGAAGATCGAAAGATTGAATTGCATGGTAACTTGTCACTAAAATATATTTTGATATTTTTTATCAAATTTCTCATTTCTGGGTAGGCATGACACATTGCTAGACATCAATCATGTCTTGTAGGTTTTCATGAATTAAATTTATTGAATTCATGAGTTAATTTAAAAAATTGTTCAAATTGGCAACTAGGTTAGTTTGATTTGACCTAATTCGGCTAGTTGATTTCTAATTAAACTAAATCGACATGAACATAGACCTATTGCTGGTTAGATATGGATCCCAAATGATCATAAATGCTAAAAAATTGATTAAAGAAGTCGATTATATTTTTATTAGAATCATGGGATCCTAATTGACTAGCTAATTGACATACTAGCATATGTTGGCTAGCCTAAACTCCTAACCTAATTGGATTGGGTTTAAATGCTTACCATTTGGGCTAACTAATTCAAGTAGGACTTAAATTGGGTTGAGCCTTAAGTGGGGCAGCTGAATTGAATTTTATCTAAAATTTATAGCCCTTATTCATGCCTAGAACCAAGAGTCCCAAGGACTTGGGACTCTTGGTGCTGATATTGGTGTGCGCATAAAATGGGTCTGCAGAAGGACCAAGAGTTCTGCAAATTAAATACTTTTTCTAGATAGAGTCTAACTCCTCTTTTCATTCTATGCCTAATTAGATAAGGTTGACTGATCAAATTATTTTAAAAGTGGACGACAATTCAAGGTTGGCATGAAAAAATTTTGGCACATAAAATTTTATGGCATTTGGAATGGACAAGAGTCCTATTACCTGGTCACATTTTTCTAGATATGCCACATTCATTCATACGCCTATTGAAAAGTGGACCAGGTCTTTAATCATTTAATTAAAGACTGACTTATTAGATTTTTCTTGAAGAGTTATAAGCAATTCTTGGAGTAAAGTTTTTATGAAATGCCATATTTTTACGGTGTTTCATTGCACCTTTCTACCATAAGACTCCTCTTTAAAGGGTTATATTTGATATGTTAAATATCAGATTAAGGATTGATGAAAAAGTGTTTTAAACACCTCTTCTCTAATTATTTAAAAGCTTCGATGATTGAAATCAAAGGATTCGAAGTTTGTCTTGACAACGCTCTTCCTTTCCTTGTTAAGACAAGTCTTTTATTTTAAGACAAGTCTACTATTTTAAAACAAGAGCTTAGAAAGAGAATTAAAAAGGACAATAGAATAGTAAGAGAGGTTTTGGAAAAGTTTTGAAGTGCTTTTCAAAGAGAAAAAGATCCTAGAAGAGAAGAAAGACTGCCGAAGAAAGAAAGGCTACCAAGATGAGTTTCTAATCAAGCAAGCAAAAAAAGGGAGTGCATCCTTGATCCAGTTCCTGTGTGGATCACCTTTGGAGGGCATACACATGTGTGCCTAGTGGAATAAAGAATATTAACATTACAGATATTCTTCTATATCCTAACATATTGTCTTGTTAATTATCATAGTCAAGGGGTCCTGGATTTAGGATTTCGGTTGACTAGGATTTCAAGATTTAAAATTTTTGAAATTCAATCTTTCACTGCGCTACCGTAACATTTTAATGGTATCAGACCACCTTGATTCATTCAATTAATAGGCAATTAAATATTTGAATGATTATTTGCTATCTAATTATATCTAGCATAATAGTTGTAGCATATATTGGTTGATGTATACCACTAATTAGGTGTTTCACTTAAACCCTAATCGATATAGAGATTTATTTAGATTATTCAATCATCATTCTAAAATAGGTTATTCTAATGTAGGAGTGGACATCTGCTATATTGTAAGGTTGTTATAGAATGATGACATACTTGGCACATATTATATTATGGTATAATATGCCTATTTGATAATTTGTAGTATTAAGATGTGCATGAGATCATGAAAACCCTCTTTAAAATTATATTTAGTCGTAATGTTATAAAATCATAATGCAAATCTATTTAGAGTTTGATTGATCAATTGATATCTAAAAAAGTGGTTCTAGGAAGGTAAAGAGTGTGATTTTTTATTGGGTCCGTTGCTTATCTGGTCAAATTTTTGGTGTCTAAGGCAAGCACAGGGGGCCTCCCACCTCTCTCCCACTTACATGGCTAATTTGATTGATTTAGATCTTGAATTGGAAATGCTGATTGATTAAAATATTACTAAATGCCTTCTTTCATGCTAAGCCAAATTCATGTCAAAAATTATAGTAGATTTGTTACGTAACACAAGGTCTACTCTAGGATTTGATATAAAATTTATCGTGGTGCATCTAATACTTTATAGCATAATTGATGGTGTTGCTTTGTTGTGTAACATAAAGACAAGATTATTCAAACATGACTATATAGAAATGAAGGGCCGGACTAAACTAAGCATTATAGTTCATTGTGTAACACAAGGCTATAAATATCTTAGGGGCAACTATCATGTTGAGAGTTGAATAAGTTGTAATTGGAAAAAGAAAATTTCCTACCCTTGAACTCATAAATGTTTGTTTTGTAATACAAGGCATTTAAGAGGAAGTGGGATCTCAACCCCACTAAAGAAATCCTATGGATTTCCTTATTTGCCATAGGTGAGGGCTATAGTATGTAAAATAATAAAAGATACAATTAAATTGCTAAGTCCTTTTCTGGTTGTATATATCTTCTTGAATGGTCTGCTTATACTTTGTTCTTTATTTTTATGTAGGTTAATATTATGGCTTCTACTTTATCACTACGGATATTTTAAATATCAATAAGTTGACTGGTCTCAATTGGTTAAGGAACCTAAGAATTGTTTTACTTAGGAGAAGGTCTCCTACATTCTCGATTCTCCTGATCCAGATCCAATCGGAGATGATGCTATGGAAGAGAAAAGGATCACACAAAATATTGCAAAATGATAGTTTAACTGTCAAGTGCATTATATTGGCCTCTATGAGCAATGAATTGCTGAGACAACATGAAGAACTGGAACCTCAATCCATACTACTCAATCTTAAAGAGCTTTTGGAGAGCAAAGTAGGGCTACCTAATACGAAATATCGAAGTAGTTATTTCGAGCATGTATGAGTGAGAGCTCATCCGTTCAAGTCTATGTAGTTAAAATGATTGACTTAATCACTCGATTAGATCAATTAAGATTTATTATGGATGGAGAGCTTAATCAGGATTTGATCCTATAATCACTTTCTGGTTCATTCTCTCAATTTGTCATGAACTATCACATGAACAAACTGAACATTTCATTACCTAAGCTGCTTAATATGTGTAAGATAATTGAGAGCTATTTTAAGGAATATAAGGCTCATCTTCTTCTAATTGATGGGAAGAAGAAAATGATAATAAAGAAGGGTTCAAAGAAAAAGTGGAATTCTAAAAAAAGCATCCAGAAGAGGAAGAAGGTAAAAATGCCATCTACTGATGGAACCTGTTTTCATTGCAGCAAGCAGGAACACTAGAAGAAAAAATGCAAGTTATATCTTGCTAGTCTAAAGCCTGATGTTGGTGGAGCATCAAAAGGTTTGTACATGATATAAACTAACTTGTCACCGAGTATTTCAACTTCTGATTCATGGATATTGGCTACTACATATGGGTCTCATATATGCAAGCCTTTGCAAGGACTTCAGAGAATTAAGAACTTGAAGAAGGATAACTTCGAGCTTTATGGTGCGAGTGGTGAAGCCATTCATGCGAAAGCTGTGGGCACCTATCTATTATTATTGCTTTCAGACAAGATTTTAGAATTGAAAGACGTTACTATGTTCCAAATATTATTACAAAGATTATTTCTATATCCTTGTTATTATAACAAGGTTTTGAAATTAATATAAAGAGCAGTGGATGCTCCATTTTTCTTCTAATAATTTCTTTGGACATGATTTATTTGTTAATGATCTTTCAGTTCTTTCACTCAATGATAAAGTTTTATTTATTGAAAAAAAGAAAAGAAAGAGAAGATATTAATGCCACTTTTCTCTGGCATTACCGATTAGATCATATTAGTGAGTCTAGGATAAATAAGTTATACAAAGATAAATTCTTTGATCCTTATGATTATCAATCACTTGGAACTTATAAGTCCTATCTCATGGATAAAATGACCAAATCTTCATTCACGAGTCATGGAGATAAGGCAACTGAGTTATTAAGGCTAATACATACAAATATATGTAGACCAATGTCAACTCAAGATAGAGGTGAGTACTTTTTTTCATCACATTACTAATGGTTTATCTATGTTTGGATATATGTATCTTATGAAACATAAATCTGAAGCCTTTGATAAATTTAAAGAGTATCAAAGTATGGTTGAAAAATAAACTGAAAAAATATTAAAATCCTTCGATCAGATCAGGGAGGAGAATACTTATCTAGCAAATTTCTTGATCATCTTAAAGACAAAGGCATTCTCTCAGAATGGACACCTTCATATATACCATAATTAAATGGTATAGCAAAAAGGATGAATCATACCTTGTTATGTATGGTAAGGTCCATGATGAGCTTCATCGATCTTCCTATATCTTTCTAGGATTATGCTCTAAATATTTCTACCTATATACTAAACATGGTACCATTAAAATCAGTAGCTAGCATTCTATATGAATTATGGAAAGGTAAAAGACCAAGTTTTAAATATCTTAAGACGTGGGATAGCCTACTTATGTTAAAAATATATTTGGATATAAGCTAAATACTATGACTGATAAATATAGGTTCATATGTTATCCCTGAGAGGGTATTGGATACATCTTTTATCATCCTACTGAATAAAAAATTTTATCAGTAAGCATGCCACTTTCTTGGAGAAGAAATTTATCCAAGGAGGTAATGGGAGGATACATAAACTTAGTAAAGTTTAAGACCAACAACCTACTCCTATAGACAATCAACTTCAATTTTTTCAATCACAATACCTATAAATCAGGGTACAACTACAACACACACTTCCTCTTTGTAGGTCAAAGAGAGTGTAGGAAGCACCTCTCAAATATAGCTTTGTCATTGAAAATAACAATGAAACCAACATCATTCAAGATGATGATCTTGTGACCTATACAAAACTATCAAGAGTAAAGACTAAAATAAATGGTTTGATGCCATGAAGTATGAAATGGACTCCATATATTCCAACTAAGTTTGGACCTTAATCTGAGGGAATAAATCCAATAGGATACAAATGAGCCTTCAAAAAAAAGATTGGAGTAGATGACCAAGTAGAAACCTACAAGGCTAGGCTAGTGGCAAAAGGTTTTAAACAAAGACATGGAATTGACTATGATGAAATATTTTTTGCAGTAGCTATGCTCAAGTCCATTAAAATTTTGTTTGCTATAACCACATACTACGATTATGAAATCTGGCAAATTGATGTAAAGGCTACCTTCCTCAATGGATATCTTGAGGAAGAAGTGTATATGTCACAGCTAAAAGGAATTGTCTTAAATGGGAGACTGAACTAAGTATGCAAGCTTAAAAAATTTATTTATGGATTAAAGCAAACATCGAGAAGTTGGAATATCCACTTTGAAATAATCAAGAAATTTGTTTTCATCAAAAATATGAATGAATCATATGTATATAAGAAGACAAGGAGTGTCATTGTCTTCTTAATATTGTATGTTGATGATATACTTATCATTGGGAATGATATTCCAATATTGCAATCAGTCAAAACTTGGCTATCTAAAAACTTTTTTATGAAGGATTTGGGAGAAACATCCTATATACTAGATATAAAAATCTATAAAAATAGATCTAAGAGAATGCTTGGCTTATCCCAACCCAAGTATGTTGACTTAGTATTGAAAAGATTCAATATAGAAGAAAGTAAAAGGGATTACTTGCCATGAGTCAAGGCACACATCTTTCTAAGAAGATGTCTCCTAAGACACCTGGAAAGAGATAATGGATGAGCAAGATTCCTTATGCTTCAGTTGTAGAATCAATCATGTATGCCATGTTATGTACCAGACTTGATATTGCTTATGCCTTAGACATAGCAAGCAGAATCCAGAATGACCCAAAAATGATTATTGGAAAGCTGTAAAAAATATTCTTAAGTATCTTAAAAAGACAAAAAAAATTCTAATATATAAAGGATCCGATTTAAAACTAGAAAGATATACTGATCCTAGTTTTCAATCAGATCCAGATAATAGTAAATCTATACCAAGGTATATCTTTACTCTATATGGAGGTATAGTGAATTGGAAAAGTACCAACAGCGAATTATAGCTGGCTCAGTTATTGAGGCAGAATACATAGCTGCTAGTAAAACCGCTAAGAAAGCTGTCTGGATGAAGAAGTTCATCTCAGAGTTGGGTGTATTCCTGCAATACAACAATCAACGCCACTTTATTGTGTAGCACTAGAGCAATTGCACAAGCTAAAGAATCAAGGTCTCATCAAAAATCCAAATACATCCTAAGACGCTTCCATCTCATTCGTGAAATCATTGAAAGACAAGACATGGTCATAAAACGAGTAAATATAAAGAACATAGCAAATCTATTCACTAAGACCCATCCTCAATAGCAGTTTGATCACCATTTAGATTGTATAGGAATTAAATACAAGAGTGATTGGCTTTAATGAAAGTCGAAGATTGAAAGAATAGTATCCTGAAAGTCAATCATATTTATTATATAACAGAAACTTTTCTATAAAATTCTTCCCAAATAATATATAATATTAATTAATAAAAAGTATTTTGATCCATCATATACTGTGTCTTATATCATTTTATTTTAAGATTATGATGAACCTCATAGATTATGACAATGGATTTAGAGTTATGATAAAGTTCATAATAGTGAGATTTAAGATTTTATAAACGCTAATGTAGAATATTTTCAGTCATAGGAACATCGAGTCGAGGATCGATATTTTTGAAAAAAACTAACATATCCTATGTATGCTCGATGGAATGAGTGGTTAGTCTCACGACCACTTGTGTAGGGACACTAGTACAATGATATATGTGCTCATCAAGATATGAGTTCACTGAATTGATCCATCTGAGAACATCTTATGGAAGTCTTACTTATCAAAAGATAATTCTCTTAGTGAAAATTATATAAATGATCCTTAGACCTGAAATCATCATGGAATCTTGTACATATGAATTCATGTTTTGATTCATACTCATTCATGACTTAGTCATGTACGGAGTATTCATGGATATGGTAAATTATGTATGAAGGTTATGAGTATGTCAACAAAGAATTGATCACTCCTAGTAAGAGAAGTATTTATCCCATATAATCTCATCAAATAATGACTCAGGAAGTAATAGATCATATATTTATATATTTATTTTAAGTATTTTAAGCAATTATTGGTACTAACATCTTCTTAAAAAAATCTAATTTCATAATTAAATTAGTCATATTATAATTTTTTTAGAACATCATTTATACTTAATCAAATCTTTTATCAATAAAATTAGATATTTTCTTTCATTTATAATTGATGTGTCTATGAGTCATCCATGGAGTTAATGAACAACATGTATTCTTAAGAGTTGATACATGTATCATTATAAGTTAACTCCTAAATACTCCTGATCATTGGATCATCATGGGAACGGTAATTGATCCGACAAGATCAGTGCACGAATCGCTTCCCTTTTGAATAAACGAGTCTCGAGTATATAATATAAAGATACTGAAGTGAGAGTACAAGTGGTTGTTAGAAATAATGATACCGAGCATGACCAAAGTACAAGAAGTCACATGGATATCTACTTACTCGTTATTGACTTCTTGATGCTATAATTGTGTGAGCAGTTCCTTAACTTGCAGTTCCTCGGTCACTCACAATAAGATTGTTGTAATTTAACAAGTACATAAATATAGTTTCTAGCCATTCAGGAACTTGTGGTATATATTGGCTACAATATGTTTGCTATAGGAGTAGGAATTGTACCTATAAAAAATCTATCAACCTTAGCAGTTAAGGAGCAGTCCTATGCAACCTAAAAAGCTAAGTCCATAAATCTGTTGCCACAACAGCATGATAATGGAAAGAGTTTCTATAGGAATCATGATTAGACTTAAGTCGATTAAATCTAGTATATGATAGATGCTTATATTTTGACGACTCCATAACCTATATCCTATTGGGACTATCGATAGAGGGACTTGATCACACGTTAACTATACCAAGAGGTTCATCCTTCTATTTTACTAGATTGCCACTATATATTGCTAGATATCACTAGTAGATTGTGGAAACTCACTTGAACCATTTTCGGATCAGCGATCCTTGTTAGGATTGAGATAGAATTATTCTAGTTTATCGGAAAAGTTTTGATGAAATTATTATAAAGATCATGGTATATCTCACTTCCAAATAGAATGAAACTTGAGGAGTCATACACAAAAGAGGCTTGACTTGATCAAGGCTTGGATCAAATTTAAAAATTACTAATTTTTTAGAAGTTACATATTTAGTAACTATTAATTTTGTAAGGGTTATAAATTTAACGGTTGCTAATTGTTAGTACTAGAACTTTATTGCAAATGTTGCAATATAATTAGATTTAATTAAATTCTGACTCAAGTCCTAATTAATTTAAATCAGATTAAATTTAATTATGCTTGACTCAATTTAAGTCTAATTGGATTTAATTATCCAAGTTGAATTTGGATTTCAATTCTATTTGGAATACGATTGATAATTTTTTCAAATTTGATTCGAATCAGGCACGAATTTGATTCGATTTGAATTTAATTAAATCCAAATGAAATAAAACACCTAAACCTAATTGAATTGGGCTTAATCACTCTCTAAATAATATGGAATTGAGGATTGTACAGTGATTTGCGATGGAAAAATATTGGCATGCAAAAACTTGCGGAGGGTACCAAGAGTTGGCAACCCTTCTCTATTGGACTCTATCTGTTATTTGAATAATGACCATCTTTGTCTAAACCCCTATTTGATTTAGAAGCTCGTCTTATCTAATTAAGGGGCATGCAAAATAGTTTTGTGCGAAAAAAACAAGTTGATATATAATAGCCATGCCAAGATTTCTCCCTACTATTTTTTCTTCTCCATGCCAAGACTCCTTGCCACCCACTTGCAATTTAAATGAGATTTGAATTAAGGTGGACTCTTATCTGATTAAGCATGAAGCCTTATCTGAAGTTGGCATCTTATGGTGGGAAGTTATGTGTGTGACAAATATACGAAGAAAGGAAAAGAGGCCAGGTGATCTTTTTTCTTAATGATCCATCTTGCCACTACTTATTTTTCACCGCCTTCTTTCTTTTATTCTTGTAATTACATTCCACAAACCTTTGAGATTAGAGAGATCAAAGAGAGCAGAAGGGGAAAAAAAAGGTTTTCTCCTCCCCTGATGTCCTAGAAGTAGTCCAGACTTATTGCATGAAGGTTTCGCACAAAGGCTGCAGCCTTCCTCTTCGTGATTTGCTTAAAGAGATGTCCATATCAAAGCTAGAGAAGATGCCTACAAGAAGCTAACACCCCCAGGGCCTTGAGTTTTATTTTGATTTAGATAAGATTTTATGATTGTATTCTAATCAGCATGTTAGATTGATCTTTAGGTATATTTTAATATAATTTGCATGCCTTTTTATGAAATTATCTCATAAATTGCTTATGTCATGGCTTTAAAAATCCTACTAATTTTTATGCATGTGTCGCACCTATAAATCTTTCAGAAGGGATCCCAGCAAGGTACATTTTTTTACTACAACTCTTATGCTCACATAGTCACTATTTAGCTCTAAGCTCTGGTTATTGTAACCCATTTTATTCTCCTTACTGACTTGAGCATCGGAGGATCCCCTACCAAAAATCCTAATTCAAGGATTGTTCTTGTAGGTTTCTACAGTAAAGCACCCATTAGCAGCTCTCCATCCTCACCAGAGATGATTGAAAGATCCTCAGGCACTACCATAGCCCATCAAAGGATAATTTGCCAATAACAGATTAGCGTGCCAGAAAAGGAAGCAGCAAGCAAGCATCAAGTCACCGGAGTTTGGAGCCATGGTGGTCATGCATGCATAAGATGCTTCTACTAGCCATGTCAAAACTCCTTCACACTATGACGAACGACACAGCTAGGAGGTGGAGCCCCTTGCTCTCCTACCACCATCGCTAATCCAGTAGGACATGCTCGCTACCCTCGTGTACAGGTCCAAATACTAGTCACAATGGTCCAGGAGCTACAACAGCAGCAGTGATCCATAGCCATGCAGTAGCAACCGAAGATTCTAGCCATTCCCATTGTTATCGCTCATCCTCTTCCCAGGGAAGATCCTTTCACCAACAGGCCCCCCATTGGTGGTAGTATCTTTCCCCCATCGAGCAAGTCATCAGAGCCCCTAGGGATGGTCCTCCCATCATCAAATCGTTTGTCGATTGTAATCTCCCACACCACACCAGGATGGTCCTTGCATGAAGAGCGATGATCAGGAAAAGAGCCAAAGAGGGAGCATCCTCGATCTTTATCTATATCAATGCCTGAGTCCTCGAAGAGAGATCTACCAACGATGCTATTTGATGAATGGCCGAACAATGCCTCGACGAGTATGACTGCAAGTTGAGCTACATCAACTGCCAACATGCCGATCTTCAAGGTGAGAGTCAGGAGTCGATGGGTTATGATACCTATCCTCCTCTTACCTACTAGTTCATAGAGGAATCGATTCCTACTTGGTTCAAAATATCCCAGTTAGATCCATATGACAGCACCACCTTTTTGTTGAACCACTTGGGGAGCTTCAAGACTCTCATGTAAATTTAGTGTGCTACCGATGCCCTACTCCATATTGCCTTCCCAGCTACTCTTTGCAAGGCAACCCAAGCATAGTACTTCCAACTCGAGTCAAGGAACATCGACTCCTTTAATTAGCTGGAAAGGTGATTCGTGGCTCACTTCGATGCTTATCAGAAGATGCTGTGAAAAGCTAATAGTCTTTTCTCTATCTACTAGCAAGACGGAGAATCCCTAAGGATTATATGGCCCGATTCAAAATAGCCACATTAGAAGTCTACAACCTGGATGAGTCTAGGATTCTACCCCTCTCGTTTTACCTATTTGCTAGATAAGACTTTCCCTAAGTCTTATTCAAAAATGCTAGCCCATGCAAGAAGTACATTTGCATGAATAAGGAAGCTCTCGCTCGATAAGAGATTGATGGGAAGTCAAAGAAGAAGCAAGCCCGAAGAGAGCCAAGCGGAGCTCGAGTAGAAAAGCCTGACTCATCCCACTGACAAAGTTCCAAGTCTAAGAACATATTGCTAGCAAACTAGGTAATTACAGTCCTATCCTCACCCCTAGAGCTAAAGTTTTAATGGAGATAGAAAGCGAGCGGTACCTACAAAAACCTTATCCATTGAAGCTTTTAGTCACCTATGATAAGAGCAAAATTACCATTTTCACTGAGACTGCGACCATAATATTAAGCAATGCCACTAGCTAAAGAAAAAGATTAAAAAACTTATTCAGCATGACTACCTCGACATTCATGATAGAGTTTAGCTCGATGCCCAGAATCATGGCTAGCAACTGGCTTTGGCTGAGATCGACAACCAGTCGACTGAGGGACAAGTCAGCATGATCTCCTGGGATAAAGCACTCTTTGAAAAGACCGAGAGGGGAGGGGAGAGAGAAAAATGTAATTCCTTTTTCTAACAGGGACTTAGTCAGGATCTATAATCCCAATAATGATGTTGTCCTTTTGTCTATGTTGATAGGTAAACATGATGTAAAAAAAATCTTAGTCGATAGTAAAAGTTTAGTTAATTTTTTATTTTACAGTACTTTTGTTCGGATGAACTTTCCTTTGAACTGCTTGAAGTCGATTTCTGTATCTCTAGTCAGCTTCACTAGGGACTCAATCGAGATCGAAGGAAAAATCATCCTTCCAGTTATAGCAGGGACTCTACTCCAGTAAAGCACCATCTTCATGACATTCATAGTAATCCGCATGCCTTTGGCATACAATGTCATTCTCAGATGACCGTGGATGGACTAGTTGAATGCTATCATTTCAATTAAAAGCCTTCTCATCCACTTTCCGATAAGGAATGGAGTTAGCAAGATGTGCGGAGACCAACGGTTAGCTCGACAGTGCTTTCTGATGGTGTCCAAGATACAAAAGGTTAGTAAAGTACCAACTACTAAACAACTAGACCAAAAAGAGCCAGAGAAAAGAGGGGAATCAGCTGAACAACTATTATCTTTCCTATTAAAGGATGATCTAGTGAAGTCTGTCTAAGTCGGTGCTATTTTGCCAGAGAAGGAAAGAAAGTGACCGATAGACTTCCTATGGATCAATTTTGATATCTTTGCCTAGTCGATGCTAGACATGTCAGAATCCCTCTAGAAGTGATCATCCATAAATTAAATGTCGATCCAAAATATAAGCCATGCTGATAGAAAAAGAAGAGTTTTGTCCCTGAGAGATAAAAGACAATCAACGAAGAAGTTGATAAACTCCTCAATACTAAATTCATCCAGGAAGCCCCCAATCCCGGCTGGCTGGCTAACATTATCATAATCAAGAAGGCCAATGAAAAGTGAAGAATCTACATCGACTACACTAACCTCAACAAAGCATACTCGAAAAATAGCTTCCTACTGTTGAAGATTGATCATTTAGTTGATGCAATGTCTGGATTCAAACTACCTAGCTTTATAGACACCTCGAATTACAATCAGATCGAGATGGTTCCCAAGGACAAGGAGAACGGGTGCGAACTATTAGGAAATGTATCCTATAGCCAATCATCTGGATTGTAGATGGTTGAGCTCTTTATAATTTGTATATGAATCATTAATGAAATAAAAATTATTGTTGGCAGTACATCTCTTTTTGCATCTTTCTTTGGACTCTTTTGAGATGAAGTCCTTAAATCTACCTCAATTCGATAAAGGAGGATTTATCGAGTAGTTCTAAAATATGTTTATGATCAAATGATGCATTGTTACCTAAGACGACAACGCTTATCAAGCATAGGTCATTATATGCATATGGATTGGTTGTTCTCATAACTAAAGAGTATAGAGATACTGGTATGGTATGCAGGTAAGTGTAGGTATACATTGCACCAAACGTGACCAACTCTATTGAATACTCTGCTGTCGAGAGTATCTCATAGAAGGATATGGATATAAGTATCCCTCCGACCTAGGATCACCATAGTGACTTGCAAGAAACTCATTGTACTTAAGTACCAGACTACCTAGATTTCTAATCCAATGATGGAAGATTACTAGGTGTAGTCAAGTACTTATTAAGTCGGTAATAAATCAAGATGGGATTTACCACTCCAAGATATTAAAAAAAATACTCTACTATGTTTCAATTTAGCAAGACCTTGACCAGGACAATCCTTGTGAGGAGTCACAGGATTTAGTAAGTTAAAACATATTTGGATGCATTATTCAAAGTTGGCAGTTAACCCTGAAATCATTTTGAGCATTTGAATCAAAGGGATGAATTATACGAAAACCATATACCTAGGTTCTTAAATATTACTTCGCAAATATTTGACATATTCGGACATCGAGCACGATTACTAGATATCATATCGATTAGTTTAGGAATTGATTTCTAGACTACCGACTTAATATTCAAACCTATGATATCACACATTTAAGAAATTTCTGATCGATCATAATGACCGATTAATGATTAAGAATCATTTAGTGATAAAATTATAAATATAATGAATAATTAACCTTGCATAACTATTATAAATTAATAATTATTTATTTATGATTAATTAATTATAAGATGATTAATTAGCAATTTGTTGCTAATTAGCTCAATTTGATTAAGCAAAGAGGTTTAGTCAAGTCTAATTTAATTTGGTTCAATTGGGTTTCACACGATTAGATTATTCAATGACGTAATCACTAAGAATTTCTAATCATAGTTTGATTTGGACTTGGACTCAGTAAATTTTAAATTTAACTAAAATTTAATTAAATCTAATTGGGACCTAATTGGATTGAGTCCAAGTTGGTTAAATTATTTATAATCAAATTAGTTTTGATTTCTAATAAATTTTTGTCAAAATTTGGTCAAACCCTAACCTAGTCCAACTTATTTTCTTTCCTAAAAACTCTCCACACCTTCCCAAAAAAAAATTTGAATTCTTTATAAAAAATCAATTTTTATGCTCCATTAATTCCATTTAGATTAGGATTAGTTTAAATTAAATTTGGATTTATTTGAATTTAATTAGAGAAGTTCTATTGGGAATAGAATACCCAGTCCTGTTCAAACAGCATCACCTTATCCTAGTCTAATCCCTATTATAATCAATGAAATTTCACTTCAACTTTTTGTTATATATACAGCATTAAAAAACTAATTACCATGCAATTTTGAAGTAAAATTATCAAGAAAATAAGAGAACAAGGAGGCAAGAATACTAGATGGGCATGAAAGGTTCTTTTGGAAGCAAGGGTTGAAGGAAGAGAGAAAATAAGAGAAAAATAATAGAAAAGAATTTCTTATTTTTTATTTTCTTCCTTGATTTAGACTCTTCAACCTTTTCTTGGATTTCTTAGAAGACTCAAGAAAATCCATGAAATAAATTATTTTTAGCCATCTAGTGGCCTTCGCATAGATGTAGCAATCTAAGAAGGTTGATCATATTGGAACTTCGTGTGGATGATTCATAAAGACCGGACATCCTATGCAACTGCGAAGCGATGTGGAGAGTCCTTATCACATGCCATCAATAATGGCGATCATCGACTTGAAATCAGGTATGAAATTAGATTTTATATTATTTACATATTAGATCTACAGCATGCATTGGGTAGATCGATGTATGCTAATTTTATTTTTTATATTGCATATCATATTATAATCTTGCTTAGAGTTTATTAGAATTATTTTAAATACATGTTTTCTATTTAAAATAGTTTTAAAAAAGATCCACTTTCACTGTAAATTTATAAAAAAATTATGCATGAAATCCTAGATAATTTCCAACAATTGTATCAGGGTGATGGGTTTCCATAACATAATATATATAGATTTTCAACAGAGTGATATGTTTGATGTAATTTAATCAGAATAACTACTTCGAACTGGATTGATCTCTATGGTTGTCTAATAATAAAAAAATATATGGTTTAAAGACTCTCTCTTCCCATTCAATGGATCTCTTATGACATGTAGGGATGCCGCTTGTGGTTACATCCCATGAATAAGGTAAAAGAAAAATCATTAAAATTATTTCAACAATTAGATCTATTTTCCAACAATTTAATTTTTATTAATTTACTATTTTTTATATGAATTTAATATATTAGATTTTTTTTATGTTTAAACCATGAAATATAAATTTAATTTTAACATAAGATTGTATCATATATTTGAGATCTAAAAATATTTAATGTATATGTGATGCATATAAATTATTTAAATCTAAAATTTAGATAAAATTAATCTTGATTAATTGACGAAATTAAAAGATCTAATATTAGATTTAAAATTATGAATTAAAGATCTAATCATATTTCATAAATCATGAGCTTTGGATTAGCTTAAATCAAGTCAAATAACCGGATTAGACTTAGAGTTAGAATTTAGAATAACATGGACCTAATAGAGAATTGGGTTTAATCTAACTAAAAGTTGATTAGGATTACACCAAGTTTTTTCTCTAAATCAAATCTATAGTAATAGTTTAATCAAGTCTATATTATAACAAATGAACCTGATTATGGCTTAACTGTCAGACCCGAGTCCTTAAGGCTAGTCTAATCAAATTTGATGAACCAATTGATGTCTAAAATAAGTATGGGATTTTGATCATGGTCATTGATTAGGGATATCTCTTACTTGGCCAACTTGTTTGGTGTCTAAGGAAAGAAGTTAATAGCAGAACCCTCCAATTGATCTTACTTGGTCAATGTAGTCAATCAAAATTTGATCAGATAGCTCATTGATTCGAGTTAAACTATGCTAGTAAGGAAGATCAATTTAACTAATCTAGATTTCCTTGGACTAATATGATTCGACTCTCATCACCTAATGAAGTCAGTAAGAGGATTGTTGATTAGTCTATATCTTCTTCTCTTTTCTTTAATTAAATCCTCTAAAATTATTAGATCCCTTAAGTGACAAAATTATGGAGATAATTAAATCATGGCTTCCCATTAAAAGAGTGATAATAAGTCCAATAGTTAATATGATCATTGGATGTCTAAAAACCTGGTACTCATCTGGCTATTAAAATTATTATTCATATTATGATGGTTTAGTCCTTTTTAAATAATGGTCAAGTTGGCCAGCCAAAGTCAGGCTTGGGCATCATTAGCTAGAAGAGTTCTGTCATGTTAATGGTTGGACATAATCAAGACTTCTGGTGGTAGTCCAAAGGCATACGGATTAGTTCTTGGGCAAAATTATTACTAAATTTTTTTTAGAAAAATAATTAGTTAAAACCTATCTTTAGATGCACATGAATGAGCTGGCCAAAGTCGGGCTCATGTATAATCTATCAATTCTAAAACCCACTAAGGAACTAATGTAATTCCTCAACAAGGTAGAGAATATCAATTTGATCAAAAATAATAGAAGAACCTTTAGACTAAAGTCTAAGTCTTTAGGATTAAATGTTTCATATATTAATTAGGTCTTATTCTCTTTTCAGATTAATATGGCCACCACTTTGTCATTCCGTTCATTGCTACATAATGAAAAATTAACAAGATCCAATTTTGATAGCTAGTATCAAAAGCTAAAAATAATCCTAGAGCACGAGCAAATTCTGTACATGCTGACAAATCCGGCACTTGAGAAGCCTGCTCATTACGCTCTTGGTGTGGTCCAAGATACTTATTAGAAGTGGCTTAGTGACCGAACCACGATCTATTACATTATGTAGACATCCATGTGTTAGGAATTGTGTCCCAAAGCCAATCATCTAGATTGTAGACGATTGTGTTATTTTGTAATTGTATATAAATTTCTTAATAAATAAAAGTTATTCTTTTGACTGTTCATCACATATGCATTTTCCTGAAAAGAACTCTTGTGTAATGGAGTCCTTAGAACTACATTATATTCGATATAGAGAGGATATATCGAATAGTTCTTAAACTGGTTCACAACCAAATGACACATTATTATAAGACGGTGATGTATCAAGTGTAGGCTTATCGATGTGACATACAAATGAAATGTATGACATCTCACTGAACGTTGCCAACTGCGAGCTCCCTTCTACCAAAGGGTTGCTTGCGAAGGGATATGGATATATATATCCCTCAGATCTGAGATCACCATGGTAGCTTGCAAGCAACTCACTGTACTTTGGTGCCGGATGATAAGTGCATAAAAATTAGTGATAAGCGACTCACCACCAGGATGCTGAAGAGATCGTTGATGGCCAAAAAAATCGAAGAAAGCATCATCTTCTCCACCATGTTCGTTGTCATCTTCTTCTTCCTATGTTCTCAATCCACCGCCTCCTGGCGTTCATCGCCCATTAACCGGCCAGTCTCCACCGTCGACCTCGCCCTCCCATGGCCAGAAAAGCCTTGTCCACCGCTCAAGTTGCTGTTCCTCCCAACTCTCCATTCGCTGTTGTCTTCCCGAGCTACTGAGCCTCCTTTGATTCGCTACCAGCGTCCATGGCCGTCCTTCCTCCTCTTGTACCTGGCGATTTCACCCGAGGCGATCAGTTTCGTGCTGGTCCGCACCGACAAGGACAGCTCCTAACGGCCAGTCTACTATATTAGTAAGCTGCTCCGTGATGCGAAAACTAGGTATACCCAATCCGAAAAGATCATTTTTGCACTGATAATGTCTACGCAGCACCTCAAGCCCTACTTCTAAGCGCACTCCATTGTTATTCTCACTGATCAGCCCCTAAGGGCTATCCTAAGTCACCTTGACACTTCAAGGTGCCTGGCCAAGTGGGCAATGAAGCTTAATGAATTCAACATCACCTACCGCCCGCGGTCGATGCAAAAAGCCCAGGTCCTTGCAGATTTCCTGGTGGAGTGCACCTGGGTAGACGAGGAAGACCCGAGGGCAGAAGACTGGCAAGCCGAATCCAAACCGGACCCGACCCCAGAAGCAATGACGTGGATCCTTCACATCGACGGCATATCCAATGCCGGGGGGAGCGAGGCTGGCCTCATCCTAGCCAACCTCGATGGGGTCGTCGCTGAGTATGCATTACGGTTCCTGTTCAAGACGACGAACAACCAAGCTAAATATGAGACGCTCCTCGCGAGACTGAAAATATCCACAAACTGGGTGTTAAAAGGTTGAAGGTCTTCACTGACTCCCAACTGGTGGTGGGACAAGTCTCCGACGAGTAAAAGACTCGGGATCCCATGATGGCAAAATACCTTGACAGGGTGCGCACATACATGGCGGACCTCCAGCACTTTGGCATCTCTCACATCCCACGGGCGGAGAATGCCCGGGCCGGCATCCTCTCCAGACTGACCACCCTGCCGGAGTCATTGCTGGGGCATACCTTCATCGAGTATCTCGAGGCCCCCAGCTATGAGACCGTAGCCGAAGTCCAACAAGTCATCGCTGAAGCCAGCTAGATGGACCCCTACGTCAAGTACATCACCACAGGCGCCCAACTCGAAGATCGAATGGAAGACGGCCTCAAGAAGAAGGCCGCGCGTTACGTGATGATGGACGGACAGCTGTACCAAAGATCCGACTCCTACCCCCTACGAAAATGCTTGAAACCCTCAGAAGCTGCCTACGTGCTCCGAGAAATACACGAAGGCATCTGCAACAACCACGTGGGGGGCAAGACCTTGGCTTACAAGGCAATCCGACAAGGATTTTCTGGGAGACCATGCGAGAAGATGCTACTGACTTCGTGAAGAGGTGCGACCATTGCCAACACCACACCCACATCCAATGATAGCTGGCGGCTCTGCTCTCCTAGCTATCGACTCCGTGGCTGTTCGTCCAGTGGGGGATGAACATCTTAGGTCCCTTCTCCATCACGTCCGGTCAGCAAAAGTTCCTGATTGTAGTCATCGACTACTCCACCAAGTAGGTCGAGACCGAACCCCTGGCTCGAATAACGGAGACGAAGGTCCAATCCTTCTGGAAGTCGGTGATCTATCAGTTCGGCCTCCCACGTACTATCATCACTGATAACGGGAGGCAGTCCGACAACCAAGCCTTCGAGGAATTCAGTGCTGACCTCGGCATCCGCCACCGTTTCACTTCGATAGCTCACTCTCAGACCAACGGGGAGGCCGAGGTGACTAACCGAATCTTTCTGCAAGGGCTTCGCACGAGGCTGGATGAAGTCAAGGGTCGGTGGGCCGAAGAACTATTATGGGCCTACCCCACTACGCCCCGCACGGCAACCGGCGAGACGCCTTTCTACCTCGTCTTCGGCATCGAAGACGTGATCCCGATAGAGCTCGGAATACCTACGCTACGGATAGAGCAGTATGATGAAGCTACCAATCCAGCCCGTCTCCTCCTCAACCTGGATCTGCTGGATGAGATGAGAGACAAAGCCTGACTCCGAATGGCAGCCTACCGAAAGTGGATAGCGCACTACTATACTCCCGCGTGAGGCCTAAGGTATTCCGTCCGGGCAACTTCATCCTCAGGCGAGCGGAAGCATCCCAACCAGGGGAGTGCGGGAAGCTCTCCCCAAACTGGGAGGGACCCTACAAGGTGGTCGAGGCCTTATCAAGAAGAGCCTACTACCTTGCCGGGCTCGACGATGCCTGATTCACACGAACCTGGAATGCAAGCAACTTAAGAATATACTACCAGTGATGTAAGACTTCTTCTCAATCATTAAAGTTTTTTTTTTGTGCAACTTTGTCTTTCACCTATGCAGGAACATATCCGCCCGACTCCAAGTCTGGTGGCTAAGCCCGGAAACTTACGAAGCCTGGCACTCGAAGCCCAAAAACTTACGAAGCCAGGCACTCCAAGCCTAGAAACTTACGAAGCCAGGCACTTCAAGCCCGAAAACTTACAAAGCCCGGCACTCCAAGCCCAAAAACTTACAAAGCTCGGCACTCCAAGCCTGGAAACATACGAAGCCCAGCACTCCAAGCCAGCAGTCCCACCTTCGAGGTCAGGAAACACAGCAATCCCGCTTCCGAGGTCTGGAGACACTCTACTACCTTGCTCACAATCCGGAGATGTCGGATAGGAACTCCAAGTAGTCCCACTATCTACCGCCCGACTCACAGCTCGGCGAATCAAGCAATCCAGTCACCTTGCTCATAGTCCGGAGATGTCGGATGGGAATCCCAAACAGTTCTACCATCTACAGCCTGACTCACAGCTCGACGAAGCGAGAAGATCCCGAGGTCTTGCATTCAGGCTCGCATGGCCTCAAGAACTGAGGCAAAGAGGATGAGATGCTCCCAAAGACCTTCGTGCCTATCCTAAGGCCTTAAAGTAGGCCTAGAGCAGTCAAGGCCTAGAAAAAGCACATGCGCAACAACTGAAAGAAAGATGGTGCGAAACTACCCTAAGTTCGTTGGATAAATCAGCCTATTTCCTCACTATAAAGATAAGATCCCTGTACACTTCAAGGAATTCCTTGAAAGTACTTTTAAAAACAAGAGAAAAGAAAGAAAAGAAGAGAGAGAGGGACCAAGTGAGGAACAGCAATTGAAGGAAAAAGATGTTTCATTGAAAAAATCTTTTTTACAACCTATGAAGGCTCCCAACAGGCCAGGAGACCTCCCAAATAATTCTATGTACAAAAGTGATGAAAAAGAACAAGAAAAAGAAGGCCTATTTTGTCGCCGGCTCCTTTCCTGACCAGCGAGTGACTTCGGCTGGAGGGACATTCAGGGAGCCTTGGGCCTGACTTCATCCCCGACCCCAGGCTCAGCCTCGACTTCGACCGCCTCCAACTCGGACTCCACCTCGACAATAGCCATACCCAGCTGCCCGGGAAACGAAAGCAAAGGGCAAATCTCGTCCAACCCCTTCAGCTCATAGAAGCAAAAGCCTTGCATTTGAAGTATCTAAACCCCTGATGGTAGCAGTCCAGTACAGCTTCGGCAACCTCATCCTTGAAAGCCGGGATGCCATGAACTTTGAGATGGCCTCGGCGGCTTCCTTCTTAGCCATCTCCATTAGTGCAACGGCAGTCGTGGCCTTCTCCACCGCCGCCGCGACCCGCACGGCCTCATCTTCCAGCTGCGCCTGGAGGGTCTGCACCCTATCCTCCAAGCAGGAAACCTCCAACTTGGAGGCTGCCAGCTCCACGGCCCCAAGAAAACACTCCCTCTCCTTACCCTTCAGGGCCTCCACAAGTCTAGCAGACCTCCCTTCCAGCTCCGCCACCCTCGCCTGGGCACCGGACAGCTAGGTCTCCAATTTTTGTGCCCGAGCAGTCAGGCTCCGTGCCTCGTCCCTCTCCCGATGGAGGCGTTCCTCGTGCCTCAGCAGCGCCCGACAAGAGTCCCGCAGGAGCTGGACGTGAGTCGCCACCTGCACTAGAAATGACAGTCAGCGCCTCTTACCGAAGTAGGAGGAAAGGAAAACATCCCAGGATTCCACTCACTGACATCAGTTGGGGAAACACCCCGGTGGCGACCTCCACCGGTGGCTTCCCGACTCTGCCCTTCCGGTCAATCGACTAGATGAGGGAGTTAAGGATCCCCTCCGCCAACACCCCATCCTGGGTTATTCCAACATCTCGAGGAAGGATAATGGTAAGCTTCTTAACCATCTCGCTCGATGTCGCAGATGGCTCGGGGCATCCAGCTAGGTCGCCGGTGGCGGTGCAACACTGGCCAAGTGACCGCCAGTGGCTTCGGCTCCAGATGGCGGAGTCAACCTGTCGGCAGTGGAAGGTGCGCCACCTCCACCTCCGGCTCAGGTGAAACTACAGTGCATGAGGGGGCCACCGGACTCGATGGCAGGGCCCCCACCGAGCCCTGGGCCCCTGGCTCAAGAGCCGCCGGCATGTCGGCTGTCCCCCCTCTCAGGTACATCCCGAGCTTTCTTCCCGGGCTTTCCTTCCAGCCCCGTAGTTGGGACCCTCTTCCTAGATATCCCCAAAAGCTCATCGAAGCTGAACTTCATGCCTACGAGATAAAGCAAGTCGGTCGGCCACACCTCGGAGCCGAGCCCATCGCTGAAGAAGGAAAAAGGGCCCTACATCAAGCCTTACTCTGGGACTGGGCCTGGCTGACTCCAGCATCGACGAGATTCCACTCAGTCGACAAATCCCGAAGGGCTGGAACCTCAGACTGGACGAGTCGGTCAAATATCTCCTTATCAACCGGCTCAACTGTAGATTATCGATTGGGGAAGGTGTCCGCATCACTCCAGACCCAAACCACCCCCTCGACCGAGGCAAACAGAAATCTGCTCTTCCATCCTTTGATGGAAGAAGGCAAATCAAACTTGAGACCCCCCTTTCGGAAGGACACAAACCACCACCCATTGTCGGTCGAGTGACGCTTCAAAATAAACAAGGCCCTGAAAAGGGAGAAACGGGGGACGATCCCATTGAAGCGGCAAAGAATGATGAAATAGAAGATGGTCCGAACTTCGTTAGGGATAAGCTAAGCCAGAACCAAGCGATAGTGACCCATGAAAGAAAGAAAAAAGACATGGAAAGGGAGACGAAGACCTCCAAGAAAGAAGTCTTCATATAAAACTATATGACCCGAGCCACTAGAAGTGACCTATTCCTCCGATCCGGGGACAGAGAGTCGAATGGAGTCAGGGACCCCGAACATCCTCCATATGCAGAGGAGATCCTCGCCGGCCATCACTGAAGCAATGCTAGCCGGAATGCCAGGCACCCTAACAGGACCAGGCGTAGGGGGAACCGCAGGAGTACCGATGATGATCCCCATCCAACAGGGATCCCTGCGAAACATGATTGGAACTTCCTCCTCTTCGCTATCCGAGGAAGGAAGTCTCGGCTGAGACGGCCCTGCCCCATCAGAGGGACCCTAGCGGCGGTGCCCACTACCGGAGGGACACATCGGGACCAAGGAGAAGGCAAGAGAGGACCTAGCAGGAATGCTCCCCTGGCACAAACCGAGGTAGGAAAGGAGGCAAAGAAAAGGCAAGAAAGGGTATAACCTGCTAAGTCCTTGCAACCTTGCTCAAGAAAATGGAGGAAGATCGCTCTGTAGATGAAGTTCTGTCCTTGCCGCTCAAAAACCCCTAAGAAACAAAAAAACAAGTCCCTTTCAAATATCCCAGAGCACCCGTTGCCTCATACCTGTCGAGAACGTGCGCCATATCTCACCCCAGCCCAGCCGGAGGATGCCACGTGTCAGGATCCGTTGGAAGTGACATTTTGGTTCAGAGACAACTTCAAGCTTGGCACGACAATCATGGCCCCTTCGAAGGGGAGTGATGTGGCATTGCCCTGTTGGTGCGAGAGCACGATCTCTAGGGCATCGGCGCGCAAGGCATTAATGGCACAAGAGGCATGCCCCTCCACGTCAGCATGGTCATTACTCCCATCATCCCGAGCACCGCTTCGTCCTCGGGGCACAGGAGTGGAAGGCATCTGATGTGGCACTTCTGCTGACGTGGAGTCCCTGCTGACGGCCATGATGGCAAGGGGCCATATGCCTGGATACGGCAATCTGATGAAGAACCAAGGCGAGCCCTCCTACCGAGGTCAGTTCTCAGCCGGGGTCGTGCTCATAAGGCGAGCCCTCAATCTGAGGTCAACTCCTGGCCGGGATCGTGCTCATGCTGCCAAGGCGAACCCTCCTGCCGAGGTCAGCTCCCAGCTGGGGTCGTGCTCATGAGACAAGCCCTCCGTCTGAGATCAGCTCCCGGCCGAGGTCGTGCTCATGCTGCCAAGACAAGCCCTCCTACCGAGATCAGCTCCCAGCCGGAGTCGTGCTCATACGGCGAGCCCTCTATCTGAGATCAACTCCCAGCCGGGGTCATGCTCATGCTGCCAAGACAAGCCCTCCTACCGAGGTCAGCTCCCAGTCGGGATCATGCCCATAAGGCAAGCCCTCCATTTAAGGTTAGCTCCCGATCAGGGTCATGCTCATACTGCCAAGACGAGCCCTCCAGCCGAGGCCAGCTCCCAACCGGGATCGTGCTCATAAGGCGAGCCCTTCATCTAAGGTCAGCTCCCGATCGGGATCGTGCTCATGTTGCCAAGGCGAGCCCTCCTATCAAGGTCAGCTCCCAACTGGGGTCATGCTCATAAGGCCCTACGTCTGAGATCAGCTCCTGATCGAGGTCGTGCTTATGCTATCAAGGCAAATCCTCATGCCAAGATCAGCTCCCAGCCAAAGTCATGCTCATAAAACGGGCTCTCCATCTGAGGTCAGCTCCCGACCGGGATCGCGCTCATGCTACCAAGACGAGCTTTCCTTTCGAGGTCAGCTCCTAGTCGAGGTCATGCTCATAAGACAAGCCCTCCGTCTGAGATCAGCTCCTGGCCGGGATCGTGCTCATGCTACCAAGTTGCCGCTAGCAGTAAAAGAGGGGCCAACAAGAATTCAAACCCCGACGAGGAGGTTGCCGATCACCTACAACCACCAGAGGATGGCGCAAGTCCTGCCATAAATTCAAGTTCTACAACACACCACTCCCATGCCCTGAACAATATGCGACCTGCCAGATTTCAGGCCCTATAACGTGCCACCACGTCGACGACCGTGCAACCGGGAGCCTCAAACCCCATGATACGATGCCTGAACCTCCCCTGAGAGGAGTGCTCCATTAATGTCCTAGGATCCTGTGACGCCCGAATGGTCCCTCTAGGAATGGAAACACCTCACCATGGCAAGGGGCTTGACCACACGACGTCCATCCCTTCCATGAAAAACCGTACCATCAGAGGGACAAGACCTGGACCACGCTGGCGTACACCCCCTAATAAAAGGGTTTCCCCTTAAGGACCGATAGGACACGAGGAAAGCCATAGACAATAGTAAGCCCCTCCCAACGAGGGCACACGGAAATAGACACTGGAACAAAATCCCATACCTATTTTGAGCCATCCCATATAAAAAGGAGGTAAGTAGGAAGATAAGGAAGCAAACAGAGAGAGAAAAGGGACAAGGAACCACTCGAGTGAACCTCCCAAGCTCTCTCGTTTCTCTCAACCCATCTCCATTTCATTTTCACCCTTGAGGTGAGGAAGTCCCCCAAGCTCCCCGTTTCAGAGGTTCTGTTTCCCTCAATCATCCCACTAACTTGATCATCAAAGTGTCCTCGTCAGAATTCCCGATCCAGATCTCCTTTGTTTTGTAGGGTAGCGAACCCAAGAGTCGATTGGAGAGGAGAGTACCTAGCCTTCGATGGCAAAGCCCGCCCGATGCATTGGAGCTGCAGGCCACAATGATCTTGACAGTAACACACACATACCTACTTATATATATATATAATGTATTGAATTACACACTAAATGTTAAACCTTTGGTATAATGTTTCATGATTCTAGACCAATGATGGACCATCCAAATTAAAGATTTAAACTATTTAATGTGATAGTACAAAAAGCCTAGAAATAGTTTGTATTTTGGTGATTTTTAATTTAAGGATTAAATTGTTAAAAAAAAAATAAACAGTCTTGGTAGCATGAGACTATGTTTTGCTATAGTCAAATCATCAAAATATTGAATTCAACTCCACCCATCTTTTACGCTGTGCAAATTGTGGCATATAATATGAATTTTTAATTTTTCTATCATACCATGCATTATCCACTAGTTTCACTGGTATTGTTAATTTTTATATCCAATTAAGGTTAAAGATATGCAAAACTTACATCTTTAAGCTTCTATGTACTTTATTTTAGGTTTAAATTAAATCAGTACCGTTGATTCTCAATTTGGATGGCCAAGGTGTATGTACACATGCATGTGTATGTATGTTAGAGGAAACTAGTGACGAGCACCCACATTTTCATTTTAGGTCTTTAACGGATGTGTTTTTCGTTTGTAGGTTTCAGAAAAAAGATAACAGACATACAGTTGTTGAACAAAGAAGCATGAGAGGGGGTCAAGACACGGAGGTCTGATGAGTCTAGCGAGGATGAGGACTGGGGGCTTAACAGATTCGTAGGTGGTGGAGCTTTGTCTGGTAGTAGCAAACGTACTAGATATTCAAGAAGATGAAGGACATCCCATCTGAAATTCATCATCTTGATTTTTGAAATTACCATAGATTGTAATTTGTCATTGTTGGATCTCAAAAGTAATATATTTATTCTGTGGTCAAGATTTCTCAAGAATGAGAGCCTTGCCCAGAACAAGCCTTGTTCCACAAGTGAACGGTCATGAGAAAACAAATGGATCCAAGACCTATGCATGCTTTCATTCTATAGTTACAAGAAGTCAATATTGAGAAAACCGTGTTACAAAAATCTACTAAATTATTTTATAAAGCCTTTACAAAAGTAACCCAACACCCATCACCACTCATCATCATATTTCCCAGAGTTCATCTATATTTTTTTTCATCTTATTATTCTCCAATCAAGATTATTTTAATTATTTCTCAAGTTGGTTTAGCTTTAAACTTTGAACTAGAAGCTTGTTAGGGCTTTGGACCATGCCAAGTCCTTTACTGTATCGGGATCTTACTCCCAGTACTTTATCACAATTTTCTCATTCATAGTCATAGAATTTCCTTTAATTTCAGACTCCGCAAATAACCTTTATATTTCATTCTAAGACATAAAAGTTGTTATGGGATTAAAATTTAAAATTTTGAAATCTATACAATCATTCAATTGCAAAAAATATATAATACAATATAATTGGTGCATGAACAAAAAGTATGCAATAAATAAAAATATAATATAGTTATATAATGAACGAAACTAAATATATTAACTTACATAACATTCCTCTGCATAAAAGTTTGCCCATACACCCACTAAATTACAGTAAATGTACTTGAACAAGATAATTCTATCAAACTGTTCCTTATTGAGCTCTTTTTATGACTAATATTACACCAAAGTCAATAAATTTATCAAAAAAGTAAACTATGATTAATAATATAATAGTTATAATATAGTCTTACAATTTCATGTCGTACTGCTACGAATGCCATGGATCCTATTTTATGCATCATCTTTGTCACTGCTCAATCTGCAACATTAACTGAACATATTTTCTTGAGATAAATAGAATACAAACAACTTTTAAATGTTAGTAACTACTTTTTCTATTGGATTAGTTTTTTTATTTCATAAATGGTGTATTTTACATATGGACTAATAAAAATAAAAAATCAAATTTTGTTACTAGGTAGAAGATTGTGTACCCTCATATGAGGATTGGTCCAATAATCACACAGTTCATCCCAATTCTGTTGAGGTATATTGACAAACATATTTCACCTTGCTTCTATTCGCCTTACTTCAACATCAGAGCTAAATTTCAAATATTATTTTCGTAATATTGACCTCACATCCTTGCCACGTGCTTGCATCTTTCGAAGCACACATTTTGATGCTTCTACATCCTCTCTCAAATTCTAAATCTCCAATTTACTCTATAAATTATATTATAAAATAAAATAAAATGAAAAGCACTATCATTCTATGTGCATGTACTAACCTTCATCTATAAGAAACAAATAATGTGTAAAGGAATTGGCTCTTACATGGACAACCTAAAAATACTTCAATGTCTTCACGTTCATAAAAAAATTCTATATTTTTTTACAAAAAAACATAAAAAAGGTCTTGCTTCCAACTTATCAAATGCAGAATTTAAGTCATCTTAATTTAGATCCTTAAATCTTTTACGCACACACATACATTGACAAGTAACAAAACCCACTTCACTAGAAAATTTTACTGATTGCACTCAATTAACTAGTCTCCCTTGATCTATATCAATCACTACTGTTAGATTCTTATCGAGTGCTTTTTTCATTTTACCAAGGACAATATCGCGTGTAGGACCACAACCCTTCCTCGTTGATGTAGAACCTATAGATATTTGAAAATATAACAAATAAGAAATTTTTTTCTCTAGAAATCAAAGAACTTAGTTAAAAAATAACTATATCACCTTGTACAAAATTGGATGCATTAAGTGGCGCACATGGCTCATTTGTAGCTGTAGAACTGGACTGACTAGATGGTACCATAAATTCAATAGGGGTGAGTTAGAAGCATTCTATTGAGACAGAAATATAGATGGCTCTGCTATTGGGTAGGTGCAGTGGAATGTATATCTTTAGAACTAGCCCTAGTTCAGTGTTTCAATCCTAAAACCATTCTCAAGAATCATTACAAATAAATAGTTAGACAAGTTGGTACAAATAATGAACTCAAGTAGATAAAAAAAAGTAATGAGGAAAATAAAGATAATGAATAATCATTTATTACATGAAAATAAAGATATTAACTATGCATCTACATTAATGTCACTGTCATGATCATCGTAAGTAGTTATGTCCACATTATCACAATATTCTACCAATATTTCATCTTCTAAATCATCAACTGTGAAAAACTCATTAACCTCGTCATGCGCTCCATCTATTATGTGTACTATATTAGCTTCAATAATATTTAGATCGACATCACGTCTAACCAAAGGTTCAACATCTAGATTTTTAACCATTGATTCACTCATATTAAGCTCATTATTTTGATACACTTCATCATTCACATTCAACTCATTCACATTCAGTTCATTATCTTAATCTTCTGAAATATCAAATATATACTAATGTTGAAATTTTTGCACAACTCGCCAATTTTTCTTTAAGTTGGTATCATTGAGATAGAAGACCCATTTTGCTTATCTAGCAAGTACAAAAGGATCATTATCAAACCATGTTTTGCTCACGTTAATACTAATAATCTTTCCATCTATTTGTATGCTAGACCTCTTATTCCCAACATCAAACCAAATGCATTTGAAAAGAACAACCCACTTATCTCTTATATATTCTAACTCTATGATCTCATTGATTATGCCATAGTAGTCAGTGGCATCATCTCCACTATTTCCTTCTATAGTCACCCCCCTATTTTGCCTTCTACGATGGTCATCACAATCTCTTGTATAAAACCTAACACTATTAATAATGCAACCAGCATATTTTCTAACACAAATGTGAGGTCCACGTGCTAATGAATATAGTGCCGCCATTGCTTCTGGTGCCTTTTGGTTAAATAAGCATGTCATCTACAACAAGCCAAAAAATATTTAGTTAATATACAGCTAATGTAGATATGCACTCAACATTGTAATAATTTACTTACATACTGTTTAAACCATGATGGAAATTGCTCCTTATGTCTTCTCTCTATATTAGTTGTACAATCTCTCCTAAGATCCTCCAAATTTCTTTATTAAGTAGCATTATAATTAATTTACAAACATATAAGCATTGATTTTTACATCTAAAATACATGCACTAATAAATACCTACTCAAGATAAGACTCCAACTCCTCATAATTACATAGCACGTACCAATGAGCCATCTCAAGTTCATTAGGTGACATTTAAACACATTTTACTACTCCAAGCGATCCAAATCTATAAGAGAAAACAGATAATCCACCATCTTCTACTGTGTCACATTTCCTTTCCTCTCTATTAAAGTGAATGTCAATTCCACGAAGATAAAATGAGCAAAAAGCCAAACATTCCTTAACAACGTAAACCTCAACTATTGAATCTTCAAGACGAGCTCTATTCTGCATATTTTTTAAGATCTCCCAAAAAATCTAATAAAACAAATAAGCAAATATTGTATTAAAAATATATTCATTTGTTATATCAATGATAACTAAAAGCAAATTGTAGTTTAACTACTCGCATTACATTTCAATAAGAAACATCCATCAGAATAGTACACGACCCCATGTATTATCTCATTGAGTAGATGAATTGCCAGATGCACTATGACATCAAAGAAAACAGGTGGATAAATCATTTCAAGCTTGCAAAGGATCAACACAATTTCTTTTTTCAATTTCCATACTTCTTCCACATTAAGTGTCTTGGAATACAAGCACTGAAAAAAATCCCCCAACTCCGCTAGTGCAATATACATATTCCTGTGCAAGCATCCACAAATGCAAACAGGAAGTATCCTTTGGAGAATAACATGGCAATCATGATTTTTAAATCCATGACTTTTCCTTCATTCACATTCACACACTGAGGGATATTTGAAGCATATCCATCCAAGAACTTCACTAACTTAAAAAACTCACAATATCTACTTATCATTCTTAATTAGAATGTAACAAGTAGGCGAAATAATATATGAGCCACCACTTCTTGGCATTAAGAGTAATTCATTCCTTATATTCATGTCCTTCAAATATTGTATTGCCTTCAAAGTATCTTTTGTTTTACCATCCATGTTCAACAATGTACTTGAAATATTATCACAAATATTCTTTTCTATATACATAACATCCAAATTATGCCTCAATTTCAATTTTATCCAATATGGTAACTCAAAAAGAATGCTTCGTTTACCATCAAAGACAACTTTAATATAATCATATGATATTTTACCATGATCTAATCATCCAAACTAGTGAATTTAAATGCACCCACATTTTAACATGTATAGATCACAATCTCTAAAGTAGATTTTCAATTTACACATCCCAATATATTGGATTTTCAATTGGATGGTATATGATCATTTTTAAGTCATTAACTCTTTATACAAGGAATTAATGTAAAATGTACGGTCCAACTCTACTAAAATATACTTTGTAATATTTGCAAAGATGATAAGCAAATGAATGTGTACAACAAGATAAGTGAACAGACTTGAAACATTTGCAAGATGAAAGATATTATAACTTCATAAGCAAATGGAAACAAATTAAAACATGCATATGATGAATAAATATGCACACATAAAGAACTGACAGTTTTGTTGACATAGAAAACTCTGTAAGTAGCAAATAAATCCACTTCAAGTTTTCACTATGCCCTGCATGCCACTGCTAAGAATATGCAGCCCATATCTTATAGAAGTATAAAATTTAGAAACAGCAAATTTATGGAGAAGCATTAGAGGCGATAACCCTTACTGAAGGTGTGTTACAGTCAAACCAGTGCCATGGCAAGATTTGATTGTTTATATCATTTAAAAGTCTTTATTTTGAAGTTAAAGAACAAGGATAAATATTCTTCATTCTAGAACCAATTTATATTCCAATGGTATTGATAATTTTTGTGCTTCCACACAATATTGACATTTTCTTCCCACGAGGCACATGAACAGCATCACCTAAAAGAAAGTCTTCATTGCTTAAAAGGCAAACATGAACATGCTTGCTCCTTATAAAGCTATGGAGTTTATAGTCATCATTTCATTACAAATGCGACTTCATTTGAGATGCAAACTTTCAGCATCTGTTTCAAAAGTTTGAGAACTATATATATATGGACCACCCAGCACAAACTATGAGTTACCAAGGTGGTTACCATTTCTTGGCCATCAACTATATCACATTCAAATTGTTGATAGCAAAATTTTGAGCATAATGTCATCTTGCTGGCATATATTAACTTCAGTTATACTTTCCTATTAAGATAACATCACAAAAGATTTTCAGGAGCTCATCATCTTTGACCACATAATTATAATCTTAAGAATCTTAACTCAGCCTCCTGAAACGAAAAGATTAGGCAGCAGTTTGGCACCGAATGCATATGCAGTCATGTATCTAACACTGCATGTAGATGCTCTCTCCAACTATCAATGTCTCTGACCAAAAAGTTAGAAAATACAGAAGAGGAGAAAGAATGGGGAAAATCCAAAAAAAAAGGGAAGAAATTGGTACTAACCAGAGAGCATTTGAGTGGGTGTGGAGGATGATTCTATCAATTGATTAGTTATTCCTGCAAAAATGGCTAGAATGCATACAAAAATTAGAAAATACAGAAGATGATAAACTGGAAAAAATACAGAACAGTGCTAGCAACAAATGTAAAAGAACTTTTTTATTTTTTTAAATTGTTTTCTTTTCTTGTCATTTTTCTTCTAAGCTTGCGTCTCCTCCGCAACAAAGCTCCCCAGGCAGTGCAGATTTTCCGCATCCCCCACCCCCAGCCCGTGGCTCCTCCGTGCCACTGCCACCCCGCCCGCCCGTGGCGACGGACCGCCCTCCCATGACTGTGGCAGCGCTCTACCTCCCTCCCCAGCTTCGGCGACGGCACCGCTCCCCGGGCGCGGCGGCGGCAGCCCCCTGTGCCTGCAGCAACGGACCCCCTCCCCCAACAGCAGCAGTGCTATCCCCCCTCTCCCGGCTTCGGTGACGGCCCCCCTCCTGGCAGCTCCTCGGCCCCACTTCCCTGCCCGCATCTGCGCACGCCCCCCCCAACGGCTTGTTAGCCCCCCTACCTGCGTCTCCTCCTCAACCTCCCCCCGGCGGCGTAGCTCTTCCGCATCCACCACCCCGGCCCGTGGCTCCTCCACGCCTCCTAGCAGCTCGTCGATCCCCCTTCCCTGCCCGCATCTCCGCACGCCCCCCTCTCCCTACCTGTGTCTCCCTTGCAACCCTAAGCCAAACCCTAAGAGAAGAGCAGTGGAGATCGATTTGGGGAAGGAGGCGTCTTACCTTAAGACTTGAGAGAATGGAGGAGGCGCAGATCATCGGCATCGCCCAGTGGAAGAGGCCATGGCTCGAATGGAGCGGCAGGGAAAGAGCAGGGTTTGGGAGGCTACGCAAAGAATGGATGTTGGGCGGGAGTCGCACGGAGAAGGGAAAAGAAGAATTGCGGCCAGGTGCTGGAGTTTCACATGGCGCGAGCGGGTTTTTTTTACCCGGCGACCAATAAAAAGATACCTAAACATATTTGGTCATAATTTATTTTAGTGACTAAAATTTTAGTTGATAAATATTGTTTTACAACATAATTATAATTGGTCGTGAATAATTTTGGCACTCTGGCTTTTTTTTTTTTTTTTTTTTAAAAAAAATAAAAAAAAATGATCGTCAATTTCCTATGAAACATCTCAAGTAACACTAATATTTTTTTATTATACATAATTATAATTAATTGATAAAAAATTATTTTTTTAACCAAATTATATTTTGGTTATGTTGCCGCAACTTCTCCTGGACCGGGCTCGGACGACGGTGCTGGAGCGCTCCTCTCCTGGTCGACCTGCACAAAGTCCTCAAGGATCGGTAGTGTTTCGGCGGGGACACTCCATGGCTTAAGTTAGCAAGAGCTTGAGGGTAACATAATGAAAAAATTAAGGAGGTGGCATATGGAGAGGGAAGGGTGTACTTAGCTTAAAACAAGGTCCTCCGGTTACCTTATATAGGCGCGAAACAGTCCAATCCGTTAGGAAGGGGCCGAGAAAGATCGATTTGCCCCTAGGAGAATATGGAAAGTGGCCACATGGCACCCGGATAGGGCAACTTCATGGGAGTAGTGGAACAGTGGCACTGATGTGGTAGGATTCTGTTGCAACAGAAAAAGGCTTCTGGAGTTCTCTGGGCTTCTGAAGTGAAAAGGTCGGATGTCAGCTGGGAGGGCTAGTTGGACCTTCCAAGGAGAGCCATGACCGGACCCAGCAGAAGTGGGTCACTCGGACACCAACTTCAATGGTTCGGACTTCGGAAGGAGAGTGGCCGTCGGGCCTTTGGAAGAAAGTGGCCGTCAGACCTCCGGAGGAGAGTGGTCGTCATACCTCACGGGGATTCAGTGGGAAAGGTTAAGCCAGTCTCCCGAGGAAGACAGCCCATCGGACTTCGAAAGGAGGGTCCGGTCGGATCGCCGCTAGAGTGGCGGCCTGGTTCGATGGCAAGCCGGTCGGGTGTAACAGTTGCCCCGTTGCTCTTGGCCTTCAAGCGATTCTGCAGCTTCGAATGATGAGAGCATTACTTGACAATTAATGCGCCTGTCCCTTGAGATGATTGTGAATCTGACCCGGCGTGTTGCGATCGGCCATCTTCAGTCCCGAAATTCTGCCACTGGAGAGGTGTCAGCACCGCATTGGCGGAGGTAGGGGGAGCAGTTAATGCCGGTACGGTGCAATGATGGCTTGCCAGCCTGAAACGCATGTCCGTCGAGCTTCTGGCGCGGCATGGGCAACGTTGCAAGATCTGAGCGATTGGCGCGATATCCGGAGCAGTCCATCAACCGTTGATGGACGGTCACACAAATCGTGATTAGACATGATCCGATGCGTCCCCTCGGCTCCCATGTCGAATCGAAGAGTCGCGTCGGCAGTCGCTAGATCGCGGCGCTCGAGGGGCGCTGGGAAGCGGTCCCTCAGCACCTATAAAAGGAGAATGGGGAGACTACGAGGGAGTTTTCTGCTGCTTTCGTGCTCGAGAAGAAAGAATCCCCTCCCCCTCGCTGCTCCCGCTCCATTAGGAAACTAGTCACCAGGTTAGTCTCACAACCATCTTCTTTCTCTTCTTTAGCCTCTACTGCAATGGCCTCTAGTAGTAGGAGCTCTACCCACGGGAATAGGGAACCAGGTCCCTATGACATCCCCATGACCATGACCCGAGATAGGGTAGAGAGCCTTAGGGCCACTTACCGCATACCGACCACACTGCACCTTACTATTCCCAATAAGGAGGGGAGGGTGAATGGTGCGTTGAACTTTGGAGCCCTCCCCCTGTATGAAGACTATCTTAAGGCCAGCCTCTGATTCCCCCTCCATAGCTTTTTATTCAAATTTTCAATTCTTATAGGATACTCCTTCGCAGCTGACCCCAAATAGCATTCAGGTTACCTGTGGCTTCTTGGTCCTTTGTCGGGAGGCCAGGATTGAGCCGAGGCCGTCCTTGTTCTCCACATTTTTCCTTCTAAAATAGGATTTCCGAAGCCAGGAGTGGTGGATGTTCAGTCCCCATCCTAGTCGAAAAATACTAGTGGGGCTTCCGTCGGCCATCCACGGATGGAAGTCCCGGTTCTTTTTGTAGATAGTTTTGAACCCTAGGGGTCTGAGTCTGCATGGGGGGACCCAGGCCGAAGGCCATTAATGGGAGGAAGATATTGATGGCGGACGAGGCCGACTTCAATAAGCTGAATGATGAGGATCCAGCTTTCTCACCTTTTCTGCTACGAAAGGACAACCTCCACAGGGTGGGGATCAGCCAGCACTGACAGCTGGGTAGGATAGATAACAATATTGAGGAAGTTCCTTTGTCGGCTTTATTTTTGCTGACTCTAACTTTACTTTTTGGCAGGCGGCAAAATGAAGCCAGACTGGTCGGTCGTTTCAGCCAGCACTGGCGACCTAGAGGAGGACCGTAAGACTAGGGAACCGCGACCAAGAAGGCTAAGAGAAAGCAGACGGAGGAGCCGACGTCCGAGAAGCCGACAAAAAGGCGGCTGAAGGAGCAGGTCATCGAAGTTGTCTCCATTGAGTCTGGAGATGACGAGGTACCGCTGTCGGAGAGATTAGCGGCGAAGCTGGCAGAGCGCTCGTCCTCAATTGGGCAATCAGCTACCTGGGCAGGAGAAGAGCAACCACAACCGTCCTCCGAGGGAACAGCTCCGATCTCTCCACCCATCAAGCTGACAGAGGAGGCTCCCTCGATGTCCGAAGGGGAGGCCACAGTCGAAAAGAAGAAGGCCGACCAGAGGGAAGTCGTCGATGTCAACAACAACGCGCGCCGGATGGAGCTTGCCATTAATGATGCCGAAAGGGTTAAGGGCCAGCTGGTGCGGACATTAGAGGTACCAGAATAAGGTAGAGGCTTCTCAACCCTCTGTGGATCACTTAACAACATTCCAGTCCATTGTAATAAAGCTTAGTTCAGCTAAGTTGTCTTTATTTGAGTCCTGTATTAGGCAGCTCATATTGAGCTAGTCCAGTCCAGTGTTAGTTAGCTCCTGTCGAGCTAATTTTATTTTTTTGAGTCCTGTCTAAGCACACTGAAGACTCAAGACCACATCATACAAGTAAAGACCAAGTCCAATCAGATTGAAGACATGGAAGAGTAGCCCAAGACCCCAGGAGGAGAAATCAGAAATCCTGAAGCCCTGAAACGCAGTCCTGAAGCCCTGAAACGTAGACTGAAGCAAACTAGGCCAGTCCAGGCCCAAGAAGGGAGATAAGTGGTGCCAAGACCTTATTCTTACCACCCTTGGTCGTCCACTAGGGTCACCTCCCTCGGCCAACCAAGGAAAAGGAGGGAGAGAAATTTTATGATTTTTTCTATATATTTTTTCTATTTTCTAGCTAGTGTTTGAGTGGGAATAAGAGTCCTATGTATTTACTTTTGTATCCTTACTTGGGGCCCAAGACTAAGGGTCTATTTAAAGGACCCTAGTCTCTTGTATGAGAGATTGATTATTGAAATGAAATTCTATTGAGTTCTTTTATTACTGTGTGCCTCCCTGCTGTGTGCATCAAGGGATCCTGTGTGCCTGAAGTTCTACCCGAAGAAACCCTAGCCGACCAACCACTTTCAAACCTTTTCACCTACGCCCCTTGCTGTTTCATGAGATTTTTCTTGTTTTCCACCTTGTTTTTCTCACCCCTAACGGTTGTTTACAGGTCCCCGAGTTCCTACGAATCCAACGACTCTAACCGGGCCGCAATCGGACCACCGAGCAGAAAGCCGGAAATCTGCGGGTCTTTGGCTTGGTTTTCCAGGCCGATCCATCGATGATGAGTGATCTCTTCATTGTGATCTTCATCGGACACATTAGATGTTGCCAGGTATACCCCCTCTACCTCTATTAATTTTATTGTAGGAGAACTTGCCCTAACCGAGGCTTCTCAGCCCCGGCAATCCCTTTTTATTGCTTTCCTAGGTCATAATCTACATGCGTAGTTTTTAAAATTCATATAAAATTATCTACATCATATTTTGATCTGATATTCAGGATTTAATCACTTCACCCCATATATAAAATCCACAAAATTAATCGCATGCATATTAGTCCCGCATCAATTGGTATCAGAGCTTAGATTAGGGCTTGTTTTCTGTATCTTTTATAGTCTATATATACTTTGTTATTTTAGTTATTTCTCCCTGCTTAGAATACCAAGATTTTGAAATTTATTTTGATAGATTCATCATAATTCAAAGTATTTTACAAATTTTTGAAGATTTTATTTCGATCTGTGCAGTCTCTGCAAGCCAAAATACATCCTATAAATTTTGGCTCTATTTTTTTCAGCAAGATAATTTTGGAAGGTTTAGGGTTTTGTTTAGTATCTCTTTTGCATATCTTTTAATTTTAGTATATTTCATGCATATTAGATCATAATTTGCAAGTTTTCTTCTATTTAAAAACATACCAAAATTTAAAGAATAAAAAAAAATTACATATTCTCCAAAAACACCAAAAACATCTAAACCCTAATTTACATCTTCATCTACCTACCATCATTGCATAATTTACTTTAGAGCACTTTCTTTATGCCAGATAAGGGAAGGAGGTCATTACCTTTCCTTAGGCCAAAATCACCATCTTTGCATTCCATCCCAAGCATAACTTAAAATATCTAGACTTAATTTGCCCTGTTGGGCTAGGGACACCAACTAGTCGGATCCGGGCTAAGTGTCAGATCACTATGTCAAGCTAACCTGTGTCTACCTTGTGCTTAGTATCTAGAACGGTGGTTCAGGGATTCAATCCCAAAGGGCTTGTGTGCTGGTCCACCTACCTGGCCAATCTCTGATTGGTCTCTAGGATTGGCAATCAGGGACCTAACACTCCCCTTACACCGCCTGGCTGAGTACAGGGTTACTATAGGCTAGTTTGCCACATTGATTGAGCATCTAGTTTAGACTCTAGGTCTAGGGGGCTGTAGTTGGTTTGATCTAGTCTTGCATGTGCACTAGCTTAGGAGTCGATGTGTGTGTTTAATTGCATGACCATTAGATTAGGAACCCAATGCCAGTAGCCTTAATCCATTCAACTAGTGTGACCATGGAGTCCAATTCTAGGAGAACCCAATACTCTGACCCATATAGGGAGTCCAATCCTAGGAGAACCCAATACTCTGACCCATATAGGAAGTCCAATCCTAGGAGAACCCAATACTCTGACCCATGTAGGGAGTCCAATCCTAGGAGAACCCAATACTCTGACCCATATATGGAGCCCAATCCTAGGAGAACCCCATACCATGATCCATCCTTAGAACATAACCATAGGAGACCCAATTATGATTACCTGAACCAAGATGAACGACCCATTAGAAGCACCTAACCTTATGTACCCCTATTTGATGGAAGACCAGATCCTAAGGTGTATACTGAATGGGAGGATATGATGGATCAACACTTTGAGTGTACTGGGATGTCAGAGTTAGAAAAGATTAATTTGGCTGCACATGGGTTAATCAGATATGCCAAGCAACATTGGAAATGTACTGAGGATGAATGTAATCGATGGGGAAATGGAATACATACCTGGAAAGCCATGAGAAGTAAATTGAGAGAGGAGTACCTAGGTGAATCTTATGAATACAAACTTTTATATCAATAGTACAAATTGAAACAAGGGAACATGATTGTATCTGAGTACATTGACAATTTAATGAGTTTAGTAGGAAATATAACACAGTCGAACCTAAGTCTAAGATCATAGCTAGATTTCAAGATGGCTTGCATAGGGATATCCAGTGGGAGCTGTTTCATTGGTGAATTCAGGACCTAGAGGAAGCCTATCATCTAGCTAGGGAATTCGAGTTATATCAGAGAGAACTCATGATCAATCAATCTAAGTCTAATAAGGTTAATTCTCTTGAACCTAAGTCCAAACCTAGCCAACTTCCTTTAGACCAGCCTACTACTCTTGTCCCATTAGGATGCAAGGAAAAGACCCCAGAACCCATTAATGAGCCTAAGGTAGAAGTGTATGAGGCTGATCCTAGTTTAGTAGACGCATATGAAGGAGAAGACTTTGAGGAGGCCCTTGAAAATTTAAAGAAAGAAACTCCTGAGCCCATTGAAAAATCTAAAGAGGCCACCTATAAGTTAAGTCAAGTGAAGGAACCTGTAGTGGAAGAATAATTAAAGAAAGAGAACCTAGGTACTGCTGCTAGAGCCTTACCTAAGGAAACCATAGAGGAGAGCCAAATTATAGAGTCTAGTCCTAAAATACAAGAACCAGAAGACTTTATTAAGGACCTAATCTCTTTGAATCAGTACCCTCAGGATGAGCCTCCTCCTATAGTTTCTATTAAGGACCTCTTCCCTGAGATTAATAACCCATCCTTCCATTATGCAAACCCCATAGATATACCGCAACCCTGTAAGGTTAGCCTCATTAGTCTATGATTAGTCTCTGACATGCCTTCTTATATCATACTTTATCCAACTAACTCGAAACCTTTTTCTCCACCTTACCAGACTAATTCTGAACCCACTTCCTATTTTCTGCCCTTTCCAGATACCTCCAGCATTTCTAGGATCATTAGACTGCATTTAGTTGAGATTAGCATACTGCATGCATTCATTATGCATGTTAGGTTTGCATTATACTTCTAGCATACCCTTTGAAATTTGCTAGGAGCCCATTGTAAGTTTTCATGTGCATGTCAAGCTAGGATCAAACCTAGAGAACCTATAATCCCTTAGGTTTAGGTCAAAAAAAAAAAAAAGGTCAACAAAATTTCCTTCGATATGAATGCATAGTCGAGTCTATTAGGTATAGGTATGAGTCCTTTGCATTATCTATTAAGAGTCTGCATGTGCCCAGCATGTTCACCACCTGCACTAATTTTGAAACAAACTGGCTAATTTCCCGAAAAAAGGTCAAGGAACTTGATGTAGTGGATTCTATCTTGGTTAGGCTTAGGCCTAAAAAGAAGCTTCATGCTCACAGAGCCGGACCATTTAAAGTTGATAGAGAGGGTTGGACCAAATGCCTGTGTTAGATTTGCCTTCGGATTTGGGCATTAGTTCTACCTTCAATATTACAGACCTGGTTGAGTACAGGAAACCAACAGCGATACACAGTGAGGCTTTTGGGCCTATCCCTTCTATTGAGAGTAATCCTTATCTAGATTGTCCACCAATTAATTAGCCTGAGAGAGGAGAACGGATCGAGCGTATCCTGGACGATCAAGCCATTACAACCTAGGGCTGCGACTATTAATGCTTCCTAGTCCGATGGTAAGGCCGGCTAGAGTCGGACGATTCATGGATTTCTCGAGAGGACTTACAATGCCTCGACCCAGACATTCTCGAGAGATATGTAAGCCAGCCTGATCTGCACTCGACAAAGTTGAGTTCCTCCCACCCGGAGAATTGGTGCAGACACCAGAGGCACCAGAATAAGGCAGAGGCTTCTCAACCCTATATGGATCACTTAATGACATTCGAATCCATTGTAATAAAGCTTAGTTCAGCTAAGCTGTCTTTTTTTTAATCCTGTATTAGTCAGCTCATGTTGAGCTAGTCCAGTCCAGTGTTAGTCAGCTCCTATCGAGCTAATTTTATTTTTTTGAATCCTGTCCAAGCACACTGAAGACTCAAGACCACATCATACAAGTGAAGACCAAGTCCAATCAGATGAAGACATGGAAGAGTAGTCCAAGACCCCAGGAGGAGAAATCAGAAACCCTGAAACGCAGTCTGAAGCCTGAAACATAGCCTGAAGCAAATTGGGCCAGCCCATGCCCAAGAAGGGAGATAAGTGGTGCCAAGACCTTATTCTTACCACCCTTGGTCATCCACTAGGGTCATCTCCCTTGGCCAACCAAGGAAAGGGAGGGAGAGAAATTTTAGAAATTTTCTATATATTTTCTTATTTTCTAGCTAGGGTTTGAGTGAGAATAAGAGTCCTATGTATTTTCTTTTATGTCCTTACTTGGGGCCCAAGACTAAGGGTCTATTTAAAGGATCCTAGTCTCTTGTATGAGAGATTGATTATTGATATGAAATTTTATTGAGTTCTTCTATTGCTATGTGCCTCCCTGCTGTGTGCATCAAGGGATCCTGTGTGCCTGAAGTTCTACTCGAAGAAACCCTAGCCGACCAACCACTTTCAAACATTTTCACCTACACGCCCCTTGCTGTTTCCTGAGATTTTTCTTGTTTCCTACCTTGTTTTTCTCACCCCTGACGGTTATTTGCAGGTCCCCGAGTTCCTACAAATCCAACGACTCCAATCGGGCCGCAATCGGACCACCAAGTAGAAAGCCGAGAATATGCGGGTCTCTGGCTTGATTTTTCAGGCCGCATCCATCGAGGATGAGTGATCTCTTCGCTACGATCTTCATCGAACATATCAGACATTGCCAGGTACACCCCCTCTTCCTTCAGTAATTTTATTGTAGGAGAACTTGCCCTAATCGAGGCTTCTCAGCCTCGGCGATCCCTCTTTACTGCTTTCCTAGATCCTAATTTGCATACGTAGCTTTTAAAATTCATATAGAATTATCTACATCATATTTTAATATGATATTCGGGATTGAATCACTTTACCCCATATATAAAATCCACAAAATTAATCGCATGCATATTAGTCCGCATCACCAGCTCATGAGGGCCGTCGAGGGCATCGACTGGAATTAGTCGGGTCAGCGATCAATGAACGAGGCAGCGAGGAGCTCCTTTCACCATATGATGGGGGTAAGTCGTTCGCATCCGATCTCTTAGCTTTGCTTCACGAGACTAACATTTGTGTTATTAATTGCAGCTTCTCAGGATATTTTGTTGATGGATGATGGCCTGGGTGCCTTGCTGGACCTGAAGGACCATTCGACCAAGAAAGTCGAGACAGCTGAAGTAGCGAGAGAGGCCGCAGAGGTTGCACTAACAGCAGCCAGGGTGGAGCTGTCCATCCTTTGTGTGGCTGAAGAAGAGCATTCTACCCAGCGGGCCGAGGCAGAGGCTCAGAAGAATCAGTTGACAGAGCTGTTGTCTCGGCAAGACGCCTTGGCCACCAAGCTGAAACAAAAGGTGAATGGTGAAATCCCTGGCCCGCCAGGTAGCCGAAGGGACTGCAAGCCTATATGAGTCCGAGAAGCATTCCAGGGGCCACCAGGCCGAGGCTGAGAGATACAAGGGGCTGCTGAAGAAGTCCCAAGAGGTTATGAAGATGGCAGCCAAAGCGGCCATAAGGGAGTACAAGAAATCCGAAGGCTTCAAAGCTGAGATGAACGAGGCCGGTTAATATAGTTTTGACTACGGATACAAAGATTGCTTGGAGAAGGTCGGTGTGCAGCCTTCCCGGAGCTCGACCTCTCTTCTCTGTGATTGCTAGAGCGGGCAAAATTGGGAGGATCTGAAGAGAAAGGATCCGGAGAAGAGGCGATCCCGTCCGACGAAGGGGCCGAGCCTTATGCCAAAGCTGAAACGGAGGAGCTTGGATCAGATGTCCAAGCCAAAGTCGAAGCGGATGCAGCGAATGTCCCAGCGAGTACTCCGACCGAGCTAGAAGGGACCGAAGCAGAGATCGAATCCCTGAATGTGCCGGCGAAGAACCTGAATACGCCGGTGGGAGCCGAAGCAGAAGTCATTAATATAACTTCTGCAGGTCAGACCTAAGTATGTTGTAAAGGCCTGACCTCAACTTTTTGTATAGAACATTGTTGCCACCAAGATCGTCGTGGCCCATAACTGGTGTCGGAGTCGGATTGCCCTTCATCTTCTCGGAGATGGTCTGCTCTTCGGGACTTGCAAACAAGGGTTAGTGACCGGGGCCGGGGGGGCACTCCGACGATCAAGTCAATAACGATCCAGGAGAACAGATCCTCCTGGTCGAGCCCTTGAGATGGACTCCACACTAGGAGGAGTGAGTTGTCTAAGAATGAGGGTGCAAGTGTGTTAAAGGATGTGGTGGCCAAGGTGGATCGGACCTCCTTTCTCCTTACTTGTTTGGAGATTTTGTGGTTTGGCTTGCGTTACCTCCTCGCCCCGGGTGCCGAAGGTTCTTTTAAGTCTGGGTGATTGTTGAATGTCTACATCGTGATTTCTCCCATGCTGTCAGGCACGTGCGACGGTGTTCCGTGCCGTGGATGGAATGTCTTTCCTGGTTCGTGATAAGGGAAATTACCATGCATTCTGACATTCCTTCCGATTGCTCCATTCTGGAAGCTTGGCAATATCTCGATTGGGGGGCCGCTACCCCCAGGATTCGAGCCTCCCGGTTGACTTCTTCCTTCGGGTGGTGCAGGCGGTTGGTGGAGAGTGTGGTGTTCTCGGTCAGGGAGTTTCTTTCTCTCTTGGTATAAGCGACATCCGCGGGCAGTTATTACAATTTGATGGGTGCTTCCTCATAGTCCTCGAGCAGTTCGCCGGTGCCTCGAGGGGTAGCTCCGCCCCCTTAGTGCCGGCGGCACTGTCCGATGTGGTTGCCGAACTGGAGAGCTGGGACTCGGCTCGGCTCGGGGGTCTCGACCTTCGAGAGGCTCGACCTGGCGAAGGAGGCTGGCTCGACTCCGGTCCACGAGGCTCGACCCGGCGGAGGAAGGCTCGATTCCTATGCAGATGGCTTGGCCTCGGAGGGCTTGACCTGGTGGGAGGAGGCTGAGCTCGGCTACTGCACAGGGGGCTCGACCTCGGAAGGGCTCGACCGGCAGAGGAGGTCAGCACGCGACTCCAACCCAGAGGGCTCGGCCTCACAAGGCTCGACCTAACGAAGGAAAGCTGAGCTCGGCTCCAGTCCAGGGGGCTCGGCCTCGGAGGGGCTCGATCCGGTGAGGGAGGTCGCTCAACTCCAACCTAGGCACCCCGGCTCATGGGTGCCGACCTGGCAGAGGACGGAGCTCGGCTTTGGCGGGCCACCTCGCTATTCTGGGAGAGCTCGGCCTGGTCAAAGGAGTCCGAGATGGGTGTCCATAGTGTCAATTTTTTGACATGGCATCTGATGGGGATTACACGTCAGCTTCTTGCCATATCATTTGCCTCCCACTCCCGAGCCTCGTTGGCATGGGGTGCTCGGGGCGAAGGGAGTAAATGCAGTGCTGACATGGAAAGGCGAGAATCTGGCGCAATGATGGCCATGATCGCCGGTGCTTCGGGAAGTGATTTCTTCAGCCTATCCGGGAGAGCCACGTGGATACATCCAAGGAGTAGTTATTGCAGGTGCAGAATTCAGAGCGGTCGCAGTCGAAGCCAGATGCCAGCCCTCTCGATTGTTGACACATGGCACGGATCCGACGGTGGGGAGCTGTAACTGTACGGTCGGAAATCGGTCACTTCGAAAGGAAAAGTGATCTTTCTCGAAACATACTTTTTTTCAAATCCTGCGCGCCCGCCTTCATGCCGAGGCTCTTCTTTCATCCACCTGGCCATTCTTGTCTTCCAAAGTTCACAACAGGTTAGTTTCCTTCTTCCTTGCCTTGGTTGAGTAGGATCTTCCTCTTAGGGCTAGGTTCTCCTCTGGACTCTCGTCCGCTTTCTCTTTCCTTGATTGATCTTCTTCGTCATGTCTCGTTTTGGGCCAAGTTTACGTCCTTCAACTAACCAGGGTGAGGCCGGACCGTCTAGGTCGAGACTATCATCTTCTTCTGATGATGATGAGGAGAGAGATAGGGCATGCTTCGAACTCAGTAGGAGGCATCCCCCTGATGGTATAGTCATTAAAGAACTTGGACCTGTCTCTACTCTTCCTCCTCCCTCGGCTGAACTCGTTCCTGACCCTTTTCGGTCCACAGGTCCCGGTGGGATTGCTTCGACAATCTTGACTAAGGAACTGGGTACCATTCGGGATGTCTATGGCATCCCGCATTCTATCCTGCTCTTTATTCCTCGACCAGGAGATCGGGTTACTTCCAGTAGCCTGGGCCGGATCACCTTTTATGAGGAGACCTTCTCAGGAGGCTCGCTTCCCTTTCCATCCTTTCTTTTTATCTGTGTTGAGCAACTATTGTTTAGTCCCTGCTCAACTCGTTCCAAATTCTATAAGGACCATCTTCTGCTTCATTATGCTCTGTCACTTCCACGGGATCGTTGCCCGCTTCTCCTTGTTCAGAGCCTTCTTCACTCTGAAGCGCCACCCTACCGAAGACGGGTGGTGGCCTCTTTCTTGCCCAAGGGGCATCAGAATTGAACTTCCCTCTCTATCAAAGGATGGAAGAGCAAATTTTTCTTTCCCACAGTCGAAGGGGTTAACTGGTGTGGAGCGACCCAGATCGATCCCCCAATCAAAACTCTACGGTCGAAGTAGCTGACAAGGATGTTTATGAGCTACTCCACACCACCCAGATTCTTTCCCTCAAGGTTCTGTTGTCAGAGCAGAACCTCGCCGAGGTCGGGGTCGGCCCAATGGGAGAGTTAGGTGAGTTCGGCTCGAGTCAATTTTGCTCCTCTTAATCTGTTTCCTCTGACTTGGAACTAACATTGTATCTTCCATATGCAGGCATGAAGTTCTCGGTGGACGACCTACTTTCGATCACCCGGAAGAGGCCTCCATCGGGATTGGCTGAGGAGTCCTCTCCAAAGAGGGCTCGTGATGAGGGCGCATCAACAGCCGCTCTCGCTGAGCCGACCGAGCCGAGGAGGAGGGAGTCTGAGGCTACCTCTGCACAAGAAAGGGGAGTGGTGGCTGCTGTGTCCGAGTCGGAGTAGAGGGTAGCTGGGCCTGTGCTAGAGCGGTCGAGGCGACGAGAGCCGATCCCTGCCCTGGAGCCTGAAGTGGTCGTCCGGGTTAGGTCCACTGCTGCAGCTGTTGTCATCATGTCACCTCCTCCTCCGGAGCTCATCGTCATAGAGGAGGAGGTGCGGGGAGGAGCAGAGCCGGTGCTGGGGTGCCACTTGAGGGGGCACCGAGCTCCCAACCAACCCTGAGGCCTCTTCTGGCAGCGGAGTTGGTGATTCTGCCTCGGGGGCAAGTAGGATGGAAAGAGACTACCATCGGATCCCGTTCAAACTGCGGCCCGACGTCTCGCTGCTCCAGGACCGCAAGCTGGCTCAGCGCAAGATGGATTTTTCAATCCAATCATGCGACCGACGGGATATGGCCGAGAAGGTGCTGGGGGATGCGATCAGCAGCATTTTCCCCCAACTAGTAACTTCACTTCTCTCTCTCTTTTTTTTTGCTGATGTCTCATTTGGTGCAGATCGCATCGAGACCCTGATGATCAAAGATTGTTGTCGGAACTGGTAGAAGAATGACCAGCAACGAGCGACGGAGGTCGAGGCCTTGAAGACCGAGCTAAAGGAGAAGTCCGACACCTCCCGAGAGCTCGGCCTGAAGAATGAGGAGCTTCAAAAAGGACTTGCCGGTGTCGAGAGGTGCTCGAGGGAGCTCCAGGAAGACCTCGACTGGGAGCGAGGCCAGTCGAGGAAGCAAGCCGAAGAACTCACGATGACCGAAAGGAGGCTGACAGAGTTCAATGCCGAGGCAGTCAAGCAGAGGGGGCGTGCTCAGTCCTTCAGGCTGAACTGGATGCGGCGAAGAAATGTCTAGTCATCTCCGAGGAGAGGGCCACAACCGCCAAGAAAGAGGCAGCAGCTGCGAAGGAGCAAGCCACCGAGGCGAAGAAGTGGGCTGAAGAGGCCGTGGCAAGGTACAAGACCTCAGAGGAGTTCATCACTGAGTTCCATCAAATGGCATCGGACTCCTTTTTTAAAGGTTTCATGTACCTGTGTTCCAAGATCCGGGGATACGTTTCTGACAAGGGTCAGCCCTTCCTCATATACCCCATTGCTTCTAATATGGAGCCGGCTTCGGAATTGGGTGACGCCAAAGAGTCGGAGGCTATTTCTGAATCTTTTCCGCCGATGACGGATGCCGAGGGTGGAGATGTACGGCCCGGGGCCCCTGGAGATGATGCCTCACAGCACGAAGTCCTGGCAGAGAGCCGCATGAGTAGGGTAGATTCATTTTCTGTCTTTCTTTTCTTTCGTTATTGACCTGAGCTACCCGGCATGTCGGGGGCCCGGGCGTACTTGTAATAGACCAAGGAATTGCTAATGGAGTGAAGATTTTCGATTATTTTGGCTTGTGGATGCTCTATTTCTCCCCTCTCTTTCTCTTCTTTTTTTTTGTACATGTGATGAGATCAGGGAGGGGGCTTCTCCATTGCTTATGGGTGTCCCAAGCCTCGACACCAGAGAGCTTGGCTCTGGGCCTGATGTCTTGGAGCTGGGTTCGAAGACTTGGTGGCCAGAGAGCTTGGCTCGAGCTTTGATGTCTCGGAGCTGGGTTCGAAGACTTGGTGGCCGGAGAGCTTAGCTCCGGGCTTTGATGTCTCGGAGCTGGGCTCGAAGACTTGGTGTTGGAGAGCTTGGCTCCGGGCTTTGATGTCTCGGAGCTGGGCTCGAAGACTTGATGGCTAGAGAGCTTGGCTCTGGGCTTTGAGGTCTCGGAGCTGGGCTCGAAGATTTGGTGGCCGGAGAACATAGCTCCGGGCTTTGATGTCTCAGAGCTGGGCTCGAAGACTTGGTGGTCGGAGAGCTTGGCTCCGAGCTTTGATGTCTCGGAGCTGGTTCGAAGACTTGGTGGCCAGAGAGCTTGGCTTCGGGCTTTGATGTCTCGGAGCTGGGCTCGAAGACTTGGTGGCTGGAGAGCTTGGCTCCGGCTTTGATGTCTCGAAGCTGGGCTCGAAGACTTGGTGGCTAGAGAGCTTGGCTCCGGGCTTCGATGTCTCGAAGCTGGGCTCGAAGACTTGGTGGCCGGAGAACTTGGCTCATGCTTTGATGTCTTGGAGCTGGGCTCGAAGACTTGGTGGCCGGAGAGCTTGGCTCGGGCTTTGATGTCTCGAGCTGGGTTCGAAGACTCGGTGGCCAGAGAGCTTGGCTCTAGGCTTTGTGTCTTGGAGTTGGGCTCGAAGACTTGGTGGTCGGAGAGCTTGGCTCCAGATTTTGATGTCTCGGAGCTGGGCTCGAAGACTTGGTGGTCGGAGAGCTTGGCTCCGGGCTTTGATGTCTCGGAGCTGGCTTGAAGACTTGGTGGCCGGAGAGCTTGGCTTCGGGCTTTGATGTCTCGGAGCTGGGCTCGAAGACTTGGTAACCAAAGAGCTTGGCTCCGGGCTTTGATGTCTTGGAGCTGGGCTCGAAGACTTGGTGGCCGGAGAACTTAGCTCTGGGCTTTGATGTGCCGAACTTGGGGTCAGGCGGAGATTCTCCTACAAGGAAAAAAGTATTTGCACAAGGGGAACTTTGGTTGTTGGTGAGGAAGAACCTTACGTTATTGACGTCGGGGAGCCGAACCCCAAGTTTCAATGCTGGAGGGTCATGAGATCTGGGCTTAAGCATCGAGAAGCTAGGTTCCTGGTACCGGGGCATGGCCTGGTCTCTGAGCACCGGACCTGGGGCCCAGCGATGGTTCTCACTACTGATGCTGGAGGGGTGGCCCCCTGGCTTTGTTATGCCCTAGAGCTGGGCTCTGGGCTTGAGCGTGCTGGGCCTTGGGCATCGCAGCGTCATTCGTGCAAAGCAGAGAGCGGTTCGTGCAAAAGGGAACCTTTATTTATTATTATTGGAGAGAAGCCTTATACTACTGAAATATCTTCTCAGATTGCATGCATTCCACGTTTGCGGGAACCTGGCACCGTCCAGATTCTCGAGGTAGTAGGCTTTTTGTGGAAGAGCTTCGACCACCTTGTAGGGGCCTTCCAGTTCGGCAAGAGCTTGTCACGCTCCCGGGGTTGAGATGCTTTGGCTTGGTGCAGCACCAGGTCGCCAGGTCAGAAGGCCTTGGGCCTTACCCACGTGTGTAGTACTGGGCCACCCGTTGCCAGTATGCCACCATCCGGAGCGGGCTTTGTCTCTGGTCTCCTCGAGGAGGTCCAAGTTGAGTAGAAGGTGCGTTGGTTCTGCACTTTGTCATATTATTGCACCCGCAGTGTGGGCACACCGAGCTCAACTGGGACGATGGCCTCGGTGCCAAAAACAAGGTTGAAAGGTATTTCATTTATGGCTATTCGGGGTGTTGTGTGGTAGGCCCACAGAACACTTGGAAGTTCTTCCGCCCATCTACTCTTGGCTTGGTTTAGCCTAGTTCTGAGTCCTTGGAGGATAGTTCGATTGGTTATCTCGACCTCCCCATTTATTTGAGGGTGAGCCACCAAGGTGAAGTGGTGTCGGATGCCGTGCTCGACACAGAATTCTTCGAACTCCCAGTTATCGAACTATCATCCATTATCGGTGATGATGTAGTGGGGGAGTCCAAAGCAGTAGATAATCGACTTCAAAAGAATTGGCGGACCTTAGCTTCCGTGATTCGTGCCAGTGGCTCCGCTTCCATCCATTTGGTGAAGTAGTCGATGGCCACTAGTAAGAAACTCTGTTGCCCCAGTGCAGAGGGAAATGGCCCTAAGATGTCCATTCCCACTGGGCGAATGGCCAAGGGGCAGAGAGCTGCGAGATCGGCGCCACCGGTTGACATTGTACGTGGGCGTGGTACTGGCATTTGTCGCACATTTTCATGATGTCGATGGTGTCTTTCCTCATGGTCTCCTAGAAGTATCCCTGGCGGAGAGCTTTGTACGCCAAAGTCCTTCCCCTCATGTGGTTCCCGCACAGGCCTTCATGTATCTCCTGGAGAATGAAGGCTGCTTCTGTGAGTCTCAGGCATTTTAGGAGCGGGTAGGAGTAGGATCGGCGGTAGAGCTGTCCTTCCATTAGGACAAACCGAGAGGCTTTCTTCTTGATAAGGCCGGCTTCCGCACGGTCCTCGGGCAAGGTGCCATCAGTGATGTATCTGACGTACCTGTCCATCTAGCTCGGCTCTGGATGACTTGCTGCACCTCTTCCGGGACATCGTAGCTTGGATTTTCGAGGTACTCGATATATGCATGCCCCAGCAATGAGTCCCGTAGGGTTGCGAGTCTTGACAGTGCATCCGCACGGGCATTTTCTCCGCGGGGGATATGGAAGATTTTGAAGCGTCGGAAACCTGCAGTGCATGAGCGGACTCGCTCCAGGTACTTCATCATCTGGGGATCCTGGCCAGGTAGGATAGTAAGTAGCTGAATAGACTGATAGTAGCCTGATGCAAGACCACTAACTCAGAAATATTTTAAGTGTGGGTCCTTCGGCTCACCAGATGGCGCGGTCGGGCCTTCTGAAGTAGATGACAGAACAACTCAAAGCAAAACACTTAGGAATCTCTTCCCGAGTGTTGATTCATCGGCTCATCTGAATCCAAAGATAGCAAAAGTGGGCGTCGGACAGTAGCTCAGGCCGAACCAAGGTACTTAGGATTTTCTTCCCAAGTACTGGTTCGTCGACTCGTCCGAAGAGAAAGATGTCGAAGTGGGCACCGGACAGTAGCTCAGGCCGAACCAAGGTACTTAGGATTTTCTTCCCAAGTACTTGTTCATTGGCTCGTCCAAAGCGAAAGTGTTGCCGACCGGAGTTGGACTTTCAGAAATGGGCTGCCTTAGAGCCTCTGCTGACCGGAGTCGGACTTTTGGAAGTGGGCTGCCCTAGAGTCTCTACTGACTGTAGTCGGACTTTTGGAAGTGGGCTGCCCTAGAGTCTCTACCGATCGGAGTTGGACTTTTGGAAGCGGGCTGCTTTAAAGCCTCTGCTGACCGGAGTCGGACTTTCAGAAGCGGGCTGCCCTAGAGCCTCTGCCGACTAGAGTCAGACTTTCGAAAATGGGCTGCCCTAGAGCCTCTACCGACCAGAGTCGGACTTTTGGAAGCGGGCTGCCCTAGAGCCTCTACCGACGGAGTCGGACTTTCACAAGCGAGCTGCCCTAGATCCTCTGCCGACCGAAGTCGGACTTTCAAAAGTGGGCTACCCTATAGCCTCTACCGACTAGAGTCAGACTTTCGGAAGTGGTTCATAGAAGAATTTGTATGCTTCATTGATAATATTTGTGAAGGTTGTCTACATTTCACGGGCTTGCTACCTGCCATCCGTCCAAGTGTTCGAGTCGGTAAGTTCCAGCTCGAATTACTTCAATGACTCGATAAGGGCCTTCCCAATTGGGGGAGTTTTCCTTGCACGATCGATTTTGAAATCTCCGTCCTTCGCAAGACCAGATCTCCGACTTGAAATGTTCGAGCCTTGACCGCGAGTTGTAATACTTTGTCATCTTATGACGGTTGGTCGCCATCTTTAAGCTTGTTCAGAGCCTGGATTCTTCAAGTAATTTAGGTAAGTCTTTCGTTGCTCTGAGTTGGTAGGTGTCCGATAAGCCCAGAGCACTGAATGGAGTTCCTCTGCCCAAAGCCCTCTAGCTTCATTCAGTCGAGTCTTCAGTCCATGCAGGATCGTCCAATTAGTAACCTCGGCCTCTCCGTTGGACTAGGGGTGATCGACCAACGTGAGTCGATGAGAGATGTGATATTGCTCGCAGAAGTCTCGGAATTTGGGATTGTCGAACTGCCTTCCGTTATCGGTGATGATTGTCCGTGGGATGCCAAATCGGAAGATGATGCAGTTCGGACAAGGTTCTCCACTTTGGTCCTGTTATTTGTGCCAGTGGTTCGGCTTCCACCCATTTGGTGAAGTATTCAATGGCCACAATAGGGAATTTGGACTAGTCGGATGCCGAAGGGAAGGATCCCAGGATGTCCATTTTCCACTATGCGAACAGCCAAGGCGCAGTGAGCGGAGTTAGTTGGCTAGCTGGCCTTCTTTGAATATTGGAGTACCTTTGACACGTGTCACATCTTCGGACAAAGTTCGATGTGTCTTTTTGGATTGTAGGCCAATAGTATCCCTGTCGGATGATCTTATATGCTAGGGATCTTCCTCCAATATGGTCACCGTGTATGCCTTCATGAACTCTCTGAGTGCATAGTCCGTATCAGTTGGCCCCAAGCATTTTAATAGTGACTGTGAAAATAACCGCTTGTAAAGGACGCCGTCAAGGGCGACGTACTTTGAAGATGTCCAGCGTATTTGCTTGGCTTCAACCGGATCTTCTGGCAGGGTCCCTCCGACAAGGAACGTGACGATTGGATCCATCCAAGAAGCTCTTTTTCAACTTGGTAGACCTTAGTTGGCTCTTCATTAATACTCAGGCACTGCATGTGCTCCACAAAGGTTCGATCGGAGGTGTGGTGACGGTAGTGGCCAATCGCGACAAAGCATCCACCCGGGAGTTCTGCGGTCGAGGTATATGAAGAATTTCGAAGAATTTAAGCAAAGAGACAAGGCTTTGTACCTTGTTTAAGTACTTGGCCAAGATGGATCCCTTGCTTTGAATTCGCCTTTCACCTGATTGACCACTAGTTGGGAGTCGGAGAAGGCCTTGATTTGGTTGATGCCCAGTTCATTGGCAATCTGCAATCCTGTGAGAAGGGCTTTGTACTCCGCCTGATTATTTGACGCTTGAAATGAAAAGTGAAGAGCATACTCTAAGCTTTCTCCGTCGGGGTCAGTTAGGATCAGGCCGGCCCCATAGCCAAGGTTGGACGCTTCGTCCACATGAAGTGTCCAAGCAGGCTCAGCTTCGTAGATGGCATCGGTTTCAAGTACCTCGACCGCCTGAGAAGATGATCCCTGGCTCCAGGTGCACTCAGCGATGAAATCAGCAATTACCTGAGCCTTCAAAGCCAATCGGGATTGGAAGGAGACATCAAACTCGCCAAGTTTGACAGCCCACTTGGCGAGCCGACCGGAATGTCCGGGCTCCGAAGGATCACCTTAGGGTTTGATCAGTCAGCACAATGATAGGATGTGCCTGGAAGTAGGGTCGGAGCCTTTTGGCCGCTATGACCAAAGAACAGACTAGCTTCTGCATTTTAGGGTACCTTGTCTCGACATTGTGGAGAACCTCACTGATGTAGTAGATAGATTTCTGCTGACCATCTTCTCCCACTCGCACGAGGATGGAGCTGACCGCCTCGTCTGATACCGACAGGTAGAGATACAAAGGCTCCCCGTCCGTTGGCTTGGCCAGCAATGGAGGGTTCTTCAATAATCTTTCAAGGCTTCGAAAGCCGAACGACACTCATCGGTCCAATTGAAATGATCCGATCAGTGTAATGTCTTAAAAATGGAAGGGACTTCTTAGCCGACCGGGAGATGAAACGACTGAGAGAAGCTATCCGGCCGGTTAACTCTTGCACTTGCTCTTGTTGGTCGGATGTCCCATCTATAACAGCTCTAATCTTGTCAAGGTTAGCCTCAATCCCTCTCTGGGTGACTAGGAAACCTAGGAGCTTTCCTGAAGTCACCCCAAAGATGCATTTGGCAGGATTCAGCTTCATCTGATGACGTCTCAATGCATCAAAGGACTCTGCAAGTCTTGATATGGTTGGCCTGAGGAGGCTCTTGACTATCATATCATCCACATACGCCTCTATGTTTCTTCCGAGCTGCCCCTCGAGACCTGATTGATCAATCTTTAGAAGGTAGCACGGCGTCTTCAGTCGAAGGGCATTATCTTGTAACAGTATAAGCCTTTGTCGATGACAAAGGCGATCTCTCCTCATCCTTCGGTGCATCCTGATTTGGTTATAGCCGAGAAGGCGTCCATGAACTCAGAAGCTGATAGCCGGTAGCATCCACCAGCTAATCAATCTTAGACAAGGGAAAACTGTCCTTCGGACAGGCTTTGTTGAGGTTGGTGTAGTCCACATAGATCCTTCACTTCCTATTTGCCTTCTTCACCATCACCACATTTGCTAGCTATCCGGGGTAGTGGCTATTGACGAAGAAGTTAAAAAGCTCTCCATGCTGCCTTCTTAACTTCTTCGTCATAGCCCTCTGCCTTTCGACAGTGAACTCCTCTTTTTCTGCCAGACGGGCTTGTAGGTAGGAACCACCTTGAGATGGTGAGTTATGACATCCGACGGAATGCCTGGCATGTTCGACGCCGACCAAGCAAAGACGTCAGCATTGCTTCTCAAGAAGTCGATCAGCTCCAACTTAACGTCTTCGCTGAGGGAACTCCAATTTGGAGGCTTGGTTAGGTCGTCCTCCCGAAGAAGGACAAATAGAATTCTTTCCTCTGGCTGACCATGATCGTCGGCTTCGGCCCTTGGATCAAGCTGCTCTAGAGTATGACAGTCATGCGACTATCAATCCAGAATGGTCAGGCATTGTCTAGCCATCCTACGATCTTCCCTCATAACTCCGACCCTACTCCTGGTCGGAAACTTCGCCAACAGATGATAAGTGGATACAATGGCCCAAAATTTGTTGAGGGCTGGTTGGCCTAGAATGGCATTGTAGGCCGAGGTCGTATGTACGACCACAAAGTTAGTGGAGAGAGTCTTCTGAAAGGGCTCTGTTCTGATCATACAAGCAAGGTTATTTCCCCTTCACTCCATGGAGTTTCCCCCGAAGCCTGTCAACGGTATGGAGGACTCTTGCAACATTGACCGGGACAGGTTCATTCTTACAAAAGCATCATACAATAATACCTCCGTCGAGCTTCCATTATCTATAAGAATCATTTTTACATCGTAGTTGGCAATTACTGCCGATACGACTATGGGATCATTTTCAAAAACATAGGATTCCATAAGGTCTTCGTCAGAGAAGGTGATTGCGTTGGAACCCCTTGACCTCTTGACAATGTCAGGGTCGTCTTCATATCTCCAGTCGGACGGTCGATGTAGCATGCCAACATCCCCACCGGTCGGATGCTAGTTAGGAAGCTCCACCTCCTCCAGAGGGTTCCTAGCAGTTGACGCTTCGACCCGATCCCAGCTGGGTCGGACATACTTTTGCATGTACCCCCTCCGAATGAGGTCTTCAATGGCATCCTTCAGCTGGAGGCACTCTTTGATATTGTGCCCATGGTCTCTATAGAATCGGTAGTATTTGTCTTTTTTTTGGAAGCAGAGGGGCCCCTCATCGGACAAGGCCTTTGCAGGAAGGTCTCGTTCTCAATCTCTAGGAGGATCTTCTCCCTTGGAAGGGAGAGGGGCGCATAGGTTTCGAACCTCCTGGGGAAGTCCTTCGACTTCGGACTTCGGTGTTTGCAGATCGATTGCCATCGCTGGGAGGTCGGACTTCGAGAGCCTTGTCGCTTCGCTTCTTGGGAGCTGACCTCCTCTCAACCTGGCATTGGCTCATCAACTGTTCTTCTGCCAGGGCATATTTCTGCTCTCTGGCCAGCAACTCGGTGTAGCTCATCGAGAACTTCTTGTCCAGGAGAATTTAAGCCTGGACGAGTGGAGCCCTCTCTGAAGGCCGACATAGCTAGTTCGTTCAGATCTGGGATCTCAATGGCCGCTGAGTTGAAACGGGCCATGTAATCCTGGAGAGTCTCTCCCTCCTTTTGTTGTATGAGGAAGAGGCAGTTGGTGTTCCTCGGAGTCCGACTGCAGGTCTTGAAATGGGAGAGAAAAATTTTTCAAGTTGGGAAAAAGAGTGGATCGTACCTGACCAGATTGCTGAAAATCACATCCGGCCAGCCTTCCTGAGGGTGGTAGGGAAGGCGATGCAGTGGAGGGCATCAAGGTGCCTTGTACCATCATGTAGGCTTTGTATGTGCCTAGATGGTCCAATGGATCGTGGTGCCGTCGTAGGGGTCCACCTGAGAGATTTTGAAGTGACAGGAGATCGTCTCCCCAAAGATCTCACCGGAAAAAGGTGGGCGAGAGTCATACACCTGCCCCCCTTCGGCTTTCTGCTGATCAACTATCTCAGCGATACGCTCCTCCATGTACAAATCTTGCTGGTGTAATCTCTCGACAGTTCAGCAGGGTGCCGATCACCAGTAGGGACAGATTCGATGAAGGAGGATGAGGTGGATCTCACCCTCTTGCCATCAGCACGAGCTCCAAAGGACCTTCGGGGCTCCGGAGCAACTTGAGAGGAAGGCCGATGGACTTCTTGTCGTCGACTTCCCTAGGTAGCACATTGGTGGTGGGTGGAAGATGTGGCAAGAGGCTGCTGCCTGTTTTCGGCTACCTCCTGGAGGTGTTGAACCGTGGTAGTGAATATTTCGATGCAGTTCAGAAGTGTCTGGAGCTGTTGTAGTCCCAGAGTGACGGTGGGTTCGGTGATAGCGGTGGCGGTGGCGTCGTTCTCCCTGGGAGGTCCCTCGGACCTGGACAGGGAGTGACCTCCTTTGGCGGAGGTGTTCTGTGCTCTTCCCTTAGCCATTGCATGACTAAGTGGACGGATTCCTCCTTTAGAGTAAAAGAGCAAGCCCTTCCTCTAACACCAATCTGTTGCCGCAACTTCTCCAGGATCGGGCTCGGACGACGGTGCTGGAGCGCTCCTCTCCCGGTCAACCTGCACAAAGTTCCCCAAGGGCCGGTGGTATTCCGGGGGGATACTCCGATGCTTAAGTTAGCAGGAGTTTGAGGGCAACAGAATGGAGGAATCAGGGAGGTGGCGTATGGAGAGGGAAGAGTGTACTTAACTTAAAAAGGTCCCCCGGTTACCTTATATAGGCATGGAACAGTCCAAAATCCGTTAGGGGAGGGGCCGAGAAAGACCGTTTTGTCCCTAGGAGAATCTGGAGAGTGGCCACGTGGCACCCAGATATGACAACTTCGTGGGAGTAGTGGAACAGTGGCGCTGATGTGACAGGATTCTGTTACAACAAAAAGAGGCTTTTGGAGTTCTTTGGCTCTGAAGTGAAAAGATCGGATGTCGGCTGGGAGGGCTAGTCGGACCTCCCAAGGAGAGCCATGGCCGGACCAAGCAGAAGTGGGTCACTCGAACACTAACTTCAGTGGTTCGGGCTTTGGAAGGAGAGTGGCCGTCGGGCCTCTGGAAGAGAGTGGCCGTCGACCTCTGGAGGAGAGTGGCCGTCAGACCTCTGGAGGAGAGTGGCTGTCAGACCTCATGGGGCTTCAATGGGAAAGGTCAAGCCGGTCTCTCGAGGAAGACAGCCCGTCGGACTTCGGAAGGAGGGTCCGGTTGGATCGCCGCTAGAGTGGCGGCCAGGTTCGATGGCAAGCCGGTCGGGTATAACAGGTTAGTATTATATTCTTTTCTTGTAGTGTATCTTGGATACTTATATTTCCTCCTCTAAATTTCAGTATAACCTTAATTTACCGTCCTTGTTTTTCTGCATCCCTAAACTGATTGCATCTTATTGTCACTACAAGAAAAGAGATGAAAGCCAACTAATTTTTTCTGATGCTAGAATGGAGCATCGAGAAGTTGCGCATGTCTGCCAATTTTTTTTTAAGCATCAGCAAATAACAACGATTAAAAGCATCAACAAATAAAGTACTAGATCTGTCGATACTTTTTTCTTGGATCAGGTTATACGGGTTTTAACAATGCTTATGTCGGATTTTAACGATACTTTAGAGCATCGATAGTTTTCTCTAAAATCTGCATGGCATTGCTTCTCAACACATTTTTTTTCTTTTTCCTTCTAACCCTATTTTATTTTCAAGTGCCACTTCCCAGTACCATGCAGTACTATTTCCAGCCCCAACCTCCCTTTCTCGTTGATCTCGGCTTTCCCTCCCATCCTCCCTCCCTTTCCGGCCATATTATTCCATTTTTGGCCGCCTCCTCAAAGGATTCGTGGCCGATCGTTGCTTTCATCTCATTCTCCATATTTTTTGTTTTTTTCAATTCCAACCTTATCTTTGGTAGATTTGTGGCTAATACTTACTTTCCCTCCTATCCTCCCTCCATTCCGCTAGATTTTTTCATTTCCAGCTTCCTCCTCAGTGGATTCATGGTTGATCATTGCTTTTCTTAGTCAGCTTCGCCATCACCGCCAAACTCATTTTAGCGATGAATTTCTTTCTAATCTCAATTTTATCCTCTTTTTTTCTAAAATATATATATATATATATATTTTGGGTTATGGTTGAATATGCATATAGGAGGAGCCACTCTAGAATATAGGATTCATGGCTGCGGTGCCTTTTTATTTGGATTTTAGGATCCTACGCAGCTGATGGTTCAAATGCATTACATTATTCTCTTGTTTTCAACTCTTCGATATTTTTCTGCGGTGCCTTTTATTTGGATTTTAGGATCCTACGCAGCTGACGGTTCAATGCATTACATTATTCTCTGTTTTCACTCTTCGATATTTTTTTTAAAAAAAATTGGAGAATCGGTTTAGGGGTCGGAATTCCTCCAACAGTTACATCGTTAGCTTCCCATCATATTATATTGGCTCAGTCGCTGCTGATTGGTGAAGCTAAAAATAGGGAATGAATTTGGAAGTAAGGTACAGAGGAGGACAAAACATAAGAAAAGTTTGGGTGTAGCTGTAGTCTTATGAATTAGATAGAAAAATTAAATGTATATATTATTTTTAATACCTTATCTAAAAAGTAATTGGTTAGATTTCTCGGGATAGCAATCGGTGTTTTGGGCTTGGTCTACATTTCTAGGAATTTGGAGCTAGATAATCGTTAAGTGTGCCCATAGATGTATATGGTCGTAGTTATAATGTACATAGAAGGAAAAGTGCTTGCATCCATCACTAAAATAACACTTGAGTAAAAAATCTAAACAATTTAATATGGTACTTGTAGAAAGATACATAATTTCTAACCTCCTAATCTATACATCAAGTCACCGCTAAATTAACATACCACATTATTCGTGATAACTTATATCATGGATAACTTGATGCATGTTAAAAAAAAGTCTTTAAACATTTGACCTTCAGTATATAGACATTGTAGATCTCATAAGTTGGTGGAGCAAGATCTGCTCTGGTACCAAATGTTAGAGCAAGATATTTTCTGCTATCAAATGTTGGAGCAAGATCGTTCCGCAGAAACCCGGGATCGTTCTTGATGCTATCATGGCATGAAAGGCAACTCACGATCAGGGAAGAGATGGGGCATGCCGTCCGCTCCCGTCATGGTGGCACGCCCTCATGGGGCTGAACACACAGAGAGAACCAAGGAGAGGGAGAGAGGAAAAAGAACAAGATTTGGAAGAAAAGAGGGTTCTCCTTCTTGATCGGTTTCCTTCGAAGGTTACAAGGCTTCTTTCTCTTACACAGCTCACACTTGTCTTCATCCCCATATACATATATATACACATCGATCACAAAGGACCTACATCCCCAAAAACTTTCCAACGCGATAACACGTGATTTAAAGAATCTCGTTATCCAAATCGGCTCGAACCCTACGAGTCGACTCCTTGCAGCAGACAGCACTCTAAATGAGTCGACTCTCAGACCTCGAGTCGGCTCTTCCATAACACTATTTTACCTTTCTGTGTAATCGAGCCGACTCCCACAGAATCGAGTCGACTCGCCAGCAACTAATCGACTCGTAACAGTACCGAGCCGACTCTCCACAAAACTTTTTTCTGCTGCCATGCTGTGCCACCATTAGAGTCGACTCGAGCCAGAACCGAGCCGACTCTAATATCTAGACTGACCAAAAACTCAGTCTAACATCTAGGACTCATCCCGGACTCACTCATAGCCCTAGATACATCATGTGTGACTCCTCTCAAAACTTGGAGCACCACATTTGCCCCAACAATCTCCACCTTGGTGCTATAAGTCTTGACAAGATCCGTGTGACCGTCTACACCCTTCCTGCTGTCTCCAGAGCTTACATCTTCCTGTCGAAGTCCCCACTTCCCTAGCTGAACATCAACCTGTGCTCCACAGCTCTTAGACTCGTGCTCCACCGCACTCCTGATCTCGAACTGATGTCTTCCTGCTCTGTCCCCGTGACTGCAACACCAATCCGTGCTTCCGCAGTACACCCAGATAGCTGTGCAAACCTAATGCCAATGTCAGACCTCTTCAGCTTCTGAGCTCCCTAGGAGGCCTTTGGGATGACCGCCCCCCTAGCTGAAGATCAGTACAAGTTCCTTGGAACCAACCTGTACCTCCTCCATAGCACCAACTTGAGATATCTGTTGTAGACTCCCTTCTGCTAAGCAGCTGCATCACTCACCCTGGACTTCCTGGAAAGACCAACAACGATCCTAAACGGCACTCGCTGCACCCATAGCTCCACTTGACACAATCTCCACAGAGCCACGCCAATGTCTGCACACTCTGCTCTACCTGGATAAGTGTATCCCTGGTGCTCGTGCTAGGATATGGTCCTCCCTGCACCTCCCACTTTGAACTCGTGCCAAAGCTCTCTCTTCAATCATGAAGACACCTTCAACTAGTACTCCACCTGAAACCAAAGTCCACCTGATACCACAAAAGTTCCATGGAGGTCAACCTCTTGACATTGCACTGCTGGGGTACCCTGCACCTCGATACCTAGTCACTGCCTCCTCGGACCCTCCGCATCATCGCGAACCCCTCCGAGACCATTTGATACTCTACAACCCGTAGGAATCTCCGAAACCAAGGAGCTCATCTCAACTCCTCTATCCCAGTGACTGAACCCAGCAACCATCTCCACTTGGCTACTCCATCATGTCCCAGCCTGTTTCCCGGTTGCATGATATCCCTCGAGCTCCTTGAGACCTGTCCCCGGTCTCCCTGAGCAGCCATCTCCATCAGCTCCAATCTCTATCCCTAAGCCAACTGCCATACCAGGACACTCCAGACTGCCCGATACCCCCGGCGCTCCCTGAGACTATCTCCTATCTCCCTAAGCTGCCTCTGGTATCGCCTCTGTTGATGTGCTCCGATCTCCCTGAGATATCTATCTCCCAAGATCCATCTCCAACCACACGGGATAACGCACCCACGTATAGAGTACAGCTCCATCCCATCAAGGTAGTGAAGTACTGCGGATCGCTCTCCTTCATAGTGACCAAGAACCTGGTCCACTATCGATGGAGCTACAACTCATGCACTGAAGATCTCCAGTGTGTATCGCTCCACCTGTGCTAAATCGTAGATCACCCAACCTACCAATGCTCCACAACATAGGACCTATAGCTTTGCACCACCATCGTGAGCTCCTGCACCACCGGATCCATCATCCTCGGCAGACCGTTCCACCAGCAGACCTCCGCACCGCTTCCAATACCATGAACCTCTATCCACCTGGGAGAGCCGAAGATGGACCATCTACTCATGCTGCCCACACACACGGTCGTTGCACCACGATCTCCACATATACATCACCTATGATATGACTCCATCACTAGATTTATCCTAGCTCAACATGAAGAGATAGAAAAATGGAATCCAACAACGTAGACGGGGCTCAAATCGAAGTTCAATTGAGGTCGAAATCGTCAAAAATCAGTCAGCACATATTTCAAAGCAGAGTCATTTAAGATGCCGATCCACCGTGAACCGATCCAATAGTTCACGCATGCATTTGCAGTCCACGGCTGCCATTGTTGTCGGTCCATGGCAAAGAATCATGGACCACAGCCTCTCCCGGCACTGTCATCGTCACTAGCCACTGCACTGCGCCTCCGGCAAATGCGCGCCGCCTTGCGCGTCTTCGGTGACAGCCCGCACCTCGTGTCGTGCCATCAATGGCTTCCCACTACGTGTCATGCCCGATCTGCTTCGATCAGGACGTGTATCACCTCCAACGACTTCCCGCCACCTCGCCTCACCTCGGTGAACTGCCCGCCACCATTCTGGCTCGATTTGCTCGATCGGGACCAACGATCACCGTGCTTCCACTGCACCCAGCATCTATGAGCCTGTGCTGCTGTCATCTCCTCCATCGAGCCCGAGCCTCTACGCTGCCCTGTGACCAATGAGCCTGAACCTGAGCCCATCCATGGAGCCGCGCCATCCACCAAGCCCTTCCGCTAAGCCCTGCAACTGATGAACCCGTGTAACGATCTCCTCGCACTCAGCATCAAGCGCCCACAGCGGCCTCCTCTTTCACCGTACCTTCTCTATCTCCACAACGAGGACCATATCCTCGTTACGATGCCATCGGGACCAACGAGAGCGACGCTCTCAAGTCTTCTCCTCTGGTACTCCACCCAGACCAGCACCACCGATGGATCTTCTCTCTCTGTTTCCAGGAAGGATAGCAGGCCCGCACCTCTAGATCTCATCATCAGAGATCTACACCACGCGATCGTCAACCTCCTCCAGACCTCACCACCAGATATCTGCATGCAGTATCATCACGGCGTCCTCTTTCGCTCTTCCTTCACGCCATCACATCAAGATCAGCTCTGATACCAAATGTTAGAGCAAGATCTGCTCTGATACCAAATGTTAGAGCAATCTTCTCTGCTACCAAATGTTGGAGCAAGATCGCTCCGCGAAAACTCGGGATTATTCTTGATGCCGTAATGGCATGAAAGGGAACTCACGATCAGGGAAGAGATGGGGCACGCCGTTCGCTCCCGTTATGGAGGCGCGCCCCCATGGGGCTGAACACATGAGAGAGAACCAAGGAGAGGGAGAGAGGAGGAAGAACAAGATCCGGAAGAAAAGAGGGTTCTCCTTCTTGAGCGATTTTCTTGGGAGGTTACAAGGCTTCTTCCTCTTACACAGCTCACACTCATCTTCGTCCCCGTATATATATATACACATCGATCACAAAGGACCTACACCCCCAAAAACTTCCCAGCGCAGCAACACGTGATTCAAAAAATCTCGTTATCCGAGTCGGCTCGAACCCCACGAGTCGACTCCTTGCAGCAGACAGTACTTTGGACGAGTCGACTCTCAGACCTCGAGTCAGCTCTTCCAGAACACTGTTTTACCTTTTTGTGTAACGAGCCGACTCCCACAGAATCGAGTCAACTCGCCAGCAACCGACCGATTTGCAGCAATACCAAGCTGACTCTCCACGGAACTTTTTCCTGCTGCCATGCCGTGCCAACCATTAGAGCCAACTCGGACCAGAATCGAGCTGACTCTAATGTCCATACCGACCAAAAACTCAGTCTAACATCTAGACTCATCCGGACTCACTCCTAGTCTTAGATACATCATGTGTAACTCCTCTCAAAACTTGGAACACCATATTTGCCCCAACATAAGTTACACCCAACATTTTTAATTTTTAATTTTGCAATTTACATCATATAATTTTATAATAGATATAAATATATCCCATATATAGCGAGATTTAGGCTAGGATGCATTCCAAATGCTTTCTAATAAAAATTGATGAACACTATGTGGTAGCACGGTTGATAGAGGCGCGCCCTGCCTCTCTCTGGTTACGGGTTCAAGGCATGAGCCCGTGGATGATTCGATTAAATTCCAGTTCGCTGGGAGCACGTGACTAGGGGACGGGACGGCTGCTACTCCGATGCCGTAGTGGGGTTAGGCTGACATACTCACCGTCGGTGGAGAGGGCACATGGAAAAAATGTGATTCATATCGAATAATCACCTGGTGTGGTGGAGCCCGAGCGGAGAGACATCGGGAATTTATCCCCCAACCCTTTTTCGATTTATCAAAAAAATAAATATTATTTTAAAATAAAAATTGATACTATTGATCGTTATCAATGATATACAAAATACCTCGAGATTCAAAGTACATAACTTTTATCTTCGATGATGTGAATTTTTATTTTAAAAATCCATCCTTATAGGTATTTGGACTCAAAAATACTTAAGCGATCCTAGCTTTGTTCTCTCTCTTTCTCTGCGCACTAGTAAAGGAGATTTTAGTAATATGGGGATGACCAAAGAAATTGACGATGTAAAATTATCATTAATTTTTTTCTAAACAAAAAAAAAAGAAATAGAAGAATAATATGGTGGCCTTTGCCTTTTCTATTATAGAATTGTAGACCAACTAGAATAGGATGGTTCTTTTAACGTAAGTAGGATGGATATTGATTAAAAAAAAAAAAAAGAAAAAAAGAGTAAGGTTTTTGATATATAAATTCATATGCACAAGCTGAAGCATATGATAAAAGACTATAAACATAGCCAAGACATAAAGCTATTTAAAAGCGAAAGTAATACATGCTCTTGGTGCTTACATATTGTGAAGTAAGACAAGACTAGGTTTATCTCGGCCATGATACAAGGCTGGAAACATGTTTGGTTTAGCCGAGCCATCTTACCTGGGAACCCGGCCCAAGGCCGAGCTTAATCCAATGTTGAAATGGGCTTAACGTGATGTAATAGCATAGACAACTCACTGGGGTAGCCTTGGCGAGTCTAACTGCGAAGGAGGTGGATTAATAACAGTGGGTGATGGCATTTTTCTGGGAGAACTTTACTTGGTAGGACGGTGCCATCACCAGCTCTGTTCGTTTTATTTATATTTTATACTACCGGAGTTGATGATGTCTTTATCTCTGTTCTACATCTCCACTCACCACATGATGTATCCCTTTTCTTTTTTTTTTTTTTTTTTTTTGATAAAAAAAAGGGGAGGGGTAAGACCCCGGCGTGGCTGCCCCCGACTGCCCCCACTCCAGTCAAGGAATGTTCGATACATGACGTATATTATTTTTCGCAGCCGTTCCTCACCCGAAGGTAAGTACGTCAACCTGACTGCCACTGGTGACAGGTGAGTGAACGGGATTTACATATATATCCTTATTTTTTCACAACCACGGACTGACAAGGGCTCCAAGGTTATTTTATTATTTTTTTTTATTTCTTTATTTTTTTTACATGGTGTTTCTCTTAATATAGACTTTCAAGCCCTCAACAGCAAGAAAGTAGATCCATATATGAAAGAGACTTTAGAACAGCTAGGGGTTGGAAAAACTAATTATTCATTTTGGTGTTTTTTTGGGGGAGGGGAGATGTGGTCCATGGCCCGGTATGTGCTATATTTAATGGATGTAAAAGCATGCAATAATGCACATACGCTAATGCTAATACGCTATTGTTGCCGTCTGGACTGTCGTGGCCTGTAGCTTTTGCGTGGAGTCAGGCATCATCCTCCTCACCTGATCTCTGGCGCGTGAACCTGGTCTTGCAATAGAAAGGAGACCCGGGCCAGGGATTCCGACTGGGGCACTCCGATGATCAAGTCAGTGGATGATCTATGAGAACAGACTCTCCTCGGTGGATCCCCAAGCGGTCTCTACTCCTGGAGATTTTGAAAAGAATAAGGGAGTGAGAGTTCGCGTTGAGGAGGAGAGCTTGAGCGGTAGTGGCTGTGCCCACTGGGACTCTTCCGATGAGTCCCTTTAGTAGCCTTTGAGTGCTCTCTCTTGTCTCTCTTCCTGCTTACTTTTTCTTCCTTACCTTGCTTGCCCCTTTTGAAGGCTTCTCAAAGTTTCTTATAGACAGAAGGTACTTGCTGTGACCAGACCTAGGCTAGCTCTCTCCCTCCCCTCCCTGGGAGGGAAGGGCATTGATAGGTCTGCGCCTGGTAGAGCTTAGGGATGGGCATTAGGAGTACACGTTCTCTTCATGGCAGGAAGTTACGCCATGGGCTCTGATGCCTTGGTAGGATGCTGTGTATGGGAAAACCTAGCAGGGCAGGGTGCTGTCCCTTCTCCATCCTAGGCCAGCCCCCTCCTTCCCCTCTCTGGGGGTACCGAAGGTCTGCGGCCGGTAGTGCTTGGGTGTGCAAGAGCCACGTTCTCTTTATAGCAAAGTTACACGTGGGCTCTGACACCTTGGCAGGACACCGTGTTTGGAAAACGTGGCAGGGCAGGATGCTGTCCCTTCTCCACCCTAGGCCAACCCCCTCCTTCCCCTCTCTGGGGGGGGTACCAGAAGGTATGCGGCCGGTAGTGCCTAGGCGTGCAAGAGCACACGTTCTCTTTATGGCAGGAAGTTACGGCGTGGGCTCTAACACCTTAGTAGAATGCCGTGTTTGGGGAAACCTGGCAGGGCAGGGTGCTGTCCCTTCCCACCCTAGGCCAGCCCCCTCCTTCCCCTCTCTGGGGATGCCAGAAGGTCTGCGACCGGTAGTGCTTGGGAGTGCAAGAGCACACGTTCTCTTTATGACAGGAAGTTACGAAGAGCACACGTTCTCTTTATGGCAGGAAGTTACGGCGTGGGCTCTAACACCTTAGTAGAATGCCGTGTTGGGGGAAACCTGGCAGGCAGGGTGCTGTCCCTTCCCACCTAGGCCAGCCCCTCCTTCCCCTCTCTGGGGGATGCAGAAGGTCTGCGACCGGTAGTGCTTGGGAGTGCAAGAGCACACGTCTTTATGACAGGAAGTTACGTTCGTGGGCTCTGACGCCCTGGCAAGACAAGGTTGCGGTGGCAGACGCTCCAGGTTTAAAATCTTGCCGTAGACTTCTCCTTTGGGGTGGTGTAGACCGGTTGGTAGAGGGGACGCTATGCCCTGAGTGAAGCATCCTTTCCCAACTGGTGTTAACATTGATCTGAAGGGGTCTTGATACCCCAACGAAGTGCTCCCTCGTAAGTCGGCATGCTCCCCCTACATAGGCCTCAGGTGGCGCATCTTCGTTGGAGGAGGGGTGGTATCTTCCTACGTACTCTCCCTTGAGTCCTGAGGCATGGTTGACTTTACCAGGGGATTGAATTGTGCCGACAGCCTTTTGGGCTGAGGGGGAGCCCAACTTTGGCCAGGGGCTCGACCAAAGTTATGATATCATTATGTCATGTCTCAATACCCACCATGTGATTTCCAAATCGCTTATGTCTCAGTCTCAAACAATCATAATCTGAATTCCAATGTTACTCATGCCTATCATAATCACTTATATCACAGTCCCAAGTCATCATAACCAAAGCTCTGACACTATTCTTGTCATATCCTAATAACCATCATGTTATTATATTTGAACCATTTGTATCACCATCTCAGATGATCATAACCTAAGCTCTGATACTACTCTATCACGACGTCCTGAATCCAGCACTGAAATTGGCTATGTGACGGCGCGCACAAATCCTAGAATACATTCTAAAGATCATACAAGACCTAGGTATATAATAGTCACATCATTTAAAATCACAACAAATTATACCAACATTATTTAAAATGATTATATAAATTAAATAACTCTTTTATTCAAATCAAACTACTAAATGGTCTACTGATCCATGCTAAGAATCAGCACCGATTTAACTAACTAAACAAAACTAAATATCGATGTTTTATCTCACGCTCAGCTTGATCCTTGCTATGCATTATTTCACCACGGATCCAATCCACTATTAAGCTCGGATATCCTGCATAAACTCTGAGAAGGAAAAGAGTAAGGGATTGTGAGCTTTACAGCCAATAAAGCCTCCAAACAGTCACACCAAATAATAGTAATAATTTGAAAATAGCAAGATGATAAGAGTATATCATGTTATGCAACCAAATAACTCAAATGTCATATATGACAAAACCTTTTGTACAATCATGTTTTCTCTTTATGTTACAATTTAATCATCCTTTTTCTTTAGGGTCAGGACTAACCACAGTCATGCTTCAATCCATGATTGATAATCTCAGTGTCACACTTTAGCCTGCGATTGGCAATCTTGGTGTCACACTTCAGCCTGTGATGGGCAATCTTATTATCACACTTCAGCTTGTGACTGATAATCTGGGTGTCACACTTCAGCCTGTGACTGGCAATCTCAGTAACCACGATCCCGTGGCATGACTAGTCTAAATATCTCTTTCTCTTGGTTATCACTTTATCAATTCATGTCATATTGTCAAATCATGTCATCTTAAATTTTCCAATGACCGGCATCACGGTCCAAATATCTCTTTCTCATTATCATACTTCCGCCTGTAACTGGCAATCTCGATGTCACACTTCAGCCTGTGACTAGCAATCTCAGTAACCACAATCCCGTGGCATGGCTAGTCTAAATATCTCTTTCTCTTGGTTATCACTTTATCAATTCATGTCATATTGTCAAATCATGTCATCTTAAATTTCAATGACCGGCATCACGGTCCAAACATCAAAAAATATTTTACTTGATAAAACATGATATATAGGAACATAATTAATAACATTAAACATACTATTCATCACGAGAATTAAAATATACGATGCGAAATAGCCATGCATGCCAATACTCATGTGCACAGATCAAACGATGTCATGTAAGATACATATATATATAACGGTGATCAAGTCCAGAAATTCTTCTCACTAGATACAACTGATATTGGTCATACTCGGAACTCGCACAATACCCTTATGCTCAGAAGGATACCTCCTATAATAATAACTTTTAAACATAAATAAATTCTAAGATAATTTGTAAACCCAAATTTTTTATCTATAAAACTCTAACTTCACAAATTTCAAGAAAGAAGCTTTTCGATACTCTCTCATATAATTATTATTATTTATTTTATTTTCTCTCTTTTTCTTCTCTCTCTCTTTCCTCTTATTCTCTCTCTCATCTTTCTTCCTCTTTCTCTTTCTTCCTTCTCTCTCTTCTTTTTCTCTCCTCTTTCTCTCCATAATGATGGCGAGAGCCTTGGGTGAGCCACTGGTGCAGCTCCAGCACCCGAGAACCACATCGACGACTTAACTCCCAGGCATGTATCTCTTTTTTTCTTCTTTTTTTTCTTTTTCTTTTTTATTTCCCTTTTTTTTTCTTTTTCTTTTTTCTTTTTCTTTCTTTCTCTTCCTCCTTCTTTTTTTCTCTCTCCCAACAGAGATCTCTCCACCCCCCTTCTCTCCTCTTTCTCTTCCATATTGATGGGAGACTCTTGGGTGAGCCACCAGTGGTAGCCCCAGCAATAGGGAGACCACCCCGGTGACTGGAACTCAGGTAAGTACTTATTTTTTTTCCCGATCTTCTTCCCCCCAGCTTCTTCCTTGGCTCAGCCGAACATACCTTCATCGTCCCATAGATGGAGATTGAAAGAGGGGTGGCAGTCCACTAGAAGCTGATCAGAGGGAGCAGGGACGGGGTCGACCGGCGTATCCATGGCCGTTCTGACCATGGGTCGTAACCGGAAGAGGAACGAGAAAACCCACTCCATACCAATGATTAAACAGATAAAACAAAAGCTTAGGAGGAGGAGAAACTTACTGACGACGGTCCAGGAAAGATCGGCCACCAAAGAAAAGGAAGAATCAGTGGAATAACTCGATGATAGGGGGATTTTTAAAGAGGAAACGATGGGATTTTTCCTTGTCGTACAAGGGAAAAACCTCGATCAATCGGTCACCCATCCTTCCACGACACCCACTGGCCAAGTTCAATGCCTTATGGCCCCCCTTCCAGCTTCTTCGACGAGATCGACAGCCATATAAACAGGGCTTGGTCCTTGTTTCGATTTTTTTTTCTGCACGATGGGTTGAAGTCGGCTAGGCTTGCCGACTTTGGCCCAAAAGCCCAGGTCTCTCATACACAAGGCAAGGCACTTCCATCTATTTACATTACAGATGAAGCTTATCACTAGTTATATCAAATCTACATTGGGATGGAAGGTATATTAATTAATGATGTTACATAGAAATAGGGGCTTATCATTGATAACAATTAATATGCTGTTAATATTTGCTTTGAAAAAAAGTCTTTACTTGTGCTATTAGTTTGTTGAATTAATTATTTTGGTGATATGTATTAGAGTTTATATCTAGATTTTCTATTTAGAAGTAATTATTTTTTTTAATCCATAAACACAAATCCATCCCCCTTCCTTGTCAAGGACTCGCAAGTCTTTATTTTACATGCCCATACTACATGCTAATGCCATTTAATGGTTCCTTATTACAAATCTTTCATTTCAATATCATATATAGCTTTGCCATCGATCCATGTCATTCTCACCATTGAGATGTTTGTGTAATTATATGCATTTATTCTTCATATTACAACAATTGATCAATAATATATATGGCTTTATCAATATTTTTACAAAACTTACATTACATAGAATCTAGACTTGTCAATTAATAATATCTATATTCTATAGCATCCGTATATTTATATTTTTTTATTTAAGTGAGAGAATTATATATATTGGTCAATTGATTGTCTAGTTTGAATAGTTTAAAAATTATAAATAATTATATAGGTAATACAGTAATCATGTGGGGTTCGAGATAAATTTTGGATAATATTTTCTTTTAGTTCTCCTCATACACCTTCAGCTATGTGGAGAGAACTATAAGAAAATGCTGCCCAAATTGCTTTCAGCCCTTATTGCATATTGTTTGATTATTGTAAATAATCTATAAAATTAATACAATTCCTAAATAGGATAGGATCTATCTTTATCTATTAATTAATAATAGGATAAATATTATGTAAGTTATTTTATACTACATATTCATATCAAATTAAGATATGATCCCACATTATTCTCAAATCAAGTGAATTTGGCTTCTCTTCTATGCTTGCTCTAGTTTAAGAGAGATATGTATAATTTAATTATATTGGATAATTGCTTATCGATTTGTGAGTGTCATAATTTTTAATATTTTTACTTATTACATTAATATTGATTGTATAATTTCTTGCTTTTAGATAACTTGCAAGCTTATTAATTTTATCCTATATAAATAAAAGTTGAATAAAAAACCAAGAAATATCAAAGAATATTAGATAGAATTCATAATTTCATTAAATTTTATATAGATAAAAGTAGTTTGAATAAAAAAAATTATATCCATATCGAAAATATGTTAATAGTTCTTCTCTAGATTCATAAAATATTGAAGAACATTTGGTATGGTTGGTTTTGTAAGAGGTTATACTGAGTAAGTTTTTCTGAAAAATTTATGTTGCCATTATCAATTAGTCAATTATTGTCTAATCTTAGATCCACTAAATGCAAGAGAATCATGTAGGAGATAATAATAAGGGATTTGATTACAGATGCTTTTAAACATGGTGCCCAAAACTTAGGAGATTCTGATAGTACATATGAAGTAGCTAGAATATTTTGATGGTTTTACATTTATAGAATGGACCTATGTTAATGAGCATATACAACCATCTACTGGTGAGTTTGCTCGGTATCATAATTAATGAAAGATGCAGATAAACAATATGTCTTGGCTATATAAGTTTTTAAGATTTATTTTCTTATACATTATTTCATATAAAATATATGAATAGATGGTCTGGAAAGAGTATTTCATGCTTCTCAAGTTATTAAAGGATGCATTTCCAGAAAGCTTAGTTTACCATCCTCTTATTATAAAGCCAAGAATATTGTAAAGGAATTGAATCTTGGATATGAAAATATTCATAGTTGTCTGAAAGACTATATATTATATTATGATAAAAATACTGATCAAGAGTCATGCAATGTACGTGGATCTTCACGATGGACATCTTCATAAAGAAGATGAGGATAATATAACGAATGGAGAGATACAATGCAGAATAAGAAAAACTAGTGAAGGTATTGCATTACTTTTCTCTTATTCTAGATTGAGAAAACTATATGCATCATCAAAAATAGCTTTATCAATGAGATGGCATGATAAATGGTGTATAAAAGATGGAATGTTGAGACATCTAGCAAATAGTTTAGTATGGAAAGCATTTGATACTTCTGATTTTGCCTCTAATATTCATAATATTGTATTGGATTTAGCTTCAAATAGTTTCGATCCATTTATGACTCTGAGTTCTGCTTATAGTACTTAGCCAGTTATTCTAAACATACAATTACCATTATAGATGTGCATGAAATAATCCTCACTTATCTTATCAATGATTATTTTAGGTGAAGGATTTAGGCAATGATATTGATATTTTTATACAAACATTTAATAGAGGAATTGAAATAATTATAGGAGGGTGTCAATGCAATTGATGCTTATAATGATCAAATATAAACTATGGATAGTTTTGTTATGGACTATAATGATTTTCTAGCATATACAACTTTATTTGGCTAGAGTGCAAAGGGACGGGTTGCATGTTTTGTTTATGCAAACTCAATACATTCAATTTAATTAAAATATGGAGAAAAATTTTTATGTGGGACATCGACAATGATTAGAAGCAAATAATTATTTTGATTTTAGAAATTTATTTGATAGTACTATAGAATTAAGATGTGCCTCTATTCTACTTCTGGAACTAATGTTCATAGATAAATGGATGGCATCAATTATATATATAGTAAATTCTCAAAGTCTTATAAAAAAAGAGGAAGGGATAATTAAGAAAGGTTATGAGAGAAGTGAATACTAGTCCTATGGATGTAAAGGTATTTGAAGATCCTGATAATTTTTAAAAAAAATAAAATAAGAAAAATATACATATAACATCTACACATTAGCCTAGCAAATATTTATAGAAAAAAAGTACATTCTTTATCTTACCTTATTGGAAAATATAATCTTATTCAGTATAATTTTAAATATCATGCACATAGAGAAGAATGTTTATGATAATCTGCTTGGAACATTATTGAACCTTGATGAAAAGATCAAAGATGACATGAAGATTGATTTAAATTAAAAGAATTAGATATTCGATAGGAGCTTCATCCCAAAATACTTGCTAATGATAGAAATTTGTTGCCTCCTGCATGTTATATAAATATTGCTTAAGAAAAAAATAATTTTCTGGCAGTTTTAAAAGATATAAAGTACTTGATAGATATGTATCAAAATTTCTGATGGTGCATCTAAAATACTGAAAAGTTTCTAATTTTAAAAGTCATGATGGTCAATATTGATGTAAGATACTTTTCACTAGCTTTAAGATCATCAGTGGCTAAATAAGTTATTATAGTTATACTTCGATTATCATCACTTTAAGACATTATTTTTAAAAGTTATGATTCTCAGGTGTTTGATCAGTTGGACTCTGATGTTACGATTATACTTTACCAGATGGAAAATCTTTTTCTCCTAGATTTTTTATCATATGGTACATGTACTATTTACTTAGCTTCAAAAGTTAAGCTTGCTAGACTGGTACACTATAAAATGGATTGTACTCTATTGAGAGGTGTTATTATAAATTTTAAACTTTTAAATAAATTTAGAAGTAGCATCATAATGATATTTAAATATATTTTAATTTTTGAAGGTATCTTATATGACTGACTGAAAGATATGTACGAAATAGTCTATCTCGAGGGCTCAATGCTGAAGGATATATTACTGAAGAGTATTGATATTTGATTCAAGATATCTTCAAGATATATATATATTGTATTAATAGACCTCAATGTGGCATAATGACTTGTGAACAATGCATAATTATATAAGTTTTCAACTGCTCGCAAAATCATAGAAAAAATTAAAAGTATTATACTTGATCAGAAATTCATAGCACAAGCACATTATTATATGTTACTTTATAATGATATAATATCTGATCATTGCAGGTTAGTATATTTAAGGCATTGCAAGTTTAAATATTAATTTTATAATATTCTAAATGAATAATATATATTTATATAGCAAATTTTAATGTCTCTCAGTGACAAGCCAATCATAGCACTCATCCTAATCAAGGATTGAGTAGGGATGGTTAGTCAAGTTATTTCCAATGTGGATTTTAAAACATGTTTAACATATATTTAAAGAATATATTGATTTTGGATATATTTAACATTGAAACTTATCAATATTTTTTATTATTTTTGGGTATCAATGATGACAGAGAGAAATTATTAAGATGAATTAATAGCCCTGGCTCAATAACCTACAAAGTTATAAATAGATATAATGGTTTTGTAATCAATGGTTTATTTTCTATACTAAAAATCATGAAAAAATTAGAAAAATATAAAATAATGTTATGGTGGAAGCGAATGGAGAAACCTATTATGGTGCATTTAAAGATATTTATGAGTTAGATTATTATGGAATGTTTCAAGTAATGTTATTTAGATGTGATTGGTAAACATAAATTCATCAAGGGATTTGAAAAAAGATACAAATAGATTTATACTTGTAAATTTTTCAAGATTGATATATATTGGTGTCTTATTGAAGGATAAGTCATTCATTTTTCATTCCAAGCTCATCAAGTATTTTTTATACAAGATGTAAAAGACAAAGATTAGACTAGTGTCATCAAAATGAAATCTAGGGACTTATCTAATATGAGAAAGTAGTGGAAGATGATGATGATAATGATGCTATATGCATTCCATGCTACATAATTTTTACAAGCTGATGATGTAATGCTATGGTATCTTGGTTAAGATGGAATTTGAAGGAAATGCTATTGCTTGATTGTTATTGATAATAAATTTACATTGTATGTAATTTGTAGTATTATTGTGTTAAATTAATATTTATGTTTATTGATTATGATTCTTATTGATGTAAATGCTAGGGATATTTTGTGTTGCTCATCAAGATTTGATGGTGTGAAGTTCTAGCACTCACGGATAGAGGCTAGTACTTTTTCAGTACAGTAGTATGAGGTGGTCCTTTTAGTATAGTAGCCTGACGTCACTCTTCTTTTTCAGCACAGTAGGTTGAGACCGATCCTTCTTCAGCATAACAGGCTGGGGTCGATCCTGTTGCCCAGTAAGCAATCCAAGAGGGGGGGTGAATTGGGTTTCTAAAAAATATTTAAATGAAATGCAAATGTGTGAACCAATCAATAATCAAACCTAAGTACAATGAATGCAAGTGTAAAGTGCTCTTAGTGAGTATGCAATGGAAATATAAAAGCAATAAGAATAAGAAGCAAATAAAAGAGACAAGAAATCACAAACACAAAGCAAGTATATTGGTTCGGTGCTTTCCAATGCACCTACATGCACTTTCCAAGGCCCACTTGAAAATTTACTATAATCTCAACGATTACAGTCGATTAGTTTTCGGGCTCACTAATTAAACCCGACTTGTTTTCACAAGGCTCACAAGTCAAAACCCTCACTTGGTTTTCGGGCTTACCAAGAACCTAATAGTTCTAAGGCTCACCAATAACCTCCCTTGGGTTTATGGGCTAACCAAGAATCTAATTGGTTTTCAAGGCTAACCAATAACCTCATTGGTTTTAATAGGCTAACCAAAAATCCTTTACAATAAGAATAAGTTTGAAGTAAAGAAACAATGAAAGCTTTATAATAAAAGTGGATATCTCTTTGAAGCTTTGTTATAGTGCTGCCTTCAACTTGATGAAGCTTCAATAAATGCTTAAGAAGGGTGAACTTGAATGCTCTTGAAGGCTCTTGAATGCTTGGAGATTTCTTGTTGCTTGAAGGTAGTTGCTCTCAATGAATAAGAGTGAATGCACTTGCTTTTTCTTTCTCTTGGTGTTCCTCTCTTAATCCTCTTGATTTTACTTGAGTTTAGATTTGATTTGAATCATATAAATACCTTCCAATGCCTCAAAGTCAGTTTATAGCCATTAGACATGAAAAACTAGTCGTTGAGAGCCAAGAGGGGCGAGTTCTGCATTTGAAAAACTAGTCGTTACTGTTCTCAGAACTCTAAGTGTCGACACTTCAAGCTGTGAGTCGATACTTAGGGTCGACACTTGCATTCCATGAGTCGACACCTAGTTGAAATATTTTCAATGAAGCTCTCTGGAATTCTCAGATGAGTCGACACTTTGAGTCGACACTTGACATCCATGTGTCGATACTTCAAGCAAGTCTTCAACTTCAGCAAGTTCTGTAATAAAAAAATCTCAGGCGATGAGCGATCCTTGAGTCGATACTGACTAGTATGAGTGACACTTCAATAGCCATCTGAAACTCTTTCTGCCTACCGGCGAGTCTACACTTCCATTGTCATGAGTCGACACTGGGTTGTGAGTCGATATTTGAGTCGACCACTTGACTGAGATTCTTTAAAAACAACTGAACTTCTGCTGAAATCAAATTGTGTGAACTCTGGTATCCTTTCAAGCATTCTTCAATGCCAAAAGTCCACTTTAAACTGATCTTCTCCATAGTTGGGACTTTTCATTGTTTGATATCAATCATATTGTTGATTAATGAGCACCCTTTTTTTATAAAAACACAACTTCAAAGAATGTTAGTACTCAATTATACTTAAGCATTTTGTTTATCATTGTTAAAGCCGTGACAGTGCCGTGGCCAGGCTCAGTATCGGCGAATACGAGCGAGCCACGTGTAGTTTCCCTGGCCTAGTCAGCGCCACGTCCGCAAAGGCTAGGTCGCATAACGAACACCTCCCGCGGATGTCTGAAGCAAACCGCCCTCGCGAGGTCGAGCTCGGCCGGAGTTCCTCTACACCTAATTGGCAACAGGGCCGGAGGGGTCCGCCCGAGTGAGGTCGGCCGAGGTCGGGCTGGCCCACTGACGTCTCGCCAGGTGTCCACCCAGGAGGGGTTCCGGCCGCACGAGGTCGGCTGGTCCTTGTCCTTCGCAGGTGGCCAACCGGAGACGGGCCCACTCGGACGAAGCCGGCGACCTCCTGCCACCTCGCCAGGTGTCCACCCAGGAGGGGTCCACCTGAACCGAGGTCGGCAGATCCTTCGCCTCGCCAGGTGGCCACCCGGAGACGGGCCCACCCGGCCGAAGTCGGGCGACCTCCTGCCACCTCGCCAGGTGTCCACCCAGGAGGGGTCCACCTAAGCCGAGGTCGGCAGATCCTTCGCCCTTCGCCAGGTGGCCACCGGAGACGGGCCCACCTCGACCGAAGCCAGGCGACCTCCTGCACCTCGCCAGGTGTCCACCCAGGAGGGGTCCACCTAAGCCGAGGTCGGCAGATCCTTCGCCCTTCGCCAGGTGGCCACCGGAGACGGGCCCACCTCGGCCGAAGCCAGGCGACCTCCTGCCACCTCGCCAGGTGTCCACCCAGGAGGGGTCCACCTAAGCCGAGGTCGGCAGATCCTTCGCCCTTCGCCAGGTGGCTACCCGGAGACGGGTCCACCTCGACCGAAGCCAGGCGACCTCCTGCCACCTCGCCAGGTGTCCACCCAGGAGGGGTCCACCTAAGCCGAGGTCGGCAGATCCTTCGCCCTCGCCAGTTGGCCCCGGAGACGGGTCCAACTCAGCCGAGGTCAGACCGCTCGTACGGAGAGGCCCCAGGGAAGAGACAGGTCCCGAGGCCATCCCTCGGGCCGTACGACCCAGACGGCGTCCCGTACGGAGGGCGGCGGCACGCGGAACGTCACTTGCATCGGCCCGACAGGTCCCGCAGCCGAGAGACCCGATCCTGACGGAACAGGCCCCATAAACGGATGGCGCCCACGCTCGGGGAAGAGCGTTCTCACGGAGCCCGAGGCCTGACGACCGGCCGCTCTGCCAGCACCGCCCTCCCTCTTTTTCTCTTCTGTCTTTGCCTTTTCCCTGCTGGGCCGGCGGACGAGGTCGGAAAGCCGCCTGGCACCCTTCACCAAAAAGGGAAAAGAGAAGAGGAGGGGGAGGAGGGTTCCCGAGGCAGAAAAAGACAAACGCGCGACGGAAGGGGATAAAAAGGAAGAATCTGGGGACGACAAGGTAAGCCAAATTAGCCTGGGGACAAGGAGGAAGCACGGGCACAAGGCCTTGCACGAGAGAAAAACCAGAGATCCCGAGAGGGGAACACTGGGCGTGAGTTCGACAAGCAGGCCCAGCCGAGATTCCGGTCCCCAGAGCGCTTCCTTCACAATTAACTCTCTAAATCTGGGACCCTTTCGAGGGCCCGGGTGGGAGAGTCTGTTCCTCTCGTCGTCTACTGACTTGACCGTCGGAGCCCCTCGCCGGGATCCCCGGCCAGGGTCTTCTAACCCTTTGTTGCAGGTTCTCCGCAGGAAGGGAGGCTCCCTCGCCAGGCGGTCAGGAAGGATCGGCTGATCCGTGGCACGGGCGCGGCGACGAGAGCGGCAACAGATTGGCGCGCCAGGTAGGGGGGCAGGACACTAACCCCTAGCGGGAACCAGCTTTCTGCAGGTGTCACGCTCTCCAGCAATGGTGGTCACTCGTGGTCGCGAGGCGTCCACCAGCCGTGTGGGAGAAGCCCACTCCCCTCCAGGGGGCCACACCCCGAACGGGAGCTTCCGGCTCCCCTCCTCTTCCGCAGCAGCCTACCCCGGTGGACGGATCCCTTGCGGCCATCGTCCAGCAGCTGCAGACCTTGACCTCAGCGGTCCGACAGCTTCAGCATCAGCAACGGTCCCTGGCCACTCAGCCGCAGCCAGGGACTCCCGCGGCACGAGCCGCGGGGCAGCATGGGAGCCTGCGCTCAATCCAGGGCAGGCCGTCCCATCCGCGGGCCATCTCCAACCCCCGAGGGAGCCACCAAGCTCCCCGAAGAGAAACTATTCCGGTTCGGAGGATCACGAGAGTCGATCCCGGCCGATGGGGCCGAAACGGTGCATCGCAGCAAGCGACGCCGGGGCCAGACCTCGCGCCGAGACCGATCGGCGCCCCCTTCACCTGCAGTCTCGGTGGAAGACTCCACCGACGAAGCCGTCAGGCGCCAGGCCGAGAGGCGCCTAGAAGAGCACGAGCGCAAGTTGGCGGAGTTTGCCCGACGGATTCGCCGACCTGCAGAACTCGTCAGCTGACCCGGCGGGCTACGACTCCCGCCCCCTTTCTCTGAAGAAATCCAGGCGGAACCGATCCCGAAACGGTTCCGCATGCCGCAGGTGGACCCCTACGACGGGACCACCGACCCCCTGGACCATTTGGAGAGCTATAAAGCTCTCATGAGGGTCCAGGGCGCCACCGACGCCCTCTGTGCATCGCCTTCCCAGCGACCCTTCGGAAGGCCGCTCGAGTCTGGTTCACCCGTCTCGAGCCCGGATCCATTTGCTCCTTCCAGCAGTTGGAAGGAAAGTTCGTGGCGCACTTCGACGCTTGTCGAAAGGTGCCAAGGGAGGTGGACAGCCTCTTCTCCATCGCCAGCAGGACCAGGAGCTGCTCCGAGACTACATCACCCGGTTTAAGACCGCAGCCCTGGAGATCTACAGCTTGGACGAGCCCGTCGCTATGCTGGCTTTGAAGCGCGGGCTCAAGACGTCCCGCCTGACCTATTCCCTGGACAAGAAGCCGCCCAGGACGTATTCCGAGCTCCTCCTCCGCGCCCACAAGTACATCCGAGCGGAGGAGGCTGACCGCACCCGCCGAGAGCTGGACGGGAAGACTCGAAGAAGCCAATTCGAGGGATGCCCCGGGAGCTCGGAGGCCCGGGCGTCCGCCGACCCTCGCCCGAATCCAAGGCCGAGGGCCGAAGCCACTCCCGAGCGGAGGTACACCCCTCTCCTCGCGCCTCGAGCGAAAATCCTCATGGAAATCGAGGGCGAGCGCTACCTCCGCCGACCTCCACCTCAGAACCCGAGAGCCGCCCGAGACAAATCAAAGTACTGCCAGTTCCACCGCGAGCACGGACATGACACGGAGGAGTGTCGCCATCTGAAGCGGGAGATTGAGGAGCTGATCGGGAGGGGTTACCTCAGGAAGTTCGTCAAGAACGAGGTCCCCTCTGAAGGGCAGCCGCTCGCGGCCTTACCGCCTGTCCCGCGATCGACAACCGCCCAACGGAGAAGCCCGTGGGCATGATCTCACGCGGTCCGGCCGAGCAGAGAAGAGAGCCCGGGAAGTCCCGGAGAATGTAATCCCTCCCAAGGAGGGGAAATTAATGACAATGTAAACAATGATGCCGTGGTGGTCGAGATGACCATCGCGAAGCATCCTGTACATCGAATCATGGTGGATAGTGGAAGCTCGCCGACGTACTTTTTACGATGCTTTCTCTCGGATGAACTTGTCCCGGTCACCGCCGGATCCCCGCCTCGGCAGGCGACCGTCATGATAACTTCACTGGTCGTCAAGCTCCCTTCGCCTTACAACGCTTCTCGGGCATCCGGCTCAACCAATGGATGCCACCATCTCCACGAGGCGGCTGCTGGTGCAGTTCCCACGCCTTACGGGCATCGGGGCATGAAGGGGAGATCCAGCCGGGTTCCCGCTCTGCCTCCAGACAGTCCCAGGCACCAGTATGCGCAGAGATCGCCCACGATATCGAGGATCTCGACCTGGACGAGAGAGGAACCCAGGGGAGGGCCTGTAGAAGCGCCTGCTAATTTTCCCCTCGGTTCGGACCCCCTGAAGACGATGCAAGTCGGGGCCCAGCTTCCCGAGGAGAGCGCACCCGCCTGCTGGAGTTCCTCCGTGCCAACGCTGACGTGTTCGCCTGGTCGGCAGCCGACAGTGCAGGCATCCCGCCCGAGATCATCATGCACAGCCTGAACATGGACCCAGGTTGCCGCGGTCCGCCAGAAGAAGAGAAGCTTCGCCATGGAGAACAGAAGGCAATCAACGAGGAGGTAGAGAAAAGCTCCTCGCCGCCGGTTTTGTCCGAGAAGTCCAATACCCAACTGGTTAGCAAACGTGGTCATGGTAAAGAAGAGTAGTGGTAAGTGGAGGATCTGTGTGGACTACACCGACCTCAATCGAGCTTGCCCGAAGGACAGCTTCCCTCTGTCGAAGATCGACCAGTGGTCGACACCACCTCGGGGGCATCGCCTCCTGTCATTCATGGACGCCTTCTCCGGATACAACCAGATCCGGATGAACCGGAGGACGAAGAGCGCACTGCCTTCATAACTGACCGCGGGACTTTCTGTTACAGGATGATGCCCTTCGGCCTCAAGAACGCGGGGGCGACGTACCAACGTCTGGTCAATAAAGCCTTCAAAGACCAGATAGGCCGCAACATGCAGGTGTACGTGGACGACATGCTGGTGATGAGCAAACTCGATTCGGACCAAGTGGCCGACCTGACGGAGGCATTCGGCAACCTCCGCCGCCATCAGATGAAGCTGAACCCGGCGAAGTGCGCCTTCGGCGTCTCCGCCGGGAAGTTCTAGGGTTTATGGTGACCCAAGAGGAATCGAGGCCCACCCGGAGAAGGTCCAGGCCATCTTGGACATGGAGCAGCCAGCCTCCAAGAAGCAAGTGCAGCAGCTGACCGGCCGGGTGCGGCCTTAGCCGTTTTATTTCCAGGTCGGCGGACCACTGTCGTCCCTTCTTCAAGGTGCTGAGGAAGATGAATGGCTTTGCTTGGACCGAGGAGTGCCAGCAGGCCTTCGAGGAGCTTGAAGAAGACGCTCGCATCGCCACCTTTACTGTCCAGACCCGAGGAGGGGGAGGAGCTACCCTCTACTTGGCGGTTACCCCGGAGGCCGTCAGCTCTATCTTGGTCCGAACCGACGACCAGGGGCTCCAGGGCCGGTGTACTATACCAGCAACTTCTCCGGGACGCGGGAGCTCAGGTATTCCCGGCCCGAGAAACTCGTTTTTGCGCTAATAGTGTCTGCCCAGCGTCTCAGGCCCTATTTCCAAGCGCATCCCATCGCCGTCTTGACGGATCAACCGCTGAAAGCGGTGCTCAGCCGACCCGATACCTCGGGACGATTGGCCAAGTGGGCACTGAAACTCAGCGAGTTCGACATTACATACCGACCGAGGTCGGCCATGAAGGCACAGGTGCTGGCCGATTTCTTGGTCGAATGTGCAGGCTTGGGCAAGGAGCCCGAGGAGGGCCCCCCGGCCCGGCCGATGGAGGTCGACGCCGATGAGCCCGGAGAGGACGCCTGGATCCTCCATGTAGACGGAGCCTCAAACTCTGGCGGAAGCGGAGCTGGGCTCATCCTTGCCAACGGCGACGGGTTGTCGCTGAGTGCGCACTCCGTTTCCAATTCCGCGACAAATAAACAGGCGGAGTACGAGGCGGCTCTCGCCGGACTGAGAGTCTCCGCGAGCTGGGCGTGACCAACCTCAGAGCTTTCACTGACTCCCAGCTCGTGGCGGGGCAGGTATCCGGGGAGTACGTCGCACACGACCCCCAGATGGCGAAGTATTGGAGCTCGTCAAGGCGGGCGCTCCAAGTTCCGGCGCTTCAACGTCTTCCATATCCCCCGTGGGGAGAACGCTCGTGCGGATGCCCTCTCTCGGCTGGCGACCCTGCCGGACACGATGCTGGAACGCGCTCATGTGGAGCGACTTGAGGTCCCAAGCCTCGAAGCACCGGTGGAGGTCCATCAGGTCGGCCAGGAGCCCGGCTGGATGGACAAGTACGCTGCGTACTCACCAGCGGCACCCTGCCGGAGGACCGAGAGGCGGCTCGCCTCATCAGAAAGAAGGCCGTGCGGTTCGTCCTGATGGACGGGCAGCTGTATCGAAGATCCTACTCTTATCCCCTCCTCAAGTGCATCGGACCCACAGAAGCCAAGCTTGTGCTCCAGGAGATCCACGAAGCATCTGCGGGAACCACGTGGGGGGCAGGGCATTGGCGTACAAGGCCCTTCGTCAAGGCTACTTCTGGGAGACAATGAAGGAAGACGCCGCCGACTTCGTGAAGAAGTGCGACCGGTGCCAGCGCCACGCCACGGTTGCAGCGGCAACCCTCCAACCCGATCTCTCAGCTCCAGCCCCCTGGCCGTTCGCCCAGTGGGTGATGGACCTCCTGGGCCCATTCCGCGGCGGTCCGGCCAGCGGAAGTTTTGATAGTGGCTATCGACACTTCACAAAGTGGGTCGAGGCCGAGCCCTTGGCAAGAATCACCGAAGCAAACGTCGCCAAGTTCTTCTAGAAGTCCATCGTCTGCCGCTTCGGCCTCCCCCACACCGTGGTCACCGACAACGGACGCCAGTTCGACTGTCGGGAGTTCGAAGATTTCTGCAGCGACCTCGGCATCAAGCATCGCTTCACCTCGGGGCGCACCCCAGACCAACGGGGAGCCGAAGTCACGAACAGGACCATTCTCCAGGGCCTCGCACGCGGCTGGACCAGGCAAGGGCAGGTGGGCCGATGAACTTCCCAGCATCCTTTGGGCATACCACACCACCCCAAGGACGGCTACGACGAAAACTCCATTCAACCTCGTCTTCGGAGCCGAGGTAGTCATCCCGATCGAGCTCAGCCTACCCACGCTGCGCGTGGAGCAATACGACGAGATAGAAAACCCGGCCAGGATGATGCTCAACCTAGACCTACTCGAGGAAACGAGGGACAAGGCCCGAATCCGAATGGCGGCATAACGGCAACGAGTAGCCAGATATTACAACTCCCGAGTGCGGCCGAAGGTTTTTCGTCCCGGGGACCTGGTCCTCCGACGCGCAGAAGCCTCCCAGCCACGGGAATGCGGCAAGCTTTCACCCAACTGGGAAGGCCCATATCGGGTGGCAGAAGCCCTCCCTCATGGGGCATATTACTTGGAAGAATTGGGAGGTGCCAGGTCCCCCGGACATGGAACTCCTCGAACCTGAGAATGTACTACCAGTGATGTAAGGCTCCCAGTTTCTGTAACAAAGCTCCCCCACTTCAAACACCCTTCTAACTTCAACAAGAAGGCCTGCGGCATCGAGCTCAGTCCGGAGATCCTGGGCTTCGGCCTGGAGGGTGGCGCCGAACCCAGTTCGCCCACGCAAGCCCGGAGCACAGCTCAGCAAGCCGCGCAAGGTTTGAGAAAGCCTGCGGCATTGAGCTCAGTCCGGAGATCCTGGGCTTCGGCCTGCAAGGTGGCGCCGAACCAGTTCGCCCACGCAAGCCGGAGCACAGCTCAGCAAGCCGCGCAAGGTTTGAGAAAGCCTGCGGCATTGAGCTCAGTCCGGAAGATCCTGGGCTTCGGTCTGGAGGGTGGTGCCGAACCCAGTTCGCCCATGCAAGCCCGGAGCACAGCTCAGCAAGCCGCGCAAGGTTTGAGAAAGCCTGCGGCATTGAGCTCAGTCCGGAAGATCCTGGGCTTCGGCCTGGAAGGTGGCGCCGAACCCAGTTCGCCCACGCAAGCCCGGAGCACAGCTCAGCAAGCCGCGCAAGGTGAGAAAAGCCTGCGGCATCGAGCTTAGTCCGGAAGATCCTGGGCTTCGGCCTGGAAGGTGGCGCCGAAACCCAGTTCGCCAAGCAAGCCAGGAGCACAGCTCAGCAGGCGCGCAAGGTTTGAAAAGGCCTGTGGCATCGAGCTCAGTCCGGAGATCCGGGTTCGGCCTGGAAGACTGTGCAGAAAACCGTGTTGTTCGCCCGAGCAGGAAGGCAACCAAAATCGGACCTGCTAAGGCTTGCCTTGCTGTGACATGACTCAGCGGGCCCCATCCTTCGATTTGAGCAATGGAAGGACTAGGCCTGCAGTATTTTCAGGTGTTCAGACCGACATCTCAGAAAGAAAAGAAGAGAAAAGTAAGACGAAACAATGAACAAGGTTCGGTAAAGCTTGGATCTTCATTAATATAAGTAGTTGCTACAAGCTGGGAGCCCCGACAGGCGGGACTCCCCAAAAAACAAAAACTACAGAGATAAAGCAAAAAGACAGTGCGGGGTCACTGGGGTGCGGGTTCGGAGCCATCTGCCGGAGGCGCGGGCGCTGCTTCTTCAACTTCTACAGTGACCGGCTCTTGGGGCTGTTCCGGGGCCGCGGCATCGGTGTCGACGGCGCCGCAGGTGTCGTTGGGCCATGCCGGGAGCCCTGCCTCGCCCCTGCTTCCTGCCGCCAACTACGACTCCGCTCAGGTCCAGCTGGGGGAAGAAGGCCCCCACCTTCTCCCGGCACATCCGGAACCCTTCAGGAAGGAGTCCACGGCGGCCTCCCGGACCTCCGACGTGAACTGTCGGAGGCCGGAACTTGGGGATGGCCTCTTGCGCTTCTCGCTTGGCCGCCTCCAGGAGCCCGTTGACGTAGGCGCTCCGGTCCTTCGCCGCGGCCACCTCTCGCCGGGCCTCCTCCAGCTGGCACTCCAGCTATTGGGATGTGGGCCTGCAGGCGGGCCTTCTCCGCCGCCTCCTCCTCGGTTCGGCGCTGGTTGGAGGCCCGCTCCTCCGACAAGGAGGCCTCCAACTCCTTGTTCCGCTCCTCGGAACGCGTCAGGTCGGACTGGAGGGCTTGCTTCTCGGCTCGCAGCTCGGCCCCCTTCTCCATCAGATCCTTCACGTCGGCCGCGAGCTTGCCGAGCTTCAGCTCCCGATCGGAGTCCCTCTTGGCGTTCCCTACAAGGTAATTCCTCAGTAAGAGGACGTCATTCCCGATCTGCAGTGGCAAAAAACGACGACGTCAGAGCAGAGGCAGAAAGCCTCGAGGTTGAAACAAGGAAGAAGAGGAAGCTCGCACTACCGTGAAAAGCTGAGGAAGGATGCCGAGCAGAGCGTCCGCATAGTCTTGGCCGCCCCGAGCTCGACGGTCCCGGGCGGTGGAGGCGTACTCCATCATCTTCTCCGCCAGTCTCCTGTCGAGGATGAGAGTCCCGGTGGGAGATCACCGGTGCCGGACCCTTCGGGCCGGCCCCTGCGGCAGCCGCCCCCTCAGCCGAAGCCACAACCGACGGGCCGGCGGTCGCCACAGACGGGCCGGCGGTCGCCACAGACGGCGCTGTCGGGCTGGCGGCGATGACAAGCCCGGAGACAGGCGGAGCGGCGGGCGTTGGAGCTCTCTCTGCCGCGCCGCCGGTCGCGTGGCCGAAGTACCAGGAAACCCACCCTGAGGTGGCCTGGGCGGGGAAATGGCAGCAGCTGGGTCGGGCACGGTCGCCGCCACGACCTCCGGCTCGTCTCTGTACGAGCCCTCTTCGTTGCGGGCTCATCCACCTCCACGACGTCCCGCTGGGCCGCCCCCTCCAGGAGGTTCTCCAAAGAAAACTTCATCCCTGCAAAATGAAAAAGACAGAAGGTCAGACAGCTCGATCTTAAAGAAAGAGGGGGAGGCAGAAATCAATGCGGGGCCAAATCTCACCAGTCTCATGAGGGGACTGATGCCGGCCTCAAAAGATTCTGCTCAGAGAGCAGAACCTCGAGCGCCGGGACCACGTCACTCAGGAGCTGGGTGTAGGACTCCTGGTCCGCAGAATCCACTCGGGAATTCCGGTTCGGCGACCGGTCCGGTTCGCTCCAGGCCCAATCGACGTCGTCGACCAGGCGAAGAAAAACCGGCTCTTCCACCTTGACAGAGGAAGGGAGGTCGAACCGGAGACACCTAGGCCGGGGTGAAATGTACCACAGCCGTCATCGGTGGAGCCTTCTTCAGGATGAACAGGGCCCTGAAGAAGAGAAAAACGGGCAACGAACCGTGAAAGTGACGAAGACAATAAAGGAGAAGATGACCCGGATGGCATTAGGAGCTAGCTGGGCCGGGACGAGCCGGAAGTGGCTGAGGAAAGGAAAGAAAGAAAGGGTGCAGAGGAAAACGAAGACCCCCGAGGAGGAAGTCTTCGTAGAAAAGCAATGCGGCCGGGGCCACTCATGGTGACGCGCTCCCCGGACCGCGGAACAAACAGACGAACAGACCCTGGGATGCCATAGGCATCCCGGAGCAGAAAGGTCGCCTTCGGTCATGGTAGAAGCATGACCGGAGGGACCGGCGGGAAGAGATGGCGGAGCAGGAAGAGAAGGCAAAGCAGGAATAGAACGGAGGGGCACGGCAGGTGCAACCGGAGGGGGCCGGATCCCCTGGGGATGCCGATGGAGATCCCCCCGGGTGCAAACGCCGGCGGACTCCCGGAATCACCTCCTCACCGAGGAGGAAGAAGATGGAGTCCTCGGCCGGGATGGACCGGCCTCGTCCGGGTTTGGAAGAGACATGGCGACGGCGCGCCCATGGAAAGAAAAGAATAGAAGAAAGACGGAAAGGAAGAAGGAGAAAGAAGGAGGAGGGCTAGAGAAGGAGAAGAAGGCACTCACCGAAAATGCACAGACGAGCGCGAGCAGCAGAAGTTGTTAGCCTGCAGCAAACCGCCCACGAAGCAAGGGAAAAGGCCTCGTTCTGGAAAGTCCCCTCCTTTTCAACTCAGCCGACAGCAGCCGTACCATCATTCCGCCTCCGACCACTGGATGGTCGCCACGTGGGCGCACGCCCGACATCGACACCTCGTTAGCAGAGTAACGGCCTCTGCCCCGAAGCGACGCATTGATTACGGGCAAGTGGGCGACGCGTGGCGGTTCCCCATAGGTCTCCAGTCGCATCGAGCCACGACGAACGAGGATCGTGGCAATTATGATGCAAGATCTTCGCCTCTCCACGTCATGTCCGTATTTAATCCCGACGTTCCGTTCTGTGATGCCCCAGCGAAACGGCGGGCTGGGGGGCAACTGTTACAGCCATGACAGTGACGTGGCCAGGCTCAGGTATCGTCGAATACGAGCGAGCCACGTGTAAGTTTCCCTGTCGGCTAGTCAGCGCCACGTCCGCAAAGCTTGGATCGGCATACCGCACCACCCAACGACTGTCTGAAGCAAACCGCCCTCGCCGAGGTCGAGCTCGGCCGGAGTTCCTCTACCACCTCATTGGCGCCCGGCCGAAGGGGTCCGCCCGAGTGAGGTCGGCCGAGGTGGGCGGCCCCCTGCCGTCTCGCCAGGTGTCCACCAGGAGGGGTCCGCGAAGCCGAGGTCGGCTGGCTTCGTCCTCGCAGGTGGCCACCCGGAGACGGGCCCACCTCGGCCGAAGCCGGGCGACCTCTGCCACCTCGCCGGTGTCCAACCAGGAGGGGTCCACCTGAACGAGGTCGGCAGATCCTTCGCCTTTGCCAGGTGGCCACCCGGAGACGGGCCCACCTCGGCCGAAGAAGCGGGCGACCTCTGCCACCTCGCCAGTGTCCACCCAGGCGGGGTCCACCTAAGCGAGGTCGGCAGATCCTTCGCCCTTCGCCAGGTGGCTACCCGGAGACGGGTCACCTCAACCGAAGCCAGGCGACCTCCTGCCACCTCGCAGGTGTCCACCCAGGAGGGGTCCACCTAAGCCGAGGTTGGCAGATCCTTCGCCCTTCGCTAGGTGGCTACCGGAGATGGGTCCCCTCGACCGAAGCCAGGCGACCTCCTGCCACCTCGCCAGGTGTCCACCAGGAGGGGTCCACCTAAGCCGAGGTCGGCAGATCCTTCGCCCTTCGCCAGGTGGCTACCCGGAGACGGGTCCACCTCGACCGAAGCCAGGCGACCTCCTGCCACCTCGCCAGGTGTCCACCCAGGAGGGGTCCACCTAAGCCGAGGTCGGCAGATCCTTCGCCCCTCGCCAGTTGTGCCCCCGAAGACGAGTCCAACTCAGCCGAGGTCAGACCGCTCGTACGGAGAGGCCCCCGGGGAAAGAGACAGGTCCCGAGGCCATCCCTCGGGCCGTACCGACCCTAGATGGCATCCGTACGGAGGGCGGCGGCACGCGGAACGTCACTTGCATCGGCCCGACAGGTCCCGCAGCCGAGAGACCCGATCCTGACGGAACAGGCCCCATAAACGGATGGCGCCCACTCGGGGAAGAGAGCGTTTCACGGAGCCCGAGGCCTGATGACCGGCCGCTCTGCCAGCGCCGCCCTCCCTCTTTTTCTCTTCTGTCTTTGCCTTTTCCCTGCTGGGCCGGCGGACGAGGTCGGAAAGCCGCCTGGCACCCTTCACCAAAAAGGGGAAAAAGAAGAAGAGGACGGGGAGGAGGGTTCCCGAGGCAGAAAAAGAAAAACGTGCGACGAAAGGGGATAAAGAAGGAAGAATCTGGGGACGACAAGGTAAGCCAAAATTAGCCTGGGGACAAGGAGGAAGCACGAGCACAAGGCCTTGCACCGAGAGAAAAACCAGAGATCCCGAGAGGGGAACACTGGGCGTGAGTTCGACAAGCAGGCCTAGCCGAGATTCGGTCCCCAGAGTGCTTCCTTCACCAATTAACTCTCTAAATCTGGGACCCTTTCGAGGGCCCGGGTGGGAGAGTCTGTTCCTTCTCGTCGTCTACTGACTTGACCGTCGGAGCCCCCTCGCCGGGATCCCCGACCAGGGTCTTCTAAACCCTTTGTTGCAGGTTCTCCGCAGGAAGGGAGGCTCCCTCGCCAGGCGGTCAGGAAGGATCGGTGATCCATGGCACGGGCGCGGCGACGAGAGCGGCAACAATCATCAAAATCAATAACGGAGTCAACAATCTCTCCCTTTTTGATGATGACAAAACCTTTAAATATAAATTTCATAATAAGCTTTTAATAAAAATTTTCATTGTGCATAGAGCTTATTGCAATAGAATTGAAATATAGAAAGAGATGTTCATTATAGATTTTAAAATTCTCTTTTGAAAACTTATTTGAGCTAAGAGTATCAGAGCTTAAAATAATATAAGAAATAAATCATGTATCATGATACTCTAAAGAAAACATGCTCAAGAGTAATAAATTCAGTAATAGAACACTGTGAAGAGTATAAATACTCCCCCTGAAGAGATGATCTATAAAATTAATTTTTGAAGATCTTTTAATGACAATAAATTGAAATTAAGCATCTAAAAGTAAGAATTGGACATGAAAATTTTAACAAAATAGATTTTCTAATTTAAAGGATGGATTACTCCCCCTCACATAATGAACAAAATTTTTCAGATTTTAAGCATTTTCAAAGCATTTTGCAAAAAAAAGAACTTATCTCTCATTCTACTTACTTATTTATACTTATTTCTCCCCCTTTTGTTATCATTATAAAAGGAAACAAAAAGGCAATAAACTCGAACATAAATGTAAGTCATTCACTCATTCATGAAGGAGAACGTTGAATCACTGAAATTAAATAAAGCATTTCAACCATTCAAAGTCATAACGTGAAGTAAAAGAAAATGTTTCATTCATTTGATACAAGATTGATACAAAAGAGTAAATAAACATCAAGAAAAATATACAAGTGCAGAAATATAAACTATCTAAATATAAAAAACTATCCTAAACATCATCCTCATTGTTGTTGCCAAGATCGCCGTGGCCCGTAGCTACTGGTGGAGTCAGGTGTCGTGTGTCCGCCCGCTTGGGAATGCCTCTGGCATCTCAGGACCTGCAAGGAAGCAATGTCAGCGACCCGGGTCGGGGATTCCGGTGGGGGCACTCCGACGGTCAAATCAGTGATGATCCAGGAGAACAAATCCTCCTGGTCGAGCCTCTCTAGATGAGCTCCATGCTAGGAGGAGGAGTGAATATAGTGTGAGTGGAAGATGAGGGTGAGTTGGGAGTGGTGTTGGCCGAGGTGGTCTTGCCCCCCCTCTCTGGCCTTCCTCCTTTGTGTTGCTCTGGTTTCTTTAGTGTTCTTGAATTGAAAAGTATGCTATGGATGTAACGATTCTGTATCAGATGTAGATACTTCTTTTGCTTACTATGGCAGAATTTTCTACCTTGGTTTGCTTTGGGATCTCCCCTGTTATCGTGTACGGTGAGGTACCATGATGTAGACGGGACGTCTCTCCTGTTTTGACAGTTAAGGAAGCTTCCATAAATCTCTGACATTCCTTCTGCCTGTTACCCTCCTTAAAGCCTGACAAGGCCTCGATCGACAGGCCATCGGTCTTGGGACCCGCGCTCTCCGGTCGGGTGTTTTCTCTGGTTGTACGGTGGATCAGCGAAGGGCATGGCGCCTTGATGTGAGCTTTCCTTCCTTTTGGGAGTGAGTGATGGCCGTGGGCATTGATTGCGGCATGGTTGGTGTTATCGTACGGCCCTCGGGAGTATCATCACTGTCCTCGAAGGGGAGGCATGGCTCCCTTGGCGGCTGGCATGGTGGTTTGAACTGAAGGCCGAGCTAGAAGGGTAGGGCCCACCTTCGATGGACTCACCTCGGTGCTGCTCGGCAGGGTGGAGACGGGCCGAGGTTGGCTACGGAGGGGCGCCTCGTGGTGGAGGAGGCTGAGCTCGACTCCTGACCATGGGGCCCGACTCCAAGCGAGCTCGGCACCGGGGTGCCACCCAGCCCAGGGGACCTAAGCTCGGAGGGGCGCCTCGTGGTGGAGGAGGCTGAGCTCGACTCCTGACCACGAGGCCCGATCCCGAGGGGCCCACCTTGGGTAGGGACTCAGACTCGACTCCGACCTAGGTGTTCCGGGCTTGTAGGAACGGACCTGGCGGAGGATGGAGCTCGGCTTCGATGAGCGGAGGTGTTGCTTCATGGGAGCTCAGCCCGGCGAAGGCGCTCGTGTTGAAAGCTTGTCATGGCATTTGATGGGGGCTCCACATCAGCTACCTTGCGCCACGTCAGCTGCCCCGTGCCATATCAGCGATCTGGCCCCATCACTCATCATTTGAGGATCCAATCTCGAACGGTTCGGTATCAATAAAAGCATGAGATCGAGGCCACATAGATCGAAGATCACGAAGATGAGTCTTGGTCGGTTTGGATGGAATACGACGACCTCGTCTTTTATGTCTAACATAAGTCCTCCCTCTAGTTGGAGCAGAAGAGATAGAAGTTATGTCAGCAGCAGGAGAAGAATTGATCGGAGTGACAGTCTTGAAAACTGTAGGATCTGGTGCATGATCAAATAAAGGACTAGAATCAAGATGATGGAAACCAGGAGTATGAAATCCTAGTTCCTAGATAAGGGAAGATGTATGTAATGATGGAGAAACAATAACAGGTGTATCAATAATAGGTGTATCAACTAAAGAAATGATAGGTATGAGTATAGGAATGGTAGAATGATCCGCTGGTCTAGAAGGAGGTGTAGATAGGATAGGCGTTTAGAAGGATGAACTCAATGGATCATGAATGGAACTTCTAGGAGGGTCAACTACTGTCTTCGATACTGGCTCTGTCATCACATCTAGAAAGTCAAACTCATCAGAGTCAGTCACAACAACATCATCCATGATTGGTCCCGGAGAAGGTGGAACTAGAGCAGAATCAACTAGAGCTGAAGTATCGGGAACACTCCCAGAAGAGGGTCTACTCAAGGCGGACAGAATGACAGAGATCCCATCTCTCAAACCTCGATGGCTCTCTCTAGTCTCCATAATAAAACCGTTGACTTGCTAATAAATGATCATAATCTCTGTCTTAATGCGAGCGACTTTGTCCTCAAGACTCTCAGAAGCTCTTGGAATATCTGATCATGCAGGCTCGGACTGAGGAGTAGGCTCTGGCTACACTGAAAGCTCGAGCTAAATCTCAGGCATGTCAATGTGTGTCTCTAAAGGTTCTACCTCACCTGAAAATATGTGCTCCTCTTTCGCTATATCCTCATCTCTATCAGCGGCCTGACCTGATACTTGTCGTCTCCACTGGCCTCTAACTAGCTGATACCCCATCCGGTGAAGAGATCTGATATCATAGACATCAGTGTGTAGTAACATCCGGTAAGGCTCATCATCCATAACAACATCGTAAGCTCTGAAGAGTAAAGTCAAGCCCATCCCATAGGGCAAACATAGTCTTTGACTTGTAAATGCCTCCATCATCTGATGTACCATAAGTTATGGTAGGCAAACAGGAGTATGCTGAACCAGAGCCACCATAAGTTATGGTAGGCAAACAGGAGTATGCTGAAACAGAGCCACCATCACTAGTAGCTCTCTCTGTGATGAAGTCGAAACGGTTGGTCTTCAGTCGAAGGATCCGGGCAACAATGTGATGCAGTAACCTCATCTCAGCTGAAAGTCTAGATGCAACGACAGCGGCTCCCTCAGGCAGGTCATCTGACTCGAAAATACATCGAAGACCATTGAATCTATCTACTAAGTTCTCAACCACAGCTCCTCTCATGGGTATGTCCTATACTCTGCTTAGAATCTCTGCCATCACTGGGACATCTCTGCCATGGACCTGTGCAACCCATCCATCACTGCCTCGGGCTAAAGATCCATAGAACTCTTGTATCAAGCCCGGGTAAAATCTCTCTATCAAAGGGCAGAATGGAACCAAACCAGCATCCCTGAGCCACTGGCCTATCCGAAAATGCTGCTGGTCGATGAATGCAAAGTCCACACGACGTCCTCCTCCAACGGTCTTCATACCTATCCGACTAGCCGTAGGAAAAAGAGGTCAAGTAGGGGCATCTGGTGCACTGGCTTCATGTCTGGCCTTTGTTCTTCTTTCTTCTTCTTGATTGGACAGTCAAGGATGATGGACAACTTGCTTCCTAGGCCCCATTCCACAAAATCACGGATTGATGCACAAGAGGAGAGGAAATCTAGGGTTTTAACGGTCCAAAAATGAAATGGAAGAGGGAAAATGCCAAAAACTGAATCAAAAACCATCCCAAACATGAATTTGAGAGGGTTGGAGTTGCAAATTGGAGGGAAGAAGTGGATAGAACGGTGTTAGGGCATGTGTCAGCTTAATTTGGCAGAGAAAAGATCAAAAAAATATCTCGTTTCGGGTATTTATCTCGGTCTGTCATCGTTCAAGTGTTGACTCACAACATAGGGCCAAGTGTCGACACTTCAAGGTATCGATACTTAAAAGTGTCGACATTTCGACTTAAAATCGAAGAAAATATAAAAAGAAGCAATGATCGGAATCAATAGACTTGCAGTGAAATTTAAGAAATTAAATATGATTGATATCAAAATTGATCTTTCATGGGTCAAGGATTAGAATTTTTCAATCGAAATGATTGATGACCCCAAGCTTTCTTCTAATCATACTATACCAATCTTCTTGGAGAGGCTTAGTCAATATATCAGTTAATTGCAATTCAGTAAAAATAAATTCAAGCACAACATCATTATTTTCAACATGATTTCTAATAAAATGATGCCTAATTTTAATATGCTTGCTTCTAGAATGATGAGGTACTACTAATAATATCATCAACATAGATTTGTACTACTAATAAGTCATCATTTTTCTTCTTTAGAAATAAGGTAGTATCGACATGGCCTCTAGAGAATTCATTTTCAATCAAAAACTTGCTGAGTCTTTTATACCATGCTTGGGTACTTGCTTTAAACCATAAAGAGCTTTATGCAATTTGTAAACATAATTAGGATGTGCATGATTTTCAAAACCAGGTGGTTGTTCTACAAAAACTTCTTCTGCTATATAACCATTCAGAAAAACACTTTTAACATCCATTTGAAAAAGTTTGAAATTCATAAAATAGACAAATGCTAATAGTAATCTAATTGCCTCAAGTCTAGCAACAGGAGCAAAGGTTTCATCAAAATCAATTCCTTCCTCCTGATTGTAGCCTTTGGTAACTAGCCTAGCTTTATTTCTAATTACAATTCTATTTTCATCTAATTTATTCCTAAACACCCATTTTGTGCCAATAATAGAAACATTTGATGATCTTTCTGTTAATGTCCAAACATTATTTCTATCAAACTGAATTAGTTCGTCTTGCTTAGCATTTATCCAATTAGGATCTTTTTCAGCATCTTCAAGATATTTAGGCTCTACTTGAAAAACAAAAGCAATATAATCATATTCATTTCTTATTGAGGATTGAGTTCTTATCCCATTAGATGGATCACCTAGGATTAATTCCTTAGGATGTCCATGAGTATACCTTCACTCCTTAGGTAGATCTTGATGCTTTGGTGTAGATTGTATGGCTTCTTTCTTTTCGTCTTGATCTTCTTCACTTTGTTGAGAGGGTTGATCATCCAATGTTAGCTTTTGTAACTTATCAGCACCTGCACATGCATCATAGGTATCCTCTTTTCTAGAGGATTTGTTAGTAGACTTAAAAAATTACTTATATAGACTCATCTACAGCTAGGATTCTTTTGTTAAAAATTCTGTATGCCCTGCTTGATGTAGAATATCCTAGAAAGATACCTTCATCAGACTTGGCATCAAATTTTCCAAGATTGTCTTTACCATTATTCAAAATGAAACATCGACAACCAAAAACTCGAAAATATTTTAAAGTTGGTTTTCTTTGATTCCAAAGTTCATAAAGAGTTTTCTTTAAAATAAGGGAGATTAAAACATGATTTAAAATATAACAAGCAGTGTTAATTGCTTCAACCAAAAATATCTTGGCAAATCATGTTCGCAAAGTATAGTACGTGCAATTTCTTCTAAAGTACAATTTTTCCTTTCTACCATTCCATTCTGCTGAGGTATCCTAAGTGTAGAAAAATTGTGTTCAATACCTTTCTCATTATAAAGATTTTCAAAATCTTGATTTTCAAATTTAGAACCATGATCACTACGATGCAAATAACTGAAGTACCCTTTTCATTAGAAACTTTTCGGTAAAACTTCACAAATACTGAAAAATGATTCATCTTTATGAGCAAGAAAGAATAACCATGTAAACCTTAAAAAATCATCCACTATAATCAATCCATATCTCTTGCCTCCTAGACTGGATGTTCTAGTTGGTCCAAAAAGATCCATATGGAGTAGTTCTAATGGCCTACTAGTAGTAACAAAACCTTAATGTTTGAAAGATATTTTAACTTGTTTTTCAAATTGGCAAGCTTGACAAACTCTATCTTTTTCAAAACTAAGTTTCAGCAAATCTCTTACTAAATTTTTTTTACAAAGTTTTGAAAGTAAGTACATACTAGAATGTCTTAGTCTTCTATGCCAAAGCTAACTAGTCTCATCTTTAGTAGAATTTATTGCAACTATGCATTCTCTATTAGGCAAGGATAGATTATCTAAATCTACCAAATAAATATTACCATGCCTCTTTCTAATGAATTTTACTCCATTTTTATCAGGACTAGCAATCATGCAATAAGATAATTTAAAACAACTTGAAAACCTTTATCATAAAATTGACTAATATTTAAAAGATTATGCTTTAAACATTCAACTAAGAGTACATTACTAATACAAGTAGAAGGTGAGATGTGAACCTTATCAATACCAATGATTTTTCCTTTACCATTATCACCGAAGGTCACACTCTCTCCATTTATTGCTTCAAGAGAAGTGAATTGCTTCATATCTCCTGTCATGTGTCTTGAACAACCACTATCAATATACCATAGTCTTTTGTTTTCCTTGGTTGCAAGACACACCTGTAAAACAAATCAGGCTTTCTTTTTAGGTACCCAAGCCAACTTGGGTCCTTTAGGGTTAGTATATAAATTGGTTTCTTTTGGAACCCAAACCTTTCCAAAAGTATTGATTTTTCTCATGTTACATTGAAAAGCTTTGTGACCTAGTTTTTTGCATAAAAAATATGTAATACTAGATGATGCAGGTACAAAAACATTTTTCAGATACTTTTGCTATTTTTGAGGTTTGTATCCTAATCCTGCTTTGTTAAAAATTGCTCTTTGGTTGTTTAAAAGAAGATTTAGTTTTTCAGAACTATAAGTGAACTTTTCAACAAAGGATTTTGTTTTATCAAGTTCATTTTTATAGTTTTTATTTTCTATTTCTAAATCTTTGTTTTTCTTTAAAAGATCATCATTTGAAATGATAGTTTTAGGTCTTTTCAAAATATCATTTTCCATTATGAAAGCCTTATTTTTCTTTTCTAAAACATCAAGTATATTTTTCAATTCACTAACTTCTTTTAACAAAGAATTGTTTTCATGTGAAAAGCTATTTGCATGCTTTTTTAATATTCTATTTTCAGATAAAATCAATTTGTAATCATGTACTAATTCATCGAAAGCATTTTTCAATTCATCAAAGGTAAAATCTACTTCAGTATTAGAAATTACCTCTTCTTGTTCTTGATGTGCCATGAGACATAGATTTGCAATTTCAGCTTATTCTTCCTCTGAGCTGGAGTCCTCACTATCACTCCAGGTTGCCATCATGGCTTTCTTCCTAAGCTTCTTTCTTGATTTCTTTAGGAGAGGGCAATCAATCTCCTTCTCCTTTTCTTTATCTTTCTCCTTTTCTTTTCTCTTCTCTTTGGTTGTTTGAAACTTTTTCTTATAAGGGAATTTCCTTCTTTTCATGAACCATCTAAACTTCCTTGCTAGAAGTGCTTTCTCACTTTCATCCTCATCTTCATCTTCTTCTAATTCATCATTTGAGGATTATTCTTGAATAGTAGACTTGAAGGCTATCCCCTTTTCATTTTGTCCATATCCATAGATTTTTGCTTTAAATTTAGCTCATAAGTCATGAGCGATCCCACCAATTGCTCCAAGGATAATTTGTCAATATCCTTTGCTTTTATATGGCGGTCACCTTTGGATCTCATGAAGTTGGAAGTGACCTGAGAATTTTATTGACAAGATCAGCATTAGCCATAATTTTTTATAAACTTCTCATGCCATTTATAATATTGGTGAATCTAGTGTACATATCAATGATAAATTCATTTGGTTCCATTCGGAACATCTCATAAGTGTGCACTAATATGTTTACTTTTGTATTTTTACTTGATCAGTACCCTCATGGGTAACTTCAAGTGTGTCCCATATTTTTTTGGCAGATGTACATGCAGAAATCCTATTAAACTCACTAGGATCTAATGCATAATAAAGGAGATTCATTACTTTTGCATTGATCTCGAATTGTTTAATATCATTTTCATCTCAATCCTCTTCGAGCTTTGGGATGGAAACACCATTAACAACAATCGAAGGAACATGAGGATCCTTATCAACAACCTTCCATAAATTATAATCAATTGAATGCATGTAACTTCTCATTCTAGTTTTTCAATAAGTATAATTTATTCCATTGAAATATAGAGGTCTATTTGAGGCTTGTCCCTCAACTACACTAGTACCAATAGGGGCTGCCATAGATCTTTACTCAAGGCGGTTAGACCTATACACTGAGAACAGGGCTCTGATACCACTTGTTGCCTAGTAAGCGACCCAAGAGGGGGGGTGAATTGGGTCTCTAAAAAAAAATTAAATGAAATGCAAGTATGTGAACCAATCCAATAATCAACCTAAGTACAATGAATGAAAGTGTAAAGTGCTATTAGTGAGTATGCAGCAGAAATATAAAAGCAATAAGAATAAGAGCCAATAAAAGAGATAATCAATCATAAACATAAAGCAAGTATAGTAGTTCGGTGCTTTCTAATGCACCTACATCCACTCCCTAAGACCCACTTGAAAATTTACTATAATCTCAACCGATTACAATCGATTAGTTTTTCGGGCTCACTAATCAAACCCAACTTATTTTCATAAGACTCACTAGTCAAAACCTCACCTCGTTTTCCGGGCTTACAAAGAACCTAATTGGTTTTAAGGCTCACCAACAACCTCCTTGGTTTTGCGGGCCAACCAAGAATCTAATTGGTTTTCAAGGCTAACCAATAACCTCATTCCAATAGTCTAACCAAAAATCTTTACAACAAGAATAAGTTTGAAGTAAAGAAACAACGAAAGCTTTCTAATAAAAGTGGATACCTCTTTGAAGCTTTGTTGTAGTGCTGCCTTCAACTTGATGAAGCTTCGATAAATGCTTAAGAAAATTGAACTTGAATGCTCTTGAAGACTCTTGAATACTTGGAGACTTCTTTTTACTTGAAGGTAGTTGCTCTCAATGAATAGGAGTGAATGCACTTGCTTTTTCTTTCTCTTGGTGTTCTTCTCTTAATCCTCTTGATTCTACTTGTTTCTACTTGAGTTTAAATTTAATTTAAATCATATAAATACCTTTCCAAGGCCTCAAAGTTAGTTTATAGCCATTAGATACAAAAAACTAGCCATTGAAAGCCAAGAGGGGCAAGTTTTGCATTTGAAAAACTAGCCGTTACTGTTCCAAGAACTCAAAGTATCGACACTTCAAGCTGTGAGTCGATACTTAGGGTCGACACTTGCATTCCATGAGTCGACACCTAGTTCAAATATCTTCAATGAAGCTTTTTGGAATTCTCAGATGAGTCGATACTTTGAGTCGACACTTGATATCCATGTGTCGAAACTTCAGGCAAGTCTTCAACTTCAGCAAGTTCTGTAACAAAAAAATCTCAGGTGATGAGCCGATCCTTGAGTTGACATCTTGAGTCAACACTTAATTGGCATGAGTTGATACTTCAGCCATACCATTTGAAACTCTTTCTACGTATCGACTTGAGTTGACACTTTCACTATCATGAGTCGACACTTGGATTGTGAGTCGATACTTGACTGAGATTTCTTCAAAAATAACTGAACTTCTGCTGAAACCAAATTGTGTTGAACTTCTGTGTCCTTTCAAGCATTCTTCAACTGCCAAAGTCCACTTTAAACTGATCTTTCATCTATAGTTGGGACTTTTTCATTGTTTGACAATCAATCAAATATTGTTGAATTAATTTGTACCTTTTTCTATAAAAACACACTTCAAAGAAATAGTTAGTACTCAACTTATACTAAAGCATTTTATTTATCATCAAAATCAATAACTGAGTCAACATATCCTTCTCCATACCAATTCAACACAAGTCCATCATCCTCAGGGCAATATGATCCTCCTGTCAATAATACAAATGATGAGCCACATATTCATAATAATTTATTTTTTATTTAATTGATCAAATTTCATTGCACTTTTTACTATATTTTACTTTTATATTTTTTGTAGACAGATCTGGGAGGGTTAGACCCAGATGCGGGCTTATAGTATATAAGACATGTGGCAGATGTGTGAGGGTGAGAGAATAGTAGTGGAGTGCAATAAGTTGGGATAGCTGATAATTATATTATATGCACATATAAAAACATTAATTTAATATTAAACTTTTTTATATATATCAAATTGATACTTTTATATATTATTTGTAGGAGAGAAGGCTGTCATTGTGAAGAGCTCGATTTTTAGAGTCTAACGGTACAAACAACTTGCGAATCAAAGTTCGAACGAACCCAAAATTCAATTTTGAATTTATTAAAGAAAATTCATAGATTTTAAAGCAGTCGGTCTATCATGGAGCAGTCGCTTGGTCTACGGGAGTGCATCTGGTCCACAAGCTTCCATTGCTATCCATGGACCATCTTCCTTCTCGAGCTCTATCTTCACCGGAAAAGCTGCTAAGGAGCTTTCCCTCGTCGCTGGGAGCTTTCCCTCGTTGTCAGGAGCTTTTCCTCGATAGAAAAATCATGGGAGAAGCTTCATCTTCATCGAGTCCTCTTCCCCATTGCCTGAACTACCGTGTGCCCCCTCATGCTTGCCGGAGGAGCCACCATCGCTGGATCGGGAAAGAGGCCAAACCCCAGTCACACAAGGATTCGGGGATTCGAGAGTTCGGATTGGATTCTACTGCCAGAGAAGGAAGGAGCACAGTCATCGACCCATCATGCAGTAGATTGATGACCCAAATTTTTTCATATAATATTTAACAGATCTAGAGCCTGATTGAGTCCAAATTTCATCGAAAGGAAGCACTAGATAATATTTATTTAAAGAACCCCCTGTGCTAAGAAGAAATTATCTTAAAGGAGACAGTATAGGATAGAGGACACTACTTGGATTACGGGTTGGCCTCTAAGAGTAGGGTCTCTTAGAGGAGAGTGCTGTCCCTATGCCATCTTCGAGCCGACTTCACCATCAAGATCAAAGATCCAAAGCAGAAGAATTAGAGAAGCACAGTTTGCTCCAAGAAGTATGAAGGAAGAAGGGGAGTTCATCGACCATCTTCCCGACGAGATTGTGCTAATCCATCTCTTATCTTTGTTACAGTTTTTTCTTTATACAATTGCATTTTGTAGTAGGATCCTATTTTTTATTAATATAAAGTTTATTTTCTTGCACCTCTAAATTACTGTCCTTCGCTTTCATTGCAAGTAGTTGCTAGAATCTAAGTAATAGATCCTAGTACCACATATTTATTTTTTACATTATTAATTTTTGTTTATCCAGCTTCGATCTCTTTATTTTTTTAAATCAAGGATTTCAAAACATTCAATATACTACCTTCCCTATGGATTCAACCTGACTCATTTTTTCTATAAATTTTTAATTTAATTTAGAAGTTGGTTAAGTAAATTGATAGCCACAGTGTCTTAACGACAACAACGTAGCCTATCAAGTTTTTGGTGCCATTACCAGAGAAGGCACAAATGCTAACAACAATAGTTTTGATCTTTTTGATTTCTTGTAAATTTGGTGTACTAATTTTTCTTTTTTCAGATCCAAAAGAGCTAAAAATAATAAAAAAGAAAAAAAAGGAGAAGAAAATTTTTGCAATTTTGTTGAGATCAATCATAACCCTAAATTAATTTTCTTTTTTTAAGTTGCTTCTAATTAATTTCTGCCTTTTCATATTAACCAAAAAAAATCTTTTCCTTTTTTGTTTCCTTTTATGAGTCTCCTTTTAAAAAAAACTATTTAATTTCTTTTAGATTTGTTTCCCATTTTATTGCTTTCCTCCTTTTCAAATTAACATAAAAGAAAAAAATTCTTTTTTTGGTTTCTTCCTTTTATTAGTTTCTTCTTTTTCAAACTAACCTAAGAAGAAAAAAAATCTTTTTTTAGTTTTTTTCCTTTTTAAAAATTAATCAAAAAATATTATTTAATTTTTTAATTAACTACTCTAAGTACTGATTTTATTTCTTGTCTTAGTTATAAGATCTATAGTTTCTTTATTTGCTTAGCCTAATTTTAGTCTTTTTTTTCTCACATCTAATTAACCAAGATTAAAAGCTGCCTTTTATCTTTCTTGCTTGAAAAAACACAACATAAGAAAAAAACAAACACACCACATAATGTTTAACTAAAATAGAGTAATTAACTAAAACTTTAAAGATTATTACTTGTTTGGGATATCTTTGTTTTTTGTATTGCATACTTTCATAAAATATCTTAAGGGCATTAACCCATAAACAACAAAGGTGGAGAGTTGATAACCCTTCCTTGGTTGACAAACCACCACCCTACATCTTGCATTGATCTAGGTCTATTAATTAAAATCAATTAGATGCTAGCCCATAAGGAACTCGAGCTCAATAGGACAAGGCATCCAAAAAAGTTGGACCGAGCTAAGATTGGCTGATTAATTGGTGTCTAGGAAAGGGTTTCAAGGATGATGAGCCATAATGAAAGGTAGTTTTCAATTGGTTCCGTTGACTGACCTAGTTAATCTAATCGGTATCTAAAAAAGTATCAGGGGGACCCCACTGATCTTATCTTTACTTGGCTAGTTGATTAGTTAATTTTTGACTTAAAAGGCTCCAAGATTATTTTGGTAGTAGTAGCTGTCTAGATTTAGGATAACCCTAGGATAGAGAGTCCATGTATGCTAGCTTGTTTGTAAATAACACCAAATCCTAACTAATTCTTCTTCTCTCTCTTAGTTCTAGGACCCGTTAGGCTCTTTTTTTAAAACTTTTCCCCTTCTTTATCTCACCACTCTTAAAAAAATAGTAATAACAATAATAAATAAATACATTAATAAATAAGGATTGCTCTAATCTAAATCTTTGATGTATATCAAAATAATCAAAATAATTCGATAGATTGAATCAGTGCCAGGAGAATAAATTCTTATAGTAAAGTACCCTTTCTCCCGGCACACCAAGTTTATTCGAGCCCCACTCACTTTGAGAGTGAGTACCTAACCGGGTACCAATCTCTTGAGTTTAGGTATGACTAAGTTTATCAAGATCAAACCCAACCGGCCTATAACTTAGGAGATAATACATACTATAATGCCTATAATTCAGGTTGGGAGGCTCAACCAGACTTTTTGTGGCAACCACACCTAGTGGTCACGCAGGTAATCCAAGGATCCATATTCATAGAGACATCATATTAAATCAACCCTATCCCCATTATCAACCTTTTCCAATTAATTATAGCCCATCATTTGAAGAGAAGGTTCAGTAAGCACCATGCCCACCTCCCCTATAGACCAATCTAGATATCGATAGGTTTGCTCAATTTCAATAAATAATTATAGCCCAATAGTAATCTATCGATAAGCTAATGGATCGAACTGACCAAAGATTAATTAAGCTTAATAGAGAGGAGGGTGGTGAACTGCCTAGTCAACTTGAGAGTAACCTAGAGAGACCATACCTAGCTCAAAACTTTAATGACCCTCTAGCTTTTCCTGAACAATCAACTCTAGCTCCCATGAATGAACAGTCTTAGAACAACTTTGCACAACCAGAAGGACCAATATAGATAATTTGGCTAAGGCAAAAAAATATATGGAGACATTAAACTTGTGGGACGAACCGATTTCATCATCACCCCACTCACCTATGGCCCCATTCCCTAGTGCCCTAGAATCATCTATGCCTTTTAATGAGATGGGAGAACACATTGATGCAATGATGGAATTGGTAGAGATTTCTTAAGAACCATAAATGCATGACCAATAAAGGAAGCCATCCTCACAATTTCTTTCCAGGATTTATTAGATCCCTGTCCGACTCAATTAAGGATAGATTATTTTAACGTAGATGGGTATAGTACTAAAATGAATAATCCAATATAAATACCCTACTTTAAAACCATCCCACTTTTGCTTGATGAATAACAGGAGCCATCACCTAGCCTACCAATAGCCCCTTTGTTAGAATTACTACCTAACCTAGAACTGAAGCCACTTCCTGTTGTATCCATTGAAACTTTTTAGTGAACCTTATCCAAGAAGCCCAACTCAATGGTATTCTAAAAATACATAAAGAAGCTATTGGATGGGATATTACTAAAATAAAGAATCATAATCTTAAAAATTTTATAATTAATTTCTTTGTATTCGGCACTAATTTTGAGAATAGCCTCCAAAATCTTTCTATGATATTAAAATATGTATGGAGATAGGGTTAGTATTAGTTTGGAAGAAGTGCCTACCTTTAAAATGAAAAGGGATATTGACTAAGCACATCATGCCCGAGAAGGAGAGTAGGATAGACCAACCCATAATTGAAGAAATTTTTAAACTACCACCTCCAATCTCGGCCCAACAAGAACAATCCTTTTCTAGTTATCAGATAAATTATAATAATATTTTTAAATCCTAGAATAACATGCTTGTCCATTATACTTTATTGATTTTGACTAATCGTTATAGAGTACTCTATGAATACTTTTCTGCCATGATGACAAGGCCTCTTGATTGGATACATTAAAGTTAATTATCTACTGGACTCCCTCATAATGTCTGGCTGAAGACGTTAAACTTAGCGCTGGTTGGAAGGCAACCTAAAAATATCATCTTTTTAGTATAATTACAGGAATTTAGATAGAAGTACAAGAGCCCACTATTTCACGAAACCTTCTTTAACTCCTAAAGCACATTCACTCCAGGTGTACTCTATTCTATTTCTTTTTATAAATTGTACCCTTTATTTTTCTTCTTCATTGAGGACAATGTCAATTAAGTTGGGAGAGAGAATAACTAATCTAATTAAGTCCTCAAGTATGATCAGAGGTAATTAGTTTTGTATCCAAATTTTATCTCGATTTGAAGTAATTAGGCACCTTAATCAATGATTGTTTAACGACCTAGATAGTTTTAGAGATACTAAGGGGCAAATCACTAAGAAAACTCAAAAAGTGGTAGGGTGTTGACCAAGTTAAATCTTAGGAGTGATTCTAGAACTCTCTCCCTTCTTATCTCAATAAAGAATCTATTTATTAAGAGTAGGGGTGGAAATGTTGAGATATACAAAAAAATCCTTTAAAAAAAATTAGAGAGTTAGTCTAACCTTATAGTTCTTCTTGAACTCTTATTGAGTAATCGGACCCCTTCACCTAAGTAAGCATTGCGGTTCGCATCAAAAGATGAGAAGGTCAAGAGATCTATTAAGCAATGGTACCCTACTAAGTAACCGGGCCTCTTCGTCTAAGTAAGTATTGTGGTTCGTGTCAAAAGATAAGGATGCTAATACTTAAGAGGTCAAGGCATTGCACTAGACTTTTCAAAAAAAGAGAGAATAAAAGGACTAAAGTGTAAAAAGATAATAAACCTGACTCAAATCAAGTTAGAGAATTTAAAGAGTAAGTTGGGAAGATAGTAAGGTAGACCTCTAAAGATTTTTATGGTCAACACTCAACCACTAATTGGGTTGACTCAGTGATTTAATGAAATACCTTTTAATGGTCTGGTTGGGTATCAGCTGTCTTTAGAACTGTCTAAGTCAACTTTCAATTCAAGGATGAGTTTGTATACATAGCTAATTCATCTGCTTTATTTAAGGATGAGCAAAGTTCAAGTTAGAGGGTGTGATGATTATATTATATACATATATAAAGTATTAATTTAATAATTAAACTATCTTTATTTATATCAAATTGATATTTTTATATATTATTTATAGAAGAGAAGACCGCCATTGCAAAGAGCTCGATTTTTAAAATTCAACGGTATAAACAGCATACAAATCAGAGTTCGAACGAACCTAAAATTCAAATTTGAAGTTTATTAAAGAAAATACATATTTTAAAGTAGCCAATCCACCATGGACTGATTGTTTGGTCTACAGGAGCATGTCTGGTCCACAAGCAATCATTGATGCTAATCCATGGATCCTGTCTATAGACCATCTTCCTTCTCGAGCTCCATCCATGTTGGAAAAGCCACCGAGGAGCTTTCCCTTGCGCCGGGAGCTTTCCCTCGTCGGAAAATTCATAGGAGAAGCTTCATCTTCATCGAGTCCTCTTCCTCGTCTCCTGAACCGTCATCTACCCCCTCATGCTTGTCCGAGGAGCTACCATCGCTCCTCTTTGCACTGCTCGCGGCCTCCTACTCATCTTCTGCCTATCCCACCGTCCAAGCCATCACCACCGGCCATCTTCTTCCCAGTTCTACCTTGGTCTCCATCTCCATCATAGTCCTCCCAAGCTGTCGGCCTTCTCTCAATTGTAGCCATCATCTTCCCGCCGTCTATCACCGTTCACTTGCCTTCCATGACCCTGATCCCCCGTCGCTGGCCACCACCTCCTTCCCTTGTTCACCGGCATCCATATGCCACTGATCCACCCTACAGCAGCCACCAACATTTTGTTCTGATCTTTTTCCTCAATCTCTCTCACCATCGTCCTCCATGCCGGATGCTGCTCCATCATGCCGCCATGCCAGATTGGGAAAGAGTCCAAGCCCCAGTCACACAAGGATTCAGGGATTCAGAGATTCGAGAGTCCAGATTGGACTCCGCTGCCAGAGAAGGAAGGAGCACAGTCATCGATCCATCATGTAGCAGATCAATGGCTTAGATTTCTCCCTGCTATATTTAGCCAATTTGGAGCACGATTGAGCCCAAATTTGACTAGAAGGAAGCCCTAGACAAGATCTATTTAAAAATCCCTATGCTAAGAAGAAATCATCTTAAAGAGGGGGAGACGGTATAAGGTAGAGGACTATACTTGGATTATAGGTTGGCCTATAAGAGTGGGGTCTCTTAGAGGAAAGTGTTGTCCCTATGCCATCTTCGAGTCGACTTCACCATCAAGATCAAAAACTCAAAGAGAAAGAAGCAAAGAAAGCCAGTTCGCTCCAAGAAGTACGAAGGAAGAAGGGAGTTCGTCGACCATCTTCCTGATGAGGCTGCACCGATCTACTTCCAATCTTTGTTACTATTTTTCTTAGAGTTTTTCTTAGTTATTAAATTATACTTTTCTTTCTTGTAACAGAATTCTCTTTTAATTAATGCAATATTTATTTTTATGCACTTTAAATTCTCATTTTTAATTTTATTGCAAGTAGATGCTAAGATCTGATTAGCATATCGACTGTACCAAGTTTTTATTTTCTTCTGCACTTTTAATTTCTATTTTTCCCGACTTCAAAATATTTTTTTTTAATTTTATAAAAATCAAAGATTTCAACATTATCCTAAGTACTGCCTTCTTCATGGATTCGATCCGACTCATTCTTTCTATATGCTTTTAATTATATTTAGAAGTCGATTAATTAAATTGATAGTCACGGTATCTTAATGACAATGTTGTGGCCTATCAGCAGCCAGTTAAAAAAACACCAGCTTATTGACTTTATTTTAGGAACAATTGAGCGGAGGCATCAGCTATGTTCATTGAGTATTCAAAATGGAATGACATGCTTTTGACCTACAAAGTTGAGCTTTTACGAGTTATGCAAGTAAGAAATTGAATCTCTTCTGTTCATATTTTGCATTTGACTAATCTATCTATTACATAGTAAACAAAATAGTGACTCATAGCCAGCAAATCAAACAAGCAAGGTGGAAATATAATGCATACTGCATTAATAATTTTTAACAAAGTTGATGATGATCAAAGGATTCAAAACTTTTTCCCCCTTTCTTATATGCCTATAATTTGTATGTTCCCAAATTCCAAGTGAGTAACATAACTTAAGAAAACCAAGAGAATGAAAAATTCTTTACAATTCACCACGAAATGAAGACCATATTTCCTCAAGGACAAACATCCAATAATCATAAATATATATAGATAAATTTGCAAAACAGGGCCATAATTGTAAAGTTAAGTGTTTACACAAGTATGGTTTATTGCAAAGAAATAAAAAAGAAGATAATTAGATCATCTCTTTCTGAAGAAACAAGAAAAAAAAATAATGTTCTGAATCTTTCAATAATACATGGTTTATGGTTAGTTAGCAATTAACCCAACTCTCAAGGCCTATATATTTATGGATATATTTGTGCCCATATTTATGCACATATGCAACTGTGTGTGTCTATAAGTATGTCTATCTACGTGTGCAGATAAAACATGCGCACAAAAATTATTATCATCATAGTATTACTTTCATTAAACTTAAGACACTATAGTGAAACAGCAAAAAGCCGACTCATTTCTCCCAATGTTTTAGGGCAGCATCGGGAGACTCCGCAACCCGCCGACGCTTTTGAAAAGCGTTGGCATCCTCCGCAACCCGCCGACACTTATAAGCATCGCCAAGTATGGGACGTTTACCGATGCTTAAAAGCGTCGCCGGATTTCTAAAAGCATCATTAAATTTTGTCACTATTGATGCTTTTAACCGTCGCCGGAAGCATCACCGGATTTCCCAGATCCCTTTTTCCCACCCCGAGCCCTAGATCTCGCTTGATCTGTCGACCTACCTCCTCCTCCTCCTCCTTCGCTCGATCCGCCGATGCAGCACCTCCTCCTCCGCTCAATCCATCGACGCAGCACCTCCTCCTCCTCCTTCGATCCATGCCCTAGATCCCATGCTCGATCCGCTGGCACAACCTCATCCTCCACTGATCCCTCCCTCCTCCGGCCGGTAGCTCCTCCATCTCTTCCATCAACTCCTCGCGCGCCGGCCACCTCGATCCCTCTCTGTTCATCAAATTCATGGGTTTGCTTTCGGTATTTATTTTGTTTTATTTTTTTATTATTACTTGTGAGAAAGACATTATGTACTGGTGTGCGGTAGGCCAGCTTATCCTCAAGGTTGTGATCCGGCGGGGAATTTTATTTTTTTTGATAACGATCTCGTAGGGTTTGCAACCAGCATTTCCCAGGATTCAGGTAATCCACCAGTGCCTACCCCCGCTTTTCCATGCACCTATCGGTACTTTAATTATCAAAGAAACAAAAAAAAAAATCTACACCCCAGAATTTTATCTGTGAGATCCATCGTACCATATGCACCTATGAGTACTTTAGTTGTAGCAGATATTTTTTAAAAAGAGGTTTTGAGTTACAGTATTGTAAGTTATCTTGCTAGGCTCCACTCATGTGGAGGATAAGTAGGTGCTTTCTTTTTATGGATTGAATGGCATGTCATCAAGTTTCTTCTAGAAATTCCTGAAGCAATTCAGTTCTACTAGCATGGTGTCTATAAATATTATTGTTTTCTTTCTGGGGATATGTATAGATTTATATGTATATATTCCAGAACTTTTGGTTGTGATTTTATCTCAAATATCCAATATTTTGTTAGAGGATTGCAGATTATTTATGGATGTCTGTAGCTTTTTTTTTGATTGTAGCATTGCCTGAGAACTAAATCTTCCACCAATTTGCTTTAAATGGTTCTAAAGGGGTATTCATGGATACTGGAAATAGAAACCAATATTTTTATTTCAGGATCAAATGAAGCAGCTCATGTGGATGATCAAAAAGTTTCAATATGCTTTTACCTTGCTATCCATGTTGTGGATGCAATGATCTTTCCGTTACCTACTGCAAACCATAGAACAACTTTAGTATCAGCATTCTCAAGAACAAAATAAGTTTGATGCTCTAAGATCTCAATCCCCCAAAATTGAAAGAATACATAAAGACCGAAAAGATAGAAATTTTCAGAGGCTCCTGGAAGCATCAAATTCAACTAAATAATAGGAGATTTCTAAATTGGACCCTCGAGGATCCCCATAATAGAGGTCCAATGTATGAAACAAAAATCATTTGTGATTGAGATTTGCATGTTATTTTGGATGATCATTTTGATGGCTTTAACATTATATCAAAAAATTAGATTCATATTTTTGCATGCTACCGGCAAAACTTATAATCATATTAACAAGCTGGTCAAAAATGGAGAAGCTAATTGGTCATGCTCGGGCATATCTCCTTGGTTACAATTGAGGCACATAAGGTTGGCTGGGTATTACAATTTTCTTTTTTGAAAGTTGGGAGAAATCATGGTACAGTGTCTACAAACAATTAATATTTTGTAAAAAATTATATTGAGTTTTGGAAGCAAACTATATGTTAAGCCCTGTTTGGTTTGTGACAAAAACACTCTACAATGAGGTATCCTACCAGGGACAGTTAGGACTTCCTCTCTTTTCTATTTTAAAGACAGCGGGTAGTAGTTCATATGATTGTTTCCATAATGCTAATACCCAGATTAAACTATTTTAACAATTATTACTCTCCACTGATTCTTGAATACCTGGAACCAACTCAAGGTTTTTAAATAACAAGGCATCATATTTAGTTCCACATTATCTTTATGAAGGAGCTAGCGATATATTGATATAACATAGCATTGATATGTAAGTGAGGACCTCGTCGCATATATTATTATTGTATTCTTGTGGGCAAAGAAATCATATTGTTGCTTGCTTGAGTGCTTAAAGAGATAGAGATGTATCGGGACAAGTAGGTATGAACAAGGTATCCTCTATCGATAGTAATGATGGGAACAATCTTGAATGGCCTTTTTTTGTTGGCAACCGATTATAGTCGTTTTGATTTAGTTGCAGATTAAATAGTATATAACCGAGCCTCCTCCATATTTTTTATTATTTATTGGTCTTTTTTTTAGTAGATGATTTCTATTTTTTTATAAATTTCTTAGTATATATTGCATCTTACTGAACATATTATGCTTTAAGGTTAGTTTCATTATTGCAAATCTTTTATTTCAATACCATCTGTAGCTTTGTTACGATCAATTATAATTTTTAAAATATTTTTTTAAAAAACTTGTATTGCATAGAAATATAGACCTGTCAATTGATTAAATTACATATTCTACAACATCGTACAATTATTTTATTTTTGTACGGATGGGAGAAATATGTACAGTGGTCAATTGATTATCCAGTTTAAATAGTTTGAGAATTACAAATAATTTTATAAGTGCTTACAGTAATCAAACGGTACGGATAGAGTTCCAGATATATTTCGGATAGCATTTCCTTTTAGTTCTCATCATACATATTTATTTGTGTAGGGAGAACTAAGAGAAAATGCTACGAAATTCTTCTAAAACTTCTATTGCATATCCTTTGTTTACTGTAAATGACCTATATAATTAATACAATTCTTGAATGAGATAGGACCTCTTTACCTATTAGTTGGTGATAGGATGCATTTAATAATATTGTAAATAATTTTAAATTTATTCTGTTCTTATAAATATTTGTTTATTTTAGTTAGTTTTATCTTACAATAGATAATAGTTGGATAACTAAACCGAGGAATAGTATAGAATATCTGGATGGAGTACAGAATTTCATTAAATTTGGTATGGAGAGAAGTAGTATCAATGAAAAGATTTTATGTCCATGCTGAAAATGTGTAAATTCCAGTTCTCTATATCCAAATATTGTTGAAGAACATTTGGTATGGAATGATTTTTTAAGAGGTTATACAAAGTGATTTTTTCATGGAGAGTCAAGGTTATTTTCTACATGTAACCAAACCTTTAACATGGAATATATACATGATTTTAGGTCTAGTAACCAACATAAAAATCTTGCAAGAGATGATGATATCAGGGGTTTGCTCAGAGATGCTTTTGAATATGGTGCTTAACATCCTGGAGATTACAGTGGAGGACAAGTAGTAGCTGGGCTACCTGAGGATCCTATATTTACTAAATCTATACATGATGGAGAGCCGATACCCACAACTAATGTTGGAACAGATCATTATCAGAAGTTGATAAGAGATGCAGATCAAGAATTATATCCTGGTTGTAAGAACTTTTCAAAAAATTATTTTCTTGTACATTTATTTCATATAAAATACTTGAATGGATGGTCTGGCAAGAGTTTTACTATGTTGCTCAAGTTGTTAAAGGATGCATTTTCTGAAGGTACTAGTTTACCACCATCTTGTTATGAAGCCAAAAAATTAGTAAAGGAATTGGATCTTGGATACGAAAAGATTCATAGCTGTCTAAATGATTGTATATTATATTGGGGAGAACATGCTGATCAAGAGTCATGCCATGTATGTGGATGTTCACGATGGATGAAGCAAAAAAAAAAAAGAGTGAGGGATTACATGAACATGATGCAACACAAATTAAACAAAAGCCGGTGAAGGTATTATGCTATTTTTCTCTTGTACCTAGATTAAAAAGGATCTATGCATCATCAAAAACGACTTCGTCAATGAGATGGCATGATGAAAGCCGTACAAAAGATGGAATGCTGAGACACCCAGCAGATAGTTTAGCATGGAAAGTATTTGATGACAGACATCCTGATTTTGCATCTGATGCTCGTAATGTCAGGCTGGGTTTAGCTAGTGATGGGTTCAATCCATTTCAGACCTTAAGTTCTGTCTATAGTACTTGGCTAGTTATTCTGATTTCTTATAATTTGCCACCATGGATATGCATGAAACATTCTTCACTTATTTTATCAATGGTCATTCCAGGTGATAAGGGTCCAGGCAATGATATTGATATTTTCTTACAACCTTTAATTGATGAATTGAAACAATTGTAGGAGGGTATTAGTGCAATTGATGCTTCAAATGGCCAAACATTCAATCTGCGGGCAGCTTTATTATGGACTGTTAATGATTTTCCTGCATATGCTAATTTATCTAGTTGGAGCACTAAGGGACGAGTTGCATGTCCTTCTTGTGGTGAATCAATCCATTCAATTTGGTTAAAACATGGAGGAAAGTTTTATTATATGGGACATCATCGATGGTTGGAGGCAAATCATCCATTTCGATTTCAAAAGAATTTATTTGATGGTACTATAGAGTTGTGATCTACTCCAATTATACCTTTGGTTTTGATATTCGTAGACAAATACTTAGTATCAGACATAGTTACGGTAAGATGACAAAGTTCTCTAAAAAGTGAGGAAGAGATGATATTGAGACTTCAGCACAGGAAGAAGTATCGGAGGAAGTCAATACTTACACATTAGATATAGCAGTATTCGAGGATCCGGATAATTTCTTTAAAGTTGAAAATGATGATGATATAATGACAGCATCTATCCATCAGCATACAAATAATTATAAAGAAAAGAAGCATATTCTTTGACTTACCTTATTAGGAGCACAATATACTCCGGCATAATCTTGATGTTATGCATATAGAAAAGAATGTTTGTGATAATTTGATTGGAACAATATTAAATCTTGATGGAAAGACTAAAGATAACATAAAGGCGCATATTGATTTAAAAGAAATGGGCATCCGACATGAACTTCATCCACAAGTGCTTGTAAATGATAGAACTTATATCCCTCATGCATATTATACAATATCTAGTCAAGAAAAAGATCTCTTCCTAATAGTTTTAAAGAATATCAAGGTTCCTGATGGATATGCCTCAAATATTTCACGATGTGTGAATATGAAAGAGCGCAAAATTTCAAATCTTAAAAGTCATGATGGACATATACTAATGCAAGATATTCTTCCATTGGCTTTAATGTCGTCAATACCGAAACAAGTTATTACGGTTATTTTTCAGTTATCATCATTCTTCAAGGCATTATGTTCTAAGGTTCTTGAGGAGCTTGATCAGTTGCAGTCTCAAATCATACTTACATTATGTTAGATGAAAAATATTTTTCCTCCTGGATTTTTTATGATTATGGTTCATCTACTTATTCACCTAGCTTCGGAAGCTAAACTTGGTGGACCGGTACAGTATAGATGGATGTACCCTATCGAGAGGTAATGCTGTAAAACTAAAATTTCATAATTTAGATATCTTTTTCATTATTTAATGTGATATTAATATTAATAAATATCATACTTTTTAAAGGTATCTTGTATGTTTGAAGGATTATGTATGAAATAAAGCCCATCCTGAGGGCTCAATAGTAGAGGGATATATTGCTGAAGAGTGTTTAACATTTTGTTCAAGATATCTCGAAGGTATAGAGATTGTATTCAATCGACCTCAACGTCATGGTGATACTATAGAGAATACAGATCTATACAAATTTGCATTTTCTAGAAGATTTATAAGAAAAGCTGAAATTATTATTCTTGACCATAAATCCTTGTTACAAGCACACCATTATGTATTGCTATATAGTAACATTTTATCTGACTATCACATGTTAGTCTATCTACACATGGATAATACTAAATATTAGACATGTTGTTGTCAAACTTATATTTGATTGTCATGCAGTAAATTTTTAGCTGTACAATGACAAGCCAATCATTCCACTCGTCCTAATCCAAGGATTGAACAAAGATGGTTGGTTAAGTTATTCCCTAATTGGCTTGCCAATCAGGTTAGTATATATAAGTCATATAATAATTTTATATATATTTAACATCGAATAAGTGATCGATAATTGATATTATATTTTTTAGGTACCGGTACTAATAGAGAAAAATTGTTCAGCAGAACAAATAGCACTTGCTAGAGGTCCTAATTATATTATGAACAAATATAATAGTTTTATTATAAATGACTTTAAATTTCATACCAAGGAGCGCGAGAAATTTAGAAAAACTCAGAACAGTGGTGTTATGGTAGAAGTAGATGGAAAATCTTATTATGGTATATTTAAAGATATTTTTGAGTTGGATTATTATGAAAATTTTAAAGTTGTATTATTTCGGTGCGATTGGGTGGATATAAATATACCAAGAGGTTTGAAAAAGGACTCAAATGGATTCATACTTGTCAATTTTTCAAGATTGATACATATGGGTGTGTTATTGAAGGATAATCCATATATCTTTTCATCTCAAGCTCGATAAGTTTTTTATGTACAAGACTCAAAGGATAAAGAATAGGCTACTATTATTAAGACAAAACCCAGAGACTTGTAAGACATGGGAAAAAAGGATGGAAGAAGAAGATGATGATACTTACACTCAGTGTATGCCTTATAATATTATGCCGGATGATCATATAAATGATACAACCATTTTGGTTAGGTTGGATTCCGAAGAAGGTACAACTGGTTGATTATGACAAGTAGTTTATAAGATGGTTTACATTTTTGCATGAATGATTATGTTATCTTTTAAATTACAATTCATTTCCATTATAATTTGATTATAATGTTGACTGACTTGTTTTTAAATAATATATATTAGGTACACCATGCCTCGAAGGAAGCGATTATCAGATGTACAGTTTCAGTTTTCCAGACCGAGGCTTGTACTTCTTCAGCATAGCAGCCCGAGGGCAGTCGATCATCTTCACATCGGTCTGATGCCAGTCCCTCTATTTCTGCACATCCGGTCGATGCTATTACCTCTCCACCTCAGGACGGCGCCATTCCCTCCGAGTCAGCACATCACCATCCTCCTATGGATCATCCTAATGACGAGCCTATCGTCGATGACATATAGATACCGGGTAATTTAATAATTTCATCCCATTTCAATTCATACACTTTTCTTGTCTTTGGGATCTATAACCTAATCCTACTTTGTTAAAAATGGCTCTTTGGTTATTTAAAAGAAGATTTAATTTTTCTGAGCTATAGGTGAACTTTTCAACAAAGAGTTTTATTTTGTCAAGCTCATTTTTGTAATTTTCATTTTGTAATTCTAAATCCTTGTTTTTCTTCAAAAGATCACTGTTTGAAATGATAGTTTTAGATCTTTTTAAAACATCATTTTCTATAGTTAAAGCCTTATTTTTCTTTTCCAAAATATCAAGTTTAGTTTTCAATTAACTAACTTCGTTTAAAGAGAATTGTTTTCATGAGAAAAACTATTTGCACGCTTTTTCAATTTTCTATTTTCAAATAAAATCAGTTTGTAATCATGCATTAACTCATCAAAAGCATTTTTTAATTCATCAAAGGTAAAATCTACTTCAGTATCAAAAATTATCTCTTCTTATTTTTGTTGTGCTATGAGACATAGATTTGCAATTTTAGCTTGTTCTTCTTCTGAGCTGGAGTCTTCACTATCACTCCAGGTTGCCATCATAGCTTTCTTCCTAAGCTTCTTTCTTGACTTCTTTAGGAGAGGGCAGTCAAATTTATAGTGTCCAGGCTTCTTGCACTCGAAGCATGTAGGTATCTCCTTCTCCTTTTCTCTATCTTTCTCATTTTCTTTTCCCTTCTCTTTGGTCGTTTGGAACTTTTTATTATAAGGAAATTTTTTTTCTTTTCATGAATCTTCTCAATTTTCTTGCTAGAAGTGCTTCCTCACTTTCATCTTTTATTCTTCTTCCGATTCATCATTTGAGGATTCCTCTTGAATAGTAGACTTGAAGGCCATCCCCTTTTTCTTTTTATCCGTATCCATAGACTTTTGCTTTAAATTCAGCTCATAAGTCATGAGCGATCCCACCAATTGCTCCAATGGTAGTTTGTCAATATCTTTAGCTTCTTGGAAGGTGGTCACTTTTGGATCCATGAAGTTGGAAATGACCTGAGAATTTTGTTGACAAGATCAGCATTAGACATTATTTTTCCTAAACTTCTCATTTCATTTACAATATTTGTGAATCTAGTGTACATGTCAGTGATAGATTCATTTAGTTCCATTCGGAATATTTCATAAGTGTGCACTAACATATTCACTTTTATATTTTTCACTTGATCGGTACCCTCATGGGTAACTTCAAGTGTGTCCCATATTTTCTTGGAAGATGTGCATGTAGAAATCCTATTAAACTCACTAGGATCAATGCACAATAGATGAGATTCATTGCTTTTGTATTGAACTCGGATTATTTAATGTCATTTTCATCTCAATCCTCTTCGAGCTTTGGGATGGAAACACTATTCACAACAATCGAAGGAACATGAGGACCCTTATCAATAACCTTCCACAAATTATAATCAATTGAGTGCATGTATATTCTCATTCTAGTTTTCAATAAGTATAATTTGTTCCATTGAAATATGGAGGTCTATTTGAGACTTGTCCCTCAACTACACTAGTACCAATAGGGGCTGCCATAGATCTTTACTCAAGGCAGTTAGACCAATAAACTAAGAACAGGGCTCTGATACCACTTGTTGCTCAGTAAGCAACCCAAGAGGGGGGTGAATTGGGTCTCTAAAAATTTAAATACAAGTATAAGAACTAATCTAATAATCAAACTAAGTACTATGATGCAAGTGCAAATTGCTTTTAATAAGTATGCAATGGAAATATAAAAGCAATAAAATATGAGCAAATGAAAGAGACAAGCAATCACAAATACAAACCAAATATAGTAGTTTAGTGCTATCCAATGCACCTACATCCACTCCCCAAGATCTACGATTATGGATTAGTTTTCTGGACTCACTAATCAAAACCCGACTTGTTTTTAAAAGGCTCACAAGTCAAAACCTCACTTGGTTTTCCATAACCAAGAACCTAAATGGTTTTAAGGCTCACCAACAATCTTCCTTGGTTTTGCGGGCTAACTAAGAACCTAAATGATTTTAAGGCTCACCAATAACTTCCTTGGTTTTTCAATAGGCTAACTAAAAACCTTTACAACAATAATAAGTTTGAAGTAAAGAAACAATGAAAGCTTTCTAATAAAAGCGGATATCTCTTTGAAACTTTGTTGTAGTGCTACCTTCAACTTGGTGAAGCCTCTTTTTAATGCTCAAGAAGGTTGAACTTGAATGCTTTTGAAGGCTCTTGAATGCTTGGAGACTTCTTTTTGCTTGAAGGAGGTTGAACTCAATGAATAGGAATGAATGCACTTCTTTCCTTTTTCTCTTCTAGATCCTCTCTTTTCTTCCTTATGTTTAGATTTGATTTAAATCATTTAAATACCTTCCCAATACCTCAAAGTAGGTTTATGGCCGTTAGACACGAAAAACTAGTCGTTGGGAGCCAAGAGGAGCGAGTTCTGTGTTTGAAAAACTAGCGTTATTGTTTCCAGAACTGTGAGTCGACACTTCAAGTCATGAGTCGACACTTAGGGTCGACACTTGCACTCCATGAGTCGACACTTAGTTCAAATATCTTCAATGAAACTTTCTGGAATTCTCAAATGTGTCGACACATCCTCAAGTGAGTCGATACTTTGAGTCAACACTTAGCATCTATATGTCGACACTTCAGGCAAGTCTTCAATTTTAGCAAGTTCTGTAACATAAAAATCTTAGGCGATGAGCTGATCCATGTATCGACACTTTGAGTTGACACTTGACATCCACGTGTTGACACTTCAGCCATGCCATCTAAAATTCTATTCGCGTACTAGCTTGAGTCAACACTTTCTCAGTCATGTGTCAACACTTGAGTCATGTGTCGATACTTTGAGTCGATATTTTACTTAGATTTTCACAAAAATAGCTGAACTTTCACTGAAACCATTTTGTGTTGAACTCATGTGTCCTTTCAAGCATTCCTCAATTACCAAAGTCCTCTTTAAACAAATTTTTCATCCATAGTTGGATCTTTTCAATCAATCAATTTTTTGTTAAATTGATGATTACATTTTTTTATAAAAATACACTTCAAAGAAATAATTAGTACTCAACTTATACTTAAGATTTTGCTTATCATCAAAATTAATAACGGAATTAACAACCAAGCCATTAGGTACACCTATGAGCTCCTCTTATAGACTTGACAAAGATGAATCTGGTAAATCTGTAGATCAAAAGTTATATAGAGGCATGATTGGTTCATTACTTTATCTAAATGCTAGTAGGTCAGATATTATGTTTAGTGTTTGTATGTGTGCAAGATATTAGTCAGTCTCTAAAGAATCTCATATTTTAGCTGTTAAACGTATACTTAGATGCCATCTGGCTCTATAGATATTGGACTTTGGTACTCTAAAGATTTTTCATTTGAATTGATTGCTTATTCTGATGCTGATTTTGCTGGATGTAAACTTGACAGAAAAAGTACTAGTAGAACTTGTCAGTTTCTTGGAGTTAATTTGATCTCATGTAGTAGCAAGAAACATAATTCAGCTGCTCTATCTATGGAAGAAGCCGAATATATAGCAGCTGGAAGCTATCGTGCTCAAATTCTATGGATCAAACAACAACTTGAAGATTTTGGCATCAAATTAACTAAGACACCCATAAGATGTGACAATACTAATGCAATCAATCTAACTAAGAATCCTGTGCAACATTCAAGAAGCAAACACATTGAAATAAGACATCACTTCATAAGAGATCATGTGTAAAACTCTAATGTGATGCTTGAATTTGTTTATACTGAAAATCAATTAGCTTATATTTTTACCAAACCCTTGAGTGAAGAAAGATTTTGCATGATTAAAAGAGAGCTAGGTATCATAGACCCCTTCTCTTAGATCTCTTCAAATATTGTTCTTACCCAATTTATTTGTGCTCAAAATCATGTTCTCTAAGTCCAAAATCTTTCTCTAGAATTTCTTGATTTTATCAAATTTTATTGAGTTTTTTTTTGGAAATTCCTGGCCAAGTGTCGATACTTCACTTTTGGCCAAGTGTCGACTCACGAGCGATTTTCTGAGTTTTCTAGGGCATCATCCATTCATTTTAAGTTTTCTATTCCTTATTTTGTCCGTGCCCTAGTGGTCCCCTAGCTGTCCTTTGACCTCGCAACAATGATCTACCCACCGTGCCCCTTGATTTTTGGTAAAACTCTTCATTTCTCCCTCTCTTTTTCAAATTGTTCATGGATTTTCGTTGTATTTCCGTTGATTTGTACCGAACTCATTCCCATTTAAGTTTTCCCTTCTTTGGACTGATCTTCCTTGGACTTCTTGTGGATTGATTCGGCACATTGCTCACTTCTTTCCATTTCTTCCCTTCTCTTGTTCATTCCCTTGGCCAATTCCAAGCTTTTCCCTCTCTACCCATCGGTTTCTCTATTTTTGCTTGGACCGTTCCTTCTTGTCTTGACATTCCTTCTTGCTTGGACCATTCCTTCTTGTCTTGGCATTCATGGGTCCACGTAAGCAGGTTGTTTCTAAAAGGAGGTTGAGTCAGGGTTCATCTGAAAGAAGAACAAAAGTTAGGAATGACAGTAGACAGCAGTCAGATGCACCCCCTCATTCTCCCTCAACAGATAGAGTTTCAGGCAAGATCATAGCTACTGGTCATCGAGTTGATTTGGGATTCTTCGACCGTGAGGGATTTGGATTAGGTCAGATTCTTGAGATTGTAGGACTGATCTCCTTCTATACCATGAAGGAGAAGTTTTATCCTCATATGACCAGTGAGTTTTATGGGAGCCTAGTTTGTAGTAGATTGATGTGGAGTGCTAATGTTCGTGGCATTCAAATACCTATCTCAGAGAAGATTCTTAGCAGTGTTTGGGAGATACCCCATCATGGGATTGTCATGAGCCCTATCGAGGATAGAGAGGAGGCCTTCTGGTGTATACTTGAGCGTGATGATGTTCGCGGTATGGCCACAGTCACCGTGAATCAGCTTTCAGTTGAGATGCGCCACCTGCACCATTTCATTGCCCAAATATTGCTGCTGAAGACATGACAATTTGATTTTATTACAGAGAGAGATGATGCTTATGGTCTGTCTGACTTATAGGACAACTATAGACCTCCCTGCTTTGATGATGGCACAGATGAGAGATGCTGCGACCTAGCGACGACTTTGTCTACCATACGGGATGGGTTTGACTCGTCTGTTCTGAGCCTATGATGTTCCTTTAGAGGGGGAGGCCTCCAAAGATATTTGGCATATAGATGCATATGATGAGCGCTCTCTTCATCGCATGGGTTATTGGAGGCAGGCAGGCAGATGGGTGCGTCGAGAGTCTGGTCAGGAGCCAGACAAGGAGGATGAGATCCGAGCCACTGAGACAGGTCCTTCAGAGCCTGCTGAGCAGTTGACACCTCCCAGACCGGCACCTGTTGTAGCTTCAGGGTCTGAGCTAGTCACACCTACTGCCGCTCCTCATACAGCTATCGACATCTCTTTTGAGGAGCATGCTATGCATCAGTTTGCTAAGATCAGGAGTGAGATGATCAGATTGGGAGTTTAGACCACTCAGCTCCGTATTAAGATTGAGGGCCTTAGAGCCCATACTGCTGAGCAGCATTCTAAGATTTGTCGGACGATGGAGGCAGGTTTTGCATGTATTGAGGAGATGTTGAGAGCATTGCTACCTTCTGGGTCATCAGGACCACCACCTCCTCCTCCTGTAAATGATGATGACCATCCAGATCGACATGGTGATACTCCTCCTGGTGGTGATGGTCATGGACATGATGGTGGTGGTGATGGTATAGATATTGTTGATAATGACAGCGATGATGACAGAGCTGGAGACTATGAGATAGTCGGCAAAGAAGATCGTACTCCAGCTGCTCCTATTGTTCCTCCTTCAGATGATCTGCTTGCCTCTGCACCCATCTTTCTGACACTTGCGGAGACACTTCCTCCACCTTCTACTAGAGCTTCTCGGGTTGTATCCCGTTTTGGACCATCTACTAAGACTAGGAGCCGTAGCATCCTTAAGACCTCTAAATCCATTGTTCCTAGGTCTAGGGTTAGTGCTCCTATTTACTTTGAGCTTCCATCTGATAAGGAGTAGCCTCACAGATGTATATCTTGATGTTTAGTGTTTATGTATTTGTCTTGATGTTATCATCTATGTTTAGTGCTTATCTATATATTTCTGTTGTACTTGCATTACAGTTTATGTTTGCTTATTAGTCTTGTATCAGTTTATGTATTGTAATGAAACTATGACTTTTATGAAAAAGTTCATTTTTATCTTATGGTTACTCCCTACTTTGTTCATTTGCTCTGATACCTGTTGATTTTTGCTAAACTAATCTTGTATCATGGCCCCTAACCAAATCTCTATACCTTAATGCATAAATTCAGGGAGAGTTTACTCCCTTTATTGTTTAATGTTGACAAAAAGGGGGAGTAAGATATGAGTAAGATATAAGCATTTCCTTCTTTTATTTAGTTGGTTCATAACTTAATTCACATAGGGGGAGAAAAAATTAACTTCAACACTTAATTGGTACCTCTCCTCTATTAAAATTGTGTTGTATGAGTTTTAAGTTCATGATTATGAGATACAATATCTAAAATTGAATTTGAATGCTTATATATTCAAGGTTTTGTCATCATCAAAAAGGGGAAAGATTGTTAGCTTTAGTCCTTGATTTTGATGACTAACAAAATGTTGAGTACATATTTTATACTAATGTTTCAATTGTAGTTATGAGTTACAGGACACAGACACCTCAAATTCTTAAAATAAAAGTATCATGGCACTCATTGGAAGCTAAGCATTTTTCATGATTTAAGAAGTCTTCTCATATAAAAAAGGCCTCAAAATAGACCAATTGTGCTTTATATAAAGTGTATTAAAGTTTCATTGAAGATTAATTTGAATTGGAAGGTTGGCATATGTTTTTGACAAGTTACAGAGTCAAGTGTCGACTCATAGCACACAAAGTGTCGACACTTCAGAGACTGGCATGCAGAAATTTTCTCTGGCATGCCAAGTATCGACTCACAGAACACAAGTGTCGACTCAAGGATTTCAAGTATGACTTAAGGCTTGAGATTTTTTAAGATATAGAACTTGTCATTTTGGGAGTTTTTTTATTAAGTGTCGGCTCAGGGGACTCAAGTATCGACTTAGGAGACTCAAGTGTCGACTCAAGAATTATAAGTGTCGACTCAAGGCCTGAGATTTTTGAAAATACAGAATTAGGCCATTTGAAGGTTTTTGATTCAACTGTCGACTCAGCAAATTCAAGTGTCGACTTATAGAAGTTAAGTGTCGACTCACAGAAATCAAGTGTCGACTCATGAAGACTCAAGTATCGACTCACAGAAGTCAAGTGTCGACTCACGGGTTTTGACAGGCATAACAACTATATTTTTTTAGAGGCAGAATTCATTCTTTCAAGCTCCCAACGGCTAGTTGTGATCCTCCAACGGTCTTAAACTATTTTTTGGAATGTTTTTGAAGTATTTAAGCTTTACTAAACTCATTCATGAAGCATTGAACACACAAAGACAAATATTATTTCAAGAACTTCACTTCCAAAGCCAAAAAGGAGAGATTCCATTGAAAAAGCTTACAAGCCTATCATTTCAGCTTTCCAAAAGTATCTTTGAGAAGATTCCAAAGAGAAGACAAGACAAGCATCTTCAAGAGACTCAAAGCTTCCATATTCTACTCTAGAAGAGAGTTTGATTGTGCTTTTATTCTTGTATCTTTAACTTTATTCTTTGGTGACCTAGCTTTCAAGGGTTTTTGAAACTAGGTTGTTAAGGTTGTTAGTGAGCCAAAGATACAAAATCAACTAGGATTTAACTTGTGAGCCCGAAGACAAAACAAGTTATAAAGGTTGTTGGTGAGCCTAGGTGACAAAACCAACTTGGGTTTTGACTTGTGAGCCTTGGAAAATAAGTCGGCTGTAATCTTGAAGAGATTATAGTGAAAATTCTCAAGGGAGGCTGGGAGAGTAGATGTAGGTGCTTGGCTTGCACCGAACCACTATAAAACCTTGTGTTTGTGTGTGATTGTTTTCTCTACTATTTGCTCTTTATTACTTGTTTTTAATTTGCTATCATCCGCTACATATTTATTTAAGAGTTTAATCACTTTGCTTCACAAACACATCAAGACCAGTACATAATTGTTTAATTTTTTAAAAGACCCAATTCACCCTCTCTCTTAGGACTCTATTTTTGGACAACAAGGCCTCCCAGCCTCCTCCTCCCTCATCAGGCTCCTCAGCCTCCAGCATCAGGCTCCCAGCCTCCCCCTCCTTCATCAGTCTCCTCAGCCTCCAGCATCATCCTGCGGGAGCCGAAGGTCTGGGAAGACTTAAGATAGCCTCGAGCACATACCTCCCTGTTATGAAGACTAAAGAAGAGGAAGAGAAAATGGAGATACACCAGGTGGTGGGAAAAAAGATTCTTTTTCATTTGTTCAAAAGTCTCTTACATCAAGGGAGATCCCCGACAGGCTGGGGAATCTCTTAAATGCCGGATTACAAGCACGAAGGGAAGGAAGCTTGGTCAGCTCTGGCCTTGGTCCTGATCTTAACCTCCGTAATCAGTGCAGAAGGCACTAGAAGGATAGGCTGAGCCCATAGGGGCCTTGCCTCAGGTGTCTGCCGGACCTCTAGAGTCTAGCATCGGGTCTGCCACCGCCTCTACTGTGCCATCCATGGAACTTACCGATCCTGTGATTCTAAGAGCAGCTGCAGCGGCTCCCCGTTAGGCTCCCTTACGCAACACCATAATGGTTGTGGCCTCCTTCACGATGACCACCACCCTGGCCACTGCCTCATCGTTAAGGACCTCCGGTCTTGAGGGGAGGCGAGAGCAGCCTCTTTCTCCCTCTTTAGCTCTACTACACCCGTTTTTGAGAGCAGCCTTTTTTTCTCTCCTTTGGGGCTCCTCTCTGGAGGAAACTTCAAGCTCGGTAGATCTCTTCTCCATCCCGAACATCCATGCCTTGGTACCATCCGATCACCCCCAAAGAAGGCAAAAAGACTCCCTCTCCCCCTCTGCCTCTCGACCGGGGGACTGGAGTCCATCACGGGCCCTCCTCTAGCACAGCCCGAAGGTGAGGGGAGGGAAGAAGGGAAAAGTATGGAGGAAGAAGAGCAGCGCGCTGTGGAATGTTGCGCATTAGCACCCAAAGGATCCCTTAAAAAGGCATAATGATAAGCCCTTCGCGGTAAAGATCGTCGCTTGCCTCCATCTCGTCCCGATGCAGAGCATGTATCCTTTCGACTCCCTGTCCAATGGGAGGTCACCGCGTGGCCCTTTAGGATGCCCCAGATAGGCCAAGCCTGCGGTCGTCGCTTCGATTCAAACGAAGCAATCATGTTCCTCAGTGGAAAACTGAGTGGAGCATCGCCTCGTTTATATCAGGGGTGCGATCTTCGGGCTGCAAGCACCCGAGACATTGATGGCATCGCAGGAGCATCCCCCACATTAGCGGGCTCATTACTCCCTTCACCCCGAGCGCTGCCACACCCTCAAGGTTCAGGAGTGGGGGGCATCTGATATGGCGACACCCGCTGATGTGGAGCACACGGGCGGCTATGATGATATAAGACTTGCCACCCGGGCTCATAGGGCGAGCCCCCATCTGAGACCGGCTCCCTATCGAGGTCAGCCCCCAATCGAGGCCAGGCTCATTAGGCGAGCCCCCCATTTGAGGCTGGCTCCTTGCCGAGGTCAGCCCCCAGTCGAGGCCGGGCTCATTGGGCGAGCCTCCTATCTGAGGCCGGCTCCCTGCCGAGGTTAGCTCCCAGCCGAGGCCGGGCTCATTAGGCGAGCCCCCCCGTCTGAGGCCAGCTCGCTGCCAAGGTCATGTCCGTACCCCAGAGAGAAGCCCCCGATATGGAGTTCCCGTCAGAGGAACAGATATTTGAACTATTGGGAAGCAAAGCCTGCCCGCCTACAGCTTTCTGCAGGCGATGCCAGAGGTATGACATGGGCACCCCCAGACCCCACGCCTAGCGATGTACTGCCACATCCATAGCCGCACTACCAATAGCTACCGACGGTTGTGGTACAATACTCAGAGCTTCCCCAAGAGGAGAATCCGGCCAAGGCCTCAGGACCTGCAGCCCTGGACGAACTCTCCCGAAATAGAAGCGCCCCTCCTATAAGGGGCCTGGAAGCCAAGAAGAAAAAAAGTCTCTCTAGCAGGCTCGCTGGAGAGGTCTCTCTCTCTCGGAGGCTCCCCCAAGGCCACAGGGGTTTGACCCGGCCTCTGGAAAAAGGTAAGGAAGGTAAGCACGCCGGAAAAAGCGAGGGAGAGGTAAGTAGGCAGGCGACGAAGCACCGCCGGGTGAACACTGGCCTAAGAAGCCTCCCCGCTCTCGATCCCTCATCTTTTTCATTCCTTTACATTCCTGTTCTCGAGTCACACCTCCCGGCGGACGGGTCCCCCAAGCCCTATGCCGCGGAGGTCTTGTCTGTTTCCCTTGATCGTCCCACTGACTTGATCATCGAAGTGTCCTCGTCGGAATCCCTAGTCCCGATTTCCCCTGTCTTGCAGGAAGGGAGGAACGAAAAGGGCCGGCGTGGCACACCGGCGGGCAGCTACGGAGCGGGACGGAGCGGATGGGTCTAATACGGTGCCCGACAGTGACGGGAGGATTCTCCGGCGCGACGGAGCTATAGGTGGCGACGATCTTGCGGCAATAGATTATAATAAGACAAACCATAAAAATATTTTTATTAAGTTAAAATATTTATTTTTTTTATTACTAAACTATAAAAATATCTTTCAAAAATCCTTTTGTAGGTAAGTATTTATTTATAGATATAGTAGAGAGGTTATGTCAACCCCACCTCTTTTATTTAAAAAATATACTATCTCTAAATATTATTTTTATTAATTATAGGTCTGTAAATGTAAATCTCCATCCACTGTACGAATGACATATACGAGTGGGCACTCATCATTCATATTAATTAAAAGAATTTTTTTGCATAAAAAGAAGCTGGTGATAATTATTAATTTCATTAATATTTTGAAGAGGTAACTATACTTATCAATATACCTCATTGATTATTGCGGTTACAAGTATTTTAAGAGTAGTAATATCTCTTAGAAAATGTTTCTATGGATATTTTTATAATTTAGTAAAAAATAGTGAGTATTTCAATATTTTGTATTTAATTCTAAAAAGATGAAGAATATTTTAGTAACATGATATTAATGCATTACAAATTTAAAAAATATTAATAAATAAAATAATATATTAATATATAAATAAAATATATTTGATTAAAATTAATAAAAAAATTATCAATGAATAAATATATATTATATTAATAAAATTAATACTTTTTAAACAACTATGTAATGAATAAAAAGTTATTTTTAAGTTGCTATATTTTTTAAATGCAAAATGTATTCCGTCCCGATGATATGGCTAGTTATAGTTTTATTCTACAAGAAATATCCTTGGAGAATTATCCCTATCTTGAAGCGTTCTGGTAGCGGTGGTTCTACGCATCTATCTATCGTATCCCACAAAAAGACGCTCACAATACACCCAGTTGAAGAGCTCCAATAGCATTACTAGGGTGCGCGCGTGGGTGCCGAAAGTTGTGAACAGATCAAATTTGAAGTCTGCTCGGTTCCTAGAAACAAGAAAACCCCGATCCCTCGGACATATCAGATTAGACGAGACAGATGGGAGGAGGAGCGATGAGAACCGCAGCGAAGGCCGCCCTAGGCGGCTACCGCTCCGCGGGGCCGGTCGCTTGCCAGGCGGCGGTGGCGGCGGCTGCCCGGAGGGCTTCCAGGCCGCCGCCCGCAACCGTCTCAGCCGTGGCGCCGGCGGCCGAGGGAGGCCCTGCGGTTCCCCTCCTCTCCTCAGAGAAGGGCCGGAGCGACGCCCTCGCGGTCCAGGAGATCCAGCGACCGTCATGGGAGATTGACGAATGGGAGTTCGCCGGCGGGGTAGAGGAGGAGCTTCTCGATTCGCTGCATCCGGCCCCGAGGCTCGTGTTCGGGCCCGTTCCGACACTGGAGGAGGCCCAGGAGGCGACTGCCGATCTCAAAGATGCTGTCGAGAGGTGAGCTCTGTGTTCATATGCTCAATTCTGATCAAAATTTCTTCTTTATAAATATTTTATGAGTGCTTCTTCAATATTGATATGAAAATGCCATTGTTTTAATTATTAAATAATCAGCGAGGATGCATTTATTGGAGCAAGGAGTGCTCCAAACTAATATTGAATATAAATATATTTTTGTGAAGAGAACTGAATATGCCATCGACTTCCCAAGACATGATTTGTTTTTCAGGAAGATAAGAATGACTTATTATGGTGGTTGATTAATTTTTTTTATGTATTATATATATATATTCGGTCATTTATACAAAACCATGGGCATTATCACCAAGTTGTTGCTAAGCACCCGTAGGAATTAACATGCGTTTTGATTTCGGAATGTTAGCTAAAACCCAAACTAGAAGTCAATGGAGGCTTATTCAGGAAGCTGCTAGCCAATTGCATGGTAAAGTTAATCTGGTTGTGAAGCTATAGCAGGACTGTCTGGTAGTATGTGAACCAACATTCTTCACACAAAAAGGAGGGGAGAAAAGAAAAAAGAAAAGAAAGAAAGAAAAGAAAAACAAAGAAAAGGAGAAAGAAGAAAAGAAAAACAAAGAAAAGGAAGAGAAAAGAAAGGGGGTTGGGAGAGAGAAAAGAAAGATGGGGGGAGAGAGAAAAGGAAGAGAAAAGAAAGGGGTGGGGGTGGGAGAGAGCAAAGAAAAAAGAAAAGAAAGATAGAAAGAAAAGAAAAACAAAGAAAGGAGAAAGAAAGAAGTGTCTCAACAGGTTAACTTGACAAACTAGTGGATGTTTAGAGCACCAAAGGTCAGGCTGTTCTTTGCTATGCACAATCAGTGTGTGGCAGGAGCTGATCATCATGTATCTTTTGACAATGGACTCACAATGTAGGAAATGGTTGGGATTTAATTGACAGAGTTGGAGGAAGAACCAAAAATCTTTGGTTATATTTGGTGGTATGATTTGATCAATTTTCATATAATGGACAGGAGGGTCCTGTGTGCTGATCTAAGATGGTCTACCATGCATTTGTTATTACATAAGACATGAATTGAGGTGGGGATGTCCCACACAGATGCATGATTTAATAAAAGGAAGGGCGGTGGTATTTAATTTTGGCTTTGAAATGGGAGCTATTTGCTAAAATCTTCTGTTGAATGCCATTTTTAGAGAAGAGTGAGCTTGGAAGGAGGTTTAATGGTAAAGAAATTGGATTTGCATATAAATGAAGATAGACAAAAAGATCTAGTGCTGGTTCTAAAAATGTTTTTACTATTAGATCTGTACATATTGATTTAGAAATACTAGAGTAAGAACAATTAGAGTCATAAAATCTGGATGGAAAGAGGAACATAAAGGGAAAAAAAAGACAAATTTTGTGGAGGATGGGAATTCTAAAGGCAAAAATAGAGGAAGAAGTGGAAGAAAACTTGCTTGAGAGGCTATGACTATACTATTGCTTCTAAAAGGGATAGCACCTAAACCGCTTAGGTTTTTTAAGACCTCAAGCCCTAACCTAATAGGATAAATTTTGGCTCTTAAAGTAGAACTCTTAAGCCCTATTTCATTTCCAAATAAATTTTCAGTTTTGTTTGGGCTTATTCAGCCAACTAACCTTTTCGATTTTTGAATAGTTTGCAAGATTACCTATTAATCAGTATTAGATCTGAAATAACAACAGGCAATCACACATAGAAAATAGACAGTGATTTATGTGGTTCGGTTTTTGTCCTACACCCACAAGTGAAAATGGAAAGAGATTTCACTATATTAGGAGGTGGCTCCAATAACAAAAATGGTCCAAATAACAAAAGACATGATTACAATATGTATATATATATAGTCACTAAATCCTAAAACAATAGGAAAAGACCAAAATATCCAAACAGGTAAACTGAAGTCTAAAAAATGGGTATGGTCCGTACTATGGGTCATACCAAATTCAAGCTACACTCAACAAATTTCGATCTTGGCTTGAGTCTCATCAAGTTACGACACAAAATTATAAACTCTTCTTCATCTTCTCCAACAATACCCCTAAGGGCCTAGCTCAGCATTTTAAAACAAGAACCAAGTCCAAGCAGTGCTTAAACTTGAGAGTGGTAAATGGCTTGGTGATCATATCTGTTAAATTATCTATCGTAGGAATCTTCTTCAGTGCAATAACCCTTATAATATAACATCCCAATTGAAGTGGTATATGACGTCAATATGCTTAGTCTTTTTATAATATATCTAATTTTTAGTTCGATGCATGTCACTTTAGCTGTCACAATAAATAGTAGTCATATCCTCCTATAAGTCAAGGCATCAACTAAATCTCACAATCAAATGACCTATTTCACTGCTTCTATCATTGCCATTTACTTTGCCTTTGGAGTAGACAAAGCAATAGTAGATTGTAAAGCTGCTTTCCAATGGATGGTGTAACATGAGAGAGCGAAGACATAGCTTATCAGAGATTTTATATCTAAGTCACTTGCATAATCAGAGTCCACATAACCAATACTACTGCTATTAGTGTTTGAACTCCGATCATATACCAAATCAAAATCTGTAGCACCACTTAAATGGTGTAAGATCTATTTCATGGTCTGCCAATGAATCCTTTCTGGATGCCCCATGTACCTGCTAATGATAGTGACGATTGTGAGATATCTAGACATGTGCAAACCATTGCATACATGATACTCTCAACTACATTAGCATATGGAACATAGAACGTGCTCTCCTTGTTTAATTATGGAGACAAAGTTGCTGAAAGTATGAAATATGCTGCAAGTGGAGTACTCACTAGGTTGTAGTCATGCATGCCAAAACATTCAAGCACCTTCTTAATATAATTTTCTATCACGAGAACAATCTGCCTATGCATCAATCCTTATGAATTTCCATATCCATTTTTTTTTTGCTGCATTTAAGTGCATCTCAAATTCACTACCAAGTTGAGCCTTTAACTTCTTAATCTTAAATATATTCTTTGCTGCAATGAGCATGTCAACATAGAGTAACAAATAAATAAAAGAACTATCTGAAAGTCTCTTATAATAAACACAACTGTTTTAGTCACTATGAGAATAACTATGTCCAAGCATAAATGTATCAAACTCTCCTAGGAGATTGCTTCAAACCATACAATGATTTTCTCAATAAGCAAACATGTTCCTCCTTATTCTAAACAATAAATCTCTTTGGCTGCTGTATGTAAATTGTTCCTCAAGCTTACCATGCGAAAAAGTTGTCTTGATATCAAGCTACTCAAGTTCCAAGTCAAACAATACGACAATAGCAATTAACATACAAATAGAGCTATGTTTTATAATAGGAAAAAAACTTCATTAAAGTCTATACCTTCTCTTTAACCGTAACCCTTTGCAACCAAACAAGCTTTAAACCTTGCTGTTTCAACTTTTAGGATTCCTTTCTTCTTGAAGATCTAGTTGTACCCATAATCTTCTAGCTCTATGATGGTTTCACAAGCTTCATGTTTGATTGTTGTGAAGAGACTCAATCTTTTCACTTATAGCAATGGACCATTGTGTAGACTCAAGTAGTGATGGGCTCATGATAATTGACAAGATCTTGAACCTCAATAGATTGCCATAGATAATACAAAAGAGACCAAATATGCATATCTATATCTTCGAGGGGGTCTAATTTATCTTTTCGATCTACTAGTGTCTATAGTGTATTGGTTATCGTGCAGAGCATTTGTTTCATCAATAATCTCAGGCTTATCATCCTAAACTAATTAAACAGAAGTATCATCCTTTGATGGATGAACTAAAGTCTAACCTCAAGCTCCATCTGCTTATCAACACCATGATCTTTACACTTTTTTCTTGAATAAAGCTTTCCCTTTTCATAAAAGGTAATATCTTTATTGATTATAAATTTATGAGAACTAGGCTTAACATATCACAATCTGTAACCTTTCATCTCAAACTGATAACTAAAGAGATATATTTTTGTCCTTTTTTCTAGTTTACTGTTATTGACATGTGCATAAGTAGAATAACCAAATATTTTCAAAATAGAATAATTAGCAGGTGTGCCAGACTATATCTCAATTAGGGATGAAAATGGGTTGGGTCGGATTGGATCGTAAGTGATCCTGACCCGATCTAGTTCTTTGATCTGGTCCTATTATTGGACTCGAATCCAACCCAATAGAAGATCGAGTTGGGTCCACGGCAAAAATTTTTGATCCAACAAGTCATTCGGATTGGATCGGGTCCATATATAACCTACTCTCAATTTAAAAAATTCAAGTTTGGATGAGGTCTAGATCAAATATAGGCAACTATATTTTAATATCACAGAGACAACTATTAATCACATAAAATAAACAAGAAATAATATTCTCAAAATAAATTAGGATATAATAATAATTATAAATATATCTTTATATTAAAAACATGATTCATAAAAGTCTAATTAGAACTTAGAAGTCCAAACATGTATAGATCATAACAAATATTACCAGGTTCGGGTCGGGTCAAGTCGGGTTAGATCGGGTCCGAATTCAGTAAATCCAGACCCAACTCAAAAAAATGAACGGGTCTAATTTTAGGACCTGACTCGGATCCATGGGTCCTTGAAAATGGGTCGGATCAGATCTAAGTAAGTTGGGTCAGGTCGGGTCATGAGTCAACCCGATCCATTTGCAGCCCTAACCTCAATAGGAATCTTTATTTTAGTAGTAGTGGATGGAGATCTATTGATCAAGTAGTAGGTCATATTAATAGCTTTAGCCCAAAAATTCTGAAATAAATCACTGAGAATGCATACACTGTGCTCTTTTCAAAAGAGTCTTGTTCATGTATTCTATAACATTTTATTATGGTATCCTTCTAACCATACAGTCTTTCACAATGCCTTCAATCTTACAAACTTATTAAATGAATGCTTACACAACTCCATATCATTATCAGTTCTTAATCTCTTGAATTTCTTGTTGGATTGTTTTTCAGCCAGTGCTTTCCACTTCTTAAAAGTGAGAAATACTTCTTAGGCTTCAAAAAATATATCCAAATTCTCAAAAAATCATCATTGAAAGTTAACAAATATCAAGAACCATCTTTAGATTGAATAGGTAAATCCTAGATAGTAGAATGAATATAATCCAATGTGCCATTTGTCCTATAAATGGCAGCGTTGAACTTGATTCTGCACTGTTTTCTATAGACATAATGCTTGTAGAAGTCAAGCTTCCTGATTTTCTGACCATACAATAGATTCCGTTTGCTCAAAAAAGATATGCTATCCTCATTGATATGATTGAAATGCATATGCCATAAACAACTACTATCCAAATCTAGATTTGATGAGAAAATTGGTGCAACAGTAATAACTATGCTATCCCGGAGCAAGTAGAGGCCATGAGATAATCTACTTTTGAGCATAATGAGAGCATCCTTTGAAATCTTTAAAACTTCACTTTCACCAGAATACTTAAAACTATGTGAATCAAGAGTAGTCAAAGAAATAGGTTCTTCAAATTTGGTATATGCTGCACATCAGACAAGGTTCTAACAATACCATATGTATCTTGATCTAAATGGTTCTTATATTAATAACCTTACAGGACATGTTATTCTCTATGAATACAACTCCATCAATAGGGTGATTAGTGGAAAACCCAATCCTGATGGGGACACATGATAAGAACATACTAAATCAAGAATTAAGCACCGACAAATATTGAGAGGATATTGGTACCATCAAAACTATTCTCTACTACACTGATCGAATCACTAGTATTAGAGGCATAATTAGACTTTTGCTTCTTTTTTGTGAGTATGGGACAATTAGATTTCCAGTGCCCTTCTTTTTTGTGAGTATGGGACAATTAGATTTCCAGTGCCCTTCTTTTTTAGAGTATTGTATTTGTTTTTTTTCCATTTTCTTTTGAATTTTGATTTGCCTTTATTATTTCCTGAACTTGAACCTTGTTGTGGTTGATATCTAGCCCATCGCAGGAGTATGCTATAGAAGTGGTGCTCGCTGGCTGTTTTTGGAAAAGACCCTGTCGGGAATGGTTTCGGTGGAGCCCCTGTGGTGGACAAGGAGATATCAGATAAGAGGGGAAGGTGTGGAGTGAAGAATGGTTAGCATGTCCAGATCCTTGTCTTGTTTTTCCTTCTCCCTTTTATATCCTCGATTTTTAGGGCAATGCGGGGATGGAGAACGGGTTAGTGGAACTTGGTTGGTTATCTAATCGTGCTAGGTGCAAATCACATCAAGTGACTGCGTGGAAAGCCATGCCGCCTATTTGTTCCCTCGATGATAAGTTCCTTGTCTCATCTGGTCGTCAGCCACTTCTATTAACTATTGTTTAAAAGGCTGCCCGAAAAGGATCACATCTCCTTTATTAGGATATTTGTCAGAGATAATAGGAGATCTCCATATTACGTTCCTCACTGGATGAGGATATGGATCGGATAGCCTTGTTAAGGGGTTTCAGTATGTTATGCCTTGGGGTGTTGGTTCACTTGCCGGAAGTTACAAACACGTATCGGGTCATCGTCGCCTTGCTAATGGTTCGAATGGCTGGGTCGGCTGTATCATGGAATTGGTAGATTGGGACCCCTCTGGGCTAGGTTCCGAGAGGGTAATATTCCTTGGGAGCTGGTCCAGTGACTTTGGGTACAGGAATGGTTACGTGTGCCAATATGCCACTATGGAGGAGCCGAGGTCCGGCATAACTGAGTATTGAGTTGCAGAGAAATGGTAGTTAGAATTCGGCCGAAAACAAGGAGAGGGGCAGGAGGGTCGATTCATTTTGGCTACTTCGAGTGTCGAAGATGCATGAATTGTATAAAGGTGTTTTGGTTGACTCCTACCTACCATGCTTTCTTGGATTTATGGGGTTGGGGCTATTTATGGTTACAGGAGTTGGAAGAGGTGGGAGGGAGTCGCTTGCTTTCCTCTGGGAGGTAGACACAAAATGGGCTCGGTGCTATCCTGCTCACTCCAGGGCCAGACTTGCGTGTCCTTGGACCGTCGAGAAGAGTGGGGAGAGAAGGTTTTTCTCCCATCAATAGCCCTCTACTCTTTTGACTAGAGGTGCAACATTCTTGTTGGAAGGGTATATAAGATCTCGTCTGAGGGGCCCGGTGATATGGAGATCAGGGCTAGAATTTTATGCACCACGAGACATATATATTTACAAAATTAGTTTCTTCCAGGGGATAAGGCTAAGTAGTAATCACTTTCTTTTATAAATAAGAGTATTCAAATGCTCTTCCTGGATCCGTGATTAAGTTTAGAGGGGAGTTTGCAGCGGTTAAAGGTGGTTTTTGGCGATAGGTGATTTCTAGCGACGGGCGATTTCCGGTGAGTGGGGTTTAGGGTTGATGGGTCCTGCAGGATTTGAAAAGAACATGGATTGGCTAAGGGATCTCGAGAATCGTGTAGCTCGCCTAAGCTGCTTGAGGAACATACCGGGTCCTCTTTAGAAACCGGAAATCTGGGGGCAACCACTTCGGGCATGTTTCATACGTCTGCTATGAGGTTTTGATGAGGCGGCTAAATTGATGTGGCTTCCGATGGTGTCCACTGGGTTTTTGGCTTATCAAGTGACTTATTGTGATTTGTATAGGGGTGGTATTCTAGGGTCGGAGCCTTAGGTATGCTGCTCATGTCCATATGTATGTTTTGCATTTATAATGTCGATGTAAGTTTAGTTGTAACGGCGCTAACTCTCGTATTTTTAACATAGCTTATAGATGCTAGTAAAAAGGCAATCATGGAGTTGGAGGGGAGGGTGACAGAAGTTGAGGGGGAATTATGTGAGGCCTTGGCTCGCACGTCCGAGACAGAGTTGGCATTTAGAGAAGAAAGGGATCGGGTAGATGCTCTGTCTCGTAGCTTAGTTCATGCGGTCATAAAGTTAGGTGAAATGCGCCTGCAGTTGACTGAGGCACGGAAGAGAGAATCTTAACTCATTGCAAAGGTTGAGGCTGATATCACGAATATCAAGGGGGATCATTAGGTTTGGTTGAAAGAGTTGAGGGAGCAGGCCAATGTTCAAATAGGTTGGCTCTGGCAGGAGCTCGGATCAGCTTGGGATTAGAACAAATGGTTATGAGAGGAGCTTTGAAAGGATCGAAGTTAGCTTTGGGCTGGGGCCTTTTTAGACCAGGTTATAGAAGCAGTTTGGCAAGCTGAGCAAGTCAGGGATGAGGCTTTGATCGAATCTCAGTTCCTTTAATGGGCATTAGAAGATAAAAAAGAACGGAACGAAGCCGTGTTTTGCTAGGTCCAGGGATGCCCGGTCGAAGACATGGAAGAGATCTTGACTGTCAAGGGTCATTTAAAAGTCGCCGAAGCCACCATTAAAGAACTAAAGGAAGATAGCTATTCTCGCGGCAAGGAGATTGCAAGGTTAGAGGAGTTGTCCTTGACCAAGGTATAGGCCAGAATATGAGATATTGCGAAAGTTCGGTCTAGTCATGCTTGGGAGTTGGCATACAAGGTTGGATTCAAGGAGTGTCAGGTTTTAGCGACCCGACTTCTCGAGGACGAAGCCCACCTGCTCCAAGTCCTTGAGGAGCAGCCTTTGGCGACTGGCGCGATTGATTTAGATCAGGGATCAAAAAGACACTTGTAATTGATTTATAGTCAGTCGAGTGTTCTCAGTCTTTTTGTATGTCAGTTGTATTGAGGTGGTCTGTAACCCTTTTAGATAAATGTGTGCATTGAAGTTCTTTTTCTCCTTTATTACTTTTTCTATTTTTCTTTCTTTGAAAGATTAATCAATCCGATGGGTGTTGGATGGCGAACCTTTTGCTAAACACCGCCGGCCCAACAACTTTTCCTTCCTCGTATCATTCACTGGGTATTAGATGTTATGTAAGCTATGTTCTTGAAGCTAAAGGATTTAGCAGGAAAATCGTATTATTGAGATATGACATCCGAAGGATGTTTTATGATGGCCATCGCGAGAATCGGAGGGCTTTAAATGTTTTGGGGCTTTTTGAAGATGCAATGCTCGAAATTGGACCGCCTGCCTGCCTTCTGCAAGGATCAAGGCACTCACGACTCCAGACTCCTTTGGTATCTTGATCCGGGCGGTTTTGTCTTGCCCACCCTTGCCTCGACATGTGTCTGGCTTGTATGAAGGTGATCTCGGTTGTGCTAAATCACGACCATCGAATAATTTTATAAATTATGTTTTTCATTTACCTTCCAGGAGGTTTCGCTTTGGCTTCTCTTGTTTTTCATCTTCCTTCTGCTTCAGTCTATCGAAAGTTCTTCGGCCAGCAAGCTTCTCTAGCGGTCTTTTCTTTTATTTTGATGTTTAGGATCATTCGTTTCTGTTCCCTCCGTTTCTTGTCTCCTCTCATCATCTTTTTCTCATTCATTTTTCGTTTAAGTTTTAGCTTCTTTGGGAAGTTTGTTCCTAGGAGGGTTTTATCTCCTTTTCTCACTAATCATCTTTTATTTTTTTTTATAGTTTTGATCTTAGGAATGGAGACATCCTCCAATTTTGCAGGTTCTTGGTCCTCAGATGAGGGCTAGTTGAACTCGCAGCCTTGGCTGGGGCGGTGTCCTTGGCTAAAGGCTCCCTCTTTCCTCCCTGAGTTAGGAAGCATCGGGCCAGGAGGATTCCTCCCCGGGGAAGTTTGACCTGAACTATCCAAGATGCTCCTGGAAGGCCTTCAGATCAAATTCCATGTTTACTCGGAGTTCAGACTGGAGGTCTCTGTCTTTGGAGTGGGTTTGCAACCCACCTCCGGACTGCCTCGAGTGCTTGAAGGCTAGGGTTTGACTCCCTCTTTTTCCTTTTTATATAGAGTTTTTAAGATTTTTAAAATTTTGCCCTGCACCCTGGCACCGAACTCTTGGTGCTTTATCTATGGGTTCATGGCAAAATGCCTCTCCGCGGGGGTAGAACCGTCCCTCAACCTCTTTAAGATCATTTTTAATTATGGTAAACACTCTCGGTTCCGAGGATGGTACTATGTATTTCTGTAGAACAAGCAATGGAATAATCCTTTTTTCTGGGAAATTCCTTCTGCTATCCATCATTGGAAGGAATGTTACTTTTTTGTCAAACACCCTACAGATGACTGGGACTTGAGATCCTGGAAGATTTTACAATGAATGGTGACCTCGCCCCCAACACTGAGTGAGGAAGAGGGGGTGGTATGAAGCTCTTCTTCTCCACGATGTTTTTGGCATGGACGTTCTGTCCGATGAAGACCCTTTCTCGACTGGGTTTGTGTTGGTTGCAGCCATGAAGTGCGAGCAAAGCATGGTCATTTCGTCCCTTCTCTTTCGTACCAGGCTATTTGTTATCGTATGATAATTGTGTTTCCTTTTCCTGCAAGAATGGATCCTACCGAAATCAAAAAGCTGAAGCGGAAGGCTTTCTCCAAGTCATCGGCTTCCCTCTCGATGAGGCAGAGGACTGAGCTTATCTCCTGCAAGGGGTCAACGTGAGGTTCCACATCCGAAGGGACCGTACATGCCTAGGGCAGTGTTTCGCCTATAGCCCCATCAGCCCCTGTCGAGGCAGCTGATGTCGGGATTTTAGGGGATGCCTTCATGTCAGTGCCCAAGTCTGAGGGACAAGGGTCGCTAGTTACACCTAGCCCGAGTATTAGTGATTGGGCCATCGCCTTGGGGGCCTTCAAGAACATCCTCTTCCCTGTCGAAGTTGAAAAGTACGTCGGGAGGCAGGCTACTCACCGGCCTTAGGATGCCGTAATGGCATACCTCGAGCTGAGCGAGAGTTAGATTTTGCTACCACTTGTGTCCATTGATCATTTTGCGACACTTCTCTTTTCATTTTCAGCTAGGTCATTATGTTAACTACTACACCCAGATATGGACATATGTTTTAGAATTGGAGAAGGAAAAACTGGCTCTCAGTATTGCCAAGTTCTCTTTCAAGTCCGAGAAGTCCTTTGAGGCTGAAGTTGCCTGATTGAACAGGCTCTTGGCCGAGGAGAGGACGAGGAGAGGGAGCTGCAAGATACGCTTATCGGCATGCGCGGGAAATTATCTAAGGCCCGGCATCAGTTGGACATAGTGGCCCGCAAGAGCGTCGAGGCATATAAGAATTCGGAGGAATGCGCTGATGCTAAGAGGGACTATGCTACTGCTTGCTACCACAACGGTAGGGGTGAGGTCTAGGCGAAGGTGCTGTTGAAATATCCGACCTTTTGATTAGATTTTATGGATGAAAGGTCTGACAACGAGGACGACGTCGAGGCTTTCGGACCCCTACGGACTTTCCTAGTGACCTGCCCCTAACTGCTTGAAGTTTATACTTCTTTCTTTTTTCTTTTTGTTAATGGTGCCAGTTTGCCTTCGAGTGAACCATTTTTGTAACAGCCCTAGGGCTTTTCTTTGAATGAAGCTTGTTTCTTTAGATTTTATCAGTGCGCTTAATGCTTTGCTATCGCTTAAAGTCTTGCTTGAAACCTTGCTCACGTATTTATCGATACTTTTAATCAAAAATATTATGATTGTGGCCAGTAGGTCCTTCGAACTCTAGCAGCATTATTCTATTTCTATGATCTCGTGAGTACGTTGTCTAATTTGCCCCTACCGGTTTTAAATATTGCAAGGCAAAATGTAAGGGTCTGCAAGAGGGTTCTAGGAGTCTATTAAGTGATGAGGGTTTTCACGACCTGCACGATGAACCTCCATGGTTAGCCCGACACTTGGCCGAGGGTCGGGGGATCTGCATAGTTAGCCCTCGGTCCTATTTTGGGTCTTTATAGTTATCCCAGATGGCGAGCAGATGAGGGCTCACCTCCCGTTGTTAAGCCAGGACTTCGTAGTTAGCTCGACATTTAGCTGAGAGTCGGGGGTTTGCATAGTTAGCCACCAACCATGATCCAGCAAAGACTTCAAATCTCTCTCTCACAAATTTATTCTCTTTCTATTTTTTTTACACTATTGGAAAAATGCTCTGCAATCAGTGGATCTATGGGAAGCATCTCTCCATCCCTCTTTTTTGTTCCTCTCTCTCTCTCTCTATGCGTGCGTGTGTGTTTGTATGTTGTTAAAGCCTTAATAAACTCTGTTTTTAATGGATCTATTGTCAATTCTTACCCTGTAGAATGGTAGCTTTTTTCTTTCTCTTTTACTATGGTTTTCAAAAGTTTTAAGAAATTTAGCAGGGCAATTCAGAGTCTTTTGTTGTTAAAACAAACAGTGAACAATGCTCAAAGATTTTTAATAATATGCATACGAGGGTGACTCATGTTGAATGAACAGAAGCTTATTAATTTCAATTGTTTTTGTTTGATGTTACAATGAACTGGCTTAATAGGCTTTTGGAAGGTTGTTGACTGTTGAGGGTGTTGCTAAGCCAGTTTTCTTCCTGCAGAGTTAGATTCTTTTTTTTCTAAATGTTACATATTTGAAATTGTAGTATAATTTGGTTCTTTTTTTTTTAATAGTGGTAACAGACTTTCATTTTAATCTTGTTAAATAGCCTATCTGTAAGAATTTTATTTTATAATGTTGAAGTTGATTGTAGCCTATTTGCTATCCTTGTATTTGATCTAGGATAGCAATAATGTTTTACTCTTTATGTTTATTTAGTACAAATAACAAAATTATGATAAACTTGGAAGTTTTATGCTTTAAGTAGAACTCATGCATTAATTGTTAGTGACATACCTAAAGTTATGTGATACAGAAAGCCATGCTAATCTTTATCAACAAGTGAAACATATGAAGCCATAAATTATTTTAGGAATTTTGTACAAAGTCTTTTGCCGGGTGGTTGCCTAATCACTTGGTTGATTGGACATAATCTATAGGAGGTGGGTCTTGCCTAGGATATTTGACTAGTGTGCTCACTGGATCATAACCTTCAGTCAACAAAAGCTTAGATTTAAATAGTTCCTTTGGAGAGAAGATCACACATTGATCCCAGTGTTGAACTGATCTGTGACATCTTTATTATTCTAATCCAGTGGAATATCTTACATGAACGTCTATCCATTCTCATCCATTCTCATCTAGATGTGACGTGAGCAGTTTTTTTCATATCATTATTTCTTTAATTCCATACGATCATGTTTATTCGTTTTATTAATTGAATCAACATTTGTATGTAATTTCTTATTAGTGGCATGCTCATTTTGTGCTTGTGATGATGTATATATTTTAATCCTCTTTTCATTTTTGGTTTCAATCCTCTTACTGAACTAGATAAGTTTCAGTAAGTTAGTAATCACTTTTTTCTCGGGTCACAAGCTCCTTTGATAATGCAGAGGGCTATTTTTTCTCTCTTTCTTTTTTTTTTTTTTTTTCTTTTTCTTTTCTTTTTTTTTTTTTTTTTTGGGGGGGGGGGGGGGGGGGGGGGTGATTCCTAATATTGACCTAATAGTTTCAGTTCAGGTTTTTGGAGTGAAAGATTTGGGAGTTTGCTGCCCAAATTTGTTGTTGAAAATATTCGATTAAACTGTTACAATAGGGTTTAGATCTTATTTCATTTCATATGTGTATATAACTCATTTAAAATGAAATAAAACAAGGAGAAGAGTTAATAGAGAACAAAATCCAAGTGAAAAGAAAATGGAGCACAAGAATTGGAACACCAGGAGAAGAAGAAAAGGAGATGAACCAAAATAAGTTAAATGAGGAAGGTTAGCAAACTTCTAGGAGCAAAAGGAGACGTAAAGGAAAATTATTTAGAAAGCTTCCCAGGGCAAAACCTTTATAAAAATTAGAAAGAAAATTTCAAACTTGTCAGCCTGCTTCCATGCATGATCAAAGAACTGGATAAAAATATTAACCTCAATTCTAGTGGAACCAAAACTTTGATAGATCAAATAATGACTCTTACAGGTTTAGGGTAGATGTGAACTCTAGAAGAACCGGAGCCAACTCCTTGTACTGAAGGGTTCTGCACCAGATATAACTCGCTCTAAATTTTGGCCCTTCAAAATTTATTAAGAAAGTATGAAAAATCCTAAATTCTATTCTGGATGTTTACACATTATTACTTAGGACATATCCCATATATTCACATTGATAGATTTGAAAAATAATTTAGGGGAAGCAAGAAACAGTTGAATTGCTAATGAAAAGGATTGGTAGAAGTGCTTGCTGCTAGTTAGGGATGATCAGAAGATATATTTTCTTTAAAGTTTTCATTCTATCAAGGATTTTTTTGGGATATAAATCAAAGCACAGAATTAGGATTTATTTAAAAAATTTAAAAAAGGGGAAGAGGCTGTTGAATTTGGTTAATAACTTTCTTCTGCTGTCATTAGTTTGTGATAGCATCAAGGGCCTATGACTCTGAGCAATGTTGTATACTTGTATATGTACCAGTATGGTAATGGTACTTTTTTTTTTTTAATTTTCTGTATTCTTCTTTATCATCTTATGAATCATCCTCCTCCTGAAGCAGACTCCAAAATTTTCTGTTAATTGATTCATTATTGAATGCGGAGATGTGAATATTTGTGTGTGTTTGCATGCACATTCATGTGCATGTATATGTGTGTGGGTGTGTGTGAGAGAGAATCTTTTGATTTTTGTAATCAAAGTTGATTATCTTCTGATAATTGTTGCCTAAAGTTATAATTTAGTTGTGGCAAACTTTGGTCATGTGACACATTAAATGAATTGCTTACATTTTCAGCTTTTGGAAGAAAAGAAGTTTATTTGGCTATGATTAGAATACAAATTGGTTGTTGTGAACTTTACTCATACGAGTCACATATAATGTCTTCCACAGTTTTCACAAATCAAGTTTTTTTTATCTCCACTGTTAATTTTATGATTCTAAGTGCTTGTGGGGTCCTTAACGTACCGAAATACTGATGACATGTTTCAGAGTATACTTCTCTCCAAGTACAGAGGTTTCTCTAGAGGGAGTTCAGGGATGTGCTTCTTGTGAAAATGTAGCACTAGTGCAGTCAATGCCTACACATGTTGTCCAGGCATTTTCCTTGCTGCAAGGAAGCCCTGAAGCTCAGGTTCTAACTCTTATATTTTGATAATCTCATGGATGCGGTTTGTGTAGTTTTCTTGTTCATTGTCACAACTGAATTATATCTGACCATTCTTCATTAGAAGCTGAAATCTTTTGTAATATATGGTGCATTATTTGCTATGTGACAAAGGAATATTATTTTATTGGTTTTTGATGATAATATTGTTGTATAATAATTGGCTAAAATGAGCAGGAGATGATTAGCAGCATCCATGCATAGCAAAACTTCCTTTTGAAATGCGCTTACTTGTACTATTGAGACTTAACTTTTACAAAGTTTTGATTTAAGTATAGTAGAACATATGTTAATTAGTTTGACATTCTTGAAAGTTTGAGGCAATGTTGATGAGGGTGAGGTGCAGCTGGGATATTTCCTTTAGGATCCATTTGGTTGGGGTATATTAGATTACGGGATAATCTGTCGATTCCTGGGAATTATTTATTTGGAAAATAATTGTGGAGAAAAATAACTTTTACCATGTTTGGTTTGTGGAAAAAATTTCTTCAGAAAATGATTACTAAGTTTGGTTGGAAGTAATCCTATATTGGAATATGGTCAAATTTACAAATATATCCATTAACAAAAAATAATTTTTTAATACTAAGATAGTTTTGTTATCTTTGTATAATGCCATTTACATTTTAATTGTTTTGCAAAAGCTCTGTATTAAATGAATTTGGAAAAATATCAAAATAAATTCATTGATCATTAGTGTACTTTATTGTGAATATTTTTGTCAAGTTTAGATTACTACTATTTAGGAATTTACCAAATACCAACCCTTCCATGGTATTTATTTTACCCCTTCTCTTTCCAGAAAATAAGGATCGAACCCACCACATTTTTTTTTACCATCTCTCTCCACTTTTTGTACCAAACATGGTAATCTGACCTAGGATTTATTTTTCCATGCCAGATTATCACCAACAAATGGACCCTTAGTGAGTTTTGGAAAGCAATGGAAGGGGGATTTGTATCGGTGAACTTCCAATTTCTGAGGTGTGAGAGACAATGGAAGGTGGCGGGATGGAGGTGGAGATGATGGGAGGTGAGAGATGGGGATGTAAAGAGCGGAGATGGGTTTCTTTATACAGTGAGAGGATTAAGGAATAATTAAATTTTTAAATTTTCTGTCGAAATTATGACATTGGAAATTTTGAATTTGGGCCCAGCTTAGTATTGTTTTTGGTCTGCCTGGGCCCAGCCCAAAATCTGTTGGGCCTAAGAATTTGTGCCCACCCAAAGTCAGCAGGCTTAAAATACCCAACTCAGTTGATCATTATAAAAACAATCTAGAAAATATTAATCAAAATTAGGAGAAAATTTAAAATAAAGTAATAAAATTTCTCAAGAAAAAAGATGCTGTTTTAAAGAATATGTTATTGTTTAGAACTTTTGTATGTGTCTCTACAGGGTTTTCTTATTATAATAATCAAAAAACTGTCTTGAAATATATTGTTGATCAATTATCTTTAGAGGGTAAGATATCATTATGCTCTTTGATATAACATATTGACCATCCTAAGTGTCTAGGAGATTTGAGTATGATATAGCTAAACTTTGCCAAAAGGTGTAATTTAATGTGCCATTTGACATCACTCTCATTTTCTATTTTCAAAAATAAAAAATAAAATTGCTTCTGTTCTTTCTAAACTTTTCAAAATTATTAATATGTTTAGTATAGTTAAGTATTTTAAAAATATAAATATGGTGGCAATGGCGATAGTGGCTGTAAAGGTGGCAGCGACTGTCGTGGTGTTAGTGGTGGGGGAAAAGGCATCAGTGGCGGTGGCGGTGTGGGTGGTGACGTACCTACAGTGGCAATAGTGGTAGAGGTGGTGGCAGCTATGATGGTGGTGGTATCACGGCAGTGGCGGTGACAACAAGATCAGAGGTCATGGCAATAGCGGTGGTGGTGGTGGTAGTGACAGTGGCTGCAAAAACGATAGCAGAGTTGGTTGTGGCAATATTAGTAGTGGTGATAAAAAACATGAGTTTCTTATTTTTCAAAATATTGAAAGTAGTATTTTTATTAGAAATAATTAAAAAAACTTTTGAAAAATAAGAAATAGAAACAATAGCTCCAAACATGGTTACATCTTGGATTTGTGTTTTTGTTTTTAAAAAGAAATAAAACCATTGCCAAATAGGCCCTAAATTTACATCAAAGAATCCATACTTTTTTCTAGTTCTTCATTTAACTTAGTGTTACAGTACTAATTTTGCAACTTACGATTTTTTTCAAATCTACTTGAAATTCATAAAAGTCTAATTTAAGAGAAAATGCATCTTAGCTTTTGAAATAGCAGAATAACAAAAAGAAAAATAACATAAATAGCTCCTATAAACATTTTATTTGGCTCCATTAGTTTTGGCTAAAAATCTGAAACTAACTCCAATTTCATATTTAGTCCTTCCAAAAATTTTGGAGTTTTGGGCAAAACTTCGAACTATGAATTCGATAAAATCAAGTTAGGATTTAGGAATTGACATCTTGACTCTCAATGATTAACAAAACCACATTTGTGGTATTTGCTAAGTTGTGTGAACGATCCTGAGTCCTTGATGACTGATAAGCAGCTGCATGAAAGTTGCTGCTGTTTTCCATTTCAAAATTGTCTGGTATTTTTTTTTTCTTTTTTTTTTCTTGAATGATTCTTTTAGGATTTTGCTTGATGTCAATAGAATGTCTGAGCCTGGATAATACAACATTCAAGTTGTTTGGGTAATGAGAAATTTCTAAATTATGGATAAACCTTTTCCATCAGGAATGCAAAAAAAGACAGTTTCAGCAGCACTTGACATGTACCTGAGTCCATGTAATATAGTTTCTCATGTGCCGAAAGATAGGAAAGTTTGAGATACGTTGAGAATTTTGAGAGATTGAAAACTCAACCAGATGGAAGTACATGTTATCCAAGAATCTTTTATTTGTAAAGTAGCCAAGGTTGCTTAATTTGAAATATAGGGGGAAGGATTTATATGCTGCATATAGTGCAACAATTAGATTGGTTTTTGGTTCACCTTTATTATTATTTTGGTTTTATTTGTTGTTATTATGAAGAAAAATATGAAGTTATCTCTTTTTTCTTTTCTTTTCTTTTTTAATCTTCACTATTACTAGTAGAGATTGAAGGAGTTATTTTTATTGTCTTGGTGTCATGTGCAGGATGTTGTTGCTTCACTTGCAGCTGATAAGAATGTTTGGGATGCTGTAATGAAAAATGAGAAGGTCATGGAGTTCTACAGGACTCAGCAGTCCGGTAAGCATTTGTTTATATTATGGATAACAAATTTCTCCCTTTCTCTACGGGTTTGTTTCATAGTGACTATGATTTATAAGAGCTGTTATTTCTGCAGTTGTTCTCCAGCCTGAAACAAATGTAGATTCTGAGGAATCTGTTGCTGAAAATGAGTGCACCAAAGAATTTCTGAAGATCCCAAAAACTCCTGCAGAAGACTCCCAAACCTCAGTCTTCACAGAAATAGTGGGTAACATTAAGCTGAAAGTCAGAGAGATGGTAAGTCATATATCGAACTTCCTTCAAGATCTTTTGGGGACTTCAACGGGAGCTCAGAGCTCTACCAGCACAAAGAGTACTGGCACCGCTGGATCTAGCATGGATGTCGCTGTAGGAGCATCCTTCATAGCATTGGCAATTGCAGCAATCTTGGTGGTTTTGGTCAAGAGAGGATAGTTTGAGAAGCCAAGCTGTCTGTTACTTTTATATAAATTCACAATACTCTGTCCAAACCTAGAAGAAACTTGCTTCCATTGCATTATCATCTCATGGATTTAAATGAGGAATTGATTTTTGGAGAGACCTCCGGTAGCAAGTGGAATCTCTTTTCATCCGTTGTATCTATGTGTGAAGCGCAAGTGGAATCTCTTTTCATCCTTTGTTGTATCCATGTGTGAAGCGCATAAGAACATAATGATGAAATGGAATGGTTTATAAAGAATTTCTCATTGGTGTCATATCGCGGAAGTAACTGATGTTATTTATATCAAAAAACTCTAAATCTTTTAGCACATTGGCATCTCATTTCTTGTCCAGCAAGAAGATATTTTATGAATTATCTCTAGGATGTTGTGGAGGAAAGCATGAGAATAATTTTTTTCATATGAGATTAACTGGTTGTCGTTGTGTATACTAATGAAAAGAATTCAATACCCACATTTCTGCTTTGCGAGTAGAAAGAGGAACATATGGAGACTTTTGGCATGCATGTAAAGGGATTCCATTTAAATGCATGCATGTAAAGGGATTCCATTTAAGAGTTGAATGTGTAACTTACTTTTTTTTTTGTATCAAAAAGAGAAAAAATATCTTTCGTAAGTCATTTAGTTAGAACAGTCTCTTTTTAATTCCATTTTTATTAAAAAAAGGAGTTTGGTGGGTTTTACTGGATTCTTGTCCTAACGGACTGCCTTGTGTGTGGCCATATGAACCGATCCCTACGCTCTTAGCGTTGTTGCTCCCGATGCACAGAAGTTTTTGTACGCTTGCAAGCTATTCGTGCAGGAAATTTAGTGCGAGGAATACAATATTTCTATAGTGAGCCTCATAATTGTAGTAGGGTGGATCAATCTTCTTGACACAGCTGTTAATCAGTTCCATCATTTCTCCGTTACTAGTGGTAATGTGTGAATCCTGTCATTAATGCTGGAGACATGCATTTGATTGATAATTGATTCCATCAAATCATTATTATTTCTCTTTTACACATATCAGGTTGTTAATTAGCGAAGGATATTTGTGCAATATTTAGTCCAGGATAAAAACAATTTTTGAATAATAAGTACTGAACAACTAAACTATACTATGTTCACGAAAAAGAAAATGCCTCACATGAAAAAAGAGTAAATGACCAAAACCTGAAGATTTTTCCTATTTGTGTTGGGTGGGGCCGGACGGGGGGGGGGGGGGGGGGGGGGGTGGGGTTGGGGGTTGATGAATAGGATTCCTCGTTCCTCATCCTTCTTGGAGCAAAAAGTTGGAGTTGTTTAGTTGTTTAAATAGATTGTCATGCCATATTGACTTGGCAATGTATTTTCTTAATATTATATGTGTTAGGATATATCAGTTTAAATATAAATCAACTACCGGTTCGATCGCTTGTGCACTCCCTCCTGAACCAGATACCTCGAACCAAAGCAAGCCGAATGGTCAACGGGCAAGGCGACGATATGGTCTTCGAATTCAGCCGAAGACATAATCCTCGGCTACGGCCGAAGACATGGCCTTCGGCCCCGGCCGAGGACATGATCCTCGCCCAGCCGAAGACTCTCAGCCACAGGTACCAATCCGAAGGCGCCTCAAGACGAAGACACTCCTCCGATTCAACAATGACCACTCTTGGAGAAGAGGCCGGAAGGCAGATCTTCGACCAACATCAAATCCACACAAACATGGGGACAACGGTTACCATCGGCTGCCTAACTATCACCTCCAGAGTACAACTACGATGGAGCGGCCACGTAGCCACGAACTCCAACGGTAACGCCTCCGGCCTGATCGAAACCGTTCAATAACCATCCACGGTTACGGTCAGAGGGAAATCAATTAGCCCCCATCATAACTGTAGGAGAGAGAACGGAGCCACAGATCAGGCTAGCCGATATAAATACTGGTAAGAGGGGACACTTAAGGTAAGCGCAACAAAATCCTGAGAATACCAGAGTTCCGTTCCTCGTCATCTCCCTCCTCAGAATCTTCCCCATTCTATTGCTGGAGCCTGCCTCTGACTTAGGCATCGGAGTGTCCCCTATCGGAGAATATCCGGCCAGGAATCTATTTTGCAAGTAAACAGGGGAGCGAACCTGTGATCCAGTAGCTTCGCCCGGTCGGAAGAGGAATTCTATGCCAACAGATTGGCACCCTAGGTAGGGGAAAGAGATATTGAACATCTACCGTTAGCTCCTTAGAAAAGGGGAAGTGTAAGGAGTTTCCGATGGCAAAAAGAAAAACTCAGAATGCCTTGACGAGCAGAAGTAGCGTTCCTTCCCAGAGGGGTGAACCCCTGGCAAGGAACGATGGTCCGCCTCCCACGCTTGTCGTGGGATAGCAGCAATTTGAGACTCTCCTGAACCAAGTTAACGCTCTCACGACTATGGTTCAGAATTTTCAAGATAAAGCCTTTCAGGTGGGGCATCCACCTGCCACCTCCAGACATAGCCATCACTCCCGGAGGAAAAGAGCCCCTCGAGATGGGTCCACCCATCTTTCCCTCCATGATCGATCCTCTCCCGGGGGCCGAAGCTCCTGGATTCCAAGACCAACTGATTCACTGCGAAGAAGAAAGAGGCCTAGGTAATCTCTCTCCGCCTCCTTCGAAGACTCCACTCTCGGAAGGGACCTGCCAAAGGAAGTCCGCCCTGATTACGAGGAAAATCTTAAGGCCCTCGAATCAGAGGTTGCGAAGCTCCAGGAACAGAGGAACCATGGTGACCTCGTGGTGTGCGAGCTGCACCCTCCGTTCACCTCTCGCATCATGGCCGAAGTAGTTTCCTGGCATTTTAGGGTCCCTCAGATGGAGCCCTATGACGGCACCACTGACCCACTTGATCACCTAGGCAGCTTCAAAGCCCACATGATGATTCAAGGGGCTTTAGATGCACTATACTGCCTTGCCTTCCTAGCCACTTTGAAGAAGGCCGCTCGGATATGGTACTCAAGCATACATCCAGGTACCATCGACTCTTTTTTCGAGCTAGAAAAATTATTTATCTTTCATTTCAGGACCTGCTGTAAGATGCCCCGCAACATGGATACTCTGTTTCTCCTTCGCTAAAGCGAAGGAGAAAGTTTACGGGATTATATCTCCAGATTCAACTCAGCCATGCTCGAGATCCCTGATTTCAACGAGCACGTGGCTATGTCTACATTAAAGAAGGGGCTCCGAACGTCCAGGCTTACATTTTTTCTGGATAAAAAGTTTTCCACAAGCTATGTTGAGCTCCTGTCAAGGGCTCAGAAGTACGCCGATATCGAAGAGCAAGCGATGAACCAGCGGTTAGCCGAAGGGAAGCCCTTCCCAAAGAAGAAGAACAGCAGGGGACTATATCTCCCTACACCCAACAACAACAACAAATACTCTGATCGGTGATGAAGTCCCAGGCCCAGAGCATCGGGCAGGAGACTCGACTCCTATACTACCCTCAACCTCCTTAGAGAAAAGATCTTGTTGGAGATAGAAAAATAAACTACCTCCAACGGCCATGTCCCATGAAGGCGTCCTCTTTCATAAGAATAAGAACAAATACTGTCGATTCCACCGGGATCACAACCACGACATCGAAGAGTGCATCCAACTCAGAAATGCTATTGAGGATCTTATCAAGAGAGGTTACCTGGGATGGTACATCGGTCGGCAAGAACCTCAGTTAGAAGTTGCAGTTCCCCATAGGGCTCCTGAAGAAGCCGAATTACTGAACCAGAGGCTCACCAGCAGGAACGTAGGGATGCTGCATCGACCGATCGAATAGAGAAGGGCCGAAGATGATGCCCCGAAGCGGCTAAAAGACAACAACACCATACTCTTCTCCGTTGATGACCTCGCGGGAGTCTAACTCTTGCACGATGATCCTGTTGTAATATTGGCCATTGTGGCCAATTATGATGTAAGACGTATCTTGGTTAATAATGGAAGTTGTGCTGATGTCTTACTTTACGACGCGTTCTCTCGGATGTGTCTACCTAAAAATAAACTACAAAGATCCCCTCTGCTACTCACTGGCTTTGGAGGCAATCAGGTCGATGTCGAGGGTGAAATAGTACTACCTGTAATCCTCGGCACCGAACCACGATAGAAGACACTACCAGTTAACTTCATAGTAGTCCAAACCCCTTCAGCCTACAATGTGATTTTGGGTCGGCCCGCCCTGAACAAATTTTGGGCCATAGTATCAACTTATAACCTCTTAGTGCATTTTCCCACCAAGAGTGGCATCGGAGAAGCAAAGGGAGACCAGAGAACGGCACGACAATGCTTGATGATTCAAGACAAGCAATCCAACGATCCCATAACTTGGGATCAATTAGATCTGAGGGACCCAATCACAGACTCTGGCGAACCCATGGAAATAACCATTCTGGTACAACTAACTAAGGAGGACCCCATCAAGGTCGTGCAAATCGAAAGCTTGCTCAACGAGAAAACCAAGGCAAAGCTGATCTATTTCCTCAGGAACAATGTCGATGTCTTTGCCTGGTCAGCCTCGGATATGCCTGGGATCTTAGCCGAGGTGATTACTCATCGGTTGGAAGTTGCCCCCGAACACAAGCCGGTTCGGCAGAAGAAAAGGAGCTTCACCCCTGAAAGACAGAAGGCCATAGATGAAGAAGTAAACAAGCTTAGCAAGGCGGGATTCATTCCAGAAGCATACTTTCCTGAATGGCTGGCCAACGTGGTAATGGTGAAGAAAGCTAGTGGTAAGTGAAAATTTTGTATTGACTACACAGACCTCAACAAAGCCTGCCCAAAAGATAGCTTTTCCCTTCTAAAGATCGACCAACTGGTCGACGCCATCACCGGCCACCAGCTATTGAGCTTTATGGATGCCTTCTCTGGATACAACCAGATCCGAATGGATCCTCAATATGAGAAAAAAATGGCCTTCGTCATCGAGAAAGGCCTTTATTACTACAAAATGATGCCATTTGGACTGAAGAATGCTGGGACGACATTCCAAAGACTGATTAATAAGGTGTTCAAAGAATAATTAGGAAGGAACATGGAGGCCTACATCAATGACATGATCGTCAAGAGCCTCCATAAAGAAAACCACATCAAGGATCTGGAGGAATTGTTCAGTGCCCTACGATGCTACTATATGAAGTTGAACCCAAAGAAGTGTGCCTTCGAAATAACTTTGGGCAAGTTCTTGGGGTTTCTCGTTACTAAACGAGGAATCGAGTCAAACCCCCCAAAAATACAGGCCCCCAGGGGTATGAGACACCCTTCTTGCAAGAAGGAGGTACAGTAGCTGACAGGAAAGATCGCCTCCTTGAGCAGATTCATCTTTCGATCGATCGAGAAGTGCCTCCCTTTCTTCAAGGTACTCCGGCAGTCCTGAAGCTTTGAATAGACTGAGAACTACCACCTTACTTTTGAAGAATTAAAGTAATACTTGGAGACCCCACCCTTGCTCTCCAAACCTCAAGATGGGAAAACAATCTATCTGTACCTCTCTACTACAGATGAAGCAGTCAGTTTTGGTCCTCATCCAAAGAGAGGAAGATAGCCTCCATAAACCGATCTACTACATCAGCAAAGTCTTGCACGATGCTGAGACAAGATACTCAAAGATGCAGAAGCTAATTTACTCCTTAATAATTGCGGCAAAGTGGCTACGATCTTATTTCCACGCCCACACCATCGTGGTTCTGACTGAACAGCCCCTTAAGGCCGTTCTTCGATGTCCTGACATTTCAGGAAGAATAGCTAAATGGACTGTGAAGTTGAGTGAGTTTGACATCAGCTTCCAGCCTCGATCGGCTATGAAAGCCCAGGTGCTATTCGACTTCTTCGCTGAGTGCACTTGGAAGTCTGAAGATGAAATATGATCACCCGAAGAGGAAGGAGTCACTCCGAAAGATGCAAAGTCCGTTTGGGTACTCCGTGTAGATGGGGCCTCCAACTCTATTGGATGCGTAGCGGGCCTCATACTAGCTGAACCAGATGGACACACGGTGGAGTACGTACTTCGATTCTCCTTTCGTGCTTCGAACAACCAGGCTGAATACGAAGCCCTACTTGTAGGACTCCGAATCACCAAGAACTTAGGGATTCAAAGACTCAAGATCATTTCGAATTTCCAACGGGTGGTAAACCAGGTCAAAGGCGAGTTTGAAGCCAGAGACTCCATGATGATCCAATACCTAGAGAAGGTGCAAGCCCTATCCTCTCAATTAGAATATTTTAAAATCATTCATGTCCCTCGATCAGAGAATTTCCAGGTGGACGCACTGTCTAGGCACGCCACCACTACTCTGGAATCCCTCGGTCGTACCTTCATCGAGCATCTCGAGGCTCTGAGTATAGCCGAAGAAGCTTTGGAGGTGCATCAAATCAAGACTGAACCCAGCTAGATGGATCCCATCCTTAAATTCCTAAATAAGGGTACGCTATCGGAAGATAAGGCAGAGGCCAAGAGAACCCACTGGATGGTATCTCAATATGTTATTTTGGACGGGACCTTCTATAAGAGATCGTTCTCTCAACCTCTGTTGAAGTGCTTAGGGCCGTCAGACGTTGACTATGCCTTAAGGAAAGTTCATAAAGGCATATGCGAAGATCATCTGGGAGGCAGGTCTCTGGCATATAAAATAATATGCCAGTGATACTATTGGCCCATTATTCAAAAGGGTTCAGTCGATTTTGTTCGAAGATGTGATCAGTGCTAGAGGTATGCCAATGTCCAAAGACAACTAGTGAGCCATTTGACTCAGCTAACGGCTCCCTGGCCTTTTGCCCAGTGGGGCATGGATATCCTTGGCCCGTTCCCACTAGCGTTGAGGCAGAAGAAGTTCCTCATTGTTGCCATCGACTACTTTACCAAGTGGATCGAGGCCGAACCATTGGCTCACATCATAGAAGGGAAAGTCGAGAATTTTATCAGAAATTCCATCATATTCTGGTTCGGAATCCTCCCCATCAAAATCACCTGCAGTCCTTAAGAATTGAAATATGAGGAGCCTGGAGAACTCTGAATGCAGGAGGGTGGACTTGGATCTACTACCAAGCACCAGACTCCAGGCTCAGATGAAAATGGCAGCATATCAATAAAAGTTACCAAGTATTATAACTCAAGATGGAAGAACATGCCTTCCGCATCGGGGACATGGTACTACGAGAACGAGGTATCCAGGCCAATGGAGCAAGGCAAGCTTTCCCCAATTGGGAGGGACCCCTACTAATCAAAGAAATTGTGCATCCAGGAACATATTGACTCGAAACCCTGGATAGCGTTGTGCTGCCTTGGCCTTAGAATGTACAAAATCTTTGCAAGTACTACCAATAAACATGCCCAAAGTTTTTCATGGAACTCTATTTGAGAATAAGTCTAAGCATCCCACCATGCCGATAGTGCAACAATGGTCTTAATGATCCACCCAACAGAATCGACCGAGAGCGCAAAGGTGAGTCTGATCCACTCACCTTATCGGTATGCCCAACGAGCATAACGGAAAGCCTAACCAGGCTATCAAATGATCAAAGGCATAGGGATGGTTCACATAACCTACCTTAGTTGAATCTTAAGATGTGCCGGGGTGGGCCTAATCAACCTACCTTAATTATGAAAAAAGGTGCAGGGACGGTTCACATAACCTACCCTACGGTAAATTTGAAGATGTGCTGGGATGGGCCTAATCAACCTACCTTAATTACAAAAAAAGGTACAGGAACGGTCACACAACCTATCCTATAGTAAAATCCAAGACACACCAGGGCGGGCCTAATCATCCCACCTTAACTTTAACAAGAGGCATGGGATAGCCCAGATGCCTTACCCTATGTGAATCCGAAGACGTGCCGAATCGAGTCTAGATCACTCATCTTATCAACAACAACAGTCCTAGGATGGCCTAATCAGGCCCACCCTATCAAGAAAGAAAAAAAGAAGAGAAAGCTACTTTCATTTCACTAAGGAGCATTATATATATAAAAAAAGATAATGGAAAGGCAGATCTAATGACCACCCGCCGCCCCCATTCCATGCCGGTGGGGGGTGTCGAATCACTGTGAGGCACCCGAGGAGGCTCCAGCCTTCCCTCCTCTTCGAAGTCAGAATCATATTCATGGCCAGGGAAGGGGACAGAGGGCCTAATGTTCTCCAGGCCCTTCAAGTCATAGTAATGGAAGGCCTTGTCCCTGTGCTCCCGGAACCCCTAGTGGTAGGAGTCCAGGATCATCTCGACAACCTCATCCTTGAAGGCTGATGATGCCAGGAATTTCATGATGGCCTCCACTGCCTCTATCCTGGCCTCCTCCGCCCTCGTGGCAGCCTCCGTGACTTGAGCCCTGGCTTCCTCCACCTGAGCCTCTAGGATCCGTACCCTCTTCTCCAGGCGGGCTATTTCTCTGGGCTGGTGGTCGTCGTCATCGCCTCAGTGAGCCTTCCCACTAGGCTCACCCTCTGCCCTGGAATCGAAGGCTCTTTTTCGGGCCATTTTTTGGAGCTCTACAATGTTAAACTTCATCTCCGGGATATGTTAAGAGGAAGGGGGATGACAACTTTTGGAATAAAGGTTTGGCCCTCTGATGTCTCGATGACCTCTAAAAAGGAATGGACTGGGTCCTATTTAATGGGATCCCGTACCCATAGACAACTGCAGGAAACGTGGCCCATGCCTTTTCCCAAGCTAGCCAGAGGGCGCCATGTGTTGAAACGATGCATCGAAGCCCGAATGGCTACCCTGGGAACGGTACGGTCACCAATAACTACTCTTGAGGATAGAGGCCACCGGCGCTTCGAACCTGGAGCAATCTTTCTTGGATGGTTACAACATTAATGACTACTTTTTGGGAAAGGAAAGCTTGGCGGCATCCAGGATGCACGGGGATGCGACCGTTTGAAAACCAACGCACCCAGCACAAACAACAAAAATATGCTCGATGTCCCCCACCAGTCGCCAATGATGTAATGACTGTTGAGTCTCAAGTGGTGCATTCATGGCTAGTCGAGTCAATGTACATGTGTTGATCTAGTCTATCATGGTTTTCCATGATGTGTCTAGGGATAGGGTTAAGTCCGGTACGAGTCCTAGGTGTTTAGGCTCAATTTTGATCTTTCTAGATCTTTGAGTCGGCTCTTTTGTTATAAGAGTCGACTCTGCTGGTTGGCATGTCTCAGAATAGGTGGCTGTGATCTGGAAGAGTCGACTCGGATGGTTTCGGGTCAGCTCGGATGCACAGTCAGGAAACCTGTTGTTTGGACGGGTCGGCTCTGATGGATTCGGGTCGGCTCGGATGCACAGTCGAAAACTTATTATCTGGATGGGTCAGCTCTGATGGATTTGGGTCGGCTCGGATGCATAGTTAGGAAACCTGTTTCTAGAAGGATTGGCTCTGATGGATTAGAGTCGGCTTGGATGTAAGGCTAGTCAACTCTAATGTTTCGGGTCGGCTTGGATGATGGGTGAACTATTTTGACGGTGCTAGCTGGGGGAGTTTTTTGGGATCTCGGGCACGTGTGATCGAGGGATATATATTGTATTCTCGTAAGAGGATGGTGGGGGTGTAACGAACTTCTTGGAAGTAGAAATCCCTTTCTCCCATGAAAACCTCTATGTTCTTCTTCTTCTTTCCTCTTCTCTCATTCTTGTTATTCTTGATCTTCATAGACATGAGTCCTACCGTGATCTTCATGAAGATTGCTGCAGATGGTCATCCATAACCTGGTGATACACTTCCGTAATTGCTTTGTTGATCAGGGCGTTCATTCTTGATCAGGAACAAGGCTATTCTAGAAGATTTGGTTCATGAAATCTAGTTGGGTTTGGAATCGAATTCTCTACATTTGGTATCAGAGCAAGGTTCGTGGAAGAAAGATCCCAAGATCTGAGGGTTGGAAGTAGGCTCCTTGCATGTATGATTTTTCATATCTCTTGAATTCTTGATTGTGGTAATGGCATCAGTGGATTCAAAGTAGATTTTGAGAAGTACGATGGCAAGGAAAACTTCATCCTATGGCAGCAAAGGGTTAAAGATTTGCTGGTTCAAAAGAGAATCTACAAGGTCTTGGTGAAAGAAAGGTAGGAAAAGATTAGTGTTGAAGAATGGGAAGAGTTAGAAAAGTTTGCTTTCAGCACTATAAGGATGTGTTTGGATGATCAGGTTTTACCTGCGGTGTGTTCAGAGACTACTGCAAAAAGTCTTTGGAGAAGACTAGAGAACACATACATGGAAAGAACATGATGAACAAGCTATGGCTAAGAAGCAACTGTATAGCTTGAGAATACCTAAAGGAGGAGATCTTGTTGCACACATTCAGAGGTTCAATCATGTTTGTTTTGAGGTGATGAGTCTGGATGTAAAGATTGATGAAGAAGATCAGGCATTGTTGCTGCCATGTTCACTCCCTGGATCGTATGATGGTCTCATAACAACTTTAGTTTATGGGAAGGAAACCCTAAACTATGAAGAGGTTGTTGGTGTGCTCAGATCCAATGAGCAAAGGAAAATGATCTGCAAAGGTAATCCTAACTCAGAGGTTCTTGCTATAAATGAGAGGCGAGGAAGATCTAAGGAAAGAGCTAGGGGAAAGTCCAAGGGTAGATCTCAGTCTCGGAACCACAAGAATGTGAAATGCTACAAGTGTCGTCAGCTTGGGTATATCAGGAAGAATTGTCCTCTTTGGAAGACAGAAAAGGGAAGCTAACACTAGTGTGCAAATGCTTTGGAAAGCAATGGAGGAGTACTAGTTGTAATCGATGGATCATGGATTGGAAGAATACCTGGATTCTGAATTCTGCATGCTCATACCACTATACCTCACATCGGGATTGGTTTTATACCTATGACAGGTCAGATGGAGGTAGTGTAAGTCTTGGTGATGATCACACCTTGTATGGTAGCTGGAGTAGGCACTATAAGGGTGAGGATGTATGATTGAGTGATAAGGACTCTATCTAATGTCAAACATGTACCAAATTGAAAAAGAATTTGATTTCTTTGGGCTACTTAGAAGAGCAGGGATATGCTTTTAGTTTGCCAATCTGGTAGTGGATGTTTGAGAATTACCAAGGGAGCTTTAGTGGTAATGAGAGGAAGAAGACTGAGCAACAATCTATAGGATGGAAGGCTCATGATAAGTGATAGTGCTGAAGTGCTTGCAGCGGCACAGAAGGAACAGTTGAAATATAAACTGTGGCACTATCGAATGGGTCATATGAGTGACCGAGGGCTCACGGAGTTAAGCAGAAGAGAACATCCCAGCTTTGAAAAAGGATGGAAATGACCTGTGTGAACCGTGCATCTTTGGTAAACAACATAGAGTTAAATTTGCTGTTTGTACCAAGCCAAGTGAAGGAGTGCTCGATTTGGTGCATTCGGATGTATGGGGACCAGCACCTATTTTATCCAGAGGTGGAGCAAGGTATTTTGTTACCTTCATTGAGATGACTTCTCTAGGAAACCGTGGTGTATCTGATAAGGAAAAAATGAGATGTATTTACTCGGTTTAAAGCTTGGAGAGCTGAGATAGAGAAGGAGACAAGAAGACATGTAAAGTGCCTTCGGACTGATAATGGTGGAGAGTACTCTAGTACAGAGTTTAGAAGTTACTATGAGGAAAATGACATCAAACGCCATTACACAGTAAGAATGACCCCACAGTAGAATGGCGTCGCGGAAAGGTTGAACCGGACACTATGGAGAGGGCAAGGAGTATGAGGCTGCAGCATCACTACCGAAAATTTTTTGGGGTGATGCTATTACTCAGGCATGTTTTCTCATAAATAGGTCCCCTGACTTCAAGTTGGATGGTGGACTTTCAGAAAAGCTTGGAGTGGGAAGAAGGTGGAGCTTGGCCACCTGAAAGTTTTTGGTTGCCGAGCTTATGTTCATGTGGAGGCAACTGAAAGAAGCAAGCTTGATCCTAAGTCAAAGAAGATGATCTTTATAGGGTATCCACAAGGAGTCAAAGGTTACCTACTGTGGGATCATAGTCTCAAAAAGCTGTGATCAGTAGAGATGTTATTTTTGATGAGAGGAGCATCTTGGTGAAACCGGGACTGCAATAGGAAATGTAGTCAATAAGATGAACAGCAGTGAGAGTTCGTCACAGGTGGAGGATAAGTCTTCAACATCAGCTGGAAATGGAGTTTCAGTTGAGGTGGAGTTGGACAGGAAAGATTTTCCAGGGGTGAAGGAGAGGCAAGAAGAATCAGTTGTTCAAAGGAAAGCGCTGGAGGAGCCACAGTCAGTAGACTTACAGGACAGTGCAAGGGGAGTGGCATTGCATAAGCCTCAACGCACAATCTGGAAGTCGGTTAGATATGGCATGGATGAAGCAATTTCATATGCTCTTATATCTGTGAATGGAGATCCAAAAAGTTTTGTAGAGGCCATGGAAAGTCCTGATAAAGAGTCATGGATGCAAGGCATGATGGAAGAGATGGAATCTCTCAGGAGGAATCAGACATGGCAGCTAGTGGATCTACCTAGAGATGCTCATACTATTGGCTCCAAATGGGTGTTCACCAAGAAATCATTACCTTCAGAGCAAGGTGGAGTAAGATACAAGGCAAGATTGGTAGAAAAGGGATACTCACAGAGGGAAGGAGTTGACTACACTGAAGTATTTTCTCCTTTGGTACGCCATACTTCAATTTGGGTGTTGTTGTCTTTGGTGGCAAAACATAATTTGGAATAGGAGCAGATGGATGTGAAGACAGCCTTTCTACATGGACGACGAGAAGAAAAAATCTATATGAAGCAACCTGATGGCTTCATTGAGATTGGACAGGAGAACAAGGTATGCCTACTTCAGAGGCCATTGTATGGATTGAAACAATCATCTCATCAGTAGTATCACAGATTTGATACATTTATCTTGAGCCTTGGATTTCTTAGATGTGAACATGATCATTTTGTCCATGTGAAGGATGTGGATACTAAGGATGCTTTGTATTTACTTCTGTATGTGGATGATATGTTGATAGCCAGCAGAAGTATGACAGTTGTGAAAGGGATGAATAGAGCATTATCTCAGGAATTTGAGATGAAGGACTTGAGATCAGCTCAGAAAATCCTTGGAATGGAGATTTGTAGAGATAGGTGCAAATAAATACTCCATTTGTCACAAGGTGGATACGTTAAAAAGGTACTCGAGAGGTTTGGGATGGATAATACCAAACTTGTGGAAACACCATTACCAGGATATTTTTCTCTCTCGAAAAAACAATGCCCCCAAACAGAGAAGGAGAGAGAGTACATGGAAAGAGTTCCATATGCCAATACAGTGGGCAGTTTGATGTATGTTATAATTTATTGCAGGCTGGACATAGCATATGCTGTAAGCCAGGTGAGCAGGTACATGGCTAATCATGGGAAGGAACACTGGAAGGCATTAAAGTGGATTTTGAGATATCTGCAAGGGACTCAAAGACATGGACTGGTATTTGGTGGGTAGCTTGAACTTGAAGGACATGGATGGAACTCCATAGAATCATGTGAGGATTCAGGTCCTTTGGAAGGGTTTATTGATGCAAGCTATGTAGATGATCTTGATACAAGGAGGTCTACAACAGGTTATCTCTTCTGCATGTATGGTGGACCGGTTTCTTGGATCAACCATTCAACCTATTACAGCTTTGTTTACAACAGAAGTGGAGTATATAGGGATTACTGAAGCTACAAAGGAAGCATTATGGCTGAGAAGGCTAGTGTCTGAAATGGGGGTGAAACAGTGTATGGTGGTCCTGCACAGTAATAGCCAGAGTGCCATACACTTGACACAGAACCCAGTCTATCATGCTAGGACCAAGCATATAGATGTCAGGTACCACAGAGTCAGAGAGCTGGTGGAGGAAGGAGAAGTGGTGTTGGTGAAGGTTCATACAATGGAGAACCAGGCGGATGTACTTACGAAGGCTCTACCAAGGGATAGCTTCTACTCTTGTATGTGGTTAATGGGTTTGAGGAGTCTGGCATATGTAGCCTTGAAGCACCAAGGTAGAGATTGTTGAGTCTCAGGTGGTGCATTCATGGCTAGTCGAGTCAATGTACATGTGTTGATCTGGTCTATCATGGTTTTCCAGATGTATCTAGGGCTAGGGTTAAGTTCGGTATGAGTCCTAGGTGTTTAGGCTTAGTTTTGGTCTTTCTGGGTCTTTGAGTCGGCTCTTCTGTTGTAAGAGTCGACTCTGCTGGTTGGCATGTCTCAGAATAGGTGGCTGTGGTCTAGAAGAGTCGGCTCGGATGGTTTCGGGTCAGCTTGGATGCATAGTCAGGAAACCTGTTGTCTAGACGGGTCGGTTTTGATGAATTCGGTCGGCTCGGATGCACAGTCAGAAAACCTGTTGTCTGGATGGGTTGACTCTGATGGATTCGGGTCGGCTCGGATGCACAGTCAGGAAACTGTTGTTTGGAAGGGTCGGCTCTGATGGATTAGAGTCGGCTCGAATGTAAGGCCTAGTCAACTCTAATGTTTCGGGTCGGCTCGGATGATGGGTGAACTGTTTTGAACGGTGCCAGCTAGGGGAGTTTTTTGGGATCTCGGGCATGTATGACCAAGGGATATATATTGTATTCTCGTAAGAGGATGGTGGGGCTGTAACGAACTTCTTGGATGTGGAAATCCCTTTCTCCCGTGGAAACCTCTCTGTTCTTCTTCTTCTTTCCTCTTTTCTCATTCTTGTTGTTCTTGATCTTCATAGACCTGAATCCTATCGTGATCTTCAATGAAGATTGCTGGCAGATGTTCATCCATAACCTGGTGATACACTTCCATAATTGCTTTGTTGATCAGGACGTTCGTTCTTGATCGGGAACAAGGCTGTTCTAGAAGATTTGGTTCGTGAAATCTGGTTGGGTTTGGAATCGAATTCTCTACAATGACATCTGTCTGCCACGCTGCTGCTAATGCAAAAAAGATAATTATGAGGGATAATCGACACCAGTCTGATTGAGACTAACCCTGGTCCAAAGGACCGGTCAGGTCCTTTCTGAACCAGTCAACCGTGCTAGAAAAATCAGTGATGGTCCGACGGCATTATGATCCCACTTCGAAGTTCATTTTCAACCAAGCCGAAAGCGTCAGCCCTGAACTATCGATACAAGAGTAGGGATCGAAGCTTCACCAGTGACCATCCCACTACCTTCAATGGGGCACGCCGATGCCTCTTTGGATTGAGCCTTTAGGTTGTCAGCTCCATCTCTGGGATGGCAGCCAAGGAAAGGTCCAAGCTAGGATAAAGTTTTTAAAACCCTGCCCAGGCAGTCGGCGTGACCTAGGAGGTAACTCTCCAGTGTGGCTTCGTGCACTTCGTCTTTCAAGGCCTGAGAGCTTTTATAAGCCTCGACAGCCTTGGAAGATATCTCTTCAACTTGCACAGCCCTCTGATTGGCCACTAAAAGACCCGTCTTCATTTCATCGATCCTCCTTTCCAAGTTGGCACGTTGGACTCTAGCCCCTCAGTGTCCCGAAGGTTTTCCCTCAGCGCAGCTCGAGAGAGATCACCTTCCTTCTTTTCTTCTACACATCGATTGCCAAATTAGTCGCCTGCACCTGAAGCATCCTTAGTTGTCTTCTCAGGATGTCGTTGGAGGCGATAGCCTTCCCCAACTCTTCTTCTGTGGCAGTCCGAAGTCTTTTGGCAACTTCTTTCTCAACTATAGTTGAAGCCACTTGACTTCGGTGGACTTCACTAAAGATGACAGATTCGTGGGCGCCTCTCTCCAGCAAAGAAAGTTGTGAGAAACCTATTAAAAGAAGAGCACACGCAAAGTCAATCTAGCCGATACACAAAGACGGGCACAACACATGCTGAAGCCTACTTGCTGTATTCCAAGAAGGACGGCAGAAAAAGGATTCTCGGACTCGCGCCTCCCGTCTCTTGTGGTAAGTACATCACACCCCATGGAACCCCTTTCTCCCGGGGCCGGAGTCGCAGGCTTGACATCTTTGACACACGAGGGAACCCCGCCAGCATCTCGCGGGCTTGGCCTCCTAGATGGCCTTGCTAGCACGGCTCTCCCTGGAGAAGCCAGTTCCTCCCTGGAGGAAGAACCTATCTCGATTAGGGTGCTACTCCCAACCTGGATGCATGGCAATGCCAACACACACCTCCACCTCTGATCCAATCTCCTCACCTGGAAGCCTCTCACCGGCCTCCCCCTTGCCGCCCATTTGAGATGTCCTAGGTCTGACCTCATACCGCAACAAGCCACATGGAGATGAGGGGATGGAAATGGCATCGGGAGTGGCTTTGCCAGGAGCAGACGATGTTCGATCTATGAAAGCCCACTTTCTTGTATCAAGACTATCAAAGCTCAGGTCAAATGCCCTTATTTACAACAAACCCCTGGGCACACCATGCACGCTTGCTCTAATTGACAAGGGCCCCAACTTGCGCGATGGAGGGGACCACTGGGGAGAACTATTGCGTGTTGGGAGGGACCACTAAAAGGCTACAGCCATGATGATCCCTTTTTTCGAGCGCAGTCATTATGACTCTAATCACCATTCTCTCTCCAGGTGACAGCATGATGATCGCTAAACCCCTAGTGAACCAATAGTTCTCCTCGTATAAGGGTTTCCCTATAAATTTTAAGGTCTAAGGGATGAGCCCACGATCAGAAAGAATCGACTCAACAAAGAATTGCATGTCTCAGCCCGTTGTTGGAATCAACGGCTCTACCAAGGCCAAATCTGAAGACTCCACATTTAGGGAGTCCCCTAACATCCACAAAAGGAAAAAGAGGAAATATTCATTAATCCAGGAAAAATCACTGATTACATGCCAAGGAAGGAAAAGGAGTAGAGCTCGAAGCCGATCGAGCCCATACGGATCAGCCAAGAGAGCCCCAGAGTTCGCAGAACGGAGTATCTCATCAATTTGGATAGGGAGGATTTCCTCAATCTAGGCCAAGGGCGAGGAACCTTTGGCCTGAACCTCTTCAGTTTGAATTGAGACTATTGGATCAGCCATGACCAGCTCCTCGGCTATGGCCAGGACTTCTTCTTTTGGCTCGACATCTCTTCAGCCTCACAGGGGCCCCGATCTCCTCTTTTTCCTCCTAATATCATATGCGTGGACACCAGAAAGGTCCATATCAGAAAGGCCTCACCAACCTTAGCAAGTCCATCATTGAAGCCATACTGGTAACTGAACAAGCTTGCTTCAGTTACTTCCATCTTAAACTACGAAGCTTCTGAAGTCCTCGACCGCTTAGCTGACCAGTTCTCTCATGGCTTCGACTCTCTCGTGGCCGCTTCACAGCCTTTAGAGTCGCCTCTTTAGCCTTCGAAGATGCCTCTTCGCCCTCCTAATCGCCTCCTCAGCCGCCTTAGCTAGGCCTTCGGCCTTCTCCTGATTTCCTTAGCAGAATGTTCCAAGGAATCGATTCGCTTCTTCTTCTTCCTTAGCTTCGCCTCTTGCTTAGAGATCTTCAAATGGGCATTCTTCAGTTCACCCTTCAGACCCTGAGCCTCGAAGTCAACACGGGTGAGCTGATTCTCCATGGATAGCTTCAACTCCTTGGCCACCTCCCTCTTAGCTCTGGCCACTTGGAGCTCCTCCTTCAAGCCATGAATGAGGCTGTCAACTTTCCCCATCCCTCTTCTAGGAAGGTGATGTCATAGAGCAGCTATACCAACAAGACAAGGCATGAGACCGGTTGTGGACTAAATGGTCCATCATACACAAAAGAAATGATGAAGAGCCCACCTGCAACAAATAGGAAAAAGCGAAACCGGACACCTTGAAGAGGCTCCAACCCCGAATAACTGCCAAATCATGGGGCAGCAGAATGTCCTTCAATACCTGCCTAGCTACGGTAGGAACTAAAAGACCTCCCATGATGGAAAGCTCCGAGGTGTCCACAGGACAACCTCCTCCCGGAGGAGCCCTCCAGATAGACTCCTCCTCGACTTGTGGTGCCTTGCCCCTATCTGTCACAGGGGGCAAGGCGATGGTGCATTGGCCACCAGAGACGAGCTCTCCCTAATCCAAACCGGAGAGTCGACCGTTGGTAGAAACTCAGCTGGCAGAGGCCCTTCCGAAGCCTCCATCGTTGATGCCCTGTGTCCCCCAGATGTTCCTCTGGAGAACGAAGTGAAAGGATTATGCCCTGCAAGCCAATTAAAACTTGTAATTTTATTGGGATATCCTGAAAACTTCCAAACTTTTGTATTGACAATTATATATATTAAAAGGCATCTTTTTCATCATACGTTGTGTCTTAGATTTATGATATGATGAACCCCATAGACTAGGGCTATGGTTTTAAGGGTTATGATGAGATCATACAATAAGACTTAAAACCTAAAATCCTAATCTTAAGTATTCCTAGTCAAAGGGACATTGAGTAGGGGATCAAAATTTTCGGAAAGACTAGCATATCTTTTGTATGCTCATTAATGAGGGTAATTGATCTTACAATTACTTGTGTAGGACACTAATACAAGGATATGGGTGCTCATTAGAGAATGAGTTCACTAAATTTGATCCGACTTGAAGACATCTAATGGAGTCTTATCTACTTGTCAATAGATGGTTTTCATAGAGGGAGTAGTGCATGTAATCCTTTGACTTGAGACTACCATAGTGCCTTGTATGCATGAACCCATATTTTGGTTCATACTTATTCATGACATTGAGTCATGTACAGGGTGATATGGATATGGTGAATTGTATATGGAGGTTGTGAGTAGGTCGAACAAGGAATCGATCAACCCTAGTAAGAGGAGATCGCATCCAGCTGATTTCGATCAAATGGTGATTCAGGGAATCTTTGATCAAAGTATGAATATTAAAAATAGTTTCTAATATTACATCATTTGAATCATCATTATTAGATTGAGAAAAAATTGAATGTGATATTGGATTTGACATGGTTCCATATCCAAGTCATATTCAGGTGCAAGCTGATCGAAGGATTGAATTGCACGGTAACTTTCACTGAAGGGTATTTTTGGTATTTTCACTAAAATTCCACACCTTCCGGGTAGGCATGATACGTTGCTAGACGTCAATCTTGCCTTGTGGGTTTTTGATTTAATTAAAGAGTTTAATTAGATCAAGAATTAGAAAGAATTCTAATTGTCAATTGGGTTAGCTCAATTTGACCTAAATCGGCTAGGTTAAAGCCTAAATCAAATTAGGTCAAATCGCACCCAACCCACTGCTAGCTAGATGTGGAACCCAATGGGTCACACACAAAGGGAATCGATTAAGGGTTTAATTGGATTAAACTATGTTTGCAAGATGAACATGCTAGCACATGTTGCAACCATTGCACCTTAATTCGAATTAGGTTCGAATCAGGTTCCGATTTGGGCTGATTTGGTCTAATTAAGGCTAAATCAATTTAGGCTCATGTGTTGAGCTAACCCTTGGCTAGTTAACCAAGGGACTGGACTTTTAAATCAGCCACATGGCTGGTTTAATTTAGATTGGACTCTATCCTAAATTAAGCGCTTAAAGGTTTGACTGGGTCAAACTATTTCTACATAATAGTTACGTTAAAAAATTTTATGAAGAGGCGCCATATTAGAAGAGTCCTTCTATTGTTGAAACACAGTAGAGGACCAGATAAACCATCATCCTTGCCTCTTCTTGCAGATAAGTCTTTGATATTTTCATGCGCCATTTCCTATGACCTGTCAAAGCAAGAAAGACAAGGGGAGTGGACTCTTCCTTCACGCCCCTTGGTGTTTCACGCCATATGGCATTTGGCATGGATAAAGGTGCCATTTGATGGCTGATGGGTGGCCATGATGCAAGGATATTCGTGCAATAGAAATAAAAGGAAGCGACTCTTCGTAAAGTTTTTCATCCGGAGAGTCCTCTATTTAATTCTCTTAAGTTTTGAACAAAGAGATGTGTTGTCTGGATAAGGGACACGTTCTATTGGAAAGGACATGTCTTATGGCATGAAGGGATGTCTTAAAGCATCTCTCAGATTACTATTTAAGGAGATGGGTGCCCGGGGAATGGTGTTCAGAGTTTTTATTCTAAAAAAACATTTCTTTCCTGTATTCTCTTTCTTTGTCCTAAAAGATCTCTAGTCAAATTAAGACAAGCCCTTAACTTTGGTTAGGAGAGTCCTATTTGAGTGATCTTATAGGTGTTGGAAAGAGAAAGAAAGAGGAGGAAAGAAAGGTTGATAGGAGGAATATCAGTCCAAATAAGAGGATTTTCTGCCTGAATAAATTAGGCCTTAGAGGTCTAATTGGAGGAACCGGTTTTGAAGCGGTGCATTTGTCTTAATCAAAGCCCTGTGTGGATCACCGTTGGAGGGTGAACACTTGGGCGCCTGGTGAGCAGATCAGAAAGACCTGATTAAGGTTTCTACATCGAATTGGATTTTTGCCATCGAGGTTGGTGTTTAAACCCTAATTTATATTTTTATGATTTATGTTCTTAATAAGGTGTTCTTGGGATTAAGGGTTAGGTTATGATTTCATAATATTTTGAAATCCATGCTTCCGCCCTAGTACCGAACCCATCACAAAGAACTTCTGCTTCGACCAGGATCATCCCCCCGGACCTTCTTCTGGACTTCTGATCTTGAAGAAGAGCCTGGGCTACCTTCCTCTTGGAAGACTGACGAGCCAGCCCAAGTCAGGCCTCATCCTGCCACCTGCAATAAATACACCCTTCAGAATCAACTAGACCATGGAGAAACTAAAAGAGGAAAGCCAAAACCTCTACCGCTTATACCTAACATGAGGAACTCGCTAATCCCCGCAAGGTGGAGATTCTTTTCCTCCAACAATTCATGGATGGAGACAGTCTCTGAATCGAACAGTAAGATGTAATCAGACTGATCGACTGTCAGGATCATTTTTCCAGCATTAGCATCCAGGCATGGCTCCCTCTACTCACTATTGTTGCCCCATGGTTGGGTGGAAGAAACAAAAACAAAATTGGGTTTCCACCCATGGATGGCGCTGGGCATGTCCCTCATGATCTTGCGACCAGGGTGAGGTCCGATAACCCACCACCCGTGACTGTGGAAATCCCTCTTGAGAACAAAAATAGAAGTGAACAAGTTGGTCCCAGGCCTCACATTAGCTATATGGCACCGGACCAAGAACCCGCATATATTTTGAATACTATTCAAAGTCAATTTCATGGGCACAATCTGATACATGTGAAAGACCGATGAAAAAGGGTGCAGTGGAAAGCGAAGACCAGTCTTAAAATGATCTTCATACACATCAATGCACCCGCAGGAGGCCTATGCACCGCTCTCCAGACATCGAAAGAATCAGCGAAACCCTTCGGGAACATGGTAGCACTCCCGAAGGTGAGCTATCTTCCCCGACGAAACGGAGCTAGAGATTAGCTCCGGACTCACCACATCACCAATACCAGTGGTGCGGGCACCAAGGTTAAAAGAAGATTTCAATCAAACCTAGTCAATACCAATTCCTTATGAATTGCAAATTGAGTTGTAAGAGTCAAATGTACTCAAGTCCAAATTGAGTTGTAAGTTTTCTTTTGAGCTTGAGTCAGGTCCAACCAAGGGAGCATATAATTGGACCAAGGGATGAACCAAAGCTACATCAAGTAAATCTTCAAATCAAAGGTTCATGAAATAAGAGCCATTGGATGGAATGAAGCTTTGATTGAAGCCACCTCACCAAGACACCTTATTCAAGAGAATGGACACTTGGCACCCATACATGAAGATTTTCAGATTTGGACACTTGGCACCCATACATGAAGATTTTCAGATTTGGACACTTGGCATCCATGCATGCTTTTGAATGAATGAAATCCAGAATTTTTTATCTTCATTTGTGTTTGCAAATACCATCCATGAGGATTGAGTCAGAGGCTCAACCAAGTGCTTTAGTTCTCAAATTCCAGCAAAAGTTCTTCTTCCCTTGATGCCTACCTCATCTTCAAGAGCAGCCGACCACACTCCACCAAGATCACCAACAATCCTCTACTTCCCTCCCTTCCATTATTTCTGTTCCATACTATCTTCCATCTCCTCCACAATACTAATGGTTATTCTTGCAGGATCCTAAGGAGTATCTAGTCCAGGATGAAGTCTTCCTTGCCTTCAACTTAGCAGCAGGAGCCTCTACTTCCAACAGGTGGGTTAGCTTGATCAGTTAGTCGCCAATCCTGAGTGTGAAAGAGTGAACCTAGTGTAAGGTTATTGGAGAGTCATTACTGGTATCTAAACCCTTTTTTTTCCTCTTGTGGTCTGAACTTTTGAATAGGGTATAATCCTAATTAGATGGTTCTTCTAGCTACGTAGGTCCTAGTTCAGTAACTTAATTCAGATTTGCACTACGAAGCATATGAGCCTTCTAATTTAGTCTTCTTTAATGCATCTTAATGACTCCACTATGACTGAAATTAGATCATATGTTTTAGAGTTTTAATTAGCTTAATTGTTTTAGTCATTCATGCCATATTTCTCATAAGTATGCCGCATCATATTTGGTATCAGAGCATGGTTGCATTGGTAGCATAGTCTTCATACTTGCTTTGTGTTTTTCCTTCTAAATCCAATCTGGATCTAAGATTCATGCCTCCTGAGCGGGTGTACACCAGTACATTGTCACGACCCATGGGAATAATGAGCCCATGGCCGGACGTGAATCCTTAGATTGAAGTTTGGTATTTGATTTCCCTTGCATGTTTAATTTCTATATGCTGAATTCTGTGTTTGGGTCTGAAATCTAGGACTGTTTCCCAGCAAGCTTTCACTGTTTTGCCCTGATTTCTGCATCAGTTAATCTTCACTTAATCCACTATTTACTGTAATTTTCTGTGATTTTTTTGATTCCAAAAACAGAGTGATATCTGTCTAGAAAACAGCCCTAATCAGTTTTCTGCACACTGAATCTGCATTGGTAGTCTGAACTTCATTCTGATTCACCACCCAATCTATACTTTTCATCTGATTTTTGCACTGTTTATTCTTTGATTAGTCCTCTTAATTTCTGTTATTTTTTCATGATTTTATAAAATCAAAAAAAAAAAAAACTCTGCAAACAAAATAGGCCTGCTGAAATTTCTGGGCTGAAACTAAAATCTCTTCCAAACCCCCCAATCCCAAGTCATTTTGTTTAATCATTAACCAACGGAAATTTAATCTGTCATCTCATAAAATACAAAAAAAAAGCAATTGCATTTATTTTAAGCTACTTAAGGGTGTCAATATTATAAGATAAGGGAAGGAGGTCATTACCTTCCTTAGCCCAAAAACTACCAACTACATGTTGCATCGAACCCAAACCTTTTAATAAAATTGAGTAGCAACCTAATTAGAATTAGAGACACCAACAAGTCAAGCTTAATTAGTGGTTGAGACTAGTGTGAATCATTTCTTCATCTACTCCTAGAAAGTGGTGTCTAAGGCTAGGGGTCCACAGGCAAACGCCTTAAGAGGATTTGTGGTTCTTTAATTAGGTCCTCGAGAAAGCAGGGGGGGCCTCCCACAATCCCACTTCTTACCTGGCCATTTGAAAGGGTATTTGTCGTCTTGGTCTATACTAAGTCAATTCATACTACATTGGACTTTTAGGTCTAGTAAACCCTAGAGCGAGTCTTTGTATTGAATGACGACTAGATCAAAAACTCCCTATCAACATTTACTTGACCATCCCAGTTCTTCCATGGACCCCAATCTACAAACCCTGATGAGAATTATGACTGAACAGTTAAAGCAATTGAATACTAGGTTTAATCGAATAGAAGAGAGAATAGGAATCCTTGAAGATGCCCGTTTGGCCCCTACTGGGCCACAATCACCCAGATTGCCACGTGTCCATCCTAGAGTCCAATGCTAGGAATATACTCCTGGTCCACATCCAAGGAGAGTTCACCATGATTATGTTGACCAGGATGAGAGAGCCCTTAGAAACATTCATCTAGATGCACCCACATTTGATGGAACTTTGGATCCTAAGGTGTATATAGATTGGGAGGGTGATATGGCCAATATTTTGATTGGTATGAAATGTCAGAAGATAAAAACCAAACTTAGATTGTTTCGTCAGGCTAGATTGTATTGGGAAAATGTTAAGTGCATGAGTCGACAAAGGGGTGACATACCTATAGCTACTTGGAGAGCTATGAAGGTGAAACTTAGGAAGAAGTATTTATCAATGTCCTATGAACAGAGACTCTTGGATCAATGGGAACAATTAACTCAAGGGAATAAGATAGTGTCTGAATATGTTGCCAAGTTTGATGAGTTCATGATGAGATGCAACGTGGTTGAGTCTGAGGCAGCAACCCTGTCTAGGTTTAAAGCAGGTCTACATGAGGAGATCCAGAGAGAACTATATTTGAGAGAAGTCCATGACCTAGACCAGGCCTACCAAGTTGCTAGGGACTGTGAGAGATTCCAGAGGAGACCTTTATTTTGCCGACTTGAACCCACTAAGATTAATCCTCCTGGAAATAGACCAAGTCTAAGCCCAAGTACAGCCAATAGACCCAGTCTTGCTACTCCATTAGTTCGATGTGAAGATAAGGAAAGAGCCCTGAGGTTAGAAGAGAAGGAAATGTCCATTGTTTTAGGTGCCACAAGATAGGTCACTACGCAAGCCAATGTCCCACTAGAGCATTACACATAGGGGAATTAGAAGAAGTTACTGAACCCATAGAAAACTATGGGGAGGAAGAAGAGGTATATGAGGCAGGTGTGAGTTTAGATGATGAGTATGAAGGGATGAAGAGATCATAGACTTATCAGTAATCCTAGAAGTTGTGAGATGTATCTTGACCCAGAGTAAGGAGCAAAAAGATTGGCATAGGACCAGTATCCTACAAACCTTTATCAAGATAGGAGAAAAGGTGTGCAAGGTCATCTTAGATAGTGGTAGTTGTGTCAATGCCATATCAACCAATACAGTCAAGAACTTAGGATTACCCACTATGCCCTATCCTAATCCATATAAGGTATCCTGGATAGATTCAACCTCAATTCTCATTAAGTGTAGGTGCCAGGTCACAATCCAGTTCCAATCATACCAAGAAAAAGTTTGGTGCGATGTTCTTCCAATGGAAGTTAGCAGCATCATATTAGGCTGACCATGGTTTTATGATCATGATGCTATACTCTATTGTCGATCTAATTCATGTTCTTTCACCCATATTGGGAAGAAGATTGTAATCAATTCCTCACCACCTAAGGACCAAGTTAAGAGGGGATCAAGTCACTTGAAGGATAAGAAACAAGGGATAAACATGATCACTGCTAAAGAATTAGAGCAAGAGCTTAGCAATGGTTCACCTGTTTGGGTTTTAGCAACTAAGAAAAATCAGGACCAGCCCCATAAGGAAAAACCCCAGGAAGTGTTAAGGTTTCTAGAGGAGTTTCAAGACATCTTTCCTGAAGAGCTTCCTAATCATCTTCCACCTTTGAGATACGTTCAACATGCCATAGATTTGATCCCAGGATCAACTTTACCAAACCTTCCCCATTATAGAATGAACCCTACAGAACACTCTGAGTTATAATGTCAAGTTGGAGAGCTTCTCCAAAGGGATTCATTAGAGAGAGCCTGAGCCCATGTGCAGTACCAGCCCTTCTGACCCCTAAGAAAGATGGCATATAGAGAATGTGTGTAGATAGCAGGGCCATAAATAAGATTACCATTAAGTATCATTTTCCTAGTCCCCGTTTAGATGACATGTTGGATATGATGGCCGGAGCCAAAATATTCTCCAAAATTGACCTTAAGAGTGGCTATCATCAAGTAAGAATCAAGCCTGGGGACGAATGAAAAACTACCTTCAAAACCAAAGATGGCTTGTATGAGTGGGTAGTGATGCCTTTCGGCCTGTCCAATACACCTAGTACCTTCATAAGGATCATGACCCAGGTTTTAAGGACATTCATTGAGAAGTTCATAGTAGTCTACTTTGATGACATTCTCATCTATAGTAAAACTAAGGAAGACCATTTGAACCATCTGAAATAGGTTTGCCAAGCCCTTAGACAAGATAGTCTCTATGCCAACCTCAAGAAATGTGACTTTATGACCCATAGAGTTATCTTTCTAGGATTTGTTGTCACCACTGAAGAGGTGTCTGCCAACCCCGAAAAGGTCAAGTCCATAGTAGAGCAGCCCGTACCCAAAAGCATCCACGATGTCCGTAGTTTTCATGGTTTGGCTACCTTTTATAGGAGATTCATTCGAAGATTTAGCACAATAGTTGCACCCATTATCGACTGCATTAGGAGAGGAACCTTTGAATGGACAAAACTCATCGATAGAGCCTTTCTAGAAATAAAGAAAAAATGACATAAGCACCTATTTTGAGGTTGTCCAATTTTTCAAAGGTATTTGAGGTTGATTGTGATGCCTTTGGAGTAGGAATTGGAGGAGTTTTGAGTCAAGAGAGTCATCCAGTGGCATTCTTTAATGATAAATTGAATGAGGCAAGGATGAGATATTCGACGTATGATAAGGAAATTGTATGCGATAGTTCAAGCTTTGAGATATTGGAGACACTATTTACTACCGTAGGGATTTGTTCTTTATTCCGATCATGAAGCCTTATTCCGATCATGAAGCCTTACGAATTCCCAAAATAAATTGAACCCTAGGCACGGGAAATGGATAGAATTCATTCAGGCATACACCTTTATTTTGAAACACCATGCTGGCTCTGAAAATAAGGTTGCCGGTGTATTAAGCCAATGATCCATGCTTTTGTCCTCAGTTAGTACGAAGGTTGTAGGCTTTGATAGACTGAAAGAAGAGTATCCTAAGTGTCCAGACTTTGGTGATATCTATCAATCCCTCCAACAAAGACCATCTAGTGTACATAGTGACTATACTTTCCTAGATGGATTCCTTTTCAAAGGAAATCAACTGTGTGTTCCTGAAACTTCTGTTAGAGAGTTTTTGATTTGGAAAGTTCATGCTGGAGGCATGGCAGGTCATTTTGGTAGAAACAATCTTAGCAGTAGAAGACTAATTCTATTGGCCTGGCCTCAAAAGGAATGTGGCCCAAGTCGTAGCTCAATGTCGAACATGTGCTGTTGCCAAACAGCAAAGGCAAAATACCGGTCTGTACACTCCCTTACCAGTCCCTGATTATCCATGGCAGGATCTTAGTATGGACTTTGTACTAGGACTCCCAAAGACCTTAAGAAGACATGATTCCATCTACATGTAGTTGATCAATTTTCTAAGATGGCTCACTTCATCCCATGTTCTCAAACCCTAGATGCTTCTAGAATGGCCAAACTTTTTCTCGACGAGGTGGTTAGACTACATAGTTTACCCAAAACCATTGTATCAGATAGAGATGTTAGGTTCACTAGCTACTTTTGGAAGACCCTCTAGCATATGCTAGGAACCAAACTAAAATTTTTCACTGCCTATCATCCTCAGACTGATGGCCAAACTAAGTAGTCAACCAGAGTCTAGGAAATCTGCTAAGATGTTTAGTTGGTGACAATACGGAAAATTGGGATCTCTTACTTCCTTGTACTGAATTTGCTTACAATAGCTCTATCAATAGATCTACTGGAAAGAGTCCTTTTGAAGTGGTCCATGGTTACAAACCTAGGAAGCTCTTAGATCTTATTCCTTTACCCACACAAGCTCGAATTTCTAAATCAGTTGAATCATATGTACAGCATAGTAGGGTTGCACATAAAGAAATTAACAAAAAGATCCAATTGAGCAATGAAACTTATTAGCATATGGCGAATTCACATAGGAGAGTCAAAGAATTCACTGAAGGAGATTATGTTATGATAAGGCTTAGACCAGAACGGTTCCCACCAGGAACCTTAAAAAAATTGCATGCTCATAGTGCAGGTCTGTTTAAAGTTATAAAAAAAATATGATCTAATGCGTATGTGCTAGACTTACCATCTGATTTGGGTATCAGCTTGACTTTCAATGTTTCAGACCTAGTAGAGTATAAAGAGCCAATAATGATACCTAGCAAGCCATTTGAGCCTGAGCCAATTATTGAGAGTGAATCCATCCTTGAGTGTCCAACAATTCTACCAGAACGGCGATATAAGATTGAGTGTATTCTGGATGACCAAGCCATCACCACCCGAAATAAAGGATACCAATGCTATTTAGTTCATTGGCAAGGTCGACTTGAGTCCGAAGACTCATGGATTCTCGAGAGGATCTACAAAGAATCAACCCAGACTTATTAGAGTACTAATAGAGTAAAATAGATCCCTACTCGACAGAGTCGAGTTCTTCCCACCTCGGGGGAATTGGTGCGGGCACCAAGGTTAAAAGAATATTTCAATCAAACCTAGTCAACACCAATTCCTTATGGATTGCAATTGAGTTGTAAGAGTCAAATGTACTCAAGTCCAAATTGTGTTATAATTTTTTTTTTGAGCTTGAGTCAAGTCCAACCAAGGGAGTATATAATTGGACCAAGGGATGAACCAAAGCTACATCAAGTAAATCTTCAAATCAAGGGTGCATGAAATAAAAGCCATTGGATGGAATGAAGCTTTGATTGAAGCCACCTCACCAAGACACCTTATCTAAGAGAATGGACACTTGGCACCCATACATGAAGAATTTCAGGTTTGGACACTTGGCATCCATACATAAAGATTTTCAGATTTGGACACTTAGCACCCATGCATGTAGATTTTCAGATTTGGATACTTGGCACCCATATATGAAGATTTTCAGATTTAGACACTTGGCACCCATGCATGCAAATTTTCAGAACTGGTGCCCCCCTTTTCATGAATTTTGAAATTCAAATTTGTAACTACATTTCTTCATCTTTTCATGTAAAATTTGAATTTCAAATGGGCTTAGAAGGTTATAAATAGGCCCCTAATCTCTTTGTAAAAGCATGCATTTGAATGAATGAAATCCAGAATTTTCTTATCTCCATTTGTATTTGTAAATGCCATCCATGAGGGATTGAGTGAGAGGCTCAACCAAGTGCTTTAGTTCTCAAATTCTAGCAAAAGTTCTTCTTCCATTGTCGCTTACCTCATCTTCAAGAGCAGCCGGCCACACTCCACCAAGATCATCAACAATCCTCTACTTCCCTCCCTTCCATTATTTCTATTCCATACTATCTTGCATCTCCTCCACAATACTAATGGTTGTTTTTGTAGGATCCTAAGGAGTATCTAGTCTTGGATGAAGTCCTCCTTACCTTCAACTTAGCAGCAGGAGCCTCTACTTCCAACGAGTGGGTTAGCTTAATCAGTTAGTCACCAATCCTGAGTGTGAAGGAGTGAACCTAGTGTAAGGTTATTAGAGAGTCATTATTGGTATCTAAACCCTTTCCTTTCTTCTTGTGGTCTAAACTTTTGAATAGGGTATAGTCCTAATTAGATGGTTCTTCTAGCTACGTAGATCCTAGTTCATTAACTTAATTCAGATTTGCACTACGAAGCATATGAGCCTTATAGTTTAGTCTTCTTTAATGCATCTTAATGACTCCACTATGACTAAAATTAGATCATATGTTTTAGAGTTTTAATTAGCTTAATTGCTTTAGTCATTCATGCCATATTTTTCGTAAGTATGCCATCAACCAGAAGGCCCAACCTCCCCCCCTCGAGTTCTTATAGACTCAGCCATGATAAGTAAAAGAAGCAAGGAAGGAATAGAAGTGTCCTACTTATGGAAGAGACTGATAGCCAGAAGCAAAAAAAGCTGGGCCAAAGGTGGAAGTGAACAATAATGGAGAAGATTCCTCAGCCAGTCCTCCCTTTTCCCTCATAAAGGGATAGGAGGACTCTAGGATGCCACCTCCATAGAAGGGACCATCACTCTGAGTCCGCCATGGACACCAGAGATGGATGTGAAACTCCAAACAGCCCTAAGCTGATTTGACATAGAAAGTACTGAAGGTCATGATTCATGTGATGCCAATCAACGATGAAGATGAAGCTCACATCTTTTCCGAAGGACAGGAAGGGACCATGACCTCCACCCAAATCTCAATGAAAATATCGACTGAACCGCCACAAAGCAAAAAAAGGAGAGGTGATCTCTTGATCGACCCAATCCTTTTCCACACTCCAATCAGGGAATGACAGCTGTCCACTACCCGATCCTCGAATCAATCGGTAGTTATGGTGAGTGATCAAATCAGAGATTTTGCAATCATTAGCCACACCTCTCTCCAAAGAAAAATGATAATCCAGTAATACTCTCACTCTTCGGGGCAAATCGCTGCTTCAAAAACTGAGAGTGGGGGGCAAGTGTTAGGATATATCAGTCCAGGCACAAATCAACCATCGGTTCGACTGCTTGTGCACTCCCTCCTGAACCAGACATCTCAAACCAAAGCAAGCCGAATGGTCAATGGGCAAGGCGACGATATAGTCTTCGAATTCAGTCGAAGACATAACCCTTGGCTTCGATCGAGGACATGGCCCTCGGCCCCGGCTGAAGACATGATCTTCGGCCTAGTCGAAGACACGGTCTTCGGCCTCAGCCACAGGTACCAATCCAAAGGCATCTCAAGATGAAGACACCCCTCCGATCCAATAATGACCATTCTTGGAGAAGAGACCCGAAGGCAGATCTCTGACCAACATCAAACCTACACGAACATGGGGACAACAGTTACCATCGTCTACTTAACTATCACCTCTAGAGTATAACTAAGATGGAGCAGCCATGTAACCACGAACTCCAACGGTAATGCCTCTGGCCTAACTGAAACCATTCAATAACTGCCCACGGTTATAGTCAGAGGGAAATCAATTAGCCCCCATCATAACCGTTGGAAAGAGGATGGAGCAGCAGGCTAGGCTAGCCGATATAAATACCGGTAAGAGGGGACACTTGAGGTAAGCGCAACAAAATCCTAAGAATACCATAGTTCCTTTCCTCGCCTTCTCCCTCCTTAGAATCTTCTCCATTCTGTTGCTAGAGCCCACCTCTGACTTAGGCATTGGAGTGTCCCCCATTGGAGAACATCCGGCTAGGGATCTATTTTGTAGGTAAACCAGGGGAGCGAACCTATGTTCCGGCAGCTCCACTCGGTCGGAAGAGGGATTCTATGCCAACAACATGCATGCGAAATGCATGCTAATCAGCTTTGCTTTTCTAAGCTCTTCTGGAAGGGCTTGGGTTTGAGATCTGGTTTACTAGAGAAGAACAAAGTTTCCATTTCTTTTCTAAAGAAAAATGAATTTGATATGTATCTGCATTTTTATTTTAATGACTACATTATCTACTAAAATTCTAAATTCAATACCTTTTTTTCATATTCTAATGAGCATGCCAAGAATGCTTCTTGACCCCATGGCTTTTTTGCTATAGTCACCCCATGGTTGATGTTAAGTAATCAAGTCCCTTTGGCCAAATTCAAATAATTTAAACTAAATTACATGCTGCTGCAAGGGCTAGAGAATATATATGGTAATACTACATGGCAGTTAACTACATATGCTCTAAAACACTTGAAGCAGCACCTTTTTCAAGGATCCATTCTTTGGAAGGTAAATATCATAAAAAAATAATAATTTTCTCATTAACCAACTTGTCCATGCTCTTATGCTTGTTTAGAAATATAAGTTATTTTTTATAGATAGCATTTATCCAAAAAATGGAATGAAAGACATCCATTTAGAAGCTGGATAAGTCATTTTTTTCATGAATAGGAAAATAAGTTTTATATTATTCCTAATATACCTTTAACCATATAATAATACTATAATTATATAATAATTATATGATAATAATATAAAATAATATATACTATATTATATTATACATAATATAACATAATATATTAATATATTATATAATAAATTAATAAAATACTTATTATCATATAATTATATATGATATATTGCTATAATATATTTTTTTAATAATATGCTATATTATTATAATTGTTGCTACTCCTCTCCAAGCTTGGTAACTAGATACACTAGAGTGGCTTTGAGCTTCTAAGAGTCTTCAGGAGAACTAGTTGATGACCTCTAAGGTTGACTTGATCAGCTCATGAACTTGCAAAATAAGTCCTAATCATTGAAGAAATTGTTGGGATTTCTCCAATAGAGGACTCTTTGATGCTTAGCTTAGAAAGGGAGAATAGTGAAAAGAAAATGGGAAGAACGTGTAAGAAGTTCCTTTGGAGTTTTTCTCAATTCCTTATTTATAGAGGTTTAAGATCGAGTTGGTTAGGTAGTTATAACTATTTAAATCTAGTTACACCATTAAATAAGTTGTTAAATTGGTTAAGCCATTAAGAGGTTAGTTTGGGGTGTGGTTCATTAAGTAGTCTGTTATACTTTTTGATAACCACTTTACTAACCTTGTCATAACGACTCTAACGATTAAAGGAATATGCTTCATGTTAAATGAAGTTATAGAATTCTATACCTGGTAAGTAAGTGATTAGCACCTATTCGATGAGTTGTTGAGCTTCCTGTGTTTCAAGTAAGACATTAGCTTCTGGCCGATAAGTGTCTTGTGCTCTAGTGGAAGATCAACTTCTCGTTGTCAAACATCCTATGTCACAATAAGAGAATGACTCCTGGCCCATAATGGTGCAGACACCAGAGGCACCAGAATAAGACAGAGGATTCTCAACCCTCTGTGGATTACTTAATCATATTCAAATCCATTTATAATAAATCTTAGTTCATCTAAGTTATTTTTTTATCACTTGAATCCTATACTAGTCAGCTCATGTTGAGCTAGTCATTTTCTAGAGTTCAGTACATATCCAATAATGACTCATACAAGTGAGGACCAAGCCATCCAACTGAAGACCAACCTAACTAAAGCTATGAGGATCATGGAAAGACTAGAAGAAGAAATCAGAAGCCTGGGAGACAAGCCCGAAGCCCTGAAGCCCTGAAACACAGTCCTGAAGCACTGAAACGTAGCCTGAAGCAAACTGGGCCAGCCCAGGCCCAAGAAGGAAGATAAGTGGTGCCAATACCTTATTCTTACCACCCTTGGTTGTCCACTAGGGTCACCTCCCTTGGCCAACCAAGGAAAGAGAAGGGAGAGAAATTTTAGGAATTTTTTCTATATATTTTTTCCTTATTTTCTAGCTAGAGTTGGATGGGGATTCAAACTCCTATGTAATGTCTCTTTTAGCCTTACTCGGGGGCCAAGTCTAGGAGTCTATTTAAAGGGCCCTAGTCTCTTGTATGAAGAACAATTTTTGATATATGAAATACTCTTGATTCTTCAATTGCTGTGTGCCTCCCTGCTGTGTGCATTAAGGGCCTTCTGAGAGCTTTTCTTCTTCCCGGTGTTTGCACTGCCTTCCTGCCGCCAGCCTGCCCTCCAAAAGCCTGGCCGTCCACTCCAAAACACCTCATCCCTTTGCTATTTTTCTCTTAATTCTTCATCTCCTCTGAGTTTTCTAACCCCTGATAGGTCAATTGCAGATCCCTCGACTCCAACAAATCCGACGACTCCAGCCAGGCCATAATCAAACAATCGAGCGGAAAGCCGGGAATCCGCGGGTCTCTAGCTTGGTTTTCCAGGCTGCATCCGGAGTGAGAGCGATCTCGTCGCATACAATCTGCACTAGATGCTTCCATCGTTGCTCGGTACATCCCCTCTGCCCGCTAGTCCATTTATTGAAGATGAACGAGCCCAACCGAGACTTCTCAGCCTCGGCGATCCTTTTTCCTTTGCTTTTAGGTCCTATTATGCATGCTTTAGCTTCTTATTTTCATATTGAACTCTTTATATCATTCCTTAGTTTGTTCTTCAGGATTAATCATACAACTTAATATTACAAATAAAAAAAAACACTTGCATGTATATATAGGTTATGCATCAATTTGGTATCAGAGCCTGTTTGGGCTCAGTTCTCTTTGGATACTCGGATCGGGTGCTTCACCATGACCGTCCAGTCATAGGAGATTATTAGGGCTTCAAAACTCTCTTTCCCAATTGATGGGATCTCCTATGGTGGTAGGGGTGCCGCTATGAATTGGCTCGTGAAGAAGAACACAAGGAGTTCTTAGGTTTTTTTAAAATTTTGGCCTTCTAAAATATACTCTATTTTTTTAATTGTTTCTCCCTGCTCAAAACTCCAAAAATTTGATTTTTATTTTTATGGATTCATCTTAATTCAATGTATTTTACAAAATTTTTGCAAATTTTATTTCAATCTGTGCAGTTTTTGCAAGCTGAAATATAGCCTGCAAATTTTCAACTCTATTTTTCAGCAAGACAATTTTGGAAGGTTTAGGATTTTGTTTAGCATCTCTTTTGCATATCTTTTATTTTTAGTATGTTTCTAGCATATTAGGTCATTGGCTGCAAATCATATTTCCATAAAAGAACAAAAAAAAAAACATATATAAAACCTACCAAAAATACTTAAACCCTAATTTTGCATCATCTGCCTGCCATCATCGCATAAACTACCTTTAAGGGCACTCTTGCTATGTCAGATGGGGGGAGGATTTGATCACCTCTCCTTAGCCCAAAACTACATTCCTTGCATTTGGTCCCAAGCCTAACTAAAATCTATTAGACTTAATTTGCCCTAGTGGGCTAGGGACACCAACTGGTTAGGTCTGGGCTAAGTGTTAGATCACTATGTCAAGCTAACCTGTATGTGCCTTGTGCTCAGTGTCTAGAATAGTGCTTCAAGGATTCAGTCCCGAAGGGCTTGTGTGATGGTTCGCCTACCTGGTCAATCTCTGATTGGTGTCTAGGATTGGCAATCAGGGACCTAACACTCCCCTCACACCTGCCTAGCCGAGTACAGGATTACTATAGGCTAGTTTGCCACCCTGATTGAGCATCTTGTTTTGGACTCTAGGTCTAGGCAGCTGTATTCGAGTCAGTATTGAGTCTTGCATGAGCACTAGATCAGGAGCATCATTTCATCCTCCATCTCCACTTTTGTCTGAATCATGGACAATCTTGAAGCCCAGATTAAAGCCCTTGCTGACCAAATGGCCCAGATGACTACCCAGATGACTCAATTGACCTAGTCCGATACTCGAACCAATAATTTACTTGATCAACTAGATGCCTGACTAGGAATCCTAGAGAAAACCCGTAGGACCCAGGCTAGATCCAAACCTGAGCCACCTTTACCCACACTACTCAGGTCCTATAAATCCAGAACCTATGAACCTGAAACCTATGAACCTTGATCCTATGACTCCAGATTCCATGACCAAAGATCCTATGCACCCATACCCTATAAGCCTAATAGAACCATGACCTATAGATCCGAACCCATAGGCCATCAACCAGAACCCCATAGGATTAGTACCCCTAAATACGAGCCCAGTAATAAGCCATTACCCCTTAGGCAACCTGAACTTACTAGGAGTAGTGCCCATACTCAGAAACCAGAACCTAGCTAATTTTTCCTTAGCCGACCTTCCCCTATCACCCCTTTTATTCACAAGGCTTACATTAACATGGAAGTGTATGAAACTGATGTGAACTTAGTGGATGAGTATGAGGGAGAAGAGGTGACACCTCTAGAAGCCTAGAATTAGTTGACCCTATAGGTATCCAGGTAGAAGCCAACCTAGAGTTAGTTGACCCTGACTATACCCAGCCTAAAGCTATAGTGGAAGAGCAATTAGAGGAAGAGAACCTAGATACTGCTGCTAGAACCTTACTTGAGGAAACTATGGAGGAGAGCCAAATTTTAGAGTCTAGTCCTAAAATACAAGAACCAGAAGAATTTATTAAGGACATGATTTCTTTGAATCAGTACCCTCAGGATGAGCCCCCTCCTATAGTTCCCATTAAGGACCTCTTCCTTGAGACTAATAACCCATCTTTCCATTATGCAAACCCCATAAATATATCACAACCTTTTAAGGTTAGCCTCATTAGTCTAGGATTAGCCCTGACATGCCTTCTTATATCGTACTTTATCCAACTAACCCGGAACCCTTTTCTCTATTCTACCAGACTAATTCTGAACCCACCTCTTATTTTCTATCCTTTTTAGACACTTCCAGCATTTCTAGGATCATTAGATTGCATTTAGTTGAGATTAGCATACTGCATGCATTCATTATGCATGTTAGGTTTGCATTATACTTCTGGCATACCCTTTGGAATTTGCTAGGAGCCCATTGTAAGTTTTCATGTGCATGTCAAGATAGGATCAAACTTAGAGAACCTATAATCTCTTAGGTTTAGGTCTAAAAAGTTCAATAAAACTTCCTTCCACAGGAATGCAGAGTTGAGTCTGTTAGGTGTTAGTATGAGTCCTTTGTATCATCTGTTAGGAGTCTGCATATGCCCAGCATGTTCACCACCTACACTAATTTTGTAACGTCTAAGAAACTAGCAAATTCTCGAAGAAGGGCCAAGGAATTTGATGTAGTGGATTCTATCTTGGTTAGGCTTAGGCCTAAAAGAAGCTTCATGCTCGCAGAGCCGGACTTTTTAAAGTGAGGTTGGACCAAATGCCTATGTGTTAGATTTGCCTCCAGATTTGGGCATTAGTTCTACCTTCAATATCGCTAACCTGGTTGAGTATAGGGAACCAGCAGCAATACCCAGTAAGGCCTTTGGACCTACTCTTTTTATTATGAGTGACCCTAACCCAGAGTGTCCACTAATAATTGGCTTGAGAGAGGAGAACGGATCGAGCATATCCTGGACGATCAAGCCTTAATGACCCGGGGCTGCGGTTATCAATGCTGCTTGGTCTGATGGCAAGGCCAGCCAGAGTCGGACGATTCATGGATTTCTCGAGAGGACTTGCAATGCCTTAGCCTAGACCTCCTTGAGAGATATGTGAGCCAGCTTGATTTTCACTCGACAGGGTCGAGTTCCTCCCACCCCGAGAGAATTGGTGAGGACACCAGAGGCACCAGAATAAGATAGAGGCTTCTCAATTCTCTGTGGATTACTTAGTCATATTCAAGTCCATTTGTAATAAAGCTTAGTTCATCTAAGTTATTTTTTTATCACTTGAGTCCTATACTAGTTAGCTCATGTTGAGCTAGTTATTTTTCGGAGTTCAGTACATATTCAGTAATGACTCATACAAGTGAGGACCAAGCCATCCAAGTGAAGACCAACCCAACTAAAACTATGAGGATTATGGAAAGCGTAGAAGATGAAATCAAAAGCCCGGGAGACAAGCCCGAAGCCCTGAAGCCTTGAAACATAGTCCTGAAGCCCTGAAACGTAGCCTGAAGCAAACTGGGCCAGCCCAGGCCCAAGAAGGGAGATAAGTGGTGCCAATACCTTATTCTTACCACCCTTGGTCATCCACTAGGGTCAACTCCCTTGGCCAACCAAGGAAAGAGGAGGGAGAGAAATCTTAGGGATTTTTTCTACATATTGTTTTCTTATTTTCTAGCTAGAGTTAGATGGGGATTCAAACTCCTATGTAATGTCTCTTTTAGCCTTACTTGGGGGCCAAGTCTAGGAGTCTATTTAAAGGGCCCTAGTCTCTTGTATGAAGAACAATTTTTGATATATGAAATACTCTTGATTCTTCAATTGCTGTGTGCCTCCCTACTGTGTGCATTAAGGGATCTTCTGAGAGCTTTTCTTCTTCCCGGTGTTTGCACTGCCTTCCTGCTGCCAGCCTGCCCTCCAAAAGCCTGGCCGTCCACTCCAAAACACCTCATCCCTTTGTTGTTTTTCTCTTATTTCTTCATCTCCTCTAAGTTTTCTAACCCCTGACAGGTCAATTGCAGATCCCTCGACTCCAACGAATCCGACGACTCTAGCCAGGCCACAATCGGACCACCGAGCAGAAAGTCGAGAATCCGCGGGTCTCTAGCTTGGTTTTCCAGGCCATATCCGGAGTGAGAGCGATCTTGTCATGTACAATCTGCACCAGGTGCTTCCACCATTGCCTGGTACACCCCCTCTGCCTGCCAGTCCATTTATTGAAGATGAACGAGCCCAACCGAGACTTCTCAGCCTCGGCGATCCTCTTTCCTTTGCTTTTAGATCTTGTTATGCATGCTTTAGCTTCTTATTTTCATATAGAACTCTTTACATCATTCCTTAGTCTGTTCTTCGAGATTAATTATACAACTTAATAGTACAAATACAACAAAAATACTTGCATGCATATATAGGTTCCGCATCACATAAGCATCTTGCACCTTGGTGAGAGATCGACTCTTGGCTAATAGGCATCTCGTGCATTAATAAGAGATCGGCTCATGGCCGATAGGATGTTCTTTGTTTTGAGCCATTTTTATATTTAAATCTCATCTATATGATAAAGAGTGGTATTATTTTACCATAGACAGTCATGCAAGCTCATAGAGGGCATCCCATCTTCCATTCATGGGTGGAAGAATGGATTTTTCTTCATTTTTTTTAGACCAACCTTTAAGCACTAGGTCCTCTTGGGGTAGGGTCCGGACTGAACTAAATTATAACAAAACCTTCTTAGATGAAGACTTGGAGCACTACCATAAGTTGCTCGAGATTCATGTTCCAGAGTTTAAACTTCTTCTGACTGATCAAGCTTTGTATGATATAGGCGTTAGCATTGTCAGTCCTCATAGTATGTCCGATCACACGGGATTCCTTTTACTCTCTTTTTTTATTTTTAGATGGTTATCAGATTTTACTGATCTCATAAATAATACTCAGATTTTCTGATCGCAGAGATGAAGCTTAGTTTGGAAAGGCTTTAGAAGGTGGCATCCAAGAGGAAGAGGTCGGATGCTATTGAGGAGGCCAAGAAGAAGAAACTTGTTGAATTATCACTATTGATGACTTCATTAAGTATACTAGTATTGGAGAGTAGGTGATCTCCTACTCTAATAGAGGCACAATGCCCACTCCTTTGATAACTAGTCTGACCAGGTTATTGATACTGCCTAACCACTTTTAATAGCCAGCTCGACCAGGTCATCAAAAACTGTCCAACCACCTTGTCCAACTATTGCCACCTAGTCCTTGAGTGCTCAGGAAGAGAACATTATTCCACAAAAGAGGTTGAGGGTGATTGATGCCGATCATAGGGATTTGAAGCTCACTTAGGTGCTACTAGAGATGATTCTCCTTCCTGCCAACAAAGTGGAGCAGGAAATGTATACTCGCATCCAAGTTCTCAATGCAAGCTATCTTGAAAATTTTCAAGTAATTATTTTTTCACCTTGCTATTTTTTTTTTCTCTCTTTTTTTTTCTTTCTTTTTTTTTCAATCTTTTTACTTTTTTTCGGCTTCTCTCCAATTCTAGTCATCTCAAAAACTTTCTTATCACATATGACAGGGTAATGAATGACATAAAGAGGAAGTTATCAGCGACCAAGGAAGCAAAGAAGGCAATCGATCAGTTTGAAGCTGTTGACATTCAAGCGAATGCTGCTAAAGCATGGGACGATACTATTGAGGTGCGGGCCAATACTGCTAAGGTGCAGAAGACCAGATTATGGGTGTCTACCTCTATAAAAATAAATTGTTTGAAAATTGACCTATCTAATGCTAATAAAGAGGTTGAAATAAATCGAGCTTCCATCCAAAAACTCCGAGAGAAGAAGAGATTGGAGAAGGAGCTCAAAGAAACTAAGGAGAAGACCATAGAAGAATACAAGTCTTCTGAGGACTTCTTAGATGACATAGTCGAGGGCTTGTTGAGAGCATTTCATGAGGGGTTCAGGGATTGCAAAAGCAAAGTAAAGGAAATCTTTCTAGATATCAATGTTGCTCTCCTTATCCCGAGTATCACCGACCTAACAAATGAGGAGGCAAGGGAGGCACAAGTTGATACTGATGCACCTTTTGAAGCCTCTCCATCATCAACTCTAGAGGCCGTACTTGCTATTAAGGCACCATCTAATATAGGAGCACCTGCGGATGCCCAGCCTGAAGCTTTATTTGATCAAAAGATAGAAGTATTAAGGTCTATCTCCTTGTACTTTATTTTTTTAACTTTTGTTTCTCCCACTGGAAGTTTGAAATACTCTGTCATTATAAAAAGTATTTGAAGCAATAAAATCTCCAATTTTAAATAAATGTTTTCCTTTATCCATTTCTCTGATACCTTGATGTATGTATTCATATGGGATCACTTACATATTCTGTGATAATTTGGTGGTCGTTGTTGCAAAAAGGTGGTGACTATTCTGCCCATACCTGGAAAGTAGTTTGGAGTTCCCCTCGAGGACTTAGGAAAGAGGTCGGTGGCCCTTCAAGGATAGTGATAGAGGGTTGATCCTGTCATAGGTGGTCAAAATAAAACATACTTACTACTATAGCTAGCGGCTAGTAGGGATTGTATCCTCATGGATTAAGGGCAATTATTTTATAAAAATTTCAAAAAGAAAAATTGGTTGTAAAGATTAAATTAAAAGTAGTAATTATTAAAAGATAACAACTAATACTTAGTTAAATTAGTTAGCAGGAGAAGAAATGTAGGAATCTGAATTTATATTGCAAATAGGTTTTATCTTTTTCTCTTTATGTTGCAATATCAATAATTGTTACAAATTTGGTGTTAGAATAATTTATCTCCTATGGGGCATGGGTCGTATTCGGAGATCATGATACGTCCACTTAGTGATGCGGGACAGGGATTGGACTGGATCACTGGCGAGCATGAAAGTCACCAGAGCATGGTAGAATAAGTTCCTGATTGCATAGCATTAAGTCCTTGAAGTACTTGGATCGGGGGCGTTACCAGGCCATCCGGTCTTAGGAGAAAGTAGGGTTTAAACACCCTTTCTTCCCATTCCATGGGGATCTCCTAAGGCATGTCAGGGTGTCATTGTGATTGACCTGTGAAAAAGAAAGCCAAAGGACTTCTTAGATTTCATTTGTGAATTTTGCATTGGGCACGTTCTATTTTTCTGCTTGCTGTATTTTCTGTAGGCTGACTGTAATCTGCCTGCAACTCCAAAGGAAAGTATCACATTCCTTGTTGGAATATTTTTTTTCCTGTTCCATTTTAAGTTGCTTATCACCGTTTTAAGTTTCAATCTGAGAAAGAATTTACAAAAAAAATGAAAATTCCTGCAGTCCATCAGTGTTATTAGGGTTTCTGTTCTGTTCTGTTCCTTTTCATTATCTTCATTTCAGAATCTGCCTAGAATAGTACAGATTTTATTTTGAAATCTCATTTCATCTGGTATGTCATCTATAAGTTAGGAGTTTTTTTTGATTTTTTTAGATTTTTCTGACATTTTTTTTTTCTACACTTATCAACACCACTTTTAAACTGCAACACAACCTTCTGCACCTGAAATTTGAAATTTGCATGCATCTCATGACAAATCAAATTAAGGCATGAAATAGATATAGGGTCAGGATTTCATCACCTGTCCCTAGCCCAAAAATCACCAAATTGCATATCGACCCAATCCCTAACTAAAATTGATTAGACATTAATTGCCCTAGTGGGTTAGGAACATCAATTTGGTCAGCCTGGGTTATTGTCAACTCATTGTGTCAACTAGTCTTGTGTGTGCCCTATTACTTGGTGTCTAGAATTGGGACTAAGGGCTTGGGTGCTGATCCATCTATCGGGCCAATTCCACCGGGCCTAGGTAGGCCAGAGACAGGATCTCACACTCCCCTTGTTCTAAAACCTGGCCAAGTATAGAGTTACTACAATCTAGCTTGCCACCTTGATTAGGCAACTAGCTTGGAACTCTAGGTCCAGTTCAATTCAATTGGAAAGCTTGTGCAACCCACTTCTTCATCTATTATTGAAAGCTGGTGTCAAGGATAGAGGTTAAGTGGCTCAAGCCTAAGCGGTTCTTGTGGTTTTTAATTAGGACCCAGTGAAAGCTGGGGGAACCTCCCACAGACCCACCTCCTGGCTGGCCAGTGGAAGAGAGTAGCTGTTGATTTGATTGTATCTAGTCAACTCAGTTTATTTGGACTAACCGGTTTAGAAAACTCGTAGTTCGGGTCTGAGTCTAATTGTTTGCATGACAACTAGGTCAGGCACACCTTACCACCCTTCACAAGCCCAACCTAGTTCATCCATGGATTCTAGTATGGAAAGCCTTATGAGATCTATGATCGAGAAGATGGACCGTTTGGATGCTAAATTTGGTCAGTTCGAGAAAAGGGTAGGAACCCTAGAAGAAGCTAGGTTGACCCCAACTGAACCACCTTCACCCAGATTACCTTCAGTTCATCCTAGAGCCCAACGACAGGAACACACACCTGACCCAATTCAAAGAAGACCGCATCAAGATTATGTTGATCATACTCTAGAGCCACCTCCTAGAAGGCCTCACTATGATACTTTTGATCAGGATGATCGGGCCCTGAGGAACATCCGTCTAGATGCACCAACCTTTAAGGGAAGCTTAGATCCTAAGGTGTACACAGACTGGGAGGCTGACATGGACCAGTATTTTGACTGGTATGATATGTCTGAAGAGAGAAGATTTAAGTTTGCCAAAATCAGACTAGTTCGTCAGGCTCGGTTATATTGGGGAAACATGGAACGCATATCAAGGCAAAGGAGAGATTTACCTATAGCAACATGGAGATATATGAAGAGGAAACTTAGAGAGAAATATCTTCCTATGTCTTATCAGCAAAGGTTATTAGATCAGTGGCAACGATTGACACAGGGTAACAAGACCGTTTCTGAATACGTTGCTAAATTTGATGAGTTTGTGATGCGATGCAACGTAGTCGAGTCTGAAGCAGCCACTTTATCAAGGTTTAGATCAGGGTTGAATGATGATATAAAAGGGGAACTATTTTTAAGGGAAGTCCATGATTTAGATCAGGCATACCAAGTTGCCACGGACTATGAGAGGTTTCAAAGGAGAGCTACATTTAGACGACCTGAACCTATTAGGTTTAACCCTCCTGTTAGTAGGCCTAGCTCAGTCCCTAGTCCCGCCAATAGAACAAGGTCTAGCCCGAATCCAACCCTTAGACCCAATCCGACCACCCCCTTAATTCCCAGAGGAGATAAAGGAAAGAGCCCTGAAGTTCCAGGTGAAAGAGAACGAGTTTGTTATAAGTGCCGCAAAACAGGCCATTTCATGAGCCAATGCCCCTCTAGAGCTTTACATATAGGGGAGGTAGAAGAAGAAGATTCAGAACCCCTAGAGTTTGGTGAAGAAGAAGTTTATGAAGTAGGGGATTGTTTAGCTGATGAGTATGAAGAGTATGAAGGGGGTGAAGAGAACATAGACTCATCAGATTTGCTAGGAGTTGTGAGACGTATCATGACACAGACCAAGAAGCAAGAAGACTGGCGTAGAACTAGCATCCTACACATATTTGTTAAGATAGGAGAAAAGGTCTGTAAGGTCGTCATCGATAGTGGAAGCTGTGTCAACGCCATTTCCACTAACGCAGCCAAAAGTCTAGGATTACCCGTTGTACCACATCCCAATCCATATAAGGTGTCCTGGATCGATTCCACTTCTATACCAATCGAGTCAAGATGTCAGGTTCAAGTCCAGCTTCAATCCTATCAGGAAAAGATCTGGTGTGATGTGCTTCCTATGGGGTCAAGTAGCATCATCTTAGGCAGGCCATGGCTGTTTGATCATGATGTGACCATCTTTGGTCGATCAAACTCCTGTGCTTTCAATTTCAATGGCAAGAAAATTGTCATTCATCCAACCCAGCCTAAGGATAATGTCAAGAGAGGAGCTAGCAGCTTGAAAGATAAGAAGATTGGATTAAATTTAATAGGTGCAAAAGAATTAGAGCAAGATATCATGGAAGGAGCACCTATTTGGGTAGTAGCTGCTAAGGAAATTAAGGACCACAGCCCTGTAGAACACCCTCAAGAGGTGGTCCAATTATTGAAAGAATTTGAGGATGTGTTTCCAGAAGATCTCCCCGATAACCTCCCATCTTTAAGAGACATACAACACGCAATAGATTTAATCCTTGGAGTGACTTTACCTAATTTGCCTCACTATAGGATGAATCCAACTAAACACCAGGAACTGCAAAGGCAAGTGGGTGAACTTCTTAGGAAGGGGTTTATTAAGGAAAGCTTAAGTCCATGTGCAGTCCCTGCTCTGCTGACCCCTAAGAAAGATGGCACCTGGAGGATGTGCATAGATAGCCGTGCCATTAATAAGATCACTGTAAAGTATAGATTCCCAATCCCAAGACTAGATGACATGTTAGATATGATAGCTGGATCGACAATTTTTTCCAAGATAGACCTAAAAAGTGGCTATCACCAGGTTAGGGTTAGGCTTGGAGACGAATGGAAGACCGCTTTTAAGACTAAATATGGATTATATGAGTGGTTAGTCATGCCGTTCGGTCTGTCCAATGCACCCAGCACTTTTATGAGAATAATGAATCAGGTGTTAAAGGTTTTTATCAAAAGATTTGTAGTGGTCTATTTTGATGATATACTTATATATAGCAAAACAAAGGCAGACTACTTAAACCACCTGAAGCAAGTTTGTCAAGTCCTGAGAAAAGATAGTCTCTATGCCAATACCAAGAAGTGTGATTTCCTGACAAATAGAGTTATCTTTCTAGGATTCGTAGTCACATCTAAAGGGGTGTCTGCTGATCCTGAGAAAATTAAATCCATAGTAGAGTGGCCTACGCCTAATACTATCCACAACGTCCGTAGTTTCCATGGGTTATCCACCTTCTATAGAAGGTTTATTAAAGGATTCAGTACGATAGTGGCACCAATCACTGATTGTATTAGGAAGGGAAATTTCGGGTGGACTAAAACAGCAGGTAAGGCCTTCCTAACAATTAAGGAGAAAATGACACAAGCACCTGTCTTAAGGTTACCCGATTTTACCAAGGAGTTTGAGGTTGCTTGTGATGCTTCTGGGGTCGGAATTGGAGGTGTCTTGAGTCAAGAGAATCACCCAGTAGCATACTTCAGTGAAAAGTTAAATGAGGCGAGACTAAGGTATTCCACGTATGATAAGGAACTGTATGCTGTAGTTAAAGCTCTACGATATTGGAGGCATTATCTTCTACCCCACGAGTTTGTCCTGTTCTCTGATCACGAAGCTCTTAGGTTCCTTAGTTCTCAAAAGAAATTAAACCCTAGGCACGGGAAATGGGTAGAATTCATACAAGCTTACACGTTCGTTTTGAAACATCATGCCGGTACTGAAAATAGGGTTGCTGATGCGTTGAGCCACCGTTCTATGTTGTTAACCTCTGTGAGCACTGAAGTAGTAGGGTTCGATAGATTGAAAGATGAATATCCCAATGTCCTGATTTTGGTCACATCTATCAATCCCTCCAACAAAGACCATCTAGTGAGCCTAGTGATTATACACTGTTAGATGGATACCTTTTCAAAGGAAATCAGTTGTGTATTCCCAAGACCTCTGTTAGGGAATTTCTGATCTGGGAAGTCCATGCTGGAGGTTTAGCAGGACATTTTGGCAGGAACAAAACCATCATAGCAATGGAAGAACAATTTTTTTGGCCTGGTCTTAAAAAGAACGTTGCCCAGATCGTAGCTTAGTGTCGGACCTGTGCTATTGCAAAACAGCAAAGACAGAACACCGGTCTGTACACGCCCTTACCTATCCCTGATGGTCCATGGCAAGATATCAGTATGGATTTTGTGGTAGGTCTACCTAAAACTTCTAGGAAACATGACTCTGTTTTTGTGGTTGTCGATCGTTTCTCCAAAATGGTGCACTTCATCCCGTGTTCTCAAACTTTAGACGCTTCGAAAGTGGCCAAGCTTTTCTTAGATCAGGTGGTTAAGCTTCATGGTTTACCCAAGACCATTGTGTCAGATAGAGATGTCAAGTTCACTAGCTACTTCTGGAAAACCCTCTGGCACATGTTAGGTACTAAGCTGAAATTCTTTACGGCCTATCATCCTCAAACCGATGGCCAAACTGAAGTAGTAAACCGAAGCTTAGGAAATCTCTTAAGATGTTTAGTCGGCGACAACCTAGGAAACTGGGACTTACTACTTCCTCGCGCTGAATTTGCCTACAACAGTTCGATTAATAGGTCTATTGGGAAAAGTCCATTCGAAGTGGTCCATGGATACAGACCTAGGAACCTTTAGACCTAATTCATTACCAGTACATACACGAATATCTGAGTCTGCTGAGTCATATGCACAGCATGTTAAGGGTTTGCACAAGGAGATTAGTCAGAAGATTTAAACAAGCAATGTTAGGGTTTGCATCCTAATTCCATTCGAAGTGGTCCATGGATACAGACCTAGGAAACCTTTAGACCTAATTCCATTACCAGTACATACACGAATATCTGAGTCTGCTGAGTCATATGCACAGCATGTTAAGGGTTTGCACAAGGAGATTAGTCAGAAGATTTAAACAAGCAATGAACTCTATAGGCATATGGTTATTATTTTTTTTTTAAATTTTTTTTTAAGAAAAATACAAATTTTCAGAAATTTTTTATGTGTTTCTATGTTCCTATGTGGATCTTTGTGCCTAAGTGAACCTCTTCCTCTCCTCCATCATTTCTTCTTCCTAATCCTTCTCTTTTACTCTCCATCTTCCAAGCAATCCTCTTCCTTCAAGGCGAATTAAGGACATCCTCACAAGAAGAAGATCAACACCAACACATGCTTCCACCATGGCGCCAAGGATCATTTCCAACAAACTCTCCTTTTGAGTTCCATCAATCTTCTCATTTCTAATTAAGCTTCTAATCATCTTGGTTTCTTTGTTGCAGGGTTCTCTAGGTTCCAGATCCAGGAGGAAGGATTACTTGCTACAAACCAGAAAGTTAGATGGCCCATCTTATGTGGTATGATCTTTCATTTGAGAACCTTAAGAGAGAATCCCTTGTGCTTGAGATTTCAATGCTTGAACTCCTAGTCTTTTAAGATCGGGATCATTAAATAGGGCTAGCTTGACTTGTGTGCGAATTCTAATCTTGTCCTATTTCTTTAAGATTTTGATAGTCCTCCTAGCTGGTTTAAGTATAAGCATTTAGGGTTTCTTATTTAGATCTCCTTGATCTTATATGTTGAATCACTCATATGCAAGTAGGAATTGCTAGTTAAATTTTGGTTAATCTCCTTTAGAGTCACATGATTGCATCCTCATCATGCATACCACACCACTTAGAGTATAAACTATCTACTTGATTAGCAAGATTAGGGGTCTAATCTACCATACTATGATCAACCTCTTTGAGACACATACCGTATCCTGAGATCACGGTACATCGATAGAGGGTGTAGGTTGTGTATGCTAGACCAAAATCCTGATAAAAAAAATAACTTAAGAGATATAAACAAGAAAATCATGGTATTTATTGCTTAGGAATCAAGTACAAAAAGAAAGATAAAATCTGGTTACATGCATCATCTTCATCCTAGGTTGAAGGAGTCTAGCCGTGCATCGCTACCACCAGCATCTCCTCCACAATTCACCCTTTTTCTAAGCCTAATACAATATCTAAAATAAAAGAAATAGAAAATAAACTATGTAAAATTTGCTGAAGGAACTAATGCCTGGACTGCTACCTGGGGTCTTCCTTTTATAGAGCTCGTCTAGGGCTTCCTCCTGATCAAATTTTGAGTCAATCAGTCTCAAGATTGTTTATATATCATGCAGAGAATTCTCAGCCATCCATTATGCATCACAGGTTATAGCTTGCACCGAGAAGCATGCTTCCTTCCTTCTTGGGTGAATTAAGTCTGATCCAAACTCTATGCCACATCCTAGGGTCTCCTTCTCCTAATTAGACTCCACTACCCAACACCCGATGGAGTGGATAGAGGGTGGTGTGTGGTGGTGGGGATCGGTGACCGGTGACATGAGGGAGGTGGTGGCGTGAAGAATAACACGTAGACAATGGGTTGGATCGAGGATGGCGCAGGGGTGACCGGTGGCTCGACGGGAAGAAGGTTGATGATGGGCAGCAAATGATGGTTTGGGCGGTGGTTGGCCGGTGATAAAAAGGTGAATAGTGGTGGAGGCACTGTGGTTATGTTCGAACGAAGAAGAGGAAAGCATGGTCGATCAATAAAAAAGGGTCTTCCGGTGGTGAGGGAGGTCCGAGTGACAAGGGGTGGTGGGGACATCGGAGGTACCAAAATAAGACAGAGGCTTTTCAACCCTCTGTGAATTGATCAATAATTTATGAGTCCATCTATAATAAGGGCTTAGCCCATCTGAGTCCTTTTTTTAGTTGTTGTTTGAGTCTTTTGAGTTGTTATTTCAATTCTGTACTAGTCAGCTTATGTTGAGCTAGTTCAGTCCAATGCTAGTCAGCTCATGTTGAGCTAATTTTATTTTTTTGAGTCCTGTCCAAGCATATTGAAGACTCAAGACTATATCATACAAGTGAAGACCAAGTCCAACAAGATTGAAGACATGGAAGTATAGCCCAAGTCCAACCCAGCTTGAGGATTTGAAGACCCCAGGAGGAAAATTCAGGAAAACCCTGATTTCATGTAGATGCCCTCCAGATGCCCAGATTCCCTTCCAGATGCCAAAGTATATTCATAGATAAAGGCATCCATGATTCCAGAGGTCCATCTGCATCCTAGCCCAAAGAAATCAAGCCCAGGTGCTAAGCCCAAGCCCATAAGAAGCAAGATACCAGGGAATATTCCTGCTACCTGGCTACCAGGCCATCCCAGCTTCCAGAGGCCCAAACCCATGCACCCGAGCCCCTTTGGGCTGGCCTTTTGCTGCTCCTAAAAGCCCAACACGCCCCCCTAGGCATCCTTGGAGTGTTGGCCAATTCAAGAGAATTTTTAGGAATTTTTTCTACCTAATGTTTCCTTATTTTTAGCTAGGGTTTGAGAGGGAAGAGGATTCTTATGTAAAGATTTATGTACCCTTACTTGGAGCCCAAGGTTAAGGTCTATTTAAGGGACCCTAGCCTCTTGTATGAAACCTAATTTTGATATGAATTAAAACCTTGAATTCTTCTATTGAGTTGTGTGATACCCTGCTGTGTGCATAAAGGGGTTGTGAGAGTTCTTCTTCCCGGTGTTTGCAATCATCTTCCTGCTGCCAACAAACCCTCCAGATCCCTGGATGCCCACTCTAAAAGAAGCCTTTCCTTGCTATTTTTCCTTTATTTTCTTGTTCCTTTGTGAGTTTTCTAACCCCTGACAGGTCATTTGCAGGTCCCCGAGTTTCTACGAATCCAACGACTCCAGCCAAGCCTCAATCGGATCACCGAGCAAAGCCGGGTATCCGCGGTCTTTGGCTCGGTTTTCCGGACCGCATCCATCGAGAACGAGAGACCCCTTTGCTACGATCTACATAGACATTGTCAGGTACACCCCCTCTACCTCCAGTAGTTTTATTGTAGGAGAACTTGCCCTAACCGAGGCTTCTCAGCCCCGGCGATCCTTTTTTCTACTTTTCTAGGTCCTAATCTGCATGCTGATCTTCTAAAATTCATATAAAATTGCATACCACTTATTTTAATCTAAATTCAGGAATTAATCACTCAACCCACATATAAAATATACAAAAAAAATGCATGCATATTAGTCCCGCATCATTTGGTATCAGAGCTTAGATTAGGGCTTGTTTTTTTGCAATTTTTAGTCAGTATATACTCTGTTATTTTAATTATTTCTCCCTGATAAAAATTCCAAAACTCTAAAATCTATTTTATGGATTCATCATAATTCACGGTAATTTTAAAAATTTTTGAAGATTTATTATGGCCTGTGAAATTTTTGCAAGCCGAAATACAGCCTGTAAATTCTTGGCTCTATTTTTTCTGCAAGACAAGTTTGGAAGTTTTAGGGTTTTGATTAGCATCTTTTTGCATATTTTATAATTTTAGTTTATTTCCTGCATATTAGGGAATAATTGCATGTTTTATTATTTGCATCCTCATCTGCCTGCCATTTGCACTTTTAAGGCACTCTTGCTATCATTGGGGGGAGGATGATCACCTCTCCTTTTTGCATTCGGTCCCAAGCCTTAACCTAAAATTAACTAGACTTAATTTTCCCTAGTGGGCTAGGGACACCAACTGGTCGGGTCCGGGCTACGTGTCAGATCATTGTGTCAAGATAACCTGTGTGTGCCTTGTGCTTAGTGTCTAGAATGGTGGTTTAGGGATTCAATCCCGAAGGGCTTGTGTGCTGGTCCGCCTACCTGGCCAATCTCTGATTGGTGTCTAGGATTGGCAATCAAGGACCTAACACTCCCTTTACACCTACCTGGCTGAGTACAGGATTACTATAGGCTAGTTTGCCACCCTGATTGAGCATCTAGTTTAGACTCTAGGTCTAGTTAGCTGTAGTCGGTCTGATCAAGTCTTGCATGAGCACTAGATCAAGAGTTTCATATCACCCACCTCCTTCACAAATGTCTGAACCCATGGAAAATTGCAAGCCCAAATGAAAGCCCTAGCTGATCAAATGGCCCAGATGGCTACCCAGATGACCCAGTTAACTCAGTCTCGTATTCAAACCAATGATAGAATTGACCATCTTGCCAATAGGTTTGATCAGTTAAAAGTCCGGGTAGGGACCCCAAGAAAACCCATGGATCACAGTCTGAGCCAGATCCTGATTCCCCTCAACCTAGGAGGACCCCAAACCCTGATCTATACCATGAGGTCGAACCTAGGAGAGCCCCTTATCCTAACCCGTACTACAATCCTCAACCTAGGAGGACCCCAAACCCTGATCCATACCTTGAGGCTGAACCTAGGAGAGCCCATCGTCATGACCCAATCCCTAAGGTTAGTCCTAGAAGACCCAATCAGGATTTTATAGACCAGGAAGATAGATCCTATTTACCCTCTCCCTATAAGCCTAGTATACCCACAACCTATAGATCTTATGACTCCAAATCCTATGAACCTAGAACCTATGAATCCATAACCTATGAACCTAGATCCTATGACTCTAGATCCCATGATCATAGATCCTATGCACCCACACCCTATGAGCCTAGTAGACCCAACACCCAATATTCTGACCCATATAAGGAGTCCAACCCTAGGAGAACCCAATATTCTGAGCCATATAGGGAGTCCAACCCTAGGAGAACCCAGTATTCTGACCCATATAGGGAGTCCAACCCTAGGAGGACCCAATATCCTGACCCATATAGAGAGCCCAACCTTAGGAGGACCCCATACCATGATCCATCCTTAGAACCTGACCATAGAGCTGACCCAAAATACTATGACCCCAGATCCTATAATCCCATGACCCATAGATCTGCACCCTTGTCCTATGAGCCCAGAGAACCCATAACCCCTAGTATCAATCTAGTACTAGTCAGGTTTCCCTTAATCAACTTGAACCCCATAGGATTAGCACCCCTAAATATGAGCCCAGTAGTGAGCCACTACCCCTTAGGCAACCTGAACCTACTAGGATTAGTGTCCATAATCAGAAACCAGGACCTAGCCATTTTCCCTAGCCGACCTTCTCCAACCATTCCTGAGATTGACAAGGCTTACATTAACACGGAAGTGTATGAAGCTGATGCAAACTTAGTGGATGAGTATGAGGGAGAAGAGGAGACACCTTTAGATGACCTAGAATTAGCTGACCCAATAGATACCTAGGTAGAAGCCAACCTAGAGGTAGTTGACCTTGACCACATCCAACCTAAAGCTATAGTGGAAGAACAAATAGAGGAAGAGAACCTAGGTACTGCTACTAGAGCCTTACCTGAGGAAACCATAGAGGAGAGCCAAATTATAGAGTCTAGTCCTAAAATACAAGAACCAGAAGAATTTATTAAGAACTTGATCTCTTTGAATCAGTACCCTCAGGATGAGCCTCCTCCTATAGTTTCCATTAAGGACCTCTTCCTTGAGATTAGTAACCCATCCTTCCATTATGCAAACCCCATAGATATACCGCAACCTCGTAAGGTTAGCCTCATTAGTCTAGGATTAGTCCCTGACGTGCCTTCTTTTATCGAACTTTATCCAACTAACCTTGAACCTTTTTCCCTACCCTACCAAACTACTTATGAACCCACTTCCTATTTTCTGCCCTTTCCTGACACCTCCAGCATTTCTAGGATCATTAGATTGCATTTAGCTGAGATTAGCATACTGCATGCATTCATCACGCATGTTAGGTTTTCATCTTACTTCTGGCATACTCTTTGGAATTTGCTAGGAGTTCACTGTAAATTTTCATGTGCATGTCAAGCTAGGATCAAACCTAGAGAACCTATAATCTATTAGGTTTAGATCCAAAGAGTTCAATAAAATTTCCTTCGATAGGAATGCATAGTCGAGTCTGTTAGGTGTCAGTATGAGTCCTTTGCATCATTTGATAGGAGTCTGCATGTGCCTAGCATGTTCACCACCCGCACTAATCTTAAAACAACTGGCTAATTCCCGAAGAAGGGTCAAAGAATTTGATGTAGTGGATTCTATCTTGGTTAGGCATAGGCCTAAAAGAAGCTTCATGCTCGTAGAGCTGGACCTTTTAAAGTGATAGAGAAGGATTGGATCAAATGCCTATGTGTTAGACATGCCTTCGGATTTGGGCATTAGTTCTACCTTCAATATTATAGACCTGGTTGAGTATAGGGAACCGGCAGCGATACCTAGTGAGGCCTTTGGACCTGTTCCTTTTCATTATGAGTGATCCTAACCCAGAGTGTCCACTAACAAATTGGCCTGAGAGAGGAGAACAGATCGAGCGTATCCTGGACGATCAAGCCTTCACGACCCGGGGCCATGACTATCAACGCTTCCTGGTTCGATGGCAAGGCTAGCCAGAGTCGGACGATTCATGGATTTCTCGAGAGGACTTGCAGCACCTAACCTAGACCTCCTCGAGAGATATGTGAGCCAGCTTGATCTTCACTCGACAGGGTCGAGTTCCTCCCATCCCGGGAGAATTGGTGGGGACACCGGAGGTACCAGAATAAGACAGAGGCTTTTCAACCCTCTGTGAATTGATCAATAATTTATGAGTCCATATGTAATAAGGGCTTAGCCCATCTGAGTCCTTTTTTTAGTTGTTGTTTGAGTCTTTTGAGTTGTTATTTCAGTTCTGTACTAGTCAGCTTATGTTGAGCTAGTTCAGTCCAATGCTAGTCAGCTATGTTGAGCTAATTTTATTTTTTTGAGTCCTGTCCAAGCATACTGAAGACTCAAGACTATATCATACAAGTGAAGACCAAGTCCAACTAGATTGAAGACATGGAAGTATAGCCCAAGTCCAACCCAGCTTGAGGATTTGAAGACCCCAGGAGAAAAATTCATGAAAACCCTGATTTCTTGCAGATGCCTCTAGATGCCCAGATTCCCTTCCAGATGCCAAAGTATATTCATAGATAAGGGCATCCATGATTCCAGAGGTCCATCTGCATCCTAGCCCAAAGAAATCAAGCCCAGGTGCCAAGCCCAAGCCCCTAAGAACCAAGATACCAGGGAATATTCCTGCTACCTGGCTACCAGGCCACCCCAGCTTCCAGAGGCCCAAACCCATGCACCTGAGCCCCTTTGGGCTGGCCTTTTGCTGCTCCTAGAAGCCCAACACGCCCCCCTAGGTGTCCTTGGAGTGTTGGCTAAGTCAAGTGAATTTTTAGGGATTTTTTCTACCTAATGTTTCCTTATTTTCTAGCTAGGGTTTGAGAGGGAAGAGGATTCTTATGTAAAGACTTATGTACCCTTACTTGGAGCCCAAGGTTAAGGGTCTATTTAAGGGACCCTAGCATCTTGTATGAAACCTAATTTTGATATGAATTAAAACCTTGAATTCTTCTATTGAGTTGTGTGATACCCTGCTGTGTGCATAAAGGGGTTTGTGAGAGTTCTTCTTCCCGGTGTTTGCAATCATCTTCCTGCTGCCAACAAACCCTCCAGATCCCTGGATGTCCACTCCAAAAGAAGCTTTCCTTGCTGTTTTCCCTTTGTTTTCTTGTTCCTTTGTGAGTTTTCTAACCCCTGACAGGTCGTTTGCAGGTCCCCGAGTTCCTACGAATCCAATGACTCTAGCCAAGCCTCAATCGGATCATCGAGCAGAAAGTCGAGTATCCGCGGATCTTTGGCTCGGTTTTCCAGACCGCATCCATCGAGGAACGAGAGACCCCTTTGCTGCGATCTTCACAGACATTGTCAGGTACACCCCCTCTACCTCCAGTAGTTTTATTGTAGGAGAACTTGCCCTAACCGAGGCTTCTCAGCCCCGGCGATCCTTCTTTTCTACTTTTCTAGGTCCTAATCTGCATGCTGATCTTCTAAAATTCATATAAAATTCCGTACCACTTATTTTAATCTAAAACTCGGGAATTAATACTCAACCCCACATATAAAACATATAAAAAAAATTGCATGCATATTAGTTCCGCATCAAGGGGACTACCTCCGGTAGCCTCTCCGGCGAGAATAATGCTTAAGAAGGATGGCGGTCCATGGAACAAGCTCATGGACTGGTAGCCATGGTTGTCGATGGACCGACTAATGTTCTATAGATCGAGCAGCCGGTCCATGGTGGACTAGCTACTCCAAAAATCATGCAATAACTTCAAGTTTGATTTTGGGCCCGTCCAAACTCTGATTTGAGTGCAGTCTATGTCATTGAACTTCAAAAATTAAGCTCTTCCTATTCATGGACTCCTTTTCTATAAAATATTAATAAAAAATATCAATTATTAATAAATGTATATTAATTAATATTTATTTTAATGGTTAAATTAAGATAATTAATAGACTTATTACACCCCCGAACTTAATCATTGCTATCCTTTAGTAATGTAATTAAAATAGAGTCATGTATCACTAAGATCCTCCCTTGCAAAACTAGATCTAGGATTAAGGTTATAAGAAGCTAGCTAATATCACTAACTATTGAGTTTCTGAAGTAAATTTCATAGTCAGAACTATCATAAGTTTTCTTAGAGTTCATCCAAAAATCTATAACACTTGTATTTGTGATGGCTAACTTAGTATTTCAGTACTAGCTTGTAAGGAATAATGGTATCTTCACCTATCACCTACTTTGGTTAATTTTCTATACATCTTTAAATTAAGAACATGAGTTGAGATAGCTTTCAAATTGCCTGATTTTTTTCTTCTCTTTTTTTATGATATCTTTACACTGCCCACTTTTTGATGCGAACAATAATGCTTACTTAGGCGAAGGTTCCTGGTTACTCGGTAGAAAACCAATATTTAGAACTTGCTTTTTTTTAGGCAGGTTGCTCTTTCCTCAATTTCAAGTTTCTCTTAATAGAGTGTATATTAATTACCAATTTTTAGTAGTACTTGAATCTCCAATTGACCTTACAACTAATACCTAGTTTACCTCGTCAGTGTACATGTGCAATGGAAGTACTAATAGGCTTTAGGTGACCTAAGTAGGCTGCTAAAAATTTTACCAGCTAGTCTACTCCTTGGCTCGCTACAGTAATTAGATAATACTTTCTAACTCTATAACCTTTTCCTAATAATTTTGCTCAAAAATTTCTTTCATGGCACATGATTTATAATTTTTTTAATTTTTTTTTAAAAATTTCCAAGGTGTTTCCATAATATTTTTTCAAAAAGGTCTTCCCTTACCCTCCAACTTAATTTTCATTGTCCTTAATAGAGTAAGGGAGAATAAAACAAGGAGAGATACCACCTGGACGAGATATGCCCCGTGTAATGTTAGGAGTGACCGTGCGGAGTAGTCTCTTATTCCTAAAAAAATGAAAATCATTAAAGCAAAAATTATTAAAAGATTGGGTTGCCTCCTAAGAAGTGCTAAGTTAATGTCTTCAGCCAGACATCTTAGGATTCTTATCCTATTCCAGCCTGAATCTTGACAAGGGTTTGTAATTTCCTACATGATTCAGGTTCAGCTTCATAATATTTCCTGCATGGGACCATTAGGTAGATTATTTCCTTGATAGCTAACAATTCTTTTATTATAATTAGATCTATGTATAACTTCAATACTAGTCGGGGTTCTAATAGATCTAGATCTATGTAATTGATATGCCATAGGAGTACATTAGGATCCCCATTTAATGCCTTTTCTTTCATAGGCAAAGGTTCAGCCAGAGTCATGAGGGGTTTAGCTAATAATTTAGATCTTAGCATAAGTGATGTGGATCGAGAGTCTATTTTATTTTATTTTATTTGAGTCCATTAGTCCTGTGTCACTTGAGTCAAAGTGAGCCAATTGAGTCCTATAATAAAGTGAGACAACTGAGTCTAGTTGAGTCTACATAGTCAGTTCCAGTCTTTTAGCCCAATCAAGTCCAATCGAGTCAATGTAGTTTACATTCAGGTCATGTACAAGGGAAAAGTTCGTAGCCAGGAGATTCACCAGGCCCCCCCACAACCAGAGCTGGCCTTCATGCACCTAGGCCCTTTCATGTCGCCAAGCCCGTAAGAGAGAGCTCCAGTCCAAGACAAAGGCCCACTATTGACCAGGTCCACCAGGGTTCTTGGCCCATAAGTTAGGGTTTCTTAGCCCTCAAGTCATGTACCCTGGGGTGAATCTATAAATACCGCCCCTCCCATCTTGTATGAAGTATCTTTTTCTCATGAATACAAATTAAAATTGAAAGTTATTTTATCTGAGTTTTTTTTCTTCAGATTGGAGTGAGTGTGATGCCCGTGTTCCCTGTTCTTGAATGCAAGTCCTAATCCCTTGGTGACTTCTACACTCGCCCGCGATCCCACGCTTTTCGTCCCGTATCAACTTGGTATTAGAGCCTAGATAGATTAGGATAAGTTTCTTCTTCGCAAATCTTCTCTGTGCAAACACCCCTGCTGCCATCGCCCAGATCGTGTCCCCTTCGCCCGTGAAGCTCATCTCCACATCTCCTACAACTGGGAACGCCATCGATCATGCCTCCATCGATGCCGATCGGAACCCAATCGCCCCTGTTACTGAGACGCCAGACACCCTGCCCATCTCCCTCCTCCCATTAATGCCTGGCGACTGTCCCACCCATCACTGGTCCATCGATCGGAGCCTCGATTTTCCCAGATCTTATAGATCTCCCATCCGGCCTTCCCCCTCATCGTTCACGGCACCGATCGGGACCCTCCACCACACGCACCCATGGTCACCGCACGCTCACAACCGGATTGTCTCCACCCAGGCCCAGACCAAGCCTCCTCTGCCTTCATCCCGTGACCCCCAAATACCCCCACCGGTGTCGTCCATCTGTGATGCCACCACCAGCAATCGATGGCACATCTCTGATCAAGTCTCCCCCATGCTATCGCTTCCGCTCTCCCTTATTTCGTCATGGCTTGTGGTCACCACATCGAGTCCATCCCCGAGCTCCCTCCTCGTCGATGCCGTCTACTACTACACTGTCCTCAACCCCTGCTCCCAACCGACCTCTTTGGCCACCATCTTGACTCTTAGCCACTATCGGAACCCCATCCTGCTTGCAATCGAATGGAACTAACCTAGCACTGGATCCATTTGTGCCACCTACCATGGCATCTCCTCCCTTTCGATTAGACAACCTCATCGAAGAGTGCTTCGCCAAACCAGCCGTGCTATCGTCCAGCATCTCCGTCATCTCTGGTGGGCTCTCTTTCATTCTTGCCGCCATCGCCAATGAGATCCAGCCAGAAGACTTGTCCCCTGTTCTGGCTTTGGTCCGTGAAGAGAAGCTACATGAACGTGAAAGCAGATACTCCACCCCTATTGCCGATTTCACATTCTACACGGTTTTCAAAGTGTATGGATCTTAAAGCAGCCCAAAGATGGTGAAGCATAGATCTCAGAGCAGCCAATAAAAAAAATATGAGGAAAGAAAAAGAAAAAAAAATCTAGAATTTGTTTTGAAAAAAAAAAGTGAACCTAGCCTCTTTTGATGTGATTGGTTCTGGTTTCATCAAACCCCTGCTCACCCAAACTCGATGAAGTCGAGTTCTCCCCACCATAGGGGAATGATGGGGACCGAGAGTCTAATTATTTTATTTTATTTGAGTCTATTAGTCCTGTGTCACTTGAGTCAAAGTGAGCCAATGAGTCCTGTAATAATGTGAGACAACTAAGTCCAGTTGAGTCCACTTAGTCAGTTCCTGTCTTTTAGTCCAGTCAAGTCTAATCGATCAATGCAATTTTCATTCAGGTCATGTACAAGAAGAGAGTTCATAGCCAGGAGATTCACCAGGCCCCTCCACAACCAAAGCTAGCCTTCATGCACCTGGGCCCTTTCATGCCGCCAAGCCTGCAAGAGAGAGCTCCAGTCCAAGATAAAGGCCCATTGTTGAGCAGGTCTACCAAGGTTTTTTGGCCCACAAGTCATGGTTTCTTAGCTCTCAAATCATGTACCTTGGGATGAATCTATAATACAGTCCCTCCCCTCTTGTATGAAGTATCTTTTTCTTATGAATACAAATTAAAATTGAAAGTTATTTTGTTTGAGTTTTTTTTCTTCATATTGGAGTGGGTGTGATGCCCATGTTCCCTGTTCTTGAGTGCAAGCCCTAATCCCTTGGTGACTTCTATGCTCGCCAGCGATCCCGCGCTTCCCGTCCCACATCAATAAGCCCTTTCTAACCTATAACTTGATACTTTTTTCAAATTAATATCATCTCTGTCTCCATACATCATTTCAAAATTAGAGATAAATTTTAGAAGTAGTTCTCAAAAGTAGTGCCAAATATTAAGAAATCAGATATAAAAGTTTTAAATTTGTTCACCCCCATATGTGCAATGTCCCGTCCAATAGCTTCTTTATATACTTTTAGAACACCTACAATTTGGGCTTCCTGATTACATGTTACTGGTAAGGTATCAATGGATGCTGTAGGAAGTTGTTTCAATTCTGGTTCAAATGGTGATTCTAAGAAGGAAGCTATTGGGGGTCTGGGTGATGGCTCATGTTTTTTTCTCCAAGGTAAGGTGGTGTTGGGATAGGGTATTTCTACTAGGTCATTTATCTTTAGGGTACATTCCTCTATATCAAGATCATCCATCTCAAAGTGAACCAAACTAGGATTTAACGAATCATAAGAGAAACTTTTATACATGGCTTCCTCTATTATATTATACATTTATGATCTTTGGGAAGTCTTAATTGATTCCATCATTGTACCTATTTGTTCTCCCTTTCCATTGAAAGTAATGGATGATTCTAGGGTTCTTGGGGTTGGGACTATAGGTAAGTTGGGTGATGATGGAAGTGATCCGTCCCTCCTTTCTTCTGATTTCTCTTCATAATTCCTACCTTAGTCAAATTATTTAAGTTGGTTTCTTTGGTTGGACAGGATTGCTCTATGACCAATTCATTTCTAAGAGTTATATTCGATTACTGAGGGGCAGTCACATTGATATCAAAATTTTTAATTAGGTATTATCCTTTATGATTACTCTCGAGTTGACTAGACAGCTCTTCTTCCCTTATAGCCATAACCAATTGACTTAATTGCATCTCCAAACGGGCAATAGCCTAGGTGTTGGAGGTTATTTATTGGCCTATGGTCTGTATAAAGGTATTCAAAATAGCATTTATATTATTAATCATCACATGGAGGTTAGCTTGGGCTTTAACCAAAGTTTCTAGACTCTTTTCTCTTGTGCTGAGTCCTTCCTCAAGATCTAAACCTAGTTGATGATTAGGTACTTGACTAGGCCTAGGATAGGGCTGATCAAAATTTGGGGTTCCTAGTATTGCATCTTGTGACCACATAAAATTGGGGTGATGATCTCACCCTGGGTTATAGGTTGGGGTATAAGGTTTAGTTATATATCTATTATTGGCTATAGTCCCCTATGTAAACCCATTTTAAGTTGGGTGCATCGAATAAGGACATCCCTCTACAACATGGTCTGGTGCATCACATGCCATGCATATAGATGCTAGCATGTGGTGAACTTAGGTATATCCTTTAGTTCTAAGACCTCAATCATATGGATTAATGATGCCATGTTACTTCTTTGTATTCCTTGCATTATTGTATGCATCTTCAAATCTTATGAAATTAGGATGCATATCAATCTATTATAGTCGACTCATAGAATTGTTAGCTTAGGCTCTCATTTTAAATGGTTGGTCAGCGTCAATCTTGTACTAGTAGTCTTGCAGGGTTTGGGGTCGTTTATTAGGATCAGGAAAGCAATACTCCATTAGACTTTTGGGTCATTCAGTAGGATCCATGACTTTTAATCTTATATGGTTAGATTGTATCTGACCAATAGTCTTTTTATCCTAGCAAGAAGAATTTTTTTAAATTTTTTTATTTTGTTCAGAGGAGAGGGAAAAAGAAGAAAGAAAGAGAAGAAATCTAAAGATGAGAAACCTAAAGGATCTTAAATTTATAGATGATAGAGAAGCATGTCTTAATTAGATTAAAGTTTGGTTAGAATAAACAAGTTATCACATAATGGACTTTCTATCCTAGGGTTATCCTATGTTTAGACAGCTCCTAACCACCAAGGTTTTTTTTGAATCTTCGAAGTTAGATACTAACTAGCCACTGGCCAGGTATGGGTAAGGTCAATGGGGGTCCCTCCATTGCTTTCCTTAGATACAAAATAAATTAACCAGGTCAGACAATGGAATCAACTAAAGAACCACCTTCCTTCAGGGTTACATCATCCTTGAACCCTTTCCTAGACACTAGTGAACCAGTTAATACTGAGCTAGTCCAACATTCAAGGTTCCTTGTCCTAGAGAGCTCGAAGATCCTTAGGGGCCAATATCTAATTGATTTTAAATTAAGGCTTGGGTCAATGCAATATACAGGAGGTGGTTTGTGGGCCAAAAAAGGGTAGTGAAATCCTCACCTTATGTTGTTTAGGGGTTATGCCCTTATAGTATTTTATAGAAATGCAATGCAAAACAAGCAAGATGTTGATGCGGAATGATATGGAATGATGCAATCTAGGAGGAGATAGTAGTATGTTGGCTCCACCCAGTGATTTTGATGAATAACAAAATATTAAGTGCATATTGTATACTAATGTGGATTTCAAATTATGAGTTTTCAGGAAGAAAGCACCTCAAAATCTCAAAAACTTATGGTTCATGGCACGTAATGGCACGGAGCATTTCTCATGAATCTGGACATCATCTTCATTAAAAAAGGGCATCTAAATGATTAAATATTATGTGTTTATGACTCATTTAAGTTTCAAGAATTATATTTATGTTTTTGAGGCCATTTATACTTGAATCTGAGCTTTTCAGTCTCAAGTGTTGATACTTGGAAAGTCAAGTGTCGACACTTCAACATTTGGCACAGACAAAAATCCTTGGCATGCCAAGTGTCGACACCCAGAACCAAGTGTCGACACCAAGTGTCGACACTTAAGTTTCCAAGTGTCAACTCAAGGCCTGAGAATTTTGAAATTATAGAACTTTGTCATTTGAGGATTTTTGTGTCAAGTGTCGACACCTGTGCATCAAGTGTCAACACTTGAAAGTTCAAGTATCGACACCTAGAGATCAAGTGTCGACACTTGACAGCCAAGTGTCGACACCTGACAGCCAAGTGTCGACACTTGCAGCCTGACAGCTCTAAAGGATCTATTTTTCTGGCTTACAAAACTTGCTTTTCAAGCTCCAAACGGCTATTTTCTGAGGTTCCAACAGTCACAAACCATTTTTTGGAAGGTTCTTGGTGTATTTAACCTCCACCAACCTCATTTTAAAGACAAGGAAGTGTATTGAAGTGCATTTAAGTCCACTCAAAAGCTAAAAAGCCTATATTCTCTCAAATACTTCACATCAAAAGCCTCTTATAGTTTGATTCCTTGAAAAGCCTACAAGCTCATCCTTACTTCATTCCAAAAGAGGCACTTTGAAGGAGATTCCAAGGAAGAGTCAAGACAAAGCATCAACTTGAGCTTCAAAGATTCCATTCTACTCTTGAAGAGAGTTTGTTTTAGTTTTAAAATTGTATATCTATTTTTACATTATGATTTGACCTTGCTTTCAAGGGTGTCTTGAAAGAAGGTTATTGTGGTTTGTTGGTGAGCCTAAGGGATAAAACCAACTAGGGTTAACTTGTGAGCCCGAAGACAAAACAAGTGTTAAGGTTTGTTGGTAAGCCTAAGTGATAAAACCAACTTAGGTTTTGACTTGTGAGCCTTGTGAAAAACAAGTCAACTGTAATCTAGTTTGGATTATAGTGAAATTCCCAAGGGTGGCTTGGGGAGTGGATGTAGGTGCTAGGTTTGCATCGAACCACTATAAACCTTGTGTTTGTGTGTGATTGCTCTCTTCCTCTCTTGCTCTTTGATTATTGCTACCGCTTTAAATATCTTGTATTGAATTCATCATTTTTCACTAGCACCACTAGTCCCTCTCATTATTGTCTTAAATTTTTTTAAAAGACCTAATTCACCCCCCCTCTTGGGCTCCATTTCTGGGCAACAAGTGGTATCAGAGCACCGGTACTCTCTTGTAGGTCCAAGGATCTTGAGTAAAAGATCATGGCAGCCCCAATAGGAATGGGTATTGTTGAAGGTCAAGCTTCAAATCGTCCCCCACTTTTTAATGGCACAAATTACACATACTGGAAGACACGCATGTGCATATTTATTCAAGCTCTTGACTATAATTTGTGGAGGATAATTGTAAAAGGTTCTCATCAGCCTATGATGTTGATTAATGGCATTCTCACCCCAAAGATGGAAGATGATTGGGATGAGAATGACATTAAGCAAATCGAGCTTAATGCTAAGGCTATGAATCTTTTATTTTGTTCTCTTGATCCAAGTGAATTTAATAGAATATCTAATTGTCTCTCCGCCAAGGAGATTTGGGATACACTTGAGGTTACCCATGAGGGTACACATCAAGTGAAAACTACAAGGTCAACATGCTTATTCACACATATGAAATGTTTAAAATGGAACCTACTGAGTCTATTAGTGAGATATATACTAGGTTCACAAATATTGTGAATGGCATGAGAAGCCTAGGAAAAATTATTTCTAACAGTGAACTTATGAACAAACTTCTCAGGTCTCTACCAGCTTCGTGGGATGCAAAAGTCACAGCTATTGAAGAAGCTAAGGATGTCAACACTCTCCCACTGGAATAATTGTTGGGTTCTCTAATGACCTATAAGCTTTCCCTCAAACAAAAAAATGGAGAGGTCGATAAAAAGAAGAAGGTAATCGTGTTCAAATCTACTGCGAGAGAGGAATCAAGCGAAGACTTCGAAGAAGATGATGAAGAAGATGAGACGGCTCTATTAGCAAGAAAATTCAGAAGGTTCATGAGGAAGAAAAAGTTCAACTTCAAAAAAAAAACCTCTGAAAGGTGAGCCAAGTAAAGAGAAGGACAAAGAAAAGGAGAAGGAGCAGCCTACGTGTTTTGAGTGCAAAAAACCCGGCCATTTCAAGGTAGACTGCCCCTTGCTAAAGAAAAGTAGAAGAAAGCTAAGAAAGAAAGCCATGATGGCAATCTGGAGTGAAAGTGAAGACTCCAGTTCTGAGGAAGAACAACAAGAGGTGGCAAACTTTGTCTGATGGCTGATCATGATGAGGTATGTTCCGAAACAGAAAATGAATTTACTTTTGATGAGCTTCATGAAGTTTTTGATGAATTAGTCATAGAATTTCAAAAATTAAAATCAAAACATAAAGACTTAAAGAAGCAAAATTTGGATCTAGCCAAAACAAATAACAAGCTTTCAAATGAAAATGAATGCCTTCTTATTCAAAATAAAAAATTAAATGATAAGATTGTAGCACTTGAAAAAGAAAAAGATGTCTTGAAAAAGAAAAGTGACTCACTTTCAAATGAAAATTTGTCAAAACAAAGCAAAGAAATTTTAAATGAAAACAAAAGATATAAAGAAGAAATTGAAAAATTAAAACCTTTTGTAGAAAGATTTACTTATAGTTCTAAAAAATTGAATTTGCTTTTAAATAACCAAAGAGCAGTATTTGATAAAGCAGGTTTAGGATTCAGAACTCATAAGAAACAAAAACATTTTAAAAATTTCTTCGTGCCTGCATCTTCATCCATTACTTGCTATACTTGTGGTACTAAAGGACACAAATCTTATATGTGCAACAAAAGAAGGTTAAGTAATACTAAGAAAATTTGGGTTCCGAAAGGAACCAATGCCACTAACCAAAAAGGACCCAAGATGGCTTGGGTACTTAAAGTCTCCACTTGATCTTTATTGCAGGTATGCCTTGCAACCAATAAGAAAAGGATGTGGTACATTGATAGTGGTTGCTCATGGCATATGACAGGAGATGTGGAGCAGTTCTCATCACTCGAATATCAAAATGGTGGCAATGTAACTTTTGGTGATAATTGAAAGGGCAAAATTATTGGTATTGGTAAAGTCCATATCACCCCTTCTTCTTATATTGATAATGTCTTATATGTTGATGGTTTGAAACATAACTTGCTTAGCATTAGTCAGTTTTGCGACAAAAACTTTAAAGTTGTTTTTGAATCTTCTTTGTGCATTGTTTCTAGTCTAGATGACAATGGCATTAAGTTCATTGGTCATAGGCATGGCAATATTTATATGGTTGATCTTGATGATCTCCCTATTCAAAAAGGTCAATGCCTAGTGGCAATGGAAGCCAAGATCGATGAAACTAGTTAGCTTTGGCATCGTAGACTAGGACATGCAAGCATGCATTTAATTTCTAAACTTAGCAAAAAGAACTTGGTAAAAGATTTGCCTAAACTCAATTTTGAAAAAGACAAGATCTGCAGTGCATGTCAACTTGGAAAACAAACCAAATCCTCTTTCAAACCAAAAGGAGTAATCTCTACATCTAGACCTTTGGAATTGCTTCACATGGACCTCTTTGGGCCAACTAGAACATCTAGTTTGGGAGGTAAGAAGTATGGTCTAGTCATTGTAGATGATTTCTCATGATTTACATGGATCATGTTTTTAGCACATAAAGATAAAACTTTTTCTGAATTCATTAGATTTCATAAAAGAGTTTTGAATGAAAAAGGTGTTTCAGTCGTATCTTTGAGAAGTGATCATGGAACCGAATTTAAAAATGCTGATTTTGATAAATTTTGTATTGAAAATGGCATTCATCACAATTTTTCTGCACCTAGGACACCTCAACAAAATGGGGTAGTAGAAAGAAAAAATAGAACTCTTGAAGAAATGGCACGCACCATGCTTTGTGAAAATGATTTACCTAGATATTTTTGGGCGGAAGCCATAAATACTGCATGCTATGTTTTAAATCGAGTTTTAATTCGACCGATTTTAAAGAAAACACCTTATGAGCCGTGGAAGGGTAGAAAACCCTCAATTTGTTATTTTCATGTTTTTGGTTGCCGTTGTTTCATCTTAAACAATGGTAAAGATAATTTAAGTAAATTTGATGCCAAATCAGATGAGGGAGTCTTTCTAGGCTACTCCACATCTAGTAAGGCATACAGGGTCTTCAACAGAAGAACACTTGTTGTCGAAGAATCCATACATGTGGTATTTGATGAATCTAACAAAAAATCTTCAAGGAAAGAAGATGTACTTTCTGATGAAACAGGTAGCAAGAAAATTGAAGGAATAAACAACAATGAAGGGCTTACCAAGGAACAGAACGATGATCAAAATACTGAAGGAGATCAAGCACAAGGTGATGAAAACACATCAACAGTTGATCCATTACCAAAAGAATGGAGGTATGCTCATGGACACCCAAAAGAACTAATTATCGGTGATCCATCTAAAGGTGTAAGTACTCGATCATCCCTTAGAAATATCTGTGATTACTTAGCTTTTGTTTCTCAAATTGAACCTAAAACTATTGAGGAAGCTGAATGTGATAGTAATTGGATAAATGCTATGCAAGATGAACTTAATCAATTTAAAAGGAACAATGTTTGGACATTAGTAGATAGGCCTTCAAACACTTCAATTATTGGTACAAAGTAGGTTTTTCAAAATAAACTTGATGAAAATGGAGTAGTTACTAGAAATAAGGCTAGACTAGTTGCCAAAGGATACAATCAGGAGGAAGGAATATATTTTGATGAAACCTTTGCTCTTGTAGCTAGACTTGAGACAATTAGGCTATCGTTGGCTTTTGCTTGCTTCATGAATTTTAAATTATATCAAATGTATGTTAAAAGTGCCTTTCTAAATGGTCTAATTAAAGAAGAAGTTTACGTTGAGCAACCCCTGGTTTTGAAAATTCTAAATTTCCAAATCATGTTTACAAACTTATAAAGCTTTATATGGTTTGAAACAAGCTCCAAGAGCTTGGTATGATCGTTTAAGCTCCTTTTTCTCAAAAATGATTTTACTAGAGGTAATGTAGACAAAACTTTGTTTTTAAAGAAAAAGAATGATGATCTCTTGATAGTACAAATCTATGTAGATGATATAATATTTGGTGCTACTAATGAATCTCTGTCAAGATTTTGCAAAGTTAATGCAGGGTGAGTTCGAGATGAGCATGATGGAAGAACTGAATTTTTTCCTCGGACTCCAAATAAAGCAAACCAAAGAGGGGATCTTCATCAACCAAACAAAATACACAAAAGAAATACTCAAGAAGTTTGGGATGGAGAACACTAAGCCTTTAGGTACCCCTATGAGCTCTACTTGTAGACTTGACAAGGATAAATCAAGTAAATCTATTGACCAAAAATTATATCGTGGCATGATCGGTTCATTGTTATATCTTACTGCCAGTAGGCCAGATATCATGTTTAGCATCTGTATGTGTGCTAGATATCAGTCTAATCCTAAAGAGTCTCATCTTTTGGCTGTTAAACGCATACTTAGATATCTATTTGGTTTAATTGAAATTGGTTTATAGTACTCTAGAGATTCTTCTTTGAATTGATTGCTTATTCTGATGCTGACTTTGCTGGGTGTAAACTTGATCGTAAAAGTACTAGTGGAACCTGTCAGTTTCTTGGAGTAAATTTGATCTCTTGGAGTAGCAAAAAATAGAACTCAGTTGCTTTATCTACGGTGGAAGCCGAATATATAGCAGCTGGAAGCTGTTGTGCTCAAATCCTTTGGATCAAACAACAACTCAAAGATTTTGGCATTAAACTAGCTAAAACACCCATAAGATGTGACAACACTAGTGCAATCAACCTATCTAAAAATCCTGTGCAACATTCAAGAAGTAAACACATTGAAATAAGACATCATTTCATAAGAGATCATGTACAAAACTCTAATGTTATTCTTGATTTTGTATGTACTGATGATCAATTAGCAGATGTGTTTACCAAGCCTTTGTGTGAGGATATGTTCTGTCTGATTAGAAGAGAGTTAGGTGTCATTGATCCATTCTCCTAGAACTCTCTTAGTTTTATTTATACCCAAATCTTTTTCGCTCAAAACCACTTGCTTAAAGCCCCAAAAATATGATTAAATTATTTCCTATTTTTCTAAAATTTTTTCGAATTTTCTCAAATTTTTTTTTTTTGGGCCAAGTGTCGACACTTGGAAATTGTCAAGTGTCGACACCTGACCAAGTGTCGACACTTGACAAATTCTAAGTGTCGACACTTGGAAAAATCTATTTTTAACCGACAGACCGAGGGTTTTGTTTTTTTGTCTTCCCCCGTCATTTTCGAGCAGCAGTGGTCCCCCATCACTCCAAATCTTCCTTTTCCCGATTACCCCATCTAGATTCAGGTATTTCCCCCTTCTATTTTACTCTATTTCTCCTCTTTTTCATTTTATTTTTGACGTTTTCAAATCGTGCAACTGTGAATAGGGTTTTTCCGGGTATTCTTCAAGATTCTAACAGGATTTTCACGTGTTTTACTAGATTTCTAAAGCTCCATTTGAGGGAATAGTGGTTTAAAGGTATTTTTCTCGGATTTCCCATGCTTTTTGGTCGTTTTCACGCTTATTTTTCGGGAAAAACACTATTTGATTGAGTTTGGCCAAAATAATTTGGGTTTTCATTTAAATTAAATATACTAAATCCATTTATTGTTGTTTTAGAAAGGTTTTTCATGATGTTCTTGCGACATTTTCACCACTTTGCTAAAACCCTAAGTGATTTAGACCCAAATTCCATGGGTTTTGATTTTTTGGCCTTACAAAAAGTATTTTCCAAAAGTTCAAATGTATTTTGATGAACAAAAAATTTTCTATAATTATATGTTCGGAATATTGTCATTTAATCAAAGTATGAGTTGTAAAAATCTCACCTTTAAACTGATTGATAGTTTTTCCAAATGTTGTTTAAGGTATTTTACAACCCAAAATTGGTTTAATTATGGTTTTCAAAACCTATCTGAACACATTTTAAGAAATGAAACTCTCCTTATCTCAGCCTGTAGCCAGTCCCATAGTTCTAAACCTATCTTCCTTCTTCCCTGGTCAGCTTGCTGTAATGGGTCCCAGGAAGAGACTTGCAGTTAGGGAGAGGCCTAGTCGTGGTGTAGAGAGGAGGTCGAAGGCCAGATTTGACCCTGCTCAGGCTAGCAGTTCAGCCACACCGAGTTCCCCCCTGCAGAGAGGATGGCAGGGAAGTTAGTAGCCTCTGTGAGGAGAGTCGACCTAGAGTGTTTTGACAGGCACCATTTCAGTTTACGACAGGTGCTCACTGATGCAGGATTAGTACCATTCTGTACTATGCAGGAGAGGTACTATCCTCACCTAGTGAGAGAGTTCTATGGTGCGTTGGATTGTCGATGACTTCTGTGGACTATGACAGTCAGAGGCGTTCAGATTTCACTGGCAGCAGAGCTATTGAGTAGAGTATGGGAGATCCCCCATGGGGAATCTATGTCTTTTCGGTAGATGATAGAGAGGCTGCCTTTAGGTGTATTCTTGAGAGAGAGGATGTTCACGGTATATCCATAGTTACCGCGAACCAGTTATCTCTGGAGATGCGCCTATTACACCACATCACGGCACGTATACTTTCGTCGAAGACTGGGATATTTGACTTCATCACTAAGAGGGAGTTGATGGTGATGACGAGTCTGATAGAGAGGAGACAGATTGATCTTCCATCCTTGATGCTTGTTCAGATGCATGATGCTGCGACTCAGCGCCGTCACTGTTTACCTTATGACATGGCACTGACTAGATTATTCAGAGCTTGTGGAGTATCACTGGAGGGGGAGATCCCCAAGGAGATACTACACACAGATGTATATGACGAGAGGTCTTTGCACCGTATGGGATACAGACTAGTTACAGGTCGATGGGTGCGCAGAGAGTCTGGCCAAGAGCCAGATGAGGAGGACGAGATTCGAGAGGCAGAGGCAGGACCATCTGTGCCAGCAGTTTTTCCTCCCGTTGATATCCCATCGACACAGGCAGAGCATTCAACTCCTGATACTTCAGCTCCTCTGCCACTTTCTACTGTACTATCCTTTGAGGAGCATGCCAGAGAGTAGTTCACTAAGATCAGGGGTGAGTTGACTCAGCTACGCAACGAGTTTGAGCTTCTTCGAGCACATACTACCTCGGAGCATGCTGAGATCTGTAGATCTATGGAGGAGGGATTCTCTCGTATTGAGGATCTGTTGAGATCCCTTATACCTCCTGCAGCCCCTGCAGTTGTATCCTTTGATGATGATGATGATGATGATGATGATGATGGTGGTGATCACCAGAGCGACCATGCTGATACTGCTAAGGGTGGTGATCGGGCAGATATGGATGACGACAGAGCCACAGAGGTTGTGGGCCATGACAGTGACAGTGATGATAGTGTTGATGATTATGAGGTGGTCAGTCACGATCCTCCCACTACCCCAGCTACTCCTACTGACCTGGTTGATTCCACACCGGACTTTGTTACACCAGCTGATCTTCTTTCCCCCCTTCTACTAGATCATCTAGGGTTGTACCCGCCTTTAGTCCTTCTGGCCGCACTAGGAGTCGTCGAGCTTTAGTACCTCCTAAGGCCTTAGCCACTAGATCTAGGATCAGTGCCCCATTTAGTCTTGAGATTCCATCTGATAAGGATTAGCCTCACATATGTCTGTTATAGTTCATATGTTGTATGTTTCTGATATTTGTATGACTATGATGATCTCTGTATGTTTCAGTTCTTGCTGATGACTCAGTAAATTTTGTACTGAAAACTTGTCTTATCTATTATATATATTTCAGTTTAGTTCTCATTATTTGTGCTTGAATGGTTCAATTTACCTTCTTTAGCCCTGATACTCTTTTATCTTGGTATATTTTTGGCTCTGATACCTATCTTATTTGATTCTCTACCATCTTTTTGTCTCCATGCTCATTGTGAGGGGGAGGTTATTCCCTTTTCTAATGATTGACAAAAAGGGGAGAAATAGTATCTATTGTATTGATTGTATAGATGCATAATTTTGAATTTTTGTGATTTACCTTGTAAGAATCTTTGAAATTTACTTTAATAAGAAGTATCTAATTAAGGGGGAGATTGATTCTTCCTAACTATGAAGTTTTTGCCTCTCATATGGACTTAAATTCATATTCATAAATTATAATAGTTAAAGTTTGAAATGTATTGCTATTTTACTCAAGGTTTTGTCATCATCAAAAAGGGGGAGATTGTTGGCTCCACCCAGTGATTTTGATGAATAACAAAATATTGAGTGCATATTGTATACTAATGTGGATTTCAAGTTATGAGTTTTCAGGAAGAAAGCACCTCAAAATCTTAAAAACTTATGGTTCATGGCACGTAATGGCACGGAACATTTCTCACGAATCTGGACATCATCTTCGTTGAAAAAGGGCATCTAAATGATTAAATATTATGTGTTTATGATTCATTTAAGTTTCAAGAATTATATTTATATTTTCGAGGCTATTTACACTTGAATCTGAGCTTTTCAGTCTCAAGAGTCGACACTTGGAAAGTCAAGTGTCGACACTTCAGCATTTGGCACAGACAAAAATCCTTGGCATGCCAAGTGTCGACACCCAGAACCAAGTGTCAACACTAAGTGTCGACACTTAGGTTTCCAAGTGTCGACTCAAGACCTGAGAATTTTGAAATTATAGAACTTTGTCATTTGAGGATTTTTGTGTCAAGTGTCGACACCTGTGCATCAAGTGTCGACACTTGAAAGTTCAAGTGTCGACACCTAGAGATCAAGTGTCGACACTTGACAGCCAAGTGTCGACACTTGACAGCCAAGTGTCGACACCTGACAGCCAAGTATCGACACTTGCAGCCTGACAGCTCTAACGGATCTATTTTTCTGGCTTGCAGAACTTGCTTTTCAAGCTCCAAACGGCTATTTCCGAGGTTCCAATGGTCACAAACCATTTTTTGGAAGGTTCTTGGTGTATTTAACCTCCACCAACCTCGTTTTAAAGACAAGGAAGTGCATTGAAGTGCATTCAAGTCCACTCAAAAGCCAAAAAGCCTATATTCTCTCAAATACTTCACATCAAAAGCCTCTTATAGTTTGATTCCTTGAAAAGCCTACAAGCTCATCCTTACTTCATTCCAAAAGAGGCACTTTGAAGGAGATTCCAAGGAAGAGTCAAGACAAAGCATCAACTTGAGCTTCAAAAATTCCATTCTACTCTTGAAGAGAGTTTTTTTAGTTTTAAAATTGTATATCTATTTTTACATTGTGATTTGACCTTGCTTTCAAGGGTTCTTGAAAGAAGGTTATTGTGGTTTGTTGGTGAGCCTAAGGGATAAAACCAACTAGGGTTAACTTGTGAGCCCGAAGACAAAACAAGTGTTAAGGTTTGTTGGTAAGCCTAAGTGATAAAACCAACATAGGTTTTGATTTGTGAGCCTTGTGAAAAACAAGTCAACTGTAATCTAGTTTGGATTATAGTGAAAGTCCAAGGGTGGCTTGGGGAGTGGATGTAGGTGCTAGGTTTGCACCGAACCACTATAAACCTTGTGTTTGTGTGTGATTGCTCTCTTCCTCTCTTACTCTTTGATTATTGCTACCGCTTTAAATATCTTGCATTGAATTCATCATTTTTCACTAGCACCACTAGTCCCTCTCATTATTGTCTTAAATTTTTTTAAAAGACCCAATTCACCCCCCCTCTTGGGCTCCATTTCTGGGCAACATAGTAACTAAATGAAAAATGAAGTAAAAACTAGGCTACTTTTCCATGTAAACAAAACTGAAATCTTTATAAAGGGATTTGCATGTTAAACTAAACTAGAATGAGAATCTTCAAAGCAGTAAAGAGAAAGGATTATTGTGGTTAAGAAACTACACAGGCTAGGGCTTTAATTACTCTAATATTTCAGATCTGAAAATAATTAAAGAGGGATACCTAGTCATTAATATTTCAGTGATTGGAAGGATTACACTCAAGGATGAAGCTCTTGGATGACAAGGTGATTCCTATAGATGGTAGGGCTTTTTGTCTCTGTTTCTTATCTTGGAAGACCTTCTTCTTTGGAACCTGGAGATCTCAGGGATCCTACACAAACCATATTAGAATTAGAAAGGAATTGAAAGATGGAATGCTAATGGAATGAGGATTAAAGTTGAGAAGAAGCTTGATGGAGTGGAAGTAGCTTGGTCGGCCTCCTTGTATGACCTCCTTGCACCTTGGAAGATGGAATAGGATGATTAGATGGAAAGGAAAATAGCTCTTGGCATGGAAGATTGATTGTAGTAGCTAAGGGTCTCTCACCCACTCCCTCTCGGAGGACACTTGATAATACAAATGGAATAGAAGAAACTTTGAATTTTCATTCATCTCATCATCCCTTTACAAGACAGCTTGGAGTAGATTTTATAAGCCTCCAAAGAACTTTAAAAATTCGAATTACATGAAACTTTTCATGAGAAGTTCCTAGCTATAAGGGTGGAATTCGAATTACATGGAGATTTTCATAGGAGCTAGCTATAATGGTGGAATTCAAAATAACCTTGGCCGCCCCTTTTAAATTTGAATTCCTTGGTGAAGTGGCAAATGGTGACGTGGCTTGATGAGGTGGACACCAAGTGGTTGGGAGGTTGACATGGCATCCAACAATGCTTGCTGAAGTGGCATCCTCCTTGGAATATTTTGTTGAATTGGTTGAGTGCATCCAATCTTCAAGTGAGCTTGCTTACATTGAACCAATTCCAAACTTCTCTTAGACCGAACTATTAAACTCATTAAATACAAGACTAATTTGACTCTAATTGGACTCAAAAACCCAAATGGACTTAAAGGAAACCAAATTGAAATAAACTAAACCTAATTACATGACTCAAATTCAATTAAAGAAGTAAAAATACTCTATTTAAAAGACATAATTTTAATGAAAGAATTAAAGCCATACTGAATTAAACTGAAGCCTCTTTCGAACTTTGGTGCCCGCACCAGTTCTCCCGGGATGATAGAAACTCGACCCTGTCGAGTACGGATTGGTCTCACTTTGATACCTTTCTAGCAGGTCTGGATCAATTTGTTGTAGACCTCTCGGGTGATCCAGGAATCCTTGGATTCATGTCTTCCTTGCCATCGAACCAGATAATGTTGATAGCCCTTATTTCTGGTGGTAATTACCTGGTCATCCAAGATACTTTCAATCCTATCTCTCCGTTCTGGCTGTGGTGCTGGTGTACACTCAGGTAGGTTTTCACTCTCAAAGGCTAGATAAGGTCCAAAAGGCTCGCTAGGAATTAATGCTGACTCTTTGTATTCTTTTAGATCATAAATATTAAATGTTGAACTAATGCCATAATCTGGTGGTAACTCTAATACGTATGCATTAGGTCCAACTCTCTTTAATACTTTGAAAGGTCCAGCTCCCCGGGCATGCAGTTTCTTCATAGTTAGCAATGAAAACCTTTCAGGTTTAAGTTTAACCATTATAGAGTCCCCTTCATTAAATTCTTTCATTCGTTTACGTGAATTAGCCATATGCTTATAGATTTCATTACTCGTTTGAATCTTTTTACTAATTTTCCTTATGCAATTCCTTAATATGCTATGCATATGATTTTGCGAATTCTGAGACTCATACTGACACTTGACAAAAAAAATAGACTCAACTATGTATTCCTATTGAGAGGAAATTTATTGGACTCTCTAGGGCCTAAACCTAACAGATTATAGACTCTTTAGGTTTGACCCTGGTCTGGCATGCACATAAAAATTTATAGTGGATCCCTAGCAAATATCATAAGGTCTTCTAATAGTAGGTCGCAAACCTAACATACTCATAGCATTGGTGCAACTAAACAACCTCAACAAAGTGTAATTTGATAGTTTGGGAAACATTGGAAGCCTTAAGATATGATAGAATATAAAAATCAGAGTCTTGGAATAATCTATTAGAAACATAAAATAGACCTTGGTTACCCGAGATGACCTTAAGATTTGAATGTTGATCTATGTGTGTAAGATCTAGGGTAGGCTGGATGCTCCTAGATGGTGGAAGGTCATCTGGAAGGGCTTCAGGAAATTTATCTTGAAAGTCTTCTAAAATAATGTCTACTTTCTGGGGTTGCTCCTTAGGGACTTGTTCCTGGACCTCTTTTATTGGCAACTCGTATGAACCCTCACTTTCATCTGATATGTTTGATCCTGGCTCAATCACTTCTTCAAATTTTATAGTGGATTCAGGATCTTTTTCTATTAGTTTCTTAGTGATCTCAACCTTTTCTCCTTGAAATTCTTCAATGGGTACTTCCTCTTCCCCTTCATATCCATTAATTAAACTTGGTTCAGCCTCATAAACTTCTTCCTCAGGCTCACTAATGGGTTCAGGGGCCTTTCCCTTGCAAACTAATAGGATAGGAGTAGTAGGTTGGTTTAAAGGAATTTGTCTAAGAATTGGCCTAGAGGTGCTAATCATGCTGGGCTTAGGTCGGCTGCTCATGAGTTCTCTTTGATAAGACTTGAATTCTCTAACAACCCATAAGCTTCCTCTTGAGTATGAATTTCCCATTGAAGTAATTTTCCTTGGGTGTCCTTATATAGGCCTCCTCGAAATCTAGATATGGTCATGTTCTTAGATTCGGTTGTGTTACATCTCCTGTCAAACCCCTTGAATTCCTCAATATAATCAGACATTGGTTTATCACCCTGTCTCAGTTTGTACCATTGGTCTAAAAGTCTTTGCTCATAAAATCTACCTAGGTACTTATCTCTTAGCCTACTTCTCATGGTTCTCCAGCTATGTATTCTATCTCCTCCTTGATAACATTCCTCTTTAATAGCTGCCCAATGCCACTTAGCATATCGGGTTAACCTATGTGTGTCCAATCTAAATTTTTCTAACTTCGACATCCTAGTGTACTCGAAATAGTGATCCATGCTCTCCTCCTAATTGATATACACCTCTTGTCTTCCATCAAAAGTGGGTGCATAAGGTTGGGTGCTCCTAATGGGTCCCTCCTCGGAGTCAACCAAGTATTGGTATGGGCTCCTAGGGCTAGACTCAGGAGCAAGATCATGATCATAGGCTCTTGGATCAATGGAATTGGGCCTAGAGGAGTCGAGTTTAGCATGGGCCATGCGAGCTTCTGCCCGTGCCTCTGCTTGGGCCATCTTTTGGTTTAATTGGGCCATTTGATCAGTCATGCTTTGGTTGGTCTGGGCCAATTGGTCAGTCAGGTTTTGGTTTTGTCGAGCCATTTGATCATTCAAGGTTTCATCAAGGTCTCAAAATTTTGGTCCATGGTTCCACTTGATTGAGCTTGGGTTTGTTGGTAGGGTGTTCCTGATCTAGTTGCCATGTGCACACAGACTCAAACTCAGGTTAGGAGTTTGCTAGACCTAGAGTCCAAACCAAATGTTAGGTCAAGATGACAATCTTGGTTGTAGTAACTTGGCACCTGGCTAGGTAAGTGTAAGGTTGGTGGAGGTCCCACTTTGCTTGCCTTAGACACAAATTTGAAATTGGCCAGGTAAGCTGACCAACCCACCTTCCTTCGGGTTCTTGTCCCTGAACCATTTGCCTAGACACCAGATACACAAGCACACACAAACAAGTTGTCTAAATTGGCTTGACACTTGGTTCGACCCGACCTTGTGGGTGTCCCTAGCTCACTAGAGCAAATTAAGTGTCTACTTAGTTTTAATTAAGGGTTGGGTCTGATATGCAGGATAGTGATTTTGGGCTAAGGATAGGTGATTAAATCCTACCCCCATGTCATACTGATGCCCTTAGATTGATTTGCCATGAGATGGTGCAAACATGCATATGAACCCTAATCTTAGCAATATAATTTTTGTGTGTTGCAGTTCAAAGTGGGGCTGAGAAGTGCTATGTAACAATCTCATAAAACTCAAAAAATTCATAGAAGACTGCTAACTTATAGATGATATGCCATATGAAAGGAAATTTAAAAATAAAACATGTGCTATGCTGAGCAGATCCTGAAATTTAGACAATGTAAAAGGAATAGAACATAACATATAGGAATTTCAGCAACAGTGATGGAGTGCATGAATTTTCATTTTTTTTGTGATTTTTTTCATGGATAAAATTATGCTTGCTGATAGCTAACTTAATATGGATTAGGAACAAAATTACTTCAATAAAAATTAACTACTTTTTTTAGAGTTTTATACGAATTACAGTCAGCCTACTCAGAAATATAGCAAGCAGAAAATAGAAAGTCATAAGTGTAGAAATTTGAAAATGTGACCTAACATGCTCTTTGTTTTCTTCTTGATGCGGGATGACTCTAAGACTACTAAACATGCATGGAAAATAGAAAAAATAATTTTTTATAATTTTTATAATTTTATTTGTAGGCTAGATTTTCAAAATAAAGTAAGAACTAGCGGAAAGACTAGCAGTGCAAAGAATCATCGGATTGCAGGCAAACTCATGCAAACTAATGAAATAGCCAGGACCTGAGAGTTGAGAAACTCTTAGTTTAGGATAGTTTATCTTCATCAAAATTAGATAATAAGAGAAGGAAAGGCTTCTTATCAGTTAGAGATTAAAATTCTGTAATAGAAGGGATCACTCACACTCTGATCAGAACCTGGAAGAAGAAGCCTTGGTTCCCTTGAATATGATGGCTGATTTGGGTGGTCCTGGCAGCAAAGAAGGCCTCCTCAGGGGAGGTGAAGCACCTCGGAGATCCTGCAAGCATCAGGGTCAATCAAAATAGCAAATAAAAAAATAGAAAAGGAACTAGGGTTTTGAATTGAAAGAACTAGGTTTAGGTGCAGATGTCCTAGGGAAGAAGCAGTTGCTTGATAAGGGCAGTAGCTAGGGCATCTTCCTCTGGGCATGGCTGATCTTCAAAGATGCAGATGGAAGCTAGGGCAGCAGGGTTTCAATCTGGGAATACAAGGAGAGAACACAAGAACAAGAGAACCAACACTAGAACACCAAACACAAGGCAGTATCACAAAATTTCAGCAAGTTGTATTCATAAGAAAGAGATGATTACAAGAGGGGGAGGGGTGGGGTATTTATAGTGTTCCCATGCCCTGTCCTAAATAGATTACAAGTCTTCTTTTAGTTAGAATAGGTTTACATAATTTAAGTGGGAGAAAGACTATAAAATAAACCTAGAACTAGGAGTATACAAGTTGAATAAAATAAAAATTCAAACTCCTCCTTGTATTTGAACTATTCCACCATGTTGGACTTGGTCAACTCATGGAGGATGCTTATCCTAGGTGTGTTGGGCTCCAAGGGGCAGCAAGGGGTCATCCTCCTTTGGATTGGTGCATGGGCTTTGGGCCCTAGAAGCTGGGGTACCCTGGTATCAGCATATTCCTTGAAATCTTGGTTCTTCATGCTTGGGCTTGTTTTCTGGGCTTGAAATTTTAAGAACTGGAGTGCTAAAATAACCTGAAAATATGGGCTCCTGGCATATGGAATATTCTGAAAGCATCTGGAGGGAATTGGTATCTGAAATGGCATTTGGATGGAATCAGGGCACCTAGAGGGCATTCAGGGCTCCTTGGTGTCAATTGAGCTCCCATAAGCTAATGTAATTGCCTCTGGCTCCTGAATAAGGCCTGGTGGAACTCTAAGATAGGGTAACCGCCTCTCTTGTACAAAATCTGGACTCTTACTGGACTCATACTAATGTACAGGACTCAACATACTGGACTAGGTCGAGACAAATCAACTAGTCTCACCTTATTACAACTTAATCTTACTTTCTTACAAAATTGTGACACATGACTAAGTAAACTAAATAGGGCCCAGTAATCTATGTCTGATCCTGGTGCCCCCACCACTTCTTCATGGGTCAATCACGATGGCACCCTGACATGTTTTAGGAGATCCCCGTGGAATGGGAAGAGCGGGTCTTGCAACCCTACTTTTCTCCTAAGACCGGACGGCCTGGTGAAGCACCCGATCCAAGTACTTAAAGAACTTAACCCTAACCTACCATGCTCTGATACCAATTTGATGGGGGGCAATGAGGGGATGATGTGTTCTTAATGGAATTAGCAATGCTCAAATGAAAATAAAGTAATAAGCATGCAGCCATTCATAGTAAAAAAAGCAAAATTTAATGAGAGGGTTTCTTAAATGCCAAACAAGACATGAAGTTTAAACCTTTCAAAGTAACTAAGAAGAGGACCTTAGTGGTCAAGAAACTAATCAGATTAGGACTAAGAATAATTTAATATTGTAGATCTGAAAACCTATTTATAGAAGGTTACCCGGCAGTTAATATCTCAAATTATAAGGGAAAAACACTCAAAGAGAGAAAGACCTAGGATGACAAGGGATTCCTCTAACTTGTAGGGCATCTTGTAATTGGCTCTTGTCAAGGTAGACCTTCTTCTTTGGAATTTGGGGATCCCAGGGATCCTACACAAACCATATTAGAATTAGAAAGGAATTTGAAAGATGGAATGCTAATGGAATGAGGATTGAAGTTGAGAAAAAGCTTGATGGAATGGAAGTAGCTTGGCCAGCCTCCTTGTATGACCTCCTTGCGCCTTGGAAGATGGAATGGGATGATTAGATGGAAGGGAAAATAGCTCTTGGCATGGAAGATTGATTGTAGTAGCTAAGGGTCTCTCACCCACTCCCTCTCGGAGGACATTTGATAATACAAATGGAATAGAAGAAACTTTGAATTTTCATTCATCTCATCATCCCTTTACAAGAGAGCTTGGAGTAGATTTTATAAGCCTCCAAAGAACTTTGAAAATTCGAATTACATGAAGATTTTCATGGGAGCTAGCTATAATGGTGGAATTCAAAATAACCTTGGCCGCCCCCTTTTAAATTTGAATTCCTTGGTGAAGTGGCAAATGGTGATGTGGCTTGATGAGGTGGATGCTAAGTGGTTGGGAGGTTGACATGGCATCCAACAATGCTTGCTGAAGTGGCGTCCTCCTTGGTATATTTTGTTGAAGTGGTTGAGTGCACCCAATCTTCAAGCGAGCTTGCTTACATTGAACCAATTCCAAACTTCTCTTGGACCCAACTACTAAACTCACTAAATACAAGACTAATTTGACTCTAATTGGACTCAAAAACCCAAATGGACTTAAAGGAAACCAAATTGAAATAAACTCAACCTAATAACATGACTCAAATTTAATTAAAGAAGTAAAAGTACTCTATTTACAAGACATAATTTTAATGAAAGAATTAAAGCCATACTGAATTAAACTGAAGCCTCTTTCGATCTTTGGTGCCCGCACCAGATGTCCAACAAGTTAGGAAGTTTTAAAAGTTTATTTTTATTTCTTAAATTAATTATGTTTTATGGAAGGGTGTCTTATGGTTTTTTTATGGGTTATTTAAGGTAAGTTTTTAAAAGAAAAAGTTAATATGTTATGAGTTGATTTGTGAAAAGAAGAAAAGTATTTTTTTTAATGTTAACAAGAAAATAAGGAAATCTAATAATTAAGATAACTAAAAAAAACTAATGAACTAAAGAGAGCAATAACTATGTATAAAAAGAATTTTTCTGAATTTTTTTATAAAATAATCATGTCTTGATCCCTGAAAATGGTGTCAAAATTTTGATCGCTATCGTAGATGGTCAAAAATAAAACCTGCTCACTACTATAGCTAATAGCAAGTTGGGATCGTATCCTCGAAAATCAAGGACAATTATTTCATGAAAATAATAAAAAAAATTGGTTGTAAAGATTAAATTAAAAGTAGTAATTATTAAAAGATAACAACTAATTACTTAGTTAAATCAGTTAGCAGGAGAAGTAACCTAGGAATCCGAATCCACCATGCAAAGAGATTTTATTTTCTTTTCTTTATATTGCAATATTAATAATTCTTACAAATTTGGTGTTAGAATAATTCATTTCTTATGGGGCACAGGTTGTATCTAGAGATCATGACACGTTCGCTTAGAGTATAAACTATCCACTTGATTTATAAGATTAAGGGTCTAATCTACCATACTACGATTACCTCTCTAAGGTATATAATATATCTTGAGATCATGACACATCGATAGAGGGTGTAGCCCATGTATATTAGACCAAAATCTCGATCAGAAAAATAACTCAAGAGATATAAATAAGAAAAGCATGGTATTTATTGCTTAAGAATCAAGTACAAAAAGAAAGATAAAATCTAGTTACCGGCTTCATCTTCATCCCAGGTTGAAGGAGTCTAGCCACGCATCATTGCCACCAGCATCTCCTCCATAATTTCTCTTTTTCGTAAGCCAAATATAATAATCTAAAATAAAAGAAAAAAATAAACTATGCAAAATTTGTTGAAGGAACTAATGCCTAGACTACTTCCTGGAGTCCTCCTTTTATAGAGCTCATCTAGGGCTTCTTCCTAATTAAATTTGGAGTTAATCGGGCTCAAGATCGACCAAATATTGTATAGAACATTCTCAGCCATCCATTCTATATCATAGGTTATAGCTTGCATCGAGAATCATGCTTCCTTCGTTCTCAGGTGAACATAGTCCGATGTGGACCTTGCACCACATCCAAGGGACTCCTCCCAATTAGACTCCACTACCCAATCCCAGATATAGTGGATGGAGGGTGGGCATACAGCGATGGAGTGCGGCAACTGGTGACGTGAGAGAGGCGGTGGCATGAAGAATAACCCATCGATAATGGGTTGGACTGGGGATGGCTATAGGGGTGACTGGTGGCTTGACGGGAAGAAGGCTGGTGATGGGCAGCAAACGGTGATTTGGATGGTGGTTGGTCGGTGACAAAAAGGCAGATGGTGGTGGAGGTGCTGTGGTTGTGTCCGAATGAAGAAGAGGAAAGGGTGGTTGACCGGTAAAAAAAGGGTCTTTCGATGGCAAGGGAGCTCCCGGCGATGAGGGGACTGCCTCCTATTGGGAATTGTATGTCCCAAAGCCAATCATCTAGGTTGTAGACAATTGTGTGACTCATGTATATGAATTATTGAATTAAATAAAAGGTTTATTCTAGTTGTTCATTACATGTCATCTTCTTAATTGAACTCTTATGTGATGATGTCCTTTGAGCTACTTTGTATGCGATGCAGAGAGGATGCATCGTGTAGTTCATAAACTTGTTCGTGACCAAGGGATAGCTATTTTAGGATGATGGTGTATCGAGAATAGGTCGTTGATGTCATGTCTATTGGTTGTCCTCTTAACCAAGTAGCATGGAGATGCTGGTATGATATCAGGTATTGTGTTTGACACTTCACTGAGCTAGATTCTCATGCGAGCTTCTCTTTCTACCAAAGAGAAGTTTTGCATTAGAATGTGGACATAAATTATTCCTCTGACTTGAGATCAGTATGGTAGCTTGCAAGCAACTCACTGTGCTTAGGTGCCGAACTACCTGGATTTCTAATTCGGTGATGGAAGGTTGCTGGGTACATCAAGTACTTATGTAGCGGTAGTAAGATCAAGATAGGATTGATCTCTCCAAATGGTTTGGATTGAATGCTTAATATGCCTTAATTGAGAAAGACCTTGGCCAAGGCATTCCTTGTAGGGAGTTACAGGAATTCTTTGTTTGAGATATTTTGAGATGGACTAATTAGGGTTGGGCAGTTTAACCTTAAGCCATCCGGAGTATTAGGAGATTAAAGGAATAAGTTCAGTGGTATTCCATATTCGACAGGTTCTTATTGCTCTGCAACCTTCGACCTATCTGGATGCCGGGTGTCATTGCTAGATGGCGACTTTGGCTGGTACTGAAAATATTCCTGTGCTACCGGTTTAGCGTTTGAACCTACGGGGTCACACACTGTAGGGATTTCTTCTTGATTTGTTGGCTTGGGAATGATTGGGAATCATTCCAGACTTGTTTGACAAAAGTTGTCAAAACTACCAAATGAGTCGACCCGAGGCGAGTCGACTCGTCTGACGGGATTTGCTAAAAAATTCGAGAATGCTTCGTTAAGGGCTATAAGAGTTATGGCACTTAATTTTGGCATCTTGGGGTTTTAATTAGCTGTAGTTGTTGAAGTCCAAAGGGCTTGTAACACCCTTGAATCCCAAGAGACTCCCAACCTCCCATTAATCTCATATTGATCTCTCCTTTATGGTTCTACAAAAGGCTATTTTGGGAGAACTGAAGGAGGAGAGTTGTTCATCTTTCACTTAGGTCGAGGTTGTGCCATTTTTGTTGGTTAGAACTCATCCTTGACCTCTGGAAGATTGTAAGATCAGATCTCATTCTTGGAAAGATAGAGTGAGGCTTTGGTTTTTGTGATTTATGTTTGCATACCTTCTGTTGAAGGTTTGGGATAGAGTGTTATGGGAAGGGTTCTTAGGGCCTTGTTCCATCTTGGTTCAGCAACTATTTCTTCAAAGTTTTGAAGAAGGAATCCGCCATTGCCAGTTTGTTTCTGGAGAGGCTAGCACCTTGAAAGAAGGAGAAGAATCTCCTTTCCCCGGTGTGAACTACCTGTAGAGGCAGGACATTTGTGCTGCTCGCAGATCCTCTCTACTTCCTTGGAGTGCTTGCCCTCCTGGTGATCATCGCCTTGCAGATAAGGTTTGCATTTCTGTAGGTATGATGAAATGTTCTTCATTACCCTTTTGTATGATTCAAAGAATAGTTCTATGAGTTACATCCCTTGCTTGCTTGATTTCATACATGCATTATTCTATATGCATCAAGACATGTGTAGGGCCTGTGTTAATTAGATTAACATGTTTAAGATAACATTGTTTTATCCTCTTCCACTGTATCATGCAATTTAGAAAAGTTTTAAATGGCATGTATCGGCCCGTGTCTCTCGGGTCTCGGATCCCTTACAATGGTATTAGAGCACCCAGGTTAGATGCATATTTAGTTTAACGCTTTTGTACGAAATCAGCTTGATATCCTTCACATAGTACTTGGATTAATGGTGCGGATACCAGAGGCACCAGAATAAGATAGAGACTTCTCAACTCTCTGTGGATTACTTAATAGTATTTGAGTCCATTTGTAATAAGGGCTTAGCCTAATTGAGTTGTCATTTTCATTATTTGAGTCATGTACCAGTCAACTCATGTTGAGCTAGTTTTCTTTCTGAGTCCTGTATATGTTAGTCCAAGTCAAGTGAAGATTTAGTACAAGTGAAGACTAAGTCAGTACAAGTAAAGATCAACCCAGCTTGAAGTTATGAAGACCATGGAAGGCCTAGTAGAAGAAATTAGTAGCCCTGGAGCCAAATCGGATACCCTGGAGTCCTGGATTGCAACCTGAAGCAAACTAGGCCAGCCAAGGCCCAGGAGAGGAGTCATTTGGCACCATCCACCCCACCACCCTTGGTTGGCCACTAGGGTCACCTCCTTTGGCCGACCAAGGCACGAGAGAGAGGGAGCAATTTGAGGGAAATCAAATCCTAGACCTACCATGTATTCTAGCTAGGGTTTGGGTGGGATTCAAATTCCTAGGAAAAGTTTTTTGTATCCTTACTTGGGGGCCAAGTTTGTGTGGTGCGGGCACCAGACTCAGAAGAAGACTTCAGAGCTCCATTTGGATCTCTGATTGACATTGCCCGAGAAATTAGGGTTTGTAATAAAGGTTGACCTGGTCAACCAGTTTATTATTTTATTTATTTCTTGAGTCACCATTTAAATTTTGTTGAGTCATGTTGACTCGGTGCAAGTCCCAATGTGGTTTCAATTTGGTCCAAAATGGTGCCACATTTCTCTTCCAATCAACTCAAGGTTCAAGCAAGTGGAGGCCACACTCCAAGCCACACGCCCAGCCACACTCCGAGCACACGCCAGAGTCCAGGAGGCGCCATAGAGGCATCCCAGTGTCATGGTCCCCACACCCAAAGAAGAAAAAATCAAATTGGAAGCTAATTTAAAGGAGGCGCCCATACCTGCCTAATTTACCTAAGCAAAGAAGGAAGAAAACTTCTCTTGGAGAAGAAATCAAAGAAGGACATCCAACCTACTCCTAATTGAAGTTCAAATCAAAATCAAAGAGCTTAACTTGGAGTGGAAGAAAAGAAGAAATACCATAAGAAGAAGAGGACTCCAAATCCAAATCCAACTCCAAAGGAGGTGCCATAAAAGTTCCAAAACAATTCCTTTATGGCCGTCCCAATTTTTTTTGGACTCTTGGTCAGCCAAGGGAGAGGATTTTCTACCTAATCTAGGGGTTGGAAGAGTTTAGTCCCACATGGGAATTTGTACAAGCTAGGAGAAAATTTTAGGTCTATATAATAGACCTCTCTTTGTAACTTTGAAAATCAATGAAGAAAATTATTTTTGCTATTCTCTTGTGTTGAGTGACCTAGGTTTCTCTTCTTCCGCACTATTCTAAGTGTTGAGCTCTGTGAGGGGGTAATCCGGGTTCCATTGGAGCCTTGAGGAGGTGAGAGATCTCCATCTTTATCCAAAACCCTAGGTTAGCCACTTGAAATTCCAAAACCCTAGCCACGTTTCATTATTTCCAATCCATCAAACCCTAGCTCCATCCATCTCCCATGGCCTCTCTCTCTCTACAAGTCCAGGCCGTCCACCTTCATCCAGATCCAGTCCGGCTACTTCAGATCCAGAGCAAGTTCCAAGGAAAATCACATCAGCATCCAGGAGAATCCAATTTTCAGCAATTTCGATCTTCAAGTTCATCAACCTGGTAAATCTTTTCCTTGACTCTCTGATTCCATCAATTGTTTTTCTTCTCTTCCAGATCTTGAGTTCAGGAGAAGCCAACCCGCCAAAAGACCAGTACTGGAGGATCCATTGCGAAGAAATCTGAATCCGAGGATCCAACAATCTGCTCGGGAGAGTTCTTCCACCAAAATCTGTGAAGATCATTGTCTGGTTAGGTAAACCATCTCTTCTCTTTATTTCTGTTCTGCGGAAAGTTCGGAGCGAAACCCTAGGTCTGGGAGTTTCTCAACCCCCAGCGATCCGTTGCTTCTGAACTACTCTGATACTTTAGTTTCCTTAAAATTGTGCTTTCAATTATCATATTAGTCTCTTTCAATGTTAGGTTAACTTTTCTTTGATTTGAAGCCAACTTCTACGAACATATAAAAACAACAAAAAAATTAGTTAATCTTAATTTACTTCCGCATCGCGTCCCTTTATTTGTTCTGCATCATTTTTGGTATTGCGGGCACCAGACTCAGAAGAAGACTTCAGAGCTCCATTTGGATCTCTGATTGACATTGCCCGAGAAATTAGGGTTTGTAATAAAGGTTGACCTGGTCAACCAGTTTATTTATTTTATTTATTTCTTGAGTCACCATTTAAATTTTGTTGAGTCATGTTGACTCGGTGCAAGTCCCAATGTGGTTTCAATTTGGTCCAAAATGGTGCCACATTTCTCTTCCAATCAACTCAAGGTTCAAGCAAGTGGAGGCCACACTCCAAGCCACACGCCCAGCCACACTCCGAGCACACGCCAGAGTCCAGGAGGTGCCATAGAGGCATCCCAGTGTCATGGTCCCCACACCCAAAGAAGAAAAAATCAAATTGGAAGCTAATTTAAAGGAGGCGCCCATACCTGCCTAATTTACCTAAGCAAAGAAGGAAGAAAACTTCTCTTGGAGAAGAAATCAAAGAAGGACATCCAACCTACTCCTAATTGAAGTTCAAATCAAAATCAAAGAGCTTAACTTGGAGTGGAAGAAAAGAAGAAATACCATAAGAAGAAGAGGACTCCAAATCCAAATCCAACTCCAAAGGAGGTGCCATAAAAGTTCCAAAACAATTCCTTTATGGCCGTCCCAATTTTTTTTGGACTCTTAGTCAGCCAAGGGAGAGGATTTTCTACCTAATCTAGGGGTTGGAAGAGTTTAGTCCCACATGGGAATTTGTACAAGCTAGGAGAAAATTTTAGGTCTATATAATAGACCTCTCTTTGTAACTTTGAAAATCAATGAAGAAAATTATTTTTGCTATTCTCTTGTGTTGAGTGACCTAGGTTTCTCTTCTTTCGCACTATTCTAAGTGTTGAGCTCCGTGAGGGGTAATCCGGGTTCCATTGGAGCCTTGAGGAGGTGAGAGATCTCCATCTTTATCCAAAACCCTAGGTTAGCCACTTGAAATTCCAAAACCCTAGCCACCTTTCATTATTTCCAATCCATCAAACCCTAGCTCCATCCATCTCCCATGGCCTCTCTCTCTCTACAAGTCCAGGCCGTCCACCTTCATCCAGATCCAGTCCGGCTACTTCAGATCCAGAGCAAGTTCCAAGGAAAATCACATCAGCATCCAGGAGAATCCAATTTTCAGCAATTTCGATCTTCAAGTTCATCAACCTGGTAAATCTTTTCCTTGACTCCTTGATTCCATCAATTGTTTTTCTTCTCTTCCAGATCTTGAGTTCAGGAGAAGCCAACCCGCCAAAAGACCAGTACTGGAGGATCCATTGCGAAGAAATCTGAATCCGAGGATCCAACAATCTGCTCGGGAGAGTTCTTCCACCAAAATCTGTGAAGATCATTGTCTGGTTAGGTAAACCATCTCTTCTCTTTATTTCTGTTATGCGGAAAGTTCGGAGCGAAACCCTAGGTCTGGGAGTTTCTCAACCCCCAGCGATCCGTTGCTTCTGAACTACTCTGATACTTTAGTTTCCTTAAAATTGTGCTTTCAATTATCATATTAGTCTCTTTCAATGTTAGGTTAACTTTTCTTTGATTTGAAGCCAACTTCTACGAACATATAAAAACAACAAAAAAATTAGTTAATCTTAATTTACTTCCGCATCGCGTCCCTTTATTTGTTCTGCATCATTTTTGGTATCAGAGCCCAGTCTAGGGTTTCTGATTTGCTTGCTTGCTTGTTTTGATTGTTTTCTCTTTTTATTTTGTCTGCTCGAAGTAGACTCCCCAGGACGTCCGGTCCTAGGAACTAAGCGAGGCGCAAGCCTCCTCCTCCCATTCCACGGGGTGTTCCTAGGGCGTGTAGGGGATCCATTGGGTTATAACTTCGTAGCAGGGATAATAAACGGGGAAGACAATCTAGTTGCAGCCCGTAATTGCCCTGTTGTCTAAATTATTTCTCCCTGCATAAAACTCTGAATTGCATGATTTTTGCTTCGTTGAAACCATTATAATTGATCCTATTTTCCATAATTTTTCTGTGATTTATTGGTTTCGGTAAAAATTCTGAGCATTAAAATACAACAACTCTATTTTTTTTGTGTTCTGCAATTCAATTCTTTTTGGAGTGATCATCTCATAATTTACTTAAGGGCAATTGAGCATCTAAGATAAGGGAAGGAGTTGATTACCTCTCCTTAGCCCAAAACCACCATCCAATCATTCGAACCTAGACCTAATTTAAAATCAGTTAGACCTAATTTGCCCTAGTGGGCTAGGGACATCAACCAGTCGGTCAAGGCTAGTGTTGAGTCAGTTTGTCTAGTTACTCTGTGTGTGCTTTGTACTCAGTGTCCAGAACGGTGATTCAGGGACTACGTCCCGAAGGGCTTGTGTGCTGGTCCGCCTACCTGGCCAATCACTGATTGGTGTCTAGGATTGGCAATTAGGGACCTAACACTCCCCTTACACTTGCCTGGCTGAGTCCTGAGTTACTACAGGCTAGCTTGCCACTCTGATTGGGTATCTAGTTTGGACTCTAGGTCTAGTGATCCATTAGTCGATTTAGTCTAGTCTCATTTTGTGTGCTTGCTTGAATCATCATGTCTACCCGGAATGGAGTGCCCTACCAACCTGGTCAAACCCAACCTAATTTAGAGGCAATGGTTAGAGCTCTTACTGAGAGCATGAACAAGTTAAGCCAGGATTTGACTGCTACTGTTACCCAGTGTAAAGAACAAGTCCATGAGAATTTTACCCAGCTTAGGGATCAAGTCCATGTCCTTGAGAAACGTAGACATCAAAATTGGATCCCTGATCCAAAATTTAATAGGCCCCAACCTCATCCATACCAGGAGCCTAGGAGGACCTTATACCGTGATCCCGAGCATAACCTTAGGAAGCCTAACCATGATATCTATAGTGTGGATCATGTCTATGAGAGGTCCTTACAATATTCTAGACCAGTCACTCAACAACCCAAGTCTCCTAGATCAAACCATTTAGATCCACACCCATGCCCAAGTAAGGTCTCTACTAGCTTGAAACCCAGTGTGACCCAGGTTCCTATATCGCAAGAATGTTTGTTTTGTGGAGAAAGAGGCCATAAATCTAGTCAGTGCCCATGCATAGGACTGGCTTGTGCACAGCTAAGTGGTAAGAATTCTAAGGATGACATTAATGAGGGAGAACCCAAGCCTACCAATGAGGAAGAAAGGTTAGGTATGACAAGCCTAGAATCAGTTGACCCGATTACCACTGACCCGAAACCCATTGAAGATGGCATCGAGGAAGTATATGATGCTGGCTTGAGTCTAGTTGATGAATATGAGGGGGAAGAACTTGAAGAATGTGACATCGATACTATTGGTTCCTTACCTGAGGAGACCTTGGAGAGCAACCAAGTGGTAGGACCTAGTTCAGAAATTCAGGAGATTTGTGAGAATCAGGTTCCTTTAGTCAAATACCCCCAGGAAGAACTCATAGTGTTAGCCCGAGCTATCAGTTCGTACCCTCTAATGACAGTCATTCCCCAAGTACCAATTGAAGATCTTTGCACTGAACTGCTTAAGTTTGCCCACCCTATGGTAGATCCTCTCCTTAGGATGACTGAATCAAGCCTCTTACAATTGGACCTTGTCCCATGCCCAGCCACTAAGGTCTCTCCCGTAATCTCAGTTGAACATCCTTGTCTTGAGCGGATTGATTCACCCAGTCCTGTAGAAGTCCTCCTTATGGCCCCAGACCCCTTCCTTCGCATGATTGACCTACCCTTCTATAGAGTATACCTTTCCGCACCCATAGGTCAAATTTCAAGTCTTGAGGTCATCATCCATAGGCCCTTCCATGAATCATTCTCTAATCCAGTTCTTGAGAAAGTGGATCATTATTTGCTTAGAGAACAAACCTTAACTATTGCAATCACATGTCCTAGGCTACTTCCCGAACCATCTCTTGATCCATTCCTGGGAGTAGCAAACTTTTCCTTTCGTAAGGATGACCAGTCGACACTCATAGATCACCATTCAAACCTTCAGGTCACCACCTTTAGTCAACAGGTAATTCGAGACCCCACCTCATATCTCCTCCCTTTCTGTAGGACTTCCAATGCTTCTTACACTATCCAAGTAAACTTTGTCGAAGTCTTTAGAGTAAACCACGTGTCAGAACCTATTAGGTTTGCCACCTACTTCTGGAAGACCTTATGGCACCTACTAGGCACCCATGATAAGTTTTCATGCTCTGCATGCCATCCTCCGACCCAAGGTCAAACCTAGAGAGCCTTAGTTTGTTAGGTTTAGACCTAGGGTTCCTTTGGAATAAAGTCCATTCTTTAGGAATGCGTCGTCAGTCTAGTTTAGTTTTTTCTTGACCCTTTACTAGGCTTTGGCTCAGATTTTGGTTTGATTGAGAGCACCAGGAATTGGGATTTATACCTACCAAGGGCAGAATTTGCGTACAATGACTCGGTCAATAGGTCTACGGGTAAGAGTCCATTTGAAATTGTACATGGGTACAAACCTCACACACCTCTTGACCTAGTCCCTTTACCTGTCCACACTCGAGTCTCCGAATCTGCTGAGAATTTTGCACAGCATGTAAAAGACTTGCATAAAGAAATTCATGCCAAAATAAATTTAAGTAATGAAACTTATAAGAAGTTGGCTGATACTCAAAGGCGAGTCAAATCTTTTGTTGAGGGAGACTATGTGATGATTAGGTTAAGGCCTGAACGGTTTCCTCCTGGAACCGTTAGAAAGTTACATGCTAGGGGAGCTGGACCATTTAGAGTGGTAAAGAGAGTAGGATCCAATGCCTATGTGCTCGAGTTGCCTCCAGAACTAGGCATTAGCTCTACTTTCAACATTACAGACTTAGTAGAGTACAGGGATCCAGCTGTGATTCCTAGTGAGCCTTTTGAGCCTAACCCTATCATTGAGAGTGATCCCGACCCTGTGTGTCCACCAACAAACTGGCCTGTGAGGAAAGAGCAGATTGAAAAGATCCTGGATGATCAGGTTATCTCTACTCGTAATCGAGGATACCAAAGGTACCTGGTCCGCTGGCAAGGAAGGCCAGATTCTGATGACTCTTGGATCTCCCGAGAAGAATTACAAGAATTGGACCCAGACCTCTTGGAGAGATACCAGAGCCAACTTGAGCCTTACTCGACAGGGTCGAGTTCCTCCCACCCTGGGAGAATTGGTGCGGGCACCAGACTCAGAAGAAGACTTCAGAGCTCCATTTGGATCTCTGATTGACATTGCCCGAGAAATTAGGGTTTGTAATAAAGGTTGACCTGGTCAACCAGTTTATTTATTTTATTTATTTCTTGAGTCACCATTTAATTTTGTTGAGTCATGTTGACTCGGTGCAAGTCCCAATGTGGTTTCAATTTGGTCCAAAATGGTGCCACATTTCTCTTCCAATCAACTCAAGGTTCAAGCAAGTGGAGGCCACACTCCAAGCCACACGCCCAGCCACACTCCGAGCACACGCCAGAGTCCAGGAGGCGCCATAGAGGCATCCCAGTGTCATGGTCCCCACACCCAAAGAAGAAAAAATCAAATTGGAAGCTAATTTAAAGGAGGCGCCCATACCTGCCTAATTTACCTAAGCAAAGAAGGAAGAAAACTTCTCTTGGAGAAGAAATCAAAGAAGGACATCCAACCTACTCCTAATTGAAGTTCAAATCAAAATCAAAGAGCTTAACTTGGAGTGGAAGAAAAGAAGAAATACCATAAGAAGAAGAGGACTCCAAATCCAAATCCAACTCCAAAGGAGGTGCCATAAAAGTTCCAAAACAATTCCTTTATGGCCGTCCCAATTTTTTTTGGACTCTTGGTCAGCCAAGGGAGAGGATTTTCTACCTAATCTAGGGGTTGGAAGAGTTTAGTCCCACATGGGAATTTGTACAAGCTAGGAGAAAATTTTAGGTCTATATAATAGACCTCTCTTTGTAACTTTGAAAATCAATGAAGAAAATTATTTTTGCTATTCTCTTGTGTTGAGTGACCTAGGTTTCTCTTCTTCCGCACTATTCTAAGTGTTGAGCTCCGTGAGGGGGTAATCCGGGTTCCATTGGAGCCTTGAGGAGGTGAGAGATCTCCATCTTTATCCAAAACCCTAGGTTAGCCACTTGAAATTCCAAAACCCTAGCCACGTTTCATTATTTCCAATCCATCAAACCCTAGCTCCATCCATCTCCCATGGCCTCTCTCTCTCTACAAGTCCAAGCCGTCCACCTTCATCCAGATCCAGTCCGGCTACTTCAGATCCAGAGCAAGTTCCAAGGAAAATCACATCAGCATCCAGGAGAATCCAATTTTCAGCAATTTCGATCTTCAAGTTCATCAACCTGGTAAATCTTTTCCTTGACTCTCTGATTCCATCAATTGTTTTTCTTCTCTTCCAGATCTTGAGTTCAGGAGAAGCCAACCCGCCAAAAGACCAGTACTGGAGGATCCATTGCGAAGAAATCTGAATCCGAGGATCCAACAATCTGCTCGGGAGAGTTCTTCCACCAAAATCTGTGAAGATCATTGTCTGGTTAGGTAAACCATCTCTTCTCTTTATTTCTGTTCTGCGAAAAGTTCGGAGCGAAACCCTAGGTCTGGGAGTTTCTCAACCCCCAGCGATCCGTTGCTTCTGAACTACTCTAATACTTTAGTTTCCTTAAAATTGTGCTTTCAATTATCATATTAGTCTCTTTCAATGTTAGGTTAACTTTTCTTTGATTTGAAGCCAACTTCTACGAACATATAAAAACAACAAAAAAATTAGTTAATCTTAATTTACTTCCGCATCGCGTCCCTTTATTTGTTCTGCATCATTGTGAGTCTATTTAAGAGACTCTATTCTCTTGTATGAAGACAATTTTGATTAATACAATTTAGTTTTCCATCTACTGTGTGCTATCTGCTGTGTGCTAAGGGGATTCTGTGTGAGCCCCTCAATCCTCCTTGTGTCCTGCATCCAGTCTCTAGCCGCCATCCACTTCTCCAAGCCTTGGCTGCCCACATCAAGCTTTTCTTTCGCTTGCTAAATTTTATTTTATTTCTTCTTCCTTTCAGTGATTCCTAACCCTTGATAGGTTGTTTGTAGGTCCCTCAACTTCTACGAATCCAACGACTCCAGCCAGGCAGCGATCGGATCACCGGGTTGAAAGTCGAGAATTCGCGGGTCTTCGGCTTGATCATCCAGGTCGCATCTGGGAGCGAGAGCGATCCCTTTGTCTATGATCTTCATCGGACGCATCAACCATTGTCTGGTACACCCCCTCTGCTTGCTAGTAGAATTATTGAAGGGGAACTAGCCCAACCGATATTTCTCAGCCTCGACTGTCGTCTTTTCTATTGCTTTTAGGTTCAATTTTGCATGATGTTGCTTCTTGTTTTGCATAGAAATCTCTACTTAGATTCATGGCCCTATCTTCAGGATTTAGTTACATCACTTAACCTATAAAAATATAAAAAAATATTATGCATGCATTTTAGTTCTGCATCATTTGGTATCAGAGCCTGCTTGGGCTCAGTTCTTTTTGAATATTCGGATTGGGTGCTTCACCATGGCCGTCTTGTCATAGGAGACAAGTAAGGCTGCAAGACCCTCTTTTCCCAATCTATGGGATCTCCTATGGTGTGAAGGGGTGCCGCTGTGATTTGACCCCTGAAGAAGAAAACAAAGAGTTCTTTAGGATATGTTTGCATCTCGGCCTTCTTAGTACATAGCCTGCTGTTTCAATTGTTTCTATCCACAGAAAACTCAAAAAAACCTGAAATTTATTTTTTTGAATTCCTTATAACTGAAATTAACTTTAGAATTTCTTCAAGAATTATTTTGGTATGTAGATTTTTTGCCAACCGGATACCGCCTGAGAACAGTTCTGCCCTATTTTTGGCAGCAAAGTCAATTTCAGCAAGTTTAGGGTTGTTTTAGTATAATTTTTGCATATCTTAAAATTTTGGCATGTTTCCTGTATATTAGGTCATTATCTGCAAATTATTTTTCTATTTAAAAATACCAACACAAAAAAAAATTACATATACTCATAAAATATCAAAAATACTTAAAACCCTAATTTGCATTTTCGTCTGCCTGCCATCATTGCATAATTAATTTAAGAGAAACAATATCCAAGATAAGGGAAGGAAGTCATTACCTTTTCTTAGTCTAGAAACCACCACCCTTGCATCTGAACCCAATCCTAATTAAAATCGAGTAGACTTAATTTGCCCTAGAGGGCTAGGGACATCAACAGGTCAAGTTCAACCATTGTGGGATGACTAGTGCACCCAATTCATTTCCTATTACTGGATGCTGGTGTCTAGGCTAGAGGTACAGTGTCAAACGACCTATGTGGATCGGTGGTTCCTTAATTGGGTCCCTGCGAGAGTAGGGGGCCTCCCACCATCCCACCTTTTACCTGGCCAATTGAAGGACTAGGATTTGAGTTGTGTGTAAGTTGAGTCAACCCATTATGATTAAGCTCTAGGTCTAGGCACCCGTAGTCGACTGGTTTGAGTCTTGCATGTGCACTAGATCAGGAGCTTCATATCATCCACCACCCCCACAACTGGCTGAATCCATGGATAACCTTAAAGCCTAGATGAAAGCCCTTACTGATCAGCTAGCCCAATCCTTCACTGAGATGAATCAGATGTTTGACCAGATGGAGAATAGGATAGGAACCCTAGAGGAGACATGTAGGTCCCATTCTGAGATATGACTTGAATCACCTCCCCATCCTAGGAGAACCCCTTGTCGTGACCCTTACTATGAGGCTGACCATAGGAGGACCCCAAACCCCGATCCCTACTTTAAGGTTGAACCTAGGAAAGCCCATCATCATGACCCAGTCCAAGAGGTTCGTTCAAGAAGACCCAGTCAGGATTTTATGGATTTGCCAAGCTTAAGTTGGTCCACCAGGCCAGGTTATATTGGGCTAATGTTGAGAGAGCACTTAGACTAGAAGGCCATGAACCCATAGTCACCTGGAGGGCCATGAAGGCTAAGCTTACAGGCAAATATGTTCTAACCTCATATCATCATGGTTAGTTAGATCAGTGGCAAAGATTGTGTCAGGGTAGCAAGAGTGTAGATGAGTACATCACGAATTTTAACGAGTATTTCATGCAATGTGACTTAGATGAGGATGAGGATGTTGTCCTGTCTAGGTTTAGGGCTAGCCTTAGAGATGATATTAAGAGGGAGCTCTACATGAGAGAGGTTAGTGACTTGGACCATTACTATCAGATTGCTAGGGATTATGAGCATTTTCAGAGAGGGCCCATCTACCGTAGACCCAAGCCTGCTAGAGACCCTAGTCAATACCCAGGAGCTAGCCAGTCTCACCAGAGCCGACCCAGCCCTAGCCGACCTAGCCTGAGTCGACCCAGTCTGAGTCACCTTGACCCGAGTCGACCCCAGCCTAGTACTCCTTTGATCCATAGAGATTATAGAGGTAAATCTATAGAGGTCCACAGGAGTCCCAAGTCCCAGAAGACCTATTTTAAGTGTCAAAAACAAGGCCACTTTGCTAGCCAATGCCTAGTCAGTGCCCTACACTTAAATGAGCTAGAGGAAGAAGAGCTTGAACCTATAGCTGAACCTGAGGGAGAAATCTATGAGGCTGATGACCAGTTGTTGGATGAGTATGATGGAGAGAAAGAGATACCTGAGTCTGAGAACCTGTTAGGCATGGTTAGGTGCATCTTGATCCAAACCCCAGTTAAGGAAGATTGGTGTAGGACTAACATCCTACAAACCTTTATTAAGATAAGGGGTAAGGTTTTTAAGATCATCATAGACAGTGGAAGTTGTGTCAATGCCATCTCTGCTAGTACAGTCAAATCTTTAGGGTTGACCATAGTTCCCCATCCTAGCCCCTACAAGGTTTCTTGGGTAGATTCCACCTCCATCCAGATCAAGTTTAGGTGCCAAATCTTAGTTAAACTGCAATCCTCTGAGGAAAAGATTTGGTGTGATGTCCTTCCCATGGAAGTAAGTAGTATCATTTTAGGTCGACCTTAGATTTATGATCATGATGCAACCTTGTTTAGTCAAACCAATGTCTATGCTTTTAGCCACCATAGGAATAAGTTTGTTATCCACCCAACTCCACCTAGAGATCCAGTTAAGAGAGGTTCTAGTAGCCTTAAGGACAAGAAACCAGGAGTTAATCTAATTAAGGCTAAGGTGTTAGAGAAAGAAATTGCTGAGGGTAACCCTATTTGGATCTTGACCACCAAAGAAATCCATGAGCCAACCCAAAAGGAACACCCTCCAGAAATTGTTGAGGCTCTTAAAGAATTTGAGGATGTCTTCCTTGATGATTTACCTGATCAATTGCCACCCCTTAGAGACATCCAACATGCCATAGATCTGGTCCCAGGAGCCACTTTACCAAACCTTCCTCACTATGGAATGAACCCTAGTGAGCATCAAGAATTACAAAAATAAGTAGGAGAGTTACTTAGGAAGGGTTTCATTAGGGAGAGCTTGAGTCGATGTGCAATCCCTGCTTTACTGACCCCTAAGAAAGATGGTACCTGGAGGATGTGTATAGACAGTAGAGCTATCAACAAAATAACTGTGAAGTATAGGTTTCCCATCCCCCGATTGGACGATATGCTAGATATGATGGCCGGTGCTAAAGTTTTCTCAAAGATAGACCTTAAGAGCGGCTTTCATTAGGTTAGGATTAGACCTAGGAATGAGTGGAAGACCGCTTTCAAGACTAAGGATGGCCTGTTTGAGTGGGTTGTGATGCCTTTTGGCCTTTCAAATGCACCAAGTACATTTATGAGGATTATGACCCAAGTCCTGAGAGAATATACTAAAAAATTTGTTATGGTCTATTTTGATGATATATTGATTTATAGCAGGACTAAAAAGGACCACCTTAGGTTAGTATGTCAAACCCTTAGGGAGAATAACCTCTATGCCAACTTTAAGAAATGTGAGTTCATGACACATAGAGTTATCTTCCTAGGTTTTGTTGTCACCTCTGAGGGAGTTTATGTAGATCCTAAAAAGGTCAGGGCAATTGTTGAGTGGCCTGTACCCACTAGTGTCCATGATGTGCATAGTTTCCATGGCCTAGCAACCTTATATAGGAGATTTTATTAAGGGTTTTAGTACTGTCGTTGCACCAATAACCGATTGCATTAGGAAGGGTACATTTGAGTGGACCAAAGTAGCTGATAAGGCCTTCCTAGAACTTAAGGATAAGATGACCCATGCACCCATCCTCAAATTACCTGACTTCTCTAAGGTGTTTGAGATCGCTTGCAACACCTTGAGAGTAGGAATAGGTGGGGTACTGAGTCAAGAAAATCATCCTGTAGCCTTCTTTAGTGAGAACTGAATGAGGCTAAACTCAAGTACTCTACCTATGACAAGAAATTTTATGCGGTAGTCCAGGCCCTTAAATATTAGAGACATTACTTACTACCGTAGGAGTTTGTCTTATTTTATGACCATGAGGCACTTCGGTTCCTGAACTCCCAAAAGAAACTCAATCCAAGGCACGGTAAATGGATTGAGTACATTTAGGCATACACCTTTATCCTGAAACATCATGCCGAAACAGACAATAAGGTAGCAGATGCCCTTAGCCGTAGGTCTTTGTTTTTAGGTTCAGTCAGCACCCAAGTCATAGGGTTTGATAGATTAAAGGAAGAGTATGAAGCCTGCCCAGACTTTGGTGACATTTTCCAGTCCCTTAGGCTAGGACCATCCAGTACCCATAGTGAGTATACCATTCAGGATGGCTACCTATTCCAAAATAATAGACTCTGTATCCCTAGAACTTCTGTTAGAGAATTCCTAATTTGGAAGACCCATGCTGGAGGATTAGCTGGTCATTTTGGTAGGAATAAGACTATCTTAGCGATAGAAGATCAGTTTTATTGGCCAGGTTTGAAAAGGAATGTTGCTTAGATTGTAGCCAGGTGTAGAACTTGTGCTGTTGCAAAAAAGCAGAAGCAAAACACTGGTCTCTACACACCTTTACCAGTACCTGATAGCCCTTGGTAGGATCTTAGCATGGACTTCGTGTTAGGATTACCTAAGACCCAGAAAAGACATGATTTTATCTTTGTAGTGGTCGATAGGTTCCCTAAGATGGATCACTTCATCCCATGTTCCCAGACCTTTGATGCATCTAGAGTAGCCAAGCTTTTCTTAGACAATGCGGTTAGACTCCATGGCCTACCCAAGACCATCGTATCAAATAAGGATGTTAGGTTCACCAGTTATTTCTGGAAAATCCTCTGGCACCTATTAGGGACTAAGCTTAAGTTTTTTACAGCCTACCACCCCCAAATAGATGGCCAAATCGAAGTGGTGAATCGTAGCCTAGGAAACCTCCTTAGATGCCTGGTAGGTGAACACATTATAAATTGGGATCTATCGTTGCCTAGAGCAGAGTTCGCCTACAATAGCTTAGTAAATAGGACTACGGGCAAGAGTCCTTTTGAGATAGTCCATGGGTATAAGCAAAATCACCCCATTGATCTGATTCCTTTACCTATTCATGCATGAGTCTCAGAGTCTGCAGAGTCATTCGCATAGCATATTAGAGACTTGCATAAAGACATTAGCCAAAAGATTAACCTAAGCAATAAAACATATAAGAAACTGGCTAATTCCTGAAGAAGGGCCAAGGAATTTGATCTAGGGGATTCTGTCATGCTTAGGCTTAGGCCTGAGCAGTTCCCACCCGGGACCGTTAAGAAGCTTCATGCTCACGAAGCCAGACCTTTTAAAGTGATAGAGAAGGTTGGACCAAATGCCTATGTGTTAGATTTGCCTCCGGATTTGGGCATTAGTTCTACCTTCAATATCGCAAACCTGGTTGAGTATAGAGAATCGATAGCAATACCTAATGAGGCCTTTGGATTTACTCCTTCCATTGTGAGTGACCTTAGCTTAGAGTGTCCATCAATTATTTGGCCTGAGAAAGGAGAACGGATCGAGCTTGTCCTGGATGATCAAGCCATCATGACCCGGGGTCATGGCTATCAACGCTACCTAGTTCGATGGCAAGGCTGGCCAGAGTTGGATGATTCATGGATTTCTTGAGAGGACTTGAAGTGCCTCGACCTAGACCTTCTCGAGAGATATGTGAGCTAGTGTGATCATTACTCGACAGGGATAAGTTCCTCCCACCCTGGAAGAATTAGTGCAGAACCAGAGGCACCAGAATAAAATAGAGGCTTCTCAACCCTCTATGGATTACTTAGTAGTGTTTGAGTCCATTTGTAATAAGAGCTTAGCCTAATTGAGTTGTCATTTTCATTATTTGAGTCTTGTACCAGTCAGCTCATGTTGAGCTAGTTTTTTTCTGAGTCCGTATATGTTAGTCCAAGTCAAGTAAAGACTCAGTACAAGTGAAGACTAAGCCAGTACAAGTAAAAATCAACCTAGTTTGAAGTTATGAAGACCATGGAAGGCTGAGTAGAAGAAATTAGAAGCCCTGGAGCCAAATTGAAAGCCTTGGAGTCCTGGATCGCAGCCTGAAGCAAACTGGGCCAGCCAAGGCCTAGGAGAGGAGTCATTTGGCACCATCCATTCTATGGTCACCACCCTTGGTCAGCCATTAGGGTCACCTCCCTTGGCCGACCAAGGCAAGAGAGAAAGGGAGCAATTTGAGGGAAATCAAATCCTAGACCTACCATGTATTCTAGCTAGGGTTTGGGTGGGATTCAAATACCTAGGAAAAGTCTTTTGTATCCTTTCTTGGGGGCCAAGTTTGTGAGTCTATTTAAGAGACTCTATTCTCTTGTATGAAGATAATTTTGATTAATACAATTGAGTTTTCCATCTATTGTGTGCTAAGGGGATTCTGTGTGAGCCCCTCCTTCCTCCTTGTGTCCTGCACCCAGTCTCCAACCGCCATCCACTTCTCCAAGCCTTGGCCACCCACATCAAGCTTCTCTTTTCCTTGCTAATCTTTAGCTTATTCCTTCATCCTTTCAGTGATCCTAACCCTTGATAGGATGTTTGCAGGTCCCTCGACTTCTATGAATCTAAAAACTCCAGCTGGGCAGCGATCAGATCACCAGGTTGAAAGCCGAGAATCTGCAGGTCTCTGGCTTGATCATCCAGGTTGCATCCGGGAGTGAGAGCGATCCCTTGATCTACGATCTTCATCGGGCATATCAACCGTTGTCAGGTATACCCCCTCTGCTTGCCAGTAGCATTATTGAAGGGAAACTAGCCCAACTAAGACTTCTCAGCCTCGACAGTCCTCTTTTCTATTACTTTTAGGTTCTATTTTGCATGCTGTTGCTTCTTGTTTTGCATAGAACTGTCTACTTAGATTCGTGGCCTTATCTTTGAGATTTAGTTACATCACTTAACCTATAAAAACACAAAAAAAATATTATGCATGCATTTTATTTTTGCATCAATTAAGGTGTATTCGTCATGGCCGTCCAGTCATAGGAGAGAAGTATGGTTTAAAGACCATCTCTTCCCATTTAGTGTGGTTCTCCTATGGCATGTAGGGCTAAAATTTTATCACGACCTTATGAAGAAGAAAGTGAGAGATTTGATAGGTTAAAATAGTTTTTATCTATGATTGTAGATCACAACTATGTTTAGATGAGATCTAAAAGTTGCATGATCTAAATTTTTGAAACGTTCAAGTAAAAAGGGATAAATTTTAAAATTACTATTTTCTACCCAAGCAGAAGAGCTTACTCACCTCTTGTATGAGCCAACTCGTTTCTTGTAGACATAACAATTTGTCTATTTTTGGTTCTAGACGAGCCGACTCATCCTTACTCGAGTTGACTCATCTCTATGAAACAAGGAAAGGTTTTCTTGACGAGTTGACTCGACCAGAAAACCTTGAAATAGTAATTTAAAGTTCATAATTTTTGTAAAATTGTTTCACTTGTTTTTGAAATTGTTTCAAATCTGGGTTAGTTGAAAATGTTTCAATTGGCATGTTACACATAATTGAGAATTAAGTTGTATTTTTGAAACCTTTTAAGATTTAGAATGTGATTTCAATCTTAAGTCATGATTGATAAACTATGGGTTAATTGGGTTAGCTAGAGTTGGGTCCTTAAATCGGTTGGACCTAGGTTTGCATGAATGGATTAATTAGAGAGAAGACTAATCAAAAGTTGAATTAGGTCTCTCCTCTATAGATCTCTTAAATAGTTAGTTAGATCAATCCATACATCTAAATGGACTTGATTGATGGTTTCGTGGTGAGCCTGGATCTTTAGGTTAGTCTGATTGAGTATGGTAAACTACTTAGTGCCTAGGGTAAGTTTGACATTGGTGATCAAGGTTCTTTGGGGCTAACTCTTACTTGGCCAGCTCATGGTTGGTGTCTAAGGTAAGAGGCTTACCTGGTATAATCCATTCCTTGATCTTACTTACCTGGCTAATATGGTGAATCATATTTTAATTAGATTATCTATTGATTCGAGTTGACCCATGTCAACTAAGGTTAATCAGTCTGACTAGTTTAAGGTGCCTATGGACCTATTTGATCTTGAAATCCTCTAATAGTTAAGTGGGAGTTTTCTTGATCAAGGTCCAAGCCTTCTTTTCATGTATCACAAAATTTAAATCTTCTAAATTATTAGTTCCACAAAAAGACTAAGTTATATGATAGCCTAAGTCTTAGTATCCCATTAAGTTGGATTGGTAATGAGTCGATAAGTTGGGTGATCATCGACAGTTCCAAAGAATGGGTGGTCATCAAGCGAGTGGAATTGCCATTCAACATATGATGGCTCGGTGCGACTATCTTAACACGTGGTCAGGTGGACCGGCCAAAGTTGAGCTTGATCATGCATTAGTTAGAAGCATTGAATTCGATTATGTTAATGGTTGGACCTAACCAGGACCTTCAATAGGAGGCCCAACGGTTGATTGTGAGGACCCCCGAGGCAAAATGAATACTAGGAATTGCTTGGAGAAGTGATTGGTATTGTACCTACCTTTAGATGCATGTGGGTTGGCCGGCCAAAGTCCTCATGTGTAGTCTATTGGGTCCTAGTACCCACTAAAGGATAAATGTTATTCTTCGGATTGGAGTGTAGAGGCTACCAGTCTGAATAAAATAGTGGGAGAAACCTTTAGACTAAAATCCATGTCTTCAAGATATTTAAAATAATTCATATACTGATAGGTCTTGTTCTCCTTTTTTAGATAATGTCGACCACTTTATCACTCAGGTCATTATTTGATAATGACAAACTCTCTAGACCCAACTTCGATAGCTAGTATCGAAGACTCAGGATAGTCCTGGAGCACGAGTGGATACTTTATATGATAACGGATGCGGCGCCTGAGACCCCAGCCCCCAATGCTCATCGCACTTCAGGGACACTTACTAGAAGTGGATCTCTAACTGCACCATGGTGCGTTGCATTATGTTGGCTGTGATGAACGATGAGTTCAGTCACAAATTTGAGGAGGCCCAGCTAGAGGAGATCATTCAAAGGTTGAAGAAATCTTTTGGCACTCCAGATGATATGAAGAGATACTAGATCTTTTTTACCATTTATAACACGTGCATGCATGATGGAGCTATAGTAACTGATCATGTAATGTACATGATCGAGTTAGTTGAGCATTTGGGCAAACTCGGATGTCCTTTGCATGAGCAGCTTGGCAAGGATGCGATACTGAGTTCTTTGCCCCCTTCCTACCAGGTCTTTCATAATAATTTTAGAATGAATAGGCCTGCAGTAAACTACCATGAGATGTTAGGGTTACTGTAGACCTATGAGAGAGACCACAACCTCAATAAGGGATTGGTGAATCTGGTGGAAGGTTTTGGAGCAGGACATCGTCCCTTTGGAAAAGAAAGGAAGAGAAAGAATAAGAAAAATAAGAAGGTGCAAAGTGCTAGGCATAGTCAGACCAGGAGGGTGAAGGCTGACAAGAGTCAGGCAGAGTGCTTCTTCTGCAAGAAGCCGGGTCACTGGAAGCGGAACTGTTTTGCTTACCTTGATACTCTAGACCCAAACAAGCAAAGGAAGGGAAAGTAGCAAGCTATTGCTGGTCAAGGTATTTATATGATAAATCCTTATAGTTTCTCTGTTTGTGATATTACTAGCTAGGTATTAGATATTGGAAGTCCTTACCATATATGCAATTCCTTGTAGGGACTTCAAGTTAGTAGGAGATTCGAAAGCGATGAAAGGTTTTTGAACGTTGGGAATGGAAGTCAAGCTCCAGTTATGGCATTGGAAACTATTTCTTTGTATTTAGAGTCTTGTACTATTATTCTCAATGATTGTCATTTTTGTCCTTCCTTTTTAGTGAATATCATTTCTGTAGGTCTGATGGCCAAAGATGGTTATGAATTATCTATAAAGAATAATATTTGCAAAATCATGTTGAATGGTTCTAATGTGATCATTGGACAAGTGAAGAATGGCATAAATGTACAGTTATAGCCTGTTACTGTATTATACACTACTAATAAACATCCTAGGTTAGACAAAGTCAGTGATACTTATCTCTGGCACTGTAGGCTAGGTCATATAAATAAGAACAGGATAAATAAGTTAGTGGGAGAAGGTCTCCTAGATATCACTGAGAGTGAATCTTTACCAACTTGTGAATCTTGTCTTCTTGGAAAAATGACCAAGTCACCTTTTACTGGAAAAGGTGAAAGATCCAGTGATATTTTAAGTCTAGTACATACTGATGTATGTGGACCTATGAATATCAGTGCAAGAGATGGGTATAATTATTTCATTATATTTACAGACAATCTTTCAAGATACGGTTGTGTCTACCTGATGAGACATAAATCTAATTCGTTTGAAATGTTCAAACATTATCATAATGAAGTTGAAAAACAAACTAGAAAGTTTATTAAAACCCTTCGATCAAATCGAGGTGGTGAGTATCTTTTCAGTGAGTTTCTGACTTATCTTGAGGAGAATAGGATTCTCTCTCAATGGACTCCTTCGAGGATACCTCAGTTAAATGGTATGTCTGAAAGGAGGAATCGAACTCTGTTGGACATGGTTCGATCCATGATGGGCTTAGTAAGTCTGCCTGATCCTTTTAGGGATATGCTCTTGAGTCAGCATCTTACCTTCTGAATAGAGTTCCAAGTAAATCCGTTGATAAAACACCATATAAGATATGGACTGGGCGAAAGCCAACTCTCTCTCACCTTCGGAGATGTCTGGAGACGAATAAGCTAAGACCTAAGTCTGATAGGTGTCTTTTTGTTGGGTATCCTGAAGAATCCATAGGGTATTATTTCTATCTACCAGAGGAATAAAAGTTATTCGTCAGTTTTAAGGCAACCATTTTAGAAAGGGAGTACCTTGGTGAAGGCACTCAAGCTACTGAGGTTGAACTTGGAGAAGTTCAACATATAGAAGAACCTTCTCACTTTAAGGCCACTATGAAACTAGGTTTGATTAGATCAGATCCAGCCCATAGTGCAACCATTAAGGAGATCTTGGTGGGGACACCAAAGGCACCAGAATAAGACAGAGGCTTTTCAACCCTCTGTGGATTGATCAATAATTTATGAGTCCATCTGTAATAAGGGCTTAGCCCATCCGAGTCCATTTTAGTTGTTATTTGAGTCTTTTGAGTTATTATTTTAGTTCTGTACTAGTCAGCTCATGTTGAGCTAGTTCAGTCCAGTGTTAGTCAGCTCATGTCGAGCTAATTTTATTTTTTTGAGTCCTATCCAAGCATACTGAAGACTTAAGACTATATCATACAAGTGAAGACCAAGTCCAACTAGATTGAAGACATGGAAGTATAGCCCAAGTCCAACCCAGCTTGAAGATTTGAAGACCCCAGGAGAAAATTCAGAAAACCCTGATTCCTTGCAGATGCCCTCCAGATGCCCAAATTCCCTTCCAGATGCCAAAGTATATTCATAGACCAGGGCATCCATGATTCTAGAGGTCCATCTACATCCTAGCCCAAAGAAATCAAGCCCAGGTGCCAAGCCCAAGCCCTAAAGAAGCAAGATACCAGGAAATATTCCTGCTACATGGCTACCAAGCTACCCCAGCTTCCAAAGGCCCAAACTCATGCACCCGAGCCCCTTTGGGCCAGACTCTTGCTGCTCCTAGAAGCTCAACACACCCCCCTAGGCGTCCTTGGAGTGTTGGCCAAGTCAAGAGAATTTTTAGGGATTTTTTCTACCTAATGTTTCCTTATTTTCTAGCTAGGGTTTGAGAGGGAAAAGGATTCTTATGTAAAGACTTATGTGCCCTTACTTGGAACCCAAGGTTAAGGGTCTATTTAAAGGACCCTAGCCTCTTGTATGAAGGGAGGTTTTGATATATGAAATAAACCTTGAGTTCTTCTATTGTTTTGTGTGATTACCCTGCTGTATGCATAAAGGGGTTTGAGAGTTCTTCTTCCCGGTGTTTGCAACCATCTTCCTGCCACCAACCATCCTTCCAGCCCCCTACAAAACTTTCTTTCCTTTGCTATTTTTCTTTGTTTTCTTGATTTTCTCTGAGTTTTTTAACCTCTGACAGGTCGTTTGCAGGTCACCGAGTTCCTATGAATCCAACAACTCCAGCCAAGCCTCAATCGGACCACCGAGCAGAAAGCTGGGTATCCGCGGGTCTTTGGCTCGATTTTCCAGGCCGCATCCATCGAGGAACGAGAGATCCCTTCACTGCGATCTTCATCGAGCACTTCAAACATTGTCAGGTACACCCCCTCTACCTCTAGTCTTTATATTGTAGGAGAACTTGCCCTAACCGAGGCTTTTCAGCCCCAGTGATCATTCTTTAATACTTTTCTAGGTTCTAATATGCATGCTTGGCTTCAAAAATTCATACAAAATTTCCTATAACTAGTTTTGATCTGAAATTTGGAAATTAATCACCTAACCCCACATATAAAATATACAAAAAGAATTGCATGCATATTAGTCCCCCATCATTTGGTATCAGAGCTTAGATTAGGGCTTGTTTTCTGCAATTTCTCAGTCCATATATGCTCCATTATTTAAATTATTTCTCCCTGATAAAAACTCCAAAAATCTTGAAATTTAATTTACTGGATTAATCATAATTCATAGTAATGTTTAGAACTTTTTCAGATTTTATTATGGCCTGTGAATTTTCTGCAAGCCAAAACATAGCCTGCAAATTCTCGGCTCTATTTTTTTTCAGCAAGACAATTTTGGAAGTTTTAGGGTTTTGTTTAGCATTTTTTGCATATCTTTTAATTTTAGTATATTTCCTGCATATTAGGCCATAATTTGCAAGTTTTCTTCTATTTAATAAAATACCAAAAAAAAAATACATATTCTCCAAAAATACCAAAAACATCTAAACCCTAATTTGCATCCTCATCTGCCTGCCATCATTGCATAATTTACTTTTAAGGGCACTCTTGCTATATCAGATAAGGGGAGGAGTTGATAACCTCTCCTTAGCCCAAACCCACATCCCTTGCATTCGGTCCCAAGCCTTAACCTAAAATTAACTAGACTTAATTTGCCCTAGTGGGCTAGGGACACCAACTGGTCGGGTCCGGGCTAGTGTTAGATCACTGTGTCAAGTTAACCTGTGTGTGCCTTGTGCTCAGTGTCTAGAACGATGGTTTAGGGATTCAATCCCGAAGGGCTAGTGTGCTGGTCCGCCTACCTGGCCAATCTCTGATTGGTGTCTAGGATTGGCAATCAGGGACCTGACACTCCCCTTACACATGCTTGGTTGAGTACAGGGTTACTATAGGCTAGTTTGCCACCCTGATTGAGCATCTAGTTCTGGACTCTAGGTCTAGTCAGCTATAGTCGGTTTGATCGAGTCTTGCATGAGCATTATATCAGGAGTCCCATCTCATCCACCATCTCCCTGAACCCATGGATAAGCAGGAAGCTAGGATTCAAGCCCTTATAGATCAAATGGCACAGATGGCTACCCAGATGACTACCCAGATGACCCAGTTAACTCAGTCTGGTACCCAAACCAATAATATAATTGACCATCTTGCCAATAGGTTTGACCAGTTAGAAGGCCGTGTAGGGACCATACAAAGAACCCATGGGTCACAATCTGAGCCAGATCTTGAGTCCCCTTAACCTAGGAGGACCCCAAACCCTGATCTATACCATGAGGTCGAACCTAGGAGAGCCCCTTATCCTGACCCGTACTACAATCCTCAACCTAGGAGGATCCCAAATCCTGATCCATACCGAGAGGTTGAACCTAGGAGAGCCCCTCAGCGACCCATACAATAATAATGAACCTAGAAGAACCCCTTACCATGACCCTTATTATGATACTGAACCTAGAAGAACCCCTTACCATGACCCTTATTATGATACTGAACCTAGGAGAACCCAATACTCTGACCCATATAGGGAGTCCAATCCTAGGAGAACCCAATATTCTGACCCATATAGGGAGTCCAACCCTAGGAGAACCCAATATCCTGACCCATATAGGGAGCCCAACCTTAGGAGGACCCCATACCATGATCCATCCTTAGAACCTGACCATAGAGCTGACCCAAAATCCTATGACCCCAGATCCTATAATCCCATGACCCATAGATCTACACCCTTGTCCTATGAGCCCAGAGAACCCATAACCCCTAGGTATCAATCTAGTACTAGTCAGGTTTCCCTTAGTCAACTTGAACCTCATAGGATTAGTATCCCTAAATATGAGCCTAGTAGTGAGCCACTACCCCTTAGGCAACCTGAACCTACTAGGAGTAGTACCCATAATCAGAGATCAGAACCTAACCAATTTCCCGCTAGCCAACCTTCTCCAACCATTCCTAAGATTCACAAGGCTTACATTAACGCGAAAGTGTATGAAGCTGATGTGAGCCTAGTGGATGAGTATGAAGGAGAAGAGGAGACACCTTTAGTAGACCTAGAATTAGTTGACCCAGTAGATACCCAGGTAAAAACCAACCCAGAGCTAGTTGACCTTGACCACATCCAACCTAAAGCTATAGTGGAAGAACAATTAGAGGAAGAGAACTCTGATACTAGGATTTTACCTGAGGAAACACTAAAAATGATCTAATTGTAGAGCCTATTCCTAAATTCCATGAACAAGAAGACTTTATTCAGGATTTGGCTTACTTAACCCATTGCCCTCAAGATGAATCCCTTCCTGCCATTCCTATTGAAGATCTCTTCCCAGAAATTGTTGACCCATCCTTCCATAGCATGGACCTTTTCTTGCCCATAGATATTCCACAATCTCATAAGATTAGCCTCATTAGTCTAGGATTAGTCCCTGACACCCCTTCTTTTATCCTACTTTATCCAACTAAACCTTTTTCTCCACCCTACCAGACTAATTCTGAACCCACTTCCTATTTCCTATCTTTTCCTGAGTCTTCTCATGTGTCTAGAACTATTAGGTTACATTTTGTTGAGGTTACTAGGTTGCAAGGATCCATAGAGCCCATCCCATTTGCTACCTACTTTTGGCAGACCCTCTGGCACCTATTAGGAATTACTAGCAAATTTTCTTCTGCATGTCACCCATCAACCACGACTCATGCCCCCATGCCCAAGTGATAGTTAAGGCCTAATAAATCTCTTTAGTCGAGTTTGTTAGGTGTAGGTTTGAGTCCTTTGAATCATTTGTTAGGAGTCTGCATGTGCCCAGCATGTTCACCACCTACACTAATTTTAAACAAACTGGCTAATTCCCGAAGATTGATCAAAGAATTTGATGTAGTGGATTCTATCTTGGTCAGGCTTAGGCCTAAAAGAAGCTTCATGCTCGCAGAGCCGGACCTTTTAAAGTGATAGAGAACAACAAGGATCCAATCACCTATATGGATGCAATATCAAGGTCTGATTCTGAGTCATGGCTGAGAGCTATGAAATCCAAAATGGTATCCATGGAAATCAATAATGTATGGACATTGGTTAATCTACCTGAAGGAATAAAATCCATTGGGTGCAAGTGGATCTTTAAGAGGAAGCGGGGTGTAGATGGGCAGGTGGAGACCTATAAAGCCAGTCTGGTTACCGAGGGGTATTGTTAGTGTTATGGTATTTACATGACAAGACATTTTTCCCTATGGCAATGCTCAAGTCCATTCGAATTATGCTTGCTATAGCAGCACATTTAGATTATGAAATTTAGAAAATGGATGTCCGAACAGCTTTCCTAAATGGTGAGTTGGAAGAGAAGGTGTATATGATGCAACCTGAAGGGTTCACATCCACAGATGAGTCTAAAGTGTGCAAGCTTCAGAGGTCGATTTATGGACTGAAACAGGCTTCTCAGAGTTAGAACATGCATTTTGATAAATGTATCAAGATGTATGGCTTCGTTAGGAATGGAGAGGAACCTTGTATATATAAATGGGTAAATGGTTATGTAGTTATATTTCTTGTTTTGTATGTGGATGATATTCTCCTTATCGAGAATGACATTCCAGCATTACAAGGAATAAAGGTCTGGCTTTCATCTCAATTCTCTATGAAAGACTTGGGTGAAGCCTCGTACATACTGGGTATGAAGATCTATAGAGATAGATCTAAGAGGCTTCTAGGACTGTCTCAATCTATGTACTAGACATTATGCTAAAGTGGTTCAGCATGGAGTATTCCAATAGGGGCTATCTTTTGATAGGTCGTGGAATCACTCTTTCCAAGAAGGATTATGCGATAACTCCTGAGAAAAGGGAGCGTATGAGTAGGATTTCATATGCTTTGGCAGTGGGTTCTATTATGTATGCTATGTTATGTATAAGACCAGACATGGCATATTTACTAGGGGTAGTGAGTAGATACCAGTCTGACCCAAGTGAAGCTCATTAGAAAGTTGTTAAGAACATCCTTAAATATCTGAGAAATGCTAAGGACCAATGGCTTATTTATGAAGATTCTAACTTAAAACTTGTGGGGTATACTGACTCCAATTTTCAGTCAGATAGTGATGATAGTAAGAGTGTTTGGTTTTGTGTTTACTCTTAATGGTGGAGCAGTCTGTTGGAAAAGTTCCAAACAGCATATAGTGGCTGATTCTATTTGCGAGGTAGAAATATTGCAGCATCGAATGCAGCAAAGGAGGCTTTGTGGTTGCAGAAGTTCTTAGGTGAGCTCGAAGTGGCACCTTCCCTGGATGGTCCTATTTCGATGTATTGTGATAGCACTGGAGCCATAGCTCATGCCAAAGAGCCAAAGTCACATCAATGAACCAAGCATATTCTGCATCGTTATCATCTTGTCCGAGAGATTATTGAAAGAGGTGACATCAAACATCTGAAGATTGATGCTAAAGAGAACCTGGCCGACCCCTTCACTAAAGCCGTTGGAATACAAGAGTTTGACGATTATAAATAGAAGATGGGAATTAGATTATGTTCCGATTGGCTTTAGTCTAGGTGGGAGTTGTTGGGAATTGTGTGTCCCAAAGCCAATTGTCTAGGTTGTAGACGGTTGTGCGACTCAGATATATGAATTATTGAATTGAATAAAAGGTTTATTCTGGTTGTTCATCATATGTCATCTTCCTAATTGAACTCTTATATGATGATGTCCTTTAAGCTACTTTGTATGCGATGTAGAGAGGATGCATCGTGTAGTTCATAAACTTGTTCGCGACCAAGGGATACGCTATTTTAGGATGATGGTATATCGAGAATAGGTCGTTGATGTCATGTCTGTTGGTTGCCCTCTTAACCAAGTAGCATGGAGATGCTGGTATGACATCAGGTGTTGTGTTCGACACTTCACTGAGCATGACTCTCATGCAAGATTCTCTTTCTACCAAAGAAAAGTTTTGCATTAGAATGTGGATATGAATTATTTCTCTGACTTGAGATCACTATGGTAGCTTACAAGCAACTCATTGTGCTTAGGTGCTGAACTACTCAGATTTCTAATCTGGTGATGGAAAGTTACTGGGTACAGTCAAGTACTTGTATAGCGATAGTAGGATCAAGATAGGATTGATCTCTCTAAATGGTTTGGATTGAATGCTTAATATGCCTCAATTGAGAAAGATCTTGGCTAGGGCATTCCTTGTAAGGAGTTACAGGGATTCTTTGTTTGAGACATATTGAGATGGACTGATTAGGGTTTGGCAGTTTAACCCTAAGACATCTAGAGCATTAAGAGATTAAAGGAATAAGTTTAGTGGTATTCTATATTCTCTTCATCTACGCACGGTTGTGAGGCAGAGTCCTGCTCTTAGGATTCCACTTCTGTGATTTCAAGACAAGAAAAGATGCCTCCTTTCCCTTGAGTTTGGTACATGCCATGTGGCATGAGGAGAGATCATCTGGAGAACTCAGATAAGACTCCTGAGTCTTGAAGAGTCTTATCTGATATGAAGAGACATATTTGATAAGAAATTTTAGGATGCCTTTCACGCCCCTTAAATTCTTATTTAAGGGTGTACGGTGAAATGAGATGTGGTTGTTCGGTCTTCAAGAATAAGAGTCCAATTTCACCGAGTGTTTTGTCTGAGTGTCTCACTGTCTCTCCCTCCCTCCTTTCTTTAAGACAAGACTTGTCTTGTTAAGACAAGGTCTTTTCTACTAGGACAAGGCTTTGTTTTAGGATATAAGCCTAAGGGGTCCTAAAGAAGGGTTGTCCTAAAACCAATAGTGCTTTAGAAGAGTGTTCATAGTGCCCTACAGTGGAACAGGGTGTCCTATAGTGGTGAAAAATCCAAAGGCTGCAGAAAGAGTCCTATTCTAGCAAGCAATTTCAAGGAGTTCTTCCTTGGTTCAATTCTCGTGTGGATCACCGTTGGAGGGCTTACACTTGTGAGTCTTGTGGAAAGAAGTGGAAAACAGCATTTCAGGTATGTTTCTTGTACTTCATTTATCATTCATTAGTTGATAATGTCTAAGGGGATCCGACAATTAGGGTTTCTTCTAGCCAGTTAGGGCTTTCATGCTTTTTTGTTTTAAAATTCATTTCCGTATGTAGCATGATGACCTTGGCTCCCTAGAAATTCCATCAGTGGTATCAGAGCCACCCTTAGTACATTCAATTATGTATCTTTTTGAAGTTCATGAACATCCACATTCGAGTCGACCCGAACCTTATTCAAGTCGACCCGAAAAGAGACCGAGTCGACCCAAACCCTATTCGAGTTGACCCGACTAGAAACCGAGTCGACCCGAAACCTATCAAGTGGACTCTTCCAAAATTATGTTTGTATGCATATTAGAATTAATATATTTTGGTTTCTATTTTATCATGAAAATCAACATGATTTTGTTATGATATGATTTTATGCATATTGTTGATAAAATGCATTATTATAACAAGTTTTATCCTAGTGACTGCTTTGGATTGGGTTAGTCACCATGGCCGTCCGGTCATAGGAGCCAAGTAGGGTTTAAAGGCCCTCTCCTCCCATTCAATGGGTCTCCTATGGCGTGTAGGGGTGCCGCTGTCGCCATATCCCATGAAAAAGTGAGGTGAACGGGGTATTGAAATATCATGCTATGATATGATTGCTATGTAATCATGCAATGTTTTGCATACGCTGGATTGATATGCTTTATGTTTATACTTGTTGTTATGAACATTATTGATATTATAATTTAGGATGTGTTTGAGACCATCAAAGCCCTCATTAAAAATCATATTTAGTTATAGTATAAACTTAATCATGATGCAAAACCAATTAGGGTTATGATCTGTCAGTTGGTGTCTAGGCAAGTAATTCTGGGAAGGTAAACAGATTGATATTTTTTAATTAGTTCCATTGTCTGACCTGGCCAATTCAATTGGTGTCTAAGGAAAGCAAAGGGGGGACCCCCTCACCCCTTCCACTTACCTGGCCAATTTGGTCACATCTAAAATCTTAATTTGGGAATGCTAATTAATTAAGAATACAATAATTTGCCTTCCTTCATGCTAAGCAAAATTTATATCAACACTATAGTAGGTTTGTTGATGGGGACCCGAAGTCTATTACAGTTTTGTCGAGTCCTGTAGTCCATTAGTCCTGAGTTACTTGAGTCCTATACTGAAGTAAGTCAATTGAGTCCTGAGTCATGTAATAAAGTGAGATGACTTAGTCAGTTGAGTCCACTTAGTCAGGTCTACTCATTTTAGTTCAGTTAGGTCCGATTGAGTCATTCAAGTCATGTACAAGAGGAGATTTTGCAGCCAGGAGATTCACCAGGCCCCCCTAACGAGAGCTAGCCTTCATGCACCTGGGCCCTTTCATGCCGCCAAGCTCGCAAGAGAGAGCTCCAGTCCAAGACAGGCCCACTGTTGACCAGGTCCACCAAGGTTTCTTGGCCCACAAGTCAGGGTTTCTTAGCCCTCAAGTCATGTACCCTGGGATGAATCTATAAATACCACCCCTCCCCTCTTGTATGAAGTATCTTTTTCCTATGAATACAAATTAAAGTTATTTTGATATGAGTTTTGAGTTTTTCTCCGGATTGGAGTGGGTGTGACGCCTTGGTTCCCTGTTCTTGAGTGCAAGCCCTAATCCCCTGGTGACTTCTATGCTCGCCAGTGATCCTCCCCCGCTCTGTCCCGCATCATTTGTTATGTACACACAAGGCCTACTTTTGGATTTGATATAAAATTTGTCTTGGTGCACTAGGTGCTTCATAGCATGATTGGAATTATTGCTTTGTTGTGTACACACAAGGGCAACATTATTCAATCATAGATATATAGAAATGAAGGGTTTGACTAAACTAAGATATTATGGTTTGTTGTGTACACACAAGGCCATAGGTGTAGTAGAGGCAAGTTTAATAGTTGAGAATTGCATAGATTGCAATTGGAAAGGAAGTCCTACCTTTGAACTCATGAGTGTTTGTTGTGTACATGCAAGGCATTCATGAGGAATTAGGATCTCAACCCCACTAAAGAAACCAGTAAGGTTTATCGCTTACCATAGATTGAGGGTTATGGTATTTGAAGAAAATAATGGAAGACATAATTAGATATAAAAGTCCTTATCTAATTATGAATGTCATCTTGGGTGGTATGCTGATATTATTTTTTAATTAAATATAGGATATTTACATTATAGCTTCAAATTTATCACTGCAGGGCATTTTAGATGCCAACAAGTTAACCGGTCCGAATTACGTGGATTGGCTGAGGAACCTGAGGATTGTACTGACTCAGGAGAAGCTTTCCTATATTCTGGATTTTGCAGATCCTGAGATGATCAGAGAGGATGCTTTAGAGGAGGAAATTGCCACACACAGAATGTGGCAATATGATAGTATTACTGTCAGGTGCATCATGTTGGCCTCGATGAGCAACAAGCTTTAGAGGCAATATGAAGGTATGGAACCTCAGTTCATATTGCTCAATTTAAAGGAGCTATATAGAGAGCAAAGTAGGGCTGCTCGATATGAGATATCAAAGTAGTTGTTCCATGTACGAATGAGTGAGCGTTCATCTATACAAACCCACATATTGAAAATGATTGACTTAATCACCCGATTAGGTTAGTTAGGGTTTGTCATGGATGGTGAACTCAATCAGGACTTGATCCTGCAGCCACTCCTAGATTCCTTCTCTCAGTTTGTTCTTAATTACCATATGAACAAACTGAATACTTCATTGCCAGAGCTGCTTAATATGCTTAAAACAGCAGAGAGCCATTCAAAAGGAGACAAGGCTCATCTTCTTTTAGTTGATGGAAGAAAGAAACATGCAAAGAAGGGTTTGGAAAGAAAATTCAACCCTAAGAAGAGCTTCCAGAATAAGAAGAAAGCTAAGAAGGCTGATGGAGCTTGTTTCCACTATGGCAAGCAAGGGCATTGGAAGAAAAATTGCAAGATATATCCTGCAAGTGTGAAGCAAGATGCAAGTGGAGCATCTAAAGTTTTGTACATGATACAAACAAATTTATTATTGAGTTCTTCAAATTCTAATTCATGGAAATTGGATACCGCATATGGATCTCATATCTGTAATTCATTGCAGGGACTCCACCAAATTAGGAATTTGAAGAAAGGTGACTTCAAGCTATATGGGGCAAGTGGTGAGGCCATTTATGCTGAAGCTGTGGGCACCTGTATCTTATTATTACCTTGGGTAATATGTTAAAGTTAGAAGAATGTTACTACATACCCAATATTGTAAGAAATATTATTTCTATACCCTTGTTATTACAACAAGGATATGAAATAAATGTAAAGAGCAGTGGCTGCTCTATTCTTCAAAATAATAAAATATTTGGACGTGGTTGTTTCATTAATGGTCTTCTTACTTTGAAACTCAATGATGAAATACTTCTTATTAATGATAAGAAGAGAAAGAGAGATAATGTCAATGTCACATATCTCAGGCATTGCTGGTTAGGTTATATTAGTGAGTCAAGGATAAACAAGTTAGTCAAAGATAAGTACTTTGACCCTTATGATTTCCAATCATTAGAAACTTGTGAGTCTTGCCTCAAAAAAAAAATGACCAAGTCTCCATTCATTGGACATGGAGACAGGGTAACTGATTTACTAGGTCTTGTGCATACTGATATATGTGGACCTATGACAACTCAAGCCAAAAGTGGATATTCTTACTTCATCACTTTTATTGATGATTTATCCAGGTTTGGTCATGTGTATCTTATGAAATACAAATCTGAAGCTTTTGATAAGTTTAAAGAATATCAAAGTATGGTTGAAAAACAAACTGGACATAGTATTAAAGCTCTTCATTATGATCGAGGAGGTGAATACTTGTCTAGTGAGTTTCTAAACCATCTTAAAGACAAAGGCATAATCTTTGAATGGGCTTCTCCTTATACACCCTAGTTAAATGGTATGGTATAAAGGAGAAATCATACCTTGTTAGACATGGTGAGGTCCATGATGAGCTTCACAGATCTTCCCATTTCCTTCTGGGGACATGCCCTGGAAACTGTTGCACATATTTTGAACAAGGTTCCATCTAAGTCAGTAGGTAGCATTCCATATGAGTTATGGAATGGCAAAAGACCAAGTCTTAAGTACTTAAAGATTTGGGGTTGCCATGCTTATGTCAAAAATAACTTTGGACATAAGTTAAGTGCAAGGGCTGACAAGGGTAGGTTTATTGGTTATCCTAAAGAAGGCATTGGATACCTCTTTTATAATACTACTGAGCAAAAGGTTTGTCAGTAGGCATGCTACATTCTTGGAGGAAGAATTTATCAAAGAAAGAAGTAGTGATTCTTCACTTGAGTTATGTGAAGAACAGAACCAACAACCTATTGAGTCTTCAAATAAAATTCCTCAACCAGAAGTTCTTGTAGATCAAGAACAGCCATTATACACACCTCCTCTCCGAAGGTCAGAAAGGGTGCGGGGAGCACCTCTAAGATATGGCTTTGTCATCGGGGATGACAATGAAACCAGTATCATTCAGGATGATGATCCTATGACCTATTCGGAAGCTGTCGAGAGAAAAGACTGACAAATGGCTAAGTGCCATGAAATCTGAAATGGATTCCATGTGCTCCAATCAGGTTTGGACCTTGGTAGATCCACCTGATGGAATTAACTCAATAGGGTGTAAATGGGTCTTCAAGAAGAAGATAAGAATAGATGGTCAAGTAGAAACCTACAAGGCCAGGCTGGTAGCAAAAGGTTTTAGACAAAAACATGGCACTGACTATGATGAAACCTTTTCTCCAGTAGTGATGGGGACATCAATAATAAGAATATATACTTTGATTAACAAACTTTGTTTTTGCAGCTATAGTTAATAAAATCTTGAGCCATGAAACAAGTCCCAAATTTTCTTGAAGCATACTCATGAGTCAAGACATGGAAGAAAATAATTTTTCATGAGTCAACTCAAGCTCAAAGCATGATGGAAAGCCACCTCTTCATAGCCCAATTCAAGCCATTCAAGCCCAATTCAAGCCAAGACTTGAAGCCAAAATTTTCACATGGGGGGACACCTCATCAAGAAACCTTGGGGGAGAAGAAATTACACTACATCAAGACTTTTATGGGGAACATAAATATACCTTCTAAGTGACATGTGGGGCATCACCTCTAATGACACCTAGGCCTCCACATCAGCATTTGATAACTACATGAAGACCTTCTAGAATGCCACATGTCAAGTGGTTGTAAAATTCTATCAATAATTTATTTTTAGTTAAAACCACTTACCTAAAAATTGTTGGAGCCAACTAAGCCATCCTTATCCCCTCCTCTCCACCCTTGGACGAGATTTCTAGCATTGGAGCCTATAAATAGGACCCCTAGGCTCTCATTGTATTCATTCTATGCTATGATTTGAATTAATGAAAGGATTGTTTCCTTGTATTCTAGTTTTCTTGAGTTCTTGTTTGGAGTGAAAGTTTTCTAGCTAGTTTGAGTGTGTAGATCCTTATCCAAGGAGAGAATGAGAGTTTTTTAAGTTTGAGTTTGAGAGTGAAGAATGCTTTTGCAAAGAGTAAAGGATGGGATGCCCATTGATGGATCTATGATCAAGCTCCAAGTCCTAAGCCGCCGGCCACTTTCTTCTTCTTCATTTTTTCTTTGTTTCCATTCCAACTCCAATTCTTCTTCCATGTCTAATCCCAAATTCTTTTGCAGGTTCTCTCAGGTTCCTAGGTCAAGGATGAAGGTCTCCACGCCATGGATCAAGGCCAAGGTGAGTCTCAAAGTAGAGAGTGCCAATCTTGACTTCTAGGCCTCAATCCTTGAGTGAAGAGAGCTCCTTCTTCCACCAAATAATTAGCCATCATTGTTGGTAGGAAAACTCTTCCTAAGCATTATTAGATCTGATCATTTGAAGGTTAACTTGCCCTAGTAGTGATGGTTTCCTTGCCATGAAGATCCTAATCCTTATTTTAAACTAGATCTACATTGCGGGTCTTAAAAATTAGATCAACTAGTCTCCTTATGAAAATCTTTTTGTTGGATTAATTTAGCCCATTTATTTGATAATTATTTTCTCAAGTTTGCTTACTGCTTAGCTTTCTAAAACTCTCCATCCATCATTTTATTTTCGTCCCCCATCAATTTTTTGGTATCAGAGCTTATGGTTTACTAGGTCAAGTATTTGATTGCTGAAATTTCTGTTCTAGTATTCATCAAATTTTTTTATGAATTTTAGTATTTTTTAAGTTGATAAAAAAATCCAAACAAATACTTTTAAAGTACCTTAGTGTGTTAGGATTTGAAATATAAAATCCAAAAAAAATATCTTCCTTTATTTTTTGATTTAAAAATATAAGTTCTTAGGTCATTTCTGAAGTTCTGTCCAGAACTCTGTTTCTGCCTTCCATTTCATTTAATTTTCAAAAAAATACAAAAATATTTTTTATAAGTTTTAAATTTTAGATCTGAGGTTTAGATTTGAAATTTTATCATTTTCCACTAAAATCTTGAATTTTAGAGAGGTTTAGAATTCAGAATTTGAAATTTGAATTCAGGTTGTTAAGAGTTAGCTAAACTGCTGGAACCTTCTAGCAACTATTTTCAAACTACCTTCTTAACCAAAATTTGAGTTAATCTGAAATCAAAAATTTTAAATCCAAGAATTCTGATATGAAAGATAATTGAATTGACTTTATTTTGAATTTTTAGATTTTTAAAAAATTAAATTTTGAATTTTTAAAACTAGCTAGTTGAAAGTTGTTCCCAGCTAAAATTTTCTTTTACAACAAGCTTTCAAAACGAATTTCTTAACCATATTTCAGGAAATAAATTTCAAAATTTAGAATATGGGATCTTCACTGAGAGATTTAACAATTCAAACTTAAATTTAAATTTTTTTAGAATTTTAAAATTTTAATTTCAAATTTTTAAAACTAGTTGACTAGAAGTTATTAGGGCTGAAACTATCTTGCAACAACTCTAACTTCTAGAATGAATTTTTAATCCTAATTCGAGATTTAAATTTTAAAATTTGATTTCTAAATTCTGGACTTCAAAATATAAATTTTCTAATTAAATTTCTGAGTTTTAATTTTTTTTTAATTAGGTTTGAATCACATATTTGAGCTAGTATAGATATCTTGTTAGTAAGTTGACTGTTTGTGCATCTATTTTTAAATCCAATTAAGGGCATTCAATCATAACATAAGGGAAGGAGGTCATTACCTTTCCTTGGCCCAAAACAACCACCCACATTTGCATTGACCTAAATCATAATTGAAATCGAGTAGGAACCTATAACTAGGGACACCCACAAGTCGGGTTCAAGTGCAAGATGAGACCAAATATTAGTTGAGTTTGTACTTACTTCTTGAAATTGGTATCTAAGGCAAGAGGTCCAATGGCAAATACCTTAAGTAGACTTGCAGTTTTTAATTAGGATCTCATGAAAGCGAGGGAGCCTCCCGCAACCCCACCTCTTACCTGGCCAGTGGAAAAGGTAATTACAACTTTAACTAGTACTTAGTCAATTCCTGTATTTTGAACTTTTAGGATCTAGGAGCCCAAGAAGTTAGGTTTGTACTGTTTGCTCATTTGATCTGACACCTATACCAACAGTCCTACATGTATCCATGGATCCCAATATTGAATTCTTTATGAGAACCCTGACTGAAAATTTTGATATCCTAACTAAATAATTAGGATAAGTGAACAAAAAGTTAGGACAAGTAAATAATCAAATCGGGAATCTCGAAAAAGATCACTTGACCCCTACTAATCCTAAATCACCTCCCATTGGTCTAAGAGCCCATTGTCATGATCTCATCCCTGAGTATAAACTTAGATACCCCTGCCAAGGCTTTATAGATCAGGAGGAGAGAGTCTTTAGGAGCAATCGACCCCATGCTCCCACTTTTGATGGAAATCTTGAGGTGTATGTCAATTGGGAGAAGAAAATGGATCAATATTTTGAGTTTGACGAAATGTCGGAAGTAAGGAAGCATCAATTTGCCAAATTAAAGCTAGTCCCATATGCTAAGTCATATTGGGGAGATATTGAGTATAAAAGTTATCATAGAGGAGATAAAATAGTTACTTGGAGAGATATGAAGAGTAAGCTGAGAGAAAAGTATCTAGGCAAATCTTATAAGCAAAATCTTCCAACCCAATGGTACAAATTAAGACAAGATGATGAAACTACATTTAAATATATTGCTAAACTCAATAAGTATGAGGGAGATAAAGAAGAGACTAAACCCATGGAAGAATTAGAGAAAAAATCTCCTGAACCTGTTGAAGAATTTAAGGATGAAATAGAATCAAAGTCTTGTCCAAATGAAGGGCTAGAAAGAGAAAATCCTAAACCCGTTGAAGAACTTAAGGAAGAAGTTTATGAAGCTGGGTCTAACCTTATGGACGAATATGATCAAGAACAATTACTTGAAGACAAAATAATTACCCAGTCTAAAGAAATTAACGGGGATGATCAAAATGAAATCCAAGGACAAAGCCATGAAGAACAATTCGAGGAGATAATAGAGGACCCAAAATTAATCAATGTTGAGGATTTAAATCTAGAGATTAATGAAGGATCACCTAATGGGGTATTGACCATTAGAGAAAATCTAGAACCAATTCCAAAGGAACAACCCCAAGAAATTATAGAACCTGCAAAAGAATTTAACATGAGGATTGGAAGTGAAGAGATGGTAGGAATTGAAAGATGGAAATGGAAGAGATGGAAGATGGAAATTGTAATCCCTGATAATTGCCCTGAGCCTAATTCACCACTACGTTACATGCACTCTCCTATTCCACCAAGCTGGGACATCCACCATACCATTGATCTGGTCCCAGTAATATTCAATAGTTACTTTTTTAAGACTTTATGGCATATGTTAGGAACTAAATTAAGATTCACTGCCACTTACCTGAAGTTATGTGCCAGAGTCTTCAAAGTCATTTAGGGGAATATTGGAAATTAAGAACCTTGTTTCCTAGTCCAATAATAAAGTTTAGTCCATAGAAAATAAAGTCCATTTAAGCTTTTTATTTTTGTTTGTCTTTTACCATTTGCATTTGTCTCTTGTCATTTAGTGTCCCATGCATAAGTATCCATGATTATGAGAGCCATATGCATAGCGTGATTAGTAAAACAAATTTTGAGCAATGAAGTTAATGAGCATATGGCTAAATTTTACAAAAAAGTAAGAATTTCAGGAAGGAGACTATATTTTGATTAGGCTCAAAATAATTATATGGCCGTGGTGCAGGTCTTTTCAAAATAGTAAGAAAAATTGGATCTAATATGTGCTAGATATACCATCCGACTTTGGTATCAGCTCCACTTTCAATATTTCAGATCTAGTAAAGTATAAGGAACCAACAATGATACCTAGTGAGCTATTCAGGCTTTGATTCCACCTTTGAGAGTGAACCAATCATTGAGTGTCCACCAGCCATATTACCAAAGTGGCAAGATAAGATTGAGCAAATCTTAGATGACAAGATTGTCACTACTCAAAACAAAGACTATCAACGCTACTTGGTTCACTAGCAAGGATGACTTAATTCCAAAGATTCATGGATCACTCGAGAGGACTTACAAAGAATCAACCCTGACCTCTTAGAGTATCACCAAAGCCAGATGAATTCCTACTCGACGGAGTCGAGCCTTTTTTCCACCCCAGGAGAATTGATGGGATATCAATAATAAGAATATATACTTTGATTAACTAACTTTGTTTTTGCAGCTATAGTTAATAAAATCTTGAGCCATGAAATAAGTCCCAAATTTTCTTGAAGCATACTCATGAGTCAATACATGTAAGAAGATAATTTTTCATGAGTCGACTCAAGCTCAAAGCATGATGGAAAGCCACCTCTTCAAAGCCCAATTCAAGCTATTCAAGCCCAATTCAAGCCAAGACTTGAAGCCAAAATTTTTACATGGGGGGACACCTCATCAAGAAACCTTGGGGGAGAAGAAATTATACTACATCAAGACTTTTATGGGGAACATAACGATACCTTCCAACAAGTGACATGTGGGGCACCACCTCTAATGACACCTAGGCCTCCACATCAGTATTTGACAACCACATGAAGACCTTCTAGAATGCCACATGTCAAGTGGTTGTAAATTTCTACCAATAATTTATTTTTAGTTAAAACTACTTACCTAAAAATTGTTGGAGCCAACTAAGCCATCCTTATCCCCTCCTCTCCACCCTTGGACAAAATTTCTAGCATTGGAGCCTATAAATAGGGCCCCTAGGCTCTCATTGTATTCATTCTATGCTATGATTTGAATTAATGAAAGGATTATTTCCTTGTGTTCTAGTTTTCTTGAGTTCTTGTTTGGAGTGAAAGTTTTCTAGCTAGTTCGAGTGTGTAGATCCTTATCCAAGGAGGGAATGAAAGTTTTTAAGTTTGAGTTTGAGAGTGAAGAATGCCTTTGCAAAGAGTAAAGGATGGGATGCCCATTGATGGATCTATGATCAAGCTCCAAGTCCCAAGCCACCGGCCACTTTCTTCTTCTTCATTTTTTCTTTGTTTCCATTCCAACTCCAATTCTTCTTCCATGTCTAATCCCAAATTTTTTGCAGGTTCTCTCAGGTTCCTATGTCAAGGATGAAGGTCTCCATACCATGGATCAAGGCCATGGTAAGTCTCAAAGTAGAGAGTGTCAATCTTGACTTCTAGGCCTCAATCCTTGAGTGATGAGAGCTCCTTCTTCCACCAAATAATTAGCCATCATTATTGGTAGGAAAACTCTTCCTAAGCTTTATTAGATCTGATCATTTGAAGGTTAACTTATCCTAGTAGTGATGGTTTCCTTGCCATGAAGATCCTAATCCTTATTTTGAACTAGATCTACATTGCGGGTCATAAAAGTTAGATCAACTAGTCTCCTTATGAAAATTTTTTTCTTGGATTAATTTAGACCATTTATTTTATAATTAATTGCTTAAGTTTGCTTGCTAGTTAGCTTACTAAAACTCTCCATCTATCATTTCATTTCTTCCCCCATCAAGTAGCCATGCTCAAATCCATTCGGATTTTGCTTGCTATAGCAACATACCATGATTATGAAATCTGGCAGATGGATGTCAAGATTACTTTTCTTAATGAAAACCTTGAGGAAGAAGTCTATATGACATAGCCAGAGGGTTTTGTCTCAAGTGGAAGACTTCTTCCAAACCAAGTATGCAAGTTAAAGAAGTCTATTTATGGACTAAAGCAAGCGTCAAGGAGTTGGAACATCCATTTTGATGAAATAATCAAGAGTTTTGATTTTGTCAAAAATGAGGATGAACCATGTGTGTATAAGAAGACAAGAGGGAGTGCACTTATTTTCTTGGTCTTGTATGTTGATGACATACTGATCATTGGGGGTGATATCCCAATGTTACAATCGGTTAAAACTTGGCAATCATCAAAGTTTTTCATGAAAGATTTGGGAGAGGCATCCTATATACTAGGTATAAGGATATATAGAGATAGATCTAAAAGGATGCTAGGCTTATCCCAGTCTAGGTATATAGACTTAGTGTTGAAGAGATTCAACATGGATGCAAGTAAAAAAGATTACTTACCTATAAGTCAAGGCATACATCTCTCTAAGAAAATGTCTCCTAAGATGTCAGAAGAAAGAGAGAGGATGGCTATGATTCCTTATGCTTCGGCTATAGGATCAATTATGTATGCTATGCTATGTATTAGACCTGATGTTGCCTATGCCTTGAGCATAGTGAGCAAGTTTCAAGCAGATCCAGGAGAGGATCATTGAAAAGCTGTGAAAAATATTCTTAAGTACCTGAGAAGGACTAAAGATATTTTTGTAGTATAAGGAGGATCTGAATTGAAACTAGAAGGCTATATAGAATCGAGTTTTCAATTAGATCCAGATGATAGCAAATCAACATCAGGGTATCTCTTCACCCTGAATGGTGGTGCAGTGAGTTGGAAGAGTACAAAGCAGCCAATAGTAGCTCACTCGGTCACTGAGTCAGAATATATAGCTGCGAGTGAAGCCATGAAGGAAGCTGTCTGGATAAAGAAATTCATCATGGAATTGGGCATGGTTCCTGAAATACAACAGCCAATGCCGCTATACTGTGATAACACTGGAGCTGTTGCACAAGCAAAGGAACTGAGGTCTCATCATAAGTCTAAGCACATTCTAAGATGGTTCCACCTCGTTCGGGAGATAATAGAAAGATAAGATGTTATCATCGATCGAGTGATACAAAGAACAATATAGCAGATCCATTTACTAAAGCATTACCCAAGCAGTAGTTAGATCGCCACTTAGATAGTATGGGTATAAAGTATAAGGGCGATTGGCTTTAGTACAAGTGGGAGATTAAAAGGAAAGTATCCTAAAAGCCAATCATTGTAAGGGCATTTTTGTAATCTTCTAACTCTTGTATGACATTATTTAAAAAAGACATTTATTTTCATCATATACTGCTGTGTCTTATTTATGGATTATGATGAATCCCATAGATTCGGGCAATGGAATTAGGGTTATGATAAAGATCATAATAGTGAGACCTAAGTTTCTATAAATCCTAATCAAAATGTTCCTAGTCAATGGACCATCGATTCGGGGATCGATGAATCCTGTAAGACTAGCTTATCCTATGTATGCTTAGCTAATGAGGATGGTTGGTCTCACAACCATTTGGTAGAGACACTAATACAAGGATAAGGGTGCTCGTTAGGGTATGAGCACACTGAACTGATCCACTCTAGGACTATCTTATGGAAGTCTTACTGCTTGTCAAAAGATAGGTCTCAGAGTAGGAGTTGTGCATGCGATCTTTAGACCTGAGACCACCATGGTTCATTGTACACACTAAGTCATATTTTTTGTTCATACTCATTCATGACATTGAGTCATGTACGGGATGTTCTGGGTATGGTGGAAGGTGTACGAAGGATGTGAGTGGACCAACAAGGAATCAATTATTCCTGGTAAGAGGAATTGTTATGCCATGTAATATCTTGATGAGTGACTCAAGGAACCTTTGATCAAAGCAGGATGAGATTAGAAGTGGTTTCTAATCAGTCATCAGTTGAGTCCTCATGATCGAGCTAAGATTTGATATGACTAAGTATCAGGATTTGACATCTTATCCATACCTATCAGTTAATCGAGATAATGGGAGATCGAAAGATTGAATTGCATGGTAACTTTCTACTGAAGGATATTTTGGTACTTTCCATTAAATTTCATATTTTATGGGTAGGCATGATATATTGCTAGATGCCAATCTTGTCTTGTAGGTTTTCATGAACCAATTGGATTGGTTTCATGAGTCAATTCGATGGATAATTTGAATTGGACAATTAGGTGAGCCAATTTGACTTAATTAGGTCAATCGGGTTCGATTGGTTCGAATCGGCTCAAACCTAAACCTACTGCTAGCTAAATGTGGAACCCAAAAGGTCACACACATTAGAGTTGGCCAAGAAAGTCATACATGGTTTAATTAGGGTCATGGCATCCTAATTGGTTAGCCATATTGCACACTAGCATGTATAGGCTAACCCAATTCCTAACCCAATTGATTTGGGTCTAGTTGCTTGTTAATTGGACTAACCTAATTGAGGGAAACCTACATTAGGTTGAGTCCTAATTGGGGCAGCCTAAACTAGGTTTTATCTGGTTTTTTATTTGGACATTAACCCGATTTATTGAAGAGTCCTGGGCGCTCAGGACTCTTGGCACCTCTTGGCATGCATGGGAGAAAAGAGTGCGCGCAGAAGGACTGAGAGTCCTTCTACAGATGAAACTATGGGAGTTTCTTATCTGGGATGCCTCTTCAAATAGTATCCATGCCCTTTTGGTTTTGGTTGGACCGGTCAAAAGGGGACAAAGGGGTAGCATGAAGTGAGAAGAAGTCAGTGTGTGCAGATGAAGAGTCGCGTCTCTTCATCTACGCACAGTTCTGAGGTAGAGTCCTTCTGCTCTCAGGATTCCACTTCTGTGGTTTCAAGACAAGAAAAGATGCCTCCTTTCCCTTGAGTCTAGTACATGCCATGTGGCATGAGGAGAGATCATCTGGAGAACTCAAATAAGACTCCTGAGTCCTGAAGAGTCTTATCATATATGAAGAGACATATCTGATAAGAAATTTTGGGATGCTTTTCACGTCCCTTAAATTCTTATTTAAGGGTGTACGGTGAAATGAGATGTGGTTGTTCGGTCTTCGAGAATAGGAGTCCAATTTCACTGAGTGTTCTATCTGAGTGTCTCTCTGTCTCTCCCTCCCTGCTTTCTTTAAGACAAAACTTGTCTTGTTAAGACAAGGTCTTTTCTACTAGGACAAGGCTTTATTTTAGGACATAAGCCTAAGGGATCCTAGAGGAGGGTTGTCCTAAAACCAAGAGTGCTTTAGGAGAGTGTTCATAGTGCCCTACAGTGGGACAGGGTGTCCTACAATGGTGAAAAATTCAAAGGCTGCAGAAAGAGTCCTACTTTAGCAAGCAACTTCAAGGAGTTCTTCCTTGGTTCAATTCTCATGTGGATCACTGTTGGAGGGCTTACACTTATGAGTCTTGTAGAAAGAAATGGAAAATAGTGTTTCAGGTATGTTTCTTGTACTTCATTTATGATTCATTAGTTGATAATGTCTAAGGGGATTCGGTAATAGGATTTTTTCTAGCCAGTTAGGGTTTTCATGCTAGAATTTTTTGTTTTAAAATTCACTTTCGCATGTAGCATGATGACCTTGGCTCCCTAAAAACCCCATCACAACATGCTATAGACTTAGTCCCAGGTGCTACCTTATCGAATCTACCCTATAATAGGATGAACCCTACTGAACATAAGGAATTACATAGGCAAGTTGAGATCATCTTAGGAAAGGATTTATTAGAGAAAGCTTAAGTCCTTGTACCGTTCCATCTCTCTTGACCCCCAAAAAGGATGGCACTTGGAGAATATGTGTCGATAGTAGAGCCATCAATAAGATTACAGTAAAGTATAGATTTCCAATATCCCGACTTGATGACATGCTAGACATGATGGCCGGTGCTACCATATTTTCAAAGATAGACCTTAAGAGTGGCTATTATCAGGTTAGAATTAGGCCCGGGGATGAATGAAAGACTATATTTATGACTATGGATGGCTTGTACGAATGGTTAGTGATGGCTTTTGGCTTATTGAACACACCTAGTACTTTTATGAGGATAATGACTCAAGTTCTGAAATCTTTTATTGAAAAATTTATAGTAGTATATTTTGATGACATCCTCATATATAGTAAAAATAAGAAGGATCACCTAGACCATCTTCAGCAAGTTTGTCAAGTTCTTAGAGGAGATAATCTTTATGCAAATTTGAAGAAATGTAGTTTTATGACTCCGAGGATTATTTTTCTAGGCTTTGTAGTAACTGCTGAAGGAGTATCTACAGACCCCAAGAAGATAAAATCTATAGTTGAGTGGCCTATCCCTAAGAATGTTCATGATGTTCGAAGTTTTCATGGATTAGCTCTTTCCATAGGAGATTTATTCAAGAGTTTAGTATGATTGTTGCACCAATAACTGATTGTATGAGGAAAGGAGCTTTTGAATGGTCTAAAGATGCTGATAGGGCCTTTCATGATATTAAGGACAAGATGACCCAAGCCCCAATTCTGAGGCTACCAGATTTTTTGAAAGTCTTTGAGGTTGCTTGTGATGCCTCAGGGGTAGGAATTGGAGGAGTCTTGAGTCAGGAGAATCACCCGGTTCATTTTTAGCGAGAAATTAAATGATGCTAAATTGAAATATTCTACTTATGATAAGGAATTGTATGCGGTGGTTCAAGCACTTAGGTACTGGAGACCCTACTTGCTACTGCAGGAGTTTGTACTCTATTCTGATCATGAAGCTCTTAGATTCCTTAACTCGCAAAAGAAGTTGAATGCTAGGCATAGAAAATGGGTTGAATATATATAGGCCTATACTTTTGTTTTGAGACATCAATCGAGTACTGATAACAAGGTTGCTGATGCGCTTAGTAGAAGATTTATGCTCTTGAATTATGTTAGTACTAGAGTAGTTGGATTTGAGAAATTAAAGGATGAATATGAAATTATTCAGACTTTGGTGAAATCTTTAAGGTAGTTAAACAAGGACCGTCTAGCTCATATAGTGAGTACACTATACAAGATGGTTATCTTTTTAGGAAAAGTAAGCTATGTATTTCTAATACTTCACTTAGAGACTTCTTGATTTGGGAAACACATGTAGGATGTTTAGCTGGACACTTTGGTAGAAATAAGATAATTTTAGCTCTAGAAGACCAATTCTATTAGCCAAATCTTAAAAAGAATGTTGCTCAAATACTAGCTAGATGTCGAACTTGTGATGTTGCCAAATAGCAAAAGCAGAACACTAGCTTATACACCCCACTTCTTGTACCGGATTGTCCATGGCAAGACCCTAGCATGGTCTTTGTTCTTGGATTACCTAAAACCATTAGGAGAAATGATTCTATATTTGTAGTGGTTGATAGGTTTTCAAAGATGGTACATTTTCTACCATGTTCCCAAACCTATGATGCTTCTAAGGTATCCAAGTTATTTCTGAATGGAGTGGTTAGACTACATGGTTTTACCTAGGACCATAGTATCTGACAGAGATATACGATTCAGCAGTTATTTTTGGAAAATACTATGGCATTTGTTAGGGACAAAACTTAAATTTTCTACAGCTTATCACCCTCAAACTGATGGCCAAACTGAGGTTGTGAATCGTAGTCTAGGTAACTTACTGAACAGTTTAGTTGGAGAGTATACTTCCAATCGGGATCTATTACTATCTAGGGCTGAATTTGCATACAATAGCTCAATTAATAGGTCTACTAGAAAAGTCCTTTTGAAATTATTCATGGGTACAAACCTAGAAACCTCTAGATCTCATTTGTTTACTCATGCATGAATGCATCTCAGAGTCTGCTAAGTCATATGCTGAGCATGTTAGAGAGTTGCATAAAGAAATAAGTAAAAGAATTAATGAAAGCAATGAATCTTCTAATCATATGGCAGACACAAGAAAAAGACTCAAAGAATATAATGAAAGAGACTTTGTCATAGTTAGACTACGACCTGAACGGTTTTCACCTAGAACCATGAAGAAGTTACATGCCCGTAGTAGTGGACCATACTAAGTAATTAGAAAAATTGGACCTAATGCCTACATGCTCAAGTTACCACCTAAACTAGGTATTAGTCCTACTTTCAACGTCTCAGACCTTATTGAGTATAGGAAGCCAACGTTAATTCCTAGTGAGCCTTTTGGGCCTAATCCAGTTCTTGAGAGTGAGCCAACCCAAGTGTGTCGACCTGCCATACCACCAGCTCGGAGATATAGGATCGAGCAGATCTGGGATGATAAGATTATCACTACTCGAGAAAAAGATTATCAGCGATATCTGGTTCGTTGGCAAGGATGACCTGAGACTGATGATTCTTGGATCACCAGAGAGGACTTGCAGCGAGTTGACCCAGACTTACTAGAAAGCTATCATAGCGGAGTTGACCCATACTCGATAGGGTCGAGTTTCTCCCACCCGGGGAGAATTGGTGAGGACACCAGGGCCAGAAAAGATGAACAAGTCGAACCCACATACCTATGGATCACCTGTGAATAAAGTCTTGAACCCAAACCCCTTTTTACCTATAAATATTTTATTTTAAATTCTGATATTTAGGCTTAGTTGGGTTTAGCCCTTTTTACCAACTGTAATTAAGGTTTTAATTATTTAGCCATTTGGGCCAAACCCTTTTACCAAGTTGAAATATTTGTTTACATGTTTTGCCTTTTGATCAAATTGGGTTCCAATTGATCAAGTGGGGATTTATTTATTTGGTTGGTTTAATTAGTTTGAGTCTTGTAATTATTAGTTGAGTCCTGTAATACAAGGGGGACCCAAGTCTAGACCCATGTGACTCCATGAGCTAGCTCAAGATAAGCCATGTGACTCCATGTGCTAGCCCAAGTCACTTGTCATATGCAACCACTTCTTGGCACCACCTTTTTCAAAAATTTGGACAACATCACATGACTTTTAGACATCACTTGACACTTCATCGGGACAACACCACTTGCCACCTCATCGGGACAACACAACCTTGCCATGTCACTCCCTTGGTCAGCCTCTTTATTCATGAATTGGCGCCACTTATTTTTAAGATGAGTAAATCAGAAGGAGTCTTCAAGTTAGTGCCATCCCTCAAATAATTCATGCCAAAATTCAAAGGAGTCAGCCAAGCTTCTCTTCCTCTCTTTGACACCAACTTCCAAGGAGTTTCAAGCTTAGTTGATCGCCCAAAGTGAAGGAGATTCAATGGTTCTCTACCTTAAGTGTTTTGATCAAACAGGTTCCAAGTTGCTCAAGATTGGAGAACTTAAGAATCCTATAAGAACTCTTGAGATTTCTTCTATCTAGACTGGAGAGTCCACTATCCTACAGGAGCCCATATCATCCAGACTCTAGAGTCCAGCAATCAAGGCCAATCTATGAAGCAATCTTGGCCCTTCATTATGACACCTCACCTATCCTCATCATTGGTGCCCAACTTGGAGGAGATCCCTTGATGTCGCCCACCTTGGAAAGAGCTCTAAATCAACCCAACAGCAAGAGTCCAAGATGCCCAGAGCAGGATTCTAAGAGTTGTTGCCTAAGAAAAACAAACACTAGTCTTTGTAACCCTTACACCTCTGGTTGTTGGTCTATAAATACTCCATCAACCCCCCTATATTATTAATGATTCATTGATGAAATAAAGCAACATTCTATCTAATTCTTTTCCTTTGCTATGTGCATCGCGAGATGTGAGGCCCTTTCCTTTGTTCTTTGAAACATTGCGGGGTGTGAGGCCCTACATATCCAGACACCGAGAAACCCTAGCCACCCACTTCCTTCTCTTTTCTTCCACTTTTCTATTCTTTTTTCTTCTTTACTATTTTCTAATTGAGATCTTCTTTTGTTGAGTGATTGCAGGTGATCAGGAACTAAAGTCGAGGTGTTCTTGTCTTAGAACTAGAATCATAGAAGATCGGATCCCAAAGATCGAGATCTTGAAGCCCTGCCGCGAGGTTCTTGAGAGTCCAGTTCGATCTACTTCAGAGGGAAACATCTTCGTTGGTAAAATTCAAAAATCCTTCCCTACTCTTTAGTTTCTGAGCCTTGATAAGTAGACCCTAGTTTACGATGGTTTCTTAACCACCAAATCCTGCTTTTTAAGTTACTTGGTAGATTTGCTCTGCGGGTTATTAACTAGTAGACTAGTTTCCTTAATTATCTCATTTGAGTCTATAAAAAACTAAAAATTATAAAAAAAATTAATCTTTGTTTTTCTTTGCTAATTAGGTTAATAATCAGTAGGTTAAGTTTCTATAATTGTCCCGCATCAATTACCATTTTGTATGATTTAAAGAATAGTTCTATGAGTTACATACCTTGCTTGCTTGATTTCAAACATGCATTATTCTATATGGATCAAGATTTGCGTAGGGCCTGAGTTAATTAGATTAACATGTTTAAGATAAAATTGTTTTATCCTCTTCCGTTGTGTCATGCAATTTAGAAAAGTTTTAAATGGCATGTATCGGCCCGTGCCACTCGGGTCTCGATTCCCTTACACCTTCAGTGACCTCTCCGATGAGAACATTACTCGGGAAGGACCGTGATCCATGGAACAAGCTCGTGGACCGGCAGCCATAGCTATCATTAGACCGGCTGATATTTTGTAGACCGAGCAGTCGGTCCATGGTGGACCGGCTGCTCTAAAAATCATGCAATAACTTTAAACTTGGATTCCGGGCCTGTCTGAACTCCGATTTGAATGCCGTTTATGCCATTGAATGGTATAGAGATTAATAAAAAGTATCAATTCTTAATAAATATATATTAATTAATATTTATTTTAATGGTTAAATTAGCATAATTAATATACTTATCAAGGGTCTACCTAGAGAAGTGGTCGGTGATCCTCCGAGGTCTTCAATTGAGATACAGGTCAAAAAGAAGTTAACCATCTTTGAAATGATGAGAATGGTATAGAGATATTAGGAGTTGATGTGAGAAAATATCAGGCAATTTCTACGAATATAGGTATCTTCTTGTTTACTTTTGAGTTAGATTTCAATAGGTATATCTAAAAGACAAAGGAGTTCTTCCTGAATAGAAATCCTAATTTCCTCACTTTAATAGATCTAGACACTCGGTCTTTAATAGAGGAGGTGTTAGGGGAGACCTATATACCTTCATATGCATTGCTAGTGCTACTTTGGATGTTAGGTTGGAGATAGCAACTTCTTTCTCCCCAATCGAAGATGATCCTCCCTTGGAATGTGCAAAGGTTTCTAGCAATGAAAAGATAAAGGTCCCGGTCCTCATTTGCTGATTGTATATTAAATTCCCAATTTAAGCATTAAAATGGATATTATTTGATCTATATTTTTAAGAATTGATATCTTTATTAGTGTTTTACATAAAAGAAATTTATAGATAGAAAGAGCTCAATTTTTGGAATCCAATGACATAACTGGTACTCAATTGGAGTTCGAATAGGCTCAGAATCAAGAAGAAACCAACATGATCTAGCATGAATTTTAGAGCAGCAAGTCCATGTGGACTGGATGCTTGGTTTATAGAAAGGGAGAGTGGTCCATGGCAGCAATGATCTTTGGTCCACACCCCTGCTCCATGGACCATCTTCCTTCTCGAGCCCTATCCTTGCCGGAGAAGCCACTGGAGACAACGTCGTCGACTGGAGGGGCTTCTGAGAACCCATCCATGGTCAGAGAAAGCACTGGAGAGCCATCCTCGCCTCCATCCTCCACCTTTGCTTTTGTCGTTCGGTTACCAACACCACTGTCAACCACCCGATCTCACCACTATCTACCCATTGCCACTATCCACCTATCATCGTCGACCGGATAAGCCACAGGAGATCCCATGCCTGAGGTGCTACACCCACAAAACATTGGCCATTCTCCACCCACCACTAAGCCAGTCACCATCACCTTTCCCATCAGATGATGCTATCACTACCGGTCGCCCTCTACTCATCACTTCTGCTACCCCATGCTGGCCATTCTTCACCTGTCGATCACCCTCTCGATCCTACCATTCGGCCATCCAATGCCATCCATTGCTTCCCCCTTCATCACCACCACCAGCCTGATCTATTACCGTCATCAGCCTGATCCAAAGTCACCACCTGTCACCGTTCTAAGCCACTTATCACTGGCCAGGGGAAGCTGTTGAAACCAGTCAATGGAGGTCTTCAAAATGGAGAAGGAAGTCTCAGCCATCTAGGATTTGGATTTGGACTAAGGAGTTGGTTCGAATAAGAGAAGGAAAGGGATCAATGATCAATGGCTTGTATACCATCAAGTAATAGATCGGATGACTAAAAGTGCTTTTCATGATATATGGTTGTTTCTGAATTAGATTGAGTCCTAATTTGATTAGAAAGAAAGTTCTTGATGAGCACTATAAAAGGAGGACCCCAGGCAATATTCCAGGCATTAATTCTAGTAATAGAATTTTATTTTCTTTTATAATTTAGTTTATGTTGAAAGAGAGCGAGAGAAATAAAGAGAAAATATTCCTTCTAGAGATGAGGTGCTGTGACGGAGCCTCGAATCTCCAAGAAGATGTATCTATGAGCGAAGCTCGACTGAGATGCAGTTTGTAGGAAAGTATAGATTTCTATACTTAACTTTTTGTATTTGCTTTTTCAACTCTAAGCAATTGAATAAAATTTTTAATTTCTTTTAAACTCTTTTCTATTTGATTTCCTAAAATTAATTACCTATAGGTGGGGTAGATCATGATTCTGACACGATATGGTCCATGCTCAACATAGATAATTGATTCTAAGATTTTTATTCATGTATCTTGTTAGGATCTATTTAACTTAATTGTTAGATAGCCTATACTTATGGGACAAGCCATGATCTTAATAGGATATGGTTCATACTTGGCAAGATAGAATATGCCAGGGATTAGTTTGAAAGATTCTGAAATAATTATAAACTTTGATTGCTTGATTGGAATAGGTACAGAATTTGTGTATGTAATTACCTAGAAAATTGAAAACATCTTTTTATCATATAAACCTCTCAATTCCTTAATTAATTTAAATTAACAATTATTTACCTTTTAAAATCTAAATATTTATATCTTTTTTTTTACTTTTCTTTATGAAATAATTGTCCTTGATCTCCAAGGATACGATCCCTACTCACCCTAGCTATAGTAGTGAGTTAGGTTTTTATTTTTAACCGCCCATGACAACGATCATTTGCCAAGCCTCCAAGAGCTTTAAGGTCAAAAAGAAAAATAAAATAAATATATTTTCTCTTCTTTTTTACTGATGTAACTTGTAAGAAGTTTTTTCAAAGATTAATGAAAAGAAAATTCTTTTCCTTCATCTTTTGTTCACTATCTTCACTATTCTTGTGTTTGAAGAATATATGCTTCTCCTTGAGCTTTAAATATTGGCCTAAAAAATATCTATCAAAAATTTAAATAAACATTCATCCGTGCTCCTCTAACAAGTTTTAGAGAATGAATTTTAGGTTTCTTGAGCTGTAAAAGTTCCTTTTTGATTAGCTTTGAGAAAATATAGGTTACCTAGGTAATTTTTGACCGCCTTTTGAGAACATATAGGATACTTAAACCTTTTTTGACCACTTTGGTCAACATTCTAGCTTCTTGAGCTTGATCAAAAGCTCGGGTAATGCCATGCCCTCTCCGGTCACTTTATGAAAAAATGACTTCAAGATCAAAAGTTAGAAAATATATGTACCTTCTCCTAATCATTTTAAGAGTAGACGATGGCTTCCTAAGCCTGATCAAAAGTTAGGTAGTACCTATGCCTTCTACTAATCACTTTAGAGTAGATGATGGCCTTTTGAGCCTAATTAGAAGTTAGGCAATACCTATACCTTCTACTCGATCACTTCAGCAGATTATTGGCTTCTTGAGCCTGATAAGAAGTTTAGATATTACCTATAACTTCTATTCAATCACTTTATCAAAATAGTAGGAATATACCTTCTTAAAATAAAAAAAATTATTGGTAATATTTTTTTTTAAATTATCAAAATTTTATAATCTTGGAATTAGAGTTCCATCCAAGTTTTCCAAATTTTAAGCATCAGGTCTAATGACCCTTGATAGTTTGTATGGCCCTTTCCAATTGGGTGCAAGTTTTTCTTGTTCTGCTAGCTTTGAGACTTCAGCTTGCTGAAGGACAAGATCTCCTTGTTGCAAAATCTTGATTTTGATTTTGGAGCTATAATATCGGGCAACCTTCTTTTATAAGCCACCATCCTGATATGCGCTTTCTCCCAGACTTCTTCCAAAAGGTTGAGGCTTGCTTGTAGTCTTTTTTTATTAGTGTCTTTATCATATTCCTTTATTCGATTAGAAACTAAGCTGATCTCTATGGGGATAACTGCTTCTACCTCAAAAGTTAGTTTGAAAAGTGTTTCACCAGTAAGGACATGAGGAGTTGTTTGATATGACCACAGGACACTATCCAATTCATCAATCCAAAGGCCTTTTGCCTGATCAAGTCTGGATTTCAAGTTTTGAAGGATGGTATGATTGGTCACTTCCACTTCTCCATTGGATTATGGGTGCCCTACTAACATGAACCTTTGCTCAATATGCATATTTGAGCAGAACTTCTATAACTCTTGTTATCAAACTGCTACCCATTATTAGAAATCATACATTTAGGCAATCTGAATTGGTAGATGATAGACTTCCAAACAAAGTCTTGAACTTTCTTCTTAGAGATATAGGCCAAAGGTTTAGTTTTAATCCATTTTGTAAAGTAGTCGACTGCCACCATCAAAAATTTTTTTTATCTAGTTTTCATTGAAAATAGCTCGAGAATATCAATTCCTCATATATCGAATGGCCATAGGACTAGAATATGAGTGATCGGCACTGAAGGACTTCTCTGAATATTGGCAGATTTCTGATACTGATCATGTTTTTGGATAAAGTTCATAGCATCTTATTATATGGTGGGCCAATAAAATCCTTGTCTAAAGACCTTGTAAGCTAGTGCCCTTCCTCCAATATGATTACCACAAATGCCTTCATGAACTTCTCAAATAGCATAATCAGCTTCAAAATGATGCAGTCATTAGAGTAGAGGCAATGAAAATATTTTTTTATAAAGTTGCTCATTAAGGAGGACATACCATAAGGCTTGCATCTGATTCCTTAAGCTTCACTCTCATCTATTGAAGATCTTTTTTATCAAGAAATATGATTAGTGGATCAATCCAGCTTGGCTCATATTCTAGTTATGTAATAATAGGGGCTTCTTCATTGCTGAAAATTTTCAAGTATTCAATAAAGATCCTTTTTAAAGATTTGAGTAGTTCGATATGGCAAAGATGTGACAAGGCATCTGCTCAAGTATTTTTGAATCTATAAATCTGTTAGATTTCTAGAATCTTAAAATTTGAGGATAGATCCTTAATTTTTTAAAGATATTTAATCATGGTTAGCTCCTTGGCTCCGTAGTCTCCTCATGCTTGATAGATGACTAATTAAGAGTTAGAAAAAATCTTGATCTAATCAATTCTGATCTCTTTAGCTATTTTTAAGCCAGTAATTAATACTTCATATTCAACCCTATTATTGATAGTGTTGAAGCCAAATCTTATGGCATACTCCATCATGACTCCATTAAAATTAGTGAGAAATAACCCAACTCCACTCTCTTGGAAGTTTGAAGTATCATCAATATGTAGAACCTAAGAACATGTAGTCAGTTCTTCTTTCGATCTCTTTTCTTCTCTTTTCTCATCAGGAATTGTGCATTCCATAACGAAGTCTGTAAAGACTTGAGCTTTTATACTAAGACAAGGTTTGTATTCAATATCAAACTCTCCCAACTCAATTGCCCACTTGGCTAGGTATCCTGATGTGTCTGGAATTCAAAGTATAGACTTTAGAGGCTGATCTATCAGGATAACTATGGAATGGGATCGGAAATATAGTCGAAGTCTCTTTGATGTAATGACAAGAGCATAGATCATCTTTTCGATCTTGGTGTATCTCACTTCTGCATCCCTCAATATTTTGCTAATGTAATAGATAGGCTTTTGTACACCTGTATCTTCTCTAACCAAAATAGAGTAATGACATTTGGAGAAATAGATAAGAAATGTAAAGCTACTCAAGTTCTTTTGGCCTTGATAGCAATGGAGGAGAGCCAAGATACTTTTTTAGATCTTCAAAGGATGATTTGATAAATTTTTGACCATTCGAAGTTATCAGTATGCCTTATGACCTTGAAAAATAGTAGGCATTTTTTAACTGATTAGGAGATAAATTGGCTAAGCAAAGCAATCCAAGCAATTAAGACTAGACCTTATTTTAGGGGTGCTTCATCTCTAGAAGTGCTCAATATTTTTTAGGATTGGCCTTGATTACTCTCTAAATCACCAAACATCCAAGAACTTTCATGATGTAACACCAAATGCATACTTATCTGTATTGAGATTCATTTGATATTACCATAATTCATTGAAGGCTTCTTCCAAATTGGCTATGTAATAAATACTCTTTGTACTCTTGACAAGCATATTATCTACATAGACTTCTATGTTCTTTCTGTTTGATTTTTGAAGACAATATTTACTAAACATTGGTAAGTGGATCCAAAATTCTTTAGCCCAAAAAATATCATTTTATAATGCTAGAGCCCTCTTTCAATCATAAAGGCTATTTTTTCTTTATCCTCTTCTACCATTCAGATCTAGTTATATCTTGAAAAAGCATCCATGAAGCTTAGTAACTCATATTCAGAGGTGGCATTGACAAGTTGGTCAATTCTTGGCAAAGGATAGATGTCTTTTGGATAAGCTTTGTTAAGATCTGTATAGTTGATGTAGATTTTTCATTTACCATTTGCCTTCTTGACCTTGACCACGTTGGCTATCCAATTCAAGTAATGAGTTTCTTTAATAAAGCTTGCTTTCAAAAGTTTGTCCACTTCCTCTTTAATGTCTTTCTACCTTTCTGGAATAAAATTTCTTTTCATTTGCCAATAGGAGGATAAAGAGGGTCCACACTAAGTTTGTGGATGATGATATTAGGAGATATACCTAGCATGTCAGTAGCTTCCAAGCAAAGACATCAGCATTGACCTGAAAAATATAATTAGCCACTCTCTAACTTCAGGTGCTAGAAGATATCCAATTTGTACAATCTTATTTGGGTCATCTTCCAAAAGGATGCTTATCAATTGCTTGGTAGGCTCCCCTTTGTCAGTGGTGTCTTCCATCACATCTAGCTCGTTCGCCTGCAGGACCCCAATTTGTTCTTGGGTTTTAATAATTATAAGAACATATTATCTCGCCAATATTTGGTCTTCTCTGATTTTCCAACTCCATACCTAGTTGGGAAGCGGATGAGCAAGTGGTTGGTGGAGACTACAACCTTCATAGCATTTAACCCTAGCCATCCGAGAATGGCATTATAGGTTGATGATTCTCATACCACTAAAAAAATTAGCAAGATTGTTGCTTGCTTAGGTGGTTGACCTGTAGTCACTAGTAAGAAGATCTCTCCTTCTATTACAATTGAGTTTCTAGAGAACCCGATAAGTGGAGTATTTACCCTTTTGAGCCTCTCAGTTGATAGTTTCATTTTTTGAAAGGCATCATGGAACAGGATATTGGTAGCTTCAGTTATTGACTAAATTTCTTTTTACATCATAGTTGGTCGTCGTCATGGAGAATACGACCACATCATTATATGGGGTTTGAATCCTCTTTACATCATCATCAGAAAAGGTGATAGTGTTCTTAGTTAAAGAACTAGTTAATGCTTTAGGTGGCTCTTCACCCAGTGCCTCTGCCCCCCAGCCTATGACCATGCCAACTATCCTAGCGGTTGGCAGGTTCTTAGCTCAAGTTCTTGCTTAGGGTGCATTCGAGGAGTCTCTCCTTTCCTTTGACCAGTGATGTACTTATCAAGATAGCCTCTATGAATCAGGTTCTCAAACTTCTATTCAACTATTGATAGTCTTCCATATCATTGCCATAGTCTTTATGGAAGTGGTAGTACTTACTCTTGTTCTCTTCTCTGGTAGGCTTCTTAGAGGTAGTGGTAGTGTAGGTAATCTTTATTCTTGATCTCCATCAAAATTTGGGATCGAGAAGTAGTCAAAGGGGTGTAGTCGATGATTTGCCAACCAGGTTGAATTGGCTTTAGATTCTTTAAGGGTTTGGTGGCTTCTAGCTGAATGTGAGTTTCTTCCTAGTGGGCCCATTTCTTCCCATTCTACTTCTTTCCTTCCTCCTTTCGGAAGAGGAAATAACTCTGATCAGCTTGGGCATATTTTCCTACATGTGTGAGGAGGTCAACATAATTCCTTGAAACGTTTTTATCTAAGAAGAAATTTAGGTGACCACTTCAGAATCGATATTCAGGTGACCACTTCGGAGTCCTCGCTTTAGGATTGAGATGACAACAGACTCATTGAAGTCTCTAACTTCCAATGTGGCCGTGTTAAAGTATGCCACATAGCTTCAAAGTATCTCTCTTTCTTCTTGCTTAATAGAGAAGAGATTATCATTATTCTTTAACTATGATTGCTAACTACCAAAGTATGTTATTAGCCGATTGCTTAGCTATTGAAAGGAGTAGATAGATCTAGGTAGCAGGCTTGAAAACCATATCCTAGTAGCTTTTTTTAAAGTTCCTAGGAAGGCTAGGATAATAAAGTGTCAGATATACTTTGGAGCCTCATGAAGGCCTTGTATCCTTCTAAATAATCAATTGGGTTAGTGAAACCATCATAAGACTCAACCAATGGCATCTTAAATAGATGAGAAATTAGCTCATTTATTATTCCTTTAGAGAAAGGGGATTGTGTGCTGGAATTGTGAAAGTTATTATGGTGGCTATCTTCCACCTAAATTTCATCAAATTTAGCCTCTAGCTCTCAAATTTTTCCCTCGATATCATCCTTTTTCTAAGAATGATGATTTGGAGGGTGCACCAGAGTCAAATCCTCTTGGGAGTCCTCTAGGAAATGGTGGTGATGGTTCCTTCCTCCTTGAGCAGGAATCGACTATCATATTTCTTCCTCTCCATGGGGAGGTTAATAACTTTTGTCTCCTCCACCGGATGGATGCTGATGGCTCCACGATGATGGCTCGGTTGATGGAGGTAGAGGCTGGATGGTAGATTGTTGAAGGAGATGGACATCATTTATCAGTAGCCAGACTAGCTCAATCAAAGCATGCAGTGCATTCTTTGGTCAACAGTAGGAGTAGGTTGAGAATTTCTTACCTCAACTTATGCTAGGAGCATTCTGAGAAGATCATCATCGAGAAGTTGAGTTAAGTGGAGGTCTTGCTCTTGCCATTTTCTTAAAATATTTGGACAATGACCCTTCCTCTAGCACTAATCTATTGCTGCTCCTCTCCAAGCTTGGTCAACTGGATGCATTGGAGTGGCTTTAAGCTTCCAGGAGTCTTTAGGAGACTAGCTGACGACCTCCAAGGTTGACTTGATTAGTTCTTAAATTTGTAAAAGAAGTTCTCGTCATTGAAGAAATTGGTAAGATTATTTTAATGGAAGATCCTATGATGCTTAAGTTAGCTTAGAAAGAAAAAATAGTGAGAAGAAAATAGAGAGAGTGTAAGAAGTCCTCCTAGAGTTTTCCTTAATCTCCTATTTATAGAGGTTTAAGACTGAGTTGGTTATGCAGTTATAATCATTTATAAGGTAGTTATGCGATTAAATAAGTTGTTTAGTCTGCTAGGCCTTTAAGAGGTCAATTTCAGGTGTGGTTTGTGAAGGAAATGATAGGCGATTTCATATATACCTTTCAAAACTTTTTTGAATACAACATAATGGAAAGCACATAGATTAATCTTATTAATTAGTAATACATCAGATCTAATCTAAAATAGCCTATAATAGGATCATAACATGATATATATTGTATATATGAAATCTAAAAATATAAAATTAGCATGCATAGATCATTTCTATGTAATAAAACTGATACTACATATCATATCTATAATAAACATGAGTTCAGAACTCATTACCTTTGCTTGGGTCAAAGATCACCATGGTTGATTATTGTGGAGTTGAGGTTCTTCAAGTCACACAAGCGTATGGCCTCTATAGGACGTCCATACGAAACCCTATCCTAATCGATCTCCCTGGAGTGCAGCTCTTGCAGAGACCTTTTGATGGCTGATTGAGACTTCTTTTTTAGATCCTTAGGACTCTCTTGGAGATAAAGAATAACAATGAGGAGGATAAGTAATGGTAGAAGAAAAATAATAAAAGACTACTCTAGTTTTTCCTTTTTTTCCAAAACCTTGGATGAAATCTAGGGATCCCATGCCCACTAGCTTTCTCATGCCTAGAAACCCCATGACACCTCTCTAATTTTCTTGGTGAAAAACTCTCTTTACCTCCCCATACACCCACAAATAATCTGATTAAAAGGTGGTGTCCAAAGAGGATAAGAAAAGGATAAAGATAAGGTTAAGTTGTTTTTTTATTCAAAATCAAAATAACTCTATCTTGAATTCAAACTTCAAGTTGAATTCCAATGAAACTCTTATTATACCCAAGTGGATGACAAAGAGGGGTGAGAAACACTTTTTGCATGGAAAAACATCATGCAAAATCAAATATGGGATGGAGAATAGTTTGGTGCAATGGGCTTAAGTGCTAGGGAGAAGTCCAATCTTATTGGACTCTAAATTGAATTCAAACCAAATCTTAGTTGGTTAGATCCAAAAAGATAAGTATATGATGGGGGACGATTTTGATGAAATGGGTGTGTGGGGATGTGATCTACTTACCTAGCAACAACATATCAGCATTAGAGCTCCAGATATGGCCGAATTCATGGGTGGAAGGGATGAAGAATTTCGAGCTAGAGACTAGGTGAGCAGAAAATCTGACACCCTTGTGCAAGCTTCTTTTCAAAAAAATTAAAAGAGAGGATCTAAGGGTATAGAAACCCTCAAACTAGGCTAAGCAACCTTTAAGAACCTCATATCTAAGGATCAAGAGGGTCTTTTCCCAACAATGAGGAGAAATCAAAGCTCAAGTGGAAGGGAAGCACTCACCACTCAAAAATTGAAGGCTAGAGACAAGATCTACACTCCCTTCTTGGATTCACCATTGGAGCATTGATCAATGGCTTGGAACCTTCATCTTTATCTTCAAATCACCAAGAATAACCTGCAAAGAATCAAGGTAAGGTCGAAATTAAAAGAAATTAATGGGAAAAGGAAGGAATCAACAAGAGGAGTGAAGAGAGTTGCTGGAATTTTTGGGCAGCACTTCCTCCTCTTCTTGGATTATTTGGATCTTGTATAGAAGAACTTGGAAATGGAACTATGGCACTCCAAAACTCAAAGCACTCACTCCAATTTAAGATCAAACTTAACACTTCAAAGAAAACACTCAAAATTCTAGGAAGAACTCAAGAGAACTAGGCAAGATGGAAGAGAACTCAAACAAGGAAACTTTCATTCATTCAAATCAATCAATCAATCAATCAATGCTTACAAGAGGGGGGCCTTGGTCCCTATTTATACGCCAAGGGCAGCTCTTTCGGGCAGCAAGAAAGAGGATTAGGGGACCAACTAATTTAAGTTTAGTTGGTAGCTAATTACAAGATTAGTTCCTAGTAACTAATTCCTAGCAACTAATCCTAACAAGAGAATTCTAGAAACTCCATGTGGCATCATTTCCTTGCAACACTTGGCTTCATCTCATCCTTCTACATGTTCTTTAAGGTTTGGTCTTCAATTAGGCTTCAAGGTAGGGGATTTCTTCATAGCTTGGTTGGCCCATGGGCTTGGAAAAGGAGTCTTCACTTGATTTTGTCTTTAAACAATTCAATCTTGCTTCATAGAATTAGGAGTCTTCAAGAGATGCTTCATAAATTTATGGAAACTTGAAAAAGAAAAAATTGGACTACAACCAAAGATCATTAGTTTGTAATTTCTTCCTCTTGCCAATGTCCTCATTAATTATCCCCGGGTGAAAAGAACTCGACCCTGACGAGTATAGATCATTTAGGCTTTGGTAGTATTCAAGCAGATATGTATTGATCCTTTGTAGTTCTTCTTGAGTGATCCATGAATCTTCAGAATCAGGTCTGCCTTGCCAATAGACCAAGTATCGTTGGTAATCTTTATTCTGGGTAGTGACAATCTTGTCATCTATGACCCTTTCAATTCTTTCTCTCCACTTTGGTAGTGTGGCTGGTGGGCACTCTGGGGTTGGTATACTCTCAAAGGATGGATTAGCTTCTAGGAACTCACTGGGAATCATTATGGACTTATTGTATCCTACCAGATCTGAGATATTAAAAGTAGAGCTAATGCCAAAGTCAGAAGGTAGGTCCAGCACATAAGCATTAGGTCCTATTCTTTTTATTATTTTGAAAGGACCTGCACCATGGGCGTGGAGTTTCTTCATAGTTCCTGGTGGAAACTGTTCAGGTTTTAGCCTGATCATCACAAAGTCCCCTACTTGAAATTCTTTGACCCTTCTATGAGAATCAGCCATATATTTGTAGCTCTCATTACTCATTTAGATTTTCTTGTTAATGTCTTTGTGCAAATCCTTATGATGTTGTGCATATGATTTGGCAGACCTATGCATGGATGACACCAAATAATGGAACAAACTCAAATGATATTAAAACAAAAGACAAGCTCAAATGGGCTTTATTAACTAATGACTGAACTTTTTTTTTTTTTTGGCTAGGAAACAAAGTTCCTAATTTCTAATGGTGGCTGAAAGAATTTAGTTTATCTCCAGATTTGTGTCATAGGGCTTTCTAAAATTGCTGATGACTCCAATAACCCTATTTGACATAGCAAGTTTGGTAGGTTCTATATCCACTTATTCTAGAAACGATTTGGCTACTTTAGAAATATCAAAAATTTATGAACAGGGTAAAAAGTGTGCCATCTTGGAATGTTGGGTTGGGTTCATCCTATGTCGTGGGACTAAATTGATAGCATGCTGGTGGTCCCGAGATGAAAAGTGATCAAACAAAGTTTCAGGAAGTTTGTTTTAAATTTCCTCTAAAATTTTTATGACTTCTTGGGTTCGTTCCTTAAGGTTTTGCTTCTAGATTTCCTGATAGGTCATCACCCCAATTGATGATTCCTTAATGATTTCTTGTCTTAAACCCTTATCATTGATTAACTCTAGGTCCTCTTCTTTTATCTCCTCAGGTTGTTCTTCATGATTTTGTTTTTGGGCTTCCTTGAGGGTCAAAATCCACATGGGTGATCCTTCCTTGATTTCTTTCTCCACATCTTTGGCAGTAATTAAATTTAACCTTTGCTTCTTCTCTTTCAAGTCACTAAACCCTCTTTTGATATTGTCCTTAGGTGGGGTCGAGTTAATGACAAGCTTCTTTCCTAGATGGGTGAAGGCACAAGAATTGGATTGACCATATAAAGTTACATCATGGTCATATAACCATTGTCTACCCAAAATGAGACTACCTATCCCCATGGGAAGAATATCACACCAGACTTGTTCCTGATAGGACTGGATTTGAATGGGAACCTGGCATCTGGACTTGATGGGGATTGAAGCAAAATCTATCCAAGAGACTTTAGATGGATTAGGATGTGGAATAGGGGTCAAGCCTAAGTCTCTAAGGGCTTTAGTTGAAATTGCATTTATACAACTCCCATTGTCTATAATGATTTTATAGACTTTCTCCCCTATCTTGACAAATGTTTGGAGGATGTTAGTCCTTCTCCAATCCTCCTCTTTAATTTGGGTCAAAATTCTAACAACACCTGATGTATTATCATAACCCCCTTCTTCTTCTTCTTCATCATACTCATTGATCAGATTGGATTCAGCCTCATATACTTCTTCTTCCAACTCTTCAGTGGGATCAGTCTTTTCATCAACTAGCTCTCCTATATATAAAGATCGGGTAGGGCATTGGCTAGTAAGGTGTCCCATTTTGTGACATTTGAAATATTGGACATTTGGGCTACCACTCTTTTAAACTTCAAGGGCCTTACCCTTGTCACTTGATTGGCTTGATGGGGCTGGAGGGGTGGTGCAGTTTTGACATAATTGGTTGAACCCTGGTTTCTGAATAGGGGTACTAACATTAGTTGGTTCAGGTCGTCGAGTTATTGGTCCCCAATGAAATCTTTCACAATCCCTAGCTATCTGGTAGGCTTGGTCTAGGTCAGTGACTTTCCTTAAAAGCAATTCCCTTTGAATTTCCTCTCTTAGACCAGCTCTAAACCTAGATAGTGTCACAGTTGCTGACTCATTAATGTTGCATCTTATGGCAACTCATCAAATTTGGCAATGTACTCCGATACAGTCTTAGTACCCTGATACAATCTTTGCATTGGTCTAACAATCTCTGATGGTAGGATATAGGAAGGTACTTTTCTCTCAGTTTAGCTTTCATTGCTTTCCATGTGGTTATAGGCATGTCTCCCCTTTGTCTAATTATTCTCTCAACATTCTTCCAATATAACCTAGCTTGTCGAACCAATCTAAGCTTGGCAAATTTGTATTTTCTATCCTCGGTCATTTCATACCACTCAAAGTATTAGTCCATCTCCCCTTCCCAGTCAATGTAAACCTTAGGGTCCAGGCTTCCATCAAAGATAGGAGCCTCCAGTCTAATGCTTCTCATGACCCTCTCATCTTGGTCTAAGTAGTCCTGGTGGGGTCGCCTAGGGGTGTGATCATGGGTGAACTCAAGTCGATAGGCTTGGTGTGTAGGTTTGGGTGACTCATGCTCGAAGTGGGCTCTCCGGGCCTCCTCCAAAAAATCAGGGTGAAGTCTTCTAGGGTTGTACTCAGTGGTGTGCTCAAAATGTTGGGCTCTAGGTCCTCTTGGGATTGACCTAGATAACTCGGGTTCAGTGGGGGTCTTTTCAAGGGTCCCAACTCTCTCTTTGACTTGACCTAATTCCTTGTTAATTTGCCCTAATTGTTCAGTTACATGGTCAAATTTCTCAGTTAGGGTCCTCATGATGAATTCAAATTGGGATCCATGGGTAACAACTAGACTGAGGGTGGATAGAGCTTATAGGACACAGTACAAGGGTAATCAATTCAATGGACAAGCAAGCAAGACCTAATGCTAGGGTTCCTAGACCTAGAGTTTAAGAATACAAGACTTAACTAGGCACTACTTAAGAAAGTAATTATCCTGTCCACTGGCCAGGTAAGAGGTGGGGTTACGGGAGGCTCCCCTCACTTTCACGGGATCCTAATTAAAAACTGCAAGTCCACTTAAGGCATTTGCAATTTGACCTCTTGCCTTAGACACCAATTTCAAGGAATAAGTACAAACTAAAATAATGCTTTGTCTTACCTTGCACTTTAACCCGACTCGTGGGTGTCCCTAGTTTAGGTTCCTACTTGATTTTACTTTAGGGTTTAGGTCAATGCAAATGTGGGTGATTGTTTTGGGCTAAGGAAAGGTAATGACCTCCTTCCCTTATGTAATATTGAATGCCCTTAGGAGATTTTAAAAAATGGATGCAAACAATTTCAGCATAACAATGAGTACAATCACTATACCTAGCATAAATGCATGAATTTTTAACCCAATTTTGAAATTTCAAAAAAATACAAATTTAAATTGGTTAGTTAAAATCTTGATGTCTAAATCACAGTAACTAAATTTAAAAATTTAAATTTCAAAATTTGATTAAAAAATTTGTCCTTGGAAGTAAAGTGGTTTAAATGTAAATTTCAACTTCCAACTAACCTCCAGCTAACCTGAATTTGAAAATTCGAAATCTAAAATTTTTAAATCTAAAAAATTTGAAATAAAACTGATTTGGTTAGCTCTTAAATATGGGATCTCAGATTTTAAATTTTAACTTCAAATTAATTCAAATTTTGGTTGAGAAGGTAGTTTAAAAATAATTGCTAGAAGATTCCAATGGTTCAGCTAACTCTTAATAACCTAAATTTAAATTTTGAATTCTGAGCTATAAACCTCTCTAAATTTCAAGAATTTAGTGAAAAATAACAAGACTCGAGGTCTGGATCTCATATATAAAATTAAAAAATTAAAATAAAAAAATAATTTTGTATTTTTTTGAAAATTGGAAATGGAAGGCAGAAACAGAATTCTGGACAGAACTTCAGAAATGACCTAAGAACTTATATTTTTAAATCCAAAAATAAAGAGACTTTTTTAAATTTTATATTTGGAACCCTATTACCAAAGGTAATGGGAAAGTATTTTCTTGGATTTTTCTTATCAAAGCAAAAAATATAAAAAATCATTGAAACTTGTAAGACAATGAGACAGAATTCCAGTAGCCTGCAAAGCTTAACCTAGAACCAAAGCTCTGACACCAAAAAATTGATGGGTGATGAATTTGATGAAATGGGTGTGTGGGGATGTGATCTACTTACCTAGAAACAACATATCAGCATTAGAGCCCCAGATATGGCCGAATTCATGGGTGGAAGGGATGAAGAATTTCGAGCTAGAGACTAGGTGAGCAGAAAATCTGACACCCTTGTGCAAGCTTCCTTTCAAAAAAATTAAAAGAGATGATCTAAGGGCATAGAAACCCTCAAACTAGGCTAAGAAACTTTTACGAACCTTAGATCTAAGGATCAAGAGGGTCTTTTCCTAATAATGAGGAGAAATCAAAGCTCAAGTGGAAGGGAAGCACTCACCACTCAAAAATTGAAGGCTAGAGACAAGATCTACACTCCCTTCTTGGATTCACCATTAGAGCTTTGATCCATGGCTTGGAACCTTCATCTTCATCTTCAAATCACCAAGAAGAACCTACAAAGGGTCTAGGTAAGGTCGAAATTGAAAAAAATTAATGGAAAAAGGAAGGAATCAACAAGAGGAGTGAAAAGAGTTGCTGGAATTTTTGGATAGCACTTCCTCCTCTTCTTGGACTATTTGGATCTTGTGTAGAAGAACTTGGAAATGGAACTATGGCATTCCAAAACTAAAAGTACTCACTCCAATTTAAGATCAAACTCAACACTCCAAAGAAAACACTTAAAACTCTAGGAAGAACTCAAGAGAACTAGGCAAGATGGAAGAGAACTCAAACAAGGAAACTTTCATTCATTCAAATCAATCAATCAATCAATCAATCAATGCTTACAAGAGGGGGGCCTTGGTCCCTATTTATAGGCCAAGGGCAGCTCTTTTGGGTGGCAAGAAAGAGGATTAGGGGACCAACTAATTTAATTATAGTTGGTAGCTAATTACAAGATTAGTTCCTAGCAACTAATTCCTAGCAACTAATTCTAATAAAAGAATTCTAGAAACTCCATGTGGCATCATTTCCTTGCAACACTTGGCTTCATCTCATCCTTCCACATGTTCTTTAAGGTTTGGTCTTCAATTAGGCTTCAAGGTAGGGGATTTCTTCATAGCTTGGTCGGCCCATGGGCTTGGAAAAGGAGTCTTCACTTGATTTTGTCTTTAAACAATTCAATCTTGCTTCATAGAATTAGGAGTCTTCAAGAGATGCTTCATAAATTTATGGAAACCTAAAAAAGAAAAAAATTAGACTATAACCAAAGATCATTAGTTTGTAATTTCTTCCTCTTGCCAATGTCCTCATTAGTATACCTAACCAAATTAAGAACCCAATCAAAATAAATCCTAATCTAATTAGGAACTAATTAAGCCCAAGTTCTTATCAAATTAGAAATCAAACTCTCTTAGCAATTAGGTTATCTTATAACCTTATTAGGTCAAACCTAATTGAATCCAATACAATTAGAATTGATTGAAACATCATTGCTTAATCAAATTGAGATAATCAACAATCCAATTATTAATTAATCTTTCTATAATTTACTAACTATTAGTAAATTATTTTATCACTAATGAGTCAACTCACTAATAAGTCAACTCATAGATGAGTCGACTCAGTAATAAGTCAACTCATAGATGAGTTGACTCAATCCTAATCACTAATCATATTTATGATTCAATTCTTGAGCAATTCATAATCATTGATCAGCCATAGGATTAGATAGGAACTTCTATTATGTGTGACCCCATAGATTCGAATACTAAGTCGATAGTATAGGAATAAAATTTTATACTAATCAAAGTGACCATCTAGCAATGATACCTGACATTCGGATAGTTCAAATAGTTGCAAAGAAATATTCAAGAACCTTTGATATATGGTTACCATATAATTCATCTCTTTAACTCTCAATGCTCAGGATGATTTCAGAGTTAAACTGTCAACCCTTAATTAGTGCATCCATATTGTGTCTTAGCCTTTCAAATCCTATGACTCATCACAAGGATTATCCCGGCCAAGGTTTTGTTAAATTGAAATATAATATAGCATTATCTCGAATAACTTGGAGTGGTCAATACCATCTTGACTCACATACAAACTTTGCAAGTACTTGACTGTTCCTAGAAATGTTCCATTACTTATTAGAAATACAGGTAGTCGGTACTAAAGCATAGTGAGTTGCCTGCAAGTTACTATGGTGATCTCAGATCTGAGAAATACTTATATTCATATCCTTCATGAGCAACCCTTGATAGCAGAGTACTCCATAAGTAGGTCATGTTCAGTAAAATATACTCTTATATTTTACCTGTATGCTATACCAGTGTCTCCACACTCCTTGGTTACAAGGATAACCAACCTATATGATATACAATGACCTATACTCGATAAACATTATTGTCCTTAATTACGTATTATTGGTCATGAATAAGTTTAAGAACTATATATAAAGCATCTTTTATCGAATGGAAATAGTTCTAAGGACTTTATCATAAAAGAGTTCATAAAAGAAAGATGTACAAATTATAATGAATTGCTAAATAATTTTTTTAATTAATAATTCATATATAAATTATCAAGAGTACAACTATCTATAGCTTAGATGATTAGTTTTAAGATACAATTTCCAACAACTCCCACTTGAATTAAAGCCAATCGATACAGTATCTAATAATCATCTTCTATTTGTGATCATCGAACTCTTCAATTTTGAGAGCTTTAGTAAATGGATCAATTAAGTTCTCTTTTCTGCCGATCTTCTAAAGCTCAATGTCATCTCGATGCACAATTTCTTGTATAAGGTGATAGCGATGCAAAAAATGCTTGGTTCTTTGATGGAACTTCGGTTCTTTTGCTTGAGCTATGACTCTAGTGCTGTCACAATATACAAGAATTGGACAATCAATGGAGGGTGCCACTCTAAGCTCATAGATGAACTTTTACAACCAAATAGTTTTGTTTGCAGCATTGGATGCCATAATATACTTTGTCTCATAAATTGAATCAACCATGGTGTGCTACTTGGAACTTTTCTAGCACATCATCCCACCATTTATGGTAAATACAAAACCCAACACACTTTTATTATCATCTTGGTTTGATCGAAACTTGGAATCTATATATCTCACAAATTTTAAGTCAGTATCTTCATAAATAAGCCATTGGTTCTTAATATTTTTGAAATACCTAAGGATTGTTTTTACAACTTTCTAATGATTCTCACCTGGATGAAATTGGTATTTACTCATTATCCATAGTGAGTAGGCCACATCCGGTCTTGTACATGTCATAGCATACATGATAAATCTCACTACCGAGGCATATAGGATTTTACTCATATACTCTTTCTTGAGAAGTTGAAGGACAATCCTTCTTAGAGAAATAAACTCCTTGGCCTATCAATACATAGCTCTTCTTCAAATTTTCTATACTGAACTATTTCAACACAGTATCAATGTACATGGATTGGGATAATCTAAGCAATCTTTTAGATCTATCTTTATAGATCTTCATCCCTAGGATGTAAGATGCTTCTCCCAAATCCTTCATGGAGAACTGAGATGACAACCAAACGTTTATTTCCTGTAATGTGGGGATGTCATTCGCAATTAAGAGAATATTATCCACATACAACACAAGGAATATGATCACAAAATAATTAGCCCACTTATAGATACAGGGTTCTTCTCCATTCTTAACGAAGACACACATTCTCATTATTTTATTAAAGCATATTGGTGCGGGCACCAGACTCAGAAGAAGACTTCAGGGCTCCATCTGGATCTCTGATTGACATTGCTCGAAGAATTAGGATTTTCTGGTTTTATAATAAGGGTTGACTTGGTCAACTCAATTTTAGTTTGAGTCTGTATTTCCCTGCAATTTAAATTTTGTTGAGTCATGTTGACTCAATACAAGTCCTAGTAGTGGTCTAGGTCTTCTCCAAGGTGCCACATTTTCTCCTAGGACCAAGCAAGTGGGCGCCACACTCCCAGCCACACGCCAGAGTCCAGGAGGCGCCACATCTCCATCCAGTGTGCCTTGGTCCCCACACCACAAGAAAGCAGGTCCCTTCTTTCATGCGCCACTTGGGGGAGAAATCCATCAAGATACCTCAATCCAAGGAGGAGCCAACTTCTTTCCAGATAAACCCAAGCCAGGATGGCAAGAATTTTTCTTGAAGAGAGGATCAAGGAGGTGCCCCACAATGTTCCATAAAAATCCAAGTTATAAAAGGGAAGAGAGCATGTCTTGGGGAGAAAATCAAGGAGGCACCCAAAAGTTTCCTAAAGTGCCAAAGCCATGAAAGGAAGAAGACTAAACTTGTGGAGCAAGACTAGGAGGTGTCCAAAAGAGCCAAACCATGAAGGGAAAATCCTTGATTCATGGAGAGATACTAGGAGACACCCCCATAACCTGCCATTTGGAGCTGATTTTCAAGTTTTCTTGGAGTTTTTGGGCTGCCCACTCATGGAAGGAGTCTTGGGAAGAAAATTTGATGTCTAAAGTGTGGGTTAGTCCTATTAGTCCCACATGGGAAGTGTATGAAATTTTATTTCTTTGTTATGTCTGTATATTCAACTCTATGTAACTCTTAAAAAAGATGAATGAACCAAATTTTTTTTGTGAGCAAACTTTGTGTTTTCTCTCTTCCGCACTTGCATCCAGGTGTTGAGCTCCGTGAGGGAGTAAATCCGGGTTCCCCAGGAACTTTGAGGAGGTGTGAGATCTCCAACCCCAAAACCCTAGCTTAGCCACTTCTACTCCAAACCCTAGCCGCCCACCATCCACTTCAATCCACCAAACCCTAGCCTATTCCACCTCCCACGACCTCTCTTTCCAAGTCCAGGCCGACCACCAGCATCCAGCTACAGTCCGGATACATCAGATCCAAAGCTCTTTCCAGAGGAAGTCGAATCAGCCTTCAAGAGAATCCGGATCTCAGCGACATCAGCCTTCAAGTTCTTCGAACTGGTAAATCCTTCCCTGAGTCTTTGAATCCATCACTTGTTTCTCTTCTTCCCAGATCTTGAGTCCAGGAGAAGCCGACCCAGCCACGAGACCAGTATTGGAGGATCCATTGCGAAGATAGCCGAATCCGAGGATCCAACAATCTGCTCGAGAGAGTTCTTCCACCCAAATTCTGTGAGATCACTGTCTGGTTGGTAAACCACCTCTCCTCTTTATTTCTGTCTTGTTGAAAGTTCAAAGCGAAACCCTAGGTCTGGGAGTTTCTCAACCCCCAGCGATCCGTTACTTCTGAACTACTCTGATAACCTAGTTTTTTTTAAATTGTGCTTTCAATCATTACCTAGTTTCCTTCAACTTAGTTTAACTTTACTTTGAGTCAAAGCCAATTTTTGAAATAAAAAAAAAAAATTAATCTTAATATTTTCTTCTGCATACGCTTCTTTGTTCTGCATCATTTTTGGTATCAGAGCTTTCGTGCTGCATCACATATGTGTCAACTCTAAGATACCTTCTTAAATCCATAAAATAATCTCTTAAGTTTGCATCCTTTGATTCATTGGTGGATGTGAACCCTTTAGGCTATATCATATATACCTCTTCATCCAGCTATCCATTTAAGAAAGTTGTCTTGACATCCATCTACCAGATTTCATAATCAAGGTATGTTCATATCGCAAGCATAATCCAAACAGACTTGAACATTACCATGGAGAAAATATCTTATCATACTCAATACCATAATGCTAACGATATCCCTTGGTAACCAAACAGGCTTTATAGGTCTTCACCTTCCCATCTACATCCCTTTTCATTTTGAATATCCACTTGTGTCCAATAGATTTAATCCCTTCAAGCAGATCAATGAGTATCCATATATCATTGATCTTCATATACTCCATTTCGGATTTCTTGGCTTCAAGCTACTTATCATATTATATCTCTGCATGGCATCCATATAGATGATCAGATCTTCATTGTTCTCATCAAGTTCAATAGGATCACCATCCTGAACCAAGAAATCAAAGTATCTATCTCGTTGACATAGTAACCGGATCTCCTCAAAGGTGCCTCTATAATGGGCTATAGGTTTAATCTAATTAAATATATTTTTAGTTGTTTGTGTCTGTTCTTCTACCTATCGAACTTCATCAAGTTCAACTTTAGTGGTTTTAGTTCCCTCTTCAAGGAACTCCTTTTTCAAAAAGATAGTTTTAAAGCTAACGAATACCTTTTATTCTTCAGCAAGGTAGAAGTAATAACCTTTAGTTTCTTTTAAATACCCAATTAAAATATATTTTTAGACTTAGGTCTAAGCTTATCTGTCATTAAACATTTGATATAAGCCGGGCATCCCCAGATCCTAAGGTGTGAGAATACTGGCCTATGCCTTGTCCATATCTCATATGGTATTTTATCGACATATTTGTTCAGAACCTTATTAAGTATATAACAAGCTATCTCAAGAGTATATCTCCAAAAAGGAGATCAGCAAACTTGCAAAACCCATCATGGATCGAACCATGTTTAATAGTATTCAATTCCTCCTTTCTAACACTCCATTATACAAAGGTATCTTGGAAGGTATCCATTGGGAGAAAATTTCATTTTCTTCTAGATAAGTCATAAACTCACTGGTAAGGTATTCACCTCCTTGGTTTGACTGAAAGTTTTAATACTCTTTTTAGTTTATTTTTTAACCTCATTATAGAATCATTTGAACATTTTAAATGATTCAGACTTATGCTTCATAAGATAGATGTACCTATATATTGGTTGTCAGTAAATATAATGAAGTAGTAATAACCTCTTTTGGCACAAGTATTCATTGGTCCATGTACATTAGTATGTACATATTGGACTTAGAACTTTATTGACTCGTTGGTGTGGACACCAGGGCCAGAAAATAATGATAGGTTGAACCCACATCTCTGTGGATCACCTATAAATAAAGCCCTGAACCCAACCCCTTTTACCATGTAAATATTTTATTTTAAATTATGTTATTTTGGCTTAGTTAGGGTTAGCCCTTTTTACCGATTGTAATTAGGGTTTTATTATTTAGCCTTTTGGGCTAAACCATTTTCACCATATTGAATCCAAACCCCATTTATCAGTTGTGTCAAACCCTATTGGGCCAAACTCTCTTTACCAAATTTATTCTTTTTGCTGCATGAGGTTATGCCTTTTGATCAATTAATCAAGTGGGGCTTTAGTTATTTGGTTTTGAGTCTTGTAATAATTAGTTATTGAGTCCTGAAAGACAAGGAAGACCCAATTGAAGACCCATGTGACTTCATGTGCACTCAAATCAAGATCCATATACATCTAAATTAAGATTCCATGTGACCCATGTGCTAGCTCAAGACAAGCCATGTGACTCCATATGCTAGCCCAAGTCACTTGTCATATGTAACCAAGTCCTGGCACCATTTCAAGAATTTGGACAACATCACATGCTATGTTTGAACATCACTTAACACTTCATCGGGACAACACCACATGACTTGTCTCGACACCACTTGCCACTTCATCGGGACAACACTACATGACTTGTCTGGATATCACTCGCCACATCACCCAGGACATTATCACATGGCATGTCACTTATGTTTGGACATCCCACATGCCATGTGTTAAATGAAAGCAAGAATTGGTGCCCTTTCTTTTTAAGAGGAGTAAAGCAGAAGGAGTCCTCCAATTGGCACCCTTTCACTCAAGAATTTCACACCAAAAATTCCAAGAGTTGGCCAAGCATTTCTTCCATGCCAACTTCCAAGGAGTTCCAAAATGTTTGATCACCCAAATGAAAGAGGTTCAATGGTTCTCTACTGGTGGGGACACCAGGATTAGACACAAATCACTGGATCCCATATGGTTTACTTAGTCATGTGTCAAAGTTTCGGAAGCTTTGTAATTGAGTCTTGTAATAAGTTGAGGTTAGTTGATTTGTCTCAACCCTCAACCTAGTCTAGTATATTGAGTCTTGTACATCAGTATGAGTCTAGTATGAGTCCACTTTTATACCAGAGAGGAGGTTACACTATTTTGGAGTTCCATCAGGCCTCATTCAGGAGCCAGAGACATTTACATCAGCTTATGGGATCTTGTTTGATACCCCAGAGCCCTAGATACCCTCCAGATGCTCTCTAGATGCACTGATTCCTTTTACATGTTTTTTGGATGCCCAAATTCCCTCCAGATGCCAGGGTATATTCCTAGACCAGGTCATATCATGCAACCAGAGGTCCATCTGCACCCCAGCCCAAGGAGATCAAGCCTAGGCACCAAGCCGAGGCCCATAAAGAAGCAAGATTCTACTTTGATCCCGTGAAATATTCCTACCAGGCCACCCTAGCTTCCAAGAGGCCCAAGCCCATGTGCCATCCACCTATTGGGCCGACCCATTTTCTGCCATGAAGCCCAACACACCAAGCTTAGGCATCCTTGAAGGGTTGACCAAGTCAAAGCTCAAAGGGAGGTGTCCTTAAGTGAGAAGGAGAAGACTAGTCTAACCTAGTTAGGATTTATGTTCCTACTCCCTTTATGATTTGTAATTCTAGCCTAGCTAAGAAAAGACATGTAATCTAATTAGAAAAAGGCTTGTCAACCTAAGTGTAACCCTACTTAGAGAGGGCATGGGAACTCTATAAATACCCCACCCCTCCCCCTCTTGTAATCAATTTTCCCTTATGAATACAATTTGCTGAAATTTTGAGAAATTGTCTTGTTCTTGTGTTTGGTTCTTATTCTTGAGTGCTCTCCTTGTGTCCCTTGGCCAAACCCCTGCTACCCTGGCTTCCCTCTGCATCCTGGGAGATCATCCATGTTTAGAGGAGAATGCCCTAGCTGCTGCCCCAGTCAAGCAACTGCTTCTTCCCTAGGATACCCACACCTAAACCTAATTTTGTTTCCTTCTAAACCATAGTTTTTATTCCTTCGTTTAATTACTATTTTGATTGACCCCTGATGCTTGCAAGATCCTCGAGGTTTTCACCTCCTCAGAGGAGGCTTTCTTTGCCTTTAGACCAGGTCTAGATCAGCCATCTAATTCAAGGAACTGAAGCTTCTTCTTCCAGGCTCCAATCAGAGTGTGAGTGATCTTTCACTGCAAAATCTTCAATCTCTGACTGGTAAGAAACCTTCCCTTCTCTTGATATATATTTTAATGAAGATAAACTATCCTAATCTGGGAGTTTTTCAATTCTCGGGTCTTGGAATTTATTATTTTTGCATGAGTTTGCTTGCGATCATGATGATTCTATGCATTCCTATTCTTCTTGCTAGTTCTTACTTTTATTTGAAAATTTAGCCTACAAACCTAAATTATAAAAATCACAAAAAAATTAGTTTACTATTTCTCCTGTATATTTAGTAATGTTAGAGTCATCTCGCATCAGTTTGGTATCAGAGCGGGTTTAGGATAGTTTTTCATCTGCATTAGATTCGTAAAACCCTAGTTCTGAATTTTCTGCATCCTGTCCCCTACATTAAGTGTCTAATTTCCATCTGATTTTGACCATCTAGGAATTTTATTTTTGCATGATATTTGCATGAATTGTTCTCTATCTAGTCCTATATTTTATTATAATTTTTAATAATTTTATAGAAAGTTTAAATCATTAAAATTTGGCATCTTAGAAACCCTAAAAAAATCCTAAAATTTCTATAGCAGTTTGAAAACCCTAGGATTTGCATCATTAATTGATTTTTTTCTTGCATCAAATTTAGTAGGTATCATCACCACCATCCATCCTCTGTCCTAGATTTTTTTTGAATTTTTTATGCATCAGAAATAGTGTCAAATCCTGCATCTTCTAACACTCTAATTTTCTGAATTTCTGCACTCACTTGACCTAACCTAATCAACTTCCACACACTCAAATCCCAAGCCCAAGTTGTTTGCTAACCTAATCAACTCAAACCTAATTGCCACTTCATAAAACACACAAAAAAATATTTTATTTTTTGATTGTTTTAGATTGTATTAGGACTATTGAATGCCATCATCTCTTAATCTAATCTGAAGGGCAATCAATATAACGTCAGGGCAGGATTTCATCACTTGTCTTGGGCCCAAAACAACCATTAGCATACTGATGGGGATCCAGGATAGCTCCGAATTCATTTTCTATTTTTTCATATTTTTTATATTTTTCCTATTCTCGCTATTCCACCTATTCCCACTATTCTAGATTTATCCCAACCTTATCTCAACTTTATTCTAGCCTTATTCAATCTTCATCTCGTGTTTTTAAAAATTGTCCCAAACCCTAGCCACTACCCCGCCGGCCCCAGATCCAGGCTGCCCGACCTTGGTCGCCTCTGCCGGCCCTCCCGCCGGTGCCCGCCGGTGCCCGCCGGCCCCGCCCTCGCAAGAAACCCGACGTCCGCCACCCCGCCCGTGGAAGATGAAGGGTCAGTCATGAGAAGACCAACCATCACACCATGCATGCCATGTAGCCATGGGTCGCCACTCCGCCGCCTACCCACCGCCGTTCGCCGCCTGCCGCCATCCCACCGGAGCCGTCGTCCGACCGTCCGCCATCCGAACAGTCCGCCCGTGGACCATGCTGTCCATCTCCTGTTTGTCGCCACCCACGGCCGCCGCCCATCGGTCACGCCCAGCCGACGGAGGTCCCCACCGGTGCCTTTGGGCCCCATGGCCGTGGGAAGCCCAAACGGCATGCCGTGCATGCCGTGCTGCCATGGGTCACCACTCCACCACTTGCCCGTCACCGCCACTCCATCGCCTGCCACCGTTCAGCCGTCCGCTATCCTATCGGAGCCGCCGTTCGACCGTCCGCCATCCCGTCGGAGGTCCTCGATGGTGCCAAGGGTCCCCACGACTGCGGGAGACCAAATGACACACCCTGGACGTGCCATGTCCATCCTGTGCTGCCACCCCGCCTGCAGCTCGCCGCCAGCCGTCCGCCACTCACCGTCCGCCGGCCCCATCCGCCACCTACTTCCCGGTCACCAGCCATCCGTTGTCCACCGATGCTCGGTAGAGAGCGATCCTCCTCTGTCACGTCCGCGAGAAGGGTTTGCATGCTTTCTGGAGAAGTTCAAGCAGTACGCCTTTCAGAGCACTCCATCAAGCTAACACACTTCTCAGAGCAAATCAGCACTAATTTTGATGTAGCCTGGATTTTGATGTGACTTATTTTTCTTTTTAGGTTTACTTGGAGGCTAAGTAAGTGAGGGGTTTTGTTTGTCTATATAAAGACCCCCTCCCCTCTTGTTTTAAGTGATTATTGGAAGAAATTCTTAGCCACTAGTTCTGGTTCTGGTTCTGGGCTGAGGCCCATTTTGCCTTCGTTCCCTGCTATGTGCATTATGGGTTCGATGAGTGGTGTGAGAGCCCTGCTATGTGCATTATGGGTTTGATCTCTCAGGCAATCTTTGAGAGCCCTGTTGTGTGCATTATGGATTCGATGAGAGCGCCCTAGTTATCCCCTATCCCATCTTCTTATCCCCTCATGTCCTTTGAGAGTTACCATAGCATCGAGGGGTGTGAGAGCCCTGCTGTGTGCATTATGGGTTCGATGAGAGCTCAAGGTAGCTGTGTGCTTTGATCCCTGACTTTCTGTGTGCGTCTTCCCGTTAGAGTGAGTCCCAAGGCCATGAGTTCCAATTTCCAGTCTCTCATCTCCATCCTTCCTTCACCACCTCCACCAAGAAAATTGAAAACAAAAGAGATTAGCAGTTTTAGGATTTTAGTTTCAATGTCACCCTAGTCTCGAAAGGCTTCTTAGCCCTTCCACAATCCTAGTTTGTTTAGGTGTTTTCCCTTTTCCATATAACCCAGGGTATATCGAATCTGTGTCCCGCATCAATTTGGTATCAGAGCGAGTTGTGGATTAGGGATGCTCCATTTTTCAAACTCAACAGAGTCGAGTTCTTCGTGATTGAGGAGAATGATGGGGATCCATTATAGGTCCGGATTCATTTTCTATTTTTTCTTATTTTCTCATATTTTTTGTATTTTTCCGATTCCCACTATTCCACCTATTCCCACTATTCTAGATTTATCTCGACCTTATCTCCACTTTATTCTAGCCTTATTCCATCTTCATCTCGTGTTTTTAAAAACTTCCCAAACCCTAGCTACCATCCCGCTGACCTCAGATCCGGGTTGCCTGACCCCCGGCCGCCTCCACTGGCCCGCCCGCCGGTGCCCACCGGTGCCTGCCGGCCCCACCCTCGCCAGAAACCCGGCATCCGACATCCTGCCTGTGGAAGATGAAGGGTCGGCCGTGGGAAGACCAACCATCGCCCACGGCCGCCGTCGCCTGCCATCGCCGGCCTACCACCGACCGCCCGCCCATCGTCCGCCGGCTCACGCCCGGTCGTCGGAGGCCCTTGCCAGTGCCCAGGGGCCCCACGACCGAGGGGAGATGAACGGTCTACCTGCACATGACTGTGCCATCTCTCCGTCGCCTGTCCGCTGCTCGCCTATTGCCGCCTGCTGTCGGCCGCCCGCCCGTCGCCCGACGGGTCACGCCTGGCCGCCGAAGGTCCCCCGCCAGTGCCCTTGGACCCCATGGCCATGGGAAGCCCCAACGGCATGCCATGCATGTCGTGTCACCACTCCGCCGCCTGCCCGCCGCCACCGTCTGCCACTTGCCGCCGTCCCGTCGGAGTCACCGTCCGGCTGTCCGCCATCCCGCTAGAGGTCCTCGCCGGTGCCAAGGGTCCCCACAGCTGTGGGAGACCAAACGGCATGCCCAGGGCATGCCGTGTCCATCCAGTGCCGCCACCCCGCTTGCAGCTCGTCGCCCGCCATCCGTCGTCCGTCGCTCGCCGTCCGCTACCTACTTCTCGATCGTCGGCAGTCCACCGGTGCTCGACGGAGAGCGATCCTCCTCTATCACATCCGCAAGAAGAGTTTGCACGCTTTCTAGAGCAGTCCAAGCAACATGCTTTTCAGAGCACTCCATCAAGCTAACAAGCTTCTTAGAGCAGATCAGCACCAATTTTGATGTAACACGGATTTTGATGTAATTTATTTTCTTTTTAGGTTTACTTGGAGGCTAAGTAAGTGAGGGGTTTTGTTTGTCTATATAAAGTAAGTGAGGGGTTTTGTTTGTCTATATAAAGACCCCCTCCCCTCTTGTTTTAAGTGATTATTGGAAGAAATTTTTAGCCACTGGTTCTGGTTCTGGTTCTGGGCTGAGGCCCATTTTGTATTCATTCCTTGCTGTGTGTATTATGGATTCGATGAGAGGTGTGAGAGCCCTGTTATGTGCATTATGGGTTTGATCCCTCGGGGCATCTCTGAGAGCCCTGCTGTGTGCATTATGGGTTCGATGAGAGTGCCCTAGTTATCCCCTATCCTATCTTCTTATCCCCTCATGTCCTTTGAGAGTTACCCTAGCATTGAGGGGTGTGGGAGCCCTACTGTGTACATTATGGGTTCGATGAGAGCTCAGTGTAGCTGTGTGCTTTGATCCCTGACTTTCTGTGTACGTCTTCCTATTAGAGTGAGTCCCAGGGCCATGAGTTCCAGTTTCCAGTCTCCCATCTCCATCCTTCCTTCGCCACCTCCACCTAGAAAATTGAAAACAAAAGAGATCAGCTATTTTAGGATTTTAGTTTCAATGTCACCCTAGTCTCGTGAGGCTTCTTAGCCCTCCCACGGTCCTAGTTTGTTTAGGTGTTTCCCCTTTTCCAGATAACCCGGGGTACATCGAGTCTGTGTCCCGCATCACATACTGACCTAAGCCTAATTAAAATTGATTAGACCTAATTTGTCATAGAGGGCTTGGTGACACCCACAGGTTGGGTCTAAGCTGTGTGGGCCAACTAGTGCATTTAATCTTTTAGCTATTACTGAAAGCTGGTGTCTAAAGCTGAGGGTCCAGAGTCAAACGACCTAAGTGGACTGATGGTTTATAATTAGGACTCTGTGATGAGCAGGGGGAGCCTCCCACCACCCCACCCTGTACCTGGCTAGTGGAAGGATTAGCTACTAGGTTAAGTGTAAGTTAGGCTGACTCATTCAGTTTTGGCTCTAGGTCTAGGAAACCGTAGATTGTACTAGCCATTGCTTTTTGAATGCTTGGCTGCATCATTCCATTCTGATTGCTTGATTGAGTGTATGACCACTAGATTAGGAGCCCAATACCAGAAGTCTAAACCCCAACCCAGTTCAACCATGGAGTCCAATCTTGAAGCACTCATAAGAATCATGAATGAATAATTGAACCATAAACTTGACCAAACCAATACCCAGATGAACCAATTGACCCAATCCCAAAACCAAATGAACCATAGATTCGACCAAATAGACCAAAGATTTGACCAAATAACCCAAACCAATAACCAGGAACCCATAGGATTGAACCATTAGATGACCAGGTAGAAGACCACCCAACATTAGTTGAACCTGACCATATCCAAGTAGGAGCAGACCTAGATTTAGCTAACCCTAGCCATACCCAAACAGTAACCAACATAGAGTTAGCTGATCATGTAGTGGAAGAACCCTTAAAGGAAGAAGACCATGAGGAACCCAATCCTACTGTTAGAATCCTACCTAAGGAGCCACTAGAATAAAGCCTAATTAGAGAGCACAATCCTTTGATTTATTAGCCAGAAGAGTTTATTAAGGACTTGGCCTCTTTGAATCAGTACCCTTAGGATCAAATCATTCCATTGACTCCAATTGATCTCTTCCCTGAAATCAACAATCCTTTCTTCCATTAAGTAGACATTTTAGATATGCCTCAAACCCATAAGGTAAATCTCATTAGTATAGGACTCATCCCTGAAACACCTTCTTATCTTTTAGTCTATCCGATCAGTTCCAACCCCTTTTCTGATTTTCTACACTATAAGACTAACCCCGAATCCACCTCGTATTTTTTGCCTTTTATTGAGTTTTCTTATATTTCTTTAACCATTCACCTGCATCATGTAGAGGTTTGCATGTTGCATTCATACATTGTGCATGTTAGGTTTGCATCTTACTTCTTGCATACCCTTTGGCACTTAATAGGCATATATAGTAAATTTTCATATGCATGCCATGCTATGGTCAAACCTAGAGAGTCTATAGTGTGTTAGGTTAGACCCTAGAAAGTCCAATAAAATTTCCTTCGATAGGAAAGTTTAGTCGAGTCTAATAGGTTTTAGTTAAGTCCAATAAAATTCACAGTCCTAAATCACATATCTACACCTGCACTTACCTCTGCACAGCATATGCATCATAAAATTAGTTAAAAGCTGAACATAAGTAATGAACTAAATAACAACTTGGCTAATTCCCAAAGGAAAAATAAAGAATTTTATGCAGAGGAATATGTGATGATAAAGAAATTTTTTGCTCGCAAAGCTGACCCATCCAAAATAATGAAGAGTAATAGACCCAATGCCTATGTGCCTAAGATATCACCTGATTTAGGTATTAGCTCCACCGTCATCATCTCAGATATTATAGAGTCTAGGGAGCCAGTAGTGATACCTAGCGAGCACCTTGAGCCTATCCTCCCTTTGAGAGAGAACCCATCCCAGAGTGTCCACATACAAATTAGCCTATAAGTGAGGAAAAGATTGAGAGAGCTCTCGATGATCAAGCTATCAGTACCTGAGATAGAGACTATCAGCGATACTTGGTCTGGTGGCAAGGTTAGCCAGAATTTGAGGACTTGTGAAACACCGGTGCAGATCTGCAGCGCCTCAACTCAAACCCTCCTTAAGCCAAATTAACCCTTACTCGATGAGGTCGAGTTCCTCCCGCCACGAAAAAATTGGTGGGGACACCAGGATCAGACACAGATCACTAGATCCCATACGGTTTACTTAGTCATGTGTCAAAGTTTTGAAAGTTTTGTAATTGAGTCCTGTAATAAGTTGAGGTTAGTTGATTTGTCTCAACCCTCAACCTAGTACAGTATATTGAGTCCTGTACATCAGTATGAGTCTAGTATGAGTCTACTTTTCATACCAGAGAGGAGGTTATACTATTTTGGAGTTCCATTAAGCCTCATTTAGGAGCCAAAGGCATTTACATCAGCTTATGGGATCTTGTTTGACACCCTAGAGCCCTAGATACCCTCTAGATGCTCTCCAGATGTCCCGATTCCTTCCAGATGCTTTCTGGATGCCCATATTTCCTCTAGATGCCAGAGTATATTCCCAGACCAGGTCATATCATGCAACCAGAGGTCCATCTGCACCCTAGCCCAAGGAGATCAAGCCTAGGCACCAAGCCTAGGCCCATAAAGAAGCAAGATTCTACTTTGATCCCATGGAATATTCCTACCAGGCCACCCTAGCTTCCAGGAGGCCCAAGCCCATGTGCCATCCACCTATTGGGCTGACCCATTTACTGCCATGTGCCATCCACCTACTGGTTGAGGGTCTATAAATACCTCATCAACCCCCCTTGTAATTATTATTATTATTCATCAATAAAGAGACTGTAAAAATTTCTTCCTTTGTTGTGTGCATCGCGGGGTGTAAGGCCATTTTTCTTTGTTCTTCGGAACATCACAGGGTGCGAGGCTGTAGTTATCCTACCTATCCAGCCGACAAGAAAACCTAGCCACTTCTTCTAACCCTTCCCTTTCATTTATTTTTCTTTCTTTGCTACTTCTTAACTTTAGTTTTCGTTGTTGAGTGTTTTTAGGTGATCATGAATCAAAGTCAGGTATTCTTGTCTCAAAACCAGCATCGCGCAGAAGATCAGAGCCCGAGATCAAGTTCTTGAAATCCTGCTGCGATAATCTCGAGAGTCCTGCCAGATCTACATCAAAGGAGCAATTTTCATTGGTAAAATTGAAAACTTATTCCCTTCTCTTTAATTTCTAATTAGTTGAAAGTAAACCCTAGTTTACGGTGATTTCTCAACCACCAAGTCCTGCTTCCTAGTTACCTTGTAGGTTTACTTGTGCGGGTAGTTAACTAGAACTAGTTTCCTTAATTACATATTTTGAGTCTTCTTAAAAATCTGGAACAAATATAAAAAAAATATTCTCTGCTTTTCTCAAATAATTAGATCTTAATAACAATAATTTAGGTTTAATTATTTGTCCTGCATCACTCGTTCACCTTTTCTAATAAAAGGAGACTTAGTCATCTTTCCTAGAAGATAGGATTCATAGGTTCGCAATGATTTGTAATCATTGATATTGAGAATTCCCTCTTTTGTTAACCTATTTATCCTATTCTTATTAATATGACCTAGCTGACAGTGCCAAAGATAGGCATCAGTGACATTATCTAATCTAGGGCATTTATTAGTTGTGTACATTATACTAATAGGCTATGATAGAGTATATATACTATTTCTCAATTATCCATGCATCAGAGTAATACCATTCACAATGATATCATAAGAATCATTCTTTAATAAAAATTCATATCCATCCTTGGTCAAAAAGCCTATAGAAATAATATTTAATAAAAATGATGGACAATAGTGGCAATCACTTAAAATGATAATACTATAATTGAAAACAAACATTACAATTTCTAAAGCTAGGACTAGAACATGACTTTCATCTTCCATGTTTAGAAATCTCTAACTATCTTCAAATCTCCTACTGACTTGAAGTCCTTGCAACAAATTATAAATATTAATTAGACTTTCGGGATCCAATATCCAGGTGGTAGTATTACAAACAGAGAAGTATAAGGTATTTTCATATAATTACCTTGACCAACAATAGCTTGCTACTTTTTCTTGTTAGGCCTGTTTGGGTCAAGGAAAGCAATATATAAAAAATAATTCCTCTTCTAATGATCTGGCTTCTTGTAATAGAAGCACTCTACGTAACTCTTAACGGTCTTGGGTTTCTTAGTCTAAAAGGATGGAGATGCCTTAGCACGTTGCACCTTCTTATTTTCTTCTTCTTCCCTTTCTTAAAGGGATGATGCCCAGATGAGGTCCCATCCACAACATTCACCAGATTCTTGTGGAGTTGGTGATCCATCTCAAAGGTCTGTAGTAACCCTAACAAACCATGGTAGTTTAATACAGGCTTAGTCATTTTGTAATGACTGAGAACTTTTAGGTAGGACTTAGACAAAGAGCTCAAAATTACATCTTTCCCAACTGTTCATATAAAGGAAACTTGATTTCACTCAAGTGTTCAATCTGCTCGATCATGTATAATACATGATCAATGATTGATGCCCCCTTATGCATTCAAGTATTGAAGATAGTATAAAAGTTTTGTACCTCTCAACATCATCAGGCGTGCCAAAGGACACGTTCAATACTTGAAGCATTTTCTCTGATTAAGCATCTTTAAATTTATGATTGAACTCATCATTCATTGCCACCCTCATGATATAATGCATAGTGGTTCAGTCATTTAGCCACTTCTAGTAAGTATCTTGAATCGCACCACGTGCATTTGGAGTGGCTCCTCAGATACCAGATTTGTAAGTACATACAAGATCCATTCATGCTCCAAGACTATCTTCAATTTTTGATATTAGCTATCGAAATTGGATCCCATTAGCTTATCACTATCCAATAGTGATTAGAGTGACAAAGTTGTAGCCAATACTAAAAAGAAAATAAAAGACTAGTTTAGTATATGAATTATAAATCCTAAAGACTTAGACTTTAGTCTAAAGGTTCTCTCACTATTTTATACGAATTAGTAACCTCAACCCCCAATTCAAGGAATTATATTAATTCCTTAGTAGATACTAGAATCCATATAGACTGCACATGGGCCCGAGTGTGGCTCAACCAACCCCTATGCATCTATAAGTAGATTCTTAACCACTTATTTTTCTAGACAATTTCTAGTAGTAATTTTATCCCATGCTTCTTTTTAGTAGGCGTGTGGTACCTTTATTGAAATTTCTGGTTAGGTCCAACCATGTATATGACAAGACTCAATGCTTCTAATTAAGAAATGATCAGGCCCAATTATGGCTTGGCCAACCTAACAACCAATAAGAAAGTCACAATCGAAACATCATATTATGAATGATAGTTTCAATAGTCCATTAAAAACCAGGCATATGGTGCCTTTAATGATTATCTAGACTATTGGACCCATTACTATTCATCTTAATGGGAGGCTATGACTTAGTTATCTCCAAAATATTATCATTTTAAAGATCTAATAATTTAGAGAATTTAGATATATATATATATATATATATATATATATATATATATATTATAGAAAGAAGAGAAAAGATGAATCAATAATTAAAAATTCTCCCACTGACTTCACCACGTCTTTGAAGAGGGTTTGAGACTAATTGGTTCAAGGGCACCTTAATTAGTCATACTGATCTACCTTAATGGCATGGATCAACTCGAATCACTTAGTGACCTTATCAATACCTGATCGCCCAAACTGGCCAAGTAAAATCGATGGGAAAGTTCTATCTCTTTCTCTTTTCCTAGACACCAACGTAGTTTGACAGGTAAGAGAATGGCCCCAATTAAAAACTATGATCAAGACTTATCATATACACCAATTAATTTATCAATTTTAATTTGGTCAATTAAAAAACTCAGGCTCGACCACTAAACTACTATCTGGTCCATTTAGAAAAACAAGCATATAGACTTGATCAAGCTACAACTATTGAGTTTGATATAGAGAAATTTTAATCTAATTCAACTCTTGGTTAGATATTAATCAATTTCTCAATATGGTCTATAACTCATTTGATTCTAATCTTGGGTCTAACCCAGTTAATTGACCTGATGCGAGCTTACCAATAACTTTAAGATTTATGGAATGACTTTAGATCTTTCATTCTCAAATTTAGATCTTTAACCATCAAATATTAATTCTTAATTAAGTATATTAACATGAAAATATTGAAATATTTTTAATTTCAATTATAAAACTATTTTACAAAAAATTCATGCAAATAATTTGCTATCCATAATCTTGAGTTGACTCACCTTGAAATTTGAGCTGACTCATCTATGAGTCGACTCATTAGTGAGTTGACTCAGTAGTGAGTTGACTCATCAATGAGTCGACTCAACACAGGGAAATAGAGACTTGTTGTTCTTAGTTTACATGACTAAAATAGAACACTAGGGTCATGAGTTGACTTATCGAGCCTTGGGTCAACTCACCAGGATCTTGAGTCGACTCGTATAGGCTGACAGCAACAAGTTTCAGGTTTCAAATATGATTTTATGCTAAAAATAATAACATAACATATCATAAATCTATCTAAGATCTAATCTAAACACATTTATGATTTCAAATCTTTAACGATGATGAATTAAGATAATTTTAATTAATCATTTTTATGGTTCTTCTCATGAATCAAATCATAACGGTATCCTTACACACCATAAGAGAATCCCATCAAATTGAAAGAGAGGGCCTTTAAACCCTGCTTTCTTTTATGACTAGATAGCCATAGTGATGCACCCAATCTAAGTACTAAGTAAAAATATTAAATAACTTCAAATTTTTAGATCTATATGCATATATAATAATGTCAAAAGAATCCATGCTCCGATACCAATTGAAGGAAACAATAGATGGTTTCATACATACCTTTCAAAACTTTTTAAAATAAAACACAATAGAAAGTACATAGATCAATCTTATTAATCAGTAATACATCAGATCTAATCTAAAACAACCTACAATAAGATCATAACATGATATATATTGCATATATGAAATCTAAAAAAATAAAATCGATAAGCATAGCTCATATCTATGCAATAAAACTGATATTGCAGTTCATATCTATAATAAACATGAGTTCAAAACTCATTACTTTTGTATGGGTTGAAGATCACCATAAATGATTATCATGGAGTTGAGATTCTTCAAGCCATACAAGTGTATGGCCTCTATAGGACATCCACACGAAGCCCAATCTTGATCTATCTTCCTAGAGTGCTAGCTCCTTGCATAGATCTTTTGATGGCTAATCGAGACTTCTTCTTCAGATCCTTAGGACTCTCCTAGAGATGAAGAATAATAATGAGGAGGATAAGTAATGATGGAAGAAAAACAAGGAAAGATTATAGTTTTTCCTTTCTTCCCAAAATTGGTGAGGACATGATGCGGACATCGAGATGAATATTGAACCTGATCAGCTGATTCATATATCAGGACAGCCTGGTGATAGTTTGGCGAAGCCCAACCCAGACGTTTCGGTTTAGCTTCCGGCCCATGACGATTTGGGGCCGCCAGCCTCGCCAGCAGGAAACGTGCGCAGGTCCAGACGCCTTCAAGGGAAGCAAGTTTCAAATCTGACCCGTTTTTGGGATGAAAACAATTAATTGGGAATTGGGCCGAAGGCCCAATACACTATTAGCATCTGTGAAATCTCGGATCCGGGAAAACACCAGAGTCTTTAGTTTTATTATTATTATAATTTTATTAGTGGCGTGATCTCTTGATTTTTTTTATAAAAAAAAAAAAATCCATTTGAAGAGTTTCATGCAAGAGTCAGCGTTTGAATTTATTTACATTAGAGTTTAAATTTTTTATTATTATTCCCTCCCTTGTAGTCACGTGGGGGACTATGCTTTGTATGGTGGTTTCTTAAAATCTGAACCAAGGAAAACAAAGGGAGGACGTGCTGTTGCTTTGTTTTTGGTTTTGGAAGAATATATGTAACACGGTGATTCCTTTTGAGAATTGTTTTTTGGCAGACGAGCTTTTGGTTTTGAATATACAATTGGCGTTTTCTTGTTTTGCTGGAACAATTACACGGTGAGTTTTCCTTTTGGGTGATTCCGTGGAAGGCCACCGACATTGTTTTTTTTTCCCTTGCGCACACCAGGCCAAAAGCCCGGTTGGGAGAAGACGATTCCGTGAGGAATCTCTTCCTTCCGTTCCAAGTTTCTGATTAAAAAAAAAAAAAAAATAGGGACTCACGGTGAGAAACCCATCGTTCGTCCCTTCCAATCTTGAAGACCCGGATTAAAATCCGGTAGAGGGCTGACAATGTGAGGAATCATGCGGCCCTTCCAGCACTTGATCGTTGCAGGTTTTAAAGGATCTTCCCCTTCTTGCTCAATCCTAGCATCAAAAAAAATTTCCAAAACCCGTTCTCGCAAAGCCGGGGTTTTGGTCGCTGCAGGCGTTTGACAACCACCCTGCACTAGGACACCAGCATTAGACAAGGATTACAAGGCCCCAATTTGGATCTCTGATTCATGTGTTGGGAAGTCAATCAATTTTAGTTGAGTCCATTAGGTCAATTAAGTCCATTCGCTCATTGAGTCCTGTAATAAAGATTGAGTCCTGTAATAATGTGAGTCACTTGAGTCCAATTGAGTCCCTTTAGTCAAGTGAGTCCGTTTGTTTCAGTCCAACCAATTGAGTCCTGTAATTTGAGTTTTTCATTCAAGTTAAATCCAAGAGAAGAGCCACCAACCCCACTTAGGCCACCCCAGCTCATGCGCTTGGGCCCCTACTCAAGTTCATCAAACTTGGCACCTCCCAGGTCTATCAGCATTGGCGCCTGCCAAGCCCACACCCCTGGTCCACACTCAAGCTTGCATGAGGATTGGCATCCAAGCTCCCACACCCACAAAGGAGTGCCATCCTAGTCAAGCCCAGGCCCTTGGTGCCCCGGGTCAACAAGAGTGGCACCCCAGTCCAAGCCCAACAAAGAATTGGTGCCCAGCCCAGGTCCACAAGGAGTTGACTCCCAAGACTTTGACCAAGTCTAAGAGGTTGTCATCCCAGCCCAACATGGAGTCAAGTAGCCCAAGCCCAAGAGGAGTAAGCTTTCCAAGCCCAATAAGGAGTGGATGTCCAAGTCCTACAAGGAGTCCAGTCTTCCAATCCCACTCAAATTTTGTACTCCCTGTCCCACTCAAACTTGTAATCCCACTTTGACAAGGAGAGGGCCCTGGGTAAATCTATAAATACACCACCCCTCCTCCCTCTTGTAATGATACTATGAATTATTGAATGAAAGCTTTCAATTTTTTTTTGTGCATTTATGCATTGACGCTTTGTGAGGGAGAAGTTGTAAGGCCCAAACTTATCACTCCACAAGGAGGGCGGGTGGGGACACCGAAGGCACCAGAATAAGATAGAGGCTTTTCAACCCTCTGTGAATTGATCAATAATTTATGAGTCCATCTGTAATAAGGGCTTAGCCCATCTGAGTCCATTTTAGTTGTTATTTGAGTTTTTTGATTTTCAGTTCTGTACTAGTCAGCTCATGTTGAGCTAGTTCAGTCTAGTGTTAGTCAGCTCATGTCAAGCTAATTTTATTTTTTTGAGTCCTATTCAACCATATTGAAGACTCAAGACCACATCATACAAGTGAAGACCAAGTCCAACCAGATTGAAGACATGGAAGTATAGCACAAGTCCAACCCAGCTTGAAGATTTGAAGACCCCAGGAGAAAAAATTCAGAAAATCCTGATTCCTTGCAGATGCCCAGATTCCCTTCCAGATGCCAAAATATATTCATATACCAAGGCATCCATGATTTTAGAGGTCCATCTGCATCCTAGCCCAAAGAAATCAAGCCCAGGCGCCAAGCACAAGTCCCTAAGAAGCAAGATACCAGGGAATATTCCTGCTACCTGGCTACCAGGCCACCCCAGCTTCCAGAGGCCCAAACCCATGCGCCCGAGCCCCTTTGGGCTGGCCTCTTGCTTCTCATAGAAGCCCAACATGCCCCCGTAGGCATCCTTGGAGTGTTGGCCAAGTCAAGAGAATTTTTAGGGATTTTTCTACCTAATGTTTCCTTATTTTCTAGCTAGGGTTTGAGAGGGAAAATGATTCTTATGTAAAGACTTATGTACATTTACTTGGAGCCCAAGGTTAAGGGCCTATTTAAAGGACCCTAGCCTCTTGTATGAGGAGAGATTTTTGATATATGAAATAAACCTTGAAGTTCTTCTATTGTTTTGTTTGATTATCCTGCTGTGTGCATAAAGGGGTTTGAGAGTTCTTCACCCGGTGTTTGCAACCATCTTCCTGCCGCCAACCATCCTTCCAGCCCCTCCAAAACTTTCTTCTCTTTGCTGTTTTCCTTTATTTTCTTGATCACCTTTGAGTTTTCTAACCCCTGATAGGTCGTTTGCAGGTTCCCGAGTTCCTACGAATTCAACGACTTCAGCCAAGCCTCAATCGGACCACCGACCAGAAAGCCGGGTATCCGCGGGTCTTTTGCTCGGTTTTCCAGGTCGCATCCATCAAGAAATGAGAGATCCCTTCACTGTGATCTTCACCAGGCACTTCAGACATTGTCAGGTACACCCACTTTACCTCCAGTCTTTATATTGTAGGAGAACTTGCCCTAACCGAGGCTTCTCAGCCCCGGCGATCCTTCTTTAGTACTTTTCTAGGTTCTAATCTGCATGCTTGGATTCAAAAACTCATACAAAATTCCCTACAACAAGTTTTGATATGAAATCTGGGAATTAAATATCTAACCCACATATAAAATATACAAAAATAATTGCATGCATATTAGTCCCGCATCATTTGGTATCAGAGCTTAGATTAGGGCTTGTTTTCTGCAATTTTTCAGTCTGTATATACTCTATTATTTAAATTATTTCTCCCTGACCAAAACTTCAAAAACTCTGAAATTTATTTTTCCGGATTTATCATGAATCACAGTGATTTTAAGAATTTTAGAGATTTTATTATGGCCTGTGAATTTTCTGCAAGCCAAAATATAGCCTACAAATTTTTGGCTCTATTTTTTTTCAGCAAGACAAGTTTGGAAGATTTAGGGTTTTGTTTAGCAATTTTTGCATATCTTTTAATTTTAGTATATTTCCTGCATATTAGGCCATAATTTTCAAGTTTTCTTCTATTTAAGAAAATACCAAAAAAAAATTACATATTCTCCAAAAATACCAAAAACATCTAAACCCTAATTTGCATCCTCATCTGCCTGCCATCATTGCATAATTTACTTTTAAGGGCACTCTTGCTATATCAGATAAGGGGAGGAGTGGATAACCTCTCCTTAGCCCAAAACCACATCCCTTGCATTTGGTCCCAAGCCTTAACCTAAAATTAACTACACTTAATTTGCCCTAGTGGGCTAGGGACACCAACTGGTCGGGTCCGGGCTAAGTGTCAGATCATTGTGTCAAGCTAACCTGTGTGTGCCTTGTGCTCAGTGTCTAGAATGGTGGTTTAGGGATTCAATTCCGAAGGGCTTGTGTGCTGGTCCGCCTACCTGGCCAATCGCTGATTGGTATTTAGGATTGGCAATCAGGGACCTAACACTCCCCTTACACCTGCCTGGCTGAGTACAGGGTTACTATAGGCTAGTTTGCCACCCTGATCGAGCATCTAGTTTAGACTCTAGGTCTAGTCAGCTATAGTCTATCTGATCGAGTCTTGCATGAGCACTAGATCAGGGGTTTTATATCACCCACCTCCTTCACAAATATCTGAACCCATGAAAAATTTGCAAGCCCAAATAAAAGCACTCACTGAGCATCTAACCCAATCCATGGCCCAGTTGACTACCCAGTTAACTCAGTCTGGTACCCAAACCAACAATAGAATTGACCATCTTGCCAATAGGTTTGACCAGTTAGAAGGCCGTGTAGGGACCATACAAAGAACCCATGGGTCACAGTCTGAGCCAGATCCCAAGTCCCCTCAACCTAGGAGGACCCCAAACCCTGATCTATACCATGAGGTCGAACCTAGGAGAGCCCCTTATCCTGACCCGTACTACAATCCTCAACCTAGGAGGACCCCAAACCCAGATCCATACCGAGAGGTTGAACCTAGGAGAGCCCTCAGGCTGGCCCATACTATAATACTGAACCTAGAAGAACCCTTTACCATGACCCTTATTATGATACTGAACCCAGGAAAACCCAATACTCTGACCCATATAGGGAGTCCAATCCTAGAAGAACCCAATACTCTGACCTATATAGGGAGTCCAATCCTAGGAGAACCCAATACTCTGACCCATATAGAGAGCCCAACCCTAGGAGAACCCAATATTCTGACCCATATAGGGAGTCCAACCCTAGGAGAACCCAATATCCTGACCCATATAGGGAGCCCAACCTTCAGAGGACCCCATACCATGATCCATCCTTAGAACCTGACCATAGAGCTGACCCAAAATCCTATGACCCCAGATCCTATAATCCCATGACCCATAGATCTGCACCCTTGTCCTATGAGCCCAGAGAACCCATAACCCCTAAGTATCAATCTAGTACTAGTCAGGTTTGCCTTAGTCAACTTGAACCCCATAGGATTAGCACCCCTAAATATGAGCCCAGTAGTGAGCCACTATCCCTTAGGCAACTTGAACCTACTAGGATTAGTGTCCATAATCAGAAACCAGGACCTAGCCAATTTTTCCCTAGCCGACCTTCTCCAACCATTCCTGAGATTGACAAGGCTTACATTAATACGAAAGTGTATGAAGCTGATGCGAGCCTAGTGGATGAGTATGAGGGAGAAGATGAGACACCTATAGATGACCTAGAAATAGTTGGCCTAGTAAATACCCAGGTAGAAGCCAACCTAGAGGTAGTTGACCCTAACCACATCCAACCAAAAGCTATAATGGAAGAACAAATAGAGGAAGAGAACCTAGGTACTGCTGTTAGAGTCTTACCTGAGGAAACCGTAGAGGAGAGCCAAATTATAGAGTCTAGTCCTAAAATACAAGAACTTGAAGAATTTATTAAGGACCTGATCTCTTTGAATCAGTACCCTTAGGATGAGCCTCCTCCTATAGTTCCCATCAAGGACCTCTTCCCCGAGATTAATAACCCATCCTTCCATTATAGAAACCCCGTAGATATATCGTAACCCCGTAAGGTTAACCTCATTAGTCTAGGATTAGTCCCTGACATGCCTTCTTTTATTCTACTTTATCCAACTAACCCGGAACCTTTTTCTCCACCTTACCAGAGTAATTCTGAACCCACTTCCTATTTCCTACCCTTTCCTGAGTTTTCTCATGTGTCTAGAACTATTAGGTTACATTTTGTTGAGGTTACTAGGTTGCAAGGATCCATAGAGCCCATCCCATTTGCTACCTACTTTTGGCAGACCCTCTGGCACTTATTAGGAGTTACTAGCAAATTTTCTTCTGCATGTCATCCATCAACCACGACTCATGCCCCCATGCCCAAGTGGTAGTTAAGACCTAATAAACCTCTTTAGTCGAGTCTGTTAGGTGTAGGTTTGAGTCCTTTGCATCATCTTGTTAGGAGTCTGCATGTGCCTAGCATGTTCACCACCCGCACTAATGTTAAAACAACTGGCTAATTCCCGAAGAAGGGTCAAAGAATTTGATGTAGTGGATTCTATCTTGGTTAGGCTTAGGCCTAAAAGAAGCTTCATGCTTACAGAGCCAGATCTTTTTAAAGTGATAGAGAAGGTTGAATCAAATGCCTAGGTGTTAGACTTGCCTTCGGATTTGGGCATTAGTTCTACCTTCAATATTATAGACCTGGTTGAGTATAGGGAACCGACAGCGATACCTAGTAAGGCCTTTGGACCTGTTCCTTTTCATTGTGAGTGATCCTAACCCAGAGTGTCCACTAACAAATTGGCCTGAGAGAGGAGAATGGATCGAGCGTATCCTGAACGATCAAGCCATCATGACCCAGGGCCGTGACTATCAACGCTTCCTGGTTCGATGGCAAGGTCGGCCAGAGTCGAACGATTCATGGTTTTCTCGAGAGGACTTGCAGCACCTCAACCCAGACCTCCTCGAGAGATATGTGAGCTAGCTTGATCTTCACTCGACAGGGTCGAGTTCCTCCCACCCCAGAAGAATTGGTGGGGACACCGGAGGCACCAGAATAAGACAGAGACTTTTCAACCCTCTGTAAATTGATCAATAATTTATGAGTCCATCTGTAATAAGGGCTTAGCCCATCTGAGTCCATTTTAGTTGTTATTTGAGTTTTTTGATTTTCAGTTCTGTACTAGTCAGCTCATGTTGAGCTAGTTCAGTCCAGTGTTAGTCAGCTCATGTCAAGCTAATTTTATTTTTTGAGTCCTATTCAACCATATTGAAGACTCAAGACCATATCATACAAGTGAAGACCAAGTCCAACCAGATTGAAGACATGGAAGTATAGCACAAGTCCAACCCAGCTTGAAGATTTGAAGACCCCAGGAGAAAAAATTCAGAAAACCCTGATTCCTTGCAGATGCCCAGATTCCCTTCCAGATGCCAAAATATATTCATATACCAAGGCATCCATGATTTTAGAGGTCCATCTGCATCCTAGCCCAAAGAAATCAAGCCCAGGCGCCAAGCACAAGTCCCTAAGAAGCAAGATACCAGGGAATATTCCTGCTACCTGGCTACCAGGCCACCCCAGCTTCCAGAGGCCCAAACCCATGCGCCCGAGCCCCTTTGGGTTGGCCTCTTGCTACTCCTAGAAGCCCAACATGCCCCCGTAGGCATCCTTGGAGTGTTGGCCAAGTCAAGAGAATTTTTAGGGATTTTTCTACCTAATGTTTCTTTATTTTCTAGCTAGGGTTTGAGAGGAAAAATGATTCTTATGTAAAGACTTATGTGCTCTTACTTGGAGCCCAAGGTTAAGGGCCTATTTAAAGGACCCTAGCCTCTTGTATGAGGAGAGATTTTTGATATATGAAATAAACCTTGAAGTTCTTCTGTTGTTTTGTTTGATTACCCTGCTGTGTGCATAAAGGGGTTTGAGAGTTCTTCTTCCTGGTGTTTGCAACCATCTTCCTGCCGCCAACCATCCTTCCAGCCCCTCCAAAACTTTCTTCCCTTTGCTATTTTCCTTTATTTTCTTGATCTCCTTTGAGTTTTCTAACCCCTGACAGGTCGTTTGCAGGTCCCCGAGTTCCTACGAATCTAACGACTTCAGCCAAGCCTCAATCGGACCACCGAGCAGAAAGCCGGGTATCCACGGGTCTTTGGCTCGATTTTCCAGGCCGCATTCATCGAGAAACGAGAGATCCTTTCGTTGCGATCTTCACCAGGCACTTCAGACATTGTCAGGTACACCCGCTCTACCTCCAGTCTTTATATTGAAGGAGAACTTGCCCTAACCGAGGCTTCTCAGCCCCGACAATTCTTCTTTAGTACTTTTCTAGGTTCTAATCTGCATGCTTGGATTCAAAAATTCATACAAAATTTCCTACAACAAATTTTGATCTGAAATTCGGGAATTAATTACCTAACCCCACATATAAAATATACAAAAAGAACTGCATGCATATTAGTCCCGCATCAAGGGCACATAAGGTGCAACCCAGTCTACCAAACCCTAGTTCTCTTCTAGCCAAGCCACCCCATCCCTCTTCCATCTTCCCTTGGCCGCCACCTTCATCTTCTCATCTAGGCTGCCCACACCAATCATCTTCTAAACCCTAGGCTACCCCCATCTCTTCATCCCTACACCCCAGACTCCCATCTACACCATCCAGGCATCCATCCCAAGCTTCCAAGCCGCCATCATCAAGCTTCCAGGCCGCCATCAACAAGTCCAGGCTCCCATCCACTCCAGGCCGCCAACCATCTACAACATCCTCCTCCCCTTATCCTCTCTTCCAAACTTTTAGTTCCATAATTTTTCCATCTTTAGAAACCCTAACCCTTGGTATTTGCAGGATCCCTCAGGAGAAACGATCCTTGGAAGAAGTCTTCCTTGCCCTCGAAACCAGCTGATAAAAAGCCAACACATCCGCAAGAACGAGTCTTCGTCATCCAGACATCGATCTGAGTGGTGTGATCTCTTCTACTTTGAAGCAAACATCATTGCTAGGTAATCAAGCCCATCCCATCTCTTCTTTTTCTATTGAGGTTGAGCATGTTCTTAATAGGTGTTTCTTAACCCTAGGATCCTTCTTTTTTTTATCACTTTGTTAGAATCTTGCTATGCGGGTAGAACCTAGTCTTTACATAAAAACCATAGTTGTTCTTAATCTCTTTTCGAGAACAAAACCAATAAAAAAATTAAAAAATTATTGCTCTCTTTAATCTGCGATTTCTTTATGTTCATCCTAGCATGTTCAACCCACATCAATTCATCCAGTCCCGCATCATTTTTGGTATCAAAGATAGGTTTAGGACATGTTCTTGCATAGTAGTTAAAATTTCTACATGCTGAAATCTGCATACTAGTCTAAACCTAGGGCTTGTTCATTATCAAAACCTTCATGTTTAACCTTAATCATTGCATCCATCCATCATATAATCAGTCTCCTTTAATTTCTGTAAATTTTTTCTTAATTATCAGATCTGAAAACACAAAAAATCTGCATGAAACCTAAACCCTGCCTTGCTGAAATTTCTGCAACACTAACCTAAGGCTGAAATTTGTTTCCATAAAACCTTTCAAAACTTAAATTTCTTTGCGTTTAATCATCTGTCATTAACCCTAATTAAATCTGCCATCTACAACAAAAAAAAAAGAAAAAACAACAAAATTTATTTTATACATAATTTCTTATCTTAGTTTCATGTTTTAGGGTTTCATGTGTGCATGCATAACTAAATCAACTTAAGGGCAATTTTACTATGTCAGATGAGGGAAGGATTTCATCACCTTTCCTTGGCCCAAAACAACCACCCTGCATTCAAACCTAAACCTTAATTAAAACTGAGTAGCAACCTAATTGAGCTAGGGACACCCACAGGTCCAGTCGTGGTATTGTGAGAAAGCTAGTGCACTCAATCCTTCAGTTATTTCTTGAAGCTGGTGTCTAGGCAAGAGGTCCAGAGGCAAATGCTCTAAGCAGAGTTGTGGTTACTTAATTAGGACCCTGCGAGAGCAGGGGGAGCCTTCCACACTCCCACCTCTTACCTGGCCAGTGAAAAGGATAATTGTTGAATTGGTTGTATGTTGAGTTGACTCATTCTACGTGAGCTGCTAGGTCAAGCTAACCCTAGAATGATATGTGTGCTTGTTGCATGACCCCTAGTTTATGAGTCTAACCCCACCAACCCCAACCCAGTCTGACCATGGAACCTAACTATGAAACCTATCTTAGGACCATTACTGAACAATTTACCCAATTGAGTGTCTAATTAAACAATAGGTTTGACCAATTGGATGGATGTATTGGAAACCTAGAGAGGACCAGAAAGACCCATACTGAGCCTAAACTTGAGATGCCATGTCCCACACCTCCCAACCCTAGGAGAGCCCCACACTATGACCCAATCTGGAAGCTTAATCTAAGGAGACCCAATTATGATTTCATGGACCAGCATGAGATAGCCGTTAGGAACATTAGGTTAGAAGCACCTACTTTTGGTGGCAATCTTGATCCTGAGGTTTGCCTTGATTGGAAAAGTGGTATGGACCAGTATTTTGAGAGGGATGAAATGATTGAAGAGAGGAAGCTTAGGTTTGCCAAACTCAAATTAGTTCACCAAGCTAGACTATACTAGGGGGATGCTGAATGCATGACTAAGCGAAGAGGAGACATGCCTATAGCTACCTGGAGAGCCATGAAGAGCAAACTTAGGGAAAGGTACCTCCCTATGTCCTATGAGCCTAGTGGACCCATAACCCGTCGATCCCTACCCATGTCCTATGAGCCTAGTGGACCCATAGCCCATCGATGCCTACCCATGTTGATGTGGGACAGGGATTGGACTGGATCGCTGGTGAGCATGAAAGTCACCAGAGATTAGGATTTGCAAAGAAGGAGGAAAGAAGAGGGTGCAGGGTTAAGAAAAATACTGGGGTTCACATAGATTCCCCAAGAAGAACAAGCACATAGCAAAGGGGCTCACACAGATGCCCTAGAAGAACAAGCACATAGCAAAGGGACTCACATAGATGCCCTGGGCTCACACAGAAACCCTGGAAAGATGGAGAAGGGATCATACAGATACCCTAGGATCACACAGATCCTTCACACAGAACAATAAAAATTTTATTCATCCATCCTCCTTATTACAAAAGGCTGAGTGGTGGGGACACCTGAGGCACCAGAATAAGACAGAGGCATTTTCAACCCTCTATAAATTGATCAATAATTTATGAGTCCATCTGTAATAAGGGCTTAGCTCATCTGAGTCCATTTTAGTTATTATTTGAGTATTTTTAGTTGTTATTTCAGTTCTGTACTAGTCAGCTCATGTTGAGCTAGTTCAGTCCAATGCTAGTCAGCTCATGTTGAGCTAATTTTATTTTTTTGAGTCCTGTCCAAGCATACTGAAGACTCAAGACTATATCATACAAGTGAAGACCAAGTCCAACTAGATTGAAGACATGGAAGTATAGCACAAGTCCAACCCAGCTTGAAGATTTGAAGACCCCAGGAGGAAAATTCAGAAAACCCTGATTTCTTGCATATGCCCTCCAGATGCCCAGATTCTCTTCCAGATGCCAAAGTATATTCATAGATAAGGGCATCCATGATTCCAAAGGTCCATCTGCATCCTAGCCCAAAGAAATCAAGCCCAGGTGCCAAGCCCAAGCCCCTAAGAAGCAAGATACCAGGGAATATTCCTGCTACCTGGCTACCAGGCCACCCCAGCTTCCAGAGGCCCAAACCCATGCACCCGAGCCCCTTTGGGCCGGCCTTTTGCTTCTCCTAGAAGCCCAACACGCCCCCTAGGCGTCCTTGGAGTCTTGACCAAGTCAAGAAAATTCTTAGGGATTTTTCTACCTAATATTTCCTTATTTTCTAGCTAGGGTTTGAGAGGGAAAAGGATTCTTATGTAAAGACTTATGTACCCTTACTTGGAGCCCAAGGTTAAGGGTCTATTTAAGGGACCCTAGCCTCTTGTATGAAGGGAGAATTCTTGATGAATGAAAACCTTGAGTTCTTCTATTGAGTGGTGTGATACCCTGCTGTGTGCATAAAGGGGTTTATGAGAGTTCTTCTTCCCGGTGTTTGCAATCATCTTCCTGCTGCCAACAAACCCTCCAGATCCCTGGATGCCCACTCCAAAAGAAGCCTTCCCTTGCTATTTTTACTTTGTTTTCTTGTTCCTTTGTGAGCTTTCTAACCCCTGACAGGTCGTTTGCAGGTCCCTGAGTTCCTACGAATCCAACGACTCCAGCCAAGCCTCAATCGGATCACCGAGCAGAAAGCCGGGTATCCGCGGGTCTTTGGCTCGGTTTTCCAGGCCGCATCCGTCGAGGAATGAGAGACCCCTTCGCTGCGATCTTCACAGACATTGTCAGGTACACCCCTCTACCTCCAGTAGTTTTATTGTAGGAGAACTTGCCCTAACCGAGGCTTCTTAGCCCCGGCGGTCCTTCTTTGCTACTTTTCTAGGTCCTAATCTGCACGCTGATCTTCAAAAATTCATACAAAATTCCCTACAAATAATTTTGATCTGAAATTTGGGAATTAATCACCTAACTCAACATGTAAAACATACAAAAAATTTGCATGCATATTAGTTCCCCATCACTGAGAGTGGTATTTATAGATTTTCCAACCCTCATTTGAATTTGAATACAAGATAAAAAGATAAGAATGAATCAAATTCAAATATAAGATAGGATAAGATAAGCCTATCCATATATCAATCCTAACCAACCAAATCCTAATTCAAATTTTAAACAAAAGATAAATCCTAAATAAATTTATTCCAAAAAATGCTTCAAGATCTGTGCCACTCCAAGAATTATGCTTGCTCCAAGATCCGTGCTTGAGATGTCCCCATCATTCTCCTACGGTGGGGAAAAAACTCGACTCTGTCGAGTTTGGGTCAGGCTCCAGCTTCAGCTTGACTTCAGCTCCGGGAACTCCAAACTTTTAGCTTGACATAACCATGATTTTTTTTTAATCAACTTTGCTTTGAAAATGGTGCAGCTTTGAGATCGGTATGCTTTGAAATCTATGCTTTGAAAATGGGCTGCAGACAGTTCTTGGAGAGCTTGGCATAGACGAAGCAGAAAATAGGGGTGAGGGCTGGAAGGGAGGAATGGTGGTGGGTGACCGGCTTGGGGGAGGGTGGTCCGATGTCGATGTTGGGGAAGGATCCATGGACGAGATTTGAAACAGGGAAGAAAGAGAACAGTGGGCCGGTGATGAAACAGAAAAATCCTAATCCTTTAGCTCTGATACCACTTGATGCGGGATAGGGATTGGACTGGATCGCTGGCGAGCATGAAAGTCACCAGAGATTAGGATTTGCAAAGAAGGAGGAAAGAAGAGGGTGCAGGGTTAAGAAAAATACTGGGGTTCACATAGATTCCCCAAGAAGAACAAGCACATAGCAAAGGGGCTCACATAGATACCCTAGAAGAACAAGCACATAGCAAAGGGGCTCACATAGATGCCCTGGGCTCACATAGAAACCCTGGGAAGATGGAGAAGGGATCATACAGATACCCTAGGATCACACAGATCCTTCACACAGAACAATAGAAATTTTATTCATCCATCCTCCTCATTACAAAAGGCTGAGGGTGGTATTTATAGATTTTCCAACCCTCATTTGAATTTGAATACAAGATAAAAAGATAAGAACGAATCAAATTCAAATATAAGATAGGATAAGATAAGCCTATCCATATATCAATCCTAACCAACCAAATCCTAATTCAAATTTTAAACAAAAGATAAATCCTAAATAAATTTATTCCAAAAAATGCTTCAGGATCTGTGCCACTCCAAGAATTATGATTGCTCCAAGATCCGTGCTTGAGATGTCCCCATCATTCTCCTACGGTGGGGAAAAAACTCGACTCTGTCGAGTTTGGGTCAGGCTCCAGCTTCAGCTTGACTTCAACTCCGGGAACTCCAAACTTTTAGCTTGACATAACCATGATTTCTTTTTTAATCAACTTTGCTTTGAAAATGGTGTAGCTTTGAGATCGGTGTGCTTTGAAATCTGTGCTTTGAAAATGGGCTGTAGGCAGTTCTTGGAGAGCTTGGCATAGACGAAGCAGAAAATAGGGGTGAGGGCTGGAAGGGAGGAATGGTGGTGGGTGACCGGCTGGGGGGAGGGTGGTCCGACGTTGATGTTGGGGAAGGATCTGTGGACGAGACTTGAAACAGGGAAGAAAGAGAACAGTGGGCCGGTGATGAAACAGAAAAATCCTAATCCTTTAGCTCTGATACCACTTGATGCGGGACAGGGATTGGACTGGATCGCTGGCGAGCATGAAAGTCACTAGAGATTAGGATTTGCAAAGAAGGAGGAAAGAAGAGGGTGCAGGGTTAAGAAAAATACTAGGGTTCACATAGATTTCCCAAGAAGAACAAGCACATAGCAAAGGGGCTCACACAGATGCCCTAGAAGAACAAGCACATAGCAAAGGGGCTCACATAGATGCCCTGGGCTCATACAGAAACCCTGGGAAGATGGAGAAGGGATTATACAGATACCCTAGGATCACACAGATCCTTCACACAGAATAATAGAAATTTTATTCATCCATCATCCTCATTACAAAAGGCTGAGGGTGGTATTTATAGATTTTCCAACCCTCATTTGAATTTGAATACAAGATAAAAAAATAAGAATGAATCAAATTCAAATATAAGATAGGATAAGATAAGCCTATCCATATATCAATCCTAACCAACCAAATCCTAATTCAAATTTTAAACAAAAGATAAATCCTAAATAAATTTATTCCAAAAAATGCTTCAAGATCTGTGCCACTCCAAGAATTATGCTTGCTCCAAGATCCGTGCTTGAGATGTCCCCATCATTCTCCTACGGTGGGGAAAAAACTCGACTCTATCGAGTTTGGGTCAGGCTCCAGCTTCAGCTTGACTTCAGCTCCAGGAACTCCAAACTTTTAGCTTGACATAACCATGATTTTTTTTAATCAACTTTGCTTTGAAAATGGTGTAGCTTTGAGATCGGTGTGCTTTGAAATCTATGCTTTGAAAATGGGCTACAGGCAGTTCTTGGAGAGCTTGGCATAGACGAAGCAGAAAACATGGGTGAGGGCTGGAAGGGAGGAATGGTGGTGGGTGATCGGTTGGGGGGAGGGTGGTCCGACATCGATGTTGGGGAAGGATCCGTGGATGAGATTTGAAACAGGGAAGAAAGAGAACAGTGGGCCGGTGATGAAACAGAAAAATCCTAATCCTTTAGCTCTGATACCACTTGATGCGGGACAGGGATTGGACTGGATCGCTGGCGAGCATGAAAGTCACCAGAGATTAGGATTTGCAAAGGAGGAAAGAAGAGGGTGCAGGGTTAAGAAAAATACTGGGGTTCACATAGATTCCCCAAAAGAACAAGCACATAGCAAAGGGGCTCACATAGATGCCCTGGGCTCATACAGAAACCCTGGGAAGATGGAGAAGGGATCATACAGATATCCTAGGATCACACAGATCCTTCACACAGAACAATAGAAATTTTATTCATCCATCATCCTCATTACAAAAGGCTGAGTGTGGTATTTATAGATTTTCCAACCCTCATTTGAATTTGAATACAAGATAAAAAGATAAAAACGAACCAAATTCAAATATAAGATAGGATAAGATAAGCCTATCCATATATCAATCATAACCAACCAAATCTTAATTCAAATTTTAAACAAAAGATAAATCCTAAATAAATTTATTCCAAAAAATGCTTCAAGATCCGTGCCACTCCAAGAATTATGCTTGCTCCAAGATCCGTGCTTGAGATGTCCCCATCACATGTCCTATGAGCCCAATGGACCCATAACTCATTGATCTGAACCCTTGTCCTATGAGCCCAAGAGACCCATAACCCATCGATCTGAACCCATGTCCTATGAGCCCAAGGAACCCATAACTCATCAATCTAAACCCATTCCTATGAGCCCAAGAGACCCCTAACCCATCAATTTGAACCCATGTCCTCTTAGCCCAAGGAACCCATAACCCATTAACCCGAACCCAATAAGATTAGTATCCTTGGACATAACCCAAGTACTAGTCAAGTTCCCTTTAGCCAACCCATCCCTGCTACCCCATTGGTTCACAAGACTAACATTTAAGCAAAAATTTGTAGGGCCGACCAAGATTTAGTTGACTAGGAAAGTGTTCAGACTGAGCCTGAATTAGAAACCCAATCAGAAGGGGAGAACCATGAGGAGTGTATCCTTGCTACCACGATGACTTTACCTGAGGAAATCCTTAAGGAGAATCAAATCATAGAGCCTAGTCCCGAAATTCTAGAACCAGAGAAAATTAGTGAGGACTTGGTCTCTTCAATTTAGTACCCTCGGGAGGAGTTCATTCCTTTAGTCTTGGTCAAAGATCCCTTGTTTGAAAGCACTAACTCATCCTTCCATAAGGTGGACCTTTTGTTGCCTGTAGATCTATGTCCACACCTTCAAGTCATCCCCATGAATCAAGAGCCAGTCGATGGACCCTCCTATTTTCTACCCTATCCCGAGGCTTCCAATGCTCCTAGAAGTATCAGGTTACACTTTGTTGAGGTTAGCAAGTTGCACCAATCCTTTGAATCTATTAAATTTGCTACTTATTTCTGGAAAACTTTATGGCATCTATTAGGAGTCCACATCAGATTTTTGTCTGCCTATCACCCACCAACCCAGGGTCAGACACAGTTGTAGGTAAAGATTTAGTCGACCCTATGATGCATTAGGTTTTTGTATGAGTCAATTGTGTTGAGTCATTTACCCTGCATGTTAGAGATCTGCATAAGGAAATTAGCCGTAAGATTAATGAGAGCAATGATATTTATAAAAACATGGTTAATTTCTAAAAAGAGTTAAGAGTTCGCTAGGAAAATTTTGTGATGATTAGGCTTAGACCTAAACAGTTTCCCCCGAGGATCGTGAAGTTACATGCCCGTGGAGCTGGATCCATCAAAGTGATAAAAAAAGTTGGACCTAATGCCTATGTGCTCGAATTACTACCCGAATTTGGCATTAGCTCAACCTTCAATAACTCGGACCTAGTTGAGTATAGGGAGCCAGCAATGATACCCAGCAAGCCTTTTGGACCTGACCCTTTCTTTGAAGAGCAAACCCATCTCTGAGTATCCACCAATAAATTTGCCTGGAAAAGAAAAGGATTGAGCATATCCTAGACGACCAAGCTAATAGTACCCAGATCAAAGGCTACCAACGTTACTTAGTTCATTGGCCAGGTTGACCAGAATCTGAGGACTCGTGGATCACTCGACAGGATCCACAATGCCCCAATTTGGATCACTGATTCATGTGTTGGAAAGTTAGTCAATTTTAGTTCAGTCCATTAGGTCAATTGAGTCTACTTGCTCATTGAGTCTTGTAATAAAGATTGAGTCCTATAATAAAGTGAGTCACTTGAGTCCAATTGAGTCCCCTTAGTCAAGTGAGTCCATTTATTTTAGTCCAACCAATCGAGTCCTGTAATTCAAAATTTTCATTCAAGTTAAATCCAAGAGGAGAGCCACCGGACCCCACTCAGGCCACCCCAGCTCATGGCCAGGGCCCCTACTCATGTTCATCAACCTTGGCACCTCCCAGGTCTATCAGCATTAGCACCTCCCAAGCCCACACCCTGGTCCACACTCAAGCCCGCATGAGGATTGGCATCCAAGCTCCAAGGCCCACAAAGGAGTGCCACCCCAGTCAAGCCCAGGCTCTTGGCACCCCAGGTCAATAAGAGTGGTGCCCCAGTCCAAGCCCAACTAAGAATTGGTGCCCATCCCAGGTCCACAAGGAGTTGATGCCCAAGACTTTGACAAAGTCCAAGAGGTTGTCATCCTAGCCCAACATGGAGTCAACCCAAGAGGAGTAAGCTTTCCGAGTCCAATAAGGAGTTGATGTCCAAGTCCTACAGGGACTCCTGTCTTCTAATCCCACTCAAATTTTGTACTCCCTGTCCTACTCAAACTTGTAATCCCACTTTGACAAGGAGAGGGCCTTGGGTGAATCTATGAATACCCCACCCTTCCTCCCTCTTGTAATGATGCTGTGAATTATTGAATGAAAGCTTTGTGTTTTTTTCCATTCATTTATGCATTGACGCTCCATGAGGGAGAGGGTGTGAGGCCTAAACTTATCACTCCGCAAGGAGGGCACGTGAGGTGCAACCCAATCTACCAAACCCTAGTTCTCTTCTAGCCAAGCTACCCCATCCCTCTTCCATCTTCCCTTGGCCGCCACCTTCATCTTCCCATCTAGGCCGCCCACACCAATCATCTTCTAAACCCTAGGCCACCCCTATCTCTTCATCCCTACACCCCAGGCTGCCATCTATAGAATCTAGGCATCCACCCTGGCCCGGGTCTCTAACACTGTTTTGCAGGATCGGGAACCGTAGGACTCTAGAGTAAAGGGGCAGACGTCTGGAACCACATTGCAGCTGCAAGCCATGATGGTAAGGTCAGAAATAGATTGGCATGCCAGGAAGGGGGAGAAAAGCTCCTGTACAAACAACCCCCCACGAGCTTAAGAACAGCTCTACTCGAAGCATGGTGGTGACTTATGGACAAGAAGCTTGCACCAGCCGAGCGGGCCCGAGGAGGGAGCTTCCCGCTCCTCCTTAACCACCCTCGGCAGATGGCCAGTACGCTACACTCGTCCAATAGATGCAGGTACTGTGATGCAGTACGGAAGCTCTGATACCAAAAATGATGCAGAACAAATAAGGGGATGCGATGCGTATGTAAATTAAGATTAATCTAATTTTTTTTTTTTGTTTTTATATGTTTGTAGAAGTTGGCTTCAAATCAAAGAAAAGTTAACCTAACATTGAAAGATACTAATATGATAATTGAAAGCACAATTTGAAGGAAACTAAATTATCAGAGTAGTTCAGAAGCAACGGATCGCTGGGGGTTGAGAAACTCCCAGACCTAGGGTTTCGCTCCAAACTTTCAACAGAACAGAAATAAAGAGAAGAGATGGTTTACCTAACTAGACAATGATCTTCACAGATTTTGGTGGAAGAACTCTCTCGAGCAGATTGTTGGATCCTCGGATTCAGATTTCTTCGCAATGGATCCTCCAATACTGGTCCTTTGGCGGGTTGGCTTCTCCTGAACTCAAGATCTGGAAGAGAAGAAAAACAATTGATGGAATCAGAGAGTCAAGGGAAAGATTTACCAGGTTGATGAACTTGAAGATTGAAATTGCTGAAAACTGGATTCTCCTGAATGTTGATGTGATTTTCCTTGGAACTTGCTCTGGATCTGAAGTAGCCGGACTGGATCTGGATGAAGGTGGATGGCCTGGACTTGTAGAGAGAGAGAGGCCGTGGAGATGGATGGATCTAGGGTTTGATGGATTGAAAATAATGAAGGGTGGCTAGGGTTTTGGAATTTCAAGTGGCTAACCTAGGGTTTAGGATAAAGATGGAGATCTCTCACCTCCTCAAGGCTCCAATGGAACCCGGATTACCCCCTCACGGAGCTCAACACTTAGAATAGTGCGGAAGAAGAGAAACCTAGGTCACTCAACACAAGAGAGTAGCAAAAAAATAATTTTCTTCATTGATTTTTCAAAGTTACAAAGAGAGGTCTATTATATAGACCTAAAATTTTCTCCAAGCTTGTACAAATTCCCATGTGGGACTAAACTCCTCCAACCCCTAGATTAGGTAGAAAATCTTCTCTCTTGGCCGACCAAGAGTTCAAAAAAAAATTGGGACGGCCATAAAGGAATTTTTTGGAATTTTTATGGCGCCTCCTTTGGAGTTGGATTTGGATTTGGAGTCCTCTTCTTCTTATGGCATTTCTTCTTTTCTTCCACTCCAAGTTAAGCTCTTTGATTTTGATTTGAACTTCAATTAGGAGTAGGTTGGATGTCCTTCTTTGATTTCTTCTCCAAGAGAAGTCTTCTTCCTTCTTTGCTTAGGTAAAATAGGCAGGTATGGGCGCCTCCTTTAAAGTAGCCTCCAATTTGATTTTTTCTTCTTTGGATGTGGGGACCATGACACTGGGATGCCTCTGTGGCGCCTCCTGGACTCTGGCGTGTGCTCGGAGTGTGGCCTCCACTTGCTTGAACCTTGATTTGATTGGAAGACAAATGTGACACCATTTTGGACCAAATTGAAACCACATCGGGACTTGCACCGAGTCAACATGACTCAACAAAAGTTAAATGGTGACTCAAGAAATAAATAAAAATAAATAAACTGGTTGACCAGGTCAACCTTTATTACAAACCCTAATTTCTCGGGCAATGTCAATCAGAGATCCAAATGGAGCTCTGAAGTTTTCTTCTGAGTCTGGTGCCCGCACCATACTGACCATGACCGTGAGGCAGTTGCAGCACCAGCGGCGCTCCCTAGTCACTCAACCCCAGCCAGGGACCCTTGCAGCCCAAGCCATGGGCCCCCGCAGTAGCTTGCGCTCCATCCAAGGCAGCCCTTCCCATCCGTGGGCCATAACTAATCCCTGCGGGAGTCACTAGACCCCCATAAAGAGGAATCGTTCCTGATCAGCGGACCGGGAGAGCCGATCCCCGGTGGACGAAAATGCCGTCATCAAGCATGTCAAGCACCACCGAGGCAAGGCCCCCCATCGCGATCATCTCTAGCTTTCAGCACCATCTTCTCCAATGGCGTCGGTGGAAGGCTCCACTAACGAGGCCATCCAGCACCTGGCCGAGAGGTGCCTAGAAGAACAAGGGAGCAAGTTGGCAGAGCTCTCCTGCCAGTTCGCCAACATACAGGGCTCCTCCAAGGAGCCAGTTGGTGATGATGCCCGACCTCCTTTCTCTCGAGAAATCCAAGAGGAACCGATTCCATGTCAGTTCCGCATGCCTCAGGTGGATCCCTATGATGGGACCACTGATCTCCTGGACCACCTAAAGAGCTATAAGACTCTCATGAGAGTCCAGGGGGTGATGGATGCCCTCCGTGCATCGCCTTTCTGGCCACCCTCCAGAAGGTCGCTTGAGTCGCTCGAGTCTGGTTCACCCACCTTGACTCCTTCCAACTGCTGGAGAGGAGATTCATGGCCCACTTCGACATTTGTCGAAAGGTGCTGCGAGAGGTGGATAGCCTCTTCTCTATCCGGCAACAAGATCATGATCTCCTGCAAGACTATGTGACCCGCTTCAAAGCTACCACCCTAGAGATCTATAGCCTGGACGAGCCCATCACCATGTTGGCATTGAAGCGAGGGCTCAAGACCACCTGATGAGGGACGGACTCAATGTACCCTGGATTATTTGGAAAAGGGGAACACCTAAACAAACTAGGACCGTGGGAGGGCTAAGAAGCCTCCCGGGACTAGGGTGAAACTGATACTAAAATCCTAAAACAGTTGAACTCTTTTGTTTTCAATTTTCTTAGTGGAGGAACAATGGGATGGAGGGTAGGAAAAATGGACACTCTAGGACTGGGAACCTACCTTCACGGAGAGACGTCGCACCTCTAGGGCATCTCACCCATCCCACTACATGTAATCTAGGGCATCCCACCCATCTCACTACATGCGAAGCCTAGGGCGTCCCACCCAAATCGCTACCTGGGGCCGTAAAGGAAAATTCCTAAGACCTAGAGGGGGACTCGATGAGAAGGGAATATCTAGGGCCTCGTTGGTGCGGGCACCAGACTCAGAAGAAGACTTCAGAGCTCCATTTGGATCTCTGATTGACATTGCCCGAGAAATTAGGGTTTGTAATAAAGGTTGACCTGGTCAACCAGTTATTTATTTTATTTATTTCTTGAGTCACCATTTAAATTTTGTTGAGTCATGTTGACTCGGTGCAAGTCCCAATGTGGTTTCAATTTGGTCCAAAATGGTGCCACATTTCTCTTCCAATCAACTCAAGGTTCAAGCAAGTGGAGGCCACACTCCAAGCCACATGCCCAGCCACACTCCGAGCACACGCCAGAGTCCAGGAGGCGCCATAGAGGCATCCCAGTGTCATGGTCCCCACATCCAAAGAAGAAAAAATCAAATTGGAGGCTAAATTAAAGGAGGCGCCCACACCTGCCTAATTTACCTAAGCAAAGAAGGAAGAAAACTTCTCTTGGAGAAGAAATCAAAGAAGGACATCCAACCTACTCCTAATTGAAGTTCAAATCAAAATCAAAGAGCTTAACTTGGAGTGGAAGAAAAGAAGAAATACCATAAGAAGAAGAGGACTCCAAATCCAAATCCAACTCCAAAGGAGGTGCCATAAAAGTTCCAAAACAATTCCTTTATGGCCGTCCCAATTTTTTTGGACTCTTGGTCGGCCAAGGGAGAGGATTTTCTACCTAATCTAGGGGTTGGAAGAGTTTAGTCCCACATGGGAATTTGTACAAGCTAGGAGAAAATTTTAGGTCTATATAATAGACCTCTCTTTGTAACTTTAAAAAAATCAATGAAGAAAAAATTATTTTTTGCTATTCTCTTGTGTTGAGTGACCTAGGTTTCTCTTCTTCCGCACTATTCTAAGTGTTGAGCTCCGTGAGGGGGTAATCCGGGTTCCATTGGAGCCTTGAGGAGGTGAGAGATCTCCATCTTTATCCAAAACCCTAGGTTAGCCACTTGAAAATTCCAAAACCCTAGCCACCCTTCATTATTTTCAATCCATCAAACCCTAGATCCATCCATCTCCCACGGCCTCTCTCTCTCTACAAGTCCAGGCCGTCCACCTTCATCCAGATCCAGTCCGGCTACTTCAGATCCAGAGCAAGTTCCAAGGAAAATCACATCAGCATCCAGGAGAATCCAGTTTTCAGCAATTTCGATCTTCAAGTTCATCAACCTGGTAAATCTTTTCCTTGACTCTCTGATTCCATCAATTGTTTTTCTTCTCTTCCAGATCTTGAGTTCAGGAGAAGCCAACCCACCAAAGGACCAGTATTGGAGGATCCATTACGAAGATATCCAACTCCGAGGATCCAACAATCTGCTCGGGAGAGTTCTTCTACCAAAATCTGTGAAGATCATTGTCTGGTTAGATAAACCTTCCCTTCTCTTTATTTCTATTTTGTTGAAAGCTCGGAGTGAAACCCTAGGTCTGGGAGTTTCTCAACCCCCAGCGATCCGTTGCTTCTAAACTACTCTGATAATTTAGTTTCCTTAAAATTGTGCTTTCAATTATCATATTAGTATCTTTCAATGTTAGGTTAACTTTTCTTTGATTTGAAGCCAACTTCTACAAACCTATAAAAACAACAAAAAAATTAGTTAATCTTAATTTACTTCCGCATCGCATCCCTTTATTTGTTCTGCATCATTTTTGGTATCAGAGCCCAGTCTAGGGTTTCTGATTTGCTTGCTTGCTTTGATTGATCTCTTTTTATTTTGTCTGCTCGAAGTAGACTCCCCAGGACATCCAGTCCTAGGAACTAAGCGAGGCGCAAGCCTCCTCCTCCCATTCCATGGGGTGTTCCTAGGGCGTGTAGGGGATCCATTGGGTTATAACTTCGTAGCAGGGATTATAAACGGGGAAGACAATCTAGTTGCAGCCCATAATTGCCCTGTTGTCTGAATTATTTCTCCCTGCATAAAACTCCGAATTACATGATTTTTGCTTCGTTGAAACCAGTATAATTGAACCTATTTTCCATAATTTTTCTGTGATTTATTGGTTTCGGTAAAAATTCTGAGAATTAAAATACAGCAACTCTGTTTTTTATGTTCTGCAATTCAATTCTTTTTGGAGTGATCATCTCATAATTTACTTAAGGGCAATTGAGCATCTAAGATAAGGGAAGGAGTTGATTACCTCTCCTTAGCCCAAAACCACCATCCAATCATTCGAACCTAGACCTAATTTAAAATCAGTTAGACCTAATTTGCCCTAGTGGGCTAGGGACACCAATTGGTCGGGTCTAGGCTAGTGTTGAGTCAGTTTGCCGAGTTATTCTGTGTGTGCTTAGCACTCAGTGTCTAGAACGGTGGTTCAGGGATCCATTCCCGAAGGGCTTGTGTGCTGGTCCGCCTACCTGGCCAATCACTGATTGGTGTCTAGGATTGGCATTCAGGGATCTAACACTCCCCTTACACCTGCCTGGCTGAGTCCTGAGTTACTACAGGCTAGCTTGCCACTCTGATTGGGCATCTAGTTTGGGCTCTAGGTCTAGTTAGCCCGTGGTCGTTCAGTTGAGTCTCATTTTGTGTGTTTGCTTGCATCATGTCTACCCGGAATAGAGTGCCCTACCAACCTGGTCAAACCCAACCTGATTTAGAGGCCATGGTTAGAGCTCTTACTGAGAGCATGAATAAGTTAAGCCAGGATTTGACTGCTACTATTATCCAGTGTAAAGAACAAGTCCATGAGAATTTTACCCAGCTTAGGGATCAAGTCCAAGTCCTTGAGAAACGTAGACATCAAAATTGGATCCCTGATCCAAAATTTAATAGGCCCCAACCTCATCCATACCAGGAGCCTAAGAGGACCTTATACCGTGATCCCGAGCATAACCTTAGGAAGCCTAACCATGATATCTATAGTGTGGATCGTGCCTATGAGAGGTCCTTACAATATTCTAGACCAGTCACTCAACAACCCAAGTCTTCTAGATCAAACCATTTAGATCCACACCCATGCCCAAGTAAGGTCTCTACTAGCTTGAAACCCAGTGTGACCCAGGTTCCTATATCGCAAGAATGTTTGTTTTGTGGAGAAAGAGGCCATAAATCTAGTCAGTGCCCATGCATAGGACTGGCTTGTGCACAGCTAAGTGGTAAGAATCTTAAGGATGACATTAATGAGGGAGAACCCAAGCCTACCAATGAGGAAGAAAGGTTAGGTATGACAAGCCTAGAATCAGTTGACCCGATTACCACTGACCCGAAACCCATTGAAGATGGCATCGAGGAAGTATATGATGCTGGCTTGAGTCTAGTTGATGAATATGAGGGGGAAGAACTTGAAGAATGTGACATTGATACTATTGGTTCCTTACCTGAGGAGACCTTGGAAAGCAACCAACTGGTAGGACCTAGTTCAGAAATTCAAGAGATTTGTGAGAACCAGGTTCCTTTAGTCAAATACCCCCAGGAAGAACTTATAGTGTTAGCCCGAGCTGTTAGTTCATACCCTCTAATGACTGTCATTCCCCAAGTACCAATTGAAGATCTTTGCACTAAACTGTTTAAGTTTGCCCACCCTATGGTAGATCCTCTCCTTAGGATGACTGAATCAAGCCTCTTACAATTGGACCTTGTCCCATGCCCAGCCACTAAGGTCTCTCCCATAATCTCAGTTGAACATCCTTATCTTGAGCGGATTGATTCACCCAGTCCTGTAGAAGTCCTCCTTATGGCCCCAGACCCCTTCCTTTGCATGACTGACCTACCCTTCTATAGAGTATACCTTTCCACACCCATAGGTCAAATTTCAAGTCTAGAGGTCACCATCCATAGGCCCTTCCATGAATCATTCTCTAATCCAGTTCTTGAGAAAGTGGATCATTATTTGCTTAGAGAACAAACTTTAACTATTGCAATCACATGTCCTAGGCTGCTTCCCGAACCATCTCTTGATCCATTCCTGGGAGTAGCAAACTTTTCCTTTCGAAAGGATGACCAGTTAACACTCATAGATCACCATTCAAACCTTCAGGTCACCACCTTTAGTCAGCAGGTAATTCGTGACTCCACCTCATATTTCCTTCCTTTCTCTAGGACTTCCAATGCTTCTTACACCATCCAAGTATACTTTGTCGAAGTCTTTAGAGTGAACCACATGTCGGAACCTATTAGGTTTGCCACCTACTTCTGGAAGACCTTATGGCACCTACTAGGCACCCATGATAAGTTTTCATGCTCTGCATGCCCTCCTCCGACCCAAGGTCAAACCTAGAGAGCCTTAGTTTGTTAGGTTTAGACCTATGGTTCCTTTGGAATAAAGTCCATTCTTTAGGAATGCGTCGTCAGTCTAGTTTAGTTTTTCTTGACCCTTTACTAGGCTTTGGCTCAGATTTTGGTTTGATTGAGAGAACCAGGAATTGGGATTTGTATTTTGTCCAGGACTAAATTTGCGTACAATGACTCGGTCAATAGGTCTACGGGTAAGAGTCCATTTGAAATTGTACATGGGTACAAACCTCACACACCTCTTGACCTAGTCCCTTTACCTGTCCACACTCGAGTCTCCGAATCTGCTGAAAATCTTGCACAGCATGTAAAAGACTTGCATAAAAAAATTCATGCCAAAATAAATTTAAGTAATGAAACTTATAAGAAGTTGGCTGATACTCAAAGGCGAGTCAAATCTTTTGTTGAGGGAGACTATGTGATGATTAGGTTAAGGCCTGAACGGTTTCCTCCTGGAACCGTTAGAAAGTTACATGCTAGGGGAGCTGGACCATTTAGAGTGGTAAAGAGAGTAGGATCCAATGCCTATGTGCTCGAGTTGCCTCCAGAACTAGGCATTAGCTCTACTTTCAACATTACAGACTTAGTAGAGTACAGGGAGCCAGCTGTGATTCCTAGTGAGCCTTTTGAGCCTAACCCTATCATTGAGAGTGATCCCGACCCTGTGTGTCCACCAACAAACTGGCCTGTGAGGAAAGAGCAGATTGAAAAGATCCTGGATGATCAGGTTATCTCTACTCGTAATCGAGGATACCAAAGGTACCTGGTCCGCTGGCAAGGAAGGCCAGATTCTGATGACTCTTGGATCTCCCGAGAAGAATTACAAGAATTGGACCCAGACCTCTTGGAGAGATACCAGAGCCAACTTGAGCCTTACTCGACAGGGTCGAGTTCCTCCCACCCTGGGAGAATTGGTGCGGGCACCAGACTCAGAAGAAGACTTCAGAGCTCCATTTGGATCTCTGATTGACATTGCCCGAGAAATTAGGGTTTGTAATAAAGGTTGACCTGGTCAACCAGTTATTTATTTTATTTATTTCTTGAGTCACCATTTAAATTTTGTTGAGTCATGTTGACTCGGTGCAAGTCCCAATGTGGTTTCAATTTGGTCCAAAATGGTGCCACATTTCTCTTCCAATCAACTCAAGGTTCAAGCAAGTGGAGGCCACACTCCAAGCCACATGCCCAGCCACACTCCGAGCACACGCCAGAGTCCAGGAGGCGCCATAGAGGCATCCCAGTGTCATGGTCCCCACATCCAAAGAAGAAAAAATCAAATTGGAGGCTAAATTAAAGGAGGCGCCCACACCTGCCTAATTTACCTAAGCAAAGAAGGAAGAAAACTTCTCTTGGAGAAGAAATCAAAGAAGGACATCCAACCTACTCCTAATTGAAGTTCAAATCAAAATCAAAGAGCTTAACTTGGAGTGGAAGAAAAGAAGAAATACCATAAGAAGAAGAGGACTCCAAATCCAAATCCAACTCCAAAGGAGGTGCCATAAAAGTTCCAAAACAATTCCTTTATGGCCGTCCCAATTTTTTTTGGACTCTTGGTCGGCCAAGGGAGAGGATTTTCTACCTAATCTAGGGGTTGGAAGAGTTTAGTCCCACATGGGAATTTGTACAAGCTAGGAGAAAATTTTAGGTCTATATAATAGACCTCTCTTTGTAACTTTAAAAAAATCAATGAAGAAAAAATTATTTTTGCTATTCTCTTGTGTTGAGTGACCTAGGTTTCTCTTCTTCCGCACTATTCTAAGTGTTGAGCTCCGTGAGGGGTAATCCGGGTTCCATTGGAGCCTTGAGGAGGTGAGAGATCTCCATCTTTATCCAAAACCCTAGGTTAGCCACTTGAAAATTCCAAAACCCTAGCCACCCTTCATTATTTTCAATCCATCAAACCCTAGATCCATCCATCTCCCACGGCCTCTCTCTCTCTACAAGTCCAGGCCGTCCACCTTCATCCAGATCCAGTCCGGCTACTTCAGATCCAGAGCAAGTTCCAAGGAAAATCACATCAGCATCCAGGAGAATCCAGTTTTCAGCAATTTCGATCTTCAAGTTCATCAACCTGGTAAATCTTTTCCTTGACTCTCTGATTCCATCAATTGTTTTTCTTCTCTTCCAGATCTTGAGTTCAGGAGAAGCCAACCCACCAAAGGACCAGTATTGGAGGATCCATTACGAAGATATCCAACTCCGAGGATCCAACAATCTGCTCGGGAGAGTTCTTCTACCAAAATCTGTGAAGATCATTGTCTGGTTAGATAAACCTTCCCTTCTCTTTATTTCTATTTTGTTGAAAGCTCGGAGTGAAACCCTAGGTCTGGGAGTTTCTCAACCCCCAGCGATCCGTTGCTTCTAAACTACTCTGATAATTTAGTTTCCTTAAAATTGTGCTTTCAATTATCATATTAGTATCTTTCAATGTTAGGTTAACTTTTCTTTGATTTGAAGCCAACTTCTACAAACCTATAAAAACAACAAAAAAATTAGTTAATCTTAATTTACTTCCGCATCGCATCCCTTTATTTGTTCTGCATCACTCGTGCCCCTCGACGCTTGCATGGAGCGAAGGAAGTGGGGTCTCACACCCCTCAACACCCACAGGTGAAGGAAAATAAGTTACGTCAAAATCAGTGCTACATCAAAATTGGTGCTGATCTGCTCTGAGAAGCGTGTTGGCTTGATGAAGTGCTCTGAAAAGTTTGTTGCTTTGAAAACTGAGTTGCTCCAGAAATCAAGCAGAATCAACTCATGGTCATGCACAGAGGGAGGAACGGTCTCTGTCGAGCACCGGCGGATGGCCGGCGGCTAGGAAGCGGGCGACGGACAGGTCCTACGGACAGCGAGCGGCGGATGGCAAGCGGCGGGCTGCAGGCAGGGTGGCAGCACAGGAGAGGCACGGCATGCACAGGGCATGTCATTTTGCCTCCCACGGGCATGGGGCCTTGGGCACCGACTAGGACCTCCGGTGGCCAGCGAGCATCGACGGGTGGCGGGACGGCGGCAGGCAGGCGGCGGACAGGCGACGGAGCGGCAGCACGGCATGCACGGGCTTGCCATTTCATCTTTCCACGGGTGTGGGGCCCCGGGCGCCGGTGAGGACCTCCGACGTTCGACGAGCATCGACGGGCGACGGGATGGTGGCAGGCGGGCGGCGGGCAGGCGGCGGAGCGGTGGCATGCCCAGGGTAGACCGTTCGTCTTCCCATAGTTTGGGTGGCAGACGGCCGGTTTTCCGGCGAGAGCGGGGTCAATAAGCACCGGCGACGGGCCGGCGGGGGTGGCTGGGGGTCGGGCATCCCGAATCTAGGGGGGCGGGGTGGTGGGCTAGGGTTTGGAAATTTTACAAAATCATGGGAGAAAGATGGAGGATGATGGAATAAGGCAGGGATAAAGCAGGGATAAGTTAGGGATAAAGTTGGTATAGTGGGGATAGGTGGAATAGTAGGAATAGGAAAAATAAAAAAAATACGAGATAATAAGAAAAAATAGAAAAGGAATCTGGACCTACCCTAGATCCCCATCATTCTCCTCGACCGCAAAGAACTCGACTTCGCCGAGTTCGAAAAATGGAGCACACCCTAATCCACAACTCGCTCTGATACCAAACTGATGCAGGATGACTCTAAGATTGCTAAACATGCAGGAAAAACAGTAAAATAATTTTTTTGTGATTTTTATTTAGAAATTTAGCTTACAAACTAAATTAAAAAAATCATAAAAAAATTATTTTACCGTTTTTCCTGCATGTTTAGCAATCTTAGAGTCATCCTGCATCACCTCCCGCCTGACTTATTCTTTGGACAAGAAGCCACCGAAGACATACTCTGAACTCCTCCATATTCACACGTACATCCTTGTCGAGGAGGCCGACCGTACTAGGAAAGAACTGGATGGGAAGCCCCCGAAGAAACCGGTCCTGAGAGACGTACCTGGAATGTAGAGACCTGGATCGCCTGCAGACTTCCAGTCGGGACCGAAGCCAAAAAGTGGTCCTGTTCTCGAGCAGACCTACACTCCCCTCCTCGCTCCGAGGTCAAAAATCTTTATGGAGATCGAGGGCAAGCGCTACCTGCATCGACCTCTCCCACTGAAGCCATCAAGCAATCGTGACAAGATAAAGTACTACCAGATTCACCGTGACCACGACCATGACACTAAGGAATGCCACAACCTAAGAAGGGAAATTGGTGCGGGCACCAGAATCAGATGAAGACTTCAGGGTTCCATCTGGATCTCTGATTGACCTTGCCCGAGAAAATTAGGGTTTGTAATAAGGATTGACCTGATCAATCCAATTTTGAGTCTGTAATTTTATCATTTCAATTTTTGTTGAGTCATGTTGACTCAGTCCAAGTCCAGGTCCAGGTTGGCGCCATTCCCTTTGCCATAGGGTGCCACATTTTTTCTTCCATGGTCCAGCTACAAGTGGGTGCCACACTCCCTGCCACATCTCCATCCAGTGTCTTTGGTCCCCACACCATAAGAAGTAAGTTCCCCTTTTTCTTGCACCACTTGGGGGAGAAATCCATCAAGATACCTCAATCCAAGGAGGAGCCAACTTCTTTCCAGATAAACCCAAGCCAGGATGGCAAGAATTTTTCTTGAAGAGAGGATCAAGGAGGTGCCCCACAATGTTCCATAAAAATCCAAGTTATAAAAGGGAAGAGAGCATATCTTGGGGAGAGAATCAAGGAGGTACCCAAAAGTTTCCTAAAGTGCCAAAGCCAAGAAAAGAAGAAGCCTAAACTTGTGGAGCAAGACTAGGAGGTGTCCAAAAGAGCGAAACCATGAAGGAAAAATCCTTGATTCATGGAGAGATACTAGGAGACACCCCCATAACCTGCCATTGGAGCTGATTTTCAAGTTTTCTTGAAGTTTTTGGGCCGCTTACTCATGGAAGGAGTCTTGGTTGGCCAAGGGAAGAGGATTTGATGCCTAAAGTGTAGATTTGTCCTATTAGTCCCACATGGGAATTTGTATGGTTTTGATTTTCTTATAGGTCTATATATTAGACCCCTTTTGTAACTTGAACTTATCTTATGAAATCTTATGAATAAAATCCCTTGTTTTTGAGCAAAGTCTTGTTCTTCCGCACTTATTCTGAGTGTTAAGCTCCGTGAGGGAGTAAATCCGGGTTCCCTAAGAACCTTGAGGAGGTGTGAGATCTCCAACCCCAAAACCCTAGCTTAGTCCACCCATCTCCACTCCACCACCACCAAACCCTAGCCTCTACACCATCTCCAAGGTTCTTCTTCCAAAGGGTGGCCGACCACCAGGACCCCAGTCCAACCATCTTCAAGTCAGCTACCACTGCTTCAGAGTCCATCCAGCAGATCCAGGAGAAGAAGTCCCAAATCCGCAGCCTAGGAGTTCCAGATCAGCTGAAGACCTTCAGATCCCATCCTTTCTTCTACCCTGGTAACTCTCTTCCCTGAGTCTCTTGTTCCTAACCTTGTTCTTCTTCTCTCCAGGAGTTCCACCTGGAGGACGAGGAGCACACTGCCTTCATCACGGACCACGAGATGTACTCCTACAGAATGATGCCCTTCGACCTGAAGAACGCTGGTGCCATGTACCAGCGACTGGTCAACAAGGTCTTCAAAGATCAAATTGGCCACAACATGCAGGTGTACGTGGATGACATGCTCGTCATAAGCAGGCCAACCTCGGACCACATCGATGACCTGGCAGAGACCTTTTGCAACCTTCACCTTTATCAAATGAAGTTGAACTAGGTGAAGTGTACCTTTAGCATAGCAGCAAGAAAACTTCTTGGCTTCATGGTCACCTAGAGAGGGATCGAAACCAACCCGAGGAAGGTCTAAGTGATTCTCGACATGGAGCAGCCCACCTCCAAGAAACACTGGCCATATAGTAGCCCTGGGTCGATTCATCTCACGATCTGCCAATCGCTACTGACCCTTCTTCAAGGCACTGCGAAAGATGCATGACTTCACTTGGACGAAGGAGTGCCAGGAGTGTAGGGTTTGATGGCAAGGCGGAAACATAGATTTCAAAATGTTTTATCCTTTGAAATCTTCACCAAACCTTTAACCCAAGATCTCCTTAAAAGAATTAAAACATATAAGATGTATATATATATAAGATTTAATCTCAAATTAAGATACTAACCTGTATCGCAAAAATCCAAACTCTAAATCTCCACCAGGTGCCCAAATGTTTACCCTCCAATGGTGATCCACACAGAAAAAGATGAAGACAACAATTTCTAGTTCTTGGCTCTTCTTCTTGAATTCTTTTTCAAGAATTCAATTCTTGGACTTTTAGGCTAAAATTTTCTTTCTTGAAAATTTCTTTTCTTCCTTCTTTCCTCTTCTTGAATTTTCTTCAAGAATTCTCTTTCTTGAATTCCTTTTCTTGAATTGAATTGGAAGAAAAATTAAGACAGGCAAAGTCTTAATTCAAGAAGGAAAAGAAGAAGAACAGATCCTTTCCTTTTTCTTTCCTTTACCGTTCAAGACCTTCTTCTTATTCTTGTTTAGGGTCAGAGTCTCGACAGAGGATACCTCTGTAAGGGAAACAATACCCAACAAGAACAAGGGGAAGGAGTATTCTGGAGAGGAAGAAAGGAAATTGGATCTCTGAATTATGTTTCGTAAAACCCTCGAGAACCCAACCCTATTTATAGATCTCAGAGGGGTGTCTTCTCAAAACAACGCAACCCTCTGAAACCCCAGGAATCATGATCCCTCATTCCTCATGCATCCCCTCAACCAAAAATCATGATTCTCCGATTTAATTTTTTTTTCCGATGAGGAGGACTCTCGGGAAAACTTCAGGAAGAATCGCGACTTTTGGAGATGGATTTGCGACCGAAAAGCGACGGATCTTTTCCTTAATTTTTTCTGGCCATCAGATCCAGATCCAAGGGTGCCAGACAAGGATCTGAATCGCCCCTTTTTTAGATATTTCTCCGACATTATTTTCTTTCTCACGCGTATTAAGAGGAGTCCACGCGCGTGGACTCTTCTTCTTGGCGCGCGCGGGTGAGAAAAGGGAGAGGGCGGCTTGGAGAGAGGGTCTCAGTGAACTTAATTCACTTAGGTTCAGCCATGGGTTAGCCCAATGTCCTAAAAATTAAATTGGACCTTAATCTGGTTTAATTAGAACCCAATTAAGCCGAATTCGGAACCAAATTCGAATCTAATTCGAATAGAAATTTGGTCTGCAACACATGCTAGTGTGTTTATCCTGCAAACATGATTTAATTCCAAATTAAATCCTTCATCAATTTTCTTTTGTGTGTGACCCATTGGGTTCCACACCTAGCTAGTAGTAGGTCCGAGTGCTATTTGACTTAATTCGGTTAGATCTCAACTAAGCCGATTTAGGTCAATTCAAACTAGCTCGACTCGGTCAATTAGAATCTAATTCAAATTAACTGATTTGAATTACCATGACTCAATCATATACCTACAAGACAAGATTGACGTCTAGCAACGTATCATGTCTACCCGGAAGATGTGAAATTTTGGTGGAATTACCAAAATACCCTTCAGTGGTGAGTTACCGGGCAATTCAGTCCTTTGATCAACTTGCATCCCGAATATGATTATGAATATGGATACTTGTCAAATCCAATTTCATATCCATCCCTAGCTCAATCTTTATAATGATGATTCATTAATGAACCATTAGAAAATAACTCTAATGTTCATACTTTGATCAAAGGTTTCCTGAATCCATCATTTGAAATTGCTGGATGCTATTCCCTCTTACTAGGGCTGATCAATTCCTTGTTGACCTACTCACAACCTCCATATACAATCCACCATAACTAGTATCACCTCGTGCATGACTCAGTGTCATGATTGATTGTGAACCAAAGTATGGATTCATATATATAAGGTACTATGGTAGTCTCAGGTCAAAGGACCACATGCACTACTACTCCACTATGAGAATTATCTATTGACAAACAGATAAGATTCCATTAGATATTCTCAATCTGGATCAATTCAGTGAACTCATTCTCTAATGAACACTCACATCCTAGTATTAGTGTCAACACAAGTGACTGTGAGATCAGTCACCCTCATCATAAAGCATATATAGGATGTGCTGGTCTTGCCGGAAATATTGATCCCCAACTCAATGTCCCATCGACCAGGAATATTTTAGATTAGGGTTTTAAGGCTTTAGGTCTCACTGGTATGATCTCATCATAACCCTAGAACCATAGCCCTAATCTATGGGGTTCATCATAAAATCAAAAAGACACAGCAAATGATGAAAATAATACCTTTATTATAAAATATCAATTCATTGATTTTGGGATCAAAATACAATATTTCAATTGGCTTTCAGGGCACAATCTTTCAATCTCCCACTTGCACTAAAGCCAATCGCCTTTAAATCTTAACCCCATACAATCAAGGTGGCGATCAAACTCTCGCTGTGATAGAGCCTTAGTGAACAGGTCTGCTACGTTGTTCTTCGTTTCTACCCTTTTAATGCAGACTTCTTGTCTTTCGACAATCTCTCGAACGAGATGGAAGCGTCTCAGAATGTGCTTTGATTTGTGATGAGCTCTTGGTTCCTTTGCTTGAGCAACAGCCCCCGTATTATCACAGTAAAGTGATACTGGACCTTCAATCTCAGGAACTACGCCCAACTCTGATATGAACTTCTTCATCCAGATAGCTTCCTTGGCAGCTTCACTAACAGCAATGTACTCTGTCTCAGTTGTTGAGTCAGCTACAGTTTTCTGTTTAGAACTTTTCCAGCTTACAGCTCCTCCATTAAGGGTAAAAACATACCCAGATATAGATTTGCTGTCATCTGGATCTATTGAAAACTAGAATCTGAATAAGCTTCTAGTTTAAGATCAGATCCTCCGTATATTAGAAAAATATCCTTAGTTCTTCTTAAGTACTTAAGAATATTTTTCACAGCCTTCCAATGATCCTCTCCTGGATCAGCCTGAAACCTGCTGGCTATACCTAAGGCATATGCCACATCAGCCTAGTACATAGCATAGCATACATAATAGACCCTACTGCCGAAGCATAAGGTATCGAATTCATTCTATTTCTTTCTTCAGGTATCTTAGGAGACATCTTCTTAGAAAGATGTATGCCATGACCAATAGGTAAGTAACCTCTTTTACTTTCCTCCATGCTAAATCTTTTTAGCACTTGGTCAATGTACCTAGACTGGGATAAACCTAGCATCCTCCTAGATCTATCTCTATAGATCTTGATGCCTAGTATATAAGATGCTTCTCCCAAGTCTTTCATGGAAAACTGTTTAGATAACCATACCTTGACCGATTGTAACATTGGGATATCATTCCCAATGAGGAGTATGTCATCTACATACAGAACCAAGAAAACTATGGCACTCCCACTAGTCTTCTTGTACACACAAGGTTCATCCTCATTTTTGATAAAGTCAAATTCTTTGACTGTCTTATTCGGATGTTCCAACTCCTAGATGCTTGCTTTAATCCATAAATAGATTTCTTTAGCCTAATACCTGATTAGGTTTATCCAAGACAAACCTTTCTGTGACATATAAACCTCTTCCTCAAGGAAACCATTGAGGAATGCAGTTTTCACATCCATCTGCCAGCATGATATGCTTTAGCAAGCATGATCCGAAGAAAATGGCAACAGGAGAAAATGTTTCATCATAATCTATTCCCTATTTTTGTCTGAAACCCTTAGCCACTAATCTGGCTTTATAAGTTTCAACTTGGCCATCTGCCCCAATCTTTTTCTTATAGACCCATTTGCATCCAATAGGGTTAACACTCTCTGGTGCATCAACCAAAGTCCAGACTTGGTTGACATACATGGAGTCCATTTCGGATCTCATGGCTTCTAGCCATTTGTCTGAGTCACTACTTATGACAGCATCCGTATATGTTAGAGGCTCATCATTATCAATGATTCGGGCTTCATTATTTTCAATAATGAACCCATACATTTCAGGTGCATGTCGCACCCTATCAGACTTACCGATAGGAGTGGTGTGTTCAGGTTCTATACTAACTGTGTTATGATTTTGTTGAGATGTATCTACTTGTTGAACTTCTTCAAGTTCAATATTTCTTCCACTGCCCTTTTGTAGGATGAATTCTTTCTCCATAAAAATGCATGCCTACTGACTAAAACCTTTTGTTCAGTAGGGTGGTAGAATAGATATCCTATACTATCTTTGGGATATCCAACAAATAGACATTTTTCTGCTCTAACATCAAGCTTATGTCCAAAATTTCTTTTGACATAGGCTGGATATCCCCATATCTTAAGGTGCTTAAGATTGGGTTTCTTTCCCCTCCATAACTCATATGGAATGCTAGATACAGATTTGGATGGTACTCTATTTAAAATATTAGCCGCTGTTTCCAAGGCATATCCCTAGAAAGAAATAAGTCTGTGAAGCACATCATGGACCGTACCATATCTAATAAAGTATGATTTCTCCTTTCAGCAACACCATTTAATTGTGGTGTGTAAGGAGGAGTCCATTCAGAGATGATTCCCTTTTGTTTAAGGTGATCAAGAAACTCGGTGGATAAGTATTCACCTCCTCTATCTGATCGAAGGATCTTAATACTTTTCCCCATTTGTTTCTCTACCATACTTTGATACTCTAAAAATTTTTCAAAAGCTTCGGACTTATGTTTCATTAGATACACAAATCCGTACCTTGAAAAATCATCAGTGAATGTGATGAAATATGAGTATCCACCCTTGGCCTGAGTTGTCATAGGTCCACATACATCAGTGTGTATGAGTCCTAATAACTCTGTTGTCCTTTCATTATGTCCACGAAATGGAGTCTTGGTCATTTTACCTATGAGACATGATTCACAAGTTCCTAATGATTCATAGTCATAAGGATTAAGGAATTTTCCTTGTATAACTTGTTAATCCTCTGCTCACTAATATGTCCAAGACGACAGTGCCAAAGTAAAGTATTGTTTACTTCATCTCTTTTTCATTTATTACTAACATGTAGTATATTATCATCAAAGATAAAGTTAAGAGACCATTGCAAAATATGCCATTAAATATTATTTCATTAGAAAAATTGATTGAGCAGCCACTGCTCATTACATTCATAATATATCCTTGTTTAAGTAACAAGGGTACAGATATGATGTTTCTAATGATTCTAGGCATAAAATAATAATTTTTTAACTCTAAAATCTTCCCAGAAGGCAGCTTCAACATATAAGTCCCTACAGCTTCTGCTTGGATGGAATCTCCTCCAGCACCGTAGAGCTCGAAGTCGCCTTCCTTCAAAACTCTAATATTCTGTAGTCCCTGCAATGATTTGCAGATATGATGACCACAAGCAGTATCCAATACCCAAGAGTTTGAATTAGAAGAGTCTAATGACAAAATTGCATGTATCTCATACATACCTTTTGGTGCATCACTAGCACCAGGCTTCACACTTGCAAGGTAAACCTTGCAGTTTCTTTTCCAGTGACCCGGCTTGCCACAATGAAAGCAGGTCATTTATCCGGAGGCCTTCTTTCCTTTCTTTTTCTTGATGCCCCCTTTTGGGTTTAACCTCCTCTTGGAACCCTTTTTGCCTATTTTCTTCTTGTTTACACCATCCACAAGAAGAAGTGGAGCCTTATTGTTCTTTAAATGGCTCTCTGCTATTTTTAACATATTCAACAGCTCAGGCAAGGAAGTATTAAGTTTGTTCATATGATAATTAAGAACAAACTGTGAAAATGACTCTGGGAGTGACTGCAGGATTAAATCCTGATTCAACTCCCCATCCATAACAAACCCAATTGACCCAATCGGGTGATTAGGTCAATAACCTTTAATACATGGTCTTGTACGGATGTTCCTTCTGTCATCCTTGCATGGAATAACTGCTTAGATATTTCATATCTTGCAGTTCGACTATGTTCTCCATAAAGTTCTTTTAAATTGAGCAATATGGAGTTTGTGTCCATGCTTTCATGTTGCCTCTGTAACTCATCGGTCATAGAGGCAAGCATTATACACTTGACAGTAAGTGAGTCATTTTGCCACGTGTTATATGTGATCTTATCCTCTTGCGAGGCATCTTCCCCTAATGGTTCCAAGGTTGGGGTATCAAGAATATAAGAAATTCTTTCTTGGCTGAGTACTATCTTCAGGTTTCTCAACCAATCAACATAGTTTGGTCCAGTCAATTTATTTGCATAAAAAATGCTACGGAGTGAGAGTGAAGAGGCCATTTAATCTACATTAACAAACAACATTACATAAGCAAACAATCAATGTTGACAAAACATAATTAAATTAGGACTTTAACTTAATTATGTCTCCCACTATTTTATCAAGCATCATAACCCTCAATGTGATGATCGAGAAAACCCTAATTGGTTCTCTTAGTAGGTTGAGATCCTAATTCCTTATAAAAGACCTTGTGTGTACACAACAAATCTTATATAAGTTCAAAGGTAGGAAAACTCTTTCCAATTGTAATTCATACAATTCTCAACTTATCTTGGCCTCTAAAATATTAATAGCCTTGTGTGTACACAACAAACTATAATATTTTAGTTAAGTTAGACCCTTCATTGCTATATAGTCATGATATTAATTATAATACCCTTGTGTGTACACAACAAAGTATTATATTAAATCATTCCATAAACATCAAATGTACCAAGCCAAAATTATGTTAGTCACCATAAAAAAAAAAAGGCCTTGTGTGTACACAACAAACCTAATATGGATCATAACATAATAATGACTTGGCATGAAGGAAGGCCATATGTAGTGAATATTACACTAAGCATATCAATCAATAATTAAGTTAATCATATCGGCCAGGTAAGTGGGAGAGTGGTGGGAGTCCCCCCGTTGCTTTCCTTAGACACCAATAAGAATTGGCCAGGTCAGTCAATGGAACCAATTAAAAACCACGTCCTCTTTACTGATCATGAACCACTTTTCCTAGACACCGAATGATAAACTAATCATATTGATTATTTTTGCTTTTGGTATATGACACTACAACTTAATATGTTTTTAAAGAGGGCTTTATTAAAACAAAGCACATTCTAGCAAATATGTGCCATAGTGTGCCATCATACTAGGACAACCATAACACATAATGGATCCACCATTATGCCAGGGCAACCTTATTTCAGTATGATGACTAGAAGGCTAAACATATCTCTATGCAAATTAAGGTTTCAGTGAAAACCTTAATTAGTGGCATACATCAAACATATATGCATAATTAACACAAATATGTGATTAGTGTGTCATCATACTAGGACAACCATTTACCACATAATGGATCCACCATTATGCCAGGGCAACCTTATCTCAGTATGATGACTAGATCTCTAACATATCTCTACAACAATTAGGGTTTGAGTGAAAACCCTAATTGGTGACATTACATCAAACATATACTACATCTCATGTTACTTATATAAATATGCATCTAAAAATCAGCATATATATTTAATCTTAATAAGGAGGCTCTGATACCACTGTAGGGTTTGATGGCAAGGCGGAAACATAGATTTCAAAATTTTTTATCTTTTGAAATCTTCACCAAACCTTTAACCCAAGATCTCCTTAAAAGAATTAAAACATATAAGATGTATATATATAAGATTTAATCTCAAATTAAGATACTAACCTGTATCGCAAAAATTCAAACTTTGAATCTCCACCAGGTGCCCAAATGTTCACCCTCCAATGGTGATCCATACAGAAAAAGATGAAGACAACAATTTCTAGTTCTTGGCTCCTCTTCTTGAATTCTTTTTCAAGAATTCAATTCTTGAACTTTTAGGCTGAAATTTTCTTTCTTGAAAATTTCTTTTCTTCCTTCTTTCCTCTTCTTGAATTTTCTTCAAGAATTCCCTTTCTTGAATTCCTTTTCTTGAATTGAATTGGAAGAAAAATTAAGACAGGCAAAGTCTTAATTCAAGAAGGAAAAGAAGAAGAACAGATCCTTTCCTTTTTCTTTCCTTTACCGTTCAAGACCTTCTTCTTATTCTTGTTTAGGGTCAGAGTTTCGACAGAGGATACCTCTATAAGGGAAACAATACCCAACAAGAACAAGGGGAAGGAGTATTCTGGAGAGGAAGAAAGGGAATTGGATCTCTGAATTATGTTTCGTAAAAACCCCCGAGAACCCAACCCTATTTATAGATCTCAGAGGGGTGTCTTCTCAAAACAATGCAACCCTCTGAAACCCCAGGAATCACGATCCCTCGTTCCTCACGCGTCCCCTCAACCAAAATCATGATTCTCTGATTTAATTTTCATTTTTTTCGATGAGGAGGACTCTCGGAAAAACTTCAGGAAGAATCGCGACTTTTGGAGATGGATTTGCGACCGAAAAGCGACGGATCTTTTCCTTAATTTTTTCTGGCCATCAAATCCAGATCCAAGGGCGCCATACAAGGATTTGAATCGCCCCTTTTTTAGATATTTCTTCGACGTTATTTTCTTTCTCACGCGTATTAAGAGGAGTCCACGCGCGTGGACTCTTCTTCTTGGCGCGCGCGGGTGAGAAAAGGGAGAGGGCGGCTTGGAGAGAGGGTCTCAGTGAACTTAATTCAGTTGGGTTCAGCCATGGGTTAGCCCAATGTCCTAAAAATTAAATTGGACCTTAATCTGGTTTAATTAGAACCCAATTAAGCCGAATTCGGAACCAAATTCGAATCTGATTCGAATAGAAATTTGGTCTGCAACACATGCTAGTGTGTTTATCCTGCAAACATGATTTAATTCCAAATTAAATCCTTCATCAATTTTTTTTTGTGTGTGACCCATTGGGTTCCACACCTAGCCAGTAGTAGGTTCGAGTGCTATTTGACTTAATTCGGTTAGATCTCAACTAAGCCGATTTAGGTCAATTCAAACTAGCTCGACTCGGTCAATTAGAATCTAATTCAAATTAACTGATTTGAATTACCATGACTCAATCATATACCTACAAGACAAGATTGACGTCTAGCAACGTATCATGTCTACCCGGAAGATGTGGAATTTTCGTGAAATTACCAAAATACACTTCAGTGGTGAGTTACCGGGCAATTCAGTCCTTTGATCAACTTGCATCCCGAATATGATTATGAATATGGATACTTGTCAAATCCAATTTCATATTCATCCCTAGCTTAATCTTTATAATGATGATTCATTAATGAACCATTAGAAAATAACTCTAATGTTCATACTTTGATCAAAGGTTTCCTGAATCCATCATTTGAAATTTGCTGGATGCTATTCCCTCTTACTAGGGCTGATCAATTCCTTGTTGACCTACTCACAACCTCCATATACAATCCACCATAACCAGTATCACCTCGTGCATGACTCAGTGTCATGATTGATTGCGAACCAAAGTATGGATTCATATATATAAGGTACTATGGTAGTCTCAGGTCAAAGGACCACATGCACTACTCCCACTATGAGAATTATGTATTGACAAACAGATAAGGTTCCATTAGATATTCTCAATCTGGATCAATTCAGTGAACTCATTCTCTAATGAACACTCACATCCTAGTATTAGTGTCAAACATAAGTGACTGTGAGATCAGTCACCCTCATCACAAAGTATATATAGGATGTGCTGGTCTTGCCGGAAACATTGATCCCCAACTCAATGTCCCATCGACCAGGAATATTTTAGATTAGGGTTTTAAGGCTTTAGGTCTCACTGGTATGATCTCATCATAACCCTAGAACCATAGCCCTAATCTATGGGGTTCATCATAAAATCAAAAAGACACAGCAAATGATGAAAATAATGCCTTTATTATAAAATGTCAATTCATTGATTTTGGGATCAAAATACAATATTTCAATTGGCTTTCAGGGCACAATCTTTCAAGGAGGCCTTTGAGGAGCTGAAGGAGACCCTGGTATCATCACCACTGCTCTCCCAACCGGAAGAAGGAGAAGAGCTTCTCCTATATATGACCGTCACTACAGAGGCCGTCAGCTCGATCTCAGTCTATACAGATGAAGGAGGAATCCAAAGGCCCGTGTACTATACAAGCAAGCTTCTCTACGATGCCGAGGTCAGGTAGTCTCGATCCAAGAAGTTAATTTTTGCGCTCATTGTGTCTGCCCAACATCTCAGGTCTTACTTCCAAGCACACCCAATCACGGTTCTGACAGATCAACCGCTGAAAGCCGTGCTAAGCCGTCCCGACACATCCGGATGCTTGGCAAAGTGGGTGCTAAAGCTCAGCAAGTTTGACATCGCATACTGCCCGAGGTCATCCTTAAGGTGCAGGTACTGGCTGATTTCTTGATTGAGTGTGCAGGCTTGGGCGAGGGGCCGGAAGAGAGCCCCCAGAATTAGCCACCGGGACTTGAACCGGAGGGGGACATCTAGGTCCTACATGTGGATGGAGCATCCAACTCTGGCAGAAGTGGAGCTGGACTCATCCTTGCCAATAACGAAGGAGTCATAGCTGAGTGCGCGCTCCGCTTCTAGTTCGCTGCACCAATAATCAGGCAGAGTATGAAGCACTCCTCACAGGGCTGAGAGTCTCTCACGAGCTGGGCATACCTAATCTGAAGGTCTTCACTAACTCATAATTGGTGTCCGGGTAGGTCTCGGGGGAATTCAAGGCTCGAGACCCCTAAATGTCAAAGTATCAGGATCTGGTGCAGCAAGTGTGGCAGATTTCAAGCACCTCAGCATCTCCCACATTCCACGTGGAGAGAATGCTCGTGCTGATGCCCTATCCCGGTTGGTAACCTTTCCAAACTCATCTCTGGGTCACGCCTACATCGAGCATCTTCAGATCCTAAGCTACGAGGTGCCCAGAGAGGTCCAGCAAGTCAACCCGGAGCACAGTTGGATGGACAAGTATGTCAAGTACATCATTGATGGTACCTTGCTCGAAGATCAAACAGAGGCAGACCTTATCAAAAGGAAGGCCACGCACTTTGTGCTGATGAATGGACAACTCTATCGAAGGTCCTACTCCTATCCACTCCTAAAATGTCTAAGACCCTCAAAGGCAGCAGTCATACTCCAAGAGATACACGAAGGCCTCTACGGAAATCATGTGGGGGGCAGAACTTTGGCATACAAGGCCCTCCGCCAGAGATACAACTGGGAAACCATGAGGGAGGATGTGACCAACTTCATCAAAAAGTGCGACCGTTGCCAACGTCATGCCATTGTGCAACGCTAGCCTGTTGCACCACTCTCCCAGCTCTCTGTCCCCTGGCCGTTTGCCTAGTGGGGCATAGACATCCTTGGCCTTTTTCCTCCTGCACCCAGGCAGCGTAAGTTTCTGATAGTCGCCATCGACTACTTTACGAAGTGGGTCGAGGCTGAACCGTTAGCCCGAATCACGGAGGTGAATGTCAGCAAGTTCTTCTGGAAATCAATCATATACCGCTTTGAGCTCCCCCACAACATTATCACTGACAACGGATGGCAGTTCGACAATCGGGAGTTCAAGGAGTTTTGCGATGACCTCGGCATCCGCCATCGCTTGACCTCGGTAGCACACCCCCAGACTAACAAAGAGGCCGAAGTGACTAACTGGACTATCCTTCGAGGACTCCAAACCAGGCTAGACCAAGCCAAGGATAGATGGGCCGAAGAACTCCCCATTGTCCTATGGGTGTACCATACAATGCTGAGGATAGTCATAGATGAAACACCATTAAACCTTGTCTTTGGCATAGAAGCGGTGATCCCGGTGGAACTAAGTCTGCCAATGCTACGAGTGGAGCAATACGATGAGGTTGAGAACCCAGCACGGCTCCTACTTAATATGGACCTGCTTGAAGAGTCAAGGGACAAGGCTCGAGTCCGAATGGCAGCCTACCAGCAATGGGTGGCCCGATATTATAACTCCAGGATGAGGCCAAAGTCCTTCTGCCCGGGAGATCTGGTGCTACGGAAAGCAGAAGCTTCCTAACCTTGAGAGTGTGGCAAGCTCTCTCCGAATTGGGAAGGCCCTTACGGGTGGTCGAAGCCCTTCCTCACGGGACCTAATACCTCGCCGAGCTCTATGGGGCACGATTTTCACGGGCTTGGATTGCTGCCAACTTAAGGATATATTATCAATGATGTAAGACTTCCTAACACTAATAATGAGATCCTCCTTAGCACAATACTTGCCTTTGTCTCGTAGGACTATCGTTGCCCGACCCTAGATCTAGTGACTGAAGATGGGCACTAGGAGTCTTGCAAGCAATCTGCTCGAAGCTCCAAAAGTTCGATGATTAAAGACCAGAACCCAGTCCGGCAACTAAAGATCGGAAACTCTTTAAGCCCGGTACTTAAAGACTGGAAACCTCGGCACCAAAAACTCCTGAAGCCATGGAACTTAAGACCAGAAACTCTCTAAGCACGGCACTTAAAGAACGGAAACCCTCGCACTGGAAACTCCTGAAGCCCGGGAACTTAAGACCAGAAACTCTTTAAGCTCGGTACCTAAAGACCAGAAACCCCGGTACCAGAAACTCCTGAAGCCCGAGAACTTAAGATCGAAAACTCTTTAAGCCCGGCACCTAAGGACCAGAAACCTGGCACTGGAAACTCTTTAAGCCCAGCACCATAAGACCGGATACCCCGGCTATGGAAGCTCTAGAAGTCACACACTAGATCCTGGAAGTTTTCGAAAAGCCTGCATTCTGACCTAGGGTCAAAGTCAAACTTCTGACCAAACTTATAAACTTGGCTCCAGCAAGGACAAAGGGGACCCAGATCCATCATCAACTTCAAGCGAGTCCTAGGACTCTCCCAAGGATTGCCTCAATCCAGCACAGACAACCAGATTAAAAGCCCCTGGATTATTTTAATTCATCGTGATGACTAGGGTATTCTAGGGAGGACTGAAGCCTGGAGTCAAACAAGATCGAAGCCCACGGAGTTACAAGAGTCATGATAAGGCAAAACAAAAATGCAATAGTTTGGAGGAAAAAGCACTTCATTGATTCAAAAGGTTTTCTATACAACTAAAGGGGATCCCGATAGGCCGAGCGACCCCAAAAAAAAAAAGTTAAAAAACCCCATACTAGATACAAGAAGACAAAATAAAGAAAAGGCCCGAGGTCACTGGCTCGCCAGCTCCTTCCCAGGTCGGCGAGTCACTACGTCATTAGCTACCTGGGCCTGTACCGGCATGATCGCCTACTCAGCTAGTTGCTCGGTGACCACTTCCTCGGTCACTCCCGAGTGTGCCCCCACCTCCTAAGGTTGCTCCTCGGTGCCGCCAATAATGACACCTCCTAGATCGAGCTCCGGGAAGAGCGAGGCCACCTTCTCCTGACAGCCCTCGAACTCCTTCATAAATGAGTCCACGGTTGCTTCATGGATCTTGTCCTCGAACTCAGGTGACGCCCAAAATTTTGGCATGGCTTTAAGGGCTTCCCTCCTTGCAACTTCCATCAGTGTTGAGGTATTCTTTGCCTTGTCATTAGCCACCGCCAACTCCACCAATATCTCCTTGACCCGGGTCTCGAGGACCCGGGACCGCCCCTCCAAGTGACTGATCTCCACCACGATCTCCTCAATGCGGTGCTGAGTCAATATCTTTTCCTTGGAAAAGGACATCTCAAGCTCCCTGTTGCATCCCTCGACACAGGACAGATCTCCTTGAAGGATTCTATTATTCTCCTTCATCTCTCAGCCCCTGTCCATCAGTTCCTTCACATCGACTACAAGGTTGGCAAGTCTTTTCTCCTTGTCGGCCTCCCTCTTCGCCATGCTTGTGAAGAGGTCCCGGAGCAGAAGCACATCGGTTCCGATCTGCATCGAAGAAAAGGTTAGACCTTGTGTAATCCAACTGGAACATTAAAAGAATATCAGATACTCACTGAGAAGAGCTGTGGGAGGAACCCAAGCAAGGCCATCGAGTAGTCCCTGCATCCCCTTGCACGGCGATCCCGATATTGGACCGCGTACTCCATCATCCTCTCTGCCAGGCCCTAATCCTGAATGACGAAAGCATTCACTAGAATCCCCGCCGGTGCATAGTGGGGCTCGGAGGATGGCTACGCCGGAGAATCTTCAGCACGCGAAGACGTGGGCGGCGGGGCCACCACAACCATCGCTGGAGCACTGGCCACCGTAACTGGCGATAAAGGCGGATGGGTCGGTCGCTCCTCTTCCCTCCCCTCGTCGACATCAACGATCTCCATGGAGGGAATCTGCTACCGAGGGGGCTGGGAAGCCGGATCCACTACCCTTGACTCGGAAGCCGAGGTGGATCCGGACCCTCCGTCAATTTCCACTAGGGCCCTCTTCGACCTGGCATCCCGATGCCCAGCTAAAGCACTCCTTTTGTGAGCCAACTCCATCAGATTCACCACCGAGTACTTCATCCCTGGGAAAGAAAAAGGTCAAAGGAAGGAAGACCAACAAAAAAAAAAAGAGAAAATAAAGACATGGATCCTCACTAATCTCTCGGATCAGGCTAACCTCGGCCTCGAACAAGTTTCGCTCCGACAGTAGAACCTCGAGGGAGGGAAGATCATCACTGAGAAATTTGGAGAAGACTTCCCGATCCACCGGCACTACTTGGGCATTTCGGTTCGGGGACCGGTCTGGCTCACTCCAGACCCAGTCAACATCCTCGATCAAGGTAAAGAAATTTTGACTCTTCCACCCCTTGATGGATGTAGGGAGGTTGAACCGGAGGTACTTGGGCCGGGGAGAAAGATACCACCACTCATCATCGGTCGAGTAGCATTTCAGGATGAACAAGGCCCTGAATAAAGAAAAACGGGCAACAAACCCATGAAAGTGGCAGAATACAATGAAGCCGAAGATGACCCTGATGGCGTTAGGAACCAACTGGGCCAGCATAAGATGAAAATGGCTAAGGAAGGATAGAAAGAAGGGATGGAGAGGAAAACGAAGGCCACCAGCAAGGAAGTCCTCGTAGAAGGTGACCGACCCGGATTGCTCGAGGAGGCTCATTCCCCCGATCTCGGGAGTGAGAGCCGGATGAAATTCGGGACCCCACACGACTCTCGGATCAAGGAAGGGTCCTTGATGGGGGACACGGGTAGGATCGTTGGTGAGCCTAAAAGTCACTAAAATTAGGGTATCATATTTTTTTGGAATTTTTTTAGATAAAGGGTGGCGAAGGAATAGTGGGGCTGGAAGACAGGGTTTGGAGCTCAAGAACTTTAGGACTCACCCTAATGAAGAGACCTCTCACCTCTAGGGCATTACACCCTCCTCGATACTTGGAGTGGTGCGGGCACCAGACTCAGAAGAAGACTTCAGGGCTCCATCTGGATGTCTGATTGACCTTGCCCGAAGAATTAGGGTTTTCTGGTTTTGTAATTAGGGTTGACTTGGTCAACTCAATTTTAGTCTTGAGTCTGTATTTCCCTACAATTTAAATTTTGTTGAGTCATGTTGACTCAGTACAAGTCCTAGTAGTGGTCTAGGTCTTCTCCAGGTTGGTGCCATTTTTTTAAAATCAAGTCGAGGTCCAGGGTGCCCAATTTTTTCTCCCAGGCCCAAGCATGTGGGCGCCACACTCCCAGCCACACGCCAGAGTCCGGGAGGCGCCACATCTCCATCCAGTGTGCCTTGGTCCCCACACCACAAGAAAGCAGGTCCCTTCTTTCATGCACCACTTGGGGGAGAAATCCATCAAGATACCTCAATCCAAGGAGGAGCCAACTTCTTTCTAGATAAACCCAAGCCAGGATGGCAAGAATTTTTCTTGAAGAGAGGATCAAGGAGGTGCCCCACAATGTTCCATAAAAATCCAAGTTATAAAAGGGAAGAGAGCATGTCTTCGGGAGAAAATCAAGGAGGCACCCAAAAGTTTCCTAAAGTGCCAAAGCCATGAAAGGAAGAAGCCTAAACTTGTGGAGCAAGACTAGGAGGTGTCCAAAAGAGCCAAACCATGAAGGAAAAATCCTTGATTCATGGAGAGATACTAGGAGACACCCCCATAACCTGCCATTTGGAGCTGATTTTCAAGTTTTCTTGGAGTTTTTGGGCTGCCCACTCATGGAAGGAGTCTTGGGAAGAGAATTTGATGCCTAAAGTGTGGGTTAGTCCTATTAGTCCCACATGGAAAGTGTATGAAATTTTATTTCTTTGTTATGTCTATATATTCAACTCTATATAACTCTTGAATTATCTGATGAATGAATTCAATTTATGTGTGAGCAGCTTTGTGTTTCTCTCTTCCGCACTTGTATTCAGGTGTTGAGCTCCGTGAGGGAGTAAATCCTGGTTCCTTAGGAACCTTGAGGAGGTGTGAGATCTCTAACCCCAAAACCCTAGGTTAGCCACTTCACTTCCAAACCCTAGCCGCCCATCATCCTCTTCATTCCACCAAACCCTAGCCTACCCCATCTTTCACGGCCCCTCTCTCCAAGTAGAGGCCGACCACCATCATCCAAGTCTAGTTCGGCTACTTCGAAGATAGAGCAAATCTCAGAGGAAGTCAGATCAGCATCCAGGAGAATCAGGATTTCAGCAACATCAGCTTTCAAGTTCTTCTATCTGGTAAATTTTTCCTTGAGTATCTGGTTCCATAACTTGTTTTTCTTCTTTCCCAGATCTTGAGTTCAGAAGAAGCCAACTCTGCCAAAGGGCCAGTATTGGAGGATCCATTGCGAAGATATCTGAATCCGGGGATCCAACAATCTGCTCAAGAGAGTCCTTCCACTAAACTCTGTGAAGATCACTGCCTGGTCTGTAACCCTTCTCTTCTCTTTACTTCTGTCCTGTTGAAAGTTCAGAGCGAAATCCTAGGTCTGGGAGTTTCTCAACCCCCAGCGATCCTTTACTTCTGAACTACTCTGATAACCTAGTTTCTTTAAATTGTGCTTTCAATTATTACATAGTTTCTTTCAATTTAGTTTAACTTTCCTTTGAGTCAAAGCCGACTTCTGAAAATATTAAAAAAATAACAAAAAAAGAATTAGTCTTAATATACTTCCGCATCGCATCATCTTTTTTGTTCTGCATCAATTTTGGTATCAGAGCATCCGTTCTGCATCATGGAGGCGCTAGGATGAATCTCAAAGGTCACGAGGGGATAAAGAAGATGGAATGGGAAGGGGGATAACTAGGGCATCACGCCCATGCCCGAAGGCGAAGGCAAGAAAAATCTTTCTAAAAGCTTAAATTTTTTTCTCCAAAAACTATTTTTTTACAAAGGACTGAGGGTGGTATTTATAGACCTGTCCAACCTTCATTTGAATTTGAATATAAGATAAAAAGATAGAGATAATTCAAATTCAAACACAAGATTGGATAAGATAAGCCTATCCATATCTCAATCCTAACCAACCAAATCTTAATTCAAATTTCAAATAAAAGATAAATCCTAAATTTATTCTGGATATGCTCCAAAATTCATGCAGCTTCAAGATTCGTGCTTGCTCCAGGATCCATGCTGGTGAGGTCCCCATTAGTCCTTTTCGATCATCATCGAGACAATGTCGGAGGGGCCGGTCGAATCTGCTACCGTCGAAGAAGCGACAGTGGGAGAGGAGAAGGGACATGAGCCCTAGGGCTCCCAGTGACTATCCTGCCAGGATGCAGGCACCTCCGAACTTCGAGGGGAACTTTGTCCTCCTCATTGAAAGACAACGGAGTCCTCGGCTGGGAGGGGCCTGCCTCATTCAAGTTACTAGAGAAGCGAGGATGCCGGCCCAAAGGAGCCATTTGAACAGGAAAGGATAAAGACGAAGAAGAGGGAGATGGGAAACCCAAGGGAAGGACTCGGTTCGCCTAAGAAGAAGGAGAGAACTGAAGATCAAGAAAAAGCAAATGAGAGAGAAAAATTACAAGGTACCCACCTGCTCGTTTTGGTGAAGAAGGACAACTCAGGAGAAGAAGAAGGATCGCTGGAACCATCGACGAAGTGCGAGAAAATCAAAATACCTAGTTTCTAGAAAGTCCCCTCTCTTTTCAAAACCAGCAGGTGGTGGCCGTACAAGCCTTATTTGCCTCCACCATCAGATGAGCGCCACGTGTGAAATTGCCCAACACCGATGCTTCGGTTTACTAAAAGCTACCTCGGGTCTGGCACAGTGCAATTATGGTCCATTGAAATCGCGAACGTGGTGCCTGCGCATTGGGCCTCGGGCGTGATGTGCGGAGCGATGGCGATCGTGGCAATAATTAAGCCAGATTTTTATCGTACCATGTCAGCTTTGTATTAACTTCCCTCATCCCAACCACGATGCTTCGATGGGACTTGGGAGTGGGGGGCAAATGATATGGCAAGACCGCTGATGTGGGGTACAGCTCGGATCTAGTCGGCAGCCAATCTGGCAGATAGTGCCATGTCAGGTTTCCTATCGAGCTCCTCCGCCAGGTGGCTTCCCAAGGGTTGAGCCCACCTCGACCGGAGTCGAGACTTACTCTGCTCCTTCGCCAGGTGGCTCCCCGAGGGTCGAGCCCACCTCAGCCTGAGTCGAGCCCAGCTCTGCTCCTCTGCCAGGTGGCTCCCTAAGGGTTGAGCCCACCTCGATTGGAGTCAAGCCCTGCTTCGCTCTTTCACCAGGTAACTCCCCGAGGATCGAGCCCACCTTAGTCAGAGTTGAGCCCTACTTTGCTCCGCCTTTAGGTGGCTTCCCAAGGGTCGAGCCCACCTCGGCCGGAGTCAAGCCCTGCTGTGCTCCTCCGCCAGGTGGCTCCCCAAGGGTTGAGCCCACCTTGACTAGAGTCAAGCCCTGCTCCACTCCTTCGCCAGGTGGCTCCCCAAGGGTCGAGCCTACCTCGGCTGGAGTCGAGCCCTGCTTCGCTCCTTCACCAGGTGGCTCCCAGAGGGTTGAGCCCATCTCGATTGGAGTTGAGCCCTCCTCCGCTCCTTCGCCAGGTGGCTCCCCGAGGGTTGAGCCCACCTCGACCGAAGTGAAGCCCTCTCCTTGAAAGCATTGAGAAGAATGAAAGCACCGATCCTAAGACTGTCGTCGAAATATGCGGGCGCACATTGCGTGGACCTAGTAGGCACTCCAAAGCTGAAACGGTGCACATAACCTCGTTTGCACCGATTAGGGGAAGGCACCCCAATCGAGGTATCATATCTGTGACCAACCACCTACAACTCCCTGAAGGAGAAGGTTTCATTCAGGGTCTCAGACCCGAGGGTGGCTACACCCAGATCGAGGCTCTGCTAAATTTCTTCCTTCATGATAACACAACAGTAAAGACATGCTCATGACTAAACTCCCTACAATAAAAGGAAATGACCTCTGGCCGATGGAGAGTCAAGGCCCAAGGGATGCCATTAACCCCTGAGCCCCCCCTCTGAGGGGGAAAATCAAGGCCCTAGAGCAGTCGATGATTTAAAAGGCACCCCACGGGTAGAAAAAGAGAGGAGCGCGCGAGATAGCAAGACAAGCGACTTGAAACCATGAGGCTCCCTGAAGGACTCCCAGAGAGAGTCCTGCAAGCACGGACACTGCGACTCAAGCACCACTCTCTTTAATTTCTTCTACTCAATTCTCTATCAAAAAACCCCCTAAACACGATGACCGAAGTGGGATCTGCCTTAGGGATCTGTTCTTCTTTGCCATTCGCTGACTTGATCATTAGAGTTCCCCCACCGAGATCCCCGGCCTGGGTCTTTAACACTATTTTGTAGGATCGAGAACCGTAGGACTCCAGAGTAAAGGGGTAGACATCCGGCACCACATCATAGCTGCAGGCCATGATGGTAAGGTCGGCAACACCATCCATTAATAGGAATGAGATATCCTAGATAATCAAGGATGATTTTCTCCTGAAAATCCTGATATAGGACAAAGTCTAGTCATCCTTTGGCTACCCTCTAACAAATCAAGATGTGTCCGGACTACCCCATCAACTAAGTATAAAAGGGAGTTTTCAGTGAACTCTCCAAACATACACTCCATCCTACATGCATATACCCATACTCTTACTCTCATTTATTCCATCCTATGATCTAAGATATCGACTTAACCATCAGAGGGCCTTCATTGGAGTCATTTATAGCTAGGGCTTCTTTTATAGGTATAGCCACTAGCATCTTCTCTCTTACCCACTTTGTTGTTCAAGCAGATTTTAGTACCATTTGATAGAGGAAGGGCCTATCATTTGCCTGTTGTTTGGAAAAGATCTTTAGTATGAATTGCATACCACTGAAAGGAGTATCCACTTGGCACTCCAACACCACCACTTCCTAACAGAATAGTCGACCTGCTGGGAGCCCAAGTATAGGGGCTTAGGTTGACACCATCCTGCAAGGAAATTAGTTAATACTCTAGAATGGCTCACCTAGCAGGTTCATGAGTTAACCATTGCTGTCCAAGCGGTGCAATGTCTGGCGATGTCCATGGCACTGATAGCTACACCATAACTAGAGGTAGATCAAGCTATGCCATTGCAAACTCCCGCACCTCTAGGAATGGTGTTCTTGGATCCATGATGATTCCCACTCCCATAAAATGTTGCATAGGAGGAACTAGCTCTCCCAGTAGCATCAAAAAATCCTAAACCGATAAGGAGGAGTTCCCCTTCACCTCGATCAGACGAAGGGTCCACTTCGATCCATTCACTCTTATGATCCTCTGAAGCACTTCCAACTAGAGATGCTGAAGTGGATTACAAGTTTTAGGAGATAGATTGATGAATTGAAGCCTTGAGAGATCTAGTGCCACCCACAGATGATAACCTTGGCTTTACCATCGAGCCACCTTTTGAAGCCCATATCCTGCAAGAGCCACTACCAAGACATTTCAAGATGCCACAGCTGGAGACATATGATGGGTTTATCGATCTGGTAGACCATCTACAGGATTTAAAAATGACGATGCTCTTGCATGGAGCTATTGACGTGGTGTTGTGCCATGCCTTTCCCTCAATCCTTAAAAAATTAGCATGATACTAGTATTCCAACCTAAGCTAGGTTCCATCCACTTCTTTGAATATTTAAGTTGATCTTTTGCTTTTCATTTCACTAGTAGTCAAAAGCCACGGTGGAGTTCTAACTCTCTAATCCATATTAAGCAAAAGGAGGGAGAGTCCCTTAAGTCCTATGTAAATCGATTCAATGAAGTGGCTTTGGAGGTATATAACCTTGACATTTGGTCACCATGACCTCCATGAAATGTGGTCTCCAGCCATGTCCTTTTTTTTCTTTGGAAAAGAAGCCATCAGTAGATTTTTCTAAGATGCTTACCAGAGCAGAGAAGTATGCACATGCAGAGGAAGCATATGGTGCTCATGTTTCTCCTACTATCCTACCTACCTAGGTCCTTGCACTATAAAAAAAATGCTACACCCACGTGGAAAATACATGGATAAAAGCTTACAAAATGTGGATATGTGCCTACACCCACGTTGGTACACATGTTTGATTAAACGTGGGTATGTCCGACATGGGTGTAGCTTATATCCACATTTTTTTTTCCGTGTATGTAGACATGCTTTACCCACGTAATATCTAACATATGTAAGATTGTATACGTTGATATAAATCTAGTCTATACCCTCCTTTATAAAACATGGATAATTAAATATACATGAATTAGAACTCGTTGGAATTAACAAAGCATATGTATAAATGAACATGTACTATCAATAATAAAACATGGATATATAATTAAATATAGTCCTGCTTAATTTAAATTCAAAATATGGATCACTTGTAATAACAAATAAAATAGAAAGACATATTATAACTACAAACAAGATAATTTTCATCATTATATTAAATGTAGTTGAACATACATAGTGGTTGTCTCACAAAAATATTATTTAAACAATTTTGTTAATTTCATCAAAATCCAAAGAACAAGAAACAAAACATAGTACTGATTTCAAAGGAAAGTAAATACTAGAACTCAAAACATATCATGAAACAAGTTTCAACTATTTTGCTATACTATAAAGAGAATAAAGATAAAGTAAACTTTGCAAAATCTCCATATCTTCTTTGACACCTTCCATTATATCACTTGAATCTGCAAAAAAAAGGAATCATATAAATTTACATCATTTCGGAGCTAGTATAAATCATTATTAAACCAATGATATGCACAGATACATACATAATCTTTTACTAAATAATATAAGTGCCCACAGCATGTTTTATTAAAGATCGACTTTTGTTCTTTATAAGTAATGGGGCATCGGGCTCAATTGCATAAGAAACAGAAACCTCACAAAACATATCTCCCAAACTTGTCTATCAACATCTTGTCTTTATCATCATAAATAAATGTTCCTTTGCCTATTTCTTTCTGTGAGATATCCAATAAAATTACTTCTTCACCCTGCAAGTATTGATTTCATATAATATAATGAATAAGTCTTGATGATTCACCACTTAATAACATTGAACCATTATATTAAAATCTATAAATTTATTAAAATAAATTTTACTTATAAGTTTAGATGATTCAAGAATGGGGTGATATGTTCACTTGAGATGAGTTTAGTTCAACTTTATCACCATTCTAGAAATAATAGAGAGTTAGCCAACTTTTTTAAAAAATAGATAAATTACAAGTATTGCATAAAATAATGATATCATAGATACCTATGAATTATGTTTGCTACTAACAAATAATATTTTATCTATCTTTGATGAATGATCATCAGCTTCTTTCATGTTGGCTATACCCTATTAATAAATAAGTACAATAACACGTTAAATTCATCAATCAAATAGCAAGTAGAATGAATGGTGTGGGCACCAGACCTCTGATTAGGGTTTCAATTTTTGAGTCCTATAATAAGGCTTCAAGCCTAAGTATTGTAATTTCTAGTAATGAATTTAGTCTTAATTATTTTTGTTTAGTCTTGTACATTGATCAATTTGGTCAAGTTGAGTTCTGTATTGAGTCCAGTCCTGTATTGAGTCCAGTCCAAGTCTGGGTCCAAGCCGGAGTGGTCTTTGAGTCCAGCTCAACTGCTATTGGGCCAAGCCTTGAAGGTCAACTTTTCAGCCCTAGGCTTTCACTTCACCACCCCATATGGCACCACCTCACCATCCCATGTGGCGCCACCTCATCTAGCCAAGTGGGTGACACAAGCAAGATTTTCTTGGGCGCCAAATGGAGTCACATCAAATATCATTTCCTCCCTTCCCTCCCTCCATCAAGCCACTTACTAAAGGAGTCATGGGCAACCAAGGAAAGGTTGAAGACAAAGGCCTTGTCCCAAGCCCCATATCTTGTTTATCTCCAAAGTTGGGTGGGCAACCAAGGAAAGAGGGAAGACACAAGCCTTGCTCCAAGCCCCATATCAAGTTTCTCTCCAAAGAGGGGTGGGCGACCAAGGAAAGAGGGAAGACACAAGCCTTGCATCATGCCTTCTTCCCAAAGTGAAGATCCACTTTCCAAGTCCAAGGGAGCCAAATTCCTTCCACCAAGCCCAAAAGCATGCCATGCCCAAAATCACAAGAGCCTTGGTCGGCCAAGGAAAAGATAATTTAGATTTTTTTGGATTTTAGAATATTTTTGGAACCTTATCAAGAGAAGAAAATGTATTTTCATTCAAATTTTGAAAGGGGTCTTAAGGGGCCTATATAAAGGACCTTACCCTCTCCTTTGTAAGGGGAATGTTGATGAATGAATAGAAAAGATTTGAGTGCTACTCTTCTTCTTAGTTGCCTTCATTCCTTAAGAACATCGATCTCCGTGAGGGAGTGCCTTCGCCTTCAGGCATCGAGAGGTGTGAGGCCTCAAGTTACCTTATCTTCAATGCAAGCCATCCTCCATCTTCGAGCTCGGATGTCCATCGGGATGATCCACCTTGGCAACTAGCAAGAAGAACTCCATCCACCACCTACCTCAACTCTCATTCCTTCATCTCTTTTTTTCTTCTTATTGAATACTAACTCTTCCCTTGATTGCTCGCAGGTCCTCCAGGTACCACGAATATGGAGTTAGTTTCCCTTGCCTTCGAGATCGCCAGACGGAAAGCCGACGCATCCGCGGGGGGGGGGGGGGGGGGTTGAAGGCTCGATCATCCAGGCCACATCCGTGAGAGCGAGTAAACTCAGCATCGGGTGTTTCAGAGCTTTTAAGGTTTGCAACCCTAAAACTCCTAAGTTGATATTAATTCAAGAGCTAAGTCATACGGGATTTCTCAATCCTGGGGTTCTTTTTCTATCCTTGTTTAGGGACTTACTTGCTAGTTTGAAGTTCTTGTTATTGTAGAACCCTAGATCTACTCTTGTCTGTCTACGGGAATCCTAAATCCCTAAAAAAAATAAAAAATCATAAAGAACAAAATCACTTGCATCATTTCTCTCATCTTGCATATAGTTAGTCCTGCATCAATGAATGGTCATCGGGTTCTTCTATGACATTTTCATATTTTCAAAAAAGTCAGAATAATTATGAAAATAAAGATTAAGTTATCCAATCTCATTTATATAAAATAAAAAAGAATTACACATTTAACTAAAGTACTCACCGAAACTATTGAACAATAAATATTTGCTACTTGGACTTGAAAAGTTTCAACTTGACCTACCAAGTCATTAACCAATTTTACAAACTCTCACTTTCGTTTTTCAAGACTTTATTTGTTGCTTTAGAGCCCCACAATGAATTGTGAGTTGGTCCTATCCCTAAGCAGCGAATCATGTCTAGTCTTTCTTTGCCAAACTGTTTAGAAAAAACTTCATTCCTCTTCTACATCTTTAAACATTTATTTTTGTTCCAATAAACATGTATGTATTAATTACAAGAAATAAATATTATAATAAAAAATAAGATAGACTTATAGTTTAATTGACTAATAAAGGATACTTACAACTAGTCCAGTAGCAGTAGTATTTACAGGTTTACCATTCTTTCTAGTACGAGTCTTCATCCATATGCAGGGACGGCTCAATTTTTTTTCTATCCTTTTAACTAAGTATACAACATAAGAAAAAATTAATTGAACATAACACACATATTTCTCAAAGCAAGTACTTAAAAAATTTGGATGAGTTTTACATATAAATGATTGATTTATGCAAAGCTCCTTGTTCCTGCATAATGGGGATACTTGTACTTCTTCTTACAGTCAATGTTGATATCTGTCCTTTTCTGTCATTATTCCATATATACCAAATTTTAAAACCAACATTAACTATTGTAAAAAACTGATCTCAACCAATGAAAAATAATAATTTCTATATACCTGCCATTGTAGAGTAGACCAACTGTCTATAGCTTCCTTCCATTGAGCTTCTAGGACATTCTTAGGTACTTCACCTTATATTTTCTCATTCTTATTATAATTTTTATTAAGTAGTTTTTTTTTAAACATTACTTCATTCCTCTCCATTTTTCTGCCAAAATCTTCATTGCAAAATTATATTGCTTATCTCCCACATTATACTTTTTTTAAAATAAAAAAATATTATTAATACATCATAAAAATAAATGCCAAATCATAGATGAATAGAAATCAATATTACATTCATGTATTCCCAAAGTTCAAGTTTAGTGATTTTAGATATCTTTTGCTAATCATTCACACTAACTTATGCTACTCATAAAATTTTGTTAGGCTAGTCAAAAAGCTCATAAATGATTGCCCACCATCCCCAGTTGGCTGTCCATACTCATTCCACTCTACATGAATCATTTTATCATAATCCATCATATACACATCTTTCATTTGTGTCTCACCACGATACTTTTTAGGAAGTGGCTCTTCAGGTTGGATATATCTTTCTCTTTTGAGACTACACCAGTATCATCTTCATGTACAATGCTCTACTCGTTAATGACTTGCCTAGTTGTACTCCTTTTTGCACATCAACAAAATCTAAACCAACCACAAAGAAATCCAACTCTGCCATTATAAACCAGTGATCATTAAGCTAAATAATTAAAAATCAAAAAATAATTTTGGAATGTATATAAAAACTTGGTAACAAATTAATAATATTAGAATATACAAAAGAAGAAATCTTGATTGAAAAAATAGTTATGGGAGCATCCTGCATAAAAAGATAGATATAATATGAAACAAAGTATCTACAATCATTTCAATTTGATTGCATTGGTACCTGTTATTATTAAAATATAAACAAAAAGATAATGACTATTATGCTCTATGTTTCATGTAAATATTTTATTTTGCTTAAAAAATATAACATAACTATCTTTGAGGCTATCAGCGGCATATTCCATATTGCTCTAACATCTTTTGACTTCTTTTCATAGTCATATATGTCAAAAACTAGGCTGCAAGTGGACATATACAAACAGTCTAAATATATTAATATCAATCGACTATAAAAACCAAAGTTAAAAATAAAAATCATATTTATTTGATTACCATCTTATTTCTACTTCATATCTATCACAACTATTATTTAGAAGAGAATCCAATAGCAACATGCAGGATGGACTGGTTGAAATAAAGCTCATACCAAAGTTACAAAAAATCATGACAAGCCAATGATTCCTAATATTAGAAAAAAATAAATACACATCCTCTTATACAATATTTGATAAATTGGAAATACCTAAACCTAATAACCTACCAAATACAAATAGGAAGGATAAGATATTTCTTTTCAAAGACTTCTTTGTTCCTTATCCACTTTGAAACTTTCTTTTTTGATGGCTTACTCACATACAAGCTAAACAATATACAATCAAAACAATGAAACCATGATTGTCTTTCTGAAATTAACATGCTCCATATATACCAAGAAATAATAAAAATAAGCAAGTAAAAAAAAAGTAAATATTTAAAGACTATTAGAAACTAAGGATCCATCCATCTATATTAAGTATAAGAACATCAAGAACTAAAATCGTACTCACCCTATATAAGTTTTATATTTTTTTTATTTTTGAAATAAAAATATGAAACTCAATATAGAAAACTTGTTTGGTTACCTGTTTCTATTTTGTTCTTTCTTAATATATATATATATATTATTCAAAAAAGTGGGAGTGAAAATTTTCACTTTTTTTTTTAATTGAGTGGGCTTTCACCATTTCCTTAACCCAATAATACCTCTTCTTCCATCAAATCGTGCCCTCAGCCCCGTTGCCTCCGCCCAACCCCACACCAGTGACCCAGGCCTTGCCGGCCATCTCTCTGCCCAATGTTGAGCTAACCCTCGTGCCTAGCTCTATCGCTGGCTCTATCATCACTTCCTTTTCCTCTGCCGCTGATAAATCATGGATTTACACGTTTATTTAAGTATTTTAGTTAATTAATGGTGCTAACATTCTTTTAATAACCTAATTTCATAATTAATTTGGACTTTCTTGCAAAACTAATTATTTTAAAAATATCTTTGAAAAATGTGAAATTAGAGTACGTTCATGAAAAATAAATTTCAAGTCAAAGCATCACACACCCATTTAAATGATTAATAAAATATTTAATAATTATAATTAATGATCATGGAATCGGTAAAACTAATAAGTTTGAAATCCGCCAATAGGTAGAGCTTGATTTATGGAACCCAACGATGCAAACGGTACTTAAATCAGGTTTGAAATGAAGAAGTTATGAATTTTTTAAAGGATTTTTGCACACATTTTGATGCTGCACAGTTTTTGGAGCAGCCGGTCCATCATGGACCGGCTGCTAGGTTTATTCATCGTAGGTTGGTCCACTGGTAGCCATTGCTACCGGTCCACAGAACAGGGCATGAACCATAGCCCTCCAGAGGCGCCGAAACTCATAGGGAAGCATGCTGGCGGTGTCCCTGGCCGAAGGAGAAGCTCCGGCGGTGGTTTGACGGGCGATGGTGGTGGTTTTTGGCGGCAAACGAGAGGAGCGGTCCACGTTCTTCATGAGCTTCTTCACAGGTTGCTGGAACACAGTCCACGGGCGTTCACGAGCAGTCCATGGCCACGGGCGCTTCTCACGTTCCTCACGAGCTGATGCATGGGCTGCTGAGCGTGGATCGTTCCTCCATGGGAGTTTCTCACGCAGTCCACGAGCTGAAAATGAACGGCGTGATCTACGGGCGCTGCAGGGCAGTGAGCACGGAGCAGCAATGGTAGTCGCGGTGTTTCTTTTGTCCCACATCGTTAATATGCAACAAGCTCCCCTCTCTGGTTAATTATAAAATGAACCCCATAGCACAAGGCAGAGGTATCCTGGAGAAAGGGCAAGGTACAGGGTAGAGGGCATTGCTTGGGTTGCGGGTTGGGTTTTGGGAGTGAGGTTTCTCAAAGGAGAGCATGTCCCTACACCATCTTCCAGCCTTCTCCCTCTCTGAGATCGAGATTCGAAGAAGAAGATGCAAAGGAAGCCCAGTTCGCTCCACGGAGTATGAAGGAAGGAGCTATCTTCCTGACGAGGCTGTGCTGATCTGTTCTTGTCTTTGTTATTTGTTTTGTTAATTTAGTTTTTACTGCATTGTACTTAGACCTTAAATTTCAATCAATGCAATATCTCTTTTTAATTCCTGTCTTTCGTCTTGTCTGCAAATAGATGCTAGGATCTAAATAATAGATCCTAGTGCCAAGTTTTCCTGCAATTTTAATTTTAATTTTAATTTTTATTTTTTTTCGACTTCAAATATTTTTTTACAAGATCAAAAATTTCAAATCCTAAACACCGCCTTCTATGTAGATTCGACCCGACTCCTCTTGCTACGTATTTTTAAATATTTTAAGAAGTCGGATTTTAAATTGATAGCCACGGTGTCTTAACGACAACCCCGCGGTTCTACCAGTCGCTACCTCGACTACCTCTTTGCTTGATGTCGAGTTCTCCCTTATCCTCAATCACGTCCCTGGCCCATGCCTACTTTCTCCCCTTGTCACTGGCCATGTCGACAGCCCTCATTGTGTAGAGAGAGAGAAAGAAAGAGAGAGAGAGAACGGACTAATCATATTTTTGGTTTATTTCCATTTTTTTTAAAAAAAAATACAACGATGCAAAATGTAGTCTAGGATTATAGAATATAGTATTCCAGTGGCTATGAGCTCTAACTTCAAATAGAAAAAAAAAACAAGAAGAATGGAAATCAATTATGAACCATGAGTGCATTCAGGTCATGGAAGGCCTCCTGCAAGCTCTTGTACGAGCTCTCCCATGTTTGCCGCTCTTTCTTGAGAATCCCCAAAACCCCCACAACCGGCATCCTCACCCTCGCCAACCCCTCCCCCGATTGGATTTGGATCTCGATCCCCGCTCCCTCCCCTCCTATCCCTCCAACACCTCCCATGTCCTCGACCTCAGGAACTCCAGCAAACTCCGTAGAACATGCCGGGGTACATCTTCCCCCTCATCACGATCATGACCATCTCTGACCGCGTCCCCATCTCCCCAACCATCCCGTCCGGTGATGCTGATACCTGGATCTGTATCCTGGGGCTGGCGAACTTGCTACGCAGTGACTTCTTAGGGGGAAAGGCGTGGACCACAGCGGCGAGGGGAATGGCACGACTGGAGGTGGAGGATTCATCGATCCACAGGATCTGGTGGGAGGTGAGGATGAGATGGCCCAATCGAAGGGTGGGGAGGGTAGGGTTCTCCTTGGCTTCGAGGTCGACGGCAGATAGGAGGCAGCGCTCGACCTCGTCGGGGAGGAAGATGGGTCGGCCGGAGGTGGTGAGGAGTACCGACATTAGCCAATTTGCAGCCATCATGTAGTGGAGGAGTTTTCCTGAGGCCAAGGAGAGGGGGGCTTGGATTCGATGAGAGGAGAAAATGAAGCGGCGGCAAAATAATAAAAAATAAAAGAGGCATTCTCGCAGTCCACGCAAGGCCTGTAAACCATCTTAAATCTATTTAGTTAGGCTCATGAAAGGGCGGGTTAGATGAAAATGAAAAAAATGAATGGATTTACCACCAAGATGGTAGATAAGAAAAAAAACTTTTTTTTAAAAAAAAAATTAAGGGATAAAAAAGAAATTTTAAAATTTAATTTAAAAAATATAAATTTTATTTTTTATTTTTTAAAAAAATCAATCAAGAAAATAAAAAACTTTTTTATCTCCTATTTTTCTCTCCCAACCAGTGTATTAGCTTGATCAGCTTGGAATGGCTCTTTTATATAATGATAAAGTTATGAGCTAAAATTTAGACCTATTAAATAAGATAGGTAATATTTATATTGATAAATTTTGAATTTATTTTTGCATCCACCAATTTATCCTATATCTGATTCATATCTCATGAAACTGGACCGGGCTAGGCCATACAATATTCTTAAATAGTACTATGGTTTAATATAACTAAAATTAATATTTGGCATTATATTAAATATAATAGAATATAAAATAATTTGATATATTTTAATATATTATGATAAATTATAATATAGTGTAATTATATTTTTAATATTTAAAATCTAAAATTTAAAATAATATATTATAATAAATTATAAAATATGTCATATTACATTATATTATATTATATTATATTATTTAAATATATATTATATTATATTTTTAGTCGGGTCTCGGGTCTGGATATTAATTATCTAGATCTGACTCATTTATGTTAGAGTTAATCAGATCCAAGTTTGGAATAGCTCTAGACCTGGGATCATGTTAATTTTTTTGAACACTCTTTTCTTGGCATACCAATGTTTATCCATTATATTTGATTTACTCATGTTTAATAGTTAAAATGTAAGTTACAAATCGATTATAGCATTTTCATGTTTGCCAAACGTGGATATATATAACCTCTTTTTTAGAATTTGAACTTTTACTCATGTATGAATTTTACGTGTCTAAAAAGCATGGGTGTATATGACATTTTTTGTAGTGTTGCTACCTTCTATTTTATCGTCTACCCTAACACCAAGGAACAATCCTTGGTCTCAGAATTTCATTCGAGGATAGAAAACTGGGAAGGTTGAGAAGCCGGTCGCCACTATGATGTCGAAGGTCACCCCCTAGATTCAGCATCTTCAAAGCCTTGATCGATCGGGTATCCTACCACCATGAAAGTTTAGTCAATATATTCCTCTTAATATCCTATGTGCTCATGTTCGAATTAGGTTCGAGAGTAGTTGCTCAAAGCTAGAAAGATGTAGGCAAAGCTCAAAAGAAGGAACCAGAATAAATACCACTTATACCACTAGGATCATGGCCATGTTACTGAAGAATATAGGCAACTTTAGGATGAGATTGAGAAGCTTATTCACCATGCAAGCTGAACAATTTCTTTCAAGATTGAGAGGAGAGATGTGATGCTCTAGTTTTGTGCCTCCCAAAAGCCATCGTTGAGGGTGGAAGAACCTGCTTATCGACCCACCAAGGATGATGTCCACACTATCACGGGAGAACCAGAAGAAGATATCAAAGCTAGTAGCCAGGAGGAAAGTCTTGATGAAGTTTTAACCTTTACTCGGGCTGATGCAAGAGGAGTCCAGTACCCCCATCATGATCCTGTGGTCATAACACTCAATATTGATGATTATAATGTCCATCATATACTTGTTGATAGTGGAAGTTCGATAAATATTTTATTCTATGGTGCATTCTCGAAGATGAACATTTTTCTTGAATAGTTGAAAAAGGTAGATACACTAATAACAAGATTCTTGAGAAATTGGTCCCCTTGAAGGGCACTGTAATATTGCTGGTAATAGTAGGGAGTGGCCCCCCATGGTCCCAAGCATATCTTACTTTCACAGTTATGAAGACTCCCTTAGCCTTTGATGTTATATTCAATTGACCAGGACTAAATGCTCTATGAGCAGTAGTATCATTACCTATTGATAAGATTCACCATATTATGAGGAGTAGGAGAAATACATGGAAATCAAGCTCTAGCAAGATAATCTACCTGGTAGCTTGCCAGGTTAAGCAAATCAAGCTTCTGGAGGACCTTCCAGTCAAAGGATTGGACACTAGGGATGAATTGACCAAAAAAAAGGAAAGCCTACGGAAGATCTTGTAGCCATCCCCCTACGCGATGGGGACCCTCAGTATACTGTTCAAATTGGCTCAAGGTTGGATGAAGACATGAAGCAAAGATTGATAGTCTTTCCTTAAAAAAAATGCTGATATCTTTACCTGAGCCCCTGTAGATGGTGGGGACATCAAAACCCATTCGGGTTTTCCTTTTCTTTTTTCAGATTTTTTTTATTTTTAGTTTAAAAATATTATCCCAGCTATTCTACCTACTTCCGTTATCCTCACTTTATTTCATGTTTATTCCTGACGTATTCCATGTTTATCCCTGTCATCTTCTTCCTCCCAGAATCTCCCAGAACCTCCATTTTTCTTCATTTTTTCTTCACGTTTGTCCTGAATCTGCCACGCCCGATCACCGGCGACCCCAACGGCCATCCACCTCCTCCCCGGCGTCGATCTCCTCGTGGGAACCTCAGCGAATCCCACGAAATCGCCCACGGCCGTGCACCCCTGTGGCTCCACCCATGGCAGTTCGCCCCCTGCTACTCCGCCCATGCCGCGCCCCTCTCTACCACGCCGCCGACCACCGCCCTGCTCCACCACCGCTCCCTCCCGTTTGGAAGACCCACGGCCAAGCCACACTCACAGTCGGTCCGTCTCCACCGTCTCTGCTGTCCAACCCTACTGCTCCACCCATCATCGTGCCACGTCGCCGTCCACCGCTGCCATTCGGAATTCCATCAACCTCGTCGCTTCTTCCTACACATCAATGCCAGGACAAGTGTTCCTTTAGATTCTCTGCAACGCCCCATAAGAAGCCATGCATGTTCTTTTGCATCAAGTAGCAGACTTTCAAGGGCAATAGTTTTTTCCTTCACCCCATATTTCCCTGCATCATGATCCTCCTTTCCATTTTGCATCCCCAAGAGTCTCGTTTCCAAGCTCCCACCAGATTTCATCAGACCATCAACAAGAGGAAGAATCAAACATTTTTTTGAGGATGGAAGATTCAAACTTTTCTCGGAAAATAGATTGGTTCCTGCCGCTGTCCGTCCCATCAAGCATCGTCGCCGCCCGTGCCACCGAACCACCGGCCTTCGTCTCCCCTATTCCACCATTTGGTCCAAGAAAGGAAGGAACGCATGATCGTGAATGCATTTTCCCCTCCCTATTGCCGACTTCAATGCTGCACGGATCTCAAAGACCAAGAGTTTGCATGGATCTTAGAGCACAGGAGGAATTTGAATTCAAATTTGAATGGGTCCACATTTTCCTCCACAAATGCCGCCCCTCTTCATGGAAACGCCCACTATTTTCTCCCCTTATTTTGTTATTTTTGAATTTTGAATTTGAATTTGAAAATGGCTTGGTGTCTATGAAATAGGCTCCAATCCTTCTTGAAAAAGAATTGATGAATGAAATTCTTGTTTTAGGGAAGAGTGATTCTTCTTCTACTTCATGAGTAGAGGGTGTGAGGCCCAACCCCAGGACATGACGTGAGATCATGACCAGTTATCTCCCTTCCCATTCTATTTTCTTTATCCCCTCGTGACCTTTGAGATCCATCCTAGCGCCTCCAAATATTGAAGAGGGTGTAATGCCTTAGAGGTGAGAGGTCTCTTCGTTAGGGTGAGTCCCAAAGTCCATGAGATCCGGATCCCTATCTTCCATCCCATTATTCCTTTGCCATCAAATTAGAAAATCAAAAGAAAATTAGGATACCCTAATCTAGGTGACTTCTAGGCTCACTGTTCGATCCTTCCTAGCCCAACCTTCTGTCCTGCATCAATTTTGGTATCAGAGCGGGTTAGGATTAGGGTTGAAAAAAAAAGTTGAAAAAAAAAGAAGAGATAAAAAAAATTGCGACAAGCCTGACTCGACGGAGTGGAGTTTTTCCCACCTCAGGGGAACGATGGGGACATCAAAACCCATCCAAGTTTTCCTTTTCTTTTTTCATTTTTTTTAAATTTTTAGTTTAAAAATATTTATCCCAGCTATTCCACCTATTCCCGTTATCCTCACTTTATTTCATGTTTATTCTCGATGTATTCCATGTTTATCCTGTCATCTTCTTCCTCCCAGAATCTCCCAGAACCTCCATTTTTCTTCATTGTTCTTCCCATTCGTCCTAAATCTGCCACACCCAACCACTGGCAACCCCAACGACCATCCACCTCCTCCCTAGTGTCGATCTCCTCATGGGAACGCCGGTGAATCCCACGAAACTGCCCACGACCGTGCGCCCCTATGGCTCCACCCATCGCCATCCACGCCCTGCTGCTCCGCCCATGCCGCGCCCCTCTCCGCCGTGCCGCCGACCGCCACCCTGCTCCACTGTCGCTCCCTCCTGTTTGGAAGACCCAGGGCCAAGCCATGCTCACAGTTGGTTCGTCCCCACGTCTCTACCGTCCGCCCCTACTACTCCGCCCATCACCGTGCCATGCCTCTCTCCCCCGCGTCGCTGTCCGCCACTGCCATTCGGAATTCCATCAGCCTCATCGCTTCTTCCTGTATATCAATGCCCGGACAAGTGTTCCTATAAATGCTATGCAATGCCCCATAAGAAGCCATGCATGTTCTTTTGCATCAAGTAGCAGACTTTCAAGGGTAACAGTTTCTTCCTTCACCCCATATTTCTCTGCATCATGATCCTCCTTTCCATTTTGCATCCCCAAGAGTCTCATTTCCAAGCTCCCACCAAATTTCATCAGACCATCAACAAGAGGAAGAATCAAACATTTTTTTGAGGATGGAAGATTCAAACTTTTCTTGAAAAATAGATTGGTTCTTGTCACCGTCCACCCCATCAAGCAACGTCGCCGCCTGTGCCACCGAACCACTAGCCTTCGTCTCCCCTATTCCACCATTTGGTCCGAGAGAGAAAGGAATGCACGATCGTTAATGCATTTTCCCCTCCCTGTTGCCGACTTCAGTGCTGCACGGAGCTCAAAGTACAAGAGTTTGCATGGATCTCAGAGCACAGGAGGAATTTGAATTTGAATTTGAATGGGTCCACATTTTCCTCCACAAATGCCGCCCTTCTTCATGGAAACGCCCACTATTTTCTTCCCTTATTTTGTTATTTTTTTAATTTCGAATTTGAATTTCAAAATGGCTTGGTGTCTATAAAATAGGCTCCAATCATTCTTGTAAAAAGAATTGATGAATGAAATTTTTGTTTTAGGGAAGAGTGATTCTTCTTCTGCTCCATGAGGAGAGGGTGTGAGGCCCAACCCTAGGACATGATGTGAGATCATGCCCAGTTATCCCCCTTCCCATTTCATTTTCTTTATCCCCTTGTGACCTTTGAGATCCATCATAGCACCTCCAAGTATCGAGGAGGGTGTAATGCCTTGAGGTGAGAGGTCTCTTCGTTAGGGTGAGTCCCAAAGTTCATGAGATTCAGATCCCTATCTTTCATCCCATTATTCCTTCACCATCAAATTAGAAAATCAAAAGAAAATTAGGATACCCTAATCTAGATGACTTCTAGGCTCACCGTTCGATTTTTCCTAGCCCCACATTCTGTCCTGCATCTATAGATATGTCAGGGATTGTTCTAAAGTGATGATGCATCACTTAAAGGTGGACACGAATCATCATCTTGTAAAATAAAAGAAAAGAATTTTTGCACCATAACATCAAAGAGCCATAGTGAAGGAGACACAGAAGCTCACTGATGCAGGATTCATTAGGAAAGTTGGCTACCTGGATGGCTGGCAAATAGAGTATTAGTTAAAAAGGCCAATGAAAAGTAGTGAATGTGCATAGACTTCATAAACCTGAATAAGGCTTGCTTGAAAGACAGCTACCCTCTCCCCTACATCAACCAATTAGTGGATGTAATAGTCGGCTATGAGCTCATGACTTTTATGGATGCATTTTTAAGATATAATCAGATCCAGATGGCATCCAAAGATAAAGAAAAGACTTCTTTTATTACTAACTAGGATTTGTTTTATTACAGGTGATACCATTCAACTTAAAAAATGCAGGAGCAACCTATCAATGATTAGTAAACAAGATTTTTAAGGACCAGATCGATTGCAATATGAGAGTTTATGTTTACGACATGCTGGTCAAGAGTTGTATCTTACAAAATCATGTGGAAGATCTTTAGAAAACCTTTGCCACATTGCACTTGCACCAGATGAAACTGAATCCTGCCAAATGAATGTTTGGAGTTACCTCCAGGAAGTTCCTTGGATTTATGGTGTCTGGGATCGAGGTCAACCCGAAGAAAATCCTAGTCATGATGCAAATGGGTATACCAAAGACTATAAAAGAGATCCAAAGGCTTATTAGATGAATTGCCGCCCTTAACCGATTTGTCTCCAAATCGGTCGAATGATGTTTGCCTTTTTTCTGGACCTTGAAAAAGTTGAAGAATTTTGAATGGACTGTGGAATGCCAGAAGATGTTTGAAGAGTCAAACCTACTTTAGCACTCCTCCACTTCTCAGCAAGCCAAAAGAAGGTGAGGAGTTGTATTTGTACTTGGCAATCCTCCCTTCTACTATCAGCTCTATCCTCATTTGAGAAGAAGACTAGATATAAAAGCTGATGTATTATATCAACCATGTCCCTCAAAATATCGAGACCGTGTACATCCTGCTGGAAATGCTCATCTTTGCTCTCGTGATATCGGCCAGAAAGCTTTGGCCATATTTTAAGCATATACAGCCGTAGTTCTCATAGACCAAACCCTCCAGATGATTTTCCACCAGCCTGACATCTAAGGTAGAATGGTTAAATGGGCTCTTGAACTATTCGAGTTCGATTTGGTATTCCATCTGAGATCTTCTATTAAGGTACAAGTACTGCAAACTTTTTTACCAAATGTATAATTTCCAAAGAAGAACTTAAAGAAGGAGACCTAATGCTTGAAGACCTCAAGAGTTAATGGATGCTGTACGTAGATGGAGCCTCAAATATTAATGGCTCCGGAGTGGGGCTTGCACTCATTAGCTTAAAAAGGTGGGGCATCCAGTACGCTCTCCAGTTCTAGTTCTCCTCCACCAACAATGAAGTCGAATATGAGGCCTTGATTGCTAGCCTCACCATTGCTAAGGAGATGGGAGTATAGAATCTCAAAGTTTACAATGACTCTTGGCTTGTAATGAGCCATGTCCTGAATGAGTACGAGGCCCGAGAGGAGAACATGAAGCAATATCTCCAAAAGGCGAAGAACCTAATTTTTGTCTTTTGTAGCTTTGACACTCAACAGATCCCCAGAGAGAAGAATGTTTGGGTTGACACCCTGTCTAAGCTTGCTACATGTGTACCCAATAACTTGTGTACACAAGTATTCTTTGAAGTTTTGGAGGAGCCCAATATCAACAAGCCAATATCGATGCTTCAGATAGATGCTAAACCTTGCTAGATGGACCTGCTCATCCAATACCTCTACGATGGAAGCCTTCCCATAGATAGGGAGGAAACTAGAAAGATATGGAACCAAGCTTCCAGGTTCATCCTCTATGAAAAAAACTCTATAAAAGGGGGTTCTCCCAACCTTTACTGAAGTGCCTATACCCCTTTGAAGCAAAGTATGCCCTCTAAGAGGTTTATGAAGGAATTTGCGATAATCACTTGGGGGCAAGGCTTTGTCTCTTAAAATTTTGAGATAGGGATACTGTTGGCCTATCATAGAGCAAGATACAAAAGACATAGTCCAGAGATATGATCGGTGCCAGCACCACTCCAACATACGGTGAGTACCAACTGCTCTGCTCACCCCCTTAAGCATGCCATGGCCTTTCACTCAATATGGTATGGATATATTAGAACCTTTCGCTCTAGCCACTGGAGGGTAAAAGTTCTTGTTTGTGGTGATTGATTATTTCACCAAGTGGATAGAGGCCAAACCACTTGTCAAGATTACCGAAATCAAAGTAAAGGACTTCATCTAAAAACTTATCATCTATCGCTTCAGACTGTCCCAAACAATCATCATCGAGGTCAGTAGTTTAGTGGTTTCAAACTTGCCAAACTCTTCCAAGGCTTGGGTGCGACCCAATGTTTCACTTCTGTAGGCCATCCCCAAGCTAATGGGGAGGCCAAAGTTGCTAACCGGATTATCTTATAGGGACTATAGATGCACCTGGATCGAGCAAAATGATGGTGTAGATGAATTATATCACATCCTCTGTGCCTACCGGACCATACAGAAAACTCTGATGAGTGAAACCCCTTTTAACCCTACCTTGGGATTGAAGATGTCATCCCCCTAGAAGTTGAATTCCTGTCCCCAAGAGTGGAAAGTTTTGATGAAGGAAACAATTCTAAAAGATTTTGAGCAAACCAAGACTTGCTAAAGGAAGTTCAAGAGAGTGTGGCTGTAAGGATGGCTACCTACCGAAGGAGAGTCACCTAATATCACAATACCCAAGTTCATGGAAAATATCTCAAAGTTGGAGGCCTAATCTTAAGGTGAGCCAAAGTTTTCCAACCAACTCACTAAGAAAATCTCTCTCTGGACTGGGAGGGACCATACCGGGTTGAGAAAGTCATTCCACCGACACCTATCGCTTAACACAGTTGGATGGCACACCCTTACCTCGGCCTTGGAACTTTGAAAACTTATGAATATATTATTAGTGATATACACTTCCCTTTGCAAGTTCTATATAAAAACTATCTTTTTAGTTAGTAGGGAATTCAAACGATTGAAGCAACTACCTAACCAGAAGCCCCGAGGGTGAAATGTAGCTCTCACCAGAATTTACAAAACAAAGATTCAGGCTATAGGTCATAGTAAAAATGTGGACAACCCCAAGTCTCGAGAGTAGATAGGCAACAAGCATATGAGGCCAAGTGCATAAAACATTGAAACAATCCTTTTCCATTACAAAATGCAGATATACATATGCTTCATTTTGGCTAAGTTGCATTTCTTCTAGAAGTGCTCTATGAAAAATAGGTGGGATATAGAAAACTATCAAGAAGGTTGTGGTAGAGAGGTACACTATGCAAGTGAGTGATGCTAGTAGATTATATGTCTAGGCCCTCGCCACATAGTGTTAAAGCAATGAAAGGCCCCCTCTGGTCCACCAATAAGTGAAGGAGAGGGAGCTCATGCTGACTAAAGGCCCCACCTATTACAAGAACGAATGGGAGAGGAACATCCTGGAGATCCACAGTTGCTCATCGCTTATAGTAGGGTTTCTCGGAGAGTGTTCCCCACTTCCCCCTTGCTCCCAAAGTCTGTTGACACTGGGTGATAAGGGGAGACCAGAAGAGGGAGGCCACGATAGAGACCTTCCTCTAGTCTTACACCCTCACTGGGGAGGGGAGTAGTATCATGGCTAAGTAGCTGGCCATTTCCAATACCTCCTATTCCAAGGTAAGCACCTCCTCACCATGCCATTTGTTGCATTTAGGCATCATTCCCTAAGAACACTTGCCTATCTAGAAAGAAGACTATGCATCTCCAAGGCTATTACCCACATCCAAATATACGACTGGGGAATGCTAGTAGAACTCCTCTACCAAAGTTGGAAGAAGCCAGCAAAGGTGATGAAAAGATGAGATCTCAAATCCCCTATTCATAGGAGAGTCAAGTAGAGGTTGGCTAGCCGACGGTCACCACGTGGCCCTCCTGCCATCAAGAGCTCCTAAAAAGAAAAATAGATATGGTAGATATTTGGGATGAAATCTCATTTTTCTATCATGAAATAAGCACAAAAATCTTGCAGAATTCCTGATCGAGCAGTGTTGTATATGTGCTCTTGGCTCGAGAAAAACTAAAATTCTCGAGATTTGATATTATTTACAAGCTGTACCCCATGTCGTTAAGTACACAGGATCCTACCAAAGGAGGCTAAAGTACTTAAGGCAAGACATCCCAAAAGCTTTTTGCTGGGACGTGAAGATTAAGCACGCGAAAGTCTTTGACCGGGCCAGTATTGAAAAGCTTTTAGCCTGACACTCAACTTCCAAGATTTTTTGGCTAGGATGTAAAGATTCAATATCCAAAAGTCTTTGATAGGGCAAGCATTGCAAAGCCTTTGACCTGATCATCAACTCTTGAAAGTCTTAGACTGTGATATGAAGATTCAATACCCGAAAGCCTTTGACTAGGCCAGCATTGAAAAGTCTTTGTCTTGATGCTCAACTCTTGAATGTTTTTGGCCGAGATGTAAAAATTCAGTGCCTGAAAGCCTTTGACCAAGCTAACATTGGAAAACCTTTAGCCTAACACTTAACTCCCAAAAGTCTTTAGCCAGAACATGAAGATTCAATGTTTGAAAGCCTTTGATTGAGCCAGCATTAGAAAATTTTTGGCCTAATGCTTAACTCCCGAAAGCCTTTGACTGAGACTTGAAGATTCAATACCAAAAGCCTTTGATCGAAATATGAAGATTCAACATCCAAAAGCCTTTGACCGGGCCAATATTAGAAAGCCTTTATCCTGATGTTCAACTCTTGAAAGTCTTTGGCTGGAACCTAAAGATTCAATATCCAAAAGCCTTTGGCAAGCCAGTGTTGGAAAGCCTCTGGCCTAATGCTTAACTCCCAAAATCCTTTGACTGGGATGTGAAGATTCAGCACCTAAAAGTCTTTGACCTGGTCCATATTAGAAAGTCTTTAGCCAGATGCTCAACTCTTGAAAGTCTTCGACCAAGATATGAAGATTTAGTACCCAAAAGTCTTTGACTAGGCCAGTATTGGAAAGCCTTTGACCATGCTGAAAAGCCTTTGTCTTGATGCTTAACTCTCAAAAGTCTTTGACCGGGACATGAAGATTCGGCATCTAAAACCATTTGACTAGGCTAGCATTAGAAAGCTTTTGGCCTGATGCTTAACTTCTAAAAGTTTTTAGTTAAGACATGAAGATTCAGCACCAAAAAGCCTTTGATTGGGTCAGCATTGAAAAACCTTTAGCCTGATGCTTAACTTCCAAAAGTTTTTGGTCAAGATGTGAAGACTTAGCACCCAAAAGTCTTTGACCGGGCTAACATCGAAGGGCCCTTGGCCGAGCTGGTGCAAAGGGCACTCGAAAGCTGTTGACTGGACCTTATATGTAGGTGCCAGAAAGCTTGCAGCCAGATGGTTCCATACCATGAAACAACCTTCCTTCGAAAGCCATGCTGGTAACGAGGGATTGACCACCAAACAAGAACAACACTAGACATCCTCAACTTCTTAGTCATGTCTAAGTGGAATCATTTTAAGCCCTACGATGAGAAATTCTCGATCTAGAGGTGTTGACTGTTATTGATTTTGATGATAAGCAAAATGGTTAAGTATAAGTTGAGGACTAATGATTTTCTTGAAGTATGTTTTTGTTGAAAAAAGTGCTCACAAATTTGAAGAAGCTTATTTGTTTGAAGAAGCCAAGTTTGAATGAAAAAGATTGCTCAAAGAGGACTTGGAAACTCAAGAATTGCTTGATTGGATGGTTAAGTTAAAGTGGAAATGTGTTTCAGCTCAAGTTCAACCGTTTTTGTGAAGTTTTCAATGAGGTGTCGACTCAAAGTATCAACACATGATACCAAGTATCGATACATGGAAGTGAAGTGTCGACTCAAGCCGGTATGCAATGATATTTCAAATGGCATGGCTGAAGTGTCAACACATGGACCTAAAGTGTCAACTCAAAGTGTCGACACATGGATCAACACATCGCCTGAGATTTTTAAGCCACAGAACTTGCTGAAAATGAAGAACAGCTGAAGTGTCTACACATGGAAGCAAGGTGTCGACTCAAGGTGTCGACTCAACTGAGTAAGTATCGACACATCTGAGATTTTAGAGAATTAGATTGGAGATATTTGAATTGGGTGTTGACTCAAGAAGTTCAAGTGTCGACCTTATGTGTCGACTCACAACCTGAAGTGTCGACACATGAAGTTCTGACAATAGTAATGGCTAGTTTTTCAAGCATAGAACTCGCCCATTTTGCCCTCCAACGACTAGTTTTTCAAGTCTAACGGCTAGAAATGGGATTTGAAGCCTTGGAAAAGTATTTATATGCTCCTAATCAAATCAAATGAAAAAATATTGAATATTATTGAAGAGAATAAGAAAAGAGTATTGAAGTGAGAGCTTTAACTCCTATTCTTTGAAGATTCAACTACTCTCAAGCAAAAGCAAGCCTCCAAGCATTCAAGATCCTTGAAGAGCATTAAAGATCAACCATTCTTAAGCATTCAAGAGGCTTGAACAAGTTCAAAGCATCTCTACATCGAGCTTTAAAGAGATACCCGCTTTATTTTAGAAAGCTTACTTTGTCTCATTGCTTCTAATCTTTATTTGTTGTAAGGGTTCTTGGTTAGCCTATTGTAAAACCAAGTGAGGTTATTGGTGAGCCTTTGAAAACTAATTAGGTTGGTGGTTAGCCAGCAAAACCACTTAGGTTCTTGGTTAATCGAAAAAATCAAGGAAGGTTTTTGGTTAGCCTTTGAAAATCAATTAGGTTCTTGGTTAGCCCGTAAAACCAAGTGAGGTTTTGACTTGTTGGCCTTGTGAAAACAAGTTGGATTTTTGATTAGTGAGCCCGCAAAACTAATCAACCATAATCGGGAATGATTATAGTGAATTCCCAAGGGGATCTTGGGGAGTGGATGTAGGTGCATTGGATAGCACCGAACCACTATATTTCTTGGTCTTTGTAGTTGATTAATCTCTCTACTTTCTTTTCTTTCATTGCTCTTCATTTCCTCTGCACTTTTATTTAAAGAGCATTACATTTGAATTAATAGTACCTTGCATAATTAATTTGAATTGGATTGCATTGCATCAAGTAAAGTAATTTCTAATTTTTAGAGACCCAATTCATCCCCCCCTCTTGGGTTGCTTACTAGGCAACAAGAGGACATTCAATGTTGAACAATTTGGTAAACATTTAGTGCTAGGCAACCTAGTGGATATTCGATGATTGATAATAAGAATCATCTATGCTATAGTCTGTGACGTTATCCATGGAAAGATGCATTGTGGTGTCTCATCATAAAAGTCATGCCTGGCTCTTAGCTCGATAGAGACAATGCAGGCCCTTACCAATAGTTGGTGAGTTTTTAATTTTTTACATTATGGTATTAGAAAACGTTCACAATCGCACATGTCGAATCATAACACTTAGATAAAAATCCAAGATATTTTATTGATAGTATTGAAAAAGAACTCGAAGATTCTATAAAAGTGGCCATTTATAAGATAAGCCAATGACATACATATTAAAAAAACAAAAAAATAGACACGGCTTAAGCAGGTGGGGCATTGGCAACCTCTCAGTCCCGACTACTCCTGCTTCAAGAGCTGGCACACATATGGCAAAGACATCCATGTTCAAATCCTTACCCAGGAACTCCAGGTTGAAGTTGAAATAATGCTTGAGAATTCTCTTCCGGGTATCATCCATATTCTCTACAAAAGTTGGTTGGACAAAGAGCAGCTTTTCCTAGCGACACTCTTCGAAAGCCTTGTAAGCTTCCATTGCCTTCTGCGCTACTTCCTTCTATGCTTTGAGATCCATGATCTTATGTTGCATAGCCTCCAGAGCCCCTTCCTTCAAAGAGATTTCCTCCTTCAACTGATCCCTTTCAGTCTCAATACACAATACATTTGATACCAACTTCGATAGTTTTTTGGCTAGCTTCTGCCTCCTTCGGGCAGGCTGCTAGATCCTTCTTTTTCTTCTCTTTGATCGCCCAGTGACCTCGTTGATCATAGTGAACTTTAATGAAGTGGCATACCTGCAAAGTACCGAATCAAACTATGAGTCACCAAATGATAAAACCAAATGCAAAAGGAGAAAAACTCACCCTTATGATGCTTAAAATAGTATCCCTTCGACACTGTTGGTTGCCCTTTCCGATAACCCGATCAGCATCCACTAGGTGAATGAAGTTCTTAAAGATATCTTTGGCAACCTCCCATTTGTCAAAGATGCAGACCTTAGACCCCAAGGTCCGACCATCTGGTACCCCCTTGAACATGATCGATCGAGGGGCGAAGGAGGAACTCTTGACCTTGGAAGCCTGAGGGTGCTTGGAAGCCCGAGAGCACATAGAAGTGGTAGGAGGAGCAGTCTCCTAAGGTTTGGCCAGGGCTACCTCTGACTTGGGGGTGGCGATAGCTTGAACCACTGATGGCTCTCCATGATCAGAGCAATGTCAGCCTTTCTCTTTTTTAATATAGCCTTCTTGAACGCACGAGTGTCCAAAGGATCCATGTCTAAAATTAGAGAAGAAGAATGTTTAGAAGAAAACAAAGACCGAAGTAAAATGGCAGAAGGAATGGATCGAGATTCTTCTCACCTCTTGGCTGAACGTAGCTAAACCCTGTCTTGAAAAGGGTCACCTTGGATAGTAGAGTTTTCAAGCTACGAACTTGAAATCGCTAAAAAATACCAACCCATTCCTCCTCTTTCCTAGATAAAAGGGTGGGATGAGTCAATTGGCAAGATTGGACACCCCAGTAAGGGAAAGCCCCACTCATTGACATCTAAGTGTTTCATGAAGAAAAATTGTTTCTTCCAGTGTTGAATGGAAGAAGGGCTTTTCCAAATAAAAAAAAATAGCCCTTTACAGGGATGGCAAACCACGATCCATGGTAACTGCGATGTTTGCCGAAGGAGAAAAATACCCTAAAAAGGGAAATTGTAGGATGAACCTTGGCTAAGACACAAACTACTGAAAAACTATAGATAAATCACTACATATTCGATGTGATGGCATAGGGAGAAAAACCCATGGCCCTAAAAAACTTAATAAAGGAACCAAAGATAATCTCAACCCAGCCAGAAAATACTCTATACAGAGTCAACCAACTTGGAGGATTGCATGCTCGATATCTCAAGTGAGATTTCTAATTTGAAACTTGAGAAAATGTGGTACTTGCTTCACAGTTTTTCCAATTAAACTTTCCGAATTTTAGATCGGATGAGACCGAGAAGGAAGTCTCCTTCGAGATCCCCTAGAAGTTCCTCTTCAGGGTCTCCTGGGAGTTCTCCTTTGGGGTTCATGGAGGATTTTCCTTCATGGTCCACTGACATCTGTAGCAAGGCAATAACTATTGTTACTGCACCTCTTAGGACAATCTCCATATCTCCGACAAAAATTTTTGATTCAACATGTTCTTGATCTGAAAACCATGAATCACCCAACCTAGAGGACCAATTAGAATATGACCTTTCGAGATCAAATGCAAACACTTAAGATCAAGAAAAAATGCCTTAAAAACAAAATGAAAAAACTCTTTAAGAGTTCGAAACCAAGAACGAACAACAAGAACCACTGAAACCAAAATAGGAACTACCCTAAAGAAAGCAAAAAACCCCCCAAACAAACCTAAATGTGAAATTAAAGAGCCCAGATAAAGAGAAAATTGGAGAAATAATAGCGAACACCGATGAAACTCACTAAAATGGCTATTGGACAAGAAAGAGAAAACTTGGAGGAGAGAGAAAGAGGAGGAAGAAAGTGTTACGAAAGCAAAGGGTGAATCAGGCGACAAAGATTCCTCTATTTATAAAAATTCTTTCAATGACCTAGATTTGGTTAAAATAAAACTAACTATCGGATGGCCGACAAGTGGCAATAGGAGATAGGCCAAATCATGTCCCCATGGAACATCGGTACTGTTACATTTCAGGCATGTCTTGCCACCTCATCGCCTTCCATGCATAAAAGCTTTAATGTTTTTTTAGCACTACATTGCCTTAAACCATCATGATGTCATAAATGCCCTCCACTCCTCTAGTAACCTACGAAGAAACGTCTTCTCAAACATCATATTGTATTAGAAAAATTCTGGAAATTGACATGATTTGATCGATAATAAAATTTGATCATTCTACTATCTACCTTAAAATAAAAAAAAACTACCAAATAAAAACCAACATGATTGAAGATGCTCGAAGAATAATGAAGTACTTTCAAAAAATATCAAATCATGACACTTAAAAAAAATTCACAGCCTATTCATTTCAAAGGTATTTACAAGTTAAAGATAAGAAAAGGAAAAAGGCTATAACAAGTGGGAATCTTAATTCTCTTGTCTTTGTTCTCAATTTGCTTGGCTTGCATGAAAAGACTGTATAGTTTGCATTATAAAGGGAACCTGAAGCAAACATGCCCCAACCTCAAGGAGAATCTAGGCTACAAGAACTCTACAATCCTCGAATCCGGCCCTGTACGCCTTGCTTTTGGCATAACAAAGTTGAGTTTTGGCAGCTCCCATGTGTGCTTTGGCCAAAGTTGTTCTACCATTCGCCTCAGGATTTTGTTGCCATAATCGTTGATTTTATTTTTCAAGCTATCAATAGTGATTCAGGCCACCTTTAATTTATTATGTAAAGATGTGTTCCTTCTATCTCCATGGTTCGTTGAGTCTGGACCCACCAAAAAGCCACTGCATTTCTACTCTTTTCCTCTTCTAGCACCTACTGAAGGAATCAAACTTCCGCTATACTTCATCCCTAGCCCATTTGTTGAACCCTGTCATCCTGCTCTGAGGGACCCTCACCTTCTATCCAATTATGAGCGAGGCAAAGCTCTTTCCACAACCATTCATTTTGGCTTCTAGCTGAATTAAGCTCTTCCTAGAACCATTGAATCCGATTGTTCGCTTCGGCCATTAGGTCCATAACTTCATCATAAAAGATTTTTTCTAGTTTGGCAATTTTAGCATTAGCCTTTAAAATTGCTTGAGCCTCTCCTTGGAACACGGCTTCAACCTTCCGGTGCATCAAAGCTAGATGACTACTCGCCTCTCCTAGTTTTACCATTGAATGGATGATGCCCTTTGAGAGACATCTGCATGCTTCCGGCCCGAGAAGCTCGTTTTTGCATTAATAGTGTCTGCTCAGCATCTCAGGCCCTATTTCCAAGCGCATCCCATCGCCGTCCTGACAGATCAGCCGCTGAAAGCGGTGCTCAGCCGACCCGACACCTCGGGGTGATTGGCGAAGTGGGCACTGAAGCTCAGCGAGTTCGACATCGCGTACAGGCCCAGGTCGGCCATGAAAGCACAGGTGCTAGCCGACTTCTTGGTCGAATGCACGGGCTTAGGCAAGGAGCCCGAGGAGGATCCCTTGCACCGGCAGCTGAAAGCGGGCCCCGAGGGGCCCGGAGAGGACGCGTGGATCCTCCACGTAGATGGAGCCTCGAACTCTGGCGCGAGCGGAGCCGGACTCATTCTTGCCAACAGCAACGGGGTCGTCGCCGAATGCGCGCTCCGTTTCCAGTTCGCCGTGACAAACAATCAGGCGGAGTACGAGGCGCTCCTCGCCGGGCTGAGGGTCTCCCGCGAGCTGGGCGTGACTAACCTTAAGGCCTTCACTGACTCCCAGCTCGTGGCAGGACTGGTCTCCGGGGAGTATGCCGCGCACGACCCCCAAATGGCGAAATACTTGGAGCTCGTCAAGGCAGGCACGGCCGGTTTCGACGCTTCAACATCTTCCACATCCCCCGCAGGGAGAACGCCCGTGCGGACACTCTTTCCCGGCTGGCGACCCTGCCAGACTCGATGCTGGGTCACGCTCACGTGGAGCACCTTAAGGCCCCAAGCCACGAGACCCCAGTGGAGGTCCATCAGGTCAGCCGTGAGCCCAGCTGGATGGACAAGTACGCTGAATACATAACCAGCGACATCTTGCCAGAGGATCGCGTGGCGGCCCGCCTCATCAGAAAGAAGGCCACGCGGTTCGTCCTGATGGATGGGCAATTGTATCGAAGATCCTACTCCTACCCCCTCCTTAAATGTGTGGGACCCGCGGAAGCCAGACTCGTGCTCCAGGAGATTCACGAGGGCGTCTGTGGGAACACATGGGGGGCAGGGTGTTAGCCTACAAAGCCCTTTGTCAGGGCTACTTTTGGGAGACGATGAAGGAGGATGTCGCTGATTTCGTGAGGAGGTGGGATCGGTGCCATCACGCCACGGTGCAACGGTAGCCCTCCAACCCAATCTCCCAGCTTTCAGCTCCGTGGCCATTCGCCCAATGGGGGATGGACCTTCTGGGGCCCATTCCCGCCGGCGTCTGGATAGCGAAAATTCTTGATCGTGGCCATCGACTAATTCACGAAGTGGGTCGAGGCCGAACCCTTGGCACGGATCACCGAGGCAAACATCGCCAAGTTCTTCTGGAAGTCAATCGTTTGCCGCTTCGGCCTCACCCACACCATGGTCACTGATAACGGGCGCTAGTTCGATTGCCGGGAATTTGAAGAGTTCTGCGGCGACCTCGGCATCAGGCATCGCTTCACCTCGGTGGCGCATCCTCAGACCAATGGAGAGGCCGAAGTCATGAACAGGACCATTTTGCAGGGCCTCTGCATGCGGCTGGACCAGGTCAAGGGCAGATGGGCCGAGGAGCTCCCCAGCATCCTTTGGGCGTACCATACCACCCCGAGGACGACGACCGACGAGACCCCATTCAACCTCGTCTTTGGAGCCGAAGCGGTCATCCCGATCGAGCTCAGCCTACCCACACTGCGTGTGGAGCAATATGACGAGACAGAGAACCCCGCCAGAATGATGCTCAACCTTGACCTTCTTGAAGAGACGAGGGACAAGGCCCGAGTTCGGATGGCGGCGTATAGGCAGCGAGTGGCCAGGTATTACAACTCCCGAGTGCGGCCGAAGTCCTTTCGTCTCGGAGATCTGGTCCTCCGGCGCGCTGAAGCTTCTAGCCACGGGAGTGCGGGAAGCTCTCACCGAACTAGGAAGGCCCATACCGGGTAGCAGAAGCCCTCCACCACGGTGCCTACTACCTGGAGGAATTGGGAGGGGCCAGGTTTCCCCAGACATGGAACGCCTCGAATCTAAGAATGTATATCAGTAATGTAAGGTTCCCCACTCCTGCAATAAAGTTTCTTTGCTTCAAACGCTCTTTCTCACCTCGTAGGGAAACCGGCACATGGCCCTGGGTTCGGCACACCCGATCGTGGCCGAAGGTCGAAGGAAGCGAGAAGTCTCGGACTTTAGTCTGGAAGGCGGGGCAGAACCCAGTTCGCCCACGCGAGCACGGAGAACAGCTCGGCAAGCCACGCAAGGCTTGAGAAAGCCTGCGGCCCCGGGGTTCAGTCCGGAAGTCCGGGCTTCGGTCTGGAAGGTGGGGCAAAACCCAGTTCGCCCATGCAAGCACGGAGAATAGCTCGGCAAGCCGCGCAAGGCTTGAGAAAGCCTGCGGCCCCGGGGTTCAGTCCGGAAGTCCTGGGCTTCGGTCTGGAAGGCGGGGCAGAACCCAGTTCGCCCACGCGAGCACGGAGAATAGCTCGGCAAGCCACGCAAGGCTTGAGAAAGCCTGTGGCCCCGGGGTTCAGTCCGGAAGTCCCGGGCTTCGGTCTGGAAGGTGGGGCAGAACCCAGTTCGCCCATGCGAGCATGAAGGCAAGCCCAAAGAAGGACCCGCTCGAGGCCTACTGATGGCCACCCGGTGGAATGTCCCAAACTTTGATCTGAGCGCCAGATGGGACCAGGTCCACCCTCGTCCCGGCACTCCACATCAACATCTCAGGAAGAAAAAAGAGAAGAAAGAAAAGCAAAAGAGAAGGTGAGTCCGAGATATGGCCAAACTGAATTTTCATTGACTCAATAAAGGGAAGTACAAACTGGGGGTCCCGACAGGCCGGGAGTCCCCAAAAAGAAAACAAACCAAAAAGAAAAAGAATGACTGTTCAGTTTGGCGCGGTGGCGGGGTCCTCGGCCGGGGTCGCAGGCTCCACTTCTTCGCTGTTGGCGGCTGCTGGCTCAGGGGGTTGCTCCAAGCTTCGCCGTGTCGCTCGTCGGGGCCGCAGCTGTGGCGTCGACCGCGCCGGAAGCCCTTCAGTCGGGTCCCTGCCTCCTACCTCGAGCACCACTCCACTGAGGTCAGGCTCGGGGTAGAAGGACCCCACCTTCTCCCAGCACATTCGGAACCCCTTCAGGAAGGAGTCCACGGCGGCCTCCCGGACCTCCGAGATGTACTCGTCGGAGGCCCGGAATTTCGAGACGGCTTCCTGCGCCTCCCGCTTCGCGGCCTCCAGGAGCCCGTTGACGTAGATGCTCCGCTCTTTTGCCGCACTCGCCTCCCGTCTGGCCTCTTCCAGCTGGCGCTCCAGCCACTGAGAATGGGCCCGAAGGCGAGCCCTCTTGGTCGCATCCTCTTCCGCGCGGCGCTGGTGGGAGTTCCTCTCCTCGGACAGAGAGGACTCCAGGTTTTTGATTCGCTCCTCGGCCGCCAGGTCCGCCTGGAGGGTCTGGTTGTTCGCTCGCAGCTCGACCCCCTTCTCCATGAGGTCTTTGACGTCTGCCGCGAGCTTGCCAAGCTTCTCTTCCTTCTCGGCATCTTTCTTCGCGTACCCTGTGAGGAAGTTCCTCAGCAGGAGCACGTCGTTCCCAATCTGCACAGCAAAATAGTCGGGTTAGTATAAAGGCTAACCGAGGCCAAAAAAGATAAAGGAGCCTGAGTTCGGACTTACCATGAAGAGCTACGGGAGGATCCCGAGCAGGGCATCGGCGTTGTCCGTGCCACCTCGAGATCGGCGGTCCCGGGCGGTGGAGGCATACTCCATCACTTTCTTCGCGAGCCCTTGTCACGGATTACTGAGCACCGGTTGGTGATCACCGGTGGCGGAGCCATCAGGTCGGCTGCGGCGGCGACTGCCCCTCCAGCAAGAATCGCCGTCGACGGTGCGGCAGAGGTCGCGGGCTGTGCTGCTCGGAGCCGCGGCAACGACGAGGCCGGCGCTAGGCGAAACTGCTGGTGGTGGAGCCCCCTCGTCGGCAGCACCGTCGGGTCTGACAGCGGGAGCATCGATGGCCCCTCCCCGAGGTAGCCTTGGCGGGGGAGCAGCGGCCACCGGGCTGGGTTCGGTCACCGGCACGACCTCCTAGCTCACCTCGATGCGAGCCCTCTTCGCCGCAGGCTCATCCACCTCGACGACGTCCCTCTGGGCCGCGCCCTCTAGGAGGTTCTCCAGCGAAAATTTTATGCCTGCAACGCAAAAGAAAAGGAGGTCAGTCAGCTCGGCTAAAAAGGAGAAAGAGTACAGAAGTCAAGGAAAGACTGAGTCTCACCCGGCTCGCGGATGGGACTGATCCCGGCCTCAAACAAGTTCTGCTCCAAGAGCAGAACCTCGAGCGCCGGGACCACATCGCTCAGGAGCTGGGAGTAGGCCTCTTGGTCCGCCGACTCGACCTGGGAGTTCCGGTTCGGAGACCGGTCCGGTTCGCTCCAGGCCCAATCAACATCCTCGACCGAGGCAAAGAAGAACCGGTTCTTCCAGCCCTTGATAGAAGAAGGGAGGTCGAACCGGAGACACCAGGGCCAGGGCGAGATGTACCACCAACCGTCGTCAGTGGAGTATCTCTTCAGGGTAAACAGAGCCCTGAAGAGGGAGAAACGGGCAACAAACCCATGGAAGTGACAAAAAACAATAAAAGAAAAGATGACCCGGATGGCATTGGGAGCCAACTGGGCCGGAACGAGATGGAAGTGGCTAAGGAAAGAAAGGAAGAAGGGGTGCAGAGGAAATCGAAGACCCCCGAGAAGGAAGTCTTCGTAGAAGGCTATGCGGCTGGGGCCACTCATGGTGACGCGATCCCGGGCCGCGGAACAAGTAGACGGATTGACCCTGGGATGCCGTAGACCTCCCGGAGCAAAGAGAGGTCGCCTTCGGTCATTGTGGAAGCATAACGGAGGGACCGGTAGAAAGAAGAGGTGGAGGAGGAAGAGGAAAAAGCGGAAGAGCAGAATAGACAGGAGGAGACCGGACACCCCTGGGGATGCCAATGGTGATACCCCCAGGTTGCAGTCGCCTGCGGGTCTCCTCTGGGATCACTTCCTCCTCCGAGGAGGAAGAAGACGGAGTCCTCGGCTGGGACGGACCGGCCTCGTCCGGATTAGAGGAAACATGGCGATGGCGCGCCATGACAAAGAAGAAAGCAAGAAGGATTCGAGGGGGAAGAAGAGGGGAACAAGGAGGAAAATGAGGGCACTCACCAAAAATGCACTGTGCGAACGCGGGGCAATGGAAATTAGCCTACAACAAACCATCCACGAAGCAAGGGAAAAGGCCTCATTCCGGAAAGTCCCCTCCTTTTCAAACTCAGTCGACAGCGGCCATACCCGTCATTCCGCTCCGAGCCATTGGATGATCGCCACGTGGATGCACGCCCGACACCGACGCCTCGTTAGCAGGGAAATGGCCTCTGCTTCGAAGCGACGCATTTATTACGAGCAAGTGGGCGACGCGTGGCGGCCTCCTATAGGGCTTCGGGCGTACCGAGAAACGGCGACGAGGATCGCGGCAATTATGATGCAAGATCTTCGCCTCCCCACGTCATATCCGCATTTAATCCCGACGTTCCATTCTACGACGCCCCAACGGAACGGCGGATTGGGGGGCAACTGTTACGGCCGTAATGATGACGTGGCCGGTCTCAGATTCCGTCAGGTATGATCGAGCCGCGTGGAGGTTTCTTCGGCCAAGTCAGCTGCGGCTCCCGCGCTACCGAGGTCGAGCTCGGCCCTTGCCCCCTCGGCTACCTCGCCAGGTGATATCCCGAGATGTTACCGCCCTGGTCGAAGTCGAGTTCGGTCCAGGGCCCCTCCTGCCACCTCGCCAGGTGTCCACCCAGGAGGGGTCCACCTCGGCCGAGGTCGGCTGCTCCCCCGCTCCCTTGCCAGGTGGCGCCCTGAGATGGTCCCACCAAGGCCAAGGTCGAGCCGGGCCCCTTCGCTCCTTCGCCAGGTGGCCCCCGGAGACGGGACCACCTCGACCGAAGCCGAGCGCCCTTCTGCCGCTCCGCCAGGTATCCACCCGGGAGGGGTCCACCTCGACCGAGGTCGGCTGCTCCCCGCTCCCTCGCCAGGTGGCGCCCTGAGACGGTCCCACCAAGGCCGAGGTCAAGCCGGGCCCCTTCGCTCCTTCGCCAGGTGGCCCCCGGAGACGGGACCACCTCGACCGAAGCCGAGCGCCCTTCTGCCGCTCCGCCAGGTGTCCACCCGGGAGGGGTCCACCTCGGTCGAGATCGGCTGCTCCCCCGCTCCCTCGCCAGGTGGTGCCCTGAGACGGTCCCACCAAGGTCGAGGTCGAGCCGGGCCCCTTCGCTCCTTCGCCAGGTGGCCCCCGGAGACGGGACCACCTCGATCGAAGCCGAGCGCCCTTCTGCCGCTCCGCCAGGTGTCCACCCAGGAGGGGTCCACCTCGGCCGAGGTCGGCTGCTCCCCCGCTCCCTCCCAGGTGGCGCCCTGAGACGGTCCCACCAAGGCCGAGGTCGAGCCGAGCCCCTTCGCTCCTTCGTCAGGTGGCCCCCGGAGACGGGACCACCTCGACCGAAGCCGAGCGCCCTTCAGCCGCTCCGCCAGGTGTCCACCCAGGAGGGGTCCACCTCGACCGAGGTCAGCTGCTCCCCCGCTTCCTCGCCAGGTGGCGCCCTGAGACGGTCCCACCAAGGCCGAGGTCGAGCCGGGCCCCTTTGCTCCTTCGTCAGGTGGCCCCCGGAGATGGGACCACCTCGACCGAAGCCGAGCGCCCTTCTACCGCTCCGCCAGGTGTCCACCCGGGAGGGGTCCACCTCGGCCGAGGTCAGGCCGCCCGTACAGAGAAGGTCCCAAAGAGCGGAGGCACAGGTTCCGAGGTTGGCCCTCGAGCCGTGCGCACCACAGATGGCGCCCCGTACAGATGGCGGTGGCACGCGAAACATCACTTACGTCGGCTCGACAGGTTCTGTAGTCGAGAGACGCGATTCTGGCAAAACAGGGCCCGTCAATGGACAGCACCGTCACCTGGGAAGGGGTGCGCCCACACTGGGCCCGAGGTCTGACCGGCCGCCCTGCCGGCGCCCCCCCTCCTTTACCCTTTCCCCGCTGGGCTTGGCAAACGAGGTCAGAAAGCCGCCTGGCCCTCAAAACCAAAAGGGAAAAGATAAAAGGATGGAGAGGGGGCGACGAGAGCGACAAGGGGAGCCTCCCAAGAGCGGAAAACAGGCAGGCAGCGGGAGGAGATAAAAGGAAGGAGAGAGGAGATGACCAGGTAAGGTGGGACGAGTAAGAAACAGAGGCTAAAGGCCCCGCTCCGAGAGTAAGATCCAGGGCCCTGAGAGGGGATCGCTTGGCGTGAGCTCGGCAAGGGAACCCAGCCGGGTTTCTGGTCCCTCCGGCACCTTTCTTGCTAGTAAATTCTCTGAGTCTGGGACTCCTTCGGGGGCCCATCCCGGAGAATCTATTCCCTCTCGCCGTCTACTAACTTGATCGTCGGAGCTCCCTCGCCGAGATCCCCGGCCAGGGTCTTCTGACCTTGCCTTGCAGGTTCGCTCCAGCCAGGAGGCCCCAGGAGCAAGGCGGTCTGGTAGGATCGGCGGTTTCGAGGCACGAGCGCGGCGGCGAGATCGGCAACAATATCAGTCATATTTTATAGATGTTTTAATATATGGATTGTAATGTATTAGGCTAATATTGTCATTGCTTTATATTTTATTTGATGGATTGTAATATATGGATATGTTTTATTGTCTGATGTTTATAGCTTGTATATGGATTGATGTCCTTACTATGTATTAAATGGGCTTTGTGATTGATTTTCTTTGAGTTATCACAGTTATGGATCCTGGTCCTTCTGATAGTAGTGTATTACACGGTCAGCCTTCATATAGATCATCTTTGGTCTGGGAGGGACAGGATGTTGTTTTGCACTGTCGACGTCGAGAGATGGTTATGCGCAGATCGATACCGCTCGATCATCGTATTTTGCCATTGCTGATGCAGTCCGGATTCTATGGTCTAGCATGTGTTGGATTTATTAGATTGGACTGGCATTTGATCACTGCTCTCGTCGAGCGATGGCGTCCAAAGATGCATACTTTTCATTTTCCCCATGGAGAGGCCACCATCACCCTACAGGATGTTGCTGTTCAGCTAGGTTTGCCAGTAGATGGTCTACTAGTGATGGGTAGTACACGGGTAGATTGGAGGCAGCTTTGTCTTGAGTTATTAGGGGTCGTCCCACCGGATGATAGATTGCATAGATCATGACTGAGCTTGGTCTGGCTTACCGAGCACTTCCAGGATTTAGCATTCGATGCGGACGAAGCAGCCATTCAGTGCTATGCTCGAGCATATATTTTACAATTGATGGGTGGATGCCTTTTTATGGATAAATCTGGGAACAACATGCATCTATTATTTCTACCTTTATTAGTGGATTTCGAGACAGCCGGACAGTATAGTTGGGGTAGCACTGGACTCGCTTGGTTGTATAAAGAGATGTGCAGGGCGAGTCATAGAGATGTTACCGATATTGATGGTCCGCTGTTGCTACTACAGCTGTGGGCATGGGATAGAGTTCCGATTCTTCCACCCCACAGATTACTTCGACAGGCTCCAGATCCAATGATCGATTTTAATGATGATGGAGCCGGTTTACCACAGGGACCATTAGGGATAAGTTGAGTTTAGAATTTACATAATATTTTTATACCGTGTATGATATATACTATTTTATTTAATTAATTTAATTAATTATTTTGTAGATGGAGAGATCTTTTTTCTGTCATACAGGTACCTATTCATGTGGTCTCTTCGTATCGTTATTTACTTGATCGACTGCGACCCGATGAGGTAATGAATATTGAATTTTTGGTAATGATTGACTTGTTTTATTTGTTCTTGTTTAATAAATTATGCTTTAAATTATTTATAAACATGTCATATGGCAGCCATATACTGCCGCTATGATTGCACAGTTACCAGACTACTATCTACAGGATCAGGAGATCTGGTGTAGTAGAGTGCCACTAGTATGTTTTTATATAGTAGAGTGGCATTTAGCCAATAGAGTGATGCGCCAGTTCGGGATGCGACAGGTCATGCCAGATCAGTTCGATACGTTGTCTGCACTACATCGTATTGATATGAGAGGACGATCTGATCAGGATTGGTCCACCGTTCATCGGGATTATATACAGTTATGGATGAGTCGTCATGACTATATTATACATGGTGATCCATTCGATAGTACCATGGATTATCATGATCCTTATATGTAGTGGTATCGTAGGATCACTCGTCGATTCATCAGTCGCAATGATGCAGTATATGATTATATGGTAAGTAATTTAAATTTTATTATTTAAATTATAAGTTTAAATTTTGTCAAACTAATTATTTTTTTATTTACAGGGTAGTAGTTTTGCGACGATACTCGAGCGTGCGACGACCTCCCGGATATACAGGATATATGTCATTCTGCCCTCCATACTCTTGGCGAGCATGCACGGATTCCACTACATGAGTTTTATTAGGAGGGAGACAGGGAGGACAAGACTCCTTCACCTTATTATCCATATGCATCTTCATCCGGAGCACCTCCACCAGCTCATCACAGACGAGGTACGAGATGAGATAGCATTGTTCCACATCCGATGCACGAGTTCACATCTACTAAGGATGTGGCAGCACATTTTGATTATACTACTGCACCGGATTTCATGGGCTGGCAGCTTGATCATTCCGAACATGGAGCATCGTCGTCACATCATGTATCTGCACAGCAGGCATCACATGATGTAGAGCATGCTGCATATCAGGCATCACACGATATAGAGCATGAGACAGAGCAGCATCAGCCACCTCCGATCTGTCGTCGTATACAGCCTGCACGCACTAGAAGATGGCCACCATGTGGGACCGAATAGTCATTTATTTTTGAATTTATTGTAATTAATGTTTTCTTGTTAATTTTAAAAAATTGTGTTTTTAATATATGTGTTTACTTATATATGTTGTGGTCCAAAATATATAAGAATTATTTATATAAGTGTTTATTTATATATGTGTTTATATGTGTTCTGGCCTAAAATAGGCAAGAATCATTTATTTGCTTAACTAAATTTAAAAAAATATAAATTATAAAATTCAAATTATGAAAATAATAAAAATTTTATTTTCTGTCGATTCTGTCATCTATTCGTTCTCAGTCCTGTCATCATTTCGATCGCCAGTCCGATTACCAGGATCGATCATCGGTTCACTTATTGGTCTTGCTACTATTCGATCATCCGTCCACCTACTGATCCGATCATCGATCCACATATCGGTCTTAAAATGATAAGAATCATTTATTTGCTCAAGTAAATTAAAAAATATATAAAATATAAAATTAAATTAATGAAAATAATAAATTATTTTAGCATTTATTAAAATTCATGATTTCTCGTTAATTTTTAAATTTTTTATTAAATTTTAATTAAAAGAATATTATTTGGTGAAATCGTAGATACAATCGACGATTTATCATTATTTTATTTTATAAAAAAATATAAAATATTTAACAATTTTTTAATAATTTTTTTAAATTTTAATGTAATTTGGTAAATAATATATTTAAAATATTTTAATTTAATATATTAATTATTTAATAATAATAATAATAATTTTTTTTTTTTAATAAAATCATGGAAGGATCTGACCCTCGGTGACCGTTTCGATTACCAGTTCGGCTAATCATCGGTTCACCTACCAGTCCTACTACCAGTCTGACCATCGATCCACCTATCGGTCAAACCATCGATCCACGTATCGGTCTTGCAATTTTTTTTATTAATTTTTTATGTTTTATAAAATTTTGATATGTATTATTCACAGGTTAATTTTTTTTCATATTTTTTTTAAAAAAAATTATTTTAATAATTTTTTTTATAATAAATCAATATTTTAAAATTATATCTTCCCTTTCGTATTTATTTTGGGGAGAAAAGTTAAACTGGATTCGTCTTTACCAAAGACGAATTCAATTAAATTGAATTCGTCTTTTCGACAGACGAATTCGTCCACGTAACCCACACCACCTACTTCGGTAAATAAATTTCGCATCACCTATTTTCATAATTTTTTTAAAAAAAAACATTATTTTAAAAAATTACTCATGCTTGGTACGCATTAAATATTATTTTTAAAAACTCAAAAAAAATAATAATAAATATTAAATTATTGTAATTAAATTTTTATGAATAATTTTATCATTTCAAAAAAAATAATTATTAAATTATTTAACTGGATTCTGATAATTTTATTATTTCAAAAATAGTAATAAATACTAAATTAATTAATAAATATTAAATTTCTTATTAAATGTAACTTAATTAGCACCATCATGATGCTGGTTAAAGGCACCGATTAAAGATATTTTTTTCGACAAAGAATTGGCATCAGCCAATATGATATAATTTTGTCAATATTAATAACAAAAGCAAATATTATATGCATAAAGAATGGGTCATTTAAGCTATAACGGGAGGTAATTATTGGCCAGGCTCGTTTTCGAGAAAGACAAAAGATGTTTTTTTTTTTTTTTTGATGGAGCAAAAAAGAGGGGAAGAGTTAGATCCTCGACATGGTCACTTTCAGACGGTCCTTCAATCCTAGTTAGAAAATATTCGATACATGATGTATCTCCAATACTAGCTAGGAAATGTTCGATACATGATGTATATTAATTTTTTCGTAGTCGTTTCCATCCGAAGATGAGTACGTTAACCTGACTATTACTGGTATCAGTCGAGTGAACGGGATTTATTATATATATTTCTAATTTTTTTACTGTTACTAGCCAACCAAAATCCATAATTATTTTATTAATTTTTTTCTTTTTTTAATTTTATTCTCGGATCAATTTTTTTATTTTTATTTTATCCCTAGATTTTTTCGTCGCCTTTTCTATTTTTTATTTTATCTCCAAATTTTCTTGTCGAAATATGTCCAAACCAAGATTCAAATCCCTGCCAGCTGGTTATAAGATAAATCTCACAACTAACGGCACCACTCACTAATAATGATAAAAGAAGTATTTCAGCTTTATTTTTTTATTTAATAAAAAAAAAAAAAAAACATCAGAGCTCCTGATTTGCGTCAGAAATTTTTTTTTTTTCTCCTGAAGGAGAAGGAACGGCTCTGTTGACCCAAGAACTAAAAACAAAAATGGTTCGTGACTTTTTTTAAATGAAAAGCACTACCTGACGCTGTTGTTGTTTTTGTTTTTTTTGGCAGAAGTACTGGACGTTGTTGTTAGGAACTAGATATCACGGTATTTTGAGAGAGAATTGAAACATAGAATCTGATGTTGTTTTGTTGGGAAAGAAAAGGAGAGTGACGATGTCGAAGTTTTTTTTTTCTTTGAAGGAGAAGGAACAGCTCTTTTCATTGACCCAAGAACTAAAAACAAAAATGGTTCGTGACTTTTTTTTAAATGAAAAGCACCACCAGACGCTGTTGTTGTTTTTGTTTTTTTTGGCAGCAGTACTGGACGTTGTTGTTAGGAACTAGATATCACGGTATTTTGAGAGAGAATTGAAACATAGAATCTGATGTTGTTTTGTTGAGAAAGAAAAGGAGAGTGACGATGTCGTTGTCCTTGACTTCTTGTTTTGTTGAGAAAGAAAAGGAGAGTGACGATGTCGTTGTCCTTGACTTCTTGAGCAGGAGTCGGAAGACCGGGAGTCTTACATGGACCATCAGGACGATACTAATTTGGTCACCAATTTGATGATAAATTTGGGCACCGATTCGATAATCAATCCGGTTATCAAGTCGATACTAGTCTGATCATCGATTTGATTATCAATTTGGCCATCGATTTGATAATCAATTCGACTAGTAAGTCGATACCAGTCCGATCGCTGGTTCGATCGTTGGTCTGACCGCCAGTCCAGCCACCGGTCTGATAGCTAGTCCGCCTCCCGTCTGGCTCCTAATCCGATAGCCAATCTGGCTACCAGGTCGGTGCCAGTACGATCATAGTCTAGTCACCAGTCCGGCCACCGGTTTGATTGCCAGTATGGTCACTAGATCTGTGCCAGTCCGGTTGCCAGTCCGGTCACCGATTCGATAGCCAGTCAGGCCATCGATTTGATTGCCAGTCCGGTCTCCAGGCCGGTGCCAGTCTAACCGCTAAGTTGGTGTTAGTCCGGCTACCTGTCCTGCCACCAGTACAGCCACCGATCTGATCGCTAGTCCGATCGCTAGGCAGGTGCCAGTTCAGCCATCAGTCCGGTGCCAATCCGATCGCCATGATCGAGTCTTGGAAGTACCGGTCATGTCCCGAGCTCGCACCGACATCATCGAGCTGGCACCGATATCGCCATCATGGCATTGACTTTTTTAAAATCTTATATATTTATTATAATATTTATTATATATTATAATAAATTTATATTATAATATTAATATTTTATAATATTATTAATATGATAACTTATAATTTTATTTTTATATTTTTTAATTTTTTAAAAATTTGTTAATATAGAAAATGGTGGTACCCGTGGCTTTTTGTAAAATGAAGCAGTAGGTTATAGGCTTTTCTTAATTTTTTAATTTTTAATTTTATTATATTTTTAAAATATTTTTTATATTTTTATTTTAAAATTTAAATTGATTAAATTAAAGTTGTAGTTGAACCTACGGTTTCTGCTCTGGCTGCCACATAAGTAGAGTAGTCTTAGTTTGTTAAATATATTTTAATCACTAAGGTGGTAGCACAGTTGGTGGATGCTCACGTTCACATCTCTCCAATCACGTGTTCGAGGAATGATCGGGGATGAAAAGGAGCGGGGATGGAAAGGAACATTTTACTATAACAGCTTAGTGGGACCAGGCACGTACTCATCTTCGAATAAGAAAGGTATTGTAAAAAAATAGCTACCCGTATCGAACATAGCTTGACTGGACGGGAGCCTAGTGAGGACGGCTATAGCAAAAAATTAATTAAAATTAAAGAAAGTATTCAGAAACTATGAAATTGTACATCAGGAAAAGAAAAAGATTCCTTTATTTTTTTTGATAAAGTAGATTCCTCTTTTTTCATCACTCCTGTTGCATCCAAATAAATTACAACAAGCTTGAATTAAAAAAGGGATGGATCAAGCTAATTTGATCTAACTCTCAGCTATCATCTTGGAGGATGCGGGTGCTGTGGTAGCTTCCAAGCTCGTTAATGGCATCTGGACTGGAACAGATATGATCTGTAGGAAGGCAAAGCGAAGAATGGCCAAAAGGATCCCCCCTCATCATAATCAGGGGTATTTATAGGCCACGAACCCAACCGCTAACAGCTAGCATCCAGCTGTTAAGCGGTTAATCTAGGATAGAGGCATGTGCAGCAAAAGGTCATCCATAGCTGATCAATCCCATTTTTCTTATGTCAAATGATCTCTGCATTACTTGAAATATTAATAAGCTTTACCTTTCCTGAAGGTTAATCAATCTTATACTTGCTGAGCGTTGATCGGCTTTATGTCTCTTGGATATTGATTAAATTTATGCCTGTTGGACATTGATCAGCTTTACGCTTCATGGACGTTGATCAGCCTTATGCCTCTTGGGCATTGATCAGACTTGTGCATATTGGGCATTGATCGGCTTTACGCCTCATGGACGTTGATCAGGTTTGTGCCTCTTGGGCATTGATCAAACTTGTGCCTATTAGGCATTGATCGGCTTTACGCCTCATGGACGTTGATCAGCCTCTTACCTCTTAGGCATTGGTCAGCCAGATTCAAATCTTTGGCAAGTGAGTATAGACAGACCAAATAGAGTAAGCTCGTCGTATTCCAACACTAGTCCCCCCAGTTCTGAGTTCATTAATTAGAAATCAGAAACTGTCAGAAGCTTCCATTCTTGGGTAGCACGCTTTGATGATGTGTCAAACTCTGATAGGAGAGGCGGTTATAAAAACTAACAGCCGTATCCTGCTCTCATCATTGTAATTTTTGAAAACCCAAAAAGCCAAAAAATTTATGTCAAGAATGAATGCATCCATCTCATCAGCTGATTATTACCGCCAGATCACGAAGGGTCATTTCGAGCCTTCGAAAGACTCTATCTTTTTACCAGATATTTGCAGACAGGTGGCCAAATCTAGGATAGTCTCGTTATTCGAGAAAAATCTTGGACCGTTGAAGGACATTATATAAACACCATCCTTCTCAAGAAAATAGGTTGTCCGCCATTTTGACTCTTCGCTTTAGGAGCAAAAGAAATCCCTCAGGTCGGCCCCTCATTCTTCTCCTTTTTTTTTAAGTTAATCTTCTTTTACTTCCTTCATCATGGCTAGAATCTTAGAGGTCAGTAGTACTGAAAACCCCGAAAATCCTGAAGAATCTACTTCCTAATAGCAGAAAAAACAAGCCGAGTTAATGAAGATAAGCGATGTTAGGTCTTCCTTAACTGAACATTGAGTCTTGGCGTTAAAAAAATATTATAATACTTCAGATGATTACGCTGTTATCCTCCCTAGTTTCGAGGAACAAATAGATTGGCCTCCACCTGGCAGCTTGACAATTTATGAAGAAAATCTAAGGGCCAGTCTTAGATTTCCGATTCACCCTTTTTTCCTCACAATCTTCAGACTATATTGGGTATTACCTTCTCAACTAACTCCTAATAGTATCTAAATCATTTGCGCGCTCCTGATTCTTTGCAAGGACGCGGATATAATCCCTAAAACTTCCCTCTTTACCACCTTGTTCGTACTGAAACGGGATTTTCATGGCCATGGGTGGGGGTAATTAACCCACGCCATGGTCGGGAATTCATTTCGGGGCTTCCTTCAACCATTCATGGTTGAAATCCTGTTTCTTCAAAATTATTTCTAAAATTCTCTGGGACTTTACCACCAGTCATATGGAACCCCGATTAACTCCCAACGACGGTAAGAAAGTATTGACAGCCGATCAAGAAGACTATGAAAATCTTATGGGGATGGAGATTCCCCCGATAAGAGAACTTCTTGACAAAAGAGGGCTTTTTTTCAGCGGAAATCAGCCCCAAACCTTCTTTAGGTACCTTCATTGTTGATATTGCTTCTTGATTCATTTTTTAACAATCAATCTTAATCCTTGACTTCTCAATTATTGCAAATACGTCAGTCATGGTGGACGTTCAGAAGCTTCGAAAACTTTCGAAGAAGAGAAGAGCAGAAACCACTCCTTCCAATCAAGAGAAAGGAAGAATTAAAAGACTGAAGAAAATAAAACCGACTAATCCAACAACTTCGGCAGCCGTATCAGATCTCATATCTCCGATACTGATAGCCAGTATATCGGAAGATGACGAAGTTCTATTGTCAACATCTCTTCAACCTCCACCACAAGAAAGACGACCAATGAAAACTCTAGGAGCCGGCCCATCATTACCTTCCGCTGACCAAACGATAAAGGAAAGGCTCCAATGATGGAGGAAGAAAAGAGAATTCCGACTGCAAATATAATAGCCGATTTTCCTGTATATGCCGATGATTCAGGCTTGAATGATCCAATGCTGGCCCGTCGCCTTCTGAACTCCATTATTATTTCGAGAGACTAGAAAATCACTAAGTCCCAGTAGATGACAATACTATTCTATTACTCCACCCCATAATATTAAAGGTATAGAATCAAACTTATTCATTTAAAAAGAGTAATCATTTTTCTTCCCTTTTTTTTTATTGAATCTGATTAATTTGAAACGTAAATAAATAGCTCATCCATGGAATCCATATAATGGATGAAAGTCTGAAGAATTTCGACCAATTCTACCAAACTATGTGCAACGAGGTGAATGTTGCAAAGGTGGAAAAAGAGGTTGCTGAGGAATTGAAAAATGCTATGGAAAAGAAATTAGAAGAATCAGCAACCAAAACGTCGGCTTTAGAAGCAGAGCTGAATGAAGAAGGTCGAAAATAAATGCTATGGAGTCAAAACTGAAGAAGAAAAATAAGAAAATCCAATCGATATCCCACAACCTGGAGAAAGCCGAAGAAAAAATCTTAACAACCAAAAAAGAGCTTTAACAGCTGAAGAAAAAAGTTTTAACAGCAAAAAGGAAGATTGAACAAGCCATAGAAGAGGCCGTTAATGAGGCCGTAAAAGAATATGTTCAATCGAAAGCTTTTGACGACAAACTCCACGAGGCAGGAGTAGAAAGCTACAACCACGGTTTTGCTGATTGTTTAAGAAAGGTAAAGAAACATTACCTCGATCTAGATACTTCAAAGATAGAGGAAGACTCTGCTGAAGAGGATTTTGATGAGAAAAAATCTGACAAAGAAAATCAGGTCAGAGAACCCATCATAGATCAGATCGAAGAAGCAGTCGGCAGCCAAACCCAAGAATCGGCACCGGATTCTCAAACTCTCGAAGAAACATCCATAGTTCTTACTGTAAACCAGGTTGAAGCAGAAGAAAGTACAATTGAAAGGAATGTAAATGACCAATGATGTAAAAACATATTCTGTTCACTTTCAATGAAGAATCTTTCTTTTTAATGATGTTTATTGAATTGCAAAAGTTTCAATCTTTTATGGACAAGAAATTTTTTAAGTATAAAATCATCGGATTAAACAAGAAAATTACCGAGAAAATTCAATCTAATCATTAAATTATTCAAATAAAATTATAAAGACTAATTATTATTCAGAAAAAAACTTAGTTGAAAAAATTCCGAATAAGTTCACTAAATAAAAATTTCAATGGATTAATAATTGATCGGAAAGCATGATTTCCAATTTCACCTAAGGAAGTAATTACTGAACATTTGGAAAAACAGTTTCTAAATTAAAAAATCATTAACTTACTCATAGATGATATAATACTTCCATCTGATTTACCGAATATCCTATCCCTTTCTTTCTGTATTTTAAGAAAAAAGAGTACATTGTAAAAAGTTTTCTAGATAAAGCTCGATGAGCCATCATAACAATTTTGCCAAATGCTATTTTTTCGTCAGAAGAGCAGTTGTCCGGCAAACCATATAACCGCATTTGTCAGGTCGTATAAGATTCAAATTCAAATCCAAATCGAATACCTTCACATATATATTTTTATAACTGTCATTCTGAGAATTAGAAGCGGCGCACAAATTTCCACCAAACCAGGATCTTAAACATGTCAAGTTCTCCTAAGATCTCAAAATTTGGACCATGAATCGTGGCCATAGGCATTCTCTATATAAAGAGGTCCTAGGCTCAGGGCTTTGAGCCAGTCTCGTCTCAAGCATTTTTCAAAAATCCTTTGTTTCAAAGATTACTCCCCAAGAAGAGATCTTCATCATATATGAGAAATGGAGCCAGGTGATAAGAAACTTCATCAGATGTCGAAAAGAAAAGCCAGATCGGTACGAATCAGAGAGGAACAATCATGTGTAAAAAGAAGGTGTTTGTCAAAAAGTAGCTCCAATCAACCGGAAATTCCCGAATATGTTATTTCTTCATCTGAGGAAAAAGAACAAGAGCCTTCCATTCCACTCTCAAAAGAAAAAGATCATGATCCATCTGCTGGGCATACTTCAATGAAAAAAGGAAAAGTCCTATGGAGGAACCATCTCCAAGAAGATCTTAAAAAACAATTAGCAGCAGCCATGAAAGAAAAAGACAAATCTGTTACTGATCGAAAAGCCTTAGAATCAAGAGTTGTTCGATCAACTGCAATGATCTTGTCTCTGCAAAATCAACTAAGACAAACTGAAAGGCATGCCCGTCAGCTTGTGGATGATAGAGCCAGAAGAAGAAAAATACTTCGGTAGGCAGATGAAGCCATAGAAGAAAAAACTCGGGCATATGAAGAAGTGTTGAAGCAAAAATCTTAATAGAAAAAAGGATGACACTTCTTGAAAGGAAATTGAAACAAACCAAAAAGAAAATGCTTCACTAATCCAACAGAAACATCTTGTGATCAAAGAATTCAAAAATCTGAAGCCTCTAACAACGGGGTGGAGCGAGTAGGAGCCGAAAGCTATGAAATTGGCTTTGAAGACTGTATGAACAAGGTTAAAGAACTATATCATGACCTGGACTTCTCCTCCATTTCTATAGATTATTTTATAGAAGAAGAAAAAGAAAAACCAGTCGATGACCCAGCAATTTCACCTATCTCGGAGACATATGAACAAGAGAAAACTTCAGGTGATCAAGTCAGTCAGAAAAAGGTTGAATAATGTTTGTAATAGAGAACTAATAGCAATTTCTAATGAATCATTATCTATCGCTGCTTCTTCTTTTTCCTTCTTGTAATCAGAATATCAATAAAGTCTCCAATTCCTCCTCAATATACCAAATTATGTTTCTCAATATTTTATATATTTTAAGATAACATCATTGACAGAATAATAAATCACATTGCTTCTCATCATTTGTTTCATGGTCAACCTTTTAATCAATAGCCACCTTGACATCAACATATTAATGAATCGGCGAGTTAGACCAACCCAATTTGTTGAATTATAGTCAGCTTATTAGGCCAATATTTTAATTAATCGGCAAGTTGTTTTGATCATTAAATAACGATGAGTCAGTGGGTCAGACCAACTCAATTTGTCGAATTGTGGTCAGCTTATCAGGCTAACCTTTTGATCATTTATTCTAATCATTAAATACCGATGAGTCAGTGGATCAGACCAACTCGATTTGTCGGATTGTGGTCAGCTTATCAGACCAACCTTTCTTTCCTATATTTTCTAGAGGATATTTCATTATTATATTCTTCCTTTATAAAGGAAAAAGAGAAAGAGAGTCTATTTATTGATGGTATTTACGATGGTTTTCTACATTCCATGGTCTTGCCAATGGATAACCATCCAAACTTTCAAGTCGATAGGTCCCAGATCGCACAACTTCAGTAATTCGATAAGGGCCTTCCCAATTTGGGAGAAGCTTGCCCTGTTCAGTTGGTCGGGATACAGTTGTTCGGTACAAGATAAGATCCCCAATCTGAAAGATTCGAGCCTTTACTCTTGAATTATAATATTGTGCCACTCTTTGTCGATATGCTGTCATTTTTAGCTATGTTTGTAGTCGGGAATTTTCTAGCAAATCCAAGTCAATTCTCCTTTGTTCTGCATTATTTGATTCTTCAAAGCAGTCAGTCCTTCTAGAATGAAGAACGACCTCTATTGGTAACATAGCTTCACTCCCGTAGGCTAGATTGAACGGGGATTCTCCCGTCGTAGATCAAGGAGTTGTTTGGTAAGCCCATAAGATAGAGTTGAGTTCATCAGCCCAAGCTCCTATGGCTTCATTTAATCGGGTTTTCAATCTATGAAGGATTGTCCAATTAGTCATCTCGGCTTCCCCATTAGCCTGAGGGTGCCCCACAGATGTTAACT